>OX291556.1:5012500-10012500 GCA_946406115.1 Apoda limacodes
AAACATATTTTCTCTCCTATATCCTAATACGGAACGATACGGCCTAAACACCTTGTGCATAGAGCTAGAAGAAGGTTGGTCATGTCAAGTACGTTATCCTTTCCTGTTGCCTTGTTTTGAAAAATATGGTCTAAACGCCTTGTGCATAGAGCTAGTAGAAGGTTTGTCTGTATCTGTGTCAAAACATATTTTCTCTCCTATATGCTAATACGGAACGATACGGCCTAAACGCCTTGTGCATAGAGCTAGAAGAAGGTTGGTCATGTCAAGTACGTTATCCTTTCCTGTTGCCTTGTTTTGAAAAATACGGCCTAAACACCTTGTGCATAGAGCTAGAAGAAGGTTGGTCTGTATCTAATCTATGTTAAAACTTTTCTCTTTCCTGTAAAATAGGAGTCCGATCTGCTCGGAGCATATGTTTTCCTTTGTCATTGCAGTAAACGATAGGATCTTACCTAGAACAAAATGGTTCAATTCCATTTAGTTGTTCTTCTATTTATCTTGTCTATCTTCAGACATATATTTTCAAGAATTAAACTAATTACAAATGTTTATCTAAATGTCATAAATCCTAATTTAAACAAAATCTAGTGTAATAGTGTGCAAGTGGAAGTCATGAAAAATATTTATTGGTAAGTTTTTATTAGTAAATTAATCATTCGCTGTGGTTATTTAAAAAACTATTTCGTGTCGTTTACATCACCCAAATTGAAAACTTTGCGTAACCAATTTCAAAATGTTTATTGGGCATTCTGGCTCACTTTCCGCAGCGCAGATGCACGTAATCAATTCCAAAATGTTTATTGGGCATTCTAGCTCAATTGGAGCAGTGAAGATGCGCCAGCATCTGCGCTGCGGAAAGTGAGCCAGAATGCCCAATAAACACCTACTCCCGTCGTTGAACCGAGTCAAAAGGGCCAAGCTGGTATCCGGGTGCACCTGCCCAGAGATGGCAGCAGTACTCCATATGGGGCCGAACCTGCGACTTGTAAAGTAACAACCTTTGCCCCGACGTGAAGTACTGCTTCGCTCTGTTGAGTACACCAAGTTTTTTGGACGCCAGCTTCACCTTATCATTTACAACGCCGAAGTGCACGGTAGGCCTTACAAATCTGATATAGAAATATGATAAGTGAAAGTCAAAATGGTTTCTTCAAAATGGAATTTTACAATCACTTTTGAATCGTCAAAGTTATAAAATATTATTTTTGAACTCCCCACCTTCCCGCCGGTTCACAATGTTGTTGATTTCTACCGAGAAGAATCCGGCAAGAAACTCGATAGTTACTCTTTTAAAAACACTATCAATAATACAAATAAACTAAAATACAATTAATGTTTATATTTTTAGTCGTACAATTTTATGTTATTTCCATTTTAATTTGGTTTACCTATGCATCCTGTAATTGAGCATAATCAGTCCCAAGGATTTTTATCATTTACATAGTCTGAAATATTGTAGTATGCCTTTTTACAAAGTACCTGCTTTGTAAAAGATTTAAATTTACTTATTGATTGATTGAACTTTGTTGTAAAAGTGTATACATTGCCCCATAAAAGAGTAACTTATTTTGTGTAGACGTGTATCATGCACCAACAGCTTATTTTTACTTCTAGTATTTACTTTGTGAACGTCACTTTTCTTGCTGAAACTATTGATATTTTTATGTACATATAAAAGATTTTCATATATGTACTGCAACACTAAAGTTAAAATTTTTAATCCTTTACCCATTCCTTTAGCGATATCCTAGATCCTAATTTATAAATAGCACGAATTGCCCTTTTTTGTAACAAAAATATTGTATTTACATCAGCAGCGCTACCCCACAATATGATACCATATGTCATTAAACTATGGAAATAGCTAAAATAAACTATTTTTGCAGTGTCGACATCGGTCAATTGTCTTATTTTCTTGATCGCATACACAGCAGAGCTAAGTTTTTTGGCTAGGTTATGAATATGAGGACCCCATTGAAGTTTGGAGTCCAGCGTTATGCCAAGAAAGACTGTTGAATTAATAAGTTCTAATTGCTCGACATTAATATTAATACATGTCTGTCTCTGACTAACATTTGGTAATGTAAATTTAACACATTTGGTTTTTTTTTCATTAAGTAACAAATTATTAGCGTTAAACCAATTTACAATTTTAGAAAGGGCATTATTTAATTCATTATAACATGTCTGTCGTCTCTTAACTTTAAAAAGCAAAGAGGTGTCATCAGCAAATAAGACAATGTCATGGTTTTTTACGTTATATGATAGGATTTGAACATGTTAGAAAGTTCTAAGCTTCTTTAATTATTGACTTTGGCCACCAACTGGCATTTCTTTAATAGAAAGCAACTAAAAATTAAAAAGTAAACTATATTTAAACAAAAAAATAAGTCCGACTTCGAATCCGCTTAAAAGTAAAAAATAAGCCCCTAAAGCAGATTTATGTGACAAAACATTCATCTACACATTTCATTCGCATTGAAGTTTATTGCCAAACTAAAGACAAGTAAATATAGGTAAAGGTTTTTTTTTTAAATGTAGGAAATTTCCAAACATTCAGAGATTGACCAAAATATTTAGTAAATTTTTATGTGTTTGCTAATAGTTTTTATTGTGTGGACTTATGTAGACATTTTAAACCCGCCTAGTGCGAGTCGGACTAGCGCACTAAGTGATTCTGCATGTATAACCTCAAATAGACTATGCTTACAGCTTAAAACATCTGGTAGACAGTGATTACACCCTGGAATCTAAATGGCGCTGTTAGGTTTCAGAGGTGCTTCCTCCCTCGAACGCTTAGGTTGTGGAATTAGCTCCCTGGCGAGGGTTTCTCTAGGTGCGAGTGATACCTCAAGTGTTGCTAGCGTCCATAGGCTACGGTAACCGCTTACCATCAGGCGGACCGATAGCTTGTTTGCCACCTTAATGGTTTAAAAAAATTACATTTCTGCGGACACTAAAATTTTTCGGAATTAAAAGTAGCCTATGTCTTCGTCTCCTCAACCTTAGTGCTAATTTTAAGCTTACTTGGATAATCCATTGCGAACTCGTAAAGGATGATATTTCGTCCCGCCCCTTGCTATCTGCAACGCGCTACCAAAAACGTAGCGTTTGCCGGCAATACAAGTTGTCGTTGCCAAGCCGGCATGTCAAATAACCTAACGCAAATATATAATTTTGTGCCTTTTTAAAATAATTAAAAGCATTTATTTTCGCATTACGCTTAGACTGTAGTATTGCGTTAGCGACTAAAGAAAAATGCTGCGTGCTAGTAAAGTGTTGTAAAGTTAATTTGTTTTGGACGAACTGCGAAAGGAGTGAAAATTTAAAGTTTTACATCCTGTCCCTATTTTCATGTTCCTCGTATACTCATTAACTGTAAACAAGAGCTTGCTTAGGTCCCTTGTAAGGCATTAGGACAGACAGACGTGTTCCATGCATGTAAGTAATAGTAATTCCTCTCAGGTCATAACACGAGTTAGGTCTCGCTTTACCCGTCATTAAGATGAAACATATAGACAAACAAATAAACTTACTTTTGCATATAAAATAATATGAAGTATGAATTACTTCTCATAAAGAAAAAAAAATCCATTGTCTGTAAAAATATATGTACATTTAATTAATGAAAATATTTTTAGTCCTTTTCCTAGAAAGACGATGGATAGTAAGGAAAAATTGTGTTATATGTAAATTTATAAATATAATACAACATTAAATGGTTTTTAAACCTATAAGATTTTTGCAATCTTATTAGTTGTAAGTATATTCTAGATATAACAATACGGATATAAACAAAAAAATATTATCCACAGTCTCTGCCTTTCTAGTGACAGTCTCGTGTACAGAAACAGTAGCTTAGTTTGGAAGCAATGTTATTCAAACATTTGATAAAATATAACAAATAAGATTTTTGACATTCGAAAATAAAATTTGGACATCTTAAATAGCATTTGGTAAAGCAAAAGCTACTCTTTCTGCACAGTGTATTGTACTTTTTTGTTATTGTTATCAGTTACAGTTCTTTTTTGTTAATTTTACTCTGTGTTCATATTTTTACTGTTTGTATTCTTTCTCAATAAGTTTGGCGATGGTCTGTAGCTGCATATTGCTGGTTCCTTCGTAGATAGTTCCGATCTTGGCGTCGCGGAAGAATTTCTCTTGTGGGAAGTCTCTTGTGAAGCCTACTCCGCCCATGAAGTCAATGCACTTCGATGTTAGGGTTTGGGCGATTTCTGAAACAGTTTTTGATAAGTCGTTGTTATTTTTGAGGTTGGACCAGTTTCAGGGCCGGTTTACACCAAGGGAAGAGGAAAAGTCTCATATTTGTTAGGCGTGATTAAAGCGGATATATGTGCCGTCTTTTGATCCGAAACAGATATGTGACATCTGGCTTCCTCTGCGCTTTGGTGAATAGCGAACATATAGTAGGTTAGTAGTTTAAAAACAGAGTATTATGTTAAACAAAATATATATTCTCACGGCAACAAATTATTTTGAAATGAGCCAGACCCTTTTCTCAAGCTTAAAGCTATATAACTTATTGGATATGGTATTGAATTATGAAGTAACTAGAAGGTATTGCACGCCTCATAAGCGGAGCGGTGAGGTAGTGCTCTACTCTCGACATGTCAAAAAACCCAGTCTTTCGAAACTTAAATGACGTTTTTTTTTTTAATATAACACTTACAGGATAATATGAGTGCACTAATATGAAGTTAAATAATCTGTCTAGCACATATGGTACATTTTATAAACAATTAATTTGTTTAATATAATAAATAATAACATTAAAACTAATAATTCTTGGACGTCCGTGAGTCTGTGTTTATGTGACCATGTATGTGGCAGAGAAATTGGTCGAAAAATTCATCGTACCGGAATACTTTTGTTTTTAATATATAAAGTATTACACTGTGCTGATTCCTAGTTAATATTAGCGTTCTAAGTACTGTCGTTTAATTATAATTTATAAGAAACTAAAATACCACTGTATACTGTATATCTATATATATATTTTTTATTTTTATTTTATAGTATATTTTTTCCTCACCTTATTTGTTATTTTATTTTAAAAAACTTTTAAAAAGTTTTTGTTTTAGATTTTTTTTTTAAATGTAAATGACCGCTATGAGGCGTGCACTTTTGGATTTTTCAAATTTTTTATACCTACCACGATGCGATATTTAAGGCGACTGATCAATGACTTATTTTAAGAAAATTTTTTGTTTCGAAGCAAGAATTATAAAAAAAATCTCTATTATCCCGTTTTTTTTTTCAGACTGCATAAGCAGGATATATACCGGAGGCAAAGTATTTGGCCATGGCAGCTTCTTTGACGAATTCCATTCCATGCTCCTTGAGTCGCGCTGCGTTATAGGTCAACAGTCTTGCCGCTTCCAACTGTGTCTGTAGATGCGCTATTTGGTAGTTGATACCCTGGAAAGATAATCAATAAATTGACCCAAGTGACAAGATTGATAGTGCAATAATTTTTTATTTGCGCATAGCGTAATTTATAGATGTAGAAAATGAAAAGTACTAACTATACTAATGACTAGTTCATCCAATATTTTTACAGGTTTTATATTATTTGTGGAATAAGTCTGTAAGTTTTGATTTGGGTATTGTATAAAGGCGGTCACATTTAATTCAGGTATTGTCTAAAGGCGGACTCATTAAATTCGGGTATTGTCTAAAGGCGGTCAAATTTAGCAGAAACCAATAATAAAACGTCCTTAAAACGTCGTCCGTCCGTCTGTTTCATTTTTCCACTTTTTAATTACGCTTTACACGAAGAAGAAATAAACAATATCTAGTGGCGGCGATAGTGTGCAGCATATGGGGCCTCAAAAAGAAAATAGGTACTAAAAGAAAGGGTGCACTGACGATAAAGGTGCAGTTTCTACTTTATCAAAAAAACCTAATATCGAACTAGTATTAGGTGGCCAAGATATTCTCAACATGGCTTTGATTCGATGATGAAATACGTACGAAATAAAATAAATACATTGTTCTAAATTTCATATTATTTTTATTTACTTAAATAGGTATATTTAATGCTATTCTGATTTACCTATATAAATACACCTTCCTTGACATATTATATGTATCTATTTTTTTATATTATTAAATTTTATAGTGACACCTCGATGGTGTCACTGCGCAGATACAGCTTTTGACTTTTGGATTTCACTGAAAATCAGCGCTGCAGCATTTTGTGTTTTGCTGCATAAGCTTGAGGCTCATAAGCCGTGAGTTTTCATCATATATTACTGTGTCTCTGGCATTGATAAAAAAAGTAAAGATACCTTTTTATGGCTTTAATATTTACAAGTTCGATTTATCATACTAGGTAGATAACATCATCTGTTATTATTACCTAACCTATAAAGTTGGTGATTAACTACTTATAGTACACAAATAAAGCTACTAATTCAGACATCCTATTAGAAGTTTTCAAAAGCGGGATTACGGCAATGGGCACACCACCTGTCATGTTATTTGTAAAATTTGCTATCAGTGATTTGTACAAGTATCTAGTACTTGTGTTAGGATACGTCAAGGTTTCGAAAGCACCACACACAGTACTGTTTATATTTATTACAGAAGAAGTGGAGTGAGCAGCAGTAGATACAAGGTTACATATGGTGACTTATGGTGAAAGTATAGGAAAATGTCTAATACCTGGAAGGTGTAAATTGGTTTGCCGAATTGTTTTCTGTCGAGCGTGTAAGGTATAGTGGCGTCCATACAGCCCTGACACAGTCCGATCATCTGCGAGGCGATTCCGATGCGACCCTCGTTTAGGAAACCCGCAGCGTATTTGTATCTGCAAAATATGAAAAGCATTAATGGTCTCCCAGTTCATATAAATGAAGGTTATAAATAATCGTCGCCATAACGAAATGATTATTAATGACCATTTCTGAACATTACAAACAGCGCCATCGAGTCCCATACAAAGAAAAGCTTGTACTAGGCTACCAGACAATGTGTATAAATACTTATACTTTTTTGTAAATAAATAGATAAGTACCTACTTACTTAAACATCCAGACTACTGCCTGCTGATCCAGGAGGTGCAGATTCGATACCGCACAAGACAAACATTTATATGATAAAAATTTCAGTTCGTCTTGAGTCTGCATGTTTAAGTAAGTAGGTACTTACATATTTATTTACAAAAAGTTTACAATTTAAAGTATTTATACACGTTGTCTAGTATATACATACTACTACCGACAGAGCCACTGAGACGTATAAAATTCCTAAATACTGTATCGTGTGACAGCCGAGTAGGTATATGTCTGACTCTTACATAGATTCTCTGAGTTTGACTCCGGACACTCACAAGAGACAAACTCCGTTGCTGCCTACAGATTTTTACACGGACTTAGTGAAGAAAAGTTATCAAAGTGGAAATTGTAATGCTGGTTAGCTGTGAGCGACGCTGAGGAAGCAACTTACCCCTTCGTTTACTTTTTAAGGATGATGCCTAGCTGTGATGTGACGCACACTAATACCTAATGATACAACTTACCCCTTCCCGTATTCTCCCAGGATGTTCTCCTCGTGCACGCGTACGTTGTCGAAGTGGACCATGCAAGTGCCGGAAGCACGAATGCCTAGCTTGTTCTCAGGCTTGGCAACACTAAGTCCGGGTGTCTCGCGCTCGACAATGAAACATGTTATACCTTTGTAGCCCTGCCGAATGTATGAATTTTTTTTTAGTTATGGACAAATTTTTGTAACCCATAGCAACTTTTGAGTTAAATAAAAAACTATTTAGAACCCGGTAAAGGTAGTAGTAAAAAATTGCGATGTCTACCATCTCACCTTAGAAGGATCAGCATTAGCCATGACAAGGAAGACACCCGCTATGTCAGAGTTGGAGATCCACATTTTTGACCCGTTAATGACGTAATGGTCACCATCCTTTTTGGCGACCGTCTTCAGGGCGAAGGCGTCAGACCCTGACGTTGGTTCCGTCAGACAGAAGCTGCCGGCCTGGAAATGGCAATATTTAGGTGGTAGTGTCCGCATGATCTATCTATTAAATAACTATTAATGTCAATAGCTTCAAAGCACAAGATGATTTTAAACAGAGAAAAGATATAAGTAGTCCATATTTCCTACTACCTTAAATAAAACTATGAGGCAGTTAAATTCTGCTACAGATTTTTTTATTGTTGATGAAACACACTAAATAGGTATACATAGTTTACTACACATGATCTAAATCTGACCAGAGAACATATCATGTAATTTAAAAAAAAATATAATAGGATCAGTGGTTCTTCCTTACTTACGGATGGATCAAAGGCGATTAATTTTGCTATATAGGAAAGGACGAATACTGAATATCTGTCAGTTTTCGTACTAAAGCACGGACGCAAACCACGAAGAATTTTGTACAGTGACCGGTCACTATTTGTCGCTGTTACGCACGCATAATTATTTAATGTCATGCTCGCACAGATGCAATGACCGCTGTCATCAGAAATGTGTACTTAAATAACTATAACCTATGCAATATTTTGTATACTTAATATATTAAGAGAGCGATATAGGCCAGAAAGCTAATTTATGTAATTCTAACGTTGTGTATGTAAATGCACTATAAATCATAAGATTATATAATATTCATAACTATGACATATATATGTTATATACTTCTTAAGTAATTTATACCGTAATGACGCCTTGAAACTTTTAATTTTTTGTATGGAATTTAACGTTATTACCGTTTTGTAGTCACATTTTTGGACTTTTTGCTACAACTTAGAGTCAATGCACTAGATAACAAGCTATTCTAATTATTTAACTAACTTTCATTACAAGCAAATGCAAAACACGCTTTAAAAATTTGCACAAGTGTTGAAACAATGGTCACTTCCAGATTTTTTATTGCATTAAATACAATAAAAATAAAATCACTCATATAGGTAGACAAAATCCAGTTTAATAACATATATTTTTTTCAATCCGTTAGATGCTATAGTTTAGCCACAAAATTTGCACTAAAACGGCGTATTTTCGCGGTCTAGCCTATACCGCAAAATATTTTTGACCACTGAACACAGACTAAAAGGTCAATGTACAAAGTTCTTCGTGCTTCACGTCCTTGCTTTAGCTGTTAGTTTGTTTTTGCATCTGTATTCTTAAATTCGTTGTAAATAAGAAAATAAAGTAGGAAATTAGTATGTCTTCCGTGTATGCAGAAGTCAATAATAAAACGGCTTGGAAATATAATGAGCACCTGGAGTTAAATTACGGCCTTCAAAAAAAAAGAATATTCAGATACGTTTTTCTGTCGTAGTGCTTGTTTTTACTCGAATAATCCGATACGGCGGCGCATCGCACCAATGAGGTTTATGCATTTTACAGTCTGATTGTAGGTAAAGGTACGTGTATGTTAAGTTGTAGTTCGAAAATACTGCACCGATTTTAATATTTTTTGAGGTATCTTTGAAACCCTTTCCAATCACGCATGTCATAGGCTACATTTTGTTTCCAGAAATCCAATATTTCATATAAATACTCTTTCTTAAGAGATTACTTGACAATAAGTTATCAGGATTTATTGTAACTTCTAAGGACCCATCTTAATACGTATAGTACATGATTAACTTTTCAAGGTAGGTGGTACCTATATCTATGTATATCAATCTATTACATAATGCACGCATTAAGTGTAGAGATAAACAGTCTCACTCAGATACCAATAGGTACTCTGCAGCTTAAACACTTACGATATCTAAACTTTGAAATGTGATAACATTTAGGACTTTGTTCACTATTTACTTAAGTGTACGTACTCCACCCTTATAGTTTTGCTAGTTCTTAAAATATCTATTACTCTACCCTTATAATTATTCTAGACTCAGATATTTAATACTCTACCCTAATATTTTTTGTCGTCCAAAGTATTTAATACTGTACCATTATAGGTTTTCTAGACTAAAATATTAATATATAATTTTTCCGGTATAAAATATTTAATACTCTTTCCTTATAGATTTTCTAGACTTTAAAAATATGTAGTACAAAAACTATTTCACAAATCAGTTTATACGTTGACTTATAGATCTTACAATTTTTCGCAAACTAATAATCATTTTCTGTTTTAAAAGGTGACGTTTATTTCTACATAAAGTGAATATAAAGGCAATATTTTTACCAACAATATAGCAAAAATATTGCCTTTAATTCATGATCAGATCCGAATACTTATAAGATCTACTTTGTTTTACCGTAATGATTGTCAGCAAGTCACTTACATATTCAGTACAGAGCTTCGTCAAGTACTTCTTTTTCTGTTCTTCAGTTCCAAGCTTCATGAACAGCGAGTTGACGAGCGTGTTGTGAATATCCACGAGAGCGGCCACAGCTGGGTCAACCCTTGATAGTTCTTCAACCACCAGCATCATGGTGAGGAAACCGCAGCCCGATCCGCTGTATTCGGTTGGAGTTTCAATGCCCATAAGCTGCGGAGGGAAAGGCCAAAATAATTTAATATACCTAAGCCCGCCAAGGCGCATACCTAAGTAACCCCTCGCCTAAAAAAAAGCTCACCAACTTTTTAGCTTTGTACGACTCGCGCTTGACCACTCTCAATACATCGTTGGTTCTGGCACACTACCCTCCAACCCCAACCCCTCGCCTAAACTAACCTAACTTTTCTGCCCCCGCACGACTCGCGCTTGACCACTCTCAAAACCACCCCTGTGTCTGGGGTGTGGCGACTCGCGCTTGACCACTCTCAAAACCACCCCCTGTGTCTGGGATACGTCGACTCACGCTTGACCAGAACTACCACGTGACATCACTGTAGGTTCTGTGTAGTTTTGTTAAGTATTTATATCATTATCGTAATGGGTCTATCGTATTTTTCCGTTCATTAGTTATTCTTATTTAATTACAATGTCGTGAGTGCGATAATGATGTTTGTGGTGACATTCCTAATACCTTTTTAATTATATTTGTACTTGTAAGATAAATCGTATATATATAGGATAGTCGAGAGTATTCGAGTTACAATTTATCATCAAGTGATTGAATTCATCCTGTGTGATACTGAGGCTGGTTCTATTTACTTCAAAAAAAGCTATGGAGGTATGTGTTTTTTTGCTTTATAATTCTTTATCTATATTTATTATATATATTACAGACCCTCAAAACTATGTGTTTGTTTGAATGTCTATTACTTAAACCAATTTTGTTTAGGTTTTCACTTTAGGCAAATTTTTGATTCAAATTATTATACAAATATGTTTTTAAAGCATAGGCTTATTTTATTACAGAATTCAACATTTAACGTAATGGAAGAAAACACGTTCAAGCATTACTACTACGCTACATCGGATGATGAGCAATCAACTGAGAAGGCCTTAGAAACAACAAAGCTCAAACGGTCTCGTCGAAATAGTATCGACTCATTCTTTGAGGGGACCAATCAGAAGAAAAAGAAACTCAGCTCTACAGTGGCGAGATCTTCAAAAGATGGTATCCCTGGTGTCACATACTTGTCTACTAATAATGATGATGGGGCTCATGCTACACATTTTATAAAAATTGAGGTGTATGACCTCATAAAATTGAAAAAAGTACCAGTAGATGAACATTGGAAACACTCAGAAGTGAGGATCAAATATTATACGGATACAAAAGATGAAAAATATGAGCAAACGAAGGGTATCATATTTGATATCACGAAGCAAATAGCAGAAACCAATAACTGTAAAAAATACTTTTTTAAAAAGTAATCTCTAATAGCTAAATTAATTTATAAGAACCATCCTTACAAAATTTTATGAGTATCTAATTGATAAGTAACGAGCAACTATTAATTAACCATCAACTAATATAGTAATCACCTTATCGACTTGTATATATAAGAGAAAAATCGAACATTATATTTATTATTAATTCATCATTCACAAGCAAAGCTAAACTGGTTTATTTCAACCATGTCACTAGAAAGTGTTTTTTTTCAAAATGTTTTTGAAGAAGAAGAAAAAGAACTAATGAGAGCGTGTGAGAATTATGAAGATAATGCTCTGGAAAATCCGTATTATGACACTTCACTGTTTAACATCTGTAAAGAAGTTGAGGAAACATTCAGGTATACATTCTAACTATACTTATTTAAATTTTATGTTACATATTTGTGTTCTTATATTAACATAAGCATGTTATATCTACAGAAAATCTTCAATTCAAGTCGGTCGAGGTTTGAAGAGACAAGCTGATATTAGTGTTGAAGATTTACAACAAGCATCGACGTCATCATCTGCCAATACAACACATAGACAGAACGTTATGTGTCAAATATGTGAATTACAGGTTAGCCAAAGGTTCTATGCTCAGCACTTACGATCTAAGGAACACAAAGAAAAATGTCTTATTCATAATCATAATTTACATAATGTCTCTGTTATATCAGTTGCTTTTGGGTCTCGGGTCTTAACGTATAGAATTGTATCACCTAAAGCTAATGAGTCACTTAAAATACAAACTCCTGAAGTATTCATAGCATCAATTAAAGAGTCGATACTATTTCTTATTCAGGAATGTTTAAAAGAGTTAACTATTGTTAAAGTTAATTTTATTATTCATGCAGATTTTGAACAGGAAACAAAAGATTTAAAAAATTCTTTCGATTTTCAAACAAAAAATTGGACTATTTCTTTAGGGGACGAATTAGAAAATTATTTAGAAACTTTAAGCGAAGACATTAAAAATAAAATGAGTGATTTCGAAGCAAAAGATAGTGGATGGACTTTAAAAAAAATTCAGTTCTTAGAAATGAATGTTAATAAGTTCAATCCCTTACGAGGGTCTTCGTTTATTGAATTACCTTTAGATATTAAGCGTAAAAAAGCAGTCATAAATGTAAAAAATAACGATCAACAATGTTTTAAGTGGGCTTTATTATCCGCACTATATCCTGTAAATAAAAGTTCTGAAAGGGTATCATCATACTTGAGGAATCAAAATAGACTAAAGTTTAATAATATACAGTTCCCAATCAAATTATCGGATATACCCAAGGTAGAAAAACAGAATAACATTAGTATCAATGTTTTCGGATTAGAATTTAACAAAGAAAAAAAATGTAATACCATCGTTGGACCATTATATTTTACAAAATGTCGTAAAGAATTACACATTAACTTATTATTTTTAAACAATGGTTCAAATGGTCATTATTGTTTTATAAAAAATTTATCACGCTTGGTTAGTAAACAAATAACAAATCGAAATAATGCTATTCATATCTGTGATGGTTGCCTTAACTTTAGATTTAAAATATAGAATTTAAAATCTAAAGTTAATTTAATTAATCACCAAAAACATGACTGTGCTCATATTGTTACTGAATTACCAGGAATTCATAAAAAAGGAAAAGATTGGTTTAATCGGGAAACAAATAATGATGAAATCTATTTTGATAAGTTTCAAAGAAAATTAAAATTACCTTTTGTAATATATGCAGACTTTGAAGCTCTTTTAAAATCCGTCACCTCATGTGACCCTGATCCATCGAAGTCATATACAAAAACAATACATGAACATGAAGTTTATAGTTATGGATACTATATAAAATGTTCGTATGATGATAAGCTGTCTACATACAGAACATACACAGGGCCTAATTGTGCAAAAATGTTTATGGAAAGCATTTACAAAGATATTAGCAATATACATAGGATAAATTGTTTTCAAAAATGTCCACTTCCAATAACTAACGAAGAGAAGGAATCTATTAGACAATCGCAATTATGTTATATTTGTGAAGGACTATTGGGTGATGACATCACAGTAGACTATGATTGGATACTGGTAAGTTTAGAGGTGTTGCTCACGAATTATGTAGTTCAAAGTATCGTGTTCCCTTTTTCATTCCCATTCTATTTCATAATCTAAGTAATTATGATGCTCATTTTATTGTTCATGCTTTGAATTTTAAAGATGGAGAAATAGATATCATTCCGCAAAATAAGGAAAAATATATTTCATTCTCAAAAAAACTTAATATAAGAGGTCATTTAGTACATTTGCGGTTTTTAGATTCCTTTAAATTCATGGCCAGTAGTTTAGATAGTTTAGCTAAAAATCTAAAAAAAGATCAATTTATAGAATTAAGAAAACAATTTCCAAACGAAAATGATTTTAATAAACTTATTAGGAAAGGTGTTTTTCCTTATGAATTTGTTAATTCTTATGAATCCTTAAAAGTTACAACTCTTCCAGATCAAGACGCTTTCTTTAACTCTTTAAGTAATACCAGTGTCTCAGATGATGATTATAAACATGCTAAAAATGTTTGGGTCCAATTTAAATGTAAAAATATGTTGGACTATTCCAATCTATACTTAAGAACTGATGTAATGTTACTCACTGATATTTTTGAAAACTTTAGAGAAATTTGTATTAAAACATATGAACTCGACCCTGTACAATATTATACCCTTCCAGGATTAAGCTGGGATGCAATGCTAAAATGTACTAACATAACACTGGAATTATTAAAAGACTTTGATAAAATAGCATTCGTAAAGTCTGGTATAAGAGGTGGTATTTCACAGTGTTCTAACAGATATGGAAAGGCAAATAACGAGTACATGGGTGATTACAAAGATAACTTACCAAAATCTTACTTAATGTATTTTGATGCAAACAATCTCTATGGTTGGGCAATGTCTCAGTATTTGCCTGTAAGAGATTTTAAATGGGTTAACCCGAACATAGACTTCAATATATCAGATTCATCAGATATTGGATACATACTGGAAGTTGATCTTGAATACCCTGAAAATTTACATGATCTTCATTCAGACTTACCTTTATGCCCTGAAAACATTGTAATCGGTAACAGTAAAGATAAAAAATTAGTACCAAATTTATATAACAAAACTAAATATATTATTCACTATAGAAATCTGAAGCAATGTTTACAACTTGGTATGAAATTAATTAGAGTTCAATTGAAATAGATAAAAATCGTAATGTTTCAGTAGATTACAGTAGCTAAAATATAATAATTAGAACTCAATGAAAGGACTTATTATACTTTTGACATTCATAATATCAACATTCTGAAATGAATACTTTAGATATTCAAAAATGTTTAAAGATAATTTCTCCGAAAATTAAACTAAATGTATTTGCTGCAAATAGATTACCAGTACTCATGCACCTACCTGCTTTTCTCATTAGTAATTTAGATGTTGACAATCAACCTGGATCGCATTGGGTGGGAATACATATTAATAAAAATGGATTAGGTGAATACTTTGATTCTTATGGTCGTAAACCTAGTAGACATCATTTATATTTCTTAAATAAGAATACTAAGATATGGAGTTACAATAATAAAAGAGTTCAAAATGACTTTACAACTGTTTGTGGGGAATATTGTCTTGTTTATTTGTATTTTAAGTTTCATGGTAAATCAATGATTGATTTTGTAAACCACTTTAGTAATAACACTCTATGTAATGATATTTTATTATATGATATGTTTAAAACAATTTTTGATAATAAAACTTTTTTAAAATAAAAAAAATGTTTTTTTCTTATGTGTGTGTTTGTGTAATTAGTGGTTAAAAAACAAAAAAATATTTTTTATTTATATCATTTATTCATTCATTCACGATAAAACTCAAACATGATACAATTTGATTCAAAGTTGATTTCGAGTAATACTGAAGCTGGTTCTTATAAATTAATTTAGCTATTAGGGATTACTTTTTAAAAAAGTATTTTTTACAGTTATTGGTTTCTGCTATTTGCTTCGTGATATCAAATATGATACCCTTCGTTTGCTCATATTTTTCATCTTTTGTATCCGTATAATATTTGATCCTCACTTCTGAGTGTTTCCAATGTTCATCTACTGGTACTTTTTTCAATTTTATGAGGTCATACACCTCAATTTTTATCAAATGTGTAGCATGAGCCCCATCATCATTATTAGTAGACAAGTATGTGACACCAGGGATACCATCTTTTGAAGATCTCGCCACTGTAGAGCTGAGTTTCTTTTTCTTCTGATTGGTCCCCTCAAAGAATGAGTCGATACTATTTCGACGAGACCGTTTGAGCTTTGTTGTTTCTAAGGCCTTCTCAGTTGATTGCTCATCATCCGATGTAGCGTAGTAGTAATGCTTGAACGTGTTTTCTTCCATTACGTTAAATGTTGAATTCTGTAATAAAATAAGCCTATGCTTTAAAAACATATTTGTATAATAATTTGAATCAAAAATTTGCCTAAAGTGAAAACCTAAACAAAATTGGTTTAAGTAATAGACATTCAAACAAACACATAGTTTTGAGGGTCTGTAATATATATAATAAATATAGATAAAGAATTATAAAGCAAAAAAACACATACCTCGATAGCTTTTTTTGAAGTAAATAGAACCAGCCTCAGTATCACACAGGATGAATTCAATCACTTGATGATAAATTGTAACTCGAATACTCTCGACTATCCTATATATATACGATTTACCTTACAAGTACAAATATAATTAAAAAGGTATTAGGAATGTCACCACAAACATCATTATCGCACTCACGACATTGTAATTAAATAAGAATAACTAATGAACGGAAAAATACGATAGACCCATTACGATAATGATATAAATACTTAACAAAACTACACAGAACCTACAGTGATGTCACGTGGTAGTTCTGGTCAAGCGTGAGTCGACGTATCCCAGACACAGGGGGTGGTTTTGAGAGTGGTCAAGCGCGAGTCGCCACACCCCAGACACAGGGGTGGTTTTGAGAGTGGTCAAGCGCGAGTCGTGCGGGGGCAGAAAAGTTAGGTTAGTTTAGGCGAGGGGTTGAGGTTGGGGGGAAATGCGCCTGAACCAACGAATCCCCTCTACTTACCTACCTACATATAGTTTCGTAAACTCTAACCGTTGTTAATAGAACAGATTAATTACGACTTTCTTAAGATATTAAAAGGATTATAAGTTCAAATCATCATTGAAAAGTAAAACGCCACAAAAACCTAATTGGCAGCAGCATGAGAGTAAAATTCGTTCTTAGTCGGTATACCCACATCTTCCAAAAAGTGACATAAGGTTAATTCTTTCTTTTACATAGGTACTTCAGATTGTTTACATAATACTTTTTACTTTTGAACGTTTCCGTTGGATAGGCCCAAATTTATCCATCTTCACATTGATGACTGAATACATTAGAACCGTGAATGGGCGACGATAATTTATTTGAATATTTATAGCCGGTAGCAGACAATAGTGTTAACAGGCTAAGGTCATACAAACAAAACTTTACTTCCTAGGATTTCGTGGTTGGCAGTCGGCAGTCGCCAACGCGCGAGTGTTGCAAGCGTCCATAGGCTACGGTGACCGCTTACCTTCAGACGGACCGTAAGCTTGTTTGCCACCTTAGTGGTATTAAAAAAAAAAAAAAAAAGTACATAATATCATAATTGTTACTGATACCTGAAATACTTGTGTGTAAACAGATTTTGTTTAAAAATTTTATAGTCACTTTGGAACTATTTTTTTTTAAATTGCACTTAAACTTTTTTAATCAAGTAGACTTTTAAACAGCAATTTTGAATCGTCAGATTAATTATTTATTTTATTAGCTGTACCACCGGTTCGGAATGATTTACTACCAAGAAGAACTGGTAAGAAACCCAGCAGTTAATCTCTTAATATTTGTGGAGTGGCGGCAAAGAGGAGATCTCCTGCCAGGCGAGGTGTTATGCCTGGGGACCGCCGTGGTCCACTTATCCTTCTGTTCGGTTTCTATATATACTCATCGACAGAAGAAACTTTGATAGCGCGATGTAGGACGCGTGACGGCAGCCTTGCTTGTAGCGGTATGATATAATCCGCTACATCACTCCCTTCCCAGACCGAAGGTCGATAATTCTTGCAGTGATGCTTGCGTACGATCTTGAGAATGCCGAGTATGCGCCGTCCACAGTGAGTCGGGAGGGCGTGTAGTGCATGCAGAATATCAGCAGTCTGCGGTGAGTCGAGACTGGTACGTTGCGCTGTGTGTCTGCAGTGAGTCGAGACACTGGCGAGTGCCGGCATGGAGGTTGCGTATGGCCACGGTGAGTCGGGTCCATAGAATGATTGGCTGTGTGTCCCTTTGAATCGAGACACTGGTCTGAATTAGCGGCAGAAACGACGAGCAGAGAATGCCACGCTGGAGTGAGAGTACTCGACAGGGTGGTGTGAGTACAGTGGAGGTGCCACGCTGGAGTGTGAATTCTCAACAAGTTGTGGTGGAATGCTGTCCAGCACGTCTTTTGAGAAAGAGAGAAAAACCGATGCAATGATGACAGGCTGATGGCCGGTCATCGCTAAGCGGTAGACGGATGCTTCTATATTCGTAAGTGGAGGAGGATCGATAGGGGACCAATGCAGGGAGCGCCTGTAATAGATGAGAGTGCCTCCCTGAGGGGCGGCGGTTCTATCATTACGGACGGTGTGATAGTTCGCGATCGTAGGGGTGCAGACAGTGGGCTTGAGAAACGTTACCTGAATGAGGAGGACGTCCGGTTTGTGGGACAAGAGGAATTGCGACAATTCCTCTGTTTGAATACGGATGCGTTAAAAAAGGCGATGGAGACGGACCCGGGTTTTTTGCGCGCGGTTGTGCAATCCATTTTGTTTTTAAGGTTTGGGGCCTACCCTACGGAGGGCGGCGAAGAACTGGCGATGCTCAGCCACGCTATTTATTATATGGCGAAAATAACATCAAAATCCCTTTTAGCAGTTTCTGTGTGACACTGATGCACACAAACAAAAAGTTTAAATTTATTTTTAGTTATATAAATAGCTAAAGTAAAATATTTTTAAATTGACAATTCTAATTGGTAGTTAAGTTCCCAAATGTCGTTTTCAGAGGCTACATAGCTCTTTTACAATATAAAGTATATATTTTTGCATTGAAATTCCAGAAAAGGTAGTTAAATTGCCGCCAAACAAATTTAAAATATATGTAAAAGATAGTTTAATGAAAAAAGGTATTGCAAAGTTGATGAATACATTAATAATAAAACTGCTTGGTGCATTTATAATATTTTTTATATTGAAAACATTGTATAATATGTGTTATTACTAGTGTAAGGCTATATGTATTTTAATATGAAGTTGAGAAAATATGTAGCGGATCATATCATACCGCTACAAGCAAGGCTGACGTCACGCGTCCTACATCGCGCTATCAAAGTTTCTTCTGTCGATGAGTATATATAGAAACCGAACAGAATGATAAGTACCGAGGACTGCTATGGTGCTGACCGAGTACGTAACCTGTAACCTCCGAAACCATTGTTAACCACTACTATTCGGTCATTGCTCCCTGGCGTAACCGTTGTGCCGTGGTAACCATGCGTATGTAACTGGTCTTCGTTGCTCGGTGTAGGTGTTCGGACCGGCCTAGCTTTAGGAAATTTTGCGGCTTTCGTTACGAAAGTCCGCGGACTTTCGCCCGCGCGCGTCAACCGCGAGGAGGGGAACGCCATATCAAGAGGGCTAGGGCTGAGAGTACGTGGCGGCTCACGTCGAAGAGCTACTCAGCCCTATGGTCGCACTGGCATCGTCCCACACCGCCTAACTCGTCGACACGAATATGAGTGAAGACGACACCCCGCGCCACCCCGGTGGCCCCAAAAAACCCCCCGAACCCCGGGGCGTGTTTTTCCCTCCAATGCACCTGCCGCTCCATGACCCGAGCCATACCGAACGGGAAACGCTGGACATCGATACTATTATCGCCGTCCGCGTTTTCCAGAGTGGGTTGTTCTCGGCCCAGATGCAGGACTGCATTCGGAGGAACATCCTGGCCCGCGAAGAGTGCCTTTCAAGATGCGAAGAGCCCTCTCGGCACTTCACCCCGATCGATCCCGAGCTAGATCGCTTTGCGCGTTCAACGCCGATCGATCTTAAGGCACTCGACGTCTCGACGCCGATAAGGATCCGTCGCCCCCGCAGCGACGACGAGGATGACTTCGCGCCCATCAAGCGCCAATGTACCGACGCTCTCCGCGCCTCAATGCCGGACATAAGTCCCAAATCGAAGAAAAGGGAGCTACGGGACGACAGGGACCTATCCCGCTCGTCGGAGACGCTAAACAGAACGGTCCATTTGGATTCACCGGCATCACCCGACTCCAAGAAGCCGGCGCCACAGCCACAACGCAACGCAAAACCAGCTGCCACCGCGACGCCAACCAGTTCGCGACCAACCTCAGCCGCGACATCGAAGGGACGTCCATCCACCACCGCGACACGCACTACCGCCGCGACGCTCAATGTCGATCCACGACCCACCGCGACGCGTAGCGCCGCACCAAGATCGACCGCGTCGCCATCCGCCGGGGCGCCTTTCGCCGCGACGCTCTCCACTGCGACGCTCTTCACCGCGTCGCCTACCGCCGCGGCGCCTCCCGCCGCGACGCGTTCCACCGCGACACCTCCCGCCGCGACGCATCCACCGCGACGCGCTCCACCGCGACGCCTACCGCCGCGTTGCGCTCCACCGCGACGCGCTCCACCGCGACGCCTTCCGCCGCGACGCGTTCCGCCGCGACACCTTCCGCCGCGACGCTTTCCGCCGCGACGCGTTCCGCCGCGACGCATCCCGCCGCGACGCCTTCCGCCGCGACGCATTCCGCCGCGACGCATTCTATGACGACTGCCTCGTACGCTGCGACCGCTGCTACTGCCACCACGCCTGCTCCTTCCGGGCCTGCTGCTGCCACTGCCTCGACGACACAAACGAAGAAGGACCGATACCCGCCGCTAGTTGTCGAAGTCTTCCCGAACTGGTCAAAGCATGTCCGGGAGATCAAGAATATCCTCGGAAGAGCCCCGAATGCGCGCCCGTTTGGAAAAGGGGTACGCTTCATGCCTACCGACGACCAGGAATACCGGACCGTCCAACGTTACCTTACGGAACTCGAAAAACGTGAAAGGATATCCTGGTTTTCGTATCAACTGGAGACCGAGCGCCCGCTAAAGGTTGCTATCCGAGGACTTCCAGCGGAGACCAACCCTACCGAGATCGAAGAGGAGCTTCGTAGTCTTGGGTTTGACCCAGAGTACGTGAAGCACATCCGGGCCCGGAAGGACCGCCCAGGCTGCATCTTCTTCGGACAAATCCGACGCTCAGCCATCTCGTCACAAATATTTCAAATTTCGGAGCTGCTGTGCATGCCGGGCGTCGTGATTGAAGCCTGGCGCGGCAAAAAAGGCCCAGCACAGTGCCACAGGTGCCAGGGCTTTCGCCACTCATCCTTCGGCTGTCACCGTACGCAGGCGTGCGTCAGATGCGGCGAGGAGCATGCCGCCAGCAACTGCGAGCGGCCCCTCGACGCTCCTGCTACCTGCGTCAACTGCGGAGGCGCCCATGCTGCAAATAACTACTCGTGCCCAGTCTTCAAAAAGGAGGCGCGCAACAAAAAGGCTGGCACGGTAGCTCGCACCGGCCCTCCAACCATTCCGGCCCACAGGAACACCGTGGAAGCTCAAGCGGGGAGTGCCTCATTAATGGCCCCCGCAAATCTGCCCTCCAACACCGGTGCCAAAAGGAAGTGGCCAAGGAGACGAAACAACAAAAATCGCTCCGGCCGCTCCTGCCGCTCCTGTAACAGCCGCAGTACCCCCTGCCCCGACGCCAACCATCAGTGCAGCGCCTGCTTCTCAGGCCCCACCCTTACAACCCCGGACACGAAAGGGTCGAGACGAGGACACCTCAACGGTGAAGAGAGCGAAAGACACGGCTTTCGACATCCTCATTGAGATCCTACAAGCCGCGCGGGATAACACGGATCTCACTCCTGCGATCCTCAGAGGAATGTCGGAGCTCAATAAAATTCAATAGTCTCAATCTAAGAATTTTATTTTGGAACGCCAATGGGCTGCGGAGGAAGACTAGCGCTCTCCGCTCTCTACTCAGCGAACAAGCCGTCGATGTAGTTCTGCTTAGCGAGACCCATCTTACCGCGAACGAAGTATGGAAGATGCGGAACTACCACACCTACCGTCTGGACTCTCCAGCAACTGGCAGTGCAAGGAGAGGGCTTGCCGTCCTAGTCAAGCGAAGACTGGTACACCAGGTGCTCCCTCGGGTCACTCCTGACACCTTCGACACCTTAGGCATAGAGCTATGGACAGGCAACGAAGCGCTCCGTCTGTATGCTCTATACAAACACCCCAAAAGCCGCATCAAGGTGGACGACCTGAAGAACATTTTGGTCTCGTCCACACCTACCATCGTCGCCGGTGACTTCAACAGCAAGCACCCCGGCTGGAATTCTGCTACCATGAGCCCAGACGGTCGACGGCTTTTCGACGACGCCAAACGGTTCGGATACGTGATTATGGGCCCGGATATTCCAACACACATCCCGTTCCAGACTGACCACCAACCAGATGTCATCGACCTACTGGCACACCACGGTCTTCGATGCCAACCCACTCTAGAGGTGTTGCCTGAGGACATGGGATCAGACCATCTGCCCGTACTCGCCACACTAACTGCCCGCCCGACAACTGGAAGCACGCCCATTTCTCGTGTCCGAACCGACTGGGAGAAATTTGCGGTACATATGCATGCCCACACCCCGTCTCGACCCATACTCACTGCAGCGGACGTGGACGAACTTGCTGAAGACCTGACCACAGTTTTGCAGAACGCCTTGACAGCCTCCTCCACTACCACGTCGCATACGGGGAGGCTTCCCCCTCTCCCAAAGCACGTCACGGATCGCATTTCGGAGAAAAGGCGCTTGCGTAGATTGTGGCAGACAACGCGATGTCCGACTCTTCGCCGCCGAATCAACAAGCTGGCTGAAGAGATAAGGAAGGAACTGGATGCCATTACCAAGAGTTCGTGGGACCAAGCGATAGAGACCGCAGGCGACGACTGGAACGCGTTACATCGACTGTGCAGATGTGTTACGCGCACCCCCGCGCCCATTCGACCACTCTTAGCCGACGACGGGACACTTCGCTACCGTGCAGCAGATCGTGCGGAGATACTAGCGGATCATCTCGAACGCCAGTTCAAGCCAAACCACGCGTCAGATCTGGACCATGTCGCAGCAGTCGAGCAACACCTTAGAGACTACTTTGCCTCGCCGATAGCCCCAGAAGAGGACCCTGTCGTCTTCTCTCCGGGACAAGTTAGACGTGGCTTCCTCAAGACCAAACCCCGCAAAGCTCCAGGTGCCGATCGCATTACGAACACAGCGCTGCGTCACCTCCCGCCGAAATCTGTGGCAGCGGTGACGCGCCTGTTCAACGGCATAATGCGCACTGGACACTTTCCACAGACATGGAAATTAGGCCACGTCATAATGATACCAAAGGCTGGCAAGAACACCCAAAAACCTGAGGGCTACCGGCCGATAACTTTGCTGCCACACATCTCTAAGGTGTTCGAAAAGCTCCTGCTGAAACACCTACATGAGCACTTCACCCCACGCCCAGAACAGTTTGGCTTCAGAGCGGAACACTCCACCACCCTTCAGTTGTCGAGAGTACTTCACCACGTCGCGGTGGCCGCGAACAAAAAGGAATGCACTGTGGCAGTACTCCTCGACATGGAGAAGGCGTTCGATCGAGTTTGGCACCAAGGTCTGCTGTTCAAGCTCTCGTCGTCCCAGATCCCGCGCAGGATAACTATGGTTATCCAGTCCTTCCTTCAAGACCGCAGCTTCAGCGTGAAAATTGAAGAGACAATATCTTCTGTGCGCCCCATTGAAGCCGGAGTACCTCAGGGGAGTGTACTATCTCCGACGTTTTACTCATGTTACACCGACGACATCCCGAAGGAGGGGGGAGCTATGCTGGCACTATACGCTGATGACGCGGCGTACTTGACCTCCTCCATCAGACCAGATCACGCCGCTACCAAGATGCAGCGGACCCTCGACGCCTTGCCAGACTGGCTCTCCAAATGGAGGTTGTCGGTTAACGTGAGCAAAACTCAAGCCATCCTTCTGCACCGCACACAGAAGATACCTCTACCGCTTCAATTCTCAGGGCAACAAATCAAATGGTGCCCCAACGCCAAGTACCTCGGCGTCACCATTGATCGTCTGCTAACAATGAAGGCGCATGTGACCAGCATCGTCAACCAGACCAGATCCACACAGGCTTTGCTCGCTCCAGTGCTCAGGGCAAAACTGCCTTTACGGACGAAGCTCGGGGTCTACAAAACCTACATTAGACCCCGCCTCACGTACGCAGCGCCGGCATGGTTCGCACTACTAAGCGAAACCCAGCGCAAGCGACTACGCACAGTTTAAAACAGGGCTCTTCGCACCATAGTCGGCGCATCTCGCTACGTGAGGAACGCTACGATTGAGCGGGACCTGCAGATCGAGCCACTGGACGACTTTGTCGGCCGCCTCGCGACCAACATGTTCGCGCGCGCTGACGAGTCCCGATTGCCGCACATTAAAGACTTGGCGCCGCAGCACGCGCGGCCACCGGACAGCAAAGCCTACCCACGGGACCTAGTCCTTGTGGAGAGCGATGCTGGTAGCAGGGCTCTTCGCGGCAGAGCCGCCCCAGGCGGCTCTTAGCTGAAGACCCATTGAAGCCGACGGTCAGTGACCAACCCGAAGACCTGCCCGTAGTCACGGGCAGCGGACAGCTACCATTTGCAGGAGGCCACGCCTCGATCAAATTTCCCCACACGCACACTGTGTGTGTGTGAGAAGACACGAACGCGATAAGTACCGGCCATCAGCCTGACATCATTGCATCGGTTTATCTCTCTCCCTCAAAAGACGTGCTGGACAGCGAACTTCAGTCGCTCTTTAATTTAGGCGACGCCGTCATTCTTGCCGGCGACCTTAATTGCAAGCGCCATCGCTGGAACTCTTTAGTAACTTCACGAAAAGGCAGACTCCTCGACGATTTAGTTGACAGACTAAACTTTGACATCATCGCTCCCATGACGCCCACTTACTTTCCCAATAATACTCGCAACAACCTTGACGTCCTCGACATAGCACTTTTAAAAATGTTAGGCTAAGCTTTCGCTCAATAGAGGTGCTTAACGAACTTGACTCGGACCACCGCCCTGTCCTCCCCCTATTAGGGCACTCCTCCCGACGCCTAGATCCGTGACGGACTGGGATAAATTCGGGAAATTGCTCGAAAATCCCAGCTCGCCACATCTAGATCGCGTTCCCGATATAATCTCTTCCGCACCGACTTAAACGTAGCTATTGACTCCCTCACTAGCCACCTGACCGCCACCGTTGGCGAGTGCTCAAGACAAGTGCCGGTTGGTGATTACCACCACCTAATCCTGCACATCATCAGTACATCAGGTCGCTAATGACTGAGCGTAACGCGGCCCGCCGCAGACGCGATCGCGCTCCCACTATCGAAAATAAAGCTCGCCTCAACAACTTACATCGCCGTGTAAGAACCGCGGTAGCTGAGCTTCGCGCCCAACGTTTCGGTGATCTGATGTAGAACATTTCTCCTTCTCATCAAGCTTATTGGCACCTAACCAGAGCTTTGAAATCAGACACTGCCAACTCTCTCCCTCCGTTAACTCGTTCCAACAACGTTCCCGCGTTCGATGACGACGAAAAACGGATTGCCTAGCGTCTAGCTTCCAAGCCCAATGTGCCTTAAGCACACAGCCGTTCGATCCCGACCACGTGCGTGAGGTACACGGCGAAGTGGAGCGCAGTACTTCTCTGCCCCACAGGACCCCTGCCCCCCGTCACAGTAATCGAAGTCAAACAGATCATCAAAGACCTACGCCCCCGTAAAGCCCCAGGCGCGGAACTCTTCCCCTTCTCTGCTTCTAGTAGCGATCTTCATCGCTGCTATCGAAAATTGCACCTTTCCTTCTCAATGGAAAGATGCAATTGTTATAGGCATCCATAAGCCCGCAAATCTCGCCCCGAGCCGTCCTCCTACCGCCCTATAAGTTTATTTAAGGCCCTTGGTTAACTTTACGAACGCCTCCTCCTTGCCCGCCTACGGAACGCTATAGTCTCCAGAGGCATCTTAATAGACGAGCAGTTCGGCTTCCGCGACAAATACTCTTGCTTCCACCAAGTCCTCCGTATCACAGAACATATTCTCACTGGCTTCCAACCAGTATTAGGTAAGCCCCGGCACACGGGCGCTGTCTTCTTCGATGTAGCGACAGCCTTACACAAAGTCTAATTATTTTGAACTGTACAACTTTCTGTTGCCAGACCGTCTCGTGCTCATTATACGAGAAAACTTGTCGAATCGTAGCTTTCGCTATAAATTTGAAGGCACTCTCTCTTCCCCCTGTCCCATAGAAGCAGGAGTCTCGCAAGGGTCCGTGCTCGCCCCTATCTTGTACCTTCTGTACACCAACGACATCCCTAAAACTAGGTCCCTAAATCCCTAGGTACCCAATTAGCCCACTTTGCAGACGATACCGCTATTCATACCACCGATAGGCAAGTGAGTCGAATCACTAAGAGACTCCAACCCGCTATCACCGATCTAGGCGAATGGTTTCGTAAATGGAAAATCGAAGTGAATCCCGACAAAAGCTCTGCCGTTCTCTTTACCTCAGGCCGCCCTCCGCGGCCCTCTCCCCTGCCACTCTTCGGTCGTGCCATTCCTTGGCAAAACAAGACCAAATATCTCGGTGTGACCCTGGATAGGCGTTTGAACTTCTGCGATCACAACAAAGAGTTAGAGACCGAGCCGCCTTTGTCCTCGGTCGTCTTTATCCCATGATAGGCAAGTACAGTAAGATGTCGCTTAGAAATTTTGTCTAAACGCAATCTCCATAAACTCCAGACCCTCCAAACCAGTTTTCTCAAAGCGGCCATCGGAGCCTCCTGGTACGTCCGCAATGCGGGTTCCCAGGTTCGTCGGCGCCCGAACGGATACACGAGGTATCAAAGAGTGCCGGGGTGCTTCTCGCCCCCACTCAATCGCAACCGCAACCGCGTAACGGGGATCGCCCCTCCTAGCGGTGACTCACCTTCTGGTTCGAGGCTCACGCCGGTCGAAGGGACGTCCCCGAGACCGACAACCCAAGCCGAGGCTCCCCCCGCGGGGAGCCCTTGAGCGTTGGGCGCTATATGGGCTGAGGCTCTTTCAGAGTCTCGCCCCAAAAAGCCCGGTGAAGAAGTAATGGCTGCAACAGCCAACTGCATAGTCAGTCAAAAAAAAAAGCGGAACTCAAGATTTCAACCACGTCGAATAGGGTTGTCAGATGACCGGGACCCACCCATGGGATTGTCCCGGTATACGATCAAATGTCCCGGGTCTAGGAATTTGCCTTTATTTCTCGGTTTTTTTTTATTAAAGTACGAAATGCGTTACACAATGGTTTGCATTTGTTCATGATTAATCATTTAATAGTTTAATCGAAGTTTAAAAGGCATGTATGCGGATGCAATGTGCGAACAAAACCTGCTAAAATCTCGCATAACATGCTGAAATTGAGACTGAGACATAGTAGGTAGGTAGGTACAGGGAATATTACAGTATAAGGGTAAACGCCTAAGATTCTTTTCACACAAAAGTTCAGTTTCATAAAAAAAATTGCCATGATCTCAGAAGTTGCCTAGATTTTACTTTACATTTTTTTCGAAAGAAAGAACAAAAATTTAGGAGGTCGCTGTTTTGGTTTCATGAGATACTGATTAACCATTATGTTTTAATATTTTTGCAAAGGTGCTCGAATTTCTAGTATGGAGCAATTTAAAAAAATAGTATAAAAAAAATGACTAAACAGAATCCCATGAAACCAAAAACCGCGAGCACTTAATTTTTTGTTTCTTATTTAAAAATCAATAAGTTATTTACGGAACTTTGGAAATTATGGCTAATCAATTTGGTACGAAAAACATACTACGACGTTTACCCTTGAGTACCTAGGTACTTTAAGTCTACGCAGTCAAGTAACATTAACAGACGGTAAATAGTAACAGAGGTTTTGAGAAAAAAAGTTTGTCGAAACCTTGGAAGAGGTTGTTTTGTTTATTCAGTCTAATCAGAAAATTAATTATTCATTCGTTTTCATGAATTAAAATTCATTCAAATTATGAACGAATGATTGCAAAGCTACGATTCGACAAGTAGTCTCGTATAATGAGCACGAGACGGTCTGGCAACTGAAAGTTGTACAGTTTAAAATAATTAGACTTTGTGTAAGACTGCCGCTACATCGAGGTACGGAACCCTAAAGAATATCTACAGCATAGTTGAGAATCTCCTCCTTCTCTGAGTTGGTAAAAATAAATAAGTTAGAAGATACGTTATTTAAAGTTGCGCAACAAATAGAAATAGCAGGCATAGGTACAACGGTAGACAAATAAAAATAAAAGTGAAATAATTTCCTAATTATTATTTGTGTAAATTAAGATATTGGTATTGGTGTTCCGGTTAAACAAGTTTTCGTTTTAAATGTCAAAGTAGAATATTTTTATACGTAGTTAAAATCAGGTATTCTTTGTGATTGAGAAAATTCTTTTCTAGGAATCTTTAAAATATCGGAAAGATATCAGAAATTATCCTAGACCGGTCGATATAGACTTTTACCTGTAAATCCGATTGTACAGAAAAAAGTTTCTAGTTTATTTTCATCTTTTAGGGTTTTCTATTACGAAGCCTACGCTGGCTGTCTGTCGGTCCGTCCGTTCGTCAAACTTTTAATGAGCTCTATCTTAAAGCGGTATTGGTAGAAACATGATTTTTACAGCATGTTTTATAATGGCGGATTACGTAACAAATACAAAAATAAAAAGTTCGTAAAGTAAAAAAGGATAAAAAGTAAAAAAATTAAACCACGTTTTTGTTGTTTTGGTCTATCGAAAAACTAAATTTTTTACCTATTATTGTATGAGCACTAAAGCTACATTCAAGAAGCTCAACAACAAATAATAAAAACCAGCCGGATACGAGATGCAACATTTGTTTATTGGAAACGACATCTGAAGATAAGCTAGGCCGAGCGTGGTCAGTCATCGGATGTGTGACCGCTTAGCGGCATACTTTTTGTTGTTGTTTGTGTTTGCAAATTAGAAGTTATTTTACACATCCGCTACATAACGATTTTTAATCTCTGCACATTATGACATAATATTCTGTCTTGACAAAATAAGTTACTTCCCAAAAGTACGTAACAGCTAGGGAATGCAATCGCGATCGCGCGAGATCTCAAATCTCGAGAGATCTCGGCCATTTTTTTGATATTCAATCTCGAGATCTCGAAAATATCGATCGAGATTTTGTGACTGAGAGTGCGAGTATTTTTAATGCTATGTGTATAACAGCCTTTTTAGTTAGTTCCTACCAGCGTGGAAGCCGAAAGAGCTTTCTTAGCCGCAGGCTATTTAGCTGCAGATTTTAGGTGTCGCTAAGTAGATGACACGTTGAGCACTCTGTGTTTACTCAGAAGCTATTTTCAAACCCATAATTAATGTACTTATTTGAAATTTTTCGTTATATACTTTAATCATTTTTAGTTTAGTGAGTTTTTGTTTTTGATTAGTGGCGTTAATGCTGGTGAGAAGTAATGCCACCTTATTTTTTTGCAATATCAATTATATTTCGTTGCCTATTATTAAATTATTATTTACAAAATGTTATTTTACTTATTTATAATATCCAAAGTAGTATTATTCTAGGTATTTTCCTTGAGTTTTGTATGGATTTTTTTTTTTTTTTATACCACTAAGGTGGCAAACAAGCCTACGGTCCGCCTGATGGTAAGCGGTCACCGTAGCCTATGAACGCTTGCAACACCAAGGGCATCACTCGCGCGTTGCCGACCCTTCAGAAATTTAATAACTTCTTTTTTGAAGAACCCCATACTGTAGTCCTTAGAGAAAACCTTGGCAGGGAGCTCATTCCACAACCTAAGCGTTCGCGGAAGGAAGTTTCTCGGAAACGCACTGTACGCGACCATTTCGGTTCTAAAGTGTGATAATGAATTCCCTGCCGATGGTAGAAAGTAGCCGTGGGCATCATTTCGAACAATTCCTCAGAACACAACCCATTGTAAAAGCGGTAGAACACACACAGGGAGGCAAAGTCTCTCCTCAGACTTAGGGGCTCGATACCGCAAGTGAGTTTGGGATCGTCGAAAATTCTCACAGCCCGTCGTTAAACCGAGTCAAAAAGGGCCAAGCTGGTATCGGGGTGCACGGCAGCAGTACTCCATATGGGGCCGGACTTGCGACTTGTAAAGCAGCAACCTTTGCCCCGACGTGAAGTACTGCTCTGTTGAGTACACCAAGTTTTTTGGACGCCAGCTTTACCTTGTCTAGCAAGTGATCTCGGAACTGAACATCGCTGGAGATGTGAACACCAAGGATCCCAATGCTCTTGGAGATGGAGAGGGGAGTGTTCTGGAATTGTGGGACTACAGTGAATGGGGTTTTCTTAGCGGTGAACGCGCAGACTTGTGTCTTTGAAGGGTTGAATCGGACCAAGTTTTCCCGTCCCAAGTCAGAGACCTTGGACAGACCGATCTCGATTTGAGACACAAGTTCTTCACGTTTTTCCTCCACAACAGAACGAGGGATGCTTGCACGGCCCGTGTAATAAGCGTCTCCAGTACTGTCATCTGCATAGCAATGTATGTTGTTGATCTCCAACATATCATTGATGTGCAGTAGAAACAGCGTAGGAGACAGCACAGAGCCTTGCGGGACACCAGCATTAATGTCCATGCTATCAGAGCAACTACCGTCAACTACGGCTCGTATGCGTCTGCCGGATAAAAAGCTAGCCACCCATTTGCACAAACCCTCGGGCACTCCGTAAGATGGCAACTTCGATAGAAGACCCCGGTGCCAGACCCGATCGAACGCCTTCGCTATGTCTAGGCTACATGCTTATGCCTCCCCCTGACTCTCAATGACTAGTGCCCATCGGTGTGTGAGATACACTAGAAGGTCACCAGTGGAGCGACCGTGGCGAAAGCCATATTGACGGTCGCTGATCAGATCATGTTTTTCTAGGTATCTCAAAAGCTGTGTGTTGATCACACGCTCCATCACCTTGGAGAGGAGAGAGGTAATAGCGATAGGCCTGTAATTCGATGGATCTGATCTATCTCCTTTTTTGGGCACCGGGTGCACATTCGCAGTCTTCCATGAAGACGGAAATTGCCTAGTATGGTAGGAAAGCGCGAAGAGGCGCGTGAGTACAGGACATAACTCAGGAGCACACTGCTTAAGAACCACTGCTGGTATACCGTCTGGCCCACTCGACTTATGTACGTCTAGGGAAAACAACGCCCACCGGACCTCTCGCTGTGTTATAGAGATTTCCGGCAAGGTCTTACCGCACCACGGCAAAGTAGGTGGTACAGCGCCTTCATCGTTCATATTCGAGTTGAAGGCAAAGAGACTGCCCAATAGATCGGCTTTCTCTTTTGCACTATGGGCCAAGTCACCATCGGTCTTTCGCAGTGGTGGTAACGACGACTGGCAGCAGTTCCCCTCGGCAGCTTTAGCAAGCGACCAGAAAGCACGACTCCCAGAAGGATAGCTCGCAAGTCGCCCACCTATTTTGCCGATGAATTGGAATTTTGCTCTAGCAGTTGCTTTCTTACTGAACCTCGAGGCAGCATTTAATTTGCGTTTTAACTCAGAAATATTCGGATCCTTATTATTACGCCGTGGTCCAAGCCTCATACGCAGTTTGCTTAAGAATTTTAGCTTCTCTGCAAGACCTATTAAATCACGGTCGTTTTTTGACGCTGGCAGCTACTCGCAGGTTAGGAATGAAACATTCCATACCAGCGAGGATTGCCTCAGTGACTGCGGCTGCGCAGACGTCAGGATCATCTGAGCTAAAGCAGAGCTGCCTCCACGGGTACGATGCTAAAAATTCTCGCAATCCGTTCCAGTCTGCCTACTTATAGTGCCACACACGACGCCAATTAGTTGGCCCAGAAGGATCGGGTTGTGTGCATGACACTTGAGTCCGAACGAGACAGTGGTCCGAGGAGCCAAGAGGCGCATCCGCTGATATGGAGTATCCGTCCGGACGTGTAGTCAGCAGAAGGTCCAGTAAGGAGCTCCCATGGTCCTCTATATCTGGTATTTTCGTTAGAGAAAGTACCAGCTGAGAGAATCCATAGGTCAGAGCATATTCATGAGCAGATATCCCTGCATAGTTATATTAAGGGTTTTGGGAAAATAACATCTTTTTTTTTCAAATCTCGTCAATATCGAAATCTCGCCGGATCTCGGTTTTGTACGAGATCTCGAAGTTCCCAATCTTGACACCAGCTTTAACACGCGAAATCACGAATCTCGGCTCGAGATTGCATTCTCTAGTAACAGCTCAATGGTCTGCACGTTCTTCGTGAAGAAGGGTATTTCCAAAGTGAAGATGTATGAAATAGAATAGTAGTTTTACTTACACCGTTGTCAAAAAGAAGCTGCCTGACGCCATCATCGATTTTGTGTTCATCTTCCATTTTTTTGACGAGGGGTCCAATTTGCTCTGTAGCCAATTTTCTGACTGAAAAAGAAGAAACTTTTATGAATTTGCTGACTTTAAATTTTTTCTTAATCTAACCGGAGGTTTAATAATTACCTAAGTTTTGCTACAATGCAGGCATTTTCAGGGTTCTCTATCAAAATTTCATCCATGATTTAACAATCATTGGTTAACTTAGGTACCCTTTTGCCATAATCCGTTTTTTTTTTTTTTTTTCTTTTATCTTTGCTTTCAGTCAAAAATGTTCAGTGCTATAGGCTTGTTATTAGAGGCGGTATATGAGTTGTGTAGTTGGGCATTATAATATATAAAAATAACAATGGAAGATAGTTAAAAGTAATAATAATAGGTAGTAATAGAAGGTAGGTATATAGAAAATAAAGTAATGTAATAAATGTAATTATAAGGAGATATTATGATTAATATATTGTATACTGAAAGGGTTAATTTTAGTTTATCACTTTTTTGTTTTTTTACTCTTATTTCTTTCTTTTTGTCTTAGGTGAAGTAGGGCGAAGGATAATACTTATGCAGCTGTTTTATGTAGATTATTTATTTTGTATTTAAAATTGTAGTAAGTGTGGTTAGTTAACTGTAATTATTAATAATTAAGCATCTTTTAATTTGCTATTGTCAAACGAGTCGCAAATGAAAGGTTCTCACTGAAAATCAGTATTGTGACCATTTGGTCACAGCTTAATGCTGAGTGAGAAACCTTTTTGGCGCACAACTCAAATTAAGTTAATAGTGTTAACATTTCGTTTTTTATGTTCCTGTTATTTATAGGTTGTGTTGTCCAAATAAAATGTTTTTCTCTTTCTCTTTTCCCTTTTTTATAATTTTTTTTTGTTTGAGTTGACATAGTCATTTACTTTAAGTTGTAAGTAAACGTACAAGTTAGTTATTTTTCGTTGATAAGTTAAAAATAATACTGTAGAACAATACACACATATACGTTAAATGTATATTTATTAAAGCACCTTAATTTATTTATTCTTAATTTCATTACAAAACGGTTTGACTGTTAAGACACCTTAATTTTAACCTTAATTTTATCAGAATCCATGCAAAGACGGCGAATCTACCGCTCAGTATGATACGGACGCTCACCATGAAAATATAAGGTTTCCGTTTTTCCATTTGACTAAGGAACCCTAAAAATATGAGAATTCTACGCTTCAATGCAACAGCCAGCATTCTATGTTTATACTTTTTCTTACAAAACTACGATAAATAGTTTTATCAATAGCAGTTTATCAAAAACTATCTTATCAACCGTATCGTCGGATATCAGTTATTTACTTGCTTTTTATCTTGACATTACTTGTTCAGCTCATAATCGTCAGCGGAATAACACACATTATCTTTTTGTCGAGTCGAGTACCACCAGCGCTGTTGTGGTATGACCTTTATGTATCACACAAATTATACAAGTCGATGCGCCTGCTGTGCTCGCATAGATTTCGCTGATTTTAAATTATAAGGAGCCTTTAAAGTTGGTATAGAAACAATTGAATACAGAATTTGCAACTGTGTGCCAAATGTGAATTTGTGCGTATTCGTAACTCTATTATCGCATTCGCGTAATCATTAAAAATCCTATGAGAAAAACGAGTTGCACTCCGGGAGTGCTGGCAGAAGTGAAAACCTTTACACACGATTCGCGCTTAACACTCAAATATGTCACAAGACATGTCTTTGACATTTTCAAGAAATAATAATGTTTGTTTATATACTTTTTTGACGTAGTATATTTGACATCGCAATCTGTCATAGAATTAAAATTCCATATCCAACCTCCCTGTACTACTCATAATCGCGAATACTAAAAATAAAAATTATAATTTACGGTTTCCGTCTTACGAATTTCCACGATTAGGACACGTGACCTGACGCGAGTTTATCATTTTTTACCCATACCAAAAAAAGTGCACAACGCCGCTAAAGAAGTTTTCATTTCAAAAAAATGTCTCAAAACGCGTCCGCTAGAGGCGCTTGTCCATTTCCATAGAAACTTACACTAGGCACACTGGTCCTAATAAAATTTGACAGGTCTGCTACTCTAAGGCTGGGTTGCACCAACTAGCTATTTGTAAAGTCAACCAGCTAGTAGTTTGCTGAACTTTAAGGATTTAAAAATAGCTGACAATGCTAATTTTAAAATTTGACGGCTGGTTAACTTTAAAGTTAGTTGGTGCAATCCAGCCTAAAAATGTTCCTATTCTAGCTAGTAAGTATAATGACTACATCATTTGATAATGGGTTATTACCTGATAGATGAAAACATGCAGCAGTAAAGAAGTTTTAAAAAAGACAGGCTGAACGCAAGTAAATATTGAGCCATCAGTCTGACAAGTAACTATTTTTTAACGTAAAAAATTACCTACATAGGTCTATATAGATACTCGCTATACCTCAAGGTTTCACCTGAGTGCAATTCTCATAAACCTTCCACCTGCAGTACCTACTAAGTACGAGTACATCTCATCCAAACGTCCAGACGCCCAAATTATTAGTTTTACAAGCCCATGGCAAAAATTACCCAGTGAAATGGCCCACCGTTATTTAAGTTCAGAAGGCTGCTGCTGCTAATACAGAAAATAACTCTTAGTCACTTTTGAGTGGTACAGGCAATACATGGGAAAATAAATTTTTTAGGTGCTAATGAGGAATTACGCTGTCTTCTAGTTGACAGATCATTAAAAACAAAATATGACGGAAAACCTACCGTACAAACTTTGCAGGGCTTTGAGTCAGCTGTAAATCCACTAACGCTGTGCTATTACATCCCAGTCGTCAATATAAAATAGTAGTTGTGAGTCAAATACCAAATAGGTATTAAACGTTAAACCATTTACATGCCATTAAAGAGTTTCCAATAAACAATACAAATGTGGTTGTAAAACAAACACAGATGTCTCGCTCGGCAACACCATTCCAATGTTATTGAATATATTTGCCTCTTGATATGACGAAATCATTTACCACTTAAGATATATAGATATAGCATTTATATGACGATAAGAGACGACTCATTTTATCGAACGCAGATATGGTTGTAAGTAATGAAATTGGTCTTGAAATCTCGTTGTCTACGACCTAATGGTCATGTATGATATAAAAGTGCGCTCTGTTGCATAAAGTTCAAGAATGAGGAGAATAAATACGTAATACGTAGACCATACTAAGGATCCTTACTATAAAGTAGATAATATTATACTTTAAACTGTTTTTTTTATATACATATGTTCGGGCATAACTCCGTCATATATAGACTGATTTTTAAAATTCTTTTTTTATTGAAATGAGTATACTTTCGAGGTGGTCCTATATTAATGTCGTGAATTTTAAACTTAAATATTTGTTCAAAAAAATAATAAGTGTTAATTTGGAACTGGTGAAACGCCTTTTACGTTGATGATTGTATAAACTTTGTTACGAGTTGGCACATGTTAATTATTAAATAATGAGCGCGTTTGTTTTGAAATAAAAATTTTCAACTTTTGATACTTTTCACACTTTTGTTAACGCCAGTTTTGCTACCGCCACCTATTGTTCGTGTAGCTTTGAAACGTTTCTAACAAAAATTTTGTTTGCAAAACGTACGGTTGACATACACACGCAACGATACTATCGAACGGATGACAGGTCTCAAAAGTAATCAGAAAAAAATATTCTTTTTTCCAAAGCGAACGCGCCCTTAGTCGCTATCTGGCTAAAGCAAGACGTCATTGGGCTAAAGCATTGGTAGTAAATGTACGAGTACTTTGACAAAGTTTTTGCAAGTATTATAATCATAATGTTTTTTTGTTTGAGTGGCAGTTAGTGTTATACAGGCCATTGGTCTTTAACAATTTTAAGACTAGTAGCTAGTAGCCTGTAGTGTAATTACTTATTACCTACCTATATTGTGCAAGTAGGTAAGTTTAAGATGAGAAACAAGTGAATAGATGTTTTTAGGGTTCCGTAGCGAAATGACTAAAAACGGAACCCTTATGGATTCGTCATGTCTGTCTGTCTGTCCGACCGTATGGCACAGCCACTTTTTTCCGAAACTATAAGAACTATACTGTTGAAACTTGGTATGTAGATGTATTCTGTAAACCGCATTAAGATTTTCACACAAAAATAGAAAACAAAAACAATAAATTTGGGGGTATACTTAGAACCAAAACTAAAAAATTTTTTTTTTATCAAACCCATACGCGTGCGTTATCTATTGATAGTTCTTCAAAAAAGATATTGAGGTTTCTAATATAATTTTTTTCTAAATTGAATAGTTTGCGCGAGAGACACTTCCAAAGTGGTATAATGTGCCCCTCCCCCCTGTAACTTCTAAAATAAGTAATAATTTTACCTTTCATTCAATCAACTCAAATATAAAAATAAAAAATAACATTTAATTTTTATAGATAATGGTACGGAACCCTACGTGCGCGAGTCCGACTCGCACTTGGCCGATATTTTCCCCTTGTAAGTAAACTAAATTAATAAGCGATGTTGTCGTATAAGTAGTGTACCTATGTTAGTGTCGCCTTTTCATTTAATTTACCAAAGGTATCGGGTCTAATTTTAGCCCAAGATAATCTTTGGATTTTTTGGCAAACTGTCAAGCACAGAATAAATGATAGTACTGACTCCGAGAGCAACGATCATGCCATGCATAAAAGTTGACGACATTCATGAATGGGTATGAATTTGTATTGGAGTTTGCAGATTTTTCTTGTATAGATACACGGGCAATGTATAACGTTAATAGGTTGAAGCACTAGCACAAAGTTAAATACAGAAATATCTGTTTTTGTATTACAGTTGAGGTGTACAATCAAATTGTTATTTTAGTGTAGAATCTTATTAGGGAATACAAAGAAGTGCAACAGTGCAACTGACATAAGGCATTAAATGAAAAGAAGATCGAAACAAGAAGAAAGGTTAAAAGAAATACTAGACGAGGATGATTACAAAGAAGTACGAGACCTAGATAGCTGCTTATGAAGAATATTAAAGATGCACAGTACAAAATGAGACCTGATGAGATCAGTTCCGAATACTGAGTACGAAGATGATAAGAGTTGGAAATCCAAAAAGTGAAAACAAAAAATAAATCAGGGAATAGTTTGCTAGGGAGTAGTTTATCGCGTTTATCAGTAGTGTGAAGAGTAAAGATATAGAGCAAAATGAAAAATATGCAGTCCTTTTCTTTGTTGTACATATGTATATATGACAATATATTTATCTTCCTCATATTGGCTTAATGTTGCTTGTATATCGGTTGACGCAACTCAACTCCTACCTTTACAATTGTCCTGGCTATATACCCTAGCATATTCAGTCTTCTTTTCGTGTCCCAGATTAAGAAGAGTAGGTCTAAATTTTGGCACTCAGAGATAGTTTGGCATTAGTATGAGCCTGTCATGAATTATCTCTTCTTAGTTATCTTCTTATTATTCTATCACTTCTAGATCTATCGAAACTAGGAAATGTTAATGAGGTACAAAAAATCGTTGACAAACTAATTTTTCATCTCTCTCAGCAAATATCAGCCCTAGAGCCGAAAAGTATACAAAGAAAAATTCAGTCACATTGGGCAAACTCAATCACCTCTACAGCCACACTTCGATTAATATTAGATATATTTATTTTTAACCTGATAATAATATGTGGTTTAATACTACCGGAAAACCGCGTTTAAATTAATTTAGGTAGGTAATGAAAGATTAAAAATAAATTAATAATAGTAAGTTCTCTTCCTAGCAACTCAAAAATTCTGGCGAGCATTATAGCGCTTGAAAAAATGAAAAAAAAAAGTCGGGAAAGCAATAATTGCAAATTCTAAGATAAAGCGAATTAATTTTTTATACCTAATAAAATGAATTCATCATTCTAAACTGAATAATTAGAAAAGAGGTTCAAGCTGTTATGGAAAACCTTTTTATAATTTTGGATAACTTACTTTTACTTTCCTCATATCCGCAATGAAAAGTAGAAAAATAGGAAAGTTCTTTTTCACATTTAGCTTGTGTTTACTATCCTGATATTCGAAATGAAATGTAGAGTATTTAATTCGGGTAAAAGGCCCATTTCAGCCTTGAACTATTGGCGCTCGAAACCGGGTGCCTTTCATCCCTTAGTTAACAATCTACTATTAAATTTTTAATTATAATAATCAATAGGTTATGTGGTACGCAACAAATCAAATAAAAGATGATGTGTCCCGAAAGTTAGAAATTACCGGATTTGAATTTTTGGTCCCGGTTCTGAAGCTGCCGCAAAGAACCGGTATTTCCCGGTACATTCGGGTCCGGTATTATTTTCCGGCAAAACCTAATCAGCATTACCGTTTATTTAAGCTTACTCTACTGGCTTTACTACAGTAAAAGTAGTTATTGCTTAAAAAAAGGACACACCTCCGGCCTTGAAAAAACGACAATCTAATTTCCATACGAATGAAGATAAATGTAAGTATCCTTGATTGAGGATAAGTTTTGTGGAGTTTAAATAACTTGCCATTGGCAATGAATAAATGCCGTTTCTAAGTCAAGGTCATTGTCAACTATTTAAACAACTTAAAATTTAATAAAGCGTTGAATTCCGTGTTGATTTTTCATCTACATTTGTCTTTTCATTAGGGTGCCGTTGCCAAATGAGGAAAAAAGGGACCCTTATAGTTTCGTCATGTCCGTCCGCCCGTCCGTCCGTTTGATCATAGCCTTATAATTCCGATGTCTTTGCGTAGATTCTGATAAAATACAGTAAGCTGTATTTTGTAAACCGCCATATATATTTCTGCTAATGCCAGGGAATTTTCTGTTAAGGCTATTTTTCCATTGGCTGTCTTTATATAGGTCTTGAAAAATACAGTTAAGATTTTTTCTGTATGATTTATATTTTGCGATGTATTAGCTTTCAAAGTTGAAAAATTTTTGCCCTCTATTTTTAAACTACTTTTAAAATATAACTTTTAAAATGCGTCGTTATTTGGCAAAATAGGTTTCTTTTTTGTCGACGCTTCGGCTGGGTCTGCTTCTTCTAAAAATTTAGAAGAAATAACAATTATAAATACTTCTAAAAAAATTAGTTTCAACAAAATCGATTCCCATTTCAAGAAACCCTAATGCTTGTGCAACACGCACTTGACTGTTTTTTTATCAAACTGTCGTGTAAGCATTTATATTTCTGAACATAGACACGAAAATTAGATAGGAATATATTGTCCTTGTAATTTAGTATTACTTGTTTCCTTCATAGCCAGCTCATCATCCGTCAACAAGGACAAGGGCCGCGGAGTAGCCGCTTCGGAGCTGTAGGCCTTCTGACCCTTCGCAACAGCACAAATCGGCGCCCGCCATTGCTCTAAAATCTGTAAAACCGCGAAAATTTTCAAAAATCGAATTTTAAAATTCTATTTTTTATATCACATTCCACACACACACACCTTACTGGCAACTACGCGTCGTAATGGGAACATGTTTTTTATTTCTTATTGCAATGAGCGCGAGTGAGTTTGTGGCGCGCCCGTACCGTACCGCGATGGACGTTGAAACTAAATAGTGCTATTGCCAACATTACAACAAGCAATACCGACCGGTTTTTATCTCACTTGCTCTGAGATAACGTGTTACATTATGAATAATTTATTAGGCAATAGAATTGAATAAAAAGTTAGGTCTTAACACTTTGACAGTAGGTAGTATTTGGTAATGAAAATGTTCTTTTTAGGGTACCAAGGGCTAAAAAACGGGACCCTATTACTAAGACTCCGCTGTTTGTCCGTCTGTCACCAGGCTGTATCTCGTGAACCGTGACAAACAGTGAAATTTTCACAGACGATGTATTTCTGTTGCCATAGCGGCACAAATACTAAAAAACAGAATAAATAAATATTCAAGGGGGCTGCCATACAACAAACGTGATTTTTTTGCTCGTTACTGGTAACAGCAACAGGTAGACGCTTGAAATATTCACAGAATATTTAATTATATATTTAGTTTAAAAATAAATCATTAAATTCAAATAAAACAAATATTTAAGTGGGGCTCCCATACAACAAACGTGATTTAGTGCGTTTTTATAGATTATGGTACGGTATCCTTAATACACGAGTTCTACTCGCACTTGGCCGAATTTTTAAATTCATTAAAATTGTTAATATTTTATAAAACGAGAAACGATCAAAAAGTTTTTGAGTTGAATTCGATATTTGAAATTGTTACTTGACGTTCATTTATTTTTTATATCATTTGGCCTGTGGTAGTTTTTACCGTTAAGTGTAACATTGTAATTGCTTTCTGTGCTTCACATTTTTTTGTTTTAATTCTGTGAAGTCGTTCTAAGCCAAACATGGAAAAATCAAAAAATAAATAAATTACTTTTTACTGAAAAAATGCCTACCAAAGGTATTTTTATTAATTACTATAGAAGAAAATGCTCCATCATATTCCATGGTCCAATTTTGGTGTTACAAATTCTAAAGGTGAAGAACAAGCTGCAAAGATGAAGATCGTTGTGGAATACCATTAACATCTGTTACCGTAGAAAATGTAAAAGAAGTCGAGGAATAAGTACTTGACGTTAGACGTGTAACCATTCATTACATAGCTGAAAGTCTAAGATTTCTTTTGAGAGTGTTCAGTTAATACTTTCTGACTACTTAAACTTTAGAAATCACTCCGCGCGGTGTGTTCCACGAATGTTGTCGAAAGTGCGGAAGGAAAAGCGTAAAAAAATAGATTTCCAAAAAAAAAACTAGCCCATAAGAATGCAGGGTTTCAATTGATGGAACACCCACCATATTAGGAGCTAGCCTAGCGATTTCTACTTATTCCCTAAGCTTAAATAACAGATCAGAGGCAACAAATTCAAGAACAATGGCGAGGTTATGACTGCGGTGGTGTATTTTGAGACTCAGAAACAAGATTTTTTTTAGCCGGAATACGACAACTTGAAAAGCGATATTCCAAATGTATTAAAGTAGATGGAGATTATTTTGAAAAATAAAATATTTGCTTGTATAGCTCTTGTGGTTTTTCAGCAATACCGGAAACTTTTTGATCGCTCTGGTTAGAACACAAAAGATGGTGGACAACCAATGTGCACTGTATTAATCATAATTAAATGCCATTGACTGTAAAAAAAAACACTCTTGGAACATAAATCAGTAACGAACTGTCACAAATAATTCTTTTGTCATACAAGTCAGCCACAGATCCATGTAAAGCTGAATAGTGGGTAACATATACAAAAAAAATTGTACCCAATGAAACGCTACCTCTCTATAGGAATTGGTTTTTAGGGATCCGTGGAAAAAGCTCACCATCTTCACTTGTAACAAAATTGAATGTCCAAGTGTCTATCCATTTATGTTATAATAGCGACGTACGGGGCGCTAAAACGACTTTCAGAATCTAATTTAACTCCATTAGCAGATTAATGGCCTTCGCTAGTACAAGCATTCAGCTCTAACCAGGACCAAAGGTTACTTGTGATCTAATTTATTTATTTACTTACCTACAGATTGTAGTACATAATTAAGTAATGTCTATATATTGCGCGCCAATCGCTCTATATCCGACTTTTGTGACCTGTCTGCCAGGGTTCCACAGGGTGGGATTTTATACCCACTATTGTTTTCACGTTTTAAAAATTCAGTCTGCACTGAAATTTGCAGTTCTTTTCACCTGTATGCTGATGACTTTCAACTTTATAGCCAAGCTGCGTATATGATAATAATATTCCTGTGTCTTAATTAAACAGGGACTTAAAAAGTATAAGCGATCGGTCTGCCAAATTTGGTGTTAAAGTAAATCCCTCCAAATGATCTCCAGAAAATCCTGTCTTATACGAAGATACTACTATTTGCTATAGCTCGATTGTAAAAGATCTTCGTTAAATAATAGACACAGATTTAAGTTGAACCAATCAAGTCTCTCAGGTATGTGCTAGGGTTACTGGTACACAAAGATAATTTTACAGGCTTAAACATTTTTTACCTGCTAACACAAAGCTATTGCTTGTAAAGTCTCTATTGTTGCTATAAATTGATTGTGCAGATGTATGTTACTGTGATCTAAAACAAGATCTATTTAATAAATTGGATCGTCTACTAAGCAACTGCATTCTTTTCGTATTTAGTCCTCGTAAATTTGACCATTTCTCTTATTTTCGAACTCAACTTCACTGGCATGCTTTAAAAGAACGACGCCAAATGCGAATCCTCGGTATGCTCTTCTTTATTCTACACGATCCATATTTACCATCCTATTTGAAAACCAAAGTTCAATATCGTAGTGATTCACATTCACAATCTCTTCGCTCTTCCAACAACCTGAGATTAAAAGTCTCATTTAACCAAACCGGTTTTATCTCTTATCGTTTAAAACTTCGACTCCCTCGCAGCCTAGTTGGTAGTGTGACCGACTGCTGTGCAGAGGGTGTGGGTTCGATTCCCGCACTGGACAAACATTTATGTGATAAACACATGTGTTTGTCTTGAGTCTGGGTGTATTTATCTATGATATGTATGTATTTACGAATAAAAGTAATATAAATATATGTATTTGTATCCGTTGTCATGTCTGGTATCCATAACACAAGCTTTGCTTACTTTAGGGCCAGACGGCGCTGTGTGTAATGCACAAAACTATTTATTTAAAAAAAAAACTGCATTACGTACACACTATAAGAGAGAAAATTAACTGATTCAGACAATATTATCTTATTCATCATCATCTCAGCCGCAAGAAGTCCACTGCTGAACATAGGCCTCCCTCATCGATTTCCAAAGGAACCGGTTGGTAGCGGCCTGCATCCAGCGTCTTCCTGCGGCCTTTGCTATGTCGTCTGACCACCTTGTGGGCGGTCTTCCGACGCTGCGTTTGCCAGTCCGTGGCCTCGATTCGAGAAGTTTTTGGCCCTATCGACCATCAGTTCTTCGTACTATGTGCCCTGCCCACTGCCACTTCAACTTGCTAATGAGCTGGGCTATGTAGGTGACTTTCATTCTTCTACGGATCTCCTTATTTCTGATTCGATCTCGTAGAGAAACCCCGAGCATAGCCCTCTCCATAGCTCGTTGTGTGAGTTTGAGCTTACTTATAAGGCCCATAGTTAGAGGCCACGTTTAAGTGCCATATGTAATCACTGGCAACACACACAGGTCATAGACTTTTGTCTTGAGGCACTGAGGTATTTTGGACGAAAAGACGTTGCGGAGTTTTCCGAACGCTGCCCAGCCGAGTTGGATTCGACGATTGACCTCTTTCCCGTAGTTGGACCTACCTAGTTGGATCGTTTGTCTTAAGTAGTCGTCAACAACTTCGAGCCTCGAGTTCCCGACGGATATTTGGGTGGGCACAACATGGACATTTGACATGATCTTTGTCTTGTCCATGTTCATTTTAAGGCCCACCTGGGAAACACAGTATTTTAAACAGTATTTTTTTATTTTTTATGTATTATAAAATATAGTGTTTATTATATATATTATTATAGTATTTTCATTTTATATAGACATAGTTTTTCTTTTATGTAAATTATTAAATGTTATCAAATTCTATTGTGCGCACCACCATTTTTGGTTTTGTTTATTTTTTATGTTTTTGGTAGACTGGTAGATAATGCCATTAGATTAAATTCGCCCTTTGTCTCGCAAGTGAACAATAAAGTTTTTAAAATGTCACATAGCTACAATTTACCAGAGATAGGCACCTGAGCAATAGATTTATAATTTATTCAATCAAATGTTTAATAACTATATAAAATTATATGTTGACTATTTAATAAAAAATTTCAGTACCTACAGTAGGTTTAAAATGAAATTTTTATGACATTAATTGAAGAAAGAAGTAATATAAGAATTTCATAATACAAGTTTGTCAATATTAAGATTAAAAAATATCACATTTTATTATTCTAATACCTAGCTTTAACTTATAAAATATTAATGTCAGATTATGATATGAAATGTCAGTATTTTTAATAATATTTCAGTATACAGTTTGTCTTTAAAATATTCCCTAATGTGCTAATAATTTTTGCTTAGTAAATATTCTGTAATTTAGCAACATATAAATTCACCCACAGTATAATTATGTGGGCTAGATAAGTGCTATTATAAGATTGCGTGTAAGTTTAGAATTGTTCTGTTTGTATGTTTTGGCTTATTTTTTTTTAAAAAATATATAATAATATAAAATAAGTTATACAAACAAAAAAAATGAACGTATATATTAAACATTATTAAATACATTTATATACATTAAAATATATGATTAAGTACTAGCCACTCCCCACCTTTAAAGTCTTATAGACTTACTGATCTATCTATCTTTATCTTCGAATCAGAGGGAGCTACCAACTGATCCACCAGCAAGTACTAAGGAAAGTTTTTCTTTCTTTAAAAATTAATTCACAAAACTATCCCAATATATTATATATTACACTTTGTTTAAGAGAGGTAGGGCACTGCAAGTCCTCGCTCGAATAAGCTGCCCGGACAAATAAAGCGGGGCGTAGCGAGTACTTGCTCGAATGAGCGGCCCGAACTGGGGAAGTACCTCCACCTTACAGAAAACCGCGGCCACAATAACACTAACATTGAGTAGTGTTGTGTTCCTGGCGGTGAGTAAGGTTGCCAGAGCTCTCTTTGAGGATTCGCTGCGCGGACAGCGAAGGACCGACGGTGCTTGTTGCTGTCATTGCTCGGCGTAGACGCGGCGTGCTGGTTCGGCGGTCAGGGAGACCTGATGAAACGGCTGACCGCTGGCCGCCCGCAGGTTGAACGGGTTCCCGAACCCAGGGATCACTTAATCTCCGCCCTGGGAGGCTGATCCGCCAACCTGTGTAAAGTCTCTGAAGTTGTAGTCGTGCCGGAGAAGGAGACCGGAGTGGACCCGGCTACTACAACAGAGGGGGATGAGGGGCCCTTACGCCCGCCGTGCCAGCAACCGTATCATCTGTGTTGAGCTTCGGCAGTCTTAGTACCGCAACTTTTTGTCTTCTAAGCTGTCTGTGCAGGGAATCCTCATCCTTAGTCTAAGTAACTTCATACAAAATGGCCAGAAACAGAAAAAAGAAAAGAGTTTTTACAGCGGCTACTCCATCCACATATAATGTGGATTTTTGCAACATCAGGGGTATTCACGCAAATCTTAACGCAGTCCATCACCATCTCGAGACTGCGCAGCCAACCATTCTTTTTCTAACGGAGACGCAGATATCCTGCCCGGCCGACACATCATACCTTCGTTATCCCGGCTACAAACTCGAGCACAATTTTTTGAGTCGTGCCGGTGTATGTATGTTTGTCCGGGAGGATATCTGCTGTCGCCGACTTCATAGCCTTGAAGACAGGGACCTGTCGATATTGTGGGTGCGCGTAGATCACGGCGGCCACACTCGTATCTATGCGTGCCTATACAGGTCTCATAGCGGTGACACGGACGTAACTCGACTCTTCACGCACCTGAGTTTGACGACAGACAAAGTTCTAGAGCAATATCCTACAGCAGAATTAGTTATTTTGGGAGACTTTAACGCCCACCATCGTGAGTGGCTCAGTTCTCGAACCAATAACTATGCAGGGATATCTGCTCATGAATTTGCTCTGACCTATGGATTCTCTCAGCTGGTACATTCTCCAACGAGAATACCAGATATAGAGGACCATACGAGCTCCTTACTGGACCTTCTGCTGACTACACGTCCGGATGGATACTCCGTCTCAGTGGATGCGCCTCTTGGCTCCTCAGACCACTGTCTCGTCCGGACTCAAATGTCATGCACAAAACCTGATCCTTCTGGGCCAACTAATTGGCGTCGTGTGTGGCATTATAAGTCGGCAGTCGTGTATTGCGAGAAGTTTACGCATCGTACCCGTGGAGGCAGATCTGCTTTAACTCAGAAGATCCTGACGTCTGCGCAGCCGCAGTCACAGAGACAATCCTCGGTGGTATGGAATGTTTTATTCCTAGCCTGCGAGTAGCTGCCGGCGTCAAAAAACGACCGTGGTTTAATAGGTCTTGCAGAGAAGCTAAAATTCTTAAGCAAACTGCGTATGAGGCTTGGACCACGGCTAGTAATAATAAGGATCCGAATATTTCTGAGTTAAAACGCAAATTAAATGCTGCCTCGAGGTTCAGTAAGAAAACAACTGCCAGAGCAAAATTCCAATTCATCGGCAAAACAGGTGGGCGACATGCGAGCTATCCTTCTGGGAGTCGTGCTTTCTGGTCGCTTGCTAAAGCTGCCGAGGGGAACTTCTGCCAGTCGTCGTTGATAATATTATCAAATTTCAATAGCTTCATGAAAACATTAATATTCAACTTTTTGGGTTAGTTTCGCATACAAATATATATGTAAGGGCATCTACATAACTTAATTAGTATCAAATACATTCCTTCAAGTCGGTGATGGTCAAAGGGTTTAAATTTCACTTTATGTCCCAAGTGGCGGAGTTTCAAACCCCGGGGTCGGCGTGTACCAATGAGTCTTTTCTTAATTTCTCATGTACACTGATTTATTTATTCACACCACTGGCTTTTTGGTGAAGGAAAACATCGTTAGGACCCTGCATACGTCAAGAAAAAAAAAGACGTATGTGAAGTCCACAATCCGCACTGTGGACTGCCCAAATCACCCTCGCTTACAAGGGTAGGCCGTGCCCCAACAGTGGGGCTGTATGAAGGCTGGCGAGACATCCCTTTAAACGCTAAAGAATGCAACAATATTATTACCAGTACCAGTTTTACGTAATCAGTACATACATGAAATTTTGTGTTCTAGTTTGAAAACATAGTCCTCGCTAGAACTTTTAATGCCTAGTCTTTGTTCTTAACCTATAACTTTCAAATTCAAGGTTACTTAATAAAATTATGTTTTTAGTACTTTGAAGTCTTTAATATCTTAAAACATAAATATTCCAATACTATTTTATTAGATACTAGCTGACCCGGCCAACGTTCTTATTTTAAAACACAAGCAGCAGCAAGCTACTGTGTGTGGTGTGTGTGTACTAATTCGGAAACTTTTCCCGGCGTGTGCATAACAACTTACCAAATTTTCATTACAATCGGTTAACCCTTACTGCGCGAGTCCGACTCGCATTTGACCCTTTCGGAAAATCCTTTCTTATCGGATATGCATCGTCACACAATAAAAAAACCCCCTCCAACTTTGAGGTCTCTACGATTAGCTGTTTAGGCTGTGCGTTGATCCGTCAGTCAGTCATTCGGGACAAATCATTTTACATGTATATAGGTAGAAAAAGGAAACTATAAGTATATACAAAAAATCAAACACCTAAAAAGTGCATAACCTCTTTAAGCTTAGTAACCTTCAAATGAGGTACTCAATATAGTACGGTGACTTTCAAGACATTCCAATTGTAAATAGTATTTGTTTATTTTTTTGAATAACCTTTTTTGAATAAAACGGATTGATTTTTCAAACATGTGTCAAAATAAAATATAATTTAAATCAAAGGGACTGAGGAGTATTGATATCAACTTCTAAGCAAATCACCGCCAAAATAACTTTCTATCCCTTTTTAACCCCGTTAGAGGATGAATTTCAATAAAATACGAAACGAGTTTTCCATCAATTCGATGAAAAAAGTTTGATGCAAAATTTAAAGTAGATTGGACTAAGGAATGAAGTTGTCCCATGGAAAGTTTCTCCTCCCTTTTCACCCCCTTAGGGGTAGAATTTCGGAAAATCCTTCCTTATCGGATGCCTACGTCATATTAAGGACACACCCTCCAAGTTTCAGGTCTCTACGATCAGCGGTTTAGGCTGTGCGTTGATCCGTCAGTCATTCAGAACGAAGTATTTTATATGTATAGATATGATGTACTCATTACAAGAAAGTTTAATGTATATTTTTCAAGTATTTAAATTTTTTTTTTTTTTTTTTTTTTTTTTTTTTTATATACCACTAAGGTGGCAAACAAGCTTACGGCCCGCCTGATGGTAAGCGGTCACCGTAGCCTATGGACGCTTGCAACACCAGGGGTATCACTTGCGCGTTGCCGACCCTTCAGAAATCTAATAACTTCTTTCTTGAAGAACTCTATACTGTAGTCCTTGCAGAAAACCTTGGCAGGGAGCTCATTCCACAACTTAAGCGTTCGTGGGAGGAAGTTTCTCTGAAACCGCACTGTACGCGACCATTTAGGTTCTAAAGTGTGAGAATGAATTCCCTGCCGATGGCGAGCGGTGCGATGGTAGAAAGTAGCCGTGGGCATCATTTCGAACAATTCCTCAGAACACAACCCATTGTACAAGCGGTAGAACACACACAGTGAGGCAAAGTCTCTCCTCAGACTTAAGGGCTCGATACCGCAAGTGAGTTTGGAATCGTCGACAATTCTCACAGCCCGTCGTTGAACCGAGTCAAAAGGGCCAAGCTGGTATCCGGGTGCACCTGCCCAGAGATGGCAGCAGTACTCCATATGGGGCCGAACCTGCGACTTGTAAAGTAACAACCTTTGCCCCGACGTGAAGTACTGCTTCGCTCTGTTGAGTACACCAAGTTTTTTGGACGCCAGCTTCACCTTATCTTGTAAATGATCTCGGAACTGAACATCGCTGGAGATGTCGACACCAAGGATCCCAATGCTCTTGGAGATGGAGAGGGGAGTGTTCTGGAATTGTGGGACTACAGTGAATGGAGTTTTCTTAGCGGTGAACGCGCACACTTGTGTCTTTGTAGGGTTGAATCGGACCAAGTTTACCCGTCCCCAATCAGAGACTTGGGACAGTGTGGTCTCGATTTGAGACACAAGTTCTCCGCGGTTTTCCTCCACAACGGAACGAGGGATGTTTGCACGACCCGTGTAAAAAGCGTCTCCAGTACTGTCATCTGCATAGCAATGTATGTTGTTGATGTCCAACATGTCATTGATATGCAGTAGAAACAGCGTAGGAGACAGCACAGAGCCTTGCGGGACACCAGCATTAATGTCCATGCTATCAGAGCAACTACCGTCAACTACGGTTCGTATGCGTCTGCCGGACAAAAAGCTAGCCACCCATTTGCACAAACCCTCGGGCACTCCGTAAGATGGCAACTTCGATAGAAGACCGCGGTGCCAGACCCGATCGAACGCCTTCGCTATGTCCAGGCTACATGCCAATGCCTCCCCCTGACTCTCAATGGCTAGTGCCCATCGGTGTGTGAGATACACTAGAAGGTCACCAGTCGAGCGTCCGTGGCGAAAGCCATATTGACGGTCACTGACCAGATCGTGTACTTCTAGGTATCTTAGAAGCTGTGTGTTGATCACACGCTCCATCACCTTAGAGAGGAGAGAGGTAATAGCGATAGGCCTGTAATTCGATGGATCTGATCTATCGCCCTTTTTGGGCACCGGGTGCACATTCGCAGTCTTCCATGAAGACGGAAATTGCCTATTGTGGTAGGAAAGCGCGAAGAGGCGCGTGAGTACAGGACATAACTCAGGAGCACACTGCTTAAGCACCACTGCTGGTATACCGTCTGGCCCACTCGACTTATGAACGTCTAGAGAGAGCAACGCCCGCCTGACCTCCCGCTGCGTTATGGAGATTTCCGGCATGGTCTTACCGCACCACGGTATAGTAGGTGGTACAGCGCCTTCATCGTTCATATTCGAGTTCGAGGCAAAGAGACTGCCCAGTAGATCGGCTTTCTCTTTAGCACTATGGGCCAAGTCACCATCGGTATTTCGCAGTGGTGGTAACGACGACTGGCAGAAGTTCCCTTCGGCAGCTTTGGCAAGCGACCAGAAAGCACGACTCCCAGAAGGATAGCTCGCAAGTCGCCCACCTATTTTGCCGATGAATTGGAATTTTGCTCTGGCAGTTGCTTTCTTACTGGACCTCGAAGCAGCATTTAATTTGCGTTTTAACTCAGAAATATTCGGATCCTTATTATTACGAGCCGTGGTCCAAGCCTCATACGCAGTTTGCTTAAGAATTTTAGCTTCTCTGCAAGACCTATTAAACCACGGTCGTTTTTTGACGCCGGCAGCTACTCGCAGGTTAGGAATGAAACATTCCATACCAGCAAGGATTGTCTCAGTGACTGCGGCTGCGCAGACGTCAGGATCATCTGAGTTAAAGCAGATCTGCCTCCACGGGTACGATGCGTAAAATTCTCGCAATCCATCCCAGTCTGCCAACTTATAGTGCCACACACGACGCCAATTAGTTGGCCCAGAAGGATCGGGTTGTGTGCATGACACTTGAGTCCGGACGAGACAGTGGTCCGAGGAGCCAAGATGCGCATCCACTGAGACGGAGTATCCATCCGGACGAGTAGTCAGCAGAAGGTCCAGTAAGGAGCTCGTATGTTTCTCTATATCTGGTATTCTCGTTGGAGAAAGTACCAGCTGAGAGAATCCATAGGTCAGAGCAAATTCGTGAGCAGATATCCCAGCATAGTTATTGGTTCGAGAACTGAGCCACTCGCGATGGTGGGCGTTAAAGTCTCCCAAAATAACTAGTTCTGCTGTGGGATATTGCTCTAGAACTTTGTCAGTCGTCAAACTCAGGTGCGTGAAGAGTCGAGTTACGTCCGTGTCACCGCTATGAGACCTGTATAGGCACGCATAGATACGAGTGTGGCCGCCGTAATCTACGCGCACCCACAATATCGACAGGTCCCTGTCTTCAAGGCTATGAAGGCGGCGACAGCAGATATCCTCCCGGACGAACATACATACACCGGCACGACTCATGAAATTGTGTTCGAGTTTGTAGCCGGGATAGTGAAGGTATGATGTGTCGGCCGGGCAGGATATCTGCGTCTCCGTTAGAAAAAGAATGGTCGGCTGCGTAGTTTCGAGATGGTGGTGGACTGCGTTAAGATTTGCGTGAATACCCCTGATGTTGCAAAAATCCACATTATATGTGGATGGAGTAGCCGCTGTGCAAACTCTTTTCTTATTCTTTCTTATGGCCATAATATATAAAAGAAGTTACTAAGACTAAGGGATGAGGATTCACTGCACAGACAGCATAGAGGACAAAAGGTGCGGTTCTAAGACTGCCGAAGCTCGCCACAGATGATACGGTTGCTGGCACGGCGGGCGGAAGGGCCCCTGATCCCCCTCTGTTGTAGTAGCCGGGTCCACTCCGGTCTCCTTCTCCGGCACGACTACCACTTCAGATACTTTACACAGGCTGGCGAATCAGCCTCCCAGGGCGGAGATTAAGTGATCCCTGGGTTCGGGATCCCGTTCAACCTGCGGGCGGCCAGCGGTCAGCCGTTTCATCAGGTCTCCCTGACCGCCGAACCAGCACGCCGCGTCTACGCCGAGCATGACAGCAACAAGCGCCGCCGGTCCTCCGCTGTCCACGCAGCGAATCCTCAAAGAGCTCTGGCAACCTTACTCACCGCCAGGAACACAACACTACTCAATGTTAGTGTTATTATGGCCGCGGTTTTCTGTAAGGTGGAGGTACTTCCCCAGTTCGGGCCGCTCATTCGAGCAAGTACTCGCAAATTGTAAATACGATGACAAAAATGTCGTTAAGTATTTCCATTGAAGATGTAAGAGAGAATTTTGTATTGTATGAACTTTCATTTACAGATGTAGAAAGAGTGAGATTTAAATACTTTATCTCTCTTAGACTTAAGGGCTTGATACCTCAAGTGAGTTTGGAATCGTCGACAATTATCACAGCCCGTCGTTGAACCAATTCAAAAGGGCCAAGCTGGTATTCTGGTGCACCCGCCCAGAGATGGCAGCAGTACTCCCTAAGGGGCCGGACTTGCGACTTGCAAAGCAGCAACTTTGCCCCGACGTAAAGTACTGCTTCGCTCTGTTGAGAACACCAAGTTTTTTGGACGCCAGCTTCACCTTGTTTTGCAAAAGATCTTGGAACTGTACATCGCTGGGATGTCAACACCAAGGATCCTAATGCTCCTGGAGATGGAAAGGAGAGTGTTCTGGAATCGTGGGACTACAGTGAATGGGGTTTTCTTAGCGGTGAACGCGCAGACTTGTGTCTTTGTAGGGTTTAATCGGACCAAGTTTTCCCGTTCCTAGTCATAGTCCTAGGGCAGTGTGGTCTCGATTTAAGACACAAGTTCTTCACGTTTTTCCTCCACAACGGAAGGAGGGATGCTTGCTTGACCCGTGTAATAAGCGTCTCCAGTACTTGTTGATGTCCAACATATCATTGATATGCAGCAGAAACAGCGTAGGCGACAGCACAGAGCCTTGCACCAAGGGACACCAGCATTAATTTTCATGCTATCAGAGCAACTACCGTCAACTACGGCTCGTATGCGTCTGCCAGACAAAAGGTAGCAACCCATTTGCACAAACCATTAGGCACCCCGTAAGATGGCAACTTCGATAAAAGACCCCGGTGCCACACCCGATCGAACGCCTTCGCTTTGTCCAGGCTACATGCCGATGCCTCCCCCTGATTCTCAATGGCAAGTGCCCATCGTTGTGTAAGATACACTAGAAGGTCACTAGCAGAGCGACCGTGGCGAAAGCCATATTGACGATCACTGACCAGGTCCTGTTCTTCTAGGTATCTTAGAAGCTGTGTGTTGATCACACGCTGTATATAATAGCAATAGGCCTGTTATTCGATGGATCTATCGCCCTTTTTGGGCACCGGGTGCACGTTCGCAGTCTTCCAAGAAGAAGGAGATTGCCTAGTGCGGTAGGAAAGCGCGAAGAGGCGCGTGAGTACAGGACATATTAATAATTATATCATACAAGAGTTTCGTAATGTTGGTTCTGAACTGAATCTATCAAAATGTGAACTATTTCTATGTCAAAATGATAACAAATAATTATAAAAAGTTTATTCATTATTAAAAGTTATATATTATAAAAGGTTTATTAATCTGTCGCTCAGTATATTAATATAGTTGATAAGTCCACACTTCGTGTTTTAGGTTCACCTAAATTTGATGAATGCAGAATGTTTCGCCACAGCAGCCTCAATGAAATTATCCGTCGAGCTCTAGTGAGCATCTACATTCCTGCCATTAGTAAGAAGTCTGATGGCATGATTCTTGTACCTTGGAAGATGGGTCGACCATTAGTTTGGATGCCACGTGCGTCGATACTCTTACATCGACTTATCTTCCTGGTACAGCTTCTGTGGCGGGAGCTGCTGCCGCTACTGCTGAAGACTGCAAACATAGGAAATACACTTCTATAAGTAATAGTTACATTTTTGAGCCGTTTGCGGTTGAAACCTTGGGGACATGGTCGCCGGAAACTCATTTCTTAACGTTTTGTATTTTGTTTAGAATCAGCCTAATGATAACATAGGCAAGAATTTACTTAAGTACGCATGAACAAATATGAGAACAGGACAAGGAAACTAAAAATTCCAAATAAATAATTAAAACGCAAATGTTAGAACTCTGCTAAAGTAAAGAAAACAATGGAATGAAATCATTTTATTGTATTGGTTATGTTCATTTACGAACTACAAGTACTTAGGTAGGTACATCTGAGGATAGTAACCGAAGCTAGGGAAACCAAACACTGAAAATAAATACCACCACTGGACATGGAATGCCAGGCAAGCAACGAGAGGAATGAGAATTGGAATTCTGAAATAGAAAAACAAAGCTACTGAAGCAACATGGATATAAACTGTATAAGCTAGTGCAAATCAATACCATCAAAGAAGAAACAAAACACAGAAGAGTTTAGAAGCCATCATGCAGACCACAAACGGCATAGTAGTCACTTTTCCCTTCTTGTATATATTCACACTTGTACTATATTCATCCTCCTGCTGGCTTACGGGTGCTGGTACGGGTCAGCTCTATCCTTCCCACTCCACATCCTAGACTGCGAAGTCCTACACTACCTGCCCTATCTACGCCGTCTTACTGGTGTCTCGGGCAGAGGTAATAAGCACTAATGAGAATGCCATGAGATGGATGGGACACTACTAGACCCTCACTGGGCCGTAAACTGGGCCGCGAAATATTTACTTGTTCTGTACCTACGTTTGATATATACCGGTCTTTTTTAACGACTCGTGTGGTGAGTAGATGTAGATGTGTACGTGTACTGTGTGTGACTCGTTGTTGACGGGGGCCCGAATTCCTTTTCTAACGGTCACGAAATCTAGCTGGTTCTTGACAGCTTTTTGTGATTCCGCTAAATGCACAAAACACCGAAAATCGCTAAACCTAACGATAACTGGCCTTCTTCCAGTTGTCGGAATATTCGAATTAAAACTGTAACGAGTATCGCGCGATGTGTACAGTTTTGTGCGACCGAGGTGCTACTGACGTGCCGCGCACAGAATGTAGGCGCGATGAATGAATAGCTAACCCATCACCGGTCCGAAACGAGTAAGTCATTCATTCTTTTCCGAACACTCACTAATGTGGACTGGAAACGCCGCATACCTTCCACTTGTTGAGAACCCTCCGTTTCTTCAATTACCACCTTTTTGAATTTTTGCGCTGTTCCAGCCCGCAGTTTTGAGCACTCTACAAAACCCTCTCATCGCTGGTTTTTTCCTATGTGACCCATTCCTTGAGTCCTTGGCTGGTAAGACACTGGAACGGAACGGAGAAGCGTAGATTATTATTGATAAATGTTGTAGATGGAACCATAGATAATGAGCTGGAAGCAGCATACAAAAAAACTGTGTAGTAAACGTAACAGCTACGTGTATGTGTTGAGAAGAACTAGGTAAGTGGAAAATTTGCATACCATGGTTGTGTGGTTGCAATATTGCGATATGGTATTGTTGACTGGGGAAACTCCGTTTATATACATAAGGCATTGAAATCCTAAAAATATACCTAGATATTTGCAAAGCATTGTTTTATAAAATGTGATTCATATTCCAGCTATTTTTAAAACTTGGAAAGAAATAACAGGTCGGGATAGTAGGCCTGACCGGTTATACAATCCACCACAAAGACTCGCAGTGTATCAAAAAAAAGCCTTTTGTATGGTCATACAAATATTTAATGATGTTTCAGATGATTAAAAGAAACTGCCATTTAGAGCGTTAAAATTTTTTATTTTATAAATAAAATTCGGTCGCAGAATTCCTAGCGGATAAGCGCAAATTAGGTAATTTATTATTGAGTTATGTTTTTTAAATTATTATCATTATTACTAGACTTTGCCAGCGGCTCCGCCCGCGCTAAATTCGGTTATCAGCGTGGAACTCCTTAAATTATACCAAATGGAGTTTGCTATAACTGTAACTATAGTTCGTTTAAGCTCGGTTATAGTTATTCCCGAGGGAACTTTTGAAGTGTTTGGGATAAAAGTACCCTGCGTGCTATTCTAGAACCTAGGTAACCTATATGTGTGCCAAGTTTCATGCCGATCCGTCCAGTGGTTGAAGCGTGATTGAGTAACAAACATCCATCCGGACATACCTACACATTTATAATATTAGTAGAATTTAGTTTATTTTGAGTATTCATGATGATTTTATTTATTTTGATACTCTATTTTCTTATTACCTATTTATTTGGACTTGATTTTCGTATATTAATAAAACAAAAAAATACATATATTTATAAAACATGCGGCCGCGCGCGCTACACGTTTGTATTTAATATATATAAAATTGATGTTTTATAGAACTGGCCAGTTTGATCTCAAGAAGCCGGCGTTTGGCTAAGAATTCCAAATTCAAATTTATTTCAATTTTAAGCTTGTCTATTTGTGTTTCGAATGTAATAATTCATTTGTTTTAGCGTCATTCAATTTTGCTTTGACATCGTTCTGTGCTCAATATGGAAAACATAAAATATCGCATAATTTTTGAATACGAATTCCATCGTGGTACTAGTGCTGCAGAAACAGCTCGAAGGTTTAATGATTTGTACGGAGAAGCCACTGTAAAAGAAACCACAGTACGCCTTTGTGTCCAACGCTTTCGTTCTGGAAATTTTGACCCCCAGAACAAACCTTGTGAAGACTAGGAAAGTGATCATGGAATCGGATCCATCTCAAACCACGTCAGAGTTTCCACGTCACGCTACAAAGCTTGAAAAATGGGTACCGCATGAACTAAGTGAAGCAAACCATTAAACACGCTTCGACTGCTGCGTCACGTTACTCAACCGTCACAATAACGAGAGAATTTTGATTTGTATCATTACTTGTGATGAAAAATGGATCCTGTACGATAATCAAAAACACTCATCACAGTGGTTAAATCCAGGAGAACCGGCTAAATCCTGCCCCAAGCGAAAGTTGGCTCAAAAAAGGTACTTGTTAGTGTCTGGTGGACCAGCGTTGGTGTCATCCACTACAGCTTCCTAAGATCTGGTCAGACGATTACGGTAGATCTGAATTGGCGACAATTGGAAACCATGATGGAAAAGCTAGCCGTTAAACAGCCGAGATTGGTCAACCGCTCTAGCCCACTGCTGCTTCAGGACAACGCTAGACCACACACAGCACAACAGACGATGGCGAAACTACAGGAGCTAGAATTGAAATGTTTTCGTCACCCACCATACTCCCCGGACCTGGCTCTATCCGATTACCACTTTTTTTGGAATTTGTTTAATTTCTTAATTGGAAAAAAATTCAATTCAGATGAGGCAGTCCAAAACACCTTCAAAGATTTTGTTGATTCTCGCTCATGCAATTTTTTCAGCAAAGGAATCAATGAACTCCCTATAAACTAGCAAAAGTGCATAGATCACAACGGTACCTACTTTGATTGTATAAATATAAAACAAATCAGTTTTGCTTTTTCCATATAAAATACGAAGCTACAAAAACATTATTGACGATGATTGCCAGCGAATCATCTTTGAGTTCGATTACATCTTTTTAGGGTTCCGTACCCAAAGGGTAATTTGCGAAACCCTATTACTAAGACTCCGCTGTCCGTCCGTCCGTCCGTCTTTCACTAGGCTGTATCTCATGAACCGTGATAGACAGTTGAAATTTCACAAAAGATGTTTTTCTGTTGCCGCTATAACATCAAATACTAAAAAACAAAATAAAATAAATATTTAAGGGGCTCCCATACATCAAACGTGATTTTTTACTTGTTTTGCTTGATATTAATAACGGCAACAGGAAGATTCTTAAAATATTTACAGAATATTAAGTTATTTAGTCATTTTAAAAATAAATAATTAAATTAAGGGGGGCTTACAAGCAAACGTATTTTTTTTTACCGTTTTTAAAGATATTGTTACGGAACCCTTCGTGCGCGAGTCGGACTCGGGCTTGGCCAAATTTTTAAGTATGGAAGTCGCGCAATTTTATTGCTTACTACACTTTTGTTAAAATTCGGAACGAACCCTTAGAAAATTGAACACTTATTTATTTAGAGTACAGTAGATTTATTAGTAAGGTATTAAAAGTATTATTTAGTAATGACGTTTCTGCCTGACATTCTAAGCCTTTGTTTTTGTCACTGTTCGATTATATTATAACGATTCATTAATTCAATCATGTTGGGGACTGCAAGTTAGCAACACTAGTCAGGAACAGTATGGAATGATATCTTTATTTTGTTCTAACACAATCTTTGTCGTCAACATGTTAATATCGTTTTATGTGGAAAGAAAGAGACAAATATATTTAACGATTTATATAGCTTTTTGATAGCTGCATCCGGAAAATTGCCTGTTAGACCCGCTTTTTGACACGAATTTGTTTAGGTTTGCGTCTCTAGCGTATATTATCTCAATGTGACAAAATAAATGAATATAACGATTACTTATCCCAAAACGAACACACCATTTGTACCTACATTTCATTTCCTGAACGTAAATTTATGTTCCAAATCACGCCGAGTAATTATCGCCCGGTAAAGTTGAAAAATCAACCCGTTCTGGAACGAGCGTTTGACAGTTAATTTCACACTGACAGGAGTGAATTTCAACCTTTTCTATGGCGCCCTAGAACATCCGTTTATTCTATGCTGTTGGTAGCATTGTATTCTAGAAACATAAAGAAAAAAGAAACAACTTAAATGTTGCCAATACAAAATACGTGGGGTATTTTAACTAAAACTTTTTTTTTAAATTTGACTATGCTGTGTTAAATTTTTTTTTAATATTTTAATAGGTATATACGTAATTGATCTGCAGCAGTAAAATTTTAAAATAAAATTATAGTTGAACGAACAAACATGTTATATCTGGGTCATGATTTTTTAGCTTTACGATACGATTACGATATACAAGCATTAAAAAAATATACCTACCAATTATTTCAAAATATTTGCAAATCATTTTTGGGGTCATAATAACCTACAATATGGCAACATTTATCTGTCAATTGTCAATTTTATTTCTAGAAACATGTGTGACTTTTTCTTTGAAAAGCGTGGATTGCTGAATTAAATATTTGACCGAGTTAATGAGTATGAATTAATGTTTGAAACTGGACTGCTTATTTATTGACTATTATTGTGCTTCTGTAGAAACCTTGTTGATAGTTTGTCAAAACATTTTTTGGACACCTGTTTTTGGTACCTACCTGAAGAAAATGGCTAAATGGGGTGAAGGAGATCCTCGATGGATTGTAGAAGAGCGTCCCGACGCCACCAATGTTAATAACTGGCATTGGACAGAAAAAAATGCTGGGCCATGGTCTAAGGAGCGACTAAAAGAATTATTCAATAATTTAAAAATAGCTAGTAATGGTATAGATTGTAAGATATCAGAAGTTGAGAAAATAGAAGGTGAAGCATCGGCTAATAATAGGAAAGGCAAACTTATATTTTTCTATGAGTGGGATATCAAATTGAAATGGGAAGGTCGTCTTTCTGGAAGTGAAACGGTTACCAAAGGTGAAATACATATTCCAAATTTGTCTGAAGAAAATGATGTTGGTGAAGTTGATGTAAGTACTGTAATGGTGTAAAATATATACAGTAAGCGTAATAAAAAATGTCACAGGGAATGTATGCTTGTTTGCCACCTTAGTGGTATACAAAAAGTAAGAATTGTAGAAATAAGAATAGGTGTGACTTAGTGCCATCTTGTTCTCAGATTCAGTTAGTTGTTCTGTAACCATGTAGAAAACATACAACTTATAGAAACAAAAACATGAACCTTTTAAAATTAATTTTATCAAACAAAGCAAAAAAAAGTAATTAAAAAGTATGATTTTTTTTTTGTCATTTGTATCAACATCTTGTATAAATTTGAAATTTTGTAATAATGTTTATTATTACATATATTTCACCATCAAATACCAATATAAAATCAGATTTTTTTTTACAACCAACTTGATTTTGCGGTCAAATTCGTAGCACTGAAGGGATCCACGCACCTATGAGTTAGTGCACATATAATTATAAATCTACCATACAAACAGCTAATATTCTACTAAAACTAAAAAACTAATGGTGCAAAATCTGACACACACTTGGCCAGTATTTATTTAATAACTCATATCTGTTATTTTTGTTTGAATCTTCTCATTCTTGGATTTTGCCTATTGGCCTAAATAGTACTTTTTAGATTAAGGTTAAGCAGCCACTGTCATGTTAAAATACTTACCTTAAAATACTTACCTCGAAACTAGAGTGACTCTTATAATAATACAATTTGGATTGATTCTGAAGACTTTTATTATAAAAATAATGTTTTGTAATGAAATTGGGAAAATATTTTTCTCTGTCTGAAAATTGTGTATTATAAAATTACTACATTTAAAAATTAATAGAAGTGACCTGTATAACCTGATGGAACAAATTACCTGACCATAAAAAGTTATAGTAATAAATATTAATTTACAGATCACAGTCACCATCAAAGGTAGCGGAGATGAAGCTCAGCGATTAAAGGCATTTATGCACAATGTTGGACGGGATGCCATACGGAAGCAACTGGCGGAGTACATCCGTAGTCTAAAGGAAGAGTACTCAAAAGGCCTTATTTTGCCTAAAAAGGGTGAAGCCCCTGTTAAACCTGATAATGTTTCAACGATAACAAGTGGATTTAATAGGAAAGTAAATATGGAACCTGTTGTTTCTAACCAAACCAAATCTCAGGTTGGCTGCAAAATAGAAACAAAAACCATTGAATTGTCTGAGAGCTTTCAGTGTAGGGGACAGGAATTTTACGATGCTATGACCAGAATTGAAATGGTGACAGCATTCACTCAGGGTCATGTTAAATTGGAGCTGGAGAAAGGAGGAAAATTTGCTCTTTTTGGAGGGAATATTACAGGAGAGTTCAGGGAACTTGTTCCTGGAAAGAAAATTTCCCAGTATTGGCGTTACAAGAAATGGCCAGAGCAGCATTTTTCTGAAGTTACTATCACTATTGATGAGAAGGTAAGTAATCACCATTGATTATCTTTTATTATTATAAATGGGTAACTGACTACTTGCATTCCACATTTGATAGCACACCATATTATTATGTGCTGTCACATGGTGACTTCGTAGATTCATGTTCATAATTTTATTGATTGTGACAATGGAGAGTTAAACAGTATTTTGATTTCTTTAAATATTATCTATATGAGTACCCATTCCTTGTTCCAAACTGTCACAAGTTAACTAAAACAGAATAACTATAGGCATTAAATTCACCCTTGTACAACAAATTAGTCTCATAAATCTAATATGCATTGCAGTAACTAAATTACTTAAAAACATTATCTATCACAATAATATTTATTTTTTTATATCACTAACGTGGCAAACAAGCCTACGGTCCGCCTGATGGTAAGCGGTCACCGTAGCCTATGGACGCTTGCAACACCAAGGGCATCACTCGCGCGTTGCCGACCCTTCAGAAATCTAATAACTTCTTTTTTGAAGAACCCTATACTTTAGTCCTTAGAGAAAATCTTGGCAGGGAGCTCATTCCACAACCTAAGCGTTCGCAAGAGGAAGTTTCTCTGAAACCGCACTGTACGCGACCATTTCGGTTCTAAAGTGTGAGAATGAATTCCTTGGTGATGGCGAGCGGTGCGATGGTAGAAAGAAGCCGTGGGCATCATTTTGAACAATTCCTCAGAACACAACCCATTGTACAAGCGGTAGAACACACACAGGGAGGCAAAGTCTCTCCTCAGACTTAAGGGCTCGATACCGCAAGTGAGTTTGGGATCATCGACAATTCTCAGCCCGTCGTTGAACCGAGTCAAACGGGCCAAGCTGGTATCTGGGTGGACCCGCCCAGAGATGGCAGCAGTACTCCATATGCGGCCGGACTTGCGACTTGTAAAGCAACAACCTTTGCCCCGACGTGAAGTACTGCTTCGCTCTGTTGCTAACACCAAGTTTTTTGAACGCCAGCTTTACCTTGTCTAGCAAGTGATCTCGGAACTGAACATCGCTGGAGATGTGAACACCAAGGATCCCAATGCTCTTGGAGATGGAGAGGGGAGTGTTCTGGAATTGTGGGACTACAGTGAATGGGGTTTTCTTAGCGGTGAACGCGCAGACTTGTGTCTTTGTAGGGTTGAATCAGACCCAGTTTTCCCATCCCCAGTCAGAGACCTCGGACAGACCGATCTCGAGTTGATCACACGCTCCATCACCTTAGAGAGGAGAGAGGTAATAGCGATAGGCCTGTAATTCGATGGATCTGATCTATCGCCCTTTTTTGGGCACCGGGTGCACATTCGCAGTCTTCCATGAAGACGGAAATTGCCTAGTATGGTAGGAAAGCGCGATGAGGCGGGTGAGTACAGGACATAACTCAGGAGCACACTGCTTAAGCACCACTGCTGGTACACCGTCTGGCCCACTCGACTTATGAACGTCTAGGTCAGCTTATTCGAGCGAGTACTTACAGTGCCCTACCTCTCATTAAATATATTTAAAAGACACTGTTATTTACATACAGCAATTGTATATGTTCATAAATAGGTTCCTTTAATGACATTGGCCACCACCATAAAAGGATTTTGCTAAATTCATTCTTTTGTATAATAGAAGTTCTGGATGTCTATTATAAAAACTGGTATTTAACCTCATGTTTTTAAATTAACAATTTTGTTTTTCCCCATTTTTAGTACCTAAGAGGTAAAGTAGGGTATGAAACTTTGTATGGGAATCTGGGTAATTTTTTAACATATTAAAATGGAGATCACAAACTTGGTTTTAGTTTTAATCAAGGTAATTTTAGTATCAAATATTTTTTAAAAGGTTTTTAATAGTATGTCAATACTATTTGTAAAATTGTGTAGTATTGATTTTTTGGTATTGATTCCAGGAGGATCACACATTGGTGACAGTGAAACAAGATCTGGTGCCAGTATCAGAAGTAGAGCAAACCACTGACAACTGGAAACGTTACTACTTCGACAGTATTAAGCGCGCCTTCGGATTTGGAGCTTTTCTGTGATCACCAATTGAACAAAACTTTTTACACGAATAGGTTGGTATTCATTAAGGGCACCTTAACCCTCTGATGTGTTTTTTCATACATTTACATGCTATTTAGCATTCCGTTACTTAAGGTGGCGCTAAAGCCAGACGCGAACTTAGCGATGAACCAATGACAGTGATTTTGTTTTCGGGATTACTTCATACTTCCACCGTACCCGCGAGCAACGCCTCGCTGAGGCTAAGACACTTTACCCTCGGCGAATTACTAAAGATCCTACACCTATACATCGCAAAAAAAGACAGTACAGATATTTTCGATGTATCCGTCATTTTAGTAAGAAGTAAACTGTTGGTGTAATGTATTATGAAAATTTTGCGCGCGGCAAGAACTCGAACATTCTAAACAAGGTTAAGGTGTTACCTATGTCCATAGAAAAGGCAGCAAGGCAGTACTGTCTAAAGTCGTATTTTTAATTAGACGATATCAACTGACGTTTTTTTAGTTGTCAGTTTTTGATGAAACAGTACTAGCTACTGTCAGTTGGCTTTGACTAATTAAAAATACGACTATACCTACCGTCCTATATCAATAGTACTCGCCCTCAGTAAGACTTTTGAGGTCGGTCTCAATCACAGACTGCTGTCGTTTCTGTGCAAGAGATAAATACTGTCGGATAGGCAGTACGCTTACAGGCCAAGCTCCACCGATCTGGTGAGGGAACTGATATGGCGTGTTATGAACGTTTGGGAGAGCGGTAAGTACGCAACGTTCATCTGCTGCGATCTCTTTTTTTCGATACTGCAGATAAGGCTGTAATTCGAAGCAAGATGCAACACTACGGCATCTGGGGACCCGCTGCGGAACTTTTCGTGTCTCTTTTATACCCTATTAAGTATATCTACTGCTACATGATTTACCATCGTATCAATCAAATTCAAAATTTGTTCATTGGATCAAAACACAGAAATTAAAATATTGGTCATTCTTGTTAAGAAAAAGCTTGCGGTTACAAAGTTACAGGGAGTAGAGCACACTTTTTCAACTTTGCAAGCCAATAACTGGCAAAATACAGGAACCTCAAATGCATTTTTAAAGCCCTATCCAATGATAATATATTATGTAATGGGAAGATGGAATCCTGTCCATTTAGATTCATGAAAGGAGACCTATGCGCAGTTTCAACTTAAGCAGGGCATAGCGAGTACTTGCTCGAATGAGCGGCCCGAACTGGGGAAACCGCGGAAGACTTTACAGAAAACCGCGGCCATAATAACACTAACATTGAGTAGTGTTGTGTTCCTGGCGGTGAGTAAGGTTGCCAGAGCTCTTTGAGGATTCGCTGCGCGGACAGCGGAGGACCGGCGGTGCTTGTTGCTGTCATGCTCGGCGTAGAAGCGGCGTGCTGGTTCGGCGGTCAGGGAGACCTGATGAAACGGCTGACTGCTGGCCGCCCGCAGGTTGAACGGGATCCCGAACCCAGGGATCACTTAATCTCCGCCCTGGGAGGCTGATTCGCCAGCCTGTGCAAAGTATCTGAAGTGGTAGTCGTGCCGGAGAAGGAGACCGGAGTGGACCCGGCTACTACAACAGAGGGGGATCAGGGGCCCTTCCGCCCGCCGTGCCAGCAACCGTATCATCTGTGGCGAGCTTCGGCAGTCTTAGAACCGCACCTTTTGTCCTCTATGCTGTCTGTGCAGTGAATCCTCATCCCTTAGTCTTAGTAACTTTTTTTATATATTATGGCCATAAGAAAGAAAAAGAAAAGAGTTTGCACAGCGGCTACTCCATCCACATATAATGTGGATTTTTGCAACATTTATTTTAAGGTATTCACGCAAATCTTAACGCAGTCCACCACCATCTTGAAACTGCGCAGCCGACCATTCTTTTTCTAACGGAGACGCAGATATCCTGCCCGGCCGACACATCATACCTTCACTATCCCGGCTACAAACTCGAACACAATTTTATGAGTCGTGCCGGTGTATGTATGTTCGTCAGGGAGGATATCTGCTGTCGCCGCCTTCATAGCCTTGAAGACAGGGACCTGTCGATATTGTGGGTGCGCGTAGATTACGGCGGCCACACTCGTATCTATGCGTGCCTATACAGGTCTCATAGCGGTGACACGGACGTAACTCGACTCTTCACGCACCTGAGTTTGACGACTGACAAAGTTCTAGAGCAATATCCCACAGCAGAACTAGTTATTTTGGGAGACTTTAACGCCCACCATCGCGAGTGGCTCAGTTCTCGAACCAATAACTATGCTGGGATATCTGCTCATGAATTTGCTCTGACCTATGGATTCTCTCAGCTGGTACTTTCTCCAACGAGAATACCAGATATAGAGGAACATACGAGCTCCTTACTGGACCTTCTGCTGACAACTCGTCCGGACGGATACTCCGTCTCAGTGGATGCGCCTCTTGGCTCCTCGGACCACTGTCTCGTTCGGACTCAAGTGTCATGCACACAACCCGATCCTTCTGGGCCAACTAATTGGCGTCGTGTGTGGCACTATAAGTCGGCAGACTGGGATGGATTGCGAGAATTTTACGCATCGTACCCGTGGAGGCAGATCTGCTTTAACTCAGAAGATCCTGACGTCTGCGCAGCCGCAGTCACTGAGACAATCCTTGCTGGTATGGAATGCTATATTCCTAACCCGCGAGTGGCTGCCGGCGTCAAAAACGACCGTGGTTTAATAGGTCTTGCAGAAAAGCTAAAATTCTTAAGCAAAATGCATATCAGGCTTGGACCACGGCTCGTTTTAATAAGGATCCGAATATTTCTGAGTTAAAACGCAAATTAAATGCTGCCTCGAGGTTCAGTAAGAAAGCAACTGCTAGAGCAAAATTCCAATTCATCGGCAAAATAGGTGGGCTATCTATCCTTCTGGGAGTCGTGCTTTCTGGTCGCTTGCCAAAGCTGCCGAAGGGAACTTCTGCCAGTCGTCGTTACCACCACTGCGAAAGACCGATGGTGACTTGGCCCATAGTGCTAAAGAGAAAGCCGATCTACTGGGCAGTCTCTTTGCCTCGAACTCGAATATGAACGATGAAGGCGCTGTACCACCTACTATACCGTGGTGCGGTAAGACCTTGCCGGAAATCTCTATAACACAGCGAGAGGTCCGGTGGGCGTTGTTTTCCCTAGACGTACATAAGTCGAGTGGTCCAGACGGTATACCAGCAGTGGTTCTTAAGCAGTGTGCTCCTGAGTTATGTCCTGTACTCACGCGCCTCTTCGCGCTTTCCTACCACACTAGGCAATTTCCGTCTTCATGGAAGACTGCGAATGTGCACCCGGTGCCCAAAAAGGGCGATAGATCAGATCCATCGAATTACAGGCCTATCGCTATTACCTCTCTCCTCTCTAAGGTGATGGAGCGTGTGATCAACACACAGCTTCTAAGATACCTAGAAGTACACGATCTGGTCAGTGACCGTCAATATGGCTTTCGCCACGGTCGCTCGACTGGTGACCTTCTAGTGTATCTCACACACCGATGGGCACTAGCCATTGAGAGTCAGGGGGAGGCATTGGCATGTAGCCTGGACATAGCGAAGGCGTTCGATCGGGTCTGGCACCGCGGTCTTCTATCGAAGTTGCCATCTTACGGAGTGCCCGAGGGTTTGTGCAAATGGGTGGCTAGCTTTTTGTCCGGCAGACGCATACGAACCGTAGTTGACGGTAGTTGCTCTGATAGCATGGACATTAATGCTGGTGTCCCGCAAGGCTCTGTGCTGTCTCCTACGCTGTTTCTACTGCATATCAATGACATGTTGGACATCAACAACATACATTGCTATGCAGATGACAGTACTGGAGACGCTTTTTACACGGGTCGTGCAAACATCCCTCTTTCCGTTGTGGAGGAAAACCGCGGAGAACTTGTGTCTCAAATCGAGACCACACTGTCCCAGGTCTCTGACTGGTTTTCTGCAAGGACTACAGTATGGAGTTCTGAAGATTTCTGAAGGGTCGGCAACGCGCAAGTGATACCCCTGGTGTTGCAAAAAAAAAAAAAAAAGTAGTGGATGTTTATTAAGTATGTAAAAAAACAAGAAAGATAATGATGAAATGTTAAAGAAAGAATGTTTTAATCAAATTCATTTAAGAAAAAGCTCATGGTCACTTTTGTTTGTTTCAAACTGTTACCAAAAAAACAAGTTATTAAGACTTATATAACACATAAAAGTTATAAAATCGATGGTAGGCCGATTTTTTCAAAATATAGTAAATTTTGGATCGGATTCACCAATAAATAATAATGATAAAAATTGGTTCGGCAGCAAGTACCGTACATGCAACTTATCTTGAGAAAAAATCTTTTAAAAAAAAAATAACGTCATATTGGATCCGCCATGTTGAATTTTAAAAAACTGATAAACAATTCGAAATCAGCACCCTCGACAACCCTTTACTACCCCTCGATTTATGTTGCGTGCATAAAAAAGTTAGTTTTTACGGATAAAAAACGAACCGCTGGACCGATTTATTTCAGACTCCTTTCAGATCTAAGTCATGACGTGGCGTATCGATTGATATCATCAGAGCGATTCGGTCCAGTAGTTATTAAGGAATCGAAAAAAAGTGTGTGTGTGCGTATGTATGTATTTATGTATGTCTACATACATACATAAATACATACATACGCACACACACGCACACACAGAGACACACACCCTCACCCTCACACACACACACACACACACACACACACACACACACACACACACACACACACACACACAACTTTTCGATTTCAATTTTCGGACCTATTCCAATAACTTCTCAAGAGATGTTAATAATTTTAAATAGTGAGATTTACTATAACAATATTATTTATGTTTTTTCAGATACAATTTGAAGTGATTGCACAATGAATTAACCCCAGTAAATGTACTATAAGTTAGCTGAATTTCCAAACGTAACTGTGATGCAAGATTATTTATCATGCCTTGACTTTGTCCAGGTTGGCCGATTTAAAATACAATGTTTTGAAAACTATGTGTTTAGTTTTGCTTGTTATTTGTAAGTAGCTGATTGTACGTGGTTTTTTGTATTCATAATTCTGACAAATAAATTATGTAACGTACTTTGGTGTTTTATTGGTTTTTACAGGTTTCGTACATTTATGAAGAAAAGTAATACTTTTGGTGAGACGTTGGTATATTTGTATGTCACGGCAGTTTTCTCGACAAGTACAAATGCTACCATTTTTTCACATTCCAAAGCTATTTTTAAGTTTTCATGTAAACAAAAAAATTAAAACACTTCATTCAGTATGGCCACTGGTCGCTGTTCTCTATTGTCGACCTCAGCTCTCCTCAACAGTAATATAAGTTACTGTCCTTCAAGTTTGTTGAAAACAGTTGTATGATAGTCGTGAGCTCTGTTCCATACACACACCGCTGCAACTTGCAACCTTGTCTGTAATGAGTAGTCGCTCAATTGTATCAATGTACTATTAAAAGTACTGCTTTATAGGAGCCTATATTTATATTAATTGGCACTACATATAAATAAACAATTGGAAAGAATTATCTTTAGTTGTAGGCATAACTCAGAAATAATAAGCAGACCATTATTTATTAATACATGGGCAAGAGAAGTACCTATATAGGTTAACTTAAACGCAAAACCCTATCTAAATAATAAATTTCATCAAAATAGTTAGTGCCGTTTCCGAGATACGCAAATATATATTACTTAAGTTGTTTTAAAAACATTTAACATTTCATGTGTTGTTTCCTTTTAATAATATTTTTTACGCTGGAAGACTTTCATTTTCAGTACACATGTTGGATTTGGCTGCCTACTATGCTTATTAATTAATAAGCCATTTTGAGTCTTGTTCGGTTGTTGTTGGGGTATGATTGGGGTAGCTGACATTATAGGGGGTTAGGCGGGTTAGGAATCTTAATTTATCCCAAAAAAGATATAGATAAAGATCTAACATTGACCTTAACATATCAATAACTTAATTTATTAATTGATGTATGGAACTGTACTATGTTTCAAATCCAGGCAGAAAATAAAACGGAAAAGGACTCTGATATTTATGTTAGCATCGAAAGAAAACGATACATATCGCTCTTTATTCATTTCTTTATCACTTATGCTCAGTACCGCGTATATAGTCCGGGGTGCGTTGAGCGGTGCGGTCATTGAGAGGTAACAAACCAGTTTTCATATATAGTATAAAGTGCGTACGATTTAGAATCGTACCATAAAAGGTTTGTATTCCCCGGCAGTAGGCATAAGGGTCATTGTTCATTTTTCCGCCTGGATTTGAAACATACTATATCTACTTAATTTATCAAAGATTATTGAAAAAGCAATGTTAGAAAAATTACAGTGTCATAAATAAATACAATGTGTTAAAAAGTGAGAAATTTGGTTTTAAGAAAAATAGTTCTTCAACTTTAGTCAGCTTTTTTCACGTAAAAAATATAAAGGTCTCAATTTACCAGCCTTAACGAAATTGTAAGGCTTTAACCTATGTACTTATGTGTTATGTTATATTATATTCAATGAGGATGTTTACAAAAATCTTGTTATCATTTTTTGGGTAACCTCTACAGAGCTACGTTAAACGCAAAATAATCATATCAAAGAATAGTGACCCGAGATGGCCAGGGTCACGTGTGTTAGCGCTTATCAGCTCAGTAGTTCTTGAATGTTCGAATTGAGAACATGAGGGTATTGTGGTATTGCTTGCTATTTCACACAGTAAGTACTAATTAGCCAATTAAATTAATATTTTTTAAATAGATTATTTTTAACATGTCTAATTAACTATAGGTATTGGTACTATAATATTGACAGGCTCTGTTGATTTTTGCTGCAAATCATACCTTACAACAAAGCTTTTACTCTCTTTCATGCGACTACTGAATCACAACTGAATGCGACATACGCCTAAAAAAGGTGCACAAGTGTTGGAACAGTAATTAGGTAGGTACTTTCTGATTTTTTTAGCACTTAGATTGATAGATAAAAATCACTCAATAACTCAGTGCACTAGACAAAAGTATGTTTTCTGATGCTACAGTTTTACTAACAACACGACGACGTATATACTCTATATGGCCTATACAAACTCTGGTAAAGCAAACAATATTTATATATTGCTATTTATCACTGTCGCAAAAAGCATAGTAAACCATAAAATGCTAGTGAGTTATTAAATTAGTGTTTTTTGATTTTATTCATCTTATACCTTTTAACGAGCAATTCTTGTATAAATGTATATATATAAATATATATTTTTAATCTGAATCTCGGAAACGGCTCCAGCGATTTTTGAAATTTAGTATGCAGAGGGTTTCGGGGGCGATAAATCGATCGAGCTAGGTTTCATTTTTAGAAAACCTCGTTTTATCCATGTTTTCAGACAATGATAAACTAAAAAATATGACTCTTCCTGACATCTATTGGCGAGTAGTAATACTATTATTTTTACCGAAACAGCAAAACTAAAGCTGCTTGACAATATATGGCGTTTTTAAAAAAAACGAGCGAAGCCTGGTCCTTTAGGTACTTTAATTAATGCAATAAAAACTTTGTTTATTAATAATTATTAATAACTAGCTTCTGCCAGCGGCTTCGCCCGCCCTAAATTTCTTTATCGGCGTAGGGTTCTTACGGCAACTCCTCAATTATAGAAAAAAAAACAAACAATCAAATCTTTCCTGTTTAATGGCATCATACATTCGTGTCTGAAACCATAGAAATACACATACAAAATTTCAACCCAATCGGTTCAGCCGTTTAGAAGTTATGTGAAAAAGGAAGTAATTACGTAATTAAGTAATTAGGAATGTACGGAAGGATATTTCTTACTGCCCGTTGTCCTATTACCCGTTTTTCTGTAGGAATGAAGTATTTTCCCGCGGTTAAAAGTAGTCTATGTTCATCAGGGATAATGTCGGCTTCTAATAGTAAAAGAATTTTTCAATTCGGTCCAGTAGTTTCGGAGCCTATTCAATACAAACAAACAAACAATCAAATCTTTCCTCTTTATAATATTAGTATAGATTCACAGCCATTTTACGGATTTAGCTACTGTGGTAAATAGCGCTTTATGATAATAACATGTTCTTTATTAGCTAAATATCTGTAACTTGTCAGCTTCGTGGCTCAGTGGTGGGACTGCTGAATCAAGGGGCGTTCGATTCTTGCACAAGACAAACATATAAGTGATGCACTTTCAATTGTGTTTTCTTTCTTATTTTCTATGTAAATTGTATGTATTTACAAAACAAAGTATATATATGTATTTGTATCCGTTGTCTGTTTTTTTTAATACTTCTAAGGTGGCAAACAAGCTTGAAGTCCGCCGGATGGTAACCGGTTACCGCAGCCTATGGACGCTTGTTGACCTGAGGTATCACTCGCGTGTAGCGACCCTTCAATAATCTAATAACTTCTTTCCCACAAAAAAGCCCCATTCTGTAGCCATTGGAGATGAATGTATCCATAGTACAAGCTTTGTTTAGTATGGGACCTGATGGCATTGTGTGCAATGTCTAAAAATATTTATCTAGTTATTAATAATTATAAGGTGTAACACAAATTGTATTAAAAAAATGATGATCGAACGAAACTCAGCAAGGAAGAATCATTTCTTATCGGAATCGATTAGTTCCTACGTTGTTAATTACCTACCTAACTTAAATTAAACCGATTAAGTGCGTGTCGTACATGTTATGTATCATGGCATTCATGGTAAAACTAAAAGGGCTCCTTGTTTGCTACAGAACCCTAAAAAGATGCATTCGAATTATATGTTACCTTAAAGTTACATAAACTTAATGAATCTTTCTGTGATCTCAAAATTTCTGTGGAGTACCAATGAAATACATCTAGAGCGCACCTACGTCTTATTATAAATATAACTATGTGGTCGTTTTCAAAAATTGCGATTTTTACTAAAAATAAAAGCAAAACCCTATTTGAATACAAAATTTCATCAAAATCGTTAGACATTTCCGAGACAGCTACGCTAATATATAAATATTCTATGTACCTACAAGATTTGCTCGTTTAAATATATAAGATTAGTCAACTCTATTTTTTAATTACAGTCAGAATTTGTTTCGTTCTAGTGTCGTTTGTGGTCTCGGCATTGGGCGGTTGTTGAATTCAAATTAAAAAGAACCGGCCAAGTGAGTGTCGTACAGTAGGAATGATTGCAAACTAAGAAAAACTAATGGCGCGATTTTTTTGGAAGTGTTTATAAAGCCTTATCGTGATTTTTTCAGATGTTTAAAACACGTGGTTTTACACAGAACATTATGAGTCTGTAGAAGTGCGATGTTACTCAAATAGTACTGGAACCGTTGTTGCCGCAATACATTCGCAACTTTGAAAGAGCCGAGCGTCTTAGCCAATCACCATCAAATAGGCGTGGTCAGTTTGAACAGTGTTAGGGAGAGGCTATGTCGATAAATCCATATCGATAAATTTGGCGTATAAAGATAAGAGTTTTGCTAACTATAAACCACGATCTACTTAAAATAAAATATATCCTTATGAACCAATCTATACATTAAAAATGCTTTGTCCTGACTGACTGACGGATAACAGGGTCAAGTAAACGGTAAACCGATTATGATGAAATTTTTGTAAGTGGTTATGCACACGCCGGGGAAGGTTTTTGAAAAAGAAAAAAGGGTCAATTGCAAGTCGGACTCGCGCAATAAGGGTGAGCCGATGGTAATGAAATTTTGGTAAGTTGTTATTCACACGCCGGGGAAGGTTTCTGAATTTATACAACCCTATTAGATTGGTGCGGCAGTTTAAAAAAAACAACGTTTGCCGGGTCAGCTAGCCTTATATATGAGGCCTTAAACGAGTAAATTTTACATCTTTGAGACATTAATCAAAGTTGTTGTAGCTACGATGACGATTAGATTAGGCGAATAGGTGTCAAACGAAGATAGACTATCCTTGTGGATATGTTTTTATATTGTTTTAAGGTTTATGAAAAACTGGTAATTTATTTGCTAGACATAAGTTTCCTAGTAGTTAAGAATTTCATTGGCAAGAATTCTGCTTTGATAGCTCAAACGGCAGAGCGCTTACACAGACTGTAAGGGTTGCAGGTTCAAGTCCTAAGATAAACTTTTGCCTTAGCTTTGACAATATTTGTTTATATTGATGATGTAGCCATGGATATGGCATTTATGAAATGTTTTCTTCAGGTAGTCTCAAATGAAGATTATTTTGATCTATATTTTAAGAACTAGAACAGCTCGATTTCCACAAAACACAGAAATCTATGTGATAAACATTTATGATTGTCTCGCACCCAAATAAGTTATTTGATACTAATAGCTTCAGAACATAGTACTTAAGTAAGGAAGTTTGCCACAGCAGTAGCTATAGGTCATCCAGATGGAACTCGGGTATAGATATTCCTTGGGGAAGTTATAATCGTCCGGAATTAAAAGTAGTCTAGTGATTTGTACACAATAACAGACCATATCTTATTTGACAAAAAAATAATTATTAAAATCCGATTATCAGTTTCTGAGATATATGTAGACAAACATACATAAATACACTTATGAAATTTGACACACCTGTTTGCCTTTGAGGGCTTCGATAGGCTTAAATATGTATATAGCGCAATTCTTACAAAATTACATACATACGGGTCGAATTGATAAACTTAGGTTTTGGTAGTCGGTTAAAAAAAAGTGACCGATTGCGTACAGGATTACGCGTATATACACGCATTGAGTTAGGGTTCTGTGAAAAAAAAAACTTATAAACCGACTTTGTTTTGAAAGCAAATAACTCGCTATAAGTTACTTAGAAACAACCAATGTTTTTTGCAGATCTATCCAACGACACCCTCACTGTAGGCCAGTTTATATAGGACACCTAACTACATTTTTTCCGGATAAGTGCAAAGACTGTTACATACGAACGGACGGACATGACAAAATTATAAGGGTTTTTTTTAAGCACTTTTATCCAATTTGCTACGGACATTAAAAAGTAATAAAACTTAGAATTTTGACATTATTTACAGTGTTACAATAAAAGTTAACACATTCAATAGAGTGGTTCAAAAACTCGCGATTTCAAAACCTCAGGCCTATTTAATATAATTATTGCAAAATAGTATGAAATTAGCAGAAGGTACGTAAATCAGTATTACAAAACTTGAAGTTCTGATTGGAACTAAACACTCTGAAAAATGACGATAAAAGCAATTTAATATCGTAGAACATCACTACCAGAAAGACACGCATCGATCATACGACTCTGTTGCTTACGGCATTTATACATTGCTTTCTAGACACGGTCCTTATTGCGACTCCGAGTATTATGATATTTTTGATTTAAGATATTGTTTACAATGACAATTTTGTTTTTATGGTTATTTTCCATATAATTATCTAAAAGCTTATTATTATGTATTCTTCTACTTACCAATGAAAAGATATTCTTCCCTTTTGACATATTTAATACCTGGCTTCTTGCTCTGCAAGTAATTACTACACAGGAAGGCATTTTAAATATTTTTGCGCAGCTACCACGCAGCTACACACAGCGATGTAGTCCGCGAGCAAGTAAATGACATATTCGCGAGTTTCGGAGTGAACTGAGCGTCTGCTCAAGATCGTGGCACGCTCGCCGTGATTACATCGCATTTCTACTGGGTAGTCTTATAATGTTCTGTGTGGTTTCATAAGTTAGAGAAGAGGGAGACACAAATTTTTCAACTTTCCAAGCTAATAACTCCCAAAATATGCACCTCAAATATTTTTTTTGTGAAAACATCAATTTCATTTTCACGCGAAAGAAAAAAAATCATTCTCTTAGTTCAATGTAAAAAAAATATCCTTTTATCAATTTACTTTTTCTTTGTAATATGTAAACACACACGGTATTTCTGTAAAAAGATAGCGGAACTATCGTGCTGATAATCGCCATATACTAAAAATAAAAACTAACCTAATGTAAATAAAGGTCACGTGTCCTCACGCGAGTGACATCTTACGAATTTTCGATCAGGACACGTGACCTGACGCGAGTTTAACAGTTCTCACCCATCACAAAAAAAGTGCACAGCGCCGCTAAAGAAGTTTTCACTTCAAAAATTCTGTATATACGCATTTAACAGCGCCCGAAACAAAATTACGTAGGTAGGTACATCTATTTCCCGTGGCGGTGTGAACAAGTATTTTGTTTCCTTTATAGTTATGAACGCGACTGCTCGCTTGTAATTTGGTTGGATTCGACCGACCGCCGGCTTCCACACGCTTCTTTTTGACAGGTTGCCAACAAACTGGCGTGACGACTAGTGTGTGAATGCAGGATGTGTCGGCGCGCGGCGAGTCCAACGCTTCCGACCTGTGTTTTTTTTTTTTTTTTTTTTTTTTTTTTTTTTTTTTTTTTTTTTTTTTATGAGCTGACTATGCAGTTGGCTGTTGCAGCCATTACTGCTTCACCGGACTTTTGGGGCGAGACTCTGAAGGAGCCTCAGCCCATATAGCGCCCAACGCTCAAGGGCTTCCCGCGGGGGAAGCCTCGGCTTGGGTTGTCGCTCTCGGGGGCGTCCCTTCGACCGGCGTGAGTCTCGAACCCGAAGGTGAGTCACCGCCAGGAGGGGAGTTCCCCGTTACGCGGGTGCGGTTGCGATTGAGTGGGGGCGAGAAGCGCCCCGGCACTCTTTGATACCTAGTGTATCCTTGTGGGCGCCGACGAACCCGGGGACGTCGGCGTCGTGTTTGGAGGGAGGCCCTATTCGGGGTCGACGTAGTAGAGACTAATCTCGCTATCCGGACAGCGAGATCGTCATCTGGGGACGTTAGTACGTGCCGAGGCCGCCTGAGTATAGTTTTACGACCGCGACGGGGACGATCGGGGGGAATGTACGTCGTGGATTGCACAACTAATCTATTCGGGTGATTTTGCGTACGCTCGAAAAAGCGGACTGCCAAGTCTTTAAAGTACTGGGGAATCGTGGGAAGTTCGAAGTCTCTGTGTAGGTCCGCATTGCGAACGTACCAAGAGGCTCCAGAGGCCGCTCTGAGAAAGCGGTTTTGGAGGGTCTGGAGTTTGTGGAGATTGCGCTTGGACAGAGCAAAGACTACGCTAGCATAAGCTAGTATGGGGCGGATGCAAGTTGTGTATAGATTTAGCTTATTTCTAAGCGACATCTTACTATACTTGCCTATCATGGGATAGAGACGACCGAGGACAAAAGCGGCTCGGTCTCTGACTATTTTGGTGTGAGCGTGGAAGTTCAAACGTCTATCCATGGTCACACCGAGATATTTGGTCTTATTTTGCCAGGGAATGGCACGACCGAAGAGAGAGAGGGAAGTTGGCCGCGGAGGGCTGCCTGTGGTGAAAAGGACGGCAGAGCTTTTGTCGGGATTCACCTCGATTCTCCATTTCCGAAACCACTCGCCTAGGGCGGTGATAGCGGATTGGAGTCTCTCAGTGATTCGACTCACTTGCCTATCGGTAGTATAGAGAGCGGTATCGTCCGCATAGAGGGCTAATTGGGTACCTATCGTTTTTGGGATATCGTTAGTGTACAGAAGGTACAAGACGGGGGCGAGCACGGACCCTTGCGGGACTCCTGCTTCTATGGGGCGGGGGGAGGAGAGAGTGCCTTCAACTCTGTAGCGAAAGCTACGATTCGACAAATAGTCTCGTATGATGAGCACGAGACGATCTGGCAACTGAAAGTTGTACAGTTTAAAAATTAAACCGTTGTGCCAGACTTTGTCGAAAGCTTTCGCTACATCGAAGAAGACAGCGCCCGTGTGACGGGTCTTACCTAATGCTGGCTGGAAGCCAGTAAGAATATGTTCCGTTATGCGGAGGACTTGATGGACGCATGAGTGTTTGGCACGAAAGCCAAACTGCTCGTCTATTAAAATGCCTCTGGAGACTATAGAGTTCCGTAGGCGGGCGAGAAGGAGGCGTTCATAGAGTTTACCAAGGGCCTTTAGTAAACTTATAGGGCGATAGGAGGACGGCTCGGTACGAGCTTTGCCGGGCTTATGGATGCCTATAACGATTGCATCTTTCCATTGAGATGGAAAGATGCAATGTTCCATAGCAGCGTTAAAGATCGCTACTAGGAGGCAGATAAGGGGAAGAGTGAGGCGCTTTAGGATATCGTTAGAGATACCGTCTGCGCCGGGGGACTTACGGGGGCGTAGGTCTTTGATGACCTGTATGACTTCGTCGACAGTGACAGGGGGCAGGGGGTCTTGTGGAGGCAGAGAAGTTCTGCGCTCCACTTCGCCGTCTACCTCGCGCACGTGATCGGGATCGAAAGGCTGTGTGCTTAAGGCACATTGGGCTTGGAGGCTGGATGCTAGGCAATCCGCTTTTTCGTCGTCATTGAACGCGGGAACGCTATTGTTGGGACGAGTTAACGGAGGGAGAGAGTTTGCGGTTTCGGATTTTAGAGCTCTGGCTAAGTGCCAATAAGCTTGGTGAGAAGGAGAAATGTTCTCCATAAGATCACCGAAACGTTGGGCGCGGAGCTCAGCTACAGCGGTTCTTACACGGCGGTGTAAGTCGTTGAAGCGAGCTTTATTTTCGATAGTGGGAGCGCGGTCGCGAACGCGGCGGGCCGCGTTACGCTCAGTCATTAGCGACCTGATGTGCTGAGGCAGGATTAGGTGGTGATAATCACCAACCGGCACCTGTCGTGAGCACTCGCCAACGGTGGCGGTCAGGTGGCTAGTGAGTGAGTCGATAGCTACGTTAAGATCGGTCGCGGATGAGATAACGTTGGGAACGCGATCTAGATGTGGCGAGCTGGGATTTTCGAGCAATTGCCCAAATTTATCCCAGTCCGTCACGGTTCTAGTGTCGGGAGGAGAGTCCGAAGGGAAACCTAATCGGAGGACGACAGGGCGGTGGTCCGAGTCAAGTTCGTCAAGCACCTCTATAGAGCGAAAGCTTAGCCTTACATTCTTTAGAAGTGCTATGTCGAGTACGTCGGGGTTAAACCGAGTATTGTGGGGAAAGTAAGTGGGCGTCATGGGAGCGATGATGTCAAAGTTTAGTCTGTCAACTAAATCGTCGAGGAGTCTGCCTCTTTGTGAAGTTACAGAAGAGTTCCAGCGGCGATGCTTGCAATTTAGGTCGCCGGCAAGAATGACGGCGTCGCCTAAACTTAAGAGCGACTGAAGGTCGCTCTCGAGCAAGTCTTTTAGGGGAGAGAGATAAACCGATGCAATGATGATCGGCTGATGGCCGGTCATCGCTAAGCGGCAGACGGATGCTTCTAAATTCGTAAGCGGTGGAGGATCGATAGGGGAGCAATGCAGGGAGCGCCTGTAATAGATGAGAGTGCCTCCGAGATTGGAGGCAGTTCTATCATTACGGACGGTACGATAGTTCGCGATTGAAGGGGTACGGACAGCGGGCTTTAGGAACGTTTCCTGGATGAGGAAGACGTCCGGTTTTTGGGACGAGAGGAATTGCGATAATTCCTCTCTTTGGTTGCGGAGACCGTTGGCGTTAAAATAGCCTATGGAGACGGACCGGGGTTTTTCGCGCGCGGTTGTGCAATCCATTTTGATTCTACGGTTTTGGAGCTACCCTGCGGAGGGCGGCGAAGAAATCGCGATGCTTAGCCATGAAGCCGAGCATTTGAGAGAAATCGGTGATCTGTTCGTATTCGGCGAACACGATCTCGAAATTGGCCGCGTCGAAGGCCCAAGAAATCTCGGCGAGAATGCCGAGGTGCTGCTGCTGCTCGGCCGTATGAACGGCATTGCAGGGCAGCGCGAAAGAGGGGCGCGGGGGGGCAAGGCGCGTATGCGCGAGAGGTGCGGGTGCACTTCTCATGGGCGCTGGACGCGGGATGTCCCGGGACATCAGAGGGGCGGGGTAGGGAATGCCCGTAACTGAGACGGGCCCGGGGAGAGCAGACAAAAGTTTGTCTGTCTCCTTCGATTTGGACGCTACTAGCGCTGGAGGACGGCTCCAGGCGTTGACAGCCGGGAGGGGGGCAGGCACGAGCGGAGCCTGTTGGCGGGGGGCGGATGGGCGCGATTTACCCTGATGGGGTTTACGCGAGCTCTGTTTGGGAGCTTTGGGGCACCCGCGGTAATTCGCTGGGTGGCCTTCACTCCCACAGAGTACGCAAGCGACCGGGTCGGATGCGTTTGAGCGATCGCGATCACAGTCCGGAGTGGCGTGATCGCGTAAACATTTGACGCAGCGCGGTCTGCGTCTGCAGTTGCGCTGCGCGTGGCCATATAGCTGGCATCGGTGGCATTGACTCGGGTTCGACCGCTTGTGCGGAGTCTCGACCCTGATGCCTTTGAGGCTGCAAACATCTTTGATGTTAAAGATGGCTTTGCCTTCTTTTGTTAGGTCTAGTACAACGAGCACCATGTCGTAGCACTCGGACTTATTTCGGCCATTGTACATACGATGTACTTCCCGTACGGGGAGGCCTTGGACGATTAAGTCGTCCTGGACAGTCGTGGTGGAGAATTCCCTAGGGACTCCCCTTACGACTGCCCTTAAAACGCGTTCCTCGGCCAATGAGTACGTGTGGTACTCATATTTTTGAGCCGTGAGGAAGGCCGTCAGATTTCGGAAATCTGACGGTGTCGGGACCTGCACTTTGATGCCGCGCTCGGCATCATTGCGGGCGTGCGTATAATTGATACGCTTGGCCTTCATAGCGTTAGCAATGTTCGGCCAGGCCCCCTTGTCTTTGATGACGATGGGCGGCGGAGATTTTTCCTTCCGTCCCGAAGTGGGACAGTCGGACTGCGAAGAGGTGGCGGCGGGGGGGGTTGTGTCCATGGCGGCTAGCTCAGGGCTGGCCGCCGAGGTGGACGGGGACGGGGACGCGGAAGCGCTAGGCGCTTTGAGGCGTTTAGCCTCAGAGTCGGAGGGAGGAGGAGTAGAAGACTCCTGAGCGGATGCCGCCGAAGCCTTTTTAGACTTGGCGGACTTCTTCCGTTTTTTACCCTTTTTGGTTCCCAGGCCAACCACTTTGAAGCCTTCGTCGTCCTCAGACAACGCCGACTCAGCGGACATTACGGCTGCTGGAGACCGGGGTGCGGTTTCGGAGGTTGCGGGGGGCGGGGTAGCGAGAGACCGAGAAGGGGTCTCATCGGCTACCGGAGTGGGAGGGCGAATGGGCGCAGGGGCCCGAAGAGCGCGGCGAGCGAGACGCGGGTCGCGATTGCGGGGTTCGCGGGAGAGAGAGCGCGAGCGATTGCGCGAGCGAGAGCGCGGAGTCGAACGCGATGAGACGGACGGGGAGGGCGCGATTGTGCTGGACGCAGTGAGGGCAGGCCCCAACGCCGTGAAGATGGCGTGGGCCAGCTCTGGGCGATCGCGAACAAGATTTTGCACGATTGCCCCTAGCTGGTCCGGGGACAAGCCGATGAGTTGCTCGGCCATCGCGGGAGTGACCGAGGTGTAGATTTTTTGTGTGCCTAGTGACTCCCCACCATTGCTGGCGAGGAGCAAGAATACCTAAATGTGGCCAGGCGCCCCGCAGTGCTACGGATTGCCTGGTGTGTACCTAACTCCTACTCCTACGGCCGGGGTTACGTTGTCACCGTTAGGTTTCCCCCCAGCAACGAGACGTTTATAAACGAGAAACTTTTAGGTAGACCGCAACTCTGAAAAGAGCTATACGATCTCACCCACCAGCCCTTGAGCACTCGGAACTGGATTTCTACAAACTAAAACGCAATCGACACTTAAAACGCGAGAATGCACGGAGCGGCGAACCGCTGAAGCGGAAATACTACGCTAGCGATTTAACACAAAGCCGGACTCAGACCGGGCGAACCGGTAACAGTCAAAGAGGCAAGCGAGGGTCACCGCTATGCGTAGTAGTTCCGCGACTACGAGAACACACACTCACGCACAAAAACGCACAGTATCGCTTCGATAAACACTCGGTTATGGGCGCGTTGAAGAACGCACAAACACACTCAGCGCGGGCCGAGAAGCAATTTCCCAGCCAATACACACTGCCGAGCAGCGCTTCAACACTCAGGCCGATTTTCCAGGAATTGCGGGCAATAAACCAAACAACAATTCGAGGTCGTCAGCGCTGAGGCAAAACACCACACAGGAATGCGCACCAGCTGAGTCACCACTGCACGGAGCACACTAAGAGCACTTGACGCTCGAAAACACGACCGCACAACACAAGAGTCGAATCGGGAATGCCGACCTGTGTACCTAGTGCGAGTTTTTAACGCTACTGTTTTTAACGCTACTATCGCTTTCGCGGCAACGAAATACATGTATGGAAATGAAGGTGCGCCTCTAGCGGACGCGTTTTGAGACGATTTTTTCTCAAAAAACTTTTGATGAATACGTGAACGCGGTAGTGGAGTCACAAAAACTCACACTAGGCACAAAGTAGATAATAATTACACAGGATCCACCGCAGTACGAACGCTTCCGTTTGGTCGTGGTCGGCTTTCCTGCGGTGGTCGGTGTCTGCCTTAGTTTTATGACTTCGCAGTCTCTGCATTGATTCTTATGAAATTTTAAAGGAAGGTGTGTTATTTGAACCGCTATACGTATTTGTGAAGACATTGTATAAGTTTAAGGGTAGCTAGGCTACTTCTGCTTCTACTTAATATTGCTGAGGTCTACTCTACAGTTAATTTTGAAATCAGAGACAGATACTCTAAATTTAAAATGCATGTTTATCAAGATCAGTAATTAACATGAAGGTCTACAACTAATTCTTTAATTGTTTACCAAGTTTTGTTCTTCAGGAATATAGCTTTTTACATACATACACATGCGATACACATACTTTAGTAGTATTCTATTCTCTATGACTACTCGTACTATCAACAGTGCCAGTCTCGAGTCTTGACTTATCGTGTAATATCGTCCACCGTTATATCAATTCAGTATCAGTTAAATACCCCTGGTATTTCGGTATGTCTAATTACCGAAACGCGTATTGGTTATTACTTGCATAAATAAAGGCTATAATATTGTTTCTGCGACACTTTTACTATTTTATTGAATATACCACCACCAATACCTTTACCCAATGATCGCGCCGCATCTGGCCCTTCACCTTTCTCCTCCAGTTACTTCTAGCTACCTCGCTGTGGGGCGACCCAAGCTCTGCTAATCTACCCATTGTCCCTTAATTTTACTTATTTTGGGGGCTATGTCGGTGACGGATAGTTAGACAGACGTGACGAATCCATAAGGGTTCCGTTTTTTGCCATTTGGCTACGGAATCCTAACAAGTATCATCCCATGAGTTTCCAATTTGTTGTCATTAGAACTGTAGTCGTATTGTCGGACCAGTTTACGACAATTCATCTACAATAAATGGAGTCAACATACAATACAATCGAACATCTATGACCTAAAAAGAGGAAAGTGGGGTTATTGTTAGTTGACTAATAATAAGCAAGCTCTGAACCTCGACTTAATAAACAATGATGAAGTAAAGCTACATATGTTTTTATCGCAGGTTTTCGCACAAACTGGTTTTGGCACGTCGTACTTAAGGAATTCAAGATTGGTAAGATTGTCTTTCATTTTAGTGTATCCCATTGTATATACATTGTATTTCTAATATATGCCTTACTAGTTTCTAGTACATACCATATTTAAATGTACATGCATACTCGTACATATATTTAATTGATCAATTAAAGTTTTTTTATATTATTTCCTTATTTTTATTATCTTACTTGTAATAATTTTATTTGTAGAGTAAGAACTATGATAAGGAAGATATCTATGCATAAGTGTAAAGTACAGTAACATTCTTACTATACAAAGTGTGAATCGCCAGAGAGATTTTGCTTACTAAGTATTCGCAATTAATGCAATAAATTTTAAATGCTTTCACGACTAACACAATCTCACACACTCCTACATACAGCCCCTATTAATTCATATATCCATAAATTGATTAAAACATTGTTGATCCTCAGTGCCACCAATGGAATTGCCTGAATGAAAAACTTGGCCTCCCGGATGCTTTGCCAGCTAAGGATCGCTACGCCGCCGTCCTTAAGTCCCTGGTGCCTGAAGGTCCATGGCAGGATGCCGTGGCGCCAACACTGGATGTGTGCTACGGCGCCAGGCCGCGTCGGTACACCAACACATGTCCTGGACAAGCCCTGATGCAGTGCGCTGTTGAGCAATTAATAGAAGTGAGGGTTTTGCCTACTTTACTATTTACGTTTAGTACGACCGTTAATGTTTTTTTTTGTTTAAATTTAATTATTTTTTCTGTTTAAAGATCATATATTCTAACTTATCTCCTAAAAATATATTTGTCCCGTGAAATAAGTCAAAAAATTTTATAATGAAGTAGCCACTAAATATCCGTTTCTCCACAGAACTGTCCAGAACAGAATTGGGTGAAGGAGGACGCTTGTGCCCCGATTTCCTCTCTCGCTGGGTTTAAATACTTGTTTTCGCAAAGGTAAGAAAATTCAAGTTTTCTGCATGTCATAAGGGAAATAAAGTATACTTACCTAATAGCAGAAGTAAACTGCTCTTTGATTAAAAAGTACCTAGTTGTCCTGAAATGAAAACTAATATTATTTTGTAGATAACATATACATACATGTTTTTTGAAAACATGGAACATCGGTAGACTTTTGTTTAAAACTTCCGAAACAATTTTTTTTAAAAGTAACATTTGCTTATTCAAGCAGCTCGCAGAAAATTTGATATGGCGATTTTCTTCTCTAAATAAGAGGAATTCGGAGAATTGGATTAGGACGTGAAGAATCGCTCTTCTAACATATTAATTACATCAATGTTAGAAGTTGTACATATAAAAGTTTTATTATATATGTACATTCATTTGTTGCTAAGCCAAAACATTAATTTGTTGCTGTAATTGCGTTTTACATATAAACACATTTTCAACCGACTTCAAAAAAAGGAGGATATTTTCAATTCGTCTGTGGGTTTCTTTAGCTGTCCGTTTCGTGAACAAGTACTTAGTATAGGTGAGCCACAATACTAATATTTGGTTTGCTGTTTTGTAATTTCTAATCAGTTTAATATGGAAGATAATTTTTTTGATTGTTTTTTTTGCAGTCGTTATGAAAACTTGGATAAGAATCTGCCAACAGAGCGGCGGCCATCTTGGTTTTTGACTAATGTAAGTTATTTATATTTCTTCGAATTTATTTCAAGAGGTCAATTAAGTTTAGGCGAAATTAATATGGCTCATCAATATAAACAAACATTTTTAAATTCATTGCAAAGATGCAGTCATCAAGACAGGACTTGAACCTACAACCCAACATGCAACCCTTACAATCCGTGTAAGTGCTCTCTACCTTTTCAGCCATCAAGGTACAATTTCATCTAGAAAAAATATTTGTTTATATTGTCGACTCGACGAACCCACAGAAAGACCTGTTTCTGTGGGAAATTTTAATCGGGATACAAAGTATTCTTTAAGCTCCTTCAGCTATAAGATATACCTGCGCCAAAAATCAGATCATCCTATTGTTTCGTTGCAACGTACAAACTTTGAAACTAAAAACTTATTTTTATCAAAACTATGTTACCTATGTTACCTAGGGATAGAAGTTTAGAAGAATAGGTTCAGTAGTTGCAGAGGTACCACCTTCATACAAACAAACAAACAAACAATCACATTTTACCTCTTTATAATATTAGTATAGAAGTAGTATATACATATATGGCCTTTATGATAAATATGCTTTCCTACTACACTAGGCAATTTCCGTCTTCATGGAAGACCGCTAATTTGCACCCGGCGCCCAAAAAGGGCGATAGATCAGATCCATCGAATTACAGGCCTATCGCTATTACCTCTCTCCTCTCCAAGGTGATGGAGCGTGTGATAAACACACAGCTTCTAAGATACCTAGAAGAACACGACCTGGTCAGTGATCGTCAATATGGCTTTCGCCACGGTCGCTCGACTGGCGACCTTCTAGTGTATCTAACTCACCGATGGGCACTAGCCATTGAGAGTCAGGGGGAGGCATTGGCATGTAGCCTGCACATAGCGAAGGCGTTCGATTGGGTCTGGCACCAGGGTCTTCTATCGAAGTTGCTATCTTACGGAGTGCCCGAGGGTTTGTGCAAATAGGTGGCTAGCTTTTGTCCGCCAGACGCATACGAACCGTAGTTGACGGTATTTGCTCAAATAGCATGGACATTAATGCTGGTGTCCCGCAAGGCTCCGTGCTGTCTCTTACGTTGTTTCTACTGCATATCAATACATGTTGGACATCAACAACATACATTGCTATGCAGATGACAGTACTGGAGACGCCTATTACACGGGTCGCGCAAACATTCCTCGTTCCGTTGTGGAGGAAAACCGCGGAGAACTTGTGTCTCAAATCGATACCACACTGTCCAAGGTGGTCTGACTGGGGACGGGTAAACTTGGTCCGATTCAACCCTACAAAGACACAAGTCTGCGCGTTCACCGCTAAGAAAACCCCATTCACTGTAGTCCCACAATTCCAGAACACTCCCCTCTCCATCTCCAAGAGCATTGGGATCCTTGGTGTTGACATCTCCAGCGATGTTCAGTTCCGAGATGATTCACAAGATCAGGTGAAGCTGGCGTCGAAAAAACTAGGTGTACTCAACAGAGCGAGGCAGTACTTCACACGTCGGGGCAGAGGTTGCTGCTTTACAAGTCGCAAGTTCGGCCCCATATGGAGTACTGCTTCCATTTCTGGGCTGGTGCACCCGGATATCAGCTTGGACCTTTTGACTCGGTTCAACGACGGGCTGTGAGAATTGTCGATGATTAAGTCTGAGAAGAGACTTTGCCTCCCTGTGTGTGTTCTACCGCTTGTACAATGGGATGTATTCTGAGGAATTGTTTGAAATGATGCCCACTGCTACTTTCTACCATCGCACCGCTCGCCATAGGCAGGGAATTCATTCTCACACTTTAGAACTGAAATAGTCGCGTACAGTGCGGCTTAAGAGAAACTTCCTCCCGCGAACGCTTGAGTGTGGAATGAGCTCCCTGCCAAGGTTTTCTCTAAGGACTACAGTATGGGGTTCTTCAAGAAAGAAGTTATTATCGCAACGCGCGAGTGATACTTCTGGTGTTGCAAGCGTCCATAGGCCACGGTGACCGCTTACTATCAGGCGGACCGTGTGCTTGTTTGCCACCTTAGTGGTATAAAAAAAAAAAACTCTTGGGAATGAAGATAGGTTATTTCTATGTATGTAGATAGATATATATAAATAGGTATATGGATAGGTATATTTATTATGTTATTCTTCGTTCTAGTACTATTCGTTTTAGTGTGGTTCTATGATGAATTAGTACTTTGTAAGATTTATTTTGCGTAGGAGCGCATAATGATAATGATTGAGTGTCTAAACAATGGCCCCAAATTTAATGCTCACCTTCGCATTTTTACCTACATTTACACCGTATTATTGAATTATGGGCAGGAACATAGATTAATATATATTTACTGGAAGTCAAGAATCAGGATTATTATCTTCGTCCAATCTTTGAAGTAAATTTTAACTTACTATTTGATATTGGATCTTGTTTCCATTTTTCATGCACTTTGGGTTTACATGACAATGCAATATAATAAACAGTTAGGTATATGTCCGATTCAAATTCTTGAAGTCAATTTTTTTTAAGAATATCTTACAACTGTTTATGACTGAAAGTAAGTTATCAAAACTCATTAAAGTTTAAGAAAAATAAACAAAACAAAAACGCTGCTCAAACTTTAGTCCTCACACACTGAAAAATTCCGTCACCATATTTCCTATCTGTTTTTATCCTTTTACAGTACTTTAACTCAAAATGCTGCAATCTGCCCGCGTTTTTTAACTCTTCTGTGATGACGGAGTGCGGAGTGGACACTTTTATGCACTATTACATCCACTCCCCGCAGCTCGCTACTTTTCTACCACTGTCTTCACTCAAGGTAATGGCCTATGCTAATGGCTAGTAACCCTGCTATGGCTGCCAGTAACACGACTCAGCATTAAGAATACAGAGTAACAAACTTTACTGACCCGCTACTTGGTCGCTAGTGTCGTTGTAAGTTCACACTATTTCAATATGGCGACTGTAGTTGTAAGTTTTGACCAACGGGCCAAAAAAGTGTGTTTCACTGTAACAAAGAACTAAAATAAAAACAAAGGAATAAAAAAACAAACCAAAGGTCCTATTCCTAGTTGGTAGTGTGGCCAGCTGCTGTGCAGAGGGTGTGGGTTCGATTCCCGCACTGGACAAACATTTATGTGATAAACATTTGTGTTTGTTTTGAGTCTGGGTGTATTATATTTATAATATGTATGTATTTACAAAAAAAAAGTAAAATATATGTATTTGTATCCATTGTCTGGTATCCATAAAACAAGCTTTGCTTACTTTGGGGCCAGACGGCGCTGTGTGTATTGTCCAAAAATATTTATTTATTTATTATCCGTTAAGAGGATACACTAGCGCCTCGCAGCGGGCTTCATACGAACGAATTTCTCATTTGTTTTTGACATTTACTGATCAATCACTGCGAAATTTCTTATTTATAATCCCAAGCCGAATACCTATGTCTGTGGTTTTCCCAAAATCTTGTATAACGTTCTATTAACTAGAAATCTTTTTAAATCCATTTGTAAGTAAAACAAGAATCCTGTATAACTTTTCAACTATTAAATTTGATGGAAAATTAGCACATTGCAGACCTAGATATTTATTACTAGTATCCTCGTAAGCTCCTTGCAAACTGTTTACGCCGCAAATCCCATTCTTTTTTTTCTGCTCCAACATTTTTTTGAACACTCAAAAAGTAAAAGTACGTCGTCAACTCTTCACTTTTTACTTCGTTATAAATAATGACGAGTTGTAGAAATGTGTCGTTTCTATAAAACTTTTGAAGTGCGACTAAATATTTTGGTGTTTTTAGTAGTACTCTAAATTACTCCTCAAAAACCACCCCTTTGCTATTTATCACCTACGGAAATACCTAATGATAATGGATTTTATTTAGTTTGGTGTAAAAACTTATACTTGGGTCCGATTCTCGTTCAGTTAAGTTACTTGTATATGGATTATCCATATAATTATCTTTACGGCACCGCGCAACGGGGAACTCCCCTCCTGGCGCTGACTCACCTTCGGGTTCGAGGCTCACGCTAGTTGAAGGGACGACCCCAAGAGCGGCAACCCAAACCGAGGCTCCCCCCATCAGAATCTCGTACCAAAACCACGGTGGAGCAGTTCATCCCGCTAGTGCAAATTATATAAGGAAACCGTGGTCGTTTAGCTGCAGTGGTAAGGACCCCCCCCCAAGGTCTTAAGTCCGAACTTAATGGAACGAAGTAGATTCAAATTTTGTGCATATAGGTATTTACATCATACATGGTACCGAAAAAGTACCTACCTTGACGCTGCGACGCTTTTACAAATGCATTTCTAATCATTAATTTTAGGGCGGATTGCGAGAAAATGAACTACTTACTTATTTGGTATTAGAAAAAGCAGACTCAACATCAGGCGGATCGTAAGTTTGTTTGCCACCTTAATGCTATTAAATAGGTACAAAGGGTGGGACGAGGGGGCGCTTGCTATCAAATCCAAAAGCTATCAAAACTATCCAATAGGCCCCAGACGTCATATTGATTTACGTGCGACCAATTAACTAAATCTAATGTTAATCTTATTCCAGCTGACAACAGTTACTCCGGTATACGAAAAGGAGACCGTGAAAATAGTTGAATTGCCAAAAATAAACGTAAGTTCTTTGGAACAATTTTTACGTCAGTTCACCCGTTAGATTGATAAGGCAAATAAGCAATTTAAAAATAATTTATTTGCTAAGAAATATAGTACCTACTCCAAAACTTTTTACAATGTCGAAATTTTGATTGAGTTTTACATCCAAAAGTAGAAGATATGCTTTTATATTTCGTACATAACATTTGATCGTGCAGAAGTAAAGTTATGGTTAAACCCTGAGTTTAATTAACAACAAAATTGTCTAAAATAATTTGAATAAACTCTATATTGCTTATTTATATAGGTACCTATATGTTCTGTCGCTTGTATAATGGGATGTGTTATAAGGCGTTGTTCGAAATGATGCACACGACTACTTCCTACCATCGCACCGCTCGTCATCGGCTGGGAGTTCATCCTCACAGCTTAGAACCTAAATGGTCACGTACAGTGAGGTTTTAGAAGAACTTCCTCCCGCGAACGCTTAGAGTGTGTAATGAGCTCCTTGCTAAGGTTTTCTCTGAGGACTACGATATAATATCGGTTTGTTCATGAAAGAAGTTATTAGATTTTTTAAGGGTCGGCAACGCGCAAGTGTGGCAAGCGTTCAAAGGCTGCAGTGGCAATAGAAATTACCCAGACCTAATACAAACAAAAGTGTTCATCACATAAATGTTTGTCCTGTGCGGTAATCGAACTGACACCCCTTGTTCAGCAGGCAGGTCATTACCATGTCATCACTCGTCACCCAATGAGCCACAGAGCCGCCTTTATACATATAATATATATAATAATATACTTTATTACGGATAATTAGAGAATACATTATTAAAATAAGCAAAAAAATAACAAATTGGCGGTCTTATAGCTAGTGAGCGATCTCTTCCGACAACCTTGCGGTAGAGGAGTCCTTATAAAAATTTTGAGTAGTATCTATGCGCTAACTAAATAAAATAATATAATAAAATTATATCTACATTTATATAGAATAGCTACCTTACATAGACATGTTTCCCTACATATAGATTTAATAATTTTAAATTTTCAATTGGTTCAATTGTTGTTAATAATGCCAGCAGGCACCTGCATCTACGGAACCCACAAATACCGGCGATGCTCTTAAAATTGTGGACATAACCAATACACACAATGATGTAAGTATAGCAGAATTCGTTTACTTAATACAATGTTTCTTTGAATTGCTTCCTTCAAGCCAATTTGTATTTACAGTACCTACTACTAACCTTAGATATTTTAAGCCAGAAAATCAGGAAGTCAATTTAGCCATATTTGTTTTATGGATTAACGGTACTTACCTACTTTTAAAGATTCTACGCAAAACAGCCATCTCATCTGTATCAAGTTCATGTTAATAAAATGAATTTCCAGATTCCTCAAGATCCTCTTGACTGCTGCGACGTGACGGAGTTTCTCCAGCCGTCATGGAGATCCGAGTGCAACTTCCAACTGTCCTGGGGTCAGAGTCAGGAGAGACTAATGATAAAGGACCAGGGGCAGGCTTACACCACGGCCGCTCCTACCACCACCACCACGGTCAGATCGGTGAAACACCATGATGTCAAAATTGTGCCTCTCGATGTGAGTATAAAAGAAATTTCCTAGTAAGTGATTGGGGATCTGGGTTTATTTCAGTCTAAAAGAGATATGTAAATGTGTTGAAAAATATTCCTGTCGTTTTTATTTAAAAAAAAATATAACAAACGTTGAAAGAAATATATAAACGAAGCTGGAGATAATTGCTAACACTATCTTTATTTAACAAAAAATCATTACATTACATAAATGTTTAACTAAGCCTGAAAGATTTCATTCTCCTGTGATGTATGCTGCAAAGCCCCTGTGCTATTTTGGGGCAATTCATTTAATACGGCACGCATTTGGGGACAGGGTCGTTCAAAGTGTAAAGAGGAGTAAAGACCAAATACCAATACGGAAATAAACCAATGAAAAACGGCCACTTTTAGCAAAAATGCTATCTACAACTCACAGATATATTCCAGAAACGATATATAAAAATAGTTTATAACTAGTTCTAAATAGGTTCGTAACATATTTAAAATGTCTTCTTTTGTCAACCACAGCGCCCATTTTACAACAAACTAAGTACCTACACACATAACCATAGCAGAGTACATTGAGTAAGTTCTCTTTGGAACATCATGTCCAGTCAAAGAGGCTAATAGAGCGAGATCGCGCTAGATTCGTCTTAACTTGTCACACCTACACACCGCTGGCATCTGCACAGATGATAAGATGATAGAGGGTGATAGAGGGATTCTCTACAAAATGTCTATGTTTTTTTTTATTTTTGAGTTGATCGAATGAAAGGTAAATTGTGGTTTACGATTTATGACGTATTAAAAAAAAAACTACTTACTAGATCTCGTTCGAACCAATTTTCGGTGGAAGTTTGCTTGGTAATGTACATCATATATTTTACAAGTTACAGGGGGCGGGACACATTTTACCACTTGGGAAGTGTTTCTCGCGCAAACTATTCAGTTTAGAAAAAAATGATTTTGAAAACCTCAATATCATTTTTGAAGACCTATCCATAGATACCCCACACGTATTGATTTGATTTGATGAAAAAAAGATTTTGAGTTTCAGTTCTAAGTATGGGGAACCCCCAAAATTTATTGTTTTTTTTCTTGTTTTGTGTGAAAATCTTAATGCGGTTTACAGAATACATCTATTAACCAAGTTTCAACTTTATATTTCTTATAGTTTCGGAAAAAAGTGGCTGTGACATACGGACGGACAGACAGACAGGCATGACGAATCTATAAGGGTTCCGTTTTTTGCCATTTGGCTACGGAACCCTAAAAAGGAAACACTGAAAGGGTACGCTTTACAAAATAATCCATGCCACACAATGTATTTAAATATGTGTAAGTTCTGACGTTCGATGCTATGTCAAGTGCCGGCTTCTACTTAATCTTCTCTTTAAATTGTTTCAGTGTGAAAAAGAAAATTGCATCTTTAAAAATTTGAACATAGTATCAGAAACAGGAGTGGTGGATAAAGATGCATTCTCGAAGCTTCTGGACAATATGACAAGCGTTCATACTGCCTGGACAAAGGCGAAGGCCAGGGTTGTCACCAAGTGTCTGAGCCGTCCCATCATTGATTACGAAGCCGACTGCGAGATTAACAAAGTCCTCGCTTGTACGTTTGATGTTCTTACTGAGGTACCTTTATGAATATTATTTTTATAATTTTCCTTAAGAACCGACAAGGGGGTGTATTATTCAGTTCTGGGTCTGTCATTTTGCCTCTATACTTGGTGGTTTAGGACATATATGCATAATAAAGCCAACTTAGCGCGTTGCAGAGATAGGTTGGCCACCTGTCACGCAGTACTAGCAGTACTAAAGTAGTGGTTGGTGAAAACAGGCTACTGGTCCTCCAGATAATGTGTAAGTGTGTGTGTGTGTGTTTGTCTAGCCATTAGTTATCCCCGTCTAGGGATTAAAACTGTAAATATAAACATAAATATGGTCTAGAAATAATTACATAATTAGGCCAGTTCGATTTAAAATTGATGACAAATATACGTAAGCTATTAATAAAATGACTAAAGATCCACCACTTCCCATAAGCCGTGAGTGCATGATAATGTTTTTCATTTTCTATTTCAGAATTGCCCATACGCTAAGAAAGCTGACCCTTGCAGGTATAATTTTAGAAAATTAAGTACAATTTATAGATATAAAGAACACAGCCAATAGTAAAATATATACAAGTATTTAATTTCAACAAAATGTCACTTAACTATGTACAATAATTCAATTAATATAAGTTAAATTTCAGACACTCAAGTGTGATGAGGGAAAACATCTCCTGTCAGATAAGCTCCTCTAAATACAGACCTGTAAGTATTTTTGTTTTTTTTTAACAAGAGAATCGAATGTTTACATAGTTTACATAGTTTTTTTTTCGTAGCCTAGAGGTTGACCACGATGCGATAAGCGCGAGATTCACTAGAACCAGGTCATAATACGCATGTGCGTTTAATATCATTGACTTAGATATTATGCGTAGTTTAACATAGTTCTAGTAAAGGTCAGGCTTATCGCAGTAGAGTTCTAGCATGCCGCACTTGCCGTCCGGCCCTGTTTCCAAAAATCACGGTAAATGGTTGTAATTTGTTGTGCAGAAGAACCGTCGCCAGTTTTGCGGGATTCCAAGCATGGCGAATTCCGCGGTGCTGTCGCAGTGCGAAGCTAAGTCCGTGACTCACATGGAGTATGTGCCAGACCCACCGGTGATCAAGCCGAGGCAACACGTCTGGCTTACAACGAAGACTTCTATGGTAAGTGCTAAACATAAAATAGTTTCTACCATCGTACCACTCGCCATCTTCAGGGAATTCATTCTCACATAAATGGTCACGTCTAGTGCGGTATCAGATGAACTTGAGTATGGCTTAAGTTATGGATTGTGGAATGAGCTCCGCGCCAAGGTGTTCTGTAAGGTATTACAATAAGGGGTAATTTAAGAAAGATGTGATTAAATATTTGAGGGGTCGGCAACGCGCAAAAACACTAAACTGTAAATCTATTTCATACATTTAAAAACTTAATTTAATTTTCCTGTAAGATATGGATAATTTATTTTTTAATCTGAAATCGTTAAATTTTTCGATAATTCTCAGTAGATCCATTGTCTAGATCCATCATGGATCTAGTGAGATATTTTTTTCTCAGTAGATCTGTTTTCTAATAAACTGGATCTGATGAGAATTTTAATGCCAATAAATCTATTTTGAATATAATTTTAAAATAAATTAGATCTAATGATAAATGAATTGTCTCACTAGATAGAATGTTATTACAATTAATGTAAAAACAAATAAGTTTTAAAAAATATGTAATGAAAGAAAATGATACCTAATTATTAACGAAAATGATATTTAATTGTTAACGAAAATGATACTTAATTATTAACGTAGAAATTATTATTATAAACATTATTATATTTGAGCTCCTGAAGTGTTGTGGAACCGCTCTGCGCAACCTAATCTGAGCCAACTTGATCTGGGGCGAAAATGATATAATTATAAAATTCTTTATTGCACTAGGGTTTGTACACAGGCGAACTTAATGCCTAATGGCATTTTCTAACAGTTAACCTTTGGTTATGTAGACATTTATAAAGGGGTTGTACAGTGTTTGGTCTAATAGATGTTAGTAGCTTAAATAATATATTTAGATATTAAAGAAAAAGTAGACTGGTAGTTTATCCATAAAAATGATAGATCTCATCAAGATCTTTATTTCAAATGACAGCTGTCAAACTAGAAAGGTCTATATATGAGAATTGAATTCAAGTTCTTCAAATACTAAAAACAAGAAAGCAGAATAGCATGAGGATCGAACTTGAATTGACAAGGTAATCTGAGACTTATCTTTCTCTTTCTCTTTTTAAACCTACGACTACCCACTAGGTAGTACTACAAGTGAATATTTTTGCTTAACGAAATAAACAACCACTCTCATTCTAAACCGAGGTAGTATTAAATGAAATACCGGTTAGGGCGCGCTCTGAATACTTTTGACAGATGTTAATGTAAATAAGATGAGTATCATTTACAGAACCGGTTGGATGAATGCTATTTATGCACTATCGCACGTGACTGTACTTTTATGTATTTTCGTTTAAAGGGTCACTTAAAGAAATTGATGCTTCTTCTGTAAGCCGTCCCATTCTAGCATAAAAAATTGCTTCGGATATCAGTTTCTCAGCTATAGCCAACTGATGTTGTTCAAGACCCATTAGCTGGCAACCAATTGATCTTCCAATCGTCTCAAAGTAATTGTTGACTGAAGAGGTCCTTCTCCTTTTTATTTTCAATCTTTGTTTCGTATGTGACGTCTGATGTTTACCTGTATGTAACCTTTTTGGTGAAAAACCCATATGATGGTTTCCTTCATCACTGCATTCTGATTCCGATTGATGATCGGGCGAAATTTCAACGGATTGATGACTGTCCTGAAAGATTTTTTTGGATACAACAGGGATCAAAATAATTTTAAATTTATTCTCTGCTCAAACGAAAGTGTATAATAAATATAATATCCTCCTTTTATATATACACAGGAAACAGAAATATGGTTTAGGTTAAGAAAGATATCTAAATCAGTTCCTTAGCGCACCGGAGGCTGTATTCAAGACACTGTGTTGAGATCTAATGTCTATGATGTATATGAATTTATGTAAACAAACATTTAATTTCAATATATTGTTTGTGATAAATATAATATAAAATAAAGCCCTGTAATAAATCTTAATATTGTATTCTTCTGGCGTGCTCCATAACCATCACACTGGACTGGATAAATTGCGGCATTTCTATAAAAGGTGATTTTATTTAAAGTAACTTCGGTTTTCAGACAGCTTAATACGGCTAAATCTGTACAGGATTTGAAAGAACGTAGACAAGACTAAGGCCATGTCCTATGTACACGTTGACTTGAGACCAGTAGCTGTCGAACATGTACAATCTAAGCTGTTCGAGATAATATCTACCTAGGTCAGACAATTAAACTAGGTAAAACGATATTTAATGAAAAAACAGACAAAAGAATTCAGTTGTTTCCTGTCATGACCTACGGGGCTACACTGACAATAGACGCGATTCACAGATTAAAAGACGCTCAGCTAGCTATAGAAACTGCTATGCTTTGTGTCTCTTTGAAGGTGATGGTCAAAAATGAGAAAAATCGGCTGGAATTCCTATATACAGGCTAGTTTAAAAAAAATAATTAAAAGTATGAAAAAACCAGCCAAAAACGTAAGTGCTCTACACGTAAGCGACACAAAATGAGACGTGTAAAGTTTACCCTTATTGTAGCAGGCTTTAAATGGTTTTAGCCTTGACTTGCTCAACTGGCGTCCCCTTCAGCGTTCTGCTCCAAGAATAGACCTGAGCCTAGTGGGGTGCACAAAAGCTGAGACCATATCAATTTACTCCTATTATTATTAATTTTCGTGCGTTCATAAAATGTCAATTATAACAATGCTGTAGGTAATGGTGGCTTTAATTTCACAAAAAAAAAATCTAGGCCTTTTGAGAATGATATGCTCTCTATGACTATTTATGGGTGTGGTATTACCTATCTATGTATTTCCGGTAAAATGGGTCAATTGTTAAGAAGTAAAAACCTACCTAGCAAAAGGAAATTTTCGCGTTTATAATGTTACTAGCTGTGCCTCGCGGCATTACCCATGCCTTTAGTTATCTGGAAAGTACAAGTTACATGTATGGTAAAGTTATAACCTAATAAGTTAAGCCATTATTGAGTTATAAAACTATAAACTTATAAATAAACTTTTCGCAAACATGCCACGATATGTGACCATATCTTTGCTAAAGCTTCTTTGAGATAAATCATACTTGCAGTACGCTATCAGAGAGCGACCCGCAATGTTTTTATATTTGAAAATGTAACGAATTTCGCCCGAATATTGATAAATAAAGAGATAACTCATTAAGTTTTATAGAAATTTCGGACTGGCACAACCGGCAGAATGCGCCATTAAATTCATTTAAAATAATAAAAAAAAGAAATCGACATTTGAACGCGGCCAATTTTGACTATTTTTATTATTGTCAATACAGTCGTCAATATAATTAGTTTTTTCAACGCATGTTTGAGAAAAGCACTATACAAGCCTTGGCCACAACTGATGCCTCGGCTCGCCTACTCACGATTATGCTGCGTTTGCGGGACGGGGCAGTAATATATTATTTCTTTGTGACAATATTGATATATATGGTTGACGTAAAGTATACAAGTGAGTAGATACCTCTTCGTAGATATCCAGAGTATTATAGTGCGGTTTCGTTTCTTGACTTTCATCGAATCTTCCTGTATGTTCTTCAGGGTAGAGGAAACCCAATAAATCGAAGTACCAAAGAGTTGGTTGGTGAACATCGTCCGGATTTGCTAATTTGGATGCTTGAATCTTAAACAAAATTCTATGACTGGTATAAAAAAATAACTTGATATATATATATAGTCTAATTCAATTCCAGTTATATGTTTTTTCAAATGTAAGAGCAATATTTTATATAATAAAATTGACTATTAAAATTATTTATAATATAAAATTACACAAATCTAAATTAAACTAACAAATGAAAAGGGCCTTGTCAATCCATGTGGCATTTTGGAGCCAAATATTTCAAAAACGGGGCCATAATTTTTTAAAACTGTAAAAAAACTCAAAAGTATTTTCATATTCCCTAATAAACGATACCCCACTCGATGAGGTACTAAATTGTTGCCTTTTCATCCCCAATTTACATATATGGGAGGTCCCGTTAACAATTTTTTTCACACAATATTTTTTAATGTAAAAATAAATAAATCAGTTGGCATAATTATGTACTATGTACTAAATTTCATCGCTGAAGCATCTTCATATATTTTTGGCTGTAGTTTAAATTTTCTTTAAGTAAAAAAGCTGAAACACGGATGGACAGACATCGCCAAACTATAAGAGTTTCTTTCTTGACAACAAAAACCTAAAAATAAACCATATATAGGTTTCATTCTTTCACGTTTAGTTGTCACATTATGAAATACTGGCAAATATTATGGCCACAGCACACCAGTGACTTGCAGTTACGTGATTTGGCAAATGTAAGTTCCTAGTGATCGATCGTCAAAGGTTGCAACCGTTGCAGAAGCCCATATCAGCTTAGTAGGTACTAGCTGATAGTCACGCACGACTCAGTTGCGAGCGATGCAGTTGCCCTATAATTGCCAAATCGCGTAATTTGGCAGTCATTTAGTTGGGTGGTAGCCCTTAATCTAATACCTTCTTGTATATATATATATTTATAAACTGAATCTCGGGAACGGCTCCATCGATTTTCATGAAATTTAGTATCTGGGGGGTTTCAAGAGCGATAAATCAATCTAGCTAGGTTTCATTTTCAGAAAACGTCGTTTTATCCGTGTTTTTAGGCAATGATAAAATGTAAAATATGACTCTTTCTGACATCTATTGGCGAGTAGTAATAGGTACCATAGATGGCGGTTGTTCAGCTACTTGACAATAGATGGCGTTGCTAAAAAAAAAACGAGCGAAGCTCGGTCCTCCAGGTACTCAGTTTAATTACAGCAACTAGATACCTACCAGTTTTCTCTAAGGACTACAATATGGGGTTCTTCAAGAGAGAAGTTTTGTATTAGATTTATTAAGGTCGGCAACGCACAAGTAGTGCTCTGGTGTTGCAAGCGTCCATTGGCTGCGGTAACCAATTACCATCAGGCGGACTGTTAGCTTATTTGCCACCTTAATGGTATAAAAAACCGTCGTAGTTGTACATAATAAGTCAATGATCCAGACAGATGAAAATAATTATGATACGTATTTCAATTTTTTTGGTTGACTCTTAAATACCTCCTAGATACCTGTAAGTCGTCAAAAAATTATTCCATTTCCTAATCTATCTCTGGATGTTCAGATTTTTTTATGAAACCACTGTTCATAAATGTTGCAAATCACAAATCTGCAATGTTTGAATACACAACTTAATTAGGTACCTATTTACATATATTATCTTTATTTATGCATTTACAAAGTTTATAGGTAAGATACCTATACCTTTTATCTGTCTATGTAAACGATGTACTTATTTGCAACAGTGAAAAGTAAAATATATTGGGTAAAATTTTATTTATGTTTATTATTTATTATGCATATGAAATGCCAATATAAAACGATGATACCAATACAAAAATAAACAACAGGATATGAAATCAACGGTTGGCAACATTGTCAAGTATCAGCCAGCCCACAGATAAAGAAACTAGTCAGCGTCAGCCAGCTACCTGCTGCCTGTTGCCTGCCATAAATACACAAATTGTATGGATTATGTAAAATAAATAAAGTAAATGCTGCGCGATGTACCTACGCATGCGCTCAAGGACTTCAGATTTAGGTAGAAGTTGATATAATTTTGAACTCTTTAATACAAAAAAGAATATTTTCTATTCACCTTTTTTAACTCTCGCTTGTAAGTCGTCCTCATGTTATCGATTTTTTTCTTCAATCCGTCAATAGTAGCATTGGCTTCAAACTCCTTGTACAAATTAAATAAAATTTTTATTCCTTGTTTGCGTTTAACTTTATTTGTGTAGTTTATATCATTTTTATCCCATAAAAATGCTAAATCTTTGTATGCTAGTATGATTTTTGACCACGTCGCTTTTTCTAATGTTGACATAATAGCAAAAATAACACACAACAATACAACTCGCCAAGCGTCGCGTCGGACGACTGAGTTGGCCCGATCAATCGGGTGATTTCGTTTCACACGAACACGTGTCGCGTCACCGAGGCGAGGGGGCAATTTCGCGTCGTGTGCGTGTGCCGACCGGACCGATCGTCCGATCCAATGTTATATATCGTCCAGTCAGATTATTCCATTATATCATAGAGGAAACAAATACTAACGATTTTTTAAATCGAGATAAAAAAATCATTTTTTTCCTGCCGACTGAACTACCAGTAGGTATAGTTCACGAATCACACTTTGATTGCATGTTATTGTATGAATTAAATAACTTAGTTCTAGAAAATGTACATGTCTCGTAGAATAGGCCAGTGGCTTCTTTTTATCCTACAAGTCTTAACTCTCGAAGCCAATTTTGATCGCAAAATCTTACCGCATTATAAATACGCGATTTTTTAATCACAGTCGCGTCAAAACTTCGTAATGGATTTAAGATCCGATGTTAGTTACCTAGGTTATTGCAAACTCTATCGAGTTTTTTACCCTTCGGGTACAGAACCCCTTAAAAAAATTATTATTCAATCCAGTGCAGGCGTTCGGAAGTTATGCGCGTACATACATTTCACCGATTCATTTTCAGTTTCTTTTGCCGCTATTACAACAAATACTAAAAAACTGAATAAAATAAATATTTAAGGGGGCTTCCATACAACAAACGTGATTTCTTTGCTCGTTCTTGCTAGATATTGATAACGGCAACAGGTAGACGCTTAAAATATTCACAGAATATGTATTCACTTTAAAACTAAATAATTAAATTAATATAAAACAAATATTACTTAGTGTTTAGTTGTGACTAAGTGTGAGTATTTGGGCCATATGGTGACAAGGGATCTAAAGGATGATACTGATATCGAGAGTGAACGCAGGGCATTAGCGGTATGGGGTAATATACTGGCGCGCAGGTTTTCTCGATGCTCGACTGAGATGAAAATCACGCTATTTAAATCATACTGCACCGCATTTACTCAAGTGGTCTGTGGGTACGGTACACGAAAAGGTCCTATGATGCTCTGCGGGTCCAATTTGACAACATATTCGGTATGATGCTGCGGGTGCGCATCTGGAATGTTCGCAGAGCCGCATTTTGATGGCTTTAGCACCATTATGCGACAAAAGGCTGCGTCACTGCTTTACCGCATCGACTCTAGCTCCAGTATTATCCTATAGACACTTTCGTTTAGATTTGACTTTCCAATATAAATATATTTTATGGAAATAGTCACTGGTACGAGTAGGTAAAAGAAAAGAAAGAAATTAAATACTGTAATTTATTAACATAGGATTAAGTATCTTTGTCACTATACTAAGAATTTATGAAATGTCTATAAAAATCTTTAATAAAATTTTCTTTTATTTATTTAACTTTGTTTTTAGCGAAAAAAAGGAAGAGGTTCTTAATTCTATTGATTTTTTTGTGACGTCAGATGTCGGAAAACTAAAACCTATTGTAGTTACCACCCTTATATACCATACATTTATCGCGCTCCTATTTTTGTAATACTTTAATTATTTATTTGTTTCAACGACAGTGTAAAGAAATGACGGAATCTACGCAATGTATGATGCGCAAGATGGACGTCCTCAACAAGTACGGTTTCATGGACTATTTCAAGATGAAGGACAAGATTCGGCAGTTCACAGAGGGTCACATTGAGTGGGCAAATCTGAAAGACGTCTACATGAGTGCGTTTTTGAGCACACCTGTGTTTTACCGCGAACACTGCAACTCTCCCAAAAAGTTCCTAAATGTTGTCGATTCTATGCTAATGGTAAGTATCTATAGTGCAACAAACTTTTCTAATCAGGTATTCACAGATAAAAACTACAGTCGCCATATTGAAATAGTTTGAACTAACAACGACACTGCTGACCAAACACTAAAGGTTATAGGGTCTGAAAAGACTATTGCTTTGTAAGTAGTTATCAATACTGTTTACGGTAATCATTCTATGTAATCAATAAAAAAATCCATTGAATTAAATAACATTGGTAAAAGTGTTATTATACGTACCATAGTTTAATACCCATTTTGAATCGACTTAAAAAAAGAGGTTATAAAACCGTCGGTCCTGGCTGTTTGTCATACGAGTCGTTAAGTCAAGTAAGAAGCCTTATGAGTGGCTTGAACTCTGACAGTCGAGTGGCCACTAGCTCGACAACGTCCGTCAATCTGCGTTGTCGACTATGCCTTAAACCTCCTTCTACAAGAAGAGGCCTGTGATCCTATAGTGGGGCGTATTACTGCTGAGGCGAGAGTTGTTCTAGAAATCTCTACCTGTGTGCTAAATTTATTGTAAGTCCGTCTAGCTACCTATTTATTTGTAACTAGACGATCCCTGCAGTTTTACGCATTGAAAAATCTCCTCCTTAGGAAACTTTTATCCGCGATAAAAGTATTCTTTGTTTTCTCCGTCCCTACAGCTTCTTTTTTTTAAATAAAAAAAACATTTATTCCCGTGGCAACTCTGAATTAGGAATAAAATTTTTGTTTTTGTCCCAATAGCTTTTTCTACGCCAAAACTCAGATAATACCGTTGCTTTGTTGAAACGTTACGGAAAAGTGCTTTTTAATTTCGACGTGATTAACAAACATGGATATTTTAAATTGAAAAATATGATAATCAAAACAAAATATAGCTTGGTAAAATAATTTCTGGAATCGGATGAGTAGTTTAGGAGATCACCTCCTACATCCAAACTTTACCTCTTAATATTAGTATAAATTTTGTCACAAAAATCCAAACATCCTCACACATGTTCAGAATTTGAATAGTGATTTACTTAAATTTTTTTTTCAGACTTGTCCTGCTTCCAGGAGAAAACAATCACCTCAGTGCAACAAAATATTTAGCGAGATATCAAGTTCACCGTTCGATACGAAACAAAACGTTACAAAAGAAAAAGTCGATCAAATAATCGAATACCTTCAGAAGATATTTCTCCATAAAACTCCACCTCAAACACATCCCAAAATGCCAAATTTCAAACCAAAGTATAATCTGCCAGTTTTGAGTTCTAAAAAAGGAATCGAGCAGACAACAAAACCATACGCTTTTGGAATTTTCAGTTCTAAAAATGCTCCTCCCGTAAAAATTGTAAATATAAAACCTTCAGTTATGTACAAAAAGCCTTTAATCTTGTTACCGGTGTATAAACATCCTAAATACATCGTGCCTGGTAAGATGAATTTAGCTTTAAGGCCTTACAATGGAGTATTCAGAAGCTCACCATATTTATTGCATAATATGTCTATGACACATAACGCCACTTCTGGCGGTAAACTTACGCTCTGAGTAGAAATAAGTTTAATGTCTATGTAAATAAATATATTTAAAATTAAGTCAAAACGTTATGCAAATATTTTTGTACTAAGTTTTTTATAATATAATAATGATTTTTTTAAAGATAGGAAATGCATTAGTTTAATTCTAGGGTTTTTTAAATTTTTTAAAATAAATATTTTGACATTAAAAGAAATGTCTTTTATTGATTTTAAACCTAACCTGACCTAGTGAGACGCAACGTGTGCTTATTCCTGCGAGTTTGACCGCGTGGATTTTTGAAAGGGTAGGTAGGGCACAGCGAGTACTCGCTCTACTGAATCGCCTGAACAACAAAGAAAGGCACAGCGAATACTCGCTGCTCGACTGCTCGAATGAGCAGCCCGAACTGGGCAACTACCTCCGCCAAATAACACTACCGTTGATTAGGGCTGTGTTCTTGGCGGTGAGTAAGGTAGCCAGAGCTCATGAGGATTCGCTGCGCAGACAGCGGTGGACCGGTGGTGATCATTGCTGTGATTGCTCGGCTTAGACGCGGCGTGCTGGTGCGGTGGTCAGGGAGACCCGGAGAAACGGCTGGCCGCTGGCCACCCGCAGGTTGAGTGGGTTCCCAAATCTAGGTATCACTTTAATCTCCGTCCTGGTAGGCTAAGCCGCTAACATGTGAAAAGTCTTTGAATTAGAAGTCGTGCTGGAAAAGGAGACCGGAGTGGACCTGGCTTCTACAACAGAAGGGGACCGCGGCCTTCCACCCGCCGCGCTAGCAACCGAACTATCTGTGCCGAGCTTTCGCTGTCCTAGTACCGCACTTTTTGTCTCTTTAGCTGTCTGCGCAGTGAATCCTCACTTTAGTCTAACAATCTTTTTGAAAGGTAACAAATAGAAAAGAGTTCTTTCAGCGGCTACTTCATCCACGTCACTAAGCTGCTAAGTTTAACCTTAATTTTCACATCAGCGGTACACGCGGAAGGCGGCGCGGCGAGAGCGGAAAGCGTTGGACCGTTCCCATCCTGGCGGCAGACGCGCGTATCATAGCTTGTTTAATGTTTACGGGTCTTTTAAAAATTGTTGTATACGCATGTTTTGGTTGTAATATCGATCCGTGAGCAGTAACTTGGTTCCTCTACCTTACTTGAAACGCATATATCAATTTATTTTAAGCTAAAATTATGTTTGGTGCATGTGTTGTGTGTAGTTAAAAAAAAATGGTTTATAATCTATGAGCTTCAATGACACCTTACATGCCATGGTTATATAGTTTTGTTATATTAGCCTTCGTTTGTTCCCATCTACAGAGGCACGAGCCTCTCCTTAAAGAAAGGAGGCTTAGTCCATAGTCCACCGTGCTGGCCTAGTGAAAATTGCCACACGTTGTCGAGCTAGTCACAACTCGACTATTAGAATTTTTAAAACACACCGTTAGGCCTCTAACTAGGCTTAACAACTGCCCTTATATAAGAGCAGCGATAAGCGACAATTCAACGTATCCTTTGAAACACGAAGGAGCTTAGTAAAGTACCCATAAACGGTTACCTATCCAATGACTGACCATTGCTGATGGGTAACGACTTTTTGCACTTTGAACTTTGCATATCGTTTTGATAGACGAATGTTGTTGAAATACCAGTTGTCATTTACATCTTTACATTTGATTGCAATACAAAATTTATTAAGTACTTAAGATTTCAATCCGTTGACAGTAATTTTGTCTAACTACCTTACAACGCATCAATTAAAAAAAATAAGATATTTTAAGCTAAAATTTTGTTTTGTGCACTTAGCCTCTCAAGCTGAGATCAGTATGGATAACCTTAATCTAGTCATTTTATACTAGTGGTGGAGACGCAGACGACGCAGAAAACCTGCTCCATTTCAGTAGATTCTCCCATTTATACAATAAGGAGAAGCTCAAGGAGCATTCTAGAACTTTATTAGAAACATTAGACATAAACATTTGTATAGAAATCTACTACTTTAATCAATAGGGTGAAACGAGATCACAATTTTGAAGGTATTAAGTTCAAATTCAGTAGTTAAAAATATCTTACTAAGTCCTATATATATATAGGAAACATTAACCAACAACTATGTAAATATCAACAAATTTAGTGGTAATACAAATATGCCTATAATTCCAACTCGCTTGTATTCATGAAATGTGCTGCTCAATCTCGTTAATCTCGCGAGATCTTGTCCGTTTTATAAACCGAGATTAATTCAAAATGAACGAAATCTTGCGAGAACGAGACTGCATTCCTTAGTTGGTACCTACATAACAACTCTTAGCAAATTTTACACATAATGTAATAAACATAAAATTTATTTAGATGCAGAACAAACTTTTCTGACCTTCTGACCTTTGGCTTTTCATCGTTAGTGTCGTTGTAAGTTTACACAATGTCAAGTGGCGACTGTAGTTGATTTTGACCACCAGATTAGAAAAGTTAGTTGCACTGTTAACTTAAATAACTAGATTCCCATAAACCTTACGTTTAAGTCAAACAATATTTTGACATATCTCAGCATAATTACAATCTCATACTGCAACAAACTTCATTGATGGGGTTACGTCGCTAGTGTTGTTATAAGTTCACACCATTCCAATGTCGCTTTCAGTTTTGATTATTGACCACCGGGTCAGAAAAGTTTGTTGACATGTATAGTAGGGTTGCCAGAAATAGTTTTATTTAAAAAGTTAAAGCTACACTAAAATCCTCTTTAAACTAACAGTAAATTAACTGTGCCCCACGGTTTCATACGCATAAGATTAAATGTGTTACTGAGTAGTTAGAACCTATTCCTACGAGAACATAAAAATAACAAACCGAGTTAAAAGTCACAGTGATGAAGATGAAATAGTTTTCTTTGTATTGGAAAAATAAAGTATGCAAATGTGGATAGAATACGACAAGCTATAAAATGTATCAACACTTTACTTCCTAGTATTTTAAAGGTACAGTCACGTGCATAGATAGAATAAGGAAACCATATCGCTTGACATACCTACGCCCGCGTCGATTTAGTTCCTCACACACTTGTAAAACTCAAGAAAGTCGTTCACAATAAACGACCGTTTATTGTAGCTCAATGGTCGTTTATAATGTAGACATTAAGTTGAATAGTACCCATAATTTCGCAAGGTTTTGTGCGTGTAGATCAGCTTAGTAGTAAGAGCGTCGGCACCTTAACATTGGGAAGTTAGTTCAATTCTAGATTGCTTTACTAGCAAGTCTCTTTGTGGTTTTTTATAAGATTTTTTATTAAATTATTTAACAGCAGTTTAGACCTCGGACAGCAATGAAGTTAGTGACGATCACTACGGATAAAGCTATTTTACATCTTTATTGCTGCTTCATTAGCAAGAGTGCTTGTGCGGTATATTGACAACATGTTTTGCAATTTCTCATCCAAATAAACGATATGCAAGCTAATATCAATGCTGATAATAAAGATGCGTATTATTGAGGACCTATATAATATCGGTCACAAAATATCTCAAATTTAAAATAAGACTGGTTCTACTGTGAGTATTATTTTTAAGGTTATTGATAGTATTCCATAAATTTATAATAACATATATTTTTACAAGTAAACATCTGCAAAATTTAGAACAAATAAATAATTGGTGTTAATTCCGAAGTCCGTGAATAAAAAAATTGCTACCTTATGTTTAATTAATTTGACTAATCTTGTGGCCACCTTTTTTGACGGTAAAGGGTGACTGTCCGTATGTCCTATCGTCAGTAGGGGCTTGCAGATAGGGAATTTTTACTTTAAGAGATATCAAACAAAAGGCGGAAGAAGAGAAATTAACCTAAAGTTGTGTCGTAGTCACCGTGACGTTGCCGCCAGCCGCCGCAGCAAAATCCGAATCAAACCGGTCAATCCCGGTGCGGTGAAGAAGCTGACAAAGTAGAAGCTGTCCGAAAAGTATGCACCTGATGCACTGTCCTATCACTTCACAAAACGTTGTCTCCGTGGACGAGATGTTCAATATAATATAAAACTCTGATCACAGTAGTACGTAAATGGGTATTTTGCGTTCCGTATAGCGAACCGCGCAACCGTGTGTGTGCATCTAACGCCGACCGCGCGTCTGTAAGAACTGGCAAATTCGCACTGCCGACCTACGATCCGTGCGACAAGGTCAATGTCACGGTGAGGGAATCTCGTCGCGTCCCAGCCGGAGGGGGGGTCCGCCGGCCCAAACCTGGGAATGTCGGAACTACTGAGTAGGCTGCCGGTGTTGGATGTTCCCAGGTTTGCAGGAACGGTAAGCCAGTGGACCTCCTTTAGGAATATGTTCATCACCCTGGTCGACGCCCGCTCCGACCTGACTTCAGCGCAGAAGTTGGCATACCTCTTGGCCTCGTTGGATAGGGAACCGCGTGGCCTTATCCAGCATTTACCGTTGGACGACGCCATAAACGTTACCAGAATGTGCGGCAGTTAGCAGAAGCGCACGTCTCCGCCATTCTAGGGCTATCACGAGTTCTTAACATCCTGTTAGTCGCGTACAACGCGTTGAAGGCTTTGGGCCTGTCAGTGGAGGAATGGTCTTTTCTACTCCTTCATATAGTTTTAGAAAAGTAGCCGGTGGACGCGAGGAGCCGGTTTGAGTGCTCCCAAGGGGGAGACTCCGACTCTTATTCAAACCGGCACTTTACGTCCACCGGCAACTTTCCTAAAAGTATGCAGCTGATCCACTGTCCTATCACTTCACAAAACCGTTGTCCCGTGGGCGAGATGTTTAATATTATATAAAACTCCGATCACAGCAGTCCGTAAATAGCTGTTCTGCGTTTTGTATTATCAGTAGCGCAACCGTGTGTTTGCGTCGAACGCCGACCGCACATCTGTAAGAACTGGAAAATTCGCACTGTCGTGTGCGAGCAACGTAACACGCTTATCTTTGCCGAACAATTATATAGTACCAAAGCTTAGAACTTAAAAGTTTAGAACAACAACTCAAGTGTGATAAAAAGTGTCAAAAATAAGAACAACAACTGAGTTCGTGGACACATAGGATAATATTAATTTGCTCGATATTAGATAGCGAGTTAAAAAACAAATTAGGATTATTAATTTTAATAACTTTATATATATAAAGCCATGACATAACGAGAATTTTTATGGTTTTCAAAATTAATCTAAAATTAAAACAGCAGACAAAGTAAAAAATGCTAGGTTCCTAAAAGTTAAATTTTCTTCTCGTTACAAAGTCAAAAACTTAAGCTATATTAACCTATAAAAATAATAACAGTCAGTAGGTAGCTTACGTTAGCTTATCACTTTCCGTGCGACATCCCATCTCTACTGCCATCGACCATTCGATGCATGTCGACCGCGTACGACATTTGCCTAAAGAGAGGTTCTAAGAATACTAAAATCTATTTTCAAACGATATCCGCCATGTTTTTTCGACATATCTAGTTCAAAATAGTCGATCTATCGACTAAAACAGTTACCTTGATAAACAAGCCATGAGTCAATTAAACATATCTCGAATTCAAGATTATCTCTATCAGCACGAGAATCAGGCCCCTGGTGTTTTATTGCTAATTCCTTATTTATATATATTTATAAAACATTCAATTTACTTAATTTTAAATATAAAAAAAACCACACTAGCAATTAAAAGACAGCATAGCATGTGAACAGAATTCAAGTCATTCAAATACTAAAAAACAAAATTGCAGAATAGCATGAGTATCGAACTCGATTTGGCAAGGTAATCTGAGACTTCTCTTTTTCTTTAATTCTACGATTACCTACTAGGTAGTACTTTAACTGAATATTTTTGCATCGGTTGCATGCTTTGATATGTATGCACTATCACACGAGATTGTACATTTATGTATGCTCGTTTAAAGGGTCACTTAAAGAAATTGATGCTTCTTCGGTAAGTTGTCCCATTCTAGCATAAAAAATTGCTTCGGATATCAGTTTCTCAGTTATAGCCAACTGATGTTGTTCAAGCCACTTGGGTGGCAACCACTTGATCTTCCAATCGTCTCAAAGTAATTGTTGACTGAAGAGGTTCTTCTTCTTTTTATTTTCAATCTTTGTTGCGTATTTGACATCTGATCTTTATCTGTATGTATTCTTTTTGGTGAATTACTCATATGATGGTTTTCTTCATCACTGCCTTCTGATTCTGACTGATAATTGGATGAAATTTCAATTGATTGGTAACTGTCCTGAAAGATTTTTTAGGGTGCAATAGAGATCAAAGTGTATAATTGTGAACCTAATGTTAAATGATAAAACAAAAATAAAGAAATACAGGAAACAGAAATATGTTTTAGGTTAAGAGAGATGTAAAACAGTTAGCCAGCGCACCGGAGAATGAATTCAAGACACTGAATTGGAATAATTAGGACATTTCTATAAACGGTGACTTCATATCTCACAAGTACCTTAGATTCGCAAACGACATCTTAATGGCTAAGTCTTTGCAGGATTTTAAAGAAATGAAAGTAGACAAGACTAAGGTCATGTCCAATTTACAAGTTCACTTGAGACCAGTCGAATATTTCACAATCGAAGCTGTTCGAGGGGACGTCTACCTAGGTAAGATAATCACACGCACACAACTAGAAACATATCGATGAGTAAGCAAACAGCAGAATTCAGTTGGGATGGGTGACATTCGGGAAGTTAAGAATCAATGCTTCTTTCCTGTCATGACTTACGGCGCAGAAACGTGGGCACTGACAATAGGCCTGAACCACACATTAATGGTCGCTCAGCGAGCTATGGAAACTGCAATGTTTTGTGTCGCTTTGAAAGACATATCTTAACAATGATGAAATACGACGAGAAACTATAGAGATAACATAGCTTTCAAAATAAGCAAGCTGAAGTGGCAGTGGGCAGGTCATATTTTCGCAGAACCGATGGCCGATAGGGCAGACCGGGGATCAGATAGAGCAAGCAGCATGGGTCGCCCCCCAGCCAGGTGGACCAATGAACTAATGAAGGTTGCCGGAATTGGCTGGATCAGAATGGCGGAGAACCAACTGTGGTGGCGTTCCTTGGCTTATGTCCAATTGATGGTTATTGATTGACATATACAAGTGAGTAGATACCTCATCGTAGATATCAAGAGTAGTAACGTGCGATTTCGTTTTTTGATTTTCATCCAAGCTACTGTTAGATATATAAACTTATTGGTATGATAACTATTTAAAGTCAACGGATGTATCCGGTTCCTTATGTCACTCATTGTAACTCACCAACAAAGCTGTCAGTACGATATCGAAATATATCTTATTAATTTATAATGATCCGCTTATTTATTTAACTCTCGAACATGGTAGCAGAGCATGACGAGTTTTTAGCTGTGATGATGCTTAGCGGTCTGTCATATGATTACGACCCACTGATAATGGCATTAGAAAATAGAAGTGTAAAACTAACGAGCGAGTTTGTTAAAATGAAACTGGTTCAAGAAAAACTTTGTCGTAACATTGGATGTGAGGAATTCATGGAGTCTGCTCTATTTGTGAAGCGTGGACATCCTATAAAGTATAAACCTATTAAGTGTTTTCGTTGTAAAAAACCAGGACACATATCCAAAAATTGTCAAAATAAAACGACAAACAGTGAAAAGTCAGAATGTTCTACTAAAATGAAGACTATGTCGATGTTAACTGCTTTTGCCGTAGACTTTGAAGTTGATTCGTGGTACATTGATTCTGGAGCGACCTGTCATATGTGCAATAAATATGACATTTTATTTGATTTTGTAGCCAACGAAAGTTTGATTGTCACTCTCGCAAATGGTGAAAAACTTTTAGTACCGGTCGTAGAAAAACAAATGTCGAATTGACAGGAAGCTTAAAAACAATTAGTGACATTGTTAACATTCCGAATTTGTCAACTAATTTACTATCTGTCAGTAATTTGTCAGAAAAGGGTTACAGAGTTGTGTTTGAATCGGATATGTGTAATATTTATGAAAACACTACCATAATTGCGACTGCAAAACGAGCAAATGGTATATATAAGTTAGTAACTTTCGCTCCATTTATTCTGGGTAAGTCGGAACAAATGAATTTACCGACTTCGTGTAAGTAATGAGGTAAGTGTAATGTCTAAACAAAATTTGTGTTTTTCTGAAGTGCCTTTAGCATTAATGAACAACGGTTTTGATAATGTCGTTGATCAATATACATGGCATCGACGGCTAGGACACCTAAATATTAGAAGTATGCAACTTCTCAAGAAAGGTATGGCCGATGCTTGGACCTTAAACAAAATTATATAATTTGCATCAAAACAATTTAATCTAATATTGAAGTAAAAACTTCTTTAGCGGCGTTGTGCACTTTTTTTGGTATGGGTAAAAAATGATAAACTCGCGTCAGGTCACGTGTCCTAATCGTGGAAATTCGTAAGACGGAAACCGTAATGCCACGCCTATTATAATTTTTATTTTTAGTATTCGCGATTATGAGTAGTACAGGGAGGTTATATATGGAATTTTAATTCTATGACAGATTGCGATGTCAAATATACTACGTCAAAAAAGTAAATAAACAAACATTATTATTTCTTGACAATGTCAAAGACATGTCTTGTGACATATTCGAGTGTTAAGCGCGAATCGTGTGTAAAGGTTTTCACTTCTGCCGGCACTCCCGGAGTGCAACTCGTTTTTTTATATATTATAACTCAAGCCCAGTCCCAAGTTTTATAAAATGTAAGAGCAACGTGTTACATAATAAGATTAACTAAATTATAATATATATGAGGTACGAAAATGTTGCTTTTTCATCCCCAATTACTAAAATTACTTTTTGTCATATGTGTTAATGATATACAAAAATGTTTTATCTTCACCAAATACTTACTTGTTATATGCTGATGACTTAAAAATCTATAGGACTATTAGGAATACTGGAGATTGCTTAGTTTCTCAGGGGGACCTTAATAGACTAACGCACTATTGTTTTAGAAATAAGCTTGTTTTGAGTATATCAAAATGCTCTATTATTATTTTTAAATAGAATTGCAATATACTTCAAAATTACTACACGCTGTGCAATGATGTCTTGGAAAATGTCCCTTCAGTACGTGATCACAGAATAGAACTCGATGCCAGTCTGCACCTTTATTTGCATTTTGACAATATCGTTAACAATCCATTTAGAAGGTATGGTTTAGTAATGAGTCTCAAAAGAGTTTTTTTTTAATACCACTAAGGTGGCAAACAGGCTCACGGTCCGCCTGATGGTAAGCGGTCACCGTAGCCTATAGACGCTTGCAACTCCAGGGGTATCACTCGCGCGTTGCCGACCCTTCAGAAATCTAATAACTTCTTTCTTGAAGAACTCCATACTGTAGTCCTTGGAGAAAACCTTGGCAGGGAGCTCATTCCACAACTTAAGCGTTCGCGGGAGGAAGTTTCTCTGAAATTATTCAACCTTCCACCTATATTCATTTATATACTCTTCTTATCCGACCCACAATTGGAATATGCTTGCTGTTTTTGGAATGCACATTACAACAAATATGTAGAACGCATTGAAACAGACAGTTACTTGATAAATATAAATTATTGACATTAAATGCGAGACGTCCGTTACTTGATTTAAAATTGTTTTATGCAATATGTCGTAATAAATTCGACTGTACAGAGCTTATTGGTAAATTTTACCAAATAGTACCAACACTGTTAACCGAAGGCAGGCGCGCACTTACCGTCTGTTTGCACGTGATTCATGTAGAACCAACACTGGCGTGCGAACCTATACACTGACTTGTAGATACTTATAACAAGTTTTTCGAAAATATAGATATGTTTTGTATTTCAGAATTTCTTTACTGAAGCATAGCCTAGTAACAGAAATATTAAAGAGTTAAGACGCAATTTAGATATAGTTAAGATCTTAAAAACTCTATCTTTATATCTAGTTGATCGATGATCGAAATTGATTTAAAATTGATGAAAATAAAAGGTAGGTACGTACATCACAAATTTGCATTAGATGAATATATTTATTATCTTTTTATATTTATTTATTTTCAAAATTTATATGTAAGGCTTTTTCTATGTAGTCAATTGAATTGTAACTGTGAATATTAGGTACAATTTATGTTTTTAAATGCAATGCAAGTCCATGATACCAATACAAAAATAAACTACGGGAAACGAAATCAACAGTGGGTAACATTGTAAGGCGTCAGTCCACAGATTAAGAAAATTGACAGTCAGCTGCCTGCCATTCATAAAAGAAATAAATGCTGCGCGGTATACGCATGCGGTCAAGGGACTTTAGGTAAGGGTATAACTTGAAATAATTTTGAATTACCCAACCAAAAAATATTTTCTATTCACCTTTCTTAACTCTAGCTTGTAACTCGTCCTCATATTATCGATTTTTTTCTTCAATCCGTCAATAGCAAAGATAATATAATCACTACGTTTTTAGTCAATAGTGGCGTTGGCTTCAAACTCCTTGTACATTTTAAACAAAACTTTTATTCCTTGTTTGCGTTTAACTTTATTTGTGTAGTTCATATCATTTTTATATAAAAATGTTAAATCTTTGTATGCTAGTATGATTTTTGACCACGACTACTACTACTGACACTACGATACAACTCGCCAAGCGTCGCGTCGGACGACTGAGTTGGCTCGATCAATCGGGTGATTTCGTTTCACACGAACACGTCGCTTCACCGAGACGAGAGGGCAATGTCGCGTCGTGTGCCGACCGGTCCGCAGGTCTGCAGGTATGCATGTTATAGTCTTTGTCGGACTGATCGACCGATCCAATGTTGTTACATATCGTCCTTTATTAACAGATTTTATTCCATTATATCAAAGCGGAAACAAATACCTACTAGCAATTCTTAAAATTATTTGTCTTTGTGAGATACGAAAATAATACTTTTTTTTCCTGCCAACTGAGCTTACCTACGTACGTATAGTACGAACCTACGTACGTATAGTACGAAAAAAGCACTATCATGGCTATGCTTTAGGAAAGTTGTTTGCGATTTTTTTTAAACAAAAGTTTCAGGGTCTGAACCAAAGATGACTTATACGTAGGGTTGCCATATGTCCCGTATATACGGGACTGTCACCTTATTTGAGAGCCTTGTCCCGTATTGCTATTCTTTCCCGTTTTTCATTAAAATACGCGTATGTAGCAATGCAACTTTCGCAAATCGTCAATTTAATGAAGAACTTTATTAAATTTTTTCATTTAAAAAAAAACAATTGAATGGTACCAAAATATCGTTTTTTGAAACTTATGGATAATAACGAGAGATATCACCTTGAACATCCCGTATTAGTTCCCAATAATTATGGCAACCCTACTTTTACGTATAAGTCATCTTTGGTCTGAACCATATCCCGAAGAACACATTCATTAAATTTTAGTCCGATCTGCTCAGCGGATCACCTTTGCCAAAAAAATGAAATTTAGGTAGTATTATAGCCTACTTAAGTACCCTACTATACCCATATAGAAGTGTAAAATAATAATTTTGACTGATGACTTTGAGACTATTATAGTCAAAATTATTTAAATTTTCTGTTTTTTATTTAAAAACCTATGTCCTAATAGGTAGGTAGGTAGGTCATTTATTTCTCATCGAAAATTACATTATGTCATTAAAATAATAATACATAACCAATTCACAAAAAGATCGTCAAGTGCAAAAATTTAAATCACAATGAAAAATAAAGGCTTAGAAATATTCTAAGATAAAACGTCAACAATTAAAAATAAACATATAAATAGAATCAATATTCAGTCAAAGATTTAAAAATGTCAAAATTTAAAACAAACATAAATAAAAATTAAAAGTCAATAAAAATGTCAAAACAAGAACAAAAATAAATAAAAATCAATAAAAATGTCAAAACAAAAACAAACAAATATTAAAAATGTCAAACGTGGTCACTGTATTCTTTGACAGAATACAGTGCTTGAGTCAGTAAAAGCTCTTTTAGCCGGCGACCAAATTTCTGATCCGAGAGTTCGTTTTTTAGGTCAACGGGGAGGTGCTCATAATAAGCTGGGCCTATGACTCGCGGATTTTTATCCAGCAGTGCTAGTCGTCGTGGCAGGAGGCGTAAGTATACCTAATACCATTAGCATAACACCATACCAAGAGAAAAACTCTATTATATAGGTACAGGTTTGGTAACAGAATAAAAAGCTATTAATTCAGTATCACCAGTGAGCCGTTAAAAGTACATATGTTAGCATTTAAAAAATGGTATAACAGAGTTTAAGACAAAGGTCATTATTGTATTGGGGAACACGTAATTTTAGGACGTTCACTTCTTTTGGTAAAAAAAAATAGTTGTATTTTTTAAAGTTTGGAATTTAGCCTGAGCCCTATATTAGATGCTTACATACTCATATCACTTACTGAGAATGTAAGGATTAAGTAACACCCGGTATACTAGTAGGTATGTATGTTGATGTCATAGAAAAGTTATTTTTTAAGATAGCAGATTCCTACTATTATCACAACTATATTTCGTAAAATTATAATAAAATAAGTACCTTATAAAAGAATTTTTACCCGACTGCCAAAAATATATTTTACCGCAAGAAAATGATATCTTTTAAGTATTAAAAAATAAAAAGTCAGACTGCTAAGAATTGCAAAGAAAAATCAAGTCCTTGGATACTAAAACAGGAACATGCAACCATCAGTCGAGAAATTCCATATTGGGAAGATAGTCCAATCGGAATCAGGTTAAGGAGAAAGAAAAATTAAAACCTGAACTTTTATAATGTTTTTAAAGGTTAGGAAGTACATGAGGAATAAAAAAATGTAAAATGCCCCCGATGACCAGCCCCCCGAAAAATGGTGGGGTAAAAAATGTTTTTTTTTTTCAATTTCTAGCTTACTGTGACGTCCTGCCGAAAAATGACCTCTAATGATAAAATTTAAATTTCTCTTAAAAAATAAACGGATGCCGATATGACTAATTGGAGAGTATCAGTTTGGGAGAGTAGGATTAAGATGAGGTCTAGAATTGTAATGGGTTTCGAACGACTGATGGTCACTATGTTTCGTATTAGCATTTTTTATTATCCTATGTAGGAATCTACTAAAAAACCACTTGACATGATGGCTTGAATATTGCTAAAAAAAATCTAGATTCAAGGAACATGATTTTTGCTCTGTAGTTTTTTAGCAGTCAGGCTGTTTGTTTTTTAATAATTAATTTTCTTGTTTGTAACATACTGTAAAATGTATGCTTCAACCAATGTCTTCTCTTCTATCATCTTATCTTTGACTTATGTTCAGCGAAAAAAAGGAGGAGGCGATTTTTTTGTGATGCCAGATGTCTAAAAAGCTTTTTTTTACATTTTTTTTTTGTATCGACAACTGTGTAAAGAAACATGGAATCTACGCCATGCCTGGGTATCTTAATACAGTACACCTGGTCTATGTTAACTAATGCCATCTTTCCGTGATATGTTGGCCTTCGAGTTTAGGATTCCTAATAAACTAGCGCAATCTAGCGAAGTCTACAAAAAATTGTAATTTTTCTGTGCTACCATCATAAAATGTCGTTAATAATGGTACAATTAGTAGAATTTAACAAATTATTAGTTACATCTTTTTTGTACAAGCTTTTCTAGACATGGTGTCACTAGTGAAGCTAGTGCGGGTTAATTTTTTTTAAAAAAGGAGGCAATTTTAAAAACGAAACGAGTACGTAATTTTAAAGTGTCCGTATATAAGCAGCACACGCTAATGAAAGTGATAAATGAATTAAATTGGTAAAGAATTTAATAAACCTAATTGAAAAACTTTAAGTAGGTACTTTAGGTGGGTAATCGGCGTAAATAAGAGGTGGTGGGTAGATTTATGGTGTAGGAACATTACATTGATCCAGAACTGTAACTTACTATTGATGCTGGTCTGTGTTTCGCTATTCATCTTATATTTGAGCAATTCCATTTGAAAATGAGTAAATTCATCTGATAATAATTTTAAAAACAATGTCTATAGTTAAGTAAAACACAACGATTGAAAGTTGAAAAATCGTAACCAAACACTTGACTGATGGTCAGAAGCCTTAATTAATAATAATGATGTTTAAATAAAATATATAGGTACTACAGTAGGTGATAGCTGATGAAGTAGGTAAATATGATAGGTACTTTTTATTATTTTGGGATACTCAAATGCACTCTAAACAAAGAGAAACATACTGAAGATCACATCATTCGTTTTCATAACTTAAAGTTCGACTCATGATAATGGTAGCATATGAAAATAAAAAATATGGCAACACTTAAAAAAGGTTTGTTGTGTTTTGAATTCAACAAATTTTCGTTTTTATCTTATAAGTTTACTGTTGTTGTTAATTTAAAGCACAAATTATTTAGTATTATGTACTAGCGCTTTGCAGATTTTCTGCACTTTCTCCATCTTTTAAGTTGAGCTTGTTCTCCTCCTTACTGACGTCGAGATCTTGTTTTGTTTATACACCAGTAAATAGGCTACGGTGACCGCTTACCATCAGGCAGGCCGTAAGCTTGTTTGCCACCTTAGTGGTATAAAAAAAATAAAAATATTAATAATAAAATATTTTGAGACAGGACACTTATTTTAACACAGGACTCACATTCTCAGTGTTTTGGAGTGAATCTACTAAGGTACCTATCACTATCTCCGGTCATAATGTCGTTTATGATGTGCTGCGTTCCTGGATGCTCAGTCAGGGTTTCTAATGGTAAGCAGATATTTGTTATTACAATTTTATTTTAAAGGTCTACTACCTAGGTCACTGGCCATGGCTGTGTTCCAAAAGGCAACGTGGGAAGTGGTTTTGGAACGGTAATAAATAACGCTCAGGGTAATTTTCCAACTGTCAAATTGAATTATTTACTCTCCCATAGATACGGTAGGAAATCACACTTCCATGTAAAAATTTACTGTCAAACTTCCGTTCCAAAGCGGGTGGAAATTAACTTTGTATAAACTGACATGACTTTTAGGTTTGAGGCATTTTAAAGATGTTTAAAAGGAATACACTGGAGTCCTAAAGTATTTTCTTAAAAATATCTCTAAGTTGAATATTTATGTATCTTTTTCAGGTGTGCCTCTACATTGCTTTTCTAACCCCATAACAGATCTGCAACGTTTTTCAGAACTGGGTCATGAATATTCATGGAGATATTGCAGAATTGGATAGCAATTTCATCTATCCGAAGAGTGTATCTCAGACATTTCGAAATTAAATATTCCTACCCAAAAAACCGACTTTACAAATTGGCTGTACCAACACTATATTTGCCAGGTAAATGCATTGATGAATTTAAATTTTATTACATTAAGCCATTTCATAGTTAATTGGCTATTTACATACTTATCAATGAAGTAATATACATACTTATCATATTATACCATTTCTGATATAAGTCACATATTTAGTTCATAGTTGAGTAATTTAATTTATCTTACAGCAATTGCTGAAGTACTTTTTTTAATTGAAATAGAGTAGGTATATCTGGTTTTTAGGGGGGTAAATATTTATAAAAAATCCAGTCCAGTAGAGATGGAGTATGGCTGCCATCTCTGGGTGGTGGCACCCCAATTACAAGCTCGACTCTTTTCAACTTGACTCGGTTCAAAGCCGGGCTGTGAGAATCTAATTAGAATTGTGAGTATTGACAATCTCAAACTTACTAGCCTTCACCTCCCTGGGTGTACTCTCCCTCTTGTATAACGGGATGTGTTCTTAAGCATTGTTTCACAATGATGCCTATGGCCACTTTTGCAAATGCTTAGACTGTGAAATGAGCTCTCCGCCAAGGTTTTATTTTACAGTATGAGGTTTATTCAATAAAGTTATTAGATTCTTGAAGGGTCGGCAACCCACAAGTGATACCCCAGGTGTTGCAAGCGTCCATAGGATGTTACTACAACTATAAAATTTTGATGTGCCACGTCGTTGAGGCTATTATAATGTTTTGCAATTTGGAAATAAATAAAGCTTATTATTATTATTATTAATTTGTCGTATCTTGAACAGCTACGGAACCACGTACATACAATAAATTTTACATACATACCTTATCCTAGTCTATTGTATTTATTGTAAAAAGTCATAGTTGACACAATTATAGTATTTTAGCTTACTGTATCATAAGTGATATAAGTTATGAAGTACACCTATATGAAATAGAGTACAGTACTCTACTTTAGAGCATCGTTGACAACCCTAAGTGTGTTAAAAGTAAACAAATGTTTAATGTTTCAGGTTTGGAATTGAGCCAACACCTGTCTGCGGCTGAAACTCATTTACCCCAAACCACTGCTCAAGCAATGTTTGATTCTGTTATGATCAAAACGGTATGAAGAAAATGCTGTTTTTAAAATGTACTTAAATAAAATTATTTTAACTTGGAGTTTATTATTATTTAATTTACCCACTTTTTTCATTCATGACATAATAAGAATAAAACTTGATAAGATACAGAATACGGTACTTTATTTGTATGTATAATATATCATGATTTGTGTTCTGAACAACGGTAAATTGGTAAACCAGTTATATTCGGCGTTGAAAATGAAGTTTTATTCGTGTCATATGATATTTGAAAAATACGCTTTATGAAAGCTTAGCCATGAACTTTTACGAGGAATGTGAAGGTGTACCGACAATATAAAATGTATAGGAAAACTATTTTTCGCGCTCTACCCCAGGTATTGTCGCTAAAGTGGCATTCCTATATAATTTACTATTGCTAGTAAACCTTCACATTTCTCGAAAAAGTTCATGATTTAGTTATAATTTGGAGATTATATATGTAGGTACTCATACTTATACTCTTTATTCATAAATTCAAATTTACAAGTCAATTATTATACATTTAATATGGTTAATTGGTACAATTAAATTAATATAGATATTTATTTTATTACAAGTTGAAATACATTAATTGATTATGAGTTATTACAAATGTTTGATGTCAAAAATTCATTTATGTCATAAAAAGCATGTTCAGTCAAAAATAATTTAAGTTTTTTTTCAAAAATTATGTCGTTCTCAATAACTATATATATAGTAGAAAAGTGACGCCACATCACGGATAGATGGCGTTAAACTGTTAGCAAATTAAATGGACGAGATACCCGTCTTTTTCAGGTATATATATATTGTAGTCTTTGATTTACGCAATGAGTGATGCGCAAGATGGATGTTATCAGCAAGTACGTTTTTATGGACTATTTCAAGATGAAGGACAAGATTCGACAGTTCGCAAAGGGTCACGTCGAGTGGGTAACTCTGAAAGACGTCTACATGAGTGCATTTTTGATTACGTCTGTGATTTACTGTTAACATTGCAATTCTCCCAAAAAGTTCTTGAATAATGTCGATTGTATGCTAATGGTAAGTACCTATCTATGTAGGTATTAATGTCTACTGTTTACGGTAACCTTTATCTGTAATCAATGAAAAATTAAAAACCAAAATTAATTAAAGTGTTATAATTACATATCTATACTTCCATACTAATATAGTATAAAGCTGAAGAGTTTGTTTGTTTGAACGCGCTTATCTTAGAAACTATTGGTCCGATTTGAATTTTTTTTTCAATTTTAGATAGCCCATTTATCGAGAAAGGTTATATATCATTACGCTAAGACCAATAGGAGCGGAGCACCAATGAAGAATGTTTCAAAATCGGGAGTTTTTTTCCTTTTGAGAGCTTCCGCTACGTGCGCTGCGTAACCGGTTAAAGTTTCGCAAAAATCATGTATGACAGAATTGTTCCCCTATAAAAGTTCTAAAAACAAGTCCGCGACAGCATATGCCTATCTTTGAAGGTTGGCTCACTATAACCTTTTTTATGCTAACCAAATTTATTCTAAAATAATGCATTACTTGCGAAGGTGTTTCTAAAAACATGATATTAATCCTTATCCAAATAAATACGTCATTCATCACATGTCTTTATTTTAAAATTTCCCTTTACATCATTCGATTTCAATGAATATCTTAGGAGATATCGGAGTTTTAAAATAACGTGTCAGCAAAATAATGATTAAGTACTGCGCGCGCATTAATGATGTGCAAGGCGGTGCAGTTATGAGGGTGAAGGGCGGTACCTATTATTTAAAAATATTTTAAACTTCTAAGTTTTTTTTTTCTATAATTGAAGAGTTGCCGTAAGAATCCTACGCCGATAACCAAATTTAGGGCGGGCGAAGCCGCTGGCAAAAGCTAATTAACGATAAATACACAATTTTAACCGACTTCAAAAAAAGCAAGTTATCAATTCGAGTAGTTGTAATTAGTATACTTATGTTATATTGCCAGAATTGCAGTTCATGGTGTAGGTATGTATGTATGTAGGTAAGTATGTGTATATGTATGATTGTACACGTATTTAATTTAAGAAACACAATATAAATATACATACATAGAAATAATCTTTCGTTGTTTATGACTCCCTCAAGGTTGTCTTTAAAAAAAAAAATCATACATGCAAACATATCAATGTTATACATAAATATTTTCATGCCAAAGATGCAGTCAAAAGCTTAACCTCGAGCCAGGACTTGAACCTAAAACTCTTACATTCCGTTTAAGTGCTCTACCAATAACAGATGAAAATCCCAACTCCATCTTTGCCATGGAAATACGCTCGTCACAAGCAACATCTTATTTACATTTCTCATGAATCAGTTTACCTTAAGGAACAGTAAAAGTTTCATTAAAATCGGTTTAGTCGATAGTTTTAAAGATATAAACTGTTAATTTCTTTGAATGAGAGCAGCTCGTGATCCAGTGAAATTCGTCTATCGGAAACAATATGAAGTAAAGCAACGTCGGGCGACTTCACTATTCAAATAGCTGACCGCCTGGTGACAAATTTTTTGAGCTCCTCCGTGTTTCGGAGGCCAAGTAAAACCGTCGGTCCTGGCTGTTTGTCATATGCCAGCGGTCAAATGAAAACTCTAGTGACCACTAGATCGACAACGTTCGCCAACCCGCATTAGGCCAGCGTGGTGGACCATAGCCCAATTCTCTTTCTTCAAGGAGAGGCCTGTACCTCTGAGGCGAGATTTGTTCCAAAACACTATCTATCTGTGTATCCAGCCATTTATTTGTGACTAAACGATCCCCGCGGTTTAACATACGGAAAACCTTGCTCCTGTGGAACTCTCGTTTAGGGATAAAAGTATTCTTTGATTTTTCGGTTCCTAAAGTTTCTTTTTTTGAATAATCAAATTATATTTATTTCTGTTTAAACTCTTGATTAAGATAATGATTGTTCTTTATTATTTTCTGCCCCATAGCTATTCCTGCGCCAAAAATCAGATCATGCTGTTGCTTCTTTACAGCCTTTAAAAAAAAAATTGCATTTTTATTCCGACTTGACTATCAAATATGGCCTGAAAATCTATTATATTGAAAACAAAATATACCCTAAAAGTCTATTCTAAATATTGGTGAAAGAATATTTAAAAATGTATCCGTAGTTTTGATGATCACCTCCTACATCTAAACGTATAAACTTACAAACTTTACCTCTTTAAAATACTAGTTTAGATTGTACAAGTTTTCAAATTTTCTGTCCATTACTAAACTGAACGTTTAGATACTGAGCTAGAGGCACTCAAGAGAAACGGGTACAAAACGAGTAGAAGTTCAGTTAGCCGTAACACACGTACGAAGAGGTTGGCAGACAACCAGCGTTCATGCCCTCTACCAAAGTAGTAATAGATAATATTGGATCGCTTTTAAGTTATTTCTTCATTAAGAATGTATATGTTCCGTTCTTCAAAATTGAACAGCAGGTGCGCTCACCAAAAGACGTAATTCCGTACCAAACACCAGATGTCTACAATATTGGCTGCAGCTGCGGCAGTTCTTACATTGGCCAGTTTGCAAACACACAATTGCGGACAGGGTCAAAGAACATATTGCTGCTGTAAAGAATAGCCAGACGACTATAGCACTATAACAGCTATAGCAGAACATCTGATTATCTCAAATTCCAACCACTGGATAAAGCTCCACCAGCCTAAGGTTTTGACCACCGATAGCCCATATTACCGTAGATTGGTACGCGAAGCTATTGAAATAAAAAAGCATAACTTGATGATCATGAAGATGCGTACAAACTGTCGCCTGCATGGAATCCAGTCATAGGAAAATACAGCTCTCGAGTTTTATTAACGAATGCACCCGAGGACACCGATAGTATTGTGTGTAGTGATCATGGCAAGTATAAAGACGAAGTGAGGGTAGTTCAACAGGACGCCTCCACTCGAAGCCGAAGACGCCGCGCACCGCCAGTCTACCCGTGACCAAGGCTGGTGTAACCCAGCCGAAACGTCGAAAAAAGATATTTTGCCAAATAACGACGCGTTTAATCCTATTTTATTTTTAAATTAGTATAGATTGTGTCACAATCCAAACATCCTTACACACGTCCATTTTTTTATATAATATAAGTAGGGTTAAATTTATACATAGGTAGGTACTTATATAAGATGAATTTAAATGAAGTATAATATAAGAAATCGGACAAATAACAAAACCATAGCTTTTGGAATTTTTAGTACTCCTCCCGTAAAAAATGTGAATAGAAAGCCTTCAGTAATCTACAAAAAACCTTTACTTTTGTTACCGGTGTATAAGCATTGCCTGGTAAGATGAATTTAGCTTTAACACCTTACAATGGAGTATTCAGAAGCTCACCATATTTATTGCATAATATGTCTATGGCACATAACGCCACTTCTGGCGGTAAACTTACGCTCTGAGTAGAAATTAGTTTAATGTCTATGTAAATAAATATATCTAAAATTAAGTCAAAGTGTTATGCAAATATTTTTGTACTAAGTTTTTAATAATAGAATAATGATTGTTCTAAGATAGGACACAAATAAATATTTTGGCATTATAAGAATGTCTATGATTGCCTTTAAACCTAAATTTCAAATTATCTAAAATAGATTAAATAGTGTTTCTTGCATTTATTTATGTAATTAGCCAGTATGGTCTTACCACCTGTGACGTAGCTTTATTCTGGTTAGTAAATTGCTGTAGTGTTATGTTCTTGTTCTGAAGTCCATTTTATATTTTCAGGTAAGTACCTCTTACTACTATTTTGTGAATTTGTATGGTTCAGTGCCGGGTTATCTAAAGAGCCAAAGAATTTGGGCCCTACGTTGCATAGAGACACTGGGGCCCGTTAAAGAAATAAAAAGTTTTATGATGTTTAGTTGATCGGGAAATAAATCATTTTTATACTTTTGCTGTAGGTAATCTCCATTTATAAATATTCCACGAATAATTAATTATTTTACATTGCCCAGAAAATGGTGTTGGTGTATTGGTTATGATACTGCTTAATCACATAGGAGGGCCCTTGAGACTTACATTGTCTATGGACCTTAATCTGGCTTGATCCGGCCCTGGTATAATATGTATATTATTATATTATTAGCGTAGACATACTGTATTAAAAGCAGTGTTGCAGCTAATATGGTTGGTGAAAAAAGTCTCACACAGTATGATATGGGTGTATATTATTATATGGGTGTGTATTATGACATGGGTGTGTATGTGTAGACACTAATTACCCTCTTAAAATCGTGACATTTTACCTACAGGAAATGTTTTAAAGTTAAGATGTTTCCTATATTTCATGATCCCCACCCCTAGATTACCTACAAAGTGTTCGCTGAAGGTTATAAATTAAAAAAGTTCGTGAAGCAATATGAAAAATTTATTTATTTATACGCAATGTCACAGTAACTGTTGTACTTTATAAATTCATATATATCTAACCTAAATACAATATTTACTACAAGTCAATACTTCAATTATAATGTAGCTACCAATTTTCATATTGTCAGTCTTAAAATGTCGAACAATTTGGCCAGCGATGAATTTCATTTCAAATATTATGTCGACTAAAATTAGTGCTAATAAAATTCTGGACAGAATTATTTAAAGTCTAATACGTTAATAAAAAAGCATAACCAGCATGGATCTCGAGTGATAACTGTTGCGCAGAAGTGAATAAAATGTTACGTAGTTTAACATTAAGTGCATAATTTATTGGCTGCAGCACTAAAGCTGTCCTGGCAGACGTTTTTCTTCCCTTATAGTTGATTCGCTGCGGCGCCATCTAGTGGCCTATGCTCTCGCACTTGACATGTTTTATGTACCCTATGACCTTTTTTAAGTTGCAAGCCTTGCCAAATTAATGAGATCGGTTGAACCGAATTCTTACTAACCCACTACGCTAATCCCACTCACACTTAACGTTTTTTGAATAGGGAAGGCTATATTTCCCTTTGGTGCAAGCTATGTACCTTAACCTTGCCAAATTTTATCACAATTGGATAAACGATATAGCAGCGCACAAAAAACGAAAAAACAATTGATTTTTATATATTAGATGAAGATGATAAGTATAGTGCAACACTGGTGGTCAATACTGGTGGTCAATATTCAAAATTTCAGTCGCTATATTGAAATTGCGTGAACACTAGCGGCCAAACACTCAAGGTCAGAGTGTCAGAAAAGTTTGGAGCATTTTAGATAAAACCATAGGGGCAAAATTTATCCTCATCTGTGACGAGACATCAAGATTCGTGCTGAGAACTATTAAAGGATTAACCTATAACACTGAGTAGTTTAGTTTTTATTTTATTTAACACAGGTATGTACACGAAATTTCATTGATAAAGATTTCATGGAATAAATAAGTCTACTAAAGCTAAACTTACATCACACAATACATATGTTAAAAATGTAGACATGTATACATAATTTGTATACCTACATATTACGTACCTACGTTGTATTTTTTTTAACTCGAGTACAGCGCTATGCCTTAAAAATAACTAAGAATGACATTAACAGAATACTATTATTGATTAAGGAAACTAAATTAAAATAAATAAAACTAAAGCAAGAAAATGGGCACGTGAGTTTAACTCAAAAAAACTTAGTCTTTAATATAGTAACAATAAAACAATTTAATTATTGCAAAGCTACATACGTATTTCGAAAATTTAGAGGCACCAAATAAATATTACAATTTTCTACAAAATTTTAAATATTTCAAATAATAAAACCCATTCAAAAATGGCAAATAATCATTTTGGCAAATAAGAAAACAATAAAACCTTAAAATCACGTTTGCGTTAGTACCTACTTAAGTAGGTATATCTTTTACAATAGTATTTTTCAATGTACGTATACCTACAAACTATTTTCATACACTATCTTTTTCATATTCGTTAAAGTTTTGCGTACTTTTATCCGTAAATTAAAAACTCTGATAGTGTCTCTTATATGTTTGATTTGAATATTAAAGCTTATTTTTTCGCGGTATAATTTGGAAATCTTGTATTAAATTTTTTTTTTCTAATCAACTTTTCCAAGCTGCTAATTTATTTCACTCAAGTAACACAAAAACCAAAAAAATATTCGAGCATATAACAATAGGGAGATATAGGTACTTATATACAGTTTAACTCAAAGATTAACATATTTACAATATATATATATGTATATATATATCCTATTATATAAGTAAAAAATTGAAAATAACAGTGAATTATATTATGGGTAGGTGTTACCTACGTTAATTGCAATGATGGGGGACGTGGCATACGAGGTATTGGCGAATTTGGCTAGTCCATAAAAACCGTCTGCACTTACTTACGCGGCCCGGCGCGCTCGGCGGCCTACTTCAACGAGGTAACAGCAGAGCCGGCGCAGGACGAACGACTTCTGTAAGAAGATTTCCACCATCTATGCCTCAATGACTACTGGGCGGTGAGTTTGTCATTAAATATTGATGGACGTACTATTCATATGGAGGTTGACACAGGAACGGCGATCTTTATGTAGCTGACTTTCAACGTTAAATGCATAAAATGTAGACAAATTTATGTATGTACTATTAATACCGACTTTACAGTTACACATAAGTATGCATATAGGTATATACCTATGTTGTAGAGTAAGAAATATAAATAAATAGCTTATTATATATATTCAGTCACAGCATAGTGTAATTTTTTTTTTTTTAATATTAGAGAGACTTGTTTATTTTCGTGTCGTACATTAACGCGTACGATTTTTTCCAAATGAAATTAAATACATTACATTTTTCAAATTTGAAAATAATATTCAAATAAAAAGAGAGACATAACATTAGGAATACACCTGGTTGTATTCAGACAAAGTTAATGGTTATTACGATTTCTTTGAGTTTCGTCACCTTTTATAATACAGGACCTAGTATTAAACCTTTATGGCATTTACTGCAAAATAAAACAAAGACAACTATATGTTTTAGTATTCGGAACACCATAATTATTATAATTAATCCATTTTATCACTGCATATTCCAATAGTAATTCAATATAGGTACCTACTGATTAAAGTGAAATATGATTACAGATAACAGTGCACATAAGCATTTAAATAATATTGAAGTGCTATATTTTCAACAAAATTAATAACTATTAAGGCATATTTAAGCTAATCGTATCGAAATTTCTTGATCGGTTATCACCATTAATACTATGGGACCCAATGTTGATCCTTGTTAAAATCTCCTGTTGTAAAGCTTTTAAAGTCCTAACTGCCGATAAATCGTTGGAAGGCGTTAGAAGTAGAGCTCTTCTGGCGTGGGGTAAAGCTTCTGAAGGCTTGTTGAGAGCCAGTATAGCTCGAGCCATTGCGTAGGCGCATTCGAAAGCGTTCGGTCGTAGGACGGAGGCGCGAGCGGCTAAGTCTAAGGCTTCTGATGGTTCCTGCAACAATAATGTTTAATTCTTAAGCAAAACAGTTAAATAGTAAACAAATATTATTTTTAAATCTATTTTTTTTAAACTAATTAATTTATTGTAACTATTGAATTTTACATTAATAAAATAATTATAATGGGTAAGGTACTCCGTGTCGTTGAAACTAGTGTGTCCCGTGATATCGTCCCGTACAAAATCTTAAAAAAGGGCCCGAATCGGGTTCGTAACTAGTCGGGAGCTTATTAAAATCAGTTAATACTACAGGCAAGTAGTTTGTTTAAGAAGGGGAAATCGGAAATCGAACTAGAACGGTTAGGAATAGAGCCAATTCATACTTACGTTTAGTTTTCTTTTACATCTCGATAAGTTAAGCAATAGATTGGTTTTCAGCTGCACAAAGGCTGAGATGTGTTCTTGCGGCACAGGCTGCGCGGTCGGACTCACTCCTTCATCGTTGATCAGAGGGTTTATCTTCTTTAGCGCATACTGGTAACGGTGGGCGGCTTCCGAAGGACGGTTCTTGCGGTACAACGAGTTACCGTCTTCAAGAAGTTTGTTGAGCAGTATCAGCCTGGAACATGTTTTTTGGGTTATGTTCTTAGTCATTAAAATGATGTGGTTGATAGTCAATTTTATCTATGGTGTAAATACTATACTTAACACAAAATAAAAAAAGTGAAGGAGATGCATGAGGGATCTTGCAGGATATACTTGCAATTGCCCTTGGTAAAATCAACTAGTATTTGGTGTCAAAAAGTTATTTCATATCATATAGCATGATAGCATGCATACAAAGAATATTGTATTCTATCAACGATGTTAATCTTATCTATACTATTCAATATTTATTCTATACACGATATAATTAAAAATGAATTAATGAAGAAAAAAACAAGATACGTCAAATACAAACAACAAATCCGATTTATATCAAGGGATCGTATGTTAGTTAGTTGCTTACATAAATTCTGGTTTTCCTGAAGCCATGACCCACGTGGTTGGTCCAAGTTTAGCGCCTTTTCGTAGAAAGCAGTTGACTACCTGTAACGTAATAATCAAATAAGGAAATAAGATTTTGCTTGGAAAATAAAAGTTTACAGAATTTAAAAAGCTTTAAAAATGTTCTAAAGAGCAAGAGAGAGAGAATACAAAAGAAAAAAAAGGAATTAAAACAACTTACGGGAACGTTCCTTTGCCCTATGGCTCGGTCAAGCGGTCTCAAACCACTGTGATCGACGCGTTCCAAGGAAGCTCCACGTTCCAATAAAATCTCTACAAGTTCCGCGGAACTTCCACACGCCAGCCCCAAAGGAGTTCGTCCATTGCTGTCCGGTTGATCTAAAAAAACATGGTTAGAATAAAAGTATTAGATGAACATAACTACTAAAAGGAGCACTTATTTACTTGCAGGTTATTGTCAATCATATTTTGAAACGGCATTCAAAATAATTTGAATTAGCAAAAGTTTAAATTTTTTATATTAAATAAGCTGTTAAAAGCTAAAACTTTATTTACATTTTAAAAACAATTTGTAAAAATTTTTTTACTTTTAACTACGTATAACTTCGTGCAGCAAAAAGATATATAGGATCTATAGATAACTTTTAGAACATTATGTTATAGAGTGTCTTCGAAATCTTAGCATATCCGAAAAAAAAAAATGTATACAAATGGGTGTTTTGGCAAACAACGAACTATGTTAATATTGCACATACATACAAAACACTTTGTTTGAGACTACACAGTCTTATTAAGTACTGTGCACAGGCGCCTACATTTTGTAGACAGACTATACTTACTGTGGATAGAGATACTTACCGATAGTGGCTCCCCTATCTAGAAGTAAAACCATGGTGGATATTCTCGAACGAAGGCACGACCAGCCTAGAGCAGATATACCATCTGCGTCCACAGCATCTGGGTCAGCACCTGTCACAATATGAAAAAGTATGAAGCACGTCTTAATATGAGCCACTATTTTAATTTGAGGTTATAGTTCTAATGCCCGTTTCTGACTGAAAAGTGGTACTCTACACTACACTATACTTTGTATTCAGCAACTGGTTACCCTCTTTTAGGGAATAAAACCGTAAAGATATAGACTTTCATACATACAAATCATATTAGCCGTTAGACCTCCACTGCACATCCAACAACTTCTTGTGGCCCGTCCACCTATTGAGTGGCTGTTACTTACTGCGTTTACCGTATCCACCTGAGTACATCCTAAATGTTGCCTAGAGATTCCGAGCATGGATAGCTTTTTGACTTTCGAGTTTATATGGCAGCAGCATGGACTTAGTTAATCGTCGCTGCCAAAACACACTGCTTTCTAATGTAATTGGATATGAAAATTATATTTTACAGAAAAGTCTAGCAATCTACCGATACTTATTCTAAAGACTTAGAGAAACTTACCATTATCTAACAACATTTCCACAACGTCAGCGTGACCTTCTGCCGCAGCCAATATCATCGGGTTCTTCCCATCTGACCCCATCACATCAGCCCCAGAATCTAACAACCTTAGCACCAAAGCAGACCTTCCGTTTTTGGCAGCAAGAGCTAGAGGAGACATCAATCGGGCATTTAGGGAGTAAGGCGTGGCTCCTCTTATGAGGAGAGCATCGGCAATTGCTGGATTGCCAGTGGAGCAAGCAGCCGTTAAGGCTGTCTCTCCTGTCACAGGGCAAATACCATCAGGCTAGAAAAAGAAAAAAGAAGAAGATATAATCACAAGACTTATATAGCTATATTTAAATAAAGAAAAAAATCAATAAAATTGGGAATAGAACTTGGTAAGTGAGGCCAGATATGCACTTGACAGGTAATATCTAGGTCTAAATCTATAAGTAAAGCTGGAATGTAAAGGGAGGAAGAGAATAAAAATAGGAAATTTCGATCAACTACTCACTATTAATTCAGCAGTATCGAGAAGATACTCCACGATGTCTAAATGATCATTCTGTGCCGCAGCTATCAAGGCGTGCCTAGAACCCGGGACAAGTTGCTCTATGCTGCCGTCATCTATGTCTAGGGGATTTCTATCGTCCCTTCCAGTCTGACATCCCAATAGATATATTACGGTGTCTCTGTGGCCGTTCTTTGCTGCATGAACCAGGGGAGTTTGTTCGGCTGTATCAGTGTGGCTTAATGATGCTCCTGTAATAATTTTAATATATGGATAAAATTTAGGAAAATTGGTTTTGGTAATTGAGATACACTAATAGATGCTTTGAATATTTTTAAAATATATTGTTTTCATTCCAACATTGTGCTATAAATACGCTTACGATTTATAAATCAGTACAAAACATTACATCACAATTACCTGCAGCTATAAGTCTTCTTGCAACATCAGTGTGACCTCTCTGGCAGGCCAAAGACAGCGCTGAACAACCTTGAGAATTGGTCATCTCTAGATCAGCACCAAATTCTAACAGCAATCCAACCATAGACAAGATCCCTTGATACGAATACATGCACAATAATGGAGCGTTACCAAGGCAATCTGTAATTTGGTTCGGTGATCCTCCAGCTAACAACATCAGACGCGATACTTTAACATTTGGAGTGTAAATATTTCTTAAATTGGCAATGGCTTCTCCAACATTTGCTGAACTAGTCGCTACCAAATTAGCTTGTAAATCTCTAGGACACATGCCTAATTGAGCTGGTCCCATATTTCTGTACATATGAGCTTTTAAAATGTGATGTCCGAGCTCCATTGACTTTTCAGGGTCTAAAGGAGCTTGGACTCTAGAGAGTCTGAATGCAATACCACAGTGTCCTGCTCTTAAATCACACAGGAATTTAAGACTTTCACCGTCATCACGCCGTATTAGCCATTCCCTAAATGAGGGGTGGAAGAACATGTAAGTATTGTCTATCCTCTTCACTAAGAAATCTGTGAGGTTTTCGAATCTGTGGCAAAATTCATCCCAAGGCATAAAGGTGTCTACTAATAAGGAATTAACTGAGTAGTAGATTTCTACCAATGTCAATGGATATAATGCTGCTAAGCAGACGCTTAATATATGCGTAACTTTTTCAAAAGACTGGACGGTAGGAAACCTCAAATTGAATTGTAAAAGGAATATTTGGGCTAAAGAAATGGGGACCACTTTGTAGTTTGTAGACTTCACAACTATATGACTTCTCTCAAGCAAATCTAATATTAATTTTAGGAACAAAAACGAGCCTTGGCTCAAATGGAGAACATACTGTGCGAATTTCAGTACGGAATTGTGAACACCTTCTGATTTCCCAGTTGAACATTTGATATTTGTTTCTATTATTGGGGCATTTTGTACTCTCGTGTTAAAATATTCCAACATATCTTTATTGACATTATCTGAAATATCCAAACTTAATCTTGCATAAGGCAGCTGTCTGGCCAGCTCTACGAATTGTGTTCGTACTGTAGCCAATACTTTAAGCCAAGAGGGCATTTCTGTAACATGTCTCGCCAGGAAAGAAGCAAGGGTGTATCCGTGATCAGGTCTATGATATTCTGCTTCACAAAGTCCATCGACAAGAATGACACTGTTTGAGGTGTCTATGCTCCCATTCTTTCTTAATATCATAAGGGGTTCGATAATTCCTCGCATGAAGGCGAGATCAGGGTCTGCTATGCACTCTTTCAGTGACAGACAGGATAATAGGTGTGGTTCACTGAGTAAATATTCTCTGTAGGATTGTAGTCTTGGGGCTTGACATAACTGAGCTGCTAAAGAATGGACGAATTCTCCAACTAGACATGTACTGTTGTTATCGGCCTGAAACAAAAGAATAAAAGCATGTGAGCCTTTTCCTATACAGAAACTGGCCAAGCGCGAGTCTGAGCTCACATACAAACTTATTATATTTAGATAGTTCTTCCGTCATGAGATCAAGTCTCACAGTAATTATCAGTGTTAGGTTTTATTCCTATATTTGTGATGTAACATCTTACCTAAATTTATGATTCTAGGTCAACGAGAAGTATCCTATAAATTTTGATGTATTTGTGTCACAATATGCGACAAAAATTACAGTATATTGGATTTTTTTTTATTGCATTGACTTAGAAGATTGATTTTTTTACAACTTTAAGTTACCGTAGACTTTAAGTATTTGATATTAATTTCAACTTGATATCTACACGCGTTTTTGGGTAAAAGGGTCTTGACAGATAGACAGACAAAGTGACAACAAAGTGATCCTATAGGGGTTCCTTTTTACCTTTTAAAGTATGGTAACCTTTAACCCGAGTTGTTATATATATATATATATATATATATATATAGTTATTTTGCTTGATGATGAGTCGCTAAAGGGATGAAGAAACCTCATTCCAAAGTTATATTTAACAACTAAATTATAGAACTAAAATTATATTTGTAAAACTTACTTGACAAAAATGATAAGCAACGACATGTGAAGCTAGATGTGTGAACATTCCAGCAGTCAGCTCTTCCGGCTCAATTTCCCTTATATCAGACTGTTCCCTCAACTCCTCGTACTCATAGTTCCTTTTCCTGCCAAAACAGGAGTATTCTACAAGCTGTAACACCAACGCTGTTTTGCCTGTTCCTGGACTGCCTGAGATCAAAATACCTGAAAAAAAATGGCATAGGCATCCAGTTTTAAATAATTCTATTTAAATTATGTTTACTCAAAGAGATATTTATCTAATATAATAAATCTAAATTCTACCTTTATTTTCAAAATTTAACACACCTGGAGAGCTAGACTCTAAGGCCTTTTCCATGTCTCTGATTAGCCACTGTCGTCCCGAGAAGAAACCTCGGCTGTCCGTGGAAGGCACTTCGAAGAACAGTGGTCGCAATGTTAGCTGCGGCGAAGGGTGTACTGTTGAAAATCAGAAAATTATTTTATGTTACGATATGATAGTTAAACATGTATGACAGAAGAGTAATTAATGGCTTAGGTAATTAACAAAATTCAGTGCGGCTGACGCCACCTTATTGGCATCAAGAAATGCGTTCTTAGAGAGTCCTCTTACTATGGTGTTGTAGTTAAGCTACAGTTACAGAGATAACTCGTAAAATGAGCTGCAAGTCAATTGGTCAATGACTATCGGGAAATATATATTTTAGGAAGGCGTACACGTGTACGCAAATGAGCAATGTAAGAGGGTCAAGCTCGTATTATATAGAAAAGTCAGGTTAAGATGACACGTTTGGGTTTGGGTACAAAGTTGGTAAAGCTAGCACAGAGCCATAAGATACAGACAGCTCACAACTCTAGACGTACGTTGCAGAGCAGATATTAGTGACACACATATAATCAACAGTGAACAATGTAAACATCAATTGAATAAGGATACAATAATGTATTGAACTTACTTTTTTTAAGTTCGGTGGAAGAAGAAGACTGCTTGTTGTTGACTCTCGCTGAACGACGGGCTGCGGTTTTCCTCGCCTTGAAAAATCCACTTGACATTCGGGTCAGCTCTTCAGATCTTCCACTTTGAAGAGCTGGAACAGTGATTAAAACTCTTTAATTTAATCTTCCTTTTCTATAGCACATTGCTTTTTATTGGTCCTACGATTCTGGATTTAGATATATAGAATTTCATATCTTTGTCAATCTGTTGATATTCATATTAATCTGAAGACCAGACGTCGAAGTCAAAGTATATTTTTCGTTATTATGCATATATCAGTTTAGTCAAATGATTTGTACATCCTACACACATGGCGGATTTTAAGGATTGAGTGTGTACATTAAGATTCAAAAGATGTTATATGTCCCGTGTATTTTTCGTGGGAAGTAGTTTTGTTAATTGGAACATGATAAGCCACTCGTAGGTACTGTATGAATGAAAATAAAAAAATAGAAATAGAATTGTGAATGGGTATGTGTGTTTGAAAAGTGAACTCGAAAACAAATGGATCTATATATCAAAAATTATTTTTATGTACGCTATGTTTCATTTCCGTCAAGACACGTATACTAATCCACGTTGGTGTTCTATAGTAATGTAAAAACAATTTGTATTTAGATAGTTCTTTGAAATTGTTATCCACAAGGATATATACAGCTGCAGTTTAAGTAAAATACTACATAGGTATTGGTTTGTATATTAGTAAACTTACTGTTGACGGAATGCCGCCTGCTGCCCGGGCTTGAGGAACAGTTGCTAGCCGCAGAAAGGGACATGGAAGCCAGGGACCCTAGGGAATCGCGGCCTAGGGGTGCCGCTGCCTCCACTTCTGACGATCCTGTCAGGGTTGATACCTGCAAATTTTACAAAGTGGTTATAATGTAAGTACCTAATTATTTAGATTATCTGTGACTGTTTTTTAGGGTTCCGTACCCAAAGGGTTGAAAACGGGACACTATAACTAAAACTTTGCTGTCCGCTTGTCTGTCACCAAGCTTTATCTCATAAATCGTAATAGTTAGACAGTTGAAATTTTCATAGATTATGTATTTCTGTTGCTGCTATAACAACAAATACTAAAAACAAACAGAATATACTTAATATTTAAGGGGGCTCCCATACAAAAAACGTGATTTTTTTACCGTTTTTATAGATAATGGTACAGAACCCTTCGTGCGCGAGTCTGACTCGCACTTGGCTGGTTTTTTAATTTTTATTTACTTTTGCTTAATGTCTTTAGTTATACTATTTATGTTAATTTAAGGAAGCAAGATTAGATTTGTCTTATATATCAGTGGGTAAAAATAATAAGTTAATTTAAGCAAAGACAAGAAATATACAAACCGGACTAGTGTTATGCGAAGCCAGAGTATGAGCATCGAGCGAAGCCAGCGAGGTACAACTATCGCGAGCCTTATTTCTCGAGCTCCGTCGCTCGCCGAGTAGCAGCCCTAATCGCATGTAGAGGTCATTCTGCCGCCGCGACTCGTAGCCCTGCTTTATGTGGCCCCCTTCGTCATCTGTGAAAACGAGTTCCATTTACAAAAATAGTGCCACAGATTACAGAAATGTCACTGGTCATGCCTTCAAACAGGTTGCTTTCAGTTTAACGCAGGATTGTTTACAAATTAAGTGCACAATAATATGAATACTGTTTGAATATTTATGCACATACACACCAATAAACACGCAAGAGCAAATATCGATTACATCCATCCATCCATGCATATACGTAGTTACGCAAGTAGTAAGAACATAGGTACGATGACAATTGTAGGAATAGAAACGAGTTGACAATAATTATATGTGAGTCAGGCATTGTGCAATGTTTTAAATGGGATTTGTTATATATTTTTTAACACCACTAAGGTAGCAAACAAGCTTGCGATCCGCCTGATGGTAAGCGGTTACCGAAGCCTATGGACGCTTGCAACACCTGGGGCATCAATCGCGGGTTGCTCACCCTTCAAAAATCTAATAACTTCTATCTTGAAGAACCCCATACTGCAGTCCTTAGAGAAAACCTTGGCAGGAAGCTCATTTCACAACCTAAGCGTTCGCGGGAGGAAATTTCTCTGAATAGCCATAGAAATAGAAATAACATAAAATTCAACAATGTTAAAATTTTAAAACAGTTAAGGCAGTTAAAGCCGTCGAAATTTATTAACTTTCAATACGTTCGAGTAACAAATTTTGTTTTCAGCGGGCATTCTAAAAGGGTGCTGCGTGGCTACCCCTACCTTTGCCTGGTTACGCTAAGGGGTTTGGCATAATACAAAAACTTCTACTAAGTTTCGAGCTGAAGGGAATCCCAGTGCATACGACCAATGCATTCGAGATATTGCGGCAACCGCACTCTAACGAGTTTTAGTTGCCCAAACAGTCATAAATACCTCTTAGCCCTCAATCGCCTTCTCTCGGCGCAGTCTTGTATATTAATATACCAGGGATATATCCAGGGACATCTACAAGTGACCTTAGCAGTTGGAACGTCTATAGGAGGTTTTAGGAGTTGGGAATTTTGCAAGTGGTCTTAGCATTTTAGTAGTAGTATAAGTACAGTTGCGCGATTTGGGCTGATAATCTTAGAGCACGAGATGATAGCGCATGTGTTATTAGGCGACATATTACAGAAGGCAGGCCTGATGACATCTGTTTGTACACATATAGTCATAAAAAAAACTTTAAATCAAGCATTTGTTTGTTTGATAGCTCAGTGGAATCAGGTACGTCGCTTAGTGCTATATAAGAGAAGCCCCAAGGTTAGAGTACGGAGATCTGCGGTGTAAAGTGAGATGCAGCCCGACTGCACCTGCGGAACCGCCCGTGGGAACGTTTTGCACTGCAGTTCCGCGATTATAATCTGAGACGATGAAAGCTGCGACTTGAGCGATTTGTTTCTCTTATAAAATCGGAGCGATATATTGTCTATGAAATAAAATTAGATCCATAGAGATATTAGGTATCGAATTTTCAGCTTCTGGCTACTTCTGACTATTTAAATATTTAGATACTTTTTCAAACTTAACAGTTATTTTGTTTCACGAAATTTATACAATGATATGATTATAAACGAATTTTATGATATACAAATGAAGATAGTATAATTTATATCTTTAAACTACATATCCATTCACATACTATATTGAGGTCACCACGGACTGCAATTTAGTAAGAACTCCACCATACTGTCTAATATAGAGTATACAGGGCCTTAACTAACTTGCTTTACTAACTAACTAACTTTTACTATCAACGTTTTTAGGAAATAATGTACGTCACATTACTGGTTTGGTTTACTAGTTTAAACGTTTATTGTTAAAAAAGTTAAGCCAAGAAGCAATGTATATTATAATAATTTAAACTTTTGGTTGTGGGGTAGAAATCGTTTCCTGGTGATATCCCATAAAATTTGTGTTATTTTTCGGTAAATCGGGGAATCCGTTTTTCCATTTTAATTTTAAAAATCACAAAATATACATAATCCTTAGGAATCTCACGCCGACAACCGAATTTAATGCAAGCTGAGCCGCGGGTAAAAATTAGTGGTATACATACGTATATCTACTTGACATAGATTTTTAAATATTAGCGGTTGGGGACGATATGTAAAATCTATTTAATAGATAAATACATGAATTTTAATGTGATTAAATTAGTATCTCTACCTTATATCTAAATTTTAAAATCCAAACGAGGTTTTTATTTATATCTGGACCTTACCTTGCCTTTTAATTTTATATTGTAGTTTAGGTTCCTAATTAAAGAAAAGGCAAAATGCATTTTTAATTTATTTGAAAACAGACACTCTATTTGAATCGTAGCGCCAGCTCCTTAACTTGACAAAAGAAGGAATAAAAAAACACTTCCGTCGTGTTTTTTTTATTTCTGGTTATTTCAGTTACTCTGTGGCCAGAGTTGTCGGGATGTGGCCGGGGCGTGCAAGGACCTACTGGCACAAAAAGTATTTTCTCCCACGGTCGGTCGGGGCTCGGTGGTGGGCACTGACGGGTTCACTGCATGTCGTTGTCGCTTGTGGGCTCTATGATCAAGAGCTCTGTCTACATTTAGTAAAGTAAAAAATATAAATAGGAGTGAGTCGAAATTCTAATAGTGTTTACTTTGACTATAAAATTTTTTCTACCCCAGGAGGGATTGATTTGACAAAACAAGTATAAATCTTATCCTAAGGGTAAAATCTATAATCAAGATTAAATGATTACCAACAATTGGAGTAAGCGCTCTTAAAGTTGCGACTAAAGACTCAGAATTTATAAACTAAACTGCTTGTTTGTGAACTTCACCGTGACCAAAAAAAAAAACCTTGCCTTGACTAATGTTTTGACTTTGACAAATCATAAAAAAGTTTGTATGTTTGTTCCGTATTATAAAACAAAACAAAATTGAAAAACCCTTTATGCACGAAATAAATAAATAGTATTAAAAGTTTAACAAAATACTGTTTTTCTTGTCACGAAAGGAATTCAAATGTTTTACATTTAAAAAATTACTTTTAAATTTACTTAAACAATGTGTTCTTTGTAGTTAAGGTAAATTAGCTCAACGAATTTAGATCACTGATTATAATAATAATCTCAGTTTTAATGATTTCGAAGAGCTGATTATAAATAAAAAACGATCGAGACAAAATCATCAAATCATGTATATTCTTGAACGAAAAAGTCCGTCCGTCCATCTGTCTGTCACCAGGCTGTATCTCATGAACAGTGATAGTTACCCAGTTGAAATTTTCACAGATGATGTATTTCTATTGCCAACATATTGGTACACAAATACTAGAAAACAGAATAAAATAAATATTTAAGGGGGCTCCCATTCAACAAACGTAATTATTTTAGTCGTTTTTGCTCGATATTAATAACTAAGAATATTTAGTTATACATTGTATATTCACTTTAGAAATAAATAATTAAATCAAATAAAACAAACATTTAAGGGGGGCTCCCATACAACAAACGTGATTTTTTTTTCGTTATAAAAATAATGGTACGGAACCCTTCGTGCGCGAGTCCGAGTCGCACTTGGCCGATTATTTTTTTCGATGACAGGAAAATAGTTTTTGTCATTTCAGAGCAAAATAATGTAAGGAAACGACACAAAACATAAACAATCACAAAATATAACAAACCACACTCGTGTTTTTTAGTAATTTCAACTGACACTGTCTGTCTGAAATCATGTTGACAGCACATTGCTTTATGCACCTATAGCATAACAGTAGTTTGGTCTGAGCCGGTATATATATTCTTCGCAATTCATTCAACAACCATAGAGTTAAAATACCCAGTATTCTACTCTACTTTTGCGATGGAAAAACACAAACGCAGTTATTTAGGTGTAAATAAAAAGATTTCGGTTATTACCGATATATACCAGTAGTTACTTTGGTTTAACATGACTTTTGGTCGAATCCAACCTACGTAGTATTGGTTATTGGTAACTTTTTTTTAAAAAAAACTTCTCACACTTTAAAACCGAAATAGTCGCGTACAGTGCGGGTTCAGAGAAACTTCCTCCCGCGAACGCTTTAGTTGTGGAATGAGCTCCCTGCCAAGGTTTTCTCTAAGGATTACAGTATGGGGTTCTTTTTGAAGATTTTTGAAGGGTCGGCAACGCGCGGGTGATACCTCTGGTGTTGCAAGCATCCATAGGCTACGGTGACCGCTTACCATCACGCGGCTCGTAAGCTGGATTGTCACCTAAGTGGTATTTAAAAAAATGAACTATTTCTTGATCTATATGAATATTTTGGTACGGTCGTATGTCTTTGCCTAATTTTTTTATTTATTTTCATTTCGATACAGTGCGCATCAAAATGAATATGAATTCGATGCAGTTAACTGTTGTATATTTGGAACATTTTGAAACAGAAGTAAATAAAGAAATTTATTTACCATGCATCGATACTACCTACTTTAAAAGTTTCTAAAAATAGCGATACCTCAAAATCGTAATCGACTACCGCGGCGTGACAAGGAGAATAAATAAATCATTCATTGTACCGACTCCACTCCATGGATGGACGGACATTGTCAAGGCTATGCGGGATCATTAAATGACATTTTTTGTGATCATGACGTCATTGATGATAGGCAACTTCATATAGGCTAAGTGTACATAAAAGTATTCACTGTATTTGGGAACTTGGGTATCTTTGGGTATTAGAGCCATTAGAAACACTTTTTAGGGTTCTATAGTCAACAAGAAACCATAGTTAGTTAGTCGGCTTTGCTCAAAGACCATTATTACTAGAAAGCTATAATTTGGCATGGGCAAACATATTAATTAGGCCTACCGACAAAATAGTTATAATTCTATGGAGTGAGAGTGAATCCCCTGCTGATGGCGAGCGGTACGATGGTAATTACTTAAGAATACTGTCAACATTGCTTTTTATGGATAAGAAGTAACTTACTTATAACAAATATAAGTGAAGTAAGTGTCAATAACGAATAACACAAGAAAAACAGAAACCGGTCGGACAATTTAGTCACTTCACAAATGAAACGTAAAAGGTTCGATTCATTATACGCCACAGACCTGGAAAAGAGGTTAATGACAGATTCATGTCCTCAGGATTGCACTGAGCGTCGCATTATCCGACGCCAGTGACGTCATCGCGTTCCGGAAAGTCGAGTGGAAACGTGGCCTAAAAAGGGTAACACAATACTTTAAAAAAGGCATGTTTCACACTCGACGCGCCTGTCGGAAGCGATAATTGCGTCCACAGGCAGCTAACGCTTGTAATTGTTAATGACGTGCGGTCGAATTGTTTCCTTTGCGGCTTCAAATGTCGGTTCTTTCGCTCTCGAGATTGTTCGTTGAATAAGAATTGGGTTTCATTAGAATATGGACCATATTGGACTGTCGTTTCAATAGGGTCATTCGTTTCATCATGTGCGTGATTAGATAATAATCAACGTTGTTCTGTTTTTATTGGTTTAGTAGTTCTAACTGATTTGATCAATTCTTTTACTGGAATATATCATGTATCTGTACTTATTTTATTTATTAGAACATTATCTTTATTATTATCAGAAGTTTTACCAGGTGACAAATAATTGAAAAGCATATGACTCAGTTGCCAGAGCATCTTAAATTCAGTGAAAAAACCGTGGGTTCATATTTCATCTATAGCAGTTTAGACAGTTCTTTTCGAGTTTTCAAATATTTTCAATTTCAATTAGCTTCGTTTGCGCAGAATCTGGTTGTAACCGCACCATTATTACGGGAATAATATAAGGTATTTGATAGTTATCTTTGACCCTCTAGCGTTCTTTGTGGCCAAAATAAAGTCACCTGGGTTACGATGTAAAGGGTATGTAAACTGTACAGACAAATATTTTCCTAACTTATGGCTATAGGTATCTCCTTTCTTTCAGCTATATTTTTAGCAAAAGTACGGTCTTCCTGTTGCTCTATTGTAACGTTTAGAAATAACAAACAAACAGTCGCAATTATATATCAGTTAGGATATAAATTTAAAAATAGAGACCATTATAGTGAAGCCCTAGTTTGTGAAGGAGTAACTACTTAAAAGACTTGCAATGACAGATTGGTTATGCCACGAGGGCGGCTTTTGCCTTGGTTAACTGTGCAGGACATAATCCTATCTATACGGTGTGGCGGTGTCGGTGTAGAACATGACTAAATGAGTCTGGCCTGGCCTCCACTCCCACGGACTAGTAGGTACGAAACTTGCTACACTTCTCTAGACATAGTGAGATAACAATTCAGTGAATGGAAGGATACTATACAATATTGATTTGTCTAGGTTATTGTATAATTTACAAATGTTATTTATTACAAAACTGTCCGTTTTCGTGGCGTTTGTAAGTTGTAACATGTCATAGATGGTGTGATTAGTAGGTCGAAACAATAAATTGATTCCCACTCGATTATTTTTATTGACAACTACAGTTTGCTAATAAATTTTTAGATCACACCTGTCGCAATACACAACGAATAAAATTAACTGTAGGTAGTAAATCTTTAACAGTATTGAGTGACATAAAAGAAAGTTATATAGTTTTCGAGTAAATGACACTGTTTGTCTAAAAAAATGATAAAATTAAGGGTAAAACGATTGAAGTCTATCTAATAATTTATATAATATATATCTTAAAATGTGCAATGTGACGCATTATTAATAAACAAAATCTAAAGAGTTCAAGAATTAGAAATCAAATGTAAGCTTTTTTTAATCAAATTTAAACCTAAAACAAAATATGTTAATATGACGTCAATAAGATTCATCGATAATAATCGAACAACATTCAATGTCTATATGATCCAAATACAATTTTCTACCTACAAATTTAAATATAAAATATTGAAAGCCACAATCTATAATTTTATCTTATGGTATCGCATATATTATCAAAAGTTATCTGTGAAGATGATCACCGACGCCCACGGGCACGTTCCATTGCTTTTGTCACCGATTCTTTATCTCGATAACAATATCGATTGTTTGATGTATCTTCATCTTCGATGATTACTCGCTTGGGAATCGAGGACCAAATGTAAAACTACTAATTTGTTCAGTTTTAATTTTTTATAATTCTAATAAAAACAAAGACCATGATCGTCAAAATCATGATCTTTTTGATAGATGAGATAACTTTTTCCTATTGTTTTTATCGTAAAATTACCATGTCTCTTTTACTACCACAATTTTTAATTTTAGGAAGCCTTTTAATGCCGATATGCTTCACGAAAATCGCTTGGGAATCGAGGGACATACGTTAAATTACTGACTTGTTTAGTTTTAATTTAAATATTTCTTAGATAACGTTCTAATAAAAAAAACCATTAATTATTCTTTTTCTTTTCGATATTATATAGACGAGAATCTTTCTGGTATTAGGAAATGAATTATCATAAAATTCCCGTTTAATTTTACCGCAATCTACATGAATATTCAAATATTAAATGATTTTTTTATATAGTAATATCAGTGTGGTTTGGAAAAATATCATCTCTAATATCCTTAAAAAAGGAATACCTCATGATTTGAAACAGCTTTTTTAGTTTTCGGACAATATAAAACAATTTTAAACATATGAAAAATGTTGCGTGCACGTACATTATTATTTTAAAATAAATCAAGCACAATACAATAAATAAACACAAACAAAAATCAAACAAAAAACGTACAAATAAAAAACAGGATCAGTAATATAGCGCATTAAATGGATCGAGGCGACTGCGGCGATACGTATATGCAAAGAAGCAAAAAAAGTGCAAATCGAGCGACGACCGTGCCGAATTGGATGCAACGGAATGTGGACTCAACGCCGATGCATTCGCTTCTTCCGATGCTAATAAATCGATGTTGCATTCTTGGAATAAATTTACACTCAAATGACTAGTCATAAATTAACTATAATTTTTGAAGTAAAGTATGTTCATCGGAAGTTAAGTCCACATGTTCTTAATTGAAATTATTTTCGTGCCTGCTAACTGGTTGAGGCCTTGGGGCACTGAAGAATTCGCTGACCACAGTGATCTGATTTTATTGAAGACCAAACTTGGCCATGCGGCACTTCGAGGACCTTCTTCAGGTAATCCTGTTGGAACACATCCAGAATTGGATCTTAAATTAATGGTCGAATATTTTATATGAAATTGTAAGCAAAGTCGAAGTTTATCAATTTATTAATGTAACTATGGAAAATATAAATAGATAGAGTATTACCAATTGGATAAAACTTTGATTATTCATAAAGACAGATATAAATGTTACTGTGAAACGATCGAACACAGTAGCAAAGGGGCAAGGGCTGTGACGAATTAAGTCTAATAGACTGTTAAGAAACCACAGCTGTGAAGGTAATGAATATTTCAATACGTTGGGAAGGCGGGTTTGGAATGACATAATTAATGGAAATAGAAAATGAAACAGATTCTGAGATAACGTTAGCAGCCGGGCTGTCTGTGTTGCAAAAGTCAGGCGGACATACACCCAGACTAATAAATAAATATACTGCTAGAACCGGTCCTTTAAGGAACCCCTACGTACATCCGGCGGCCGTACGTAGGCGCGTCGTGTTGCAATTGTCACTCAACATTATTTACGACTCCGGGTATCCTCATCTGTCTCTAAAAGCTCGTAAAGAGGAAAGTGAGAGGCTCTGCGTGTCTGGTCGTGAATGAGATTTCGACTTCGCCGTAGAAGGCATCAATGAAGTAAAGTTGCGTGCGCAGTAGGCTCGCGCTGGCGCAACTTAATGCAAATTGTCAGCCACGCGCAGGCCTACAGATATGCAAAACAAGACGTGCAATGTAATTACTTACCGGATAGAGGCACGTGGTTTTCATGGGAATGACGAGAGGTGCGCTGTCCAAAAGGGCTTCGCAAGGATTTGGGGCTGAGGAAGAATCTTCTCCTGGTATGCGGTGGTGTGGGACAAGTCTGTGATAAGTTAGAGGATTGTTTGGGAGGCTTCGGTAGACGCATTGGGGATTGCCAGTCTTGATCGGCTTGTTGCGGTGAAGGGGTGTATCGGTCCATCATTTGTCTTCTTCCTTGGGTTTTTCTAGCGCATAAAGGACAGGCTTCATTTCTGAACATGCAGGAATAGCAGCGTTCATGTCCACAGGTGTCTATGAGTTTTCTTTTTTTGCCTTTATCAAAGGGCATGTTACAACTTGGACAGGTGGTGCCTCCAGTTTCACTATCGAGAAGTTGTCTGATGGCAGCAAGGTCTGTAACAAAATAGATGAATGTTAATTTGCTTTTAATGTTAAAGTTGCTCTTATGGTAATGTATGATTTAGTATGCAAATGGAATGGTTGTGACCGCGCATGGATAATCGATTAGCCCTAACGATGCTTAAAGCTAGTCCGAAGAAGGATAATGATATAATGAGTTTTATATACAGGAATGTTGACTCATATAGCCAATCTAAATAAACGCAGACAACAGTTAAAATTGAGTTATAAGTATTGTGAAGCTACGTATAGAGATGGTTTCTTTTTGTACCTTTTTAATATGTAATATTAAACGATTTCTCTGGTTTTTCACGCACAGGTTAAATAAACACATTGAAATAAGGTGCATCGTAAATATAATGAACGTAAACGAAGTAATTAAATCCTGATCGTTCTTCACGATATGGTGGAAGAGAAAGCATTATTTTTCAGCCCGTCATTAATGTTGACTCATAGTTTTTGCGATTGCAGAGAGATAATGGTAGTTATCAGAAGATTTATTGCCATTTACACGTGTCTTCGGATCTTCTTTTAAAAATATCACATCTTGAAATTTACGTTTTTGTGTTATTTTATTACGTTCCGTCATCATCAATCTTATCTTTAATTAATTTATGCACCGAAGTAGTTGTTAACCTAGAATTAAAACTATCAATTGTTAACCGTTTAGTAGACCCTAATATTGTGTTTGCAAATCACACATATGTATTTGTTCCTAGTGGTATTGTACCAGTGATTGAGTAATAAATTTTTCATTATTTGTAGATGTATGTATAAACGTCACGGTAATTCCTGAAAGGGGTAACAATTGGCTGGATATATATATATCCACATCATTATTAACCTGTTTTGACCTATTACTTCAGTCCTTAGGCGTGGTAACATGGGGTAAGCTTATCACTGCAACACTGATTCTGATACAGTACCACTTAATCAAGATCGTTCTATATGTCTCTAAGTCTTTAATTACCAGCTTTAGAGTAAAAGAGAGATAAGTGGTAAAATGAATGACAAGGGATAGAATAATATACACTTTTTGCCACTTCTTAACAAACGATAAAAAGTAAGTCAATGTTAAACGTTAATCAAATAGTCAGTTATATCCATTAATTAAAAAGAAATTATTTGGGGTTAAGAATTATGTAGTGAAAATGTTAAAAAATTTTAAGCCTCCTGTATTTCAGCAAGTTTATAACTCGGTTAAAGATAATGCATGATGAAAATGTTAATCGCGATGCAGTGTTATAATCGTGAGCAGTGTATGACAAGATGCAAGTTTTGGAAAAGGTCAGAAAAGGAAAGTTGACGCCGCCCGGACCAGCGCTGTGCACCAGCTTTGCAGCCAGACGTATAAATACTGTTTACTCGCTATAGTATTAAAAATAATCACTTACTTTTTAATTTGTGTATTTTATAAGAACGGCGATCTGGTGGAATGATGTCAAAATTAATTAAATTAAAAAACTAAAAAAGTTGAAGAGAAGAATATTATACTAAATATTTCTAGATCAATATTCGACTAATAATATATTTCTTTTTAAATGGTTCTATATACATTTAGGTAGTAAAGATCTGACCAAGAAAACCCGAGTTATGGTAAACATATTTTTTTACTTTATTTAAACGAATTAATAAAATTAGTAAGCTGTTCAGTAAAGTATAGGTATCTTAAAAGTAAAATAAAGTAAAATATTTATTATAGTTGATGATATATTTTCTAACTTCAAGGATTCAGAGACGACTATAACTATAATATACTGATAATTTATTTCTTAATTCAATGAATTTTTTTGTGATTGTAAGATTGATATATAAGGACTGCATAAGTCCCTAGGAGTTGTATCAGTGAAATATACCTATATAAATTTGTTGCAATCATAGACCTAGAAAACTGGACAGTACATTTCCTAGCCAGATGTAAAGAAATTATCGCAAATGTGTCACAGAGACGAAGCGAAACTGAGGTCTCTTGTCTCTTTCTAATTTATTTTTAGACATAATAAGTGGAAAGAGACCACAGGTTTGTTTCGGCTCTTTCTAATGTTCGATTTTGTGAGACTATTGCAGTGTTCATAGGACAGATAACAGAACTCGATGCCTATGATGGTGGCAAGTACTAAGCATATGGATGCTTGTTGCCACCATAGACTTCGCCTGATGTTGAACTAATAAAGGACTAATCTTACTATTTGAATCAATGAAGGTCATTAATTTGAACCATAAATTAATTTCAAGAGTTTTTTATAAGAGCGAAATCAATCGAAATTGATAAACTTCTTTTCGTATAAACATTTTTTTTTAACCAAATAAATGTACGTTTTAGATCAACCCAACTAAAATTTATAACCATAAGACAGTTGATGTTCTTGTATAGAATAAATACATTTTTATATGCAACATTACAATTTTCTTCGTTTGAAACAAAAAATAATTTTGCGCCAACATCATGGTTTCCTAAATTCTGCGGTATCTTTCGTTTAAAAAATTGTATCTTAAATCAAAGCCAGTGAAATGTTCAGTTAAGATAATATTATTTTTAATTAGATAATTGCTTAGCGGCACACTTTTCTGTCTTTCGTGGTTAAGAAGGCTTGTTAAATAGTCGTAACAATAATAATTAAACATAACACTGTATAATAAGCTAAATGCGAGAATAGCTGCTAGCTCGACAAACGTCCGCCAAGTCACACAAAGGCAGTGCGGGTAGACTGACTATGGGTGCGTTCGTTCTGGGATTATGAGTTCCCACGAATGATACTTTTCACACTTTTGATAACGACAGTTTTGCCACCGACACCTACCGTTTGTTTAACAATGCTTATCTTGACAGATTGTAATTTTGGACCGAAACATTTTTTGTTTTAAAGAACCGTACGCAACTGGTACAAAACGGTATCCTATTACTAAGACTTCGCTGTCCGTCTGTCACCAGGCTGTATCTAATGAATCGTGATATTTAGACAGTTGATATTTTTACGGATAACGTATTTATGTTGCCGCTATAAAATCAAATACTAAAAATCACAATACAATAAAAATTTATGGCGGCTCCCATACAACAAATGTGATTTTTTCGCTCGTTTTAACCGATATTGATAACGGCAACAAGAAGACGCTTGAAATATTCACAGAATATTTAGTTATATATTCACTGTACAAATAAATAATGAAATTAAAAAACAAATAATTAAGGGGGGCTCCCATATAGCAAACGTGATTTTTCTTGCCGTTTTTATAGATAATGGTACGGAACCCTTCATGCGCGAGTCCGACTCGCACTTGGCCAGTTTCTGAACCTTAGTAAATGGTTTGATTCATGTGTCCTATTACGTTTCCAACACAAACAAAACAATTCTCCGTTCCATTCACCGTATTTTATTTCATGTCTGTAATTTTCTCCAAGACTTTTAACGGCCTGGGTAGCCGGTCATTTTGTCAAATTAAGGTTTTGTGGGACACAATTAACTAGGTTGGTCGTAAAAATTTTACTTTATGGAGTTTTTATCAAATTGTTTTATTTAACATCATCCAGTGACTTGATGATAATTTATAAATAAAAACTTCTAAACCTTTGCACAATAAAAAAAATCTACTTAGCAAATGCGAGTTGAATATATAGTTCATAACTTAGAACTAGAAAGGTCTTTGTTAGTTATTACCATTAATTATTTTTTACTAAGTGTCGTAGTGATCTTTTATCATTAAGTTATTTTTAAGAACTTGAGTTTTGATATTAAGGTTTTAAATAATGACCTCAAAAACAACTTTAAAAGATAAATAAAAAAATCTGTACCGAATTAAATACGTGAAATTAGAATGTCGGAAGGAATTTCGTGTAATTATTAACCTAATAGGTACTTTCCAAAATTACATATGACGAAACCACGTGGGGGCTTCGCGACCAGTAGTCTACCACCCGTATAGTAACAAATTAGGTTTATTATTTTATACTCTGCACCACGCTAACCTTATAATTACTAGAACGAACAAAATCTTTCAACGAAAAAGCCTTTATATAATCAGAAGCGGTACTTTAATTCTGGAGCTTTAAATAACTTGGTACAAGGCAGGAACGTCTGCCTGTACAGACGCTGACTCATATATTTGATGAAGACAAAAACAAAATGCGAAAACTTAGACACAAAACTAACTTTGCAGCCATCTCCTTTAATTATCCCAATGATTTCAATCTTAATCTTTTAGAAATAAGAGTTATAAGGGTTATAAAAAGGAGTTATTCTAGTGGGATAGTTTTAAATAAATCTTCGTGGAGTTTTGGTCGCGTCTCTAAAGGAATTTTTAAATAACACTTTGAGGGAACTCATTAAATTGTAGTCGTTAACGGGTTTTTTGTTACGGTGTATAATAAAGTCTGGCTAGACGTATTATTTTAGTTTTTTGTTAGATGAAGGTAGTTAGTGTACGTTGTTGTAACATGCACATGTCTTTATGATTGTATCACGTGTGAAGCATAATTTGGACGGTTTTGACTTTCGGATACTCTATTTTGGAAGAGGATTCAATTCCCTATAGTATAGGATTAGTTAGGTAATTACTTTAGGGAGATAAGATGGTAGTATTTTCCATATAAAACGTATCAGATTACGAGATTAACATTTAATTATCTTGAACTAGAATTTGATGTTCTTTGCAAAGATCGAAGCATATAGTTTCAGACGCTATTGAAAAAAAAGATACAAAGAAACATTTTTTTATATATTTTTTTTCTCAGATATAATATGAATTATGATATATTTTTGAGGTACCTTATTAATATTTATCAACAAAATGTATGGTAAAGTCAAAACCTTTAAACACATTTATTGAACAAAAAAAAACATAATATTATTATTTATGCATTGGTCCGCTTGGTACCATACAATTGGATTGGATCATACTACACATACATACATATTTTTGAGTTGTTTAGTCTTAATTAACGGTAAAACTTATTTACAATAAAATCAAATACTGCTTCACGTTCTTTTTTTTTTTCTTAACTGACTGCAAAAAAGAAGAAGGTTCTCATTTAGAGTGTAAGTTTTTTGTGTGTATATACCAAGATATCTTTGCGGATTAAGAGCAGAGTTTAATAATTTTCTCATATCTATATGGAAGGGTAAATCTGCGGATTGGTCCTCTTTAAATTTAGTAAGGATCAGTCCAAGAAAACCTGAGTTACGTGAGAAAATGTCTTCCAGGTGTATTATTTAGACAACCTTTCATATGTACGTTACATTGCGCGCCACGTATGTTTTTGCGTGGCATAGGAAACACCACTGTGAATGAGACAAACAAAACAAAATATGTACGATAGAATTCGTATTTTAATACTTACTTACTTATAAGTAGCTTACTCTAGTTGACAATTTAACATTCTAGAGTGCACTGCGGTGGGCGAGTTACGGACTACGGTGCATTTTCCAAAATCGTAACCCATCTGATTTGGTACACGGTTTGAATATTAATTGCATGGACTTAGTAAAATTTACTAAAAGCATGCAAGTTGGAGAATATAAGTAAAAGTTAAAAAAAAAAAAAAACGGGTTGCACTCCGGGAGTGCCGGCAGAAGTGAAAACTTGAATATAATTTTTGATATTTTGAAATGATTAGGGAATAATTATGCCCGAATTGCTTTAATTATCAGTATAAAAGTACTATCATTTATGTGGTAGAATACAATATTCATTTATTGCCCTATCGTACACAAACATTTCAATTAATATTACATCGCCGCACGGTAGAAAGAGAGGAGGATACTCCCTCTCCTAATCTCCCTCCGTCTTACGAATTTTCGATCAGGTCACGTGATCCTGACGCGAGTTTAACATTTTTTACCCATCACAAAAAAGTGCACAACGCCGCTAAAGAAGTTTTCACTTCAAAAAAAAACGGGTTGCACTCCGGGAGTGCCGGCAAAAGTGAAAACATACTCGCTATTTACTTCCCATCACTTCTTATCCATATTTATTTATTAAAAATAATAACTTTTGTTTATTTACTTTTTTGACGTTGTATATTTGACAGCTCAATCTGTCATAGAATTAAAATCCCATATCCAACCTCCCTGTACTACTCAAAATCGCCATATACTAAAAATAAAAACTAACCTAATGTAAATAAAGGTCACGTGTCCTAACGCGAGTGACATCTTACGTATTTGCGATCAGGACACGTGACCTGACGCGAGTTTAACAGTTTTTACCCATACCAAAAAAAGTGCACAGCGCCGCTAAAGAAGTTTACACTTCAAAAAAAACTCATTTGTAAAACGCATAGACAGCAATCCTTTACCGTATTTTGAGAACGATTGCGTCGACTTGCAAATCGCCTATTTTCGTAGTGCGTCGGGTTTTATAAACAAGCATGCAAGTTATACTGAATGCTTCATGTGTTCGGTTCTGGCCAGGGAACAAAGAAACTTTACTATGTCGGAAGAAATATGTGAGGTTGTGGTACTACACGGGGGAGGTCAAGCATATTATTTGTACTTTATATTTAAGGAGAAAGATAAGGTAGAAATTTAAATTGTATTTTTTATGCTTTTTATTCAAGCAAATCAAATTAAAAAAACAAACGAGTCAAGGGTTCAAGCGAATGAACATACTTAAACCAAAAATATTAATTTAAGCAAATTTTCCTTACGGTATCTACATATAAGAAACTCGTATCATATCACTTGAGACTGTAACTTGGAGCGGAAGTAGGTAAGATGTAAGTTCTCACCACTAGGTACTTCCTGTACCTACCTAGAATGATGGTGTTTTTTGTCTGTGTAGAAGCGCGATCTAAGAAAGCGAGTTATACCATGAATATTAATACAGTTTAGATTTCCTGTGAAACTAGTTGCTCGTCAGCCCCCGATACTACGTTGTTTTTGCTTACCATACAGTACTCAGATAACTTGTTAGGAATTTAAAAAAAACTTGATCGATTAATCGTGTGAAAGAAGTGGTACTCACAGATCAATATCTTTAAAGCTTTTGGTATATATACGTATATTTTTGTATGATATAACTACTTAAGTATAGTTTAATAATAAAAAAAATGCGACGAATTTAAAAAAAAACTTATAATGAAAATCTAATCTGTGACTGGCCTTAATAAGAATTACCCATACACATCTAGTTCTTGTCCTATGGATTGCGCAATAGCCTTACATGAGCATCCTTTAGGAAAGAACAAAGTGAATCTTCAATGCTGGTAAAACCTGCAGTATCTTTTCTCTTTCTATCAACGACTACCATTATGTTTTTTATGTTTGAAACAAGTTAGAAAGAAACAGGAGACCACAGGTTCACTTCATCTCTGTCACACTTTTGCGCCCATTTTTTTCCACAGCTGCTAGAAAACGCGAAATTTGAAGATTATCTAGAGAGTAGATGTTGATAAAAGGAGAAAAGAGACCGCAGTTTCGCTTTGTCTTTTTCTAAAGGATGGTCAATTTTGTAAGACTATTGTTCAGTCCATAGACCGGATTACAGAACTATGGATGCCACCGAATGCTTTAAAAAAAAGTATATTTTGAAGATTCGTAAAGGTAGGTAAGTGAATTTAGCAAGGATCACAGTCTATCTACGAACGGAATTGTCTATATCACTGATTATCGAACAGTAAAACGTGCCTTATTACTTTTTCGTATATACTATAATTTTGGCTACTATATTTGTTAATTTCATTCAAGATGTATAAATCTTGTTTGCTTCTAGTTTTTTTTTTTTAATTCAACTTTTATCTTATGACCATCTGATCTTAGTGTTCTGATTAACACTACTGGACCACAACGTGGATTCTTAAGGCCTACCAAACAGCGATATATGTATAGATTACAGCAACGTTCTTATACCCGACCAAATTAAGAAGATATTTTTTATGTAACTATATTTCAAATATTCTGCACCAGGACTTATTGGTCAAATAATAACTTTTCCATGATCATAACCGAACAGTATGTGCTCAGCAAGTACAGTATCGGAATGATAAGGTGCGTCACCCTAAACCCCTTGCATCGGCAAAAAATGATACCTACCAAAATTGATAGACACAGACAATGACCATTAAATAATCAGCTTTGCGACTTAGTTCGAAAACGAACATTAATTTATATTTTACTTTTAGGAAAGAAGATATAGTTATGTGATTGTTTCCGAATTTCTTTTTTTGAGGTCGTACCAGGTAGAGAAACCACTCATGGTCTGTCTTTCTCTCATTATCTTTCATGGTCTTTTTTTTATTCACATGAATAGGTTTAACCTAAAATTTTTAATGAAAATTTCGATTTCAAAGAAAAAAAAAACTTCCGTCACCCACGGCGAAATTAAACTATTCAATTATTTTGTAGTAACCAGTAATTAATCGTCATTTGATTAACTCGCCGGTTGTTAACCAATTAAAATTCAACATAACTATCTGGTGAAGTTAATTTTGTTAAATTAACTAGCCATTAAATTAATTTTATTCATATTTTTAGGATGTAATTTTAAAAGCTTGGTAGTAGCTGTTAGGAAAAAATAATCTTAGCCAAAACTAAGCAAGTGTCCATTATATTGCATACCTAGTGGTGATAAGCTTTTAATATGACTCATTTTGCATTATTTCGTAAGTTTGGAACAGACGGATTAAAAACCAAAACTATTATATAATATTTATATATAAGTATGTATGTAGAGACGTAAAAACTACTTACTTACTTGGAAAGAATTACATTTTTCGTCAACTAACTTTTACCGTACTATAAATTTTTTTTTATAATTAACCTACAGTTTAATTTTTGTAGGGTTAAATTAAAAAATAAAAACTCATGAAGAATATCCTTGCTTAGTTTCATGTTTCTAAAATATCTTTGCTTAGTTTTATGTTTCTAGATTGTAGTTTGAGCTGTGTTTTGAGAATAAAAGAATTCCCAAGCAAAATATCATGAATTCGTAAACGTTAAATTAATTTTTAGCGAAATAGTTATTTTCCTGTACCTATAGAAATCGAATAATAATGGATTTCCAATAAGAGGAATTAGGCAAATCGGAGCAGGGTAATGATAGGGCGTTGTTAATTATTGTATTTATTATCTAAATTAACCACGTGATAAATTTTAATGTTGTTAAGATGACACCGATTTGATAACAAATAACAAAGTGAGTTTACAATGTAAAAAAAAAACCCTGGTTAAATGAAGATAACTATCATTATAAGTAGACTTGCAACGAATAGTATATTTGGTAAAAATATTCTGCAAGTGCTTGACCTCTCTCTCCCACACCGCGCCACCCTCACGCTCATTATATCGCTACCATGCCTACCATGCACATGTTTTGACATGTTTAGTTAGGTGCTTATAGTAAATACGAACATTTTCGTGCTCAGGGTTGCCAACGTAGGTTACTCAGAACGAGAATCGGCGATGAAAAAGAAAGTTTTATTATGCTCCTTCAGGGACAAGGTTTTTAAAATAACCAAATCAAATGAGCATAAACTTATCAAAAAGTAATCAACACCCATCCATGTATCAAATGTAGAAAGGTGAATTAAGAACAAAAGGATGACCAGGCAACCTTTTTTTTTTTTCGGTTAGTTTCGGGGAATCAAACAATATTTATTCAAATATAGGTTACTTAAAAAATTTGAATCGTCAATACAATGTAAACATCAACATATCAACGACCTTGGGTGCACTCAACACCATCTTCCAGGCAGAATGTGTCGGGATTACCCGAGCTGCAACTGCGGTCCTGTCTAGAGACACAAGCGATGCATCGATACGCATCATCTCCGACAGTGCCGCTGTGCTACAAGCTCTCAATAACAACCGCATCAACAGTGGACTTATCCTGGAGTACCACTGTGAACTGCAAAGAATTGCATTGAAGAACCGGGTTACTCTTCAATGGATACGTGGTCACAGTGGGTCTCTAGGCAATGATGCGGCAGATCAGTTGGCAAAGAGAGGATCGGGCACTAAAATATTGGGACCCGAACCAATCGTACCGATACCTTTTACACAACTCAGAACTGTGTTTAGGTGACAGAACCTTACAACTACACAACATACAGTGGGCAGAGCAAACGGACTGCAGACACACCAAGAATGGTCTCACATCCTTGGACGCTAGTCTGTCGCACAAGCTGTTACAACTAAGTAGGAAAAATCTATGCTACATAATTGGCATGATAACAGGTCACTGCCCGCTAAACAAACACTCTTTCAATATCGGCGTTACCGATAGTCCTCTATGCAGGGGCTGCATGGTATGAGTAACCAATGGAACGAACTGGTTACCTACGTACAATGGCCCTATCATGAGGCTAAGTGCGGAAAACATAAGTCCAACTAACTAACTAACTAAATGTAAACAATGTTAATTTCTGCCAAAAAGATACTGAATATGTGTTAGCTATTATTATTATTGCGTTAGCTATTATGTAACCATATGAATGCATTAAAGTGATAACTATTCATTTGAACTACTGTTATTAATGACTAACTCCAGTAATTATCTATATTACACCAAAACTCACCTATAGTATGGAAGTTGGTAATGCATTATTATTTTTTGATTAAAAGAAAATACACTTATTTTGCCAACCATCCTACTAAAACAAAAAATCGGTATTCGGCTAAATAGGATAAAAGAAGCCAAATCGCTCGAATACCGAATAGTAGCCGAATAAACCTTGCAAGCCTTTAACAATATCACTTTAAATAAAAAATATTTATATATTAATGTTATTCTTTTTAACATTTAAATCCAAACCGTGTAGTGTAATACCCAAAAAATATTTTCACTCACGAAAAACGTGATGTTCCTTCTATGGCTCGGTACAAGTACCTAAGAAAGAAAAACAGCAATAAATATTTAAATCAAACATACCTCAGCATTTTGGTGTAATACTTTATGACTTATTTTTACATTTTATCAGAAAAAAAATATTTTCTGATTTAAAAATTGTATTCAAAACGTAAAACTATTACATACTTATTTTGTGCATCTGCTTTGGCACAGTCGCGTAAAAGACGCAAATACCTGTTGAATAATAGTACCGATAGTATAACGCACGTATAAAAATATAGACCGAAGAAAGAAGCAGAAAGTACCTAAACCTAAAACCATCCATGATTGTTTCATTGTATCTTGGTCCATTTCATTGTATGTAGGTAGAGCTAGGAATTCTTGTCAGGACTTTGAGTTTATCGTAGATAATACTAGTTTAAAAACAAATCTTGAGGTTGCTTTTGAAATTTTTCGAAGTGAAAACTTCTTTAGCGGTGTTGTGCACTTTTTTTGTGATGGGTAAAAAATGTTAAACTCGCGTCAGGACACGTGACCTGATCGAAAATTCGTAAAACGCAGGGTGAGTAGGAGAGAAAGTATCCCCCGCTCTTTCTTCCGTGCGGCGTAAGTTCTGAAGTGTTAAATTTATAATGTAATATAAATTGTCATGTTTTAGGCCTATTTCAGTACTACCTGTACTTAGTATAGTTTTTGAAAAAGTCATACTTCCTCAAATGTTAAACCATTTCTGTATCAATGACTTACTAAGTAGTAAACAGTTTGGCTTTATAAAAGGCCGTTCCACAGCCGATGCAGGAGTGGCACTTTTAAAAAAAAAATTTAGGCCTGGGAGTATTCGCATGATGCTCTTGGAGTGTTTTGTAATTTATCTAAGGCATTTGACTGAGTCTAACATAAAAATCTCATCAGGCAGCTACATCACTATGGCATTAGAGGCAAAGCTCTCGACCTTTTGACCTTCTACATGAGTAGCAGAGTACAGAAAATATATGTCAACGGTGAAAGATCTCTGGGATCAGCAGTCACTATGGGAGTCCATCAGAGCTTAATTTTAGGTCCTTTTCTATTTCTTATTTACATTATTGATCTCCCATATTATTTAAAAACAATGAAATTGTCTTATTTGCTGTTACTCCTCCTTACTGTTAAAGTTCAGAGACGACAGACATGATAAATTAAATAATGCCCTTTTTAAAATTGAAAATTGGTTTAACGCTAATAATTTACATTGGATAGGTGACCAACTACATAGCGGCACTTTTTTCTTGTTTGTATCGGTAAATCATATAATGGTACGGAACCCACGGTGCGTGACTTCAACTCGCACTTGACCGATTTAAGTAGGTATAGAATTCAAAGTGAAGTATAAAATGTGTGTTTGAAGTCAACGCGAGGATTGTAGGTTAGGGTAAAAAAAAAACAAAATAAAATTTAAAATAATCTTTACAGATACCTGAATTTTACTTTGTATTTAGACTTTTAAAAGTTTTTAATGATACAACGTAAGATGGTTGTTCAAGTAGGCAGTGAGTATATTTTAAATGGGTTGGCAAAGCCCGAATGCCCCCCATGTTTAGGCCATAAGTTAGTTTGCCACTTAGGTGGTATAAAAGACTTACCATATAATTACTACAGAAATCCAAACTGGCAGTTTTTTATGTAAACGAAAGCGAACAAACATCAGTTCTTTAGTATTTGTAAAGATAATAATAATACACTAATGCTATTTGAGCTTCTCAGCAATTTCATTCACATAAGTAATACAAATAGAAGGTACTAAGTACTTACACAAATTAAGAGTAAAACATAAATATACTCAACACGGCTTTAAGGAATCTAGGTCATGTTGACGATGACAGCTAGCGGTCATGTACAATCTTGTCTCGCGATCTTTGACCTAGTACCATACCTACTTAGTACTTTAACTAACACTAAGTACATATTTTTTAGTAAAAAATAGTGAAGACAAGAGAATGTATGTATATATTCTCGGTTTCCATCCACAGAAGGAGGTAACCAGTTGCTGAATACAGACCTAGAATTTTTTTTTTTATATACCACTAAGGTGGCAAACAAGCACACGGTCCGCCTGATGGTAAGCGTTCACCGTGGCCTATGGACGCTTGCAACACCAGAAGTATCACTCACGCGTTGCCGACCCTTCAAAAATTCAATAACTTTTTCTTGAAGAACCCCATACTATAGTCCTTAGAGAAACCCTTGGCAGGGAGCTAATTCCACAGCCCAAGCGGTCGCGGGAGGTAGTTTCTCTGAAACCGCACTGTACGCGATGCTGGGGGCAGCCCCTTTTGATCTCACAGCTTTATTCGTGCGTGACAGGAGGTGAGCCTAACTTAGCAACACTACTTAGAATGCTGTGTATCTGGATTAAGGTCGCTTTATATCCCATAAGTCGTAATTTATAGTAGCTTAAAGTATTAAGTGGTAAAATGAAAGAGCAGAGGTAATATTTGGTAATAATTACACATTCTCCTAACGAACTTTACGAAGTAAGTCAGGTTTGGAAAGGTTAAGTAATAAATTACTTGAAATATCAAGTAATATACATGTGTTGTCAGTAGCACTTACGATTTAGTTTTTTTTTATAAACTGTTCTTAACTCTCAACCCGTGTTTACCCGTGTATCCAATGCATTCATTTTGTACGGGAAATAGAAGTGCGATACATTTATTCATAAATATGTAAAGTAATTTAAATGTTTACATATTCAGAACAACATTTTATTGCTGGTGGGTGCACGGGTAAACCGAGATTCCCCATGGTCCCACTCGTGGCATGAGTGGGTCGAAACTCAAAAAACATTTTCTACATTTTTTTTAACATTATATAGCTTCAAAATACTAGTATATATTTTCCGATAACCAAACCTAGCGCGAGCGGAGCAGCGGAAAAAGCTAGTAGATATATGTATACAACGAAAGTAATATCTACTTTGCACAAACACCATGAGTACTTTAAATCAGCTCTAATTACGACCATTTACAGTCGCAATCAATTCGAATCGCAATCGTTCGTAAATCGTATATATCCCGCTCTCATTTACTGATTTAGGGTTGGCGATATCTTATTTTAATAATGACGAAAATTGGGGACTTTATATAAAAATAATTAAATTTCTCAATAATTATATAACACTTAATTAGAATATGGTTGTGTAAGTGTTTTAGCTGAATGACCCATTTTATATTAAAGAGTGAACACTATGGTTGTTAAAATATAACAATATATTAAGTTAGTAAAGTGGTTTGAAGTCTTATCTACAGAGTACTTTATTTATACTACCGAATCGAATCGTAGTGACCTGTAACGGAAAACATAGTAACGTAATTTTTGAAAAATACTAAAATTTTACTTAATTTAAAACCTAAGCAACCCTGAGTCTAAAAAATTACATCATTTACATAAGATCCAGTGCAGACTAGTGTATGTTGTGACATGTTTGCACTAAATACATTATGTATGCCAGACGATGATCGATGTACGGCAGAGTGTGGGGGAAAGTATGTGGTCTGGTCTTAATATTTTGCAGTGTACGGTCGACCTAATATTTATCGACTAGATTTATCGATACAAAAAACATGATACATTACTGCTTCTGTTCTTAGCAGTTAAGAAATATCATAAATAAATCGCACTATTATTGCTGCAAAACGCTTTTATTATTATTTTGCTACTTGCATCTATACATAAATCCATGGGTTTAAAATATACATATATCCATGGGTCTAGAATATAAATATATCTATGGGCTATAAGAAAGGTGAGCCAACTGCTTTTTTATACAACAATGTATGTTTTGTGACTATTTGCGGATATTTACTGATTAATTGGTTGACATGATGCATAAATAAAAATTAAGGATATTCCGATTCGTCTACTATTCGACTATCCGGCCACTTTCGTACTCGGTGACTATTCGGCAAAGCGCGCCGACTAGTACTGCGATTGGGAGCAATCGTCTGTGGTCGAATATTTAATCACAGAAGCTAACTAAGGTATAAGGGGTTGGATGTCGGTATATGATATGGTTATTTATACTCGTAGTATTTGTAGTCCTACCACGAGAAATTATCATTTAGTACTGCGCACACATAACTTTAAAAAAATCATATACGAGACTTTCCTTTTAAAACAATTAAATTTTAAGTGATATCTTTTACTTTAATAAACAATAACAGTATTGTCTTTATTTTTTACACTAAAACACCGCTCTAAACAAAACATGTTTGGACACGTTCGCAGGCGGCGGTAGCGACTTGCGCGCAAATTCGTCGTCACGGAAATTGCCGAATACGCCCGAAACCGTGATCGACATGGCCGATTAGTCGGCCGTCAGCTAGGAAGTCATAGTCGGCACATCTCTAAAATAAAAATGTATTTTGATTTTTATCTGTTTTAAAATAAAAACGGTAATGTACTACTTACTACACTCTAAAAATTAGAAAATAACTAATTACAAAACATTATTGTTTTACATAACAAATGAAAAATTCCTAATGGCCTACGTGACTGGAAATCAAATTTCTTTTATAACGTGAGATAAGCAAGCAGTCTGACGCGCTACTTTATTATCTCTTTAGACAAAAAAAAAAACTCCTGCTTTTAATACACTAATAATTTTATTCCAGATAATAAGTCTTGCGTAAAAAATACATAACTCTTTAAACTAACGACCTCTTATTTTAAATGAATTTTTTATTTGAAATAAAATGTAGATATTGGAGTTTCAAATCAACGCCTAACGTTTTACCAAATGTCACAGATAAAAATATTGATATGGCGTAGGCGAGATGGCATTGACATTATGCACTTACCGCAGGACAAGTTTATCTGTTCAGTTGGTCAGAACTGAACTAGTGACACTCACCATATTGAACCTTCGGATTGATTACGGTAGCACATAGACATAAATGCTTCTTAGCTTGGAAGACACGACAAAGTTTAAATTTCGAATGCACATCAAACGTAAATACTGCATGGTTGTTACGTCTTCAGCTATTAGTCCGGGAGTCCGTGAGAATGTTTGTTTTTAAACACATTTTAATTGTCGAAGTGCTTTGATATTTGGGTACAAATAGAAGTAAGCTCTGTGTGAACGGGAAGCAATGTTAGGCACTATTTAGAACAATTAGTTTGTGACTAATTCGTCGGCCATTTCGGGACTATAAAAATTTAGCATAGTGGTATTTAGTACCTTTATGTTCAAATTTAGAACGTTTTAATTGCCAGTAAATTTGGACGTTTGTTATCTGTGAATACTCAAAATTGGGTTGAATTTTTTTGGAACGTTACGTTCCCTGGGAAGGAAACTTTAGCAGAAGATTGTTAATTGTGGATGTTTAATTAGTATTATAATTCTATAAGTGTATCTACCATTTTTAAAATAGTTGTAATATTTAACATCCACCATTGTTAGAAATCTAATAAAATGGCTACCACGGTTATGCCTAGTATGATAAAACCCTAGAATAAAGTTAATTTTGTTCAATTTAAAACTACTTAGTGTAATCTTTATCATCATCAATGTGATAATTATAAAATTTAAAAGTTCAAGTCTTGTTTTTGGCTAGTTGGAGCAATAAACTAATCCAAAGGGTTATTTAAACAAAACCGTATTCATTGGATGGCCAATATGTATTTTTTTAAGGAATTTTATCCTATCTAAAATTCATATCAATTTTTCATGTTTTATAGTTGCACGCTCTTATTATTACTTAGATGGTTATTGCGGAAAATAAAATATTGATATTTGTATTGTGTACTAAACAAGCAGTGTGGCACATTCCGCTAGTGCTATTGACAAACTATATATGCAGGAAAAAAAGTGCAGTGACACCATAAGGCATAGGCACGACCCTGGTATTGTAGTGTTGTGTGTGGGTTTCTTTTTAGCCTGTTGGTATAGGACTCTAAAAAACTACAGTCGATCATTGAATAACTTCAACTGTCATTCTACTTCCAACACCTGCCACAGTCATAAACTCAAGATTTTGACAGATGGCATTAAGACAATAGTGTGTAGTGAAGTGAAGCGTTAAATTCACGACTTTGTAACAGTTTAACAACCAGACGAGATGTTAATCTGAAACTCGATCGTGACGACAAATTCGAACATTTGCACGAAGCGTTGCAAAACGCTGAGGTTTCGTGAACCGATAGTATCGCGCTTCGGTGTTAGCGATCGTGCGATACGGATGTGCGATATTTATCGTCAGACGTCGGAATAGATCTCGTCTGTTTACGGAACTATTATCTATCACGTCAAGTGTAAGTTGTATGCGCCTTTAGCCCTTATTACGTATTTTAGATACAATAGAAATAAAATATTAAAAAACATTTTTTCCATAGCATTTGTGACAACCCTGTTTAAGAAATAGTGCCACTGGAATTTTAAAAGTGTACATATGAAACTTAGGTTATTGATTATTAATATTATTATTACTTAATTGGTTTGACATACGATGACATATAATGTTTATCACAAAAAGAAACAGACAAACAAACATACGTACATACATACACACATACAAATATGAACTCTGAAAACATAACATTACACTCTTTTTTTCGGGCAGTCGTGTTATGTTATGATCATCACACATAAAATTATCAACCAACTAATATTTGGTCAAAATAAAGCATGAAATTTAATCACATCCTATCGTTGCTATGGTGGTAAAGGGAAAAAGACTGGTGAGTGTAAAAAACTGAGCGAAGACCCCAGTCCCAGTGAACTTTCGAGCCCCACTTACACTTGGTTAGTATTACGTATACATATGGGCAAATAAATCGCTATGACTATCATTTATGGTTGACAGTTTAGTGGAGTTCAATAAAATTCAAAAGGAATCATTAGAAACGCCAATAAAGACATGTTTTATAGATTGATGGCGTTTTCTGCCTTTTGATGGATTGATTGGTTGATTACGATGGATTTGAATGTAGTTTCTGATCTATCGAATGGGTAATTAAAAACGATTAAATGACTAAGGATAAAAAGACAACTGTAACTGTTTAGTACAATAAAAGGTCAGTTACAAATTTTTAAATAAATATTAGATTTCTTATACTAATGCGTATAAGGATGATCTGAATTATTCGTTTGTAACATGCAACTTATTAAACTAAGTACCTATTAACTTATTCATAGGAATAGATAATTGCTTTTTTTGTAATAGTTGTCAATAGATAGGCAACCATTCTAAAGTAAAGTACGAACAGATGAAATAACATATAACAACAAAGACGAAAATCTTTGGACGTCTAAATTAATAATTAATGGAGTAGGAAAATTTAAGTTATTGTACTGATCTTTGCGTAAATACTGCGATATTCATCGCCATGCAAATACGTGACAGAACGGATTTAAAGGAAGAGTAAAATCGATCGTATTATGTTTCGATTCACTCGATGGATCCAATTATACAATTGAACCGAGCTAACTTTGCGAACTTAGCGTGCCATTAAGTTAGCACGAATCAAGGAGTTACTATGTGAATTCGTTCCAATTGCTTGTAGGTGATATACAACAAGAGATTCATAGTGATACTGCAAGCGTTTGTCTTATTTATATTTACTATTAAAAAAATCAAGGCAGACTGCAGTGTACCATAATACAATATGCTATACTACCTTAGATTTTGATCATATGAGCATTTTCGATAAAAAGTCGTTTGTGCTCACTGAAACGACTGAAAAGGTGTGTTACCAAGAGAATCTAATAGCCTCTTCATAAATGATGCAATTAATCTTAAGAAACTTTAAGCTAAAGAAACGTATATACTAATTTGATTAAAATAGCATTCTTGGTATGGATTGTAGTTGAAAATGAGTTTTGCACGATAACTCGTTGTAGAACCTTACTTTGTAAATTCACACGATTTAAGTATTTAGAGTTGATTGAAATTCACAGCACGTCTTCCAAATGTCACAGTAAGAGCGCCATGTGCTTTTGCAATGATAACAATAAACTGATTACAATTTGGAAATAGAGAATTTCTTTATATTTTGAGCGAGTTAGCTAATAACAAAAAAGACGAGTTATTGTTTTAACACTTGTTGCTGATTTTTTACTTTATCTTGCATAATCTTATTTAAATAAATGTAAATATAAAATGAATGCGATTGAAAAAAACATGTCATTTATATTTATTTATATGCTGCCTTTTAGAAGTGATTGTTGATCGATAACAGATTAAAGCAGCCTTATACAAGTCCAGTCCGGACTATCAAGATAGGCCAATCAAAGAACCAGCCCTATTCATTCATTTATACAATGTTCATACATTTATACATGTGCTGTTGGACACAATCGGTCTAATGAACGACGGCATTCGATTTAGTTGGTGCAACTGAGATTCTAGTGGTGATACTGGGCTGGTATGACGTAATAACTGCTGGGTAGGTAGGTAAAGTGGTGAAAAGGACACTTCTACACAGGAGGGCGAGGTAAATGAATGAAAATGAATGAATGGATGTAGAATTATAGAAGATCCTTTCGCATGGTTTAGTTCGATGTGATCTTTCTTCATTTAATGTCACTTTTGTTGGGAATATTTTAAAATTGTTTACCTACCTTATAATACGCATGCCATTCATTCTAGAATTTGTATAATTAACAGTGGTGTCTGGTATAAATTATTGTTTTAAGTTTTGTTTGTTTGTGTATACTTTGTTACTAAAATAAACAAAACTGCAACTATAAAACAGAAGGCGGACATATCTGTAGAAGGGATTTCTTTATGTCAACCCTGAACATTTACAACGAATAGTGACTGTTTAGGCTAAAGCACATACAAATAAAAGACACAATATAATAGGTAAAAGATAAATCGACCAGATACATTGTAGGACGAAAATCTTATAAAGAAAGATACATACAAATACATATGTTTTTGTAGCTTTGGTTTTATGTTAGTCTTACGTAAAAAGGTGTATTGTTGAGGATCGATGTTTACCTGAAAAAAAAAACAATACTTAGATTAAATTGGTACTTACATATTATTTTGTTTACATACTTTAATTAATTAACAACTACCTCAAGCTTGCTGTACATGATTACTGCCATGAAAGTGTAATGGAAAAATAAAATCAGTGTGTAGGCGCCTTTAGACCTCCCTAGCAGAGAGAGGGACTTCCCGCCTTTAACGTGTCCCACAACCAAGCCATTTAGAGCGCTTCCTGGTTTTTATCCCGACGGATACTGCATTATTTGTCCAATACTAGTGTCTATTATCTTAACGATGTGTTAGTTTAAGGTTCAAATACAATCAATGCACGTTATAATTAACGAACTTTTGTTCTGATGACAGAAGCCGTCTAGGCAGACATTAAATTTTCTAGACGTTTCACTGAGGTGAGGAAAAGGTTGTTGTTAACTTTGCGCGGCTTAGAAAAATTATGGAATGTAGATTAATCGTTTTTTTTTGAATTTTTGTCAGTTGAAAAATCCGATTAGGTATTGGGCCCATCCCACACGGGGCTACAATATTAATTAATATAAATTATATTAAGGCACATTACGATATATATTCAATAGTAAACTTCAGATTACCATACACGCAAATGTGATTTTTTTTTGTGATACACACGTACGGTAAATAGTTAATTACGAATAAGTGTCAAATTTAAAAAACTAAAACGCAGCGAGTGTTTGTAAAGGCATACATTCGGAATAACCCTTTACGCTCACGTATCATACAACGTTTTTCAATGCATTTTGCGAGGAAGTAAAAGTTAGACATAAATGTAAACTTCATCAGAACTCATTTTTAAAATACAATGTTTACTAAAAACAATTAAAGCAGTGTTACAATAAAATGGCGCGATTTTTGCAGACAGGTTACAGGTTTTTTTTCTTCACGAGGTAAAGGCATAATAAAAAAGACTTTACGAGCAACTACATACATTAAAAATATATTTTAGTTTTGTATGGACATATTTTGGCATATTAAGATATATGGTAGCTTCGTAGCTTCAGAGTCAAACTTATCTCAACAAAATATGCTGGAAACAACGTGTCAAGTCTCGGTTGAGTTGATTTGTCTAAAAAGCAGTAAAATGTCAAACAGCCCAAGTCTTGGAGGTAGATACAAGCAATCTGTGCCTAATTATATGATCCGTAAATATTTTAATTAGTGACAAGGCAATAAGGTTAATATATTATTATTATATGTTGTAATTTTTTACATAACTTGTACAGTTGAAAATGTTGTACAAATTATTGTTACTATTACGTTCTTCTGTTTTCTTAAGTTTAAGTTATTAAACTTAATTTATAAAACCTTAACAGCGACTAAGTCATATAAGACCTCACAGAATAACATATAATACCCCAATGCTGCTAGACAGAGGCGTGAAAGTACGTCAAAAGTCTTCTAGAAAAAGATAGTACGGCATTTGTCTTGCGCCCGAGACTTGCGGGAGCACCACTGCAGATCCCCCCAGATACCATCCATATACTTATATCGACATATTTTTTTATAATATGTACCTTAATGAAACAATATATCTATAAAAATGTGTATATATACATAAATATATTACACATTCTTTGTTTTAAAAATAACATCGGTATTTAAAAAAAAACAACAGCCTTTAAGCTTAACAAGTAGCAGAGATCCTAATGATGAAGCGCGATTCTATTGAATAGACTACATATATCATTAGGCGAGCTTTTCATTTGCCTTTACTATGAGAAAGCTTTGATTTATAACGACCCGGCCGGTGAACGGCTTGCGTTCGTCTGACATTTTGTAACGAATTTATTATAGGTTAAGACTGGAGAGCTTTAAAGATATCTGAAAGTTCAACTAAGGTGGTAATTTAAGTTGAATTGTAAATTCAAATGTTTCAATTATTTACTTCGTATTATATAAAACAGAATGGCCGAAGTTTTTAAGGAAAAGAACAAAAATGTGACTACAAAGAGAATTGTAAAAACGATTAAGCACATACAAATAGTGGAAAGTTTCAAAACTTCGCCGAGGCAGAAATAACCTACATAAGAAGCTTAAAACAATGAGTAGGTAATGTATATAACATTATGTAATGATTTGTAGAAAAATTACATGCGAATTGTTAGTATTACAAAAATAGGCTTTTCTTTAAAAATAATTAATAATTGAAAACTATTCTTTGACATGCCAAAGTATTGCAATTTAATTCTCTTTTGTGTTGTTTGTTGTGTTTGAGAAATGTTTTCTTATTTAGAGATTTATGCATATTTTATTCATAGCAAATATTTTCCATTCAATATCCTATGCGTTTTGAAACATGAATATGAAATGAAAACTGCCGACAATCCTCATAAAGTGGTCCCGAACGAGAGCTTTCATAAACGTTGTTATATTTATGGCTGATAGATGAGACTTTCGAAGGCATTTAGTGCGAATGAGATGGGAAGTAGATGAAAGTTGCTCTTTTCCATTGAACTGAAGTTTGTACCTTATTTAGTATTCGTATTTAGTAACTTGGCAATCTAAGGTAGTAAATTAAAAGGTAACAAAAGAGTTAAAAATCATTTTTAAAGATGCTGTTAAGAGGCTATGCTACCTTATTTATTTTTTTGGCAACCGACTAAAATTTAATACCTCTGCTCTTGAAAACACGATGAATGAACTTTTTTCGATAGAAAAAAAATCCTAAAGAGACCCCTTTTCACTGTTTTTTTTTTTAAGTTTTCGAAAATAAATCTTTAAAGTTCTAAGTGCTATCAGTTTCCAGCTTTGCTACAGCATAGCAACAGATGTATAATTTTTATTAGATAATTTATTTATCTCTGCTTATAACTTGGACCACACTTTAGTCCGATAAACGACTTTTTATAATTTAATTCTTTGTGTTTATGTCCTGGGCCACACAAAACTATACAGAATAGGAATACCACACACACACAAACCCTCACGCACCCTCAGACATAAATACCTCTCCAACACATACACTCGCATTCATAACAAATGCACCCAACTAATCAGTACTGATTGGTGTTCGAACTTTTTGCAAAAATATTTATTATCTACCCACTCACAGGGCTCAACTAGTAGAATGTAGTTCTTATTTCTATAATTTTTATTGCTCTGCTATAATTTAAGTTAAAAATGTTGAATTATACAAGTATTTACATTAATCAAATAAATGTGTATAACCTCAGTACTCAGTAAAAATGGTAAGCAGACGACAGGGGGGCACTGGTTCCTGAAACACAGGATATTTTTTCCTATCTTGGGAGCCAGGGAACTCAAGACTGTAATACCAAAATTGTTTAACTATTACTTTATCTTCTATATATTACTTTATACTTCGTATGGTTTTCTATGTAACTGGCTATCAATAAATAAATTTATTATTATTATTATTAAATTATTGATTTATTCAATGTATCTCAATGAAAATCTCAGTAAATTGCGAAGTAGCGCACTACTTACGCACTCTTAGTTACATATCGCCTCATCCTTGTTTTAACTGTTACGTACTACTGCCTCTTAAGCTCAAAAATCATAGGGTGGAATTTGCCTTGACCTCCGTGGCGAAAAGCTGAAAATGATTTTATATCAGATTTATTGTGTTTGTCAAAATACTAGCTTATTTTTAGCTCAAGTAGAAATTGTATAATATACTACGCGTACTTACTACTCATTATAGTTAATAGTATTTTTTGTATTAATAGACCAAACCAAAAATAGAAACTCCGAAAGATTACTTAAAGTTCAAAGAGTCTAAGGTCATGTTGAACTATACAAATAAAAACTTAAAATGGCAAATTCACAGATGAAATAGAGATATCTTGATATGTTACAACTTAATAAAGATCGTAGTGTTAAAATGTTAATTAACTGAAAGCCATGACGGCATAGTTGGCAAGTTAGTGGTTTTCGCAAAAACACGGGTTAAACCCTCTTTGGTAAGTCGCAATTCAGAAACCTACCTAACCTACTTATGTTAAAGTTATCAATCTGTACTAATATTATGAAGAGGTTATATTTTTACAAAGTTGTTGTGTGCTACTTGCAAGAGTTAATGTCTACAACTGCTGAAAGCTAAGCTATCCCTAAGTAACGTGGGCTATAAAATGATTTGATTAAAATAAGATTTTGATGTGAAATATGAATAATGTTTGTAAATCAAGTCAAAAAATGCACTATTCCTTTAAATTCCACTAAATTAAGCAACGAGGTAAGCTTTGGCGTAAATTTTGGTGCAGGTATATCTTGAGGAACTTAAAATGATATAGAAATGGAGGTACTTTTTCGCATGTTGCACGTTGTAACAGTGCATTTTTAGGGTTCCGTAGCCAAATGGCAAAAAACGGAACCCTTATAGATTCCTTATGTCTGTCTGTCTGTCCGTTCGTATGTCACAGCCACTTTTTTCCGCAACTATAAGAACTATACTGTTGATACTTGATAAGTAGATGTATTCTATGAACCACATTAAGATTTTCACACAAATATGGAAAAAAAAAACAATAAATTTTTAGGGTTCCCCATACTTAGAACTGAAACTCAAAAATTTTTTTTTCATCAAACCCATACTTGTGGGATATCTGTGGATAGGTCTTCAAAAATGATATTGATGTTTCAAATATCATATTTTTCTATACTGAATAATTTGCGCGAGAGACACTTCCAAAATGGTAAAACGTGTGTCCCCCCCTGTAACTTCTAAAATAAGAGAATGATAAAACTAAAAAAATATATGATGTATACTTCAACCGAAAATTGGTTTGAACGAGATCTAGTAAGTAGTTTTTTTTAATGCGTCATAAATCGTAAACCGCAATTTACTTTTCATTAAATCAACTCAAATATATAAAAAAACATATTTTTTTGTTTGTGTTCGTAAAGTACGTAAATGGTGGTAGGTACGGAACCCTCGGTGCGTGAGTCCAATACGCACTTGGCCGGTTTTTTGGCACTGAGACAGTTGGAGGGACAGAGAAGCACAAATAATTTTTTTACCCGATTAAAAGCACGAGAATGAGCTTTTCTGCGTGTCAAACTGCAGGGTTTGTTTAGTATTTTAATGATTTTTTTTTAAATCCACGAATTTATTACTTTAGGTTAATTTATTCGATATGAGTATAAAATTGATTTCATCTGTTAGTATGTAGTTATACATATTATATGAGCTGGAGGACGTTGGTAACATCTTCTTTTGATGTCAAAACACTAGGCCCATTGGGTGCAAACGCAGTTTTAAAGGTACGACTATTTTTAAAAAGACTGGTAATTGTGAAACATGATATAAAATCTTCTCAATACTTTTTTGTTTTTATGAACGTTTTCATATTTAGTAGTACCTTCAACATTCATGGCTTTCAGCAGATGTTTTTAACTAAATATCATTTAGTTAAAAATATCTGCTGACATCTGTCGTGAGAGAAACCACTTAAATATTATAATTAAGTAAGGAAAATGTTAAGTTTCATTAAGTTGCAGTTGTTGAGTGCTGCGCTCTGACACACTGTTATTACCAGCGGCAAGCAAAATCATCAATAAATTGTTTGTTGCTGAAATTAAGTACATATTGTACCCACTTATGCTGAGATAGAATCAAAAAGCATATAACTGCAGATTAGTATAATATGTTTATTATCATCATGTCGGCCTGAAGACGTCCAATGTTGAGAACAGCCTTTCCTTATACATATGTCTAAACAACAGTCGATCTTGAACCCCGTAGGTACTTCTTCCAGTGGTTTACTGCGGCTCTAACTAGGTCTTTTGCTATGGTAGATGGCCACCCACATTGCTTCTGCCAGTTCGTGGCCAGCACTCTAGAAAATTTCCGCCCCATTACTTAAAAATAAGTTCGACGAGCTATGTGGCCTGCCCATTGGCACTTCAGCTGGCTCACTATTCTAGCTATGTCAACTTTATTTCTTTGGCGATATTTTTTTTTTAGTTACAGATTTTATCGTGCAAATAAACACCTAGCATAACATTTATAGCATTAATCCTATTTTAGAAAATTTACCTACTTATATTAGTACTAGTACTAACTGACGTATGTAACAGTAACACAATACAATCAGAAAAAACACTTGTTCAAATCTACAACCGTATGTACGAAATTCTTTTCACTAATGGCTACATTTTTGCTTGTGTTTACCTTTAGTTTACATTTATTGGTTTTGTTCGTTTTGGAGGACAACCCACAGCTGGGAGTACTGGCTCTCAATTGATTAACGGCCGAGTTCTGACCACATGCCCATTGTGCACAGGGTTTTGATTATCTGGACTTGCATAGTGATATATGGCGGATGTTGGTGGTAAATTTTGTATAAATTGTAAGAAAATATGAACTTAAACAATATTCGTGTATGATTTTTTCTTCATGGTATATTTCGGAATATTTTGTATCAAAGTATGTAGGTACCTATTGAAAAAAAATGTCTTTGTCTAAAGAGACACTAGGACACTACGACACTAGTAGCTAGTGACATCATGTAGATAACATAAGTGATATAAAAAAGGTTAATTTAATTAAAAAATTCAATTAAATTAACTGGTCTTTACAACATTTGATTCATTGCGTTTATATTTCCTACACCCTCTACTATATTTTTCTCCTAATTCAAAAATATGAACTTATCTTAACAATTCACTAAAGTAATCAGTCAAGTAGTATATTTTTGATATAAAGTTAAATGAATACAGTCTCTTTGAACCAAATCTCGTCCTACATCTACACTTCTAGATCCAGTAATGTATTCAGGTAAGCTCAGTTTCGCTAGCGCTATCGCTCGGCGGTGGATGCAATCGGTACACGTCTCCCACGCTAATAGACTCCGTGGTCTGCGCGTTGACACCTGACAACTATTCAGACTAAACAAACTGTAAACCTTTTACTTTCTGTATGATATACTTGCTTTTCTTCTATATAGAACTCTATGTCTCATAGCACTGAGCCTCTACTATTGCTTTCGCAATTTCGAATTTCGAGTTTCGAGTTCGTAGTAGATCCCTGATTTATCATATTTTTTTAAGATATTGCCTCAGCCATTTTTGTCCCACTACAGGAGCACCTAAAGAAGGAAGCTTAGGCCATAGTTAGAGGCTACTCGACTGTCAGTTTTCAAGATTAAAGTTTGCCTTATTAGCCTGATTAGCAACTACGCTTATAAGGCCTCTTACTCAAGCTGAACAACCGATGATATGTTATAGTAACAGCCAGAACCTATGGTTTTAAGGTTTAGGGTCTTAGAAGAATGAGCCATTAGGCGGTCACCCATCCAGGTACTGACCACGCCCGACTTTGCTTAACCTCGTCATCTAACTGTATCATTTCCTATTCCAACACCAATGCAGCTAGCCCACGAGCTCCACGATTCTGTTTCCAGTGCTTAGTCTTTAGATTTTACATTAGACATTCCTTAGAAGCCGAAAATCCCTACTTATTATATAAATATCCGAAAAACCGGACAGGTTTTTACAACCCTAGCAAACATGAGGCAACTGCCGAGTAACTTGTCGATAACAGTTAAAATTAATATTTTGTAAAAAAATTAACTTTCTTCAGTAACTTGACCCTAAGTGTATAATTAACAAGTAATTTGCATTAATTTGACGATATAATATCGGTTTCAAGCAAAATAACAGTTAATATTCGCTGACGTAACATTTCGTAACGAGTTTTAATACAATTGTGTGTTGTTTGCGTAAAGCTTGGCTCTATTGATATTAAGATTCTTTTTGGTTCATATTTTTATAGAAGAAGGTTCGTTTGTTTATTAAAGAACTTTTACATCAGAGAAAAACTGCTTAGGCAAATTTGCGTTTGTCGAGCTATTATAGCTTAGTAGCTTTTATTTTCTCATATTACTTATTTGTAAACTAAAAATCAAGCAAACTATGATTAAGGCTCAAATATCAAAAAGGCAGAATGCACAATTCGATAAAACAGAGACATTGAACCATATTTTGCATAGTTTCTTGTCTTCCGTGGCGGATTCAGGATTTATTTTAAGGGGTTCCGGGATTAAGTCATAGCATTGTTGATTACCATATTATGTTTGATCGCCATCGTCTTGGCTGGAAGACGTCCACTGCTTAACGTAGGCCTTCTCTATGTCTCTACAACAACTCTACTCTACAGAGATTTTGAGCCGTCTTCGGCTCTAATCAGGTCCGTGGTCGCTCCCCGAAAACCTTTCGATTTCGATTATTGATTAGATCATCCATCGATCAAGTAAATTCGCCACCGTTTTCTTATTGAAGTCTTAATCATAGTTTAAACTAAGGTGTAGGTACACAGGGAATCGCAGATTTCTATAAAAACTGATAGAAAACAATTCTTAAGTTGATAAGAATATTAATATTTGCACTTCATGCCTGTTTTTGTAGATCCAATAGTATATTAAATAGTATTATTTTCTTATGTGTTTACTCTAAAGTTAAATAAGATAACAGAAATTAGAAACGTATAAACAGTTAACTAGCACATAGAAGTAAAATGCGTAAATTGTTTTAAAAAAAAAAAAAAACATATGTATGTATGACGTCTCGCTGTTGTTCACTGAAGGGATTAACCAGTGTCTGGAAACATCTAGTTCACAATGTGGGAGCAGCTTCTTATTTACTAACCACTTTATTCCTGGGTGACAGTGGTAAGCTGATTACCTCAACACTGTTTCTGATAGCAGTGTATCTGGTAAGCTGATTACCTCAACACTGTTTCTGATAGCAGTGTATCTGGTAAGCTGATTACCTCAACACTGTTTCTGATAGCAGTGTATCTGGTAAGCTGATTACCTCAACACTGTTTCTGATAGCAGTGTATCTGGTAAGCTGATTACCTCAACACTGTTTCTGATAGCAGTGTATCTGGTAAGCTGATTACCTCAACACTGTTTCTGATAGCAGTGTATCTGGTAAGCTGATTACCTCAACACTGTTTCTGATAGCAGTGTATCTGGTAAGCTGATTACCTCAACACTGTTTCTGATAGCAGTGTATCTGGAATAAGGTGCTTTATATATGTCCCATATAGCTTTTTAGTAATAGGCGGTTAAATTTAAGACCAGGGACAAAATAATATAACCTATTACCAATTATAGACAAACAATAAGAAGTAAGCCAGGATTGGACGCTGTCATAGTTACAGGAATTAAAACAAATAGTTTAATATGACCATTGTTACAAATATTATATAAAAGTTCAAATTCTCTGACAAAAAAATCACATTATTTGAGAGTTATTTTTACTTATATATACTTATAAATATGAAATTTATATTATTTATGGTAATGGCGGTAGCATAATTTAAGTGATGTCTTAAATCTTATTTTTTTATGTCTTACAGCTGATATGGTGGTTGCGGAAAGTTTGCGGGTGGCGGTGCTGAAGTGTTAATAAGAATATTAAATAGCATTTAACGGGTTAATAATGGCCCATTACCTTAATTTGACACTTAACGACATTTTGCATAATTGCTTTTGTGAAAATTGCATTTTGCAACAACATTGTAACTGACAAAATTAAGTTTATTGGCGGTGTTACTAAGATATTGGGAAATACTATGTAATTTTATGTTTATTGCTAATTACATTGCTAATAAAAAAAAGAAGGTAGGTCAAAAAAGTGGTTTAAATAATGTGCTGCTGAACTCATACAAATTGGATTTTGTATAATTTGCATTTATCTTAATTGTTACCAAACTGTACTTCCAATAATTTCAACTTCGGTTAAGCTATTACTTAGAAACCTATTGGGTAATGTAAACATTTTTTTATAAGTTGTCAAGTAGGTATTGTAAGTATTTATTATTTATTTTTATTCCGCAGCCAAGTGGCAAAAACGATATCCTTCCGAACTAACACACAAGTGAAATTTGCAGCTAGAAGGTATAAGATGATGAAATTTAGGCATGAGTTTTATAACTGCTAAAATGAAAACTTATAACCACAGCGGAAACCTAAGATACTCTTACGGCGCCATTACTAGTGTAATAGTTATAATTATATTTTATTGGCCACCTTTGGCTTTATTATGGTTTTGGAGTGGAATTTAGTGCAACTTTTTTTGCTGCCCTTCCGTTGTATCTCTTATTGCCACATTTAGCTGCATAATTGATCCACGTGCCATTTTATGAAATCATTGCTGCACTACATTTAGAATTTTATCTCTTTTGCCACTTACTTGGTATTTTATATAACTTATTTCACTTGGTATTATATGTACTTTACTTTTTTACTTTCGACTGATAATAGTTAGGTATATTTATATCTATTTTGGCACTTTTATTTGCATTTTTGTTTTGCGTGGCAATCTGTACCATACAGGCCTGCTACAAATTACATTAGCTCCTCAGTTCGTAAAAATCTTTTGTAGAACTAAAATGGCGACTGAAGTGCTTCATGGTAGAAGAATATAGCTTACTTTCAATGAGCATCTTGTCGTCATTATGTGAAAATATAATATATGCGCAGTTGATAGTTGTTGAGCAGGAGCTCAGGACTAAGGACCTCCTCCTCCTCCCACCTTCATATTATATCAATTTAATCAAACTTGAGGTTAGAAAATACTCTATTTAAGACACAGAATGGACCTGAAGGTTCCATTACTACAAACATGGAACTTCTAAACAATAATTTTAGCACTCAAACAAACAAACTTCCAAACTTTCACATTTATAATATTAGATGGAAGTAGGATTATTAATATAATTTCAATCACCTGAACCCCAGAAAAAGCGGAAAGTTTTGCTAATTTAATGCAACGAAAAGTAAAACACTAAAAACATACCGTTATCAAAAACATTAAGTTTGTTTATACACAGTAAATGTCCTCTAATAATTTATTGTATCACTTAAAATGCAGTCGAAACCCGGTCGTGATAAGATAGATTTAAAACGTCTGAGAAAAATACTTACTTTTACGGCACTATGGTAGCGGTCCGTCAAGTTTGCTTTTACCGTATTAAATCAAGTCGGCCGATAGTCAAAATTTTACACTGACAGATGACGTACTACAACGAAAAAAACAAAATACCTTGCTACCTATGACCTGTGTGGTTGTTTGTAGTCAATAGGTTTAAGTTGGATTATTTTAGATCGAAGCTCATGGACCGTGGTTGTGACGTCATTTGGTCATATCGTACCGGGACCGCAGCTCCGTTACGTGCTTGGAGATAAATTGTAAAATGAGTCAAAAAAACAGAAAAAAATATTTAAACATACGTTTAGTGAAGTAGGAAGAAGGAAAAAGTGTTGTAATGCTATGATTTAAAAAAATCAAAGATTAAAACACTCGTAGGTCAGAACATCTCTGCGACAAAACAATAAAAAGCCTACACTTTCGACTATGCCTTTTAAGAATAGAGGTGATATTATATATATTATAAGTTATTTACCGTACGTTACAGTCACAAGTGTAGACTACGTAATTCGTTCAATTTTAAATCAAACAGTCCAGTGGCTCCTAAACTTTCCTTCCCTATATGGTGTGGTGATGGCCTAGGGGTTCCGATTTTGCCTCGCGTCCTGAGGGGCGAAGTTTCGAACCCTGCGTGTAACAATGACCTTTTTTTTAATTTATCAAATACATTAATTTCCACTATACTGGCTTTTTGGTGAAAGAAAACATCTTGTGTAAATCTGCATACATCAAATAAAAAACCTTAAGAATTCGCCCGCGTGATGAACTATGACCCAAATCGCTCTCGGTGAGGAAGACCGCGGCCCAACAGTTGGGACATATGAGACTGGTAACGAGAAGACAAATATATCTAAGGTGCATGTTTATTTATAACACGTTTTAAAGCCTCATTTCACAATAATAACCATTCTGAAATTACAATCGTTTTAATTTAACGATGTCTATAAACAACAATCACTATCCAGATGCGACAATCCTAAATCAAATACGTGGAACCGCATTTCATTGTGCGGATAACGGCGGTCATGGGAAGTTTATCCTCTCCGTTACCCATAATTTGCGACGGGTATGCGCGGGCAAAGAGCGAATTCAATTCCGAGATCGATCCAGATGATTCGAATATTATTATCATTATGTACTAAAATTACCTTAATTCATTTTACTGTATATAAGTCACTCGTTTTGTGACTTACTGATCTTTGTCATAACAGCACAAATATTATGCTTTATTTAGTTTTTGCCTCGTGCATTTACGATTTAAATGTTTTTATTATATTTTGTTTACATGACTTCGCTAAAACACAAGCTGATTTTTTAACAAAAAAAGATTAAAACCTACTACTACTATAAAAAAACTTATATTTATTTACATATGTATAATAAATAAGGAATCATATCATGAAAACTACGAACGTAAACGGCCTGAAACTTTGCTTTAGACAAATCTTCACAACGCAGAAGCAACTTCTAAGTAGGTGTTTACATACTGCCTAACTTCATATGACGACAGTGTTGTCCTACGCACAATCTTAAGTGTTTTCTTGTTACTGCAATGTAATACTGTCATTTCTGTATTTTATTTTTAATGCTAATTTATTCATATCATTAGAATGACTAGAAGACGCTGGCAAAAGCAAAACACTTTATCACAAAACATTATTATTTTTTGGTATAAGGTTTGCGTAATCTTGACATTATTAAGGTCCTGGTAAACAGGACAGGACTGTTAAATTTAGCAAAAGTCCAGGAATATAGAGACACCAGACGTCCCGGGACCCAAATGCTTATAATATGTAACTGAGTAATATAATAAAAAAAATTTTTGCGTTCGTTGTTTTTACTGAGTAGGTTAAACAATTTTTACGAGCTTTTTATTAGCTTCACCTGTATGTTTGTATGTTTGTTTGTAACCGACTTCTTTGGGCGCGATTTTGACCCACTTTAAACGGCCAGATTTCGTTCAAACTTTGTAGATTTATTGAGGTCCGATGACAATACACTAATTTGATAAAATTATTCCATTTTTCAATTTGCAAAATATGATTTTTGTTAATTTATATAATTTTCATCTATAGTCGATAAGGTAAGAAAATAAAGCACTCTCTGATGCTTCGCATCATGAGTCGTGCAATAGTTTAAAATTAAAAAAACAAGCTATTATAAATAATCCAAACTAAAAAGTAGAAAATAAATAATAGTTTAAAAAAACTAAAAAACACGCCTTTTATAGAAAACCGAACTAAAAAATAGAAAATAAATTTTAATGAATTTAAATTAAGAAAATAGTGTTAAAAATTTCAATGAATATAAATTAATAATAGTGTGAATTAACACTATTTTTTTAATTTAAATTCATTAAAATTTATTTTCTATTTTTTAGTTCGGTTTTCTATAAAAAGCGTGTTTTTTAGTTTTTTAAACTATTATTTATTTTATTATTATTACTGTCTATAAAGTCAATTAATTTTGATACAAAATAGTAACAGAATTGTAACCCGATCCTTGCGTAAGTGCGGTTTCAGAGAAACTACCTCCCGCGAACGCTTAAGTTGTGGAACAGGCTCCCTGCCAAGGTTTTCTGCAAGGACTACAGTATGGAGTTCTTCAAGAAAGAAGTTATTAGATTTCTGGAGGGTCGGCAACGCGCAAGTGATACCCCTGATGTTGCAAGCGTCCATAGGCTACGGTAACTGCTTACCATCAGGCGGACCGTAAGCTTGTTTGCCACCTTAGTGGTATAAAAAAAATAATTCTAATCCTTACGGTTACCCTTCGGATCATCCTTCCCCAGTTTCCGTGTCTCTCAAAAAAGATCCCACGCTAATTTGTAACCTATTGTGTACTGAACTCGTTCTGTACCCCTGTTTCATTTTAAATTTGTGTCACGCGCCTCACCAGCATTGGTCACTGATCCTGTGCTCTTTATTTTTAACACGACTTTTTAATCGGTCTTTTATTGATTGGCTTCTAAAACTATTCTTTTAGATGTGAGGAAAGAAGTTTTTTTTTATTTTACATATAAGGGCAAATTAAATAAAAAAAAAGTTATATAAATAAATAAGTATTTAGTAGTAAGTATCTCTATTAGCAAAGATTGATTGATTTTAACTCATGTTTTGTCAATGATGACAGGTACAATTAAACCCTAAATTAGAGGAACATGTTTATTTACCTCAATAGTTGTTGTTGTACTTAAATGCACCGAGTCTGTCTGTCCTATGTCTTCTAAGGGGACCTAAGGGAGCCTTAAATTATAGCTTTAACAGATAGAGGACATAAAAGGTAGGAAAAAGATCTAACTGAAAGTAATAACATATAAACAAATTGTACAATCTTAATAAGTATGATCCTTCCTTGGCACTCTCAAAATGCTTAACACTTTTAATTGTGTTTTTACAACGCAATACTAATCTCATATATAAGCGAAAATCAAAACAAACAAACATATTTTTACAAGGATTTATCTAAGGTAAATTTTTGTAGGCTAATGACAACTATAGGGTAAAGTGTTGCCAGAAACACAAAAATTGGTTGCGTTCGGAAGCTAGGCGCAGTCCCGATAGCAACGGTAGAAAACAACCCAATGTAGCCTTAAACCTAATACTAGATTGATTCTTAAACTTTTTGAAATCCGCCTAAACGGCTGTTAAATTTTATATGACAAATATTTATTAGTCATAAAACTGTGTCATAATTTAGGTCACAGGTTTATGTCCGCGTAGGCAGATATGTTACACCATATCACGTCTATGAGTTTTATATCTTGCGTGAAAGCAAATATGTTTTAAAAATTGTTTAGGGGCTGAGATTTGAAAACAAAGGTTTTGATTAAAGGTAGGTATATTAACGAAGGTGTCCACTAAAGATAGGTGTGTTAACGAAGGTGTTAGGTATGTTAACTAAGGTGTTAACTAAAGATAATTATGCCAACGAAGGTGTTTAAAGACAGGTAGGTATGTTAATGAAGATGTTAGCTAATTATAGGCATGTTAACGAAGATGTTAACTCAAGATAGGTATGTTACCAAAGGTATATATATACAATATAATAATACATATATTCTACTGGTTTTGTGTTGGTTGTTTTAGTGAATACATATTAAGTTTTTTTAGAAGTGCACAACTACGTGTAAAATACGACCACAACGCACACATGTAAGGTATTGAAAAAATAAAATTCGTGATAGATTATGGCCTAAATCACCTACGTCCAAGATGAAAATAGGCCGGTAACAGTATGGACAGATGAAAGCTCGTAATAACAAAACGTCTATCTAATAATACATTACAAGTAAAAACACATTTTGTTTTAGAAAAGTAAAAACAGAAGAAAGTAGCGATAAAGTTAGAGTTTTTTGTTTATACCACTAAGGTGGCAAACAAGCTTGCGGTCCGCTTGATGGCAAGCGGTAACCGCAGCCTATCAACTTTTGTAACACCTGGGGCATCACTCGCGCGTTGCCGACCCTTCAAATATCTAATAACTTTGAAGAACCCCATTTTGTATTCGTTGTGTGGAAAATAAACTGTATAGCATAATTACGGTCGCTATGACATTTTATTTTATGACGGGTTCCTTAACTGGATTGACATACTACGTGTGATATACTACGTTACTTGTAATAAGGCGAGTTCGCACTGGTTTCTATAACGAAAACTAAATATAAGTCTGTTTTAGCTGTATAGCATAACTTTTTTAATTTATTATAAACGAAGTAAAATTTCAGTTATAGGTACTTCAGTTACAGTTAAGGGCTACACTTTATGCATAATAATTGATTCTTGAAACGTATTCCCCTGTTTTCTCCCTAGATTTTGGCATTAGAGCATTTATTTTTTTATTCATGATAGATATATACAATCACTATGTCTGTATGTTGCTTTTTGTGACATGCTATTCCTATGAAAAACTGAGGCACTGCAGACGTCCAAAAACATGCCTCTTTTTTATGACACCTTTAGACGTGTGCTATACAATTATAAAAACTAATTTTTAAGAAAAACCAAAACAGTTGCGGTATAATTCATTACCCTTAAGGTGAAGTAATTTTTCTAAAATTTAGTAAGGATTTGGAGGAGGAAAGTGGGGAAAACTATTTTTTATTTTAATGTTTTTCATATACCTATTTCTGCATTTGCTTGGTTGTGATATTTCTTCTAGTCTACACGAATGTTTGTACTGCGCATTATATCTAAGACATAAAATATTATTATATTAATTCATAGTATAAAAATTAAGCCACATTAATCAGGGTTATGAAAATATCTGATTACAATTGAAAAGATTGATTTAATAAAAAAAGTGTAGGTATAAAACATTTTTTTAAGCCCCTTAAATATACTGAATGATTTTTGATCCGCAAAAAAACATAATTCTTAGCAGTAATATTCGCATCACACAATTTTTGTATGAACTCAGCCTTATGTCTGACAGTTAGGCGTAGTCATTATCGACGCTCATTGTGTTTATGAGCTAGTAATGTGTACTGCTCTACCATCTACCATAGACATTATTTATGAGGTGGACGTCATGAAAGACGCGCACTACTGCGGACCACCCAAGAAACAAGCATCGAATGGAAACCTCGAAATAACTATTATGAGAGCTGTCAAAATATTAAGTAACCCGACATTAAACATTGCAGAGGTGATAGAAAATTTGAATTAGAATTTGGATTGAATGTCACGCGAACACTAGGTATTTGTAGAATTATGGTTATTTCAATATTTAACGATAAATACCTGGACTGCTTTAGAAAATTATAAAATGTAAAGTGCCATTTTTCATTTATTGCTAAAGATGTAAGTGGATCTGTCTTAAGTGATGTAAATTATGTTACTGCAGAAAATATCGTATATTTTAATTGTTAATGTCAAAACTAGTATATTTGACAAGTCGAGTAATTTAAATAACAAGACTTACAACAAATATTAAACAAAAAATTACAAAAATCAAAATGTCACGTGTCACCAGGCAGACGTTAACACCTTTGTCACTCTTATAAACATTAGGAAATGACACGTTGTCACTGAGACCCACACAAATAAAGTAGTGTAGTAAAGTGAGAAGCGCTAAGTTTAGGTTAAGAGAATACCACTGACTGACTGAGTTGAAGAGGACACAGGGCTGGTCGTATGGTACGTCGCGATATCCCATAGTAGCTCTATAGGGGTGTCAATAGATGTTTTCCATCAAAAGTATTATAAACTTCTGCACTCTATTCTGTATAAAATTGTACAATATTTAGAGTTTCTTAAGGCTCCAGACCCCTGGGGTATCGCAGCCTTTCTGTTGTGGGAAAACTGTCCTTTCACTAGGCTTTAAGAAAATAGGAATTTCTAAATTAACTGAAATTATGAATTGTTATTTTATCTTATATTTTATTAACTGGACTGACTTCAAAGTCTTTTGATGTCATTGGTTTATAAAAATATTACATCATGATTTTGAGAAGTGACTCATAGTCAGTAAAACGTTTTGGTACTTATAGCTCATAAGTAACCTAAATGCTGTCAAAAAATAGGTAATGTATGTAACTTATTTCTCTTATAGGGTGACGTAGTAACTTGATTTCTAATCGGTGAATACAATCAATACGATACAAGACAAAAATCCAACCGATCAGATTCCATCATTTTTTTTTTATTTTTGCTAAAATTACCATTAAAAAAATATGGAAACTGATTGGTTGGATTTTTGTCTTGTATCGTATTGATTGTATTGTAATGTGTATAAAATTTAACTCCGCCCGATATTTTAGATCATATTAAATACATACTATTATAAATAAATACTCGTGTGATACTATTAAAAATCTCGCCCTACGGCTCGGTTTTCAAACACACACTCGTGTTTCAAACCCCTTATTATGCAACAATTTCCTATACTATTATTATAAACATATTTTTGTATATTTTTTTTGTTTAAATATTAAAACTCCTTGAAATATAATTAAAATGAAATAACTTCTATCTATATAAAAGATCGTAAATCTACCCAAAATAACAGGTAAATAACATTAATAGACCAATTTATATTCAATCCGATCTAAGTTTAAATTACTCAAGCGGCCATAATGATTGGCTCTCCGGTGTGGTGGCAACCCTGCTCGTGACTCATGGATGGTGTTCCAATTCCGTGCCGTCTGAGATTGCCTTAATTACGTTGTCAACTATGCTCGATGCGTGCTTGGCCCTCGGCTATGTCATTCTTCGAGATAATTAGCTAGTTCTAATTTGCTTGCCGGCAACCCTAGCTACTCTTGACTAATCAACGCATTCGAAAAAGCCTGAAAATTTACATTACTTTAATTACAAAAATGTAAGATGTACCTAATATAACTAAAAGCCATTTGGTTTTCTTGAATGGAGCTTTACTAACGGACTCATTTCTGATGCTCTTTTTAGCGTTCCGTAGTCAACAAGGAACGTTTATATATACGTATATACGCCTTGCCATGGCCGACTGTTTCCCTGTCCGCGGCTTAGCTCAGCGATTTATAGCACTAGCAATCTGTAATTTGGCATTGGTATACTATTAATTTCGCCTACAAAGTGGTAAAATAAAATCTTAAAAAATGTTTTTAGTGTACCTCCCCTACACGGAAATTGTTGATGTTTTTTTCTCGTCATAGTGTGGGGTGTCGTTGGTTAGGTCGTTCAAAAATATTGCGTGTGTATGATGTATGTAAACCATTTTTTGTTTCAGGGATCCGTTTACGAAATATTAAGCTTAAAACTGCATTTTTTTGTCAGAGTCAAGTTTCTTCCCCTGCGTGTTACATGGCTATTTATGGTTGTTGAATGATGAAAAAATCGCAGTAGTAGTATATATAATGAAGGCCATCATAGCTACGACTTGACGAGTAATAGTAACTTATAAAATGAACTTGATGAAGCACAAAATTATAAAAATTCCATTGAAAATTATTTAGAAGAATTTGTTAGTTGTATAAAACAGTTAGTAAATATAAACCATATAAAATTATATTAACCTTAGTAATAATAAATAACTAAATTAATTAAAATTTTAACGTTGCCTGGCGGTACGGGGTGTTTGAACTATCTCGGTTTACAAGTTTTTCAAATATCCGAGAGGCAACCAGGCTAGAGCAGCAGAAAGACAGTAGACGCAGGCGGTGGCTCAAGAGGGTCCATTGTAGACCTTCGGGGGAGACCTAAACTTTAAACTTAACGGGGGGGACGTCTTCCGGCTAAGCTGAAACAACGATACGACAGGGGCTTATGGCGGCAGTGTTGGCTAAAACTATATTGCAATTAACAATCTATTAATTGTTTATTGAACATTGATCAAAATGTAAATTGCTTCAGTCAAATATTAACAATTAATTAATTGTTAATTCATTCTAACGCAATCAACAATTAATCGTTTGTAAAGTGCTGCAGGCACAATTGAAAATTAATTAATTGTTATTTGCAATTAAATTTTCCCCGACACTGATGGCGCTAGCATAACAATAAAGTTGTATTCTAAAAACTAGTATACTTAGTAATTTTCGATAGCAAATTTTAGCAGTGTTCCTGAACACCTGCAAAGAATTGTGTGGTATGAATTAGAAACAATAAGCAAATACAAAAGAAGATCCACACCATAAAGGTCGCCATAGCGATAGGTCGCCAAGAGTATGATGGCATCATAGGGAGTTTGAATATTTAATGCAAAACATATTATAACAGCATGATAAAAAAAATCCGTTAAATAAATGTTAGGAAAACTTTATATTCCTTTTCGGAGTTTAAATGGGAAAGGTGTTTCCATAGGTGAAACAGCGGGACACAGCTAGTATATTGTTATAAATATTAGTAGCACGTGGACTTTATAATTATAACTAACCACAATATAATGATTTGATTTCAAAATTACAGTAGCTATTGGTAATCCATTTAGATATATCGTTAAAATAACGAATAGCTGATGAACAGTGAATGATGGACGGAATAAGGTCAAAGTGGCTCATTCCTATGGTAATTATTACAAATATAAGATGAATACGTCCATATAAGGTGAAATACATTTTGTAGAATAGTTTTTAATCTTTAAAAGAGAAATTGTAATATTAATGTGATTTTATAAAAACACTTAAGTGTTTGTTGATAATTTAGTGCAGCAAACAAAAGATCTAACTTGATTGATCAATCGTTGTTTGATCTTATATCGGTAATAAAATGGTTTTGTAGGTACATTTAACAGTTATCCATAATTGGTATAACTGTAACTCGATATTTTCTAATTTAGAAGCCAATTAATATGAAATTTAAAGAAAAAATATTTTCACATCCTCAAATGAACTTTTGAGACCGAAACCTCAAAGACATGTGTTAAAAGCTACGCTTATTTTTTGTTTTCCTAACTTCATTATAAAATTGTTTGGCGGTTCATATTAGATAGCTTCTTGTACAACTTTATCAGAATCGATGGACGACGGGTGAACGGGCAGATGAATGGGCATATCGAAATTATAAAGGTTTCGGTTTATCATTTGGCTATTGAACCATTAAACCCTAAAAGTTTTCCATATTCAGAGTTTCCGTTTCGAAAACTATGGGCGTTGGCTAATAAAGCATTAAAACAGTGACTAAGTGTAGAAACTTGAAGGTAACTTGTGGGAGCAGACACGCCCAAAAATTTAACGACGGCGTCTTATAAACAGACAGTCTGATTGTGCTGATCTGTAATCACAGCAGCTCATCTGTGTTTGGTTACATTTTTAACAGATGTGTGTAATGAGAAATAAAAGGCAACTTAAGTGTCAAATCAAGTGTGCACAAGTAGTAGCTTAAGATCTTGCAGATTGTCTTATTGTACTTACAATATAACTAGAGCTGCTAACCCTTGGGGTCTGACCAGTTGCTTCTCGCCAGCTTTCATACGGCCCCACTGTTGGGGCACGGCCTACCCTCATAAGCGAGGGTGATTTGGATCATACTCCACACGCGGGCCCAGTACGTCTTTGTTTCTTTCACCGAATAGGCAGTGGTGTGAATAAATAAATCAGTATACATGAAAAATTAAGAAAAGACTAATTGGTACACGCCGACCCCGGGGTTCGAACCTTCGCCACTTCGGACGTGAAGTAAAATTAAAAACCCCCGACCACCTCCGACTCAAGTCAACTCAGGATGAATATAACAGTGGGCTACGGGTCTACCTACACCTACGGCGTCTTTATTCCGTACCTCCGGGTAACTATTACCTACACGAGGGTCAAATAATGTGTTACGTATTTTAAAGCGATTTAGTACAAATCGAATTAGGAATTTGATTTTTAACACGTAAATTGTTCCATAAATGCCAATAATAATATAGTATCGGTTAAGAGTATAGATTAATCACGGGTAGTTTTAGAACAAAATCTTTGCTTCACTTTTTTTTTTTGTGTTCGACAATGGCCGATTAGTTTTATAGATAGTCCAATACAATAATTGAAAGTTTGTTTTTCCGAAACAGTTGCACTACTGGCAGCCTGATGAGTATTGAAGATATTAAAACTGTGTGGCCTCATAGGTGTTTGGTCCCGCGCACGCTTAGGTTGTAGCATAAGTGGGGCTGAGATTTTTCCTAGAAACTACATTATGGAGTTCATCAATAAGGAAGTGATTAGTATTTTAAAGGATCAGCAACGCACAAGTAATGATGGTTCTGCAAGCTTCCGAAAGCTACGGCACACAAGCGGGCGATCATAAGCTAGTTTGCCACCTTGATGCCAAAAAAAAACGGTTACTACGGTTTAAACAGAAACCGACAATGTGAGTTTCACATAGAATTGGCTTGTATTGACAATCCAGTAAAAAACTTTCTGGTTCCAATAGTATTATAGTTTAGATTATTCGTTTGTAAACTAATTTTATGGACTGTCGACGTAAAGCAGAAACGTATTTAAGTCATAATTATTTTGGTTCACATGATTTTCACAGATATAAGTAATTACGCAGTTTTTATGGCAGCCGTTGGTAGATGAGATGATGCTGATAGTACCTAGACATATACAAATAATAAATGTATTCTACTGTATAGCATAGCTTTAGCATGGCTTTAGCGTATTAATAGTAAAGAAAATTTACGTCACTTAACAGCGCCAATTTAAAGTTTATGATAATGTTTCCAATTTACAACCAAAAACTTTTAAAATGCAGATATATTTTCGTGATACTTTTAAGATGTGTTCAATTTAATTTGATAAAGGTGAATTTATTGTCGTTACCCTTGGCATTTGCAGATGAATTTCACTTTATGTAACTTTTTCCGGCGCAGTTTTTTACTAATAAACATATAAAAATTATTACAGCTATTAGAAGAATTGTTGTGAGAAAGATTTTTGAATTCCTTTTATTATGTATAGAGCTACCGGTGAAAGTGGCTGTGTTCTAGTTCAGAGAAACAGTTGTCAGTGAGCAAACCCACGGTCAAAGATAACATCTTCCACGGCAATTATTCGAAAGTTCTGCCCCTTGATTCAAGTAGCTAAATATCTTCTCTATGTTTAATAAAATATTATCATGCATTGTTCGATTGGTGAACTTTCTTGTCCATGGACATGGGTAGGCAGGCCCGTACTCAGGATTTCTCTGGGGGGGCATAATGTTTTTTTTAAGTTTGTATACCTATGTTTACGTCAAATATTAAACAAATAACGTAGTTAATGTGGCAATCGAGGTTGCAATAGAATCAAGTTTTAAAACAAGTTCAAAATATGAATTTTCACGATTAAATTAAATTGGAATTGTTGAATTTCGGCCGGGTCCTACTTCCTACGTGCCTGTGGGTAGGGGTATACAATAGACAAATAATAGAAAAAGGACAGTTTTATGACTTATTATTTATTAAGTCAAATACGTACCCGTACTGACGAACAAAGTGTCTCCTACTAATAGTACAGACGGCAACAACTAAATGTACACCATATGAACTTGGCGCATTTCATCCAAACATTTATAATTAATAAAAATACCGTAAATTTCTATTGGCAAATTTATTTAATATCAAGTCAACAAAATTACCTAAACAGGGAAATTTGACCAATGGATGTAAATTTTTTTTTTTTGTAGAGGGTAAAAGTGAGTTTTATTAACTGTTATGTTTTTATTTTCTAGTGAGTAAAAGTGAGTTTTATTCACTATTATGTTTTTATGCTCAAAACCTTACCTGGAGAAATCAGCACAAAGGCATAGCAGAGAAAGACATTTAAATATGATCTTGCTGTTGGAGACTTAACAGCGTCACTTACCCCACTAATTATCTCATGTGACGGATCCCTAGGCATTGAATATAACAGTTTCTTAAAAAACAGTATCTAAACTAAACGAGAAATGGGGAAAAGCATACTCTAAATAATTTACTGGCTGAGAATGAAAGTACAAATATCTTTGATAAAGCAGTTTCTACACGGAGACAAATTAGATCCCTTGATTGTGAAGATGGAGCCGGAATCCTTTCAAGAAGGCAATGGGGAATCAATTTAAACATGTATAACTATGTATTAATTTATTCTTGTTCATAATAACTTATTTATTGGTGTGTCTAAATAAATTATGTATACATATACTTACATATGGATGTTCAATCGTGGATAATGGGATAATAATAAACTTCAAATAGTTAAAATCTCAATGGTGTCCTAACCTTATGGCCAACTATATTTATTTGCTACTAAAAGTTCTCGCCTGAATAGAGAAAAAAAAGACAAAAAAATAGAGATAATTAAATAACACTGCACTATACTGACGTGGATCAGTATTCAGTAGAGACTATATGTTGAGTAAGATATTATTAGCTTTTTATTTGTTTTATCAAAGCACTTTGATTTAATCTTTACTTTTAGTTAAATTAATAATACTTGTATTTAATTAATTAGTGATTTCTTGACAGCAGGATCAACATTAGTGCAATAAAGATAACATAATCTTGCAGATTAATTGCATAGAAAAACATAGAAACACATTAAAAACGTGAACACACGTTTGAAATCTACAGTCAACGGGTACATAGGTCGATAAAACTAAAAAAACTGGTCAGGTGCGAGTAATTAATAGGATTTTATAGTCTGAGCTGCTTTTTTGCCGTTTTATTAAAAAAATGGATTACGTTCAAAATCACTGAGCGAAACCTTTGGACCTAGCGTGAGTTTTTAGGACTCGTATCTCTACTATAATATTAGCGTATTCCTTAAAAGCCCTATAAGAAATTACCATCTCGAAACGCGTTCGCTAGAGGCGATCCTTAATTTTCGTGCATTTATTTGGCTGACTTGAACGCGATAGTAAAATTCAAAACTTACACTAAGCACACAGTGCAGTAACTCATGCGTATACTGCCTATGTTACACGCTGTCTTCTGTAGATAATGTAAGGTACAAAAAAAAGGACATTACAATTATATACCATTGTCTTTGTTATTATTTCTTGTACTTACTAATGGTATAGCAAACGTCGGTAATTGAAATCGTAATTCCCATGTCCGCACTTTCGAGCCCGGGGGCTTTACTTTTGCTTCAGCTCGCACTTGTCCGAGCTTAGCAAGCTACCTTTCTATCGCACCTCGAACAAGTCACAAGCGGTAGCGAGTAGTGAGTGGTTTATCTTTTGTAAGAAAAAGCGGCAATAATACGATATTATTTTTACTAAAGTCAGAGGTAATAAAAAATCGGCCAAGTGCAAGTCGGACTAGCGTACAAAGGGTTTATTTTTAAAGTCACTATATAACTAAATATTTTGTAAATATTTTAAGCGTCTACCTGTTGCCGTTATTAAAATCGAGCACAAAAATCATGTTTGTTGTATAGGAGCCCTCCTTTATAATTTTTATTCTGCTTTTTAGTATTTGTTGATATAGCGGCAACAGAAATACATCTTTTGTGAAAATTTCAACTGTCTATCACTCTATCACGGTTCATGAAATACAGCCTGGTGACAGACCGACGGACGGACGGACAACGGAGTCTTAGTAATAGGGTTCCGCTAATTACCCTTTAGGTACGGAACCCTAAAAATGGGTGTCATGCGGGAAATTGAATATTCGCCAACATCAAATCAATTCAAATCAAACAATATTCATTCAAGTAGGTTTCTAAGAACACTTTTGAATCGTTAATACAATGTAAACAATGTTAATTTCCTGCCAAAAAGAGCTGGCAAATACATAACTGTATTGTAAATCATATACAGTATATAATATAAAAAGGCACCAAAATAACTTCCTTGTTAGTAGCAGAGCTAATATATTGGGTGAAACAGAAGTACCGACTAAGCTGGCATCCCCAGTAAGTGTTATGAGTTTATGGGTATGTTAGCATTTAACACTGGTCCAAGGTTATAATTCTAAAAAGTACAAAAAAGAAGTGGCAACTTTAAAATCAGCTGTTCGGGTTTATGTTCCCCAAAAGAATAATGACCTTTGCGTTAAATTCTGTTATGATACCCTTTTCTGAACGCTAACATAAGCATATATAACAACACAAAATATAATTTCAGGCTACTAAGTTCAGTCTCAGAGGGATCTAAGCAATTTGTAGCTCCTAACACCGAACGTGGAAATATAACGTTGTGGGTGCATAGAGATAAAAATTCGCAAGTATGATTTTTGCCTTTTTTTTTTGTTCAAATGGCAAACAAGCAGATGGTCAACATGATGGTAATAAAATTGGTCTCCTCATAACATTAACGATATGTTATATCCGTTCAAATGCAGGTACTTACTGTGACAGAAATATTTCTGTACCTAAAATATTACTAAAGAATTTTTTTTTAACTTACAGCAGCAATAACAAATACTGCAATGATGGAGACAAAGCAAATAAAAAGTAGGCCGGTCAGCACAACGACTGACCAATATAATTATTATATAATTGTTTAATAAATTAAACAACTATTGATAATATAGATAAAAAAATCCATATAAATACTATAAATGCGAAAAAGGAAGAGAAAAGAAAGTCTAAAAAACTGTCTGTCAGTTACCTTTTAATTATTAAGCATAAATTTAGCTTGTAGATAGTTTGAGTCCCGGGAAACCTTGGAACGTCAATTGTGAGTCAGTTTTTTTCTATAATTAAGGAGTTGCCGTTGAAATCCTACACCGATAACCGAATTTAGGGCGGGTAGAACCGCGGGAAAAAGCGGGTGTTTAATAAATTAAACAATATACAAGTTATGTTTAACTTCCTAAAGGCCTTTTTCTTTATAATTATTTTGTCAAGTTAAGGTCAAAGGAAATACATGCATTAATAATTAGTTACTAGAAAGTTAATTAATTAACTTAATAAATTATTAAGGCATGTCTGAACTTTCAAAGGCTATATATTTAACACCGAAGTAGATAGAAGCTTGGATGTGTCATTACAGCAAAAAAAAATCAAAAATTTGAGGGGGGGGGGGCTTCATGTTTTGTAAAACGATTATAATGTAAGCTCTATAGTGTAAAACAAATAATAATAACCAGTAAAGCGCGAGTCGGACTTGTTCATTCCGTAGTGTTACGGAGCCCTTAGTTTTTGCAGCAACATGAGTTTATTATAGTCCTTAGGCGGTATTAGATATTTAACTGAACACAAACGGTTTCTGACAAAAGAAGGCCCTTACTCACAGTCAGTTTTTTTTGGCAAAAGGAACAAAGTGATCCTATAGGAGTATTTTCCTTATGAGAGGTACGAAACCCTTAAAAACAAAAAAAACCGTCTTATTGAGGAGTAGATCCTTATTTGAAGCCCTAAAAAATGTTGTTTCTAAACTTTAAATGTACTTATCTGCGTCTTTATAATAAAAACATAAAATATACCGTTACTGCTGGCAGCATAATATACATTTTGAGCTACATCCGACGTCCAAGGGCAGCGAAACTGTGCTGAGGTCAACGAACGCGGTGACATAATGGAGGTTCTATCACGTCTTGATCTCGCTGTTGATAACACTTTGTCTGTGAGCCAATGGTGTAGCCTTCACGCTGATTGTTTGTTTTTTGTAGCAGTTCGACGTGACCTATTGTCATTGATGGCCTAGTGGGGAAAGAAACCCATGAATTTAGGACATGTCAATTTTATTTAAAGAGTACAAGAGTAAATTAGCTATTGCACACGAGGTATTTGAACCTTATATCAAGGTTTCTGTTTTTGAAGGCTTTCTCAGTGTCACCTCGCCACCGCTTAAAAATAAAGATAACACCAGTTTAGTAAAAAAAAAACTCTGAAATGACTAACATTAAAATGGAACAGCAACAAAAACCTTTAAAAGAAAAAGGCAAAGATAGATATAAGAAGAAGGTAATAAATACTTAGATCTTGTCCCTTAATATTTATAATGTTTGAAATGATGTATGTTAAGTGTGTATGTTGACTTCACGGTTTTTAATCCACCGAAGAGAGTAGCCAGAGGATGGATTCATAACCACATTATGATGTTGGGGACCTGCTCTTTTCACCAACCACTTTAGTTCTACTTTTGCGTGACAGGAGATGGATGGGTGAATCTATAGCTGAGTAATACTTGTTAAGGTAAAATAAGTACTACAGCCTTTTAATAAATAAATAACAGAGGGACGGCCCTAAAGAAACCCTTTATACTAGAAAACAAAAAATCTAACATTCTATGCAGTAACAACATGTTGCTTTACGACATCTCATTTCTCGTAGCAAAATAGATTTTAGGTTTAATAATCCTAAAATAAATAAATTAATTAGGAACTAAGCTTAAATGTCAGGCGGGTTGGGGTAATTAATTTACATAAAAGACGACTATTAATTTTGTTTTTGACGATATTTTTTTAAAACTTAATTAAAGCTTTTATTTTGAACTTTAAAGCTGATTGCACTTAGATCTTGTTTTTCGCCAAACGACACCTATTACTTTTGGCGACATTGTCCGTTTTATGTTTTTTAAACACAGTACCCACCAAAATAAGTTTTGAAGAATTCAGATAGTTCTTCTCAAGTCAAGAAATTGCTTGTTTAAAGGTATTAGTGATACATTTTACGACATTGTTTTATCACAAAAATCGTAGAGTGCGTGACCAAATGCAGTTAATAAAGTTATTATCTCGTCTCTACTTTTGTCCATGACACACATAAAAATTCGTTGTGCTCTTTAAGACACATATATGTATTCTAGGTATTTAATATGATACAAAAATATGTCTGTGAATATGTAATAAATACATATTTACTTTTTGTATACGAAACATATCATCGCTGTCATCACCATATCGCATATCTCACGTTTTACCATTATTTAGTAATGACAAGAGATGATTTGCAAATGAGACAAGTTTGAATCTAAGGGTCAGCTCAGACTGAGACGCGACGCGACGTGAAGCGCGGTGACTTTTGTGCTCTTACTATTATTTATATCTTTTTATCTAGTAAACCAGGACCATAATGTGTTGCTATCTCAAAAATGCCGTGTTGCGTCGCATCTCGGTATGAGCTGACCCTAACTCTTCATAATCATCACCCTAGGATTTTATAATGACTATTGTCTAAAATCAGCTTCAAAAAATAAAGATTGTAAGCTAATTAACTTGTTTCCGTATTTTGATCTGCATAAATAACTTTACATATAGATCTAATTTTTCATATTAGTTATGTAATTTTTATCCGACTTCAAAAACAGAGGTTCTCTATTGGATCCGTAGCTATGTAATAATGCGATTTGAATGGGGTTTTCGTTATTAAATAATATTTTTTTTAGGAAGGCTCAAGTGTGTAATATATTCTTCTGAAACATTTATAGAAATGTTCACCAGCAGATATATTTTTGTACATTTCATAAGTCAAAAGTTATCACACAGATCTAAGTCGAAGCAAGTATATAAATATGTTTTATAGATATGCCTATATATCTCCCATATATCTCCACGTCTATAGCTTTTTGTGGTTAGCGAAGCGTGATAATAAACAACGACAGATGACACACGCTAAGGTTACACATTAAAGGGTCTCAATTTTACCTTTTTTAGGGTTCTAAACCCAAAGGGTAATTAGCGGAACCCTATTACTAAGACTCCGCTGTCCGTCCGTCCGTCGGTCCCCAGGTTGTATCTCATGAACCGCGATAGTTAGACAGTTGAAATTTTTACAGAAGATGTATTTCTGTTGCCACTATAACAACAAATACTAAAAAAACAGAATAAACTAAATATTTTAGGGAGCTCACATACAACAAACGTGATTTGCTCGATATTGATAACGGCAACAGGTAGACGCGTAAAATATTCAAAGAATATTTAGTAATATATTCACTTTAAAAATAAATAATTAAATTAAAATAATAGTAATATTTAAGGGGGGTTCCCATACAACGACCGTGATTTTTTTTTTGCTGTTTTTATATAAAATGGTACGGAACACTTCGTTGCACTTGGCCGATTTTGTAAACAACGGTACCCTTAACAAATTGATAATAAAGGTAGTCTCGTATTTTTGTTAGATCCAAGATTTTAATATCAAACATGATATGGTTTGCTTCACTGCTTTCTCTGTAGAAAAACTTTGGGAACTCTTGATCTATATTTTTTAATGCAGTTTATTGTATATCAGTGAGCCAAATTCATCGGAATTCACAAACATGCCAATCAATTTGATAAATTGAGTAGGACTTTGTTTTCAAATAAACAGCAAGACAGTCAAATGGTCTTAATTGGCCATTAAGTCGTATAATGTAAACATTCACGATCTGTCAAGAATTGACATCTGTTAAAAAAGTACTCATAAAATGCCTTCCCTTCTTACTATGTGTAAAACTTACTAGGAACCGGAAATGTTTTCACTATATTTATTTTGGAGTTTTGAACATAATTCATTATTCATTGAGGTCCGCCAATACACTCGCCAGTCAAACAGCAATGTATAACAAGCATGCAAATGAAAAGTCGCTTTGGGTTTCTGTCAGCAAATCTCAAAGAGAACTAAAGTCAAGGACATGCCTAGCAGTATAAGCAAGCTTAAGTGGCAGTGGGATGGTCAGGCCTGTCGCAGGACCGACTACCGATGTAACAGATGTTGCCTAGACTGGATACTGCGATCCAGTAAGCGAAGTGTAGGACGCTAACTAGATAGACTAATGTTTTTATTACAAAAACATTAATCCGACCTTAAATCCACTAAAAAGTAAAAAATGAGCCCCTAAAGCAGATATACTGACAGAACATCCTTATTTATATTATAAATGCGAAAGTAACTCTGCCTATCTGTCTGTCTATTACCTCTTCAAGCTTAAACCGCTAAACCGATTAAAATAAAATTTGGTTCGGAGATAGTTTGAGTCCCAGGGCTGGACAAAGGATCGTTTTTATCACGAACTATTTAAAAGTTGCCGCAGGAATATCTTTAACCAAGCTTAAACGAACTATAGCTACAGCTGTAGCTTACTATAGCAAACTATATAAGTATTAAAATATTAAGTATGGTTGGCTGGTAAAGAATGCCTCATAGCATTGAGCTCGGCATTGTACACATTTTTTGTCCATAAAGATTAAATAAATAAATAAATAATTATTTATTTTAAGTATATAATTATCTAATTTTGTATATGTAATGTAAGTAATTAGTTTTGATGTTATTGAGTATTGTGTGTAGTATTAAGGTAAATTGTGTTTGGACCGAATGTTGTCTGATTAAATAAATAAAATAAAAAATAAATAAAAATAATTAAGGAGTTGACGTAAGAATCCCACGCCGATAAATTAGCAAAAAAAAACTGTTGACAGTAATAGCGTATATTTACACTTTTAAGCGCGTGTATTTAAATTTGGCTATAGAACTCTATAAATGAAATCAATTTCTTTACATAAAACATAAATTCAGTATGAAGGCAAGCAGCTCATGTTACAGAGAGAAGCCTGCGCAAGTCGCTGATTCGAACCGACCACTCGTAATTCCATACCCTTAGAGATGTGCCATTCTGCTCTGATATCGATTTATCAATCAACTGCGTCAAATACGGCTACCAGCAAAGATGAATTTATTGCACGGTCTAAGATTTATAATATATAGTATTTGATTGTTTTGTTAAATAACTAAAATCGCATGGAGGGGTTCCGTACGATGGATATATTATCTACCTATGTTATGTTTGTGATCACTTAAAAAAAATGTAATGCACCATGCTAAAGATTGACCATGTTTATCGGACGTATGGAACCCTAAAAACAGTTTATATTATATTTGAGTATATTTAAACAATTTGCTTCAGTACATTCAGTAGTAATTTGGGTTATTGTTAAACTTTAGAAAAAGAGGGACTGTTATTTTAAAATATAGAAATAAATATAATATTTGAATAAACATATTTTGCAGCAGGTATACCAGGTGCAGGTAGAAGTGAAGTCAAAACTGCTGATTTTAAATTAATTATATCTTTTAGTATTCCTTATAGTGCTTATGCAATAAGATATATATCCAGTATGTGGAATACATTTATAATGTAGGCCTATCATTCATCTTCAATATAAAAAAATATAATAGCAAAGTTTATTGGCATAAATGTAATTTAGTTGAATAATATTCGAATTTCTAATCATTTCAAGCTTATAACTAGACCAGCGAAACGAGTTATTGCTAACGAGAGACACAAGTCACTTGCTGTCAATTTCTTATCCACATCGACATCTAACTCCTATCGATAAGTTATCACGCACATCTCTAGTTGTTTGACAAGTATTATTAGGTCTTCCTGCTTTCGATTCGCTAACTGACACGACAATTGTTTGAAGTCTTATGTTTTGACTGTTCTACTTCTTTCGAGCTCAAATTTTTTTTTTCTATAGTTAGTCGTTTTCTATAGTTCTTCATTTTTTTTAGGCAGCATTACTTTTCACTGTGATGAAAAATATCCATATTTAATTCTTATATAAAAATAGATTATTCATTTAAAAATTGTTTTAAGTTTAACAATTGTACAAGGCTTTAAGTTGTGTCCTACTTTTATATCAAAATCAATTATTTCTATGATTATTGAACATTTCCTACATAAATAAATGTTTTAAGGTGGGCGAATTAATAAACACTAAACGGTTACAGCAACACAATATTATTTCTTCCTTTCACCATTTTAATCAAACCCACATGTAGACTTTATGGATAATAAATAGTAACTTCTCTATAAATGACAAATAGAAAATTGGTTGTTCAATGAATAATCATAATTCACGTAATTATAAATGTAAATATTATGTATGATGTTGACGACACCAACCTAATCTTTGGTATATGTGCTTAAAAGCTTAGTGAGTCAAAGCTCATAAAGCTCTAGAAGGAGGTAATAAAGTTAAAAAGTAAATAGCTATTAAATAACAAAAACTTCTCAGCGAAGACACGAGCTGCATTCCATTGCAACGTTTTATGTGTGACATACGGTTATAAAGAATGTCGAGCTTGTGCTTGTAGAATTTTATTTTAATATTAACAGGAACAATTACTTTATTATTGTCTACATGACATACTGACAGTAAATTAAAAGAATGTTATAATTTTGAGTATTCTTTTATTTACAATTTACTTGTGTTTGATTGAAACTTGCTAAGTAAAACAAAAATTATTTTATTTTGAGCCTTTGATTTACGTCTAAACATAATTTATGCGACACACGAGCAAAGAATTTAAACAAATAAATAGAGAATATTATGTGTGTGTAAAAATTAGCGAATAAGTTTATGCACTAAATTAAAGTCACGGTAAATTAAAACAAGCTAGTAATTTGAAAAAAAAATAATACTTTAAAATTACTTTTGAACAACGATAGCATCTTAAGAGAATAAGATTATGAAATGGATCATAAGCGGCCAGAATATATGACCAAACAAATGTGATATACATGTAGAACCATTACTTATCCCTGTATCACGTACAAGAGATGTTTTTCCAGTATCATATTACTCCACATTCATGGCCTACCCTTTCACCGGAGGTTGTTTTTCTTTGCCTTAAGAACAAGTATACAGTTTATTAGTACAAGCTATATTATATGCATTTGTTTCTTGGAAGTCGTGCTTGACGTAATTTATGACTGGATGTCCATTTACTTACTTGTTGTTATTATATTTATTCATCATTTTTTTATGTGACTCCATTCTTGGGATCCCGAATTTGATTGAATAGCTCCTTTCATAGGTCACCCTCGTTAAGATTTACTTATTGAAACTGATGATATGAGACATGGGACAAACATGACGATTATGAATGAAATTTATCACGTCTTACTTCAATGGAATATACCACGTTTCACCAAAAACCATCAAGTAGTTTTTCCGTGATACTTGCAGGATATCATCTCTCTAACAATTTTATATTAGTCCACGTTCAAGGGAAAAACTTAACTCCAATAAAATAGTGTTTAGGTATAATTGTCCTGTAAATATGGTGAAGGCTGCAATTAAACTGTTTTTTTTTTATTCCACTAAGGGGGCAAACAAGCCTACGGTCCGCTTGATAGTAAGCGGTCACCGTAGCGTATGGTATGGTAGATGTTGAGCCGATTATATCGTTACAATATGATTAGCCATTTAAAGAAATTATATGTATGTGCCACCTTTTCAGATAATTAAACTTAAAATAAGGTGTAGCAATTGCTGCCTACCTATTTACACAGCGATCGCACGACCTACTAGTCAAGTTATTGACTATATCGATTACACTTATTAAGTAGATCAGGCACAGCACTAGTTACAGCTTAGAGGCGGAGTTGACAAGTCGATTGTAGAAATTAAAGGCAGAACAGTGGCTATGGACATCGACATTAAGATAAGCTAAATTATTGGTTAACATGATTGGTAAATATTCAAAATTACGAGATGTTTATTGATGCTTTTGCATATAATTTTCAACAAAAGACTAGGTCAAAAGCACCCTAAAACCGAATGTGTAGAAAAGCAAGAAATGTGCCAGGATTATACCTAGTATCAGTCTATGGTCCCTAGTCTACTACTGTGGGAAACACGCGTGATGTTATGCATGTAAATATGTATATATGTAATGTAAGTACATTACAGTACGTGGAAAAATTGTGGAAATAATTCACCTCTATTTCAAACTGTAGAACTCCTGTGTATTGGAAGTTACGGATAATTTCGAAACCCAAAGCATTTGAACGTATCGTAGTTCAGATTAATGATTTTACAAGATGCTTTTATGAAGCCATAACAAAAATTAATGTCTTCGAATGTAAACAATCACATTTTATTAGTTACGGCCGCGGAAAGCGTAGGAGTTCTGTTACAAACGATCATTAACGAAAGTTTATCAATTTCGATCATTAATGATGTTTTTCAAAGTAAAGCCTCGAGAATTGATTGATCACGATTTATCGATACAAAATGTAATTTGGTTGCCAACACTAATTTGTTTTAATAATGTTAAGATGTTCGTTTAAGGACTGTTTGATAGACTTAAAATAGAGACAAATGGCTGATTTCTTTAGACATTAAGCTTAAAATGAAATATATATTTTAATAGATAAACTATATATCGGAAAAAACCGTTATTTTTATAGAAACTGTATATTTTGTGACATATCTATTCAGTTGCTTGACATAATGTAAAAAAATACAATTAAAACGTTTTTTTTTACATATATATACATTTACTTTCCAAGTTTGAATGTAACTACGTATAGTGCATCAAACTTTTCTGACACGGTGGTCAAAAATCAAAACTATAGTCGCCATATTTAAATGGTGTGAATTTACAACGACACTAGCGACTAACCATTTAAGGTTAGAAGTTTAGAAAAGTTTGTTGCACTGTAAGTAGTGTACATTGGTTTCTAATTTAATTCAAGAGAATATTTATGGTATAAGCGAATACGTTAATTTATATTATTATATTGTTTTGTAACGAAAGCTGACAAAATTATCAATAACGAGCGAAATTGACAATTATTAACAGACATATTGCTTTTGTCCAGTTTGTCCGTTCGTTTGTGGAGACAGTTGACATTTGATATAAATTGTAGTAATTAATTGTAAAATTGAACATTGATATATGAGATCGTGTACAATTCTGTGTTTACATGATTCGTGGTGTACTAAATGTGACCTAACTACATATGGGATGTGTCCTGAGGAATTGTTCGAAATGATGCCCACGGCTAATTTTTACCATCGCACCGCTCGCCATTGGCAGGGAATTAATCCTCACACCTTAGATCCTAAATAGTCACGACCAGTGTGGAAACTTCCTCTCACGAATCCTGAGGTTCTGCCAAGGTTTTCTCTAAGGACTACAGTATGGGGTTCTTCCAGAAAGAAATTATTAGAGTTTTGAAGGGTCGGCAACGCGCGATACCCCAGCTGTTGGTAATGTCCATAGGATGCGGTAAGCTTGTTTGCCAGCTTAGTGGTATAAAAAAGTTGATTAGTTGATTTCGATAAAAATCCTCCTCCGAAGAAGAATATTTATACAGCATAGTTTCAAATGAATTTACTAAATATCTGACCTCCGCACTAAACTCTGGTTTTCTAGATGATGTAACAAAACCTGCTTAGTAATGTATACAGTAAAATAAATTTTGACGGTAAAATAAAATTGATCTCAAATCTTCGTATAATAGCAAAAAAATATAACTATAATAACACTACGCATTAAGCTCTATACGTAGAGACAGATGCCAAAAATTCTTAGTCACAAAGTTTTTTAGTTCGGTTTAAGCTTGTTAATTTAAAAAATATATTATAGCCAAAGACAAAGTATTTACATATTTACTGAAAAAACTCCATATTGATAAATAGAATTTTAGATGTGATAAATAGAAACTTCAAATTTTCAATGTTCCACTCACATGTATCTACATATTATGTATGTTAGTAGTTTGATATCCTCGTCATTTGATCGACAAGAGCCACGGTTTGTGACGATGGTGACCCTAATAGACCCTAATTCCGAGTGATTATTCAATGTACACCACTTAGTGTCGGTGTGTGAAAATAGGTAATATGTAGGTATGGTTGGGTATAGTTTTTCAAATTGTAGGGAAATTTGTTAGTAATGAAAAAAAACTGGTTGCCTGTAAAGTCGGTATACGGGCGAAAGTTTTACGTGACAATGATTTTATGTCTGTCTCTCTCGCTCTTAGGCGGGCGCGTGCCTCTCACTCGCTCTCATTGTGAGCGCATAACGTGAGCGGAGCGTAACGCAGTTTCTTGAAGTGTCACCCGGCAAACCAATTTATAAGACGTTGTCACGTCAAAAATAATTATTGAAATAAATATATACACACGTATTGCAATTGCTAGAATAATGTAGGTGTTTTTGTGTGTTCTATTTTAAAAACGGTTGTGCATTTGCTTTATTACAAAAATTAGTTAAAGGAGCATGTCATTTCATATCTTCAAGTATTATTAATGTACTCTGTAGCTTCTTTAATTTTTGTATTAGCTGGTATAACACACAGTTGAGTTTTGCTTTATCTTATATCTTAAAAAATGAATTGCTATTCGTTGGTCTCGCTAAAACTGTGGAACGGCTGGACCGATTTGATAATTATTTTTTTGTTGTGTTCGTTATTGTTAAGGCAAGGTTTATAAGAAAATAAAAGGTCAAGTGCGAGTCGAACTCACGCAATAAGGGTAAACCAATTGTAATGAAATTTTGATAAGTTGTTATGCACACGCCGGGGAAGGTTTCTGAAAAAGAAAAATGGGTCAAGTACGAGTCGGACAGGGTCAAGTGCGACTCGGACTCGCGCAATAAGGATAAATCGATTGTAATGAAATTTTGGTAAGTGTTTGTGCATACGCCAGGAAAGGTTTCATAATTAGTACAACCCTTTCAGGTTAGATGGCGCGCCAGTTGTTTTAAAAGGAGAAACAACGTTCGCTGGGACAGCTAGTTCCGTATAAAAATATACATATTTTTTCTAAAATGAGAATTGCCAAAAACTTTTATAGGTTGAATAATTTATAACGTCTTTTATTCTCTGAAGGGGTTTTACCAGTGGCTTGATACAACTGAATAAAAGAATTGAATAAATACATATTATAAATGTAATAGTTGGTGACTTTGTTTGTTTGTTACTCAATTACGCCGAAACGAAGTATTCAATTCGGCTGAAATTTGGCACAAAGATAGCTGAAGAGACATAGAAGGCTTTTTATCTTGGAAAATTCAAAAGTTCCACACGGATAACGAATATTATGGTATTCCACGAACGAACTATAGCTGCAGTTATAGCTTGCTATAACAAACTTCTTTAGTATATATAATCAAGGAGTCGCCACGCCAAAAACCAAATTTAGGGAGGGCGGAGCCGCTGGCAAAAGCTAGATTACTAATAAAATAAATTTTATGGTAATATCTGAAATCATTAGCAACCATTTTACTAATATTAACAGTTGGTTGCAGATACAATATTTACTAGCTTTATAATGTATTCGATCACAAACTCAAATAGAAATGTTTATTCATTAAGACTAACTTGATTACTTATGTCTATCATTTTGATCCTAATTCATGGCTTTGTCCTAAATCTCTTGATTATAAACAGCTTATTCTACTGCAGTCAGTGCAACTATTGCATGTTTTTACATTTATTACACCATAACCTAGGGAAGTTGCTGTTTTTTTAACAGTTTTTTTTTAATTCGGCCCCTTATCATCGTTTATATGGTTATAAGGAGTTGTATAAATAATCTTTGACAATTTTGAAATTGTTTTTTTTATATACAAAAAGAAATAATTAAAATGAAGTATGGAACTGTACTTGAAAGATATCTATTATATTTAAGGGTTTATAATTTCTAGATTAAAGATCTTAAAACCAAAAAAAAAACAAGTTTGCTTCTAAATGAAAATAAAAAAGGTATTTTTTGTACCATGATGCAAAATGTAGGTAGGTATAAGGTATATCCCTATTTTTAAAATAATTAAGAATTTTATTCATAACAAGTTTCATAATTGTATGCGTGGTGGTTACAACTGGTCTTAATATTATTGCCTTTTAAGTATTTTAGTTATAAACAACTTTACAGGGCTTTCCGTATGACTTTGTAATTTCTGAGACCGATCGGTGAATTAGAAGTCTACTTCATAAATAATATTTTAAGGAGCTGTCACTCTTTTTTACTTTACAGTAATAGTCTTATAGAAATCGTTATACCTTCCTCTTGGTGACCTGTAATAATAAAATATATATTCATAATAAAATTGTACCTACTTATTGTATTAAATTTGTACCGCTGCGGTGCAAAAAAAAACGGGTTGCACTCCGGGAGTGCCGGCAGAAGTGAAAACATACTCGCTATTTACTTCCCATCACTTCTTATCCATATTTATTTATTAAAAATAATAACTTTTGTTTTTTTACTTTTTTGACGTTGTATATTTGACAGCTCAATCTGTCATAGAATTAAAATCCCATATCCAACCTCCCTGTACTACTCATAATCGCCATATACTAAAAATAAAAACTAACCTAATGTAAATAAAGGTCACGTGTCCTAACGCGAGTGACATCTTACGAATTTTCGATCAGGACACGTTACCTGACGCGAGTTTAACAGTTTTTACCCATCAAACTTTTGGTAAAGGTCGCAGGAGCGCATTATAGGTACGCCAAATATTAAGCTTTTAAGTCTCGGGAGTTAAATAAATAAATTTAGCCCTGTATACGCGAGACCCGAGTACTCTAGACTTTTCGCAATAAGCTCCCTGAGTATGATGCAGTAGTGTCTGGAAATCTCAAGAAGATCTGGTGTACATTTCTAAAATATTGTCTATTTTAGACAACTCTCCTTTTAAGCTTGCTGCTTTTATATATATGCACTAGATTAAGTGATGAGAGACAACGTAGAACTATATACATCACTGTGAGAGAAATCCTATAAGGTGATCGTATAGACCTCAAGGGTAAGTATACGGCTACAACGGATAAGTAACATTAACTCTGATAGCGTAATAAATAAATATATAGCTTCCTCTTTTGAGTTGTTCATAGATATAAAATTTAATTTGAATCGTTTACAAACAACTCGTTATGTCCGATCACGCACGTAAATTCGTCCGTACCTTTGCGAATTTATTCACTTAACAAAAGCTCGTAAGCTCGTTGTAAAGTAACCATGTGAAAGTTTATTACATGACGTGGTGAGAAAAATAAAGTGTTTATAGCACTTTTACGGGGTTTTGAGAACGTTTGACATTGTTAAGATTTTATCGAGTATGGCCGTATTTTTGTACATCATAATGTCTTCACTGTGGTGTGTACATGTCAAAAGGAATGTGGTCCCTAACTATGTAATATTTTTTTTTATTATAAGACAGAGTGTCTCTGCGTCTCAAGATACCTAATATAATTTACTATCACAACACAGGTCCGCGAAGGCGTGAACAGGGATATTAACGCAGGACAACTATTACTGGTAATAAAGACGCTTGTAGCATTCCAGTTTTACTGATGGTATTCAAAAAAGGACCAACTTCGTACCGTATACAAACAAGACAAAAATAAATGTAACAATATTAGTTGCCCCTTCCGGGAATCGAACCCGGGTCCTTACACATGGCATGTGATAAGAGCTTGGCTTAATTCCATTTGAAACATAAGCAGTGTGTAATTTAGAATAAGATTTTTTTATAAAAACCTGTACTTTTTAGAAGCTTGAGGAGGTTTTATAAATAATTTGTACCTGGAACAAAAAATAATTAAATTTAGTTTTTGGCGGAAATAGAACAGCAACTATGTATAATATGTTGTACATATAACCATAAAATTAAGCACAATCTTAAACAACTTCTGGTGACTTATAAAGTCCAAGTACATTAATCTTACAAATAAACAAATCTTCATTGAATTAAAAACAATATACTAAATATACATAATAATAAATATACATAGAAATAATCTTTTTCGTTTAAGACACCCTAAACCTAAGCCTAACCTCTTGAAAGATAATATATCATAAATACCATATATTTTAATATCATGGCTACATCATCAATGTAAATAAATATTTTCATGGCAAAGATACAGTCAAAAGATAAACCTTGAGCCAGGACTTGAACCTGCAACAATTCTTACAGTAAGTGCTTTACAAGTTCCTAAGTCTCCAAATGTTTCCAATACAGTAAAAGCTCTTTATTAGCGGGGCACACGTTTCGTAAAATATGCCGCGAATACAGAAATACCGTGAATATAGAACAGTAATTTGTATAGGACTATAAAATATGTTTCTTGTTTTTCAAACCGCGAATAAGGTAACCGTGGATAAGGAGCTTTGACTGTACATGATTTCAATTTAATGGTACAGCCTTAAAATTGTACCTTAAAATACTTATAAATCGTGCTAAACTTTTGATTCAAGAGACACTTCATCAACCGTATTATGTGGCGTGTAATTGTAAACCCAAGCGGTGACTGCAAAAACTTGTACACGAGTGCAAAAATGATTTCTTACACACAATTCGTTTCTTAAGCTACAAAAGTTGCATATGTTCAATGTATATAGACGATAAATTAGCTTGTCGCAGTGTTGCTTCTCCGTGTGAAAGTGTATTTTGATCTTAAGTTATAGCTCTAATCGTTGCGAATACATTGCTTTGTTAAGGACCATTTGTCATTTAAATTAAAGCGTCCAGGATATTTTGGGAATAAACAAACTTGGTTATATAATCATAATAAAAAATATTGAAATAATTTTTTTAATAAGGATTTAATTAATTGAATGGATGACAATTTTGGCTTTATTCTTGTTTAAGTTGTATGTATGTATGCATAATTTTAAATGAAACTATAAAAAAACACTCACTCAATAAATATCATATTTAATTACAGAAAGTCCAAGCCTATTATATAAAAGTCCCAGCATGATTGTCAAGATGTACATAAATGAAGACAAACCACATGAACGCGACGGACTTCTTAAGAATAATAATGAGTCAGAAAAAGACAAAGATGACGGAGACGATCACGTCCGTTCTCCCGTTAACCATGTCTAAACATGAGCCAGTGCTAGAAAGAAATACCTTAATGCATCACCCATCACCTGGGTAAACAGAGAGGGCCGGTACAAGAGGTAAACTTTTAAAGGTTGTTTTAAAAAGAAAAAAGTCGATTTTAAGATCACTTTAATCATAGGTACTTAGTTTTACCACGTATTCTCTACTATACTTCAAGTTTTTTAATGCATTGTTGAAGAAATATTAGTTAGTTAAGATCATTCATTTAGTTAATGTACTAAGTGAACTGTAGCCCATCCACATTTTTGAGAAAGCAGCGGCGGCAAGTACGTTACCGTACATAGTACGTAAGACATAATTATCTTAATTGTTTATATTAAAATTTTAATAATAATATATTAGTTACACAGGAAAACGGTTTTGTAAACTTTACTCGGTATGAGTTCTATATGATTCATATTTCCCATATTTAAATCTTTGGCATAAGCGAGATCGCTTAAGGTTACAAATTAGACTTTAAATGTAAATTATTCTGTATTGAATGTGGTATGCGTGTCGATAGCTTTAAGTGGAAGTGAAAATGTATAGTTATTTGAAGAAAATATTTACTCATTGGCAGTAGTAGCAACAACTTAGCCAAAGTGAAAAATACTTAGCAAACGCATGTTCAATAAATATGTACCTTATTTTATCAGAATATGCATACTAATTTCTGACAAGAAAAATAATTTACCGAACATAATATCTATCTCACAAAGAAAGATTAGAAGTAAAATACTGTGAAGAAACAAAAAAAATTATCAACAATTTAACTATAACATTAAAAAACAAATTAACAACTTCTTGCAAAGTGACTTCGCTTGTAACAATTTTGCGTACCCATTGCGTTACTAACGTGATATTTAAATTATTACAAAACATTCTTTGCAATTAAACAGGTATGAAATGTGATATTTAATAGTGTGTGCTTCTGTGCAACAAGTAGGTACTTAGGTCTAATGATAACACTCTAAACAACGTTGATGAATATTTATGAAGTCGCTAGAGGCATATTAGCAAGTACTTCGGTATGATTTGCTTTCGAGTGTAACGAGGTAAGACATAGACGTTTAAACAGGTGTTGATTAACGATAATTCAGTTATTGTTTAAACAGGATTCTAATGTAAATGATTTAAAGCGTTTCATGATTTATGTGGAGCCACTGTCTTTAAATTTTAAAGTGTATTTTTTTGCTTTGATCAACACGTAAAATGGATGTGGATTCGGTTTTTAACGTACCTACACTATTTTTTCATTAATATATTTTCAAGCATTTATCCAACTCAGTTATTATTTCTTAAGTTCAAATGAATAAGTTTTCAATATATTACTAAACCAATTACTATGACAATATTGATATGACAATATTGATATCTCTTTTGAAAGTTTATTTTCTGCAAATTTCTTTCTTTATCTTTTTGACAACTAGGTATTTATTTTTTAAAACCTATAGTTAATAAGTTTATTACTTTTAAATTGATTGGAAATTAGACATTTAGAAATGTTCCCTTCTTATCAACTATTTATAATGTAGTTATTTTTTAGTTCATATTTAAAAAAATGTCGTTTCCTACTTCTAAATCTTGAAAAAACATTAGTCAACGAATCTGATTATCTATTATTGTACTTTCCTGTGATATATCTTCACTTTCTTTTCATTCTTGTTTGTATGTTGTGTAACAGTGAGTTTCAAGTGTCAGCTGACGCCTTGTGTCATCATCATTGAAATGATCAACGCAGAGACGTGGCCTAATTGGTTTAATTCTGAGTACCAACATCTGTCAGCCACGTCTGCATAGTTAACTCCATAGCTTGCTCCGAGCTACTTTACATGTCAAGGGCTGACGTAGCTTCATGGCTGATTATTATAAATGAACTATGTTGATGTCATTCTAGAAATATTGCATATTTTACGTCTGACCTATTTTGTAGTTAAATCACGGTTTATGTTTATGTTGACCGCGGTTCCGCCCGCGCTTTATTCAGTTATCGTCATGGGATTCCTACGCCTACTTGAATATAGCAAGAAGGTAAGAGTTCGTCCACTTGGAATTCGGTTATAGTTATTCCTGTAAAAACTTTTAATAACATTTTCAGGATAGCCTATGACCTTCTGCATTACTTCAATCGTTAAATTGGATGCTCCGTTGCGACGTGAAAGGACAAACAAACAAACTTACTTTCGAATGTATAACATAAGTATAGATTATATGTAAATGATATTCCGGATCTTACTCTGGTTACTTACTTAACTTGTCATCTAATCATGTCACTTTTATAATTAAAACCTCTCTACATTTCTTGTGGTATGTATGTCAAAACAAACTAACTGCCAATAATTCTATTTTTGAATCCTACATTTTATTACATAAAGTATTACTTTTTAATAAATACCCATGTATACAAAGATGCCTTAATGTATGCATAAAATTAAATCAACATAGTAATAACCATATAAGTAGAAATGGCCAGGGCGTGCGGCCATTTTAGAATCCTTCGGCTGTGTTATAGTCATGCAGAGTATCGAGTTCAACCATATTGAACATAATGCAGTCAATGACATATCAAGTTCGTTTTTTTTTTGTAAACGAGAACGGACGACTAAAAAATACCTCCGAAGGTTAAAAATCTTTACTTTTAATTTCTATAAATACCTGGCCATTCGATTAAGTTTTTTTTTTTTCTTTTTTAATGCTGGAAGCACATTTTTGTCTTAATGGTCCGACCACTAGACGGTGGGCAGACTGCATTTCTGCGTGAATCATCTAACATGAAACTTTGTAATCCGATAGAAGGATGAATCAGTTGCAAATTTTTAGTAACATATTTCCGGCCTAGACTTGAAAGTGAAAGTATAGTTTGAAGGATTCAAAGAAGCCCAATGGTTTTTTATAAGAAAATGCAATATATGTACATATATTATAATATTATATGCGCTACTTAGGTTAAATAAGGATTTTAAGTCTAGCTTTTTTGAGAAACTTTAGAAATATGATATTGTGTTCCAATAATTTGGTTTTAGTATTTCAATAGGTAGGTAATTGGGTAGGTGCGTACGAATATGTAGGAACTCAACATAGAATAAAAACGTTTTAAAATTAATATTTTTATTGCATTTACATTACATGTTCCCACAGATTTTTCCTCGCAATAGAATATTAACGCCTGACAAGAACGATATGATAATGTTCACACAATATGAGCAACTGTGACATGCATATTCCATGAACAGGTTAATTTATATTAGGTACACACAAAACCATTTTATAATAAATATTTACATACACAAGCAAAAGTGGCAATGACTTTAGCTTGAGTACCGTTTTACTACTTTGGTTTATTTTTTGAGAATAACTTTAAAAGAAGGTACAAAATAAGAAGAAACAAAATGTAACCTAATATTGAAAATGGCCCTATTCTAGAAACACAAAGCGATACCGCAATAATTTGTATCGATCGCGAGCGGCCTGAGGCGTGGACCACCGACTGACAGACTGTTATTTTCTCCCAGTTACGTTTTTTGCCTGTTTTGCATCTTGCTCTACAAAATCTTAAAATAGAGCTTGAAGTATGAGTGTTATACATTCTCTTAAATATCTAATCTTGTCTTTTTATTTAAAAAAACCGTCAAGTGCGAGTCGGACTCGCGCACCGAGGGTTTTGTAAAAGGTAACCTGTATTGAGGGACAAACTTAACTTTTCCCTTGGAAAACTGTTGTCCCAATATATCACCATAGGTTGCGGTTAGTTTACCAACTGCAAATAAGTTATATTTTTTTGCGATTATAAAAATAGAACTATTAGACTCAACAGTGTTTCTAGGTATTACATTAGACAATAGGCTGCAGTGGAACCCTCACATTTCAGTTCTTGCAGGAAAACTCAGTTCAGCTGCCTATGCAGTTAGGAAAGTTAGGCAGCTTACAGATGTTGACACTGCTCGCTTGGTCTACTTTAGCTATTTCAATTCCGTCATGTCTTATGGCATTTTGCTTTGGGGTAAGGCAGCTGATATTGATACAGTCTTTATTTTGCAAAAGAGAGCAGTACGGGCAATTTTTTATAAATTAGGACCTCGAATTTCTCTTAGGGAACTATTTAGGGAAATTGATATTTTAACTATTCCTTACCAATATATCTTCGCTTGTATAATGTATGTACGCCAAAATTGTCACTTATTTGCTAAAAATAGTGACCTCCAAAGTGTTAATACAAGGAATAAGGATAAATTGGTAGTTCCAAAATGTCGTCTTCAGAAGGTACATAGCTCTTTCGCAATACAAAGTATATTTTTCTACAATAAAATTCCAGAACATGTGGTTAATTTACCCTCAAATAAATTTAAAATATATGTCAAAAATAGTTTAATGAAAAAAAGCTATTACAAAGTTGATGAATACATAAATGATAAAAATGCTTGGAAAAATTAGAACTTAATTAATTTGTATTGGGGCATTTGTAATTTTTTTTTTTTTTAAATAAAAACATTGTTTATTATGTTATTACCTAGTGTAAGGCTATATTGTCTCGGTAGTAAAGCATTACGAACCTTCCAATCTTCTCTTATATTTTGTTCCTTTACTACACACATTGTAACTAGTACAATCGAAGTTTTATTGGAGTTGCTTGAGTGTGTCATGCTCTCTCAAAGTGTCTCTGCGGTGGTGGCGTGTGTGTCGGGTCGTTACGTTCCCTAAAACATGGTTGAGCGAAGCGATGGCTGATTCATGTGTCATACTCGTGAACGGGTGCCGCCTGTGGAGGCTGGTCTGCTCTTGCAAACTTCTTTGTATTCTTAGTATTTAGTCTTACTTTTTTGTTTTGTTTATTAATACTGTATGACATTGATTATTTCTTAGTGATGAATACATAAACTGTCTTTTGTTTATATTAGATACTTTTTTATGTTGTGCTTGTGCTTTATATATTTTTTTTTTTATGTTTGTAATGGAAAGTGTCCTTTTTTGATAGGGAGGGCATTTTCCAATATTTTAATTGGACGCTGTAACAGAAAGGGAGAAAAGAAATGCTCTTGCTGAGTTTCTTGCCGGTTCTTCTCAGTACAAGGTCTCCCGCCCTGTAGACTTACGAACCGATGGCGTAGTGACATTCATAAGTGCTCAATTATTGTAGCCTAAACTGAATAAATTATATTGAATTTGAATTTGATGTAACAACAAATTTACGGTTTTCAGATTTTTTCCTTTATGTATGCTACATGACATTGCTTCATGCCAAATTTTCCTTTATGTAGGTATGCTACATGGCATTGCTTTTTGCCAAATTTTATGATTCTAGGTCAGCAGATTCTTCTCCTTCCTCCATAGATTTTGATTTATTTGCATCATAATATGCAACAAAAATAACAGTATTTTGGGCATATTTTATTATTGTTTTGACTTAGAAGCTGGATTTTTGACAACTTATGGTGACCGTAGACTCAGTATTTGATATTAATTGAAACTCGATACCTTCATACGTTCCTAAGTAAAAGAGTCAAGGAAATAGAAAAAAAAATAATGTCCATGTTTCTCTTGTTTTTTTAACTGAAAAAAAAAAAAAAATAACAGTGTGTCTAGACAAAAGCATGCAACGTGAACAGCACTTCATTTTGCACCACAGCACATGACAAAATACACTCACTGCATAATTAAGAGGTTACATAAGGGTCAGATATGATTAAATGCAAGAAAAATATAAGATATAAGAATGTTTTAGATTGAACATAATCTTAAGTCGTTAAAAATATTAATTAAAACTGCAGCCACATTTCATATTATTGAGGCATATTATTAAGCAATCCGCAGGAAGCGGATGGGCGCGGGCGGCTCAGGACCGGCCATTGTGGAGACATAAGGGGGAGGCCTACGTTCAGCAGTGGACGTCTTTCGGCTGACACGATTAAGCAAACCATATTTCATAGTATTAACAATTCTATTTGAAACACAAAATATAGATTCTGATATCCTTTTGTAGATACCGAAGGATATAATTTGTGCACTGATATCGGTATCAACATACCGAAGGATATAATTTGTGCAAAAACACGGAAGCCGAGCAAATGGTGAAAAGCTGTAGATAACAGGCCGATTCCGTGATGCCAACATTACAATTCCCCATGACGACATCGTCGACATTACACGCGCGTGACTGTAATGCGTATTCAATATTTGCATTTCCGAGCATGCTTCGAATAATTAGAACTGAGAACAATGCTGGATACCCACATAACACCATTACTGGATGCAACGTGTACGAGCGATGGCAGTTTAAAAGATCATAATTTGTGCTGAGAATTTAAGAATTTGTAAGTTGTTTGTTAGAAGTAGTCTCGTTTTTAACCGACTACGGCAAAGCTAAAAGTTATGATTTTAGCCGTCTACATAGACTGTATGTTTTTATTTATGTATATTCCACCGTAATTGATACGTTATTCTGATCCGGTTGACAGTTTATATGACGTCAAATTTAATCCAACATGGCAGATGGTGCAGTAAAAATATATCTTTTACAAATATATCGTGTTTGGTATTCAATGAAAGCTCTTTACGAGGACATTCCAAATATATATCCAATAATTTGTTAAAAGTTAATTTCACAGCTATTAAAGAATTAAGAGAAACTTTGTTATATTATATATATTTAAATATCGTCTTTGCCAGTAGTCTTTAAAACTGATGACACTGTTCGTCTACTCGATGGAGAATTTGAAGAAGCTTGTCAATTTGTACAGTTTAATAAACTTTTATGACCCAGTGGTTAAAAATCGAAACTTTAGTCGCCATAATAAAATGGTGGGAACTTACATGACACTATAAGTGGATGATAAATAAGTCCCATGAATAAATTCACAATAAAAAAGTAATGCGAACCACTTATTATTTATAAGCCAATAAAAATATATTTTTTTTCAGTAAAATAATAAAAACTTGATAGTAAAACAAAACAAAACCTAATCTATGAAGTTAAGCTTATGTAACGGATTGTCAATGAAGGATTTAACTAAAAGACAGACCTATTTTTGGTTACGCAATACATACTCGAATCTTTTACTAACTCTACCACTCCACATTGGATTGGCTTGTTTACGGCGAATACAGGTTTGATTTGAATTCAAAAGTTTTACGATTCGAGTAGGTAAGACGAAAGAAAAGAAATAGTCTTTTGTTAGAAACTATCATTATTTCTTTTCTATTTCATACAGCAAGGCTTTATTTACTACAATTTAAACAAAGTGACAAAATAAATTAAAGAAACGTTTATACAATAATTTACATCGCTTCAGTACCAGCTTTCTGATTAATCTCAATATCTTAGATTTAGCAAGTCCCGGAATCACGGACGTGCGTCATTGTCGTGGATAATTTCGTGAAATTAAACGTGTATGTCACTTCTGCTGACAGTACAATACTCTGGGTGTCACCTGATTCGGTGGCTGCAACGTTGCAATGACTCATCGGACGGCGCCACTGGCAGACTGGTATGGCGCAGAGCGTAGTGCTCAGGCACTAATGCTTTCAAGGCTGTCTTTTTGTTGTATGCGCAAAAAACTTTGTGCAAAAAAGTTAATGCATATACATACAAGGTTAATTTGATTGTATATAACACGATTACTGTTTTATGTTACCCTACACAGCTTATACCAAAGTTCATTTGCCACTTAATTACTGCCCATATAGATAATCTTCAGTAAAGATACATAGATTAAACTGAAAAGTTTAATTTAAATTAAGTTTTTTTGGTGTATCTACTAAAAGAATATACATAGGTAACTTTTTTTAAAAACAAGCTTTTATCAGACCCTGGTTATCGTTTAAGACCAGAGTACTTGTCAGGACAAATCAAACAAACGCAAGCTCGATGGGGTAACGTCGTTACGTCGTTTCGTCCTATGGCCGGCCACCTTCCAGCTCCATCATCAGACCAGCTCTATGATATTATTGAAGGATAAGGGGATTTTTTGTATTATAATAAATAGTTTAAAAAATACGACAAAAAATATGATGGTTGCAGAAATACAATTTTGTTTTGTCCGTAGATAAATCCAACGAGTAATCCAGCTATAAATTAAAAGTGCAATTATCTTACATCCCAGATCATATATGCAATTTGTTTAAATTAAAATAACGAAAGATTGCGAGTTGTAAATCAAGATTTTATTGACTTTAGTTAACCATTTTTATTCATAAAAACCTTCGTTGACGATGGAATAAAAATAAAAGGGACTTCTGAGATTGGAACAGAAATTAAGTTCTCTTGTAGATGATTAAAAAACATTAAAAAAGGTCCGTAGTGTCCTTCGAAGAAGTTATTTTGTAACATAAAATTATTTATATTATTTTTTTTAAGTTGCAGAAGCTAACACTTAAAAACCGCAGTTTGTATTCATATAAAACAGTAACTTTAAGCACACATCCTTTTAACAACTTGTTGTACAACAATACAGGTCGTTCTTAAATAAATTTTGAAGTCCTTTTTTGCGAAAAGAAAATTAAATATATCTAATGGCGGCGGCGCAGGTAAGCTGCTTCATCTTAACAGTGTTTTTTTAATTATGTGATGAGTTTGTTAACCCGTGCCTATCACATATCATATAAGCTGTGTAATATTAGAAGTTCAACTAATAACTTTTAATTCCACGAAAACTTCTTTATATTCACATAGAGTTCCTTACACTAAAACTGCTTCATCACAATTCGCGTTCGCTTTCTGACATAATTAACAAGAAAGATCTTCATATACTTGAAATACCGAACTTTTTATATCCAAATGTCAAAACTTGATATGCGCACAAAATAAGTCAAAAAAAAAACTAGACAGTTTATTAAAATATATATGATTAAGATGAGTTATGAATGGCTAATAGAACATTGTGCAATCAGGAAAAGTGTGCAATTAAGGCACAATAGAATTAAGAATTCCAGCTTGTCATTTTTAAACATGTGATTTTTACTGATTTTTGACATTTATGCTTCATTAAGTTTGCATTATGATTTTAGTGCTTTCTATAAATTAAACACGTGCTTAAGCAATAAATAGACACTTAGTGCATAGTTTTATTTTAATTTATGTGTAGATAGAATGTGATACTCTAAGTAATGTCTTTGGTTGGGTTATAGCTTTTGTAGAGAACAAGATAGATTGGATTTACTTAAACAAATATAATAAACAACTAGCCACTGAAAAGTATGTTTTTCTATTAAAACTTATGGTTGCAAGACCGGAAAATTATAAATATGTATGTAAGAAAAGATGTCGAGATATAGAGTTCACTTTAATGACTTAAAAGGTACTAATACAAACAACAGTAAATAATGGTGCTTGTGTCATAATAATAAAGTGTTCAAAGAAATCTTTAAAATTACATGTATCTAGTGTTCCCTTACATACTTGCGATATTTCTACCAGGAGATAAGCAAATGAATGAGTAAATATTTAATCGAATGATACCAAAATAGACAGGTTAGTAAAACTTTTATAAACATTCCAGCTTTTAAACAGCTACCAGGTGGAGCTATTACGATTAGTATGCAGTTTATTCATGATCGCCTAGTATCTCGAGATGCATCTGTAGATAAGGCACGACATATTATGTACTGTTCTGCACACAATCGTGATATGGACGCAAATTGCAAGTGGGTAGGTCGAGGAGACATTACTTTGGAGTAAACTTGTCTAGAAGTGGTACCTTCTAAATTCTTCCGATTAATGTTGAGAGTGTTACAGTCAACTTTATGAGTTTTTTGAGCAGATTTCCCGCGGGTTTACCCGCGCGATTTAACTATTTCTATCCTATACAAACGTTAACAAAAGATTTTTAATCCTGTTTTTAAATTCTTTTCCTATTCAACCCGATTATGAAATGATTATCCAATAATGAAAAACGTCTTTTCGTAATTACATTTAAAAGTCTTTACACCATTTCTCAAAGTTTTATTTACAAAAATATCCGGTTGATTGTAGAAAGTTTCAACTCTCGTTTTAACCCCATTGGGAAATGATTTTTCAAAAACGGTCAAACGTGTAATTCTTAGTTTTTAATCAAAAAACTTAATAAAATCCTAAGTTTGTATGAAATGGCCTGAATGTATCAGAAGTGAAACTTCTTTAGGATTTCCTTTATTAATGTATACAGTAGAATCTCTCTTTCTCTCTCTCTCTCTCTCTTATGTATAAAACCTACGAGAGTATAGATATATGTAGTCGTAACAAAACGCCTGCGATGAGATGTCATCACATATCTGTCTAGTATCGCATGTCGCATCGGAGCATCCAATTGAGCCAATGAAATTTGGCGCTGGGATAGTTGACGAAGAAGTTGAAGAAACGGTGCAGAAGTCCGTTTTTCTATTACGTCTTCCCATCCTGGGTTCACTTCAGATTCTTTATCTTCAGAAACTTTTGAGCTACCACTTCTAGTTATGACATCTAGTTTTACAGAACATCTGTGTTCAAATAACTTCCTTGTGTCAAGTTGATTGTGCAAGACATCCTGAATGTAAGCGCCATTATTGTTCCACCCACACCTTCGAGTGCATTCGGATTTAAAACTTGTTTTTCACACTCTACTCTTTAACTAGAACAGTCCCCGGCAGCCTATTGACAGTGTTTTGTTTATTTAAGGGAGCTATAAAATAGTTTAGAAATCTTAAGAATTTGCTTATTTTTTAATCTAAAAACCTTCTTTCTATCTTTTACTGAAATTGGCTTGATTGTAGTGAGTGAGGTAGACCACCAAATCGGAGATGTGGTGGGTTCAATCACAAACCAAATATTGCATCCGTATAAACTATTTACCTGTCTCTATCACTATGGTTAAGAAAGTAGTGGGTATAGAGAGTACGTAATATGCTTTTTAGATTTTAAATTTAACTCAAATTTCTAATGCGCGTAAAAAATATAACTACGTGTTGCGGATGTTGCGTTATGGGAACCTAGCTTTTATCTGCGGTTCCACTTACGCTAAATTCGGTTATCGGCTTAGGGTTTCTGCAGCAACTTCTTGGTTATAGCAGCCAAGCCATAGCTGTAGTTCGTCCACTTATGAATTTTCCGAGACAGAAAGTAACCTATGTCCTTTTCTGACGGTTCAACTCTGTATGTCCCAAATTACAGAGCAATTGGATGATCAGTTATGACGTGAAAGAAGGGCAAACAGACAAACTTTCTTTTGAATTTTAAAATAAGTATGGACGAATATGGTGCATCAGTTTACATACATATAGATACTCTGTACTTATATTATGAGTTCCCACACAATGGTTGCTGCTGGCATTTATGAGTGGTTGGTTATTTAAGTAGGCATTGTTTGTAACTTAGGATTGCAAAGGAGGCTTTTGTATTTTATACAAAATATTTTAAAACGCTGAGATGATGTCTTTTTGTTTTATCCCAAGATTGATACGATTTAAAATTATAAAAATACACAATTTTTAAATTATATTATTTACGGTTAAGGCGACAAGTAGATAAAAACTAAATTTAGCACTAATATTGAAAAACATTACTCATTATGCATTCTGATGAAAAGTTTATTGTTAATTGTACGTAATATTTACAAAAGACGTCACAGAAATAGAAAAGATTGTCCCAAATCTAAGTGTTTTTTATGTATAAAATGTAGATATGTATCACCAGTTATCTGGTACCAACAGTACAAGCCTTACTAAGCTGGAAACCTGATGGATGGATATATAAGCCATGTGATTTGTCCAGTAATATTATAATCATTACTTTACCTATTCTGTGGTAGGTTAATCCAAGAAGCCACCTCTTTTATAAAATCATTTGTTTTTAATTAATTCTTCAAGTATTTTTATATTTCAAAGTCGCATCAGTTATCGCTTACCTTCATTTACACGCGTGTAGGCAACGCCCATCGCCTTCACGCCTTTCATAATGAATTCTAACAGCTCCATAAGGACGGACGGTTGTTTGAACGCAGCCCCTTGGTAAGGACTCCATTGTATAAAACTCTTTATCACCTTAACTTGTTACACTCGGCCCTGAGGTTTCAAAAGGTTACGTGTCTTTATTTAAATAAGGAATTAGTTTTGACAGGGTTCGCTATGTGGTGTGAAATGCCTTAATTTATTTTTTTATATTTTTAATGGAGCGGGTGAAGCGTTTCTTAGAAAGCGTTCAAATTAGGTTAATAAATATACTGAATTCTCGAACTTTTTAAAGTTTAAATAGAAAAAATGTGATATATTGTATAAATAAAATTCTGCATATCTATGTAACATTTGAGGTAGGTAAGTAATATCTTTACCGCCTCTTCGGACCTTTAGTCGCTCCGTAGCCCCTACTCAGATAGCTAATACACATAAATAAAACTATTATTTCATTTGTACATTTATTTCGATTCGTTTCAAGTTTCTGAGAGGATTTTAGTATCATAGTATCAAAATTGCAGGATGCAACTAGTATATAACAACATAATGATAGGGCGAATCGATTTGTTGCACGCAACGTGTGTCTCTCCGTATCGCACGACGATGACCGATTAGACTGTTACGATTCTATGAATCGATTCATCTGCGTGCAAAGAGTAATTGGCAATAAGTGGTCCCAGTTTGCGATGCGTTCGAGACTAATTGAAACCTATTGGTGGACACCCGGGCGGCAGGAACAGAGTCCGTATCATTTTGAAAAAAATGTTGGTTACGCTCTACGCTAATGTGCAGTTTTCTGTTCGTTTCCATTCCATCTATTAAAATATAGTTTCTCTTACGTAAAAATATATTACCTATTGAAATATACTCTCTCCTACGTAAAAATATATTACCTATTGAAATATAGTCTCTACTACGTAAAAATATATTAACCTATGAGTATATGTTAATACAGTAAGATATTCATAATTAGTAGCTTTTATCCTTGAAGTCAAGTGCGCGCATTAAGGTAACATGTTGGAACTAGATACGGACGAAGGATATGATCCTAATCTATGTCCTTTTCAGCCCTTCCCGCTATTTTTTTGCCAGAAGCCGGTGACCCAGTTGCGAACGGCTATACGTAAAGAAAAAGTGCACCGCAGTTGTAGCCTTGTGTCCTCCACCCTCCAGTTATCAATGATAATATGCCTAAAATCAGGATAACTCGGTACTTCATTACGACGTAAATGTCTGACAAAGAGTTAGGATATCTTATTGTGGTGTACCTACATTATGTAGTTACTTTTACTTTTATATATATTTTTTATTATGCAGGACGAGAAAGTAAGTAAACAAGCAATTCATCATCGCAAAATGCAGTTTAATAAAAGTCGATCCTTCGTCTGTACTGATTGACTACTCGCTCGCACTTGTCTTTAATCATTACAGCGCAGGCGCCAGCGGCCATATTTATAGCCGTTTTATTTTCATATCTTTAATTATTCGAAATGGTTATTCCACTTTTAAGCTATAGTTTCAGGGAGTGGTTTTAATTACAAACTCTAATGATTAAGTTGTGTCGACATATCTTTGTTCCAATTTCAGTAAAGGAAGCTGTTTCACCGAATAAAAATGGGCCATGAAGCCAATCCATAATTATAAAATTACAAGAAGGCATACCGCGCGCCACGTAAGAAGCGGCTTCGGACTTCGCTCACCACGTGTTTATAGGTCCCTTACGCAAAGGGGCGAAGGGGCACGGCGAGGTACGGCGACAGCGCATGCGCTGCAGTTGTAAACGTAGAATTCTATTTCTTTTCAATTCTTGTGAGTGACTGTTAAGCTGCGCAAAAATCCCACTTCTTCATCCCCCGATCGACCTCGGCATGGTGGTCAAACGGTGGTGGCGGCCTCAGCACGTACTAACGGCCCCAGGTGACGATCTCGCTGTCCGGATAGCGAGATTAGTCTCTACGACCTCCCCGAATAGGGACTCCCCCCTTACACGACGCCGACGTCCGCCGTCGTCATCGGCTCCCGAACGGATAAACGAGGTATCAAAGAGTGCCGGGGCGCTTCTCGCCCCCACTCAATCGCAATCGCACCCGCGTAACGAGGAACTCCCCTTCTGGCAGTGAATCACCTTCGGGTTCGAGACTCACGTCGGTCGAAGGGACGCCCCCGAGAGCGACAACCCAAGCCGAGGCTTCCCCCGCGGGGAGCCCTTGAGCGTTGGGCGCGATACGGGCTGAGGCTCCTTCAGAGTCTCGGCCAAAAAAACCCGATGAAGCAGAAATGGCTGCAACAGCCAACTGCAAAGTCGGTCAGAAAAAAAAATCTCACTTCAATCGCTCGCCAAGACTCATATTACGTGGCGCGCACTATACCTAATGCAGAAAATGAAATTAATAAGATAATCTCTACGCCCATTCCATACATTCTGGCAAGTCGTCCGTATTTTAAAATATAGATTTTTATCCACCAGTGATTGTTTTTTTTTAAAAAAAGATATATGGTTTTCAAGTGTTTTTTCTACACCACTAAGGTTCCAAACAAGCTTACAGCCGGGCTAATGTTAATGGGTCACCGCAGCCTATCGACGAAAAAAACAAAAACTAATATATATTTACATACCACAGACTGTGTACATATCGTACCTACTCCAGCTCCAGCTAAGGCAATCTTGCTTTATCGCTCAAATGCATTGTAAAGTACTAGACTTTTCTAATAGGCGCATACATTACGTTACGTGCGGTACGTCCGCGTACTAATGGAAGCAACATTCACAGTACGGTTACTAGATAAGGTACCTACTCATAAATCTAACGAACTTGTACAGTTTATCAGTAAGGTGCTTACGAAAACACGTGTGAATTAGAAATCGGTTTGTATTTACGGTTGTTTACGTACCTATATTTTAATGGTTGGTAGTTTATATGGAAATGAGGAGGTGCGAGGAGGTTTGTGTAGAAATAGAGTAAAAATGTTCAATAGAGCAATTGAAATGAAAGTGAAAATAACTGTGTGGTTTTTAATGATGCTATTAAGACTCTTGGTTTTAGGCTATAATATGAGAACGTGTTGTAGACAGTGATTTTCTAATCGCTAGAATATTTTTTATTCTTTAAATAAAATAATCGCAAAGGGCTATGGTCAGATAGATGTGTTAGGCGTAAATCTTATAATTTCTTTATTACCTCGTATCTCCTAAACGGCTAGATGAATTTCGATAACTAAGGTTTCGTTAGATTTGTCTTGATAGACTAGGTGACGTCAATAAAAATCAAAATGGCGGATTTTATAAAACTTTATTTTTTAAAACCATCGAGTGTGATATCAAAATAAAGAGCTTGAAGAGACCATTGCGAAAATCTATAACACTTATGGTAAAATAGTCAAGTTGGAGTCGAAAAAATAGTAGGATTAGTAATACAGATTGCTAACACTATAATGAGTCCCGCCTGTTTATAGTTAAATATTTGGTATGTTTAAGATGTACTTGTTTATTTCTTTTTGTTATAAATTTAGTTAACTAAACTAATATAAAACTAAACTACATTACCTCTCTGAATCGCAATACTTATCTTTTAAGAGAGAAATGAACCAGCCCTTTTGTCACACGCAGCGGCGACCAAACGAGGAGTAAGTTTTTCACAAATCGTTTGGCCGATGGACCCCGTGGCCCAAGCATCTCAACAGCAAACGGCACGAACACATAGTCATGCATTAATGACATATATCTGAGCCGTTTGCTATTTTCTGCACCAAGGACTGCAGCCCCGGCCCCTTGAGATGAGATTTGGCTAAAGTGTCGACAGAAATAGCATCCCACACCATAGATCTCCCACGCTCCCAAGAGACAAGAGTTAAACCATCAGGTCTCTTTCCATCATCACGTGTCAATCCGTTGGGTTCAAGGGTCGTCGGAACGTTAATGCTTGCTCTTCTCTCTTCTTCTGATTATATCGTTGAGGGAACCGTGACGGTAGAGTCTTCCGACACAAGAGTCCAAGTAAACCGCAACGGTCAACGCGGGTACCACATGGACACACACATATGTGGAAGACATTTTCTTTTTAGTTCATAATGTTTTTGCAGTCGGGTTTTTTTATTTACTTCATTATATATTTTTATTAAAATGTGTACAATATAAACATTATAACAATACTTAGCCGTAAGCTACATTTATTATGTTAACTTCTATGATACTTGCATTATTTTATGGCTATGATCTGTTAAACTGGCATATGTAAAAACAGAAAAACAACGGTTTAATTGATTAGATAGAGTTCGTGGCGCAGTCTGTAGGGTTCATTAAAAACAAGGTAATTATTTAAGTATTAGGTAGCTATCTGAAATATGTATTATAATTTCTACATATAATGCAGCACCTAAATAAGTTAAGTGTGTCATAGAAGAAAAAATCCACATTAGCATTAGAATTCTTAAATTATAGAAATCGAACCAGTTTTATGCACAAATTAATATATATTGTCTAATTTAAATTAGTGTTGATATTTTAAATTAAGAACAAAGTAAAAAGCTTGTCATCAAATTGCCAAAATAAATAAAAAATACATTAAATTGGCGCCAACAGTGTTGTCCAATCGCAACGGATATCAGGGTAAGTTGACATCGTCTGTTTGTTGCTAAGCGGGTGCGTGTTAGGGCTGGCACATTCCTCAGTTTGCAGTCGCGGAATAAGTCCTGGTAGCCTTATGTTATGATTCTTTGTCTGAGCCAGCGATGGGGTACGACCGGCCTGCAAATCCAATTATTATATATTGGATTTATTATACTGCAACAATCTTATATCATATCGCCCAATTCTACAGCAACTATAATGAAAGTAAAATATCTTAGTTATTGACACGTGTGTTTCCCAAATTTATGTTATTTATTGTAGGAATGTTACGTTATCTCTAGCTCGCGAAAAGTAATTCTCTAAAAGCATTTACATCGATCATAATGTTTGCGGAACTATTTTAGCTAGTAGTCAGTAATACTATAACTAGATTGTTACATTTTAACGTTTTTTTGGGATATCTCAAAAAGATATTCCTATAGTAAATAGTAGATAAATTTCTCGAAACCAGATGATTTATAATGGTAAAAATGGAGGCCGTGCTAATATAGGATCGGTATACCGAAGCCGAGACGCTTTGTTAGCAATTATATACCCATAAGTCCCGCTTCCTGATTTTTTAATTCTAATTAAATGAGAATTGGTTTCAAAACGATTACCATTGCCGCTCGTGTAGGTATATTGTGTTCCATTCAATAGTAAGGCGCAACAAAGGTAAGGCAATAGACATGGACTTCAAACCTATTCCCATTTCTAATATCCAACCAAGATATCCAATTCATCGAAGTTAGGCAGTTTGATGGGTTAAAGTTATAGCGATCGTGGCAGCCCTAGTGTGCAGACTCGCTTATAGTTCTAGGCCATAACGGCAACTCTTCATAAGGAGTAATTAAATGTCTAATAAGAGTCTGCGGAAGAGAAACCATCTTCCTTCACCTACTTGCAAAAATTGATATTACAAGTTTAGATATAAAGTATATTTTTACAATACTTTTAATTTCGCAAGTTAATTAAAACTTCCCATTTTTTTACGTTTAAGCGTTTTTTTTTTAATTTAACGGTCACGTTACAGTTTTTTTGGTAATAACATTTAGCTCGCCTGGTAGATATTGTTCTGACTTTACTGTTGCGGATTTTATAGGAAAGATATGATCCATGGCGTCGATATATAAACCGATTGAGTCGCTCAGAACTATTGAACATACATATTCTAATTATGATGATATTTTATATAAACTAATTAACTAATAAAATACTAGCTTATACACGCGGCTCTACCAGCGTTAAATTCAGTTATCTGTGTGGGATTCCTACAGCAACTCCATGATTATAATAATAAAACAACCGACTCACATTTGATGTAGCCTTTGTCCTTTTTAAGATTTTTTGTCTTTAAGTTACTGCCTCAGTATATATATTTGCGGAATTGCGATATTTATAATCGTTATACTGGAAGTTAGACAAACTTGCTCTGATACACAATGTGAATTAACTAAATAAATTTTGTAAAACAGAAACTTGTCGAAAAAGATTATTACACAATTAATTAAAGACTAACTTGATAAAAAAAATGCATATGATAAAATAATATTTTTGCTAACATAATTTAACTTAATAAAAGAGCGATTTATGAATTTTATTTCTTTCGCCGTTTCTTTTCACCAGAACGCCATTTTGACTGTAAGTTACTAGTTGCTACAGTAACTTACAGTTTATTGACTTCAAAAAGTGATATGATATCCAATTTTAGAGAAATAACGCATTTGAATTAGATTGTTTAAGTAGTTTATTTTTTCGTTTTAAATTAGAGGTGTTTTAATAAAGACAGGTTCTTTAATGTGTAGTAAATAAATGTTAATTTGGGTATTTAGGTAATTAAAAAATCCAGCTCGTATTTAATAACACTGTAGGTGTGCAATAACGTCTATATTTTAGCTAATAAATTAAATTAGCTAATTAGATTATATTGGATTTATTTTGATTAAATTAACATAATTAACTTAATTAGTTTAAGGTATAAATACTGAAAATCTACCAATCATGTGAAGTTTTTTAAATACCTACATAGCAATAAAAAACCCCCGAAATAATACTACTTCGACAACTTTCCCCAATTTTTTAAAAGTACCCAAGCAGCTTTTTGCTTCTAATTTAAGACTAGATCGCATAAATACGCTCAAAATTTTAGTAGCTTCTGAACAAATTGGCTGTTTCAAACAGACAGACAAGTACACGCAGGATAGGATAGGATCACTATCCTATAAGGGTTCCGACGGTTATTCGTTCAGACGTACCCAACCCTAAAACACAAGTTTTTTTTTAGAATACATGGTTGAAAATATAGAGCTGAGACACAAAATAAACGACTTTGAAAGCCAATATTGCATCAAATTCCTGACAAAAATTTACTAAACTGTTAAATAACTATGCAATAACATTCTAGACATTGTAGACTTTAATAAAAACATTGAATTTCTCCGTATTGCATAGAGTTATCTTTCTGTAGTTATCTTGATTTTATTAAAAAGGTATATGGACACTCGTCTGTGAAACTGAATCAGACTTTATGGTATGATAGCTGAAATCATAGTCCTATGACATTCGGTCGGACGTACCTACAGACGTTTTCGCCATTTGACCACAGACGGAACCTCTAAAAACGACCTGCTAAATAAGATATGATGGATCTAACTTTAGTAAAATATAAATTCACAGATACTAAACATACATAACTACATAAAGAAGTATAATACACATAGTGAGTCTATAAAATATAATCTTTTAAAATTCATCGGTTGAATTGCATCATCTATAGACAATGATTTAGTTGTATTGAAATAATTAAGTTTAAAAACTAAAACCGGAGTAAAATCGCGCTCGAATAGTACAAAATAAGTAAAAATTCGTGTCCGAAATTCATATTTCCTTACTAGAGGATAGCCGTGGTCGCATGCCACCTTGCCCTAAGATTTGTTTGCTCAACAATACATTTTAGAGTATGATTTAGGTAATTGAAATAATCATGAGTAAGAGCTTTTACTTCCTTCATTTCCAATGCGTGAATTACCCTTCAACGGGTTTTAGTAACTTTAGCAGAAACGCTATCTACAACTCACAGATATATTCCAGATACAATACATATAGTTCTCTCTCAATAGCTTATAATAGTGCTAAATAATTAATTTGTGACATTTTTGTAAAAAAAGAAAACAAAGAATATCTTAAGGCGGCGCTAGTTAGGTAGGTACTGCGCCTAAAGGGCGCCATATTGAACTTATCGTAACTATTCGTGACGTCACATACCAGCAAACCATCAATTAAAACGCTTCTAACAATACCTCATAGTCAAAATATGATAGGTAGTGTAGATATATGCGGAAACATATGAACATACATACATACCTGTCAAAATATATGCCTCTTTACCTTTTGGCTTCCCTGTAGTCGGGTAAAAAAGTTTTTATACAAGAAAGCAGCGCAAATAAAATATATTATTACTAATAATAAAGTTTAGCATGTGAACCCTTATCTGTTAGGTATTTTAATACATGTTATTCATTAATTATCTCCACTTCCGGTACGGTGGCGCCAGAAGCCGCGACATATGTAAATTGGCCTACATGTTTAACTACTATATAATAAATTGCTCTATATATTTACATAACAGGACATTATTTGAGTTAGTAGGTTCATTTTGTGTAATAAATGCTACCTACGTTGTATTTATATTAGGATTCCGTAGAAAAATCATAAGAAGGAATCCCTATGATGTCCGTCTTCTTCTGGCAGTCCCTATGTCATAGCAATTTTTATCAGCAATTACAAAATTAATGTTGAATGCAATGTTAAGTAAAGAAATGGGTCTAAAAGTAGACTTTACTTCTTTAACAAATGGAGTTGTATAAACGCCTTTATTTGCCCATTTCAAATTACAGACTTTTAAGTACCTATCATAACTAGATTTTGACTTGTTGCCAAAAACGACCAATTCTGAAATTATTAAAAAAAAAACAATTCTTAAGAAATTAAAAAGTCTCCTTAAATATCTATTAAAATTTGGTGAGTTAAATAGAACCAAAATGTATACAAACGTAACCATCAGTGCGTGAGTTCGACTCGCACTTGACCGTTTTTTTATTCTACTGTCAGCTGTTAAGTAACGTTACAGACCAAATGCGGCGTCCAACGAACGGGTTATATCAAGTTACTATATACAAATGTAGTTCACGCGCTGCCTTAAAAGGAGACGAGGCAAAGTCGGGCATACAGTTTTCTTGCAGGAAAAGCTCACACGGGAGTGGGTGAACGATTGTTAAGGTCAGTCAGGTCATTATCAAGTTCACTTTACGAGGCGATTCAGAACGTTTGTGTGATTTGAACTAAAATTATTGCAACGTTTATTGATTTTCTAATAGATTACTATAAACACGTGTTTATTTGACTTTTATTAGTGCTTCATTAACATAATTTGCCTCGTGATTGAGTGCAATACGTTTAGCAACCGCGTGTTTTATATTGTTACCGGTAATATGTCCCAAAATTATGTCTCTCTTGCAGATGTCTTGACTATTTTGATACTTTAGTATCACACAGTGTATTTGACCGTCACGGTTTTAATCCTCCAGAGAGCCTTGAGAAAACAATTAGTATACTTATAAAGAACATAGCACGAAGACTGTGCCTAAATTATCTCAATGTGTCGTACATTTGCCTGACCTCATTGGCAACAGTATCTATCTTGCTGTCTCTATCTAGTTTTTGACGAATATTTACTTATGTCAAATCGAAGTAAGTCCAACATCGAGGAAGAGGTAAGCCGACTAATCCAACATGGATCGGCAGCGCTCAGACCCAATTGTTTTGGAAATCTAAGGAAGATGCCCATGTCCAGCAGTGGATATCTAGCGGCTAGAATAATGATGATAATGATGACCTGTGGAATCACCAACTTTTTCCAATTTTTATTTCAGGCACAATCTACGAATTCTAATTTGGCCGCTAAGGGCTCTTGTACCGAACAGTATAGGTATATAATTTGTAGTGAGAGTGTGTACACAGTCTGGATGACGAACCGCCGAATGAATATTTGTATTAATCCGTCCGGCGTCCGATGAGGGTTATAGATAGGAGGACCATGTCCTTGATCAACTCTCAAAATACTACTAGCCCGATTACCGCAGGACACATAAAATCTTAACACAACTGCTAATTTTCATTCAGCTACTTACTTTAAAAAAAAAAAACCCATAGCCACTCGAATAGCTGAAGCCTATAATAATCAATATTCAAGTCAGTTGTCTCTGCTGCCGCCATAACTCCACAATCCGCATGGTGGAGACCACCATCATACCGCATAAGTCAGTCAATTTCACTTTCGTGACTAGATTCCGCGAGGAGTGCTCCTAAAACTGAACGCACCGTCCATCATCTTAAGTTATTCTGGTCGTGTTTTATGTTTGTCGCTCTCGAGATAGACAGATAACATGTTATTGTCGATGGGAAGTTTGTGCGCGAGGACTTTTACCACGTGCATTTATGCTTTACTTTTACTTTGAAAGTTTATAGATAGAAAATCTAATGAAATTGGTACGTGATTTTAATGACGATTTATAAGCTAAACCAGTAGTACTTAGTACCCAGAAAGAGAGCGCTTAGAGGTTTTTTTTCTTTTTTTCTGATCTCCTCCGTGCTTTAGAGGGCACGTTACACCATTGATCATAGCCAGTGTCATATCGTAATAGCCGTCGTTAAGCCAAGTCAAAGGCATTATGGGCGGGTTGAAAGTTTTTACGGTCGAGAAGCCACCAGCTTGACAAACGGCCACTAATGGCTGAGGCAAGCAAGCCACATTTTTTAGATATTTGTATGTATGAACTAGTTTTACCATTTTAATTTAAGGATCTGATTATAGAAACTATGTTTAGGTAAAATAATATAGACCTAAAAATTTTTTATATAGAACATTAAGCTAAGTGTTTTCTTCGTCTTGATGTCAATAGCTTAAAACTTGTTGTCATTGGCATTCCCGTGGGCAAGGAAAAGAAAATATTTAGCCCAATGCTAGACAAAGTATGTACTTTCAAATTTTATTTCAATCGATATTTCTCAAAAGAATATTTTTTCCGCGACTAAAATCGCAGGGCATAGTTAGTACAGTCTACAAACATCAGAAGATAAACGTTAAAAAAAAAATCAGCTGATTTGCGTAGCCGACAGCACACCTACATTTGAATAGCGCTACATAAACTAGGACTAGACAGATTTTGAATCAAATAGGCCATACTATTTGTTCGACAAGCGCTTTCACCTACAACTCGAAGCACAACAAATCGATAAACGAATCGCAACAAGCGACAACATGATTCCGCATAAATCGAGCCCAGTCGAATGTAAAACTAAAATGTACTTTGCAATCTGATCGAAGGTTGTCAATGCGAAAATGGCAGGGCACAAACAATATCGGGCACGGGTAAATGTCATCGGACGCATCGAAGCGGGCGGGGCAGCCCTCAACTCGGAGTGAAATCGAAAAACGTACTACCATTTTGTTGTGCGAGACCATTACAATGTATAATTTAGATATCTGCATAACGGTCAGTCGGAGATTAGTCACGTTTTGCGATCGAGAAGCTTCCGTGACGTCTACTACATATTTGGTTTTGATTCTAGAGTCGTGTTTGGAGCGATATGACCCAGCATTCTAGGTCACCGCTTGATATTTTTATTTAATCTAAGGGTTACACTGAATAGCATAAGGCAACCTTAATAAAATTATCAATTACTTTTGAGTTCGTAAATTTCAAGATATGAAAAAAAAGTTTAATTATTGTTAACTGATTTCAAAAACAAGGGGAAACTTACCTTATTCAATTTTACTGTATATTTTATGTGTATGTATATTTCTGGCCTTTTGGAAGCGATTTTTGTGCTACGTCCAATGAAATTCAGTGTTGCATTATGTACCTTTAGAAGTTAATTTAGCTACTAAAAATAAAAAAAAAATGTGATCGGAATAGAATATTAAGAAGATAGTAAATAAACTTTTATTGTATTGCTTCGTAACAAACAATAAATAGTAAAAAAAAACTACTTTAGGCAATCAATGAAGTAATTTATTGGGACAAAGTAGTACAAAGTGGTGACTTTGTATCGTAATTTATTCGACTGATATAAGCATATTCCAAGTGTAGTGAACCTTTGTTTTCCATTAATCCAATGAAGCTGTATCCAAAATGTTTTCAACAAATAAAATTAAATAGGCACTTTGCTCGGCGATCAAAAATGAAATAGTAATGGAAGTGACCGAATAAATAGCGGAAACATTCATTGAACGTCGTCAATTATGCAGATGACTTCTTTTGCTTTTAACCAGCATTACGAAATCGAGTATGTCAGTATATAAGACTGATTTTGTCTATAGGTATATCGGTATTGAGAAATCGTAGTAGTAGGTCTATAATCTATGGTAGACATCTAATGTACAGTGCAACAAACTTTTCTGACGCGGTATATGGTCGCTAGTTTCATGTAAGTTCAAGCCATTTTAATATGGTGACTGTAATTCTGATTTTTGACCACAGGATTAGAAAAGTTTGTTGCACTGTGCTAGGTAGTGGCTCTCGATTTCGTTTGTTAATTGATTTATGAATCGTTATCTTTGCGAAGTGTCAGAAGGAAAGAAAGCAATCGATATGTTCTCAGATAATTTATTATGTATGCAAACGACCACGGTCAATAAACTGTCTATGTTATTTTTATTGTTTCGATTTGTACATCTGATCGAATTGTATCAATGTCCATCAAGTCGATTGATCTTGATAATTTTCTGTAATCTTTATTTGTTTTATATTGCATGTGTCTGATTTAGTTTCTTAATTCTTCGGTTCGATCACTACTATCCAAACTATTATGCCAATATATTTAGTTTCCTGCTAGTTTTATCTGTAATGTGTGTTTATTTGTTTTATTGCTAATATTAAATGATTATCTCAATTATGTGTTTTTGTTTTAAAATTATCGAGAATACGTACTTTATGTTTAACGTTTGGTAGTTTTTTTACTTTATACATGTTTTTAGTAATATACTTCATATTACAGAATAAAAGGTTGTAGGCCTGTCTAAGGCAACAAACAGACACAAAAAAATACCGTCCAATTAAGAACCTCTTTGTTTTTCATCACTCAAAAATTGATGTAAACTATAAAATTGATGTAAACTATAAAATTGATGTAAACTATAAAATGAGCATGATGTAAGCTCACAAGGAGTGTCGATGACTGATACATCTGTTCCACACCTCAGCTGAGCATGAAGATCCATCAGTCCACAATTACCGCTTTAGTCTCTACTGTGATAAATTAGTCGCACTTCCCCTTTAGCCAACGTTTAGGTCACGATTTGAGTTAACTCCTTTCATGGCACAATTTATTGCGTTGCCATTTCACACCGTCGTCACATTTATGCGTTTACAATTTAATCAAAGTGATTTAGTGAAATGGCTGTTATTGTTACGAAATTAACTGTTTACGTTAACCAAATTAAGTAGTTTTGTTGAGATAGTATTAAAGCAGGTATGAATGAAAATGTAACGTTGAATTAGATTTTCAACGCAGACGAACGAACAGACAGTATATATATATATATATATATAATCTAAATCTTGGAAACGGCTCCAACGATTTTCATGGAATTTAGTATGCGGGGGTTTTCGGGGGCGATTCATCGATCTAGCTAGGTTTCATTTTTAGGAAACGTGGTTTTATCCGTGCTTTAAGGCAATTAAAAACTGCAAAATATGACTATTCCTTACATCTATTTTCAAATAGTAATACTATTATTATTACCGACACAGCAACACTAAAGCTACTTGACAATAGATGGCGCTGTTAAAAAAACGATCAAAGCTAGGTCTTCCAGGTACTAAATTATTTATTTGAACCACAAGGACCCACAAGGGACATCATCCATAATAAATAAAACACGTTTTCTCTGTTTAACCACGGAATCCAAAACAAACTTCATAAAAAGAAAGCATATCGCAACTAACACTCCCCTATATTTGTTTTTGAATTAAACACGTGTCAAAGTAATCTTCTTAGTGTTTTGTTTTATGCTTATCATTTTCAACGTCTCGTTTAAACTTTTGAGGGTTTTTAATTCCTAATACAAACGGCTAGAGTTCAAAATCTCATGTCATGTCATGGAGTATTCAAAATTCCATTTGATGTAACTAACAGTGACATTTTAGGGAGTGTGTTGAACATAGATAACTAAATTTAGACAACTTCTTAACAAGTACAGGAAGGTGATAGTTGACATACTGTTTGAAGGAAACGACATCTACTGTTTCCTTTAATAATAAGGTAAAAGTGATGAAAGTCCCTAAAACAACTAAAATCAAGATGTCAAATTACTTATGTTAGGTAATATGACATTATTGTAACTTAACTCAAAAAAAAGTCGGCAAATTGATATGAGAGGTTTAGTTATGACTATTTATTTATTAATAAAACAATGCTTACAACAAACATGCTAATTTAAGTGAAATAAATTACATTTCAATTATACGCATTTATATAAGAAATAATAAAATACTATATAACTTTGGTATTTTGTATAATATTATTCTTATATTTATTTTCTTTATATATATTATTTTATCAGCGCAATTTTGTTTTGCTGTAAATTGTTAATGTCCATCATGCTATTGTGTGTACCACCTTTTTTTTTGTTTGCTTTTAAATACGTATACTGTGTAACACTTTTATGAAAAAAATTCAATTATTCAAATTAGTACCAAACTATCTCACACGTAATAAAATTGATGTAGCTAACTGTGTTTAATGTACTGTGTACCTACTAGTAAAGTACCTTCTAGTAGACATCCCTTTTACAGTAAAAAATAAGGTAAAATAAACTTCATTAGTTGTAAAAAGGGTAAAAAGCTGAGAATTAGGTTCATCATAATATAACTGAACTTAAAGGTTCAACTTACTTCTTGGATATGGAAAAAACTGGCTAAGTGCGAGTTGGACTTGCGCACCCAGGGTTTCGTACCTACCACCATTTATGTAATATTCAAACACACATAAAGAAAAAGTGTGGCGCTAAGCGGTCACCCATCGAAGTACTGACCAAGCCCGACGTTGCTTAACCTTGAATATTGTTACCAACAAACAAATTTGTTGCTGTTTCTCTTAATTATAAGCTAGATGGCGCTGTACCGGTAATTTAAAATAGTAATGGCTGGGGCCCGTCTCTCACTTCACCGGTTTTTATTATTTGTTGTTATAATTTAGAGTGTACACCATTTTTCACTGCAAGTTTGAAGTTTGTATGTCTTTTTGTTTTTACATTATAGCAAAAACAACGAATATGTGTTTCTTATATGGGAAATGGTGAATCCCCTCAAATTTTTTGTTAGATAATTCCCCATTATAACTCATATTCTGTGAAACAAATCAGGCTTCTACTTATATCGGTATAAAAGATAAACCCTTTTAATGGTCGTCGGACGGACAGACAGACAGCATAATCTTAGTAATAGGGCTCGGTCGGCACCCTCTGGATACGGGACCCTAAAAATTAGCCTTTAGTTATGTTAATTCAATATTTGTCTACTTATTTAGTTGCATTAACTTGTTAAGAGACTTAAGAGCATGTCGTACTTACATAATTATTATTTTAATTGTTGGAAGTCTGTATAATGACGGATTATTACCTGTAAAAAAAAAGAATAATTATTTAAAAAATCGTTAAGAATAAGAGTTTTAAATATATTATATATATATATATATATATATAATTAAATATTAATGTATACTGTGAGAATAAAACAACTTAAGTTCTAATTAATTTTAAAATATTTGTTTCAATTTAAGCTACGTTTTAAATAAAAAATACTGTTTACTGAAACAATATAATATTCTTTATAAATATTTAAACGATGAACTAATATTCACACACCTAGGACCCTATTGCGAACAGTCTCGAGCTATTCGGACTCTTGAATTCGACAGAAAAATGTATGCAAGTACATTGACGGGTTTCGAGAGGTAAACCCGACTTCAATACATTTTTGTCTCGAATTCCAGAGTCGGAATAGCTCGAGACTGTTCCCAATAAGGTCCCTAGTCCATTATGTGCGATAATAATAATCAAAACGGTAATTATCCTGCATATTCTATAAGTGCGATTAACTTTAGAACGATTACGTCATTACTATTAACATTGCTCATGCATGATTAACTAGATTAACTACGCACTAAGGCGTTGTCGTTTACCATGAGCAAAATGACATTTGAGAAAAATAAAATGTAAATTTTTAAACAAGTTTAGCAAGCGCGAATTTTATCAGCTTACCCAGCGGTTTCCCCGCTCGATATAAAGCCAGATATGACTCTCGACGACATTTCCACTTCCAATCGTACGGCCATCTTGAATTATTTCATACTAGACTTTGCCAGCGGCTCCGCTTTCCCTTAATTCGGTTATCGGCGTGAAACTTCTTAATTAACTCAAATTAAATAATTTATTAGTTATACCAATAAATTGCTAAAGCATGCTAGGTGCAGCAATAGTTCGTTTAACTATGTTATAGTTATTCCCGCAGAAACTTTTGAATTTTTAGGGATAAAATGCCTATATGCTATTCCAGGACCTAACTTATATGTATGCCAAGTTTTATCCCGATCTGTCTAGTGGTTGAAGCATGATTGAGTAACAAACATCCATCCAGACACTATACATACGTACAATATACATTTTTCTATTTATTGTATTAGCGTTTTATTGTAGCTAGTTTTTAAATGTATCATTACTAAATAGGCCCCCAGTCTGTCTGACCATAAAGGAGAAAAATGCCATATCTGAATGTAAATACCGTGAGAATGCGGTGCTCCTTGTGATTGTCGGCGCATTTAATTCTTAGATAAATAAAAATTACACATGTCCTTATCTAGATCAGGCTTAGGGTTGTCCTCCGCACCATTGAAATTCCTGTTTTTATGAACAGTGACTGTATATTTATATATAAATTTCAACATTAAGAAAAATCAGGTAGATGGGTTCGTTGCTGATTGTCATATTAAGGGATCTTTTAGTTAATTCTTTGTTTTGCAGTTTTTAATAAGAAATATTAGAAATATTTATTTATGTGACATTTTTTTTTAACATGTAGGCAGACGCCAACATATGTTGTCCAACTATCTATCCGAAAACACAAAATGTTCTTCTAGTTTATTTGTCCCGCTTTATATTTTTTATTTCCAATTTGACAACCCTAATCTTGCATCGCGTCACTTAAGTAAACGTCAAGAATAAAGCCGTTGTTTTATTATGCCACAAGAATAAATATAAAAAGGCTGTGAATTATTTCTTATACCAACTAATGACTATGCTCAGGGTTATCTATATTATAGTAGATTTCACCCGCTTCTTCGTTGGCATATTATCGTGGTTAAATGCTGGTTTTGTCTATCCACATACATTTCTGAAGCCACAATTTTCAGGTTTCCGTAGCCAAGGGCTACGTTAAAGTTGGTGGTGCTCTAGGGATCTCGGTTTGAGTGTTTTTAAATCTCTCAAGTCCTTTGTTTCGTTCACACCAGTGTCTTGTTTCGGTGAAGAAGGACATCTTGTGGGAACCGTTCCCGTTTGACGTTCATTCCATTCCTTTCCAGTGATTTATACAAAGTTTATCATTCCTGTTGATGCAAGGATCATCACTCAATACATATAGGAGGCTCTTGAGTAGTAACTCATCCATAGTAGTCCTTCATTCTTTCTCTTTCAAACTCCTGAGAGAACTGTCTATAAATAGATTGAACAACCAAGGTGACGCTACATACACATCCCAGTGTAACAGCTCTGACTTCCGTTTTTTTACCGGACGCCGGTCCAATAAATAAACAGACCACGCACAGTGTTATATAGGTACAATGAGAGCGAGTAAAGAAGCCGGATGACGGACTGCCAATAGTTGAGTTGGACTTTTCTGCCGGTCCGTGTTAAAATGGCCGTCTACAAGGGCTCTAGCAACTTTTTCGATGTTAAATGGACGAGCACTGGAATGCTGATAACGAGATTCCAGTGAAACGGGTTAAATTGTAGGTGTATTTTATTTTATATAAGTACGAAATATACATCTCGTACGACAAACATTGTCACATTGGCGGCTCCGTGGCTCAGTGGGTAATGGCCTCCCTGTCGATTCGAGGGACGTGGGTTCGATTCCTGCACAGGACACACATTTATATGATGAACATTTGTTTTTGTAGTTTAGGGCCAGACGGCGCTGTGTATAATTCAAACATATTCATTTATTTCACACAAGACACTTCCTGGTAACTGTACATTTTCGCAGTAATCATAAAACAGTTGTTAAGTTACCTAACACAACTCTTATTTTTTAATAATTTGTATTTTTAGTGAAACTGTGTACCTAGGTTCAGCGATGTTCAGTTCCGAGATCATTTACAAGATAAGGTGAAGCTGGCGTCCAAAAAACTAGGTGTACTCAACAGAGCGAGGCAGTACTTCACGTCGGGGCAGAGGTTGCTGCTTTATAAGTCGCAAGTTCGGCCACATATGGAGTACTGTTGCCATCTCTGGGCGGGTGCACCCGGATACCAGCTTGGACCTTTTGACTCGGTTCAACGACAGGCTGTGAGAATTGTCGACGATCCCAAACTCACTTGCCGTATCGAACCCCTAAGTCTGAGGAGAGATTTTGCCTCCCTGTGTGTGTTCTACTGCTTGTACAATGGGATGTGTTCTGAGGAATTGTTCGAAATGATGCCCACGGCTACTTTCTACCATCGCACCGCTCGCCATAGGCAGGGAATTCATTCTCATACTTTAGAACCGAAATGGCCACGTACAGTGCGGTTTCAGAGAAACTTTCTTCCGCGAAAGTTTTGGAATGAGTTCCCTGCCAAGGTTTTCACTAAGGACTACAGTATGGGGTTCTTCAAGAAAGAAGTTATTGGATTTTTGAAGGGCCGGCAACGCGCGATTGTTGCAAGCGTCCATAGGCCACGGTGACCGCTTACCACCAGGCGGACCGTGTGCTTGTTTGCCACCTTAGTCGTATAAAAAAAAAAAAAAAGTTATTTATACACCTACATTGAATACAAAGATTATAACCAGGCAACAAATAATTATCAAATGATAACATCAATATGTCTAAAACAATATTAATCTAATCTAAACAATATCTTAGTTTACCTACAGTCTACTTTTACCTACAGGCATGGCGCCACTGGCTATTCAATTAAATTTTCAGACTTGAAACCTTATAACAAGAGTTTAGTTTCATCTAAAAATTTAATATTTACGGTGTAAGTAACCCACATACCTACCTAGCTGTTTAAGTTAATGTCTTAAATGATTCACTCCACTCTATATGCCCAAGTTTATATACATATAATTAAGCAAATGTAACTTCAATGAAAAACATATACATACCTGTGTAAATAATACATTTGTAAGAATGTAGCAGTCGAGGCGCCGCGCCACGGATACATTATACTTCTACTATTTATGGGCAGGAATGTTTTAAGACAACATACGCCATAAACTATACTTACAAACTTACATTTAAGTTTTATTTTCAACCTTATCGCATTAACCTTAGGTTGAAAATGAGAAACTTTTCCAGCTTTCGCGACAAGCTTTCGTTTGCGTTTGCTGTAATCTCTGTTGACGAATTTTAGTCTCTATCACTATAAGCTTAGGACACAGTTGTTATTTTTTTTTGGTTCCAGTTTTTTCTACATGTAATTAATTAGCTTACAGGATATCTGTTTTCGGTTATTGTAATAATTGTATTGTAATGAACAACGGACAGACAGACGGAACGCCTGATATTTTAATAATTACATTAGAATCGTTAAAAAATTTGTAAGAGGATAAAGACAGAATTTAAGAATAGTTTACCTTCTTTAATAAATTATATGATTCATTCTATTCATATTATATATTATATAAACAGTATGAATTGTATGATTTTTGATGTTTTTGGTTTCCCTAACAAAATTAACTTGGTTCTCTGGAACTGGTAAATAAGGCCTAAAATAATCTTGCACCTATAATTTTTAACCAGTAAATTTATAACGGTCCTAAAATATGTTCAGGCTGCATACACACAAGGCGACGTTTTAATTTGGTCATCTCACAAAGCTTCTGCAACTAATTTTTAAATGTTTTGCCACAGACACACTTGGACACTTAATACAAAAATCGCGTTATTCGTAAGTACTGTCACTACAAAAAGAAATGACTTGTGTATGTGTATACGCGCATATGTGTGAGTGTTTCATACGAGCTAACTAGAGGGGCGATAAGGTAACAGTGGAGAGTGGTGAACTGTAACCATACCAGGGGGCGGATTCTCCACGACAATCCGAATTTCAATCGTACGGCAATCTTAAAAGTTATCTCGTATAAAAGTGGTGTGTTATCTTTATAATACTACTAGCTGTCCCGGCGAACGTTGTTCCGCTGCCGTCCCTCTGTACCCGGCGAAAGTTGGTTTTTACCTATAGTGCCCGAGTCCGGCTCGCACTTGACATATCGAGATAAAAACTATCCTATCTTTTAAGTTGGATCAAATAACAGATATTTACGAAGTTTGATCAAAATCGGTTCAGTAGTTTAGGAGTCCATTGAGGACAAACATTGTGACACGAGATTTATATATATTAAGATATTTTTTCGTTGCATAAAAATGTGACAGACCAAAATCACAGTAAAATTAAAATTGAGTGATGTGTGTTACCCCACAGGCCTCTTTCACTGAGGGGTTAGTTATATAAATGTTTTTGACCCCCAGTCCTGTGAGAAACCACTGGGATGTGGCATATGGCTGTCGCTAGTATCGTGTAAGCTTACATCATTTTAATATGGTGTAGCGTAGTTTTGATATTTGCCACAAGGTTAGAAATTATTGCCAAGACGCGCCTTATCGCATCAGTCCAACCAGGGAGCTTATTGGAAAAAATTTTTAGTACTCCAGCCAGACTCCGGAAAAATTTGTGCAAGTAGTATCTATATATAATAGTAAAGTACCTGCATACATTACAATCCCGAATTCTTGAGTCTGGAGTACTCGAGGCTATTCCCAATAAGCTCCCAGACAGCGCCACAAGCGCCCCCAGCCGCATTATCTTGTGAGCGACACGGTTCTTAGTTTTTTTTTCTACACTGACTATGCAGTTGGCTCATGCACCCATTACTGCTCCACCGGGCTTTTGACTAGGGGAGTCGCGGCTTGGGTTGTCGTTCTATGTGTCGTCCCTTCGACCAGCGTGAGCCTCGACGGTTCTCGGTCTATGCTTGCATAAGTAGGTACGAGCCGCGTATTCAAACGAAATTGTTCTTTATTGCGTTACCGACAGTTTTTTTATTCGCTGAAGTTTGTGTTTTGGTAAAAATTCTATATAGCATGGACGCAAAGCAGGAAGAATTTCGTTCAATGACCGGTCACTTTTTGTGCCTGTTGCACGAGCATAATTATTTGCCGTCGCGCTCGCACAGATGCGATGACCGACCGCTGTCATCAGAAATTACTATTATTTTGACAACTTGACTGAAAAAGTAAAAGGTCAATGTACGAAATTCTTTGTGCTTCGCGTCTGTTATTTAATAATATACTATTCCTTATTCTGTGGCCATACTTCATAAAATAATATAGATATATACTATGCCACAGGTAATGTTTGCGATGACGTAATGATTACTAGAACTGTCACCGAGACGGCGCCACGGCGTCGGTGTCGGATGACCGCCAACCGATAGTGATAAGGATAACGCACCCGTTATCAATTTCTTATCCGTCGTAAACTTTATCGCAACTGAAATACAAAAGCAATAACGCATCGGGGAAATTATTTTATGAGTTGAATGACATGTAATAACATTTTAATAGTTATTTTTTACGATAGTGAAAGGATATATTTTTTTTTTTTTGGAAATTAAATTTGTTTTTAACATATAAGTACTCCACTATCAACGGAACGTTTAACTGGAGTAAAAAAAAAGAGGTGGTCGAAGTGTAGGGATTCAACGTTGACAATATTTTGAAAAAATGCCAAGAAACTATTTTTTTGTATATATCAAGACATATCGCGTTAATCACAATATTATAAAGCGGACACCATTTTAAACAAATTTTAAGTTAAATTCATAGCGACTAGATATTTTAGTTTTGGTTCTGGATTTTGCATGCGTAGTCACAATAAGTTGAAGACTTGAGTTTGATGCTTTTAAGTACTAGCTTTTGCCAGCCACCGTCCTAAATTTGTTTGTGGGATTCTTTCGGCAACCTCTTAATTATACTAAAGAAGTTTCTTGTAGCAAGTTATAGCTGCAGCTATAACTCTTTTAAGCACGGTTAGAGTTTTTTGTCGTGGGAACTTTTGAATCTTTCGGGATGAAAACATCCAAACATCTTAACTTTCACCTTTATAATATTAGTAGGATAATTAGGTACATAACTTCGCTGAGTAAAATTGCTCTATATTCCTCTTGTACACTGGAATAAAATTACATAGCTGACAATATTTACTAATCAACTAGTTTTGCAAGCACATGCGCTGTGACAGTTTAACAAAACGGATTCGAACACAGATTTAAAAAAAAGTTGCATTGAGCAGCGAAGAAAATTAAAAAAAAAACGTCACAAGGTTTGCAGTTCATGATATTATTCTACTCTTGGTACATCACTTACCTTAAATTTACGTTTTGTATAAGGATATCTAAAATTATGGTGTAACTTTGTACTTTTTTCCATGATTGTGTATTTTAAGCCGCCAAAAGTACGACCCGTAAGTACCCGGTTAGCGATAAGCTAAGTGCTATTGAAAAGATATTCGCGGAGTGACCTCGATAGATAACGCGTTATGGGTCTAGTTAAATAACCGTTACAAAAACGCTTACACCAGATGTGGATTTTTAAGTTAGCCCACATTACTAAACTAGGTTACAACGAGGTGACTCTTAAAAAAACTATTTTTTTTTGTTTAATTCTCATGTTCTGCAAAGAATCTTCCTCGCAGCCTAGTTGGTAGTGTGACCAGCTGCTGTGAAGAGGGTGCGGGTTCGATTCCCGCACTGGACCAACATTTATGTCATAAACATTTGTTTTTGTCTTGAGTCTGGGTGTATTTATGTATGACAATATGACACTCGTAGGTATGAATGTACAAAAAAAAAATTGAACTTGTATCCATAACACAAGCTTTAATTGCTTACTTTGGGGCCAGACGGCGCTGTGGGTATTGTCCAAAAATATTTATTGTTATTATTATTAAATGTTTTCCTAACGCAATCAATTAATTTGATTAACTGTTTAGTTTTTAACTGTCAAATTTGATTTTTGGTTCGTTCACTTTTTGCACTACTCTCATGTAAAAAAATGCCAAGAAACTATTTTTTTGTATATATCAAGACATATCGCGTTAATCACAATATTATAAAGCGGACACCATTTTAAACAAATTTTAAGTTAAATTCATAGCGACTAGATATTTTAGTTTTGGTTCTGGATTTTGCATGCGTAGTCACAATAAGTTGAAGACTTGAGTTTGATGCTTTTAAGTACTAGCTTTTGCCAGCCACCGTCCTAAATTTGTTTGTGGGATTCTTTCGGCAACCTCTTAATTATACTAAAGAAGTTTCTTGTAGCAAGTTATAGCTGCAGCTATAACTCTTTTAAGCACGGTTAGAGTTTTTTGTCGTGGGAACTTTTGAATCTTTCGGGATGAAAACATCCAAACATCTTAACTTTCACCTTTATAATATTAGTAGGATAATTAGGTACATAACTTCGCTGAGTAAAATTGCTCTATATTCCTCTTGTACACTGGAATAAAATTACATAGCTGACAATATTTACTAATCAACTAGTTTTGCAAGCACATGCGCTGTGACAGTTTAACAAAACGGATTCGAACACAGATTTAAAAAAAAGTTGCATTGAGCAGCGAAGAAAATTAAAAAAAAAACGTCACAAGGTTTGCAGTTCATGATATTATTCTACTCTTGGTACATCACTTACCTTAAATTTACGTTTTGTATAAGGATATCTAAAATTATGGTGTAACTTTGTACTTTTTTCCATGATTGTGTATTTTAAGCCGCCAAAAGTACGACCCGTAAGTACCCGGTTAGCGATAAGCTAAGTGCTATTGAAAAGATATTCGCGGAGTGACCTCGATAGATAACGCGTTATGGGTCTAGTTAAATAACCGTTACAAAAACGCTTACACCAGATGTGGATTTTTAAGTTAGCCCACATTACTAAACTAGGTTACAACGAGGTGACTCTTAAAAAAACTATTTTTTTTTGTTTAATTCTCATGTTCTGCAAAGAATCTTCCTCGCAGCCTAGTTGGTAGTGTGACCAGCTGCTGTGAAGAGGGTGCGGGTTCGATTCCCGCACTGGACCAACATTTATGTCATAAACATTTGTTTTTGTCTTGAGTCTGGGTGTATTTATGTATGACAATATGACACTCGTAGGTATGAATGTACAAAAAAAAAATTGAACTTGTATCCATAACACAAGCTTTAATTGCTTACTTTGGGGCCAGACGGCGCTGTGGGTATTGTCCAAAAATATTTATTGTTATTATTATTAAATGTTTTCCTAACGCAATCAATTAATTTGATTAACTGTTTAGTTTTTAACTGTCAAATTTGATTTTTGGTTCGTTCACTTTTTGCACTACTCTCATGTAAAAAAAATTGCATTTGTATCCTTTGTCTGGTACCCATAACACAAGCTTTGCTTACTTTGGGGCCAGACGGCACTGTGTGTATTGGCTTTAATATCAACCCACATCATAATTTTACAGCCTTTTCACCAACCACTTCAGCCCTGTGTGATAGGTGAATCAATGCAGTATATCAGGACTAAGGTGGCTTTATATGTATGTGTGTCTATGTCCCATACTTCGTAAATTACAAGCGGTGAACTTAAAGATCTGGGACATAATATAATATCCCCTTTACCAGTTCTAGAAAAGCTATAAGTAATTACTCAGGATTGGACGTTATAATAATAACTCATATTTCAATGTAATAGGTTTTAACTTTGTAGAACATGGTTAATATTTTTTTCCGATCGAGTGAAGTTCCACTATGTAATTATGTATTGATATATGTCACGTCCTTCACAAAGTATACGTACTCTATGTAAATGTTAAAAATACGAAATAAACATTTGCAGAACAATCGATATAAAAAAAGATATATTGCATATAAACCTTTGCGAAAATGAGAGAGAAAATACGACTGTATCAGATTGGATTGTTTCAGTGACAGTTTTAACATTTATGTCTGATATATTTCAACATTATAGGTCACTAAAATGGCACCAAAACTAACCAAGGATAATGAACAAATTAAGAAAAAGTTTTCAACTGATCTTGCAATATACATTATACTTAATGAATTAATGTAGCATGGGTTATCTTCTTAATTAATCAGTATAGCTCAGAAAGCTATCGTACAATGATATACGTGCAATGGAAAACAAATTGTAATTATTGTGTTTATACAAATATATTCCAGGCAGTCTTATTGTTAGAACAATAAGGTTCAAATTCTAGTAATTTCTTAATATCAAGATTTGGCCTTTCCTTGGTTTGTTATCGGTACCCTTGTTGAATGCAATGTTTATTGTTTTGTTGAAAGATCTTTTTGCTGGAGGACTTAACGATCGTTGGAAATATGCTGCCGGGTGGGACAGCAGTTCCCTGCTAAGTTTTTTAGTTATGTTTGCCTGTAGTTGACATGGACTAACCTTAGGTCAAATTTGATTGCAAATTTTGGCTATAGTTTATCAAAAATACATTTGTAAATATATAAAAAAAGAATACGTTTAAATAATTAAAAATGTTTTCGTATAATATTGAAATTTCTTCACAATTGATATTTAATTTTTTGAGATGTTTGATATGCTAATATCTATAAAAACAAATATGGCTTTTCTCCCATTATTTTATTGAGAATCAGGAAATATAATCTAGATATAAAAACATGAATTTTCTTATGGAATTCTCTCACGTACGAGTAAATTTTCTTATTGGATTCTCTCACGTACATTGAAATTAAGGAAATATAATAAAGAGATAAAAACATGGAATTTCTTGTTGGATTCTCTTACGTATATTGAAATTTAGGAAATATAATATAAAGATAAAAACACGATTTTCTTGTAGAATTCTCTAACGTACGAGTGAATTCTTTATTGGTTTCTCTTACGTATATTAAAATTTAGGAAATATAATAAAGAGATAAAACATGGAATGTCTTATTGGATTCTCTTACGTATATTGAAATTTAGAAAATATTATAAATAGATAAAAACACGAATTATCTTGCAGAATTTTCTCACTAATATTGAAAATTAAATTCCCATAGAATTCTTTCACGTATTTTTATCACACAGAAGAATAAACTAATAACTATATCAAACTAATCAATTTCAACAACTTCCTGTTCCAACAATTAAGCTATCAAACGAATCAAGAAAACATCAAATTTGAATAAAACTCATCGAAACTTGCGCTTTATAATTATACGCAATCGCCAAAGATTTAATAGTCAACACTATGTTCATACACTTATAAACATAAAGTATCGATAATATCTAATAATTCACTATACATTATCGCAAGTGTTAGAGTTTGAAGTCTGGTTGTTGATGTAAGCGAGGAAATGGACGTTAAGTTGAGCGTTTGACACGATTATGGGTAAGTCTGCGGCGGCGCCAGCGCTTGAGTCTTATCGCGTCTGAGACCCGGTGGCCAAGCGATTGCCATCGTGTAATATAAGTAGACTTACATATCGAGTTTATTTTTAAATCGTAAATAAAATGGCGACTGCAATGGACTAAGGTCGATCACTCTGAAGTGTTTTCTTCCTGAATGGGTTCGAAATGAGCTTAGCTTTTAAGGTTACTGCCGTTTGGGATTGGTTCAACATTTTTCACATACTTCTTTGTACCAATTATTAATAGTTGCAGTTCTATTTTAATTTTCTCTTTTATATCAAGCGTCTTTAATAACTTAATTTTTTTTTAAATGAGTAATTTATGTTTGCCGTTATAATTTGAGTTTGTACCTGGGGACCGAGCTTTGCTCGTTTTTTTTAACAATGTTTGGGATCTAGGAAAAGAAACGTTAGATTCATTCAGCCGAAAAGTGGAATCGTATTTCTTAAAACGTGATCAAAAATATAGACGGAAGCATGCCCAGAAGAATGCAAGCTGTAATTTTAGCTAGAGGAGGTCATACAGGACATTTACAACTTTTTGTATTAAAAAAATTAAAGTATTTTACGTTTGTTTTATACAAAATTTGTCATAAAATGGACTAAAAAGAATCAAGTGCATATTAACTTACGAGATTATAACGAGACAGGCTAATTAAATTGAGTTTAGATGTAGCAGAACAGTTTATATGGTTAGGTACCCCCTTTTTTGCCAAAGAGTGTAAGTAAACAAAGATATGCATAACAAAATCACTAAATGAACTCTGCGTATGTAGAACGTATCTCTGATTGCATCATGTAAATGTGACGTCATCGCTGTCTGATTGCGGCACACAAGCATATAAGTACATGATCTATCGTTGATAATAATATATTTACGAACCTGGCTGTTCTTAATGTATAGTTGTGTTATTATTAAACTGAGTTATTAGAAATGAACGGTTGGGCGATTTTCTAACTTCAATGGTGATCGTGTTTAAGAGTGTACCAATGCGTGGCTGTGGAAGCGAGCTGAATAAATACAGAAGCGAGTGCACAAAAAAGGGACAAGTATATTTTCTATTTCAACTAGAACTTAAAAATATCGTCCTTAGATAGCTCTTTTCTAAAATACGAGTGAGTGAGAATGAGTAACGTATACGTAATCATGTTTTTGGCTGTATCGCGACCACCAGCAGGTCTACTCTATTTTGTGTTTTTTTTTTTCAGGTAAATTCGTTAAAAAGTTTTAGAAAAACCCATGCTGAAAAAACCAAATTTCTTGCACATACGCCCTTCTAGGTTAATTAGTGTGTCCAATACCGCCCGCGTAACCCTAACTAATCTAAAAGCCCGGCTTATATGGTACTGGTAATAGACTTGAAAATGGTAGTTAAATAATCGCCCTGTGTGTGTTTTTTTATTATAGTGGTATGGATCGTAGACCATTAGGTATCTAAAATTATCTCAAGTAGTTAAAGTAACTTTAAACCATTTAATATTCCTTTCGCCTTATACCGCCATGCTTATATACAAGTTATTTTTATAGTTTTTGGTATACTTTTCACTTTGTATTTCTTAAGGAACTATCAAATATTATCAAAAACTTAAAGTCAAGTTCAAGTTTGTCCTTAGCTCACTCCTTTAAACTCCTCAGAAGTCGGTTTAACAAAATGTTTAAATGTAAATTATCACCAAGCAGGCGAACAAACTTACGGCTGCCTGATTCAGATCGGTCACCGTAGCCGCGCCGACCCTTTAAAATATAATTACTCCCGTCTTTAAGAGAATACGATTCGCAGCGCTTCGCAGCGTACTTCATACAAACGAATTTTCTATTTATTTTTGACATTTACCAATCAAACACTGTAAAATTTTGTAGACATGATCTCAAGCCGAATATCTATGTCTATGGTTTTCCGAAATCCTGAAAAATATTTTTCCTAACTCAAAATTTTAATTAAGACCATTTGTATGAAAAACTAGAATCCTCTATAACTATTAACGTATACAATTTAATAGAAAACTGGCACACTGCAGACCTAGATATTTATTCCTAGAACATGTCTTCAAAATTTCGTAATGCGTTTGATTAGTAAGGCTAGGTTGCACCAACTAACTTTGGCGTTAACCAGCCGTCAAAAATGAAAGATTGTATGAAAATTTGCATAGGCACCTTTTTATGAACTTAACCGGCCCGTCAAAGTCAGTTGGTGCAACCCAACCAAAGTGTCAAAATAAGTGGACAATTCGTTTGTATGAAGCACGCTGCGAGAGGCCGCGAATCGTATTCTGTTATATATGCATAATTGATTTAACTGATAATGTCGTATATACATATACTCGAATGACTAAATGTATATAGTTGAAGACTGAGTACATAAGTTATTATTTTGCGTAGTTGAGCTCGAATATTAGCGTTGCAGTTCGTTGAAGTCTTTTTGTGGTCGTGATTTACATATATTTTGCGGTTTGTGGTAAAAATACCTTCATGTATAATATGTAATACAATATATGTATACTACTATACTAATAGTATTAATGTGTTATATGTACTACTAGTATAACAAAACTGTATTATGAATATATAAGTACCTTTCGTCGCATAGTATGTAACTATAAAAAACTGTATCGTGAACAAATGAATATCCTTTATCATATAAGTATAAAGAGCTGTGTCATGAATTAATCAATACTCTTTAGTGTTTAAGTGTAATAAACTGTCTTGTAAATAAATGAATACTCTTTATCGTATAAGTATAATAAGCTGTATCACTAATGAATAAATACATTTTTCCGTATAAGCATAACAAACTGTATTGTGAATTAATCAAATACACTAAACTACATTGTGTAACTGCAAAAAATATATAGAATCAACACTATAACTCTTTATTATATAAGTATAATAACTGTATTATTAATTGATGAATACTCTTTATCGTATCAGTATAATAAGCTGTATTATAAATTAATAATCTTTGTGGTATAAGTATAATAAGATATATTGTGAATTAATAAATACTTTTCATCGTATAAGTATAATACAACATAATGTGTATGAACGAATACTCATTATCGTATTAATATAATAAAACATACTGTGAATAAATGATTACTATTTATGATATAATAATAATTTAGAAACAGGCAACAGCAAACGTTAAAGGAATAATTATAAAGTAATTATTTTTAATTTTTATGGGAATTATAGTTTGAGATAGTATATATTATTATTGATCTTAATTTATAAATAAAAGTAAAACTACAATTTAAAGATGGCCTGATCGCTATCGCTGTATGACCTATATGACTCTACATTCTGTCCCCCAAAGTTTGTCTGGCAGACCTCGCTTATAGGCGATAAGTTCGCTTTTTGTATACTGCATGTTTAGTTTTTAAGTACTTTCAATTTACATGTATTTTTATATTTAATGTGCAATAAAGAATATATTTTTCTATAAACTAAAAAACAACTTTTTCTCTGTTGTACTGTATACAATTCTGCCAAAACTAAAACTGCAATACGTACGCGTCAATGTAAAGCCTAGATGGTATTGTTTAGATAAGGTCACTAACCATTGTATTTGCCATCCCGTCAGGTCAGACACTAGACGCATCCTGCGGATGTAGCCAAGGCTAGAGTTATCTCATTATATATTTGAAGCGGTGTGTTTGTTCATTTTATCCATTTTCCGGAATGGCTGTACTGTTATCGAATTTTCCCGTTATATAATTATTATTAAGATATATAATAAGCGAAAACTAAATTCTGCAACATGGCGAGAAAAGTTTATATGTTGTTCAGGATTAAGCATATTTTTTAAATTATCTGTATAGGATTTTTTAGACAACTAGCATCTTCCTGCGACTTTGACCTGTAGACTTTAAAAAAAGATGACTGTTCATGGTCTCGCCTGCTAAAATTTCGAAATTCTCATTCAAATTTTCAGTGGAAAGCCCTACGACACATGCGGAACCCACATTCCTTAATTTCTTATAAGCCTATCACCGCAACACTCCTTATTATGTAGTGTATCTGGCCTAAGGTGGCTTCATATATGTCCCGTACATCGGTTATTATCTGCTTTTAAATAGTAAGTGTTTAAAGAAAAGTCCAGGAACCCCAATTGCCAGTTCCTGACGAACTATAACAAGGCAGAAGTACTAAATATGATATAATAAATAAATAAATATAAAAACGCTTGCAAGAACTTTTCATATTTTTCATTGTGAGCTATACCAAGAATGAATTCAGTTAGCTATAGCAGTATTTTCACTAAGAAGCTAATGAACAAACGTAGCAAAAAAAACAGCAAATAAGTGTTTTATCAACAAAGTATCAATAGAAAGTACTAAGTTTCTATGTGTTTCACAACAAGTATGGATGATATCCTATGAACTGCACGTCGTAGCTTCGCCTGGGCTTATCTCGTCGATAAGATAAGATCCCCCGAGGGGTCACCAGGGTGCACTCCCAACTTTACCGCTGCTGTCATCCTCAATGGAATTTATTGGGGTTTATATTGAACTAGAATGTTATTAGCTTTGTTAGGAGAAACTCATATAAAAACTTGTTCGGATGGACTCCAATTTGCAATTTGAGCTTTTCGAAAGCTAAACATATAATATTACAATATTGAAAGTCGAACATCAAATGTCATGACTATTATTTTAATTTATAATGTTATAGTTTTCGTATGAAAAAAGTGTCACTCTGAAATCTGACAATACTTAACTAGCACAAGGGTGAAAATTATTACTTTTTCTACAGCCTGAAGTTCGATAGCAGTATTATACAAATGATAATTATAGCTTTATGTTTCTTCACAGCGTAATTTGCTGCTGAAGGTTTTAAAAGATATTTTGAGTAGCATATTAATTTTACCACACAAAATTTACCACTAAAAGTTGCAGAACAGCGTATTCTAGATCCCATTTACCACTTATAGCAATGTGGTTCTATTTATAACTTTTGTATTTATATAGTATTAATACTATTAATAGTAATAGTTTCCACTCATTTGTCACTAAAACCTGTTTATAAGTAACTAAAAGTATACTTATGACACTAATAGTGGCACAACAAAGGCTTGAGGAGAAGTTTTTTTACAAAATTTAGAACAAATTTGTAGTAATAAGATGTGCTTTTCTAGCACCGAATTAATGAACTAGACAACATATACGTTCAAAAATCAATCACTCTCTAAGGTGCTATAAAAGGCTATTGAAGTTGCTTTTAGCACATTTGGTTACATTGAGATACGCTCTAGATCTCTTATGCGCTGTGCCCACTTGGGAAGGTAATATATATGTTACTTAAGAGGTCCAGAGTAGGATATAGAACTTGTACCCTGAAACTTTATGTTACGCGGGAACAAGCTCTAAAGCCCTTATGCAACTTTTTGTGCTACTTAGGTATAAAGGTTTATTTTTATAAAACGGCAATTTCATATTAAAACCTCTATTGATACACATATTTAATAATTTATACATTAATAATATTGATGATTCAAAAGTTATTGTAAAAACCTAATTTGAATAAAAACTTTTTGACTTTTGAGTTTTTTTTCTAAAGCCAAGTAATCAGCCAAGTATATCCGCCATATCTACAGGAAGAAATCGATGAGTTTAACGTCTATCATCCAAAATATTGCAATCAAATAACAGCGATCAAGAATTATACATTTAGTTTAGAAAGTACCGAGAGCGTTTACAGTTATAAGCTTCTTGTTTAGAAAGTACCGAGAGCGTTTACAGTTATAAGCTTCTTGTTTAGAAAGTACCGAGAGCGTTTACAGTTATAAGCTTCTTGTTTAGAAAGTACCGAGAGCGTTTACAGTTATAAGCTTCTTGTTTAGAAAGTACCGAGAGCGTTTACAGTTATAAGCTTCTTGTTTAGAAAGTACCGAGAACGTTTACAGTTATAAGCTTCTTGTTTAGAAAGTACCGAGAGCGTTTACAGTTATAAGCTTCTTGTTTAGAAAGTACCGAGAGCGTTTACAGTTATAAGATTCTTGTTTAGAAAGTACCGAGAGCGTTTACAGTTATAAGCTTCTTGTTTAATACGCAATAAAAAAGTTTTTTTTTTCCAAGAACTGTAATTTCACATAAAATACAATAGTCTTTTAAAATAATGAACTGTTTTAAGGATTTCGTACCCAAAAATAGTCCTATTACTATGTCTACACTCTCTATCTGTCGGTTTGCCCGACCTTTAAAGGGCTCTATAGGTATTGTAAACTGAAGCAGTGCGAAGCATGAAATTTTGCAGAATATGTAATATTATAGATTTTCTGAAAAATAATAAAAATGTAATGAAATGTACATACAGGCTATAGTAAATAGCAGCTAATATTTAAAACTAAACAAGTGCGAGTCGGAATCTTACATTCTGTGGTGGTACGGAACCCTCGGTGCGTGAGTCCGATTTGCATTTAGCCGGTTAATTTGAAAATAAAATAAAACGCTTTTTTTTTAAGAAATTTGAATTTGTACCCTTACAGTTTGGAAACTTTGGCTGAATATGTTGTAGTGTGCAGTTAAAAAAACTTAAAAGAAAAGTAGACGTCGTTTATTCTGATTCAAAGGATAGTAAAACTGTTGTTAATCACAATTTTCAACGGTCTGGCAAGCTAATGGATAGCACGTTCAGGAATTCTGGATTGCACCAGTTGAGTTGAACTGTAAATAAACTACGTAATAGAACACTGTTGAGTTTACTCTTGTTATCGTAAAATAGCTTTTGCATGTGGTCATATAGTTTTCCGCATTCCTTTTGTAGTTAAAAACCTGTAAAAATAACCAAAATTCGCGCGTTGCAAACCTTTCAAACTTACAATTTGGATGTAAATGTACACTATAGATGTTTACGTTTCTGGGTCCATGGTACTGTATAAGAATGTCTTCATGTACAAAACGACTACTTGTTTTCCACAGGTTTACATGTTTGTGGTTTGGAGTAGGTTGCGGATATTTTTTGGATCTTTTTCAGCTTTTTCCCGGAACTCTCGCTATACCTGTGTGCATTCGCAGTGATTAAGTATATAAACTAGCTTATAATATTGGTACGTATTTTTTTTATTTATTTACACACATGAACTTAAAATGAGATCATAGATGCCTCTGGAAATTTTTCATTTTATTTAAAATCTTTATTTTAACGAAAGAAACAAAGAATAAACTTATTTTAACAAAACGGGCGAATTTATCTTTTGAGTTTTCTAACAAGTAACCTATGAAATAAAGAAAAGTGGATTTATATTTATACATATAATACATAGTTAATAGATTGAAAACTAATGTTTGAAACTTAAAGAGGTGTTTTTTGAGGAAATTTTGTTCATGTTGAAAAAGGATAACAAATTTATTACTTACGACCCTAGACCAAAACCATACACTTTTATTTTATTAGTTATGTAGGATGATAAAATAGATGAATATTTAAAATGCTACGCAGTAAGAGGACAGGGAAGCTGCATGTCTTCAAACAAAATACAAAAACGTTAATAAATTAATAAAATCGAATATAATTAACAAATTTAAGCTCTAATATTACCAACAAAATGAACATACTACCAGTAAAAAATTAAAGTGCATAAAATAATATTTAAAACTATTTAATTGGTTTAAAAGAACCTTGTACATTTAAACAGATACCTTAACTTTGATGAAAAAATCTTAGTGAATGGGATAGCTTTAAAGGTAAATGTTAAAACCGCAAGTAAACCCGTCTGAAAGTGCTAGTTCTCTGTAAGAAGAGAAGAATAGGACAATATTTCACTAAAATCCGTCCATCGAGAAGTGAATAGAAGGCTGGGCAATGCAATGAGTGGGTACGTGAACTTGCATAGGAAGTGTGATAAAACGGTTCAACGGGTCTCTCTTGCACCGAACTATAATTGTTTTTATAATACTTTGTTTCGTAATTAAGAAATGTTAAAGAAGTATTTTACATGAAAAAGTAGAATATTTAAGTGGCACTCGTAGTTATTTAGCTGTGGTTATTCTATTAAATAACACGTATATATTTTTTAATACCTCTACAAACAAGCTTACGGTCCGCCTGATGGTAAGCGGTCACCGTAGCCTATTGACGCTTGCAACACCGACTCTTTAAAAATCTAATAACATCTTTCATGAACAACCCTATACTGTAGTCCTTAGAGAAAACCTTAGCAGGGAGCTTATTCCACAACCTAGTTTGCGGGAGCATTTCGGTTCTAAAGTGTAAGAATGAATTTCCTGCCGATAGCGAGCGGTGCGATGGTAGAAAGAAGCCGTGGGCATCATTTCGAACAATTCCTCCTAACACACCCCATTGTACAAGCGGTAGAATACACACAGGGAGGCAAAGTCTCTCCTCAGACTAAAGGGCTCGATACCGCAAGTGAGTTTGGGATCGTCACCAATTCTCACAGCCCGTCGTTGAACTGGCAGCAGTACTTCATATGGGGTTCGAACTTGCGACTTGTAAAGCATCAACCTTTGCCCCGACGTGAAGTATTGCTTTGCCCTGTTGAGTACACCAAGATTTTTGGACGCCAGCTTCACCTTATCCTGCAAATGATCTCGGAACTAAACATCACTGGAGATGTCAACATCTAGTATCTCAATGCTCTTGGAGATGGAAAGGGGAGTGTTATGGAATTGTGGAACCACAGTGAATGGGGTTTTCTTAGTGGTGAACGCCCAGGCTTGTGTCCTTGTAGGGTTTGTAGGTTAGGTAAGCCTAGGACAGAGCGGTCTCGATTTGACATACAAGTTCATGTTAGCACGACCCGTGTAATAAGCGTCTTCAGTCTTGTCATCTGCATAGCAATGTATGTTGTTGATGTCCAAGATGTCATTGATATGCAGTAGAAACAGCGTAGGAGACAGCACAGAGCCTTGCGGGACACCAGCATTAATGTCCATTCTATCAGAGCAACTACCGTCAATTGCGGCTCATATGCGTCTGCTTATTACTATTACTCACGTAGGAACTATAAGGACCTTGTATTATTTACTGTTTTTTTTTGCATTTATTTCACTTTGGTGTGAGTTTCTAACTCGTCTACTATCGCTATCGCGTCGATGAAATAAACGTATGGAACTGAAGCAGCGCCCCCATTTGGACGCGATTTAAGATCATTTTTCTCATAGTATTGTTATTGACAAAGTGAACTCGATGGTTCGAAATCTCACACTTGGCTACATAGAACTAAAAGTTACGCTACAGTGTAATAGGCATCCAATTTTAATGGAAGCCCTTTGTTCTACACGCTTTATCGGCTATTGCTAGGTGGAAATAAAGCAGTGATTTGCGGCAATGCAGGGAACTCGGCTCGGAGCACGTACGTGCAACAAGGAGTGTAGCAGAAATAAGGTATCAATTTTAGTTTGGTCTAAAATCACCATTAATGAAAGTGAGAAAGCTATCTTGTTCGTCAAAAATACCAGTTTTTATTTAAATAATAGTCTTATACTGACATAAGTACATTATTTTTTTTTGTTTATAGAAGTAATCTTTTACTTAGCAATTTATAATGAAGTGCATGTTATTTACATTTAAGTAACTTTATGACGCTTGCTGTAGTATCTCTCCTGAAAACTTGGAGAGCCTGGTTTCTTACCAAAAAAGCATGTTACATAGTCAAAAAATGAATGACAAGTGTAGTCTGGTCTAAAAAAATAACGTCATTATAGAAATCCGTATAATTTTTTTGGTAAGCTTCATCTTGTTCAAAGTTAACGCAGTACTTTGGTTAATTAAATCATAAAAAATTAAGACTAATTATATGTGATCAGTTTTCAAAATATACAAAACTATTAGTAAATAAAAATATAGACAAAAGTCATTATAAAAGTTAAAAAATATCATTTAAACCGCAACCGCCTAACCTCTTTTTTTTTATTGTATGTTACCCGATTTCTCGAAGACGCCTGGACCGATTTGAGAAATCTTTTTTTATTTAAAAGGTTATACTTTCCAAGTGGTCCCAATTTATTATAGTGAAATTAAAACTAAAACTTTTGGAGAAAAAAAAATATATTAATGTTAAGTTGGAGCTGGTGAAACGCCTTTTATGTTGATGATTGTATAAAACTTTGTTACGAGTAAACGCCTTTTATGTTGATGATTGTATAAAACTTTGTTACGAGTAAACGCCTTTTATGTTGATGATTGTATAAAACTTTGTTACGAGTAAACGCCTTTTATGTTGATGATTGTATAAAACTTTGCTACGAGTATGGATGTTTTTAGTGTACAAGAAAAAAAAAGCAATTCGTCACTGAAAAGAAAAAAAAAACTTTAACAAAAAAAACAACCGGCATCAAAAAGATGCACTAAAAAGGTAAAAATAATTACAAATTTCCAAAAAGGTGATCTGAATTACAGTTTGAAGTTGGTGTCTGTGTATCTATGTAACAGTTTATAACACACTCTGCTTGCATGGCACCCATTTCAAACTGTTATTCAGATCAAATTTTTGGAAATTAGTAATTAATTTTACCTTTTTAGTGCATCTTTTTGAAGCCGGTTGTTTTTTTTGTTAACAAGTTTTTTTCCCAAGAAAGAACTACAGCAATCAGATAACTGTCACCATAAATACTAAAAGACCTCCAGTCACACGGCTGGCGTTACATATCATCCACATGTATATCCAAACCCCATGAGAGGATAACTCAACACTTCCTTCCTGCAAAGTAAGCTGACACGTGTTTTTGAGAGGGGGCCTGCTGAGTTCTTGAAAAAACTATTAGGGTCATCGTTAAGTGTCGTAAACTTTAAACTTTATAGATATCTCGTGTCTTTATCGACATTTGTTTTATGGTTTCCTTAAAAAAATAAGATTTGTAAACTAATATAGTCAAAAACAATGTAACTGGTTTCACAGTCCAGTTACATTGTTTCTTGAGCTTAGATTCTGGGTTTAATTTTTTTTAGCTAGGTTTTGCCGTACTTAAAACTATTTTACATTTTTTCATTGGCTGAAACCAATTTATTTTTGGATGCTTTTGATAGTTTGTTTGTTCGTTTGAGCATCACGCAAATCCCCCCACATCTGTATGTGAAGACCTTTTTAAGTGCGTGACAGGTGGTGAGGCCATCGCCACATCCCTACTTATGTCAGTTCTGTCTGATACAGTTTATCTGGTGTAAGGTGACTTAATAGTAATATATGTCAAAAATAGTATATCAGCAACTTCAGAGTAATAATTAAGTGGTAAAATAAAAGATCTGGCACAGTACCAATAGTATAAACCCTTTGCCAGTTCTTGCCGAAGTATAAAACGTTAGCCAGGATTAGATTTTTTGGTCGTATTTTGGTGTATTTATGTTTATAACCGATTTTATAGTTCTACACGTTAAATTTATGTTGTCATAATATTTGACCTATATATAATTATTTTTAATTTTAAACATTTAACATAAAATAATCTTTCACTATCTGCAAAATTACTGAGACATCTGTAAGAATATAATAAAAACTTTTTAATAATAAAAAAAAAAAAACTATTAAGTACGAAACCCTCAGTGCGGGAGTCTGACTTGCAATTCTCAAACCTCGTTATGGAAACTATTCATGCGAGGACAAATTAAATAGAAGCTTATTGAAATGATGCCAGATGAGTAGACGGGAATGTTAACAATGTTCATTCCGCATATGAGCCATGGACCCTGACTCATCACATCACTAGTCATCACCAACGCCATGAGTTAGTACTTACCTAGTGCATGTTAAGTTAAGGTTAGTTCCATGTCACAGAATGTTAGTGACAGCATTATTTAACGGACACGCAAACGTCACTTTCGGCACAATCGCCTCGAGTTTATAGGATTTTTTAGGACTTAGCTCAATGTCCACTGCTGGACACAATGGAGATTAATAGATAATATGATATGATAATATAAAGTACAGACAAACAGACATACGTAGGTAGTGTTGAATAAATGGTGATGTACATTGCCAAAGCTATGTATCCTCTCTACGTAACTATTAGGTATAAAACATTTTTTGTTGTTCTTGTCGTGAATCATCAACCTTTTGAGCTCTCGATATTTCTATTGTTTTAACACTATAAATTCCCCCAATAGTTCATATGATCGTAATATAAATCGTGGTTATTTAAAATATTGTCAGTCTATATTAAAAAAAAAATATATAATTTGCATTGTCATATGGAAATAATAACGATTTCGCATTTCTTTTCTGACAGATCGTCTACTTTATCTAACATGTTTTTTTTCCTTTTTTTTCCCAGAATATGAACGAGTTCAATGTACCCGAAATTGCTCTACAAGTTTGTACAAGTTTCCGAGTTTGAGTCAAGTGGTGTGTTATCCTATTTAGACACCAGTATTTGCACAGATGGCTGCTGTATTTTTCTATACAAGTGGATTTTTTCTTGGATATTTAAACACGTTGCCAGGGTATGATTAAAAATATGTTTGTAGATACCTAGTTTAGCTTTCGTAGATTTGAAATGTGAAGAACTTTGATTTATAAATACACATGTACTCAATTTGTCATCAAAATTTAAGTTACTATAATCAAGAAGGGTTGTAAAAGGTACAAATAGGAACCTTAGCCTAACGTGACAGTAAAAATAAAGCGAGGCCAATGTAAATCTAACCAAGTCTCAAATAAGTTTAATCGTTATTTTAAAATTAGTTTGTATCATAACTAAATCTGCAAGAGATTTTATATATGTTTCTTAAAAAAGGTAAATTGAATACTAAAAAAATCAATACATTTAATTCGAAATAGGGTTGCTTACTATTTAATTATTTTTCTAAAATTATATAATTACATTTTAGAAAGCTCAAACAGAAGTTTAAGTCGTACCATAAGGAAAATAGGACGAATTAAAGCAAATGGTGGACTTACATAATAGGAACTTTCGTAAGATTAAATTAAATATTTATTAGACAAGCAGAAGTTTTTAATTTACCTTAAATAACAATTTTACTCATAAACGAAACACGTACCTTGCTAACATGTAATAAACAATCAAAAGAATTAAAAGCCGAGCTTTTACATTGAAAATTACAATAAAGTTACAAATATTAACGTATAACATTAACAGATTGCACGTGATAACTGCCAATATTGCAATGTGCACGTTAATTTACGTATTTAATTCTTAATTCTACAAAAAATAACGATGTAAATGTAATTAGCACATAATCACAATTTAAGCCTTGTAGGAAACCTGAAGTACTCGAAGTAATATAACAGTTGCATAAGAGTCTTGTTTAAATGTCAATAGTTATTTAACTGCGCTCGTGATATTATTAAAACAAGTAACTCCGTTTTGTAATAACATCTTATACGTTATTATGAAAAATAACAGTATAATTTGTGACTACATTAAAAATATGTTCATAGCTACTAGTGATCTTTGACTAATTTATTACGTAACTACACACTAAATGATTTTAAAACTGGCTAAGTACATGTCTGACACGTATAAATTTAGAAACAAAACTTTAAGGATATTTGCAAGGACTAAAATAGTTACTGGATTTTGGTCAAATCGTTTCGTTACTATTCATTAGGTGTACCTATTATAAAATTCTTATCTCATCTTGATTTTTAGAACTCACGGTTGAAAAGATAGTGAGGGTTGGTTAGGACCAAAAATATTAACTTTACAAAAAAAAAACCTGACTCAAAGAATGTTACACAAGGACAGACAGACGGACATGAAGAAACTATAGGCATTCCGTTTTTGCCATTTAGCTGCGGAATCCTATAAAGCCGATTTTTCACACAAAATAAAAAGTACATTTCACAGTGGCTAAATTTTTGTTAAAAAACGGTATTGGAAAAAATACCAAAGCGTTTTTCTGTGCAAAAACTTTACATTCATGAACATTCGTTCATAGATTACCACATCAGAAGCATTTCTCATCAACTACTTAATAGGCTACGGTGACCACTTCCCATCAGACTTGTTTGCTACCTTATTGACATAAAAAAACTACTTACTAACCTTTGATACTCTGATCATTTTCGTAGCTGGACAAACAACGTGCGTTCTTTTACAGGTTAGTCTAAATGGTAAATAAAAAACTTCAAAATATCCCTAGTAGGATATCAACACAAATAAAGAGTATTTCGGTTTTCTAAACGAAATTTAATTCGAAAGGTGACAGGTCTTTCGTAATGTCTCCCAGATATTTTGATAAAAACAACAGCATAATTCAATTTGAAAGTCAAAGGGCGTGATAATTGGATAAAGATTTGACCTTTAGCGTTATGTGCAATTGATAGTATGTTCTTAAAGTATTAAGGCTACGATAAAGGTAGGCTACATCTCGTGAATACGCCGTTTTTGTGGAAAAATCTGAAGGATTTAAAAAAAAATTAACAAAACTTGCTTTTTTCTAGTGCATTACCTTATTTTTTTATTGTTTAAAAGATAAAAAATCTGGAAAAGACCATTGTTCCAACACTCCAAAGCGTGTCTTGCATTTGCTTGTAATATAAGTTAATTAAAAAATTAGAATTTTGTGTTATCTAGAGCATTGACTTTAATTTTTGCAAATGAAAAAAAAAACGTGACTGAATAACGGTACAAACTTACATCCATCCAAAAAAGCAAAATTTTTAAGGCGACAACGTAGTTATGATAAAAATTACTTAAGAAGTATTTAACAAATGCATTTTTCACTCTAGTATAATTACATGTACGTTTATAATAGTAACGATTATAACACGATAGCTGTTTGTTTATACTGTTGGGCAAAATAAGATACTGTATTTGTGCCAACGCTTTTTTGCTGTATCTTTAGGAAAAAAGACAAGCAAAAGGTGTTCCATTTATTAAGCATGTGATTACTGGCGCTAAAATGGTTCAGCCTAGTCTAGCCAAACCAGCAGTTATAGTTATAAAAATAAATGTTACTGTAATAGACTGAATTCTGAGGAAGTCACAGATTTTCTGTATGTCTTTTTATGACCTACAATTCATAAAGGATTTATATTGATATAGTAAGAGATATTAAAGTAGACTAGACAGCGTAAGCCATAGAAATATTTTTTCTTCGACTTGATTATTAAACATAGATTTTTCTTACTTAAATTTAATTAAAATGTTTTGCACATATAAACTTTACAAAGGAAATTAATATTCTATTCTAAATGAAAGCGAAACCTGCAGCCGCAAAATCCGATGCGCACAACAAATTCAAGAAACAGACTGACTGACGCGGATAGAGGCTTTGTTTTAGAATATTTATTTAAAGTTAGAGATTAAAAAAGTTAGATAGATATCTAAGACACCAAAAACAAATGATTTGTGTGTATAAAAGTAACAAGTATAGTACAAATTACGTTGCCCACCTACTTTCTTTATCAAAATTTAGGTACCTTACCAACCTCTGACCAATTTTGCATTATTTACAATCCTTCCATGAAAATAAAAACGATGTGTCCAACTTTTTAAAGCTGGCGACAGCAAAAAATCGGTGCTATTGATACTCTGTAGAATAATTTAATAAAATACGGCTATAAATAAATGCTTTTTTATTTCGCCAATGACACAAATTAATGTAAAATTATCTTTCAAAGAGTTTTTGTTGCTAAATTAACATACACAGCAAAGATAACTGTAGATTGTGAACATAATAATTCAATTAAGATTATAATTCTTTTAGGAAATCGAATAAGGTAAACAGTTGAAACAATGGCCATGCGATAAGTGTTTTGTTAAATACGAGGGCTTTTAATATAAATAGGTCAGCAGTAAAAGAAAAAAAAAAGTTAAATGTGTTGCCGCTACGTAAAATAAGATATCTGTGGAAGCCCTTCAGACAATGGCCTATCTGCTGGGTCCAGTTATGCGGCAGTATCTGGGGACTTGGAGACAATGGGGCACCGGCAAATAGAAATGTTTGCGACAGTTTAGTTTATCTGTAATCCCAAGAGGCCAGCCGGCTTTATAAATCTTGGCACGTCTTTGGAAAGTCATGACTTACGCCGATAATATCATTAGTTGGTTGATATTTAAAATTAATTTATCATTCAAGTGTTAACTTAAATAGCTCTTTAGGTTAAAAGATTGATAAACTGACTTATGTTAATGATTGTCTCTGTGAATTAAATATTGTTTTTTATACAACAGTTTAATTTTTTTAACAAGTAGCACTGTGATTTAATAGACAGTTTTATGTTGAGATTGATAGCTTCTAGTCAAAACACTAATAAATTAAAAAAATAGAAAAAATACGGTGTTGTTATTGGTCAACTACTTTGTTTTGGCCGAGAAAGTTACCGTTTTAGCAGAGCTTTAAATTACAAATAGGTATTTAAAAGAATTTACGACTGCAGTGCAGCTATATCTAAGACCAAAAATATTTTTTTTCCAAGTAGTGACGTGAAAAATAATATTGCAAAAAAAATAGTAATAATATCTTTTTCAAAACGAGATCTTAATAGTAAGCAGATAAAAATCAGACAAACATCAAAAGGAAATAGAAGTGATAACTTACAGGCGTAATACCATTAAATAAAAGTCGTTAAAATCTCTTTATAGTTATGATTGGTAAGTAACATGCATAAAATGTTAACAAATGAGCCATACAAAGATGCTTATAAGGCTGCAATAACATTGACACGGTCATTACGAGACACTTTATAGATACTAAGCTATTATAGAATGGTGTCACAACGCTTCAATGAACATTCATTCAGCTTATTTTCTACCATCACGTCACAACAAATAGTTATTTCAATTGTTGCATTTGTGACACTAAAATATTTAAAATACAAGAAAGTTTAATTGTCACTGTTTTCTCAAATGTTATGATCTGCAAAATTATCTTTTATATGTACAGAGAGTAATGTAATTACTCGGGGGCCGGCAACGCGCAAGTGATACCCCTGGTGTTGCAAGCGTCCATAGGCTACGGTGACCGCTTACCATCAGGCGGACCGTAAGCTTGTTTGCCACCTTAGTGGTATAAAAAAATAAAATAAAACATATAAGCATTGACTACGAGTAAGTCAATATTGGATTCTGTGACTTGGATGAACGCCAGTGTTATCATTACAGTGACAGTCTGTGTCATCATCACAATGACAGTCTAAAATCACGAAGTGATATTTTTAATATTGACTAGCCGCTATTTTTTAGTGCCGTATTGATACAATTAAAAAAATTTAATCCACGCAAAAGTAAGAGCTGGTGGACACTACAGACTAAACCGTCTGTAAATAGCTCAAAAGATAAAAATATTATTGGCAATATTTTATAAACCGTGCTAATGTTTTGCTCGAGTAGTATAAGTCAATCGATTCAGTACCGGTGGCGCCAAGACCAGAAGTCATTTCCGTATTTGGCATGCGCTCGATATTAATACAATTTACATAAACTTGTGAGAGTAACGAAACCTGTTGAAATTAAATGCAATTTCTCAAAGCCATCTTCAATCAAATCTAAATACGCCAACCTGTTAAAAAGAGTGAGCCTACGTAGGCATGATTTAAGACCTCACATTTTTGTTGAAACGTACAGTAAGATACAAATTTGTATTAATTAACGTTGAGATAATTTAGTGGTATGTCATGTCTTTAATCCACACCGCACCGTTAGGTGCGTGGGCCAACTTGCCCAATTCATGAATGGAGTGGACTCAGGCTGGTTCGCCCACGATATAATAATCAATGAAAACTTGTGTAGAAATACGCCACTGAGTCTGCGAACATAATCTGACGAAATTCATTGAAACTTCTGTATTTGCCTGATCCTGATTATTTGTCCACTACACGACTCTTCAATTTATCAACGTTGCTCAAATAATTATAATGACGTTTGAGTATGAATCTTCATATTTGGCTACCATACATTTACTTTCAGAATGATGACTGTTTTTTTACTTTCTTTCATCTAAGTGACTGGCATAGTAAAGTTAAATTAAGAGGAAATAGAAAAAATCCTAAAAGACTAAAAGTACGGTCCGAGAACGTGGGAGCAGTAGCCATAGGAGGCATATGTCCAAAAATGGAGGAATGTAAAAGTTAAAGATAGAGTAACTCTGAAGAAGCAATATTCAGTGCTCAACAGCAAATTGAATCAAACTATCGATATAGCAAATATTAATGTGCATATCAATATATATTCTAAAAAACCTTTGATAAATTTTGAATTGAATATTGATTTTCGATTAGACCACAGACTTTATTGACCTGAATCCATCAAATAACATGACTCTACGGCCTGTTATCTGATCCATCATATCACACCAATGAGCACGTCACTTTAAATCATATTATACCACAGTAACAACACTTTTTTCACGCATATTAAAATCAAATAGATTATTTCCGTCTCATATACCTATATTCAACTCCATACACTCATTAGGTGATTTGCTTAACCATACAATGTGTGCGTAACAATATGTGTACAACAGTTTTTTACAACACTAAAGGTAATCCATACAATTCCAAGATTTGTGTAAACATCACCTCAAATCCCAGTTTCTTCCAACTTTGTTGCTTCGCTAACACATATGTATGTAATTATGTTAGTTTCAAATGTGCTAACAGTTGTATTAACAGTAACTAGCGTCTAGTTGAACCTCCAGACCCGCAACTTTCGCAATGCCCAATTAAAGTTTTAATTAAATAGTTAAATCCCAAGCAGACAGGAACGACCCTTATAACCTGGCCTTTATTAACAACTGTGTACGTGCTTTCGTTCAAAAGCGCTCAGCGATTCAGTAGTCGAGCAGCCGGAACCATTTTACTCATATCAACTATCTACCTATAAACACTTAATAATTCGGAACAACGTTACCGACAAAGTTCAAATATTTCGCTATCTAAAATGGTAAAGAGCAGTCCAAATCGATTGTTGAAGCGATAACCGATGGGGAAGAAAAGTTCTCAAGAAGCGACCACGGACAAAAATACGCAGCATGGCCTTCTACCAAATAGACTGGTTACAGCCGTAGGAAGCCGATGGGTGCAGACGATTTAGTATCGCCATTGTAGTTATATATGGAGGAGGCTCACAGAGACTTAGACGCCATAACTAACCTCATCGCACATACAAAATTTTATTTGTATGTGCGATGAGGTTAGTTATGGCGTCAAGTTGCTAGGAACGAAAAGGCATGTTGATACATTTATAATTTTTTGAAGTGAAAACTTCTTTAGCGGCGTTGTGCACTTTTTTTGGTATGCGTAAAAAATGATAAACTCGCGTCAGGTCACGTGTCCTAATCGTGGAAATTCGTAAGACGGAAACCGTAATGCCACGCCTATTATAATTTTTATTGAAGTGAAAACTTCTTTAGCGGCGTTGTGCACTTTTTTTGCTATGGGTAAAAAATGATAAACTCGCGTCAGGTCACGTGTCCTAATCGTGGAAATTCGTAAGACGGAAACCGTAATGCCACGCCTATTATAATTTTTATTTTTAGTATTCGCGATTATGAGTAGTACAGGGAGGTTGGATATGGAATTTTAATTCTATGACAGATTGCGATGTCAAATATACTACGTCAAAAAAGTAAATAAACAAACATTATTATTTCTTGACAATGTCAAAGACATGTCTTGTGACATATTTGAGTGTTAAGCGCGAATCGTGTGTAAAGGTTTTTACTTCTGCCGGTACTCCCGGAGTGCAACTCGTTTTTTTTTAAATAAATAGGTCCTTCAAACCGTGGTTACTGTGACATAATCAATGAACTATTTCGATTTTTTAGTCTCTTATGATATTATTATTTTCTTTTTATGCAGTAACTTAAATGGTATTCTATTCCCACTAAACAGTTCCTACTCCCTTACCATAACCGACTCAGAGAGGTATATGCGTTAAGCATACGAACTTCATATTTGAGGTGTGGTAGATTCCATACACAGATACACATCATAATCCTTAACTAAGAAATATTTATGCTAATTTCAATTCCGAACATTTCTAATAGTTCGAAAGTGAATCCATGGATGTAATAAAAATGTATTTGTTGATCCTCTATTGACACTTACTTTTTATTACGCTAATCCTTACATCGCTTGTTTCTTATCACTTGATCAGCAAATCTCGCCACCAGCGCAAGGTGTTAGAACGAACAATTGTTGTTTAATCACTGGCACTGATCAAATGGACCACTTAAGGTGTTAATCAATTTTCGAACCAACGTGAAATGTGCGTTTGAGAGACCAGAAGTGAATGCCAGTTTACTCTAGAAATTCTGTGTGTGTGTGTGTGGAACCCTTTCATTTAACATGAGTCAAAAAAATATAAACTGTTTGAAAATGATTGTGACATAGGAAATGAGGGTTGTTTTTGTTCTCCTAGCCATTGTACATTCCCATTTCAGGGGCACAGGCCTCTCCTTAGAGAAAGGCTTAGGCCATCGTCCACCACGCTATCCACTCGACTGTCAGAGCTTTTAAGCCACCCATAAAACCTCTAACTTAGACGACTATTGCCATTTTTTTTTTTTTTTCTGAGCTGACTATGCAGTTGGCTGTTGCAGCCATTACTGCTTCACCGGACTTTTGGGGCGAGACTCTGAAGGAGCCTCAGCCCATATAGCGCCCAACGCTCAAGGGCTCCCCGCGGGGGAAGCCTCGGCTTGGGTTGTCGCTCTCGGGGGCGTCCCTTCGACCGGCGTGAGTCTCGAACCCGAAGGTGAGTCACCGCCAGGAGGGGAGTTCCCCGTTACGCGGGTGACTATTGCCATATAACACTGCTGTCAGCTCAGAAAAACGTGTTACCGATTTACTTCGCATATAGTTTCTGATAGTCGAGTGCGGCTGGGTCACCAACTCTTCAATAGTTGAGATTAACTTCTCTTATCATGATAATTTTTGACTCCCTCGCAGCCTAGTTGGTAGAGTGGCCGACTGCTGCGCGGAGGGTGTGGGTTCGATTCTCGCATTGGACAAACATTTATGTGATAAAAAACATTTGTGTTTGTCTTAAGTCTGGGTGTATTTATGTATACCATGTATGTATTTACAAAAAAAATAATAATATATATGTATCTGTATCCGTTTTCTGGTATCCATAACACAAGCTTAGCTTACTTTGGGGCCAGATGGCGCTGTGTGTATTGTCCAAAAGTATTTATCATTATTATTATTATTATTATAATTAGTAGCGATGTACAACAGCAATTTCCACCTAAATATTTTAGGTGGAAATTGCTGTTGTATATCGTTACTGATTAGTTTTTGTTTTAACAGTAACAAAAAAGAATGCCTTACTATGTAAACCTTTGAAGTATTTATCAGGCTTCTCAAATAGTATTTACAGAAGCCTAAGAATTTGTTATAGACTTTTATGCATATTTTACTCAAAATGGTCAACGGTGCTAAATGCAAAACAAAGAATTATTTATCTGTGTAAATTTATAAAGGCTGTGAAATGTTGTTAAAAAATTAGGTGCACAGGTAAACTTATGTAATTCCTATTTACAAAACGACTTACAAGAACTCTAAGATAATTTAAAATAACAAAACATACCTAGAAAAAAGGGCCGAGTAGAAAAAAAGGCCAATAAGAAATATATAAGTCATAATATTATTAATTGAGTGGCTTGCGAAATAGCCCTTGCTTTGAAAACATGACCTCAAAGTAACTCAGCTAAAGTACTTGAGGCATTTCTATTGGCGTCCGATTCAACAATGGAGAGAGCAATCTCGAAGGCATCCATAACAGTTAGACATTGACAGGCGTTTCAAATAGCCCATCACATGTCTGTCGAACGTACTGCTCGAATATCTTGATAAAGATTTTTATAATATAAATAACTAGATATAAGAAATGTTCGTAAAACTGTTGCGAAATGTAAGACTTTCAAGGTATACATTTTACTACCAAATAGCTAGAAGGTAACTCGGGAACAAGAAAACGACATAATTTACAATACAAAATTGCAATTTAAGTGCAAATACGTGACTTAACAAATGGACAGATTAATATAGCTCAGCGTAATAAAATTCGACGTTGGTACGTTATTTGTTTATTATAGAAACAAGTAACACTAAGCCATGTTGTAAGTTTAGGGTTTAAACAGTCCCTTATTTGGAAAATTTAGAGATTTTAATAGTAGGAACAGTATGTGTTCTGAAACAATTGCATTCAAAATATAGTCATGGTTTTAATATCAAACTATAATATGATAAAGTTATACAATATAATAATAATATAACTATCAAGTATCAAGTAGATAACTATTAAATTATAAATATTTATGCAATCGTAGATTAGCGAATAAATTACTTAATGAATCAATGCTTTATTATAAAAAATACGCCTTTTTAGAAAAATAAAAATATAAAGTAAGTGATAATCGAAGCACCTTCAAGCAGAACATTAACCTCGAAAGTAACTAGCAACTGACTCTAACTTATTATTATCAACACTTATAAAGCAGTTATTCACCAAATCATAACTTACAAAGCATTGCAATCATAATTTGTTTTAGTACTCTCAAGCCCTTTCAAAGTAAATTAACAAGTATTCTATGCCACTTATGTTTTTGGCCTTTGTAAAACTACCTCGTATTCTTATTACAATACAAACCGTGCATAGGTACATTCAGTTCATTGTTGTGAAATCATTGAACGAGATATGCGAAGATTTACATGAGATAGTCTAACTTGGCGGAAGACATACCATAATGCTGTCAATGATAATACAAATATTCGATTTGATCAATTAATCGAAATCGAAAAATGGTCGTAATTTGCCAGTATTCAATTAAATAAATGGATGACATAAAAAAAAACAAAATATTAAAGTTATTTGTTAACTCTCTGTAGTCGTTATCACTCATAGCTTAGGATATTTCGTTTCAGCAACATATTGTTTTTTATCTAACAGTTGGTCCCAAGAAAAGTAACGGAAATAATACTGACAGAGTTGTTGCTATTTTTAAGACTATTCCCTTATAAATTCAAATTTCTGTGAAGAAACATGAAGGAAATGATATTCTTACACCAAACTGTACCATGTTCTTATTTCCATACAATGGAAAATTTCATCTAAATACGGGAAAGGAGATCTTGCTCTAACTGATCATTGTGGAACTCTTGTTTTACTTTCTCTGTTGTCTGACTTTCAGAACGTAGGTGTCACTTTTAGAAAGCATATCAGAAGTAATATTAAACTGAGTAATAAATCATTGTATACTAAAAAATATAATGAGTTGGCAAAAAGAATTTCACATATACCTAGACTAGTAATTATTTGTATTGAGTTTTATCATAATTAGTGTTTTTATTTGATTTCAAAATGATCAAAAAAAAATTCTACATTGTGGCGTCCTTTTTAGGGTTCCGTACCCAGAGGGTGCCAACAGAGCCCTATTACTAAGACTAGGCTGTCTGTTTTTTTGTCCGTCTGTCCGACCTGAAAACGTTATCTTTTAGCCCGAAATAGGTAGAAGCCTACATTTTTCACAGAATATGTAATATAATAGGGGAATATCAAACAAATAAAAAAAGTAAATTTTTGTTGTTTTTGCTCTATCGTAAAAACAGAAAGATATACAGACTTCAAACTTGCGGTGAAAAAAAGGTGTGAACTCTAAAGTATACTAACAAATAACAAAAACCGGCCAAGTGTGAGACGGACCCAAGCCATTACTACTTTAAATTACCGGTACAGCGCCAGCTAGATAATTATTAAGAGAAACAGTAACACATTTGTGTGTTGAAAAACGATATTCAAAGTTAAGCAACGTCGGGCTTGGTCAGTACTTAGATGGGTGACCGCTTAGCGGCACACATTTTTCGTTTAAGTTTGCAGGTTTTTTTTGTATAAGTGACAATTAAACATTTGAGTGGTTTTGCGTTTGTACAAATAAATGATATTATTATGATACAAACCTACGTAAGGTTATTCTAGTAAGTAGACATAATATTTTAAAATATACGAGCCCGGGTCAGTAATGGCTGTATCAATCAAGTCAACAATTATAAAGTGATGCAAACACCAGGTGGCCGCTTAGCTTATATAACCAATTGTTCCATTAATATTTACGATCGACACAGAGACGTAGTTTAGCTGAGAAATAGACATCATTTGATCTGGACTGTAGATAACTGTGTTGTAGAAGATAAGAATGTTATGTATGCGAAGGAATAAGTATTTTCATTTCGTTTTCTATTCGTTTGTTTTTCAAAAATAAAAAAGTTAATTATTGTTTATTCCTTACTAGATAATTTTCTTTTTCCTAACTAAATAATAGACTTTTAAGCTTCTTAAAAGCTTTTGGGACCAATTACAATCAAATATTTTGAATATTACTGTTCATCATACATGGGCGTAGCGAGGTACAGGCAGGGGGGGCAGTGCCCCCCCCCCCCCTAGGTGCCCATAACTTGAATGAATTTGCTCAAAATTAACATGTTCACTATATTAAAATGTCATTTTCTATTAGGTCGCCCCCCCTAGCCAAGGATGCCCCCCCCCCCCCAAATCAAAAAGCTGGCTACGCCCATGTCATAATTCATTTAAGGTTTTGTTTTTTGGTAAACTTTTTGGTTTAGTTCTTTTAAGTTTATTTACCATATTAATAGTATTGCAACAATTTATCAGCAAAAGGGGGAGTCAGAGATAACACGAATCTATCATCTACGTTCCATCCTCTATTTTTTAGTTCTATCTACGAATCTGTAATAATAATCTATCATCATCTATGCTTTACCGATGTTTTTATGTCTCACAAACGTGAAAGGTGATGATTCTATTGGCGTAACAAACACAAATTAGAATCAAAACAACTTTACAATTAACAAATTCTGTCAATATTACTTATCGGAAATCCAACTCGGGACCTTTGAGATGGCAGTCCAATGTACCTGTGCAACCCACTTCCCGATTTTTACAATAGGTAAAACCAATTAAAGTCATAAATGAAGCTGTAATTATAAATATAACAGTTTGCAACCTAAAGGATATTACTGTGCTGTATCGGTCCGTAATAATATGAAAACATACTACAAACACTTTGAAACTGAGAATCATAAAATGTTTTTAGTAAGTCTGTTAGAAACTGGATCTCCAGAGATTTAATCCATTTTTGGATACCAGCCGCTGGACCACATTTTTGGGTCCTCGACATGTCATTGATCGAGACAGTCCCATTTTAGGAACAGAATGCCTCATGAATTATCCAAGTGAGTTATTTACTTTTATTCTGCATTGTACTTTAGCTTTTGAATTAGTTACATTTATTTCATACACTATATTAAAAGAAATATATTGTTGAGTTTGCAAGATACATCGCGTTAGAAAACTGTTTTAATTTATGTCTTAAAATCAAATAATCAACTAAAACATGCATACAGTATAAATTATATAAGATGCAGTAGAAAACATGCAATATTTAATTCAGAAAAGTTATAATCGATGGTTTACCTAAAAAGTAAACTAAAATATCCGAATAAAAATAATAGTTAACTTAAGTTACAGATTGACTCAAATTTAATAAAAACCTCTCTGGTATTGTAACCGTCCATAGGTTACAGTGACCGTTCAAGATGAGGCGAGAGCGGCGAGACATAATATTATGTTTGTTCATAAACCTTACAGCCTATACCTTTCTTAACTACTTTGAGTAATAGAATTAGGTAAGCTTAGTAGTTAATACAGAAACCTCGTGGTTGAGGCTGGCTAACCAACTTTGTTTAAAAGGACTTAACGTAAAACGTAAACCAAAGTTAATATAACGACACTGTTCCCACGATCATACCTATCTTGGCCATCGCATTCAGCGCTCCATCTAATTAACTTGCTTACAATTAAACTAGATGCTTGTGATTTAATGGGCGACCGCTTCCTCGCTGCCTTTGGACAAAAGAAAAAGCGTAAATAAAACGCTACTTTGTTAATGTATGACTAGATAAGATAGTCATTCTTTCATATTTAATATAAATTACCTGCTTAAATTGGATGTTAAGTAAAAGTAAATCCATTTTTTTTTATGTAATGCTCTTTTTTTATATTGTTACCTACCTACTCAAAAGTGAAAGTCAAAATACTTATTGCTGACACATTTCTATTTCTTTATTTATTGTTTCATTTTAAACTTTATTTAATACCAACAAAATGTGGACAAATAACAAAATAGCAGCATATCTACCAGGTAAGACGAAGTTGCACTTAGGTCAAAATAAGACATCGGGATGACGTACCTGTAATAGAAAATCAATATTATGGTCTTTACATAAACGCTATTATTATTATTATTATCTATAAATAAGCTTTGTTAACATTCTATTAAAGTAAATCGAATTCGATAATCTTATCGCTTACAGATTTTGCATTACGCCGCAGCCAAATAAGGAATGTTGACTTTGGTGGTTAGAAAGTTTAAAGGATGTTCCAGTTATTTTATTCTTTCTTTGATTTTTATTTTATTTGCAAATAGTTCGCTTATTCATTTATAGTTTGAGAAAGTTAATATTACGTTGTAGTTGCTGGGTATAATAAAAGTCATAATAAGTCATAAATTTTTTCTGTTAATACTAACATTTATTATTTCAAAAATCTTCGTAAGTAAATTTTTAACCTTAGGGTTGTGGAAGCCAAGGTTTTCTCTAAAGACTACAGTATGGGGTTCTTCAAGAACAAAAGGTTTTAATTTTTTGAAGGGTAGCAACGAGCGGATGATACTCCTGGTGTTACATGCGTCAATAGGCCACGGTGACCGCTTACCATCAGGCGGACCGTGTGCTTGTTTGCCACCGTAGTGGTATAAAAAATAATAATTAAATATTATTTTGTAAAACCATATTTCAATTAAACTAAACAAAACAACTCAAACAAGAATTGTATTTTTGCAAGTGCAAGCGGACTTAAGAATAATATCAAACATATTGCTCGGTGCGTTCTTTAAATAATTCTTTAAATATCATAAACTGTCACAGTATTTAATTTTACTGTTAAACTCTTAAACGATTGTTTAATTGACTTGGTAATGAAGTACTAAGATATAAATCACGCTCTGTAAGTGACCGAAACTAATTTATTTCCACCCAACTAAAACCAGACTCCGATTTCATACTAGGTCAAGGAAGGTGGGTAAATACCTGTTATAAAAAACAATCTTTGCAACAATTAATCTTGATTTGGTTTATATTCGATATCTATTTGATGCTATCACCTTATTTATATGAACACAATCTACATTGGTTTGGATGTATTTGTTGACAAAAGTTAAAAATAAAATTATTAAATAAATAACAAAAAAAACTACAAAACATATTGAAAGGTCAGGACAAGTACAAAAAATTGATCCAGCTGCAACTACCGCACTAGCAACTTTTCTTTGTTTTAAAGATTTTATTTAAGTACCCTAAATAACAGACACACACACACACACACACACACACACACACACACACACACACACACACACACACACACACACACACACACACACACACACACACACACACACACACACACACACACACACACACACACACACACACACACACACACTTACGTATACACAGACATCGCTCTGAATAGTCCCAAATGAAACACAAGCAATTTCAGTTTTTGATAACATATTAAAGACCTGTTGAAATAACATTTGACCTCAAAAATATTTTAATAAAATGTAAGTTGAAGTTAAAACTCTATATATATATATATTTAATTAGGTAAGTTTTAGGTAAATAAAATCCAGAATTCCAAGATTCTGCAGAATTTTCTTAATTGTAGGCGTACCACAAGCAAATCTAGCAGTGACTTCGTTTAATGTTTCAAAGTTAATATAAATATCTAAACTTATCAAATACAGTCTCTGTAAAACTTTTTTATGAGCATATCACAATATGCTATACATAAAAAGTCTGTAGCTTAAATGAGAGTTATATTACTAATGGATAGAAACTTGTCAATAATAAACAAGCCTTAACAAATACAAAGGAAACATAATTCTTGCCACTTCACGAATATTGATAAATAATTATTAAAATTAACATCGAGGCGTAAGTATGGGCATGACCTAAAATCGTTAAAGAAGCGAGATAACAAGGAGGAAATAAAACATCAAAGCAGCGATAAGCAAGTCTGAACCAATGTTTGAAGACTACTTTAAAGATAGATGTTTCGTAATTTATTCATACCTTTACAGTGGATTTTAAGGCATTAAGCCGTATGCAAGACGAGGAAAAATGATTTAAGCAATAAAATTACATTTTGTTTTAGTGTTTTTTGAAACAAGTTTTTCAAACATAGCTACTGATAATAATTATCTTAGCTGATTGAGGTCCACACCTGATCAGAGGTCTCATCCAATGAGTTCCACAATGAACGCCATTCAGTCTCTAGTATCCAGTGACTTTACGCAACCCAGATCCTCCACTAGACAACCTTAGTAGACTCATTCTCAGCTACAGTTCCAAGTACGAGATTACTATTCAAGAACTGTTTACCGTAGGCTTGCCACAAGAACGCTGATTTAAATTTTAACATCAGATTTATTTCTTTATAAAAGATACATTAAATGTGAATCAGTTTAATAGCACCTATTACGAATCTTTGTCCAAGTGCTGGGACTTCTAGGAGAAATTTAGTTAGTTGGTTTGTATTTGTCGACTTATTTACCACTGGGTTAACAGGATAATTATAAGTTATATCATAAAATAACTTACATATTCCATTTCTCTCTATATGATGATAATTTATCATTACATCGGTAACTAAAGATTTATGCCTTCATATTTATTTGCATTTAAATATTTTTTATATCTAAAGTTTCATCTTTTAAAACATAGATAATCAATTTACAATAAAACAGCTTTCATATTTTTTGCATTCAAGGATTTTTTATATCTAAAGTTTCATCTTTTAAAACATAGACAATAAATTTACAATTTAACAAAGTCTTAGACCGTAGAGTTCTCCAGTGCAATACATGAAGAACTTTCTATTTTGTTTAGTTTTGTAATGTAATCGATGCCTAATTGGTGTACTAATATCCGTGCTGAACATTTTTTGAATCCATCTTTAAAGCTTATACAAAATCAGTTTCTTTAACTTTACTTCGTTAAAACAACAATTAAACAATTAGTTTGGGTGCCGCAACTTTTAATGTTTATAACATGCAATTCTCTAAAGCCGTGTCTCCTGCTAGTTGTTTTTGTTAAATTTTACATCTAACACCTAACATCTAACAGAAATGTTAATGATTTTGACAATTAAAGTTAAAAAAACATGTTAACACGTTATCCGAGGCGGATGGAAAACATCACCCGCGTTCGCCTGCAGGGGGGGTAATTCATTCATTTTGTGTTAAGTATTCGTTGCGTGTTGTCTGATCTGTGGTTCGCTTTGCGCGCTCGCCCGCCATCTTTGCATTAGCTTGCTACTAATGCAAAGCTGTGCTTCTTTATTTAAGTTAATTAGGTATATTCTCTTTGCTGTGCTTTGGATTTTGTAAAATTTTACATTTGTAGATTCTACATTTTTGTCTAACACTTAGTGGCTAAATTTATTTAGACAAAAGCCATCAATTTCATTTTGTAAAACGTGATTATAAATAATCTCTACTAAACCAAGATAGCTACAACTGGTAACACATCTTCCTCGTCAGAGCTCATCTTGCACACTGAGAAACTAACAAAACAAAACGATACGAAAAAATGACGAGGAGACAGTTTGTTAAAGAAAAGTGTTAATGTTAACATGTTAAGTTAGATGTTTTGTTAGAATTTAACAAAAACAACTAGCAGGAGACACGGCTTAACGCTTCTGCGTGTGGTATTTGTTGGCATGCAATTATAAGTAGTGACTGAAAATGACGTGGGCGTAAAACTTTAATATCCGCGTGCATCTTAACAAGTATCGCTGCAGAGATACCTATTTTAGATATAACTTTACGCAATAAGTCAGTGAAAGCAACGCAAAATTGAAGGGTTTGCGAAGCTTGATACTTTATACTTATTACTTACTTGGATTTCTCTTATAATACTTGGAATATAATTTATTTGAATTTTCGCTTAGCAACGTTGTAAAAACATAAACGAATAAATGTAAATATACGACAAAGATTTCAGTAAAAGTCAATGATAAGATAAGAGTTACCACATTAATCATTTTGCTTTCAAAGTTGTTTTCATTTTCAACAACATATTTTTATACTTCTAATTTTCTGTTGTTTTTTTTTATTATGATTTCTTTGGTTCACTCTCTTTCTTCTTCTAGAATCTTTTTAAAGAAATTTAGGATAAGTAACTTTAAAATACATTTTTGTATCTGTTATTCTTTCTTGTAATTATGTTTAATGCTGCCCCATCTGTAGAAGACTTTAAGAGGGCCTATACATTTGCTTTATGGGCAAATCTACAATGTCAATCTCAAAAAGAGTTAATCTCATTTTTCAGTGGCAAAAATAAATTATAGATATGCGAACAGCTTAGAAAGGTGGAAACTAATTAATTACAGTTCTATCATATAAGATATAAAAATTCTATTACAGCATTTTTTTTAGCTTTACAGTTACTTAACATTTTAAGCTGAAATCTACAATGTCAATCTCAAATAGAGTTAAACTCATTTTTCAGTGGCAAAAATAAATTATAGATATGCGAACAGCTTAGAAAGGTGGAAAATAAATAATTACAGTTCTATCATATAAGATATAAAAATTCTATTACAGCATTTTTTTAGCTTTACAGTTACTTAACATTTTATGAAATAAATTATGTTCCCGCTACTAGTTAATAATGAGCTAAAAATAAAAATAGAAAAACGAGAGGTTTAGCCGTTATTTTTTTAAAGCGAGGTTTTAACAGATATCTTAAAACAAATACAGTAAAAAATTTTTTCCAGTCTGAAACTTGCAATAGGACAGTGAAATCGATTTTAAAAACAAGCAAAAAACTGCACATTCCAGTAGGGCGCAGCCTTAACGGTATGCATTCGGGAGAGAAGATGTCGGCAGCTAATATATTACGCAGCGATATCGCATCGTCCATCTGAACCTGCCCTAGCAATAGTATTGATACAAATGGGAGAGGAGCGCTGCTCTCTCATCCAAGTCCCTATAATTGTGAAGTTTGTAATACAATGGAGAATGTACAGTGAAAACGATGAAAGATTAAGACGGTATTGTCTACAATTTTAGGCTAAGGAAGCGTTTATTATGATTCATGATTAACAATTGAAAAAATTATATGTTCCCATAGACATTTCTGTGCTATATTCCATCTACTTCTCGATTAATAAGCTTCTATAAAGATGTACTTAGTACTGATCAAGATGCCTTGACTGGTCCATTCAATGATATTAGTCAGTTAGTTTTTTTTTTACAGTGCCTGAATTTAGAAAGTCCATTCTTATTAAATAAATATCAATAAAACATTGTTCATTTGGAAACAAAATGTAAGTTTTAAGTAACACACACACACACACACACACACATTGTTGAGATTTCTGCAGCAGAGAAATTTCTCGTTAAAAAGTTAACGTTTGGTTAAAAAAAATCTCATCATGACAAGAGATAACTGTGTTCGCTTAATATTGTTACTTCTTTAATTAAATTACCGTCTGGCATCATTATACGGTATTTTCTACTGAGGTCAGTTCGTGAATGACGTGCCCAATAAACTCTGAAGAGGCTTGTTCAAAATAAATTTATAAGCAACAATATCGCATTATAAGTGCCGACGCGTCAGCAATGAAATAATGGTCGAAAGCACGCATTTGATACACTTAATAGTTAATAATCCTGAGGCTGTTTGTAACGGTAGAAATAGCAATTGTACATTATATAGCAGAAATAACCTTCTTCAAACTAGCAAGAGTAATGTGCGAAATACAGTTTATTGACCGACAAAACGGTTACCAATATTAAATCAATTAATTCATAACTTTCATTTATTAATTTATAAATAAGTAAATAGTCAATATAATATTAAAGAAACATATTTATTATTCTTAAGATTAGGCACAATTACTTTTTATACAAATATCTACAATTCTTTGAAAAGTTAGATCAGTAGGTATTAACAATAAAAAATCGGTGATGAATTTGGTAAAGAGCTAAATTGCATTACTCACGTAAAAAGATGTGTTTTACATAGAAATTTCAGTTAATAAGCACAAAAAGGGAATAGATTTATTTAAGTTAGAAATCGGCAGGATTTGTAAGTATACATAACATTCCATAAAAGGTAGACAGCAATCACAGTAACTACGCAATTAGATGCTAATAAACAGCAGCAACTTAGCTGAATAACTTATAAACGACTTCCTTCAAAGTATCCTAAGCACTAAGTAACTACTAAGTAATTCCTTTAAAAACTTCCTTAAACACATTTCAAGAAGTAATTTAGAATTGATTTCATTTTTTAATTGTGCTTGAGTAATATGAAATGTGTCATAGTGATGTAAGAGACATATAAACAAAATAGGTTTATGAAATTACATTTGTGCAACAGACAAAAGTTATATTTCTTTAAAAAAAAAACAACGTTGTTAATGAACATGACATATCATCCTTAGTGTTAAAGCCATGCAAATCGAAACAAAAAAATATGAAAAAACCCTGTATTAAGTTGTTATTTTAAATTAACTAATGACATTTGCTGTGTACTTAGTAAGTTCCAAACTATTATTATTCCAAAGCATTATTATTGTTATTAATATTTAAAAAACACTCTTTTAGGATAGTCCTATTTGTGTTCTCCTTTCGGTGTATAGACTATAGGCACATGGGGTTCAGAGTTTCACAAAACTTTCAATAAGATTTTTACCCGTCTTATTGACGTATCGGACTAGTCTTCGCGGTACACTGCCCAACGACACCAATTTAGATAAAATATTTTATTTAGGACGTTTTTTTTGTAATATGGTAATTAATAAGTTTTATGCTACCTACTATAAATTAGGTACCTAGTTTTTTTAATTAAAAATGTTTGTTGGTTAATATTATAAATAAATTATATAGTGTTACTTTCTAAAGCTATTTTTCATTAAATAAATTTGTAAATTAAGTTCAACAGTATCATTTCTATCATCAGAATTGTCTTAGCATTTGGAAGTAATTTCAGCTTATAAAAATAACTACTTTTGTCACTGCGTACATTTATGTTGTTTTTTTTTATTATGATTTCAGGATATTTGTATTCTCATTTTTCTCTCAACCATTTACATTTAATAAGTGTCTATAGAGTCTCGATGAATGGGCATGAGATCCGCTATTTTCTTAAGTGTAATTATTATGAATGTGATATCTAGCAGTACTTAATATGAAGACGTAATGGAGTCGAGGTCAACGCAGGCAATAACATATTATAACTCTTCATAATGAACTTCATGCATTTGAAATATGAGAATTACCTTTTAACGCTAAGTTAAGATTTGCGATTGAAGGCATTGGGTGACATCAAGTTAAACTATTGCTTCAATCTAGTCGCCATTTCAGCTGAATCGATAATATATTGTTATTTGAAAAAAATATCAGGAGGTTAGTCAATAAAAATATTGGAACCCTATGGATGGAACCCTATTTCCAAAATCAAGCGAAACTATTCTAGTTTCATAACGTAAGCATTATAATTTACATATCGGAGTTACCTGAGCCTTGATACAAATGTATGTACGAAAGGAAATACATCTACGACTTTCATTGAATCTTTAATTTTACTATAACATTTACATTTTTGTAGCACTAAAAATATATACTCAATAGCAAGTATTCACCGAGAATGATATTAAAGTAGTTGAGTCGGATAAGTAATAGAGGATTGGTAGACTAGACTATAAACCAAAACACGTGCTAAAGACTGTCCTATTTTAATCAAACGCCTATGTCCGAAAACGGATAAATTAAAGGCTGTATGGAATAGAAGACCTAAAACATAAATAAATTCTTATGATATATTCTTATATATGCACTTTGGCTTGACATATGCACAAAATTGAAATCCGTGTCAAACCAGGGTCGATCTGCAGTAATCATTGATTTCGTAATCTGTAATGTACTTGGCACGGGCATAAAATTTTAAATTTATCATTCGTCTTATCGTTCAAAGTGACAGAAAATCTGAAAGCGGAATTCGTCAGACTCATGTCGATTGTAGTTAATTACACACCCACTTTTTGAAATAATGACTAAATAATGATGACTAAACATGATTTATTGTTTTTTTTATATCATGAGTTTATCATACACAATTACAAGTTTTTAAAAATCTTATAAATTAGTGGTGCCCTTCCTTCTTCCTGGTCTCTGCCCACTTGCTAACATTCTCAGGTGAATTTGCTAATTTATGGATTTTATAAAACACCGGAACAGAGATGGCTATTCCTGCCATCCAGTAACGCCTGATCCACTGGTTTTAGACGTAATATTTAAACGGGGTTTAATAATAAAAAATATGTAACTTTTTTGAATATTTTTTTTTTTTTTTTTTTTTATACCACTAAGGTGGCAAACAAGCTTACGGCCCGCCTGATGGTAAGCGGTCACCGTAGCCTATGGACGCTTGCAACACCAGGGGTATCACTTGCGCGTTGCCGACCCTTCAGAAATCTAATAACTTCTTTCTTGAAGAACTCCATACTGTAGTCCTTGCAGAAAACCTTGGCAGGGAGCTCATTCCACAACTTAAGCGTTCGCGGGAGGAAGTTTCTCTGAAACCGCACTGTACGCGACCATTTAGGTTCTAAAGTGTGAGAATGAATTCCCTGCCGATGGCGAGCGGTGCGATGGTAGAAAGTAGCCGTGGGCATCATTTCGAACAATTCCTCAGAACACAATCCATTGTACAAGCGGTAGAACACACACAGGGAGGCAAAGTCTCTCCTCAGACTTAAGGGCTCGATACCGCAAGTGAGTTTGGGATCGTCGACAATTCTCACAGCCCGTCGTTGAACCGAGTCAAAAGGGTCAAGCTGGTATCCGGGTGCACCCGCCCAGAGATGGCAGCAGTACTCCATATGGGGCCGGACATCCCACAATAGTATATGATAAGGGTTAATCGTTTTCATAACCAAATGAAGTTCGTTAATGCAGTACCTATATTTTTTTATATTTCATACAAGATTTTTAACATTTACATACAAACGATTGGAATTAGGATTGTTGTGAAAAGTTAGCCCCAAGACTGTTAATAAATCTTCTGAAACATAGAATTTAATATACAAATCTATCACTAGATTTAGCACTTTCCAGTTTCAAAGTAAAGTGTGAATTCAAATGCTATAGGTAGAAATGAGATGGCATTCGACGTTTCCCTAATTCTTTTCCTGTCTCACGTATTAGTTCCATTAAGGAAAAGACGTTTATGATCATTTCAATCAGTCTACAGAAGTTGGTGATAATGAATATAAATGGGTTTACTTTAATAACTTATTCACAAAATCTCTTCAATAATAAACGCCGTATATTATAGTAGTATCAGAAAATTTTCACCTGAAATCTCAATCAAAATATTTTCAAGCCGATATCAACTTTATGCTTTTAACATTAGAGGTTTCCTGGGAATGAGATAGGATTAAACTCACTTAGCCCCAGGAGATTTATTGCTCAAACAATTACCTATAGATTACCTCTGGAATGGATTTCCGTTAAACCAACAATTAATATGAGAAGTCAATTTGTTCTACGACCACTGCTATCATCAGCGCACATATTTTATACGTTATTGAGAGGCATGTAAGGGTCTGTAGGAATAGTATTTCATACAGTTCCCAATAAAGATTTCGTAACAGAAAATTGTAATATATACAATTGTTTAATATATACAACCCAGTACGCAGCAACGATTACATTTAAATTACCAATCCGATTAACCGGGATCTAAATATAATTTAGACTGTATTATACTTATACTGAAGTGATATCGCATAAGCAAAGAAATTAATATTTACAATAAAGATTAACTACATAATATTTTTTGGGTTCGGCTTAATAATTCCTGGACTGTTATTATCAGTACTGTGCAACCTTATTTGTTTAAATTTTTTTTTTTTTTTATTTCTTCTATCTTTTTTAATTGAGAGAACATTTTGATACCATAATTATAGTGTACTTTTAGATTTCAAATTTTAGAATATAATAATAAGGTTATTGCACACCAAACCATAAGGCCGTTTGTATCGAGTACCATACTTAATATATAGTTTATTCAAATTTTGAACCTATTGATTTACTTGAAAAGTCAAAACCCAGTGTCATTTTAAAAATAATTGAGTATTGTTTTATACAACGCAATAAAAAACGAGAAGAAAGGGTATTAAAATCGCGTTAATGGTTCACCATTAACGCAGATTATTGCTACAGCATTTTCGACTTTAAGCTAAAGCCATAAGTTCTCTATATGTATATTTTAATAAAGAAATGTAAAATATAAATCACTTGGGCAAAAGTGTAATTATTTGTTACGTAAAGTACTTTTGACATTATACTTACGCTATATTTATGCACGTAAGATAAAAACTACCCAAAAATCCTTGGAAACCTGTTGGATTGCTGCAAGAATTTTTCATCAAGTCGAAAGTATTCATTACTAAAGCATTACTAAGTACATTTGTAAGTATGTGTGAGTGCCTCATGGATGCCTATAATAAATCTAATGTTGCAAATTGTATGTCAAAGGCGAAAGATGGGATTGACAATAAAAACAAAATGGCGCCCAGTAACAATCGGAGTTCAGAGATGATCTAGAAGCACCTTTAATTATTTCTGGAGAATTCAAAACCTTTCCAATTTATTCCTATTTTATTGTCAAATATAAAGATAAAACTCAGTTTCTTATACCATAATGACCATAAAGAAAAATTGATCCTATGACCTACTGAAATAAAACTTCTAAACAGTTACCCTATAAAACCATAATCCAACATTTTATCAAGTGGTAACTGCCTTTTCAAAGATCAAATGAACCAAAACATGGAATTCATTTCAATTAGCATCTGTTCAAAACAAAAATAGACAACAGATGCTTCATTTTTATTTTTTCCTGCACCCATATTCCTTACAACCGGTCCCTTTAAAGCATTAACAGGTAAACGAAAATGGATTGACCAGTTTAAGTAGGCCTTTGCGTTGTTCCTTGTGCAACCTTATTGCTGTGAAGCAGTAGTTTATAAGACGGTGACTCATCTTTTATCCTTCTCACACTTGTTATTTTTGAAAGAGAAAGGAAGTTAATTTCTTCCACCCACGGTATTCTGTCGATACCTCCCGTAGTTCTACTGATGATATGGTATCAATTAAGTACGTTATAAGTTCACCGACAATCTCATGTTTGTAAAACATACTTAAACAGTTAAAACTTCAGGCCTTGAATATATTATCAGATTACGAAAGCTCAATTTTAAACTTATTAACGATAAAATTTTCGAAGGTATACTAATGATCGATTTTACGAGTTACGTAAAGACACTGTAAGCAAAAGTTATCTTTTAAATTGCGTGTCTTTGCATGTAGCACGAACTCAAATAAAAATTCTGCAAGATATAAAGCCAAGTCATTTTTAAATTGGAATTAATATAATATACTCTACATGGCATATCTATCCGTGTCTATATTTCATGGTTGATTTTTTCTCATAACTATTTTATTTGGATAGGTAATTGCAATTAGCAATTTAGCAAATGCATTCGGGCAAATTGAGCGGATTTTGCATGCAATAAAATGCAATTGAATGTCGTAAACCAGATAACCAATACTATAAAAGGTATTGATTATAATTTTTGACAAAGAAAAGACAAAGCTCATAAAGGAAGTTTAAAAATATAAGCAGATGAATGACATCGTCAGTTAAAGGATGTTGCCAGGAGTTTTATAAATAGAGCAAGCTTCGTTGACAAATGGATGTTAGAGTGAGAACAGAATTACAACGGTCTAGGGAAAGGATTAAGATTTTATCTACCTGAGCGGTTTATAGCGAACCCGTGTTTGACTAAATTTTGATTTTTTTTATCATAATATTTATTACAGATATAAAGTTTATTAAGGCTAAAAAGAAAGAATAAGTTTAGCTTAGAAAAAATTTGAGTTACAACGAAATTGCCCATGAGTAAATTAGATGTAACTTATTTTTAAGGCGAGAGTATAATGCTTTCTAAATAAAACATATCTTTCGCGAAACACTAAAAGCGTTTAAATTGTAAGTTTAATTTTGTAAGAAAATACACTTTGTTACAATTTGGTATTGCCTAAAGCCTTTTTTTAAAAAGTAACCTGTCTCGGGGGCAACGAAATCCCTACCAAGCGCACCTGCCGAACTTACCCAGATTTGATACCCTTCGGCAGGTAGAAATGTTCAACTATTATGTTACAAAAGACTCAGAACTCGAAATTACATCTAAAAACAATTCTACTGGTATTATTAAACAACAAAAACTATTTAAGATGTATCAAAGAGATATTGCAAATTCATAATTTTAAAAGCACGGCAATTAATTTGAATGTAAATTTGTAGATTACATTTAAACACGAACGGACATCTATTTAGGCATAATTATGATTTAGTAAGTATTTTTTATTTTTTTTTAATATTATCTTAATTTCGGATAGTACGACATTTGCAGTATAGAAAAAAAAATATGCATTCTCAGAAACCAGCGATATATATTTATATAAAAAAGGTTTTTAAGTAGTTGTATCACCACAAGGAAATGATATAACCTTTGATATGTAAAACTTAGTAATTCTACGCCTATTTGTCACAGCAGCATTAAGTTGGAAATTCATACTATGTATTCGTGTATCTGTGTTTTTTATATATTGATATGCATAGTAAATTTGGTCAATCAATTACGAGTTTTTAATTACGACAATAAATTACGAGGGGCAAAGAACTCTTGGAAGTATTGCACTCGAATTAGTCTAAACCAATACAAAAAACTAAATAAAACTTGATGCTGAACAGAGCTGCGTAGTTTCGACACCGTAATTCAGAAACTTTAAAGCATGAAGTGTTTTAAACACGCAAGTTGGTATTAATAAAAAAAATACGCGGTTCAAATGTACTAGTAGACATTTTTTAGTTTTAAGATACAATTGATCAGTTTTTATTTACTGCGAAAGTTAGAAACTACAAAATAATCACCCATCATAATAAAAAGTCAATTCTATCTTTCTTGAATGCTCCACCTATATTTACAAGAGTAAAACTAAAATTCTTGCATTGAGGACAACTACATTTATTTACGTGCTAAGTAACGTTGCACCCAAGGTCCTTGTTTGGAAATATAAAAACACGATGAAGTAAAAGCGTGAGTCAATATTGACAAAGTAAATTAGTATGTCTGGTACTACCATTTTCTAACATGACTTTTTGTTTGTTGATGGGATATCATTGTTTTAAACTTTCGTCAGAATAGTATTAAAATATGATTCATGTGGTTATGCAAGAAATATAAAAACGATTGAGTGTTATTAATTTGAAGTCATTGTTTTTATTTAATTACTAGATCAAAGGTTACGAGCCGGAAGACCGATTAGGACTTAAGCCAGTTATCCCTCTCCCACGTCCCTGTATTTTAAAAATTTGCTTGAACTGGTGGTTTTTGAGTAGATTGAAAGTTCAAATACTATGGATAGGAATTTAGAAGCGAACCAGGCAATTTTCTAGCTTCTGATCGTAGGACAAGTCGAAGACATAGGCACCACCCCAGAACAAAAAAGGTCTGAAGAACACGAAGAGTGTAACCCTAGGCGATGGCGTTTTTATAGAAGATATTTGTCCTTTTTTGTCTATTAAGAAGAGCAAGTAAGGTTTTGGGTAATAAGCTTTTACTTACTTGTGTAATATTTAGCCAAGTAATTTAAAGCTTGTTAACCTAGCTAGATACACTAAACGGTACACGGAATATCACATGGTGTATTTTATCACTTTACAGATGATAATTGGGTTGACCAAAATCTTGCCAAAGAAAATGTGTCTCCCGTGTCAATTTATGATTTTGAAATGTGCATTGCAGTACAGACGGATAAAATAAATAGTAAAAGTGGCAATGCAATATTCATAACTTACAATATCCATAACTTACAATATCGTGTGGGAAGTTTTTAGTTAGTTCGTTTACTGATTTCAATGACGTTTTTGTAGTAAATCAGCAGACCACACTCGATGTTCATGGGATAATATGCGTAAAACATGCTGTGTCTGCGGATTTGTGGATTACCGTAGCTCATTCAGAATGGCGCCTTGAAGGGATTGTAACTGTGAAATAGATAACAAACAATGGCTGAATGTTACAAAAGGATGATAAAGCTTATTTTCTTCTATATTGAGCTTACAATAACTTAATAAGTTATTAGAAGTTCTTACCATAAAAGATGAATTTTATGAAGCGATGTCTATGAAACTATTGAAAAACCTGAGTAAGCGTAACAACAATAAACCTACAGTAAGCGGCAGTGTGGTTATATAGACAAATGGACGATCATGTTTCAAAAAACATAGTGAAGGACGGGCGCCTTCTGTGAAGTAACGCTAAATGGGGGTTATTCAAGCTTTTCATAATTAGCCTGTAAATTAATAGTTGAGTAAACGAGTTTATGTATAAAATTGCTATTGCATTTGTATGTCCTTACTACAGGGCGTCGATCCCTCCTTGGAGAATGGAGGTCTACTTAAATCATCTTGAATTAGGAAGCTGAATGGATCGGAAATCATTAGGCTGAAACCAGGCTGAAAATTCACTTTATAGATTGAGCCAATGTGGTGTAATCTGATGTCCATCAAGGAATAAAGACTTTTATTATGGTTTTCCCATATGTTTATTAACATATACATTTTCCATAATATGCGCTGTGCAATGCAAAATGTAATCCAAGGTAAAATAGGTATAAGGTAAAAGTATTGAAGTTGCAAGGGATAACTATATTTAGTCACCGAGGGCGAGGACTTATAAAGTGAATAAAAGGGTACGTATCTACGTTAATAATACCTTCATACATACAGCAGGTGTAAGCTTGCTTTCTTTTTGCTAAACATGTAACCGTTCCGGTAAACTGAGCATAAATAATAACATAGCTTATGAACTAATACATATGGTAAAGTTTTCGTTACTGCTATGTTTAACCGACACTGCTAGTTTTATTGAAATAAAGTGTTATTAACCAGTAGACCATGATGATACTAATCATAACACTCATGACTTATTAAAAGTTTTGAGAAAAGGTGACGGTAAACAGAATAAAACAACCCATATATTTTTTCAATTGTATTTTTCTTTCATAATATTTTAAACTCTTGAAAATGTGTACATTTCTGCAAACTAAATTGCATTTAAAATTGTAATTAGATTAGGAGAAATGGGTTGTTTTATTCTGTTTACCGTCACCTTTTCTCAAAACTTTTCAGCAATAATGCACATTGAATTTATTTAAAATATAACCTAGGTAGTATTCAGTAGTGGTAATGTCCAGTGTTGAGTAAATTAAAACAAAAGACACTTTTTATATAGTTGTTACCATATGTGGGTTAAGTAGCTGATAATCACACTTCAAAATAATTTGAATATAAGTGATTTTAGTTAGTATGATATAAAGGACTTGCCCAGTTTTGGAAGTATCACGTGCAATTTGAAATACACAATTATAAAATGAATATATTTTATACATTTAAAAGGCAAAGTAACAACCAGCATTTCTTCTTGAATGGTATTTGAAAGCAGTGAAAGCTTATTTGAGCCGTTTAACTGTGTATAATGTTTCAAACCACTGCAATTTGCCTGTATTTTATCTGACATTGTCTGATACTTAAATGGCTTATTATTTTCATTGCAGAGGGTTGTGGCTTGTCATTTCTTGAGAAAGCTTACTTTTAGATGTTTAACTTCTGGGCTAGTGATAATCTATAAAATAAATTAAATAAGCTTTTAAGTATGTATAATGAGCAACTAGCACAGTACAAAAAACAATACATCGCAAAAATCTAAAATGATATTTATGTATTTGTCAAAAGAATCTTACAAAGTTATCAGCAACCACTTTGGCTTTATTAATAACACAAATTTATTTATCTTTGACTAAAATACAACAAATAAATCAAAATGTGATATTATACATGCGTTGTTAATTGAGACAAAGGCCCCATCCGCTTAAATGAAACGAGTTTTTGTTTGGTCTTGGCGAGGTTGTCAAAAAATTTATGCAAAAAAATATTATCGGTGTGACACTTCCTGCTTCTAAAACTTATTGTGCAGATAAAGCACTTAATAATAACAGCGAATAAGCAGAAGAGTTTTTAAAAAAGATCAAATTAAGTAAGTATCTCTTTTTAGGAAGTCAGTTAAAAATTAAGTAAAAGATATTAAGCGTTCACTTTCTTATAAACCTTTCTAAGAAGATGTGGGTGACAATGACAAACGGACCGATTCACCAGATAAATGAGTCACCGAATTGCAGGATATGCTGTAACCTGGCAGGTAGTACATGAATAATCTACACCTACATGAATTTTTGTCAAGAACATTAAAAATAATAAGCCTAGTAGCTTGATTCATATAAAGTATGCCTTTCTCTTTCAGGACTGGATCAGTGAAGGCTTACGACAAACGCATATTTTATAGACATTATATATTATTAAAAAAAGTGTTTCTATAAATTTTAAATTAATTGTAGTAATAAAAACTTTAAATTTAAATTGAGAGTTAACTTTTTATGAGCCGAAAACTCAAAATAGTTTGTTTAAAATAAAGTTGCGAACTTCAAATTGTTTTAAATATAGAAGTAGCCAGCCAAAAAGGTTAACTTTTGCAAATTATTAATTTTTTAACGTGATTTATAAGAACATTTTACAAAATTAAATAACAACCAATAAAAGCAATAAAAGATATTTTTTTACAACACATAAAATAATACTATGTGTTTATGGTTTTGATGTGATTTCAAGAAACAATGTAATACGAACTTTATACGAGGAGTAGTCCCAGGTCAAAATGCAATAAGTAAAGTAATACACAACAAGATAAAGTTTTTTTTACCCCACATACAGTCATACAGTCATGGTTTCTTAAAAAATCATGTTAAAACAAACTTTTTCTAATTACTTACCTAGAAAGCTGAGATTGAGTTTCTCATCCACAGAATCATTATCATCAAAGCACTCCAATTTTTTCGAATTCATTTTCTAAACACCTTTTCAAGTTTTAGATTATATTTTAGTACTAACTTCCACTTGTCTCTGAACTTACACCACAAAAGTATTTAAATCAATAATAATTCCAAATAATCACTGTTTTCTTCACTCATAATTTAAACTTTGTTGAGATAACACTGGCAGTCACATTTTTAGTTTTTAATAAATGTCACATTATAAATTCAAATAAAAAACGGTAAACAAAATGGCGCGTGCGCTGACAGCGACCGGCACGGAACGGTTCACAGACGCGAATGAGTGACGCTACTACACTAACTCCATCCATACGGACATGTGCACCTAGTTCACTACGAACAAAATGACCTGCATTGCCTTCATGCATTTAATCTGATTATGAGCACAGAAAACTTATTCCTTTACTGCAGTAAGATTGTTTTGTTCTATTTCCAGCAAACTATTATTGTGAATGAAATACATAACTGGATTTATTATCTTTTGATTCATACTCTTGTCAATATCCGTTGATAAATAAGTTACGTTAGTAAGAGTTAAAAACTCATGATTAGTAATATATAACTAGTATTATTAAAGTAATCTATTTGTATTCCTTGTCTATATTTTATAGTTTAGAAATTTAGGAAATTTCCCAAAAAATCTTTTATATTAGTAATAAGAATATGAAATTTATAACATACATATTTTCAAATCTTAGGGTTTATGTGGTTTTTACTCTCAGTGATATAATACGTATTCAGGGATGGCCCGGTTTAAGGAATCCAAAAATAAGGTAAAACTTACTACAAACCAGGTTTTTATTTCTCTACCTATATACAATACTAAGTACGCTTTTCGAGGTAAGTATTTTTATTTAAAACTGCAATTTACGAATACCTACTTTAACATTTAATGTAAATAATCTAACATGCAAAAATATTGCCTACATATTATTATTCAACAAAGGGGTCGAACCCCTTTCATAGAAGCTGCATTGTTCTGAGTCCGTTTGTACCAGGAATATACTAATAACACCCCTGCTCCTATTTTTAGATTTAACAATGCTGTTAAACAGGGAACTTCGTTTGAACTATCAACCATTAAAGTCTATCTCGGAATGTTTTGACCGTGTGGCATTCACATATTAAAAAAGAAATCAACTTTATAATTGGTAGAAATCCGAGTCCTAAAATAATTTAGAGTGCATATAAAATGCGATGAAACCAACAAGCGCGCTTCCTTATTTAGTTCCCACACCATTTCGAGTTTTTTATGTCCACCGAAATGGTTCGAGACCCTTCAATTCCGAGGCCAATTTTGTCGACGCAACCACCATATAATTTTACTCGTATAGGCCATTAATCATCCGCAAGAATGATTCAAAAATGACAGTCAAACTGAACTTGGGTGAAAGTACCTTTAAGGCTGCTATTTACATATGTCAAGGTACATGAATATGACATTTAGTATTTCGATCTCAATTTTAATGTTGACAACACTGAAACTATTGTTCAGTTACGTAACTTTATTTGATGTGGGTTTGCTTGAAATCAAAATAATAAAATTATTTAAACAAGTTGGCAAATAAGTAATACATGACCTAAAGATTGCTGCCTATCATAACTACAGAAATTCAATTGTTATGTTAAAAATCGGTTGTTTAATTGAGTTTATATATATTAGTTCAAATGACTTTTGTTGTTGTTGAAAAGATTTTTTTTTAAAGAAACTGCTAGTTTAAGACATTAATATTCATGTTTTATTTGGAGTACTAATAAATAATACATCTCACTATTTAAACGAGTTGACAGATAAGATCGAACAGTAGATGCATATTAGTAATTTGTTGATTTTTTAAAATTTTGTACCTACTACCTGTTGTTTAATTCATGTAATATACTGAGTATTTACGATTAAGTTTTGTCTCACTAGTTAATAACGATATAATAAAATTAATTTTAAGGTGTTCTTTACGATATATTTTATAGCAGCATAGCATATAATAAGACAGGTTTCACGTTGTGCCATTTTATGATCGGTGCTCGTAGTATCTACCTTTGGTGCGTCATACGTACCATGTATTACATCTTTGTCTCCTTGAATGAAATCTGATTTGCAATATTAATTAATAAGAAGCAATGAAATTCAGTCTTTATCTATACTAATATATTAAGAGAGAAAGTGGTCTTCATACGTTTGTTAATATGTAGAGGTAATATGTAGGTGTAATCTGCCAACCCCTGCACCAATTTGTTGCATTATTCCAGATGGATCACTTTGATAATTGGACGATAACTGATATTTTCAATATAACACAACATCCATAAGGTGTTGTTTGGTTGTTATATGTTGAATACCTGTCCCGATGTCTGCATGAAAAAGCTTTGCTTCAATAAACAATTCTGTGATTCAGATTACTTAACACTTTTAACGCGGAGCGGGTGAAATTACTACACACTAATTTCGGTAAAGTCGAGTATAGCATGATGTAGAACTGCAGAAGGCTCTCGTTAGTCGTAATAATTTTAAAATTAGTTTTTTTCAGTATTTAAATACTTTACATTTTTTTTAACCTAACAAAACGTTTTGTATTTTCAAAAACTTTCTGTAAATTTCTGTTGTTATATTCTTTATTCTTCCTTATAATTTTCTTATGATGTTTTACGTATCACCTACCTCTTCCTGTCAACATTACTCTACCCAAAGGTTGCCTGGTAGAGATCGCTTTTAAGCGATAAGGCCGCCTTATTGTGCTATTTCCTCTATTGTAATTGTTTTTGTGTATTTTAAATTGTGCAATAAAGAATATTGTATTGTATTGTATTGTAAATTATAGAAAACACCTTAAAATACAATTTTATTTACAAAAAAATTAGTGTCGGACAACCGTCCGGAATCGTGACAACTTGTGCCTTTCACTTTTTATGTCTGTCTCTCTCGCTCTTAGGCGGGCTAACCATGCCGCGTGCCTCTCACTCGCTCTCATTGTGAGCGCATAACGTGAGCGGAGCGTAACGCAGTTTCTTGAAGTGTCACCCGGCAAACCAATTTATAAGACGTTGTCACGTCAAAATGTAACTTATGCAGCAGATGTTACTATTGTCTGTGATTCGCCATATTTCTTACATTTATGTTTAAATTACAACAATATTACTAGACCCTGACAAATTAAGGTTAACAGCTGCATTGTCAAATATTGTCAGTGGTTTGACATCCAAAAACTTTAAAACAGATTGTATCTTCTATGTGTTTACATTGTGTAAACCTGAGTTGTCATTAAACATCATTTCCATAATGATCCATTCTTTGAGCATTGTTGAATATCTGAATATGTGTGAAAGGAACTTGGCCAAGTTATTAGTACAATATTCGAAGTTAAGTAGGCGTGAATTCCTGATATATTATGTATAATATCACGTATTAAAGACGATATTGCAAGTATATCTTAAATTATCCACGTTTTTTAACACATTAAATGTAATTTATATGTGTTTAAACTATACCATGTTGGATGAAAATGACGAATGATACCAGTTCATACTTTACTTTACATTATAGATCTATAAATGCCAATTTCTTTATTTATTATTATTGCCTGTTACAATTTAAAGCCATAGAGAAATGAAGCTGCGTTATGCCGTGGTATCTATGCTAAAAAAGGATAAAAAGCATTAGTGAAAGTCAAATTAAAATTAAAATAAAACAACTATTTAAGGGGGGCTGCCATACAACAAACGCTATTTTTTTGCCGTTTCTATAGATAATGGTACGGAACCCTTCGTGCGCGAGTCCGACTCGCACTTGGTCAATTTTTTTTGTCCCATTTCGAAATAAAACAATTCACCACAATAAGCTCGTTAGGCTTTAAATAAAGAATCAATCTTTTTCAGAAAATACTTTTTACTTTTCATTCATAAATGTTGTGACGCCTAAAAAAGAAATGTTTTAAAATTTGTTACAATCCTTCCTGTCTGATTGTCCTTCTTTCACGGAGAAAATGGGGTGACTTTATATTTACTAAACGCTCTAACGAATTTCTAATTGTATGACATATTTGAGGAAATGAATCTTAGATAGGCATTGTATTATTTTGGTCCACCTTGTCCTACCCTATTTTGAAGCAGAAGAATTGTGTTGGAGATCTTAAATACAAACTGTAATGTTAAATTAAAACTTAACGCTTAAAAATATTGATAATTTCAGTGACAAACCAAAGTTAACATAAAAAGCTGAATTGAACAAAGTCGTATTGGTCAGGTATTTTGAGGTCAAAGTCACGGTGAAGATTCCCCTAATTCATAAGAGTTCAAGCCCTTTGATCAAAACTCCGACATACTCCTGGCGTTCCTTTTAAAGAAGTACTATTTAAAATTCCGTCCCCGTACAGGACGAGGCGCGCTCCTAACATTTTTAGGCGTTCGAACATCGGGATCTTTCCCATCAAGTTTTTTTGGTAAAAAAATCTCTTTTGTTATCTTTTTTGTCAGATTTATGCGACGGATTCCTTGGAAATAATTTCGTCTGAATTTATTTTATATTTGTTTTGACAATAGAACTGGCACTTGATATATCTCAATGGCATTTTTTTCACTCTGACCAATATTTATTTTAGTTTTCATGTTGATGTTAGATAAATACCCTTATTTGATTAGGTATAGTCATTGGAATAAAAGTTAAAATCATTGCATGTAGTTTTTGATTATTATGAAAAGTCAATATTTATCACTATATTTATTAGACTAAAAGATGTCCCTTTGTATTGAATCACAGACAATATTTTTTTAAATTTTTACGGAAACAAATGTTGAGTTTAACGCGATACTGGCTGAAAGCAGCAAGAAAAGTGCTTTTTTTTACCCACTTCCTCGTCTTCCATTTATTTAAAACTAGCATAAGATTCGGTAGTTTAATCACCACCAGAGCAAAGTGTGATAGTTATTACGGTATGACCAGAGTATATTGATGAACTGGGATAAAAACTATGTCCTTCTCCCTTACGCTTACTTACTTCTGTGCCAAAAATCAATGCACTTCGTGCACTTTTGTTACGTAAAGGAAAAGTGTCAATTTTTCCATGTGAACATATTTAACTGGGATAACATGTTTTTAATGTCCTTCATCTTCTAGCTATACCCGTAATCGGTTATAAGAATTAATATTTGTTATTATTATTATTAGTAATTATTATTAGGTGCGTTCTGTTTACTGCTTCTATGCGTTTAATGTCATAATCTAGCCACGTTAAAATACATAAATTCTGTATGACACACGGTACAAATCTTGGCTAATTCTCTTTGGTTGAATTATTGACATTAAGCGCATAATGTATAATGTCGGTCAACAAAACGCCACTATTCTAAGTCTTTTTTTATTTCCTTAATGTCTGTACCAAAAATCAAGTTAATTTTTTGATCGTGTGTGCCTTAAAGACAAAACAGTGTGTCGCGGTATCACCAGCATAACAATCTTTAACCTAGGATCGTATTCTATATCCTTCTCCGGCCCTTCGTTTATGCCTATGCCGATGTTCAGATTAATTGGAAGCTTGGTTGCTATATTAAGGAATAACAAAAAAAGAAACAGACTTAGAACACTAAGCAGCTTAGGAAATGTGATACATTTAAGGCACAGCGCCATTTTATTTCTCTTTGCATTATATTTAAAACCTTTATTATTAAATATCGGCTTCTCGATCATTAAATCTGAACCAAGATATCACATATTTTTACACTTAAGTATATCCTGTGGTAATATTTTTTATTTAATTTAATCAATTTAACTAAAATATTTTTTTTTGGTTAAACTGTTTATCTTAACTAGGTTATAATATTTTATACTCTGCTGCGTATTAGTAATACTAATAAATTTACTCAAAAGTACTAACCGTTAAATAAATATTTATAAGATGATGTATATCTAAAGTAGAAAATTTATGTGACTATTTAAACAAAGTAGGCTGCGTTCGTGCAAAGCATTTAAATTGTTTTTTTTTTGTTCAAGCAAAATCTTTGCCTCAATTTGTATGGGTCCCATTACATTGTCGGTTGTGATAGACCCATAATCTATCATGCATGGCACGCAAAAAATAAATGTTTGTGTGTTAAATTTAAAAATTATAACTTTCACCAGAAACACGCTCAAGTTTTATAGAGATTTATTAAAAGACTAGAATGCTAGGAATGTTATTGATTGGATAAAGTTACAGACAGATGTAACTCATTTGTTATAAAAATCCATGTACCGGAGTAGCACATTTTTTATACTTTGGCAGTAAAAAGTATGTCCAGGCGGTTAGATATATGTATGCTTCTTGGTTAGCATACTTATACATACTTAGCAAAAAAGTTGGTGAAAAAATAATTCTTGTGAAAAAAGATATTGTTTCATTACAAAACTTTATAGCGGTTCACGTAAGACATCTTCCTGTAAATTTAATTAGAATCAATACATGACAAAAGTATAAGAATAACGTCTACTACTAACGGCTACGGGACCCTAAAAAGTGGACAGTTATGTTATTAAATTATAAATAGTTATAAATAAGGTTCTTATTATGTGTTAATTATTTTTTGGTTTCTGAATTAGCTAAAATGTATTTCATTAATCTTTTCAAGGTTAGTAGCATTTTGGACAAGCAAGATGGTTGAAGACATGTAGATTACTTTACAATGATATAGCACATTATTGCTGCGGCCCGCAAACGCAGCATAACCGGTTATTTGTCAGGGTCTAGTAATATTGTTGTAATTTAAACATAAAATGTAAGAAATATGGCGGATCACAGACAATAGTAACATCTGCTGCATAAGTTACATTTTTGTAAATAAAATTGTATTTTAAGGTGTTATCTATAATTTACAGAAGCAAGCAAGATGGTTGAAGACATGTAGATTACTTTACAATGATATAGCACATTATTGCTGCGGCCCGCAAACGCAGCATAACCGGTTAGTTATGCTCAGTTGCGGCCAAGGCTTGTATAGTGCTTTTCTCAAACATGCGTGTAAAAACACTTATTATATTGACAATTGTATTGACAATAATAAAAATCGTTTAAGTAATTTTGCCGCCAATTCGTCGTGTTAAAATGTCGATTTTTTTACTTTTTTTAAATTAATTTAATGGCGTATTATTTTTGTTGTGCCAGTCCGAAATTTAAATAAAATTTGATGAATTATCTCTTTAGTTATCAATGTTCGAGTTTTAAAAAGTTTTTCCATTTCCAAAACGTTGCGGGTCGCTCTCTGATACTGTCCTGCTAGTACGATTTATCCCAAAGAATCTTGTGCACGATATGATCGCATATCGTAGCATGTTTCAGAATATTAAATTATCTCAAATGCTAAACTTACTGACTTGAGTAATGAGTTTTGTATGAAGGAGTGAGCAAACAGGCCCATCAAAGGTACATGAACGGGACCCGAGCATTGCTCTTCTGACTCATCGACTGGGGACGTAAAAACTTGCCTAGAGGTGCCTAAAATGTATTTCACACTTCAGAAAGAAAAATAAAGAAAGAAATATTTTAATGAGAGACGATGAAATCCTATTTTTGTATAAAAATGTTACTTTATATCCTATCTAACATCTTACCGAAGGTATGTAAATGTGTAGCCATGTACTTAAATCTTTAATTTCAGAATTTACTATAATTCAACATAACAGGGTTTAAAAAGACTACACTAAAAAATCTATTATGTGCACTATACGAATTTTATATGAAGTAACTACAGTGATTATTTTAAAATCTACTGATGAACGGCTTTAGATGAAGACAACAGGCAAAATTGCAATATTAATATATACCTACAGAGAACAGTCATAAATTAGAACTACAAAGATTTTGTGACTAGTAATTGGACATGAAATATCTAATGCAAAAAAAAACATAACTACACATAAAATGATCTTCACTGTTAGTTAGTGTTGCAAGGCAAAAACCGAAAGAACATAATACTCATATCAGCAATAGCACAAAAAGAAAAAAAAAATCATTACCACTAAAGTGGCAAACAAGCATACGGCCTACCTAATGCCCACAACGCGTGAGTAGTATAATACAATAATACGGAGTTTTACTCACGTGTCGCACTTAAAAAAACACAATAACTGGCATTATAACAACAATATATATATTATTAAATAATTAATGAGTAAGTAGCCTCTCTGGCGCCATTTTATCGCACCAATTTTCTTAGCTTCTAATAAGTAAATTGTTTGCTATAAATGGCTCGGCGCAACCTGTTCCATTGTTGTTCCCGCAAGGAGTGAAAATACATGTCAGGTTGGACTCGGGAGCAGGAGTTCGCAGACAGCAGACACTCCGCAATGCGCTTATACTAGTGTGATTAAATTAATGTTGGTAAATGAAAAGTAGACGCTGCAAAGCCAGTAGAAGAGATCTTCTATGTTATTTAGGGTTTCATAGCCAAGTGGCCAAAACGGAATCCTTTATAGTTTTGTCATGTCGGTCCATCTAGCCGTCCGAACGTCACAGCTTTATAATTCTGACTTTTTCCTATAGATTTATAAAATGAAATAGAAAGTCAATCCTATGAAATTACCTACAGTTTTAAGCTTGTTATCAAAAAAGCTCTTCGGAAATTTGTATTATTTAAATAAACAAGTAAGCAAAGCTCGTGTTATGGAAACCAGGGATACAAATACATATTTATTACTTTTGATTTGTAAATACGTAAATATCAAACATTAATACACCCAGAGTTAAGACAAACACAAATGTTTGCCCAGAGCTGGAATCGAACGCACACCCTCTGCATAGCAGCCGGCCACACCTATAACTGGGCTGCATAGATATCGGTCAACCTACTATACTCTTTTGGAGAAAGGTTTAAGATACTAAAGCAACCCTTTTTTTAATTACTTCCCTAGTATACCTGAAAAAAGTTTGTAAATATAAAACATATAATATTTTTGATTGACAATACTTTAATTGAAAATTACTTTACTACTTTACACATAATTATCCCAATCTGATGCTGCAGCACTGCATGGAACTGCAGGATACCCAACTTTTTACCAACTTACAGTACCTAGAGTTATCATGTTAAGGCTCATTGGAATGTACTCAATAAATGGGAAATTATATGTTTCTGCATCTTCATCACCAGCATCTGGAAAGATAAGGCAGGGAGGGATTCTAAGATACTATCACTCGTTTGATCTATGTGAAAAACAAGTGAATTATAAAGTCATAGTACATTAATCTTACAAATACACAATATCTTTATAAAATTATGATATATTATGTAAATATACATACATAAGAATATTCTTTTTTCGTTTATGACTCCCTGGAGGTTAGAGTCTTCGAACAAAACAGATAAAACATGACATAAATATTGCTATAACATCAATGTAAATATATATTTTCATAGCAAACATGCAGTTAAAAGATTAACTTCAAGCTAGGACTTGAACTTGCAACTCCTTCCATTTTATGTAAGTGCTTTACCATTAGAGCTATCGAAGCGCAAGTGTGAAAATAATAATTATAATCGATATGAATATTTTTTGGGTCGGTTATTTTAAATCAATACTATAATATTATAAATGGGAAACTAACTCTGTCTGTCTGTTTGTCTATTACCTCTTCACGCTTAAACCGCTGTAAAGATTAAAAAGAAATTTGACATGGAGATAGTTTGAGTCCCGGGAAAGGACATAGGCTACTCGATAACGTCAAGGGTGAGTCGGTTTTTTTCTATCATTGAGGAGTTGCCGTTGAAATCCTACACCGATAACTGAATTTAGGGCGGATGAAACCGTGGGCAAAAGATAGTTTTAGTCAATTCACTTACATATGTCTTACTGTATATATGTATTACGTCTAAGTATTAATGACACATGACAATTTCACTTTTTACTGACATTTTGATAAAATTACAAAAAAAACCCAACAAGCCCCAGAAGAACCGAAATATAAGCAAACTAAACTGAAAATGCTACAGAAACTGATTTTCGAGGTAGTTTGTGTTCTTGCTCAAGATCCAAGCACTCTTTTTAACAAAATGTATCAGATGAACAGTTTAACCGTGAAATAGTTAATAACAGAAAGTTTTCTAATTATTTAACAAATAAAGTTTTCTTATTGGATTGTATTAAAATAAGACTATAAAATAAAACATAACAGAAAATATTCATACTGTGGCCTTTGTCCGATTTAAATGTAGAAAGCTTAAGATAGTGTTTTCAACATTGAAAAATAGGAAAGCGGGTAAGTATTTAATAGAAAACACAGATTAAGTGGAAGTTTCTCCATTTCTCTCAGTCTCTTCGTCCTCTATCTATCATTAATAATAAAAAATAAAGTCTTAATGAAATTGTGTTTGTACATAAAATATTTGTCTTTTACATTAATAACCAAGCAGTAGCAAAAAAGTGGTTTACAGAAATAATATTAGATCTGCGTGATTCGTTTAGACACGATCGAATTTTAGGGCTTTTCTTTTTTCTAACAAAATACAAATTTGTTTATCTAAGGCACGTGGAAAACTCTTTTGATTCTGTCAAAACAACATCAAATGTAAAATAGTTAGGTTCTTTAGTATTTAACAAATGTTCTTGCTGCAGTTGCAAGAAAAGAAGATTCTCTACAATCCTCGCTCAGAGTGACCTTTGCTGCACTTGCTGACGCTCGGTCTCTAAATTAACTCTCAAAGCAGCAAGAACTTACTTTCCGCTAAGAGCAACAATCTACTATTGTACAATAATTTCCACCATTCATAACCTAGTTCGATATATAGTTATAAAGTGTTTTGCTACAAAAATCGATAAGAGCAGCGCCGCGGGCATAGCCTAGTCATTTTATATCTTAACGGTGTAGGGCGGCAACCAGTCAACGGACGGGTAAACTTGATAAATTCGCTGCTTACTTACCTCCAATCTTAGTTAGCTGTTGCCTACGAATTATCGTATTTCAGATCTTAAATTCTGTACTTGTTTTTGAATATCAAAAACTATCTGAAGCCCGCGACTCCGTTCGTGCAAAAGCTATTTCTTTTGCTATATCTCGGGAAGTATATGTTTGGTCAGTCCCAGCGACTAATCATATAAATTCAAAACATCATTTTTTTTTTCGACAAAAAGGTCCTAGCACAAATAAACATAATTTTCCATTTACTATAATATAATTTAGCCTAAGGTTAGTAGAAATGGTAATCTAAGTATGTAAAACTGTCGCGTCATTGATAAACTAACTGACGAAGATTATAAATAAATTCAATTACTTATACTAAGAAATTTGTTAGTGTAAGTAATTTAATTTTATTTATTAAATTCGCACTATAAAGAGTCAGCAAAATAAACAATTCGAAAACTATAAATAATACGCACTTAAAAATTCAATACTTATGAAAAAGAGATAAAAAGTTTCACAAAAAATAACAATAAATATACTTTTGATCCCGGTTTTTTAATCAAGATGTTTTCGAGGGAATCCCGCAGAGATAATCGTATTCTGCACTAGTATGTAGCGCGGTCATAAGCTAGTACACGTATTCATTTATTGTATGAGGAGGTTCTAGATTCTATTGTAATTTTTATGTGTCTTCACAGATCTTCAGAATAGATTTTAGTGACATTCCTAAGAAAAAATATATTTCTACTCTTAAAATCAAATTGATAATATAATGTAAAAAGAAAGTTTTTTCTCGATCCTCTCAACCTTTTTAGAAATCTCGTCTTAGAAATCAAACAATGTACAAAAATGTCAGCCAAGTGCTTTATTTTTAGTAAGTGGTTAGAATTATTGCAGATATCTAAAGAACTTATGAACCGATTTCGTCTAAAACAAAGTTTGTAAGTATTAGTTATAAATTCCTATTACCGTAATTTTTTAGACTTTAATACGCATTTTTTATATCACGCAGTTTAAAAGTTATAGGGGCAGGGGCACACATTTTTCAAATTGAAATTTGAAAGCCAATAACTCACAAAATATAATTAAAAAAAAAACGAGTTACACTCCGGGAGTGCCGGCAGAAGTGAAAACCTTTACACACGATTCGCGCTTAACACTCAAATATGTCACAAGACATGTCTTTGACATTGTCAAGAAATAATAATGTTTGTTTATTTACTTTTTTGACGTAGTATATTTGACATCGCAATCTGTCATAGAATTAAAATTCCATATCCAACCTCCCTGTACTACTCATAATCGCGAATACTAAAAATAAAAATTATAATAGGCGTGGCATTACGGTTTCCGTCTTACGAATTTCCACGATTAGGACACGTGACCTGACGCGAGTTTATCATTTTTTACCCATACCAAAAAAAGTGCACAACGCCGCTAAAGAAGTTTTCACTTCAAAAAAAAATCACGAACCTTATCTGCTGTCTGTTTGCTCCTATATTCATTAAATTAAAACTTTAACATATATCCCCTGGCATCAACATAGAAATACTACTATGCTATTCGTTCTTTCATTAGTCATCAATTGCGTTTTGCAACTTTTTTCGCTTCGATTTTACTTTTAAAGGATCCATAATTTTTTCTTTGTCGCCCTATTTCCTATCTTAAATTCTTCTTATATTTTATATTAGTACAGTACCACTTAAATATTTTTTTCATTATTTATCCAAGCATAATGCTATTTTACAAAGTCAATGAAGGTTTCTTTTGAGTATGCATAATCAGTTCTGTGGGCAGGTGTTTGCGGCTCCTTTGAAGTCAGTACCTACAGTCTAACATCGAACTTCGATACCATCGATTGAGTGTTCATGATTTAACGCCTGTCATGAAACTGACAAGTTTTATATCTGCTTTTAGTTGGTTTTCATGGTATTTAATAGCTGTACTTACTAATTCTAATTCTAAAGCTAATCTTTAGCTTTATTTAATTAGGCATACAATAACAGGAAAATATAAACGCAAATCACTTATATTAGGTGCGTTTTGTTGACTGTTTCAATGCGTTCAATGTCATAATCCTGCCAAGTTAAAAAGTCATAAATTCTGTGTAACAAAGTACAAATCTTGGTTCTTTCTCTTTGGTAGGATTACCGCATTATGTACATTATGTCGGTCAACAAAACGCCACTATTATTAACATACAGTTACACTACTATTTATTTTTTTAACACATTGAATTCTTATTTTAACTTGTTAATATGACTAGTAACACCTTGAGATTTTTTGAAGTAATTTAATTAGTAACTGAATCATGAAATTACTAATAGTAAGAGGGTTGCTGATTAGCGCCTCCAATTGATATTTCTATTTTCCTCTTTGTGCAAATTTCAAAAACTTGCTTCTATAGAAGTATGTAACCAGTTATTAGCTATTTTATCAACGTTTAGTAGGTACTAGTTCTAGGTTAAAACTACATGTTGCAGATAGCAATTCTGCAAAAATGGGTGTTTTTAGCAGTTATGCTATCTACAAACTAGTGGGTCCGCGTTACTTTTAGTATAAATCCTTTTTGGGATTTCTTACTTTTACTGAAATAATAGCTACATAAGTATTCAATTTTACATTTAATTTAACTACTATATTAAGGTCAATCTAATCAACTTCCTTTTTTTTTTTTTTTTTAATACATCTAAGGTGGCAAACAAGCTTACGGTCCGCCTGATGGTAAGCGGTCACCGTAGCCTTAGAACGCTTGCAACCCCAGGGGTATCACTCGCGCATTGCTGACCCTTCCTTGGAGAAAACCTTTAAAAATCTTCTTTTATACAAACTGCATAAAATAAAAATCAATCTTTTACTAAAAATATTTCGTTACTCAAAACGTGTAATTATTATACAACGCTATTTACCATACACGCAAAACGCATATTTATCCATAAAATCCCAGTAGTTTATTAATAAACCAAAGTTTCTATTGTATTCATTAAATATAATGAAATCAACAAAAAACCCTGGTTATTTAATTAATTCACTGGCATTGTGGCATTTCATGACTGAAAGATGTATTTTGCGACAGTGATAAATTCAATTCAATTCCACCTTAAGCCACATCCCTATTTATCTGGATAATATGAAAAACGCCAGACTTCAATGGAACAGAGTAATAAAACGAACATTTTAATGGAAACCTGTTTATTTCAGACGCCATAATCATGTTACGGAAGCTTTGCAGTAAGAATAAATATTTACATCCGATTTCCTCACCGGCACAGCTGGTTGTGTTTCTTAGAGACGATCAAGTTTGCTTATTATATCTCCTATTAGATGTTCAGCCGTACCTTGTATTATTTTGTTTGGTTTATGTCCATATTTAGATGCATTTAACTTTCTTTAAAATTATCTTTAGCCTTAATCGTTTTATTTGAAGCTATGCCTTCTGTGATAAACATAATATGGATTTACTTTCAGTTATTATTTAGAATAACTATTGTATGTGCTTTGTGCTTGAGAAAACAAAAACATATAGTAGTTAGCAACCCCTTTCTCTGTTAGTCAAAATAGTAGAGAAAAAAAATAAGAAAGTTGTGTAATGAGCTCCCTGTCAAGGTTTTTTTCCAAGGACTACAGTATGGGGTTCTTCAGGATAGAAGTTATGAGATTTCTGCAGCGCGCGGGTGATGCCCCTGGTGTTGTAATCCATTGCGTCCATAGGCTACGGTGACCGCTTACCATCAAGCGGACCGTAGGCTTGTTTTCCACCTTAGTGGTATAAAAAAAAAAAGAAATTGCATGCTCAATTTGTTATTCTATACATATATAAAAGAGAAAATTGACTGACTAACTGATATATTAACGCACAACCCACAATACTGGGTCTAGGTTTAAAATTTAGCACTGATGATCTTGTTATGACGTCCGCGAGCACTAAAGCACGGATATTGCGTAATTTATTCCCTAAGAGGGTGAAATAGGGGTTGAAAGATTGTAAAGAAATTCGTCTTCTTTGATAGCTTTAAAGAAGACAGATGCAATGCATAAAATTTGTATTTGGCCTTGAGGTTTAAAATTACGGTTTAAGAGTTTCATCATTTTTGAAAAATTAACCCATAGAGGTGATAGGAGATGATTTGTATGTAAATTCCGATATTTTTGTAGGTACAGCTTTTATTTTACACACACAGTAAACAGTAATTTTTTTTCTCAAAAGTCCACGCAAGTTTTTTACTGTTTTCGGGAAATCTTACCCTAATTTCTATGAGAGCTCCAATAGCTTTGTGTCTAGAGACTTGAAATTTTGTACAGTGGTTTCTGTTCTAACGTAAGCAAAAACCAAAGAAGGATTTTGCACTATTCATCTCTTTTTATCATTCATCTAGATAACTTGTATCATAACATTACCCTAACCACAACCGCTGACAGACTTTTCACATTATTAACTAGCTGACCCGCCGAATGTTTTCTTTTTTTAAAACAACTGCCGCACCAAACAATTGTGAAAGGGTTGTACTAATTTAGAAACCTTCCCCGGCGTGTGCATAACAACTTACCAAAATTTCATTACAATTGGTTTACACTTATTGTGCGCGAGTCAGACTCGCATTTGACCCTGTCCGACTATGATCAGCGGTAATTATTTACAATTATTAATTATTAATTTATTAAGATGTCATATAATAGTACATTGTGTATTAAGGGAGGTAAGGATAAACGAGTGGCTATTTAAAAGCCTTAGGCACTTTAATGACTCGGGTTAGTAATTTTCGTACCGCCCGTGTTACGCAAAATGTTGAAATGAACTAAAGAAATATATAAGGTGAATAAATAAATAAACTTACCAAAACACAATTGAAACGGCGGGAATATAAGTAGAGGAAACAACGTCACCGCCGGATGAGAAAAGTTTTGGTTAAAGTTAAAACTTTTAATTGCTCGCGTATCACGTCATTTCATATTTTGCAGCTGTTGAGCTTTTATATATACTTTCTATGAACGCGCGTTTTGCCTTGAGGAAAGTAAAATTTACAAAGAAAAAGCCCATGGGAGTAATTAAGGTCTTAGCACCCGCTTTGTCTGAACGTAATGCCACTGTTTACGAGTAAGTGTAATGAAGAATATATTAATGAATGATCTACAAATATATTTTTAAAGTTGAAAGAGTTAATTATTAGATATCTTACCATAAGCCTTATCTGAATTTAGAATTAACTGATTATTTCGCCTAAATGTAACGGCGTTTCTACGTCGTGAAAAAATTGGGTTATGGGTAAGTGACCACTTTACATTACAAACAAAGATGTGAAGTAGGTACCAGGAACCTTAATTTTTATCGAGAAGACATCGTGTCCAATCCGGACTCACTAACACTTTGTCTAGAAATGGCAAAAGGTTATATTATACTGTCCCTGGTTGTCACTTATTACTTTTAATCTGGTAATTTTCGACGTATTGGGCATGTGTAAAACCACCCTAGTCCAGAAACACTGCTATCAGAAGCAGTGTTGCGGCGTTACCACCTGTCATGCAGGATTAAAGTAGTTGAAGAAATGAGGCTGTCTCCCACATTAAGATATGGGTATGTTTCCAGACACTGGTTAGCATCTTCGGGGAATAAAACCGTGATGTTATAGATACAACATATTTTGTAAGGTAATATGTATTAAAAACCAAGCAAAAAAATAAGAAGAAAAGGATGACATTTATGTATGTATCTAAATGCAATTGCACGTTTACCCCAAGACTATTGTTGGTATGTTCACTAAAGTAAGAAACATTGGGTGAGGTTACCTAATCATAACTGAACCACAACCACAGATGTGAATTACCACATTCATAATTTGTTGTTTTAGGTTTACCACATAGGTGTTCGATGAATAGATCCAGGCGGCGCGTTCGTGAAGTTGCAGTACGTACAATTCCTTGCGCAAGATGGAATTGTTTCACAAAACAAAATAGCGCGTTTACACAATTTGCAGCTGCTTGGTATATAGGTAGATATTAGAAATATAAGAAGCTTTGGTACTATTTTTCCTGTAAATTAATGTTACAATTTCTTTAGATCTCTCGAATTGCAGTTAAATTCAGCCAACATAGCGTATCCTTGCTTGTAAATATGGTGTGGTCAAGATATGTCAAAGAACAGAGAAAAATACGAAGAAATCTATATACATAAAGAGGTATAGATTGCCTACAAAATGTCAGATTCGCGCGCCCCTCTACTGGACTTTATTATACTGTGTATTTCAAATAAACGAACTGTTTGGTGAGTAGGTGGTAGTTTTTGTCCACTAAACTAACACATACCAAATGAAAGTTTTGCTCTATACTTGATTACACACATACACACACACACAAACTTGGTGTTTTGTCAGATGCGCCAAGATTTTTAGATGCTATACCCTAATAACCCTAATTCCATTGATCGGGGCGCCCTATTGACTGAAATTCAAAAACATACACCATCAATATATGCATATTTATGGCAATGTTACAGCTCTCCAACAAAACTATTGTTCGGTAATGAAGTAATAAATTCTAGTATGGGTTGCCAACAGGGAGATCCACTCGGACCTGCTATTTTCAGTATGGTTATCCACCCTATTGTTTCTAAATTGAAATCAAAATTTAATCTTTGGTATTTGGATGACGGTTGTATTGCAGGTGATGTATCTTTAGTAATGGAGGACCTTGCAGAAATAATACATAAGTTTTCAGAAATAGGCCTTACATTAAATTTTAACAAATGTGAAATATTTATACACAAAAATTTGGATTTTCACACTAAAATGAATACCATTGAGAAAATTAAATCTATAATTCCAAGCAGCTTTAGTTCTATTTTTAATTAGGTTTTAATTTTAATTTATATAGATTTTAATTGTATTGTATTGTACTAATGTATTAAATAAATAAACAAAGGGATTTGAATCTAAATTGCATTATGACAACCCAAGCCGAGCTTCCTCCGCAGGGAGCAAAGAGTATATACTCACTACGTTTCAGTGCGGAGCCCTTGAGTGTTGGGCCCTATATGGGCAGAGACCAAGGGTAAAACAAATGGGTCTCAATCATCACAAATAAAATGTGATAAAAGTGAAAACCAATGTATGAAAATAATGTGTCCGTGATACGACCAGTATTGGATAGCATATTAGAGTACAAACATACCTATTATTAAACTAGATCAGTCAAAAAATGAGTAATGATCACTCATCAAAATTAATCCCGAGATAATTACCACCAGTCACGATCCACCCATAATAATGAGAGTGTCGATCAGACAAAACCAAATTATTTCGAATCGAAACTTGACCAAACAAGTTGCTAACGACCGGCATAATTGATTAGAAGTGTAAAAGCTTCGTGACAAATGGATAATTGCACATTTTCCCTAAGCTTCAGGTTTTGAAATAGATATTTTTGACATTCCTTCATTGTCATAGCTTTGTGCCGACCAGACAAGTAGAGCAGTAGGATAGCTTTTGACGTTGACATTTCAATTTTGTTGTAAAATTTGCTAAAATATAAAAATGACTTTTGTTTTCTTAAAGTCCGTCAAGTTGTAAGAGATCCCCTGCTGACTGGCTTCGTGCAGCAGTAAAACAACTGCCGCACCAAACAATTGTGAAAGGGTTGTACTAATTTAGAAACCTTCCCCGGCGTGTGCATAACAACTTACCAAAATTTCATTACAATTGGTTTACACTTATTGTGCGCGAGTCAGACTCGCATTTGACCCTGTCCGACTATGATCAGCGGTAATTATTTACAATTATTAATTATTAATTTATTAAGATGTCATATAATAGTACATTGTGTATTAAGGGAGGTAAGGATAAACGAGTGGCTATTTAAAAGCCTTAGGCACTTTAATGACTCGGGTTAGTAATTTTCGTACCGCCCGTGTTACGCAAAATGTTGAAATGAACTAAAGAAATATATAAGGTGAATAAATAAATAAACTTACCAAAACACAATTGAAACGGCGGGAATATAAGTAGAGGAAACAACGTCACCGCCGGATGAGAAAAGTTTTGGTTAAAGTTAAAACTTTTAATTGCTCGCGTATCACGTCATTTCATATTTTGCAGCTGTTGAGCTTTTATATATACTTTCTATGAACGCGCGTTTTGCCTTGAGGAAAGTAAAATTTACAAAGAAAAAGCCCATGGGAGTAATTAAGGTCTTAGCACCCGCTTTGTCTGAACGTAATGCCACTGTTTACGAGTAAGTGTAATGAAGAATATATTAATGAATGATCTACAAATATATTTTTAAAGTTGAAAGAGTTAATTATTAGATATCTTACCATAAGCCTTATCTGAATTTAGAATTAACTGATTATTTCGCCTAAATGTAACGGCGTTTCTACGTCGTGAAAAAATTGGGTTATGGGTAAGTGACCACTTTACATTACAAACAAAGATGTGAAGTAGGTACCAGGAACCTTAATTTTTATCGAGAAGACATCGTGTCCAATCCGGACTCACTAACACTTTGTCTAGAAATGGCAAAAGGTTATATTATACTGTCCCTGGTTGTCACTTATTACTTTTAATCTGGTAATTTTCGACGTATTGGGCATGTGTAAAACCACCCTAGTCCAGAAACACTGCTATCAGAAGCAGTGTTGCGGCGTTACCACCTGTCATGCAGGATTAAAGTAGTTGAAGAAATGAGGCTGTCTCCCACATTAAGATATGGGTATGTTTCCAGACACTGGTTAGCATCTTCGGGGAATAAAACCGTGATGTTATAGATACAACATATTTTGTAAGGTAATATGTATTAAAAACCAAGCAAAAAAATAAGAAGAAAAGGATGACATTTATGTATGTATCTAAATGCAATTGCACGTTTACCCCAAGACTATTGTTGGTATGTTCACTAAAGTAAGAAACATTGGGTGAGGTTACCTAATCATAACTGAACCACAACCACAGATGTGAATTACCACATTCATAATTTGTTGTTTTAGGTTTACCACATAGGTGTTCGATGAATAGATTCAGGCGGCGCGTTCGTGAAGTTGCAGTACGTACAATTCCTTGCGCAAGATGGAATTGTTTCACAAAACAAAATAGCGCGTTTACACAATTTGCAGCTGCTTGGTATATAGGTAGATATTAGAAATATAAGAAGCTTTGGTACTATTTTTCCTGTAAATTAATGTTACAATTTCTTTAGATCTCTCGAATTGCAGTTAAATTCAGCCAACATAGCGTATCCTTGCTTGTAAATATGGTGTGGTCAAGATATGTCAAAGAACAGAGAAAAATACGAAGAAATCTATATACATAAAGAGGTATAGATTGCCTACAAAATGTCAGATTCGCGCGCCCCTCTACTGGACTTTATTATACTGTGTATTTCAAATAAACGAACTGTTTGGTGAGTAGGTGGTAGTTTTTGTCCACTAAACTAACACATACCAAATGAAAGTTTTGCTCTATACTTGATTACACACATACACACACACACAAACTTGGTGTTTTGTCAGATGCGCCAAGATTTTTAGATGCTATACCCTAATAACCCTAATTCCATTGATCGGGGCGCCCTATTGACTGAAATTCAAAAACATACACCATCAATATATGCATATTTATGGCAATGTTACAGCTCTCCAACAAAACTATTGTTCGGTAATGAAGTAATAAATTCTAGTATGGGTTGCCAACAGGGAGATCCACTCGGACCTGCTATTTTCAGTATGGTTATCCACCCTATTGTTTCTAAATTGAAATCAAAATTTAATCTTTGGTATTTGGATGACGGTTGTATTGCAGGTGATGTATCTTTAGTAATGGAGGACCTTGCAGAAATAATACATAAGTTTTCAGAAATAGGCCTTACATTAAATTTTAACAAATGTGAAATATTTATACACAAAAATTTGGATTTTCACACTAAAATGAATACCATTGAGAAAATTAAATCTATAATTCCAAGCAGCTTTAGTTCTATTTTTAATTAGGTTTTAATTTTAATTTATATAGATTTTAATTGTATTGTATTGTACTAATGTATTAAATAAATAAACAAAGGGATTTGAATCTAAATTGCATTATGACAACCCAAGCCGAGCTTCCTCCGCAGGGAGCAAAGAGTATATACTCACTACGTTTCAGTGCGGAGCCCTTGAGTGTTGGGCCCTATATGGGCAGAGACCAAGGGTAAAACAAATGGGTCTCAATCATCACAAATAAAATGTGATAAAAGTGAAAACCAATGTATGAAAATAATGTGTCCGTGATACGACCAGTATTGGATAGCATATTAGAGTACAAACATACCTATTATTAAACTAGATCAGTCAAAAAATGAGTAATGATCACTCATCAAAATTAATCCCGAGATAATTACCACCAGTCACGATCCACCCATAATAATGGGAGTGTCGATCAGACAAAACCAAATTATTTCGAATCGAAACTTGACCAAACAAGTTGCTAACGACCGGCATAATTGATTAGAAGTGTAAAAGCTTCGTGACAAATGGATAATTGCACATTTTCCCTAAGCTTCAGGTTTTGAAATAGATATTTTTGACATTCCTTCATTGTCATAGCTTTGTGCCGACCAGACAAGTAGAGCAGTAGGATAGCTTTTGACGTTGACATTTCAATTTTGTTGTAAAATTTGCTAAAATATAAAAATGACTTTTGTTTTCTTAAAGTCCGTCAAGTTGTAAGAGATCCCCTGCTGACTGGCTTCGTGCAGCAGTAAAACAACTGCCGCACCAAACAATTGTGAAAGGGTTGTACTAATTTAGAAACCTTCCCCGGCGTGTGCATAACAACTTACCAAAATTTCATTACAATTGGTTTACACTTATTGTGCGCGAGTCAGACTCGCATTTGACCCTGTCCGACTATGATCAGCGGTAATTATTTACAATTATTAATTATTAATTTATTAAGATGTCATATAATAGTACATTGTGTATTAAGGGAGGTAAGGATAAACGAGTGGCTATTTAAAAGCCTTAGGCACTTTAATGACTCGGGTTAGTAATTTTCGTACCGCCCGTGTTACGCAAAATGTTGAAATGAACTAAAGAAATATATAAGGTGAATAAATAAATAAACTTACCAAAACACAATTGAAACGGCGGGAATATAAGTAGAGGAAACAACGTCACCGCCGGATGAGAAAAGTTTTGGTTAAAGTTAAAACTTTTAATTGCTCGCGTATCACGTCATTTCATATTTTGCAGCTGTTGAGCTTTTATATATACTTTCTATGAACGCGCGTTTTGCCTTGAGGAAAGTAAAATTTACAAAGAAAAAGCCCATGGGAGTAATTAAGGTCTTAGCACCCGCTTTGTCTGAACGTAATGCCACTGTTTACGAGTAAGTGTAATGAAGAATATATTAATGAATGATCTACAAATATATTTTTAAAGTTGAAAGAGTTAATTATTAGATATCTTACCATAAGCCTTATCTGAATTTATGAATTAACTGATTATTTCGCCTAAATGTAACGGCGTTTCTACGTCGTGAAAAAATTGGGTTATGGGTAAGTGACCACTTTACATTACAAACAAAGATGTGAAGTAGGTACCAGGAACCTTAATTTTTATCGAGAAGACATCGTGTCCAATCCGGACTCACTAACACTTTGTCTAGAAATGGCAAAAGGTTATATTATACTGTCCCTGGTTGTCACTTATTACTTTTAATCTGGTAATTTTCGACGTATTGGGCATGTGTAAAACCACCCTAGTCCAGAAACACTGCTATCAGAAGCAGTGTTGCGGCGTTACCACCTGTCATGCAGGATTAAAGTAGTTGAAGAAATGAGGCTGTCTCCCACATTAAGATATGGGTATGTTTCCAGACACTGGTTAGCATCTTCGGGGAATAAAACCGTGATGTTATAGATACAACATATTTTGTAAGGTAATATGTATTAAAAACCAAGCAAAAAAATAAGAAGAAAAGGATGACATTTATGTATGTATCTAAATGCAATTGCACGTTTACCCCAAGACTATTGTTGGTATGTTCACTAAAGTAAGAAACATTGGGTGAGGTTACCTAATCATAACTGAACCACAACCACAGATGTGAATTACCACATTCATAATTTGTTGTTTTAGGTTTACCACATAGGTGTTCGATGAATAGATCCAGGCGGCGCGTTCGTGAAGTTGCAGTACGTACAATTCCTTGCGCAAGATGGAATTGTTTCACAAAACAAAATAGCGCGTTTACACAATTTGCAGCTGCTTGGTATATAGGTAGATATTAGAAATATAAGAAGCTTTGGTACTATTTTTCCTGTAAATTAATGTTACAATTTCTTTAGATCTCTCGAATTGCAGTTAAATTCAGCCAACATAGCGTATCCTTGCTTGTAAATATGGTGTGGTCAAGATATGTCAAAGAACAGAGAAAAATACGAAGAAATCTATATACATAAAGAGGTATAGATTGCCTACAAAATGTCAGATTCGCGCGCCCCTCTACTGGACTTTATTATACTGTGTATTTCAAATAAACGAACTGTTTGGTGAGTAGGTGGTAGTTTTTGTCCACTAAACTAACACATACCAAATGAAAGTTTTGCTCTATACTTGATTACACACATACACACACACACAAACTTGGTGTTTTGTCAGATGCGCCAAGATTTTTAGATGCTATACCCTAATAACCCTAATTCCATTGATCGGGGCGCCCTATTGACTGAAATTCAAAAACATACACCATCAATATATGCATATTTATGGCAATGTTACAGCTCTCCAACAAAACTATTGTTCGGTAATGAAGTAATAAATTCTAGTATGGGTTGCCAACAGGGAGATCCACTCGGACCTGCTATTTTCAGTATGGTTATCCACCCTATTGTTTCTAAATTGAAATCAAAATTTAATCTTTGGTATTTGGATGACGGTTGTATTGCAGGTGATGTATCTTTAGTAATGGAGGACCTTGCAGAAATAATACATAAGTTTTCAGAAATAGGCCTTACATTAAATTTTAACAAATGTGAAATATTTATACACAAAAATTTGGATTTTCACACTAAAATGAATACCATTGAGAAAATTAAATCTATAATTCCAAGCAGCTTTAGTTCTATTTTTAATTAGGTTTTAATTTTAATTTATATAGATTTTAATTGTATTGTATTGTACTAATGTATTAAATAAATAAACAAAGGGATTTGAATCTAAATTGCATTATGACAACCCAAGCCGAGCTTCCTCCGCAGGGAGCAAAGAGTATATACTCACTACGTTTCAGTGCGGAGCCCTTGAGTGTTGGGCCCTATATGGGCAGAGACCAAGGGTAAAACAAATGGGTCTCAATCATCACAAATAAAATGTGATAAAAGTGAAAACCAATGTATGAAAATAATGTGTCCGTGATACGACCAGTATTGGATAGCATATTAGAGTACAAACATACCTATTATTAAACTAGATCAGTCAAAAAATGAGTAATGATCACTCATCAAAATTAATCCCGAGATAATTACCACCAGTCACGATCCACCCATAATAATGGGAGTGTCGATCAGACAAAACCAAATTATTTCGAATCGAAACTTGACCAAACAAGTTGCTAACGACCGGCATAATTGATTAGAAGTGTAAAAGCTTCGTGACAAATGGATAATTGCACATTTTCCCTAAGCTTCAGGTTTTGAAATAGATATTTTTGACATTCCTTCATTGTCATAGCTTTGTGCCGACCAGACAAGTAGAGCAGTAGGATAGCTTTTGACGTTGACATTTCAATTTTGTTGTAAAATTTGCTAAAATATAAAAATGACTTTTGTTTTCTTAAAGTCCGTCAAGTTGTAAGAGATCCCCTGCTGACTGGCTTCGTGCAGCAGTAAAACAACTGCCGCACCAAACAATTGTGAAAGGGTTGTACTAATTTAGAAACCTTCCCCGGCGTGTGCATAACAACTTACCAAAATTTCATTACAATTGGTTTACACTTATTGTGCGCGAGTCAGACTCGCATTTGACCCTGTCCGACTATGATCAGCGGTAATTATTTACAATTATTAATTATTAATTTATTAAGATGTCATATAATAGTACATTGTGTATTAAGGGAGGTAAGGATAAACGAGTGGCTATTTAAAAGCCTTAGGCACTTTAATGACTCGGGTTAGTAATTTTCGTACCGCCCGTGTTACGCAAAATGTTGAAATGAACTAAAGAAATATATAAGGTGAATAAATAAATAAACTTACCAAAACACAATTGAAACGGCGGGAATATAAGTAGAGGAAACAACGTCACCGCCGGATGAGAAAAGTTTTGGTTAAAGTTAAAACTTTTAATTGCTCGCGTATCACGTCATTTCATATTTTGCAGCTGTTGAGCTTTTATATATACTTTCTATGAACGCGCGTTTTGCCTTGAGGAAAGTAAAATTTACAAAGAAAAAGCCCATGGGAGTAATTAAGGTCTTAGCACCCGCTTTGTCTGAACGTAATGCCACTGTTTACGAGTAAGTGTAATGAAGAATATATTAATGAATGATCTACAAATATATTTTTAAAGTTGAAAGAGTTAATTATTAGATATCTTACCATAAGCCTTATCTGAATTTAGAATTAACTGATTATTTCGCCTAAATGTAACGGCGTTTCTACGTCGTGAAAAAATTGGGTTATGGGTAAGTGACCACTTTACATTACAAACAAAGATGTGAAGTAGGTACCAGGAACCTTAATTTTTATCGAGAAGACATCGTGTCCAATCCGGACTCACTAACACTTTGTCTAGAAATGGCAAAAGGTTATATTATACTGTCCCTGGTTGTCACTTATTACTTTTAATCTGGTAATTTTCGACGTATTGGGCATGTGTAAAACCACCCTAGTCCAGAAACACTGCTATCAGAAGCAGTGTTGCGGCGTTACCACCTGTCATGCAGGATTAAAGTAGTTGAAGAAATGAGGCTGTCTCCCACATTAAGATATGGGTATGTTTCCAGACACTGGTTAGCATCTTCGGGGAATAAAACCGTGATGTTATAGATACAACATATTTTGTAAGGTAATATGTATTAAAAACCAAGCAAAAAAATAAGAAGAAAAGGATGACATTTATGTATGTATCTAAATGCAATTGCACGTTTACCCCAAGACTATTGTTGGTATGTTCACTAAAGTAAGAAACATTGGGTGAGGTTACCTAATCATAACTGAACCACAACCACAGATGTGAATTACCACATTCATAATTTGTTGTTTTAGGTTTACCACATAGGTGTTCGATGAATAGATCCAGGCGGCGCGTTCGTGAAGTTGCAGTACGTACAATTCCTTGCGCAAGATGGAATTGTTTCACAAAACAAAATAGCGCGTTTACACAATTTGCAGCTGCTTGGTATATAGGTAGATATTAGAAATATAAGAAGCTTTGGTACTATTTTTCCTGTAAATTAATGTTACAATTTCTTTAGATCTCTCGAATTGCAGTTAAATTCAGCCAACATAGCGTATCCTTGCTTGTAAATATGGTGTGGTCAAGATATGTCAAAGAACAGAGAAAAATACGAAGAAATCTATATACATAAAGAGGTATAGATTGCCTACAAAATGTCAGATTCGCGCGCCCCTCTACTGGACTTTATTATACTGTGTATTTCAAATAAACGAACTGTTTGGTGAGTAGGTGGTAGTTTTTGTCCACTAAACTAACACATACCAAATGAAAGTTTTGCTCTATACTTGATTACACACATACACACACACACAAACTTGGTGTTTTGTCAGATGCGCCAAGATTTTTAGATGCTATACCCTAATAACCCTAATTCCATTGATCGGGGCGCCCTATTGACTGAAATTCAAAAACATACACCATCAATATATGCATATTTATGGCAATGTTACAGCTCTCCAACAAAACTATTGTTCGGTAATGAAGTAATAAATTCTAGTATGGGTTGCCAACAGGGAGATCCACTCGGACCTGCTATTTTCAGTATGGTTATCCACCCTATTGTTTCTAAATTGAAATCAAAATTTAATCTTTGGTATTTGGATGACGGTTGTATTGCAGGTGATGTATCTTTAGTAATGGAGGACCTTGCAGAAATAATACATAAGTTTTCAGAAATAGGCCTTACATTAAATTTTAACAAATGTGAAATATTTATACATAAAAATTTGGATTTTCACACTAAAATGAATACCATTGAGAAAATTAAATCTATAATTCCAAGCAGCTTTAGTTCTATTTTTAATTAGGTTTTAATTTTAATTTATATAGATTTTAATTGTATTGTATTGTACTAATGTATTAAATAAATAAACAAAGGGATTTGAATCTAAATTGCATTATGACAACCCAAGCCGAGCTTCCTCCGCAGGGAGCAAAGAGTATATACTCACTACGTTTCAGTGGGGAGCCCTTGAGTGTTGGGCCCTATATGGGCAGAGACCAAGGGTAAAACAAATGGGTCTCAATCATCACAAATAAAATGTGATAAAAGTGAAAACCAATGTATGAAAATAATGTGTCCGTGATACGACCAGTATTGGATAGCATATTAGAGTACAAACATACCTATTATTAAACTAGATCAGTCAAAAAATGAGTAATGATCACTCATCAAAATTAATCCCGAGATAATTACCACCAGTCACGATCCACCCATAATAATGAGAGTGTCGATCAGACAAAACCAAATTATTTCGAATCGAAACTTGACCAAACAAGTTGCTAACGACCGGCATAATTGATTAGAAGTGTAAAAGCTTCGTGACAAATGGATAATTGCACATTTTCCCTAAGCTTCAGGTTTTGAAATAGATATTTTTGACATTCCTTCATTGTCATAGCTTTGTGCCGACCAGACAAGTAGAGCAGTAGGATAGCTTTTGACGTTGACATTTCAATTTTGTTGTAAAATTTGCTAAAATATAAAAATGACTTTTGTTTTCTTAAAGTCCGTCAAGTTGTAAGAGATCCCCTGCTGACTGGCTTCGTGCAGCAGTAATAAGATAAGGTACTTACTTATTAACAAATATAATTACAATGTATGTAAATGTATTGACAAGATTGTCATACGATTCGAATCGGGGTTGTCATGAGTCAGCCCCTGGTTACGGACCTTAATTTGGAGAAGACCTTGATAGTGATGATAGCAAGTGAGTGAACAAAATGAAATTTAATATAATGAAATGAAACGTCACAACTTATTTGACTTTAATTTGAATATCAAAGCCTACGGAGCAAGAGTATAAAAACATTAGAATCGAAACAGATCGGTCACCTAATTACCAACCTATATAGGTATTTGTCGACCCGACGGCATAGGATTTTACAATTAAAATTAGTTTCAAGAGTAGAACTACTGGGCCTGACTTATGATTCTCGTAACGCAATCATTAAGATTGGTTCAAATTGAGAATGGCATAAACCTTTTTCTTTTAAATTTCAATAATGATAATCCTTTCGATACTTATCACTTGTTACTTCAGCAACGACCGTAATTTGTCAAGTGCGAAAGTATGTAACTTTAACTTGTCATTATGCAATACCCAACGCATGTGTCTGTTACTCAGGACAATAAATTAGCGCATTATCAGTTAATTACGAGATAAATGTAATAATAACTCAGTGAATGGGAGATAAATGAGTGCCTAAGCTTAACATCCATCTTCGACTCTGATTAAGGGCTGAGGTGATCGATTTAGCTCAAGTAATCGACTGAGTGAGATTTTATATTATATGGTTAAATCGATTGCTTACTTGTTTGCCTCAGCCATCATATGCCCCACATAGGGGCACAGGCCTCTCCTTAAAGAAGGAGACTTAGGCAACGCGCTGCACTAGTAATAGGTACCCTTGGTGCTGCAATCCGTAGACCACAAGCTTGTTTGCCATCTTGGTGGATAAAAAAAAATATATTTACACATTTTTTTTCATACGAATGAGGTAGAACAAATGTTAATACCTACAAAGTCTCTAAAGTAAACACTAATTTCATTAATGACTAGTTGAGACATTATGAAGCTGATAAGGTATACGACAAACAGAAATAACTACAAGTATGTACAAAAACACTGATAAACAAGTTTTATTAAAGCTAAGCACAAAAACATTTATCGTGTCTAGTCATACGTGAAACGAAACTTGGAAAACTATGTGTTGAATGTGAGCCAACAAGATAATTACGAGTCGAGAGTGGGCTTTCAGCATTTAACTGGCAGAAGTGGGTTTGCAGTGAACTACCAAAACAATTTAAACGTTAATATATTATATCAGTGGCATACAAAGTAGCGCCACCAGTAGCTTTATAATAAACTTTGTGATAGTGTAATCCTTGCATACAAGCTCATTGCAGGGCTGGAAAGCTGATACGTATTTATTTAAATACGGGACCCGTGTGAACGGATTATTTATAGCAACGGGTGTTGGAAAGCGCCGAGGAAAGTCCGGCTACCGGTCTGTTTGCCGCCACGAGATGACGAGGCGAACACGTTCGGAAACTTAACGTTGAACATTTTTAGACAATAAATGATTTTTCATTTATATTTTTGAAACTTATTTGATTGTTAAGGAATAAGTTCTGTAATTAAATATTAATGCGTCTATATCTTCACGGTTTAATTTCCTGATACTGATAGGGAGTAACCAATGGCTGGATACACACCCGCATCATTATGTGAGGGACTGCTTCTTCTTAATAACCACTTTAGTCCTACGTGACAAGTGGTGACCCTATTGCCGCAATACTGCCTCCTCTTTTTGCCTTGTATAACCAGTGGTAAAATAAAAAGTCAAGTAGTCAAGATTGGGCACTAAGCAACTCAGAACTGTGATGGATACTATAAAATTAAAACAACAATAATAAAATTATGCTAAAAACAATTAGTGACATCTTGTAAATTTTATTTTACAGCGCACATAAGCCCTAATTGAAGTAGGTCAACTTATGCATCCCAAGATGAGTGTGATCTTCACTGATTTTTCCATATTTACTAGGCAAAGAAGCTTTGTGGCGCAGCTAATCGGAATTATTTGGTACAGATTGTTTTTGGGGATCTATGAATCTGTAAATGTTTAGTAACTTTAATTATTCCAAACTATGTCTTTTCTGTTTATTTATATATTTTATAAGTTATGCCAAATTGATGACTAGAGGTTTTGATGTATTTATATAGGTAAAGGCTAAATAAACTTTATATTTTAATAACTAACACAATGTATCTAATGTTGTAGAACACTAATCTTGAAATATTGCATGCCATGTTTATTGGTAACTGTTGATACCTAGTATAATGTGCCATCTTGTAAACACAGTCTAGCAATGAATGCATATTCTATTCTATTCTATTCTATTCTATTCTATAACCAGTCACCAGTAAGTAGACAAAAACCATGAAGAAGTATTATTCTTAGTTCTATTATTATTTATATATAGTTATATATATTCTACAACCACTGTAGGTTCTATCCACAGTTTAAACTTATTGTAGGTATGAGTCATACTTTGATTACATAATAGCCGGCTATTTTCGGCAGAAATTAACATTGTTAAATAGATTGTATTTTTGATTCAAAAGTGTTCTCAGAAACCTTTTTTAATAAATATTGTTTATTTGATTTGATCTGAGTAGATTGTCGCACTATATTTTTATATTGCTTAGTGACTTGCAATTGAAATGACTCTCTACTAATTTGGCTTAGAGGGTAATGCCTGTTGAACCGAAGGGTGTGGGTTCGAAACCTGCACATTAACATTTATGTGACGAACAATTAGAGGCAGTCTTGGTCTAAGTATTTTCTAAAAACATTATCCTGCACCTTGGCTTACAGAGAGTGCCTAGGCTAAAAACAAATTATATCCCTCTCCAGTCAATCTCGTACAATATAAACTTCTGAGAAATCGCTGCAATACAGTGTGTAGAGATGCACAACGACGCCACATTTATAATTCTGTTACAAATGGTGATCCAAGAAAAATATGGAAATTTCTAAAGTCTTTAGGAGTTGGTAAAATTCAAGAAAAAACATCTTTTGATAATTTCAACTATATATAATCATCTTAATCTTAATTTCTCTTCTGTTGTTGCCATGGTTTGCCTTATCAACAAAAAGGCGCATACGCTCAATCAACTTTCAGCGATCCCAACTCCTAACTTTCCTCCTTTTTCTTTTAGTCAATTCAATGATTGTGATGTTAAGAAGAGTATTTTGACCATTGCCTCCAGTGCTGTTGGTAGTCATTGTATTAGCCGTAAGATGATCATTCCCGTCCTTGACATAGTTGTACCCGTTATCACTCACATCCTTAATGCATCTACATCCTCCAGTACCTTCCCCGCGCATTGGAAAAATGCTTTCATTATTCCCTTACCTAAAAGGCAAATCCTATTACTTTTTCTGATTTTAGACCCATATCAATATCACCTTTCCTGTCAAAAGTCCTTGAAAGACTTGTTTATTATCAACTTAACACTTTCCTGACAAAAAACAGTCTGTTAAATCCCTTACAATCCGGTTTTTGTCCTGGTCATATTACGGTTACTGCACTCACTAAAATTACTAATGATATTTGTTACAGCATGGATACCAAACAACTCACAGTCATGTCACTGTTAGATTTCAGTAATGCCTTCATGACTGTCGACTTTGACCTATAACTGAGCATCTTACGCTCTCTTAACATACCTCGAACAGTGATAGACTGGTTTCACAGTTACTTGTATAGGCGCCGGCAACGCATTCGGTTAGAGTATACATGCTCTGACTGGTGCTCCACTTCAGTCGGTGTACCGCAAGGTGGCGTCTTGTCTCCACTCCTATTCTCTATTTTCATTAACTCTATTTCTCTCTAGCTATCTTCTCTCTACCACTCGTATGCAGACGATCTCCAAATTTACACACATGCCCCAAGTGATGACATAAATAATGCTATTCAAAAAATTAATGCTGATCATAACCAAATACTCGAATGGAGTACATTTTATGGTCTTCAATTAAACCCCATTAAGACTAAAGCTATTATAGCAGTCCAAAAATGATTTCACGACTTAATTGGGATTTACTACCACCTGTTGAACTTGATTCAATTATTAATCCTCACCTAAACTCAGTTCAAAATCTAGGTATTCTTATTGACAGTACCTACACTATCATGGATTCTACAACTGAAAGAGGTCAGTCGTAAAATTTTCGCTTCGATTGAGTCAATGAGACGGTTGCGTAATCTGTTACCTATTCCCACCAAAGTAACGCTCGCACAATCTTTACTTATTCCTATTCTTGATTATGCTGATGCTTGCTATATCAATATCATCGAGGAGCAATTTAACAAACTTGAGCGACTCCAAAATCTCTGTATTCGATTTATATTTGGATTACACAAATGTGATCAATTCGTCATCGCCGAATACCCATATTCTCACACTTCTTTATAACGTACTGTTCAATCCATCAACTCCTCATTATTTGAAAGAACGTTTTCAATTTATTTCTTCATTTACACTTACACTTCGCCCTTCGACTAGCTTACTTTTAAAAACACCTGCACATAACACCAACTAGTACAGCCACTCATTCACTGCAAGCTATACAGCTGTGGAACTCCTTTCCACTAAATATCAGGAGTTCACAATCCATTGCTATTTTTAAAAAACATGTTAAGGAACATTTTCATTCATACTAAAACTCTTACTTTAATACACCTGGTTAATATAATCTTCATTTTAAAGTTTATTATACTGTGTATGTATTTAGAACATAGGTATATATGTATTTATAATGTGTGAATATATATATTATATGTTTTTTTAAATATATATATATATATATATATATATACCATGACACCTATATGACCTTATTTGTCTACTTACTTTTCTTGTTTTTGTTATTTTTATGTGCAATAAAGTATATTCATATTCATATTCATGAATTTGTATTCGTTGTCAGGTATCCATAGTACAAGCTTTGCTTGGTTTGGTACCAGATGACGCTGTGTGAAATGTCCAGAAATATTTATTAATTGATTTGCCAGCGGCTCCGCCCGCCGTTATTTGCTTATCTGCGTCGAGCTCCTTAATTATTAATGAAGTTACTAATGAAGTTTGCTATAGCAAGATAAAGCTGTTGCTTTAGCTCGTTTACGCTCGGTTATAGTTATTTTCGCGAAAACTTTTGAAGTTTTCGGGATAAAATTAGCCTATGTGTTTATCCAGGGTGTCAGCTAGCTCCATACCAAATTTCATCTAAATTGGTCCCGCCGTTTGAGCGTGAAGAAGTAACAAACATACAAATACACTTACACACTGACAAACTTTCGCCTTTATAAAATTAGTGTTATTATTATTATATTATGTTTTTTATTATTTTTACCTTTACCTAAACTGAGATCTATTTTTTATAGATTTTTTACGAGTGTCCTTTATAGGATTTATCTGTTAAATGGTAGATTCATTTTATAATGAGTTTATTAAAAAAAGGTCACATTTAATAGCCTACCTATAATCTGTTAGAAAATTTTGATTAAAGCCCGTCTTACACGTAATATGTCTTGCTATAATTTATATTAATCTATATTATATCTCCATGTGTGATGATCTTTAGAGTATAAAACAGCTTCTACTTTCTAATTTCCTATATAAGGGTCTGAGTAAGTACCTACTTATATAGGTTCCTATATAAGTAGGTACTTACTCAGAAAAGAAATTAAAAGTAGGCCAAAAAACCACACACTTTTGGTATGTATTATTTTTTATCATTAAATCTCAGAAAAGCTATAAATTATTATTTAAGAACACAATAAAGTACAATTACATATTTCAGCAGATTAACTAAATAGTGAATTCTAGGAAAACCGTTCAGCACAGTCATAAATTAGTACTTTCGAAAATTAGATAAATTTACTACAAAAGACTACCAATTTCCGAACGCACAACAGAATTAGTAAATAATTTACAACCTGTATAGTGTTGCCTGCAACAAATTTTGCTAAGATTTAGTAGAATCAGTCGCTACACGCAATGAAAGTGTTGCTGGCTCATGTGATTTTCTTGTCCACTATTTATTAATCATTTTCTAACATGCAAGCGCCTGCTGGGCAACGCAGAAAGTTGAAGCTGTCACTAGCTGTTTTATACTATAAATCAAAATATTCTACCATATTTATCTACCGTTCACAGTAACCATAATTCTAATTTATTACATCAATCTAACAATTAACAGTAAATTGGTATAAAACAGCTAATTGCAAAAAAGTTTTTGACTATGATATTTGCTTATACCAGCAGGTTTAAAAAATATTGATAATCGCATTCTAATTTAAATTTTATATTTTTCGACAATTAGTTCAATTTACAACACTTTTACTGTCTAAAAAACTTAACACACCTCCACTGTACTTTATGAGACTGTGTAGTCTAAATAGCCGACTGTTTTGTACATTTGTGCAAGATTGGCATAGTGTGTAATATAACATAACAATAATATTATAAAGGAGAAAGTTTGTAAGTGTGTTTATTATTTGTAGTGTGTTGTTTTGTTACTTCTTCACGCTCAAACGGCTGGACCAATTTTGACGAAATCTGGTATGGAGGTAGCTGACACCTTGGATTAACACATAGACTACTTTTTATTCCGAAATAATCTAAAGTTCCCGCGGGAATAACTATACCCGAGCTTAAACAGCAGCATATAGCATACTTTATTAGTATAATATTAAGAATTTCCACGTCGATAACCAAATTTAGGTCGGGCGGAGCCGCTGGCAAAATTTAGTACTAACTAAACGACGGTTTTGCTCTGTACTTACTTACACACACACTAGTATACATATTGGTGTTATGTAGGACGTGCCAAGGTTTTGTAGACATACTATATTTGCGTCTGCCATATGCATACAGAAAAGTAATTGCTATAAGTTTTCACTGTAGATACTCTCTACTGAGTGTAGTTAAGATTTATAATAAAAAGTTGTACAGCGATTTTACCGGTTACTGTAGCAACTAACACTTTACATAAAAGTATCGACTGTTCCAACTCATGGTATACGTACAATCTTGTTTGTCTGTATTATTTATTACTAGCTGCTGCCCGCGACGTCGTCCGCGTGAACGCTATACTATAACATCACTTTTTGTGAACGAAACCATAGCGCGATCTAATTCGACAACAACGCCATCTAGTTAGCAAATAGGAGGCATTTTTATATGGTGAAAAAACACATCCAAGTTATCACTTTACACGGTTTTTTAACATAAAATAAATGGCTATGTGTGAGTAGAATAATTAATAATTAAGAAGCAAGTCAAATATGCGTCGTTAGGTTACACGTTGTTACAAGAAATAAAGGTTCACTGCTCGTTCCCCGTAGGTGATAGCGTGATAATATGTGAGCTGTATGTTGACCCGTCTTGTTAATAATATTCGTGCCAAATTTGAAGTAAATCCATGCAGTACTTTTTGAGTTTATCCCGAACATACATACAGACAAACAGACAAACAGACGAACAGATAAACAGGCAAAAATTCTAAAAACTATATTTTTGGCTTCGGTATCGATTGTAGATCACACCCCATGTATTATTTTAAAAAAAAATTGAATGTACAGTTTTGACTTTCCTACCATCTTATTATATGTATGGATTAGCAGCATATAAATAAATGTAGATCAATACCTATGGATTTCAATTTATTTTAATAAAAATCATGTTTTTAAGCATATATTTTGGCTATTGCGGCCATTATCAATGCTTTCAAATAATAGAAATTAAAATAAATAACAATATGTCACTTAAAATAAATAGTGTAATTTATAGTATTTATTGCCATTTTTATTTATATTTTTTTTTACGATTTTCATTTATTTTTAGAAATCAATAGCTTCATGTTTACTATTACAAGTTCTCGACTAAAAGGCGCGCTTTCAACATTAGTTGCATCTCAGTTCTGCGGACTATGTAAAACAGCTCTGCTATAATTCTCACTTGTTCTCTTACATGAATACTTTGTACGGTCCAAACCTTGAAGCTATCAAAGGATCACTCAGCTTTGATCGTATCTAAAGTCGCATGCCGACTCTCTTCATATTTATTGAGAACTGACTCGTTTTGTGATAGTTATTGACCCTTCTGAAAAAATCTTCTTGGTCTACTTCTGTCAGTTGCAAATTAAGAACGTTGTACGTCACTAAATGGTGAAGCGACGAACACTTACTATTGGCTGTGTTTCGGAAGGCGGATTTTATAGGCTGCTTGGCCGCTTTTGGTTTTACGGAGTTTTAAAGTTTTTCGATAGTTATCTCTTATTCTAGTCCAACGTTCTTTACATTTGTTTCTTGTAGTAGAATAAAAAAGTTAATGACTTGCGTAAAGTAAAATATGGTGTTCTTTAACATTTTCTTTGACCTAAAATTTTTTGACCATTTTTAATTAACTGATTCTTCAGCATTATTTAAAATTCATAATTGTACCGTAAATGGCAAACCTATTGAAAAAGAAGGACTATGTCAGACTATACACCATATGAAGTAATAATCCGAATTGGTAGGAAACACAATAAGACCCTCATGACAAGGTTTAAACTAAATATGTAGGGTCCCGCAGTAAAAACACCCTTATAGTTTTATCATGTTCGTCCGTCCGTAGGAATATGACTCAAATTTGGCGTAGTAGAAATTTGAGCCGTATTGACAAAATCTATTACATATAATAAAATGGTAGGAAAGTCAAAATTGTACATTGATTATTTTTTTAAAAGAATACTTGGGCTGTGATCTACAATCGATACCGAAGCCAAAAATATAGTTTTAAGAATTTTTGTCTGTTTGTCTCTTTGTCTGTATGTATGTTCGGGATAAACTCAAAAAGTACTGCATGGATTTAATTCAAATTTGGCACGAATATTACTAAGAAGTCGGGTCAACACATAGGCTGCATATTATCTCGCTATCACCTACGGGGAACGAGCAGTGAACCTTTATTTCTTCAACTCATTCTGTAACAACGTGTAATCTAACGATGCATATTTGACTTGCTTTTTAATTATTATCTATTCTACTCACACATAGCCATTTATTTTATGTTAAAATACCGTGTAAAGTTATAACTTAGATGTGTTTATTCACCATATAAAAATGTTTCCTATTTGCTAACTAGGTGGCGTTGGTGTCGCATTAGATCGCGCTATGGTTTCGTTCACAAAAAGTGATGTTATAGTTATACGTCGCGCATTCCCGATTCGACTCTCGTGTTGTGCGGTCGTGTTTTCGAGCGTCAAGTGCTCTTAGTGTGCTCCGTGCAGTGGTGACTCAGCTGGTGCGCATTCCTGTGTGGTGTTTTGCCTCAGCGCTGACGACCTCGAATTGTTGTTTGGATTATTGCCCGCAATTCCTGGAAAATCGGCCTGAGTGTTGAAGCGCTGCTCGGCAGTGTGTATTGGCTGGGAAATTGCTTCTCGGCCCGCTCTGAGTGTGTTTGTGCGTTCTTCAACGCGCCCATAACCGAGTGTTTATCGAAGCGATACTGTGCGTTTTTGTGCGTGAGTGTGTGTTCTCGTAGTCGCGGAACTACTACGCATAGCGGTGACCCTCGCTTGCCTCTTTGACTGTTACCGGTTCGCCCGGTCTGAGTCCGGCTTTGTGTTAAATCGCTAGCGTAGTATTTCCGCTTCAGCGGTTCGCCGATCCGTGCATTCTCGCGTTTTAAGTGTCGATTGCGTTTTAGTTTGTAGAAATCCAGTTCCGAGTGCTCAAGGGCTGGTGGTTGAGATCGTATAGCTCTTTTCAGAGTTGCGGTCTACCTAAAAGTTTCTCGTTCATAAACGTCTCGTTGCTGGGGGGAAACCTAACGGTGACAACGTAACCCCGGCCGTAGGAGTAGGAGTTAGGTACACACCAGGCAATTCGTAGCACTGCGGGGCGCCTGGCCACATTTAGGTATTCTTGCTCCTCGCCAGCAATGGTGGGGAGTCACTAGGTACTCACAAGCGACACCTCAGCCACTCCCGCGCGATGGCTGAATTACTCACCGGTATGTCCCGGGACCAAATAGGGGCGTTCATAAGGGCATGCCTTCGTGAACACTCAGATTTGGTCCAATCCTGCATTTCAGAGGATGTGGCTGCCCACATTGCGTACGACAAGTCGATACCCTCCCTGTTGTCGCCGCGTTCCGCGTTTCGCTCGCTCTCTCGCTCGCGCTCTCGCTCGCGCTCTTGCTCGCGCACTCGCTCGCGCTCTCTCTCCCGCGAACCCCGCTGTCGCGACCCGCGTGTCGCTCGCCGCGCTCTTCGGGCCTCTGTGCCCAATCGCCCCCCCACTCCGGTAGCCGATGAGACCCTTTCTCGGTCTCTCGCTACCCCGCCCCCCGCAACCTCCGAAACCGCACCCCGGTCTCCAGCAGCCGTAATGTCCGCTGAGTCGGCGTTGTCCGAGGACGACGAAGGCTTCAAAGTGGTTGGCCTGGGGACCAAAAAGGGTAAAAAGCGGAAGAAGTCCGCCAAGTCCAAAAAGGCTTCGGCGGCATCCGCCCTGGAGTCTTCTACTCCTCCTCCCTCCGATTCCGAGGCTAAGCGCCTCAAAGCGCCTAGCGCTTCCGCGTCCCCGTCCCCGTCCACCTCGGCGGCCAGCCCTGAGCTAGCCGCCATGGACACAACCCCCCCCGCCGCCACCTCTTCGCAGTCCGACTGTCCCACTTCGGGACGGAAGGATAAATCTCCGCCGCCCATTGTCATCAAAGACAAAGGGGCCTGGCCGAACATTGCTAACGCTATGAAGGCCAAGCGTATCAATTATACGCACGCCCGCAATGATGCCGAGCGCGGCATCAAAGTGCAGGTCCCGACACCGTCAGATTTCCGAAATCTGACGGCCTTCCTCACGGCTCAAAAATATGAGTACCACACGTACTCATTGGCCGAGGAACGCGTTTTAAGGGCAGTCATAAGGGGAGTCCCTAGGGAATTCTCCACCAAGACTGTCCAGGACGACTTAATCGTCCAAGGGGTACGGGAAGTACATCGTATGTACAATGGCCGAAATAAGTCAGAGTGCTACGACATGGTGCTCGTAGTACTAGACCTGACAAAAGAAGGCAAAGCCATCTTTAATATTAAAGATGTTTGCAGCCTCAAAGGCATCAGGGTCGAGACTCCGCACAAGCGGTCGAACCCGAGTCAATGCCACCGATGCCAGCTATATGGCCACGCGCAGCGCAACTGCAGACGCAGACCGCGCTGCGTCAAATGTCTACGCGATCACGCCACTCCGGACTGTGATCGCGATCGCTCTAACGCATCCGACCCGGTCGCTTGCGTACTCTGTGGGAGCGAAGGCCACCCAGCGAATTACCGCGGGTGCCCCAAAGCTCCCAAACAGAGCTCGCGTAAACCCAAACAGGGTAAATCGCGTCCCCCCGCCCCCCGCCAACAGGCTCCGCTCGTGCCTGCACCTCTCCCCGCTGTCAACGCCTGGAGCCGTCCTCCAGCGCTAGTCGTCGCGTCCAAATCGAAGGAGACAGACAAACTTTTGTCTACTCTCCCCGGGCCCGTCTCAGTTACGGGTATTCCCTACCCCGCCCCTCTCATGTCTCGGGACATTCCGCGTCCAGCGCCTATGAGAAGTGCTCCCGCACCTCTCGCGCATACGCGCCTTGCCCCCCCGCGCCCCTCTTTCGCGCTGCCCTGCAACGCCGTTCACACGGCCGAGCAGCAGCAGCACCTCGGCATTCTCGCCGAGATTTCTTGGGCCTTCGACGCGGCCAATTTCGAGATTGTGTACGCCGAATACGTACAGATCACCGAGTTCACTCAAATGCTCAGCTTCATGGCTAAGCATCGCGATTTCTTCGCCGCCCTGCGCAGGGTAGCTCCAAAACCTTAGAACCAAAATGGATTGCACAACCGCGCGCGAAAAACCCCGGTCCGTCTCTATAGGCTATTTTAACGCCAACGGTCTCCGCAACCAAAGAGAGGAATTATCGCAATTCCTCTCGTCCCAAAAACCGGACGTCTTCCTCATCCAGGAAACGTTCCTAAAGCCCGCCGTCCGTACCCCTTCGATCGCGAACTATCGCACCGTCCGTAATGATAGAACTGTCTCCAATCTCGGAGGCACTCTCATCTATTACAGGCGCTCCCTGCATTGCTCCCCTATCGATCCTCCACCACTTACGAATTTAGAAGCATCCGTCTGCCGCCTAGCGATGACCGGCCATCAGCCGATCATCATTGCATCGGTTTATCTCTCTCCCCTAAAAGACTTGCTCGAGAGCGACCTTCAGTCGCTCTTAAGTTTAGGCGACGCCGTCATTCTTGCCGGCGACCTAAATTGCAAGCATCGCCGCTGGAACTCTTCTGTAACTTCACGGAGAGGCAGACTCCTTGACGATTTAGTTGACAGACTAAACTTTGACATTATCGCTCCCATGACGCCCACTTTCTTTCCCCACAATACTAGGAACAACCCCGACGTACTGGACATAGCACTTCTAAAGAATGTAAGGCTAAGCTTTCGTTCTATAGAGGTGCTTGACGAACTTGACTCGGACCACCGCCCTGTCATCCTCCGATTAGGTTTCCCTTCGGACTCTCCTCCCGACACTAGAACCGTGACGGACTGGGATAAATTTGGGCAATTGCTCGAAAATCCCAGCTCGCCACATCTAGACCGCGTTCCCAACGTAATCTCTTCCGCGACCGATCTAAACGTAGCCATCGACTCTCTCACTAGCCACCTGACCGCCACCGTTGGCGAGTGCTCACGACAGGTGCCGGTTGGTGATTATCACCACTTAATCCTGCCTCAGCACATCAGGTCGCTAATGACTGAGCGTAACGCGGCCCGCCGCGCACGCGATCGCGCTCCCACTATCGATAATAAAGCTCGCTACAACGACTTACACCGCCGTGTAAGAACCGCTGTAGCTGAGCTCCGCGCCCAACGTTTCGGTGATCTTATGGAGAACATTTCTCCCTCTCACCAAGCTTATTGGCACTCAGCCAGAGCTCTAAAATCCGAAACCGCAAACTCTCTCCCTCCGTTATCTCGTCCCAACAACGTTCCCGCGTTCAACGACGACGAAAAAGCGGATTGCCTAGCGTCTAGCCTCCAAGCCCAATGTGCCTTAAGCACACAGCCCTTCGATCCCGACCACGTGCGCGAGGTAGACGGCGAAGTGGAGCGCAGAACTTCTCTGCCTCCACAAGACCCCCTGCCCCCTGTCACTGTCGACAAAGTCGTACAGGTCATCAAAGACCTACGCCCCCGTAAGTCCCCCGGTGCGGACGGTATCTCTAACGATATCCTAAAGCGCCTCACTCTGCCCCTTGTCTGCCTCCTAGTAGCGATCTTTAACGCTGCTATGGAACATTGCATCTTTCCATCTCAATGGAAAGATGCAATTGTTATAGGCATCCATAAGCCAGGTAAAGCTCGTACCGAGCCGTCCTCCTATCGCCCCATAAGTTTACTAAAGGCCCTTGGTAAACTCTATGAACGCCTCCTTCTCGCCCGCCTACGGAACGCTATAGTCTCCAGAGGCATTTTAATAGACGAGCAGTTCGGCTTCCGTGCCAAACACTCATGCGTCCATCAAGTCCTCCGCATAACGGAACATATTCTCACTGGCTTTCAGCCAGCGTTAGGTAAGACCCGTCACACGGGCGCTGTCTTCTTCGATGTAGCGAAAGCTTTCGACAAAGTCTGGCACAACGGTTTAATTTTTAAACTGTACAACTTTCAGTTGCCAGATCGTCTCGTGCTCATCATACGAGACTATTTGTCGAATCGTAGCTTTCGCTACAAAGTCGAAGGCACTCTCTCTTCCCCCCGTCCCATAGAAGCAGGAGTCCCGCAAGGGTCCGTGCTCGCCCCCATCTTGTACCTTCTGTACACTAACGACATCCCTAAAACGATAGGTACCAACCTAGCCCTCTTTGCGGACGATACCACTATCTATACCACAGATAGGCAAGTGAGTCGAATCACTGAGAGACTCCAACCCGCTATCACCGCCCTAGGCGAGTGGTTTCGGAAATGGAGAATCGAGGTGAATCCCGACAAAAGCTCTGCCGTCCTTTTTACCCTAGGCCGCCCTCCGCGGCCTTCTCCCCTTTCTCTTTTCGGTCGTGCCATTCCCTGGCAAAATAAGACCAAATATCTCGGTGTGACCATGGATAGTCGTTTGAACTTCCAAGCTCACACCAAAATAGTCAGAAACCGAGCCGCTTTTGTCCTCGGCGGTCTCTATCCCATGATAGGCAAGTATAGTAAGATGTCGCTTAGAAATAAGCTTAATCTTTACACAACTTGTATCCGCCCCATACTAGCTTATGCTAGCGTAGCCTATGCGCTGTCCAAGCGCAATCTCCACAAACTCCAGACCCTCCAAAACCGCTTTCTCAGAGCGGCCTCTGGAGCCTCTTGGTACGTTCGCAATGCGGACCTACACAGAGACTTCGAACTTCCCACGATTCCCCAATACTTTAAAGACTTGGCAGTCCGCTTTTTCGAGCGTACGCAAAATCACCCGAATCGTTTAATTGTGCAATCCACAACGTATCGTCCCCCCGATCGACCCGGTCACGGTCGTAAAACTATTGTTAGGCGGCCTCGGCACGTACTAACGTCCCCAGATGACGATCTCGCTGTCCGGATAGCGAGATTAGTCTCTACGACCTCCCTGAATAGGGCCTCCCTCCAAACACGACGCCGACGTCCCCGGGTTCGTCGGCGCCCACAAGGATACACTAGGTATCAAAGAGTGCCGGGGCGCTTCTCGCCCCCACTCAATTGCAATCGTACCCGCGTAACGGGGAACTCCCCTCCTGGCGGTGACTCACCTTCGGGTTCGAGACTCACGCCGGTCGGCCCTTGAGCGTTGGGCGCTATATGGGCTGAGGCTCCTTCAGAGTCTCGCCCGAAAAGTCCGGTGAAGCAGTAATGGCTGCAACAGCCAACTGCATAGTCAGCTCAGAAAAAAAAAAAAAAAATATACGTCGCGGGCAGCAGCTAGTTATTAAATAAAATGTAACAATAAACTGTCTACTGTTCGAGTAGGGGGGGTTAAACAGCCTTCTAATTTTGGTAGCTGATGATTTTCAATCTATAGCGTGAGTCAGCATAAGCTTTTAACATTCCTTGTTGCCTTGCTTTCGTTGTTGTGTAAGTTAGTCACATTATTAGAGCTAGTTTAGAATCAATAGTTTATTTAGTACATTACTGACAATTTACACATAAAAAGTCCATAAAATGTGGCTACAATGCGGAATAAACGTAATAGTTTTTATTAAAACTTACGTAAGAGTAGCTTAACTACCTATACTTGATAGACATAACAAAATCTCTTTGAAAATTTGCCTCTCATCACGTCGACTTTTACTGCAGATATAGAGAAATGGACAGTGCATTTCCTAGCCAGATATGCAAAAAAATTGGTTGTTAAGGTGTGACAGAGAGAAAGAGAAACTGTGGTGTATTTTGTCTCTTTATAAACTTGTTTTAATAAACATTAAAAAACAAAGTGGTTAACGTTGAAAGAAAGATAAAAGAGACCACAGTTTCACTTTGACTCTTTCTAAAGTGTCGCAAATTTTGTAAGGCTTATTGCGCAAGCAAAGCGAAGCAATGCTTACAGAACTTCAATTCTATGAATTTTACAAAAAGGGAATTTTTAATTCTAAAATAAACCGTTTTATAAAAAAATAAGTACTTAGTTTTCACCTATTTGTCTTGCGATATTGTTCCATATTTCAGCTCGTCTATTCTATAAAGGATCTTTCTCCTTATTGTATGAAGCATTGTTTATATTTTATAATTCTTCATATTCGCTTTCAAGAGCAATGAAAAGCGTTTCGTCCATGATGGATGAATAATGTAATATTGGTTTACGTACAAGACCCGGACTGGGCGACCTGGGCGCGCCGCTGCATACTTTGCTACAGGGCAGAAGAATACCGTAGAAAACAAATTAAAATACCGAATAGGGCAAAAAATAGTTTGTCTACGTAGGTTTAGACATTTTTAACTTAAGTTCATACAAAAAAACTTGCGAGGTTTTCAAGTTACTGTTTGCCTTTGTTAGGCTGAGACTGTGTCAAAAAACTATGTACTCGTACTAACTTTACTGAAATGTACAAATTCGGCTCATTTTTAAAAACTGTCCTATTGTAAGGTAAACAATCACGCGTTCACCCTTATACATAAGCTTCTCCTCTTGCCACACGCCAATAAAACTCATTAAAATCTCAATAAAACTCATTAAAATCTTAATAAAACTCATTAAAATCTCAATAAAACTCATTAAAATCTCAATAAGAAGAGTTCATTTTTCTAAGCCTTAGTTTTGAGGATAAAAACAATTTAATTTTTTTTGACCACCTTACCCTTGCTTACCCGCGAACTTTTTTTTATTTCTGAGGCAATCCGCATTATAACACATTCTGTTAAAATTCCAGGCTTATACCTACTTCGGTCTAACGTAGGCTTCGTAATATAGGGCTCCGTTGGCAGAATTTGGGAACGAAACCTTAAAAATAAGAATTAAGCTTAAATTTTAAGGCGTGAATAAAAAAAAACCTAAAAAATTAGAACATTAAGTAAACCGGAACCCTGAAGCAGAGGGCGAGCGTTGTGGTATAATTACCTTTTCTGTGGCATTTGCGAATTGCAACGGCTAGGCCTAGCCTATGCAGACTGGCCACACACCCTCTTTTAACCAACCACTTTAGTCCACCTTGACAGGTGGTGAGCAGCTCATCGGTGCAGTGCAATTTTATAATTTTAGAGAGAGAGAGAGAGTGTGAGATATATAGAGCGAAGTACTTTTTTTATTAAATGGCTATAAAATTTACACTATTTACAACTCTAGCAGCTTTATATCTAGCGTAAAACTGTGTCTAAGTTTTAGACCTGTCCATCGATAGCCACCAGACAAGATGTTACGCGAAAAAAAACCTCATTCCTCAGATGTCTGTATGGATTAAATATTTTTTTTTTACTTATATGGGCTTACGATGAGATAAGAGGCATAAGGCCTGTAAAATGTAATCGAAAGCAAAAAACTAATACTAAAGTTATATAGTTTAAAGCTGTCACAAAAATACAAAGAGACGCATAAAATGACGAGGCGAACCTATAAAGATTCCGTTTTTCCATTTTGCAACGGAATCCTAAAGAAGTACCGCAACGTTAAAGTTCTTTAGCGAGATAAATTAGCGTTCCACTTAAAATTTACCGGCTTAAGGAGACTGATTACGCAATCCAAAAGTAAAAATAAGTTAAAAGTTAATTTTATCAAGTAATTAACCACTCTAGATAAGTGGTGTACGTGGCAGCTTTAACGGTAATCATTGGTTTGGAGAGTTGACCGCGTCCTACAAGTAGAGGGAGCATAAATGGTCGCTGGAGTACGAATACGAAATCAGGCTAGGGGGGGAGTTATTTAACTTAGAGAACAAAAACAACCTGATCTCGAAATTATTATAATTTTAAACATTAATTCTTTGCTTACAGTTTTTTGTAATTAAAGAATAGACTAACGCAGCGTTAACCAAGCTGTCTGTGGACCATCAGGGGCTAGAGAAGGGCCTTCATAAAATGTTTCTATCATTGAAATTTTTCGGAATTTTTTATTTGTGTATAAAATTACAAATTTGTCTCGAACTTGCCTTGGAACCATGAAGGCCCTAAATAACATTGTAAACTTTCGCGGTTGTTATCAAAATGTTTATATGTTTTGGGCTTTGCGAAAATGGGTTTAAATTGTCAAGTATGTGGAATCCAGTGGTTGGATTGTGCAAAAAACGTTTACAGCATAAAATGTGTGCATCTAGTAACAGCGTCAGTCTAGTTACAGAGTGTGGACAATCGAGTGGACCGCCCGAACAAGACTATGAAACTAGACGCAGTCTTCGTAAATAAACGAGGGTAGTAAGAAAATACTGACCGTAACCGTATAATATGAAGGCCCTGCTGGAAATCGTCATAGCAAAGTGGAAGGTCTGTCAGGAGTTGCTTCTTCAAATTCTTTAGAAGTTGAGAGAGGCAGCCAGCAATTAAGCCGGTGTTCTGTATTTACGCACTTTTTATGTATTTACTTACAGTACCTAATAGACAATTTTCGGATTTATGGAAGACTGCCCTACATTTATGTAGTGACCACAAAGGGAATTGATCAGAGCCTTATGAATTACAAGCCAGAGGCTATGACTTTTCTCATTTCTAAGGTGATGGAGTATGCGATAAAGTCACAAGTTCTAATAACCTTGAAATACGCAACCTGGTCAGCGATGGCCAATACGACATTCACCATAGTCGATCGACCAGTTATCTTCTAGTCTAAATTACACGCCGATAACATGGCATGTTCCTAGACACAGTGATAGGGTTTAGCACCAGGGTCTACTATCATAGTTGCCACTTTAGAGACTTTCCAAGGGTTTGTGCAAATTGGTGCCTTCTGTCTGGCTGATGCAGAAGATCTGTAGTTGACGGGAGTTCTTTCGATAGAATATGCATTAACTCTGTGTGTACTGCAAGGCTCTATCCTGTTTCCGACAATACATTTTTTTTGAATTCAGGGACCTACCAGTAAATGAATTTGGGTTAATTAGTATTTCTGTAACTATTTGTTTATATTATAATATAATTGCGTACTTTGAGCATAAAAAAAAAATTAGTGTCGGACAACCGTCCGGAATCGTGACAACTTGTGCCTTTCACTTTTTATGTCTGTCTCTCTCGCTCTTAGGCGGGCTAACCATGCCGCGTGCCTCTCACTCGCTCTCATTGTGAGCGCATAACGTGAGCGGAGCGTAACGCAGTTTCTTGAAGTGTCACCCGGCAAACCAATTTATAAGACGTTGTCACGTCCAAAACTTGAAAGGATTGTCTATTTAAATTACTGCGTCATAATTTTTTAATAACAAAAGTAATGAAAAATACTGTATTTTTATAATTTATATATATTTTATTTTTAATATGCTTAAATACTTATATACCTACTGTTTTGTTTTGTATATAATACATAGAAAACACCCTAACTCAAGACAAACACATGTTCATTACAAAAATGTTTGACCTGTGCGGGGATCGAAGCTATGCCCTTTCTGTTACCCACTGGACATTTAATTCTATGCATACAGCTAAAACGTGTGCAGGCGCAATAGTACATGAATAGACGAAAGGTTAGAAACGTTCAATTAGATGGTAGATAGCCGTAATGGTGCTTATTTATCCGTCAGTCGAGCGAAGTGCGGCGTGACATGTTGTTCTGGATTGATTGGATTTCTAGTGTGTGGAATCTGGTCACATCCCACAGCATGGTTACTTTGTACAGACGGACAGACAGTAGTAGGTATAATAATAAGACGATAAGTTATATAAGACATAATATAGTATTATTATAAGTGTCATCCTGACTAAGATTGGGTGTACTACGCTGTCTATCTGTTTGTCTGTCCGTCTGACCTTTAAAGGGCTCTATCTTCTAGACCGAAGAAGGTAGAAGTCTGAATTTTTTACAAAATATGTGTTTCGATGGCGGATTACGTCAAAAATAATAAAAAGTTCAAAAAGTAAAATATGGGGTTTCCTAGACAATAAATGCGTTTTCGTTGTTTTTGCTCTATGGTTACCAACTCTACCATCAGTACCACATAAAATAAGCCTGAAACTTGCAGTGATTATAGTGTGAGCTCTAAAGTATAACAACAAATAATAAAAACTGGACAAGTGCGAGTCGGGCTCGAGCCATTAACATTATAAATTAATCCATAAGCGTCATCTAGTAAAAACACTCTAAAGCTTTACTTGGTTTGATGGTGCTGTGTGTATCAAATGTCCAAAAATATTTTTTATTAATATTAAAGGTAACAATTACATATTTGTTTCGGTCGTTAGCCTCAGCTGATATACGCCCCACTGCCGAGGTACAGGTCCTCTCTTAAGGAAGGAGGCTTAGGCAATAGTCCACCACGCAGGCCTAGTGCAGGTTGGCGGACTTTGTCGAGCTAATAGCCACTCAACTGTCAGTTTTTAAGACGCAGTACTACCTAAATTTCTTTTCTTTTTGGCAAATGTTTCTCCAGATCCGCTAAGCAGATCCGACTCAAATTAATTTTCTGTGTTTTTCGTTATATGGTTCAGGAACTGAAAAACATGAAAACACGAGTAATCAACTTCTATTCGATAGAAAAAAATCCTAAAGTGTGCCCTTTTCTCTGTTTTTTTAAAGTTTTGTCAAAGAAATCTCCAAAGCCCAAAGTGCTATTAGTTAACAAATTTGCTAAAGCATAGCCGTGATAGTGCTTTAAATCCTGACGTAATTTGTTCATAATATTTATTTATGAGCATTGCAATAACACTAGGAGGATTTCTTGCATGTCACCAACCCTTTAAAAATCTAATCACTTCCTTCTTGAAGAACCTCGCACTGTTATTACCCATGAAAACATGGATATATAGGTTTTTAATAAGCTCCAGCATCAAAAAAAGTTTTCCAATGCTATCTGCAGGTAAATAAAAGAAAAACAAGACGCGAGCTATGTCCTATTCTAGGACACGCGAGGCGCCCGTTCATACAGGTTTTTTTTAAAGGAGGAAAACAAACAGTCAAATAATGTGCAAAACATTTTTGTTTGCGGAAACAAAAAAACACGTAGGTATTTTTAATTATTATGATAATCAAGAATCTTAATTTAAATAATGTCGTATGGTGTTTATTATCTACTAACCACTTATAGAGCGCGCTTACAATTTTTAACATCAAAACCTCGCATCCTACTCGATAGTAGGGGTGCAACTCCTAGAAATACAAAAAGAACATTATTTCACGCGTGAACTCCTTTAGATTTTAGTAATGTTATTACATATAACATATTTTTAATATATAAGATATTTTTTTTATATAAGAGGAATATACGACCTACTGCATTGAATCTTAATGTTATCAAATCAATCAATCTTTTATCAAATTGGGCTATGTCATTTACTAGGCTGAGTTTTTTATGTTTATAATAGGTACTTACGTTATGTGTAGTTACAACTTGTTTTTCCCCTTAATGAAATACCACCGCTGGCGATTTAATGTATTGGCTAGTTATGTAAATATATTTTCTTTATTTGTTTTAATACCAGTTTTATTAGTTGCTAGAACTGCAGATCGTTTAAGCCACGTATACACTAGTAAACAATGTTTCTGATACGCCTAAGGGTATAAATATTATATTTTCTGTGCCTAGGTCTGCCATCCGTCCGGGTTGCCCCGGATTTGTCCTAGTTTAGAGGGCGTCCGGGGATCGTCTGGGCGGGGTTTTATTTATAGTCCGGGTTTAAAAGTTCCTAAAAACTTTAAGAACATTTCGTTTTGGCAATAGAGTAAAAAATGTGTTAAGACTGCTAACAGCATCTTAAAACATTTAAAAAGACTTCATTTGGATTATTTTTTTTTCTGAGTAGCTTCAGGAAAGAAACCGTTCACATGTCCGGGTTCTAAGCTCCAAAGTCCGAAGTCCGTGGTTTTCTCCCTTCTTGTCCTAATTGCCAGATTTAAGAGATAGCCACCCTAACTGTGCCTAAAGCATGTAGTGAAGGTAATGTTAAATTCCAAGTTTATGAACCCGCTGTTTCTTTTTGTATAAGTAAACATTGTAAACAAAAAAAATATCTATTGTTTAATTTGCACATTTTTCTAGTAGACAAAATCAAAATATTTATAAAAAATAACTGGCCAAGAGCATGTAGGGTCTTGTTTAATCTAGGGTACTGTAACCGTTACTACACATTTAATCTGTGCGTGTACCAAATTTTAGCACTGTAGCCGTATTAACAGTCTCTTAATAAAATGGCTGTAACATGCGGACGGACTTACTAACCAGACAAAAACCCGGTTTTGGTCACAGAATCCTAAAGTCATTTACACTCATAAATTTTTAGAAACCAGCACGACAAAATTATATTTGAAGAACATTTTTATGTAGGAATATAGAAAGTGCAGACTATTTCCGCCAGTAGCCGCATTACGTGGCGTTCAATTAGCGATCTGCGGCGCACATCCATCACGATACAATCTGCAAGGTCCATCGCCGCGCCGCCCGTACAGTGGCGGACGAAGGCGCTTCTCGGATAAGGACATCGTTAGGTACAAACCAAAGGAATTCATTTCTCATACAGTAGCACATTACTTATGAATTAATCATTACAACAATACATTTGGGGCCAGAAAAGAAAGGTCGCCATCTACTGTCTCTCATCTTGTCATAAACTCAGAGCGGCGCCAGTAAGGGTTCTCAATGAAGGCATGAATTTTGCATCGTTACCGTCGAGTCTACTCACACCCTTAGAAAATATGAGCTTACGTCACCTTAAAAGAAATTGCAGAAATTTTAAAGAAAAGCAACATTTGTGTAAATGCCCTCGCCAGTACCTCCAGATAGCTGATAAAATTACATGAGTAATTAAGATGAAGAGAGCAAAGTCTCGAAAGATCGATCGACTACGTTAATCGGAACTTTCAGACTCTTCCGCCATTTGCTGGAAATAAAAGAAAAGAAAATTGTCTCGTGGTATGGTATTATTTGTACCTATTAAGTATTATTAACTAACTATGGTTGTAAATTAAATATATTACCCCCTTATTGGGATATATTTTTTTGGATCGCAACAGTTTTAGCCGTAGTTTTCATTATATGTAGCTATATTCTCTTCGTTCTTGGTTCATATATATTTTGCGGCCAAAAAGGTACCACATTTCTAGGTTAAGTAACTTTAAGATCAATACATATAGTCAGATTTTCCTCGTTTTCTTAATCACCTCTTTAAATAAAAATGTAACTTGTTATAAGCTATAGGTATTTAGCGTAATAAGGTTTGTAGTATTTCTATATTCTTCAAAATTGTAATTGCTTTATTTTCTAGTCAGTAAGTAATCATTGTAAATATTATAAGAACTAATATAGAACATGTTAATTTGTTTTTTTTTTAAATATATTTGGAAAGTAAGCAAAGCTTAATTACTTTTTTTTGTCAATACATATATATTATACATAAATACACCCAGACTCCAGACAAACACAAATGTTTATCACATAAATATTTGTCCAGTGCGAGAATCGATCCCACACCCTCTGCACAACCGCTGGGCCTAGCTGGCTCTTTGGGCCACACTACCAACAAGGCTACGAGGGAGTCAGTTATGTAATATATAATCATATTATGTAATAACTCGACATATTTTGCACTCTAAGCGACTGTCGGACTATACCAATCGCAGACGCCAGCGGCGCGGCGGCGGCGGTACCCAAGTACCTATTGCGTATCAGAGATGGTCCTGGTCCAACGCAATCCATGTGGGCAGCTAATTATGTAAATGTGTTCCCGGTTGAAAGGCTCAATGATCTCTTACGCGTCGATCACTGATCGTAGTGATCGTATCCCGGCCGACGAACCTGATCGTGGTCAGTGATCGGTATTTTATTTGTTTAAAAAGTATTGCATGTGTATTATGCATACAATTTAAGGCTCCGATTATGCTGAGGTTTCAAACTTACAGTAGAGGCATTAATTGTGGACACTTTAAAAGATTACCAATAAATTTTTGTTGTTTCTGTTACGAAAACAAAACATTTTTTGTGTAGATATATATTTCACTTTGTTGAGCTGCTTGTGGCCCAGTGACACGCTTCTGTCTGAAACGATATGCGAAGTTGAGCAACGTCGGCTGCCTTACTACTTGGATAAGTGACCGTCTTGTGGCATATTTTTCAGCGCTGTTCTGTGCTGCGGAGGAGGGCACGTTAAACTGTCGCTCCTGGCTATTTTCCATATGACAGCAATCGTCAAGCCATGTCAAAGGCATTATGGGTGGCTTAAAAGCTGTGACGGCCAAGTGGCCACTAGCTCAACAACATCTGCCAACCCATATTAGGCCAGTAAATGGACTATAGGGCTAACCCTACTTCTCCAAAGAGAGGCCTGTGCCCCTGAATGACGCTTATAACTGCTGAGGCAAAGTAGGTTCCCAATGAATGGTTTTTTAATTGTGCAGTTTATTTGTTGCCAGCGGCTCTACCCGCCTTAAAGTTGGTTATCGGCGTGGAACTCCTTAATTATACTAATGAAGTTTGCTATAGCTGTAGTTCGCTTAAGCCAGTTAAAGTTATTCCCGTGGGAACTTTTTAATTTTTCGGAATAAAAAGTAGCCTATGTGTTAATCCAGGGTGTCGGCTACCTTCATACCAAATTAGTCCAGCCGTTTGAGCGTGAAGAAGTAACAAATATATTCATACTCACAAACTTTCGCCTTTATAATATCAGTGTGGTAATAGATTTTTTAATTTAAATATTCCCGATAATAACTATTAATTATAATTTAGCTGTTTTTTTATATACCACTAAGGTGGCAAATAAGCTGACCGTCGACCTGACGGTAAGCTGTCACGTTTATATTGTCATTAAAACATTTAAAAACGAATTGAAACTAAAATATTTAGTTTTTGTTACGTATGTAATATTTAAGCTGAAATAAGGTTGAAGTCCAACATAAATAAAGGCACAGGCAGATTATAAATAAGGAAGAATCAAAATCAAAATTAAAATCTATACAATTTTGATTTAATTATCATCAACATAGATGATAGCATGTGAATGGACTTACCTTGATTCCAAGCAGACGTGATATTTTCATGATAAAAGTACTCATTCTCCTCTTCATCAGACCACAGGACGCCCTCGATACTTGATGTGATCCCCTGACCTTCAGGACCCTCCACCACAGATCTCCTAGACAGCTGATCATAACTAGGAGGTCGCGACAAAGAATACGTCGGCAAATCAGAAATATCTACCAGAGAAGACCGAAAGTTTTTAACGCTTCTACTGTCAATAGGTCGGTAATACCTCATGGATCTAGAATCTTCCGATTTTACGGATCTTAATGATCTGCAATCATAATTAGGTCCGTCTAGACCATTTGTAATATCTCCTAATGAAACTTTAAAATTATTTGAAGATATGTCTCCTAAAGGGACTTCGCATGACCGACGTTTCATGCTGGTTTTTTGCGAGGGCGTCTCGCCAGTAGCTGTCATGTGGCGGCTCACGCCCGCGCTGTGTAGGAATTCGTTCGAATTATACATTTCTAGCTAATTATTCTAACCTATAACTAAAGTTGACTTTAGGAACTTTAGAATTTGACTAATAAAATGTGGAATTATTCGTTTTTGTCTATAATTTAGGCGTGGTGGAGAGTGTTATCTGAAACAAAAGAAATCAGTTTTAAAAAGGTTCAAGTACTTTTAGTACCTATCTCTATATATTACTTCTACATACTTAGGTAATGAAGAAAATAGTACCTACCTACTATATATAAAAAGAGAAGTAGTCGCCATTTACTGTCCCTAAAGAAATGGCACTAAAGTGACAACACTTATTTTACATCAAAAAAATTAAGAAAATGATGTACAAAAGAATTGAATGAAATTTTATACGAATATGTTTTTATTTATGGAACACATACATTTTGCGCCATCTATTGCACTGTGGAGAAACTAAAACAGTAAAGGAACACAAACCGTATGTTGTAGTTTGCTTCTTCAAACGTTTTCTACTTGGGTAACTTCCGTAGTTCTAAAGTAAATTGTTAGGTGGCGCTGTACTACAAACAAAGCGTTTAAATTCTTTTAAACCAAAATCAGTGGTTTAAAACCTGAAATAACCCGTCTTAAACTTAATTAAATCGACTGCAAACTTCAAAACGGGATATTGTGTTTTACAAATAATTAGTAGCTTAGTGAGAACAGTAACCCAGAGTCCGAATAGCTCGAGACTGTTTCATCTCGAGCTATTCGGACTCTGGGATTCCAGGAAAAAATTATGCCAGTATTTTCACGGGTTTAGAGAGGTAAGTAAACATACATTTTTGCCTCGAATTCCAGAGTCCGCATAACTCGAGTCTATTCCTAATAAGCTCCCAGTGCTGCGTAAATATGAAAAAATAAATGAGTAATATGTATCAAAACTGGCCAAGTTTGTGTCATACAAGTATTGATTTTCTACTAACTTATTATATCTTTTCATATTTTATATTTTTTACATGTTTTATTTTATTTTTTCTTCATTTCTTTCTTCGCCGCTTTTAAGTGGCCATTATGTTGAAAACTGAAAAGTAGGCCCTCTCAAAAAAATTACCGAGGTTGCGCTCATCCTCGAGACTCGCCCCGGTCATGGGTTAAATTTTGTTAAGCTAGGAACTCCCAAAATACACACTTGAGATAAGTCACTTATGCATTTTTTAAGACCTATTCAACGACACACTACACAACGTCGAAAGTGATAAAAACATTATAGTGAAGTTTATGTAAAAACGTTTTATATTTTTAGAAAAAATCCTTCAGCCACATCGTATGAAGAATTCGATGTCGAAAATGAGAACACTGGCATTTGATTAAAAAACTATACTTTGTAATGGTTTTTTTTTTAATACCACTAAGCTGGTAAACAAGCCTATGGACGCTTGCAACACCACGGGCATCACTCGCACGTTGCCGTCCCTTGAAAACTATAATAACTTCTTATCTATCCATCTGTCACACGGGAATTGCGTTCTTTTAAATTGCAATGGAAAATTATTTGGTATTATGGGAATTCTGGAAATAAAGACGGTTTGAGCCTCGATTATATTTTGTTGCACCTGGGTTACTTTTGGCCGAGTTCCATTGCAAAGTTGTGGTGGTCTTAAATTTCGGAGCAGAATAATCGGAATGCCAATTTTAAACAAATTTCACGAGAAGGAAGTCCGGGCATATTTAAAGGATTTAAAAATTCTATCGGGTAATTAGTGGCTTCTTGTTCATCGACCATTCTATTTATTGAACTATAAACTTTGCTTTCCCCCTGTATATTCGACTGTATTTTGTAATTAATCTCAGATGCCTGGTCATTGCGAGGAGTCAAAATGGTTCTTTCGCATTGCCAAGAATTGTCCCTATTTAATATATTTGTTACGTCACCGTAAACCGACGATATAAGATGTGGTTGGGATTGCACTATACAATATAACTCAGGCGTCAGAATAAGTTTTCCTTGGTGAAGTTGTGGATAGGCCTTCACCAATCTTTAATAATGTATCAGAAAATTGACGATCATTCAATGCACCACATGGACCATGTATCATATGAGTTTTAACAATGTCGTATAACACGGGATCTGCAATCGGATCTGGAATTTCAGCACTGATTAAACTGTCTGCATCATTAGGTCGAACCTTACCTTTTAACCAAAGCAGGATATGTGCGTGAGGTAAGCCGCGTTTTTGCCACTCGACACTATACATATAACACAACACTTATCCAAAAATGTTATTTTTGGTAAATAGATCGATCATTCATATCATGGCGGTCATGCGGTGCTTGACCCTCAAGAAGCTCCCGAGTGATTTCATCTTACTTGGGATTGGTAGTTACAGTAATAAATAAGTCGGGGCGTCCATATTTTCTTACGTAACAAAAAGCATCTTTAGTACGTTCGTGCATGTAGCGTGGAGCACCAGTAAAAGAAGAGGGTAAAATAACTAAACGGCCCATATTCACCGTATCATTATCTTGCTGCATGGCGTCGCGAAGGTGCACGTATTCTTCAGCGCGCAGCTGCCTTTGATTATTAGATCGTATATAAACTAATCTTTCGGTTTAAATTTTTGCGTGCATGTCAACAATAAACTGATTGAATAAACCACGAAAACGTTGAAAGTATACAAATCTATTCCGTCTCACTTGCAAGTGGTAAATTGAAAGCAAGACATCTTTTTATTATAATTAGGTGCGCCTGTACGCGGATCAGTTTGGTATAAAGCGAAATTATAACCATCTTCCCCTCGACAGTATATCAAAAGACATTTTTAATATTTGTTTGTTTTTGTTTTGACATTTTTATTGATTTTTATTTATTTTTGTTCTTGTTTTGACATTTTTATTGACTTTTAATTTTTATTTATGTTTGTTTTAAATTTTGACAGTTTTAAATCTTTGACTGAATATTGATTCTATTTATATGTTTATTTTTAATTGTTGACGTTTTATCTTAGAATATTTCTAAGCCTTTATTTTTCATTGTGATTTAAATTTTTACACTTGACGATCTTTTTGTGAATTGGTTATGTATTATTATTTTAATGACATAATGTAATTTTCGATGAGAAATAAATGACCTACCTACCTACCTATTGCAAACTGTCGTAAGCCCTGTGGGTTTCGTTAATTCGTTGCAAACGATTATCTCTGGAACTGATAACGATATCACGTCTATTACATTCCTGGTCGACCAATACTTCAGCAACTTCATTCGTAGATGGAGCGTTATAACGCCCAGGGTGTTCTTGAGTTGGACGCCTATCGGCATTTATAACAATAGTATAATTGTTATCACCATCTTGATGAAGACCTTGTAATGCCGATTTAAAACTGCATACATACGAATTAATCTGATGCAACATGTTCTGAAGTTGTGAAATGAGTTCAGTATTCAAATTCGGGAAATATTGATTTCTTATATTCGACTGTTCGTTATAGTCGGATACAAAATATATTTGAAGAAACTGGTCTCGCATCAACAGCCAAATATTGTATGAAGCTCGCGCTCGGACGGACCCCCCTTTTTACGGCCTTTGTACGGCCTTTTTATACCTCCCGCCTCCAGCATCGTCGAGCGCGGCGACCGTTACACAAAAATAATCCTTTTAGCATGATTCAGTATTTACGCGCGATAGCTTATTAGCGTATTTCATGTATAACTTCGGTGTTTCTATACCGATTTCTATGATTCTTTTTTTATTAAATAGGTAATGATATTAACTTTTTTAATTAGGGATGAGTGAGAGTATTGTAAACGTAAGAGTAGACAAATATAATCAGAAAGCTCCGAACTGCTAAGCTATATAGCTATAGCTATAAAAGATAGACATATGGTGTCGTGGGATATTTTTTATATAATTTTAAGGTGAACATTTCCGTTATGTATGATTTCTGTGTAGCTTTAACCATTAAGGCTGCACACGCGATGGAAGCTTAAAAAATGGAGTAACTTCTCCCGTTTTCCCAACATTTCCCTTCACTGTTCTGCTCCTATTAATCGTAGCGTGATGAAAAGCACACTATAACCTGCCCAGGATTATGAAGAATAATTGTGCCAACTTTCGTAAAAATCCGTCGAGTAGTTTTTGTTTCCATAACGAACATACAGACAGACAGACAGACAAAAATTTTACTGATTGCATTTCTGGCATCAGTATCGATCACTTATCACCCCCTGATAGGTATTTGAAAATATATTTCATGTACAGAATTGACCTCTCTACAGATTTATTATATATATAGATAAGTTAATAATATATATCTCTAACGAGAATCATATGATTGTAATTAACAAATTATCTTTTAGAGAATAAAAAAAAATCTTTAAGATATTAAAATTATCTTTTATCTTTTTATTTGTTTATAACAATCATATTATGAATGTTGGTATTCAGTCAACCCAAGCGTTTTCATTTCCTGTCTTTTTCGTGAGGACTGATATATTATGTGTGTTTGCGCACAGCTGAGATTCACACAGAATGATGCGGCATTTCAGCCTATTGGCGTTTAATTTCCGGTCTGAATCTCATATTTGGCGTGAAGAATGCGGGTCAGAAAGTTTTGGGTTAACCACGAAGATAATAAACCTACGTACATACTTAAATTAATGATATTTAACATAAATATTGCGTATTATTTAAAAAGGCAAATCTGAAGTGATTTCCTTGGAAGTTGAATGCAAATTGCAAAGATTTTTTTTTTATTTACTTTTACTGACGATTTAATTTGACGAACCAGTGGCGGTACTTTGGACTATTGTGTCGAAGGACCTACGTTCAATTTCCGGGACAAAAAGTTGTTGTTGCAGCCATTACTGCTCCACCGGGCTTTTGGGGTGCGACTCTGAAGGAGTTTCAGCCCATATAGCGCCCAACACTCAAGGGCTCCCGCGGGGGGAGCCTCGGCTTGGGTTGTCGCTCTCGGGGTCGTCCCTTCGCCCAGCGTAAAAGTTGTTTCAATTCTGATACGACGATAGGTTCTACCAGATGGTAAATCATCATTTAAAGGTGAATATTACGAGCAGTTAACGTTTATTCGTTATATCTCTGTTAACGCTTTCAGTGATAAATGCCGTGATGGATGGTGGACTAGTAATAATCAATAAAATAAAATCTATGAAAACTAATATCTAATACATGCTACAATAAGCTTGATTTAAGTGCCTTTTTCTTGTTCTAGATTTTAGTCTTTTGCTGTTTCTTGCACTAGTTCTGAATCTTTTTCGGTTTCTTGTTCTAATTCTAAATCTTTTGCTGTGTTTTGACCAAGTTCTGAATTTTTGCTGTTTCTTGATCTATATTATAATCTTTTGCTGTATCTTGCACTAGTTCTGAATTATATACATTATTTGAAATATTAGGAATAGTAATTTTTACAGTTCCGTTTAAACATTTAAAAAATTTAAATTTAAATTGTTATTTTTCTCTTATAGAGATAAAATAAATGACGGAATATATAGACCAGCCTACTTTTCTTTGCTCCTTTTTTACTTAAAAAGTTCATTTTAGGACATTGACCTCGTTGTAATTTATTTCTCCAATCTTAAATGATAACTAACAAACTTTAAAGAAGGTTTGACTTGAACTTGACTTGAGTATCATTATTTATTTGCTTGACTACATTTTTTCTATTAATACAGCGTCATATAGCCCCAATCTAAGTAAAACTAATACTTTGGAAACCAGCCAACGGATACAAAAAAAAAAGTTGCGTGACATAAAACAAAACCGGTGACATAAATGTGTCCTGCAAGCGGATAGAACCCCCGCCTCTCAGATCGGATAGAACCACGAAGCCGTTTATATCAATTCAATCATCCAATTGTGTGTGTGTGTGTGTGTGTGTGTGTTGTGGAAATCAATTATGTAGTTTCCAAGTTAATTAGCTATTTGCCTAGAGGGCTAATAGAGCTTAGTTATATAATGTGAACGAGTTATTAATAATTTTTTTATTTATGGAGCAAAATAACTCATTTGTACAATACTAAAATAACCGATTTTGAAGATTAATTGTTGTATGTTTGGGTGGGTCACTGTATGGTTTAGATTTACAATTATACCTGGCAGGTGGCGCTGTAATCGGGTTCTAGGTTTTTTTAATTTTTAACGGGTTATTTTTTTTGGTTATTTAAGTAAGTCCCTGGAAGGCATCAAATCATAATTGAGGATTATGAGAATCGGATACCAGAAATTATTCTTTGGTGGATTTTGATGATTTAAGTGGTTCCTTGGATGCAATCGAGTTCTAGATTTTTTTTATTTTTGACGAATTTCGTGTCGACAATAAATTTTGAAAAATTTTTTTTACTGAACTTGCTAATAGCAAGCCAGCCATCGTCTAGGCAAGATGACGTCTGTCGGGTCTGCTAAAAAAGTAGTCTTTGAAAATAGTGAAAAATTATGAAATAAAAGCTTTTTTAACTTATAATAACTATAAATAGTAAATTTAACAAGACATCCATTATTCGTTTTAATGATCTAAGAAAAAGTAGATCACAAAAGATTAACGTAACTTTTTCGATCCAATATTTCTGTATTGTGAACAAAACAATACGGTTTGTAATACGCCACCTCCCGCATTAGCTTTGTGCCGCGACCCGCTTTGTTAACGACATGCAGATTAATTACACGATCAGTACCTGCTCTCCACCTCTCGGCTATTGACTCTTGTTTAGCAACCGAGAAATGAATTGAATTTGTTATCAATTGTCGTAAATAATTTAGGTATATTCATGTATTGTCACTTCAATTTTGAAGAAATCATTTTTTTGTTGATTGGTGCAGTATCAAGGTTGATGGTTGAAAATGTTGTTTATTGTTTTAAACTATGTAGTAATGATAAAGTAAATGACTATGTAGGTATATCTTTATTAATATTAAAATAAGGTAAAATTATTATATGTAGATATATAATAAGCTAGAGGGATTCAAAAGAATATAGAAGAATATATCTTTCCGTGAGGCAATATTTCCCTCGTTGCAATTTTGACACAGAAAAATATAGACAGTCAGACAGAAAACTACGATAGTCGTTTTATTCCGTTTTTTTTTTTAAATTTGCTTGTTTTATAAAATATATTTTTTTACACCAACCTACAACAGCTGCAACCCCTTCGTTGGCTTCAAACGCTGTAGCCGATAATAAAATAAATAAATAAAATAAAAAAATATATATATATTTCCACTTTAAAACTTGGTCGACTGTACACGTACAACAGAACAGAGTGATGACACACGCACGCTACAGCGTAGGCCTTAACATATTAATTGCAAAGTTGATGACGATAAATCCGGACTATATAAAGGGCAGGATTGATAAAATAGGGTAGAGGTGCCGTATATTGGATAGTTGCGTAATTTCAGATAGTCGAGTATCGTGATTTTTAAAATAGTGACATTTTTTTTTTTTTAGGCAACGATTAACGACGAAAGAGCAAGATTATGTCTATGTGTGTCTATTACATAATTCTCAAGATTTTGCGTATTTGAAAGATTGATGTAGGTAGGTACTAGGACTTTATAAATCACTAGGAGTTGTTTGTGACATTTGTAACGAGCGTATTTCCATGGCAAAGAGTTAGTTATGTATAAAGGTGTTATTCTAATTGAAATAAGAACTATTTATTATTATTTTTGTTATTTTTTTGAAACCACAAGACAACAACTAATAAAATTAGCTACGGTGTTTTACAGAGATTTCCACAGTAAAACTGAAACATACTTACATACTCAATCATACAACGTAACTTCTACAGACGACGCGGTTGTACCGTTTTTGTCATTCGAAATACGAGTCGCTAAACAAAAGCTTCTAACGAACAAAAGTCCAGGCGAAGATGGCATAACAAGTGACGTTATTAAAGCTCTGGACGACTCTATCACCCCGGCATTAACTAACCTATTCAACCAAGTGCTGTCGCAATAAAATATCCCCGACCAGTGAAAAAGTTGCATAGTAACTCTTCTCTATAAAAAAAAAGATCCAAAAAATTTGAACAACTATAGACCAATCAGTTTGCTATAAGCAATTTATAACTGTTTACAACAGTGATACTAAATAGGATTAACATGCAAATTGAGGAAAGGCTAATGCAAATGTAGAGAACAGGCTGGTTTACGAAAAAACTACTCTACTGTAGATCATCTGTTCACTTTATCAGATTTATTAGAAAAATATACAGGAAACGTGAAAACACTCTACATAGAATTTATAGATTTTGCCAAAGCTTTTGACTCTATTACACATAACAAACTTTGGGAAGTTCTATCCAAGCAAGAGATACTCAAAAGATACCTGTCAGTACTCCAAAATATCTACACCGATTGTAACGCTAAAGTAAGACTAGAAAAGGCAGGAAAGCCATTGCATATCCAAAAAGGAGTCCGGCAAGGTGACACCATTTCGCCCAAACTGTTTATTGTCCTGCTAGAATATGTATTCAGGTCGCTAGACTGGAGCAACAAGGGTGTAAAAATAAACGGCGAATTTTTATCTCACTTAAGGTTTGCAGATGACATTGTCTTGTTCACAGAAAGTCACCCAGAGATCTAATCGATGGTTGATTGCCTAAACGCAGCAAAAACTGTGGCTTAAAAATAAACCCAGATAAGACCAAAATACATACAAACGGAGATAAGATATATTAAGAAAATAAAACACTAAACTATTTATAAAATTATATTTACCTGGGCCAAAAAATTTGCTTTACAAACAGAACTTAGTCAAACGCAGAATAAATATTTCTTGGAAAAAATATGGATTAATCAAGGTAATTTTTAAGGGAAAATTCCCTACACATATCAAGCAGTATGTTAAAGTACTCCTACATACTACCAACTCTTACATATGGCTGCCAAATATGGGCCCTTAAAATAGAATTAAACAGAAAAGAGAAAGAGAAGAGTGCTTTCAGAGAGTGTGCTAGGCCTAAATTTAAGGGATCATATCAAAGCGTGAAATCAGACGACGAACAAAACGACCCTAAAAAATAAAAACATTGTTAAAAAAAATAAAAAAAATAGTATTTTTATATTATCATTTACAAATATTTTAGTAGGCAAATTGTATGCATTTGTAGTCAGTAAAATTATTAGGTAGTTTTTTTTTAGAATTTTTGTATTACTTCCCCTTTTTAAAAAAATGCTAGTTTATTGTACAATATTTGAGGGAAATAAAGGCTATTATAATAATTATATTATTCTTAGTTCTATGAAGAATTTGTATTTTTTATGATTTATATACTAGGAGTGCATAGTAAGTACACAGTAGTTACTTAAGTAAATGTACTGAAACTGAAATTGTAAAATTACAAACATCTACAATGTTATAAAAACAAACATTCAGCTTAACGAGATGATATCAAGTGAAAGCACCTTCACGTAAGTAACTGTCGTTGTCCCAGAAAATTGGCAAAAAAGCTGCTGATTGCTCCCGGGCGGTACGTTTGCACCGAGCGCTTCTGAAAACTTGTTTAGTTTGACATTGTCACTTTTGTTTAGTTTGACATTGTCACTTTTGTTTAGTTTGACATTGTCACTTTTGAAGAAGAGTACTTTCCAAGGGCGGATCTAAAACAAAAGTTTAGGGGGGGGCGATCATAAGATCTCAAGGTATTTTTTTAACTTTGAATCTGCAAACGGAAGTAACCCAATCGACCCAACTCATGCAGATTTTGAATAATAATTAAATATACCTACAAACCCAAGTAACCTAAAACATTTTTTTAATTGTTATAAAAGTTATATATTTAAAAAAATGTTACAATTCATTTGATTCCTCGGCTGTCCTTCGGGGGGGGGGGGGGTATCCTGGATCCGCCCCTGGTTCTTTCTACATTACTACTGAAGACCTGTTTACGCTAAAGATGCCAAAATTTTTGCATTGTACTACATCAGTATTAAAGTGACGTTTAAAAGATGTGTAAACTGTGTTATAAATAAGGCAATAAAGTTTTTATGCTAATTCAATTGTATCGGATTTAAAAGTCAATGGTTCGCTGCCATAAAGTAACAGAATTATAAGAGGACGATATAAGCCAGAAAGCTAATTTATGTAATACTAGATTTTGCCAGCGGCTCTGCCCGCCCTAAATTCGTTTATCGGCATGAACTTCTTAATTATACTAATGAAGCTGTAAGCTCGGTTTTAGTTATTCCTGCGGGAATTATTGAATTTTTTGGATTAAAAATAGCCTTTGTCTTATTCCAGGACCTAACCTATACCTGTGCCAAGTACTCGACAAGAGATATACTCGATCCGTCTAGTGGTTGAAGCGTGATCGAGTAACAAACAACTAAACTTTCACATTTATGATGGTATTAGGACTAATAATGTGCATGTTTTAAAAGACATCACACAATGTCATATACAAGATGTATGTATTTGTTATATATTTCTTAAGTTATATCATAATTACGTCTTACTGTTTTATTTTTTTTTGGATGAAATTTTACGCTTCGTTTTTGAATTTTATGTATTCTGTGAACCGCATTAAGATTTTCACACAAAAATAGAAAAAAAACAATAAATTTTGGGGGTTCCCCATATTTAGAACTGAAACTTAAAAAAAATTTTTTCATGTAACCCATACCTGTAGGACATCTATGGGTAGGTCTTCAAAAATGATATTGAGGTTTCTAATATAATATTTAGGGTTCCGTAGCCAAATGGCAAAAAACGGAACCCTTATAGATTCGTCATGTCTGTCTGTCTGTCCGTCCGTATGTCACAGCCACTTTTTTCCGAAACTATAAGAACTATGCTGTTGAAACTTGGTAAGTAGATGTATTCTGTGAACCGCATTAAGACTTTTCACACAACAATAGAAACAAAATAATAAATTTTGGGGGTTCCCCATACTTAGAACTGAAACTCAAAAATTTTTTTTTCATCAAACCCATACGTGTGGGGTATCTATGTATGAGGTTTCTAATATCATTTTTTTCTACACTAAATAGTTTGTGCGAGAAATACTTCCAAAGTGGTAAAATGTGTGCCCCCCCCCCATGTAACTCCTAAAATAAGAAAATGATAAAACTAAAAAAAATATATTATAATCATTACCATTTAAACTTCCACCGAAAATTTGTGTGAACGAGATCTTCTAAGTAGTTTTTTTTTAATACGTCATGAATCCTAAACCGCAATTTACCTTTCATTCAATCAACTCAAATATAAAAATAAAAAAAACATATTTTTTTGTTTGTGTTTGTAAAGTACGTAAATGGTGGAAGGTACGGAACCCTCGCTGCGTGAGTCCAACGCGCACTTGGCCGCTTTTTGTATAAATGCTATGCACGTTTTAACGTATCTTGAAGGAAGCTATTATAATAGGTCCGAAAATCGAATTAGACGTTTCGTTTTTTGCAAAAACTTATAGTCAATGGACTATACAGCAAGAAATTTTAATGATTTAACTTATCTTGAAGGAAGTTATTATAATAGGTCCGAAAATCGAAAAAGCTAAATTTTTCTTAACGTGTTGAGACCTGGAGAATCGTTTGCAATCATTTTTAGAGTGATGTCTGTATGTGTGTGTGTATGTTTGTTACCTTTTTTTGCCCCTCGATATCTCAAGAACCAATGGACCAATTTGTCTCGTGACCATATCAATTGATACACCAGCAGGTCATTACTTAGATCTGAAAAGAGTATGAGCCACATCGGTCTAGCGGTTTATTTTCATCGCTAAAAAACTGATTTTTAATATTCATGTATATATAATAATGATCTTAATGTATAAATTCTCAAATACGCAAAAAAATTTCTCAAGAGAACTTGCTTGTGCGGTACTTGCTATAAATCTATTATTTAAATTTTTCGTAAGTGTTGGCAGAATGGTCATTTATAGATTTTTTGTAATTAATACCACATACAGTCAAATTGTGCGCAAAGGGTTCTCTTGCCGGAAAGGTGGGGTAGTTTTGATTTAGGAAAAAACCTAAATAGGGAAATTTCCAAAAAAATCTTTGTACTTACAGTCGTTTTGTACCTGGAAGTTTTTACAAACATTTGATGTAGTGTCGAAGTTATTAGCTTAAACCTGTAGAGTAAATGAAAAAACATTATAGTATATTTTTAGACATGCGTAAATTTCTTTATCCTAGTCACCCTAGTTTTTTAAATAAAATAAAATAAAACTAAAAATACTGCAAATTCTTCGAAAAAAGAAATAGATACTAACTATTTTTAGGAAGGCAATTCAGTAGGTAATTCCTTTTGTGGTACAAACATTTTTGATAAAATAAAGAGTTATTTGCGAAGTAGGTTAGTCTTTTTACCAAAGAAGAGATTTTTGGGAGTGGAAGCTTCCCACCCCTGGGGAGTGATTTTTGTGGTTTTATGATGTATGTTACCTCGACTAACAGTTTATTAAAGAAAAGTGCTGTTACAGGTAAATCAAAGAATATACGGACCCACGCACGAACGGACGGACATGGTAAAATTTTACCCTTAGGTTGATTAAGTAAAAAAAAGATGTAAACCTATCCCTGAACATAAATTTTAGTACTCTGTACGTATTTTCTTCATAAATTCAAAACAACCAAAATATTAGGAAATTTGAACGACACACTCGGTGTATTTTGAATAATTTCTTTTTTAATTTCGCGTTTCAGAGCTCAATAAGGGTCTGATTGCGTTGGGACTGTGAATATTAAATAAAATTACTCAGTTCACCAAATTACCTTATTTCAGAGCCAACAAAAACCACAATTGAATTTAATTTTTTAAGTAATAATTAAACTCGTTTAAAAAACATACGTATAAAGTGATAACCTCCTTTTTGAAAGTCGATTAAAAGGACATAAATTCTATAAAAACCCTTCAAGAGGTATAATTATGTAACGATACTAATAAAACATTACCACTGCTAGTAGTAATGTTTTATTTTAACATACAATAGGGAATATGCACAATTTTTATGAGTATTTAATTCGAGTTAATGTAAGAAATCGAAATACTTCATATGTCTCCATTGTCTCCATATTGTTATTATATCCTGAAATACTGCATTTACGAGATTGTTGCCATATTGAGAATTGTGAAAAAAATTAAACCAGTCTGATTTTCTTTTTTGGAGTCTTTATAACTTCTTTAATGTTAATAAATCTAAAACTATTCTGAAGATAAACATCTTTAAATATATTATATATTTCGAACATTTGTTAGGTATTTTTTAATGAAACCTCTTTAAATTGCTTTTTGCTTATTGATTAGCTACCTATTCATGTTTTTTCAGTTGTGTTTACGTAATATTAGGCTTCGTGTACACTGAATGTGTTTAGCGTAACCGCGTCGGTGTTTGTGTGAATTGTAAAAGGCCATAGGACGAAGTTGGATTTTAAATGCTCGGTAGGCTTCATAGAACAGTTCTAGGCCTAGACCGATCTAAATAAATGACGAAAGCGTTAATGGTATTGATATTGATTAATACTCAAAAAAGGTTAGGAAGTACCAGCACTAAGAGAGTTAGTGAACTAAGTTTAAAAACCGGCCAAGTGCTAGTCGGACTCGCGCACGAAGGGTTCCGTATCATTATCTATAAAAACGGCAAAAAAACACGTTTTTTGTCTGGGAGACTCCTTTAAATATTTATTTATTTTAATTTAATTATTTTTTTAAAAGTGAATATATTACTTACTATTCTGTGAATATTTCAAGCGTCTGACTGTTGCCGCTATTAACATCGAGCAAAAAGTAAAAGTTCTTTAGTATTTGTTGTTATATATAGCGTCAAAAGAAATACATCATTTGTAAAAATGTCAACTGTCTAACTATCACGGTTCATAAGATACAGCCTGGTGACAGACGGAGAGACGGACCGCGAAGTCTTAGTAGTAGGGTGCCGTCTACGGAACCCTAAAAAATAAAGCCTGAGTACTTACACAAGTTATATTGGTGGCTCCCTGGCTCAGTGGATACTGACCAGCCTGCTAAACTGAGGGGAGTGGGTTCGATCGATTTTTAGAAAACTTTTCATTCAATAGCTAAACACGGCACATTTTATAACAACTACTGCCGGGCTGTTTGATGTAATATTTTTGATCATTGCATTGCATTTTATGAGATGTCGCATTGCCTAGGAAGAAAAATATGGTAAGAAGCTTAGGAGCTACACGGGAACATATGAATTTTCATACTGACAAATTTACCTAGACCTAATTTTTTTTATACATTTTCAGAATCTTAAAAAGAAAACGTTTCTTTGATACTTTTATTTTTTTTTGATTATTTTCTTTGTTTTATTAAATATAGATACTGATTTGATTCGAATTGTCCTGAAAATAAAAATTAAATAAAATAAAACTAATATATTTAATTAATTTCAAAAGTATTAGTTTTCTTCTTTAATTATTACCATCCTCTTAAGCTTTGTTATATATAATACACTATGTAATGTGCTTGACGCTCAAGTTTTATATAAATTATAACGCCTATTACGCCTCACGCAACCCAACTTTTTGCTGTAAAGGCCTGCGCCCTCTAGCGTGCAGTATTGTCAAATATCCCTATAATATGGACCTTTTGTCCACGAGATTAATTATACGAAACGACGAAACCCATTCACGTGATTACGAGGTTACCCGCCTACACATATCGTGACTATTACCAGTATATATAATTATAATAACTCCAATCAATCACGTATATTTGTTAATTAATTAGAGTTTCTCCGGTATTTTCTACGAGATACGTGTAGTACGTGTAATACGTACACTACTTGGATCCGTTGTTCTGCCTGCGCAGTTTTTCTAATACCACTTTTTTACTCTACTACCGAGACATATCTTTTGCTTATTCTTATCCGTTATCATTATCAATATCGAGCAAAATCATGCAAAAAAATCACGTTTATTGTCTGCGAGCCCCCTTAAATATATATTTTATTCTGTTATTTAGTATTTGTTGTTATAGCGGCAAAAGTGATAAATCTTCTGTAAAAATTTCAACTATCACGGTGCATGAGATACATCCTGGTGACAGATGGACGGACGGACGGACAGCGGAGTCTTAGTAATAGGGTCCCGGTTTTTTACCCTTTGGGTACGAAACCCTAAAAATAAAAAACCCAAAATATATATGCACATTACTAGCTTTTTCCAGCGGCTTCACCCGGACAGAATTCCATTCATCGCCGCCGTGAGATTCTCTCTCCGTCTTATGATTCCCAAAGAAATCGACACGCCTCAGCTTTGTAGATCAAATAGTTTTTGAGATTTCGTAATTATTTTAGTGAGTGGTATTTCGCTTTTATAAAATCTCCGAATCAGTGCATAAATAGGGGTACAGGCTCCTATTCTGATATTTATTAGTCAATAAAAACAATAGTATAAAAAAGCAGGAAAACAGCTAACAATCTATAGTACGTTATACACGGAAACCTTTACTAATCTATAAAGATTACAACAGCAAAAATATTATGTCATTTGGCGCAGTGTTTGCTGAGAAAATTGCGAATACAGACAAACAGACACAACTTTATTTTTTTAGCAGTCAGTAAAAAAAGGAGAAAATTTGACAACTGAAGTTTGAAATTGAATTTTGATTCACCTGACTCCGGTATTGTGCACAAAACAACGCAACACATTTTTCATTCCGACTTCTCCCACATCAGCTTTGAGTCCCGGCCTTGTTTGTTGACGACATGCAGATTAATTATGACATCAATACTTGTTCACGACCTCTCGGGTTGTTGTTGTTGTGGTTACTTACAATAAACACGCAATGAACTTAACAAACTACTAATTATCTGTAATAGAAATTTACATGGGCTAGGAACGCCTTGAAGACTTTACTGTCGGAGAGCGTTTATTGTCAAAACTACCTTTCAAATGCCATTGAAAAGTGTACTTCATGACTTTGATGAAAGCTACATAATTATTAGCGAGTGCGCTAATTAAAGAGACAACTCGCTCCTAAATGTATTTGCATATCTTTAAGCACATTGTGTGACTTTAGGGGAGAGTTGACATAAACCGAGCCCCTAAGAGCCATCGCTAATGTCGTAGCTAACGTATTTATTAGTAAAGGCATATTATTATAGATAGGTAGGATATTTAAGTGGCTGCGATTACTGGGGCATCAAACTTGATATCGTTCTGAGGAATTTATATATTGACCAATTGACTCCCTCGCAGATTAGTTGGTAGTTGTGGCTGGCTGCTGTGCAGAGGCTGTGGGTTCAATTCCCGCACTGTAGTGTGTGGGTTATGTGAAAATGTCTGGGTGAATTTATGTATGATATATATAATATATATAATATATATATATATATGTATGTTTTTACAAAAAAAAGTTATAAACATGTATTTATATCCGTTGTCTGGTATCCATAACACAAGCTTTGCTTACTTTAGGGGCAGACGGCGGCGCTGTGAATAACGTTTAAAAATTTAACTTAACTTACTTAGGACCTTAGTAGGACACAGGAAAAATGTGATTAAAAAGTTAAAAATAACTTGTGGCTACATTTTCTACCATCGCACGCTCGCCATCGGTAGGGAATTCATCCTCACACTTTAGAATCGAAATGGTCGCGTACAGTGCGGTTTCAGAAAAACTTCCTCCAGCGAACACTTGGGTTGTGTAATGAGGTCCCTGCCAAGGTTTTCTTTAAGGTCTACAGTATAGGGTTATTCAATAAAGAAGTTATTCGATTTTTGAAGGGTCGGCAACACGCTAGTGATACCTATATGGTGTTGCAAGCGTCCATAGGCTAAGGTGACCGCTTACCATCAGGCGGACCGTAAGCTTGTTTGCCACCTCAGTGAAAAAAAATGTTATAACGTTAATAAAGCTCTCGTGCGAACCGGGTCTAAATTTTACATAAGCCCACACAAAAGATTTAATGCGCTCAATATTTTTTCTTACGTTTGATTTTTCTTAAAGCTAAATTTAAGATAGCAAACCACTACTTAAGGATAATCCTTCGTGAGAATGAACAAGTATCCTACCGAGTGCACACATTTTGTTTTAACAGTAGTTATATAAATAAGTTACCAATGTGCGCATTACTTACAGAGGTATTCTGTCTTCAACACTAAAGTCTCCAGTGCGTTCTTAACCTTGCCGCAATCTTTCTCATTATCGTGTAAAAGATATTGATTTACCTTTAAATTTTAAATACCCAATTTTATGAGATACAGATCCGCGATAGACTATTATTTTCATTGGCATTTTTGGGTTGTTTAAAGCTGCATCTCCGTTTAATGTAAAAAGTGACCCAGCCTGTAAAAAGCAGGATAAATTTATATGTATATAGCAGGAGACAAATAAGGTTGTAAGGTGCGTTAAAAGTGGCAGTATAAATGTATAACTACCCTTAGGGCTTGTTTCTGTAAATTGAAAAACCCGGGAAACATACTACGAAATTTCTGGAATGCTCGAGACTAAAATTTACAAAAGCAGACCTTGCATTCTGAAAATAAGCACATAAGTCTTGATAAAGTAGTAATTAAAGGTTAACTCAGTTTTTGAGCTTATATAATAAAATAAGTCTTAACTATGAAGTTGCTATTCTATATAGTACCTACTTATCTACTTGCCATTTGAAATTCACCGTATTACAGGCACCGTGCATACTATGAATTTACAGTTGCCTAATGGCACATTCCACACAGGCACAAAGTCCACAATCCGTACTGGGCCCGCGTGTGAACTATGGCCCAAATCGCCCTCTGTGAGGGTTTGCCGTGTCCCAATAATGAGGACGTATGTGGCTGATAGGAAATGGCACCATTTAGTGAGTGTAGCGCGACTGTTAGCTACCGACATGTTAAGGACTGTTGTTACCCAATTTGCTCGTTGTTGTTAACTCTTACAAATTGTAGATACCGTACATTCTGCAATTCCAGAGTGTCGAATATTTTGCCCTTTTCATAGTTAAACGGTTTTATGTTGTTTAGAGTATCGAAGCGAATCCTGCCCTAGGGGTATTACGACGATTTTAAACAAAGGACATAAATCATTGAAAGAATAGAAAGAGGTTATCTATAGGTAAATTAAAAAAGTAGCATTTCCGGTTTTCGTCGATAATAGTATAAAAGGTTTGTAAAATTAGAGTAACAGAGTGGTTTTTGTGTCACTGTAATTTATTTAATTTTTTTAATTTTGTAGTAAAAATATTATTTGTTATCTACATTCTTTAAATCACTGGGTACAAATTACTCAAGTTTGTGGACTTACACAGTAGATGTATATCTTATACATAGGGGATTTATATACAGTGGATAGCGAATGTATTTCTTGTACAGTGGATTACAAGTGTGTACTATTAAATTTAAAAATAAAAACAAATTTTTGATATTTATTTTTATGAATATTAGTTTCGAAGTATTTATAAATCTTTTACCACACATAAAACTTAATTGCATTTCTTACAAACCTATCCGTGGACATATCGTGGCTCGATTTTAGAATTTATCACATCATGATGTATCCGACCATTTCATGAAATGGTCATATTTCATGATATAGAACAGTACCCGCTGGCCACATCATGATATGGTCTAGCCAAATCATTCAAAACTCAGCGTTTAAGGATATGAACAGCTAAACGAACGACTACTTCATGATAAAGTCAAACATTAGTGATCATTAGGGTTGCCATACGTCCCTTATATACGGGACTGTCACCTTATTTGAGAACCTTGTCCCGTTTCCGGTTAAATACGCGTATCCAGCAATACGACTGTCACAAACCGTCAATTTAATAAAAAAAAAATGTATTGAATGGCACCAAATTATAGTTTTTTTTAAGTTATTGCTAATCTCAAGAGATATCACCTTAAACGTCCCGTATCATTTCTCAACGTTTATGGCAACCCTAGTGATCATGTAAAATAGTTACAATACTCACCGATAGGGACGCTAATGTCGCTTTCTTTTTGTGATGCATCATTGCGGCAGACAATTATTCTGTATTAAAAGCGAATAATAATAATAATGTAAGTTTAGATGTAGAAGGGAATGTTCGAAACTACTTATCAGATTTCAGGTTTTCTTTATCAATTAAGGATAGACTTTCAGGATGGACTAAGGGCTTCATCTTGTTTCAAATAGTATGGGTTTTTAATTCAAATATCCATATAAGTAAGTCAAGAAAACGAAACAAAAAAAACTTGTACTTTTGGAACTTCATTTAATACGTTTATCCAGATCGAGAGCCTCACATAATCTTGTCTCACAGAAATAGGTTTTGTTGGAAGATTAAAGTGCAGTAAAACTGAAACATCGTTATGATACTGTAGTTCCAGTGCAGTTTTGTCAATTAAACCACATTGCATTAATTGCTATTGACTTTTTATTTGAATGCAGACTACCTGTATAGACCTTTTACGTTAATTTCAAGCTAATTTTTGTCCGTTTCGTTTCTCCTTTACCCTTTATAATATGGAAATCGTTCATGGAAATTAAACGTTGGCGTCTAAACGATATATTGAGATTTGGCTGGTTGTATTATGAAATTCAACCATTTCATGAAATTGTCGGTCACATCATGAAGTGATCAATTTTAAGATCTGTCCACGACATATATATATAGTTGAGTTACGGGGCATAAGGCAACACTAGTAAAAAAAATTCATTCATTTATATATGTACCAACAGCTAGAGCAATTTTGAATATTCAACAAAATATTTTTTTTGCCCAATTGATCCGTTTTGCTTATAAATAATACGTAAGAAAACGTGAATTTTTACCATAAAGGCAACTTCCTGTCTCTAATATTTGAAGTTAGGAACAAGGGTTGGATTGCTTTGCAAATATAAACGCATAAACTAGGTAAAGAATGCTCTTACACGCCCGAAATAAAAATGTTTCATTTTATATGTGGCTTCATAGAATTCATTCAAGTAGAAGAAGTTATATTATTATGTACTGGTAACATTGTTTCGGCATACTGGAAAACAGTTGATTACTCCCATCCCAAGTGCAGCATCAGCGCAAAGTGCCTCAGGGAAACTGCGGGTTGCTTCGTGGCACAGATAATATAATTTACAAAGGAAGTTGTGGTCGTTATTTTGTGCCAGGTACTACGTTATTTAAGTTTTTTGAAACAATACCTATATGTTGTTTAGAACCTAATAAACTGGGTTTTGAATTTGTTAGAAATGTTGCTATCTTAATAGTTTACAAAGTCAAAATCAAATTTAAAAATATTTTTATTTTAATGGATTTCTAAGAAATTTTTTGAATTAAAAAACAAACAACTATTCCTTACAAACTACTAACAATGTTTATTTTGTGCTTGCTAGCACTTTAACTCTTAATAACAAACTTCTTAATTGTGTTTTACTTCTTAATAACAAATAAAATACAATCTTGGCAGAACTTCGGTAATTATTTCAAAAAATATACAAATATTGAAACACTAAGTAAGTAACCTTAAAAATAAATAAATTATAAATATTTTTGGACATCACACACCACGCCGTCTGGTCCCAAACTAAGCAAAGCTTGTGTTATGGATACCAAACAACGGTTACAAATACGTATATATTATTTTTTATTGTAAATACAGACAAATTAAGCACAGAAAACATCCAGTCTTAAGACAAACAAATAATAAGTGTTTGTCTTGTGCGGGAATCGAACCCACGCCGGTAGATTCAATAGTCGGATCATTACCTACTGAGCTTCGGAGCTGACTGCATTAATTGTAAAGTTTGGCCAAAAGCTAGACGCAAACTCCGCAGCTATAACTTGAAAATGGTTTTATATTAAATATTTTTATATTTAGGTTTTATGTTTAGTAATTCAAGTCTAGTTTTTTAGCAACCTTAATAATTAATGCATTTTTATGGATCTTAGATAGAAATTCATTCTCACACTCTAGAACCGAAATGGTCGCGTATAGTGCGGTTTCAGAGAAACTTTCTCCCGCGAACGCTTAGGTTGTGGAATAAGCTCCCTGCCAAGGTTTTTTCTAAGGACTACAGTATGGGGTTCTTCAAGAAAGAAGGTATTGGATTTTCGAAGGGTCGGCAACGCGCGAGTGATACCCCTGCTGTAACAAGCGTCCCTAGGGCACGGTGACCGCTTACTATCAGGCGGACCGTGTGCTTGTTTGCCACCTTAGTGATATAAAAAAAAAAAAAAAAAAAGCACTGATTGCAGTGATATAATAGGGTGCGCAAAAAAATTACCTCATGTCATTACAAAACCGTATTACGGCTCACATTGTGACGATACCATATTTATGCCTTAAAATTTCGTAATTGAATGTGTTTATTCAAGTTTTAGCGTGAAGATTTTCATTAATAAACAATTTCCAATGGACGTACTACCAATAGCAAAATGCATCTTTAAATTAGAATGGCGCGTTCAAATATTCAAGTTCAGTAATTTTATACATTAGGTGAGAAATTATGATTTATTTTATGAAAGGTTTAAAGCTAACAAAATATAAGTACAAATGACTAAAATGTAGAATATTAAGTTATGAACTTACGAATCATAGACATCAACACGGAATTAATTGTTAAATGTAGGTAGTAATCTAACTTCCGATTTATGAATTCGAACTCTAGACAAAATAAAGTTGCGTAAAATTTTGAACCTGCGGCGCGAGAATGAATGGTTTAAAGCTAACTGTGATTGGGTGCTTGTTTGGAACTAAAGTGATTAGAGAATTTTTTAAAACAAGCGTTGATTGGTTTGTTCGAACGTACTGTGATTGGTGGTAGTCTTAAGAGAGCACATTGAAAATTATTAAAGGTAGTTGTCTTGGTTTTCACGTATTCCGTATAATGGTATGACTTGTTAGTTTATTTGAAATTACCCGGGGTTTGTTAGAACTTTACGAACATTTAGAACATAATATTAATATTCTATTAGGATCCTATTAATTTAGGGTAATAAGGCCGTTTATCTAGACCGTTCATATTAATTTAGGACTCTATAATAGTACCTCAACCAAGATAACTAGAATTATACTTAAAATATATTCTTTTCTTTGTTAAAATTAATTAAGGCCGGACATCCGTCCGGAATAAAAAATATGATGCAGGGTATTGAAATGTGGGGTGAGAAAGTTATTAGAGAGGGGTTAGTGGTGATAAAAGTGCGGGGTCCTATACATATAGAACATTAATTACTATGTGTAATCCATGTCCATCCTTAGCGGCGTTAATAGGGTTTTACTATTTTAGCTGGTTAGCGAGTGTAGGTGAGTGTTGATGTTCATCGTAAGGGGGCGCCCTTTAAACCTACTTTCGGGTTGCAAGTCCTGAACGCTAGCTACCACTTGGTTCCCACACTACAAATCGAATGGATTTAGCATTCGTATGGATTTTACTTTCAAACGTGAAAGTAGCATCAATTAGGGTTCCTTTGTGTAGAGATGACGGAAAATCATATAACTCATTAGTACTTGTCCCTTTAGTTCTAATATTCGCGTATTTGCTTTGTTTAGGTGGTTTAGGACATTATTTATGATCATAGATTCTTGTATATATATATAGATCTAAATCTCGCAAACCGCTTGAACGATTTTATGAAATTTTTATGTGGGGGATTTTGGTGGAGGGTGCTTTCATTTTTAGAAAACGTCGTTTTATCCGTGTTTTCAGGCAATGATAAATTGAAAAATATGTCTCTTCCTGACATCTATTGGCAAGTAGTAATACTATTATTTTTAGCGACACAGCAACACAATAGATTGCATTGTTAAGCAACACTAAAGCTACTTAGTTACTAATTACTAAAAAATGGAGACAATTTAAAAAGTTACGCAATCTTTATTTGCGTATGGTGTCTTACTCTTGTTTTCATCAGTTAATATTCGGAAGAAAAACGTGCTATTTCTTCTGCGACCTTATTGGGAACAGTCTCGAGGTATTTGGAGTCTGGAATTCGAGAGAAAAATTTATGCTAGTACATTTATGGGTTTCGAGAGCTTAGTCAGACTTTCGTAAATTTTTGTCTCGAATTCCAGAGTCCAAATAGCTGTAGGCTGCTCCCAATAAAGTCCCTTTTACCAGCAACGGGGTGGCCTGATTTTAAGCGCAGGGTTAACTCGTAGTCGACGGACTGAAATAGATCTACTATTTCAAGAGTATTACAAGTCTTGTATTACAAGAGAAGAAAATAATATTTTTACGGCTAGGCTATATTAAATTCAGAACGTAGCGAAGGATACTAAAGAAGAACCCTAAATGTAGTGTGAGGGATTTAATAAACGTCGCCCGAGCTAAAAATATTTTGTGACCGAGTAAAACACTCTACTTTTCATACCACAGACACATTTAAAATTAAAAAAAAAATTACATTTACATTTGATAAATTTTGACAGTTTTGAAAAGTTATACTTAATGAAATATTTTTGAAAAGAGTATATAGAGAACAAGGTAGGGAAAAAACGGGTTGCACTCCTGGAGTGTCGGCAGAAGTGAAAACATACTCGCTATTTACTTCCCATCACTTCTTATCCATATTTATTTATTAAAAATAATAACTTTTATTTATTTACTTTTTTGACGTTGTATATTTGACAGCTCAATCTGTCATAGAATTAAAATCCCATATCCAACCTCCTTGTACTACTCATAATCGCCATATACTAAAAATAAAAACTAACCTAATGTAAATAAAGGTCACGTGTCCTAACGCGAGTGACATCTTACGAATTTTCGATCAGGACACGTGACCTGACGCGAGTTTAACAGTTTTTACCCATCACAAAAAAAGTGCACAGCGCCGCTAAAGAAGTTTTCACTTCAAAATTCCTTACTACCCGCTTCGGTAGCGGGAGCAAACACGCACTTTGCTCCCGCCTAATGGCAAACGCATGAACGTTTTTCGAAAAGATGGGATGAAAACGATATTGAATACTTTTATCCTAATTAATTCCCATGCAAACACTTTTTGCAGGACACTTTTCCTAACGTGTTGTGTGACAGCGCATACAATTAACTTCAGCACATGGACCTTATTGGAAACAGTCTCGAGTTATTCGGACTCTGGAATTCGAGTGAAAAATTTATGTAAGTGAGACTTTTATACATTTTTGACTCGAATTCTAGAGTTTAAATAGCTCTAGACTGTTCTCAATAAGGTCCATGGATTGCTATACGGACAGATTATGACAAGAGGCTTTTTATCACGTTTGTCAGTTCGTTCGGAAAAAGAATTTGCCGCTAGCCTAAACACGGAGCGCAAATAATAATTAAGAAAAGTAACTTAATCTTTATGATAACCATTATAATTAATTTATTATATTTTCTGTTCTAATACCAGAACTAATAAATCTCACGCTACACACCATTTTCATCTCATATGACTGACCTTTTTGCTGTGTGTGTTGGTAAATCTCCACCCTCTGGCCTTTGGTATTGTTAACCTGATTAATTATACGGGTCCCACTCACCCGACTGCGGGGTCACATGATAACACCTTCTGTGTCTAAAGTTATTGTATGTAGACAATCAATAATGTCCATATATGTTAATATGATTGATTTTTAATAGAATGCTTGCAGATCGCGAATCACAGAATTAAATTGAAAATCAAAAGGTATTTATAAGAATTCAACGTATGATATCCCGCCTTTATTTTATTTTAAATCCAGCTCCGCCAAAGAATATATACTTGTTGGAGCGACTGTAGTAGCACGGTCGCTCGTCACTGGCCAGTTCGATATTTAAAAAAATATAAATTAGTCTGTGATTTTAATTGGACAAATAAGGATGGTGCCCTTTATTTATAACTGTAACAAGGAAGATTTTAAAAAAAAAAACAGGCCATGCAAAGAAAAAAGTGTAGGATTTTAATGGAGCGTTTATATTAGCGTAATTTATTAGCAAATCCAGAATTGATGTTTTTTCTGTGTCTTTTTTTGAATGTAATATAAAATTTTCCTACCAATTTTAAGTAAATGTATGTTACGAGTAAATTGTAAATAGGTAGACCTATTTTTTATACGAATGCAGATGTAGAATTTTTTTTAGATTGGCAAAATAAAAGGCTCTGACCTGACACTAGGCATGGCCGCTAATATTAAAACACATATTTAAAAATAAAATACCCGTGGTATTTGGACATTTGTGCAAATGTACACTATGTGACCGTGCCACACTATGTCTGCAAATACGTGCACAAATATTTGTACAAAGATCTGGCGCGACCGGCTTAATACACTCGAAATGTAGATATCAAATAAAAAAAGCAGTCTTTTTCTATTTTTATATCCTATGATGTGTGAATATCATGGTTCAAAACACCTGCAGAACCCCTAACTACATAGCCAGTTTTTTTATAATACGTACACACGGACTCCAATAGGTATTAATAGAACTTTCATTAATATCCGAAATCCTTTTCTACCAAATGATATTTTGCACATAAGTGGAAATTACGTAGAGAATGCGGCCTTTCAGCCTATTGGCGTTTAATTTCCGGCCTGAATCTAATATTCAGCACAACGAATATGGGACGGAATGGGTTGTGGAAACGAATATACAACGAATATATTCACGCATTGACTTGGTAAATACTCATTCACAGAACATTTGTGCGTGAAACACAGATATGAAATATGCAAATCGTTCTAAAGTTGAATAATGATAATCATGTATGTGAGAGTTAAATTGTTCGTTTTTTTTACCACTAAGATGGCAAACAAGCTTGCGGTCCGCCTGATGGTAAGAGGTCACCGTAGGCTTAGGACGGTTGCAACACCTGGGCCATCACTCGCACTTTTGCCGACCCTCCAAATATCTAATCTTGAAGAATCCATACTGTAGTCCTTAGAGAAAACCTTGGTGGGAGCTCATTCCACAATCTTAGAGTTCGCGCGAGGAAGTTTCTCTACAGTATAGTACTCGTAGATGTGGAAAACCACACAGGCATAATACGCATGAGAGCAAAAGTATACTAATTTTAATTGCCCACACATAAGAATTCAATGGAATTTTGCCTTCCTTATACTGTGGCTTTACTTATGCTAGGTCATGTAGTAATGACATATGAAACCTGTCCTGTTTACCGCGCGCGCTCTACGTAATTTGTCTATTCATTTATGTAAGCGCCATCAATGGTTGAAGATATAAACTGCAAAGCGAAGAATTACAAAATTTAAGCCAAAACTTTTTAATTACTAAATTCTCTGGATATTGGCGTTCCTTTTTATACTTCTGTTCCCGACATTTTAATTGTGTTTTAGTGTGTTTATTTATTTACTCACAAATGTAATGAAAAACATTGTGTGTAACACGGGCGGTACAGAAATTACAATCTCAAGTCATTACAGGCTTTCAGCCTTAGGCTTCTAAATATAATGAAAAACGTTGAGTGTAACACGGGCGGTACAGAAATTACAAACTCGAGTCATTTCAAGCTTTCGGCCTTAGGCTTCTAAATAGCCTCTCGGTAGTAATTTTCTCCTTACCACCCTTAATACAAAATGTACTATAAAAAGGTTAATTCTATAACGTAGAGTTCTATAACAAAAAAATATCAGAAGCAAACTTCTTCTAAATTTGACCATTGTGGCATTACGTCGCTGCACCACCAAATTAATTCTTTGAGCTAGGTCTCAGGTCCCCAGAGGCGAGAACCGGTTTTTTGGATAAATCTTCTACAAACGAGTTTATCTCTTATGTAAGTTTCAAATATCTGTACCTGTTCGGCTGCTGCTCCGGGCCTTGAGAGTGTCAAGCCGATATGAGAAGGTGCCAACGTATTTACACATGTGACGTCCCATATCAGTGTGCGTCGCAGTCTATATGGTACTACGATAGCACCATATGGTCCCTACTCATGCCAATCGGTTCGAGAATGGCAGGAATAGAGGCGGTAGTAAGAGAACGTCGAATCAGATCACGCAGAATGACGGTAAAAAAGAAAAAAAAAGACGAACTTTTTACACAAGAAAAACCGTGGTGTGCAAACTAATCCACTTCTCGTCCACAAGAGCAAATATGCTGTTTGCCTCCTATATATTTTGAAGGAAGCACGTGTAGCCAATGCACTGACTTTTTCTGACACTGCCATTATACGGGCTCTATCAATGTCATAAATTCATAAATATATTGTACATCATACAATATACACATTTTACCCCTGACTTGAAATTTTTATCTTTGGAAAATATTGGACTAGTCACGTTGGTTACTCTGCCAAATTTTATTTTTTTATGTCACATATTCTCTAATGAAACATACGGACAAACAACTATGTGACCATATAAGGATTCTATTTTTTGTGTCTTTTTTGGAGCGATACCAATTAAGGATAAGGTCACAGAAAAACTGGCTTAAAATCTTTACTTGCGTAGACATATTTTGCTTACATAATATGTTGCAATTCAATACTGCCTTAAGGCTTAACTCATATTTATACAAAACATCCCCCCCATCCCCTGCTCAAACCTAACGTACTTATAGTTCGTCGGGAACAAGCAAAGGGGGTATATTGTATTTCGTCTAGAAGTACCAAAGAGGGTATATTATAGTTTGTCTAGAGCTACCAAGGAAGGTATATTATAGTTCATCTAGAGCTTTCTCATCCCCCCGACCGACCTCGGCACGGTCGTAAAACAATTGTTAGGCTGCCTCGGCACGGACTAACGGCTCCAGATGACGATCTTGCTGTCCGGATAGCGAGATTAGTCTCATCGACCTCCCCGAATAGGGACTCCCCCCTCACACAACGCCGACGTCCCCGGGTTCGTAGGCGTGCGAACGGATACAAGGGGTATCAAAGAATGCCGGGGCGCTTCTCGCCCCCACTCAATCGCAACCGCACCCGCGTAACGAGGAACTCCCCTCCTGACGGTGACTCACCTTCGGGTTCGAAACTCACACCGGTTGAAGGGACGCCCCCGAGAGCGACAAACCAAGCTGAGGCTCCCCCCGCTGTGAGCCCTTGAGCGTTGGGCGCTATACGGGCTGAGGCTCCTTCAGAGACTAGCCCAAAAAGATCGGTGAAGCAGTAATGGCTGCAACAGCCAACTGCATAGTCAGTTCAGAAAAAAAAATCTAGAGCTTATCTAGAACTAGCAAGGGGTATATTAAATTTCGTCTAGAATTACCAAAGAGAGTTTATTATAGTTCGTCTAGAGCTCGGCTAGAACTAGCAAGGGATATATTAAATTTCGTCTAGAACTACCATACAGAGTATATTATAGTTCATCTAGAGCTCGTCTAGAATTAGCAAGGGGTACCTATATTAAATTTCGTCTAGAAATACCAAAGAGAGTAAATTATAGGTCGTCTAGAGTTCGACTAGAACGAGCAAGGGGTATTTTAAATTTCATCTAGAACTACGAAAGAGTATATTATAGTAGTTCGTCTAACACTACCAGAGAGGGAATTTTATTCTGTCCCTGGTCTATTATTTTACCACTTTTTACTAATAGTTAAGTGGTAAAACAAGAGACCAGAGACAGAATAAAATTCCCTCTCTGGTAGTTCTAGACAAACTATTATATACTCTTTCGTAGTTCTTAACGTTATATGTAAAGTTGGTAACTTATGACGTATGAAACATTATGAAGTAAGTAACAGTCCTTACACTGCATCAAAAGCAGTGTTACGGTGGCGTTGGGCTCACCCCTTGTTACACGGGTCTAAAGTGGTTGGCAAAAAAAGGCTGTCTACCACATTACGATGTAGGTGTTTCCAGCCACTAGTTATCCCCTACTAGGGAATAAAAGCCGTAAAGTATATCTTTATATCTATTAAAATAAGAATTTCTAATTTACGAGACGTACGTTTAGAAAAAAAATCCCGAAATGCGGTTGTGAGTGGGTGACCTAACTGTGCTTCTTAACCTTTTTTTTTTACAACGCAGATCCTCTTTCCAAGGTCTGAGTAAGATTAATATTTAAAATTCATCTAAACAACTTCATAGCCCAATTTTGTACACAACATCTAGACATGAAATATGCACGGCTGAATATTCACGCTTATGAAATTTGGTATCAAGAAATCTGCTGAGGTTTCTTTTATTCGTTATATAACTTTTTTATTTGGATGCCTGAAATATACCTTAATATAAATGACTAAGCTTTTGTATAATAGCTGAACAGGTCTTCCACGATTTAATTATTTTCTTATGGTTTTCCGATATTCCAGCACAATAACATCCGCCGCCGTGGTCAATAAAGGATTGCGGAGATGCGGAGTGCAGATATATATTTACTATCATGACATATCTCCATCTTGTGCCCTTTGACTGTGTCACTACGCCAACTGTCAGTGTAATATGTCGTGACAAAAAACCGGCCAAGTGCGTGTCGGACTTCGGACGTTAAGGGTTCCGTACCAAATGTAGAATATAAGTCGTTCGAATGGCAGAATTATTTATAAGCAGTAGGTAAGTGAATTCCGTCTACGCTACGCATTTGACCCTAAAATCAAGTTAGTTGTAAAAGGAAAAATTAGGGAATTTTAAAGAAACAATCTGATTTATATTGGTATTTGTTTCAAGATCAATGGAATAATATAGTTAAAAAAATCTTCGAAACAAAATTTAGCAAAAAAAGGTGACTTTGATGGCTTCTCATTCCTTTTATCCAATATTTTTTGAAACAAAAATACAGTATTTCTCTACAGAAAGAGTTCTAAACAAAGATATCCCACTCGATCGGGTGGGTCAAAGGTGTTGTCGCGCCTTCGTTTAGCTGTATACTTAAAATATTAAAAAATATCTTTTGACTATTTGTATGGCTTAAGGTCAACAAGATGCTTGTATTGTGAAAATTTTAAAACTATACCTCCAACCGTTTGGCTGTAAAACCTGTGTACAAACGGCAGACAGACGGACACGTAAGTGACAGCAAGCCGTTTGGCCCCTTCGGTTACGGAACCCTAAGCAGTAAAGAACAACAAAAACGCACAAGATTGGAGGATAAACGGATATGTACAATGTTCGCAGTCCGTCCGTGACCACAGCGGATGTCACTGTGCTTGCTGAAATATCGGAAACAATGAACAATGTATCGTGGTAGGACGTTTTTAGCTATTGTAATTGTAATATTTCTTTTATACTACTAAGGTGGCAAACAAGCTTGCCTTCCGCCTGGTAGTAAGCGGTCACCGCAGCCTATGGACGCTTGCAACACCTGTGGCAGCACTTGCGCATTGCCGATCCTTCAATAATCTAATAACTTCTTGCTTTAAGAACCTCATACTCTAGTCCTTTGAGAAAACCTTGGCAGGGAGCTCCAAACTAAGCATTCACGGGAGGAAGTTTTTCTGAAACCGCACTTTACGTGACCATTAAGGTTCTAAGGTGTGAGGATACATTCACTGAAGATGGCGAGCGGTGCGATAGTAGGAAGTAGCCGTGGGCATCATTTGGAAGAATAAATCAGAACACATCCTATTATACAAGCGGTTGAACACACACAGGGAGGCAAAGTTTCTCCTCAGACTTAAGGGTTCGATACGGCTTGTGAGTTTGGGATCATCGACGATTCTCACAGCTCCGTACAGAGATGGCAGCAGTACTCCATATGGGGCCGGACTTGCGACTTGTAAAGCAGCAACCTTTTCCTCGAAGTAAAGAAATGCTTCGCTGTGTTGAGTACACCAAGTTTTTGGACGTCAGCTTCACCTTGTCTTGTAAATGATCTTGGAACTGAACATCGCTGGAGATCACCAAGGATCCCAATGCTGTTGGATATAGTGAGGGGAGTTCTGGAATTGTAGGACCTCGGTGCATGGGGTTTTCTTAGTGGTAAACGAGCAGACTTGTGTTTTTGTGGGGTTGAATCGAACCCCCAGTCTAATCCCTTGGACAGAGTGGTCTCGATTTAAGTTCTTCGCGCTTTTTCTCCACAACGGAACGAGGGATGTTTGCACGACCCGTGTAACAAACGTCTCCAGTACTATCATCTGCAGTGTATGTTATTGATGGACAACATGTCATTGATATACAGGAGAAACAGCATAGGAGACAGCACCTAGCCTTGCGGGACGCCAGCATCAATGTCCATGCTATTAGAGCAACTACCGTCAACTACGGTTCGTATGCGTCTCCCGTACAAAAAGCTTGTTATTCATTAGCACAAACCCTTGGACGTAAGATAGCAACTTTAACAGAAAACCCAGGTGCCAGACCCGATCGAACGCCTTCGCTATGTTCAGGCTACATGCCAATGCCTCCCCCTGACTCTCAATGGCTAGTGCCTATCGGTGTGTGAGATATACTAGAAGGTCGGCTTCGCTGACCAGGTCGTGTTTTATAGGTATCTTAGAAGCTGTGTGTTCATCACACGCTCCATCACCTTGGAGAGAAGAGAGGTAATAGTGACAGGCCTGTAAAACGATGGATCTGATCTAACGCAGTCTTCCATGAAGACGGAAATTGCCTAGTGTCATAGGAAACCGCGAAGAGGCGCGTGAGTACAGGACTTACTCAGGAGCACACTGTTTAAGCACCACTGCTGGGATACCGTCTGGCCCACTCCACTTATGAATGTCTAGATAAAGCAACGCCCGCTATGCTATGAAGATTTCGGGCATGGTCTTACCGCACCATGGTATAGTAGGTGGTACAGCGCCCTCGTCGTTCATATTCGAGTATGAGGCAAACAGATTGCCTAGTAGAATGGCTTTATCGTTAGCACTATGGACCAAGTTACCATCGGCTTTTTGCAGTGGTGGTAACGACGACTGGCAAAAGTTCCTTTCGGCAGCTTAAGCAAGCGCCCAGAAAGCACGACTCCCAGAGGGATAGCTTGCAAGACGCCTACCCATTTTGCCCATGGATTGAAATTTAGCTCTGGCAGTTGCTCTTACTGAACCTCGAGGCAGTATTTAATTTGCGTTTAAACTCAGAAATATTGGGTTCTTTATTATTACGAGCCTTAGTGTAAGCCTCGTACGTAGTTTGCTTGAGAATTTGAGCTTCTCTGCAAGATTAACCACAGTAATTTTTTGACACCGGCAGCTACTCGCGGTTTAGGATAAAAACATTCCATACCAGCAAGTATTTTCTCAGTGACTGCGGCTGCGCATACATCAGGATCTTCTAAGCTAAAGCAGGGCTGCCTTCACGGGTACGATGCATAAATTTTACTCAATCCATCCCAGTCTGCCAACTTATAATACCAATAATACTATATATATAATAATAATAATTTCACAACCACGAATATATTCGTTTGAAAGACTAGGCTTTACTTAATTATTCTGTACAAATAAAATTATTTGTTCAATTTAATAATTTCCCTAGTTAACAAAGTTTCATTGTTAAGCTTTTACGCCGGAAAGCTCAAATATTTACCGCAGCCACAGCGACTCCCGCTTGGTTCCGCTGCAGTTAAATTTATCTGCCCATTAACTATGACACGTATATTTGTGAACTGACTCTCAGGCGCCATCTATCAGCTATGATTACTATATGTAGTTTTAAGTGGAGGTGACAACGAAATACGAGCTAGGTATTATGAGTAAGAAAAAATGCAAATGCACTTTAGAAAAATACGGGTCGCTTTAATCTTTAACAAAATGCTTTAGTTTGTTTAAAAAGGAAGACGTTGAACGTAGGCCTCCCCATGTGTTTCCACAACGGCTGGTCCTGAGCCCTCTCTCTCCTCTAACCAGGTCGTTTTTCCACCTGGTAGGAGGCCATCCCACGCAGCGTCTTCCGATCCGTGGTCGCCACTCAATTACCCTTCTTCCCCATCGGTAGTCGGTTCGTCTAACGATGTGGCTTGCCCATTGCTTCTTCAGCTTGCTAACTGTTTGAGCTTCGTCAGTAACTAAGGTTCTTCGCTTTCGTCATTTCGGATTTTATCGCACAAAGAAAGTCTCTCCATAGCTCGCAGAGCGACTCTGACCTTATTTATGTCAATATTTAACTAATGTTACAGAGAAAATTTTTATTTGTTTCTTTTAGGGCAATATTGTTTTAGATCAGGTTCCGTTTAGCGATATTGACAAAAGTATAGTTATGATTTATTTAATTGTTGTTGCCTGACCCGTTGTACATGTACACTGCAAGGAACAGACCTCTCTTAGAGAAAGAAGGCTAGTCCACCATGCTGGTCAAATGTTGATTGGCTATAAGTGGCTAATCGACTCTGTCAGAGTTTTCAAGCTGCTTGTTGGTAAGTGACACAGCATACGGTCATTCACTTCTTACTTCCTACAGTTCCTACTATAGTCTGACGTGCTAGGGATGTGGCTGTAGGAAAAAAGGAGAAAACTGGGTGAAGCTATGCAAAAGAAGCGTTTCAATATAATTTTTTACATTACATTTAAATATTTGTAACCCTAAAATACTTTAGTTCCCCGAAGTTGATTAACAGCAAGCCCTTAATAAACTCAAAGGGTAATTAAGACGAAAGTAAAAGTGTAATTAAAAAGGAAGCCGGTAAATACATTAATTAACAAAGTGATACAATTACTACAGCTACGAGACATTACCGTCGCTGAAGAATTTCTATTTAAATTCTATTGCTTTGAAACGGTAATGCTGAGCATTCTTTAAGAGTCCTTATTCTTTCTACGGTAAAAGGAGAACGGTAATAGAATTTGATTGTTTATATTTGAATTAAAATTTGAATACAATTACCGTAGAAATTTATACATTTTTTAAATCGCAGGTAATTTTCAAATTCACTGTATAAGAGTTCGTATTGTTGACACCCGTTTAAATATATAAATGCAAAAGCGAGTCCGTCTGTCTGATGCTATATTTTTACGGCTTAACTATGTAACTAATGTGGAAGAATATTGGCAGAACTTAAGACCTTAAGGATATGGAAGTTGAGTTATATAATTAATAATAAGTATTAGGGCTTTGTGGTTCTGTTGGCAGTAGTGAGTCAGGTTTTTATGTAGGTATATATTTTCATGTGTATTTACAAAAAAAAAACCTATTAAAGTATTTGTATTCATTGATGGTGCTGTTTTAATGTCCAGAAATATATATTTATTTAGGTTCATTAAATAACAAGTTTGATTGGCTACATATTACAGTATTATCATTATTCAGATACAGCGTTGTAACTGGTAGATGGATGAGAGATTTAAAACTGGCTCTTTAACATCATATATATTTTTCCTCTGAATGCAGAACAGGCTATAAAAGTTCACCGCTAGAAACTTAATAACAGTCACTCAAAACAAAATAAATAAAATTATTTGTGTAGATACAAATATATGTAGTATATACTACATATATGTAAACTTGTATATGTAGGTATAAAAGATTAACTGAAGATTTTCAATAATCGCATTAGAAGAACAAAATATTTTCGTGTTTTTGACAATTTCAATCTGATTTTTCTTGAAATCTGAATGTCGGCGTTGACTCAAGCAAGCAATATTTATTTAAGAAAATTGGATGATTCAAATCGTCCCTGTGCATGTAATAGGAAATTATTCGGTGACGATAAATCGCTTCTTGACAATTTGCTCCTACCATTGTTGCACGTAGGTAATTAAAAATAAATTGATTTTTAGGCTTGTGTAGCCAATAGGTTAACTTACATTTATTGTACATACATAAAGTAGTGTACATATGACGTAGACGACGCTACCTGACGTTTATATTTTTTAACAACAATAAAATGTATTAAAAAAAATTGTAAAATGTTTTAATTATTTTGTCCAAAAGTACATAGTTTTTGTCATACAGTTGTTTCAAAGGTGCTCAAACTGCAAAATCAATGTTAAAATATCTATACCCAAATAAACTTAAATAAAATCACCTGGGAATTGTTTAACGTTGGACATTTGTTCACTTTGTTGTTTTCTACTAAAATCGTCAACAAATAAAAGTTTCCATAGGTTATATTTATCTATTATAATTTGAAACATTTTTGTAACCGGGTATTCTATAGGTAAGAGTGAATATTCTGCGATCCATTTCTGAAGTTACTTTTATCCTCTAGGCATTTATTTTGGTTTCCGTTATATATGAGAACAATTTACATCAAAAACAAATCTGGCTCGCTGTTGTGCAACACTGACCTATTAAAACGATACCTATTGAAGCATATTCATAGAGGAAAAATATAAGATAAAGCTTGAAATTCTAAAGCTGCTAGAGTAAAGTGTAAAATATAATGTTCTTCAGTTGTTTCAAGAACATTCCACTTTCGCTTTACTTAAAGTAGCATCACTTGGTTTAATAGGCTTCGTTGTACAGCTAATGAGTCACGTTTCTAAATTCACACTCATGGTAGGGGAAAAAAGAATTTATTCGGAGCTGTAATGCCTTTGACAGTCTCTCCATCACGTCGACGCTTCCATCGTATAATTTTCTCGAATGTTTAGAAAATAAAATGTAATTTATTTCATCCCTACTTTTATTACAAAATAAGAGCTTATTTCAGAATGGTTTAGGAAAAGAAGACCTTTATGTCTGAGATGGATCTTTTAATCTTATAATTTTTATTATTGTTTTGTCCATGGCAACGACGCGATTGTTAAAAAAAGATTGAATAAAATTTTACAAAAATTTGACTTATGTTACTTGGCGTTTTACTGTTAAAGATCAAATTTTATTTGTTAATTTTGCTGTCGTACTGAGTGTCACAAATACTTCATTATTGCGAATACCTACCATCGAGTGGAATACCGATGTAAAAGGTTTTATTAATGGGTAAAAAAAATACAGTTTCAAAATTATTATGACCTGCCTTCTCGTTTTCTCAAAGTTTTCCACTACTTGTAGATATATTTTTAGACAACAGATGTAAGTCAGAAATTTAAATGAAAATCATCTATCAATAAGCTAATTTTAACAAAATTAAATTTAAAGAGCTTTTAAAGCGGTTCCTTTTTCAGTAGATAAGCCAACATTGTCAGCCACACTGCGTTGGATGTGATGCTGGAAGTTTATAGTAAAGCATCTTTCAAAATAAAAATACATGTAAATATATGTACTACGTTGACAAACGAAAGCATATGCTAGCATGCTAGTAAGCTCTATAGGAAAGCTCCGAGCGCAACGGCCGCGGACCCCCAGCGGACGGATGCGGCCCAATCATTTCCGCTCCGAAAATATCCGCCACGCAAATAGCGGCGGGTGTCCCCTCTGTTTTATTGTCAGAGCGAAGGGCTTTAGACGGAACGTAATTGGGTATGAAATAGTTCGTGTTTTAGTTGGTCTATTTTTAACCGTAAATAGGTGCTTGTTGATTTGATTAATTGTGTTGACTGTTGCATTAGAGATACTTCTATTTTAGGGGTTGGAAAAAAGGTTGAGGTGAAGGTTTTGTATAATGACTGTTATTATTATACTTTAATAAATAATAGTTTTGATAAGACTAAATTAATGATTCATTTTACCTTACATGTGAACACCTACAATGCAGTGGTTGTATTTATATATTAGTTTTTATTATTTATTTCATATTTAACGTATAGAAAGATTGTGACAGGGTGCGCAAAAAAATTATTTCATCCCTTATTTCTATGTATGGTGAAACGCTAGGCAAATTTTTTTTTTTAATTTTTTAAAACAAATTTGTATGACAAGACAACTTTCTGTATAATTTCTTTAGAATCGATGCGAAGATGGCAAAATCATAAGCCAAATGGATGGACGGACATGACGAAACTGTAAGGTTGCATTTTTGCCATTTGGTTACGAAACCTTGAAGACTGGGCATAATGTTCAAAAACTCACAATGCTTTGCAATTATCTACTAAACAATTCCCAAGTAATGAGGTACTAAAATGTAGTTTTTTCATCCCCAATTGACATATAGAGGATCTCCTTAATTTCTTGTTTCACAGGGCCCTAAAAATATTGAAAAATATTTATTTTCGCTACAAAACTATTTGTGACAACATAACATATATTTTCAGATATCCAGCTAAAACAATAATATTTTTACTTTTTGCATGTATCCAATGTCTACCAAAAATACAGACAATACCTATTTAGCTCGCGAGATCAGTTGGACACTTTGAATGTTCTTTTTTTAATATTGTAATCCATTGTTAGGTTTATAGAGTAATTAGTATAGACTTTTACTGACGATTTTAGTAACAGAAAAACTTAACTACATTCGCTATCGAGTTTCGACTGCAAACTTGTGTTAGGTAAACATAGCAAGGCCTAAAAATCAAATGAAATAATAAGATATTAGGTAATTTAGTCTCAAATACAATTTACAACAATAGTTGATGTTTTCTTTGTAACCAACAATACTTATTACTACTACTAAAAAGTCAAAAAAGTTCAAACAATATCAAATAATTAACAAGACATCAAAAGTTACCTTTCTAGTTAGTTTACGCCAAGAAACATTTTCACTGAAAGATACAAATTTAAATTAACGACAGTTTTGTATCTAAACACGGTTTTCAGATGAAGTATCGACAAAGTTTAGCCGAGCGCAAGAGGGCGGATGGAAACGGACTTCCGCTGCCGCACTTCGCTTTCCGCCGCCTCTCGCTCGCTCGCTTTCCGCCGCATCCGTCGTTTTCCACCGCCCTGCTTCCCGTAATGCGACTGTGCTTTATTGACAACTGTTTCTCTGAACACTAACCTTTTAATTACTTAGATATAACATTATCAGTATTACGATTTGCTTAGTTATCTAAATATCGGTTATGCTTCAACACATATTTTTTATAGATACAAAAGTAAATTTTGAACCATTTCTATTTAACTGATCGAGCTTTAACGTACAGTTTGGGGTTTTGTAAAAAGTAATCTTCGAAAAGAGCAGAAAGTAGCACCACGTAAGCAAAGCAGCAGCTAGAAGCTTTTATTTATAAATATGATAAGACTTCAACGAACTGCTAATTAGTAATTAGCATGTAGCTGATCAGTTGGTATAGTTTCGTTTTCCGCGCCGCTTTTAAATACTAATTACTTATTATACTTGCATGCTAAATTGTTGGAGTTTACTCCTTAAGAATCGATATAAGGCCCGTGGTATGAAAAACAATATGGGTAGTAAAATCGAGCGTTACTCTTTCATTATTTTATGAAAGAGTAACGCTTTCTCTTTTCAATGCTTTCCCCACTTACCTTATATATTATTCTATTATTTATTTTTAAAGACAGAGAGTGTGTGTGTGTGTGTGGGAGAGAGAGAGAGAGATAGTAGGAGAGTGAGAGAAGGAGATAAAGAGTTTTCAAACTGGAAATATCCGAAAATATTAATAGTTGACTTGTAGTTTTATTACAAAAGTGATAGATCTCATTAAGATCTTCATTTCAGATGACAGCTGTCTGACTATAAAAAGCTATATCTCTGTAACTATAGATCGTAGACTAGTAGTTTCATTACAAAATTGATAGATCTCGCCAAGATCTTCATTTCAGATGACAGCTGTCAAACTATAATATGCTATAATTGCGTAACTATAGATCAAAAACTAGTAGTTTCATTACTAAATTGATAGATCTCACCTAGATCTTCAATTCAGATGACAGCTCTCAAACTATAATACTATTTCTCCGTAACTATCGACTTTTTTACATTTAAAAACTTGATACAAATGCCGACCAAAATCAGACAATGATATGCATACCTTTGTATTAATCCTTACCCAAATAAATGATTTCGTATTCAAGACTGTTTCAAAGCTTGTAGATTACTTTTTGAGTTATTCAAATCGGACATTTTATCCAAAACATATAACTAATTTAAAAATGTCAATAAACCGCCGAGGCGCCGCCGCACCGCACCGTGATCGGCTCATTCGCGCGGTCCCTCCCTACGCAGTTAAATCCAGTCGTGTGTCGAAGCTGACACACTTAGTTTTTTTTAGAAACATTTAAGTTATTCAATTAAATTTTGGCTTTGTGGCAATTTCGATACACTTTGATAAAATTTTATCATAAATTATATATTTGTGAAAGTCTGTTTGTTTGGTTGTATGTATATAGCTTTGCGCTGCTTTTAATATTTTCAAAGAGACTATATTTAAAATTTCCTACATCGTATCAGTTCAATCTTTTGTTTGAACATTTAAATTATTTTTCCTTTAATATTATATTATTAATCCCGCTTCTCTATCCTAAACAACTCTTTGATATCGTGATCTGTAAAACCATCATCAAATCGGCCCTTTTATGTCTGTTTGGGCTTTCAATATCATATTTTTAATACAACAATTTTCATTCAATATTTATTTTTAAATATTTTGATAAGCTCTTTCAAATTGAAATACATTTTTAAGCCGTTTGAAGTCGATCCGGTTCGCTCTTTGTTTGTCATTTGTATCTTCCAAATTTAAATACTTTTTCAGTTCCTGTCGAAACTGACATGTCTTTTCTCTACATCAGTTTGTGGACCACACAAGAAGAGCGTGCTTTGATCATATTTACATAGTAAACAAAAATTATTGCTGAATTGGTAAATATTAATCAACGTGATATATTACTATTCTATTCTGGTTAAACGTTAATATAAACAGTGTTTTTGATATATGTACATCAGAAAATTTTTATAAAAATGTAAAATTTGTGTTTTATATATCAGTAGGTTATTTCTGTATCTTTTTTTGGTTTATTTGATTATCTGTGACCTGATTCTGAAAATTCCTTTATAAGGGATAAAAAAAATAGATTATGTTAAGTTTTCAATTCGAAATATTAATATTTTTAAATGAAGTTGGAAGAATAAAGGCACTATTCCATTAAGATGCACCGGACTGACCAGATATTTTGCGCAGGTACAGCTGGAGGAACTGAAATGGATATAGAGTAATATTTTCAGTAAAGTACTAAAAGTTCCCAATATAGTATTTTTTCTGCAGACTGACTAAATTTCTTAATTTTTGGCACAAATATAGAAGGATAAATAATACTTTTACCACAATTGCGGGAATAAGTAATTCTGCTAGTGTAACGCGCAGACAACATCTATTATATTATAAAATAAACATAATAACTAAAAAGCTACAATAAAAATGGTAGTACGTTATGGTACAAGTAAGCTAAGATGTTAATAAAATACAGGTATATGTGTGTTATGACCATAGATCCTGCGTACTTATGTGTTTCATACGACATTTTTTAACTCGCTTGCAATTATAAATAAATAAAACATCACAACAAAAATTTTTATTTACAATCTGTGGAAAATGGTGCACTGATTTTATTCATATGCCTTTACGCACTACTTCAGTTATGGGAAATTAAGAAGCTCACGTGTATTATAAGCTTCATTATAAACCTAGATGCGTTACAATATGCCACTTTAAGAGTATGAGTGTCGAAAATATTTTATACCGTTTTATTTGACTTTTACGTTGTAACTTTGACTTATATAAAAATATTTTCCCACAGTTCTGAACTCTACAACGACTTATTTGTGCAAAACTCTCAGTTTGGTGACAGACATAAATCCATGTCTCGCGATGGCTCAGCATATTGCAGACTTTCGGAAATTGGAAGCTGTTGCCAAGTTGCATCCACAATTCCACATGTCTGTGTGGAGCTAACACGGAGAGGATTACCTACACTAGTGGTGGAAAAGAGATTGGCAATTTGCCACTGTCGTTTCAGTTAAAATTAGTTTAGTTAGTGGTACAAATTAGCTGAATGTTAAACCGTTAAATTACATTGTGGGTATGTCCATATAATATAAGTCCATATTTATTCAGCAGCTTCTTGCCAAAACACAATGTTTTTTACTTTCTATTTTGCTTGTGTTTTTTTACAAATAACGAGTCAACTGGTTTTTTTTAATTAAATCTTTAACACATACAGTGTAACAAACTACTTTTACCGTCTCTTTGTGAGGTCTACAATCCACCCCGCGGCCGCGTGTGGACTATGTCAATGGTCCAGATCGTCCTAGGTCAGGGTAGGCCGTACCTCAATAGTGGGGACGTACAAGGGTGGTAAGGTTTTTTTAACAAAATTTCTTAGCAGAACGATGTCTAAAAGATCCAACTAGTTTTAAAAAATTGACAATATCCTACAACAAAAATACCACAATTCATTTTCACAATTAGGAGGTATGTCAGAAATAAAAATCAAAACTCCCAGTGAAAAAGTTTCTTGCAAAATTACTAAATCCAATTTAATAATAAACATTCAAAATGATAAAAATGGAATATAAAAAGTGTTTGAATAGGCGCGGCATGATTCACCCAAATCAAAATTCAAATTAACGCCCAGTTGCTTCGCGAAATGAAAAGCGACGGGGGATTATTATTCCGTCCAGGGCCGTCGATTTTGCGCTTCTTTATTTCCACGTCGAGAGATAATTCGATATTTATTCCTTTTTCGTCATTCCAAACTGAGATTATTCAGCATTTATTGTCTTTCATTTCAGATATGAAATGAAATGTGCCCTTGTTTAATGATTATTACGTTTTCACAGTACACTATAAAATAAATGCTGAATTTTAGGGAGGGTATCTGATTTTTTTGGTAAGTATGTATTATTATTTTCACACGTTTAATAAATCTAGAAAAATCGATATAATTCGATTCAGTCAGCAAAACAAGTGCTCTCAAAAGCTCTAATACGCTATTTGATAACAAAAATAAATAACTCTATTTGATGTTAAATAAAATAAGAACAAGTGGGGATCAAAAAAACAGATTAGGCCGCAAGCCAACTGTACGCCTGATGGTAAGCGGTCATCGCAGATTATGGACGCTTTTCACACCTGGGGCATCACTCGCGCGTTAACGACCCTTGAAACATCTAATAACTTCTTTCTTAACGAAGTCCACACCTTAAAGGAAACCTTAACAGGGAGCTCATTCCACAACGCAAGCGTTAGCGGGAGGAAGTTCCAATGAAACCGCACCTTACTAGCAATAAAGCATTCAGCCTTGTATGTAAGATAATTTGTACTTTAAAAGTAAAAGTCTCAACTGTTGCTATCATAGTTTAAAAGCCTAGAATATCCATATAAATAGACAATAATTCACTGATTAATATAATAATTCACTGATTAATAATTATTTAACTAATTAATAAACAAAACGACATAACAGACAGAGAGAGACATCTACGAGTATATTTAAGTTATTAATTTAAAAATAAATAAATCCCACTGCACTAAACCTAAAGACAAATATAAATATAAACTTAAATTCACCAAGAAATGAATAATTTACAAAATAAGTATATTTAAAGAATGAGATATTTCAAAAGTCGTATTGATCAAAACAAAAATAGGTTAGTAGTACTCGTAAGAAAGTGGCAAAGTAACCTATACCCAGCAATGGAAGTCTAAATGCTAATATGATGCAATACATGTATGTATATAGTAATCATTCCGTAACAACATAAAGCTATAGAAAATTTTTTTTAATAAAATCGAATGAAATTTTACTTACATATATTTTACATTTTTATTAATCAGCTACAATCTGAAATAAAAATAAAATAGTTTTTAGTAATTTGTATACACTTGCCTTACAAAAATTAGCACTTTAAAGCTAAATATTTCGCAAAGTTCAAGAAGCCTTATTAATAAGGGCCAAGTTGTAATATTATTGAAATTAAAGTTATTTAAATCTGAACTTTCAAAGCAAAAATTACAAACTTATCTAGGCGTTCTTCATCTACGAGACATCCAAACAACATGCGCCCTTATGAGCGCAGCTGCCTGTCACACGCTCGATTTGATGTTGCGCCAAGCGCGCCGGCTAGTCCAATGCGTCATTTGAACGTTACCATAGTTATCAATTTAAAAAGAATAGTCTTTAGAATGTTATTATTTTATTTTCTATAATAACACATCGTTCATTATCGTATATTTTTTACCTGTAACTATAACTTTTAACGGAATTTGTACGAAAATTTCACTTTTCCAAGTACATTTTATAACTTGGTCGACTATTACTCTTTAGCCTGTAAAGTGTACCTACCCGTGATAGTTTTTCTTTTAAATTCATTATATGCACTTCCACCGAAATTTTCAAATACTATACTTTCGCTGGTAGAGAAGGGGTACTACACTTGACTCTAACAAAAATTAGTACTTTAAAGCTATTTGTTTCGCAAACAGAGCCCTAAATCAAAAAAATGATCTTTGCAAACCGCCAGTGTTTTTGGAATTTCTATCCAACGATACCCCACACGGTGGGGTAGATGAGAAGAAAAATTACGTCCCCACTTAACGTGTAGTGTACATTTTTTTTCAAAGATTTTGCTCTACCAGTTTGTCGGCTTGATCAAAGTGTATATCCCTGCCAAATTGCAGCTTTCTTGTATTAGAAGTTTTTGAACTAAGCCGCGGAAACACAGACGGATGGACGGACGGACGGACATGGCGAAACTATAAGGGTTCCTTGTTGACTGCGGAACCCTAAAAACGTGATATATTAAAAATATTTTTATTAATAAAAACTGTAATGTTTTTTTTACTTCCAAAATATAAATAAATGCAAATTATTGTTACAATGCAAATGTGCTCATTTTAAGCAAAATGCTTTATATCAGAGACGCCATATTGTTGTTATTACTAGCATTTATAATTTCCTACTGTTGGAGAACGGCCTACCCTTAAAATTTTAATGGGTGAGAAGATTTTGGCCATAGCCCATCACGGGGGCTCAGATTTCACATTAGTCTTTTGACGTATGCAGGTTTCTTCACGATGCTTACAAACGCCGAAAAGCCAGTAGTCAAACTAAAATGTACTTGAGAATTTTATAAAGCCTATGCTGAGAACGCGAGGAAGACACCGAAACTAAGAGGCCACCATCGACTTTATAATACTATACTTACTTATAAATGTTTTCTAATACGTAATAAAAAATTAGTGAATTCTTCGTTTCTTTACACTTTAGTAGAAAATTAACATCAATTATTATTTGCTTTTATATTCTTAATCTATTTAATTCTATTACTCCTAATTTTTTATTTATTACCGCATTTTGCTATTTTATTAGCAGTAATGACGCATTAAATATCTGACAACAGAGAAGATGAAACATTTTGGGGCTTTAGAGGATTTTCCGGCCATCTGTCAAAGCCTTGCCATTGGTGTCAAGTTTTGTACCAAATATTTTTTTCTGAATATTCGTACTTTACCCCTGAATAAATAAATATATATTTACGTAATTTTCTAACTTAAAAAAAGGCATCTTATAAAAATTTGAAAAACATTAAAAGCCAAGTCTTAAAAGTGCATTAAAGACAATTGCATAAATTTTAAAGAGTAGATCCGATGAAATAATGCTTTCAGAACTACGGGTTCTTGATCTTGATTGGAATCATGTCCGACTCGGGAGAGAAAATTCCCTACGTGATTTGGAAACCGAGCAGGGGGGAACTGTCCCGCTTTTGACGTTCTTTGTGTTTTTAATAACGTAACTTTAGGTTTTTCATTCTAAGGTAGAATACCAATGAGGGTAAAAGAAAATGAAAGAGAAAAATAAAGATACCCTAATTTCTATCAAGGACAAATTTCTTATATTTAAGTATTTCAAATAAGCTCAGGTTAATAATCCAGCTTTCGTTATATGAATGTTAGGTTATTAAGTAGATTGGGATGTTTTAAGGATTCCTTGGCCATATGACAGAAACGGGACCTGGTTGTTTTATCATATCCGGACATATGTCACAGTAGTCACAGCAAAGCATTATAATTGTGCTATGTTTACTTTAATTATGTTTTTTCAATATTCAATACTCACTGCACTCACTGCATCAGTGAGTTGAGCCTTAAGATGTAACTGTACTGCTCACCCACGCTAAGTGACATAGTACCATAGGTATCATGTCATCCTTGTCTACTAAACCAGGTATTATAGACCCTTTTAAGAGGATTTCATAACTAATGAGTTGGTTTACTAATCTCTTACTCAGTTATTCTCTCATATCCGCAGTGCGCAGTTTCTATGAAATAGTTGGCTATGGAAACAGTTATGTGTGACGGATAATTATAGCTGCGTTCCATATAACTACGTGTTAAAATATTTTTAAGCGTATTTTAAATTAAGATTGTGTGATATCACAACGTCTAATGTTAAAAGTTTCATTTATAAAAAAACGGCAGTTGTAGTGCAAAAATCTTGTTACTTTTATTTCTGTACAGCTTCTGTTCATGGATTATTGCTGTTATATATTTAAGTTATTAAGGTTGCCCTAAAGTTGGTTGCAAACTCCGCGATCGAAATCCGAACATAATTTTATATACAGTTTTTACGTGTGGGGTAGATTACCTACATATTATATTGCAGTTTAATAAATACATTGCTTAAGTCTTTTATGTTTAAAAAGCTTAGTAATTAAAGATTATGAAATACGTATTTAGCTAAATTATAAGGCAGCTATTGTAAATAATAATTATGAAAGTACAAACTTTAGTAGTAGCTCATAATATTTATGAGCTGAAAAGTAAAATACGATTAACATTAGTTCGTTATTTTAAATATTAATCACATTTTGATGATTGCATGTTAAGTAAAATTTTGAATAAATCAGCTTCATATGAGCCTAGATATCCATTAAAAAATAATTGAAATAATTAGTTCCGGACAGAAATTATAGGTGAACTATGGTTACTATGGGTAAATGACGCGCTAAACCGGCTCTTTTTTTTATTTTTAATGTTATAAGCTTAACTTAAGCGTATTTGGAACTGTATAGTGGTGACACTATCTAGCCGAATTTGCTGAAGTACATAAAAAGTGTCTAGGCATCTTGCCAGTAAAATTCTGTGCCGAAAAGTGATGCTAGATTATGGATCCGTATATGTCAAATATGGTCATATTTGTCGATCTAGATCTCAGTTTTTATGTTAGTTATTAGTTTAATATTTTGACATAAGAAAAATTTACGCTTAATGTTTAATCAGTCACGATTTTTGACATTTAACTCAATACAATTATTTTTTTTCGTAAAATCTTTGTTTTGCACACATTATTCATTGGATCTTTAAAATGAAATGCTATTTCGCAATTATTTTAGAAATGATTGATAGCCAATCACTGTTTCTTAACATGCTCAAACAAGTTTTTTTTTGATAACTATCATAGTCCCTTTTACTCATTTTTCGCACAATTTACGCATTGGATGTTGCTGTCACACTAGGAAGCATTTATATAGCGCCGTCTCTTCGCTTACGTCACTACATAAGCGCACTCTTAATACACGATTAGATACCTTTGTAGAACAAGAAAGTAAATTTCTAAATGTTGCGTTTCTTTTAGTAAGAAATGAAAAGGTGCTTCTGAAACTATGATTTTAGCATAAAAAAATAGTAATCATTCAATGGAACACCCTAATACAGACTAGGAAGGTGAACGACTGAAGCTGTTAGCGTAACGAGGGCTAAACTGCCGCACGCATTAGCGTCAATAAACAAAGGGTTGGGTGTTGATTTATGTGGCTGCCTATGTAAGACGTGGGGATGCTAAGATATACAATCAATTTACAATATAATGTAGCTGGTTTGATTCCGAGAAAGGGAAACAAAATGTTACAATATGTGTGTTGAAAAATAGTCAAGACTGGTATTGTGGCCAGATTAATGGCGCGGCGATCAACTAATCCCCTACCACTGTGGGACAGAATACTATAAGTAAAAGTCATAACGAGCATTATCAGTTAGTTTGCCGCCTGATCACCCCTTATTTATTGAATAAAGAAAGAATGACAAGGCTAGATAGTAGTAGAAATAAAAATAAAACATGAGGTAATTGACTGACTGCATTAAGTGCAAAACGATGACAAGGAGCTGACCGGCACCGCAGGCGTATCGTGGTTGTCCTACCCTAATAAGGGAGAATATTATAAACAAATACATATATATGATAAGTATAAAAAGGGACGGAAAGATAAGAATTTGTAGGGAGCGAAGGATCTTACACCGTGGGGAAAGAGCCAACGCATGTACCCGGTGTAACTCCCAAGATTTCGGGCCGTATGACAAGAAGTCGGAAGGGCCATGGGTTGGTGGAGTGATTGATCACCCCTTTGGAAACAAGTACCCTGAAGGATTTTATTCATTATTGTTCATCAATAAACATCAGAAAGATTCATACTGTACGACAGATTATACAAAAAAAGACAAACAAACAAAAGAATATAATTAGCCGTTGTGTATGGCGTTTGTGGATTACTAAAAAGCCTTTGACTCCATCGGATCCTGGGCCTAGCTAGATTCTTTGTAGCGATAATGTTGTATGTCTATACAAGTGACATATTAACGCTGCTACGTTGACCGTCCAGTTTCAAGACCATAATACGAGTGCCATCCCGCTCCGTAGAGCAGTAAGACAGGGGGACCAGTGTTGCCAGCAAAAATTTCGCAAGCCCACTAGATGGAGGTCCTGAAACCACTAGAAAACCACCAGATGTTTTAACGTATAATATGAAACCACTAGAAAAACCACTTATATAAAATTTGTATGAAAAACTAATTTTTAATCAAAAATAAAGGAATATCGAGTCAATATTCAATTATAGTAAATTTTGTAAAAACAAGAAAACGAAATGAATTATGAAAAATAAAATTATTTTCTCATATAATGTAGTACAAAATTATGAATGACTTGAGACATCTGAGTTCTGAATAATACGTCTAGTGCAGCATTAGGTATTATTCGGAAGATGACGTATCGCTTGTCAGCGATAATAGCAGACGTGTAAGTTTTATTGGTACACTTTTTAAAAAACTTTTTGCAAATTCATGCGATTTCTTAATTTAGATTTTACTAGGTTCATAGAACAGAAAACCCGTTCTATATCCGTCTTAGAATGAGAAAGTATTACCAATAAATTGCAAAGGTTTTCTTTATCATCCTAAAAATTGCCCACTAAAAAATCCACTAGCCACCAGAAACAAATTTTGCCCACCAGCAGGGGATCCCAATCCACCAGATCTAGTGGTGAAACCACTAAGTTGGCAACGCTGAGGGGGACGTTTCCCCGTAACTGTTCACCAACGGGCTAAAAGATGTGTTCAAAATCTTGGACTGGGCTGATCGTGGAATAAGTTAAGTAAACCGCGAATTAATCGCACACCTTAGGTTTGCAAACAACATTATTATTATGGCACTGTCATTGCAAAAACTAAGTAAAATGGTGCACTCCCTTGATAAATCGTGGTCATATATAGCGGGGCTGATGCATAAGTTGTACAGCGCGGGATGGAGCGAGCTATGCTCTGAGTGTCTCTGACGGATCAAATCTGAAATGAGGCCACCCGGAAGAGAACTGAAGATGGCGAAGCGAGGGACGCCCTCCAGCCGGATGGACCGACGACCTTAAAAGGGTGGGCATTGGTGGCTGGATGCGAGAGAAATGGTAGAGAAAGGAGGCTTAATCATTGCAGCAGTATACCAATTTAAGCTGATTTAGGATGATGATGAAATATCAGAGATAGCTCGATGATTTTCTTTGGAAATTTATTTTCTACAGAATAACAAGAGTCTTATAAGTTTTCTCATTTTATTTTATTTGATGTAATTGAAGCAGAAATATCTAATTTTTTTCACTTCTTTTGTAATATTGTTTTATTCAACATTTTCAACCGGAAGACGTCTTTAGAAAAAAAAACGGCTTGCATTCCGGGAGTGCCGGCAGAAGTGAAAACATATAACATTTTAACATGTGTAATCCGCACTTTCATCTTTTCATCAACCCAATTTCCTCTTACTTTTTATTTGTTCTATAGAGTTTAAAATTTTTTACCCATCACAAAAAAAGTGCACAACGTCGCTAAAGACGTTTTCATTTCAAACACACTATTCGAGCTTTTTATTTTGAGTTCTTTCTTTAAGCTGTTTGAGCATTTACAGTTTGAAGAATATTTTTGTAGAAAAATTACTATTAAGCGTTTATTAATGTTCTAGTGTGTCCAAGTGGTATAAAAAGATTTAAAACTACGATTTCATTATTTGTTAGTTTAAGTTACCGCAAAATACCTAAAATATATTCATTTCCATAGTAACTAATTCACTCCCATCTGTGAATCATCTTTCAGCAAACGGAACAGTCTACCGATCCAGGTCATCACGTCAGAGCCGCTGAGCTCCCACACTAAACAACACTATGATTAAGGTGAAAAAAACTAAGTGAGTAGATATTCAATAGCTCTTTGTGATTATGTCATTTAATATTATGTCCAGAAACATCATAGGTGCAGGATTTGAAACTTTGTAAATTTGTCATCGTTCCAGTAAGACATATACACCGTCTAGACGTTCACCACCTCCTCTAACATCGCACTGCAAGCATCGATATGAAATTCCATATCGATGACTTCAAGTGACTTCTTATCACTAGGTGACTCAATAAATATAAATGGTGTGGACATATACTCTTTGTTGATGTTTATGGCGAAAGAAGCGATAGTAATAAGTAGCTGTGGCATCATTTTGAATAACTAGTCAAAACACATATTATATAAACAGGCAGTAGGAACACACACAGGGAAGTAAATACTCCTCAAACTTTTATTGATATTTTATATCAATTTATAAAAACTTTCACGTTTCAAATCTCATAATTTATGTAAGACACAAAGAGCCTCGGGCATTTGAAATTAGAACACAAAGCAAAAACACAAAGCAATAACACAAACCTGTAAACAATATAATATTTTATTTCCAAAACGGGACTGTTTATCACAGAAAGTTTCCATAAGCTTTTATCAGATTGACGTTCAAATAATTTTCGTACAAGGCCAGCTTTTACGACTATGTTATATATTTATAAACACGCTCTGTTGTGGTGCGACGCCTACGATTGGCCGACTGGTCCATTTCGCAAACTGTGTCAATTGCTAGGCGCTGCAAAAATGTTTGTCTAGTTGCCAACTCGGTTTAAAATTTTCTTTTATCATATTTCAGTCAAAAAATATTAACTATTGAAAGGAAAACTAACACAAATTCTATATAATATGTATTGTGGGTAGTGTGTCAAGCGTTTAAACAAAAATCATTTCCCTCCGATAATTTATGTTTTGCCCTAAATGTGTAAATTCATATTCATAATATAAACTTACGCCTCCCACTACTGTACAAATGGCGTCTTGTTATGAACACCATTCATCTTTCGTTTTATCAAATCCACTTAGCTACTTCATACGTACTCATTAATTTTAATTAGGAGGTGTAGGCCTTAACATTTTTTTGAAGCAACCCTGAAATGGCTGTGGCGTCGTGTTGCAGTTTTGCATGTTTCAGGATCGTCCTTTTGGCATGATTTTTTAGCTTTTGTCTCTTACTGTTTTATTGAAAAATCTATTAGGTAGCCTGCTGTCAGTGCGACACGATTGCTAAATTTGCGAGAAATCGCATGCTAAAAAAACAGGGCCCTTGATTGATAGATACTATTTTCGCTTTGAGTGTTACGTCTAAAATTAAAATTAGGTTAATATCCAAAATTTACCGTGTTAGATTTTGCCTACAATTTATATTAAAATCACAACGAACCCAATCTAAGTGACCTACAGCTTTTGACGTAATTTGTTAGAAAAGAAGCTAGTGTTTTAACACAAGAGCTTACTTAATGCATACTTTTACATCGAAATACAGAATCTGTGGGCTGAGAAGCTTTTTAAGTAGTTATAAAAGTCTAAAATTAAACTTTTGGCTAAAATAAATTTATGACGAGAAAAATTAAACATTAGACGTATCTTATGTATTTTCATGTTTATTGGTACGTACCTACATATTCGTCTTATTAAAAATGTTACGACATCGCACGCAGGACGTCTGGCAGATATATAAAAAAATATAAAAACATTTGAAAACCAAGCTTATCAAAAATGAATTAAATAGTAGAAAAAAGGCCCCCTTACAATACGAAGCAAAAGAGCATGGTCTAGGATAGATAATAAATTTACGAATGGTATTTTTAGGGTTCCGTACCCAAAGGGTAATTAGCGGAACCATATTACTAAGACTTCGCTGTCCGACCGTCCGTCTGTCACCAGACTGTATCTTATTAACCGTGATAGTAAACCTGTTGAAATTTTCTCAAAAGATGTATTTCTGTTGCTGCTTTAACAACAAATACTAAAAAACACATTTAAATAAATTTTTAAGGGGCTTCCATACAACAAACGTGTTTTTTTTTGTATAGCTAATGGTACGGAACCCTTCGTGCGTGAGTCCAACTCGCACTTGTCCGATTTTTTTATTAAGCATTAAATTATATAAATAATTATTTATCTAATTTAAAGTCATTACTTTTATTTTGTGCCTTCTATATGACACTACCATGGAAACCATATTTTTTTAGCTGGATATGTTAATGTCCCCTTTTACATTAATGAAGTAGTTTGATTCGTTGAGAGTTTTAAGCGAACAATAAATGAAATTACAATACTTGTAACAATAAACGGCCCTCATTTCAATACACAAAAATATAATAGAAAATTTGTCTAACACCTAAAAATATATAATAAAAAAATGTCTAAAACCTAAAAGTAAAATAGGACATCTATCTAAAACCTTACAAAAGAATAAAAAACTTATCTAAATCCTAAAAATATAATAGGAAATTTATGGTTGTGTAAGTGAAGTCCAAAGTTGTTTAATTATAGGCGTAGTATTTCCGCAATTTCGTTGGAGGGTTTCCAAATTAACAAGCACTTTACTCTCATTATTTCCGTTTAGTGATATAATACCACAAAAATCTTGACGAGGAGTCCCGCAGAGCTCATAATACTTGAAGAACCTCGTTATATCTGAGCAAGAGACCATAGCTCAAGTGTTCCGTAACAACAGGGAGTCCAGGAAAAGTTTACATTTTATGAGATTACGAGATAAATATTCTTTATTTCGAATGCTATTTTTATAATGGTAGTTCATTACTGTCTCCCTTTCTTATTTTTATACATTCAAGTACTCTACACCCATTTCTTCTCCCCCCCTATTAACTCCTATCTCTGCTCATGTGATTAGTCGATGGTGTCTCAGAATGTTTTTAGGGTTCCGTGCCTAAAGGGTAATTAGCGGAACCCTATTACTAAGACTCTGCTGTCCGTACGTCTGTCACCAGGCGGTATCTCATGAACCGTGATAGTTAGACAGTTGAAATTTTCACAGAAGATGTATTTTTGTTGCCGCTATGACAACAAATACTAAAAAACCGAATCAAATAAATATTTAAGGGGGCTCCCATACAACAAATGTGATTTTTTTTACACGTTTTTGTTCGATATTGATAACGGCAACAGGTAGACGCTTAAAATATTCACAGAAAATTTAGTTATATATAATTAAAATAAAACAAATATTTAAGGGGGGCTCCAATACAACGAAAGTGATTTTTTGCCGTTTCTATAGATAATGGTTCGGAACCCTTCGTGTGCGAGTCCGACTCGCAGTTGGCCGATTTTTTCTTATTTGTAATATCTTTTCTAGACTCAGAATTTTGGTACGACGGCCATCTGCAGGTCTGTAAAGCCGCCAATAGTTCTTATGTTCCTGCTAGTTTATAAGTTTAAGGGCAAAATTAACGACTTTGGATGCTTATAAATTGCACTAAAAACACCTGCGACAAGCTACATCCATTTGAAGACGCTATTGGCCCAGCCCTTAATGAACCGCTGTTATGGAGTAATATATATGTAACTATTCCTCTATGTTATATTCGGAATAGTTGATGTCTTGCGTTCTTTGTCAACATTTACGACACCTAGTTTTTATTTAAAAAAAAAGGTTTCTCTACAAGCCCAATGTCCACGAAAACGCAAGCCAAATCTATGCTCTACCCGCCCTAAAATGTGGTTATTAGCGTGGGATTCCTATGCCATCTCTTTGATTAGGTATAAAGATAGCTATAGCAAGCTATCGCCGTAGCTATAGTTTGTTCAAGTGGAATTCATTTAAAGTTATTCTCACGGAAACTATTGTATTTTTCGGGATAAACTATATGCTATTCCAAACTATAATCTATGTGCCTATCATCTAGATTCGTTCTACCGTTCCGGCGTGATTGAGTAACAAACATCCGTCCATCCATCAAAACTTTCGCATTAGTATAGATTTTATAATATTTAGTAAGCGATTAATATTATGCACAACCAATAATGGATTTACAACTAGCTATTCTATCTATTGTAAGATGTTTTATTTTCCAAGTCTAAACATAATTTGCTGGCACTGAATTTATGAACTGACTCTCAGGCACCATCTATCAGCCATCATTACAATATTTAGTTTTAAGGCGCATATAGCAGCTAACTACCGCCGCCATTAGATATCCTCAATTTTCTCTTCGTAGAAAACGAATTTCTTAAGTCCAAATGTCGCAAATATAAAGATAGTCATAAGCTATTTTTAGAAGGTTTTATATTGTTTCTAAATAATATCTGTGAGATGTAGTTGGCATTTTTGCTAAAAGTGGCCGTTTTTACCCCACGCTAGTGGGGTGTAAAAGGGGCCCTTAAATGGAGGTGACAACGAAAAACGAGCACGGTATTATGAGTAAGAAACAATGAAAATGCACTTTTGACTGTCCACTTGTGTTGTTTCTACGCGAAAACTACTTAACCGAATAACTTTGTTTTTTTTCAATTCATAGCAGATAGCCAGGTTATAGAATATATTTTGTTACATAAAGTAACGTATGGATTAAGCAGTTACGATGGTAAATCTAATTGGATAAAAATGCTTTCGGAGCCCTTAAATAGCTTACACTATGTAAACCATAAGAGATACGAGTTATATCAAATTAATATAATACACAGAGTTGTGAGAATCCCACACCGATAACCGAATAAATCGTGGGCAGGGCCGCGGGCAAAAGCTAGTTGTGAATAAGTTGTATAGAGATTTTTTTGTATTTATTTTTAAAGATTTGTTCTTAAAAAACCTATTTGTATAAGTAATTGTGAAATATTGTTCTAACAATTTAATGCATAAATTAGACGTCGTATTCAAATTAATATTGATGATAAAGAGTAATCAATGTTCATTTGGTTGATTTATAGTCTCGTTATTATTTATCTGTGACTATTTCTAAGTACATTTCTGAGTTAGTTTGCGACTCAGATTAATGGTAATGGCTTGCTACTCTTACCAGATCCTCGTATGAGGAAACATTGAGTAATGATGAAATATAAATATATGCATATGAATTGTTATGAAGGTGTCGTTTGACAACTAAATAATTTAATAACTACATAGGTACCCATATTGTTTTAGTATCCTCCAAACAGCATTAGGCCCCATTGAAGAAGGGGGTATAATTCTATATACCACATAGACGCACTATTCAGCAGTATGTCTGCCATGAGTTTGCGTAGATGCTAGTCGGTAGCGAGTGCAGTTAAGGAATTGTATGAAAACTGTTAGTTCGTTCGCGGGGGACCATTTCGGTTTCGGTCGCTACTTTCTACCATCGCACCGCTCGCCATCGGCAGGGAATTCATTCTCATACTTTAGAACCGAAATGGTCGCGTACAGTGCGGTTTCAGAGAAACTTTCTCCCGCGAACGCTTGGGTTGTGGAATGAGCTTCCTGCCAAGGTTTTCTCTAAGGACAATAGTATGGGGTTATTCAAAATAGAAGTTAGGTATCAGATTTTTGAAGCAAGCATCCATAGGCTGCGGTAACTTCTTAACATAAGGCGGACCGCAAGATTTTTCGCCACCTTAGTGGTATAAAAAATTATTATTCCTTAACAGCTCTATAATTAAATAAATAAATAAATATTTTTGGACATCTGTTTTAATTTATTTAATTTAAAACCTACTTATGAGCACAATCTAAATTGTACTAATTAATAGCCATGTTCAAGTTAATTAATTTTAAACGGCATCGAAAACTTCTGCGAATATGTAAAAGTTGAAGTAAGAAGTAGAATAACTGTTTAGTGAACGACAAATACTGACACTAAAATAGAAGCTAGAAGTAACTATTGGGAAACTTCGGCGAACTCTGTCAGAAGTTTGTTGCTAATTATTATTCTGTGGCCAACTAATCAAGCGAAGAAGCTAAGTTGTGGCAACTTGCGGGAAAGGCTTTACTGAGTTAGTAGACGTGTTTGGAGTTATTAGAATTAGTTTAAGAAAGAAGAAAATGACATACTATATGTAACAGATGAATAGGTATGTTTATTTAGTGGTAAACGTATAAAAATTTGATTTTCTTAACAAATCTTTGGCAGTATACAATTTTTAGTATCATCTCATTAAAACGACCACATTTGCATTAAGTGGAAACATAGAATTTCAAATTATGGTGTTACTAACGAAATTGGCTCAATGTTGTCTGATGAATAAAAAAAAATTAAGTGAATCGTCATTACCTACTGAGAGCTTTGACAGCCTGCTGATGTGGATACTCATCGAAAGGATCATATTTGTATTAGATCATAAGTACTGACATAGATTGTTACTAACAAAATTGGTTTAATATTATCCGATAAGAAAAAATTTTTTGAATTGTTATTGCTAATAGCTTTGACGGACTTGATGTTAAAAATCATTAAAAAGACCAACATTTTTTAAGATATTTTTTTTTCGGTGGTAACCTAGAGGTTTTGAGCCACAGATTTTGAGGCGGATGTTCCAGCCCGGCGTGTACCAATAAGTCTTTTTTTAAATTTTTCAACTATTTGAATATTCATGGGCTTTTTGGTGAAGGAAATCATCGTGAGGAAACCTGCAAACGCCAAAAAAAGATGTATGTAAAGTTCAAAAATCCGAACGGGGCCCACGGCCAAAATCGCCCTCGACCAAAGTGAAGGTAGGCCGTGCTCCAACAGTGGAGACATATGAGGCTGGGAAGATAGTTTTTTAAGCCAAATTGTAACTAACGAAATTGGATCAATTTTGTCTGATAGATAGAAAAAAGTATTGAATTGAAAGTCAAAACTGTACATTGAATATCTATACATATAATAAAATGATAGGAAAGTCAAAACTGTACATTGAATATTTTTTTAAAAGAATACTTGGGGTGAGATCTACAATCGATACCGAAGCCAAAAATATAGTTTTTAGAATTTTTGTCTGTTTGTCTGTATGTATGTTCGGGTACTGTAAAAAGTACTGCATGGATTTACTTCAAATTTGGCACGAATATTATTAAGAAGTCGGGTTTACATATAGGCTACATATTATGACGCTATCACCTACGTGGAATGAGCAGTGAACCTTTATTGCCGTAGGTGTACGCAAAAAAAAACTGCAAATTGATGTAGAGTTTAGCCGTTTGGCACACAGGTGCTTTAGGGTAAAACAATAATTTTGCGCCGCAATTCCAAAATATTTCCCTTAGGGGGTTATGGTGTCATCAATTTTTTGAATGGGATTTAAAATTTTTTTTTTCAGAAAGGGCTTGGTGAGCCGGTTCTAAAAATATACCTTTGGGCTACTTTGTTTCTTAAAATCCAAAAAGTATTTTTAAAACATACCAAGTTTGGGCCCTTCCAGGTAGAAGACGGCTCAGTTTTTTTCTCTAATATATACCTCAAATGATAGTTTATATCCTCATTTTTAGCTCCCTGAAAGCAATTTGAAAAATATTAAAAAATTTTTTTTAAAAAATTTATAAATACACTTATATAACACCAGTAAACAGAAGCAGCAGGGGACAGTACAGTTTACATAAAGTCTCATAAAGATCTGAAGTTTAAGGAACCGTCTCACATTGCAATACTCAAAAATTCAAAATTCTGAAGTTTAAGGAACCGTCTCACATCGCAATACTCAAAAATTCAAAATTTCTATATTTTCCAAATTGCTTGCAGGAGGTTAAAAATGAGGATATAAACTATCATTTAAGGTATATATTACAGAAAAATACTGAGCCGTCTTCTACCTGGAGGGGCCAAAACTTGGTATGTTTTGAAGATACTTTTTGGATTTCAAGAAAAAAGTAGCCCACAGGTAATAGTGTGGTATATTTTTAGAACCGGCTCATCAAGCCCTTTCATTTGATACACCACACGATGGGTTTCTGAAAAAAAAAATTTAAGTCCCAGACAAAAAATTAATGACATTATAAACCCCTACCCCCTCCCTAAGTGAAATATCTTGAGGAACTGCGGGTCAAAATTATTGTTTTGCTCTAAAATACCTGTGTGCCAAACGGCTAAACTCTACATCGATTTGCAGTTTTCGAGCGAAATTGCCGTTGTACACCTGCCACTATTATTTCTTCAACGCATTCTGTAACAACGTGTAATCTAACGACGCATATTTGACTTGCTTCTTAATTATTAATTATTCTACTATCACATAGTAGTCATAACTATAATATGTAACTATAATATATATAATTAGTCATAACTTAGATGTGTTATAATTTTTCACCATATAAAAATGTTTCCTATTTGATAACTAGATGACGTTGGCGTCGAATTAGATCGCGCTATGGTTTCGTTCACAAAAAGTGATGTTATAGTATAGCGTTAAGCGCAGACGACGTCGCGGGCAGCAGTTAGTTTATAATAACAATCAAAGTTTTAACATCTTGCACATGGGAACAGCGTGATGTGCGTAAAGTAAGCTTTACCCACGAGACGAGATGAATTTTGGGTAGGAATGTTTAAACTCGCAAGCGGCTAAAATTGTGCTCTTTAAGTCTAGAAAATATTTAGGTATTTAATTTAAAATTCAAGGTATCTATCCTTGACAGCTGCCCTATAAATATAAACTAAAATCTATGGAAATTTAATTTAAATCAATAATAAAATAGAAATAAAGTTTTGTAGCACAAGTAATGTAATGTCATAATTAAGTGGTTTTTAAAACAGCGAAACTTAAATTAAACTTTGAGGGCAGCCTAGCAATTTTTTACGTAAGAACTAGAAAATCTTAAATCACTATGACTTAAACCGTACTTTGTTACAAAAAATGCTGTAAATACCAAGTTATTCGTACTAAAGAAGCCAAGTAATTTCGAACAATCCGTTCTCAGTTTCTTGTTTCAAACTACTGAAGTTATCGTAGTTCTAACAACGTTTGTTTAGTTAGTAAACAGTATTCGTTGAGCTGATTAATGTGACGGTTCAAATACAACTCCAGTTGCTGTTTGTGCGTATGTTTGTACACTTAGCACTGATTCATGGGAGCAACTTGTCAGTCCCGACGTTGCTGTGTGGAATGTTTGTGATTTATGGGTATTTAAGTACATTTAGGTTGAAGGTCTAGCAGGAAGTGTTAGGTCAACTTTTACGTCCATATTTTCCTTTTTGTAACGTTTTGGTTAAAGGTACTTAGAAAACGATTAATTATTGAAATTGGTGAACCTGAAAATTAGAGCTCATCCATGTATAAAAAAAAATAGCGCATGTATGAATTCTCATCACTTAAGAACGGCTCGATTCATTACGATGCGATGCGATCGAACGGCGGTGATTTTTTTTAATTTTGGATGGTATTTTCATATAAAAATCTCAATAACCGAGCGACGTCGGGCATGAACCGCTATTTAAAAGTGTGTTAAACATCGATTTTCGATTAAACTACCTAATATTATAGTCAAGATTTATCAATGCGGATTGTGGAGTGCACATGTCTTTTTGACGTAAGCAGGTTTTTTCACAAAAAGCCAGTGGTGTGAACAAACAATGTACTTGAAAAATTAAGAAAAAGAGTTATCGGTACACGGTGGGCATGAACCTCCATCCCTAAAAAGAGGGCGGGCAGATACCGAAACCCTAAGGTTTGTCTTATTTTGTAAAGAGAAATAAACAAGTTATTATAAAAAAATAAAATAATAATAAAATATTGGATATGGCACAGTTGAAGACAGGCAATGAAATATTATGCACTAAAAAACTGTGTCACCAACTTTTTAAGACCATCTCCTTCTTGGGTCTATTTCTAATCTCTACGTCTGTGTCTTAGTTATCTGTTAGATGCATCTTATGATCTCATCATGTCCTGGTGTTGAAGATACTCAGTTTTGAGTCATCGATACTAAACGTATACGTAGATTAGTCATAGTAACTAATAGACTGTGTCGCAGTGAGAAAGAATTTTAGATAGGCTAGGGACTGTATTACTAAGCTGATGCTGTCTGTCTGTCTGTCTGTCCAATCTTGAACCGTTAATAGGAATGCAAAAATATTTTTCGGAATCTGTGTTAAAATTAATAAGTAACATGTTTTTTTTATGTGATAACATAAAATCTTTTGTAAAAAGATTTTGTAGGGTACCCCCTACACGTAAATTGGGGATGAAATTCTCGTCCTTCTCATGATGTCGAGTGTATTCAAAAATTTTGATGGTGGGTAAAAATATTTTTTCAAACTATTCAGCCATTATTCTAAAATTTAGTTGTTTTTGTCACTTTTGCCACTGAAAAATTAAACCCATGTCTGGCAGTGGGGTTTTTGTGTGAATCATCAATCTGTCTAGATATTTATTATTAAGTAGTGTGTGCGTGTTATTATCATAGTGTGAACGTCAACCGGTCGTTTTGCAATCCATAATTTTTATAGTTACGTTTCAAAGCTACACGAAAGATACGTGTTGGTGGCAAATCTGGAGTTATCCATAGTGTGATTAGTATATGGAAACTTTTTATATTGGAATGAACAGACCCATGATAATACATACAAGATTTAAACGTGGAGTTATCGGAGATAACTATAACGCAAAACAAATAAAAACTGGCCAAGTGCGTGCTGTTTTCGCATTAAGTTAGGGTTCCGTAGCATGAAACCAATCTTGTCCGAAATAATTTTTGTTGTTAGTGTTTACAAAGCTCTTTTATTATGTTTTTTTCTGAGAATTTTTGAGTACGCGGTTAGAAAGTAAGAGAGGACACATTTTTGTTAACTTTCAAAGTCATTTTTTTTTTATTTAAATTAGGTTTTTAACAAACAGTTTTGCATCGTCAAACTTTAGGAGCCGATAACTCGCAAAATATAAAATTTAGAGATTTATTTTTTAAAAACCTCAAATGTATATTAAAAGACCTATTCAAAAAAGATGTATTAATCCCTACGTTCAATCAATGTATAGAGTTACCCCCAAAAATAAATATATTTTATTTGGGGTAATTCCCCTAAACGTAAAGTGGGGATAAATATTTTTGAGTGTATGAAAAAAATCATAGCAGAATTAAAAGAAATCATTTCAACTTAATGAGTAATAGTCTAATAGTCGACCAACTTTAAATGTTACAAAAATATAGTCGGAAAAGTAACAGTTTCGTACAAATTCCATTAAAAGGTACTTAGATGAAGTTGTGGAAAACAGGTATTAATTATAAGTTTATAAACTAGCGCTATAGAAAAATAAAATTAATACAAACACTTAGACTTACCAAATTATTTTCGTTCCCCGTAGTCTGTACTCTCTAAACGTAGAGATTCAATAATAAGAGAGAGAGAGAGAGAGAGAGAGAGAGAGAGAAGGAATTAATGATGAATAAATGTCAGTCTGAAAAATCTAATTTGAATTTTGAAAAATTGCGTCTTATTACTTAATTTTAAAGCTAACAAATCAATTTTTCAAAATTAAAAAAAAAACACATTTGAAACTGCCTTCAATTAAAAATAAGCTGTCCGGAATATCATTAAAATAAAACAGTATTCATGGTTCCCAGTATTTTCTGTGATACACTGCCTTTTAAGAAGTGGGTCGCATCAAAAAAGTCTTTAAAAGTATTCTGATTGGATTGGATTACACAATTCAAGACTACCTTGATGATAAAAATGCGTAGGATTAAATTTTTCTTGTTAACATAATTTATTTGATAATTTGTATTAATTAATGAAAGTTAAAAGAGCGACTGCTGGAGAGTTTCTTTCGCCGTTTCTTCTCACCAGAACGCTATTTTGACTTCGGAATGGTAATAACACGTAACTTATAGTTTATTGACTTAAAAAAGTTATATAATATCCTATTTTTGAGAAATAAAGCATTTGAATTTAAATTTGAACTGCCTAGTCCAATTCTTACTTCCTATATTTTAAAACACAGTGTTGTATTTTCTTTGAAATCACAAACTTCGCGTTTAGAGTTTGTCAGAGTGACGTGTTTGGCAATCGCTGATTCTGTGTGTCCAGCGAGTGTCACAACTGCATTGGAGTCATTTCGTTAATCACTCAAACGTCAGTGCACCGAAAAATTTCGTTTATCATTATAGCTTTTATGAGTCGTAGTGATTAAAAAAATGTTTTTATTTTCATTTCGTTATTGTGTTTTTGGTTTTTAATATAATTTTAGCTCCAAATATATCTAAATTTGAGACTAAGGTGTCTGTTTATATGTTATAGATGCTGTTTTCAAAAATTATTATAGTTATGTGCTGAAAAGACACATGCTGTTGTTAAGTTTGCTGATGCGCATTTATTTGATTCCAGTAACTTAGTACCTAATTTGTCTCTTCGTTACTGTTATTTTCATTATAAACTTATGAATTTGTGATATAAAAAAATAGATTATGGTAAGTTATTGTCATATTATTAAGTACTAAGTTAAAAAGTTCAAGTCTTTATGTATGCAAGTAAAGACTACAAGTTTTGGTATGAGACAATATTATTTTTATACTGTTTTTGGATCATGTTTTTGGACTACCTACATGTTTTGTATATTATGTACATATAATTTATTAAGTCGTTACTTCGCAAAGTAATTAAAACAAAAACTTACTTTTGGCTTATTAGCCAGCCAAATATCCAAATCACTGAAATATCTTTATCTTAATGTTGCAAAAGATCTCCGATCATAAAAATTGAACTCGTTCATTTTCATTACGACCTCAATTTTTGTGATCGAAATATTTCAGAATTAATTTTGTTTCCAAGTTTATTCAAGAAAATAAGTGAATTTATTTAAGTGATCTATGATCGCAACTTAAGATGAACAATTAAAATGATAATAATTTATCTGTCGTTTTAATTTTGCTCCGGGTAAATAAATTTAAACGACGACGGAAGCTCGAATTTCGTTGAACTGTTACTGTGTGGTCCAAGGCACAAGATGGCAAGTTTTTATTAAATAAATAAATGTCCATTTCCTTTACCTTCTAAAAATCCAACAAATCCTGCCTGTAAGAATATTTAGTCTATTTTTTATCTAAAGGGTTCGTTAACATTAATTTGCATTACTAACATAATGGATCATGTTGTAAGCTTATTAGTAACTTTTGCTGTCAGTAAAAATGAAGGTGAACTTAAATAAATATTTAACGATCGCTATAAACTCCTAGTTGATAGAGCCTGTGATTAAGTCACAGTTTCTAAGATACCTATAAAAACATAATCTGGCGACGGTCAACGTCTAGTGTATTTTACAACGATGGGCAATAGCGATTGAGAGTCAGGGAGTAGGCATTGACATGTAGCCTAGACATAGCGACGGTGAAGGCAACTGGCCCCTTGGCCTTCTATGGAAGTCTTCATTTTTCGCACTGCCAGAGGATTTGTGCAAATCGGTGATTAGCTTTTTGTGCGGCAGATGTATACAATCTGTAGTTAATCTCGCAAGGATCTGTGCTGTTTCTATGACTAGTTGTCCATCGACGATTTGGAAGTCAAGATGAAGCTGACTTCCAACAAACTTAACAGAGCAAAGCAGTACTTGCCAACATTTTCTCTAAGGAATATTCAAATGGGGTTCAAAGTGACTAGATTTTTAAAGTGTCGGCAACGCGTGAGTGATACTTCTGGTGTTGCAAGTATCCATAGGCTACGGTGACCGCTTTCCTTCAGGTGGGCCGATAGCTTGTTTTCCACCTTAGTCGTAGAACGCCATGTTTGACGCGTCTTTTTAAATAATATTTATGTTCACGCTAACAACTGACGGTTAAACTGACTTTTGACTTGAATTTGGAGTGTATTCTACCACTTTAAGGAAAAAGACATTTTTCCCAATTCTTTATCAGACTTAGGGTTTTTTTTACTTTTTACTGTAGACTCCAAGTCTGTGTTATTTTTTTATTTTAGTTTTAGTCAAATTCGCTTTTTTCACTAATTTTCATATTTGAAACGTGTTTTATTTTGTATGCTTATATCATTTTAAAACACTGTACTAGTCAATAAATTAATCCACCGTTTTCTATAACTTGGACTCCATAGTAAAAAATAAACTTGATGAAACAACTTCCATTTTACCTACAAAATTATATAATTTCATTGTTTACGATGACGATTAACCCTAAAGAAAATAATTTCTGAGAAAGTTCTACTTGCTAAGAGTAATATTTGAGAATAATTATGATTCAGGTTTTTTAATATTTCAGAAACACCAAAAGGTGTTTGATGTAGGTATATTTTATATACAAGTATTGTTGGATTGAACCAAAAGTGTTTTATTCCTTGAAAGTGAACTAAATCGAACTCCAAATATATATATTTTGTAACTATTCGAATTCTAATTAATTATGAGTTAGAGAAAATACTCTTTTTACACGAGATACAAAACAAAATTGTAAAATTACGATATGAAATGCCTTCCAAAATCCAAATTGGTAGAAGGTAAAAATCACCCTCGGCAGTTTAAAATGGCAACGTGGGCGCGGTAAGGAAAATATAGGATAGATCGCGTAAATATGCAGTTCTTCTGTCCATTTTGTAGCAAAACTATAGCATGTAAGGGATTAAAAAATAATTGTTAAATCTACGTGTGTCAAGTACATTAATTTAAGCCTGCACTTAAGCAAATTTTAAAGCGTATACCTCATGCATTCAGTTTCATTCGGTAGTTATTTTCTAAAATGGGATGGTATAATATTATTTCTATTGATTTCTAGTATGATGAACTGTATATTGTTAGTACTATAGACATTATACTACTAAAGATTTTTTTAGGAAAGTTTTTTGTGCCGATTTATTTCACATCAGAGAGTAAGTGATTTGTAACGCAAACCGGCTTGTAATTTACATGATCCAATCTAGGTCCTCTCATCGAATTTGATTTTTAGGGTTCCGTACCCAAAGGTTGCCAACGGGAAACTACGGTGCCAATTTTCTCAGAATGTGTTTTATTACGGCGGATTACCTTAAGAATAATAAAAAATAATTTTAAACAAATTTAAGGGGGTTCCCGATACAAGAAACACGTTTTTCTTGTTTGTTTGATCTATTGTAAGAACATTAATACATACAAACAAAAAATAATAGAAACCGGCCAAGTGGGAGACGGGCCCGAACTATTACAATTTTAAATTACTGTATCACCGCCAACTAGTGAAACTAGCCTAGACTAATTAAGTGAAACAGTTACACGTTTGTTTATTGGTAACGATATTCAAACTTAAGCAACGTCGGACTTGGACTGTAATTGGATGGTCATTTAGAGGCACACTTTTAGTTCTGGTTTGCCTTCGTAGATTACGAAAATGGTGATACTGAACCCACGGTGCGTGGATCCGAATCAAACTTGATCAACTTTATTCACTCGTGCAAGTTATTATTATTCGATTATTTTATTACAGCTTATGATTTAGCTGACAGTATTTAATAACTTTGACGATTCAAAAGTGTTTGTAAAAACCTAATTAAAATAATAAAAAAAAATGACTAGAGATTAAAATGTTCATTTTTTGTACCGGTTAACCATCGTGGATTACAATTAATTTAATTACATGATATGTGTACACTGATTCTTTACATGAAAAATTGTATATGTATGTTCGAGTAGTCTTAAATGATTTATCAGAATACCAGGCTTATTCATTCACCACGGTAACGAAACGCATTAAAAAGTGTGTTTTTTGTTATTATCAGGCATAAAGCTAAAGTGCGAATTGTTGAAGCCCACGGTCCTGGCCAAAATACCGCCGGCAAATTTATTAACACTCCGGTAATGGGGGCACTGTTCCATTTGTTTATTAATGCTGCTCGTCGGGTTCAGTTTGCACCACTATTTCGCACGTTACATAAAATTACGAAATATTTGCAATGACTCTCAACAAGAAAACCTTTCTTTTTCTTGGCAAGGAACTACCAAATTGTTACGATAGTTTTTAAAAGTTAAATAAATAGATATTATGTTATATAATAGTAGCAATTATATTACGCAATAGTCGCAATTTGCATAATATAATACAGGACTAGATATTTTTTGGAATTCGTTAAATTATTATTATTCAAACTATAAGACTTCGACCCAAATTACAAGGTTTCGTTGTGGCAAAACTTACAAACACAGTCTTTAATGATTCGCATAAGTTCTTTTGGCCCTTATTATTATCTTATATTATTTGCTTGAGATAGTTCCCATTATTAAATTATCAATTTAAAAAAAATGTTTTTCTTCAGATCTCATATACCGTACTTTACTATAAATTTCTTAATTTCTTCTTCTTCTTAATTTACTATAATCACCTAAACAGTTTCTTATATTTCAATAATAGTATGTATATTATTTCACAATATAATTAATGGATTAACTATAAAAGTCTTTCATTTTTAATTGGTCTTTGAAATCACTGTAAATTATTTTTGTCTGCTGTAATAAAAACTCCAAGAACTTAACAAGGCAATTAAGCAAAGCTTGAAGATTTGAACACGTGACAATCCTTCCGCCACATGTTGAGCGTTATCCTTCCGACCACGTGTCACAATTCCTCTTCCCACTATATTATTATTTTCATCTTTATTAATCTTCTATTTCATCTTTATTGATTTTAGCTATTTTTATCCTTTTTCGTTGGGTCGCGTCGCGTTTTATGGTAAGAAAACACTTTCTTACTTAAAGAAAGATTCTGAACAATGTACTTACCTATAATTCTTAGACTAAATACAATTAAATATATTTATTTCAACAATTATAAAATATTATTATAAAACATGTTTTATATAAATTTAAAAATTTGACTATAGTAAGTGTAATCGATACACGTCCGATACAAGATAACATAATAAGCTGAAATATTTAACAAGTAAAGAATTTTGAATACAAACCTTAAAAGTGTCAATAATTCCTGCACAATTTGAAAGCAACCACAAAATCACTGTCACTTAATGCTATTTAAGAGGACACACAGACGATAAAAAAACAACCAAAAGCACTCAACACCACGAATTTCCAATTTAGAATACATCCGCAACGACCGACGCACGCGCCGGCATGCCGATCGGCACTGACTCGAGCGCTTTCGGAACGACCCTTCAGTTCAGTTTCAGTTCTATTTTTTGAAAGAAATAGGAACAAAAGAAGAGGGGAGGCGAGCGCCCTCAGTCGGAGTTTCAAACTAAATTTAGACTGGCACAAGCCACGACACGTCTCGCCGAGTTCGTTCACTCAGGAAAGCGCACTGGAAAAGGGATTCCGAAATTCCATTAATTCCCCTAAGATAATATCCTATTTATATATGTCCGGTACTTGAGTGCTTAATGTCCTCAATTCCGGCAATGCGTTGACTGATAGATCCCGTGCTCATTAACGGACTCTCCTATCGATATTGGAGATCCATGACGTGTGCGCAGAGATCGTAAAAATTCTGACCGGATAATCGTAAAGCAGACCGGCTTACTGATTCCCCACACTTCTGTCGCAACACGGTGATCCTCAAACACGTGGTTTGGGCTATGGTTTTTTAAGGACTCAATTTTAAACAGCCGTTACTTTATTTTAATTGCCTTTTAACAAATTAAAAAGCATTGTCGTTCTTTTTTCAATAAATTATGGGTTGGGAATGTTAATTAAATTTGTTGAATGTTCTGTACCTAGTGGATTTTTTTTACGAACTAAAAATTAAATATGTTCAAGAATTGTGGATTATGGATGGGATTGTACTAATTTAGACGATATTAAGGTATAATAAATCATATTGATGCGAAAGTAGGTGTGTGTAAGAGTTCCGTAGTATAAGAATTATTTGCGGATATCTGAAAAACATGTCAACCGATTTGTTGAGTAAAATAAAGCTCTATAATCGTGATTTTGTTCTGATTTCAAAACACATGGTTAAAAAATTAAAAAGGGACGGAAAAATTTCAACTTTGAACGCTAACTCACTAATAAATACCTCGATAATTTGTTGGGGAGAAAAAAATCACGTAAAAATCTTGAATACATTTCAAAAGACATGGTTCACGACTTCGGCATGCACAAAAAAAATATTTTTATCGTTATTTTTTTTCTTAATTTAATACATAACTTGTCGGCGGTAAATAAAAGACACCTTACAATTTCATTAAAATCGATGGAAAGATAATAGATTCATGTAAAGATGATAGATACAGTTGCATTAAAAAGGACGAAAAAGTGAGGGTTCCGTATTTATAAATTGGCTGAAACTGCGTGCTTTACTACGGCAAAGTAATGTGCTATTTTTTACAGAAGTACCAATATCATTAGGGGTTCTGTAGTTCGCAAATGCAAATCCTTATGAATTGACGAAGCTGAGAACATAGGTAGTGAGAAATCTAACCTAATGCCGGTTCGTTACAGTTACGGAAGCAAAATTCCAGACACGCTAAACAGCTGATACCGAAATATGTCTATACGGAACGCGGGTTCTAGCGCCGCCGACGTTCTGCGTATCGCTATTTCAGGCATCTGAGAGATCTGACTACAATGTCGGGTTCTGTCTCGAACTGAATGTCTAGTCTGTGGCTATTTATAAATATTGTTATGGATGTATGGATATATTTTACTTTCTAATACTGAAAATATTTAAAAAAAAACAGCGGAAAATTTATTTTAATTTTTACTCAAGATGAGAAGTTACTTGAATGGGTCCGGAAATTGACATAAGTACCTACATTAGCAGAAATTTATTTGGCAAAAATAAACATTTACACGAGACACCAAACAAAAGACTTTAAATAAATTTATAAAATAACAAATCTGATTTCTTCTCATTCTCATTTATAAATCAACAGTTATAAAAATGTTCATCAGCGATTATTACATTTAATTAAAATAAAACTAAAAAAATAAATTTTTGAAGTGCTATGAGGCTAAAATTTGTGAGTGCTATGATACCAAAATCAGATTGTGTTGCAGCACATGTTAACATTGTTTTAAGCGATGCCCATGGGGAGAGGTGTATCGGTGAGACCGTCAGTCAGTTGTTTGTGTTCATTTATTAGGGTTCCGTAGCCAAATGGCAGAAATGGAACCCTTATAGTTTCGTTCGTCATGTTTGTCCGTATGTCACAGAATTATAATTCAGCCCTTGAAGTGAGTCTAATGAAAATGTAGGAAATTTTTTTTTTAGTGGGAGTTCTCCATACATTGAATTTTATTTTCGAGCATTTCACGGTGTAGGGTATCCTTGGATGGTGTTTTAAAAATGCTTAAAATTAAGGTTTTTTAAATATTTTTCTCTAATGTGTTGTAAATTGATAATTTAAGCCACTACAAATGAAACTCGTTCTTTTGTAATTTTAGATATTAACTGTTAATTTTAAACTTAAAAGGTTTTTTAAATTATTTAGATCGCAAATAGCTGGAAATATGTTAATTCAGCATTTAAGAACTAATGGACCGATTTACTTTATTCAATTCTCAACCTGTTCACCTAAAACTCAGAAATATTGACCCTAGTTCAATATTTAATTATTCAAGTTCTTTTTTATATTTAAAAATATTTCTTTTGACCATTTTTAGGGTTCCGTACCCAAAGGGTAAAATCGGGACCCTATTACTACGACTCCGCTGTCCGTCTGTCCGTCCGTCCATCCGTCTGTCATCAGGCTATATCTCATGAACTGTGATAGATAGACAGTTAAAATTTTCACAGAAGATGTATTTCTGTTGCTGCTATAACAAATAATACTAAAAACCAGAATAAAATAAATATTCAAGGGGCTCCCATACAACAAACGTGATTTTTTTGCTCGGTTTTGCTCGAATTTGATAACGGCAACAGGTAGACGCTTGAAATATTCACAAAATATTTAGTTATTAACAATAAAATGAACGGGATTTTTATGCCGTTTTTATAGATAATGGTACACAACCCTACGTGCGCGAGTCTGACTCACACTTGGCCGATTTTTCCTAAAATTTGTGGGTTTCGAGGAAACTTCCTTAGCTCTGTTGTGTTTTCTAGGTTGCTGGATTCAAATCTTTTATCAGTTTTTAAAAATTAAAAATGGTCCAATATAGCGGTCACTTATGGAAAAAAATATTTCGATGAAGTTTTATTGGGTGTTCGAGGATACTAGTTTAAATCTTTTATCATTTTCGGGTTTCGTAACTCAAAAGGAAAGAAACCCTTGTAAGATAACTTTGTTTTTCGCCTGTCTGTCAGTCTGTCTGCATGTCTGTCTGCCAAAACCCTTTCCCCTCAAGAACCCGTGAAGGTATCAAGTTGAAATTAATATCAAATACTAAAGTCTGCGATGCCTGGAAGCTGTAAAAAAATCAAGGTTCTGCCATGAGTCAACGCAATAACCGAACTAGGGCCATTCTTGTTGCATATTTTGGCATTCACAAATAAATCAAAACCTATGGGGTACTTCCAGTGGTCCTAGATTTATAAAATTTGACACGAAGTAAGGTCTTACATCACTAATATAGGGAAAAATCCGAAATTGTTTAATTTGTATTTATAACACATAAAAAAAAGGTTTGTCTGTCTGTCTATAAAGACCCTTTTAATCAAGAACGCATGAAGGTGTCAAGTTAAAATTAATATCAAATACTAAAGTCTATGGCCACTAAAAGTTGTAAATAAATTCAGCTTCTAAGTCAATGAAAAAAAAATTTGCCCAAAATGGGGTACTTCCGTTGACCTAGAACCATTTCATTTGGTAAAAGGCAACATGTTATCATCACAGATGTTTGTCTGATATCCAACAACTGGTAATTTTGGCATAAAAAGACTTGATCTCATGGTGGAAGAACTATATATACATATAATAAGTTTGTACGGAACACTGGTTGTGCGATCCAGACTCGCACCTGGCCGGTTTTTTAAAAAATCAAGATGGCGGATCCTAGACGGCGCACATTTTTCTATAAGCAATCTTTGATACAAGAACAAAAAGTTGCAGGTGCCGTTGTTGCTGCTTGACATTTTTTTTGAAAAGGGTTGTCAACTTTAAATGGCATTAGAACCAGCCAGGTACAAACAATACCAACGTGATTTTATTACAACTTTACAATTATTACAAAACTTATACCAGAAAGGAGTAGCAATGTTTGTAAGAAATTTTGACATTGTACTCAAAATGTAAAACGCTATATTATTTTAAATATTGCCAAACCCTTACAAAATGTTCAAAAACAAAAGCAACAATTTAATGTATCTAGGCTGTCGTCTTTTATGTATCGAGTGTCCGAAAATGAAAGTTCATTGTAAAACAGAGGAAGAACCCCTGCATTGGTATCCAATTCCAACGACTAATCCACCTCGGAGATAAAATCTATTTGGTATATGTCAAAGCCCGGTCGTGGCGCTTCAAATTTAGATTCCGGATATCGTAGGGGGACATAGGTGTGTGCCGTTGCCACGTCAGTGTCGCTTGCGGTTGCCCCTATCTCAAACTGAGAAGGTAACCAAAGATGTAAAGAAGTAAAAAAAGTGTATGACAAGAAGTGTTAAATTGTGAGAATAATAGTTTACAGTCAATTTTTTTTTCTTGAACTGTCAATGCAGTTGGCTGTTGCAGCCATTACTGCTTCACCGGGCTTTTTGGGGCGAGACTCTAAAGGAGCCTCAGCCTATACAGCGTCCAACGCGCAAGGGCTCCCCACGGGGGGAGCCTCGGCTTGGGTTGTCGCTCTCGGGGGCGTCACTTCGAACGACGTGAGTTTCGAACCCAAAGGTGAGTCAGCGGCAGGAGGGGAGTTCCCCGTTACGCGGGTGCGATTGCGATTGAGTGGGGGCGAGAAGTTCCCCGGCACTCTTAGATACCTCGTGTATCCTTGCGGGCGTCGACAAACCGGGGATGTCGGCGTCGTGTTAGGTGTCGCTATCCGGACAGCGAGATCGTCACTGGGGCCGTAAGTACGTGCCGAGACCGACTAACGAGGTCGGAGGGGGATGACAAATATAACAGACTGTCATCATTATCATCAGCCGTAGTTACTTATGGTAACGTGAAAACGTTTATAAGTTTCGCATTTGTCTATTGCGTAAAATTCACACTTTCTTTTTCTTGTAAGAAACTACTTAAGAGAACTAAGTAATTTTTTAGTGTTCAATCTTATCTTGATTGAGTACTAAAAAGGTTTTATGATTGATATAAACACCTTTTTACTTGTTATACCTATTATATAATTCACTGTTAAATCTATTGTGATGGGTCTTGAATGGTATCGGATTCGACGGTAAAGACATACAATCTGTATTGGATACGTCAGGTTCATAAATCAGTTAATGTTGAAGGCGAAGAATTCGACGACATAGTTTTGAAAAGAGGAGTTCGATAAATGTGTATTATATCTCCTATACTTTTTAATTTGTATCTATTCTTGACTGTGGTTTCAAAGTCAACGGATATGCTGATAATAATTATTCTTATGCTATCTACTGCATCGGATCTTCTGTTACTGAGTCTGAAGGTGGGACTCAGAATGTATGTACAAAAGGCAAATGTATATGGTTATAAATAAATAAATATTTTTTAGACAATACGCACAGTGCCATCTGGTCCACTAAGGTGGCAAACAAGCTTACGGCCCGCCTGATGGTAAGCGGTCACCGTAGCCTATTGTACTATGGATACGGACCGTAAGCTTGTTTGCCACCTTAGTGGTATAAAAAAAACCCGACAATTATTACAAATATATACATACTTTTTTTGTAAATACATATTATCTTTGAAAACACGGAGTTTCAAGACAAACATAGGTAAATACTATATGTTTGTCTTGTGCAGAAATTGAACCCACTTCCCTCGATTCAGCAGTCGGGTCATTATCTCCTGAGCCACGGAGCAGGCGGTTACAATATACTAATAATGATGGGCGAAATTTTTGGAAAACGTGGAGTTGAAATCCGCGTGGGATTCCAACAACGGCAAAATCTCGATTATAAGGATGTTTTCTACAGCAAGCTATAGTTTGTCCACGTGAAATTCGGTTATAGGTAGTTATTCCTGCAAAAATTTGGGTTTTGCCGTCCGTCTCTTTAACTATCTTTGTGCCAAATTACAATTCAATTGGATACTCCGTTGCGACGTATGGATCAAAAAGTGTATGGATGTAGCACTTTCGAAGCAGGAAAATAAATGTTTTAAAATTAAGTCCATAATAGTTAAGACACATCTAGCATGTTTTTCTACTATCCGTTACTGTCACGGGCCAAGAGTTTTTTCTCTCTTCCTTTCGTTTTTTTAGTCACGCCTTGTGTATTAAAGTGTTTAATTTGTTCCCCTGATGTCACGAGATTGATGTCCCGGCGTGAGTTCCGGATAGACACCTTCTTGTGGATGTGATGGATAGTGTTTTGGAATGGAAGACACTGATCGACATCTGTTAGACGACTATTAGAATGCTGGTTTTTAAGTATTTTTTGTGTGGATTTTTGGTTTTATTTGTTTTTAAATGTAGGTTTTTGAAAAGCAGTAAAGTATTATTTTGGAATATCAAATATTTTCAAGAATATAGTTTTATTTTGTTATACATATATAAATTATTTATTTATTTATTATAATATAGAGTGTACATGCAGGTATGATTTGCATGGCCATGCCACTAGAACAACTAAATATATGAAACATATTGCTATTATTTTTAAATGAAACGCAGAATATTGAATGTAATGCAGTCCCTGGGTCTTTTACAGTGATGCTTATTTCTATAATGCTGGTGACCAGATTTTAGTATTGATCACTTCCAGATGTGTCCGACCATTTCATGACATGGCGAATTACATGTTATAGACAGCAAGGTCAAGCTGACCACATCGTTTAAACGTCATCATAATATAAAATTGAATACAGATATAATATAAATAAACATAGTCTGCATTCAAATAAAATTACATCCATACTGCACTGAAACTGCAATAAACTATTTCACAACACTTATATTTTACTAGACGATCCTCGCGGTTTTACACGTGGAAACACCTATTCTTGTGAGAACTCTCGATCGGGATAAACGTATTACCTATATTAAGTTAATTTTAAGTACCGTTACGCCGTTAGGTGAATAGTGCCCCTAAGAAAAAAATATTAATAGTAGTGTAGATTTAAACATTATTATTCGCTTTTAATACAAAATAATTTTCAGCCGCCATGATGCATCACAAAAGCACAGCGCAATAAGCGCCTTTACCGGTGAATAATGTAACTATTTTACGATATGACATAATGTTTGATCACATCATGAAGTAGTCGTGTGTTTAGCTGTTTATATCGTTAAACGCTGAATAGTCATTGGTCTGGCTTCACCATATCATAATGTGGCCAGCGGGTGCTGTTCCATATAATGAATGATAATAATAATAATGAATCTCACTTGCCGTATCGAACCCTTAAGTCTGAGAAGAGACTTTGCCTCCCTGTGTGGTGTTCTACCGCTTGTACAATGGGATGTGTTCTGAGGAATTGTTCGAAGTGATGCCCACGGTTACTTCTACCATCGCACTGCTCGCCATCGGCAGGGAATTCATTCTCAAACTTTAGAACCGAAATGGTCGCGTACAGTGCGGTTTCAGAGAAACTTCCTTCTGGTTCTGGCTCACCACCCTCCAACCCCAACCCCTCTCCTAATTAACTTATTATTTTTAAACAATGGTTGAAATGATCATTATTGTATTCATCACGCTTGGTAAATAAACAAATAACAAATCGAAATGACGCTATTCATGTCTGGGCTGGTTGCCGTATCTATTTTTATTCTAAAGTTAATTTCATTAATCACAAGAAACGTGACTGTGCTCATATTGTTACTGAATTACTAGGAATTCATAAAAAAGAAAAATATTGGTTTAATAGGGAAACAAATAATGATGAAATCTATTTTGATAAGTTTCAAAGAATATTAAAATTGCATTTTAAGACCCCAGCTTCCAGGCCCTTGGAAGGCGTTCTGTTTTTATGAGTGGTCAAGTGCGAGTCGGTTCGAACGAAAATTTTGGTGAGCATTTTTTGGAAGTTTACTTCTTTGGCGAATAAGTACCCTGACATTACATACATACATAAATACATACATACATTCATGCATACATACATACACAATACATATATACTAGAACAAGGAGGCTAGTGATTTTATGTATTTAAGATAAGATAAAAATATTCTACATGGTTTGAGTTCTTTTAATTAATTTCGTCTATTGTTGATTTCTAACCGAGATTATTAGGTCATTACATAAGAAGTAAGCGGCTCGGTCAAGGAATAAGCTTAATCACTTAATAATTTTATTCTTTCTGACCATAATTTTGTGGTGACGACAACATTAAGTATTACACTGATTTAGAAATTGATTCCAGTTTAATAATAATTTAAAAAGTAATTTTGTCACTCACTTTGTTGAGTAGCCCAAGTTTAGGTACAGTGGTAGCTGAGCTCCTGGACATTTTAAGAGGTTTCATTCACCATTTTTCCTGTCCGTATTATATTTCCAAAATATCGTATTGCTGCTTTCAAAAATCCTTTTTGTAGCGCTTTACTTCAAAACATCAGTAGTTGACCGCAGACAGAGAGGTTACATCATCTGACACGGATGAATTACAATAGGAGTAATGTATGAAACGTGGTTCCAGCTCCAATAGCAAACATTTTTATAACTGTTTGCCATAAGAACGGGAACCAAAACGCCATTGTACCATTGAACCAAAAAGCTGATGACCGACATCTAGTAATAAAAGAGAAGCAGAAGAAGGAAATGACAACAAACATGAATCCAAACTAAAATTTATTACGTTTGTAAAATAAGATACCTATAAGGTATCGTTCCTGATTTAAATTTAGAATCAGAACATAACAAGAACAACTAAAAATATGTTTGAAAACCTGTACCACTGCACACGAAGCCACGATACCGCGCATCTCTGCGTTGCTTAGTGTTCATTACAAACTACAAATTTTCATTTGTCAAGTGGATATAAGTGGATTTGACTCCAGAGTTAATTTAATCTGAAGCTATTAACATTGTTAACAACTTATTCTAGAAAAGTCCAAAGAAACGAGCGATGGTTTCGACAAACGGAAAATTACAAAAGGCGTCAATCTTTATCAGAAAAAGTACTTTTTATGGTAGTATTGCTTTATATTCGTCTCATAAAAGGTGTAAAAACAGAGTATTCTCCACGGGTGTTTTCGTCTTGGGTGAACTTGAATCCCTGGAATCCTACAATACGCATGGGATTCCCAGACATCCTGTTGGTGCCCGTGACGTAAAACACTGCTTTATCCTGTTGTTGAATAATTAACAATTATAGCACACCAATAACTTGTAAAAGAAAAACACAATGTTATAATAACGCAATTTGCAAAAAGCGAATTTTAGGCGAATTGGGAGCCGCTTCAGCTTATTAAGAAACCGAAAAAACAGTATAATTATCGGTACATATTTTCTTGTAACCTTTTGTGTCACGTCACTAATGAGAGTAATATGGGAACACACGACGTCTACCCTTAAGCATACTTTTTGAAATACCTGTGATACTTCCAGAAGTAAAAGTTTAAAATAATTTTTCAGATGCTAAAGACTACCTATTGCAAATGCAGTCTCAATTTTTTAATAAAATGTTCATGAAAATAAGTTTGTATTGAATTAGTTATTGGATACTGTGTAAGTCCAAGCAATATAATGCTATACGTAACAAATTTTATCTAGTGTTATTTCTATCGAATCCATACTTCCATTCAAATATTATAAATGCAAAAGTTTGTTTGTTTGCCCTTTATTCCTTCCCGTCGCAACAGACCATCCAATTCAGCTTGAATTTTGCACAGATATTGTTAAAGAAACGAAGAAAATAGGCTATATATATTCCGAAAAAATTTAATAGTTCCTACAGGCATAACTGAACCAAATTCCACGTAATGAATGACTACAGCTATAACTTGATACTTTTAAACTTTCTTTCTATGCAATCATATTCTTGATATAATGTATTTGCCGTAAAAATACCACTCCAGTAACAAAATTTAGCGCGGGTGAAGCCGCAGGCAAAAGCTATGTTCAAATATAAGCGATAGATACCGTCTAAGAAGTAACAAGGAATATTTTGCAAGTCAACGGTAACGATCAATATAGAGCCCATTCTTGTTCGAAATTCCTTGTAATAAGAAAAATAAAAGCTTAGAAACTTGTTTTAAAATTTAATAAAATCACCTCGAGCTTTTAGAGCCTATTAAGGTAATATCGTAGAATAATGCCTTTAGATAAAAACGTAAAAGATAAAAGCGTTGCTTAAATTAGGCCAGTAAAAAATTATATATTAATTCTAGAAAGGAAAATTCCATCAAAAAAGAGGCTAAATTCTCGTTTGATTTACAACAATGTTAAAAAAATGTTGTAATAAGTCTCATACGTTAACACTGTTGGGGCATGACCTACCCTGACTTGCGGCTATTTGGGCCATAGTCCACACAGACTTTAGGTACATACGGTGTTTTGACGTTTAGGTTTCCTTACGATGTTTTCCTTCTCGGATAAGCCAGTCGTGTGAATCACAGATTTAATTTAGCAAGTTTTCAAAGGTTTAAGCGTACACAACTACTTGATAATTTCGAATTGTGAATTCGTCTGTTAGCTAAGTGTATACCTATTTCATTGCATCAAACCTTTGAGATAGGCAAGGAACTTGAAATATGTTCCTAATTCTCAAATTTTTTTTTTTTTTTTAATAAACCAAAGTGTATCTCGGAAAGTTTGTACAACTATGTTTTTGTTGGAATTTCATAACTCTTAGTTCATACATGTAGATTTTATAGTCGATGACCAAGCGCATACATAGTGTAGTACCTACTTTCTGCTTTTCATGTAGTTAGTCCATTTGTAAAAACTTCAAAGAAGAGGAGGTTATTAATTTGGTTGTTATTTGTTTGTTTGTTACTACGAAACTCGGTCTTTTTTTTTTTTTTTTTTTTTTATACCACTAAGGTGGCAAACAAGCTTACGGCCCGCCTGATGGTAAGCGGTCACCGTAGCCTATGGACGCTTGCAACACCAGGGGTATCACTTGCGCGTTGCCGACCCTTCAGAAATCCAATAACTTCTTTCTTGAAGAACTCCATACTGTAGTCCTTGCAGAAAACCTTGGCAGGGAGCTCATTCCACAACTTAAGCGTTCGCGGGAGGAAGTTTCTCTGAAACCGCACTGTACGCGACCATTTAGGTTCTAAAGTGTGAGAATGAATTCCCTGCCGATGGCGAGCGGTGCGATGGTAGAAAGTAGCCGTGGGCATCATTTCGAACAATTCCTCTGAACACAACCCATTGTACAAGCGGTAGAACACACACAGTGAGGCAAAGTCTCTCCTCAGACTTAAGGGCTCGATACCGCAAGTGAGTTTGGAATCGTCGACAATTCTCACAGCCCGTCGTTGAACCAAGTCAAAAGGGCCAAGCTGGTATCCGGGTGCACCTGCCCAGAGATGGCAGCAGTACTCCATATGGGGCCGAACCTGCGACTTGTAAAGTAACAACCTTTGCCCCGACGTGAAGTACTGCTTCGCTCTGTTGAGTACACCAAGTTTTTTGGACGCCAGCTTCACCTTATCTTGTAAATGATCTCGGAACTGAACATCGCTGGAGATGTCGACACCAAGAATTCCAATGCTCTTGGAGATGGAGAGGGGAGTGTTCTGGAATTGTGGGATTACAGTGAATGGAGTTTTCTTAGCGGTGAACGCGCACACTTGTGTCTTTGTAGGGTTGAATCGGACCAAATTTACCCGTCCCCAATCAGAGACCTGGGACAGTGTGGTCTCGATTTGAGACACAAGTTCTCCGCGGTTTTCCTCCACAACGGAACGAGGGATGTTTGCACGACCCGTGTAAAAAGCGTCTCCAGTACTGTCATCTGCATAGCAATGTATATTGTTGATGTCCAACATGTCATTGATATGCAGTAGAAACAGCGTAGGAGACAGCACAGAGCCTTGCGGGACACCAGCATTAATGTCCATGCTATCAGAGCAACTACCGTCAACTACGGTTCGTATGCGTCTACCGGACAAAAAGCTAGCCACCCATTTGCACAAACCCTCGGGCACTCCGTAAGATGGCAACTTCGATAGAAGACCGCGGTGCCAGACCCGATCGAACGCCTTCGCTATGTCCAGGCTGCATGCCAATGCCTCCCCCTGACTCTCAATGGCTAGTGCCCATCGGTGTGTGAGATACACTAGAAGGTCACCAGTCGAGCGACCGTGGCGAAAGCCATATTGACGGTCACTGACCAGATCGTGTACTTCTAGGTATCTTAAAAGCTGTGTGTTGATCACACGCTCCATCACCTTAGAGAGGAGAGAGGTAATAGAGTTTTATAAACCGATTTTTTTAATTTTATTCAAAATCAATCTTCCATATTGGTCCTATATTTATGAAAATCCAATTCTAATTATGTAATCCATGAGGGATTGGGGGAACTCCTCGAACATTGTAGTCATCAGAATAGCGATTTTGGATTTTTTTAACTAAGGACATCGCCTACTCCCAAGCCTAAAAACGTTTTTGTTTGTAGTTCCACAGCTTTAAATTCTCTTAGTGATTTCAATATTTTAGTTACAGGAATATCAGTTATTGATAAGTAAAACTTTACTTTACTTGGTACACCTATTTGTGTAATACCTATTTGATACTTAGTAAAGCAATAGGGACGGACTTCGGTTAAAAGCGGATTTCCAACCTGAGTTAGGTGTCTGGTTACATGCAATACCTTCGTGCCAATATAGTTACACTTTTAGGCAATTATTCCGCAATAGTTTTAAGGCTTGGTTGTGACGTTTGTTAGCATCGCAAGTGTATTTATAGTCTTCTGGTTAAGTCAAAAAGTCACCACGGTCTAGACTGTGTAAAATGTGACAGGATATTTTTCTTTCACCACGCCTTTGAGGGGGCGTTACATTTAGCAAAAATTTTGAACCTATGACAATAACGACGGCCAGGTGGTCTTACTCTGGTACCTTGCCTCAAAGGTAGTTGTTTGGTTTGGGATGAAAGTTGCATTGATGCTTTTTCCACTTCCTATTTACACAATAATATAAAGATTGCTAGATCAGCATTCTAACTATTGACATCTTAAATTTTCATCTTATTTGCCACTAAAGCAACTTTATTACTTCTTCGCCGTCTCAGGGAAAAGAGCCAGGATCAAATCAGTTTTACCTCATTCCGCGCATTCTACTTGTCATACACGTAGGTAATGCAATTGGTGTGATAGCACTTTTCGACCTTGTGTATCAAATTACCTGCTAAAATAATTACTTTCTAATAGTTTTATTTTAAGGTTTGTTGCTATATTATTTTCGTGGAGGTTTTCTTTATTACTTATATTTATTTACCTACGTTTTTAGGTTTAGTTTTTTCATTATTTGTTAAATACAATTTTCTAAACATTTAAATAAATACACTTTACTATAAAAAGAACCGATCAAGTGACAGTCAGACCAGGCCAGTCCGTAAAAGGTAAAGTGATTTGAGGGACCAACTTAACTTTTAACAACTGTTGTCCAAATACATCGACATAGGTCCAATTAGTTTACCAACTGCAAATAAGTTTAAAGTCCCAAAAAAATAAAATTTTTGTGATGCAACAACATATTTACGGTTTTCCGATTGTTTCCTATATGTGTGCTACATGTGCTTCACGCGTTCTTGAGTTAAAGGGTCTTGTCAGACAGACAGACAAACTTATTTAATGTGTTATAATTACAAATTTACGAATTTCGGATTTTTAACCTACATTTGTGATGTAATACCTTACTTCGTGTGAAATTTCATGATTCCAGGACAACGAGAAGTGCTTCGTATCTAGTATATCATTCTTACACGACTACGGCAAAGCAATGAAAAAAAACGTCGTACATAAAAATTCACAACTATTTACTATTAAATTAGTTTCGAAGTGGCAAAAAAGAGACTAAACTTTTAATATTATGCTACTGTCAATACATTCTAGATGGACTAATCATATATTTTATTATATGTATAAAGAGCTACTGCCTGTGTCAAGTCTGTCGCGAGACAGATTGGTATCTTTTCTTCAGATAAAATAAATGAGTTAGGGTCGTATTTATATGGCGCTTATCGTAGATTAGTTTCTCTTTACACAATAAGTTTCTCATGTTATATTCAGCGAAAAGCCTGTAGCAAATAAAGAAACAAAATTATCTCACTCGTATACTTTGACTTAGAAACCGCTGGATTTATTTTTGTTTAGAAGTACTAAGTTATACTTGAAAGTGAAAGTTTTAATAGGTAACAAGATATTATTATTTCTCTGAACAATAATAAATAATATAACCCGTAACTTTATCTCGTCTTGAAGTTGAAACCACGAATATCAAACTCAAAACAACACAATTTCAATACTGGAGGAATATGTTGAAAATAAGTTACTTGAAAATATTGGATTCAATTAAAAAAAGGAAATATAAATTTTTTATTGATTTTTTTGTCATAAAGTCCATCAAAATGAGAATAGTCACTCACCTCGGTAATATGAATAAATAGGTAATTGTTTGTACTATGCCCTAGTTTCGTATTTAGACTTGAGGGATACAATTGGCGAAAATTGATAGAAAACGTAGACCTGATCGGTGGAAAATGTCCTGCCTTCGATAATGGACCGGAGATAGCTGTTTTACATCGCTACAACAAGATGTTATCTAATAGTACAGAGGGTACCTCCTTTGGTAATAAATTACTTGCTTTAGCTCGCGATAAGATAAGAGATAATATTCATATTTAACTGCACGTAAATAAAATGCCATCAAAAACATAAATGTGAAATGAGAGCCAAGTTTAATATTATGATATATGCCTTGGATGTTGTCTTCAACGACAAAAGAAGTGAGATCTAAATGGGTGCCAAGTTCAATGGTCAGTCCTAAAATGTATTTATAACAACATAAAATATCATTTCTTCTTATAACTTAGGATAATATATTGTAGCCTAAGGTCTGACTTGGCTAGTTCTTATATCCCCCCCCCCCCTAAACTTTTGTTCTGGATCCGCCCTTGTCTTACACTATTAATGTGCGCTAAATATTGAAACAATAATCAATACTAAATCCCAGTAAGTAATGTAATAAAAACGAAAGTCGACTATACTCTTAGTTATAAGTACTAAAACGGATATTTGGATTAAAAACAAATTAAGGGTGGTATTCAACTAGTTATATATTTACGTGAAAACCTTAAAATCCACATAAAGACCGTCTGTCATAAGTTTTCATTGTTGATTCTTCCATTATAGTTTGTATAAGTTAAGTGTTTCTAATAGTATCAAGATTTCGAATCGACCGCGGTAACCCTATTTTCGGTTATATATTCGTATATTATCATCACTCACACAAAGACAATAGATTCTTCCTTTCTGTGCGCTTTGCTTAAACCAAATTATATCTTTCGTTGTGCATGCTGCGTAGGTTTTGCAAAGTAAACGCGCGCCTGACGTCGTTGAAGATTCGCTTCGTAAAAGTGCTTTAATATAAATTTTTGTAGGTTTTCTGCCAAATATTTTTTTATTCTATCTAAAGGGAATGTGTTTAAGTACATTGTTATTCAAATAATTTAATAATTTGTCTTTTTAATTCTTCAAAACCTTGACGGTCATTAAAGTTACGCGGGACCGCTGCCGTTACAAATGACCCCCCCCCCCCCCGCTTAAAGGTTAAGTAAAAAATTATAATTAAATGATAAAAAATTACCAGTTTCTGATTTATTCCTTTGTATTTACCTAATTACCTATCTGCATACCAAATTTTAACTTCCTAGGTCATCTGGAACTGGGTTAGAGTTTTGATCTATAGGTCAGTCAGTGATTTTTGAACGTTAATATCTAAATAAAAGTTTGAGATGTGCTTCTGAAATTTGGAGCACATATGCATCTCGCAAGTCTCAATATATTAGCCAAATTTAGCTAAGGATTCCGTAGCATGAAAGTTTTGTTTTAGGCAAACTTTTTAAATCGTTGTGATTATTTGCGATAACCCAATTTCGTTGAATATCTTTGATAATACGATTCGTTAAATTATATTACGATCAAAATTAATGAAAGAAAGATCTATAACGTATGATATACCCATATAGGTTAAATTTATGTAACTACATACAGTTTTCACAGAAATATTGTAAATTGAACGATTTCCTTTTTTACCTGAAAGTGGATTACAAAAATTCAATTTTTCTACAGAAGCATGTTTATCTTTTGTATTATCTTGTAATAATTCGTAAGAACTTTGCTTCTTGAATGAAGGTTTAAATTTTTATTGGCCTTATTTAAACAACGCTTTTATCTTTTACGTTTTTATCTAAAGACATAATTCTACGATATTACCTTAATAGGCTCTAAAAGCTCGAGGTGATTTTAATAATTTCGTAAAACAATGTTTCTAAGCTTTTATTTTTCTTACAGAAGAATCCTAACGCGAATAATGGCCTCAATAATGATCAGTTACCTTGCAAAATATTATTTGTTACTTTTAAGGTTCTGTAACTATATCTAAAATAATAATCAACACAACTATTCATAATGTGCTAAAGCAACATATCGTGTTGACTCACATAGTTTCCAATAACTAAGTCAATAGCACAAATTTCATAGTATCCAACATTTAAGTCAATAGCACATATTATATGGTATCCAATAACTAAGTCCATAGCACACATTTTATAGTATCCAATAACTAAGTCAATAGCACACATTTTATAGTATCCAATAACTAAGTCAATAGCACACATTTTATAGTATCCAATAACTAAGTCAATAGCACACTTTTCATATTAACCAATAACTAAGAGAATAGCACACATTTCATAGTAACCAATAACAATTAGCACACATTTCATTTTGGAGAGGTAACCTATATTAGGTCCATAAAAAGCTATTTATTTTTCTGTGTCTTTATAAATTTATATTTGTATAGCTGCTTGATCTAAAAATCTTTATAAATACTACCAATAAAAATTGTTTTAGACAAAATCCGTTCAAAAGTTTTTTAAATAACTACAATAGTTCTCATTATAAGGAATCCTAACTTGATGCGTGTACAACACTCACATGGGTAATTTCTTTCATCCCACTACGTTACTCAAGAAATATACCTACTCTTAATAGCTTTATACCACGATCCTTAAACTCTTATAATAACATATAGGCATTTGCTACCGTCGTCTATGCGTTGTCTATGCTGTGCTATGCGTTGTCTAAACGCAACCTCGATAAACTCCAGACCCTCCAAAACCGCTTCTCCAGAGCGGCCTTCGGAGCCTCCTGGTACGTCCGGAATACGGACCTTCACAGGGACTTCGAGCTCCCCACGATTCCCCAATATCTTAAATACCTGGCAGTCAGCTTTTTAGAGCGTGCACAAAATCACCCGAACCGATTAATTGTGCAATCCACAGCCTATCATCCCCCCGACCGACCTCGGCACGGTCGGAAACCTATTGTTAGGCGGCCTCGGCACGTACTAACGGCCCCCCGACGACGATCTCGCTATCCGGATAGCGAAACTAGTCTCAACGACCTCTCCTAAAAGGGCCTCGCCCCTTACAAAACGCCGCCGTCCCCGGGGCGCTTCTCGCCTCCACTTACTCGCAATTGCAACCACGTAACGGGGAACTCCCCTCCTGGCGCTCACTCACCTTCGAGTTTCGTGGCTCACGCTGGTCGAAGGGACGACCCCAAGAGCGATAACCCAAGCCGAGGCTCCCCCGGCAGGGAGCCCTTGAGCGTTGGGCACTATATGGGCTGAGACTCCTTCAGAGTCTCGCCTCAAAAGCCCGGTGGAGCAGTAATGGCTGCATCAGCCAATTGCATAGTCAGTTCAGAAAAAAATAATCAGTTTTCCGAGATAGACATTTTTGGGACATCTTGTGACTGACTTAAATAAAAACCATTAGGTTATTAATAGATTAACTTACGTTAAACCCATCTCAATTGATTTAGTATTTATTATTTCTTATATATATTATAAATCATTCTTGTGCTAATTCTATGTTAACTTAATATTTAGCTACTTATTTATTTCAGCACCGTTTGTCTTCTTTATTGTAAAACTTTTATTTCTTTTTGTTGCTAAAATAAATAAATAAAACATTACAGTAGATTGTGTTATTTCCAAATACATATTAAAACTACGACTCTATATTAAATACAGGAATGTTCTCACGCCTACTCCCTTAAGGTTAATTCGTCTCAATCGGTTACATTCTCGATCTTAGAAAATCCTTAAGATGAGAATATAAGATAAGCAACTATACTAAGATACGATAAGTTGCTTAACTTACATTTTTTCTCTTGGAGTTAAGAAGTACATATATCACAAAAGTGCTTTATTTCGTAACATACGTAATGAAAAACAATGAGATAATGATTTTGATGATTTTTATTGTGTGTGTTGGAATGAGTCCCTGGATAGTTTAGATTCAATTGTACATTTGGATCCGGTAGGTGGAGCTGGGGACGAGTTTACATATTTTTTTTTATTTCATTCATTCATATTCATTAGCAATATATATTGCCTTATAGTGTGCGAAAAAGTAAAGCGATTTTTTTTTTAATTTATAAAAACATCCAACCTAAATAACTCATAATATTAGCAAGTTTCAGTGGAAGCTATGCATGATGGAAGAACCAAGAAATAATGACAGTGAAAACAATTTTCGTAAATGGTGATTAACTACATAGTAAAAGTGCGTAGTGTACACAAAACTTCTAAATGGTGTACGGTATGCCGTTGTAGGCAAGTGGCTTTAGATCTCAAGGCTCACACTTGAAACCACTTAATGTCAAAATCCTTAACAAGGCTAGACAAATTACCTAGCATAAATTAGATAAGGAAGATAAAGTAAGTACCTACTTTAAAATTCCATGGAATTTTATGAAAAAAATATTTTTTTATTCATACATTCAACATAATAAACGTCTTTTCATTATTACATAAAGAAGTATTTGATTTGGCTCCTTAAACTATGTTTTAAGGCATTGTTTGAAACTAAATTTTGCCAGCCACACCCACCCTAAATTCGGCAATCGGCGTGGAACTCCTTGATTATACTAACAAAGTTTGCTATAGCAAGCTTTAGCTGTAGCTATAGTTCGTTTAAGCTAGGTTATAATTATTCCCGCGGGAACTTTTGTATTTTTCGGGATAAAAAGTAGTTCCAGGACCTAACCTATAATATGTGTGCCAAGTTTAACCCCGATTATAACTCTAGTGGTTAAAGCGTGATTAAGTAACAAATATCCATCTAGAAATATTTTCACATCTATAATATTTGTAGCATTAGTTTGTTGACTTTTACTTAAACAAATTTCTCAAATGCTCGAGTTCGACTCGCACTTAGTATACGGTTTTCCAAACCAATTCATTAATTCAAGTACGTTTCTGAGAAAACTTTTGAATCTTCAATAATTTATTTCTGCCAAAAAAAAGCTATTTCAAGTAATAATCTGTATGGAACCATTTAATAATATAAATAAGTTAGTAAGCTATTAAAAATAAGTTGTGATACATACGCCTGTCAATTATTATTTTTGTTTTTATACTATGGCATAGAGGGCGCACCGTGTGAAGCGTCTAATATCGTCAATCGTGTGAAGGAAGACTAGGTATGTAGGCATTCATAAAAAATTGTATAAGATTACATAAATATAACAGAATTAAAAGAAAACAAGGCTATAGGAAAAAAATATGAAGATCGTCATGGTCGTGCAGACAGACAGCCTTACACATAATAAAGCACTATATACTTTGCTTTTGTACTCAATGTATCGTTGTACTATAAATATAAAGAAAAATATAAGATAAGAAATCCTTTGTCTGCCTTTTGGATTTCATTTTGGTAATTCTGTTATTTTTTCGTTTTATAACCACGCACTATTGTGAGCCTGCCGTTTTTCTATGAAACTATTAACGCTATCAACTTGAAATGGCATAGTTAAATACAGCTTGTCTGGCCTTTTCATTTGCTTATAAAAAATACAATGTAGTTATTTATAAATTACAATTTTATTTATTATGAGTTTATTGGCAACGGACTTTTAAGTAGATCATTGGTAACGAAGTCCAAAAATCCAAAAGTGGCAAGATTAAGCAGGATATATAAAATCAATGATATATATAAAATATTAAAGTGCTTTCCTTACAAATTAGGCCAGTGACAGAGCTATACCGTTCGCTAGAGGCGCTAGGTATCACCGCACATGCCGCTGTATGTTCGAGTATGACACGCTATGGACAAAGTACTAAGAATAGTAAAACTAGAACCTTTTTGGGAAAAACAGGGACAAAAGTGCGGTGAGGCGGTGCGGTGACTAAGAGGAAGGTTCCCTAGATATTGCGTATATATGGTAGTGGTTGACGTCATGTATTGGCCATGAACACGTTTGTAATAGTTATTTTTTTTCATTTTTATAACATAACTACTTACATTCGAAATCCTTAACCGTACGTTGAGTTTAAATTTCGTGTAAAGTTGCCAGTGCCTATGTTAAATGATATACTGACCGGGCGGTTCGCGCTCTAAGTACTTTGTATGGACAGAGTATATGAAGCTGTATAGATCAAAACGGTCGCTCGCGCCACGGTTTATGTAATCGTTCCGCCGCCGTTTCGGCCAGCTGCTTCAGCGAACCGTATAGCTGTGACACTCGCCTTAACAGTGATGGGAAGGTTTAAGATGTGTGTGTACACGGCGCTCTTAAAATGGACTGTCTGTCTTATATGTTTTGGTGGCTTAATTCCTGCATGATTGACTGGTAAAAGGTGTGCGTCCGTGAAGATTCTTATAACTTCCTCCTCCAGGCTTTTTTTGGAAGCGACGACGGTAAGTTAAATAGTGTGCATTTCTTGCTAAGCTTGAGTGGGCACACACACCACCACTGATCCACTTTGGTTTATCTGATGAAAGTGCTGGAAGATAAAAGGAAAGTTACTGCAGACTGGAATATTATCAACTGTTTGCCAGTTGTCTTAGAAAAAGTACGACACCACGGCCCTAAAAGAAGGATCCTACTCCACCACGACAAGGCTTCAACGCATATCGGAAGACGGTCAGTCATTTATTAAATACGGTTGGAGTGGAGATAATTAGTCATCCACCATACAGTCTCAATTTGGGATCTTGCGACTATTATTCATTCGCAAAAATCAAAAATAAACTTCGAGGTATTCGCTTTACGAATCTGCGTTCGAAATAGCCGTGAAAGAGATCCCCATAATAATAGTGGTCCCATTGCTCTTCTCATAAGTTACATCGAGTGCGACGTAGCTTAGAAAGAAATTGAGAATATTTCGAAAATTAGTAAAGGTATTAGCAACCTAATGCTTCATTTAGTGTTTTATTTTCTAAGAACTACGTATAAAAAATGTAGTGGTCCCAAGCCTTTTATAAAGAATTGTAATAATCTGGACCCCACGACACGGTGTTGACATGCTAATTTAAGTTTTAAGAGAGCAGGTGAATTAAAGATAGAATTTATCAATAATAAATATAAATTTGATTAATCACCTTCGTAATTCATACCGATCGGATACTCCTAATAAATGGATAGAAAGGAGATCAATGAAGTATGAAGTAAGTGAGGGGCCCGGATGTCCTCACCGGGGTTCGATTAATATGGTTGTACCTACGTCATAAGGCGTAAATCGCAGTGGGATCCTAAAATCATCAACACAAAGAAAAATAATTACTCGTTAAATACGACCGATTCGTAAAGTAGCAGATAACCAGGAGGTTAAAATATATGGAGAATATCGATCGATTATTTTCAGTTAATTGTTATAAATATCGTAGGGTGCGAGAGGGATAGTAGAGTAGGCTCCGCGCCGCTTACGACGAGCCTTCAATGTGTAAATTAATCGAAGCTGTATAATCGAGTCACAAAGAAGCGGAGAAACTAGTTCGGCAGGTAAAGAGTTTAGTAGAATCGGGTGACGATTTCGATATGATTGTTCGATTATTACTATAAAGTAACTGGCCACTAAAATGCGAAGCACGTGGGTACACGTGGAAGTAAAATAAAGAAGAAATTAACTGGCGCCACAATCCCTAGACACGCCACGTGTTCAGGCCGCGTCTATCGGGGGGGGAGGGGAGAACGGTTATAAGCGATAGGCGTCAGTTGCGGCACCCTTTTCCACTGTCGTCGTACCGAGAGGCTGGCCGTGCTCGAGATTCCTGAGGAAGCGGGAAGGACAGGACGAACAAAGATTTGAAGAAATTTAATACCGACGCCGTGCACGTTTCGCCTACATCAAATATCAGTAAGTGTCTTTTGTGAGAACTGAGGCTAGCAATGTCAACTTATTATTGATGGGTTTGTACTATGGGGCTTTGTGAGGGACTTCCTTTATACCATGGCGTAAGGACTGTGTAAGGGACCGTGTAAGATGCCACCTTGGTTAAAGTGAAGGGTTGGTTGGGGAAAATTGAAAGTGGTTGACTTTTTGGTTGGGATTCTAGTTGTAAATTTGGAGTAGAGAAGGGAAAAACCCTTGCTTATTAAAAATGCAGAGGTAGTTTGTTGACATTGTTGGCTATGTACTCTTAAAGGAAAAGAGATTGCCGATTTCTGCAGAAAATTTAGTGGAGAAAAGGGCTCCTGCCGGGATCGGCGTCTCTTAACATGATGTTGTAAATTTTGTGATACTTTGTGGGAAGAAACCCCGTAATTAGGCTCTGATCTGATTAGTTAAGAAATCGTTTAAGATTAGGGTTAAGGTCAGGCAACCCTTGTGTAAATCCTGTCCTGTGTATATGTATATCTTATTGATGAAAGCCCTACGCAAGTCCTAAGCATCGACTTCGCGCTTTGATCGGACTCGAGGTGACGGGGCATGCTTACATGACTTGGCAGGCAACCCTTGTGTAAATCCTGTCCTGTGTATATGTATATCTTATTGATGAAAGCCCTACGCAAGTCCTGAGCATCGACTTCGCGCTTTGATCGGACTCGAGGTGACGGGGCATGCTTACATGACTTGGCAGGCAACCCTTGTGTAAATCCTGTCCTGTGTATATGTATATCTTATTGATGAAAGCCCTACGCAAGTCCTGAGCATCGACTTCGCGCTTTGATCGGACTCGAGGTGACGGGGCATGCTTACATGACTTGGCAGGCAACCCTTGTGTAAATCCTGTCCTGTGTATATGTATATCTTATTGATGAAAGCCCTACGCAAGTCCTGAGCATCGACTTCGCGCTTTGATCGGACTCGAGGTGACGGGGCATGCTTACATGACTTGGCAGGCAACCCTTGTGTGAATCCTGTCCTGTGTATATGTATCTTCATTGATGAAAATCCTACACGCTTTGGTAGACGCTCATTAGAATGGTACAGTTATGTTACATGTAATTGATGGTTATGTTAATGATATCTCTATATCCGCTACTTACTATCTCAATCATTTTAGTCCCGATGTCTTGTTGCGTTGCGGTATGGGTGACCCCCAAAGCAAGCAGACCCTTGGTAGATAGAGGTAGGTGAGGACGGGGCAATCACAGTAGGGGTTCTTCAAGCGGGGTCTGGCTTGTTATAAGATTAGGGAAGATTGGGGCTTGATGTTAGAGACATACTAGGATAACTGCAGGCTTCAGGAATCTAAGGGTGTGAGGGGGCTGATAAAACCTAAATCTGGGTTGGCTCCAGTTCCACCCTTCACCGGCGTCGAGTGGGGAAGCTGAACTGTTAGATGCCGTTTAGGTAATGGGTGGCTAAAATTTAATGTGGGATTTTTAACCCAATCTCCTTAAGGAATCCATAGATAAATAGTACCTCCACTCCACCCATTATTGCGACGGATAGATTTGGAAAGCTAAGTATTATTGTGTTCATATTTAAATATTTGTTTCCTGTGTAAAAATAAACGTAAACCTCATATGTTTTTCAGAGCCGCGACATTAATCTAGAGAGTCTAATTTTTAATTAGACTATCTAAGCTTTATTTTATTGCTTTATACTGTTTAATTTATGTTTTGACTAAGCCATTTAAGATAAAGATGACAGAACTTCAACATTGACCAAACTTTATTAACAGGCTATGAGGTGACGTTAGTGGGTCAGGATTTGTTCTATTCTTCGCCATGAATCACCCCGTTGAAGACGTATTAGTATAATCATACACAATTCTCTACTAACTGATGAGGCTCTGAATTGTTGTATGGAAAGCCGAAACGTTAAGTTCTAAACACTCAGAAAGGGCTAACCCTTACTTGATCTGGCTAATGCGCCGGGTCCTGAGTGTGGATATGTCTTCCTTACAATCCACCTTAAACATATTTATTGTGTGTCAAACTAGGTGTTCTGTCGCCTTAATTACTCTGATGAACAATTCACCACTTAACCATGTGCGTAATCGCACACCTATTTTATTATTTCTTGTGAACTTAGCTTGCACGGCATATGTTTCGGGCGAGTATAGCTTCTCCGGACTAGCGGCTATTTAAACTTAAGGAGCCTCGGGTTCGAACCGACCGATCGTAGGTTATATTCAAATAATAACGAGATGGTCCCTTTAGTTCCGTAGTTAGTCATAGTAGTAAGGATAAATACATGGTCGTCTGGTTGTTTGCCACCTCCGCAGCGTTATAAATGTAGGAGTTGGCGGGGAGCACTACTTACCTATCCTAAAGAACAGTTTAAGGCACGGTGTACGAAGGATAAAGGTTATCTATTAACTCAATTACTAAATGACAGGAGGGCGAAGCCACAAGGTAAGCTAGTTTGATTAAACCTATCTACGAGTCTGTCAGGAGTTGGTCGTTATATACCTTCCTTGTTAAAGGTTCCAAGACGTCAGTCAGATAATAAGTACGATACAATTGACAACCGCTTAAGGCCAGACGGTACCCTAGGCCCTTAAGGCTATTCAAATTCAAGTTATACATAATTAATTTTCAATATTCATTTTAGCGATCAAGTAGGAACAACCTAGTGTATGAGTTAGGCGAGCGTTAGGTTTTGTCTCAATTTTATAGTTTTGTTTTCATAAACTTTATATTCTAGTGTAGATAATCGCCATAGCTTGTAACCATAAACTCAATTTTAGATCTAAGAACGAAATTCGTACTGACCGGGTCGCGAGATACTAAACCAAAACCGAACCAACGTAAATTAGTCGAAGGAAGGTCGAGTAACACGATTAGACTCTGTACCTGCGCAGAAGACTAAAATGTGAACTCTGCGCACCCACGTGACCACGAGACGCCAGCTGGGCACTTCGACGCACAGGCAAATGTATGGAAAGTCTGACCGGTTAGTCTTTAATTGGCCGAAGGGATAATTCGGTGGCGGGCCCAATAATTCTGAATAGAACAACTTACGAACCCTTAAGGAATGGTTGTATATGTGAATTTTCCTGGATGATTCCCAGTTAGGGTTACCCGTAAACGACCTGGAAACTAGGATTGGTAGATTTAGATAGACTTCCATACTAAATCGTCCGCCCTTAGCGCCCTCTATAAGACCTCCTCAATATCTCCATTATTAGACAGTTAGCTAAGATATCGATCGACCGAGTAATTCCACGATTATTACACAGATGGCGTGAGTTTCAGTGGTAAAATAATAATCATGAATGTATGTGGATTTCTGGATACCTACGGTTAGGACTATGTTATAACTTTATTTAAAGGGTAGGCTGTAGATGTATTTCAGGGTTACATTTACTTCTAATTTGTTAGTTTGTCTTTACGGCGATTCTACATATATTATTATAAGATTAGATTAGAAGAGAAGCTAGTAAGGATAGTGGTAGTCTTTTTATATACTTAGATTGCCTTTGGGGTGGCTTCTCGAATACCATTACGACTTTATAATTTCACTTAGGGGTTGTTAACGGGTTGTCAACAGGCTCTTTATGCAATTACTAAACTTATCGGTCAGTCTGTGGTGCATTCTTAAGTGTTATTGAGAGGGTTGTGTAATTTACGTAAGGGCCAGGCCGCGAGTATATTCGTTTTTATCTATATATATATTCAATCTGTTAGTTCATCCGTATGGTGACCTTTCATATTACATTACAGTTTTATAACTTCGCTTAAGAGATCGATAGCTAGTCTACTAATAATTTATCTATGTACTTAATAGGTCCGCTTGTCTCCCTAATGCCTTATATATGTTGTTATTAGTTCCGACCTTCACTTAAGCGCAAGCTAGAGAACTGGTGACAGGTTAGTTGTGTAGGTTATAGGTTAATTAAGGGATCAATAGCGTACCTGCTAATAATTTATTTAGTTATTAAATAGGTCTGTCTGTCTCTTAAATGATTTTGTTATATTATAAGTGTATAATTTTAGTTAAGGGGAAGCCAGTGAGCTTATTAGTGGTTAGTACTTTCATATGTCTAAGGGTTCTTCCTTTTAAGGTGATTTTCCTACATTACTATGAGGTTACAAGTTTACTTAAGGGCAAGATAACTAGTGTATCGATGGACTACTTACCGTTTAAGAGTTCTCCTTTAAGGCGATTTCATACATTACTATAGGATTACGACTTCACTTAAGGGGTATGCGGTCATAGTCGTTATAACTTCAAGGCCTATCGTGTTCGAGGGGTAACCGTGTTATTACGAGACATGTTCGGAGTTGTAAGGAGGTAGCTAGGCTGGTGAATAGGGTGACTTAGGCTAGGGTACTTCGACTACGTTAGGATAATAAATCGCATATATTTTAATCTGAAACTCGCATTTAGTAATTTAAATTCTGGTCTAATGCTAATCAGGACTTAGTGGTTCTGCGGTTAAGGATTAGTTATAGGCCATTGCTTTTAATGTAGGTATAATGTAAAATTAGGGTTTTGATTTTGTTCTTTCACACCTGGGACTGATTGAATCCATACCTCTTAGGATCTGGGGTTATTATCGGTCACAACGAGGGGTCCAAATAGACGATTACGCCATTAGACGATCACAGCCAAATAAAATATTAGCTTTCTTTAATAATAACATTAACGGTTACAAAATACTATTAACATTTCTTTATAATAATAGAGACAACAATAATATGTTAGAATTACACATGTCTTCACGTATTCAAATTGGCGAGTACGTCGGTATACTCCACGTGAGTTCAAATTTATAATTTTATTATTTTATAAACGGGGGGGGGGGTTTCTACATTTTGGTGCCGTGACCAGGATAAGATATAGAACTAAAATAGGCTTGTAAAAGCTTACATTTTGTTGTCGTACAACGGATGGGAGGTCATTAAAATGGATTTGAGTTGGTGACTGGTGTGACAGAATGGAACCAATAAGCAAGATATAAATCTTGTTTAGAAGGCATTTTGTAGTTGTTTGTTACTTAAGCTTAGTTATAGACACATACTTTAATATAGCATATATGGGAATTGTAGGCCAAGTTTAGGATAAAACCATGTTAAATTAGTGTAAAAGAATGGTTTTTATTTTTTAGTTAGGTAGTACAGTACATCTATCTAGGTACTAGTATAGTAAGATATATTCTACGACTTAGGCTTAGATATAGGAAGGCATTACTAGTAATATGTAGACATAAAATTACGGCTAATACGCAAAATTAAAATTACATTTATAGAATGGTAGGCAGGGGTATGATCTAATAACCTTATTTATAAATACATACTCGTATATCTCAATCATCCGAAACCTAGGGAACGGTATTCGTAAGATAAATCTTACTAGTCTCGTTCAATCTGAACTTCTATGTGGTAGTACCTATATGCTTATTGTCATAACATAGGTTCAAGAAAATGTTTAAAAACTAGATTCGAATAAATTTATTATTGGATAGCACTATTCAATAATTATGGACCTTAGCTTAATATTGTGAGTACGGTTCGAATAAGCTTGTGAGTGTTGGTTTGTACGTATATGTGTGCGTAAGTAGATGTGGATAAGTATATAAATTCGCAGGTGTTTTATGGAAGGATTCTTGAACTTGTGATTGTCAACTGATAGAGTGGAGGAGTTAGCCGTACTATTTATAAAAAAGGGAACCCCCTTATGGACTTTAGTGGCCTGTCGCGAGGCGTATTACCGTATGGACATAGGTTAGAGATCAGTATAGTTGGTGTGGCCTTAATGAACTGTCTATATACGTAGAATTATTATTTAGAGGGGGGGGGGGCACTGTGGAATAAAGGTCTTATATGCTGGGGGAGGGAGAGGACATAATAAAATAACGAGCATTTAAGAGGGCCCCAACGCACATATACCTTTGCTATACGGGTGTGTAGCGGGAGTCGACAATGTTAGTTTCAGATAGAGCTCGTTTTCCAGTGGCGTAAAAATATTATAGATAGACCCACAACTTAGCGTAAAGGGGGGGAAATATTTGATTACAGTTACATCACATGCGATATAAAAATTAAATTACAGTAATTTTCTAGCTATGTAGTTATTTAACATGTCATGAAATAAATTATGCTCTCGCTACTTGTTGATAACGAGTTATGAATTAAAAATAGAAAAACGGGAAATTCGGCCGTAATTTTCTTAAAAAAAAATGGTTTGGACAGAAACCGCGCAACCAAATGCAGTAATCTGCTAGTCAAAGAATGTAGAAGGCCATGTTATTTTCGGTTTGGAACTTGCCATAGGACAGCGAAATCGATTTTAAAACCAAGCAGAAACCCATTGAAGTAGGGTGCAGCCTAAATGTATCATTTTACTATTGAAGAGTTAGAGTGAGCTAATTTATGATTAGGGAATGCATTGAAAGGCGGGATAGCGAGCATTTGGAATGTTAATGCAGAAGTAAGGTCATAAGGTCACTAAGATATTAGCTAAAGTAGGCCTCATCCATCTCAGTACTTTAATTTTATACTAAGTAGCGCTGACTTAGTAAGTTGGGATCATCCCCATAGGCCATTTAGACATATCTGTATATATGTGTAATTATCGGTTTATAAGTTTAGTTAAAAGGGTATTCCAAAGTACGAACATCTAATTACTGTTTCACTTGACGGTGACGTCTGTTAAGCCCTTAGACCAGGTGAACTTCCTCCAACGGGAAGATTCATGTCTGGTAGAAGGTAACCTTAACAAAGTAAACAGTAGATGTTAAAACGACTAAATGTACTTTGTAAGTTGTTAGTTTAGGGATACGATATGGTGAAAGAAAATTATATCAAATAATATAAACGGGGGGAGAAAGGGGTGTGCGCTCGAGCGGGGATTTGAACTCGGAGTTTCCCGGGGTTTTGGCGCGGGCGTGAGGTGTTTGGCCGACGGAGCTGTCTGGGGTGATTCTGTGCGATCGAATGTAGACGTTAGGTTTAGGTCATCTTTTATAGATTCGTTGCTACCGTTCACGGGCTATTAGATTCAGATTTTTGGATACTTTTGGATCATGGTTTTGCTTGCCAAATTATATTGATTGTCGATAAATATTTTATTACTAGGCGGACCAGTAATGTGAAAGGGTTTAACCTATTGTGATATTATTTATGAAGGTAATAAATTGGAAGTGTGATACTGAAATGTAAACGGGAAGTGTACTTATGTATATATATATATATATATACAAATCGGATTAGGAAATTTAGTGTACTTAAAGGTAAGATAGGACAATGGCAGGTATTAGGTGGTGTTCAGGTCGGGTATGCCTGGTAGCGTGTTCCTTTTGAACTAAATAGGTTATTGTTAATAGGTATTATCTGTTTAAAGGGTTCTGTCGAGTAGGCGATATGTAGCAATTGAGAAATGGGGTTGATGTCTGAGTAAAAACATTGACGTAGGTCAGGGACCGGTTTTGTTAGGGTAGTCATGTTAAGGGCGGTTAGAAATGAAATGTACATTACGAGAGGGGAGGGTACCACAGTATAAATCGCTAAGTTGTTAGGGGAGGAGTCAACATAATAAATGTTTATTAAACTGCATTAACGTTTATTCAGAATTAGGATTCGCATGAAATATAAATATATATATAAATTAGGTTCAGCGTAAGGTGAAAAGTGAGCTAGAACGTGGATAGATACTATTATCTGCTATGTAGATGTGAAACTAAGGCAAAATTATTAAACCCAGCCGAGTAGGACAAGGTTATTATTTAGGTTGGTATGAATCGTGAATTGAAATGATTTTGGATTTTTATACATGGCTAGTGTAACCCCTGTGATTTTTGCCGTGTGAGTTGCAGGGGGTCGTAATGTTTCGACAGGTACGATCCCTGAGTGACCGCGGGCGGTGCATGTCTATGTGTGTGTATACATATTAGTATGCATACATGTGTATATGTGTCGAAGTTGAGGTCGGGCCCTGCCTTAATGGTGGGAGAGTCAGGTCCTTAACTGAAAGAGCGAAAAGGGTTATGCTGAGGGTGTGTTTAAATCGTCGCGGGTAAAGATTGTAATTTGTTAGGGCCTGAACTGAAATGATTTGGATTTTTTATACATGGCTAGTGTAACCCCTGTGATTTTTGCCGTGTGAGTTGCAGGGGGTCGTAATGTTTCGACAGGTACGATCCCTGAGTGACCGCGGGCGGTGCATGTCTATGTGTGTGTATACATATTAGTATGCATACATGTGTATATGTGTCGAAGTTGAGGTCGGGCCCTGCCTTAATGGTGGGAGAGTCAGGTCCTTAACTGAAAGAGCGAAAAGGGTTATGCTGAGGGTGTGTTTAAATCGTCGCGGGTAAAGATTGTAATTTGTTAGGGCCTGAACTGAAATGATTTGGATTTTTTATACATGGCTAGTGTAACCCCTGTGATTTTTGCCGTGTGAGTTGCAGGGGGGTCGTAATGTTTCGACAGGTACGATCCCTGAGTGACCGCGGGCGGTGCATGTCTATGTGTGTGTATACATATTAGTATGCATACATGTGTATATGTGTCGAAGTTGAGGTCGGGCCCTGCATGATGGTGGGAGAGTCAGGTCCTTAACTGAAGAAGAAAAGGGTGTTATGCTGGAGATGTGCTTAAGTCATCGGGAAAAAGATAAAAATAAAAAAGAAAAGGGGGGGGAAAGTTGTGAGTTGTTAGGATAGACAAACTTGCCTTGTGGGGTTCAGGGAGGTTTTAAGGTTCCGGCGACTGCCGTTTTGGTGGATCGCTTCCGGTGTATGGTTGGATAAGAGTGTGGAGGTATGCGTACATATGTATACGTCGTTAGTGGAAGTTAGGCTTAGCGTGAATGAGGGGTGGTTAGTTAAGGGGAGGAGGGGGATATGCGGAGTATGGGATTAGGCCGCTCTAGTATCAGCCTTATTACACAAGGTTCAAATTTTACAACCGGTTCTTATAGTTGCTGATAACAATTTAATATTTGCTTCTTAATATCATTAAATAAACAACCCTCGGACGTCATTGCCCTATTCAGACTTTTGTACATCATAACGAGCCTAGATTGAGTGAGGCCTTTGGTCCTTAACTAAAGCAGATCCGTCCTAGCTATTTATTGCTAGAATGAACAAACTCCACCGTTTGCGTCCAAACATCATCGCCATATTCTAATTACTATATCTATCATAACGAGCTGAGGTTGAGTGAGGCCCTTGGTCCTTAATCGAAGCGTATACATTATAATGAGCCTAGATTGAGTGAGGCCTTGGTCCTTAACCGAAGCATATCCGTCATAGCTATCTATCGCTAATATTGGACCAACTCAACTGTCTGTTTCGGAATATCGCCAAATGGAAAAACTCAACTGTTTCCATCATAATTATCTAAAGCCAATAATGGACAAACTCAACTGGTTGTTTCCGAACGTCATCAAAGGGACAAACTCAACTGTTTGCGTCCTAACGTCATCACCATATTCAAACTACTATATCTATCACAATTACCTACGGCTAAAAAAATGTACAAACTCAACTGTTTGCTTCCGAATGTCATCAAATGGACAAACTCAACTGTTTGTTTCCGAACGTCATCAAATGGACAAACTCAACTGTTTGCGTCCAAACATAATCGCCATATTGAAACTACTATATCTATCATGACGAGCCGAGGTTGAGTGAGGCCCTTGGTCCTTAATCGAAGCATATACATTGTAACGAGCCTAGATTGAGTGAGGCCCTTGGTCCTTAACCGAAGCATATCCATCATGATTACCTACGACTAATAATGGACGAACTCAACTGTTTGTTTCCAAACGTCGTTGCCATATTCAGACTGCAATATATATCATAATTACCTACATCTAATAATGGACAAACTGAACTGTTTGGTTCCAAACGTCGTCGCCATATTCAAACTACTATATCTATCATGATTACCTACATCTAATAATTGACAAACTCAACTGTTTGTTTCCAAACATCGTCGACATATTCAAACTACTATATCTATCATAATTACCTACATCTAAGAATGGACAAACTCAACTGTTTGTTTTCAAACGTCGTCGCCATATTCAAACTACTATATCTATCATAATTACCTACATCTAATAATGAACAAACTCAACTGTTTGTTTCCAAACATCATCGCCATATTTAAACTACTATAACTATCCCGACAAGCCGAGGTTGAGAGAGGCCTTTGGTCCTTAATCGAAGCATATTCATCATAACAAGCCTAGATTAAGTGAGGCCCTTGGTCCTTAACCGAAGCATTTCCGTCGTACCCGTCCTGATTATCTACGACTAATAATGGAAAAACTCAACTGTTTGCTTCCAATCATATTTCCCTTCTTCGATCTACTATATTCTTCATAACTATCCATTATATCTGGTGTTTCCTATCGTAGCGTTGCAGGGGACTGACCTTGTTTCGACAGGGTGGGTCCCTGAGTAGTCGCTGGCTGAGGTTGAGTGAGGCCAGTGGTCCTTAACTGAAGCTGTGTTCGTCATAGTTATTTGCTGCATTTGAGTAAAGCACGATCTTAAGCACTATAATTTCTTTTTAATCTCTTACGTTCTATTTCGAGTAATTATTATGACGTGTCATTCATTATTATTAGGAGGCTCTTAGGTGATCATCGTAGCTTATTGGGTACAGCCCTTTAAACCAGTTTAGATTAGTGAGGAACATGATGAGACAACTAGTACCACGCTAAACCAGGTTTGATTAGTCATCGTCTTGGTACGGAACTATAGTATGAGATTCATTAATATCTAAATGGAAGCAGACCTTGAACGATGAGATAACCTTGGAGTTGAGGGTGATTATAGGATGGGAGATGTCCATTAAGTTGATTAGTTAGAAATCAGTAGTGTCGAGAGACTGATTTAAGCTTTAGGTGCTGTTGCTAGTTTTAATAGGGTGAACGTATGATTATGTTTTAGGGTGAACTAAGTTGATTTTACGACGGGGGAATGGATGGAAAACCGTCGATAATATAAGCGAGAGGGAATTGGAGGAAATGAAAGATAAGGCTAGGACTGAATGGGTAAAGTGCAGTTAAAGGAAGGGTGATCCTTATGAGAAGACACGTTGAAAGGAACAATTCCGGTCAGGGAATTTGATGAAAGCGCGTAGAACTGATAACTCAAGTGTGAGGGTGAAGTGGATTAAGAAGTTTTCATTGTTGTATAAGGGGCCTTGTGTATTAGTCGCGATACCGCTCTCGGAGGAGGTTACGGGAAATTTCGATGCGATTTCTTTTTTACTGACGGCAGGGCTAGGATTAAGGTAAGGATAATATTAGGTTTATTAGGTTCAGGGCAATTAGGGTTAGGTAAACATGAGGTTTATAGGGTTTAGGTACACATAAAATTTATTAGGTTTAGGTAAACATGAGGATTATTAGGCTTAGGTTACAGATATGTTTAGGAGGTCTAGGTTAACATGAGGTTTATAGTGTTTAGGTTAACATTAGGGTTTATTAGGTTTGGGTGGACATGAGGGTTATAAGGTTTAGGTTACGGTTATGTTTGGGAAGTCCAGGTCAACATGAGGGTTGTTGGATTTAGGTTTATGTAGGGGTTTTTAGGTTAAGGTTAGCGTTATTGCTGAATTAAGGTTAGATTAAGTCTCGAGTAATTTATATGTCATTACTGAACTAGGTTCGAGTTGTAAGTCGAGGTCTTAAAACTTAGGTGTAGAGATCCAGTGGTTAATTAAGAAACAAGTCACAACTGATAAGTGTACATTTATGACTTGTTGGGGAGGATTGTAGTGGTCCCAAGCCTTTTATAAAGAATTGTAATAATCTGGACCCCACGACACGGTGTTGACATGCTAATTTAAGTTTTAAGAGAGCAGGTGAATTAAAGATAGAATTTATCAATAATAAATATAAATTTGATTAATCACCTTCGTAATTCATACCGATCGGATACTCCTAATAAATGGATAGAAAGGAGATCAATGAAGTATGAAGTAAGTGAGGGGCCCGGATGTCCTCACCGGGGTTCGATTAATATGGTTGTACCTACGTCATAAGGCGTAAATCGCAGTGGGATCCTAAAATCATCAACACAAAGAAAAATAATTACTCGTTAAATACGACCGATTCGTAAAGTAGCAGATAACCAGGAGGTTAAAATATATGGAGAATATCGATCGATTATTTTCAGTTAATTGTTATAAATATCGTAGGGTGCGAGAGGGATAGTAGAGTAGGCTCCGCGCCGCTTACGACGAGCCTTCAATGTGTAAATTAATCGAAGCTGTATAATCGAGTCACAAAGAAGCGGAGAAACTAGTTCGGCAGGTAAAGAGTTTAGTAGAATCGGGTGACGATTTCGATATGATTGTTCGATTATTACTATAAAGTAACTGGCCACTAAAATGCGAAGCACGTGGGTACACGTGGAAGTAAAATAAAGAAGAAATTAACTGGCGCCACAATCCCTAGACACGCCACGTGTTCAGGCCGCGTCTATCGGGGGGGGAGGGGAGAACGGTTATAAGCGATAGGCGTCAGTTGCGGCACCCTTTTCCACTGTCGTCGTACCGAGAGGCTGGCCGTGCTCGAGATTCCTGAGGAAGCGGGAAGGACAGGACGAACAAAGATTTGAAGAAATTTAATACCGACGCCGTGCACGTTTCGCCTACATCAAATATCAGTAAGTGTCTTTTGTGAGAACTGAGGCTAGCAATGTCAACTTATTATTGATGGGTTTGTACTATGGGGCTTTGTGAGGGACTTCCTTTATACCATGGCGTAAGGACTGTGTAAGGGACCGTGTAAGATGCCACCTTGGTTAAAGTGAAGGGTTGGTTGGGGAAAATTGAAAGTGGTTGACTTTTTGGTTGGGATTCTAGTTGTAAATTTGGAGTAGAGAAGGGAAAAACCCTTGCTTATTAAAAATGCAGAGGTAGTTTGTTGACATTGTTGGCTATGTACTCTTAAAGGAAAAGAGATTGCCGATTTCTGCAGAAAATTTAGTGGAGAAAAGGGCTCCTGCCGGGATCGGCGTCTCTTAACATGATGTTGTAAATTTTGTGATACTTTGTGGGAAGAAACCCCGTAATTAGGCTCTGATCTGATTAGTTAAGAAATCGTTTAAGATTAGGGTTAAGGTCAGGCAACCCTTGTGTAAATCCTGTCCTGTGTATATGTATATCTTATTGATGAAAGCCCTACGCAAGTCCTAAGCATCGACTTCGCGCTTTGATCGGACTCGAGGTGACGGGGCATGCTTACATGACTTGGCAGGCAACCCTTGTGTAAATCCTGTCCTGTGTATATGTATATCTTATTGATGAAAGCCCTACGCAAGTCCTGAGCATCGACTTCGCGCTTTGATCGGACTCGAGGTGACGGGGCATGCTTACATGACTTGGCAGGCAACCCTTGTGTAAATCCTGTCCTGTGTATATGTATATCTTATTGATGAAAGCCCTACGCAAGTCCTGAGCATCGACTTCGCGCTTTGATCGGACTCGAGGTGACGGGGCATGCTTACATGACTTGGCAGGCAACCCTTGTGTAAATCCTGTCCTGTGTATATGTATATCTTATTGATGAAAGCCCTACGCAAGTCCTGAGCATCGACTTCGCGCTTTGATCGGACTCGAGGTGACGGGGCATGCTTACATGACTTGGCAGGCAACCCTTGTGTGAATCCTGTCCTGTGTATATGTATCTTCATTGATGAAAATCCTACACGCTTTGGTAGACGCTCATTAGAATGGTACAGTTATGTTACATGTAATTGATGGTTATGTTAATGATATCTCTATATCCGCTACTTACTATCTCAATCATTTTAGTCCCGATGTCTTGTTGCGTTGCGGTATGGGTGACCCCCAAAGCAAGCAGACCCTTGGTAGATAGAGGTAGGTGAGGACGGGGCAATCACAGTAGGGGTTCTTCAAGCGGGGTCTGGCTTGTTATAAGATTAGGGAAGATTGGGGCTTGATGTTAGAGACATACTAGGATAACTGCAGGCTTCAGGAATCTAAGGGTGTGAGGGGGCTGATAAAACCTAAATCTGGGTTGGCTCCAGTTCCACCCTTCACCGGCGTCGAGTGGGGAAGCTGAACTGTTAGATGCCGTTTAGGTAATGGGTGGCTAAAATTTAATGTGGGATTTTTAACCCAATCTCCTTAAGGAATCCATAGATAAATAGTACCTCCACTCCACCCATTATTGCGACGGATAGATTTGGAAAGCTAAGTATTATTGTGTTCATATTTAAATATTTGTTTCCTGTGTAAAAATAAACGTAAACCTCATATGTTTTTCAGAGCCGCGACATTAATCTAGAGAGTCTAATTTTTAATTAGACTATCTAAGCTTTATTTTATTGCTTTATACTGTTTAATTTATGTTTTGACTAAGCCATTTAAGATAAAGATGACAGAACTTCAACATTGACCAAACTTTATTAACAGGCTATGAGGTGACGTTAGTGGGTCAGGATTTGTTCTATTCTTCGCCATGAATCACCCCGTTGAAGACGTATTAGTATAATCATACACAATTCTCTACTAACTGATGAGGCTCTGAATTGTTGTATGGAAAGCCGAAACGTTAAGTTCTAAACACTCAGAAAGGGCTAACCCTTACTTGATCTGGCTAATGCGCCGGGTCCTGAGTGTGGATATGTCTTCCTTACAATCCACCTTAAACATATTTATTGTGTGTCAAACTAGGTGTTCTGTCGCCTTAATTACTCTGATGAACAATTCACCACTTAACCATGTGCGTAATCGCACACCTATTTTATTATTTCTTGTGAACTTAGCTTGCACGGCATATGTTTCGGGCGAGTATAGCTTCTCCGGACTAGCGGCTATTTAAACTTAAGGAGCCTCGGGTTCGAACCGACCGATCGTAGGTTATATTCAAATAATAACGAGATGGTCCCTTTAGTTCCGTAGTTAGTCATAGTAGTAAGGATAAATACATGGTCGTCTGGTTGTTTGCCACCTCCGCAGCGTTATAAATGTAGGAGTTGGCGGGGAGCACTACTTACCTATCCTAAAGAACAGTTTAAGGCACGGTGTACGAAGGATAAAGGTTATCTATTAACTCAATTACTAAATGACAGGAGGGCGAAGCCACAAGGTAAGCTAGTTTGATTAAACCTATCTACGAGTCTGTCAGGAGTTGGTCGTTATATACCTTCCTTGTTAAAGGTTCCAAGACGTCAGTCAGATAATAAGTACGATACAATTGACAACCGCTTAAGGCCAGACGGTACCCTAGGCCCTTAAGGCTATTCAAATTCAAGTTATACATAATTAATTTTCAATATTCATTTTAGCGATCAAGTAGGAACAACCTAGTGTATGAGTTAGGCGAGCGTTAGGTTTTGTCTCAATTTTATAGTTTTGTTTTCATAAACTTTATATTCTAGTGTAGATAATCGCCATAGCTTGTAACCATAAACTCAATTTTAGATCTAAGAACGAAATTCGTACTGACCGGGTCGCGAGATACTAAACCAAAACCGAACCAACGTAAATTAGTCGAAGGAAGGTCGAGTAACACGATTAGACTCTGTACCTGCGCAGAAGACTAAAATGTGAACTCTGCGCACCCACGTGACCACGAGACGCCAGCTGGGCACTTCGACGCACAGGCAAATGTATGGAAAGTCTGACCGGTTAGTCTTTAATTGGCCGAAGGGATAATTCGGTGGCGGGCCCAATAATTCTGAATAGAACAACTTACGAACCCTTAAGGAATGGTTGTATATGTGAATTTTCCTGGATGATTCCCAGTTAGGGTTACCCGTAAACGACCTGGAAACTAGGATTGGTAGATTTAGATAGACTTCCATACTAAATCGTCCGCCCTTAGCGCCCTCTATAAGACCTCCTCAATATCTCCATTATTAGACAGTTAGCTAAGATATCGATCGACCGAGTAATTCCACGATTATTACACAGATGGCGTGAGTTTCAGTGGTAAAATAATAATCATGAATGTATGTGGATTTCTGGATACCTACGGTTAGGACTATGTTATAACTTTATTTAAAGGGTAGGCTGTAGATGTATTTCAGGGTTACATTTACTTCTAATTTGTTAGTTTGTCTTTACGGCGATTCTACATATATTATTATAAGATTAGATTAGAAGAGAAGCTAGTAAGGATAGTGGTAGTCTTTTTATATACTTAGATTGCCTTTGGGGTGGCTTCTCGAATACCATTACGACTTTATAATTTCACTTAGGGGTTGTTAACGGGTTGTCAACAGGCTCTTTATGCAATTACTAAACTTATCGGTCAGTCTGTGGTGCATTCTTAAGTGTTATTGAGAGGGTTGTGTAATTTACGTAAGGGCCAGGCCGCGAGTATATTCGTTTTTATCTATATATATATTCAATCTGTTAGTTCATCCGTATGGTGACCTTTCATATTACATTACAGTTTTATAACTTCGCTTAAGAGATCGATAGCTAGTCTACTAATAATTTATCTATGTACTTAATAGGTCCGCTTGTCTCCCTAATGCCTTATATATGTTGTTATTAGTTCCGACCTTCACTTAAGCGCAAGCTAGAGAACTGGTGACAGGTTAGTTGTGTAGGTTATAGGTTAATTAAGGGATCAATAGCGTACCTGCTAATAATTTATTTAGTTATTAAATAGGTCTGTCTGTCTCTTAAATGATTTTGTTATATTATAAGTGTATAATTTTAGTTAAGGGGAAGCCAGTGAGCTTATTAGTGGTTAGTACTTTCATATGTCTAAGGGTTCTTCCTTTTAAGGTGATTTTCCTACATTACTATGAGGTTACAAGTTTACTTAAGGGCAAGATAACTAGTGTATCGATGGACTACTTACCGTTTAAGAGTTCTCCTTTAAGGCGATTTCATACATTACTATAGGATTACGACTTCACTTAAGGGGTATGCGGTCATAGTCGTTATAACTTCAAGGCCTATCGTGTTCGAGGGGTAACCGTGTTATTACGAGACATGTTCGGAGTTGTAAGGAGGTAGCTAGGCTGGTGAATAGGGTGACTTAGGCTAGGGTACTTCGACTACGTTAGGATAATAAATCGCATATATTTTAATCTGAAACTCGCATTTAGTAATTTAAATTCTGGTCTAATGCTAATCAGGACTTAGTGGTTCTGCGGTTAAGGATTAGTTATAGGCCATTGCTTTTAATGTAGGTATAATGTAAAATTAGGGTTTTGATTTTGTTCTTTCACACCTGGGACTGATTGAATCCATACCTCTTAGGATCTGGGGTTATTATCGGTCACAACGAGGGGTCCAAATAGACGATTACGCCATTAGACGATCACAGCCAAATAAAATATTAGCTTTCTTTAATAATAACATTAACGGTTACAAAATACTATTAACATTTCTTTATAATAATAGAGACAACAATAATATGTTAGAATTACACATGTCTTCACGTATTCAAATTGGCGAGTACGTCGGTATACTCCACGTGAGTTCAAATTTATAATTTTATTATTTTTATAAACGGGGGGGGTTTCTACAAAAATAACACCCAAACCTTCATTATTTAATCTTATGATATTGGACACTCATTTCAACATGATATCTCCACGCGAACAAGCGTCTTGAAAGACGGACTAAGGATAACGAAGTGCTTCCATTTTTTCATAATGGTTCCATTTTTCCTTTTCAGGTACGTCACTGTCTGAGTGAAAAGTTGTGTGTATTTTTTTTTATAATAAGACGGAACCTTAAAATATTGCTCATTAAACTTACTCTAATTCAATTTAGGCAACGAATATGTCTAGATATTAAGTACCTGCTCTTATGAGCTGAGATGATATCTTTGTATGAGTTATTCTAGGTCCTTTCGTAACATTTACACAATACACTTTATTATTTAGGTCCCTCTCTGCCTTGTTTACGCCCGACGCGCGTCGCGACGACACATTTCGCTATCTTTCCGAGAGATAAGGTAAATAAACGAGGGTCGGATTTATTTCAGTGCTCATCGGGGATTAGTTTCTTTTAAGAAGCGAAGTTCGTTACGGTGTATTTATTCAGTGAGAAATTCTGTGATAAATGTCAAAAGAGCCTAGCTCATATTTGAGTCCAGTTGATAGCATTTTTCAGTCGTGGATGTAGGTTTTGATATTAGAACAAAGTTCTATTTCTACAGTTCAAAGATCATCTTTAATATTTGTGCCAACATAACGCACAGCCGATATGGGTGGCTAACATTTTGTCCAGCAGACGCATACCAGACGCATACGAGCCGTTGTTGACGGTAGTTGCTCTGATAGCATGGACATTAATGCTGTCTCCTGCGCCTGTTTCTACTGCATATCAATAACATGTTAAACAACAATAACATTATTACATAGGCCGTGCAAACATCTCTCGTTCCATTGTGGAGGAACAGCGTGGAGAACTTGTGTGTTGAGACCACTTTGTTCAAGGTCAAACTTGGTCCGATTCAACGCTACAAAGACAAAAGCTAACCGCCATAAAAGTTCACCGCTAAGAAAACCTCATTCACTGTGGTCCCACAATGCCAGAACACTCCCCTCATCTCCAAGAGCATGTGTTTCGAAATCATTAGCAAGACAAGGTGAAGCTGGCGTCCAAAAACTTAGTGTACTCAACAGAGCAAGGCAGTACTTCACGTCGGGGCAAAGGTTGCTGCTTTACAAGTCGCAAGTTCGATCCCATATGGCGTACTGCTGCACCCGTATACCAGCTTGGCCCATTTAACTCGGTTCAACGACGGGCTGAGAGAATTGTCGACAATCCCAACTCACTTGCCGTATCGAGTCTTAGGAGAGACTTTGCCTCCCGGTGTGTGTGCTACCGCTTTTACAATGGGATGTGTTTTGAGAAATTATTTGTAATGATGCCCACGGCTCTTTTCTATCATCGCACCGCTCGCCATCGGCAGGGAATTCATTTTCACACTTTAGAACCGAAATGGTCGCGTACAGTGCGGTGTCAGAGAAACCTTCTCTCGAACGCTTAGGTAGAGGAATGAGCTGCCTCCCAAGGTTTTCTCTAAGGACTACAGTATGGGTTTCTTCAAGAAAGAAGTTATTAGATTTTAGAAGGATCGGCAACGCACGAGATATACCCCTGGTTTAGCAAGCGTCTATAGGTTACGGTGACCGCTTGCCACCAGGCGGACCGTAAGCATTTTTGCTACCTTTGGTATAAAAGAAATATGGTCAAATAAATAAGATCACAGTCATACAGTATACATAGAAACGCCTGAAGTTTTGAGGAAAACCGAAGATTTATCTTCTACTACTCATAAACCACTGGGTTGTGTGAAGGATACATATTTCTCACTAAGACATTTATTAGTTTTTACAAATACAAAGTAGGCTGCTTTTCTTGAAACGTCCGAGTCGTTATAAAATGACGAACTAAGCATTTCGGACACGTCGGTGTGACGCTGTTGCTGGATCGACCAGAAAACACGTTTGTGTTGATCGGACGCCTCGCAATGTTTGAAAACGCTCATTATATATTATATTATATATTTTTATTTTGTGGAAAGTTTGCTTGGTCATAAAAAAATATGGCCGTAGGATGAAGGGGGTGGAAGTTCAAAAAACTCCCAACCCAAAACCAAATAAAGATTTGTATTTCTTAAAAAAAAAACTGAACATAGTTACCCCATAGACAACGACTAATTTTTAAAGGAACTAATATCCGTATCCTGTAACGTCTTCTTTGTCCAAGAACATAATAACATAACCGCAATAAGTTGTCGACGTACCAAAGCTCGATTCAACGACTGAGCGCCGATATCGGCTGCATGGAAAAACATTCGCCGATACACTTATGGTTGTTATCGGGGTCTCTGTATAAATTAAGTTAGGGTATCGGCATATCGGTATTTTAATTGTTTTTGCATTGCAAAACGACCTACTACTGATCGTTATTGTCCAACACTTAACATAATATATATAAATGATAAGCAAGTAAAGCTTTATATCTAGTTTTTTTAATATTTTTTACACGAAGAATAAATAGAATGATGTTTAGTCAAATCATAGATTTGCAGAATTCATTCGGATTTCAATTTCCGTACAGGTTTTGCCCCGCATATTGCAGGACGTCTGCCATGTTCGGCGCCGCTCCACGAAAATGTTTAAATATTGACAGTGGTAGGCTCCAGTAACAGAGACACATGGAAAAAAACGATAGTGAGCAACTGTTTTAAATGAATTTTCAATCATACGACAAAATCTCAACCTGAAGTGACGGATTCAAAACCCCTAGATATTGGTTACGAGACGTCACGGTGTTGCTGAGTTTGGTTTTTTTTTTTTTTTTTTTTTTTTTTTTTTTTTTTTTTTTTTTTTTTTTTTTTTATACCACTAAGGTGGCAAACAAGCCTACGGTCCGCCTGATGGTAAGCGGTCACCGTAGCCTATGGACGCTTGCAACACCAGGGGCATCACTCGCGCGTTGCCGACCCTTCAGCAATCTAATAACTTCTTTTTTGAAGAACCCCATACTGTAGTCCTTAGAGAAAACCTTGGCAGGGAGCTCATTCCACAACCCAAGCGTTCGCGGGAGAAATTTTCTCTGAAACCGCACTGTACGCGACCATTTCGGTTCTAAAGTATGAGAATGAATTCCCTGCCTATGGCGAGCGGTGCGATGGTAGAAAATAGCCGTGAGCATCATTTCGAATAATTCCTCAGAACACATCCCATTGTACAAGCGGTAGAACACACACATAGAGGAAAAATCTCTCCTCAGAACGCTTTAGGTTCGATACGGCAAGTGAGTTTGGGATCGTCGACAATTCTCACAGCCCGTCGTTGAACCGAGTCAAAAGGTCCAAACTGGTATCCGGGTGCACCCGCCCAGAGATGGCAGCAGTACTCCATATGGGGCCGAACCTGCGACTTGTAAAGCAGCAACCTCTGCCCCGACGTGAAGTACTGCCTCGCTCTGTTGAGTGCACCTAGTTTTTTGGATGCCAGCTTCACCTTACGCCAGGTACTTTAAATTGATACCAAATTCATTTACATCACACCAGTATTTAAGGAGCTATCCCGGATTAAGTGAAGTAATTAGGAAAACATAAGTAATAAAGAAAAATAATAAATGAAGAAGAAAAATTTTATTTGGCCTACAAATTTCTATGACTTAATCTATGTCTAATTCCAGTTGCACGAAATAAACAGCAGTATGTCACATATAGGCGTATTATGTCATGAGCTTGAGCGCGTTCCAGATACCGAATATTTTGTGAACCGATCATTTTGGGAGATATATAACAAGATTCAAGCCGCCTCGTATTCCCGCGTCTATCAAATACACTGAATATCAACGCTTGTGATTTTCGATTTGCCAAATAGATGTGAACTTATCCTATTTTCAGTGGTATGTATTGAATTTCGGAAACACATTCCAAGTATTTTTGCTTGATTTACAAATAAATATCTTGTTCCAGAATGTGACAAGGCTATTTTGTATAACTAGTTTTGGTTATTGAGCTGAACTCTGGAACAAAAATGATTTAAAAATGACAATTTTATTTGACAGCTCTCTATTTTGAAGTAAAAACACATTTGTACTCAACTCAAATAGCTTTAAACAAAACACCGACATGCTGCATGAAGAATCGGTTTTTTTTTTATTAAATTTATTTCATGAAACATAATTTAATTGACTTTTCAATTCTTTTTTACCGGTGTATATTTCCCAAAAGATGGTTACCCACCAGCGGCTGGACGCACACCCACACATCATTATGTGAGTAGGGACAGCTTCTTTCCACCAACCACTTTAGTCCTGCGTGACAGGTGGTGAGCCTATCGCTGCAACACTGCTGATGATGCAGTGTGTCGACTAAAGACTAAAATTACTTCATATGTGTCCCATAGGTCGTAAAATACCGACTTTAAAACAATAAATGGCAAAATGTTTAAACAGAATAATATACTTTCTTTTCCAGTTCTTGACAAACTACAAGTGGTGTAAGGCAGTATTAGTCAGGGGGGGTCAATTCTATATTAAATCTAGAACTCATTCCATTAACAAGCACAGACCTGTAATTTAGTGACGGAAAATGCACAGTAACAAAAATAGTGACCTATTATACCCTTACCCGTGTAACCTTAATATTGCATTTTACATAATATTGTAGTTTGACATCCTCATGTTTTTGATATATGTTTATTTTAAACCTACAGAATTTTTTTAATTAAAATTTAATTACCTCACCTCCAAGTCAAAGGCAATAAATCCACCATATTAGAATATATTTCAACGTTGCAAATTATAACGAGCTGTACTGTCTTTTTCAATTAAAATATCAGTCTCCAACAGATATTTGCAAAGTGTAACACTTTGACGAATGAAATGGGCTACCATTTTGGCCGTGGCGTTTTGACAGATGTCGATCATGTCCCAATTATACGTGGCTAGAGGGAATAATCATGGACACACATTCCACAATGTTCGTGAACACAAGTTGCTAGAGTACTGGCATCGGTTTAGATAAAATTTTATTACAGTTTTACTATTTAAGCTGTAAAAGTTTCATCATACCTATTTACTATATAATACCACACAGTTGCTCGGTATAATTTGGCTGCTATCACTTGGTTTTTTGTTTTGAAATCTCAATAAGGGTTCTTCCTTACAGTGCTTCTCAAAAATGTTCAGCTATTTCCCAATAATGCGGTAACTACAGACTTCATTGCTAGTATAATGAATTAGAACAAAGAGTAGGTAGGTATTTTACCGAAAAAAAACGGGAAGTTTTTAAGGAAATCAGGGACGCCTAATTCTGTTTAAATAAAAATAAGTATATCGTCCCCTTAGAGCGAAAATTAACTAAGTGACACTTTTACCGAAAATGACTTCTGAATGTCACTCTGTTCACATTTTTTTTCTTTATTTTCTATCTTATCACCATGGCTCTAGCTCTTCGTATGACTGAGATAGGAAATGGTAAAACTCACCAAATGCAACGATTATACCCTACACATGAAAGGACAAAATAACTAAATGAATTGAGTGATTATTACCTTTATGACAGATGATATTTAAATAGCCTAAGCGTACTTAGTTTTACTCCGAAACATTTGATCAAAATGGCTACTGGACTCGAAAAGAAAATTCAATTAATGATTTTGGTGACACAATAGCCCAAGCTTAAAACAAATGTAGCAGAACGAAAACTAACTAAGTCGTTTGAGTGAATATACGAATATGATTTTGTTAAATTTCACAAAACTTACCTTAGTTACAAATAACTAATTATCTTTTAGTGAGTTTTCACTCGTTTTAGTGTGCAAGATAGATTTACTTAAGCATGTATAAAATCTTTTTACTAGTTCTTAGGGTTCCGTATCCAAAGGGTAATAAGCGAAAGTTAATAGTAGTTTTTAGTTTATTCACAGAATATTTAGTTATATTGAAATAATACAAATATTTAAGGGGGAATACAAAAAACGTGATTTTTTCGCCGTTTTTATAGATAATGGTACGGAACCCTGCGTGCGCGAGTCGGACTCCCCATTGACTTGGCCCATTTTTTATTTTTATGAGTTGCAGAGAGCCATTGCAGATAACTGCTCCTGAATGCGGTTTAGCTAGTTATTTCTTTCCTGGAACACGTCGTGGCTAAATTCTGTATTGTAATTCGAGACAAAAATCTATGGAAGTCTGAATTTACTTGCAAACATTTTCTGGAATCCCAGAATCTGAATAGCTCCAGACTATTCCCAATAAGGTCTCAGTATAGCTTTTTGTGCCGATATAAGTTTAAGTTGAAATCTTTTTGTGCTTGAAATGACTAAAACTTATAAAAGAACCGTTTTATCCAAACATTCTCCGTTAATAACATCTGGTTCGACTACTTCATCTACTGTAGTTTTGCTAGTAGGTAGGGAATAGTACCAAGGATGCAACTCAAGAAGTATAATTCCGTTAGTACATAGACTTATCACGTCCTTCTTGGCCTCCGAAATAGCAAGACAACACATCGAGGGGTCTGCAGGTGGTTCTTTCTCTACACGTTCATAAGTCGAGTGGGCCAGTTATTATACCTGCAGTGGCGCTTAAACAGTGTTTTCCTGAGTTGTATGCTCCTTTTTGCACTTTCCTACCATACTAGGCATATTCTGTTTTCAAGGAATACTGCAAATGTGCACCTGTTGCCGAAAAGGACGGTAGATAAGATCCATCGAATCCAAGCACTATTCCCTCTTTCCTCTCCAAGGTGATAAACAGAAAGCTTCTAAGATACCTAGAAAAACACAACCTGGTCAGCGATCGACAATATGGCTTTCGCCACGGTCACTCGACTGGTGACACAAACCGATGGGCACTAGGCATTGAGAATCGGGGGGCGGCAATAGCATGTAGCCTGGAATCCTAGCGAGGGCCTTCGATCGGGTCTAGCACCGAGATCTTCTATCGAAGTTTGTGAACATGGGTGGCTAGGTTTTTGAACGGCAGTCGCATACAAGTAGTAGTTGATATGATAGCATAGTCATTAAAGCTCATTAAAGCTCGACGTATTGCGATTCAAAACTATTAAAAAGTTATTAATAAAACACCTAATTTTAAAGTTACGATTTTTCTTATTTTAAAAAATTTCAAGTTACGATATCTCGGAAGTCACTATTTGTTAGTTAGTTAGTTTTCGCTCTATGGGGACGATATGCTCCTTTTCTACCCCTTTCTCCTGGTAATAACATTTAAAGTTATACGTAAAGGTAACATTCGATTTGGTTTAGTAGTTTACGCAGCAAAGAGACAAACACGACTGCCACAATACATTTACAAAATTTTCCTGAGCACATTTAATCCTAGCCAGACGACATCCGAGAATAATAACTGGGAAACTGTTTTCATATTTCCCCATAAGGATTACTCGCACAACATTGTATATCAAAGTGTCGCGCTGCAAATGGCGTGCAGCGTGTGAAATGCAGCGTGGAGTGGAGTGTGAGTGTCGACACTGGCTGTATATCACTGGAAATATTTCACTGGTCTCCATACATTCAAGGGAAATTGTTCACGCGTGATGAAAATATGTGAAAAGGCACTCTATGGCGACGACGTGCTTATGAAAAAAAACTGGTTTGTGTTCGTTTTTTTTTTATTTGTTATTTGGCATCCACGGTTTTCGCCGGTTTAAGGGGTGAAATTGATTTTGCTTGCTAAATGAACTTTTAATTTCGTTCCATACTTTTGCATTATTTCCTCTTCTAAGTTTTGGTTACAATTATTACCTTCTTAGGAGCTAATTTTTTTATTATATTATTTTGACAGATGAACATAAATGAATTGTTATAGGACCAACATACGGAATTCAAAATTCTACCACGGTTATGGTCAGTAACAGTTTTACATTTGTTGATCCTCAATTGTATGTTCTAGATTGAAGAATGGTCCTTCTATGACACATAATTATTCTTTAGGACGTTTACTAGATTAAATTTAAAGCGTGACAAAAAATCATATAAACATACGAAATTTAACATTAGGTGGAGATACAATAAGATATGGAATAGCGTTAATTGCAGATATTGGCAAAAAAATTGGGAGTCCTATTTTAAGCCCAACTGTCCGTCTGTCTGTCTGACGTTTTAAGATCTATATTTGAGACCGAATTAGGTAGAAACCTGAAATTTTCACAAAAAATGTATATGACGTGACCAGATCTTCAGAAGATTGAGGCAGTGATAGAACGTGCGGCTGCCATGTCGAAGGTCCGGGTTCGATTCCCGGTAAGGGACAATCAATATTGCTACAATTTGTAAATTGTAAAGTTGCATCGACTCTGGTTTGTTTCCGATACGGCGATAGGCTCACCACCTATCAGGTATGTGGGACGTAATACCATCGGTGAAACGTGAATGTTACTACGTTCATAATATCTCTGACTACCCCTTTAGGGAAAAATATCGTGATGGGTTTTCTTTAGATCTTGTAATTGATCACTTCCGGCTTCCGGACTGGCTGTATTTCATGATATAGCCAGCTTAAACTGACCATAACGTCAATGTTTGATGCGATGTCAATCCATGTTTAGCCATTAATGTCCATAATATAACATAAAAGGTGTCATCTAACAAATAGTAAAAAAAACAAAAAGTAAAAATTTAAGAGTTTTTCCATACAAGAAATACGTTTTTATTGTTTTTGCTCTATTGTGAACGGTAATACTACAAACATCAAAAAATTCAAGTGTAGGTTTATGGTGAAATAACAAATAATTAAAACTGTTCGTGTGAGTCGGGCTGTGGTGGTACGGAACCTTCGGCCTGAAAGCCTCTTCTTGCCTAGTCAAATTTAGTAACATTCCACTAGGTATTTATATTTCACGTAATATTTATGTTTCAATTTCAATATGTCTTAGAGCTGTGCCATGTTTCTCGGGCTGGAAATGTGTTAAATATTAACTTCCAACGCCTTCGGTAACAACGGTGACTTATCTGTCACGTGGATTTTAAATTCAACATTTTAACATTAAAATTTTAATAAAACATGTACTTTTATCAACCAATGAAAAACAAAAGGTGTTGTGTATGACCATGCATTACATAGAAATCCGATATTAATAATTATTTTTTGTTGGAAAGGGTATACCTCAAAGTTGGCCCCTTTTAAGCGTGGAAACAAAATTCATTTCCTAAGGGTATACAAATAGAAGTTGATTGATTTTACACCTACATAAGTTTCGTTTTTTTATTCGAGTTGCAATTTTTTGCAGGTCTGCTCAAACTATTAGACACAGAAAATAATCCGACGAAAAGAAACTAAAAAGAAAAATCTTTCAAGTCTTAATAACGAAGCTTCTAAACTAATGTAAGCAACTTAGTTTGAGTCGGCACCAAACAAATAAATTAACAATGATCATTAAATTACGTTCAAGATAATAATAATTAATAATTGTTTATTTCTCTCACAAGCATTAGGTACAATGAGATGTTTTAACAAGGGCAAGTAGTACATGTTATGCTTGAGAGACAATTGGATGCCAAACTAAGCTGGGCTTGTATTATGGAACCAATTGTCTTTCGTCGACAAGATCGCCTGTTCTAGATTAGGCATTATAGCGGGTAGGTATTATTTAGTTAAGATTTTACAGAATCTTAAGATAAGAGATACAAGAAATAGATAATTTACCTTTAATTCGATGGTGAAAAGCCTTGACTCAAAATTTGTTAGTTGCTTGGGTATTAAGGCTCAAAAGATTTTTTTTTATCCTTTTTTAGATTCTTTTCATTAGTTAAATATTTTGCAAATGCATTATTCAGCAAATCAAATCTAATTCTATGATACATTTTTAAAATATTAGAAGCAAAGTCACTGTACTATAATGTACTTTCAGTATACATATACAAACATAAATATAAAAATAATAAAGATCACAGTGATCCAGATCCTATAGGGGGTTGGCATGCTAATTTAAGTCTTAAGACGAAAGGTAATTGAAAGCTCAATTTAATCAAAAATAATTACAAATTAGAGTAATTACCTTCATAATTCATACCAATCGAATACTTTTAATAAGTAGACATAAATATGATCGTTGAGGTATTAAATTAATATTTAACTTACAGGAACTGACCAGTCTTCCCTTAATCTATCTAGCCTATGTGATAAGGCGTCAATCATGGAATAATCTGAAACATCAACACAAAATTAATTGAAAAATGTTGGTAGTAATCTTACTCCTGATTCATGGATTTGGACTCTAGGCAAAATAAATTTGCGTAAAAATTTTAACCAGCAGCGGCGCGAGAGTGGAGAGTGAATGTTTTGAAAATGAACGTTGATTGGAGGTTGTTTCAGTGATATAAAAATGGCGTCACGCTCCATAAACTCTTCAAAAGTAGATTCGTAACTTATACCCGAATTAAGTACTATTTAGCGTTTTTTAAAATTAAAACGGCTTACAGTAATTTCTTAATATTTTTATAGTAACTGTCGTATACTTTATTTATTTGATTTATTTGTGAATAAATAACCAGTAATTCAAAAACTAGAATTTGACGAATCTAATTTAAACTTTATAAAATTGATATTTCGTTTTAATTCTGAAAATAATAAATTGATGCTAAAACATAATTATAATGAACAATTAGATTATTTATTAGGTCTTTTGTTTTTTTTCTCGTTAGTAAGATAATCGGAGATACGGAGATACAAATGAAATTAATGAGTAAAAAAAAAAGTATTTATGAGGACCAGTCAATATATTTTTAAAAAAGGCGATTCCATATATTTACCGTGTTTCTTTGTCAACCAGAAATGAAAAAAAACATCCTAGACTTTGAGGAATCTTATTCAACCATTATAAAATTAATATTTCTTGTTGGATTATTCTGAAAATAATTACATGGAATTATGGAATTTTTTTTTTACGTGATTAAGAGGCTGCCGCTGCCCCACCCGCCCACGGCGTGACAGCTGACGTTCACCATGCTGCATAATACAACTCTCTGAAGCATTTCACGAGTTATCGCTTGAGAGGAAATGACTGAAAAAATATACTATCTGGCTCACGGATTATAAGGACGATCAATTGAAACGTGCGGTCGTAGACCTGATTGTCATCTTAATTCTTGGCTACCAAAGGAGACCTGCGTATGAGTCCAATTCTATCACATTGCACATGTCTACGTGACCGTGTGTAGTTTATATGATTAACAGCGACCTCTATTAGATTTTGTCTACACCCGGTGGCGTTTCCCGATAACACAAAATAGTTACTGATTGGGTAAGAGATTCCTCATTCGATGTACAGATGGCGTTATGTTACAGTTATAATTTATTTTATTTGAGCACAGTAATTGTCGCGTTAAGCCGGCGCCAGATACAGCATTTGAACACTTTTTGACGACTTTGACCACATATTTGAACACTTATTGTAGCAACCTGCCAGACATGCTTTGCAAACATTTTTCTTCACAGTGTGCTGGTAGACTACATAAATGATGGACGACGATTTTGTTGACACGGTGTGCTTATATTATTTAAGTGTATGTAATTATGTTCTAAACGTGCCCAATCTACCAAAACGTCCAAAAAGAAGGCGCGAATGGTTGTTTGAAATGTATCGTAATAAAAAAAGGTAGGTTATTTGTATTTGTAGAATTTTAATTATCACTACATATTAATGTGTAAATTGGTTGAAATATTACCGCGCACATCCTCTCCTCACAGCGACCCTCACCCAACTGGACTTTGCGCAAGTGTGGCAGGCTACGCAAACATTTGATGTGCGCTAAAAAACCGAAAACATATAGCAAATTGCAAACTTTCGTTCAAAGTATTGAACACATAGTCAAAGTACCGTGCCACACAGAGTGATCACATAAGTGTTCAAATGTGTGAAGCTGTATCTGGCACCGGCTTTAGTCGCACTATGTAAAGATTGAATAAATATAAATGGCTCTCAACGACTTGTCTGGTTGTATGTTCGATTGCTATTAATGACTATCTACTAAACAATATGAGAGTACGATTGTGAACGGGGGCCCGTATTATTTTATTTCGCAAATTCTTTTGTTAGGGGTTTGTAAGGCTTTGGATGGTAGAACGTAGGTTATGAATTTACAATTTTGAGTTACAGTAGCTACACATAAGTCTAATTAGTTTTAAAAGTATGTATACCCTCTACTAATATACATACATGCCTTGTCGGTTTTCAGGCTTTATCTTCAGGGGGGTTTGACCTTCTCTTTATAAGATACTTTAAAAATTATTAAGATTTTTACACAAGAATAGACAATCGTCAAACTTGTCTGACTTTTGTTTAAAAAATTATTAAAACACATAGTAGTTATACATTATACATACTTTACATGACTATATACATATTTTTACAAAAATCTGGTCTATTTACTATTTAAAATAAGAATAAAACAACACAACAGCGAGCAATGACGTTTGTTTGTCCAGGATTCTTTGTCAGTATCAACTATTTGATCGCCTTGTTGTTTGTTAGTTAGCGTTTATCGCATTTTTGTCGACTGTTTGTAACCATCACAAGAGTTCTCGGCAGACGTAAACAGTATATTATGTCTACCAAAGATATACTGTGTTTATATTATTCGTATGGTCGTACGAAATAATCTTTACCTAATGCGCGTATTCGGCTAGACTTTCTAAGTGCTGTTTAAAAATTAGTGTTGAAAATAATAAATAAATGAAATAAAATATTTCTGGACATAACACGCTTGTAATATGGCCACCATAAAATACTTTTATTTAAATACATGCAGTCATATTATACATAGAAAACACTTTTGAATCGTCAATACAATCAAAATAACGTTGATTTCTGCCAAAAAGAGCCGGCAAGAAACTTAATTATTAAAAGTAATAATACAACACTTTGTTAAACAACTTACCGTAAACATTCTGTATTGAAACAGTAATATAAGTAAGTTAATGTTCAATATATAGGCCGGTCATTACATTTATATCTTATAAATTATATCGATTAACTTGAATATGTATATTTATCCAAGGTTTTTTTAGTTTCGTAAATGAGCAGTGTAAATACTTTAAAAATAATTTTTTTCACCCAATCGAGCTAAGTGTCGACACATATATTTTATACGATAATATAGGTAGATACGATACAAAAAAATTTAAATGTGAATAAATAAATGTTTAATTAACCATGTATGAGCGCGCTCCATCGGAAACAAAAAGCAAAGTTAAAAGCAACGGCGGTGCGGTCAGTATCTGTACCTATGGGTGACTATATAACTAATTAGTGGCACTTTTTAAGATGAAACACCTCGCAGCGGGTTTCATACCAACGAATTTCTCATTTGTTTTTGACATTTACTGATCATTCACTGTGAAATTTCTCAGTCATAATCCCAAGCCGAATACCTAGGTCTGTGGTTTTTTCAAAATATTGTAAAACGTTCTATCACTAGAAATCTTTTTTAAAACCATTTTTATGAAAAACTAGAATCCTGTATAACTTTTCAACTTTAAAATTTTAAAGAAAACTGGCACTCTGCAGACCTAGATATTTATTACTAGAACATGTCTTCAAAATTTCGTAGTGTTTGATCAACTTTGAACAAATTCAAAAACATTGACACTGGGCCAGGGCGTTGGACAATAGCCTAAGCCTTATTTTTCGAGGAGAGGTCTGTTCTCCTGTAGTGGCTCGTATAATGGGTAAGTTGAGAGTTTAATGTGGTCCCGATGGGTTCTGTTAACAAAGATGGGTTCTGTTAACAAAATAAATATTTAGCTCTTATAATAATTATAACTATCCGGCCCGGCAGATATTTTTCTTGTCCTTTCCGGTAGGTGGCAAATGAAGCCTATACCCACTGCTGCTAGATAGAGGCGTGAAAATACGCCAAAATGCTTCCAGGAAACGATGGTATGGCAGTTTGCGTTCAAGCCTTGGTGAAACCAGACAGACAGTAGAAGTCGTTTGCAAGTTGGCCAATTATCTATGGTTTTGGTTTATCAATATAATTTTTTTTAAAACTATACCATAGAGCCACTTATTCAATATAGATCTTGCGATTCATTCGGCATAGCACAGTATGTAAATATTTATTTTATCTTAAAAAATTTTTTTTATCGACCACACCGCTAGTCTAAATTAGGTGATTTCCGTTTTGGCGCTAAGCCAACATACTCGTATATGGTGCATATGAGACATTTTGTTTTATATAGAATTTCTCAAATATATACCTAAGCAAATCTTAAAAATACAATTTCTAACCCACATAACTACGCTACCGATAATTCGATTAGTCAAGAATATCAAAACAATTTAAATACAGTTTAAAATACACCTACAACAGTTCAAATTGGTTGAGTGATTGCAGAGAAATTGGTGGACATACATAGCAAAATAAAAACAAAAAAAAAACCGTCGAACACAGATCCTTCTTTCAATGAAGTCTGTTAAATAGAAGGCAGAAAAACTAATTAATGGATTGGTTATCTACAATTATCATGTTTTTACAATTAAATTAACGAAGAAAACACATAATGAGAACTAAAAAGTTAATCTAATGAACTTGTTACAAAACTCGAAGTTGAAATAACAAATGCATTCTTGGGGAAAATAAATGGTCTCTGTAAGCTCTCGGCATTAGGAAAGATATCGGTGGAAAGCTCGTTCCGTAGTCTGTGGATACATATTGGCAGTTTGATATATTATATTATTCGCTGAGTTACCTCCGAGTCCAGGTATACTTTTCTGGAATGTTTTTCTAGACTAGAATTTGCTATGTATTATTAAGCATTTACACATAATATATTTTTTTTAAATTAGAAGGTTCAGCTAACACATGTTTAGTATCGATTCGGTATTTCAAAAAATGTAAACAAAAGTCTAAGGCTAAGAGGCACTATTGTTTTAATTTTTAACCTACAATAGTAAAACAGCATAAAAATTTAAAATGTTTTGTTTTTTAACAGACGTAATTCATAGAAAATTCTAAGCATTTAAAATCGCTATGCATGTCGTCATGGGTTCAAAATCTTTTTTCGTTGGTCAAATTTTTACAGCCCAATTCGAAAAATTAAACCCTTACAGTTTCGTTAAGTCCGTCCATTAGTCCCGTATCTACTGTAAGCGTAAGTTACTTCTGAATACAACCTTTATTTTTATAGACATACCCCTAATTTTTCTAAATACAACCCTAAGTTTTGCTTTTTTTTGTCGATTCTGGTAAAATTTTATAGGAAGATTTGTGGCCAGCCAAATGAACGTTATAGTAGAAGTGCTTCGCTTAATGATTATGCGCTTCAGGTTAAAAGCATACATTTTTACCATGGATAGCATGTCGTACGTTGATCACATTTCGATGTAGAGGGAAGTCGAATTCATCCCTTGTGAGCCGATTTAGAGACCCCTCTACCTCTCTCGAGTACCCACTCGTCCCGATTGTTATTTTTAATTGATCAGTTTATGCTACTAGGGCTTGTTTGGTGTCGTTTCCGTATAAAATAGAGAGGTCATTTTTTTATTTTTTTTAATAATACAGTTAAATACAGTTAAAAAATACTATTATTAAGATGCTTTAGTCTAGTTTATAAAAATATATACTTCATTAAGAAAAAAAAGGTAGTTCGCATCGAGCTAAAGCAACGTAAATCGTTCACTGTGGATTTTCAGTGTCGTTCAGGGGAAGGGATAGACAAAGTGTAACTTTACAATTCAGATAACTTCACATTCACACTCAGAGAGAAGAAAGAAGACGAGGTATAAAAAAAAAGGGTGGCACATACACATGTGATGTCCAAGAATTGAAATTTGAGTCAATGAAAATAATACCGAACTTTTTATATTCTTGTCACGTCATGGCAACTAGTTCTTCTAGATAAGGAAATCTTTGCGACACATCCGAGTGAAGTCTTTTGTTCTTAGTTTGGTGTAGGACAAGCTACCGAAACATAGCTATTCACGAATTGGAGACATCAATGGATGTGTCCCAATGCAAGTATTTGCTAATATTCCATGCTTTGACTGTGTGCCATATTTTACGGGGAAAAGGAAATAGAACGACTTGGGACACTTAGAAATCTTTCCCTGAAGTAAACAGCGCCTTTGAAGATTTAATGTTATTGCCAAGCGAGTTTTTTTTTTAATTGAGTCCTTTTTTTTAATAAAGATTTTTTAGTGTTGATGTATGACCGCATAAGTGAAACTTTGGCAGTCAATGAGGCTAGGAAACAACTAATCACCCAAAAGGTCCGAGCTATCGAGAACATACCCGCAACAAGAGCAGCCCTTTTACAACATATAAAACGCGCTAGCTATCAGGCCTTTACTTGGACTCAAGCACTTGTCAGGCTCTGGTTATGCCTGGCTGGGGATGGACAAAGGTCACAGACAGATAGGCCACGCTCATCGAGGCAGCAACTTCATGTACGAATTAAATTCGGTGCGGTTGTAAAAATGATGTACTGGATGTAGCAAAGCTGCACTCATGTACAGCACTGTACTTCCGTATAACGAGGTACAAGCCTAGTTAATTAAAAAAATTAGTTTACTAAGATTGATAACTTTTTTTTCTATTTTATGTGAAGTATAATATTAAGGTATTCGCAGTTTTATTCAGGCTTACTTAATTGATATTAGTAAATTTAATTTTGTTTTAAGTAGATTTGAAATTTCTCTATTTTATATGACTACTCTAGGGTCTTTGTATGTATTTTTTTTTTCTCACTATAACTTTTAAATGCCTGAACCAATTTGGATGTATGAGGTATCGTTAGATTGTTTACATCATCTCGAGTGACACTGATTATAAAAAGAACAACATGGCGGCAGTATGCCACCATTTTCTAATTTGTTTTATTATTAAGTTCACTTATTACAATATGGGTATCATATTAAAGGCCTTGGTTAGCATATTCCAAAACTAAATGATTAATCGGTGTGCTTAAATTTTACATCGGTAGAGTTACACACGTAAAAAACAAACATATCATCTTTGGCTGCAAACGCTTTAATCGGACTTAAGTAATACTGTCAAAGTTTTAATGAGTGAATGGCTTATTAGAAGATTGAGTTATCGAGTTATAATTAGAATTCTTGAATCAACACCGGAGTAGCATAGGCTAGAAAAATAAACAAAAAAATGGTTAAGATTAACACAACGTCATCTATTGCCTACTTTAATTTTTTAGTATACTCTATTCTATTTCTATTCTTCAAAAGTTGCGCATAGTTAGGCGACGTTCTACAATTACTTACCGACATATTAAGTAGATAAACTATACTAAAAAGTTAAAATTCGATTTTATAATCATGACAGTCGTGTTTTTTAATATTCTTTATTATTCATTTTTATTTTTCGTCACATATTTGGCTTTTTTGTTTTATAGCCGCTTGATTTTCATTACACCGATGTGTAGCAACCACTTGCTATGAACATTCTCATGCAAATTGTTGTAGCAAAAATATAAGATCTTAATTAATAGAAAAAGAACTAATTCCTTTAAAATTAGGTTTACTTTTAAAAAAAATCTTAAGAAGCATGATAATAGACATAAATTTCAACGGAATTACTTCAAAGCATTTATCTTTCCTTACAAAAGAGTTCTCCTGAAAACGCCCTCCCTAATCGCTAGCCATTATCTTACAAATTATTCTATGTTGCTTTTTTAAAAAAAGGTTTTCTATTTTGCTTTTTTATGCTTTTCATTATTTCCGTGATTACAATTTGCAAATATACACAAATAAGCCTAGGAATTATAAAAATCCACGTTAGTAATTGATTTAATGCATGAGATTTGAGTTAATAGTTAGTTAAAAGGAAAGTTTTGGTAACGATATCGTTCAAGGACATTTTGTGGAATAGGTATATAGGAAGGAGTTATGATATAAGTAAAGCTCTAATCGTATAATGCATACCTCGATTTTTTTACTTACTTCTCATGAATTATAAATTAAATAATATAAGGTGCGTTTTGTTGACTGCTTCAATGCGTGCGTCATAATCCTGCCAAGTAAAAAAGACATAAGTTCTGTATAACACAGTACAAATCTTGGTTAATTCTCTTTGGTAGGATTACCGCATTAAGTACATTATGTCGGTCAACAAAACGCCACTATAGTTAAAGTTGCTCAATATATTAATAAATCGGTGAGAGTAGGCCGTGCTACAACAGTAACGTATGAGGACGGTAAGAATATAGCGTTGTCTAACCTGGTTTAAATTATTTATTCTGGAAGAATCTTCATCGACTTTAACGTAAAAGTAAAACATGATCAAAGACGATTGCCATATTTATTAAAATAAATAATAAATTTTCTTTTTGTTGTTCTGTATAGTGTACTCAATAAATAAAATTTATTTTTGTGTAGAGTTAAATAGCATTTATATGCTCCATAGATTATTGTGTGTGAGTAAGCTTCTAAGTCTGTTTTTATCAAAAGTTCTGTGCAATGAAAAAATAAATATAATAAAAAATGTTTTTTTCTGGACTTAACCTATAGTTGAACCAAATTTAATCCGATTTAGGGCTTGCACTTTTACAGAAAAATATGATTTTAATGTAATTTTTACAATAAATTTTTTCTCAAAAAACCCACGACACGACAAAAAGTTTTGTTTTACTCTCCCGAACCTATGCTATGCTATGTAGTGTATATTATTAAGTTCAAATAGTTAAGCGTAATGTGGTGATAAACTAAAAAAACAACCTTACTCGTCGATGTTAAACGTATAAATGTCCTAAACATACCTGAAACCTGTCCTATTTTTTCTAATGTTTTTTGGAGAAATTGAACAGAGACGAACGACATAGACATAATGCTAGTAAAAACTGCAAACATTTTTCTTTTGAAAAGTTAAAAGTAGTATATAGTAGAAATCAATAACATATATTTTGTTTACGTATATGTATACATATGTATAAGATAAATGATAAATGTCTAGATATAAACGCATTGGCTAATACTTATGTTGATATTTGAATTTTTAACATTCTTCTTATTAGCAATATGCTGTAATAAAAAATCACAACCTGAAACACAGATAAGCAAAGTTATGAGCAGCAGTTAACTTATATTTTTGCGATATTGTGTTTCGAAGAAGTAACTGTAGTAAGTAAAAAGAGCAAACGATTTTTCCACTTTTGAGAATATCTCGAGAAAGTAAGGAAACGAGTGGCCCGAAGAGCTTTTCCTCGTAGCATGCATAATAGATGGCGTTAAGATCGAGCGTAGACTTAGCATTACCTGGTAAAAGTGGCAAAAGACGCTAGAGATGGAATATAATCCATTCTATTATAATTGTAAACAATAATTTTATGTATCTTTTTAATGTTCACGTTATGCTATTTACAGATACTAAGAGTGACACTGAGAACTAATTAATTTAATAAATTTCTTAAGGCCTTTAATATTGAACACTAGCGCCGTCACTAGATATTGTTTATTTATTCTTTATACAAAGCGAAATTTTAAATGGGAAAAAACTGAAAAATACTAACTGGTAATTAACTATTTTTACAAAGATTTGTATTTGTAGAAAATGACTGCGAGTTAAATCTAACTCGGGTATCGACTAAAAGCGTCCACTATTAGCAGAAACTCGAATTAAAACTCGCAGATATGTTCTATAAACAATCCAAAACGTTCTAAAAATAGCAAAATCACAAGTTATAGTATTAAATATTTTTTTATATACGTTTTGTATGAAGAAGAAATGAACAATATCTATTGGCAGCGCCGCTAGTCTGCAGTATATGGGCCTTAACATGCGTACAGGCGATAAGAGTGGCTTATGCATGATTGAAGATCGAAATAAGTATATACAATAATCTATCCTCAACATAGTTGAAGTTTCCTATTTTAAGGATAATGTGAAATATCGATAAAGAAATCATACAGATCTCTACGTTACGCCCTCGACCAAGGAAAGATCTGCGTATAATTTTTATACTCATGACCAAGATCTTATGATCTTATCTATGTTTTCCAATTATTTAAAGTTTGAATTTGGAAGGTTTCGAGTAGAAAAACTCTGTTGAAGAAATTTTACACTGTTGCGGACAGTCTAAACAACAGAAAGTACCTATATGAGAATTGCGAGAATAATTTGAACAAAATGGCTACTTTTGCTTGATTGTACCTATAATTGCCCGGAAATTGTTCTACTCTCCAAAACTCTCTCCTGCGAGTTATAGTTCAGGTATGATCGACACATGTCTAAATGCCGCAGCCAGAATTCAAAACTCCATTGTGACTATCAAACGTTGCTTGTCGGTAACAGCTTCGTGTTTTAATTTTTCGTCGGTTCTAGTTTCCAATTAAAAATTAAATCTATTTCAGTTCAATGCGATAAAAACAAGGATATAAATAGGAACATTTTAGTATGTATAAATGTGTCTTTAAAAAAGTAATTTAAACGCGTCGTAAGAAATTGAGGCAATTTTTTCCCCACTGTTGAACGTAGCCGTCCGCCATATGTCTCCACAAATGCTGATTTGATACCGCTTGCATCCATTGGCTCTAGTCGTCTCTTCACCTTCACCTGTTAAGTTGCTTCTCGAGAACCTCTCTTCCCCATCGGTTTGAGTTCGAGGTTTGAGCTATGTCGGAGACTTTGGTTTTTAGTAAATTACCTCAGTAAAAAACATACTTAAGTTATTTTTTTTTTATTACATTCGATCAAATAGAAATGTGTTATATTTTTTTGGTTGTAATAAAAATATTTTTTTTTTACTTATCTTCCTTAAACTTAAATAATTTTTTTATAAAAAATGTTTTGTACATTTCGCATTGGCGTGCCATTAAATTCCGGAAAGATGTGGATATTATCGTTGTGAATTACTTATTCACTTTGTACATATTATCGTTGTGAATTACTTATTCACTTTGTACATAAAAGATTTTATTATTACATTATTCCATAAGAATATTGAGAAATGCGAAAATCCTAATTCTCAGAAAACTGGCTTACGTAAAAAACTTGGGTAATGAATATTCTTGAAAGAGGGTTTTCTTGTATTATTTATAAAAGGTTTCTTGTCGAATATTTCGCGTAGAAACTTTTTTCTTAGAATAAACTAGTTTCCATTGACGAAAGTCTTAGTCGTTATTGACAATTACAATTACGTTATTGACATTCACAGTATTATTAGCAAGTTAGTTTATATAAATTATATGTCATAAAGACACGCAAATCTTTATCAAATTACACGCTAGACAGTGTTGATGTGAATCCCAAAAATATTGTTTTACTAGCTGTCCCGGCGAACGTTGTTCCGCTGCCGTCCCTCTGTACCCGGCGAAAGTTGGTTTTTACCTATAGTGCCCGAGTCCGGCTCGCACTTGACATATCGAGATAAAAACTATCCTATCTTTTAAGTTGGATCAAATAACAGATATTTACGAAGTTTGCTCAAAATCGGTTCAGTAGTTTAGGAGTCCATTGAGGACAAACATTGTGACACGAGATTTATATATATTAAGATATGAAAACCCTTAGGCCTTCAACGATTTTAAAACCCCTAGGCCACCACCGACTTAGTTACGACATGATTGTAGATAAGTAGATAATAAATACCTTTACGAGACTTATCATCAAAATGGTGCTCAAAGGTGTTACAAACATATGCCCGTAAAATCCATGTTTCACCGACGGTATTCTTCTCCACAGCTATTCGAGTTTTTGAGGCAAAGAGACTGCCCAGTAGATCGGCTTTCTCTTTAGCACTATGAGCCAAGTCACCATCGGTCTTTCGCAGTGGTGGTAAAGTAAAACTGGCAAAAGTGCCCTTCGGCAGCTCTGGCAAGCTACCAGAAAGCGCGACTCCCAGAAGGAGAGCTCGCTAGTCGCCCACCTATCTTGCCGATGAATTGAAAATTTGCTCTGGCAGTTGCTTTCTTACTAAACCTCGAGGCAATTTAATTTGCGTTTTACCTCAGAAATATTCGGATCCTTATTATTACGAGCCGTGGTCCAACCTCATACGTATTCTGCTTGAGAATTTTATCTTCTCTGCAAGACCTATTAAATCACGGTCGTTTTTTGGCGCCGGTAGCTACTCGCGGGTTAGGAATATAACATTTCATACCAGCGAAGATTATCTCAGTGACTGCGGCTGCGCAGACGTCAGGATCTTCTGAGCTAAAGCAGATCTACCTCCTCGAGTACGATGCATAAAATTCTCGCAATCCATCCGTCTGCCGACTTATAATAACACACGACGCCAATTAGTTGGCCCAGATGGTTCGGGTGTGTGTATGACACTTGAGTCCGAACGAGGCAGTGGTCCGAGTAGCCTAGAGGCGCATCCACTGAGACGGAATATCCTTCCGGACGTGTAGTCATCAGTAGGTCCAGTAAGGAGCTCGTAAGTCCTTTAACAGGTATTCTCGTTGGAGAAAGTACCAGCTGAGAGAAACCATAGGTCAGAGCAAATACATGAGAAGATATCCCTGCGTAATAGTTGGTTCGAGAATTGAGCCACTCACTCTTAACGCTCCCTTCACTGTCGTTTTTTTGGACGCGAGTCAAAGGACAGAAAACGTTAGCGCGAGCGAACCAGCCACACAATCACTCCACTTCCCGCGCTCCTACAATGAGGTTGCGTACCAACACACCTACGTACTTTGTATTTGAAACATGCCACCGTCACGGCTGTCGCAGGATGACGACCAATGACAAAATAATCAAATTTGTAGAGTCATTAGAAGGCCTACCATTTGGGATCCAAAACCATCCAGCACAAATTTAAGCAAAACTAACTATTTTATTTAAACACAAAAATCCAATATCGTTACCTTATTACCCAACTGCCAGAATAAAGGAGCGTATGTATGTTTTTCCATTTCTTTGGCACGCCCTACTTTTTTCAAGACTCTTGAGTTGAGTATCAAAACAAAGGGCTTTAAAAGTTGAGTACGAAAATATATGACACTCACAGTAAAATAGTCAAGCGCGAGTAAAAAATAATTTGGAAAAAAAAACACTTAAAGCTTTTTGGATAAACAGAGTATAATATTTTTTCGTTTTAGGAAAGATTTTCCACGTAACAGGCATAATTAATGGTTATAAATATACATGGTATTCAATAAAACTTTACAAAAAAAAATATATTTAAAAACCACAAATGTCAATATTAGAAATATTAAATAATGAAAAACATCCTACAATCAATTTGATTATCCTTTTACCCTTAGATTTAGTAGCAGCTAATATAAATTTACTTCATATCACACCATCGCGTTGGGCATTTATGAATTATATGATAAAGAAGATTGGAAAATAGTAGTCTTATTTATTTTTATTATTATCTTTTGTAAAATGTAGTGCTTTAAGAGTATTATCATTTCTTATGTTAGAAAAAGATCTCAGTTGTGGCACAGACTATATAATACTATGTTGTGAGTAAAAAATGTGTCCTGTACTCCTTAATATATGCACTACGATCTAGAGGAGATACCGCCGCTGTTTTAAAAATTGCAGTGTGTAGGCTGAAGTTTAATTGATCACTGCAACGATAGGCTGGAATAGAGCGGGAGAGTGTGTTATGTAAGGTGTCTTCGAGATGGTTTTCATATACGAGAGTAGGCATCGTCATCACTATATGCAAAAGATATATCATGGCTGAGATATCAAAAAAATAACACATTTTATTGTTAAGCCATTTTAGTTTCAAACAATTTAAGAGAACAAATGAAGCTATTTTTACCTTAAAATCTGTGTTTCTATTAAATCAGGAATATAAATGCTTTACTGAGGGTGAAATTTGGCTCAGTTTTAGTTTATATTTCAGTAGATCATGTATTTGCAAGTGGAATTGTATACTTTTTTTTCTTATTTTAGTTAATTATGTTTTAAACTTTCTTTGCTTCAAGCTTTTGTGGCGTCAATTCTTTTAAGATAGTACGGTCAAGCGTTGTTAGAAAAAACATAGAACAGTGATATAAAAATCCGTTATAGTACCAAAGTCTTTGACGCATAATGACCTGTTTCATCAAGCAATCTGTCTTAAACGTATTTTGACGTGACAACGTCTTATAAATTGGTTTGCCGGGTGACACTTCAAGAAACTGCGTTACGCTCCGCTCACGTTATGCGCTCACAATGAGAGCGAGTGAGAGGCACGCGCCCGCCTAAGAGCGAGAGAGACAGACATAAAATCATTGTCACGTAAAACTTTCGCCCGTATACCGACTTTACAGGCAACCAGTTTTTTTTTTTACGCAAAATATCACAAGCGCAAAATATCTATAAGTACTTAAAATGACAACTTTTAAAAAGAATAGGTATACTGTACTGGCAAGGACTATAGCTTGACGAGCCGATAGCCATTGGGAGGCAACAGTATGGGCTGAATCAAGAAAGGGGTGTTTAGGTTTTTAATTTGCAATGTCCCTGGTGCTGCAAGAGGCCATAGGCCGAGATAACCGCTTAACAGCAGGCGGACTGGAAGTCTGTTTGCCGCTTTAGGGATAAGAAATTACAATTTTGGAACAATGATTTGATCAAATGAAAACGCCTCAGAAGCAATGTAAAAATAAAGAGCTGTGGAGGTAGATGATACATAATATACCTAAATATGCAATGCATCGGTGTAAATGCGGTTCAACTTTTAATTCAACATTGATGTTGCTACAAGCTATTGATTCTGTTCAAAGTCAAAGTAAATTAGCTCAAGTGAAACTATGAACCCTTATTAACTTTATTGTTACAAAATTGTAAATATTCTACTCATGTAAATTTCTGTAGCGAATGAAATTGATTCAAAATAGTTGTATTCAAAGCGAAATATAATGATCGATTTTAATACTTATTTAAATACAACATAAGCTCTTTTTAGCCTAGATACACTGTATCAGAAACAGTGTTGCGGTTAAGTAATTAGAACACTATAAGTCAATGACCTTCTAGATTATTGCTATGTAGAACATCTTTGTAAAAAACAGATGACAAAAGTGTAGCGGTGGGAACTGGACGCTTCCCTAGATATTGCACATATTGATAGTGAAGCTAACCATGGTTGACATATTGGTTATGTCACGGGTTGACGTGTAGCTTGTCACGGGTTGACGTATTGAATTATCTATGTTTTTTTTATACCACTAAGGTGGCACACAAGCACACGGTTCGCCTGATGGTAAGCGGTCACCGTAGCCTATGGACGCTTGCAACACCAGGGGTATCACTTGCGCGTTGCCGACCCTTCAGAAATCTAATAACTTCTTTCTTGAAGAACTCCATACTGTAGTCCTTGCAGAAAACCTTGGTAGGGAGCTCATTCCACAACTTAAGCGTTCGCGGGAGGAAGTTTCTCTGAAACCGCACTGTACGCGACCATTTAGGTTCTAAAGTGTGAGAATGAATTCCCTGCCGATGGCGAGCGGTGCGATGGTAGAATGTAGCCATGGGCATCATTTCGAACAATTCCTCAGAATTCAACCCATTGTACAAGCGGTAGAACACACAGAGTGAGGCAAAGTCTCTCCTCAGACTTAAGGGCTCGATACCGCAAGTGAGTTTGGAATCGTCGACAATTCTCACAGCCCGTCGTTGAACCGAGTCAAAAGGGTCAAGCTGGTATCCGGGTGCACCTGCCCAGAGATGGCAGCAGTACTCCATATGGGGCCGAACCTGCGACTTGTAAAGTAACAACCTTTGCCCCGACGTGAAGTATTGCTTCGCTCTGTTGAGTACACCAAGTTTTTTGGACGCCAGCTTCACCTTATCTTGTAAATGATCTCGGAACTGAACATCGCTGGAGATGTCGACACCAAGGATCCCAATGCTCTTGGAGATGGAGAGGGGAGTGTTCTGGAATTGTGGGACCACAGTGAATGGAGTTTTCTTAGCGGTGAACGCGCACACTTGTGTCTTTGTAGGGTTGAATCGGACCAAGTTTACCCGTCCCCAGTCAGAGACCTGGGACAGTGTGGTCTCGATTTGAGACACAAGTTCTCCGCGGTTTTCCTCCACAACGGAACGAGGGATGTTTGCACGACCCGTGTAAAAAGCGTCTCCAGTACTGTCATCTGCATAGCAATGTATGTTGTTGATGTCCAACATGTCATTGATATGCAGTAGAAACAGCGTAGGAGACAGCACAGAGCCTTGCGGGACACCAGCATTAATGTCCATGCTATCAGAGCAACTACCGTCAACTACGGTTCGTATGCGTCTGCCGGATAAAAAGCTAGCCACCCATTTGCACAAACCCTCGGGCACTCCGTAAGATGGCATCTTCGATAGAAGACCGCGGTGCCAGACCCGATCGAACGCCTTCGCTATGTCCAGGCTACATGCCAATGCCTCCCTCTGACTCTCAATGGCTAGTGCCCATCGGTGTGTGAGATACACTAGAAGGTCACCAGTCGAGCGACCGTGGCGAAAGCCATATTGACGGTCACTGACCAGATCGTGTACTTCTAGGTATCTTAGAAGCTGTGTGTTGATCACACGCTCCATCACCTTAGAGAGGAGAGAGGTAATAGCGATAGGCCTGTAATTCGATGGATCTGATCTATCGCCATTTTTGGGCACCGGGTGCATATTCGCAGTCTTCCATGAAGACGGAAATTGCCTAGTGTGGTAGGAAAGCGCGAAGAGGCGCGTGAGTACAGGACATAACTCAGGAGCACACTGCTTAAGCACCACTGCTGGTATACCGTCTGGCCCACTCGACTTATGAACGTCTAGAGAAAGCAACGCCCGCCTGACCTCCCGCTGCGTTATGGAGATTTCCGGCATGGTCTTACCGCACCACGGTATAGTAGGTGGTACAGCGCCTTCATCGTTCATATTCGAGTTCGAGGCAAAGAGACTGCCCAGTAGATCTGCTTTCTCTTTAGCACTATGGGCCAAGTCACCATCGGTCTTTCGCAGTGGTGGTAACGACGACTGGCAGAAGTTCCCTTCGGCAGCTTTGGCAAGCGACCAGAAAGCAGGACTCCCAGAAGGATAGCTCGCAAGTCGCCCACCTATTTTGCCGATGAATTGGAATTTTGCTCTGGCAGTTGTATACTTTTCCCTTAGCTTAAAACAGCCAGCGTTACATGTTGTTAAATCTTTAATACAATTACGGACAAAGAAGTACAAATTAATAACAATTATGGTATAAAAAAGTTTTAGGGACTAGCAATATAAAAATTATGTAAAAAAATTGACAACTAGCACATATATTTTCTGTAGCCCATATATTTTCTGTAGTATCAACATAGTTTGCCACAGTTACTGACGTTTTCAGTATTATAACTTAAGCCGGGCAGAATCTTTTATTTTTAGTAGAGGTGTGAATTTATTTAACTATTTAAGTTTTTAAATTTTCACGTTCCATTACTAATTTGAAAAATAACGACGCGTCTTAACCCGTTTTATTTTTTAAATTATTTAGCTATTGTTCAGTTTTGTTTTGTTTATTATTGCAGGACAATATTCCTAAAACGGAATTTGAATTGACGAAAGCTGCAAGCAACACCTAGAATTTAATATAACTTGTTGTAACGGTTTAACTTGACTTCCAACTACAGATAACTCTAGAAACTTGTTCAGTCGACTGAGGTCAGAACTTTCAAACTAATTAATTTCTCTCAACTAACTATTACGGGGTTAAAGGGAAAATAAGTTTCATCGTAGCTTTATTTTGCTGCTTGCTGTGTATGTATATGGAAGTGTTGGATAAATGATTGCTTCATACCTATACATAAATAAAAATCAATAAATATTTTCGGACTTTACACATAGCGCCATCTGGTCCCAAACTAAGCAAAGCTCTTGTGCGGGAATCGAACCTACGCCCCTTCATTCAAGCAGTCGGGTCGTTACGTACTGAGCCATGGCGCCGATTTTTTTTTAAATTATATTATTGCCGCATTATATTACAATAAAAGTTACAAATTTTGTAAACTTAGTTTATTTTGACCCTAATTTATTTATATACTAAAATTGTTATATAAAGACTGCTACTTTGGTCTAGTTTTTATATTGATAATTTTCAATATACCTACCTATAGGTACTAAATCTAAAAAGTTAATCAAAACTGAGGCATATAATAAACAATAACAATGTAAATATATTGAACTACGCAGTAAATTTCTCTTTTTTTGTAACAAAAGCTAACCCAGCGAACCTAGAAATAAATACCCAGGTAATTTACATATTATTCATTTAATATTTATGATAGTTAGGGTCCCACGCATAGGAAATATACACTTGTCGGGTCCCGAAACCTAGGGAATATAAAATGTAAAGGAAACTACTAACTTTAGTGTAGCAACATGTAGCCAAGTACTGAATCACCTATACAAAGTTTTTTATGTAAAATTTTATAATCAAATTGAAAAGAAAAACATTAAAACAATGGAATCAATAGATAAGATTTTATGAACCAGTTGTTCAGCAGTGGATAGGCAAAGAACAAGAAAACTATTATCAAATGTATTCATGAAAAATACTTTTCGAGGGTATAGTTTTTGAAAAGCTGACACGATATACACAACTTTTTTACTTTGCTCATACCTTGTTTACTCTAAAACTAATAAAATTCTTGTCTCTTAGATATTTGAATGAATCCAGGGATTATAAGTCGCGTCACGCGCTCTAGCCGGTGGGGGGGGGGGGGGGGGTAAAGGGGTAAAGTCTTGAGTGGAGCGACGTGACTGTCGGATCAAAAACAGATTTTTCCCAAAGCTTATTTCATAAAATTACTTCCTTAAAAGGTTTTCGTCCAAAGTAGATTTTCTTGTAATGTTAAGTTACTTAGGCATCTATATTTATAGGGTATTTAACAATATTATAAATTTAAAAGGTTCTGGAAATATTTCAATCAATTAATATATCAGCAATCAGCAACCCATATACTGTTGGACTATTTTAAGATCATCGGTCCACCTGGCTAGGGGGCGCCCCACGCTGAGCTTTCTTTCGGTCCATCATCTATCCCGGCCATCGGTTCTGCCATAGATATGACCAGCCCACTGCCACTATATAGCTTGCTTATGCACGTCTACACACAGTTAGTAACTCTTTTACGGGGCAATGCGTTTACATTTACAACAAATTTCCCAACAATATTCAACAGATATCTAAAAGGAATTTCAAATCTGATATAAAAAACAAAGATTTGTAACCAAAGTTAAAACAAAATTTTGATTATTTAAATTACTAAGCTATCCGTGGGACTGAAGATGCTCATTATATTATACTTTTTAAATAATTATAAAATAAAATGTATGACAATATGAAATTATCTATATTTATAAAGAGGTTAAATACAACATTCATAGATACATACATACAAACATACAGGCCAAATTGAGAACCTCCTTTATTTTGAAGTCGATTCAAAATAGAAAATAAAGCACGTTTATTTATCGCATACATGCAACATGCACAAGGTCAGTGGTACAAACGGATGTGTTAGTTTTCTCGTATTCTTTTGTCAGGGTAAAATAAATTAAAATAAAGACGACGCTGCGTATAAGATTCAGTGATCAAGTCGTTTTGTTGCTATATCGTTGTAAAAGGACGTCTAAAGTCGGATCACGCGCTCGGTTCGGCACAAACTGAGCCCTCGGAGTGGAGCAACGTGAATTTTTGACTAATGCTTATTTCATTTAACATAAACTTATTGTGCTGTACCTACGATCACCTGTCATTTGTTTTTCAGCTGCTTTCCACGATCTTGACCCAGTTCTTGGTAAATATATCAGGAGAACGTGGTTTCCATCCCGAACCTTTTTTTTTTATATATATCTTATTTTATAGTCTTGTTTTTATTTATTACCAGATTTTGACCGGGACTTACCTACGGTAATTTTGGTTATCGCCGTGGGATTCCTACGACAAATCCATTAAAAAGTTTTCTATAGAAAACTATAGCTGTACCATACCATACTGTTCGTTGACGTAGAATTTTTTTATAGTTATATTCCTTTGAGGAACTTTTTAATATTCCATTATAAAAGTACCTTATGTCCGTTTCCGTCTCTTACCATTAGTTCAATTGGTTGCTTATGTTAAGCAATAACAAACAGAGTTTCACTATTATATATTAGTTTGGATTTCAACCGAAGTAACTCTTAAAATGTTAATTACTGATTCAATGACATATCGACGCACAGCCTAAGCCGAATTCATTCCCGACGGGGTTAAATGGTGGTTGGAAGTTTGTATGGAAATCCTTAATATTTAATGGAAAACCAATCAAATTTGGTACTTTGCCTTTAAGGTGAAAATTTAGATTAATGTGTTTCACCGTTTTTGGAAAATCATTTCTTAGGCTCATAATAAGGGATGAAAATTTGTATGAGAATTAAACGCTTTCTTTTTGTTCAAAAGTCCACGCGGACGAAGTAGCGGTGATACGCTACTATAACATAAATAATAAAATCTCTGTTTATATAAAAGAAGAAACTGACTGACTGACTTACTGATTTAATAAAAAATCCATGCGGGCGAAGTAGCGAAAAAAATCTTGTATAACAAAAATAATAAAACACTTCCATGGAAATTCTGTGCCTAATAGTTGGACTAAATAAATACAAAACAAAAATGAGTCACTTCATCCACTAAAATGCAACTTTGCAGTGCCCTAGAATGTCTAATTAACAAGTTTCAGAGGAAAAGCTCGCAGAAAGTTTTAAGTCATTATTTATCTGTAAGTTATATACATTAACTACATTTGAAGGCAGTTATTTACAAGGAAATCATTGATAAGTTAGAAATATAGCTGTAAGTTATCGTGAAAAACCGGCCAAGTGCGAGTCGGACTCACGCACGAAGGGTTCCGTACCATTATCTATAAAATCGGTAAAAAAATCACGTTTGTTGTATAGGAGCACCCTTAAATATTTGTTTTATTTTAATTTAATTATTTATTTTTAAAGTGACTATATAACTAAATATTCTGTGAATATTTTAAGCGTCTACCTGTTGCCGTTATCGAAAATCACTTTTATAATATTACTAGATTTTGCCCGCGGTTCCGCCCGCCCTAAATTCATTTATCGGCGTGGAACTCCTTAAGACCCGGTATTCCGACTAGAAATTTCAGGATTTACCCGCCCACTTCATATGACAGTTTGAAACACAACTATCTAATATCACATGCACTAGAGCGAGACAAAAGACCACAGCGCTTTTCAGTATAAGTAAAAGTGAGCTTCAAATCGGTTCTTAGGTATTTACTTAAAAACTAACTCGATGTTTTAGATTTCAGTAGCAACAGCCATAGACTTTCTAGTTAGCTAGCCATGAATATGAATTTTAATGTGATATGTTGAAGATATGGGGCGATGCACACCTTTACGAGCAGTCAAAAATTGTCGGAAAAGGCACGTTTGGCTGTACATGAGGGTTTGTTGGTTCCAACACTGATGTATGGAAGTGAATGTTGGGTATGGCAAAAGAAACACGAAAGTAGAATTAATTCTGTGGAGATGAGAGCATTGAGAAGTATGTGTGGTTTGACTCTAAATGACAGGATAAAAAATAGTGTGATACGAGAGCGTTGCGGTGGGAAAGAAAGTGTGGTGACAAAGATTGAGAAAGGTATGTTGGTTTGGACATGTTGAAGAATGAACGAAAATAGATGAACGAAAATAGATGAACGAAAATAGATGAACGATACAGATTTATGAATCTGAAGCATTTGGTTGGGTCGGTAGAGGTAGACCTCGGCAAACGTATGTAGATCAAATGGAGTACGCTCTCAGAAAAGACCAGGGACCTAATTCTCACTTCATCCGAGATAATCTCGTATTAGAGATTCAGGAGTACTCGGAACCGTAGAAAATGTATGTGAGGCAAGAGAGGTATGCCAGGATCGTAGCAAGTGGCAGTCTTTGTTCTCTGCCTACCCCTCTGGGAAACAGGCGTGATGTATGTATGTATGTATGTAAATTCATCCCGATCCATCAAGTGGTTGAAGCGTGGTTAAATAACGATCATCCCAACTTTCACATTCATAATATTAGTAGGATAGGATATATGAATACTAAAATGTACCAACTCTTTTCATGTCATTGATTGCTATCAGTATGTCTCATACTGTGTTACTACAGCAATTTTGTCTGTAAATCATGAATGGAAACGAATTACATATTTACTGCCCACTAATTTCATTTTAAGAAATATAGTTAAATATGAATATAGATATATATGCTTTAAGATTTTTCAAAATAATACTAAAGTAATTAGCAATAAGTCAACTACTGTAGCAAAAAGTGAAGTCACCTAATTTATATCAATCTGCTTCGAACGGGCCAATTACGCGAAGCCCGCGGAATCTGTTTCATTAGTTTGCTAATTAACCGAGGATAAGCAAGCATATTCCAAGCTCGTGAAATTAAAAAATATAAGGTTATAAAACTTTATTTAGAACCAATTTGTCGAAAGGGGGAATTTTATCGCTCTGTTTTACGACATACTCTAGCTATCAGTTACCTAATCGGACATAAATTTTAAGCATTTGAAAATATTAGTTATAAAACTTTCACACTAATTATAAAAAAGTAGACAGTAAAGACTAAATATAGTTTTTTTACTACCTGCAATAAAACTTTCCATATATAGGTAGGTACTTAGTTTCGAAAATCGAACTTTTTAAGACCCCCGTGCGAACTAACTACGACGTCAGTTCGAAAAACCGTATGAAATTGTATATCGTGTACTCGATATGGCTTTTTATATATTTAGCGCGTCCGTAGAAGAAAAATATGACATCGCGACAGACCGGCGAGAATGATGCTGACCGCTTCGTGCCGCGCCGCGTCGTATGGTCATTCAATCTAATAAACTGTAGTTCTTAATTTTTTTTTAATAAATATCTACTTATTTTTTTAAAATACTATATTAGACTTTCAGTAAGTAGAAAAGTAACGTTCGTAGTGAGTTTAAAATGGCTTTTCTCATCCTCGGAATAAAAGCTTTCAACAAGCTTCTTCCCTCTAATATGAAAAAGCGTCACTTTCTCCTCGGTACGAAATATACTATTTCATACTCCTTTTCAGTGCAACAAACTTTTCTAACCCGACGCGGCGTTTAAAATCAAAACCATAGTCGCCATATTGAAACTTACAGCTACACAAGCGATTTACCGTAGTTTTTGGTGCTATAAACTATGTATTATTGTTAATGTGACTTGTAAATGCAAACAATTATTTTCTCATAGTCCTCGTAGTGAAAATACTATCATCTCGTACCTTTGAATCACTTACTCTGCTCAAATCTACTCTTGAGCCACTCGCTACGCATTTGATTCAACTATGAAATCCTTCCCTGCTCTCGGGATTCAACCTAGGTCCTCGCAGGAAATTGCCTATTTTTTCACTTGTTGTGCAATCTACTATAGTACCTTTGTTGTTGTTTGGCAATATTTCTTTATTTTGCTACGAAGCTATTCACAGAGATATCTGGATAAACTGGACAGCATAAATGAAAAATACATTTTACCCAATGGAGAGTTCTCACAAAAAAACGTTTTCCTGTGGGTAAAACCATGAGGCACATCTAGTGAAGTATAAATATAAGCCTAAGAACCCTTCAGAGATTACACTTAACTCAAACGAGTAATATGGATCTGGCACAACAGTCGCATTTAGATTCAAGTCACGCCACTTGATATGTGAATACTCTTTTCGATCAGTAAATCAGCTGAAACGTCTATATTAAATTAAACGAAGAGCCAAATAGCGGCGTATAACATTCCATGATCAAGTAATTCAAGAGCAGATTGTATGAAGGCACGCGTCAGAAGTCGGATAACGCTCTGTAAGTGAGTGGAGTTTCGCGATAAGTGATCGTGATATACGTATATAACGATCACTTATTTATTACAAGTTATGTGTGTAACGGGGCATTACGTAACTGTGTTTGCGATCGATTGCTGCCTCGACGATTATTATTTTATTATAGATTGCTGGTAGTTAAAGTATTATTTTAATTTAGACTTGTGTAGCTTTGATTCCCTTCGCTTTATTAAAATTTCCATTTTTATTTTATATTATGGTCGCTTTTGAGCTGTGTGGCCACTTATCGTGATCCGGTTTCATAAATGTACTGCTTACAAACTACTTATTCAGCTAGGTTGCTATAACGAAACTGCTAAAGAATAAGTTAACTAAACAAATTTTATTTCAGTCCAAAGATTATTGTTCATAATGACATAATTGACACACCCATATTTTAAAAATGATGTATTAAATATTTAATATGTGCACTGTAACTACTCCTCTAACTTAAATAACTTAATTAATATGTAGTAAATCGATATACAGAATTCTAATACATTGACTATTAATACTTTTTCATTTCTTCATATTAAATTTAACAAATAAGATTATTATTAATTTTTAAATATTATGTAATCCGTTTTTAAATATTGTAAAAACATTGTGTTTTTGTGTCAAGAATCAATAGATTATAGATAAAAAATGCTAACCTGTGGAATCTAGTAGAATATTGTTATTAAAAATTTGATACTTACATATGTTTGTAATTTATGTTTGTAATTTGTTTCCCAAATAAATAAAACTAAATTAAAATATTTATATGTACTATCTCATAACAAAATAAATATATGGATATTAAGCAGCGCGGACGTATTTTAAGATAATTTTTTTCTATTATAGTATTATTTCTATTTTTAATGGTTATTCTCTGCTTACCCCTCTGGGAAACAGGCGTGATGTTATTTATGTATGTATTCTATAACAGTAGTACTTATATATATTATAGGCCATACTGTCATATAATGTTACAAAATTTTAAGTCAATGCATAGCATATGCTAGAATAAACATTAAAAGTTTTTTAGACGTAATGAAAGTGCGTCGGCCTCGCACACCGTTGGCGCAGGTTCCGTACCGTATGCACAATATAAAACAGAAAATATCTTAAGAATGAAATTTTTGCACTTTAGGTACGAAACCCTAATAACCTTATAAGGTTTTACCTCTTTTGAAATCTACTCAAAATTATTATTTCTTATTAAATTAGAATAATGTTCAGATTGGAATTCTTGCAGCTTCAACTTTGTTAGGATCAGTAGTACTTTTTATCTATAATAAAAATAATGTTTAATAAATCCTTACTTTCTATATGGTGGGTACATAGTTTTTAAGAAAACAAAATAAAACACAAGATTATCAGTAAGGAAATACTTTTTATTTGGTCTACCTCATCTTCGAACTCCATTGGGCGTTCCTTAATCCCTACAACCCCACAAGGGAACATCACAAACTTCACACTAAAGTCATCTAATAAACTGTACTTAGCTAGAAAACATTTATAATTCATTAACTTAGAAGTAATGTTTGCGAACCCCGACACGTCTTCAGGCACACCGAGCAACAATAAGTGCATTGTTCAGTGTGCCACGGCGCTGAAGACGAAATAAAATTAGTACGTGACTTGTGACACTTAGATGATTGAAATTCAGTGTGCATTATGGAACTTTTACTTAGCAATGCTACAAGCACAACCAAAGTACAGAAATAAAGAGACTTCAATAACAAGTTTCTTAAAGGCTAATAGGGCGGAGCGGTACGGGGTACGTGCTTGTGTGAAAATCCCTTACTCTTCTTAAATTCGAAATATCTTAAATTCTTTAAACTATGGCATAACTATCCATACTTCTCATAACTAATGTTATTAATGTAAAAGTGTGTTTGTACGTCTGTTTTTTGGTATTTATTTCAAGTCGCACCGGAGCATCAAGGGGTTTTAATTGATTTTTAACACAGGTATATCTAGAAATAGCAGTTTCGCAAAAACAGTAATATAACAGATATTTTATCCTGTTATAGACTTTTTATAAAATACTTGTAAATTGCGAAACAGAAATTTAATCACAGAATTCAATTATCAATAAAAATATGAAAACCTTATGGAATATACTGCCTTTATTTTTAGAGTTTTTGGTGGCCCAGGGGTTTCGATTTCACCTTGTGTCCTGAGAGTCTCAGATGATATACTGAGTCCGATTATTATAAACCCACGGAATTTGGGCTCACTTCATTAGTCATGATAAGCACTCTGGTTTAAAAAAAATATTTAGTCTCAAGACAAAAATCCAGTTTCGCGCTGGAGCTGAAGTCAAGTGCGTGTCAGACTCGCGCACCGGGGGTTCCGTAACAGGTAAACTGTATTGAGGTACAAACCTTGGCGTTAGACAACTGTTGTCCCAATGCATCGATATAGGTGCGGTTAGTTTACCAACTGCAAGAAGTTAATAATCGCAAAAGAAATTTTTGTGATGTAACAACAAATTTATGGTTTTCAGATTTTTCAGATTTTGATTGAAAAATAATAACTTCTTAACAAAAAAAACCACCGGCTCTTGAAGCCAGTTCTATCTTTTTTCTAAAAAGTTTTTTTATTGTATTTACTTCGAAGTTTGATTGTTTTACAGCTTCAAGGGACCGTAGACCTTAGTATTTGATATTAATTTCAATTTGATACCTTCACACGTTCCTGAGAAAAAGGATCTTGACAGACAGACAGACAACAAAGTGATCCTATAAGGATTCCGTTTTTCCTTTTGAGGTACGGAACCCTAAAATGAAGACATACTATGCTTTCTATTGGACGAATATGGATTGTGGTTTGATAGATTTTTAAAAAGGATTAGGTCTTGCAATGAAAATAGTATAGGATTTTACTGAAGCCTTTTCTGTCCAGAAAAGGTTTCAGAATTGTTGTCCTATCTGTGTTCTTCTTTCGAAATGGAATCTTTTTCTAACCTTTTAAAGTAGTTATATTTTTATAAATATGTAGTATTAAAATCATGTATTAATTATTTCAAATTACCACAGGAACTCTTTATGCTTTTACTTGTAGATTAGGAACTCTTGAAGCTGTACATGAATTTGTAAAAATAAAAGATAGTAATTTCTTAAAAAGAAAACTTAACTATAGACAAATTAACATTTTCCAAACAGACACGTTTGTAAACCTGAACACGAGTACCGCTGTCTTCGGTTCATGTTCAAGTCTCCGCTAAAGCGTACTATAAAGTTAGGACGTGACACTTAAATTATTGCAATACTTTGACGCAATTTGCATTAGCAATCTCATTGCAAATTCAATTTATTAGATGTCTTTTATAAAGCAACTTTATAGTTAACAATGACGGAATCTTGACGAACAATTTTTTGTGTGTAGGTACAATCACTAAGGTGGGAAACCAGCTCAGGACCCAAATGATGTTTAGTAATAATTTTGTTATGATAGCCTGAAAGTATTTTCGATTCTTTCAAATTCAAAGACTTAAAGCAAAACAGCTGACTATAAAATACCTACTAAAGTGCCTCTTACGACCAGGGTTGCAATTGGAAATAAAATTAATGAGAACCCTCCAGAAGATGCCTAAAAATGTGTTTTATTTTTATACCACTAAGGTGGCAATCAAGCTTGCAACACCAGGGGTTGCCGACCCTTCAGAAATCTAATAACTTCTTTCTTGAAGAACCCCATACTGTAGTCCTTAGAGAAAACCTTGACAGGGAGCTCATTTTACAACTTAACCGCATTAATATCAATGCAGCTCAAATCAGGTTAGGCAAAATGTTCAGGGCTTAACACGAAATCGCACGTATTAAAGTTTGAAGCTATCTATTTCAAACAAGGCATTTATGATCCACTTGAATGTGGTGCGGTAAGATAGTCCATGAACGGTTTTGTTATTTATATATCAAACTAAGCCCCATCCCATAACCGAAGAATCAACAGAATATCACTCTTAGTTTTTCAAACAAATTGAATTAAAGCCCAAAAATAGTGTCAGATTTTTTTTCGATATATTTTAGTAGCCAAATTATTATAATATTAACAAATTCATTAAATTAAGGTATGAACATATATTTTGTTTTTTACGTCAAAAATTGTACTCGGGAATTCTTGCAATCTTAACTCGTTTGGGTATGCCATCACCTTAACTAGTGCCAATACTTGTATGGGCAATATAGGCCTAGTTCGTGGTTGTGTCATGAACCTACGTCGCAACTAATAAACCCTTGAAAACATTTTGGACAATGGATTCGGAGTCTCCTGTGACTGTGTCTGTCTGTTACAGACACTATCGATCACCAATGATCTCATCTGGAAGGCATTCGTTTTCACGAAAAACCTAATGGTCGTAGCCAGACTACTCCCCGCCTTATTTTTCAAATACGATTGAAATATGTGATACGTCTGATCGCTTGGGTTCTACTGGGCACTCAAGTAGTGAAGTTGTTCGTGAAACAGCGTAGTGAGCAAAACAACGGCCTTTTGCTAGTATGAAATAAATCAAATGAGAGATCGAACGGCAGATAAGATTCAGTGAACAAGTTGTTTAGCGGCAGATTGGTTGAGAGAGGCGTCGGAAGTCGGATCACGTGCTTTGCACGGGGCGGGCGGAATGTTCAGAGTGGCGCTACGTGACAGACTTTTTAAGCTTTTATATGCCTTGTGTAGTGAATGTTATTAAAGTAAGCTCTCTTCTGATAGCTCAACCGGATTGTTTTTGTTTAAACCTTTAAGTTTATATTATTCAAAATTCAGCTTTATGTAATGCTTGTTATGTTACGTTTGTTTTAGAAACTAACGTTTATTTAAAAAGCTTTTAATTTTGACTTTGTTTTTGTTACAAATTTAGTAGTTTGAAAAACTCACTTAAATATAGCTTATACTACCTTTTGCCAGTGGTTCCGCCCGCGCTTAATTAGATTTACGGCACAGGCAACATGTTTATTTTAGTAAGAAAGTTTGTTATAGCAAGTTTTATTTATAGTTTGTCCACGTGGATGTGGGTTATCGTTATTCCTGCAAGATATTTTGAATTTTCCGGAATAGGCCTAATACTCCCTCGCAGCCTAGTTGGTAGTATGGCCGGCTGCTGTGCAGAAGGTGTGGGTTCGATTCCAGCCCTGGATAAACTTTTGTGTTTATCTTGAGTCTGAGTGTATTTATGTTTGGTATATTTTTGTATCTTCTGTCTGGTTAATCCATAACACAAGCTTTGATTACTTGGGGCCGCACGGCACTGTGTGTAATGTCCAGAAATATTTATTTATCTTGTATGTTCTACTCCGTCTCTAACTATCCTTGTCCAAAATTCAGCTTAATTAAATGCTTCGTTGCAACGTAAAGATATTAGGACAAATAAACAAACAAACTTTCTTTTATAATTATAATAGTAATATGGATTACATGTATACTTGTTAAACCATGCTGCTGCCAGGCTATAACTTATCTTGACCTTCTCTAATGATTTTCATGATGTAGATGTCCATAACGATACAGTTATGATGCTTCAACAGGGTAGTAACTAGTGGGTAGTGGGTAGACAGTCTCTTTACATCGACCAGTTTAGAGCTGCGTGACAGGTGGTAAGCCTATTGCCGCAACACTCATTCGGACACAATGTATAATATGGTCTAAGGTGGCTTTTTGTGCCTTCCATAATTCGTAACTAAGCGGTTTTAGGCTATTTTTTACATATTTCTTTATGTTTTTCATATTATACTTTTCTGAATTATACGAAGTCAAGATTGGAAAGAGGCATAATATCCATCCTAAAATTAGTTTAATCTTAATAATTAAAAGTACTCATAATCGCATTCAATGCATTTCTCAGTCTGCTCTGAGGCGCTAAGAGCAAGATAAAATTGGTACGTGATACTTGGTGCAGACAAAATTGATGGAGCAGACGTGATACAGCGTACCGTCGGGCACGGGTAATCCTTTGGTAAACCAACGACCTAAACAGTGTAGACAGTAGAGACTGAATATGTTAGGCAAGTGGTCGGAAGATGTGGTGCACTATGGAGGAAGATTGTGTTTAGCGATGAATCTTTATAAATTGTTCTGATGATGATTATTAAGCCCTCTTTCCCAAAAATATTCACTTACTTCATTATAGGGATAAGTGGGGCAAGATAAAACAATAAAAATAAAATTTTGAGTTTTCATATTCTCATGCTCTTTTAATATAACCAAATAGACATATGAAGTAAGTTACCCTTAGGACCAGTGTAGTGTGTGAGTTTTGCGAGTAAAATTTAATTTTAGTGAAAAGATATTTATTTATTTTTTAGATGCTTTTTTCTTACTTTCTGTTATAATTTCCGTTGAAGAAACTCAAAATAACAGTTTGGGTTGGTAGCCGGGTGGGTAGGAGTGGCCTCCAAACTAACAATTTACTGGGTGGTGGGGAAGGGGGAGCACACACTAAATCTTCCTACTGTCTGGCTATGCAACTAGCCTTTATTGTAGGTATATATATGTATATTATTATTATTATTATTTCTTGTAATAATTCTAAAATCCACGTTATCACACATACACACACACACGCACACACACAAACAATCTGCCGTCAAACCACACTTAGCTTATATCGACTCACATATTATCATCTCAAGTGCGACCTTGAGAGACTGATGCGGTTTATTAATTAATGACGTGTTGCGAGATCTCAAGTTCACATGGTTTGATACTTGTATCTCAAGTGCAGTTTATTAATTAAAACAGAATCTTAAGAGGGTGTACGCTATTTAATATAAGTTGTAGAGAATCATTTATGTAGGGACGTAAAAACTCTTCTATTTAGTAATGTAGACAATGTAAAAGTTGCATTTAATTTAATTTATTACGAATTTTAAAATAAATATAAAAATAAATAAATGATTTGTAAATTACATTCGCGTAAACATTAGTGCTTACTTGAGATGCTAAACTTAAGATCAATTGATACGCTCTTGATACTAGTCTATCAATTAGTTAATTTATTTATTTATAGACTGTTTTGTACATACAATATGGCGGACTTTATCGCACATTGCGATCTCTTCCAGTTAACCATAGTAAAATGTTTGTTGGTTCAAATCAGTTTTTTTTTTTCATTTTATCAGAAGGTCTGGTCTCAAGTAACTTATGGAAGTTTATAATAATTTGTTAAATCCTATATTCATACAAAAATTTATACTTTCCTGAAATATTTCATATCAGATGTTGAATAATTCCATATGATTGATGCCTTAACTGCAAAATAATTTGGATAAAATGTAGTAGAGAGCGTGGGAATTATCACAGTGCGTTCATCTCATGATCGTAACGCCATATTGCTGCTTATGGTAAAGTAACTGTAATTAAATTCAGTTCTGAGGTAATGTGAAGCTGATGAACTGTTAAGAATATTGTACAGAAGAGATAATATATGACTATTCCTGCAATGTATGAAACTGCTTGAGTATGAAAATATGATCATATTTCCGCAATTCGTAAATAAATCGGATACGTTCATGTTTATCTAGTAGCTCCTCTCTTAGGTCAAGATAGCTTACGTCTGCGTAATCTAGTTAAGGAAGCAGTAAAGACTGTGCCCACGTAACTTTGGTATGATATGGTAAAAAGTTTTGTAGCCGTTTAAGTGAATGTAATGATGCATACATCCTTTTACTTACATATTCAACTTGTGGACTCCAAGATATATTGTTTTAAGTTGTATGCTTAAGTTTTTGAATCGTTTAACTGTTTGGATAGCAATTCCATTATAGATTATATTAGGTTTGTTTGCCAACTTTCATTCGTTTGCTACCAATAATCACAGCTTAAGACTTGTTAGGGTTCAAGCACAAGGCCAAATGGTTAAGTCCGTTCACAGATAATAGATAAATTTTTATTTATATTTTTTAAAGCTTTATTTATGCCTTCTACGATTAGTATAAATCTGAAGATCATTTCCTTAACTGGATTACGCAGATGTAAACTATCTTGACGTAAGAGAGGAGCCAAAGAGGTGATATTGAGTCGTAAGACGTCTAGCTAGCGAGTTTATAAACAGCGAGAATCAAAATTCGAGATAGTACAGTACCTTGTGGTACTCCAACGGTAAATGGGCACCATTCAGAGCAAACCGAATCAGTTTATATTCACGTCCTTTGAAATAAGATTCAAACCATTTAGTCGAAGTCGGAGATCTGTTACGTGATTTTAAAATCTCGATGAAAATATTACTAAAATCAAGTCTCGTCTGTTAATTAGTATCGGTCTTGAGATGATATTTACATCTCGAGAACGAACTCAACTGATAACCACTCATCTATTAATACGGGCCTAAGGGTAAACTTTACTTAAGCGATTTGAAACATTCTTTCACTTTTTGAAAAAAACACTATCAACGAGTAACTTAGGCTATATGTCAACCAGTCAAGTTTAAGTCGGCTTCTAAGATACTTGTGCGGCTGCCGGCAGCGCATCCAGTTTAAAAATTCCTTTTCTGACTGGTGCAACATTACTGCCGGCGTACCACAAGGTGGTATGTTGTCCCCGCTCCTATTTCATTCATTAATACAATCACTCTAAACATTTCTTCTCCCTACCACCTTTATGCAGACGATCTTCAAATTTATACAAGTGGATCTGTTGACCATATTAACAATGTTATCAAGTCATTAAATTCTGACCTTGAGAATATTGTGGAATGGTGCGAGTATTATGATATTAGAATGAATCCTTCAAAATCACAAGACATAATTAATGGTAGTCCTAAACTTACGTCCAGGGCTAACTGGAATAACTTGCAACAAATTGAAATTAATGGTATTCCTATTTCATACAGTGACACAGTTAAAAATCTTGGAGTTTTAGTAGACAATAATTCGACATGAGATCCACTAGTAAAAGAAATTAGCCGATTTTTTTTGCCTCAGTTGGATTCCTACGACGTCTACGTAATCTTCTAATCTTTGCTTCTTCCTGTCCTAGATTATGCTGACGCTTGCTGTACTAATCTTACAGAGGAGCAACTCGACAAACTTGAGGGGCCTCGAAATCTTTGTATTCGGGTTATATTTGGACTCCGCAAATATGACCACATCTCGCATTTGTCGAACTTCGCACTGAACTCAAGTGGCTCCCAATCAGCTTTCGCCGGAATGCTCATGTTTTAAGTCTTTTATACAACGTGCTATTTAATCCATCAACCCCAATCTACCTAAAGGAGCGATTACAGTTTATTAGCTTTTCTAATCTAACTTTCTGCTCTTCTACTAGCCTCATATTAAAAATACCCAGTCATAGTACCAATTTTTATAGTTTATCGTTTACTGTTTGTGCAATAAAAATATGGAACTCTCTATCTTTATATCTATCAGGCGCTCACAATCCGCTGACACTTTTAAAAAACTGGTTAAAATCCACTATCTTAAAATATTATAAATTCTGTCTTGCTATTAATACTTTAGTTCAATTTGAATATCCTTACAATTATATAACATAGGTATGTATGTATGTATGTATATATATATATATAAATTTATTTATATACACGTATATATAAGTATGTTTATGTAACTAAATATAATAATAATAATATACTTTATTGCGCATCAACAAAGAACACACTATTAAAATAAGCAAAAAGATGACAAATTGGCGATCTTATCGCTAATAAGCGATTTCTTCCTTTGGGTAGACAATTTATAGAAAATCTGAGTAGTATGTGCTAACTGAATAAATATTAGTTACGGATCAAAACCTAACAATATGAAATATAATAATATATACAAATGTATAACTAAATTAATAAATATTAAATAATACTAAGACACAAACTACAAACATATAAATAAAATAAAAGATAAACTAATACTAATACACAAACTACATACATCTTAATTAATATAGATGATTAATCAGTGTACCTACTTATGAGACAGCTTTACTCTTTAAGTAATGTGTAATTACCAGGTTTTTAAATATTCTTTAAGTTTTAGCTTGTTTATGGCAGTGACGGTGAACGAGTCGTTATATGTTTGAGAATAGTGTGTTGGAGTTTTTAGCATCAAGTTTGTTGTAGCGCGAAGAACAGTAGACACTATAAAATTGAAACGTTCTTTTAAGTATAACGGAGCAGACGGATTAAACAGTACGTTGTAGAGAAGAAATAGAATATGAGTGGTAGAATATGGCGAAGACGAATTGGGAGCCACTTGAGTTTTAATCTAAATTCGGATATGTGGTCATATATATGTTTATATATATTTCTGAAGGGTCGGCAACGCGCGAGTGATGCCCCTGGTGTTGCAAGCGTCCATAGGCTACGGTGACCGCTTACCATCAGGCGGACCGTAGGCTTGTTTGCCACCTTAGTGGTATAAAAAAAAAAAAAAAATTTTATACAATTATATAAGTTTTATGTATTATTTTTTCTTTGTAACTTTTTTACTCCTGTGACACCTACTTATCTTGCTTCTATTTCTTTTACTTGTATTTAAGGTTGCCTGTAAGAGATCGCTTTATAGAGATAAGGCCGCCTAGTTTAACTATAATATATAAGATTGTATGAATGTTTAGTTTTAAATTATTTGGTGTACAATAAAAGTATGTTCTATTCTATTCTATTCTATAACTAAATGTTCTGTGACTTTTTAAGCGTCTACCTGTTCCCGTTATCAATATCGAGCAAAAACGAGCAAAAAAATCCACTTTGTGAAATTTTCAACTGTCTATCACGGTACCCAGAGGGACAAACTTCTACTTTTAAGTTTAATTAGCAGATTAATTAAGACATACATACAAAGCAGTTTATGTATTTAAAACAAGATTAATTAGAAGAATTAATTAGTTACCTTAGGAAATGCTTGCTTTTAATCTTTTGTCGTTTGATTTCGCAATTACGCTTTCCTAAATAAGATCATCTATTTCACCTTAGTGTTGTGTTGCGAGGCGAATATTCAATTTGAATGAAAGTTTCGCTTGAATAATTATTTTGAAATGACTAAGTTGATTAATTTGTAAGATATTATAATAAAAGTATTTTATAAATAAATTAAACTCTCCTAAACTATTCGTAGAATAAGCACAGCAAAAGATAACCTAACCGTTCTCTTAACGTTTTAATGCCATTAATCTGTAAAGAAAAGAGAAAGTACTCAGCTCAATGTTTTATTCACTACTAGCCTTTGCCAGCAGCTCTGCCCGCCCTGAATTTGGTTATCATCGTGGAACTCCTAAATTAACTCCTTAATTTATATTAATGAAATTTGCTATAGCAAGCCATAGTTCGTTTAAGCTCGGTCAGTTATTCCCGCGGTAACTTTTGAATTTTTCGGGATAAAAGGTAGCCAATGTGTTAATCCAGAATGTCATCTACCTCCATACCAATTTTCATTAAACCGTTTTACCGTTTGAGCGATTAATGAAATTAAGTATGCAGGGGGTTTCGGGGGCGATATCTTATACCTTTTAATGAGCAATTCTTGTATATATGTATATACACATATGTATAATCTCGGAAACGGCTCCAATGATTTGCATGAAATTTAGTATGCAAGGATTTCGGGGGCGATAAATCGATCGAGATAGGTTTCATTTTTAGAAAACGTAGTTTTATCCGTGTTTTTAGACAATGATAAACTAAAAATATGACTACCAGTAGTAATACTATTATTTTTACCACATGACATTGTTAAGCAAAACTAAAGCTACTCGACAATAGATGGCGTTGTTAAAAAAAACCCAGCAAAGCTCGTACTTCCATGTGCTATTAGTGTGATAGAAGTTAATTATTTCATTATCTATGAAATTATGTAAAAAGTTTAGTTAAATAATTAGTAAAAACCTCACAAAGGTAATAATAACAACATTAAGTACTCTAAAATGACTTGAAAAAATCGAAATTGCTAAAAGAAAATGGAAATTAATAATACTTCAACATAACTGAAATATGAATTCTTACACGTATTTGCTTTCAAATAACTTTTTTTATGGCCTACTTTTACTTTGTTCGGTTAGGTTCATTCAGGAGCACTTCGTAGCTTAAGGGTCAATACAGCCTACAACTCATTCTGTGAATCACTCACTCATGCAATAACATAACCATCTGACACTAATATCTGTCTTAAATCAACAGTAGCTTCAAAATATTTCATTCAATACAGGTAGTATTAGCCTTTGGATGAGAGCGACTATTTATTTTGTCGAGTAACAATTGCTTACCTACTCGTGTACAATTATCATGCTATGCTTTTTAATTTTTTTGATAGTGTAGTTTTTTTTTTAATTTTCAAATTCCATTATAGATTGCTTATTAAGAGTCAAAAAAAGAATAAGGAAAGGAAAAATGTGTTTCCATTGGAAAGGAGTCGAGTTTGTTTATGAATTATGTTTTTTTTTGAAATTTCCTTACCATGAATAATAAATGTCTAATGTATATTTTTTTTTTGGTAATTTTAAAGAATAAAAAAACATCTTGTTGTGTTATGACTATAATACTTAGACAGTTTTAATTATATAAGTATTAGTTCTTTATTTATTTATTTTTTTGGCTGGCTATCTTCTTCACTGAGTTGCGATATGTTGAACAATAGAAAGTATCGAACATGTCCACGAACATGGCAGTAGATATTGTTCTCATATTGTTTTCCTTATATGACGGATTAACATGTGCCCACTTGCCCCGTGTTGAATTGCTATATTACCCTCTTTTTATTCTAAAATATTAGTATTATTATATTAGAACAATTAATAAGCGGGTTAGAATTTTATAAAAGCGTGTTAATATGAGAAGACACGTTTGTCAAAAGAAGTCAAAATAAACTTAAAGCCATATCAAACAAACAACAAAAGTCGTTCCAGAAAGATCAAAGTATCGGAGATTTTGGAAACGAAATCCAGAAAATGTTACCAAACCCGTCTCGACTCTACGTGAAGCTATTGGAGTGACGCTCGGCGAAGATTTGTCCACCCGGAAGCCATCAAATGATTGCTACGCGCGTTACAAATCACGTAATTGTCAAAGAATGCAAAGCAAGCAAGGTCGAACTGCCAGACGGACGAGATATAAGCGTTATTCCGTCCAACGACCCACCGCCGCCGTGCACACTCAGCACATATCAGCATAGAAACAGCTGTGACAGTCAAAGTCACGAAAATAAATTATTCATTGTTAAGGTTTGTAGATAATATTATGTGTATTGTGTATTTAAATAAGATTTTTTTAAAACTATTTTTATGTACAAGAGAATTTTAGATACCTCAATACAAAGGTGAACCTATTCTCCTGTATAGAAAGTAAGGATTTAATATTAGGCATACGTTTTATAATGTTTTTTTTAAGTAGACAAATGCCAGATCAATTGTACTCTACACGATTTTTGGTTCTCGAAACCGTGACCTATATATTGTGAGGCTGAATACGGCAGTAGGATATCCTTAATTTTTTTTTCTGCTGGCATAACTACGTGGAGACAACAATAGGCCTAGAACCCTAGAGTTGTCTATTTTTTTTTTAAGAAACCAATGTGTTACGGAAGAAGCAGCACCGAGAATTATTCCGGGCCCTTTTATAAGATATACCTAAACCATGATACTCGGCACACGGAGGCACGCATAGTCGAACCGGGGCATAGCGAGTACTTGCTCGAATGAGCGGCCCTAACTGAGGTAGTACCTCCACCTAACAGAAAACCGCGGCCATAGTAACACTAACTTTGAGTAGTGTTGTGTTCCTGGCGGTGAGTAAGGTTGCCAGAGCTCTTTGAGATTTCGCTGCGCGGACAGCGGAGGACCGGCGGTGCTTGTTGCTGTCATTGCTCGGCGTAAACGCGGCGTGCTGGTCCGGTGGTCAGGGAGACCTGATGAAACGGCTGACCGCTGGCCGCCCGCAGGTTGAACGGGTTCCCGAACCCAGGGATCACTTTATCTCCGCCCTGGGAAGCTGATCCACCAGCCTATGTAAAGTCTCTGAAGTGGTAGTCGTGCCGGAGAAGGAGACCGGAGTGGACCCGGCTACTACAACAGAGGGGGATCCTTCCGCTCGCCGTGCCTGCAACCGTGTTATCTGTGCCGACCTTTGGCAATTCTAGTACTGCACCTTTTGTCCTCTAAGCTGTCTGTGCAGTGAATCCTCATATTAAGTCTAAGAAACTTTCAAAAAAAAAAATGGCTACAAAAATTAGGAAAAGAGTTTTTTCAGCGGCCGCTCCATCCACATTTAATGTGGACTTTTGCAACATTAGGGGTATTCACACGCAAATCTTAACGCAGTCCACCTTCATCTGGAAACTGCGCAGCCGACCATTCTTTTTCTAACGGAGACGCAGATATCCTGCCCGGCCAATACATCATACCTTCACTATCCCGGCTACAAACTTGAGCACAATTTTGTGAGTCGTGCCGGTGTATGTATGTTCGTGCGGGAGGATATCTGCTGTCGCCGCCTTCATAGCCTTGAAGACAGGGATCTGTCGATATTGTGGGTGCGCGTAGAATACGGCAGCACCACTCGTATCTATGCGTGCCTATACAGGTCTCATAGCGGTGACACGGACGTAACTCGACTCTTTACGCACCTGAGTTTGACGACTGACAAAGTTCTAGAGAAATATCCCACAGCAGAACTAGTTATTTTGGGAGACTTTAACGCCCACCATCGTGAGTAGCTCAGTTCTTGAACTAATAACTATGCAGGGATATCTGCTCATGAATTTGCTCTGACCCATGGATTCTCTCAGCTGGTACTTTCTCCAACGAAAATACCAGATATAGAGGACCATACAAGCTTCTTACTGGACCTTCTGCTGACTACACGTCCGGACAGATTTTCCGTCTCAGTGGATGCGCCTTAAGGCTCCTCGGACCACTGTTTCGTTCGGACTCAATGCGCACATCCCGATCCATCTGGGCCAATTAATTGGCATCGTGTGAGGCACTATAAGTCGGCAGACTGGGATGGATTGCGAGAATTTTATGCATAGTACCCATGGAGGCAGATCTGCTTTAGCTTAGAAGATCCAGACGTCTGCGCAGCCGCAGTCACTAAGACAATCCTCGCTGGTATGGAATGCTATATTCCTAACCCGCGAGTAGCTGCCGGCGTCAAAAAACGACCGTGGTTTAATAGGTCTTGCATGTAAATCGCGAAGAACTTGTGTCTCAAATCGAGACCACACTGTCCAATGTCTCTGACTGGGGACGGGTAAACTTGGTTTGTTTCAACCCTACAAAGACACAAGTCTGCGCATTCACCTCTAAGAAAACCCGATTCACTGTAGTCCCACAATTCCAGAACACTCCCCTCTCCATCTCTAAGAGCATTGGGATCCTTGGTGTCGACATCTCCAGCGATGTTCATTTCCGAGATCATTTACAAGATAAAGAAGCTGGCGTCCAAAAAACTAGGTGTACTCAACAGAGCGAGGCAGTACTTCACGTCGGGGCAGAGGTTGCTGCTTTACAAGTCGCAGGTTCGGCCCCATATGGAGTACTGCTGCCATCTCTGGGCGGGTGCACCCGGAAACCAACTTGGACCTTTTGACTCGGTTCTACCAATTTTCATGGGTTTATTAACAAAAATAAGAGGATTTTAATACGAAATGTCTCCGAATTACCATCGGCAAACCGAACCGATGAATTTTTAAAGACCTACTCAACGACAAACTAAACAACGGGATGCGCGAAGGAAAATCTGTGTTCACTGTATGCACCCTTTTACTTAATTTTATTGTATGCCACATTTGACAACTTGTTTGAAAAATCGGCCAAGTGCGAGTCGGACTCGCGCACGAAGGGTTCCGTACCATTATCTATAAAAATGGCAAAAAAATTCACGTTTGTTTTATGGGAGCCCACCTTAAATATTTGTTTTATTTTAATTTAATTATTAATTCTTAAAGTGACTATATAACTAAAAATTCTGTGCATATTTTAAGCGTCTAGCCGTTGCCGTTATCAATAGCGAGAAAAGTCGAGCAAAAAATCACGTTTGTTGTATGGGAGCTCCCTTAAATATTTTTTTTTTTCTGGTTTTTATTATTTTTTGTTATAGCGGTAACAGAAATACATCTTCTTCTGTGAAAATTTCAACTCTCTAGCTATCACGGATCATGAGATACAGCCTGGTGACAGACGGACGGACGGACGGACGGACGGACGGACGGACGGACGGACAGTGGAGCCTTAGTAATAAGCTTCCGCTTATTACCCTTCGGGTACGGAACCCTAAAAATCGATGCGATACTGTGACGTACGGACGAGCGAACGAACATGATGAAAATGAGTATTCCATTATTACCATTTGTCTTCGGAACTTTTAAAATGATGAAATTTAATCGAACTCCCAACCCTTATTTCACCGTCTTGTGGGATGGACTTCGCAAATTCCTTTTAAGTAAAAACCCTTTAACGGACACGTACAACATAACACCATAGCACTGTCCAAATTTTATCATTTTAGGATTAGTCCGTCATTCGACAAATCCGTCAGATTGAGACATTGCATTATATTGGCATAGATTGTATTGTAGAAGATTACTCGTTAATTCAGTGCGTATGCCAAATACCAATAAACAAACTTTATAACGACTGTTTTTAAACTAAGAAGTAGATATTCCATAAAAACAAAGTTAAAACCACTGCAAACATTCACAACGTCTAAAATATAAAATTTTACTTATAAAGCTAATTTACGTTCTGAACAGAGTGCCAAACTTGGAATCAGATGACTAAGTACTCAAGGATTGGAAGATGGCCAATGGGTTAAAAGTACAACCACGTTTTGACCGACGAAAAGCTCTAGTTTTTGCAAGATATTCTGTAATACGCCTTAATTAATGTACCTTTTGTATTGAGTTATAGTATTGTTTTAATAAAAATGGCACCAGTTTGTATTTAAAGATAATTAACTGATTTATAATACTTTTAAATTAAAAAGGATTAATTAAGTTAGTATTATTATTAAAAATATTAAGTATAAAGGTATCAGCATTGGTTTGTGTTTGATATTAATTAAGAATGATTGGCCTATACAGATGATAAGGTGATTCAAGAGTTTTTTCTATAAGAAACTTAGAAAATAGCAACAAAAAAAAAACACTGCAAGTACATAGAATAATAACTTTATTACAATTTATCCTTGTAAATTTCTTGTCAAAGCTTTTCCTAATGACAGTACGTATACTATACAATAAAATACAGTAGGTACTCAAATAATGCTCCCAGTGTTTAAAGCGGCCATAAGCTACGGTGTGGTTGATGTTATAAAAAGCTATAATTCTAAACTCGATTGCTCTGCTTTGGAGTTAACATCGATGTTACGATTATGTTATATTTTTGTTTCTTTTTGTCATTGATGACAGGTAAAGCTCAACCCGAAGTTGATAGTCATAGTTAAAAAGTGCAAGACGATTATTTACCTCAAATTGGTACTATTTTGTACTTATATGGACCACGTCTGCCTGTCCTAATGTCCTCTAAGGGAAGCTAAGGGACCCCGAAATTACAACTTATTAATTAGCTTAAGGGAACAAATAAATAGGGACAGGATCTAAATCATTTTTTCTTTGGTCCAAAAATCCTAAATGTCACAGGCACTTCACGTCCAAAACTTTTTATACACAAAAACAAGTTATTTTACTAGTGCAAGTACGCAATAATGAAAAAGCGTTTTAATTTTAAATATACAAAAAACATAACATTTACATATTTTGGTTATTTTACAGAGTAAAAGACTACAACTGACAGAGTTGCCATAAACAAAAAGGGCTGCGTTCGTCTTCTAACGCGTTGCAGATTATTGCAACGGACGAAACAATCCCCCACACCAGGCAGATCGGGTCCGACTGAGACACTGTATACCCTAAGAAATCGGCAATCGCGACAGAGTAGCAACAGCTCTCGTAAGAATCGAGTCGCCTTCTAGAATGTCAACAACGCGAGGAACGCCATTCGAGCCGGGGAAAAGTCGAAGGATGCGACCACGCTTCCAGAGATGGAGAGAGGAGATTCGGATACCAGCTTGGCCCTTTTGACTCGGTTCAACGATGGGCTGTGAGAATTGTCGACGATTCCAAACTCAATTGCGGTATCGAGCCCTTTAAGTCTGAGGAGAGACTTTCCCTCTCTGTGTGTGTTCTACCGCTTGTACAATGGGTTGTGTTCTGAGGAATTGTTCGAAATGATGCTCACGGCTACTTTCTACCATCGCACCGCTCGCCATCAGCAGGGAATTCATTTTCACACTTTAGAACCTAAATGGTCGCGTACAGTGCGGTTTCAGAGAAACTTCCTCCCGCGAACGCTTCAGTTGTGGAATGAGCTCCCTGCCAAGGTTTTCTGCAAGGACTACAGTATGGAGTTCTTCAAGAAAGAAGTTATTAGATTTCTGAAGGGTCGGCAACGTGCAAGTTATACTCCTGGTGTTGCAAGCGTCCATAGGCTACGGTGACCGCTTACCATCAGGCGGACCGTAAGCTTGTTTGCCACCTTAGTGGTAAAAATAAAAAAATAAAAACTTTCAGGGGTTCAGTCTTTTTGGCCAACGCACTCACTGTTGCATGAGATAAAGATACTCGAGAGAAAACCTTTTCCAAAAGCTATGAGACATCTGCTGCAGCAATTCAAACCGTGCCAACGATTGAGTGAAGTATCTAATAAGGGATACTGGGGCAAGGCCGTCAAGGGCCAACCCACCAAAAAATCACCAGGAGTCAATACCTCCCGATCATTAGGGTCCGGAGAAATTGGACAGAGGGGCCTTGAGTTGAGCACGACCTCAGTTTTACAAAAGACTATAGAAAGCGCCTCAAAGGTTCATCGTTGCAGTATGGCAAGAACGCATAAGAGTTTCTCAAATGGCAGCCCTGAATCAACAGCAAGGACAAGTGACTATGCTAAAAAAAGCGGATACCGAGCTGCATAAAGCCAGTTTGCTTGACTTGTTCGGCCACCTACACGAATGAGTCCGTGATCGTCAAGAAATAGTTTAAGTCTGGCCAAAGCTCCCTTAATCTTGGAGCGACCAGCTTGAAGATCCCCTATCAAAGTACCATAGTGCTCTCCTTTTACATTTTGCACTAAGATATGGAGCGCTTGTTCACGTTCTAAAGGTCGACAGGCGTTGTTGACAGTTTGGTAAATCCAGCCAATTACTCCGACCAATTTTTCAAGAGAGCTGAACTTAGTCAACAACGAATCTGAACAAAGTGGCAGATCAATCTTTGCCGCCAGGACGTGTAAACCTGCAAGAGGGTTCTCAAACGTCGAGAAGAAGGCCACACTGACTCTGGGATAAAAAGGCTAAAATTTGAAATTAGCAAAGTTTAAGTTAAAAAAAGTTATCTTTACTAGTACAAATACGCAGTAATTAATGGATAAGCGTCTTAATTTTAAATATACAAAAAAACAACATTTACATCTTTTGGTTATTTTACAGAGTCATAGACTAAAACTGACACAATTGCCATAAAAAAAGGCTGCGTTCATCTTCTAGCGCGTTGCAGATAGTCGCAACGGGACAAAACATTTATTGAGTAATATATGTAATAAGTATCGATACAAAAATATCGATATTGGACCAACGCAATATAAGGCGCACCATAAGCTTGATAGCTTGTTAAAAATATAAGATTTTTGAGCATCTATTAATCGAGGTATCGACTTAATGCACCTGTTCGTATACATATATAATGTATATATGTATATCAAAGGTTATAGAAGCATCTACCCAATAATTTATGCTTATAGTTGCTCTGATAGCATGGACATTAATGCTGGTGTCCCCCATGGCTCTGTGCTGTATCCTACGTGTTTCTACTGCACATCAATGATATGTTCGACATCAACAACATACATTGCTATGCAGATGACTGTACTGGGGACGCTTATTACACGGTTCGTGCAAGCATCTCTCGTTCCGTTGTGGAGGAAAAACTTGAAGAACTTGTGTCTCAAATCGAGATCAGTCTGTCCAAGGTCTCTGACTGGGGACGGAAAAACTTGGTCCGATTCGACCCTACAAAGACACAGACAAGTCTGTGCGTTTACCGCTAAGAAAACCCTATACACTGTGGTCCCACAATTTTAGAACACTCCCTTGGTGTTGACATCTCCAGCGATGTTTAGTTCCACGATCATTTGCTAGACAGGGTGAAGTTGGCGTCCAAAACACTTGGTTTACTCAATAGAGCGAAGAAGTACTTCACGTTGGGGCAAAGGTTGCTGCGTTACAAGTCGCAAGTCCGGCCCCATATGGAGTACTGCTGCCATCTCTGGGCGGGTGCACCCGGATATCAGCTTGGCCCTTTTGACTCGGTTCAACGACGGGCTGTGAGAATTGTCGACGATCTCAACCTCACTTGCGGTATCGATCCCTTAAGTCTGAGGAGAGACTTTGCCTCCATGTGTGTGTTTGTTTGTGGGTTGTGTTCTGAGGAATTGTTCGAAATGATGTCCATGACTCCTTTCTACCATCGTACCGCTTATCATCGGCAGGGGAATCATTCTCACACTTTACAACCGAAATGGTCGCGTACAGTACGGTTTCAAAGAAACTTCCTCCCGCGAATGCTTGGATTGCGGAATGAGCTCCCTGCCAAGGTCTTCTCCAAGGACTACAGTATGGGGTTTCTCAAGAAAGAAGTAATTAGATTTCTGAAGGGTCGGCAACGCGCGAGTGGCGCCCTGGTGTTGCAAGCTACTCATAGCCTAAGGTGACCGCTTACCATCAGGCGCACCGTAGGCTTGTTTGCCACCTTAGTGGTATAAAAAAAAAAAAATACAGATTTTAAGTTTCGATGTAGTATGTAAAGACTTTCAAGTCGTTATTTTATTTTGCCGACTTGTTTTTGATTTATCTTTTACCAAGGTTTACTTCTGAACGACGTCTTATTATAGCAATTAACTGGAAAAAATGTCTAAAAATGGTTATATTGTAAGTAAGACCTTTTTGAAAGCCTCTTTTAAAGCTTTTCTCAGTAATTGGATTCAACATGCGAACACTAATTAAATTTCGTACATGTTTAAAAGATTTATTTAAATTTCAGCAGGTATTTATAGCATTTGAAGTCACAAAATGAACAAACTGAGATATTCCAATTTAAAGATGGGATCATAAAAAAATAGTATTACTTTACAATGTACACGTATTTTTAATGGATATCTCAGTGACTACGAATGTAATTGTCCTGATAGTTTAACAGATCACGGAAACGAGAATATTCATTCAGGCTGCATTGTCAGTTGAAAAATAAAAAAATGGTGCCTGAAGCTGCTTTTCCCCTGACCGCTTCATAATTATATTGATCCTCGTAAATTATGTGTAACATAATCGTACATAATGATATCATTGAGCCAGGCTGCTCATTATAGGCGAGGTTGTGGGTTGCAGCCTTAGCCGAAGGCGGGGGCGTAATCAAGTTTGTTGACTGTTCATAAAACACTTGAAGAATAGTAAATACTTATATAAGTGTTAAAATGTAAAAAGTTAATTTTTAATGGACTCTTTGTTTGGATATGTTTTTAACAAACTTTGAATTTATTTTTCCAAAAATAAAAACTTAGTTCATGGGTACCATTTAGAGCAGAAAATTAAAAGAAAAACTGTAAAATGCAAGGCACTTGTGCGGTAATTGTCAACGCCAAACAAGTGCGTATTAGACGCTATTAAGAAGCTGAAAATGGTGCAGTGAAGGCTGCTTTATGAGCAAGTTTGTTTTAAAATTTACCCAAGCTAAAACACTCAAAACTCTTTATTGCACGTTTGTTAGAAACATATTAGAAAATACCACTCAAATATGGAGGAACCCAAGATACAATATTCATCTTTACATATTATACAGGATTAAAAGCACGCAAAAAATATTCATAAGTTCTTTGCTATCATTCGGATATTTTTCAACTATTTACACTAATAGTTTTTTCCCGCGACTCTGCTCGCGCCAAATTCCGCAGTATATGATTTTTTACGGCAAAGAAGTTGCCGTAAAAATCATTGTTATAGAGAGGAATTCTATTGCTGTAGCTATAGTTTGTCCATGTGGAATTGGTTTATAATTATTGTTGCGGGCCAATAGCTGTCAATATCTGTTTCTGTCCCTGTAACAATGTCTGTACTAAATAACAGCTCAAATTGCTCTAACGTTGCAACGCTAAGCAATAAAACCAACACACAGACAGACTTTTACAAATATACTCGTATAAGGATTGCAAAAGAAATCACTTCAGTGCATTCAGCAAAAAACGAAAAGAATTTCTGATGTACCATAATTATATGACTAATTAGTTTTTGGTGAAGTTGATTGCCCCGATAATTCTATTTCCTAATTCTATTCCCTTGGTAATTCTAGTAGGATAAGGCACAAACACCATTTTTAGGGTTCCGTACCCAAAGGGTAAAATACGGGACCCTATTACTAAGACTCCGCTGTCCGTCCGTCCGTCTGTCACTAAGGCTGCAATGTACCTCATGAACCGTAATAGTTAGTCAGTTGAAATATTTTCACAGAAGATGTATTTCTGTTGCCGCTATATCAATACTAAAAATTAGAATTAACTAAATATTAAAGGTGGCTTCCATACAATAAACGTGATTTTATTGCCCGTTTTTGGTTGATATTGATAGCGGCAACAAGTAGACGCTTGAAATATTTAAAAAATATTTAGTTATATATTTACATTTAAAATAAATAATTAAATTAAAATAAAACAAGTATTAAAGGGGGGCCATACAGCAAACGTGATGTTTTTTGCCGTTTTTATAGATAGTGGTACGGAATTCCTCGTCCGACTCGCACTTGGCCGAGTTATTATTAGTGGTTCAGGAGATGACCGTCTACATATAAAGAAACATACAAAATCTGCTTTCTTTGTTTTAAATATTATTATGGTAAGTATATAAATATACATAACATAGTACTTACTTATAAGTAGAGAAATATTTAGATAACATTAACCATTCCAAATATATTGTACTTATAAAATATAATTCCTATTATCCGTAAAGGAAAGCATAGTTTATCGCATATTGATTTTCGTTTCAGCGCAAAAGTCTACAAGACTTTCTAGTTTTTATTTATGCGTCGTACGTGCCTAATGCTAGTTCAGTACATTTATTAGTATTAGTTATTTATAGGATTGCTTGAACAAATTACGAGGGATATCATATTATCGAGGTTGTATTATGTACCTTAGATAAATCATTTTTTATATATTGAGAATATAGGTCGTATCTTAGAGGAAGTTATTTTGCACACACGTTATTTAAGACGTTCACTGTCCCCATATAAAAGTTTTAGATGAACGGTAAGTTGAACTTAGGACATATCATATCTGTTCCATAAAATATAAAAGTAGTTTCGTTATCGATATATAAATTATGGATTCGAAACAAATAAAGTTTTCCACCGTTTACCGTGGTTTTTCTTGTGACCCACTAGCTGGGTCACGGACTGGTGATTAAAAATATGTTATCTAATTTTCAGGGTAGATAGTAAATTTACCTTATAAAATTAGTCAGTAGTACTGAATAAGCGAATATTATTGTAATAGGCATCATTTAATACCATTGTTTGAACAATAATATATATTTATTATTTCTATAACAATTATGTATACCTGTCAAGTGCAAGTTCTGCAAAAAAGGCCGCTGCTTTTGCTAACAGTACCAAAAACAATTTGCTCTTTACTTCTTGTATTTTGCTAAAATATGAAGTTACAATAATAAAAAAAAAAAATTATTAATTGAATAATATTCCGAAACTTTTGTTTTTTTTTTAACTTCCTAAAAAAGACAAAAGAAAGTAATTTAAGCATAATTTTTTAGGGTTCCGTACCTCAAAAGAAAAAAGGAACCCTCATAGAATCACTTTGTTGTCCGTGATCGGTTTTTTTACATAATATGTATTTTCTTTCTGTTCATAAGTCCTAATATAATACATTACTGCACTCACAAGTCCTAGCCTAAAAGAAATGTTCCTAATTGTATGTGTCCCGAGACCCAAATGGTGAGTCACGAACTTGTCAGTCAATCTCGTCGTGACCCACCTTGTGGAACACGACAGCTAACGTAAGGCGCATATAGCAGCTAACTAGCGCCGCCATTAGATATCCTCAATTTTCTCTTCGTAGAAAACGAATTTTCAAAATCCAAATGTCGCAAATATAAAGCTAGTCATAAGCTATTTGGCTAAAAACGGCCACTTTTAGCAAAAATGCCAACTACAACTCACAGATATTATTTAGAAACTATATAAAACCTTCTAAAAACTTTAATTACCACTTTTTTGCATGGGTCAAGCTTTTATTATGGTTTAAATCGATTTATGTATGAATATCTTCAGGGTGTTATTCCCCAAAACGGGATAATCAGTGGCTGGATACACACACGTCATTATTGAGGGGACAACCTCTTATCATTGTCCACTTTAGTCCAACCCATGTCCAATCTGAGTGAGCCCTAGGCTGGACTTGTTATTATTTTATAAATAACCAACGAAAGAGAATAATTTACACTCTTCCCCAGTTCTTAACAAACTATGAATAAGTAATTAGACAGGATTGGTCGTCTTATAACTACTTATTTGTACAGAAGTTCAGTGACAGCACTGCGGTGTAAAAACTGTATCAGAAAACTAGACAACTAAAGCTTGGGAACCCTAATGTTGATATTTGATATTGGACAGTGACATGCTTCTTTTGTGACATTTGAAACCTCTTCCATTAAGTAAAGTTGGACAGAAAGCGACATCAGAAATGTCAAGCACTTTCGTCTGATCGTACACAGTTATAAATCATCACAAAGCCAGGCCTGACCACTCTTCTAAGGATATTAAGTTAATGTCACATTGTCTTCAATTTTCCTTATAAGGGTCGTTACACTTCAAGAAAATCAGTGTCATAAGATAATATATTAAATAGTTTTCTTTAAGTTCCAAAAATCTTTTGTCTGCCTGTCTGTCTGACCTTTTAAATGTTTTTTTTTTAGCAAGGCTAAAGATATCCACACTGTAATGCTAATGACTATTAAATATGAATGAATGGATAAATATACTTTATTGCACATAATAAATGTACAAAACAATAGAAGCCAGTTTAAAAAAGAGTTACAAATAGACGGGCGCTGAAGAGCGATCTTTACTAGATAAATTTTGGGTAGAGGAAATCATAAATGAGAGGTGGTACGGTACTGAAAATAGTAAGTGAAAATTTAAAATAGCAGACATATACATATAACATACTCATATATACCTACATAAATATCAACCTATATACATATAGTAAATACACCACACATATATATCATATACAATAAAAAGTACCGACTTTACTACTTGATTTTTAGATGTAATATTGCATGCCTTGTTAAGGTGTAACATTTCTTGTGCCTATGTATCTTCAATGTAACATTAATGTTACCATGTTTGTTGAGAATAAATATTATCGTATCTTACTGAAATCTATGGCCTTACAGTTTTAAAAACCCCTGTTGATCGAAGCTTAATTCTATAAACACTTCTAACTTTCAAACGCATATTCTACAGTACAGTCAAATTAGATACATTTTTAGGCTAAAAAACATTTCTTCGTAGAGTTTTGAATTTCGGTGTATATGTTCATTAACACCTCCCGTTGAACATTCTAAAAGTCACCATCGATAGCTGTTGCGCTCGCGCCGCCATCTTGTAAAAAAGGTAACCTATTTTAGTTGTTTGCTTATATCTTGGCAATTATTGCTTGTGCAAAAAAAAATATAAATGAAAATAATAGTTTATTAAACATTACACAAAAAAGCTCTTACATATTATTATTGTATCTTTAGTATTTTAGCTGTAATCCAGCGTTATAGAAGAACATTATGTATTTTTTTGCTGCAGATATACCGTTTGTGTTATGTTAACTCCAAAATTGTTCAAAATAAGAGGGAGTGCAAGATATAAAAAGGGAAAGGGAGGGAAGAGGCAAATGCATTATGTGTCGTATGGCTGTGGTTGATCATCGTCTCATAGTCATACCTACTTCTCTTTCCATAAAGACTTATGCAACTTATTCCGATTTACGTGCTTTGCATGTAAATGTTTATAGTTAGCAAGCACCGTTTATAGTACTACAATACTACCAATGGCAATAGGCTGGCAATACTTGACATAGCGCTACTACATAACGTTTCTGTTTCTGTATCTAGACGGATTTTGCTTTAACCTTCTTCCCGTTATTATATGTTCCTCTTATCCGACAAAGGCGTATTGAACAAAGCCCTTTTAGGAGATCGCATCCTCTCTCTCATTAGATTTCACAACAAATTGACATGGCCATCGAATCTCTTACCAGTCACTTAGTTAACCTGCTATTATCGAGTGCTCTAAACAAGCGTTCACTGGTGTCCGAGGACATAAAGTTACTACTAAGACAGTCCAACGCCGCACGAAGACAACGTAACAATTATGCGTCTGCCGAGGACTAGACGCCTTCTACAAAAGTGTCAAGAAAGCTACAGGTGTACTTTGTCAAAGCAGTCACGAAAACCTGATGGAAGGAATCTAGCCTGGCCTCCAGCTCAACTAGAGCTATAAAGCTATTGAAGTCGACCCCCTGAGTGCAATGACTTTTTTCAAACGACTAAATTAATCCCTGCCTTTGACAACGACTAAGAGGCAGACTGCTTATAAAAAACTTAGAGTCGTAATCCTGCTTAGCACTAAACCAGTAGATACCAATCATGTCCGCGAGGTAGACAGTGAGGTCAAAAGGAGATGCGCTGTCCCGCCGCTTGCCTCTCCAACTCCTGTCATTGCAGACGAAGTTCTGCAAGCTACCAAAATTAAGGTTACCTCTAATTGTCATATTAATAAATATTTTTAACGGGGCGATGTCGGATTACAGTTTTTTGCAGCGTAGTTAGAGTAAATCTGTCCTAAGCACTCCTAATATAGATAATGTAGTTTAATAAACGCTTTGAGTAAATTTTATTAACGTTTACTACTACCACGGTTACGTAATTTCATAGACACTATAGACCTCTCCACCAAAGTCATTTCGGATTTTGGGCAACAGGGGTACTGCATTACAGATTTTACAGAGCACATTTATACCTACAGGAGCGCCATTTGTCGACGTGGCGAAAGCGTTCAATAAATACTACCACAACGGTTTTTAAAATGTTAAATTTATAAACTGTTTCACATAAACTGAGATCGCTCTAAACTGGTTTTTATTTTATGCACTTGCTAATAGTAGCTTGAGAGCGACTGGTGGGAGACAGATTCGATGACCACATCAATATTAGAGATCTAATGAGAGCATGGATGAGATCTAGCTGTGGAAAGCTGATTCTTGTAAGAGCATTCTTGAATTTGCCCCAGTTTAACAGTCTGTAGATGTGGCTTTGTAAGCCTGGGGCACAAGGGACATAATAACTCAGAGATTGTTAGAGCATAGTTGATCCAGCATTTCTATGGAGCGCCAACTTCGGCTTATGTTCTGTAGAAACGCTATGTCGAGTATGTCCAGCCTATGTTAGTCATAAACGGCGTAGTTAGTAGCAGTCATAATGTCAAAATTGACTTTGTTTATCAATCTGCCGAGAACTTTGCCTTTGTTTTATGCAGGATAGGTGAAAAAATTTTAAAAAAATATTTTCAATATCGGATTACAGCTAAATTATTAGAGATACATAAATATAATGTGTTAGCTTTTTTAAAGGAAATTTAATAAGTTACAGTTTTTGTGCACACGATTTTCTTATTAATAAATATTGCCGTGATATAAGCAAAAGTTGAAAAAGGGATTTACGGCCAAATTATTACGTTCAAAGCTAAGGAACCAATCTGGTGTGATACACGGTTAAAATGTCAAGCCATTTACTGAGAAAATATAACGAGGTATAACTTTCGATACAGATATTTTCATATGTAAGCTTTTTTCCTACTTCCGTCCCATATAATATAATATTTCTTTCCCTGTTGCATTCTACTTTTCATAAATGCTAAAACACGGAAAGAGAAAGCAGAACACAATAAAATTGAAAAAATGCTATTCGTTTTATTTAATTTATTTAGTTTAAAACTTATCAAAATAATTTATGCTACACATCAATAATAATAATAAAAATAATTCTGCCATGGGTGTTATAAAAGGCTAGTATACTGCGATCGCAAAACAACATATCAAGCCTGGCGATTATCAGTATAACCGCCCTTTATTTTTAGGAGTCCTATGGGGGAGGCCTACGTCCAGCAGTGGGCATCTTTCGGCTGAGACGACGACAGCATATCATTCAGACTTCAATTAAATCACTTAATTAATTTAAACTGACTGCATTTGTCCGTTGTAACAACATAGTAAAACTGGGTATAACGGAATATAAGTACACGAAGGCAGAACGGATCCCTCTCGAGATGTAGATTTAGGTTTATAAAGGCTAAGATTTGGGTTATGATTGGAAACTTTCTAACAAAATCTTGCCCACTTTTTTTTTTTTATTGCAAATTGTGTTTTCAAGCCTTGTTATATATGTACCTTTGGGTCATACCCAAAATTAACGAGAAGCCGTTTTTAGATTAAAACTTTTTCAAAAGATTTTTAATGTTGTAATGTATTTTTATTTACTACGATTGTTCAAAAACAAAAAAGGGGATAATAACTATAATAGAATGCATCACTCACGAATTGCTTCCGTTTGTTTTGCCTTTTGGTCATCGGTAAACATATTTTTTTTTGTTCCGAGGTTCTGAGCAGCACGATAGCTTATAATTTGGTCCATTATAATATTGCATGCAAACATCACCAGAAACCGAGTAGAAGAAAACTGTAGGCCAATTGAAATCGTCAATTTTGCATCCGAACTCAATAAAACAAGCTTACCTTGCTATAACAGTGCACGTTGAGTCTATGGCGTTACACTGATTAAAAGAAGCTAAAACAGTGCACGTTGAGTCTATGGCGTTACACTGATTAAAAGAAGCTAAAACAGTGCACGTTGAGTCTATGGCGTTACACTGATTAAAAGAAGCTAAAACAGTGCACGTTGAGTCTATGGCGTTACACTGATTGAAATAAGGAGCCTACCTTTTGTTACGATTATTAACTATTACTCACTTTCCTATACCCTTTTCTTAATTTTGCATAAAAACGGCAAAAAACATTTTTTATGGATTTATTTTTAAAAGATCTATGTTAAAACTGAGAGGTTCCATTCCCAATTCACAAGCCTGCCGTTTACTTAACCGGTTTTTTTATTGCTGTTTAACTAAAGAGCTTACACTATAATATAAAGATGGAAAACAACTAAAACATATTTCTTGTATGGAGCCGAAATTGGTATTTTTTTTTTATTTGTTAGAAGATCCGCCATAATTATGTGTATTATATGTATAAATAAATGTAATATGTATGTATAAAAAATACTTTCAGACTTTTAAACTATATCGGCCTAAACAATGAGCTTTATTTGGGATCAGGTGGCGCTGTGTGTAATGTCCAGAAATATAATTTTTATTATTTATTTAAAAAAAAGTTTATTTACTGTCACATATTAAATCCCATAGTTATTCCTATATAATGTAAATGGACTGTGAAGAGAAGTCCAGCTCGGGACAAAATGTCTCGAGTGAGACAGTCGAGAGCAACATTACTGTTTGTTTCAGAGGATATATCTTTTAAAGCTCTACCTGGTTAAGGCAATAGTCTTAAAAGAACAAACAAATTTTTTTTTATTGTCGTTTTCAAAGGCATTATATAAAATCCGGATGCTGAAAAATCAGTTTTATAAGACTATAATTATTCCCCAAAATATATATTAAATATATCGTCAGCTCCGAGACTCAGTGGGTAATGACCCGACTGCTTGATCGAGGGGCGTGGGTTCGATTCCCGCCAAAGACAAACATCTATTTTAATAAATTTCAAAAAAACTGGTTTACAAAATTTAAATATTTGTGTGCCTTTTAAATGGATATATATAATATTTTTTTACACTAATTTGTGGACACTGAATATGAATATACTAATGGAATTTTAAAATTGCCTTGGGTTAAGAAATACCATAAGTATGAACCACTATGATATTCATAAAAGTTTAAATGAACATTAACTATTATTATTAAAAAAAACGTTCATTTATTTAGTTATTGTTGTTGGTTAGTGGGTTTCGTTGGCTACTTACAACTCACGTGAGTTAACATGACACCTAGCCGTGTGAGTGAAATCTATTTGTTGACACGTATATAGCTAAATAATTATTTTGGCACTTTTTCACATATACTGGACGTAATTAAAATTGTACATTTAACATCGAAAATCTGTTGCTAAAAATACAAAAAAATTAGTTATCTTCTCGTTTTAACCAAATAGCACAAGGAATATCGAATGAAACGTATTATTAATTTATTACCCAGGTACATCTACTCACATCATAAAGAAATAACTCTAGGGTGGAACAGTTTTGATTTTGCAGGAATGTATCGCTCTATACGTATCTTGAGGCAAAAATAACGAAAACATTCTTCAAAATAAGAGGATAGTTTTCAATCATGCCAAGTAGTCCATTTTATGTCACCCGAAACTCAATGGCGTGGAACTAAGTTATCAGAGTTTCCGCTCATTGACCAACTATTGTGTGCTATTGTCCAGACAGGATGTGTTTTCCCTGATATGTTTTGTGGATTATAGAAACTATTTCTTCTCAATATGATAATAAAGGCCTAGATAAAAAATAACCAGATTAAAGATAACTGGTCTTTATAAAACCAAGTGAAGGCTGAAAAGAACTTATTAAGTGACAAAGGGGAAAGACTTACTAGTTGATAAGTAGATATGTATGTTACCTTCTTGAGGTAAGGTCTCTTCTGAGGTCAGTTTCCTTTGGCTGGACACTGTTTCACTTCACTTTTTAATATTAAAATAAGCGGAGAAAACTTGTGCAGAAAAACTTTGCGCTGTAAAATACTTTGAATACACTGACAGTTCAACTCTGTATACGGGTGTGTTCAAAGAGCTGAAGTCATTCACGTTGCGTTCACGAATCCGCCACGAAATTCTAGCGTGTACAATAACATAATATAAATAATAATATTTTATACTAATAAATACGAGGGGAGATCAAAAAGTAATGATTATCGGATATTTTTAGTATTCACAAGAATTAAAAAAAAAATAGAGAGCTTGCTTAAACCTTCACTAGTAGGTACAGGCTAAAGGTATTTAAACACACAGTCACATTTTGAAACTGCATTCATTTTATGTCGTCAGAGCCGTCATCAAAACTTCTGCATGAAAAATGTTCTAAAGTTTTATATCGTTTTATTACTACTTTTTGATCACCCCTTGTATAAAAGGCAACCGTTACTGACTGACAGACTGATCACTGGGCGGATCAAGCTAAAATTTGGCACACCTAAAGCTATTATGATGCAGGGTTGCGCCCTGAAACGGGGGTTTAAAATTTTGTATGGAGCACCAAGATCGCGAGGTTAATACGTTAGTTAATTAGTTTTTAGTACTTAATTATTTATTATTTTTGAGAGATAGAGCTACAGAGAGAGAGAACAAGAGGTAGCCGTAAGAATCCTACACCGATAACCAAATTTCGGGCGGGCTATAGAAAACAAACTATAAATTAACAATTAACATCTTTTTAACCTCGATGCGGATGCGGATACAAAATAGATAGTATACAGAAGCTTCAGTAGCAACCCCCCGAGCGCACGCATATGGAAATCCGAGTTCAAGGAGGTTTTTAAAGGCAGCGGACTTTGATTTCCTTGAGCTCAAATGCACGGGGAAGCTTTAACAGGCTTACTGCGAGAAGAACCTTTTGCATCTATCTATTTTGTCATTCATTTTAAATCGAAGTTCGATCCAGAATGACAATATGCAACTACACAACATTTTTTATCAGAATTTTATTTTATATATAGAATTTCAATGAAGTCAAAGCTCACTCGTTACGTTGCTGTTTGCTGAAATGCATCGTCAGATATAAGTAAAAATCGATAGTTGTCAATGCTCGGTGCTGCACATATTGTACGTGACTGTTGCGACGTTCAAGTGTCACAGAATATTGTTGCACGAACATGTTGTTATGAGATAAATTGCAAGTGATTTTTTGTTGAAATCTTTATTTTTAAATGTTTTCGTTTGTATTTACCTTTTTTTTAGAAGGGTAAAATATAGGTTCAGTACTTTAATTATAAACTTAACTTCTTTAGCGGCCTTGTGCACTTTTTTTGTGATTGGTAAAACATGTTAAACTCGCGTCAGGTCACGTGACCTAATCAAAAATTCATAGAAAATTTGTAAGACGAAACGCGAATCAGGTTTATTTTAAATGTCAAATATACTACGTCAAAAAGTAAATAAACAAACATTATTATTTGTGATGGGTAAAAAATGATACACTCGCGCCAGGCTGATCGACAATTCTTCAGACAGAAACCGAAATGCCACGCCTATTATAATTTTGCAGTGAAAACGTCTTTAGCGGCGTTGTGCACTTTTTTTGTGATCGGTAAAAAATATTAAAGTCTATAGGACGAATAAAAAGTATTGGGCTGATGAAAAGATGAAAGTGCGGATTACACATATTAAAATGTTATTTCCAGGTTGTATGTTTTCACTTCTGCCGACACTCCCGGAGTGCAAACCGTTTTTTTTATTTATTCTTTTGTTAATATCGACATTACAACTTGTAATAAATTCAAGATCACTGAAATAATTTGATACTTCTTTAACGTTTACCACTTTTTTACTGCAATATATTTCAGGACACAACATATTGTAAAAAAAGATAGTAATACATAAAATTTGTTAGACATAAAAATAAGGAAGGACATAATAATAAGGATAATAAGTTGTGTTATCAAGTTAAAACCTACTATTTTCTATTTCGGCGCCGTGGCTCAGTAGGTAATTCAGTCGGACCGCTTAATCGAAGGGCGCGGGTTTGATTCCCGCACAAGACACAACATATTATTTATATTTGTCTTGAGAATGGGTGTCATCTATTTTAAATATGTCTGTATTTACAAAAAAAATATTATATTATAGTTCTGTTTGTATCCGTTGTCTGGTATCGGTAGCTTTGCTTAATTTCAGACCGAACTGCGCTGTGAGTATAATGTCCAAAAATATTATTATTATATTATTTTTATTCTTATTATAATAAAAAAACTGTAAAATTCCTATACATTTCTTTATTATAGGTATTTATCTAAACTCACATAAAGATTGTCCTTACTGCTTTATTTTTCAGAAACCAAGAAATGATAGATTTTGTGTTCAGACTGCTGTCTTGCTTGCTGTTAGCTCGCAAGCCGACATACTCGTAGTTGAAGATATCATCAATGTTATCGAGGAAATTGTCTTCAATAGCCCTAATTTATATAGTATACATTTGGACGGCAGCAGATTTTTTTAGACTTAATATAATCTTCCCTCCCTTAACTAATTCTTGAGTGTCGTCGGTACTTTATATGATCATTAACCGAAATGTGTGCGGACCGTAAAGCGAATTTACGATATCGGTTTTGGACCGGGACAAAGTGTCCCGGGCGACACATACCAAGAATTATGTTACCGTTTATTTCAGACAATGTTACCTGAATAGGAATATTTTTTTTAAAAATAACAAAAAAATGTTGAAAAGTAAAAACGCTTGAAACATATATTAAAAATAATTAAATAATATGTGCTATATTAAATATATCCGGCTTAACTAACATTCACCCATTTATAAGTTAGAATACCCCGTTTAGATGATAGAGGACTGTAAGGTGTCTCACCAAAAAATTGTGAAGAAACGCTCGACTGATACCCCTGGTCTTGCAAGCGTCCGTAGGCTACGGTGACCGCTTATCATCAGGTGGACAAAAAGCGGTTATTGTGACTTAACATTACGCTATGACTTAACTATATTAGTCAGACATATAGCGTTGCGTACTTTTTTTGGGTAGTGATGAGTACTATAAACAAGAAGTACGTTATTTTATGTGTCATCAATAGTTTTCGCAACGCACACCAAATAATGACTTGTGATATCTTGTAGCGTAGTTATTTTTATTTTCAAACATCGAACGCGCAGGAGGTGCGGCACGGATTGAAAACAATTAAAACGCTTTTACACCCAACTGCAGGGGAAAAGACATCTCCTTGGAGAAGAAGGCTTAGGCCGTAGTCCACTACGCTGGCCTAGAAGGTGTTGGTGGGCCTGAAATTGCAATTCGCTACTGTAATTTTCAGCGCAATACACAATAACGCTTCGATAAATAAATAAGTCATTAACTTCGAAACACAAATTTCATATTGAAAATAAATACGTGAAAGATACAAACTGATTGCGGTTACTTCATTATATGTGAAAGTGAGAATTCAAAATGAAATGTTTTATTTCTGTAATTTCGCATTTCACAATGATTGACTCAAATATTGTTTTCGTTGAAATTACTGCCATGTTTTAATAATGCGTTTTATTGTTCATGGTACAGAGAATTATAACATAATAATAGTAATAATAATAATAATAACTTTGCATGATAAAACTTTAAATAAGTATAAAAAACATATTATAAGTAACTGGCCAATCAAATCGAATAAAAAATAATTAGGACTCCATTCAATTGGCAATATAACCTGTTAACATTGCTGATATTTGCCCAAGAGAGCTGGCAGAAAACTTAACTGCTTTAAATAAATAAAAACTATACCTACAATACTTTGTATATCAACTGATAACATTAAAACGCAACAATTGATACACATCGAAAAAAACACATAAATAATTATTAAAACTAAAACAAAATGATATAAATTGTTAGATATAAATGGCGTCTGTCACCAATATTTTATTTATTTATTGAATGAATGAAATATGAATTAAAAATACTTTACTGCATAAAAAATAATAATAATGGTGGTCTTATTACTAGGAAGCGATTCTTCCAGACAATCTTAGGCAAGAGGAAAAGTATTGTTACTCGAAGGTAGTGAAACAGATAATGAAAGAGGCATAACTAGTGAACAAAAAAAAATGCATTTATCTTATCATACTGAAACAATATATTAATCTATTTGACCTGAGCGTTAATAAAATAATATAAGTATAAATAGTAATATAAATAGTCCGATGTCAATATGTAATCCGCCATTTGGTGTCTGAGAGGCTCCTAGCGCGAGAGCGTGCGTTACACAAATACAACATTTTTCCAAATTGTTATAGGTCCTATAATCCTAAAGATTTTTTAACGATGCCAGTTATTTGCTCTGAAGCAGAGCGCTCCTTTCCCAGAATATCCTATAAAGAAGACAGATATAGGACTACAATAAAGAACAATCGACTTAATTACTTATCACTTTTTTTCATCAATTGGGACGTAACAAGACTGACAATGTGATGACCAAATAAAGGAATTTTCAGCGCATATATGCAAAAAGGTTATTTCCAGAATAAAAATATTATTTTTCTTTTGGATTCTGTTTATGTATCCTAGTCAAAAAATAAATCAAACATTTTATTGTTATAATTTTTTTTTCTGTGCTTAAATCTTAGAAAACAGTTTTTTTTTTTTAAATGCGATTAATCTGATTAATTCGTTTGGGCTCAAAGTAGTGCCAGGGTTCAAACTTCACAAGTTCACGGTCCGCCAATGGCTGTAAAGAACGGAGTGGGTGTTAAAAATGGTGTTAAAAAATCCATACCTATAAAATATGACAGTTATATGTTTTTAATCTCTATTTATAGAACCATTTTTTAAAGGGTTTCTATTTGATTTAATATGTTCCTACTTAAAAAAAAAAGAGAAATATGTGGCTTGAACGGCGATTTTAAAATATATTTTTTTATACCACTAAGAGACAAACATCGCAGCATATGGACGCTTGCATATCAGGGGCATTAACACTTTAACTTAACATTAACTTCTTTCTTTGTAGAATCCCGTACTGTAGTACTTAGAAAAAACCTTGTGCAGAGAGCTTATTCCACAACCTAGGTGTTCGTTAAATATATATATATATATATCAAGTTTTAATAAATAATTTAAGTTTACCAAATATGTAAGCCTACCTTCTTTTTATTTATTTTTTTGGTTAACTGACTTGGTAACTAATAAAAGTAAATAAAATGACTTAAATTTTTGAATTATTTACAATCAAACAAATAATATAAGTAGATATTTTGACTCTGTTCAACGACAAGCTGAGAGAATTGTCGATGATGTCATATTCACAAGTGGTATGACAGAGACTTTGGCTCCATGTGTGTTTTTCTCTACTTGTTGCTTGATGTATTTTATTTTGATCTGATTAATGTGTTGTATTCTGATCTGAGGCATGTTCGAAACGATCATCGTTCTACCATCACACCGTTTGCTATCGGAATTCATCTTTACACTTTAGAACCTAAATTTTCACGCGCAGTGCGGTTCCAGGCATTTCCTCCCGCGCACACTTCGATTGTGGAATAAGCTTCCAGCCGAAGTTTTCTCTAGGGAGTTTAGCGTAGGGTGGGCCAGAAGCAGGTTTGTCACCTACGTAGTAAAAAAATATAATAATACTTAAATAAAAGCAAGGTTTTAATTCTCATGGATTACACAAAATCTACTTTTGGGTCGAATGTAGGTAGGGCCCACTTTATCCCGTCAAGAAGCGCGTGCCTAGGTCGTCGGAGCCAGGATTAGCATAAGCGTTAAACGTCCGTCTGGTTCGCTCAGTATCGCTATGTAGAAACGTAGTATTCAATAAGTTTATAAACTTCCGAGTTTTTCCACGCAATTTGGTCAGCGTAGACTTTTGACAATAAAGCTTTTAAATTTTTATGGTTTTACCTATACAAAAATATCGAAATTCTCACAAAAAAAATCATCCGTTATTTAGGCCTTTAGGGAATAATTTTCCAAAAACGGTGAACCTCATTAATGTTAATTTTCAGTCCAAAGGCAAAATTCTAGTTTTCATGCATTTAGTTTCAAAAATGATATTTGCGTACAAACTTCCAAACCCCCATTTTGCTCCTTTAAGGTAGTCACTTACAAAGCGTCGCGTCCGTCATATAAACAGGGGGTTGCCAGTTTCATACTAGGTCATTTTTGCACTAAGCAAATCCTACAAACAAATCCTTAGTGGAAGACTATTCCACTCAACACAGAAAAATGAAATTCCAGAGCATATTTAAATTATCCAATATAATTAGTTGAATTTTTGCATTGAGTTGAATTGAATTTTTGGATTAAGGAAATCCTAAAAACAAATCCTTAGTGGAAGACTATTCCACTCAACACAGAAAAACGAAATTCCAGAGCATATTTAAATTATCTTATATAATTAGTGAACAGGTAACAGACAAACAGACAGAGTTACTTTCGCATTTATAATATTAGTATGGACTAGTATATGGAAGTACGTCACAGAAGAACCAATATCTGCTTAGGAAAGGTTTTTAAATAGCGAACGTGTAGGTAAGTACCAGAAAGTGCGTGCGCTGGAACACCTGTAGTAATATTTTTTTTTTTGATTTACTGACATCTCATCTTATAAGAGTGAGAGGACAAGAACCCCGCACCGGATCATAAGAATTTCGCTAGCCATCCAACGTGGGAATACAGCTATCGTCTTAAATACTTTTGAGCCAGATATAGGTGGACTATTTGACCAAACATAATTTATTTATTTTTATAAGTTATTTATTTTAGTTTCGACTTTTTATTTTTAGGTAAGGTTATTTATTTTAGATAAGATAGTTTTTAATTTTTATGTATTTTATTTTATTTTTTCATCAAATAAAATTACAGATCTTTAAATGACAAGCCTATTTAGGACTGAAAGTTTTCAGGTTGTTTTCATTGTTAAGTGTGTGTTAGATTGTTGTAAAGGTAGCCGGAAGTGGCTGTATGAGAATGGCGGAAAATAGGGTGTTGTGGCTTTCATTAGGATGGCTAATATACAGCAGTGGACTGCTATAAGCTAGTTGATATGACGAAAATATAAATCTTCATTGTTACAAAAACTTCTAAAATAAATATAAAATTTGCTTTTGATCGACACTGGTAGTATAGTATAACAGTTACTTGTAAACATGTTTTTTTACTTAATTGTTGTATTACTTAGCCCTCACAGGTTTCGTCAAACAGAATATAAAATGCTTAAAGACTAAAAGCGCGTTTGCAGTTAAACGCCAAAGATTTACTGCACTCACTTCATTACAGTGCACTTTGAGCCTTAATGCAAACACGAATCCTCGCTAATGACGCCTTCATATATGAAATTGGAGCAATTATGTTAAAAAAAAAATAGTGTTCTTTTATTGCATCATTCGTTTAACTTTATTTTATAACAACTCAAGCAATAATTTTAGTATTGTAAATGGCTATAAGTTGAGTTAGCTAGTTTGTCCAGCAGATATGAGGAAAATATAATTGTGTGAAGATCTAGCCGTTATTTATTTCCTTAGCTTAACCTCGCTTAATAAACGCTCGATACAACTAAAACAAAACCCTTTACAAGAACTTTTTTTGATTTTATACTAGGTTCGGAAGATTTATAAGAATATAGCTTTAAAAACAGAAATTTACCGTTTTAGTCAGATTTAAGTCCTCCTACAATAAGTCAATCTATTAAAAGGGCATAAAGGCTGATTTCTGTTATACTAACGATGTGCATGTTAATATACTAAAATTCATTTAACAATGCCGTAATAATTACTGAAATATTTATTTGATAATAGGTATGTACTAGGAGTAAGGGGAGAACGGAACTTGCATCTTATCCGACCCAATTGTCATCCTCACTTGCACGCGTCGGCGGTTCGTACGAATAGCTGGCGACGGGGACCTCCGGGTCTTCGTGGTGCTCCCTGCTAGATAACGAACGAGGCTCTGGCGACAGCATAACTACAATCCCAAAGCGAGAGCTCTTGATTGTTCTTGGCGATTTCAATGCCAAAGTGGGATCTACGACCTTAGATACAGGGTTAAGAAACATCGTGGGGAATTATGGGCTCGGCGCTAGGAACGATAGAGGAGAACGCCTCATACAGTTCGCGGCTGACAACAACCTGACCATAATGAATACCTTCTTCAAGCAACATCCCAGTAGACTTTACACTTGGACATCCCCTAATGGCGAACATCGTAAAAAAATCAAATAGACTACATAATGATAAGAACAAAATGGAGGAACTTAATAAAAAATTCGCACACGTTGCCAGGACCCGACTGCCACTCCGACCACCAACTCCTAGTATGTAGTATAAGGCTTAAGTTAAAGAACTGTTTAACCAAGAAGACTAACAAGCGAATGGAAATACTGTACAGAGAGAGCTTTACCAAAATCTTACGGGCGACTAAAGACAGTTGGCATCATGATCATAATCATCCAGATACACTATGGCAGGATGCCAAAGATTACATTAAAGCTGTCGTACAGAAATCACAGCCCAAACCGCCTCCACTAAAGCGTCAGCACTGGATGTCTGTAGACACGTAGCGTATGGTTGAAGTTCGCAGAAACCAGAAAGCGAGCGGCGCTACAGTACAAGAACTCAATTCCCTTAGTTTCAAGATATAGGCTGCTTGTATAACGTCTGCGAAGAGATAGAACGACATTCTCAAAAGTTCGAAACAAAAGATCTTCACCTGAAAATACGATATATCACCCGCCAATTCAAACCGAAGACCTGGGCTTTAGAAAATTCCGCTGGAACAACAGTAACAGAAATCAAAGCACTTGTGGAAACATGGAAGGATTACTGCAGTTCCCTATTTACTGGCCTTAGCCTCATTTCAAACACAGCAGCGCTGTCTCCACCATCTGAACTAGCACCTGATATATTAAATGACTAAATACGGGAAGCAATAAAACATCTAAAATGCAATAAAGCCGTCGGTGTAGATGAGATTCCAATTGAGATCATAACGGAAATGGGGGAAATTGGAGTAGATATACTTCATAAAATCTGTTGTAAAATTTGGGAGACTGGACAAAGCCCGAAGGACTGGTCTTGCTCCCTTTTTATACCTCTGCACAAAAGAGGCTCTACAAAAAACTGCAATAACTACAGACTGATTTCTCTCATATCACATGCTAGTAAGATTCTTCTTCATATCATCAACAACAGATTACGTACATTTTTGTCTCGCGAGATCGCACCCGACCAGGCAGGCTTTGTGAAGGGGAGGGGAACAAGAGAACAAATTCTAGAAAATGCTAGAGAATTTAACAACCCTCTCTTCATATGTTACGTAGACTTCAGAAAAGCCTTTGACACTGTCCAGTGGAGGGAGATGTGGAAGGTACTAACAGAAATGGGAGTACCAAATCATTTAACATTCCTCATACGAAGGCTGTACGAGGATGGCACTGTGGCGATCCGGGTAGATTGCATAGTCTCTAAGGATTTCAAAACAGAGGCTGGTGTTAGGCAGGGATGTATACCTTCTCCTTTGCTCTTCAATATTTACACCAAATATATCATGAGGATAGTGCTCGAGGACTCGGACAAAGGAGTTTCAATTGGAGGTCGGAAGGTGACTAATTTAAGATATGCTGATGACATCACTGTTCTTACATCATCTAGAGAAGATATGGAAAATATCTTACAGCGGCTAGAATCGAACAGTTTAAGGTTGGGTCTCGCTATTAATTGTGAAAAGACTAAAATGATGATAGTAGACCGGTCGCAGAATAACCAACCGGATGTCAAATACATAGCGAGGTGTGAAGTTGTTCAGAGCTATATCTGCTTGGGCTCCAACATGACGAATACCGGAGGCTGTGAATATGAGATTCGAAGACGCTGTGCTGTGACTCATTCGGCTGTTGAGAAGCTCAAAAAGATCTGGAAAGACCGTAGGATAACCAAAGCCACTAAGACCCGGCTTTTGGAAAGTCTCGTCTTCCCGATCTTTCTATACGGAGCTGAGCCGTGGACGTTGAGGCTGAAGGAGCGGAGGAAAATTGATGCACTAGAAATGTGGTGCTGGAGGCGGCTGTTAAGGATCCCGTGGCCAGCTCACCGGACCAACGTATCGATTTTAGAAGAACTTAAGATAAAGGAAAGACTATCGTCGACTGTCTAGATACGAATCTTTAAATTCTTCGGACATGATACCCGCAAAGAGGACTCAATGGAGCATCTGGTAGTACAAGGTAGAATGGATGGCAAGAGACCACGTGGTCGGTCCCCGACCAGGTGGTCAGACCTCATAAAGTCCACCACACAATCCACCATGACTGAATGCTATCGCAATTCTTGCAATAAAAACAAATGGAAATGCATTGCTAGAGCCGCCACTCAAGAGTGAAGACCTACCGTAACCACGACCACTCTGCCAAGAGTGTCCGACTGAGAAGAATGTACTTCATTAATACTTCATACCATAATGACGTTGAAACTTTCGTGTTTTTTTGGATGAAACTGTTTTGTGGTCACAGTTTTTGATTGATTGATAATTTCATTAAAATTGTCATTGGCGAACTCCGGAATTTAGGTGTGAATGCTAACATGCGGTACAGTGCATTTTAGTGGTTATCTAATGCGCATAGGGTTCAAAGATGCTTGCACTGCTGAATGACTTTTATGCTTTAAGGTACATTTATGTGGATATATACGCGTTTTGTACGGAATGTCGAGAGTAAGACTTTTGTGCACTAGTATATAACTCTTTAGGATTCTGTACCGATTTATAAAGGGGTTAATAATATTCTTATAGAAATAAAAAAAAAGTTGAAAGCTTATAATAACATTGTTTATTACACATTAGGTAAGTGCATGTTAGTGCAAGAATCAATAATTAACGATATTTTTTTTACTTTTTCGTTTTGTAATCGAGGACAATTTAATTTTGGATAGCGTATTTGTAGTTTATTTCTTAAGAATTAATTTTCATTTAGAATAGCCCCCAGTATGATATATTTTTTTTAAATTTTATAGGCAGTAAAAAACGATTTTGAGTGTCAACACTTGCAAGATTTGACTTACTCTCCGGTGTCTAATTGAGCTAAAATTTGGTTTCCTTATATTACTTTGGTGACCATACAATAAGAGCTGCTGAAGTTGATCTGGTCATTCAACAGAAAGTTCTTTATTATTATTTTAAACCAAATTATATTTATAAGTACTTTGTTTCCATTTAACAGATTGTCAAGTGTGCAGTTTGCCACCGCGCTCTAAGGCATTTATTTCTCAACAACTACCCACTAGGTGGAGAAGATGGTGGACCTAGTTAGGGCCGCAGGAAGTCATTGGATTCAAGCAGTTCAAATATTTTCGTTTCGATAACTCTTAAGACAGAGCAGTCTCTGTCTAATAGTAAGGTCTGCTAACTAATAGGATAGTAATTCTGAAATATAAATTTCATAAGTTTTCAGTGGCCTATTGCGGCCCTCAAATATCCCAATTGCCACTTGAAAAGCTTTTTACCTCAAGTTTAATTATTAATCGGTCTCTTATTAATTACTTCATTTAATTATCTTATTAATTACTTCATTTAATTATCTTGTCAATCCACTGTTTCTCATTTTGAAACATTATCTATATAATGAAACATAAATTAAATTCGAAGTGTTTTTCAATAACAGTACTAAAGTACACAAAATATTTTCAAAAATAATCCGTTTCTTACAAAACTAACCAGAGATTACAAAAACCTCGTCACAACCTCGACATGAGAGCATGAGGGATGATTTATGATCGGTCAGAAGATTACATTTCAAGAAACGTGTCTGAGGTTACATTCATTCATAGCAAAGGTCAAGTTTTAGATTACAATTAGGTACAATTTATGACGAAGAATCACCTTTGTTTTTAAAAGTCACTATCAATTTGTTATGTACTAATGGCTTTACATGAATAATTCTAAAATTATACTACAAGGGGTTATCAAAAAGTAGTAATAAATCGATATAAAACATTAGAACATTTTTCATGGAGAAGTTTTGATGACGGCTATGACTATGTGCTTAAAAAATGAAGGTTTAAGCAATCTCTATATTTTTTTTAGATTTTTGTGAATACTAGAAATATCCGATTATCATTACTTTTTAATCTCCCCACGTACTACGTTTCAACGAACGGTTCTTAATATACCTGATGTATTATTGTCAATTTAAACAACATACCTTTAGGAATATTTTAATATCATAAAACACTGCACTGCAAGTACTCTCTCAAATAAGCCGCCCGAAAAAATAAAGCAGGGCATAGCGAGTACTTGCTCGTATGAGCGGCACGAACTGGGGAAGTACCTCCACCTTACAGAAAACCGCGGCCACAATAACACTAACATTAAGTAGTGTTGTGTTCCTGTCGGTGAGTAAGGCTGCCAGAGCTCTTTGAAGATTTGCTGGGCGGACAGCGGAGGACCGGCAATGCTTGTGGCTTTCATTGATCGGCGTAGACGCGGCGTGCTGGTATGGCGGTCAGGGAGACCTGATGAAACGGCTGACCGCCGGCCGCCCGCTGGTTAAAAGGGTTACCGAACCCAGGGATCACTTAATCTCTGCCCTGGGAGGCTGATCCGCCAGCCTGTGTAAATTGTCTGAAGTTGTAGTCGTGCCGGAGAAGGAGACTGGAGTGAACCCGGCTACTACAACAGAGGGAGATCAGGGGCCCTTCTGCCCGCCGTGCCAGCAACCATATCATCAGTGCCATGCTTCGGCAGTTCTAGTTCCGCACCTTTTTTGCTCTAAGCTGTCTGTGTAGTAAATCCTCGTCTTTAGTCTAAATAACCCTTTCAATCAAAATAGCAAGAAATAAATGAAAAAGAGTTTTTTCAGCGGCCACTCCATCCACAGCCAATGTGGTTTTTTGCAACATTAGGGGTATTCACTTACCTGCATTACTCCGGCTACAAACTCGAACACAATTTTGAGAGTAGTGCGGGTATATGTATGTTCGTCCGAGAGGATATCTGCTGTCGCCACCTTCATAGCCTTGAAGACAAGTCGATATTATGGGTGTCCGCGTAGATCACGGTGGCCACACTCGTATCTACGCGTGTCTTTACAGGTCTCGTAGCGGTGACCCGGACGTAACTCGGCTCTTCACGCACCTGAGTTTGACGACTAACCAAGTTCTAGAGCAATATCCCACAGCAGAACTAGTTAATTTTGGAGACTTTAACGCCCACCATCGTGAGTGGCTCTGTTCTCAAATAAATAACTATGCAGGTATATCTGCTCATGAATTTGCTCTGACCTATGGATTCAGCTGGTATTTTCTCCATAGAGAATACCAGATATAGAGGAACATACGAGCTCCTTACTGGACCTTCTGCTGACTACACGTCCGGACGGATATGCCAGTGGATGCGCCTCTTGGCTCCTCAGACCACTGTCTCGTTCGGACTCAAGTGTCATGCACACAACCTAATTTATCTGGGCCAACTAATTGGCGTCGTCTGTGGCATTATAAATCGGCAGACTGGGATGGATTGCGAGAATTTTATGCATCGTACCTGTGGTGGCAGCTCTGCTTTAGCTCAGAAGATCCTGACGTCTGCGCAGCCGCAGTCACTGAGACAATCCTCGGTGGTAATGAATGTTTCATTCCTAACAAAATACGATCGTGATTTAATAGGTCTTGCAAGCAAGCTGCAACTTGGCAAAATATTTTGCTTTTTTTGCTGTTTTTTTTTTCTTTTCTTTTGCCGTACAGTTTGCTCTTCAGTCGATCTCGTAACTGTTTTGCTCTTTTCATTTGGATATACATTTTATTGGCTTGGTACAGTGACTCCTCTGGCTTTACTTCTATTATAACGATTTGCTTTGACAGCATTTTGAAGCCCAGGGTTCGCTTTTTTTCTTTCTCTTTTCGTTTTTCTACATTTTTCTTGGCGTTCTTTGACAGTTTCTGGCATTCTAAGGCACTGAAAATAGTCATAAAACTTTACTGCCAACATACAAAGAATCACTTCCAGGGCACAAAATCACTTTCGTGGACAAAACGCCATGAAGGTGATGCCACAAAGGCGACGATAATTTGCCTTTTTTTTAAATTCCTGCAAACTTTACGTGTTACATTTTAAAATAAATTGGTTGCTTCGATTAGCTAACTTTGATTTCAATTGCTAAAATACAATGCACAAAAATTTTTGTTCACGCAAGTGATTGATATATCTATAAATAAATAGAACTCACCAGATTTTGTTGTCACTGAATGTGGATAAGCCGCTCGTCTCACTTCTTCAATACCGAAATACGCCTGACGTTCGTCCGAATCTAACTCTATGATTGGTCGCTGCTGTTGTGTTCAACAGCAAGCCTTTATTTGGGCAAATCTAAAGTACCTAAAAACGTGTGACCGACACATATTGTGTTATCAATATAAAATAATGATAAAAAGATTCTTTAGACTACAGTTTAAATAAAGTATATTTAATTACGATGATTTCAGTATATGTAACATACAAATACACTGAAATTTAGTGAAGCAGTAACCAAATGATTGAAATGGCCCCGTTTTCAACCGTTTCGTGTGATTTTTTGTATATATTTTTGCTTCTATTACGACAAGCTTTATTTATTTAGTAGCTAAATAGATAATTTACCCCCCACATCAAAATTTCTGTTTCTAACTAATACCGTTTAGAAAATATAACTTTGTGACAATTAAATTTGAGCTACGATGAGAACTACCCATATACCTACTACCTCAGAATAGGGATTCATGTTCTGTATTTTGTTATTTATATGTATATTACGCTTTATGGTAACAATGTAACAGTTTTTACTAAAATACGAAATAGTTTTTATAATACCCGTAGAATGTTCAACTAAGGAAGCCAATAACTCGCAAAATATATAAAGTTTCTTATTAACCTCGAACCCAATGTTAAAGCTCCATCTAACAATATCCAATTTGATGGGGATCGTGAAATTTTTTTTTTCATCCGTCGTTTCTATGTATGGACAACCACCCCTAAAAATATTTTTTCAATTTTCATAACACATCTGTATGGCGGTTCACAAAAGACACCTTTTTGTAAAATTGTATTAGAAACAAGGAATTATTAGGTATACGGACGAACATGACGAATTTATTTTAATATTCATTGAATTAAAAGGATTCCATAGCCAAATGACAAAAACCTTTATATCAATTAAGATATTAATATAAAATTGTACATGTTCCCTAAAAGAAAGAAAAAATATAGAAAACACAGCAGCGATGTGTGTTTTTTGAGTGCATACAACAATGGTTCCCTACTAATTTAAAGCAATTAGAAAAAAAAAAACTAACTAATCATCATTCCGTTTAAATTATTTTTTACAAGTCAATTTTATTCATATAACAGCGAATCTTAACTCTGCTATGTTAACAACGATCTATGGTATTTAATATTCAATATAATGCACCTTGTTGGCAAACAAGCTTACAACCTGCCGGATGTTTACCGATCATCTTAGCGTCTGGACGCTTGCTACACCCAGGGGAAAACCTGTCTCGGAGGATAAAGTGGGTGTTGATAAGAAGTTGTCTTCTATATGATAACATGTATATCTAGTTCTCCCCTGGTTACCTCTTCTGGAAACAAAAGACGTGTAGATATACCTACTTAGGTTAAAACCTAAAGAACTTGCTAATAAGCACTTTGTAAGTTGCAAGTATAAGTCAAATCCATTGTAATTTTCTGAGTAAAAAATACAAGTTATTTTAAGTTACAAAATTACCGCAGTTAACTTTTATGAAAGGATACTTACTTTGATCAAAAGCAAAGAGGCAAAGAGGCTAATGCTCCAAATTAACCACAATCCGAACCCAAATTCCTCAAAGGCAGTTGTTGTGACGTGAATCTGCTTTATGAAAATTAATGCTTTTGTAATATATATCTATATTAATAATCCTATAAATATTATAAATGCGAAAGTTTGTTTGTCTGTCTGTTTGTTACTTCATAAGTCACTCATACATGGACCGATTTAAGACATTTGCTATGGGGATATATTGAGTCCCGGGTAAGGACATAGAATAGTTGTGATCCCAAAAATTCACAAGTTCTCGCGGGACTAACTATAATTGAGCTTAAAAACTATCTCATTAGTATAAATAAGGAATCATTAGTTTAATAGAAATAATTAAGGAGTTGACGTAAGAATCCCACGCCGATAACCAAATTTAGGGTGGGCGGAGCCGCTGGGATTAGCTAGTTCATAATATTAATGGAATTAAATTTTGCCCGCTGCTCCTCCCGTAGCAAGCAATAACTGCAGCTATGGTTCGTTCCTAGAATTCAGTTACAGTTATTCCCGCGGGAGCTTTTGAATTTTCCGGGATAAAAAGTAAACTTTGTCTTTCTTCGTACCTCTAACTATCAAACAAATTTGGGGCGGACGGAGCCACGGGCAAAAGCTAGTAAATATTATAAATGTCAAAGGAACTCTATCTCTCGGTACAAACTAGCGTGAAGAGGCATGCTTAAATCGCTGAACCGATTAAGATGAAATTTGTCATAGAGATAGTTTGAGTCCCGGGAAAGGACATAGACTTCTTGAAAACATTAAGTGTGAGTCGTTTGTTTCTAAAATTGAGGACTTGGCGTTAAAACTCTAGATCGATAACCTTAATTAAGGCTGGTGGAACCACAGGCAAAAGTTAGTTATAATATATAAGTAAGTATGTATGCTAGTTTTAACCACTAAAAAAACTTTTTAGTTAATTATAGACAATAAAAAAAAGTTACAAACCAAATTGATATGAAGGACAGTCTCGTTTTATTATATATATATATATATATGTAATAAACTAGCTTTTGTCCTCGGTTCCACACGCCCTTAATTCGGTTATCGGTGTAGGATTTCAACAGCAACCCCTTAATTATAGATAAAACTACTCGACTCACACTTGACGTCTTCAAGTAGCCTATGTCCTATCCCGGGACTCAAACTATCTCCATACCAAATTTTATCTTAGTCGGTACAATGGTTTAAGCCTGAAGGGGTAACAGACAGACAGACAGGCAGATAGAGTTACTTTCGCATTTATAATATAAGTGTGGATTTGAAAACAAAATTCCAGTATCTGGGGGCTGACAATCCCAGTTCCCACCGTCGGTCTCAAAATATTTCGTATACAAACTAATAGTTTTAAATACTAATATTCTAATTACATTTCAGGTATGAGTATTTTTATTACTATTTGATTTTGCGGCATAAAAAGATGTAAGATTTTAGCATCAAATAAACCACTATTTGAAGCCAAAATCAAATCTTCTCTAACTGATCTTTTCGAAGAGAAATTCTCAAAAGACAAAGTGCCTAAGCCCGCATCTCACTGCCACTCTTCACACAACTTGACCCAATTATGAAGTTGGCGGAATTGAAACTGAAACCACAGCTGCAAAAGCGCGTGTCTATTTAACTCGAGAACTCGGCTTCTTGACATCATTTTATCCTTGTTCACTCTTTTGACGTTGTCATAATTTTGAAATTGAATTTGCTTTGAGTTTGTTGTTTAATATTGCTGCTGTCTAAAAATTAATTAATTACTTTATGAGCAAATTATATTATTTTGATTTTCGTATGTGACTCTTACTAAGTATAAAAGGGATTGTGTAACTTGTATAAATTAGTTCGTACATATTATTACAAGACTTTTGTCTTGGCTGAAACTTTGGGGTTTGTTGAGTTTACTTGGTAAGTTTAGTTTAGAACTAAATACACAAGGCGTTTGAAATATTTCACAATTTTGGGAAGAAGTATACAAGGGCAAAATTGCATAATATTATGTAGTCTTTGAGCAAGTTATATTGTGTAAGTGTACGTAATATTTAAGAATTGATTATTAAATCATACGTAACAAATGAACATTACCTTATTTGTTTTGGTTTATTGTTTTTTTTATGCAACTAAGGTCGCAACAACCTTCGCTCAGCCTGATATTCAGATTTTAAACTTCCTTCTTCAAGAACGTCTTAAGTAGCCCTCCCTAAGCACACTGCACAATCTATGGCCCATTAACATGCTTGCCGAGGCTTAACAAGCCTTGACTTGCCCCAGTCGATACAAGCGCTAAGTAGCATTTGGAAGTCATTTACACGCTTTGCCAATGCTTGCAAGCGTCTCATTGTGTTTCGGTTATCCAAGTATGGCGGACGGCGAACTTGTTTCAGCTCTTGCGTGTAATTTAACCTTCGGGTACTGGACATTAAAGGAAAATAAAAGAAAACAAAATAAGAATCCAAGCATCTGCATTTTTTTTATCTTTATGATTTAAATCCTTTGGATCCCATAAGCATCGCTCACTCTGGCAAAATTCCAGAAAAGTCATAATTACTTTATTGGCCAGCCATACTTAAAAAAAAAGGATAACAAAACTGGTTTAGCTATTCGAAAATTACTTAGTAATAACCAAGCTTTTGTTATAATTAAACAACTGATTTGCTGCACAAAACTCAATACTTTATCTACTATTAGCGATTTAGTTTAGCAGTCCCCCAGTTATGTTACCAGTAGATAATTTTTTTGTTATTGTTAGCTTATCTTTTTTCAGTGCAGCGGCGCAAAGACACTCTTTAGCCGTCGCAAACTCGCAAGCAATAATAAACGCGGGCCAACGTGTGAATGCGTCGCAAGCGCTTGTTGCAGCAGCCCTTTGATCTGTGTTCAAAAATCGACACTCAACCTGAGCGGCGGGAAGCTCGTCCAAGCCCATGCAAGCCATGCCAAACAACCCGTTCACACGCTTGAGCTTGTGAAGGCCGGTCGAAGCTTGGCAAGCGTGTAAATACGGTCTAAGCATTTGCGGGCTTTTGTTCTAACGTGGTATGAAATTAACATCACTTTCTATGTTTATGTTTTAATGTACTTATACGTAATATATATTATAATTATATTTATTATACATATATATTTATATATTTACATATATTTACTTGTATGTATATATTCTTTATTGTATGATATATATACTTCTTAATAACTGTATCGACACACACCTATTATATACTATGTTTAACTTCATTATTTAATCTACCCAAAAATTGTCAGGAAGAGATCGCTTTAAAGCGATAAGACCGCCATTTGTTTTCTCTATTTATAAAAATATTTCAGTAAAATTATTATGTTAATTCAAAAAATTATATTATTATTTTAAGTTCGCTGCGAACTAAGACCTTGCAAATTTTCTATTTTTACCCGTTACCACAAATTTAAATTACCTATGTATGTCATTAAATTACATCCAAGAATTCTTCTTACTGGTATTAAAGACTCGTTGCCGTGTTTTTTACAATGGTGTCCGTTTTTTTATATCTAATGTATTTTTGAAATAAACTAAACTAACATTATTACAGAAGTTACGCCCTTTTGTTTGATATTCCATTCGGGCATATTTGCGTACCTCATAGTTTTCACCCGTCTTGCAACCTATATCTCTATAACCCCTTCTATTGGTCTCAGCTACTCATGTACCACCTCATGAATATTAATCAGAAACATTTTTGGATTCTTCTTAAAGACTTCTTTATTTCCAAATAAGCTAGTGATTTAGATTTTAGTTTCGCAGTACATATATGAAAATCTTTTATATGTACATAAAAATATCAATAGTTTCAGCAAGAAAAGTGACGTTCACAAAGTAAATACTAGAAGTAAAAATAAGCTGTTGGTGCATGATACACGTCTACACAAAATAAGTAACTCTTTTATGGGGCAATGTATACACTTTTACAACAAAGTTCCCAATAAAATTCAAAATCTATCAATAAGTAAATTTAAATCTTTTATCAAGCAGGTACTTTGTAAAAAGGCATATTACAATATTTCAGACTATGTTAATGATAAAAATCCTTGGGACTGATGATGCTCAATTACAGGATGCATAAGTATCATAAAATTGTACGACTAAAAATCTTTTATTTAAAACATTAATTGTATTTTAGTTTATTTAAGTGTTTTTAAAAGAGTAACTATCGAGTTTCTTGCCGGATTCTTCTCGGTAGAAATCAACAACATTGTGAACCGGCGGGAAGGTGGGAGGGTTCAAAAAATAATATTTTATAACTTTGACGATTCAAAAGTGATTGTAAAATCCTTATTTGAATAAACCATTTTGACTTTGACTTTGACTTTGATTAATAAAGTTTCTAAAAAAGAGTAAATTATGAACATGTAATTATAATGTTTGACGACAAATATGTTATGGTTGATCTATGTAATATTTTTAACTCCTGAAGTGATACTTTATCAACAGCAGCAGGGAAACGAAACTAGTGAGGAAACAACATTGTCATTTTTTTATTAATTTCTCGGCCTTATACCTTATAACTTTTTTCAATATTACCAAAGAATAAAAAAGATATCAAACATAACAACGCCGTCAAAAACCCAATAAAATGTATAACTAAGCCTTAAACATGGAACATTGAGCTAAGTATTTTTTTCTCCTTGAAGTCGAATGCCAAAAATATGCAGCAAAGATTCAAGACAATAATTTTATTAGTAGATTAGTTGATACTACAAGTACCTACGAGTATTTTACTTACTTATATTTAAAGAGATATATAAATTTAAATTGTCCAATTGTAAAATTTAAATTGTAAATGCACGAATTTTATTTTATTTATTTAATTGCACTGTTACGTCATCTGGTACTTCAAATAAATTCAAAATCTTTTTATTCAAATGGGTTTCTAAGAACACTTTCGAATCAACAAGTAAATTAACTACAACTAGCCTTACAAACCAAATTACAATACTGTTTTATTGCGTGCGTCCAATTCATCCTCTTTGTAAAATCACAAACGAACCATAATATTATAGTAAATATACTAATAAATACATGTTTTGTCTAGAAACACTTAATAAACAAGATTTACAATGTAAATAGTTTGTTTAAAAAAAAAAACTAAAATTCATGTAATATTTCAATTGCCTATTGTTTTTAGATTGCATAGGTGGGGCACCATGTGATTCGTTAAAAGTCTTCAATTATTCTGTGACGGGGTTTAAAGTAACTCCCGAGAAAATTATATTCATATATCATATCAATCAAAGGCGGATTGCACATAGTGCATTCCCTGGTAGCACGCCACCAACCACTATAAAGTTAACAACAAAGTCATACTACTTAGCTTGGTCTTTAGAGTGCTCCTTAAGGTTAAGGTTGAACAGAAAATCTTACATTAATTTTGTATGATACGAGGCCATACAATTTGTCATTCAAATATTAATCAACATCATAATATGCTATCTTACACAGCAGGTGCTTAGTATAAAATTGAAACTGTTTGTCACCTAAGTTGAGAATTTCTACAGATAACTTATTATAAAATTTTACACGGCTTCCCATGAATGATTTGTTGGCTTTCGTAAGCCTAAACTTTGGCATAGCAAGTTTATTTTTATTTCTAGTATTTAAGCTGAGCTTATCACTGTTCCTCGGAAATTGAGATATATTTTTACAGATAAACATAATATTTTCATAGATAACGGTACCGTTAGAATATTTATTTTTTAAAAACATCCCTGAGAGAATCTCAGCTACCTAGCTTATAAATGCTTCGTAGTGCTCTTTTATACAAATATGGTATCAATATCAATAGCAGAACCCCATAGCAAAATACCATAAGTCATTACACTGTCATTTATATATATACTAAAAACAAGAAAGGCACACCTAATTTCACTGGAGATCCCTGAGATTTAGCACCATTTATAACCACTTTTTGAATTCTATTGCTTAAATATGATTCTACAAATTCAAGAAATTTATTTCTATTACAATTATATTTAAATTTGGCTAACAACGTATGATGATCGACACAATCAAACGCCTTCGTTAAGTCACAAAAAATTCCAACTACATCTAGAGAACTCTCCCATGCCGCGAGAATATGCTTCATAAGCAAGGCTCAAGCATCAGTAGTTGAGCGTCCCTTGGTAAAACCGATTTTTCGATCATGTAAAAGTCCCCGGAGTGAAGTGTGTTATAAACTTTAAGTTACATAGAAACTAACTTCAACTGTAATTCAGATCAGATTTTTGGCAATATGTAATTATTTTTACCTTTTTAGTGTAACAAAATTTTAAACAATCATCAACATAAAAAAATTAAGACTTATATGGTGCTATTGTCAGAACGGGACCAAACAGGAAGCACCAGCTTCCAAATAAAAAAAGAACTATCAAAATCGGTTCACCCAGTCGAAAAAATCTGAGGTTACCATAAAAAAAAACACTCTAATTGAGAACCTCCTTCTTAGTTGAAAATACAATTCCTGTTAGCGTTCGTCATTTAAAAACATACTTTACATATATTATTTTAATCGCCCAAACTAGTTTCTTATCGTAAATAACATTAAAATAACAGCTGCGTTCATGAACAATGTACACATACCGCAATTATGATTTAACGATAGTAGAGGGTTTTATGACCGTTATAAAAGGACAAAGTTTATGTATGAGTGGCTCCATTCACGCTATTTTATGATGTTAGGTTTTATTCCATGACTTCGCCTGGGGAAACTGAGGTATACTGTTGGAGTTATTTCCTTTGATTTTTATCTGCTTTAAGGAATTCGATAAAATAAAAGAGCCTGAATACGATATCTTCTGTCCATTCCAAAATTAATCTATACTTGAATTTTAAAAGAAAATAAAACAACTAAGGAGGCAAAATAGATAACAGCTCAGCTTGCCTGGTGTTTAATGGTCAACATAGTCTATGGACGCTTGTAACGTCAGAGGCGCGACTCGCGCGTTGTTGACTCATTAAAAAAATTTAGGGAGCGAGTTTATTTTTACAACCTAAGTGTTTGCAACCTTATTATTTACGTTCTATCACGAACGTATGAACTCCATGGCGATGGCGAGTGGTTAAAATATAGCCGTGGGTATCATTTACAACTGTTCCTCAGAATATTTTCATTATACAACCGGTAAAACATTATAATATATAAAAGGAAGTCACGCTTTAGACTTAAGGGTCAATACCGCATGTAAGTTTGGGAGCGTCAACCTATTCTCACAGGTATCCAGCATGTATGTTGCGGATGTAAAATTTTTACATCCGTCGATGCGAATGCGGATGTGGACCTTAAGTTTGTTTTGATTTGCTCGGTTAAATAATAAGAATAAATGTAAAAAATTGTAATTTTGTGTTACCTTTTACAAATTAATAAAATTTTTAGAATAAAAAAAATAAAATTTGGTGCTTACTATACTATCAATAAACAGCAATGTCGCTGAAAATATTCATAAGATATGCTCATCTTACACTTTTGATAGATTTATAGTAAAGAATGCTAAACAAATAAAACAACATAAAACTCAGAACTAAACGTCATTTATTAATTTGATACATTTTACCACCGGATCAGAATAATTTACTACCGAGAAGAACTGGCAAGAAACTCAGCAGTTAATCTTTTATAATTTTTCAATTTCATATTGAAATTTCATATATTATATTATTTTACTAATTTTTTTCCAATAGAGAGGAAACAGATATTAGATGTAGGTAGATATTGGGCTAAATATGAGTGAGGAAGTGGTCTTGAACGAGCAGTTTGAAAGAATCATGTAGCCTTTCTAATAGACTCAGAAAGATCATTCCAGAGTCTAACTGCTGTATCAGCAAAAGAACTAGTTCAAAACCCACTACGATGTAAAGAGATACTGTGTATAAATTTGAAGAAGAGTGAAGATGTTTTTCATGAGTATCGGATAAGAAATTAAATTTATTTTTGAAGTAAATAGGTGTTCTGGGGCCAAAAAGGATACAGTAAAGAAGACAGATAATTCTAAGATTTCTGTGATATCTTAAGGGTAGCTATTTTAACTGACGTCGAAATTCCGAGACGTGGTTGTATTTAGAGTAAGTAAATATTGTTTTACTTGAATCTCGGAATACGATTATAATTTGTACAATAAAGAATTTGAAAACGTGTCAAACTTGCACTAAGTACATCAACATCCGCAAAAGCTCCGCATTGATTTTTGCGGATGCGGATGTCTTAATCAATGCAAATGTTCCGCTACTACAGATGCCCCGTATAATGAAGGTTTACCCCGTTTAGGGCTGGACTTATGACTTATAGAGTATCAACCTTACTGAGTGTCTTTACCGAAGCAGTAACTTTTTATATTATTTATTAAAGAAAATTATTAATGTGTTTAGGTTAAAGGTTTATGTCAAAATTGTATGCATTTTAGGTGCAGTTGAAAGAAAAATGTTGATCGCTACGGACTTCTTTAGATACCTTACACAAACTGCAAGTTATTTTTATAAATGATTTTCCTTTCCTTTTTCCAGCAAAGCATATAGCAACAATATTTTCCGTGACACTTGAACGTCTCAACAGTCACGTACAATATTGTGCAGCATCGTGCATTGCCTCGTTGACAAGCTACGTATCGATTTTTACTAGATTCATGTCTAACAATGCATTGCTATAGTCAGAAATTTACTTTTGAGCGAGATTTTATTTGCTAACGAGAACACAAAAGATCATTTCAGTACTTTACGAAATAAATTTATGATGGCTAAACTAGGGGAGGGGGGGGGGCCTAGTTGACGTATTTTAACCACTTTTTCGCAAATTTTTTAACGCTAATCTTAAAAATTGGGGTAGGCCGCAGCCAGATGCATACGACGCTATTTGTTTAAGGTCTCAAATAGTCTTACCACCGCTATGTTAGCATGGCTGTTTGTTATTTAACGTATGAAAAAAACGTAAATAAATGAATTTCATAGGGAGTGCAATGTTTTCATCTCTTAAATCATCTTTATCTTCATGAAATCAATTGAAAAATAAATGTTTTTGCCACTTCGACACACCCTTACTACTACTTCCACTTTACTGGTGCTACTTTACTGGTGCTCCTTATGGATTCCTCATCAGATGAACAAGAACTGCCTTCGATATACATATGATACGGTATAAAATTTCGTTTTCTTTTGCACCCTGCTTCCCAAAGTAAATAAATAATAATAAATAAATATTATTGAACAAAGTACAAAAAGTACACAAAGTGCCGTATGGCCCTAAAATAAGCAAAGTTGTGTTATGGATACCGGAAAATAAATATGGGCGTATAGACTCAAGACAAACACAAATGTTAATCACATAAATGTTTGTTCAGTTCGGAAATCGAACCCACACCCTCTGCACAGCAGCCGGCCACACTACCAACTAGCCTGCGAGGGAGTCGAATATAAATTTTTTGTTTTTTGTTCAGATGTCATAGTACAATTTTATAAGATGTCCTTTTCTATATAAATATTCAATAATGCTGACAAATGATTTCTTATTAAAATTTGATGCATGATATAAAAAGTTTTTAAACGAAACAAGAACAATAAATAACCCCTGGGATCCCTTTCAATCAAATTTTCGTCCAAAATAAGAAACCTTCGTAATTTAGTTCAAATGTTCCGTCATCATAACGTGTTCTATCGGGAGTCAGTCACAAGGGTCAATATCAGAAGATTTATTTCCTCACTTTCAGGGGTCGCCGGTCGGGTCGAAGATAAATTTTAGATTTAGATGTGAATTCTCAACTGCGGCGGGGTTACTTGAGGTCATCATTACAAAATTGATTCACTGTTAGATGGCTACATTATTCTAGATGGCCATATGACTGGTTTAGACTATGTTTGGTTTTGGTAAATCAAATCAAATCAAATCAAAATTATTTATTCAATATAGGCTACAATAATTGAGCAATGGGACGCCATCGGTTCGTAAGTCTATAGGGCGGGAGACCTTGTACTGAGAAGAACCGGAAAGAAACTCAGCAAGGGCATTTCTTTTCTCCTTTTCTCTTAGATTTTCAGCGTCCACTTTAAATATTGGAAAATCTCCTTCCTGTCATAGAAGGACACTTTCCATTACAAACATAAAAATCATAAAATGCGCAAGCAAAACATAAAAAAGTATCTAATTGCAAAATATAAAAATAAAGACAGTTTATGTACCTATTCATCACTAAGAAATAATCAATGTCTTACAGTATTGATAAACAAAACAAAAAAGGTAAGACTAAATACAAGGATTCAAAGAAGTTTGCAACAGCAGACCAGCCTCCACAGGCGGCACCCGTTCACAAGTATGACACATGAATCAGCCATCGCTTCGCTCAACCATGTTTAGTTAGGATAAGTTTAGGGTTCCGTAAGAAACACTGGGACGAAGTCACGATGGACTGCTAGTAATATATATTTGTCTCCAGTCCTTTTTCGGTAGTCATTTGTTGGTAGTAAAACGAAACATTTGCTTATTGACTTTGTCCGCTGAAACTCGATGCGGCACAGTGCCAGGGTGATCACTGGGTTACATACACGACAATAGGCTGCGACGAGTTTCTGGCATAGAAGAACACGGCATTCTAACGCGGCCAGGGGCGTGTTGCTTTCTTAGATCCTCGGCACATTATTGCTTTGTTTATGATGAACTTCACCTGTAAAGACATTTTGTATTGCTGCTATCTCCGTCCAGAACAAAAAAAAACGGTACGAAATGGCGAAATATAAAATGATATATGTAAATAAATTAAAATTACGGGTAGTTCACATATGGTTCAAATAAATATTGGTATGCAACATCGAACCACTGCCGGACCGTAAAATTACGTGTGGTGCACAAACAGCCCCAGGGCTCAGTTTTACCATTTAACTACAAAAACCAAAAAAACGATAACAAATCTAACACTTTGTTTGCAATTTGTTTATTTCTTAGAGCATTAAAATGATCTAAGGTTACTCGTTTTTTACCGTCTTCTATTTAAATTTACTATTATAACATAGCAATTGCAATTTCACAAAATGCCTAGGCAAATCGTAAAGTATGGAAAAGAAATTATCATATAACTGAACAGATATGAAGCTTGGCTGGAACGCTCCGTACGCTTCGCTCGCTCCGCATCTACGTTTACAAAAGAGAAACTGAACCTAACCTAACAAACATGACTTTTATAAAGTGCGATTTCTGTTCCTTTCGTTTCCATACTTTACGATTTGCCTAGGCATTCTGTGAAACAGCGAATTAAACAATTTGCCTGCGACATCTATATTGAACGTAAAACTAAAGTTTAAAGTATATATATTTGTGTGTAACTTTTAATAAATAGAATTATTAAACTTTTAACGTTTTTTTTTAAATGTATTTGCCTACAAATTTAATTTAATTACTCGCAGCCCTAAAATAAAAGAACAAAGAGCGTTAATATAATCGATCCCCCACTTTTGTGTTTGCTAGTATATTTATAACATTGCCATTTTTCTGAACAAGATGAAAAGTATTTTTCGATTTAACGCTTTTCTGACAGCAGAACGGTTAGAGTATTGTTTTCACTTTTGATTTGTGTCGGATATAAATCGATGTCACACGTCTCGACGGCTTCAGATTACAATGCATAATGATCCCTGGCGTCTCTTTTCACTGAACAGGCACAACATTTTGTTCAAATATTTCGTCAGATAGAAAAAAAAAAAAAACTGCACAGCATTTAAAATAAAAAGGCCTACAATTTTTAGACGTCATATAATAAATGAAGCAATAAGTAATTAAAAATACAATTTATTCTTGATCAACAGAACCGGAGTCAGCGGGCCATGTGCATTGTGCAAGTGCGTAAAGTGCACAACGATTTTTAGCCACAAAAGCCAAAAGTGATTAGGGTTAAACACACAGTGCAAGCTGCTGATCTGACAGAAGACAGGTACTGCCACTGTGATCTCGCATGACAGTAGCTCAACTCACCTCGACCGGTCACACCCTAAGAGTGCCATGCATGACACCAAAGAGAATATAATCACTACGTTTATGACAAAAGTAACATACATACCTACACATGTAGATACTGCTGGAAAGACTGCATTCATGTATGAATTTCGTTGTGTGGTAAAATATAAACCAGATCATAATTTCTGCCACGGTAAAAGCTGTTACAGAAATACTTTGTCGAAAATACTGTATATGAAAATACGTATGAAAATAATACAGTAATTTGACGTCATTGTCATTTGCGGTGGCGTGGTGAGGGCAGCCGAGTAACGAGTAAAAACAATAGTTAAAAGTGTCACAATTATTATGCAAGGCTACATAGCTGCAAAGTTCGAGTGCAGGACACAACTTAGGAGGTTACAGTTTTAGCACCACTGCTGGTATACTGTCTGACACAGTCGACCTATGAACGACTAAAGAAAACGACGCCCGGCGGACCACCCGTTGTGTTATGGAGATTTCCGGCATTGTCACCATGGTAAAGTAGGTGGTACAGTGTTTTCTTCGTTAAAATTTGAGGTAGAGGCAAGGAGTCCGCTTAGTAAATCGGCTATTAATCATGCTCACGGCTATTGTCTACAATAGCACCACTTCCTATCGGCAGAAAAATCATCTTCATACCTCAATGCATTTTTAAAGACTTATGGTAAAGTACCATAACAAAACAATATTCTCTTAATAAGATTTAATTCTTTTACTGTAGCTACTTACCATCGGGCGGACCGCAAGCTTGTTTGCCAACTTAGTTTAAAAGTGTATTTATTAAGTATTGTTTTTAGTCAATTACTATATCAAATGATATAATAATGCTTTAATTTGCAGAATATATAAAATATATTTGATGAAGATCGAATAATATCAAGATAATTAACCTCTTCTTAATTTAGTTTTCGTATTTTTTTTGAAATTTCACTTGAAAATAAGGTGTTGTTTTTTACAAATTTGTGCTAATCTCCTGTAAACGAGATATCATTTACAAGTGCCATTCGCCTCATTGACAATTCAACAAGCTTTGAATTGAAATTATACCTATTACATCAGTTTTACTTTCCAAAAACATAAAAAATTCAAGTCTCCGCTGTTTCTTACTTTTTAATTTCTTATTTGAACTAAAATACAAAGTAGGTACTAGCTTTTGGGTGCACCATATTCAGTCCCTGCTGGTAACCCTGTGCAGAAAATCAAATCACCCCATTGCTCCTTTCGTTATAATAATTTTAATCCGCCGTATCTCACTTTTTAGTGAGACTGGCGTTTGGTTTACGTTTGGTTTACGTTTGGTTTACGTTATAGTGTTGACAAAAAAAGGCTATCCTAACCTTTGAATTCTGTACGTCCTAGGGAAGAAAAAGGTGGTAACACTTCTTTCGAATTTCACTTTTGAAAATGTTAAATGTCTGTGTTAATTTTAAAAAGAGTTTTGTTAACTGAAAACACGTCATATTTTATCACGTTATATTAGACTAGAATTAGGACGCATAGAAACATAGTGGAATTTTTATTTTTGTGGGAACTCTGTATCGAAAAAAAAGCATTATTGGTCTTCTTTGGCCTTTTAGCTAAGTCTGCATTGCATCTGCGGCATCATCCGTGAAAAAAACATTCATGAAGAAAAGTTTAAAGTATTATTTGTCATTTTTCATCTCTCTTGCTATTCTTGTGACAAACATGGGGGCAAATGTGTGTTCTGTTGTGGTGTTAAGGAATAACAAAATTATAAACAAACATACTTTCGTTTTTATACATTACTTAGGAGATATGGTTATATAACAATATATTTTTATTGATTGCATAACAAATCATTTTTTTAGTTAAGAGATAAGTACAAGAGACATAATACCTATATTAAAAGCACTAGATCTCTTACGTTACCCAAAAAACAATTGCCCAAAGCAAAGATTCTTAGCTTTTGTAAACCTTCAACTTCGAAGACTAGAAAGTAAATTTTCTTATTCTATGTAATCTAAGTAAAATAAATAGTATTCGCAATTTAAATACGGAGCGTTAAGATAAACTTAAATTTCCTTGAAATTGCTTGTGTAATTTTCGCACCCTTAACTGTTTTTATCGAATTACATGATTTTCACGCCCCGTCAACTTTTGTCTGGGTTGCAAGTCTATGCTTTACAACGCGATGTATCTGTACGGTCAATTCATGAAATTCCAAAAGTTTGTCTCTATACCAGTACCTATTGCTCAAATATGTAAGTTAAATTTCAAGTACTTCAAATTCAATATCTGTAGTGCTTCTTTTGTTATGTTAAGCTTAGGAATTTAAAAAACCCAATGGATATCAGTCCATAAACAATCATATATTTTTACAGAATTCTAAAGAGCAGCGCAGGCAAAATGCCACGCCATACAAATTCGTGATACGGAAACCATAATGCCACGCCTATTATAATTTTGAAGTGAAAACGTCTTTATCAGCGTTGTGCACTTTTTTTGTGATGGTAAAAAATATTAACTCTATAGGACGAATAAAAGGTAATAGGAAATTGGGTTGATAAAAAGATGAAAGTGCGGATTACACATCTTAAAATGCTATATTCAGGTTGTATGTTTTCACTTCTGCCGGCACTGCCGGAGTTCAACCCTTTTTTTGTATAGTATTACCTGAGGTAAATGTATTTAGTCTAATAAGAAGCTTTATATTAAAAAAACAGAAACGAGTTTTTCATTAAATCATTTTTCTTCTTGAAAAATGTCATCGACGGTGTTTAATATTCACAATTTATTCGCCGAAAAAACAATTTCCTTTTTACGTTGAAATTTTAAACAGGTCAGATATTAAGACTTCATCTAATTTATTTATTCAAAACGCCCAAGCATACTCCAGATTTAATTTTAGTTTACAATTCATTGTTACAGAAAGGTATCAAATCAACTTAGTTTTGGTTTAAGAAAGCATTTAATATACTGACTTATAAATGTGCCCTTATAGCTCAATTGATAGAGCATTTACACGGCCTGTAAGGTCAGTTTTACAAATAGGTACCTTGTTTACATTACAAAATATAAGTTCGTAAGTTCAGTTTCTAGCGACTGTTTTAATAACAACTTTAACTATATCCTTTTTTTTTGGTTCTGATTCTAAATGGCTGATTTCAAATCACTGAAAGAATTAAAAAAAAAAAGTTTCAGCGCAACCCATCTACCTCATTATACTATACTTATCTCTATTTACGGATTACTGAAGTTTGGCTTACGACAAGGACTCTGTTAAATTTGTGAACAGCGAAGAGCAATGAGCAGTGAAGTAACAATACTTTTAAAAAAGTCAAAAGTTTTGGAAAATGTTTAGGCAACCTGGATAGGACTCTTTGTCAAACAACAACCAAAATTCAATTAAAATATACCAGAATGGCTGTCATCTTTCATTTAAAAAAACCGTTAAGTTCACTTGAACGTTACTATTTATAAATGACAAATAAGTATAGAAAGCGTTAAAACCATTAAAGCTTCGCTAAATAGAATATCTTTGTTGATATTTATGCAAGTGGAAAGTATAGATCCTAGAGTCCAAGAGCTATAACCTAAGCCGGAGCCCTTGAGCGTTGGACGCTATTTAGGCTAAGGCTCCTTCGGAGTCTCGGCGAAAAAGCCCGGTGAAGCAGTAATAGCTGCATCAACCAACTGCATAGTCAGGTTAGAAAACAAAATAGATCACAGAGTAGAGTAACATCACAAGTTTTATTGCACTATCGAGCTATACTGTAGCTACATCTGAAGTATGTGTTTTTTTCATAGCTAAGCCACAGCCTAAATATTCATTTCATTTAACGAATGTTTAGACTGAGGCTAAGGTACATGTATTTTGTTATGAGTTAGCACGTTTTTTATGCCCTAATTTTGCAGATATTTTATTTTGAATTACATTAAAATGTTTCCGTGAATTTCAACTATCACCACTCATGTCAGATGAAGCCCTCTTTTAACAGTAGGTCTTAATGAAGTATGTAACGGAAAGTGCAGGAACCTCTCTTTGTGTCTCGTCCCTCGTCTCTTAATACGTAGGTGCACAACAGCGTTTAATTACTTTGTACCGACCTACATGTTAAAATTTATGAGTGAAGATACTTCATATACAGTAAAATGAGGAAAGAATATTCTTTTAGATGTACATACTTTTGAATAGTTTTAAGCATAGATTTACATAAATATTACTTCGTAAGGACCGCTCCAACTGCGCAGGGTATTCAAATGGACGAAGCCTTTTTTTTAGCGGGCTTAAAAATACACCAACCAAAATCAGGACAAAAGTGTTTTACTAGATTTTGCCAGCGGCTCCACCTGTCCTAAATTTGGTTATCGGCGTGGAATTGCTGCGTCAACTCCTTAATTGTACTAATGAAGTTTGCTATAGCAAGCTATAGCTGAAGCTCAGTTATAGTTATTATGGCGGGAAATTTGAATTTCCTGTCTTTCCCCAGGTTTTAAATTATCTCCATACCAAATTTAATCTAAATAGGTTCAGCGATTTAAGTGTGAAGAGGTAACATATAGGTAATAACATATGGCGCTATATACTAATATGAGAAATGTAACTAGTAAACTTTCACTTGGCCATATCTCTACTTTTTATATTAAAGTCAATATCTTTGTCTTTTCGAGCCAAGAAACATCAGGTTGTAGGTAGATAAAAAGAACCGGCCATGTACAAGTTTGGCTCGCGCACCCAGGGTTCCGTACAAACTTATTATATGTAGATAGTTCTTCCATCATGAGATCCAGTCTCACAGGTTTATGATCGGTTTTTGGAGTTTTTCTTATATTTTTGATATAACATCTTGCATTGACTTAGAAGGTTGATATTTATTCAACTTAAAGTGACTTTTAACTTTAGTATTTGATATGATTTTAAACTTGATACCTCACGCGTCCTTGATTTAAAAATTCTTGACACACAAACTTCTTTTTTAAATGTGTTATAACTACAAATTAACAAATTTCGGATATTTTCCTATATTTGTAGATGTAAGACCTTGCTTGCAACGGAAAGTACCCCATAGGTTTTGATTCATTTGTGAATGCCAAAATAATCAAAAATGGCCATATTTCGGCCGTATTTTTATTGCGTTGACTCAAGAGCTCAATCTTGTTCGAACTTCAAGGGACCTTAGTATTTGATATCGATTTTAACTTGATACGTTCGTGTATGTAAATTACGTAAATAGTTTTTTTTATATTAATCCTACAGTTTTCCATTCTTGACCAAAAGAAAAACTAAAATATAATATAATTTTATTTTAATCTACTAATGTGGCAAACAAACGCGGGACCTGCCTAATGTTAAGCGGTTACCTTGGCCTATGAAAGCTTGCAACAACAGGGCACAGACTATACAATACCATTCACCAGGGGTATTGCTCACGCATTTGTTTTACTATGACCAATTTTAAATCTAATTACTTCCTACATGAAGAACTCCATAGGGAAATCTTAATATGGCGTTCATTTTACAAGCTAAGCGTTTATGGTAGAAAGTTTTTCATGAAACTGATGTACTTTGGTATTAGGTGCAATCGGCGTAGGGGTCATTACAAACTGATTTTTTAAGCACAATCCATTGGTAGAAATGGTAGAAAACATATAGGGAGGAAAAAACTTTCCCTTCTAAGTACTTTTCGTTTGTAAATTTTGAATTTTCGACAATTCTTACAGCCAGGTTTAATTAAAGTTGGGGTAAAAGTATTAACTTTCAGTAAGCAGCTTTATGTCCGCAAAACGATTTTTCACTTATTCTTTTTTCTTTGTCAAAAAATGTCATCGAGATTTAATATCCACAATCTTTTCCTTCGGAGAAACAATTTCCTTTATAACATGAAAGCGCTTTTTAGGCCGATCCAACATCGAGATAAAATGTTAAATTTATTCATTGGAAACGAAGAAACCTGCTACGTGTTTTAATTTTTTTGTAAGTCCGTGATTAATTTTTGATATTGAATCGTATGAGCTTAAAGCAATAAAATTTCGCCGACTTAGTACTTTGATCTAAATTAATATTTTAATAAAGCAAATTAGTTCAGGTTTTTCATTTACTTTTAATTAATAAGTATGGATTGTTTCTTAGTTTAGTTTTGACGTGACAACGTCTTATAAATTGGTTTGCCGGGTGACACTTCAAGAAACTGCGTTACGCTCCGCTCACGTTATGCGCTCACAATGAGAGCGAGTGAGAGGCACGCGGCATGGTTAGCCCGCCTAAGAGCGAGAGAGACAGACATAAAAAGTGAAAGGCACAAGTTGTCACGATTCCGGACGGTTGTCCGACACTAATTTTTTTATTGTATATTTTATTATGGTTCCGTAGTCGACAAGGAACCCTTAAAGTTTCGCATGCTCGTCTGTCTGTTTGGCCGCGGCTTAGTTTAGAAACTATTTTTGCCGTAGTTTACCATGAGTATACATGTTAAGTAAAATAAAATCTTAAAAAAAACAAGTTTCTTAGGGTATAACAAGTAAAGTGTGGATGTTTATTTTGTCGTTTATCCCATAGTGTAAGATGGGATTCAATACGTTCTAAAATATTCCGGGTGTGTGAAAACCATTTTCATTGACACAAAAATATACAAATAATGCCAAAAATACATATAGGTATAAAATGCTCTAAAAAAGTAACGGAAATATGCGTAAAATATGGTCTAATATTAGTGACTGGTTAGGCAGAAATAATGTTACTGTAGATAATATTATTGAGAAAGATATGTTATAAAGAACCACTGCAATCAGTGTGGAATAATTTTTGTAACGTATTTCCTGAGGAAGTGGATACTCTAAAACATAAATGTAACCATTATTTTCTTGATATAGTGTGTATAAAAAAAAAATGAGTTTTAGATTCAGACAAATCAAGTAACAGTAACAAGTCGCCGGGATTTGATGGTATCCAAGTAAAAGGTTTAAAGATAATAAAATAACAAATAAGTCAGTTATAGCGTATTTCATTAAAAGGTGATTCAAATTAGAGTTCTACCTAGAAGAATTAAAGATGTCTATCATTAATTAGACATATTTTTAAACAGAGCTCTCACTTAGAATATGCAAACTACAGACAGATTGAATACTATAAATAAAATAAACGGACTAACGAACAATAAAATGGACGTCAAATCTCACAGGCTCCTAATATTCACAAGCTTGTTTTTTCATGGGAAAAATTAATAAAACGGTTTGTAACTAGTAGAATATAAAGATTATAGTATCTTCAAGATACTAAACACTGTCAAAGAAACTGCAAATTAAAATTAAAATTAAACTTAACAATTTTCTGTCAGTTACCTTAGGTCTTGCTGCTGCTGCGTCAAGTAGCGCAGTATGGGCTAGGTTCCTATTTAACCCCTGTTCTGATCTATTCAGTATAACGTTTTCCAGGCGTCAGCCACATTACACTAAAATTATTTCTGCTTTTAATATTTATTGCAAATTACCACCACTGTCACAAGCATATTAACTTTTCCGTTGAAAACTATGAAATTAAAGAGAACGAGAGTGCCGGCAACTACTTTACTTCGAGCAGTGTTGCCGGTTTAGAAAACAAATTGTCCAAATTATTCATAAATATACCAGTCGGCAAAAATATTCAAATCAACTATAGCACGGACGCTAAGCAGGAAGAATTTCGTTCAAAGACCGGTCACTATTTGCTGTTGCTCTCCTCTATGACAGAGGTAATCGCATCTGTGCAACGGCAAATAATTATACGCGTGCAACAGAGACAAATAGTGACCGGTCTTTGAACGAAATTCTTCCTGCTTAGCGTCCGTGCTATAGTTGATTTGAATATTTTACCTTTAGTTTCGTCCAAAAACCTTTATATACCCACGCTAAAAGCCACATATCATCCTCCCAACTCTTCACCTACTCTTGTTGACTTAATTATTGTCTCAAATTCTAACCTCATTTCCGACTTCGGTCATATGCCTGAATTTTTTTTTCTAAACTGACTATGCAGTTGGCTGTTGCAGCCATTACTGCTTCATAGGACTTTATTTGGGCGAGTCTCTGTAGGAGTCTCAGCCCGTGTAGCGCCCAACGCTCAAGGGCTCCCCGCGGGGGGAGCCTCGGCTTGGGTTGTCGCTCTCGGGGGCGATACCTGCAGATTATTTCACTTATCATGACCTTATTTTTGTCTCATACAAAGTTAGACCTCCGAAACCCAAAAAGCGTACCATTCTCCAGCGTAATTTTAACGAAATCGATTTGCAACGTTTGAGTGAGGACGCTTATACGGTAAATTGGTCGGTTCTAAATGAAATTAATAATATAGACAACAGTGTTGAGAAATTTAAATCCGTCACCTACCACTTACAGTAGCATACAGATGAAGTTAAAGTACAAATGGCAAAGCGTGACCGCGCAAGAGCCAGATTGAAACGTAATCTGACTGATTTCAACTTGCACATGTATTAAAAACTGAAAAATCAGTGTAATAGACTTTGTAGAGATTCGAAACGCCGATACATATACCGCTCTATTGACAAGTGTCATTCCTCAAATATATGGAGATTTCTCAAGTAAACTTTGTAAGGCTGGTCTTCTTCGTGTCACGTGACATCTTTTGACTTCGAATTTCTTGTTCCTGCAAACACTGGCCATATTTTTAAAAAATTCCAGCCAGAAACGATAAAACCATTTTGACCACAAGTTCTAAAAATGAAGTCATAATATATGATACTGATTTTATTCGACAAAATGTCCAAAAAAACAGAAAGCCATACTTCATTTTATGGTACATATAGTATTTATTTTAATTGACTTAACTAAAAGGCTCCAAAAATTACTAACTAACTAAAGACGTGCCATTTTGAACTACCCTTAAAATACCCTAAGCTAATAAATTACAAAGTCTATTTCTTTTAAAATCTATGACAAATCAAATCAAATCAGATTAAACTTTATTCAAAAAGGTTTCTAAAAACACTTTTGAATCGTCAATATAATGTAAACAATGTTAATTTGTGCCAAAAAGAGCTGGCAAGAAGTTCCATTTAAAATAATAATACAATACTTAGATAATTAGCTAAAGAGTATACAATATGTACCGAAACACTTATTAAGTAATAAAAATAAGTAAGTAAGCTACTAAAAACAATAGTCAAACATGACAATTATTATTTTTTGTTTTTATGTAGCATAGGTGGCGTAAAAGCTTTTTATAGAAATATCACTTAAAATTAATTTCATATTATTGTTTAAAGAAAATAAAATTTTAATGGTAAATATTATTTATTTAAAGTAAATATTACTTGAGTTAGACACATTTTTATCTTTGATGTCATTTATTTACACAAGTTACTTTTGAAGGATTTAACTACGAATTGTGGTTAATTTGGAGAATTAACGTCTTTGGTTTTGTTCTGATTTTACGTAAATAGGTAGCATAAGCTCAGTTTAACCTTTAATGTGGTAATTTTAATATTTTTGTTTTCAATAATATACAATGACGATTATATTTTATTAGAATATACAAGCAGATACCAGTTGTGAAAGTAGTTTTAAAGTAGCACTTATTTTTGCTTTTTACCGGTATTCTGAAAAGGGAAGATGTAAATAGATGAAACCAATATATAAATACTGGGTCAGACAGAAACTCAAAAGATAAATTTCTTTACTTCCAAGGGTCGAACCTGTGTGAATTTTAGATGAACAGAATATTCGTACATATGTCTTTACGGTTATTTGTAGCAGAAGTTATCTCAGGTATGAACTTTGAAACACAACATCAATCGCGGATTGGAACTTATAAAAGAAAAATTGTTTTAAAAACGAAAACACACAAAAAATGGGAATAATATATTTATTTGAACGAACCCTACTTACGGGTAAATAAGTAAAACGGCTGCTTATCCGAGGGGCGTGGCTTCGATTCCCACAAAAGCCAAAGCAGCCTAGTTGGTAGTGTAGCTGGCTACTGTGCAGAGGGTGTGGGTTCGATGCCCGCTCTGGAAAAACATTTATGTGATAAGCATTTGTGTTTGTCTTAAGTCTGAGTGTATTTATGTATGATATGTATGTGTTTACAAAAAAAAAGGATTAAGGTATTAGTGTCCGTTGTCTGATTTTCATAAAACAAGCTTTGCTTAGTTTGGGACAAGACCAGACTTTGCTATTGCCAATATTATTATTATTATTTATTTGTTTTTGTCTTGAGTCTGGGTGTTTTAAACCGACTTCGTAAAAAGGAGGAGGTTCTTAATTCAGTTGCTTTTTTCTTTTAATATTTTTTACCTCAGAACTCCGTCATTTATAAACCGATTTGGAAGTTTAGAGGTAGGTGAGAAAATGTTTTCAAGTTGTATCATTTTAATTAGTACATGGAAGACCGAGATTCGCTCGTTTAATAACGCCATCTATTATCAAGTAGCTTTAAAGTTGCTGTGTACTACTCGCCAATAGATGTCAGGAAGAGTCATATTTTTCAGTTGACCTTTGCCTGAAAACACCGATAAAATTACGTTTTCTAAAAATGAAACTTAGGTTGATCGATTTATCGCACTCGAAACCCCCTGCATACAAAATTTCATGAAAATGGATTATATATTTACAAGAATTGCTTGTTTAATTCTTATAATTAATAATAATAATAATAATATATATTTAATTAGACATTCTAAGACTAGGTGCACTGCGGCGCGGCGTGTTGCATCAGATTTGGTTCGCGTCTTAAATAAATTTGAATTGTACAGAACATGATAGGGATTATTTGCCTTAAAATTCAGTTAAACCATATGAGTTATCACCATAAGAGGCTATCAGCAAAAAACACCCTTTATCTGTAAAACGCGCTGTGACAACCATTTCTTCAGCGCGTTTCGAGCACTATTGCAGCGGCTATTTTTGCGTAGCGCATGCGGTTTAATATATTTAGGCGCATACTGTGCAAAAATAAACTGATTTTGACGTTTCGATTTTTAAGGTTTTATAGTTAAAACTAAATGTAGTTAATCTATAGCTACGTCATATGTCATATCTGTGCCTCCATCTGTTTGTTAGATATAAGGGTTTCATAGTCACGTGGCAAAAACGGATTTCGTTATAACCTTCCGTCGGTCTCTAAGCCGTAGAAATGTTTATACCTGCGTAGACAAATGTTAAAAAAAGTAATTAGAACGCTTATTGTTTTGTCATGTATTTTCAATCATTTGTTTTTAGGATTCCCTAGATATGTGGTAAAAACCGAACCAATGTAGTTTCCTACACTTTTTTATAATTTTTATAATGACAGAAAGTTCTATGTTTAATAGGGCAACTTAAAATAAAAAAATAAACTTTTTTTAAACAATAACATGAACTAACTTCAAATCCACTTAAATGTAATAGAATCCTTTGTTACCCGTGTTACTCTTTAAGCCTCTAAAGCAGACATATTGACTGAACATTCAACTAAGTGTTTTATTTGCCTTAAAGTCGATTGCCACAGCCCCTAATGCAGACATACTAACAGAATACTTTGCTACAGTTCCTTTGTCTTAATGTCGGATGCCAACTGAACCTTTTTACCTTTCTTTACTTTTAACAATCGATTTCCTGGCGAATACAACTTATAGCTGAATGTTCTGTCAATAAGTCTGCTTTAGGGGCTTATTTTTTACTTTATAGTGGTTTATGTTTTTGCTAAAAAGAGTTTTATCCATGTATAAAATGTATGTATTTACAAAAAAAAGTATAAGGGTATCGATATTTGTATCTGTTGACTGGTATCCATAGCACAAGCTTTCCTTATGTGGGGACCAGACAGCTTTGTGTGTAGTGTCCAAAAATATTTATTTATTATATTTATTGAATTTACATTTATTATACGAACAGAAATTTATATATTCAATATAAACAACTATAGGCAAAAGACCTCAGCTTCACTTTGTCTGTGTCACAGTTTTGCAACCATTTTCTTTTTCACATCTAGCAAGAAAATGTGGTGTCCAGTTCCTGGTTTAAAAAAATTTGTTTATCTTGATTATGATTTAAGGACAATGGAAAGTACCCCATAGGTTTTGATTTATTTGTGTCACAATAGGCGACAAAAATGGCCGTATTTTTTTATTGCGTTGACTTAGAATCTTTTTTTAAGCTTCAAGAGACCGTAGACCTTAGTATTTGATATTAATTTCAACTTAATACCTTCACGCGTTCCTGAGTAAAAGGGCCTTGACAGGCAGATAGTCAGATGGACGAAAATGATCCTTTTACGGTTCCTTTTTTTCTTTGAGGTACGGAACACTAAAAATGGTCGCAAAAGTGAGGCAGTTCTTGTCTTTTATTAACCTTTTTTAATAAACATGAGCAAACAAAATGGCGGACGTTGACAGAAAGAGAAAAAGGACCACAGGTTTGCTTTGCCTCTTTTAAAAATAAGGTCAATTTTGTGAGGTTAATGTACAGTCCATAGGACAGATTAGAGAACTAGAAGTCTGAGGGTATAACATTAAGACGAGATGTCCAAGATAATCTCTCGTCAACATATTATTTCTGTGATATTTTGTACAGTTTTCACAGTTATGGCATATTTACTCAATTTTTTTGCAATATTTGCAGAAACTGTGTGTAATGTTTGAGTGGCTATTACAGTTCACTATAAAGAAAGAGAGAGAATCAGAAATCTTTTCTTAGAGTAATTTATACTGAAATACATTTTTCACATAAAGTAAATTACAATCATCAATAAAAGTGATCCCTCGTCATATATCCTCGTAATCTTGGGCTTGACCTTCTCTTATGAATGTATGTGTGTAACATCGGACTCGTTTCTTTGAACAAAATCATTTGACCGTTCATAAATCATCTGTCAGATACTCACGCCGAGGATGTGACGAAGTACTTAATGTGTTTGATAAACGGATTTTTGAAGACATTCTTTGAAGTCAATTTTCTTCATTTCCGTAGTTTTAATACGGTAAAGGCACTGGGTTCGATTTCTAGTTAGAACAACGAACATTTTTTTATACCACTAAGATGTCTAACAAGGATGCGGCTTGCACGCTTGTTACACCCAGTTCCTGCAGCCTTAGCTTTCGCTAGATAAAGCATATCTAAAACCTCACAAAGCTTTACCATTTCGTAATCATCTTAAGGTTTTATTAGCAAACGGTGCAATAGTAGAAAGTTAGTGTGGGGTTTATTTGTAATAATCCTTTACAACACAACTCGTTAAACAAGCGGTAGAACACACACAGATATGGAAAGTCTTTAACATTTGTGAGCTAAGGTATCGTCAACAATTCTCACAGCTTATTTTTAAACGAAGCCAAAAGGGCAAAGCTGATAGGGCTCAGGGAAACGTGCGGTATAGTAAGTTCCGGAAACCCCTACTTTCTTACCAACTTTATGAATTCTTTTACTGTCTGTCAGATAGACACAGGCTAGTTTTATTTTAGGAATTACGCCAACAAAGTCGCAGCGAATTGCTAGTTGTGTTATAAATAATTATTGCTATTAAATGAAAAGGTGTTAAAACTGTTAATTAATAATATATCCTGCGAAGTAGTAATTGTGTTCAAACACGTACAGCGCGGGAAATGCATTCAATCAAATATGCAAATTTTGCGTCAACATTGAACTGTGCACACTCGTTTACCCGTATTGTTTATTACACATTGTCATTATGGATAGTGATTGTTAAATTTTTAACCGAATTTAAAATATGAGATTTCTTATTTTACGCTGGTTTTTGTAAGTTTCTCCGTTCATAAAATCTTTATTATTGTTTAGAATTTGTGAAAAGTGTTTTTTATCAGTTTGCTATAATCTAACGAAGTGACGTGACCTATCGTAGGATATAAAGTGTCAAAGCCAGTCATTACGACGTCACATCCTTAGTTTTTTATAGTTTATCAAGAATTGGCAAAGAGGGCATTTTATTTTATATCCTGTCTTTTATTTTAATTTTGTATCCAGTCTTTTTATTTGATACAAAGCTGCCGAAGTCAAAAAGTGTTGCGACTATCAGCTAACCACCTCTCACTCAGGAAAAAGGCTGTCCTTCACATCATGCAGTGAGTCCAGCCCTATATACACGGTAAAAACAGATTACTTAAAAAAACATAAATTGCTTTGAATTAAAGCAAATTCATTAACTCCAAGTAAATAAAGCTATCCCAAAAGACGTTAAAAAGACGTTGATAAAAGTAAAATAAAATCTTAAAGATATTCATTTATACCAAGACAAAAATATTCAATGCAAGTAAACAAATAAATTGAATTAAGAATGATAGTTATTTTAATAACAAAGATAAGTTAGTCTTCAAGTGAAAAGGGTTTCGATTTCCGTTAAGGAGTTTTTAGTTAGAATAAAAAATGTTATTCTTGTTTCTAGCAAATTATTTAATCAGAATTAGTAATAATCATTTCTGTTTGGGAACATATAATGAAAAATAAAGGTATTTATACAGTACCAACGATTTAAAAACACCATTCTTAGCAGTAATCTAATAGTCTAGTGAAGAAGTGCTTCTTTGTTCAACTTTTTTCAGCAGCATCGGAAAAATACCAATAATGTAATGTAATGTCAAGGTGATTTTTGAAAAAAAATTAGGTTCCGCTCGAAAATATTGCTAAAGTTACAAACAATTCACTGAAAAGAGGGGAGTTTGGTTTTTTGCAAATATCGCAAAAAATAAACAAGAAGTTTGAGGTATAAAAAAAGATTCGAAAAGGCGACAAAATTTCATAAAAAAACCTTCCGGAACTGTAGGACCAATATTTATAATTTTTTCAGAGGGGTGAAATTACGGCTGTAATCGGGTACTCTGGCTTAAGCAAGCCCCGCCTATTTCGGGCACTTCAACAATAAAAATTATTTTAACATATTAAATATGAAAATCGACAAATAAAAATAAAGAATTCAGGCAGTTACTGTATAGATTTATGAACAATAATCCGCCGGCAACAAAATTTTTTCGCGATTTATTTTAAGAGATTTTTAATAAAGATTTTTTAATTTTTTTACGGATCTATTCTAAAGCTTTTCAATAATAGCTCCATAAAGGAAAAAATCCTAGATTACAATTCTCATATCACCATATTAGTATTCATAACATATTCGGCACAGCTGTTAACGCCTCGTGGCCTAGGCCTCTTCCCGAAGTAGGAGGATTAGGCCTTAGTCCATCGTGCCCAACTAGTGCAAATTGGTGGGCGTTCGTCGAGTTAGTAGCCGCTAGGCTATCAGAGTTTTCAATGGCACCATAGGGCCTCTGATCGGGCTTAAGGACTGCTGTCATACGACAAAAGCCAGAACTGACTTTAACACGCCCTCTGATGCATGACCACGCCCGGTGTTATTTAGCTTCGCTTATATCATATATCACCCTTATATATAACGAACAACTAAATTACGTATATCTGATATGATTAAACGTAGCTCCAAACAAATAAATACTTTTTACTAACAGGTAAAAGTCAACTTTAATACACGTGTTTTACCTGTTCTTAGTTTCCAATGAATAAATTATCTATTTATCAGAAAGGATAATCGGTACTAATAGCCCATTCAAAGTGTCGAAGCATATGGTGGTTCCCAAAAAAATTTTTGAAATGAGACACTTATAGTTTAATATCGATATATGTTTTTTGAATGCTGCTGTTGAAGAGTTTATCTTAAATTATAAAGGATTCAAAATTATAAAGCCAACTCAGGAGTCTAATGGGCTGCTTAAAACGTCAGACAGACGAGTCGCAATTAGCCCAAGAACGTCTACCAACCCGCACTAGGCCTTCGTAGTGAACTCTTGCCTAAGCCTCCTTCTTCAAGGAGAGGCCTGTGCCTTTGCAGTGGGGCGTATAACGGCTGAGGAGATTTTATATAAAAGTGATTGAAATTTTTATACAAAACAGTTTGGGGTATAATTTTATTAGATTTTCTCTGCCCAATCCTTCTCCATGACTAATAATTCACCATGCCCAACCCTTCCTCTTGCCCAATCCTTCCCCGTGCTCAAACCGGGCTTACCTCTTATTGTTCGTCAGTAACTAACTTACGATGCGAATTTCTATCATTCTGTCCCTAGTATGCTAAAGCTGCTTAGTCCCGACTTGAAGCATATATCTAAAGCTATCATAGTCCAGACACAACATCTAAAAGTAGTGTTGTAGCGATGGGCTCAACACCTGTGACGCAGATAAAAAATGAATGGCGAAAAGAAGCTATACTCCACATCACGAAAATTATGTGTGTGTTTCCAGCTACTGATTATCCCGTTTTGGTGATAAACTGTACAAAATAGCAAATACAACTTACCATCAATACGAAAATGTCAATCCGTGCCCTTTTCGTGACATTATTATAAATGTCACCGTGAAAGCACGTGCCGCCATTAAATAATTGTCATCAAAAACTGGCTATGTAATAGTAAATTGGTTCTAGCCTCTTGATTAATATCATACTCAATTATATAGAACAAAAAAATAGTAAAGCAACAAACGTATTTGTTTATATAACAAATAAAGCTTTATTTTTACTACTTGTTTATTATTATCTATTATTACCTCCTTTTTAGGGTACCGTACCCAAAGGGTAAAAAACCCTATTACTAAGATTCCGCTGTCCGTCCATCCGTCCGTCTGTCACCAGGCTGTCTCATGAACCGTGATTCACAACAAACGTGATTTTTTGCTCGATATTGATAACGGCAACAGGTAGACGCTTGAAATATTCTCAGAATATTTAGTTATATATTCACTTTGAAAATAAATAATCAAATTAAAATAAAACAAATATGTAAGGGCAGCTCCTATACAACAAACGAGTTTTTTTTTGCTGTTTTTATAGATAATGGTCCGGACCCCTCCGTGCGCGTCCGACTAGCACTTAGCCGATTTTAAATTTTGTGACTTTTTAAAATATACACAAATTCATAAATGAAGTGAATCTGTTTGTAGCCTAGCTAGGCGACAGAGCGTGTCGATGGACACAAGCTGCACATACGGGCTTTACGTTTCACTAGGTTTTCTGTTTGATTTCTCACAGTCCGTATACTCGTGATACAGAATCACTACAACACTAGTGATAGGTTATAAACACATCTGTTCAGCTGTTTCAACAAATCAACTTATGTGTCTGTTTATTTATTCGATTTGTATAATTATTACCAACTATAAGATTTTTTTTTTATTGAAGCTAAGCTTTTCAACACTTACTTTGCAGTGCATTTAACAGCGTTCACAATATCGTAAGCTTAAGGCTTAAGCAGTATTATGAATTCCAGTATAAAATTAGTGCGCTAAGTTGTAGCCAAACCTTTACTAAGTTTCCACAAACGCAATAATTAACGGAATGAAGCATAAATTTTTAGCGTTACTTCTGACCCTGAGTGGTACCATAATAATAATAAATATATAGAGTCGTAGATAAAATAAAGTATGCCTTTATCTACACTAATTTATTACGGCAACTCCTTAATTATTGCGACTAAGGAAGCAACTATAGCTTTGAATTAGATTTTTCTTTTCTGTACCTATCCGGCTCACATTTGACCTTCTCTTGACTGTTGACTGGACTTGACTCACCACCTCCCATAAAATTTCAATAAAAAATGGGATCAGCGATTGAGCCCATTTTCTTTTAAGCCTCAGTGCTCTAATCTGAGTCCTACCAATCTATCACACATCCAAATTTCATTGAGTTCGATTCAGTTGCTTAGTGGTAAAGAGAACATAAACGAACAGATAGAAAATCTCAAAAAAATCCTATTCCGAAAATCCCCACAAACCTACTTAAAATGTGTGTAAGTATACTGCATCAGCTACTCAATATGACGTGAAAAGCTTTACAGAAAAGTCTTTGTGTAAAATATTTTCCATGAGCCTCACGTTGTACCACTTAAGCCGTTCCTCCCCAACATACAAGCACGTGACCCGACTTCAGACGAGAGCTGTCGCCCACTCAGAGCCAATCACTGGAACAAGCCGATCAAGTTACCGTCGTCGTCTCGTTTACCTCTTTATTTTTATGTTAACGGGGAAATAATAATATGGGTTGGTAAAAGCTTATACATGTTAAGTCCCTCCGTGTACTAAATGTTGATGAGGCACTAATGCCAAATATAATATTATGGTTATGATGGCGTTTCTTAGGAATTGAGAGCGAGATTCTTAAGAATTTAATGTGTTTTTAAATCAATAAATTTAAAAAACTAGTTAAGTACAAATTTGAGCATCTCTATGTTTTTTGAGTAAAGCTATCTGTAATTTATTTCTGGCGGGTTGCTCATAAATTCATTATATATCAGAAAGCTGTAAGATATAAGATAAGTATATTAGTCTTTGTGTACAAACGATACTGAAACTTATCCTATTAGTACATTCTGGTAGGGTTTGATACTATTAACAAATTGTTTTAGACACAAAGTGCTTGTCAAAAAATATTCAAACCACAAACACATAGGTCGACTCTAAAATTTTGCAGCTGAAATAATTTACAAGTGTGTTTTTTTTCACTAGTGCATAAGCTTTTTCTAGTTTTTTTCTGGAGATAAGTCTTGTAAGTTTGTTTGTTAGTAAGTATGTATGTATGTATATATGTATATATGTATGTATGTATGTATGTATGTATGTATGTGTATATGTGTATATGTGTATATGTATATATGTATATATGTATGTATGTATGTATGTATGTATGTATGTATATATGTGTATATGTGTATATGTGTATATGTATATATGTATATATGTGTATATGTATATATGTATATATGTATGTGTGTATGTTGCATGTGTAAGTTTGTATTGTACGGCAATCTAAAAATTATTTCGTATCAAAGGCAATACTTTTAAATACTTACATTGCAATTACATTTTTAATTTCGCCTTTAAATCATAAAAAGATGTCATTAATGGTTTATCTGATTTCAAAATCGTAGCTGTATTGAAATTGAGCTTCCAGAGTTACCCCTCTGGACTAAAGTGGTTTTATGTATGTCCCATACGTTGTACATTACCAGCTTTAACTTAAAAGTCAATTAAATTAAAGGCCAGAGAAAGAATAACATACTTCCATTGCCAGTTCCTGATGAACTATAAGAAGTAAAACAGGACTGGGAAGGGGATTTAAAAAACCGGACAAGTGCGAGTGGGACCCGCGCACGAAGGGTTCCGTACCATTATCTATAAAAACGGCAAAAAATGGCTGTGAATGTTTCAAGCGCCTACTTGTTGTCGTTATTAATATCGTGACAGACGGACAGCAAAGTCTTAGAAATAGGGTCCCGTTTTTTATCGTTTGGGTACGGAACCCTTAAAATTGAGTATTAAACTGTAACTAGGACTAAGGACTAGATGCAATACACAAGTGGTTGAACAGCTGGAAGATAAAATTGTATGTCACAAAATCAGTGCAAACTACATTTACTATCAGAAAAAGAAACTGTCCACCTGTAAAACTGGGAAATAATATTTTACCACACAAAACCTGTGTCAAATACTTAGGACTCCACCTGGACCGTCGCTTGACCTGGAAAGAGCATATCAAGGCTAAGAAAGAGGAAATTTCCCTAAAACATAAAAATTTATACTGGATGCTTGGTCGCAACTCAAGACTCTCTTTGGACAATTAACTGTTGATTTACAAAGTAGTGTTGAAGCCGGTTTGGATGTACGGTATACAACATTGGGGAAGCGCAAGCAACTCCAATATAGCTATCTTGCAGCGCCAACAAAATAAAATTCTACGTGCAATAGCTAACGTCCCATGGTTTGTCACAAACTCTGAAATCCATCAGCAACTGCTCATCAGCACAGTCAAAGAGAATATAGCGGGGGGAATATATCCGGAATGTAGCGGGAAAATATAAAAAGCGACTAGCCAATCACCCCAATGAGCTACCGCGACAGCTCACACTACGGAACTATATGTTACGCTTAAAGTGGCACAACATTATGGCGTTAAAAGATAGGCAATGAAATTGCGTAATTCCCGAGTAGATGTCCTCACTGGAGGCACACTCTGCATGATAACTAACGAAGAACTCATCTGCTCATAGTTCTGGGACTGATTGCAGATAATACCCACAGAAAAAAAAAACTGTAACAAATATGTATACGGATACGGAACTGAAGAATAAACGGAACCCTTGGTGTACGAGTCCGATTTACGTTTGACTGCTTTTAAAAACTTTTTATTTATATCAGGCAAAGAATATAAGATAAATTTGAACTTTATCTTCAATATAAACAGTAAATAAACAAAGATAAATAAGTTAATAAAATCTTTTCGTCATAAATCATTTGTGCCTACATCTTGCACCTTGGCACTAATCGCTAATTAATGGTACTTTGAAATATATTTTTTTTCAACAACTTCATGATTCAAATTAGTTTGGATAATTTTTTCTATAACAATGTACAGTTTATTTTTTTCTGTAAAAATGTTGTATTGATTTATTTCAGCTTAGGCTCTCTAATATCTTTATAGAAAGGAAAAACTCAAAACGAATAACGTACGTATGCCCATAGCCAAATAGCACAAACCGGAACCCTTATAATTTCATCATATCTGTCCGTCCATTTTAATTAATGGATGGATGGATGGAAATGTTTAAGGATGTGTTGAATATCACAAATTTACACGAAAAACCGTTGATAAACTTGCTCCAGACAATATTTTTTGTATAAAACAGTATAAAAAACAACCGACGATGTAACATAGCATATTTATTTGGATTACTAACTCTAAATTATAAACAATCATTTAACTTAAGGTTATTGTAGAGAAAAGAAATTAAGATTTACGGCTTACTAGTACCTATTATGGAATGGAAACATAGACTAAAAGATATCGTGGAAGACCTAAAAGAAAGTATACCTACTGAACAACAGAAAGAGGATGTAAAAGAAGAAACTTATAATAGTGTGAAGGAAATGGGATTGGACAGAACAAACTGGAAATAGCCTAGTGCTTTAATAATGGATGGAAATTGATGAAGTATTATTGTTTAGCTCGGCAATCGTGTTTCGGTACATTACCATTTCCACGCGCGTAGGTATTGTTCGAATTTTAGTTTATTCCTATGGTATTGTGTACCATTCAAAAGAACATAAGTACGAGCTCGGCAATGGTACTAGTAATTTATTTAAAAACGTTTATCATTGGAGTTGAAGAACCGCAATGCTGGTTTGTTATTGATTACAATTAAATGAAGGTAATATGGCGCTTTAAAATTTAAACACCATGAGTTTCTTTTCGTTTGGCGCCTGTTCGTCGAATACTAGCACCCTAGCCTCTTTATCTCTGCGGCAACAGGATGTTTATTAAAACCTCAATTTTGACATCTGTTAACTTAAAAACCTTCCTTATATTTCTTTATTTAGCTTGCTAAATGCTATATAGTCTACTGCTATAATTTCTGATTCGCGCTTACAATGATTAATACCACAAATTTATCTCCCTGGAGAAATCTAGTCAAGTTTTAGTGTAGAACTTGATTAAACTATCCGCTAAGTTCACCAAATATTGCTACCCATATAATTGTATTTCCGTGCCCAGAGTGCTCCAGTACGTGACTGGGATAAGTGTCACGTGCTACGCAGTATGAGACGTCCGAATGTAGGTCAGCTAAGATACTACATACAATAAGTATGATACACAATATTTTACTATTTACACATAAAATAAATGTTTTTGAAAAACCTCTTTTATTACTACCCAGTCAATTTTGAAAAGGTTATGAAACTGTTATTTAGCATTGCTTAAATTATATCTTCTACTGATGTGACAAAAAGGTACCTACTAAAAATACTCTGCAGTTCTGTCTTGCTACTTTGTTAGATCAATCATAATTAAGATAGATAGATAGGTGATTTAAAGGACTTGATTTTAAATAAAATATCGTTGTGTAGCTATTATTGAAATATTTCTTATTCCAGAAATAAAGCTTTGAAAGTTTTATTTATTAATATTTACCAATTGGTTGAGCTTTAAAACACCATGTAGTTTATATTGACAGTATTTGATATAAACAGTGTGCATATGTATCTACTGCTCTATGTTTGTATATGTATGTATATGAATATACCTACATTTTTATAGTGGTAGTTATTCAGATTTAAGGACCTTTAACGCTTCACATGGTGTGCCCCCTCTATGTCATTTGAAAAACAATAGACAATTAAAATATGATTTGAATTCCGTTTTTTTTTAATTTATCTATGAATATACATTGTAAAGCTTATTTGTTAAGAATTTTAATACAAAATATGTATTTATTAGTTGTATTTTCCTATAACATTATATTTCGTTTGTACTGTTTTATAGTTACTATTTTACAAAGGGTACCTATTGGATGCCAGCAATAAACCAGTATTGTAATTAGTTTGTAAACCAAACTGGGATTAATTCTCTTGACGATCCATTAGTGTTTCTAGAAAGAAAGAGGTCCAATGGCACCCTAAAATTTATATTTCTTTTTTAACATGATTTCATTATAACTACACTAATCAACTTTACTAACTACACTATCGTTTAATTAATTAGTAGTCCAACTGTTAAGCATATACCGTATATTTGAACCAGCTACAATCTATTGATTATGATACAGATAAATTATGGCCTCAAGTGTTTTAGGAATCAATATCTAGGTCTGCAGCGTGACAGTTTTTTATTTAATTGTATAAGTTATAACATAATTATTATAAATGGGATTAAAACTTAATGAAAACATTTTTTTGGGATTTTTGAAAACTACAGACACATATATTCGGCTTGATGTCATGTCGCCAAAATTTTACAGTATTTAATCAGTTAATGTCAAAAACAAATGGGAAACACATTTGTATGACGCACGCTACGAGGCGCCGGAACCGTATTCTTTTAAGACTCCAGTTTGCTGGAAAACTTTCAGTTAACAATTTTCTATCATATAAATCTTATTCTTCAGAAGTCACGTCATGTGACTAAGTAGGCATTAGCCCGGATATATGTGACGCGTGACCTAAATTTCACTTATCTTTACACGGTCAAATAGAACTATTATGAGCAACCTTCCGTTTCTTTTTGTTGAAATGAATTTTTGCAGTTAGCAGTTACTTTTAAAAAGTGGGGGGAGGGGGACAAGATCATGCTGGTATCTGAGTACACCTGCCCAAAGTTGGCAACAATACTTCAAGAAAGCTTCCGGAGCTAATCGTATGGAGATCAATATACTTTATTTTTCTGTTGTGATTTATTTATTTGGAACAACAAACGGTTATACAGTATGATTTACTACATATGTTAAGTACATCAACATTTTTACGTAATTGAATAAACAACAACGTTATCCACTTATTAACTCAGGTAAATATTTATTATACATATTATTGTTCACTTAGGTAATTGGTTAAGTAATATTAAAAAAAAAAAATTTCGAGACAAGTTAAGTAAAGAAATTGTTTAAGTTCTATAGCTAAATGTAACTTATTTAATTGATGCTAGTCTTAACATTATAAATAATTTCATATAAACCAAGAATATGTACACAGTACATACATAAATATAAATATATAAGTATACATAAATAAATAAAAAGAATACAATAAAATACAAATGTAGACATAATACATATACAATACATAATATTTCATCTGTAATATGTTGTATGAATATTATTAATTAAGTACTTTTTAATGATTGCTTGCTGATGAATTAATTGTGTCTATGTTATTGAATTTGATATTGTAAGAGTTAACTGTAAGGGCGCTTAGTCCTGCATCTTGTCAACGTAACCAGTTGATGTTGACGAGCTTTTCGTTGCCCTGCTGCGCTGTGAGGAATTTTTTAGGCTAGATTATTGTGAATTTTCATGAAATAATACTTGTTATGACAAATATTGTATAAAAACATTGTGTCGAGGAGCAATCTGCTAGATTGTAATGACATTAATGAGAACTTCCCCAATAGCTGATCGTAGGGTAAATAGCGGTGGAATAATCTGTAGTTTGTAATACGCAAGAATTTATATTGCAAGTTTTCTATGAGTTTGTTATATTTGTTGTAGTAGGGATTCCAGATGGGGACTGCGTATTCTAGGATGGGCTTTTTAAGTGAGCAAAATAGGTAGATGTACGTTTTAGGATGCTTAAACTCTTTACTAGCTCTGAGGACAAATTCGAACATTTTATATGCTTTGTTTACTATATTTTCAATGTAGTTTGCTATCGATGAAGAGCCCTAGATTTTGACTGAGCTGACATTATTTAGCAAAGTCTTACATAGAGAATAGTGAAACTTAATTACGTTTTTTCTTGGTGATTGTTATAATTTTACATTTTGAAAGGCTTAAAAAGAGCTTATTGCGTATACAGTAACTTAATAGTCTGTCTAAAACACTTTGAAATTTATAGCAATCATCTAAACTACGTATTGAGCAGAACTCTTTGACGTCGTCAGCATAAAGTTGAAATTTACAGTGCTTAAAGCATTCTGCAATATAATTTATGTAAATAATAAATAGCAGAGGTCCTAAAATAGATCCCTGAGGGATTCCTGATGTTGTATTTATTATTTTTGATTTGTATCCCCTAACAACAACTGTTTGTGTCCTGTTAGTTATATAAGATTGAAACCAGCGAAGCAGACTACCCCTAATTCCATTAAAGGCAATTTTTTTCATTAATATTACATATACTACATCTACTTGTGTATTATTGTCCATTGATTAGAATAAATGCGTATTATACGACATAAGGTTGGTTACTGTCGACCCTTTTTTTAGTACAATCGAAGTTTTATTGGAGTTGCTTGAGTGTGTCATGCTCTCTCAAAGTGTCTCTGCGGTGGTGGCGTGTGTGTCGGGTTACATTCCCTAAAACATGGTTGAGCAAAGCGATGGCCGATTCATGTGTCATACTCGTGAACGGGTGCCGCCTGTCGAGGCTGGTCTGCTCTTGCAAACTTCTTTCTATTCTTAGTATTTAGTCTTACTTTTTTGTTTTGTTCATTAATACTGTAAGACATTGATTATTTCTTAGTGATTAATACATAAACTGTCTTTTTTTGATATTAGATATTTTTTAATGTTGTGCTTGTGCTTTATATTTCATGTTTTTTATGTTTGTGATGGAAAGTGTCCTTTTATGATAGGGAGGGTATTTTCCAATATTTTAATTGGACGCTGTAAGAGAAAGGGAGAAAAGAAATGCCCTTGCTGAGTTTCTTGCCGGTTCTTCTCAGTACAAGGTCTCCCGCCCTATAGACTTACGAACCGATGACGTAGTGACATTCATCAGTGCTTAATTATTGTAGCCTAAACTGAATAAATTATATTGAATTTGAAATTGAATTTAACAAATCCATGTTGTTCTACGAGAAAAGTGTTATGAATAATAGAATATATCTGATTATGCACGAGTTTTTCAAATAGCTTCGACAATACGAACAAAATTGAGATGGCACAATCGTTTTTGAGGCCTGTTTTAAGTATTCGATGACAATTGCAGTTTTCCATATTTCAGGAAAAGTGCCATCAGATAGAGAACCATTGAATATTATATATGATGGTTTGCATATAGAGTTTGCAGTTTTTACAAAGGAAAAGGGAGGTATTCCATCTGAATCAGCTCCTTTATTTGGAAACATTTTTTTTAAGCCCCACTAGAATATTGTCCATAGTTAGAGTGACGTGGTTAATGTGGGTTTAAAGAAGTCGGAATGTTGTAGGTCATTGTGATGAAAGGAAGAAGTATCAGATGGTTCGTATGCAGAGCTGAAGAATTAGGCTAATAGATTACCGACATCATCCAGAGATTGAGATTGATCTTGTTTATAGTGGGCATTTTGAGGTACGCTTTCATTGTAATTGCGATTCTAAATATCCCAAAAATGATTAATATTTGATATCAATATAATTCATATATTTTACACGTGGTTTGGATTCCCGCACGATACAAATATTTATGTTATGTTCATATGTGTTTGTCTTGAGGCTGAGTGTTTCCTATGTATAAGATGCAAATTTTTGTATCTAGCCGCCGAAAATGTGGTGGTGGCGGCGGGGGGAGTTTAGGCGCAGTACCTACCTAATAAGCGCCGCCAATTGTTTAGAACTAGGTATATGCTATTTCTAGAACTTCATATATATTGTATCTGGAATGTATCTTTGAGTTGTAGATAGCGTTTCTGATAAAAATAGCCACTTTTAGCAAACTCGCTGTCTACAACTCACAGATACATTTAAAAATAATATATGAAGTTTATAACTAAAAAATGTTTATAACTAGTTCTAAATAATTGGTCTGTGGCATTTTTGAAATAGGTTTTGTACAAAGAAGGAATAAAGAATATCGTTTGGCGGTGCTTGTTAGGTAGGTACTGCGCCTTAAGTCTCCCGACGAAAAACAGATAATGACAAACATGTTTGTGTACGCATGTGTCACTTTGTAACAATTTTATTAGTGATAACTGAGTATTTTTGTTTTTTTTTTATAAAAAAACAGGATATGTGCCACGTTTAATTAATGTTTATCAATTGCGTAAATTGTTAAAAGATGATTCGGAGCGCCTCTCAGCGTGCTTTATATAAACTTATTTCTTACTTATTTTTGACACTTGCTGATCAAACACCACGAAATTGTTATCTGTATAAATATCTAGTTCTGCAGCGTGCCATACTCGAATTTCTTAGACACAATAAAGATTACGAGTTTGAAATTGATTTGATTTTGATATTTTGGTATATCAGGTATAAGTAGGTTTGTAAGGCCTGATCAATTCCGTAATTTTTTGTTATTACATGACTAAGTCACCATTTCGATTCTTCTTTTATAAAAACTTTAACACGGATATTAAAAAAAAGTGCAAAAATGGAACGTTTTGGGAAAACTAAATAATTCGTCATATCTGCCTATACATGTGTTAGTATAATTCTTAAAATATAAACTGCTAATAATAATACTCCTATCTTATTATGTGTAAAAGGTTTTAAATAACTATAATATGAAAAATGCCGAGAATATATAGGCGTATTTACACCATACTCCTGTTACTATAATATGATATTTAATAAACAATTTTGTTTGAATTTAAAGTGTGTATAACTTTATATGGACACGTTATCTGACAGTTTTTTTATTATTTTAAGACGCCGATCTAAGCCAATTTCTCAAAAAAGGTCTATCTTACTTATTCTAGATTGACGAAGTGGTACTACTTACTTATTCTAGATTGACGAAGTGGTACTACTTACTTATTCTAGATTGACGAAGTGGTACTAACTACGGATCTGAGAAAAATACAGAGGCTGGGGGAAGGCATAGCCTGAAGAAAAAATCGAACAGAGTTTTAAAAAACTCTTTGAATTTAAGAAAAAAATCTTGAAAAGGCTCTAAAATAAGTTTACTTGTCGTAGATCTCGATATTTTGTAAGGATAATATATATTTTTTTTTTATACCACTAAGGTAACTAAACAAGCTGTACGGTCCGTCTGATGATAAACGGTCACCGTAACCTATGGACGCTTGCAACACCAGGGGTACCACTTGCGCGTTGCCGACCCTTCAGAAATCTAATAACTTCTTTCTTGAAGAATTCCATACTGTAGTCCTTGCAGAAAACCTTGGCAGGGAGCTCATTCCACAACTTAAGCGTTCGCGGGAGGAAGTTTCTCTGAAACCGTACTGTACGCGACCATTTAGGTTCTAAAGTGTGAATATAAATTCCCTGTCGATGGCGAGCGGTGCGGTGGTAAAAGGTAGCCGTGGGCATCATCTCGAAAAATTCCTCAGAACACAACCCATTGTACAAGCGGTAGAACACACACAGGGAGGCAAAGTCTCTCCTCAGACTTAAGGGCTCGATACCGCAAGTGAGTTTGGAATCGTCAACAATTCTCACAGCTCGTCGTTGAACCGAGTCAAAAGGGCCAAGCTGGTATCCGGGTGCACCTGCCTAGAGATGGCAGCAGTACTCCATACGGGGCCGAACTTGCGACTTGTAAAGTAACAACCTTTGCCCCGACGTAAAGTACTGCTTCGCTCTGTTGAGTACACCAAGTTTTTTGGACGCTAGCTTCACCTTATCTTGTAAATGATCTCGGAACTGAACATCGCTGGAGATGTCGTCACCAAGGATCCTAATGCTCTTGGAGATGGAGAGGGGAGTGTTCTGGAATTGTGGGACTACAGCGGTTCTTAGCGGTAAACGCGCACACTTGTGTCTTTGTAGGGTTGAATCGGACCAAGTTTACCCGTCACCAGTCAGCGACCTTGGACAGTGTGGTCTCGATTTGAGACACAAGTTCCCTGCGGTTTTCCTCCACAACGGACAATTTTTTTTATTGTACTACAAAGATATTTTTGCGTATTACAGGGAACATCGAACAGAATTCAGATATAGCGCCTAGTGTTTTGCGCTACGTAAATTTGTAATAAGAACAAAGCGCTTTATTTTTAAATCTGTATTTGGTGCAACTCTGTGCCTTATTGTGACAGGCCACTTTTAGTCTTTTTAGGACTTATTAATACTTTTGCCAAATATTCGGCTATTTGGCCAGGAAATCGCAGATAATTCGGTATTCGGCGTGTTGCCGAATATACTATTCGATGCAAGTCTAGTTATTAAATATTCTTTTAGTAATCCATACGGGCAACCCTGGTTATCTTTATATATATATATATATATATATATATATATAATTCTACTGTACGTGTGTACTCCACCTAAACGGCTGAACCGCTTACATTTACTTGAACTTATCCTAAGTTATTATGAAGCGTGCTGGTCCTATGTTTAAAAACTCTCACTCGGCCGCGACTTAGCGAGTCTAAGCTCTACTACCTAAATAGGTTATTGGGACGCGCGGGGCGGTATTTATACTAGCTTCGCTCAAACGAGCAAGATAGTTCGCGTATACCCCAGTCTCAAGTCTACCATAAGGCAATTTAAAAAAGTTACGCGTCCATCAGCTTGATAATGTTAAAATTAGTACTGTGCATACAATAACTTAGAAAATGATGTCAGTAATAAAAATATTATCTTCTAAAAATCACATGGATAATAACAATGACAAACTAACTGACAATAACGACTTAAGTTATAACTTTCAGTAACATTAAGTTTTTTTAAGGCGTGATTAATGATGGTAGGTAAGCTATTGATTAATGGAAAAACGTTTTGAGAAAAAAATATACTCTATTTCCGTGGTTGGTCATTTGAAAATAAAACTACGGTTTTTAGGGTTCCGTACCCATATAGGGTAAAAAGCGGGACCCAATCACTAAGATTTCGCTGTCCGTCCGTCCGTCCGTCCGTCTGTTGCGAGGCTATATCTCATGAACCGTGATAGTTAGACAGTTGAAATTTTTACCATAAGATATATTTCTGTTGCCGCTATAATAACAAATACTTAAACAGAATAAAATAAATATTTACGGGGGCTCCCATAAAACAAACTCGATATTGATAATATTGATAACGACAACAGGTAGACGCTTGAAATATTCACAGAATATTAAGTTGTGTATTCACTTTAAAAATAAATAATTTAATTATAAACATAGATATGGGATACATGGATATTGAACGGAACCCTTCGTGCGCGAGTCCGAAATGGTCACGCACAATGCGGTTCAGAGGAACTTCCTTTCGGAAAGCTTAAGTTGTGGATTGAGCTCCCTGACAAGGTTTTCTTTAAGGACTACAGTATCCCTTCTTCAGGAAAGAAGTGATCAGATTTTCAAAAGGTCCGCAACGCGCAAGTAATACCCCTGGTGTGTTGTAAGCGGCCATAGGCTACGGTGACCTCTCAGGTGACATTGGCGGACTGAGAGTTCGTTTGCAATCTGGTGGAAAAAAAAAAGTATTATAAAATTACGGTTAAATTTTTTTTTCTCCATACTATATTTACATATATATTTGTGATTTGTGTACAAAAACATTACATTTACCAGAGTCTGTTATGTTATGTCAAAAGCACATTAGAGTTTCAGCGCCAGAGCTTTTCAAAGCTCACTTCATTATATTGTACTTTGATGCATAACACACGTGAATACTCGCTAATGGCTTCGCAGTTGAGGAAATGGTGTATCTCTGAAACACAGATTTTGTAGGATAATGAGAGTTGAGAGATGTTAGGCTTTTACGAATGCCTATGATGATATATGATGTGACTGATACAATATTATTTTTGATTGTATCCTAGCCGTAATTTTTTTTCCATACAAAATGAACTTCACCAAAGTTCCCTAAATTATTTATTACTTGCAGCCTCTTCGCTGGTTTTTTTAGTCATATTTAAGGCTGGGATAGTATTGAATAAATTTATTTAATTGAAAGATATATTTTTTCATGATATTTTCATTCTTAAAAACAAACATACATATGAAAATATTATAACTTATATTTTTTTTTCTGTTTTATTCATAAATATCTTACATATTATAATAAATTTTACTATAATAAATTTTTACACACAACATTTGATGTGTTGTGTTTTGTGCAAACACGGATAAATTTTTCGCTTGACCGATTCGAAAATAGCAACATACTCATAGAATAGGCCATGACAGAAACAAGGTTCTTTAATATTGACTCCGCACTATTGGAACTTTTGACCTTGTGCATTATTAATTGTTATACTATAAGCTAAGTTAAGTGGAAATTGTAATCGTTTGAAAAAAAATAGTAAATCATTTGAAATTAAAAGGATTCTCGATATAAAAACAGAGATTCCATTATTTTTGTCGGGTAAAATTACTGCTTCAATACCTAATATGATATTGTGCCATTGCATTATTTTGGTGACTTAAGATTTCTGTGATTAAAAACTAACTGAAGCATGTTTTCTTTTCTATGCACTGACTACTGTTGTTGGCCACAGATGGCCTTACCAATAACACGCGGACTAACTTTTGCTGCGGTGCTGCTTGCACTCTGCTGCGAAAGGTTTGGGCTGCTTGCACAAGGGTGCCCTGAACACAAACCTCAACTTGGGCAACCGCTGTTAAAAACTAAATCTGACAAAATATTACCACCGTTTTGGAAAAGCAAAGGCGTTCTGAAGAGAAGAAACGGCAAGAAGCTCTTCAGCCTTCGCCTTTTATAATTATTGATAAAATGTAACTAGTCAAAGCGCCTAGGTATATTAGTGTACCCAGTAAGCCTGGTATATCGCGCTTGAATGGTGTGTCTAAGCTTTTTAAAGGCAAATTTTAATGATTACCCCGGGGCCAACAAAAGTACAGTTTATTTATGTAGAGCCTTTGATTTTTTGCAATAATTACATTATAAATCTGTATATAGGTGCACACTGCACATGAGATACTTGACTGTAATATTTTATCAGAATCGATGGAAATAAGGTAGGATTATTTTATTATTGTTATAATAATTTATTTGTTTAAATATATGAATTGCAACATTACAGTTCAGAAAACCAATTCGTTACAATATTATTTTCTTACATTTAATAAAAACGAAACACACAAGACAAAAACAAAGAAAAGAAAAAAATTCTTACATACGTCGTTCTAGCATGCTCTTACACTCCAACATCAATCTCAGCTCTGCTGTCACAAACAGATGACAGTGTGGTGCTGCCTCGAGTAGAGCTCGCAGTGCTGCGTGCACGCGCGGGATCGGCGACAATCGGTACAAGTTAGTGCGGGATACAGCGACTTTTAACAACGGACGTTTGCGCATCCTCAAATATGAATCTGGTGCAAATAACTTTAATGTTCTTCCTAGCAATTCAATGTCGTCAATTCAATTTTGTTTCTTAAAATATATACACAAAGAATTTGACTAAAGCCATAGATCTTCTTAATTCTAATGAGTCGAAACCTAAATGCCCCTGCAAAAACTGGGTAGGATACAAAAACGGATAATAATAGTATTTTTTTATACACACAGCGAAGAAATTTTTTTTGAACGCGTTCCATCATGAGTATATATTTATTCTCATGAGGACTCCACACCACTGTATTCGATTCTAATACACTCCGGACAAGGGAAGTGTAAAGCGCGCATGTAGCTTCGGTTGACAAAGGAGCGGCATGGCGCAGAAGTTAGTCACTTTGAGCTCTGCCTCTCTGCCATGGCGACGTCGCCAGCTACGTATCCATATAGTTCATATAGAAATGTATCGGCTTTCACTCACTTGGCGACGCTTTGGCAACGTCGCTAATTTGGGAGCGTAGCCACGATTTACGGCTCCCTACGTGGCGACTTGGTGCTCTGGCAGCCTGGCGACGTCGCCACTAAAATGTATGAGCATAAGCTGCAACTCACTCACTCAGTCGCTAACAGAACGCCATTTTGGACGCTCGCTAATATTATAGTACATTTGTGTAACGTTGAAAAAATGAGTTTCAATACCGAAAGATGTATCGTGGAAATTCAAAACCGTCTGCGCTCATGGGATAGTGCATCGAATGATTATTCTGACATTTTCAGGATATTTTCTTAAATCTCTATATAGTTTTAAAAAAACACCATTTCGGCTGCGATACGGTATTAAAGGATGAACCCATAGTTTGCCTTTTTTCTTCTTTTCTCTTTTTATTTTTCTTCGACGGCGATATCCTCTACATCCATTCCTACGACGTCGTCAAATTGACTGAAGAGTAGCCATGGCTACTCTGTTTGGCGACCTTTGGATGCCATAGGTAGCCATGCTTGCGTCGCCGGCGACGTTGCCATGGCATCCCAGTGAGGCAGAGCTCTGCGCACATGTTGACGGAAATTGAGCTGAGAGTCATTATAAGAATGTAACACATGGACATGAAGGAACATGACGAAACTATCGAAGATCGGTATTCACTAGACGGGACGGCATCCCCAAGGATTTTTAAGAAACTTAAGATTTTTAAACTTTATTTTAATATGTTTGTTACTCTTATTTCTTTACAGTAAAAATCCTATCATTATATGCCTTAACATATTGCGCCAGTCATAAGGTTTCTGTTTTAGTCACCTGGCTACGGAACTGTAAAGATGTTTTAGTATAGTTGAGGATATGTTAACATGCAGACTTACCTTACTACGTGTGTGAAAGGTACCTTACTACGTGTATGAAGTAGGGGTTTCTCAAATAAAATTGGACAGAGTTTTACCTTACGCTTTATTTCTTTAGTTAACACCCAACGACAATGAATTTAAGCAGTTTATGTTTGCTTTTTTATAACAAAACATTATCGTTTTAGTACTTTTATACAATATTCATAAAATCTACTAAGTGGTTTGACAGAAATAAGAAAATGTTTTATTCTAGAACACAAAACAATTTCGATGTTTTAAATACAATATCGATATAATTAACTCAGTATGTAAGCAGAAACTAACATTGTATATTTTTTTTTTATTTGTAATATTTTATGTTATATAGACATTACCGTTTTCCAATTTGTTCATACAAACCCTCTTAACTACACAACACACACTATATACTATAAAAAATATAAAGAGAAACCGAAAAAGAAAGCACATTAAAAAATAAAATCAAATTATGCGTATGAAAAAATCGATAAAAAAAAACAACAAACGGTAAGAAAATACTTATTATCTAATTACAAGGCCATTTATTAATTATAATTTTTTGAAACTCATTAGGAGAACAGGTAAATAAGTCGAGTCCAGGATTTTGACTGACAATACTATTAATTTGGCGCAGTGCTCGAGGAACTAGTGCCTGCCATCCCAATGCGGTCCTACTCTCTGTCTTTGCGAACAGTCTGTGACGACACGTGACGGGCTCGCAAGTAGTTGTCAGGTACACGCAGATTGATTATCGACAAAATCTGCTCGTTGGTCTTGTGCCCTCTAAATACAGCAAACAAGTACCCTAAAATCGCCACCTGGCGACGCACCTCAACCTTATTATATCCTACCATTCCCAAAAGAAACATAGTTGGATAAATATTAGGATACCCTGCAAAATAACCGTACTGTTACTGTTTCCAACACAGCCACGTAACAAACTTTTTTTGGATTTTTTCCACCATAAGTACATATTAAGTTTCATGTGAATTTCAGACAATTGCATTTGATTCTAACTTACTTCGGACTAATGAGTTGTAAAGCGATCTTATGGTAACTAAGTTTTTGAATTGAGATTGGCGCAATACAAACCCAAGTGCTCTATAAGCAGCGGCACATACTTTTTCAATGTGATATTTAAACGTCATATCATCGCTCAACGTTACTCCAAGATCCCTAACCGAGCTTACCCTCGGAAGAATAGTATTATTTAATCTATAGTCGCTCAATACTGGGCAGTTTGATCTTGTCAAAGAAACAGTATAGCATTTAGTTTTATTGAACATGAGTTTATTTTTTTCACCCCATTTTTTAATCCGCTCAAAGTCCTGCTGCAACAGAGTGCAATCCGAAATGGTATTAATTTCCATGAATAATCTCAGGTCGTCCGCAAACAACAAATAGCGGGCTGCATTGACTGTTCTGGGCAAGTCATTTATAAAAATTAAAAATTCTAAAGGTCCCCCTTTAGAATTACTCCCTTGACTTACTCCTGAATGAGTGAAGTATTGATCAGAGATGAGGCCCTCATACTGTACATACTGTTTCCGGTCACGAAGGTAACTAGAAAAAAATTGGAGTAATTTTTTAAATCCAACAGCGGCAAACCTACTTAAAAGTATGTCATTATCCACAACGTCAAAGGCTTTTCGAAAGTCAAAGTTAGCTGCGTCTACATGAGAATCGAAGTCAACTGCCCTAGTCGCATATGACCAAACATCTAATAAGTGTATGGCAGTAGATCGCCCCGTTCTAAATCCATGCTGTTCCTCCGCTAGCTGAGTTTCAATTTGACGACTAATTTATCTTTGTAATATAGACTGAAACAATTTACAGAATTACGATAATACAGCTACTAGCCTATAGTCACCAACTTACGACCCTAAACTATTCCTTGGAACTGGCACGACTCTTGATAACTTCAATATGTCAGGATAGAAGGATTGTTCTAAACATAAATTAAATATATATGTTACGCTCAAAGACCGAAAACGATCATTGTGCGAAAAAACTGCTCACAACGCGTTGTGGTCATTGTAAAACATCCACACCGCGAAATTCGTGTTGTAGCTCTTATCAAAACGCTCACGACGCTTTGTGGCAATCACAGAAAGACCACATAGCGAAATTCGTGTTGTGGCTAGCAAAATGAAATGAACCTCGGTAATATTATAAATATTAGATCACAATTATCCAAATATCTAACACGTGTTTGTAATCAGTAAACGAAATCGAACAAATTCTGGTTCTTAAATTAAAAACGTAAGAAAATTAAAAGTTTTGACAGAAAACGCACACAAAAGCCGAATATACTCAAGGCATAATGAGTCAATTTAAGAAGTTTCACTGCAATATTCTAAGCGCAATTTGAAATGAAAAAAAAATGTTTTAAATTTCTTATCAAAAGTAAAGCTAGCTTTGGAGTAAGTTGCAATCTGTTGTAGGCTCTTCCTTTTCTGTCCTTTTCAATGAATAAATTAGCATTTTATCGTACTGGTGAATCTCCTTAAAAATCGCTTTCACTGAATGGAGGAAACGTTACGTAAAGAAAATAGATTGTGAATATTATTAAATCCAGATGAAAAGGTATCAATGAAAAAGATAAAATGAAAAGGTCGTTGTAAACGTGAGAAGGATTTTACCGAATCTTTTTTTAATTTTATCCTCTTCCAAAATCAATTTTACTAAGAGTTTAAAATAATTTAATTCTTTTTTCAAGCATGAATTTTAATGTAATTTGATTTTTTTTATAAACAAAACGAAATTTTTATTTATAACCGTTTTTAGAAAAATCATTTGTATTTGTGGCATTGTGTAAAATACAGGTAAAAAGTAACTTAAAGTTTGAATCATGCCTACATAGTCTCATGCCCTGCCGACAGAACTAAGCCGGGCTTTTATTCCACTTTTTTCAAAGTTAAACAAACTTGTTTTAAATTTTTAATAATTTCAATACCGGAGAGATAGTACGAAAGCTTTAAAAAATTTGCTCCCTTCGTTCAGCCGATTTATACACCGTGTTAGTCACACCGTGACAACAACTTTGGCAAAAAGTAGCATTTTCAGTTTATAAAAAAATTACAAAAAAGATTGTCTCGGAAATGGTAAGTTATAGTTTTTTTCATTTTTGTATCGGGTGGAAGCGCGCAATGTATTGCAAATGCGTGTTACTAACGTGCGCGCGGACACAGAATGTAGGTATAGCCGCACATCAATGCCTACTGCTTTATCTTTACCGTGGTGTGAGCTTGTGCCTATTGTGTGCTGTTGTGTAGGTACGTTGACCTTACTCAAGAATTTATTTTAAGCGTACCTTACAGCTGATTTTAAATTTTCATTACAGTTTTAGGTGAAAATAATAAACTTATTGTTTTTTATTCCTTTTTTATTTAAAATGGGGTTGTGATATACGGTAATAGTCATTATCAGTAAAAAAACGCCAAAAAAATACATAAAAATCATGAAAAGACCGACGTAGAATTCCAACGCTATAGGGTTCAGAATCATGTACTAAACCCATGTTTCAGTTTCACGATGTTCCTTACACCTTTAATATACTCGTATAAGGGGAATAATACATTTTCTTTTCGCTGTAAAATATGCATTAAATCCATATGCAAAAACTTTAATTAATTGACAAATCAATTCACTTAAACCTTTTTTAATCGAATCTACAATATTACAGGCAAAAACTGTTATTTTATTAGTCTCTGTAGATAGCAGTAAAAATCATCGTACAACTTACTATAAATTATAAGGTATAAGTTTCTGGGATGTTTTGCTCTTTGACAAGGTAAGTGCCGCTTTCGTTAACGCTAACCGTGTTCTGCGACGCGACCCTCGTCAATCTTATCGATGCTTTAAGCTACTCTGTCAAGTTGGCTAAACGGGTTAAAGCTCTCTCATTGTCGCTTTTCAAACGACTTCAAAAAACGAAGAATTTTTCAATTCGTCTGTATATTTTTTTTATTTTTATTACCTTTGTCGTTTACACGTTTACACTTCAACACAAAATCTAGTGTGTATACGCGACAATGTGTGCGAAGCGTCGTTGTCACAGGATTGTCACAAAAGGGTGGCGGGGTCGACTTTAGCCAGTGGTGAACAGCGGCATACTGCATGTAGCTAGAGTAGTTTAGAGTGGAAAAAGATATTTCAAACAACGAGACTTGTCAACATTTCTTCAAGACTAGATTTGCCATTTCTTTCTCATTCGAGCACCGCTGTTTTTCTCTTTACCGTGAGCCACTGTTCAGGCGACAAGCATTCCAGTATAATCTAGGTGTGGGAGAGTGTAATCACAATCACTTACTATCCTTCTTCATACTATGGTTCAGTGCTGTTACTTATAATACTCTTCTTATACTGTGGCTTAGTAGGCGGCTACAAGAAATAATCACATCACGTGTTTCATATCTGGTCTAATGCTGTCTGAGTGCCACAACGTGACACCCATAATACAGTATTTTCACAAAGCTTCAGTCTTTTAGGAAGATTAGCTTTGGTACTTGATAGAAAATTATTACGTGCTTAGATTTGTGATGCATGGAATTAAGATCAAAGAGTTTTCCCCCGTTATTCTACAGGGTTATTATGTAAACATAAAACAGTAGATCAACTGTGATCATTGAAACATTATTTAAACAAAACGCAGGTGACAGGAATATTTTGAACTTACCTAACTTGTTACAATATGTAGCTCTCTGTATTTAAGTATCTTCTGTAAAATAATATTATATAAAATGTTTTCTTGGGTTAGGACCTGGGAGTATATATTATTTTCACGTGGGCCGCCCGTCAACTCTATAGATAGATAATGGCCTAAGAAGGTAGTTGTACAGTAGCACGTAGTAGCTAGATGCAAAAGGCAAAGAACCGCGAGAAACTTAGTTGCTTTAAAAGTAACTGCAATTGTACTCTAATAGTCTCAATTTTTTAAGTTGCTTTAATAGTAACTGCAATTGTACTGCTATTGTCTCAATTTTTGTTGTTTTAATTGTAACTGCAACTGTACTGTTATAGTCTAAACTTTTTTAGTTGATTTAATATTAACTACAATTATACTGATATAGTCTCAATTTTCTAGTAACTGCAATTATACTGATAAAGCCTCAATTTTATTAGTTTCTATAATAGTAACTGCAATTGTACTGTTATTTTTCCTTTTTTTTTAGTTCCTTTAATAGTAACTGCAATTGTACTGTTATGGTCTCATTTTTGTTTAGTTTTTTGATTAGTAATTGCAATTGTACTGTTATAGACTAAATTTTTTTTAGTTGTTTTAATAGTTACTGCAATACTAATAGTCTTCATTTTCCTTTTTAGCGTCACGTTTATTTGATTGTGGGAAAAGCAGAATACATATACAATCCCCTGCGTTGATGGCATTTTTAGACTAACTTAACAGGCAAAGAAATCAGATGTCCAACAAAATTATTCGAATATTATTATTTTGTTAGGAGGCAGATAATATTTTGTTAGAAGGCAGATGTTTGTAGTAGGTATAAAGATACCTCCTATCAAAATAATGATAAGTCAGACATTAAGGCCAGTGATACATTTACACTCGAGGTAAGTTCATTGAAGTCAGGTAGAGCACTGGCAAGGAAAATTCAATTATACGGGTAGCGATCTTTGGTGAACTTCGGGCGCAGTTTAATTGAGTTTCACACGTAGCTTTTAACTAGCTTACTCCGAAAAGGCAAGTTCTACCTACTACCTATCAGTTGATGGTATTAGTTAATAATAAATGATATATACCGTATTCACAACTTGCGGATTAGGAAAATGGCTATGCATTAAGTGATCATAAACATACCTATATGTAATATACGCAAAAATATATTTTTAAACATTATTTATAGGTATACCTTCTTAAAACATAACCTCTATTTATATAATTTTAGGTACACTGGTATAATTTTATTCATATTGATACACGTACCTTGTATGTATATTTTTACAATTTGACGTTGTTAAATTGGATTTATTTTTTCAAAAAATTAGAAAGTGTAGTTTTGAGAAGCAATTTAAGTTGGAGAGGGTTTTTTAAAAAACTACGCTGCATAGTAAAAGCAGTAAAAAAATTCTATATATTCGTACAACCTAAACTAACGAAATGTATTTTTACAGTATAATAATGTGTGAAGTAACATTTGAAAGATTATATTATTTATCTCTTAATATCAACTTAAAAAATCTGTTTACGTTTTTAAAATGTTTATAAGCCAAACACTAAAATCTCATCTAAAACCTACCTATATAATGGGGTAAATATTTAAGGAAATTTTGATATTATCGAGCACGAAAGGTTCCGTACCATTATCTATACAAACGGTAAAAATGAATATATAAGTTTAAATTTTGTGAATATTTCAAGAATACCTGTTATCAATTTCGAGCAAAATCGAGCAAAAAAATCAAGTTTATTGTATGAGAGCCCCATTAAATATTTATTTTATTTTGTTTTTTAGTATTTGTTGTTATAGCACCAACAGAAATACATCTTCTGTAAAATTTCAACTGTCTAACTAACACGGTTCATGAGAAACAGCCTGGTGACGGACGGACGAACTGCGGGGTCTTAGTAATAGGGTCCCGTTTTTTACCCTTTGTGTACGGAACCCTAAAAAAGTGCCTTAAGGTACAGAATAAACTGGCCTACACTTGCTATCAGACTAAATACTTATTTAGTATCCGATACTTACTTACTGAAGGTTCCCCACACTGAATTTTGCGATTAACTAAGTATAAGATTAAGTATCATTAATATAAATAAATACTTTTATAGCGAAGATGCAGTCAAAAAATTAAACTCGAGTCAGGACTTGAACCTGCGACCCTTAGCAAAGATGTAGTTAGGATTTTCTTCAGTCAGACTTGTACCTCGGTAGCTCAGTGGTTGAGCACTTACACGGAATGTAAGGGTCGCAGGTTTAAGTCCTGGCTCGAGGTTATCCTTTTGACTGCATCTTTGCTATGAAAGTATTTGTTTATATTGATGATATATCCATGGATATGGCATGTATAATATATTTTCTTCTAAGAGTCTAACCTTCAGGGAGTCATCAACGAAGAGAGATTATTTCTATGTATGTTTTTTTAATTCCGAATTTGATCTTTTTATTACGTACCTACTCAAAGTTTTCTACAATTTATTTATTCAAAGAAACATTCTTCCATTGTAGTCGCATAAAAGCGCTTTTTGTTGAGATTTACCATTAAGATAAAATGCTAATTTACCCATTCAAAAGGAAGAGCTTTTTACAGACTGTAATTTGGATTTAAGCTCCTTTTATTTTGACTGATTTTCTTAAAATTTTATTTGCGAAATTCGTCTAAGGTCGAATTGTTTTGTTTAAAGTTGATTATTTATTTATACAGTCACTTAACAGAATTAATTAGTTATTGTAAAGATTAAGAATTTCTAATGCAAATTAATTTAATGTCTTGACTCATAGATAGCCATACATCTGAAAGAATATAGATGTAATTTTTTTAAATATTATTTTTAAACAAGCAAATAAAATGGAAATAAACCTAACAATAACTGGAATAACGCCACTTCTACTTCTACCATCGCACCGCTCGCCATCGGCAGGGAATTCATGCTCACACATTAGAAGCTATATTGTCACATGCGGTGCGGTTTTAGAGATACTTTCTCCCGTGAATGCTTAAGTTGCAGAATATGCTCCCTGCCAAGGTATTCTCTGAGGACTACAATTAGATTACTAAAGGTTCAGGAACGCGCGTCAAAGCTCCTTACTAACAAGCGTCCATAGGTTGCGGTGACCGCTTACCATCAGATGGACCGTTAGCTTTTGCTTACCACCTTAGTTTTATAAAAAGACTTTTGTTCATACTCACACCTAAGGACCTAAAAAGTTGTAGGCACATTACGGTTTCCGAGTAACAGTTCCGATGCTGCTTGGGTGCGCGAACAGCACGTCATTGTGTATTAAGTGTGGTAAAAAAAAATACTAACGAGAGGCCATTTAGAAGCCTTAGGCTTAAAGCTGAAGGCTTTAATGACTTGATTTTTCATTTTCCGTACCGCCCGTGTTACACACAATGTTTTGCATCACATTTGCAAGTGAATAAATTAAATTATAAATTGAATAAATAAATAAACTCTTCAAAACACAATTGAAATGGCGGGAATAGAAAAGAGAAAACCACACCACCGCTAAAAAAATTAAATGTTTTGGTTGAAGTTAAAACTTGTAATTGTTCGCTTATAGTGTGCGCATTGTTCATATTTTGAACAGGCAGCTTTTATATATACCTGATAAAATTTTAAAAGAAAAGGCCTGTGGGAGTAATTAAGGCCTTAGCACCCGCTGTGCCTGCACGTAAGGACACTGTTTACGAGCAAGTGTGATGAAAAAAAATTTGTGAAGACTGGGGAGCTGCTCTTACTAACTCTTAATTTCATTACTTAATTATTATGTTGGTTCACATCAGGCACCTTACTGTAAATCTATCAACTTTTTGAACTGGCAGCAAACGTCTCCTATCCGAACACTATAAAATTGAAGATATACAATTTTTTTTTCTCTCTCTCTATTTCTTGCTTCTCGTACCCTTAACGTTTTTATACAATAACACTAATGAGAGCTCACTCACCGAAAAGAGATATAATGTAACAAGATCAGCGTCCTTCGTGTACGACTTGTATTTTGAAGATGTTGATTAGTAGCTCCCCTGTGGGTGGGCTTTTTCCCGCCACCACGTCCGCGTGGACTCAAAAAATAAAAGAAAACTTTAAAACGATCATGGTTTTACTAACACATAGATTTGATTTTCATACAAATATACAACTTTTTTTATATATAATTTATAAAAAAAACAAAGCTTTATAGATCACGTCTAGGCCTTGTAAAGGGTTAATCCTTAATAACTAAAAAGGTTCTGTAAGTTTTACCTCTGTATTTCTGTTGAAAAATAATCATCATTACAATTGACAGTATTCCGCTGACATTATTGAACTATGTGAGATTTTAGAAAGATCCTAAACTATTTTGAGGAATCCTGGGTGTCTTTTAAGTAGTCGAAAGTACAAGACAGTCTTGAACGCCAGCAAAGCTATTTTATTCAAATCGATCAAAATATATAAGACTAAATAATAATAATAATAAATATTTTTAGACATTACAAACAGCGCCGTCTAGCCCCAAAGTAAGCAAAGCTTGTGTAATGTGTACCAGACAACGGATCATCATCATATCAGCCCATTGACGACCACTGCTGGACATAGGCCTCACCTAACTTTCTCAACAGCGTGCGACTCTGTGCCGCCTGTAACCAACGGCTCCCAGCTACCTTTACAAGGTCATCTGTCCATCTAGCGAGGGGCCGTCCCACGCTTTCCGGTTCGTGGTCGCCACTCGAGAACCTCCTTCCCCCATCGGCCATCGGTTCTTCGAGCTATGTGGCCTGCCCATTGCCACTTCAGCTTTGCGATTCGGTGAGCTATGCCGGCGACTTTAGTTCTCCTACGGATTTCCTCATTCCTGATTCGATCACATAGGGAAACTCCGAGCATAGCTCTTTCTATCGCCCGCTGAGCGACCTTAAGCTTTCGTATAAGGCCCATAGTTAGCGGCCACGTCTCAGTGCCGTAAGCCATCACTGGCAACACACACTGGTTGAAGACTTTTGTCTTCAAGCATTGGGGTACTAAGGATGAGAAAATAGTACGCAATTTTCCGAACGCTGCCCAACCGAGTTGGATTCGGCGATTAACCTCTTTCTCGAAATTGGACCTACCTAATCGAACAGTTTGTCCTAGGTATACGTATTCGTCAACAACTTCGAGTGTAGAGTTCCCAACTGTTATTGGAGTGGGTGCTACATGGCCATTCGACATGATTTTCGTCTTGTCCATGTTCATCTTGAGGCCCACTCGTTGGGAAGCTCTACTGAGACTTTCGAGCATTATGCTAAGGTCCTTCATCGATTCTGCCATGACCACAATATCGTCGGCAAACCGAAGGTGGGTAATGTACTCGCCATTAACATTGATGCCAAGCCTGTCCCAGTCCAGAAGCTTAAAGACATCTTCCAACGCATTTGTGAACAGTTTCGGACATATGACATCTCCCTGTCTCACATCTCTCTGCAGTTGGATCGGTTTCGAGTTCTGATCCTGGAGACGGACTGACATGGTGGCGTTATCGTTCAAGCATCTCAATTTACCGATGATCAATACGGCATCTCTGTAGAGCCTGTAGCACTGCCCATGTTTCCACCGAATCGAAGGCTTTCTCATAGTCCACAAACGCTAAGCAAAGGGGCCGATTATACTCTTCTGACTTCTGTATAATCTGCCGCAGCGTATGTATGTGGTCAACGGTACTATAGCCTCTTCGGAAACCGGCTTGTTCGGGATGCTGGAAGTCGTCGAACTTGCGAGCGAGACGGTTTGTAATTACTCTTGAAAATAGCTTATAAACATGACTCAAAACCGTGATGGGTCTGTAATTGAAGAAGTGTATTGTCACCTTTTTTGAAGAAAAGCACCACCACGCCTCTATGCCATGCCTGCGGCGAAGTACCTTCGAGTATGACGGTGTTAAAGAGCTTCTGAAGGACTTTAAGTACCAGTTTTCCACCCGCTTTCAGAAGCTCAGTCGTAACTCCATCATCACCCGGGGCCTTATTGTTTTTAAGCTGTTTGAGAGCCATACTAATCTCGTACAAGTTGACGTCCGGGATGTCCACGGTATAGTGTCGAGTCAGTCTAGCTCTGGGGTCTTTAGCTGGACTGCCAACTGGTTTCGATGTCGACGTGTATAACTGTCCATAGAATTTCTCGATCTCCTCCAAGACCTCTGGTCCAGACGAAACAATGCTACCGTCCTCCGTCTTCAGCCTTGCCAGACGACTTCGTCCAATAGCCAGATCTCTCGCGAACACTTTGGAACCTTTGTTCCGTTCTATTGCCTCCTCAATACGCAATGTATTAAAGTGGCGTTTGTCGCGTGCAAGTGATTTCGAGATCAGCCTATTAAGCCACCGCTATAACAATGCATCATACAAAGACTGCAGCCTAAGGTTTCGTCTCTCGTCCATAAGTCTTAGAGTTTGGTCTGAGAGTCTTTTTGTTCTATGTACGGTGGGTTCTAAAGAACTAAGACCCAACCGTATTGACAGTTTCCACAAACATTTCGTTGGTATCGTCCACTGATGCGTCTTCCCTTAAGCATTTTTGCGATTTTTGAGTTGGAGCTGAAAGTTTTCTGGGTTTTGGATTTGGATGGTAGTGGGTCGGAGCGTGGACTTTATCAGTCGAGACCCAGAAAGCCTTATGTTGAGGTTCAATGTGCCTCTTACCATACTGTGATCACTCCCGGTTTTGACTGTGTGGATCACAGATACACCATTGAACACTTAATTTTCCGTCGACATGATAAAGTCAATCTCATTCTTCGTGCAACCATCCGGACTCATCCAGGTCCACTTTCTGTGGGGGCGCTTCTTGAAAAAGGAATTCATCATAAAGATGCCTTCCTTTTCCATGAAGTCGGCCAGCATCTGCCCTCTGGAGTTCCGTTGTCCATATCCAAATTGCCCCACTCACAGCTTATTACCACTTCGTTTGCCTAGTTTCGCGTTGAAGTCTCCCATCACGACGTTATAGTGTGTTTTGGAGGAGTGTATGGCTTTAGAAATGTCCTTATACATCTCTTCCACTACGTCGTCTGGGTGAGTCGAAGTCGGCGCGTAAACCTGTATGACCTTCAGCGAATATCGTTTTGGTATTCTGAGTATCAGGTATGCTACCCTGGTCGACACACTGTCAACTTTGATGACATTGTTGACGAGGGACTTGCGGACGATAAACCCGACACCACCTTGGGATAGCTGGTCACCTCCCCGGTAGTACATTAAGTTACCTGAGTTGAGAACTATCGTGTCCTGCCCCTGTCTTCGGACTTTCGATAGCCCTATATCTTCCCAGCGTAACTTGCTTGTAGCTTCTTCCAGTTCTACTATTTTCTCGTCGGCCCTCAGCGTACGTGCATTGTAGGTTGCCAGTTTCAGTCGTCGGTGTTGGTAGCCGGATCTCTGCCGGGGATTCTTCGCACCCCCTGCCCCGCGGTTACCAAGGCCGCTTCTGTAGCCTGGACTAGCAGGACTGCCGGGGACTAGGGGCCTTTTGTTGTTTGTGCCGTTCATATTGTAGGTGGGTTTGCCATTCTCGCCACGCCTGATAATAGTAATAAAAAAAAATAGTAAATAATAGAAGGGAACAAGGAGTAAGGGTTGGGATGTGATGATGTTTGGAAAATGGAAATCTTATAATGAGTGGGATACGTCGAAAGGGGGGGATACTCTTGTTGGAAGGAAATGGGGAGAATTAGTAGTAGCTCGGGAGGCCGGGGTCGCGTACCCGTGTATTCGGAAATGAATACCCCTGAAATACAACGATGAAGACAACGGATACAAATACATATTTATTAATTTTTTTTATCAAGAAACTCAAGACAAACATAAATGTTTATCACATAAAGCAGTCAGCCACACTACCAACTAAGCTGCGAGGGAATCAAGAGTGGTACCTTATAGTAACTATTACTATAAAATCAGAAAATAAATCTTCCTTATTGTATTAAAACTATGATTCTTCAAGCTTTGTTATATAGACTGCAACTGTGCAATAATTGTAGTAATAACATAAAACAAGTACATAATAATTAACTATAACTGTGAGGCAAGTTCGGCCCCATATCGAGTACTGCTGGGCGGGTGCACCCGGATACCGGCTTGGCCCTTTTAACTCGGTTCAACGACGGGCTGTGAGAATCGATCCCAAACTCCGTATAGAACCCGTAGGTTTGAAGAGAGACTGCCTCCCTGTGTGTGTTTTATAGCTTGTATCATAATGTCCGAAATAATGCTACTTTCTACCAATTCTTCCTTACACCTTAAAACCTAAATGGCCACGGACAGAGCGGTTTTAGTGAAACTTCCTCCCGCGAACGCTTAGGTTAAGGAATGAGTTTCCTGTCAAGGGTTTCTCTAAGGACTACAGTATGAGGTTTTTCAAGAAAATCTGCATCATGTTTTATTATTGTGCACTATAGGTACATTGCCACAATAAAACTTTACATATGCTCCGATACTCTTGAACGTTCTCCCATTTCTCTTGTACAGGTTAAAGTATTTAAAGTACATAAAATAATTAAATAGTGTCGTATTTGTTTAACATTACATAGGACATGTCTGTATAGTATTGATAATAATTTTCTTTGTTATCTGCACCTCAACATTTTGGAGGTAGACAAGTTTTACGCAGAACTTCATTAAACTGTACACGTAGTTTCTCAAAAAACCACTATCCGTATAATTGAATTTTCTTACAGTTTAACGTAACTGCGATGAACCTTCGTGTATGTTGCAGCATATCGTACGTATAAAGTACATAAAAACTTCATATAAAGTTTATTAATTCTTGTTTTCAATATTGTGTTGCTATAACTTATTTTTTTTCAAAAATTACCTATTTTCTAAAAAAGAGTAACAAAAAATCATTGAAAAAAGTTATATGTATATCTTTTAGACCAGTTATCAATGGTTCTGAAAGACTATAAAAATTAATGTTTTATTTTTATACAAAATCGATTAAAAGAGCGATTCAATTAAATACTGAGCTTACGAAAATTGACGACACGTTCGTTTTATAAAATTGGTGGTAGGTACTAACTGTAATAACACTGCCAGCTTATAGATATGTTGGCAGAAACTCTCATACAAAATTGGTTAAGGACTTTATTTTTAAATTCAATGTAAAACGACATGATATGTATATTTATGTGTGTCTTTGTGTATGTATTTATATTTATGTACTACGCACGCGCTGAATTGGCATAGGATTACTACGACATTTTCTAAATTATAGTAAGAAAGTTGCAATAACAAGCTCTACCTGTGGTTATAGTTCATGCTCGTGAAATTTGTTTATTCCTGCATGAACTTCTATTTTTAGAAATAAATGTCTAGCCTACGTCCTTCTTCGTCTCTTCAATTATCCCGGTGCGAAGTTTTTAGCTCAATTCGATGCTCCTTGATGCAGGGACAAACGTACAGACTCACAATCGCACTTATAACATACTAGCTTTTGCCCGCGTCTTTGTCATTCAGTCATTGGTGTAGGATTTCAACGGCAACTCCTTTATTATGGAATACTTTCACAAACGGTTTATGAATAAAAATAAGAAATAATAATGGACATGTGTTTGACTTTGTTTTTAGTAGCTTACTAACTTATTTATATTACTAAATGTATCAATACATATTGTTTACTAGTTAGATGATTTACAAAATATTGTATTATTTAATAAAATAAAACTGCTTGCCAGATCTTTTTGGTAGAAATGAACATTGTTTACATTGTACTGACGATTTAGAACTGTTCTCAGAAACCTATTTGAATTAATATTGTTTGATTTGATTTGATTCAGCAACTCAAAATAAATCCAATAAAATATGAAATATATATAAAATAATATATATTCAATTACAATTTGCATTATAATAAAAAAATGTAGTTATAAACCCATAGAAAGGCACGTTGTCCACAATAATTGAAAAAATAAGGTATTTCAAATTTTAATGAAGGCTTAAAGTTAAATATATGAAAAGAAAACAGAAAAAGGTTTTATTCAAGTACTACAAAAAGATACTTCAACGAAAAATTACAAGCCCTAATCCTAAATAAACATTCAGGCTGTACGTTTTTATGCTACGTTAACTTTTTTATTTGCCAAGACTACAGAGAGCTTTTTCGTTAATAAAGGTATCATGTTATAAGTCCAATCAGTCTTGTAATCAATAATACTTTGTGTCTATGACTTCTTTTCAGAGCAGAAGTTTTTATCATAGGAGACCATTTAACACAATTTTTGCTTTACTCAAAGTAGGTATGTTGCGGTACATGGTACAAGGTATGTTGCGGTACATGGTACAAGGTATGTTGCGGTACATGGTACAAGGAAAAGAAGAGTTTCCAAGTTCTATTCCACCGAAATAATTTGCATTCAGTCAAGAAATCCAACCGTTTTGGACATATTTTGTTCACATAATGCAATATTATTTCCTAGAAAAAAAAAATTCTGTCAATCGAAATTGGTATACTTCTATTCTTATGAACAATTTTTTTTAAACCAGGGAAATCTCACGTTTTAGATCAACCCAACTTAAATTAATTACCCTAAGACAGTTAATGTTCTTGTAAAGAATAAAAACATTTTTATATGCAACATATTATTTTTCTTCGTTTGAAACAAAAAATAATTTTGCTTTGATATAATTTTTTTGCGCCAAAATCGTGGTTTTCTTAATTCTGCCAATGAAATGTTCAGATAATATATTATTGTTTTGAATGAGAGAAAATAGTAATATTAATCGAATTTGTTGTATTCTTGACTCAAAATCTGATTATTTTAAGCTGAAACTATTGTTTTAGTCGAAACAAATAAAATACCTGCTTTAAAATATTAAACATTTTCGTTGAAATTAATCAGCTAATATCGCTTTAAACGAATTTTGTTTTCGAAATACTAAATACTGGCATTTTTAAAATCGAATGAACCTCATCACTGTCCTTCATAGGATTCCGTGTTGGGTTTTAATTTGAAATAATTGTTTATTGTAGGGTTTTGTGCGTCAAATTAGTATCAGAAGAAACCTAAAGTTAATTATTATGTGAGAATTGAAAAGCTCGTGGCTCAGTCGCATTCGTCTATCTGAAACGATAAGCGTGTCTTCAGAACTTGGATGGGTGACCGTTTAGCGGACCACTTTCCTTTCTTGCGTGTTTAAGAATGCACGTTGAATAGTCGTAAAAATTATAATTAAACATAACACTGTATAATCAATCAGCTAGAAGCAAGAATAGCTACTAGCTCCACAAACGTCCGCCAAAGCCACACAAAGACAGTGCCAGAAAGAGTTCTGCGCCCCTGCAGTTAGGTTCTTACAACAGCTAATAAAAAAAAAACTTTTTAATCTTGACGGATAATTATGTGATTTTGGACGGAAACATTTTTTGTTTTAAACTAAATATAATGTTATAAACACGTTCGCGACGTATTCACACGTTGGCCCGCGATTAGTATTGCTTGCGAGTTTGCGATGGATAGAGGTGTGTTTTTTTCGAAATGAGATCAATGCAGGTCCAATGAATAAATTATGTTTTTTCTGGAATGTACCCAGAATAAGTGAATCCTTATAGGATTCCAAGGATTTAATTTATAAGTTTACTTTTACACGCAAGAGCTGAAACAAGTTTGACGTCTATCATGCTTCGATGCCCGGAACACAATGAGGCGCTATTGCAAAGCGGTGTTACCCAGTGCTTGTATCGGCTGGGGCAGGTCATGGCTCGGCAAGCATGTTAATGGGCCATCAGAAGATAAACTAAGTAGTACGATCAACTAATAATTTAATTTAGAGATGGTTACAAATAGTTAGCAAGGACAGAAGGAAAACAAGATATAAATGTAAACTAAAGAACATCGACTTTTTTTTCAAAAGTCCTAATTAATCCAGGCACAGCCTAAGTCACTAGCAAACATAAAGCGTATACTGTTCCTTCCAGTTGTGAAAGAAAATTTATATTTTGAATACAGCCTGTATATGCCTTTTTTGTCGTATAGGGTTCTACTAAAAAAAAAAATATCTATTAAGTGGGTAAGATAGGGATTGTACGATTATACATAAAAATCTCGTTTATAAATAAATAAAAATTGTTTGTCGGAATTTTTGTTTAGAAATAAAAAAGCCATGTAGAACAGATGATCTTAGAGGCTAAATTGGGGAATTTTGTATAGAAATTAATGATGCTAGCAAGTATATGTTCAAAACGCAATATACAACCGTTACAAATAAAATTATTTTCTTCACTACTAAATTCTTGAAATTAGCAATTTTCCCCTTTAAATATTGTTTGTCAAAAAAATATTTGACATATTTTAACTAATATGAGTAAATGTGTAGTTGTTGATAATAGTTGGTAGTGTGGCCAGCTACTGTGCAGAGGGCGTGGGTTCGATTCCCGCACTGGACAAACATTAATGTCATAGAATATGACATTTGTGTTTGTCTTAAGGCTGCATGAATTTTTGGATAATGTATTTAAAAAAAAAAATATTTATGCATTTGTATCCGGTGTCTGGTACCCATAACATAAGCTTTGCTAACTTTGGGGCAAATGGCGCTGTGTGTAATGCCTAAAACTAGTTATTTTTATTATTATAATTAATAATAATTATAATACTTAATTGCACACACCAAAAAAAAACAAGTTTTGCCTTAAATAATACACGCATAACATAAAAAAGTACAAAAGGCGGTCTTATCAGCAAAAAAGTGATTTCATCTAGATAACCTTAAGGTCGAGGATATTATCAACAAAACCAAAACTATCTTTGCATCATATGCAAATTATAATGGATTTCATAATTTATAAATATTACTTATAGTATTTATATTTATAGAAAAAAAAAAAACAAAAAATATTAATACACACTTTATGTTAGCAAAGTTATATTCGTCAATTACCTTGTCATTGACTTCGACTTTTGGAGAATAATTTATAACATATGTACAAATGTAAACCATATTTTAATTTGTAAAGCTCTTATTTCGCACAAATAGCACGTGGCGTGAGATCGCAGCTTCGTGAATCTCGTCTAGTATGCATTACGCGAATAACGAAGTAAGCGTCTTGCGTGACTTGGTGGTTTTAATAAATTCAATATATAGACGTTAGAATTTAGGGAAAATTATTTTCTGTTCATATGACTTCTGATATTTATAAGCACTTAACTTAGAAAAATTAAACAAACTAATTAATTTCATACTATTGATGAAGTTTAACGTGCATATGGTATTTCAAAGACAAGTACCTGGATGGAAGACCGAGCTTTGCTCGTTTTTTTTAACAACGCCATCTGTTGTCAAGTAGGTTGCTGTGTCGGTAAAAATAATAGTATTATTACTCGCTAATAGATGTGAGAAAGAGTCATATTTTTCAGTTTATCATTGCCTGCATGAAAACACAAATAAAACGACGCTTTCTAAAAATGAAACCTAGCTAGATCGATTTATCGCCCCCAAAAACCGCCTGCATACTAAATTTCAAAAAAATCGTTGGAGCCGTTACTGAAATTTACATTATATACATATATACATACTCATCGAATTGCTCGTTTAATGTTTAAAGTAGTGATGTCATAATAGTTAGACTACACCAATGTTTGGGTTACAACAGACAAGTTTTGTGTAACTGAATGTTTTTTTCTACACCACTAAAGTGGCAAACAAATTTGCGGTCCGCCTGATGGTAAGCGGTAACCCGCAGCCTATGGACGCTTGCAACACCTGTGGCATCACTCCCGTGTTGCTGACCCTTAAAAAATATAATAACTTCTTTCTTGAAGGAGGTCCTGTAAGGTTACAGAGAAGAGAAGAGAAGACCTTGGCGAGCTTATTCTACAACCTAAGCGTAGGAAGTTCCTCTGAAACCGCATTGTACGTGACCATTTAGGTTCTAGAGTGTGAGGATAAATTCCCTGTCGATAGCAAGTGGTGCGATGTACATTGAATTCTGCAATTAGTTACAAATTATTATGAATTGCGTTTGTTAACTTTGGTACACCCAGTAGTACCACCAGTGGTACCACGGTTACTTATTCCTAACCGTGGTACCCCAGTATTACTGTTATTAATCGTATGTGTTTTTATTTTTAATCATAGCTATGATAAGAGCTCCTTTTTATACTGTTCGAAGATAAATTTTGATTTGAGCCGATTTTTTCGTCTTTCACCTTGAGAGAGTGTTTGTTTTACCTAAATTTCAAATGTTGTCATTTATCGAAGTCACAATTTTCATGTCCTTTATTATTTTTATATTAAATTATTTTTCTATAAGGCATGACAAATAAAATCAAAGTCTTCTTTTAAGCATTTCGTAATTGTATGTATTCATTCTTTCACTCATTCATAATGTAATTTCACTTACTCTTCCACCAAAAATATACCTGAACATACAAGATCTAAAAGCTGCTACATACTATTTGATATATTGGCAGAGTTAGTTCACATTATAGCGAAAACATCAAATAAATTAATATGCCTTTTCCTTACAAATATATATTCTTCACAAATTGTATTAATGGTAAGAGGCTTTTCCACCTGATATTATATTTTCAGCTTTTTGCTGTCGGTACCTTTGTGTAATGGATCTTTGATAAATAGACACACGCCAGTTTGTTAGACAAGTTCGGTAATAATATTATAATACTTTCTCCCTCTGTTACTTAACTACTAGATCCATTTCTTTCTTCACACAAATTTTACAAGCCAAGATTTATATTTACCTCTGGTAACCTCTGTCGGAGGAATGGTTGAAGGAATGGAGAAAGTGGATTATGTACTTTTAATCCTCATTGAGAAATTTCAAAGGGAATAGATTTTTCGCGAGTATTAGCGTGGGGCAGTATTCCTTTATGTCGCAACGCAACGTTGAAACTGGATAAATAGATGACATGTTTTTAGCAAGGGGGCAGCTAGTGGGACAGACAATAAGATGAATCCGTAAGAAACAACAATGTTTTTTTCATCTCACTGGCTCGGAACGGCTCACTTTGTATTTTAAAAGCTGATTAAATCTGCGTGGAAAAGCCTACTGTATCCGCTTGCGCGCAAAAGGTTTTTTTTTCAATTCTACAAAAACAAACATAATGAAAACGTCCGCAATGCAGTTCGTCCTTACTACTTTTTACACTATTGAACCATTAATAACACTTTAGTTTAATTTTTGATACTATTCCACTAAATATAGTGTTTTGTTTAATATTATTTAATATATAATTTATTGTTGTTTGTTAAATTAAGAAATACAACAAGAATAAATAAGTTTCAAATATAATTTATGTTCTAAGAATTTTAAAACTGGCATGGTGCAAAAAAAAAAAGAAAAAGAAAAGAAACATTTATTTGTCATTATGTAGTAGGTACATCATTTTGGTTGTTGTTACTATAAATATAATACTTTTACTGAATAAACTTAAAGTTTCATAATTTTCACATCTGATACACAGCAACGCAGTTTGTCGGCAGCATTTAAATAAATAATAAATAAATAGTTTTGGACATTACACGCAGCGCAGTCTGGCCCCAAAGTAAGCAAAGCTTGTGTTATGGATGCAAACACATATATTACTTTTTTTTCGTAAATACATATATATCATACATGAATATACCCAGACTCAAGACAAACACAAATGTTTGTCCAGTGCGGGAATCAAACCCACACCCTCCACACAGCAGCCGACCACACTACCCTCTAGGCTGTCAATTGTTAAACTATACATAACTAACTTAGTACCTATCTACATAATATAGATAATTTGGTGTCTATCACAAAGTTACATCAACATAAGTAAGTTATAAAATATGCAAGTAAGTTATTAAATCTACACAAGTCACTGGTTAAAATATTTTTGTTGTAGAAACATGTTAAGGACTATTTATATTATGCTAAAAAAAACAGATAACACAGACCAAATACCTAGACACCTAAGAGCACAGATCTCATTACATCATCCCTTCTTTCAGTGAGTGAACTCTCTCTAGGCTTATCAAATAAAAAAGTTTACAGAGCATAAAGACAACCAGTCCTTAATATTTATTTAGGTTCAGGAGGTAATTTTTAGTAGGTTTATCTTTGCAATTTTAAATTAAGTGTTACTCCATGTTATTTTTATTAAATTAACTTCAACATAAATGTAATTTGTAAAATGCGTTTAACCGATGCTACAAAATCTATCAAAGTTCATTATGAAAATACGATTCGGAGCGCCTCTCAACGTGCTTCATACAAACGAATTTTTCACTTATTTTTGACACTTGCAGAACAAACACCACGAAATTTTTAAGACATGTTCTAGTAATAAATATCTAGGTCTGCAGTGTGCCAGGTTTCTATAAAATTTTATAGTTTAAAAGTTATACAGGATTCTAGTTTTTCATACAAATGGTTTAAAAAAAGATTTCTAGTCAATAAAAACATTTTACAAGATTTTGGAAAACCACAGACACGGGATTTCTGCATGGGATTATGAATAAGAAATTTAACAGTGATTGATCAGTAAATTTTAAAAACAAATGGAAATTTGTTTGTAAGAAGCCCGCTGCGAGGCGCTGCGAATTGTATCCTCTTAAACATCAAAGGTAAAATGGGTTTCGGTTATTAATGTGGTTATTTAGTAATAAAAAGCTTAAGATAAGGCTTAATCTTGAATTAAGCTCTCACGAAAAAGCTACAACTCAACAGCTAAGCGCGTGTCGATACGTATCAAGTAAGCATTCCGTACAACCAATTTTGTCCAAATAAATTTTCGTTGGTAGTATTTATGAAGCCCTATCGCGATTCTTTTCCAAATTTTTAGATTAAACGCATCATTTAAAAATATATATAAATCTTGAGAAAACCTCAAATGCAATCCAATAATACCTTACATAATGGGTCGTACGAAAAAAAAATAAAAAAAGTTCCCAAGGTTGATGCTCGAGGGCAAAAATCCAGGAAAAACGAAGCTCTAAATGAAATGGCTGGATGACATATGACATGAAAAAGTGGACTAGACTTGGATTCAAGGATTTGAGGAACGCAGCATAGTAGCTACTATTCCTGGAATCTTGACTGACTGACTAACTAAAACTAAAACTAGCTAAATTTCATTATGAAAATGACACCAAATTATGGAGAAAACTATTTACTGGGTATTGAACCTTTTGTATAAGAAAAATATAGACTACTGGGTTCCTAACTAGTACTGCAACAATACGTTTGTAACTGAGTTTTTTAAAAACATTAATATATCTTTAATTTATTAAGTTAAGTTAATAAGTTTTTACATAAACATGTCTACAGGTTCAGCGGATAAATTACTTATATAGGCTATACCTATATACTCATGTATATAGGATAGGGTGTGCAGGTGTGTGTAAGTATGTATCTACGGGAGCTTTTTCTGTCATCGAATTATATCGAATATGTTAACTACTAGACCACTTTCCAATTGCTTCGCCTTCTCTAGGCATGGAACTGAAAAAGTTTTTTTTATACACAGTACCAGCGCGCAGCAGTTCCTTTTAACCGACACCTAGCATTTTTCACGAAAAAATATTCGTTTTTCATGAAACTATCTAATTTCTATCACGTATGAAGAAAAGTTCAATCGCGACTCCCTCAGCTTTAAAGCTTGCGTGAGGCGTGACCATACACTTCAAGTTCTGTAATCTGTCCTATGAGATGAGTAGTATAGCCCCCGGTACCTACTACAACTTTTTGACATTTTATAGGCGACAGAAAATACAATTTTGTATGTTACGCATGACACTGTTTAGACCAATTTTTTTGCAAGATTTGATCTACTTCCTTGTGTCCAACTAAGCTAAAATAAGGTATGCTTGTATAATTTCGGTGACAATTCATAGTACCGAACCTGATCCGATAATAATAATTAACAATAAATATAATAAAAAATAATATTTACACACCTGCTCAGAAGGAACCTAAATGCAGTTCTATAAGTACAGGTTAGATTTAAAAGTACGTCTTGGCGAAGACGTTTCATTACTAACCTGCTAGTCGGGGTGCAAACGAAACCTTATATTTTTACGACAAAACGGAAAATCTAAGTAACACGTTCTAATTTTGAACAGCGTCATCTGTGGTAATAATATACGTGAACTATATTTTCTAACAAAAATAAGTGTCCCAAAAATGTTACTGGCCTTTTGCATTTTATTTTCATTTAGAATAAATTTTGATGTTAAAGCTAGTGCAAAGCGTGATGAAATTTCTGTCAACAACTGTCATAATTTATTTTTAATTAAACATCTTAAACATTTTAATTTACTAGCTTTTATTTTCTTGTAGGCGTAGTATAAAGCACTATGTATCACTTGGGGTAAATGCAATTTCTACCTCGGTTTTATGTAATCTCCTCAAACTACACCCTCGTAAGTAATCAGCCACTTTTAGCCCCCGGTGAACAATGTTCCTACTATTTTTGAACACTGTTACTTAAAAAAGTATTTGTTTTTACAGATTAGCGTGTAATATCCTAGTCAGTGGTAAAAATCAGAGTGCATAAACAAAAAGCTAGTGATTTTCATCTCGCACTTTTGAGTCCTTCGCTCCACTCACAATTACACTGAATATGAAAAAGGACTCGTTCTCTTTAAACACAGTACATAAAGCTAAATTTATAAAATAAGCACAGAATAAATTCCTTTATAAGTACTGCAAAGATAAACTTCAACGAAAACTGACGTGACTTAACATCCTAAACAAATATTAGGGTTGTACGTTTTCGTACTACGTTACCTTTTTTATTTATTAGGACGACAGAAAGCTCACTCACCAAAAGAGGTAGCGTGTAATGAGATGGTCGCCTTTCGTGTCCAGGGTCTAGGGCTTTTTTAGGACATTGATCGATAGAAAATAGTTGTCTATATGAGTTAACACTGTAACTACACACTACTGCGCTGTTAACATTCGCAACGAGTGTTAAAAACAATTTGTAGTTCTGGAGAAAATGGGTACCTATAATACTTTAAAACTCTGTTTCTTAAATTAGCTTCAAAATTGATGGTAAGACATTGGCTCTCTAGATTATAAGTATGTCAAGGAAATATTTAACTCATGTCTCAGTGGTCAGTGTTTTGTTTTTTTTTGTCTTTTTGTCTTTGTCTGGAGCTGGTGTATTGATTTTTCTATTGCTTCGGAGGGCAGTTTAAGCCATCTCTCTAGTTATAAGACAGCAGGAATTTATAATTTCTCTGTATTATGTCCTGTATACCTAATAACCTGATATATTTAAACTATGTGTTTAAAATAGGTTTTTACCATTGCCACTTAAAAAGTTGATTTTACGTTAGCGACCAGCGTGTCAATAAATACCTATTTTTACACAATAGTTAAAATTATATATAAACAAAACTATTCTTAGGTTACATTCCAAACCCCATTAAACAAAAAGTTAAAATCACTATAGGCCGTTCCAGAAAGCAACGAGCATGTTTACTGGAAAGTCAACTGCACCGGGGTGGTTATTTCTCAGCAAAAAGTATGTGTTTTGGGACTACTAGCTGGAATATTTTTATATTTATATGTAACATTTTTTCATCTCGCTTCCTAAGTCATCCATTGAGACACTCTTAAGCACTAAGAGTGTCCAAATTACTGTTATGACGTATGTTACTTGTAACTAAATGATTACGTAATAATAAATGTAACACGTGCAAACGTTTCTTGTAAATAAAATTTGGTTCATCTAATAAATACTTTATTTTATATTTAGTGACAAACCTTGCATATCTGCGTATGACAGCGTAAGTTCCTATGCTGGCGGTGGCTTTCGCCAGACATCAAATCAGTTGCGCTACTATATGAAAGATATGGTAATAATGTGGTATAGGATAGGTAGCAGAGTGAGTATAACTCGGCACAAAATAAAAGAGAAACAAACAAAGTAGGCATTTAAATATGCAAGATGACCTTTGTATCTTTCGGTCCTTACGATATTCAACTTAATTCCTATAGCAATAAAGTTGTCTTTTTTTCACTTGTTGTGCAATCTTATATTATACACGTACCTATTTATCATGAATGCAGTAACAATACTATCTAATATATTTAATATTCACAACAAATTAATGTCAACCACATGCTCTCCAAGCTATGTGTCATAAATTAATATTCTATTTCTTTTACATATCTTATCTTACTTTTTACTAATATCATGATAATAGATTGTCTGCTTGTACCATCGATATTTATGTAATAAAAGTTAGTATATATTTTTTTATATGAATCGTAAGTTTTTTTTTGTTTACAATGCAGCCTACAATACAAACTTCCTCATGTATTTAACTACTAGAATGCAGAAAAACTACCCACTTCATATCAGTAGCTTTCCCTTACCTTTCTATTTTTAGGGTTCCGTAGTCAACTGTTTAAAAATGTGATTCTAAAATTTTGTTTAACAGCTTGGCTTAGATGATCCGCTGACACGTGTCTAGTGCAAGAGACAAAAAAATAACAGTTTTAGCAAAAAAACGAAATGGTCAAAACGAGCAACAGAATGGATAGGCAAGCAAGAAGGACATATGGAGAGATTTAGGAGAGGCCTACGCCGCTACTAGACAGTAATTGAAACGTCACCTAATCTGTTATGGAGTAAGTGTAAATAGATCATTTTTAAGTGTATTTTTATATATATTTTTATTATATAATTACTTAAAAGTCAAAAATAGACTATAAAGTCAAAATAAAATAGAAAATATAGAATATAAAGCTGACAAAGCTCGCTTTGAAGTTAAATGCCAAAACTTTGCAGAAAAACTAGATACTATTTATTAGGGTTAAGTTTTAACGCAAACTTCAAAAAGCCACTCAAAATTATAAAAGTAAGTCCTTGAAACAGATATAACATTGAGCTACGTGTGTTCCTCGCCTTGCCGTCAAAAACCTATCTAAACAACAACTTCAGTCTTCGCGAACGTAGTCGTAGGCAAAGCTAATTTATTAACAAATTGTATTAATCCATAGGTAAGAAAGAGGCATCTTTAGCTGATATTATGTTTCTACTTTAGTTTAGGTAATAAAGATAAAAGAGTTTCCAATATTTTATTTATTACCTTCAATGACGTCCAGTATAATTTCGTTTCCTAATAAATGGAAGATAACATTTTTGTCTGAAATTGTTCGTCTGGTACGTGATGCACAATTTTGTAAAAACTGTGAGTTATTTAAATAGAAATTTATGCAGGTGAAGGATCCCATAATGAAAAACGCCATTTTTTCCATGCATTTTACTCTAAAAAAAAAGAGAAAAACATACTATAACTGGCCACAGTATTTGGGCATTGTGTGTTAAAATTCAAAATTATTAAGAGTACGGTGTTGACAGAGTCATATTATCTAAAAGTTTCCCTAAACTTTTATGTCTATGAACAATTAAATCAGTACAGAAATGATTCCACTAAGGTGGCAAATAAACTTACGGTCCGCCTTAACATCAGCGGTCACCGCAGCATAAAAATGCAAAATCTTCTTATTTATGTAAAATAAATCATATTTTAATTAAAAAAGATTTGGTTTTTTTATACTAAGTTGTGAAAGTGGAAAAAATATATTTGTATTATTTCATAAACAAATTGTACGTAGTAGATAGAATTGTATTTTAAAATGAATTGTTAACGCATTTGTTGAGTATTTCAAAGCCTATACCTAAATGGAATTTTAATTTACTCTCTGGAAGTACAGGAATGGGGAAGGCAAACGAGTTTTAATATTATAAAAGAAACCGATATAGGAAACCGTGCTCGAGTGCAACGCAACGGAGTGCATCCCTAGAGAGCAACATACCAGTAGTGTTCGTAAAACAATTTCCTAATGCATATAAGAAAAATATGTTCAAGGGTTTGTTTACTGCTTCACGAAGTGCATAAACCACAACTCTCGCAAATTCATAATATTTGTAACGTGATTTATAAAATAAGAGGAAATATCAGACCGAAGCGAATACACAGATAGGTATTTGGAAATAGAAGTGCTTTCGCGCTGAGAACCGGGATAAGGTACCGATTTGCAATAGGGACTACTAGCAACTGCCCTTTGGCCTAATTATACCTAGTCACACTCATTAAAATGGGTGTTTTGTATTCCATACTTTTCTCCTCCAAATCTCAACTGCATTCTGTAGAGTTATTAGGTAATCCGCTAATATGACACACGTTTAAAAAAACTTCAGGCTTCTACCGCCTTCATTTAGCTCTAAAAGATAGAGCCCTTTAATGGCCAGACAGACAGACAAACAGCGTAGAACAAAAAAATAAATAAATGATAATATCATAATGAGTTTAAAACTTAGCTTAACCTAATAAATATTATTTAAAAACATAATATTACAAACTTTTCCTGATGTAAGTGTATATAATTTTGTATCATTCTGCTATCTGCCTGCCACTTCTTACGTTCCTTGACCTTAAGCTCCGCAAAAGCTATTATCGGGTATATGCAATGAAGTCAACTAAAGTCATCCTGTAGGTGACACTGCTCTCGGAGAGGAAGCTTGCAAGTCGTGCACCAGTTAAATTCCGCATTCATTTTTTTGCAATTAACTGTTTAATGTTAATGATTGTGATAAATTTTTTAAAAAATTTGATAAAATTTATTGAAATAAAGCATGACGTACCTTTTTCAAATAAAATCGGATTGAGTTTTCAAACATGTGTCAAAATAAAATGTAATTTAAATCAAAAGCACTAAGGAGTATTGATATCAACTTCGAAGCAAATAACCGCCAAAATAACTTTCTACCCCTTTTTAACCCGTTTTTCACCCCAAATTTCAATAAAATATGAAACACGTCTTAAATTCTGTTAAAAAAGGTTTATGCAAAATTCGAAGTAGATTGGACCAAGGAATCATGTTGTCCCATACAAACTTTGCCCCCTTTTTTCACCCTCTTAGGGATAGAATTTCGGAAAATTCTTTCTGATCGAATGCCGACGTCATACAAAGAACGCATCCTCCAAATTTCAGGTCTTCACGATCAGCGGTTTAGGTTGTGCGATGATTCGTCAGTCATTCAGGACAAAACATTTTATATGTACAGATAGACAATAATAAATAATAATTAAAAAAAAATCTTTGTCCCAGCTTGCGATATATTTTTAATAATTTGCCCTTTATGCTAAGTTTTAAGCTGTTTTATTTTGAGCAATTAACAACTTAATGTTCTCGTGGTTGGTTTTATGTTTCTGAACTTGTTCTAAAGTAAAATATTGCTGCTATGGCGATCATGTTTATTCTCCTAATCATAATACCCTATTGCACACTCACAATCAATACAAATCTAATAGGGTGTTCCTTTCATCAAAAACAAAGGTAATGTTTAAATCGGTGTTTTTTTTACCTTTTTGTGTAAAATTACTTCAATACTTAACTTTTGAAATGATTATTATAGTTGACTTTTAAATACATAATTATAACTAACTGTACTTGTTGGCTTGATCTGCCCAATAATGTCAAGTTACTCAGTTTCTATATGTGAGGATCTATTAATAGCTTTCTATCTTCATTTACATTGTATAAATAAATAAATATTTTTGGACATAACACACATTAGCATCAGCAAAGTTATGTTATGGATACCAGACAAAGGATACAAATACTTATATATTACTTTTGTTTTTGTTAATACACCCAGACTCAATACAAACACAAATGTTTATATCATAAATGTTTGTCCAGTGCGGGAATCGAACCCACATCCTCTGCACAGCAGCCGGGCACACTAACAACTAGGCTGCGAGGTAGTCAATGTATATCCTGCTATATTGTAAGCTGATTATCTTCAATTATAAAAAAATAAAATATTTTTGCATATACATAATACCATGAAAAACATAACTCTGTTCTGGGACAGTCAGGTAAAAGAGGCAAAGAAAACATAAGCATTTTACTTTAAGAAGACTTACTTGTAGAAGTCGTCTTGAAGTAAAATGCTTATGTTTTGCATGTTTAGATAAGACATATGAACAGAATTTACTTAACTCAACACTAATCTATCTGTAAAAAATGTAGTAATATTCTTATTTTATGTGTTTAAAAATAAGAAACCTACAGAATTTCATTAAAGTTTTCTGTTCATTCTACTTGAAACCTCTTTTTCATCAAAAATTTACAAAAGTAATTCCGGAAGCGCCGTCTCAGTAATCTGTAAAGAAGGGGGCAGATCCAACATAAGCCTACCATCCTGTTACGCTGATACCGGTATTCAGTAGAGAAGGCCACTCTGTTATATTACGGGATTAAGTAAGGCTTCATCAAATTACAAGTGTCTATGGAATGAATCAAACCAACTTATTTCAATTGAAAACAGAATTTGATTATAATTTAAATTTTCTTTTTGATTCCAGCTATATTTAATTGAAAGAATGTTAATTCCTACCTAGCTAACGCGTTTGTTAACCGTGGTAAACCCAGGAGTACACCCAGTGGTGTCATGGTTACTTTTTCCTAACCGTGGTACACCAGTGGTACCACGGTTACTTTTTCCTAACCGTGGTACACCAGTGGTACTACCGTTAGTTTTTTCTAACCGCGGTACACCAGTGGTTGCGATAAATACACGTGTTTTCTTTCTTTCTTTCTACTTTTTAACCGACTTCAAAAAAAGAGGAGGTTCTCAGTTTGACCTGTATGTATTAATGTATGTATCAATGTATGTTTGTCCGCAATTATCTCGCGTTTGGCTTAACCGATTTTGATGCGGTTTTCTTTCTTCTATTTTTTAACCGACTACAGAAAAAGGAGGCTTTCTGTTTAACCCGTATGTATGTATATATGTTTGTCCGCGTTTATCTCGCGTTTGGCTGCGCTGATTTTGATGCGATATTCTTGCTTTCTATTTTTTTGCTTGCTTTTCTGTTTTAAATTTTTTAATATTAGTATTACCTAAAGAGAATATTAACCACATTAGCTTAAACTCTCGCTGAAATGTATTCTGCCCACTAGCACTTTAGAGTTAGACCTGACCCTCTAGCCAAGGGTAGCGATCGTTAAAACATAGACAGGTGCAGATAACTTCGTAAGGCTACATATTGAGAAATTTTATCTGTTTATGGTCTTTTATATCTGAGAAACTAATATCGCGTAACAGTGCAAATAAGCTAATACTGTGGGTGTGCTACTTCTTTGGTAGTTTGACACGGATCAGCCTCCACAATTCCCTTCCATTCATTTTTATTTACCTTAGCGGCTAGTCTCCCTCGTGGTTCTTATTCAAAGTCCTAGTCATTTTTTTATTCAAATTAGGATTTAACAAACATCTTTGAATCGTCAAAGTTATGAAATACTATTTTGTGAATCCTCCCACCCTCCCTCCGGTTCACAATGTTGTTGATTTCTACCGAGAAGAATCCGGCAAGAAACTCTTTTAAAAAAATCTTAAAAACTACAAATACAATGTTTTAAATTAAAACTATAAGCCGTACTATTTAATATTATTTCCATTTTAATTTGGTTTACCTATTCATCCTGTAATTGAGCATCTTTAGTCCCATGGATTTATCTTTTACATAGTCTGAAATATGGTAGTATGCTTTTTTACAAAGTAGTTGTTTGATAAAAGATTTAAATTTACTCATAGATAGCTTTTGAATATAAATGGGAACTTTGTTTTAAAAGTGTATACATTGCCCAATAAAATAGATTACTAATTTTGTGTAGAAGTGTATCATGCACCAACAGCTTATTTTTAATTCTAGTATTTACTTTGTGAGTGTCACTTTTTTGCTGAAACTATTGATATTTTTATGTATATATAAAAGATTTTCATATATTTACTGCGACGCTAAAGTAAGAATATTTACTTCCCTAAACCTATCTCTCAGAGATATCCTAGTCCCCACTTTATAAATAGCACGAATTGCCCGTTTTTGTAACAGAAACATTGTATTTACATCAGCAACGCTACCCCACAACAAGGGTAGTATGTCATTAAACTATGAAAATAGCTAAATTATACTATTTTTGCAGTGTCGACATTGATCTATTGTCTTATTCTCTTGATCGCATACACAGCAGAGCTAAGTTTTTTGGCTAAGTTATGAATATTAGGACCCCATTGAAGTTTGGAGTCCAGCGTTATGCTAAGAAAGACTGTTGAATCAAAAACTTCTAATTGCTCGCCATTAATATTTGTACATTATTGTATCTGACTAACATTTAGTTATGTAATTTAACACATTTGGTTTTTTCTCATTAAGTAACAAAATAATTAGCGTTAAAGCAATTTACAATTTCAGAACTAACATTATTTAATTCATTATAACACGTCTGTCGTCTCTTAACTTTACAAAGTAAAGCGGTGTCATCAGCAAATAAGATCATTAATGATATGGGAGATCATTAATGTAAACAAGAAACAGAAAAGGATCTAAGATTGAGCCCTGAGGTCCTCCCATGCTTTACTGCGGAGATCTTTAACCCTGAAGCTTTAAGCTGAATGTAAAAACAATTGAATGTCAAACATCAAATATTGCTTTTCTTGGTTATTTTTAGTTTGAAAGAGATTTAGTTTTACATTTTTGCACTGTTTTATTATATATATAAAGAGATTTATTATCACAGACTTATGTTGATTCCACACAATAACTTATTATTTTACATTTTTTTTCGTCCAGTTAGTGGGCAAAGGACTTTATTCTATACAGCCTCATCTTCTGTATTAGTATAAGTGTAATGTTAAGTTTTATGTTTTTACTGTCACTCTGGTTCGTGACAGCCCGTATAGGCTCTTACAGAATATCAGTGCTGTAGCTTTTGCTGCAGCTTATACTGAGTAAGAGACCTTTTTGGCACTTATTAATCCAGTTTCAGGATTAATCTTGTTATTAATTTTTGAGATTTTATTTTAGTTTTTTCTTTTATTGTTCTTAAGTACATATTGTTAATAAGTACTAAATAAATATTTTACTTCTAAAATTTCATATCTTTTTTTTATTTAGAATTTTTCAGGTAAATAAAATTACACCTTGAAATCTGCATGCTATGCAGGTTTTTAGGATTCCGTATCCAAAGGGTACAAAACGGGACCCTATTACTAAGACTTCGCTGTTCATCCGTCTGTCACCAGGTTGTATCTCATGAATCGTGATAATAAGACAGTTGAAATGTTCGATATTGATAACGGCAACAGGGTAGAACGCTTGAAATATTCACAGAATAATTCGTTATATATACACTTTAAAAATAAGTAATTAAGCTAAAATAAAACGAATGGTTAAGGGAATACAACAAACGTGTTTTTTTAGCCCGTTTTTTTTTATTCTAAGTGGCCAGTGTATCAAAATACTCATTTCATATTTTAATCCTTATTATTTCACCTTAAATTGTTGCACACAGATGACGGAAAGAAAAACGGGCAGTCATTCAAGTGTTGTCTTATAATTTTACTATACGTATTCATTTCGCCTCAAACTGATCTGACCGCGCCCTTATGTTGTTTTGATTCAGTCGCTTCATATAAATAACGCTATATAAATAAATTTTTATAACGTCGATCTGTGTAAAAATAAATTTCCTAATATCTTATTATACTTTTTCAGCCAATTATACCTCGTACCTCAATAAAGATTCATACTAAAAACACAAAAGCCTATAAATTACAATTTAAAATGAAAATTTATTATACAAAATGTTGTTACAAGAGGGCTAAATTAATAAGTTATATATTTACTTGGCAAAAGAGAGTTCAGCCGTGACACCCACAATTAAATTTATTATTCCTCAGAACTCTCTGTCTAATTTATTATTCTAACACCATTCAATCAAATTCATTGTTGTCAGGTAAAGAAATGAATTGGGTCGGAAGGAATTCTCTAACTTCGTAATCCTTGATTCTTGTTTTAAACAAAGGACTTCTTGCCGAAAACTGTGTATCTTCAGTGCGTCTCACAATTTGTTAAAGGATGGAACGAAAAAATAAACACAGAAAGCTTTGACATCGAATCATTCATTTATGAACCAAAATTTTTTTTTTTTTTTTTTATACCACTAAGGTGGCAAACAAGCTTACGGCCCGCCTGATGGTAAGCGGTCACCGTAGCCTAAGGACGCTTGCAACACCAGGGGTATCACTTGCGCGTTGCCGACCCTTTAGAAATCCAATAACTTCTTTCTTGAAGAACTCCATACTGTAGTCCTTGCAGAAAACCTTGGCAGGGAGCTCATTCCACAACTTAAGCGTTCGCGGGAGGAAGTTTCTCTGAAACCGCACTGTACGCGACCATTTAGGTTCTAAAGTGTGAGAATGAATTCCCTGCCGATTTATATTAGTATCTTAATGTAATTTTTAAAGCTCATATATATGTATGTTTGTTATTTATTAATAAGTAATAGATGGAGCCTTTGTATATTTTTTATGGTAATACTTTGCATATTATAGAGCAGCTCGGGACCCAGTAAGATATCATAATATAATAAATATACGTTAGCCGGAAATGATATACTAAGTTAAGTTACGTCGGGTGTTAACCTTGATTTTTAATTATATAGACTAAACTGACAGCTGCAATTGATCTTTTTTTTTTTAAATGTTGCCAGCGTGGCGCATAGTGTTTAGTGATTTAACGAATCACTTGTTTTGACCACCCCAAGCAAGTGTGCACAGCGGCAAAAGTTATTAAAAATATTTCGTATGTTAAACTATGGTATGTGTGTGTGTCGAGAGCATGGTAGTGTGTGTCGAAGGCATGGTAGTGTGTGTCGAACGCATAGTAGTGTGTGTCAAACGCATGGTAGTATTTTTTCATGAATTTAATTTATTTGAAATGCATATTACACAAAAATAGTAGCTTTTTGGACTCTTCTCCATATAAACTCTAACTGTGCCTTGTATAACTACTCCTACGTCCATGTAATTTTTGTAAAAAGTGGTACAAAGTTTTTGCTCCACGTATTAATATAACGGTTAAAGCTACGTCTGCGACGATCTTTACATATAAGCTTTTCTTGTTATAATTAAGAAATTAAAAATTACATAAATGATATGTGTACGTATGGTCGGTTAATAAGCAATGGCTCTCAAATTTAGCAATCCTGTAACACCGAGAGCAATATATAGTATATTAATTTTTCAACAGTAAGAGAGCAAGAAAGCGAATGCAAATGCAAAAGCTAAAAAATCGGCCAAGTGCGAGTCGGACTCGCGCACGAAGGGTTCCGTACCATTATCTACAAAAACAAGCAAAAAAAAATCACATATGTTGTATGGGAGCCCCCTAAAATATATTTTTTTCTGTTTTTTAGTATTTGTTGTTATAGCTGCAACAGAAATACATCTTTTGTGAAAATTTCAACTGTCTAACTATAACGGTTCATGAGATACAGCCTGGTGTCAGATGGACGGACAGACAGCGAAGCTTTAGTAATAGGGTTCCTAATTACCTTTCAGGTACGGAACCCTAAAAATGACACCCATAAGTACTATAAAATGTAATTTGACGTAAATGAGTAAAAATTTAATGAGAGCGCTAGTTTTTTACGACTGTATTTTTTTACCGTGAAATACTTGTATTTGGCAAAAATATTGTATGATTCCTATTTTATTCACTTTTTTTTCTTTTTCTTAAAATGTGTGTGTTCTATTGCCAGTGTAAAGAATTACTATTTTATGCAATTATGCCGAAATTAAAAAAAGAATTCCGTTTTAATGTTAGATAATGCTCCGTTACAAAACTTTACTCCGCTACCGTAAGGTAGAAAAAACTCCCAATACGGCGTGGCGTGATGCCTAAATTCAAGAGTGGCTGAACTCAAGGAATTTAAACTTCGAAGACACAATGATTCAAGATATTGAAAATCGTTAAAAAAGAAAAGGCTAATTATCAAAAGAATGTAGTTGATGACCTTGCTGCCGAGTACAGTGTCACTATCATAAGACTGCCTGCCACCTTGCCACTGTTAATCAAATCTAATAGAACTAGTATGGGGACAGGTAAAGGGGCAGGTCGCAAGAAATAACAAAAGTTTTAAAATGGCAGAAATTAAACAATTGCTTAGTGAAGGGCTACAGTTGTTGACACCGCAACGGTGGTCGAGTTGTATCGATCATGTTATAAAAGAAGAGCTCAAAATTATGCAACTCGATCACCTTATTGATGATGAGGTTTATTATAAGTGTAACTAACTTATAACAGAACTCAATAGTGATTAAGGAAATTCAGTTTTTATTTATTTTTTCCATCTCTTCCGACTACGACTTTCGGAAATAGTTAGTTTAGCATGTTACTTATTGCATGGGTATGGGCATGAATAAATAAAAAAACCCGACTGCAAAAACATTAATAACTAAGAAGAAATAAACAGGTGCACCTAACACATACCAAATATTTAATTTTAAGCAGACGGAACTCATTTTAAGCTAACTTCTATAGTTTAAGCAATACACTTTGGACTTGCATTGATTAAGTCCCGCCTGCTTATAGTTGAATATTTAGTTTGTTTTAAATGAACTCGTTTATGTCTTTTTAGTTCTTATTGTTTTTGGTTTTTTTTATTATTTATTTTTAAATCAAGATCAAATCAAAATCTTTTTATTCAAATGGGTTACTAAGAACACTTTCGAATCGTCAGGTAAATTAACTACAACTCGCTTTACAAACTATTTACAATACTATTTTATTGCGTGCGTCCAATAGGTGATTTTTGTAAAATCACAAATGAAACATAATATTATAGTGTATCAACTAATAAATGCATGTTTTGTATTGAAACACTAATAAACAATTTTGGTACTAATCTAATTGCCTATTGTTTTTCAGATTGCATAGGGGGGGCACCATGTGATACGTTAAAAGTCTTCAATTACTCTGTGACGGGATTTCAAGTAACTCCCGAGAAAAATATATTCATATAACATATAATATTACACAGCAGACGTTATATACATTTTATTTACACCTTTTTGTTATTTTTTTCGACTCGCGCTTGACTATTTTATCTACCCACACTCGGGAAATTATTTTAACCTCATTAATTATAAAAAAATGGATCCAAAAATAGTTGAACTAAACAAAAGATTGAATCATTCAGGTACAACACTATTATTACGTTAGCCTAAGGTTACCCACCAAATGTCACTTTAGTCTATATAATTAAAAATCAAGGTTTAGTCTATCAATGGATGGGTGACGTAGTCGTAATGCCAAGTGTGAGGCCTTGAAGTATGGGCGCCTTGAAATTGTGACAGTCGAGTGATGTTCATTGGCTCTACAATGTCTGCCTACGTTTACTGGGTTAGTGCGACTGGACTTTGGCCTAAGTATTTTTCTCTAAGGCCAATAGTGCCCCTGTAGTGTGAAAAGTTGTTTTTAAATATGTTCAATAGTGGATGATCCTCAATAATCCTGTTTTATACTTATGATAATAGTTGGTTCCCCGTATTATTAATTTTATTGTACCATACAAACTTTAGCACACTCTTTTAAATGCCGTCGTATTAATTCTCGTCGCAAAAAGTATTATTTTAACTGAAATAGTCCTACTTAAAGTGTATTCTTATGTAAAAACAAAACTAAAAAACACTAGAGTCAAATTAAAACTCTCGCTACAGAAATAACTTGTCATTTAGTAATTTCATAAGGACTCGTGTAGATTGGGGCCCGCATCTCGCTGCCGCTTCTTACATTTCTTGACATAATTATAAAGTTAGCAGAACTGAGGAGTGCAGAAGGTAGTGTCAAGTACCAAAAAGTAGTAGGTAATACACGGCACAGTTTCTTAACACTATTCTCTACATTAATTCGGAAATTTGAGAGTTTGTTATTTAGTTTTTATTATGTCAGCAGTCGTTAAGCCAAATTAGAAGCGGCTTGAAAATTTTGATAGTTGAGGCCACTAATTCAACAATGTCTACTAATTAGCCAGCTACGTGGCTCAGTGGGTAATGACCCGACTGCTGAATCGAAGGGTGTGGGTTCGGTTCCCGTACAAGAAAAACACTTACTTTTTGTGTTTGTCTTGAGAGTGGGTGTTTTCTATGTAATATTGCCGGTCCGAAAAAAGAACTAAATAAAAACTGGCTTTTAAAACTAAAAAAGTATAACTTGACAATTATTACTTTAGCATTCGTTATAATTTTTAATATATCTACTACATGAATGTTTTCAACACGATAAAATTTTAAATAACGACCGGTATGTTTGTCATGTACTTCTTCTTCTTCTATAACACACTTGTTTCTAATAAATTGATAAATAATTTAACATATAAGGTTTAAATTGATACAACTCTTCATCTGAAATACTTTATTTAATACAAAACTTCAAATCAGAAGTAAATACATAATCAAATTCAACTTACTGTAATCTTAAATTTTAGCCTTTATTGAAGCTAATACCTAGGTGTGACATTGAATATCCCAATCAAAAGTTTTTCAATACATGTTACTGGCAATATCAGAAATCTTTCACAACACGTAACATTCACTAGGTTAAAATTTTCAAATGTCTCTAGTACAGATTTATTAGTCATTTCTTCACGGTGTAAATGTAAGTAAGATGTTTGTTTTATGATGGCTAGGCAAAGCGGCCTTTAACTGTTTATTTAAAGAAATAACACACTTACTTCGTGTTAACATCCTTAAACATAACTAGTCATTGAAATCGAAGAAATACTTTTAAAGTTTATAGTCGTCTTATAAAAACGTATTGCGATTCCGACAAACATTAAAAGTCTAAAAAAAATTTAAATAAATTAAATTGTTCAGTTGCGTACAATATTACAAAATATTAATGTAACCTAAGGCTCTTTAGTTGACATTACGCGTCATCACGGACTTTTGATAATGACTGTAACATAGATAAAGATGCAAATGCATGACATATTATGTGCTATATACACGGTTAATGGTTTCTATATAACATTATATTAGTTTGTTTGAAAAAAAATACTTTATGGCATATGCTATTTACAAGAGCTTAACACTGTCATTTTTTACACAAATTTATTATACATAAATATAAGCATTATCAACTGTTTTTTTCTACAATGTATGTATTTGATTAGATGAAAAATAAATTGAGACAGTTTTTTGCTATACCTGTAAATAGTTATAGCTTGACTTTAAATACATTTTATATATATTTTTCTGCACGTGAATTTAAAATAAAATTCTAAATACAATCGGACATTAAGAGGGAGCATAAAGCCAGACGAATTCTGCATATAATGCGAAATATGAACGCAGTTTATTGGCGAAAAGCATTCAATATTAATAACGCGAATACTATTATTTGTATTGAAAATACGCTTATAACAGCCCTAGGTTTTGTAATAAGCAAAATTAAAATGAAATTTCAACTAAATTATATGAACCGTTCTAAAAATTCGCGAAAACTAGAGGTAACGTCGTGATTTTTTCCATCGACTATTATATATATATGTTTTTAGCTAATCAGACCAGTAGTATCTAGGTGTGTATTTATTGAGACCTGATTTACTCACTTAAAATTCAATTCTATTACGGTCAATTTACTTTTATACCCTCCTTTAATGACATACATTAAGTATTTGACTTTTAACAGAAATAAACTGTTTTAAATTTAACAAATGTTATTGGTTTATATTTGTTTTTCTTTTCAATGAATTTGTTGTTTTTCTTTTCATTTAATTTGTTTTCATTTTTGATAAATATCAGGTTAATATTATAATTAGCACGATTGTCATTATAAAATAATTATAGATTTTTAGCATTATACATACTTTTCTAAAATATTTCAAAATCATATTACAAAATATTTGTTTCACAATAATACATAAAAGAGTAATATGCGGTTAAAAAAATTTCAAGTCCCCACAGTAATTTATTTTTTTATCACTTTTCTTTATTTTCACGTTCCGACTGGTTACGTTTCTTGCGAAGTCACGTATGGAGTAGAAGCGCCTATAGCTTGACTGGAGCACTGTTTTTGAGCTTGTCCTGCTCGTGGCACCAAAACCAGCTGCTCAAGATCTCCCTGTGAAGTAATTAATTTTGAGTAGGTTTCATTTAAACCTTGTTAAGCTGCAGTACTGCTGAAAAAAAATTGCAAGACGAAAGTCGTATGCTCAATTAACTTTTAAAAATATAAGCTGTCAAATCAGAATTAAACCTGCTAAGTCAGAATTAAGGTATAAAAGATTAGCTGCTAAGTCAGCATCAAAAATGTTGATCCTACTTATGTATACGTACTTCCTTAGGTCTTTGTATTCATACGCTAATTTACTAAAGCATGTCCGTTGTTACAGATGAAGCTAATATAAAAGTGTGTTACATTGGTGAGACAGAAAATATAACAGATGATATTTAATAACAATTTACGGTTTGTAATAAAATTAAGCATAGGCGTAGGATTTTTTAATCGGCCGATCGATGAGTGTGTCGAATTGTATGAACTACTGGCCGATTACTGATCGGGCAGTGCCTGCAGTCTGATATAAAACAGCAGGCGTAGCTCCCCGATTCTTTAATCGGCCGAGTCTAAAATCGGAAGCGCGCAGCTACGCTAACAACAATATATTATTGAAATTAAACGTTTTTCAAATACAAAGCACGAAATAGTATAAAAAATATAGTAAAAGTTTAAGAATCACATTACACACAATAAAACACATAAATGATTATTGAATTCAGAGACTTTTGTTAAGGTTACAATGTTTCTGAAATATTTAACAAAAGGCCTCTTTCATGTTATTTAAAACACAAAATGAAATAAAAGTTCCACAAAACGAATTACGAATGGAATGCTATTATAAATTACACAAAGACTGACTTCGTCGAAAAATTACAAGCCCTAATGCTAAATAAATATTGGGGCTGTATGTTCTCATGCTACGTTAACCTTTTTTATTTAATAAGACCACCGAAAGCTCACTCACCGAAAATAGGTAACCTATAATGAGATCAGCGTCTCTTGGAGTGTCTAAAGCGTCCTTTTCGAGGACGTCCGTGCGTAGCCAATGGCAGTCGACGTAGGCTCTCACGGTATTATCGTCATGGACACTGAAATGTACATTTTATATAATATATGTCAAAATAGAAGTCTTGGAATTACCTTGTTGAATGTGCCTAAAGAAATTTATTATAAATACAGTGAAAATTACGTTACGCAAAAAAGAATGTTCAAAATTATTTTTTACGCATAACATAATATTCAGTTGAGTAAAACACCACCTACTCAACGGCCCATCCAAACTCGGGTAGATTATTTAGAAACACATTTATCAAAATTGTAAATTACTGGCAGGAATTCTTATTTTATACATTGGATTCGATCTATAACATTCAACAAAATTGGAAATTAGTGAAAAATATTTTAAAATACCTTAAAGCAATATGGTGCCACCGAAAATCATATAGAGGCACTGCTAAGTAAATAGACTTTGAAGACCCGCCTCCAGCATGAACTAATCTTGCAGTTCCTCTTCCGGCTAATTCCAAAGATAAGAAGGAACCTGATCGGCGTCGGGATCTTAACGAGAAAAGAGTTCCTTGTCCATATCCCCCACTCTAAGGAGAAAAAAATACAAAAAGAAAATATCAAAGAGTTGTAATACGGTAACAACAAAATTTAAAGCTATGTTTTAGAAGGAGTGAAATGTTTCATTGCAAAATATATATTGGTCAACAAAATAATAAATAAAATAAACAACTAAAATAAATGATAGGTACCTACCTCAGGTCTTAGTCGTAATGATACAAATAGCGTGAATTCTCTGGGAAATGTCTTTCCCACGCTGAAGAGTTCTGAGGACGCTATCCAAATATATGAATTAGGCCTAAGGCTAAAAGCGTGAGGACGATCTGGGACGGAGCCCCACCGGGCTTGAGCTGGATGAAAATTACGTCTAGCGTCTGGTGCTAGAGGATTAATAGCATCTGAAAAGGAAGTGCACGTTACAACACAGATTTTAGGTAGTCAGTAGGCCTGCGGAAACCGAGTCGTAACGGGACTGCCAGCAGTACTTGATACTGTAGGTGCTTATCGCTGTAAGTATGAGCCAGTGACGGAGGCCTGCAGTCCTACCACTCACGTGATCAGTTTCGGATTACAAACCGACAAACCGAAAACAACATTTCGGTACCATAGACACCAACAAACTAGCGCCAATCTAATAGTATCTCTTTTAAAAAATTATGGATTGAAATATTTAGGTACGTACACTTTTTTTGAATTCAGTAACCATTTTGTATTCAGGCTAAAAATTGGTTAAAATTGGTTCTGTGGTGCGGGTTTTACTGATTTCAAATTTTATTGACTTCGAATCAAGAACAGATGCGGATTGCTATCAGTTTCGGTGATTAGCCCGCTATGCATAAGTCAACAAAGTTATAAAACAACACATATAACAAGAGTGGGTAAATAGTTGAAATAAAAAAATATTTCTATGTTTGATGGATTTTTCAAGGTATTTGCAGATTTACTGTTAAGTATGTTACCTTGACAGTCAAAATAGTTGCAAGGTCGTTCTTGCTCTCCGTATCCTTCACAGGTACTTTTTGAACAATATCTGCGTCTCCTTTGTTTACCTCCTCCACAAGTCTTACTGCAGGCCCCCCACTCACCCCAACCTGCCCAACCTGAAATTTATTTAAATGAGTCAAAGTTTTGACAGACACAATAAAACACTCTAATTATCATCTAAATAACTCTACTCTATAAAGGCTTTTTAGAATTAGTCAATTTACAGTCAAATGATAAACAAATAACAAAAACAGAAGGTACACTGGGCTTAGCGAAAACAATACTAGGTATTACCTAATCTTATAGACTTAATGAGTATTAGCTTTTGCCCGCGGTTTCACCCGCCTTAAATTCGGTATTTAGTGTAGGATTACAAGGCCAGCTCCTCAACTACAGAAAAAAAACTGACCCGCACTTTTCGTTTCTAAGTAGCCTATGTCTTTCCCCGGGACTTAAACTATCTCTATGCCAAATTTGCTCGCATTTATAACCGCCCTAGACTCGTTAATCGGTGTAGGATTTCAACGGCAACTGCTCAGTTATAGAAAAAAAACCGACTTACACTTGACGTTTCAACTTAATCGGTACAACGGTTTAAGCGTGAAGAGGTACCAGACAGACAGACAGAGATACTTTCGCATTAACAATATTAGTAAGGATATACGCGAGTTCACTATGTTTCACATAGTTTTCAGAGTTAACAACCGATGGCGCTGCTTTGCCTAGTATAAAAAATAAAACATTTACTTGGCTAAGTCTACTTTTAAATCAATGGCTTAACCAGTTTATTTTATACACTGCTATATAACATTTATTTAGAAGTGTAATAGTACATTGTTCACCAAGGGGTGAAAGTGACTGATTACCGACGATTCCCTCGTCGGAGATACATAGTGCTTTACACTACAAATGCGAGGATAATAAAATATAATTAATTAAAGTTTTAATGTACTTCACAAATATTAATTCACTTTTATAAACATAGATGGCACTGTACCGAATAATTACAAGCTATGGTTATGTTTTCTGTTGTTTATAAATAGTAAGTTATTTTTTCAAAGTGATTTCACTTTTATAATCACAGATGGCACTGTACCAAATAAAAAGAAGCTATTTAATTATTTCGTCAACTTTTAAATAGAAAATGCTTTTTTATTTGTGTTTTCTGCCCTCTAAACGGGCAAGAATGTAATAATCTCTGCAAACACGTACTTTCAACCCTATTTTTGACTGTGCACTTTTAGAGCATAAGTAGTGTAAAAAAACTACTTACCTACGGCACTCCATATGGCGATATCAACACCAAGAGTCCATGGAATGGCAGCTGACGTAGCTTCTAACCATGGTCCATTGGGTGGAGTAGTCTCCAAGTCTACTGCAGGAGCACTGACTCTGGAGAATACCAGTAACTCACTCTGTGATGGCACCATACTCCAGTTAAAGCAACCAACTAAGTGTGAGCTAATTTTTAAATTAACCTGCCTGAAAAAAAAAATATTAAAACTTGAAGTTTTGATATATTTTATGTAGAAAACTGTGTTTTTTTATACCACTAAGGTTTTTTTTAGAAAATGACTATTATATGAGTAAATTTTATGTATATTTAATGTTATCATGAAGATAATAAATAAATTCTGTCAAATGTTATAAAACGGATGCAAAGATAATAATAGTCGGTATTTTCACTAGCCAGACTTTGTACCTCGATAGCTTACTTAGCGAGCAACTCGACGGAATATAAGGGTTACAAGGCATAGACTTAAGGTCAAATTTTTCTATAGTGTCTATATTATAAAAATAAAAATATTTTTGTTATTTAGCTTTTCCCTGCAGCGCTGCTCGCGCTAAATTTGTTTATAGAAACAGAAACTCCCTGATTTTAGTAAGGAAGTTTGCTATAGCTTTAGTTCATTTACGTAGAATTTGGTTATAGTTATTCCTACGGAAACTTTCAAATTTTCCGGATTACTAAGTTTGCCTATGTCTAGAGTTTCTGCTTCAGAATTATCTAGGCGAGGATTTTCGAGAAATTTGTCTTTAGTCAAGACGGTTAAAAACAACGCAGCGCCACGAAAAATCAATTGTACGTGTAGAAGGTAACTTAAAAAAATGTGTTAAATATTAATTATGATTTGTTTAATCGAAATACTGTGTTGTTACAAACATAATAGTTTATAAATATAAAGGGCATTTTTTGTTTAAATTGGCAACAAAATGATTGTTTTGTTAAACAAGTTTTCATAGTTATCTAAATATTTACTAGTAATTTAGGAACTAGCAGGGACCCAATAATTATAAAGAGCTAAGTACTTCCCTGCTCTTCACTTCTTATATAGACCAGCCGAGTGTTTAATTTATTGTTTGTTAATTAATAAGTGCAATTCAAGGGAACTTAAAAATGTACCATTTGATTGATTTAATAAGTCTAATTTGTAATAAGGTAAAATTTGGAAATCATATCGCGATTTTTTAAATATTCCAAATTTCCTCGAGATAGTCGAGAAACTCCAGAAATCCTGGTCGAGAATTCTCGTACCTCGAGAAATAAAAGAGGTCGAGAAACCAGAAAAGAACCGTTTTTTGAACTAGTCATGTGCCAAATTTAAGCTCAATTGAATGCTCCGTTGCAACGTGAAGGTAGAACTAACAAGAAAAACTACTTTATTTTCGCATCCAATATTATTATTATCGATTTTCTCTTCACGGGGAGAAAAATATTGTTCGAATTAGAAACCGGTTTTTTAAAATGCGTTATTACTAAATTTTATTCATTTCAACATTTTTTTTTTCTGGAAATTATAAAACAATATAATTTTATGTACATTTTATTAATTTCATAAACTTATTACTACAAAATTTATAATTTTAATCAAAATTTATTTTTAATTTATAAAAATCCTATAAAACTTTCCTCGAATTTATTAGTAGGGTAATTAATATCAACATATAAAGCTTACGAAAGATTACAAAAAGTTTTATTAAAGTGGGAAGATAAAACACTACTTGTGATTACAATGAAGCCTAATTAACGTTTACAAATACCTTTCTAAGAATTAGTGAAGTTTACTAATAACAAACATCATATCGTGCTGCTACGAATTAAGGTTGGCGTCTCGCGTCTTACATCGCGCTATCGAAGAGTCTTCGGTATTTCGCATATATACCGACATACCGAAACGCAAGTCAAGTGGGCCAAGGCGTTCTCCAGGCTTAACTCCTCACCTAGTGGGTGATTCCCCCTTTACGTCGCTTCACAATCGGTAACCCTAAGCTGAACAGATTTGACGCATTATCCGCCGCAGCCCCCTTCCTTCTTCTACCAGGTACACTAACCAGTTATTGTCAACAGTACGCTTCGCATCAACAGGGCTTCATCAGGACCTATTGGTGTAATGAAACGCTGATTGTGTAAGCGTGTTACGTTATTTGCATTCCAATAAATTTTACTTGTTTTAAAGACTAGTTTTATTTCTGTTAATAAATACAATAAGTAAAACTCATTGGTAACCGTCAGTGTAATTGACTTGTTCTCGGAATTACTAATATTTAAGTGGTTATTAGTATTATTTACTTGTAGCTACTAAAGTTTTCTCTCCGTGTTCTTTACGTCGCAATCTAATTGAGCTGAAATTTGGCCGGAGAAGCCTAAAAGCTATTTTTGTTTCCAAAAAAGTTCCTGCAGTAAATTCCTTTAACTGAATTCCACGCAGACGAACTATAGCTATACCTTAACTTTCTTAATCAAGTCGTTTCTGTAGGAGTCCTATACTAGAATCCAGCGCGGGCGGAGCCGTTGGCTAGTATTTATTTACTATAAAAAACTGTTTTTATATAAGATTTATGTACTGGGCGCGCATAAGTTGCCTAGAATTTGTGTAATTTCGAAAAGGCAATAAAATGGAAATAGCTGTTTTTGAATTGTTGTAAGCTTGTTCCACTTACCTGTCTGTTGTGTTGTACGGTGATCCAGCATATTGACTTACAGATGCTAATTCTATGCCTCCTCTATATATTGAAACTAGAGCTAAATCTAGCGTCTTACTCTGGAACAGCAAAATATAAAGGACGATATTTCAAGGTAATTTAATATATTTAGGTCACAAATAAACATCAAAATGTTAGTAGAGACTGAAATATTCCAGAGTTTACTTAAACTAAAATAAACAAAATTAGCAATGTATTGTTTATATTAGAATAAAGCAAACTTTAAATTCTTATACAATTATAAATATTTGATATCTGTTTTCATTACTAAATGTGTTAATATAAATTATGTTGATTATTATATCACATAATTTATTATTTTAAATACCTAATATGCACTCAAGTCAACGTATCTGAGTTGGGTTAGTAGTTTTGAACATTCAAAATAATACTTCTGAATTCAATTAGAAAGACAAGATTGTACCAAAACTTCTGTAACTGTTATTAATTATTGTGCTATTATTGTTTTTTATCCATAACATGTAAATTAATTTTTGCCCACTGAGCATGAAACTTATAGTAAGTTTTAGTAAGCTTATACATCGCACATTTGCAATTTTTAGACTTGACATAGCTGGAACATGACAGTAACTTGCATCTTATTGTTGCAACTGCAATGATACATATGAAATATTGCATCTTTAAATATCTATAGTACTACACAAATACTTTTTAAGAATATTTATCTTAGATTTGAGCATCTAAAAGCTCAGAATATCATCCTGCCATTTTTTGTAAACGTGGATTGTAATATAAAATTAATGTTTAGCAGTCTAAAATAACATACTCAATAAAAACTACATACCTACTATATTTACTAACCTGATAATGTGTTTGCACTACTACACCTCTGAAAACTATCGAGGCGTCTTGGACTCGCGTCTCTAGAGGCTTTTCAGCAAACTTTGGACACTGCCTGTCACAAACTATTGTCCGACACAAGAACAAAACTACTATGAACAGGCCTTTATTTGAAACTTTTACCATCGCTGGATACAAAGAAAGCAAAAATGGGATTTCCATTTTCTTTTGTTTTATCTTTAGAATTTACATTTTCACAAAATGATCATGTCACCGCACTAATTTCTTTTGCCTTTTTCTTCTTTTGACGTCTTCCGCTCATATTTACCTGTAAAGAAAACATTATTAAGTAACACATATTGTTATGGTAAGTTAATGTTTTGTAACAATTTTAATTAAATCTGTGGTAATACTAGCTATTGCGAGAAAGAGCATAATATCACAGTTTAGGAGGCTACACTACCTAAATTTCGTATGTTTTGGTAAAGGTTTCTCTGAATCCGCTGAGCAGATCCGACTCAAATTTAATGACAGTATTCTTCAGTACGGTTCAAATAGTGAACAACGTGAAAACATGATTTATGAGCTACACTCGATAGAAAATACTAAAGTTTTAACTGTTTTATTTTTAAATTTTGGCAGTTGCAATTTTGCAGAAATCTTTAAAGTTCTAAGTGCTATTAGTTTACAACTTTGCTAAAGCATAGCCTTGATAGTTCTATACAGCCTGAAAAAAGTCTTTTTTGATAACAATGATGTATGATAAACTATAAATTTATTTCATGTATTTCAATGAAAATCTCAGTGTGTTAAGATATAGCTGCACTACACACGCACGCTCAGTTAAATATCGTGTCATCCTTGTTTTTACGCAAGTTTTCTGTCACTTAGGACTGCCTCTTAAGCAATTATTTCATTCAGCCGGCCATCGAAGGTGTCTTGACAGAGCAATCGCGAGGCGTGCGGGAGGGGGGGCACCGGCTAGCCTGTCGTAAGTTAAAATATGCCTTTGTTGATACATATAGGCAGTTGGGTACTGTCCCGTCATTTTACCAAAGGCGATGACAGACTGTATGAATTAAACAAAAAAATTAATGTTTTGGTTGTGACAATTCTTGAGTTTTCTCTGCATAACAGTTTTTTCGGTTTTTACTTGAAATAAATTTCTTAGTCCGTGTTTTTGAGTAAAAAATATGACTGGATAGTAATAGTCAATTAAAAACTGGTAAAATTTATAATAATACAGGAAAATTATACTTTTTAAGCTATCGCGCTTTGTGTGGGTTAAATGACAGTACCTGGAGGACCGAGCAAATGCTCGGTTTTTTTAAACAGCGCCATCTATTGTCAAGTAGCTTAAGCGTTGCTTAATAACGCCACCTACTGTCAAATAGCTTTAGTGTTGCTTATTACTACTCGCCAATAGATGTCAGAAAGAGTCATACTTCTCAGTTTATCACTGCCTTATAAACACGGATAAAACGACGTTTTCTAGAAATGAAACCTAGCTAGATCAATTTATCGACCCCGAAAACCCCTACATACTAAATTTCATGAAAATCAATGGAGCTGTTTCCGAGAGTCAGATTTTAAATATATATACATATATACAAGAATTGCTCGTTTAAAGGTATTAGATATTGTAGCAGCTGCAAAGAACTGCTTGACAAATCGTAATGGAACCCAGTGATTAATACTATAAAACGAAGTCATTTATCACAGGACAATTATAAATGTTCAGATACCGATAGTGTCTTGTACTGTGACATCAACTTTTTACATACTGTGACTTTCTATTTCTAACAAAATCGGATATGTGGATAGTTTTAATACTGATCGCCCCCATTTACTCACAACACCACAAAAGAACAAAAAGGCACGGCCGCACCATCCTTTTCATTTTCGACCCCGCTGTAAATTCGTCGTGGAAAAAACTAGAAGCCTAAATTTTTAAACATTCTAAGGTACTTCTAACAGACCCACAAGCTCCAAATATTGAACACTGTTATTGTTTCGCCTATCCAGCGAGTAAAACCTTGTATCCTGGCGAACGAACTCGTTCATGATTCTTGACCAACGTATGTTCGCGGTATCCGTCTTAAATTTTGAAGTCTGTGAAGTTGTCAGACCATTTTCTCTCCAGAGTAATGCAACCTAGACCAGAATTTGCAGTTTTTTTGTAGTTTCATTGCAGTTTAATTCTAAAATTTGCAGTTCTTATATTTTTAAAAATATAGCAGTGGCCTGCTAACTTCACATGAACATAGCACGATACACCTCGGCCGGAAACGGGTCATGTGTAGGGGTTATATATGGCACAGGAATTAGCAGTTTTTTTGCAGTTCTTCGATAGGCCTATTCCGAAATTTGCAGTCGTTATTTTTTTCATATATCGAATATAATTAGTTAGCAGGCCACATACACGTCCGACTCAAACGGGACATCTGTGGGTGTAATCTATAGCACAGGAATTCGCAGTTTTGTTGCAGTTCTTCGATAGATCTTGTTTGGTAAAGATAAGCGGTGAAGTCACGACCTTTCTCCTGATTCGACATTGACTGCGCGCATTTAGTTCTGGAAAAGTCACGGAAAACTACGGACGCACCCGCGTATTTAGTTTTCCGAGCAGCAGCAGCAGTGCCGAAATTTGAACGCATAAACGGTTGCGCGGCACTGCCTTTACGGAAAGCGGTATACATTGGACATCGGAGTCAATAGTGAAGCAGGCCATTGCTGTATTTTTAAGAATATAACGACAACAAATTCCGGAATATCTGCAAATTATTGTACCATAGACAACACCCACAGATGTCCCGTTTAAGTCGAACGTGTATGTGGCCTGCTAACTAATTATATTCGATATATAAAAAAAAATAACGACTATAAATTCGGAATAGGCATATCGAAGAATTGCAAAAAAACTGCAAATTCTTGTTTTATATACAACCTTCACACATGATCCGTTTCTGTCGGCAGGTCTATGTGGCGTGCTAACTTCATGTGAGGTCACTGCGATATTTTTGAAAATATAAGAACTGCAAATTTTAGAATTGAACTGCAATGAAACTGCAAAAAAAACTGCAAATTCTGGTTTGTTGCATTACCCTGGAGAGAAAATTGCCTGCCAACTTCACAGACGTGAGTCACTTGCTGGTAGTCAAAGTGATAGCTTCCTAAGGTTTGTGTCACATAAAAAGCGTCACGGTTCAATACTACGCGTACCTACGTGATGATTAGCTTTATTGGATTTGTAATTTATGTGTTGTCTATTTGTAAAAAAGTTATTTAAAATGTGGAATTTTAATAGTTTTTCAAAAATACTAAATGAGTTAGTCTCTTGATATCTTTAATCAATTTGTTGTACAATTTCGCTCCTTCAAACATAATATAAATATAAATATAGTTTGTCTGTCTAAGTGTCTAGTCGTACGCTTTTGGATGTGTATTTTTTTTGTGAATATTATTTGTGTATGAATATCTTTGGTGAGATTGTTTCTAATTAGGATACAGGTATTGTATTTGTAGTTTTGAGCCAAAATCATAATGTTGATAGCGTTATAATTTTTTATTTTAGGCGTAAAATAATCGTTACCTAAGAGCATTTTTATTATTTTGTTTTGAGCCGTTTGTAGAGTTTTCAGATTGGTTTTGGCTGCCGTTCCCAAAATCTCAATCAAGTTGTCCATATGGGGTTAAATTAATGAATTATAGACGGTAAACCTCACATGTAAGTGATCTTAGTTTGGTTTTAATGGTTTCTATGTGAGGTTTCCAGGTTTGTTGACTATCAATAGTTAAACCTAGATATTTTGTTTTAATCAATTTAACAATGTAATAAATAGAGGATCGACGCCTCAACAATGGTCTATGTCAACTATTACTTTACTTTATAACAAATCAGCCAAGTGTCGGACTCGCGCACGAAGAGTTCCGTACCATTATCTATAAAAACGAGCAAAAAATCACGTTAGTTGTATGGGAGCCCCCTTAAATATTTATTTTATTCTGTTTTTTAGTTATAGCGGCAACAGAATTACATCTTATATGAAAATTTCAACTGCCTTACTATCAAGATTCATGAGATACAGCCTGGTGACAGACGGACGGACGGACAGACAGCGGAGTCTTAGTTATAGGCTCCCGTTTTTTACCCTTTAGGTACAGTATCCTAAAAAAGCGACAGAAAAGATCTAAGCAACTATCGGACTATTAATTTACTGTCGAACATTTATAAAATACTAGCTTTGCTCGCGGTTTCACCCGTCCTAAATTCGGTTATCGGTATAGGATTTCAACAACAACTTCTAAAGTATAGAAAAAAACCCGACTCACACTTAAGGTTTTTATGTAGCCTTTGCCCTTCACTTACTAATGTGAATGCGAAATAATGCGTCAAAAATGGTCGTATATTTTTATTGCGTTGACTTAGAAGCTTAATTTTTATACAGCTTCAAGGGACCGTATTAGAATTTGATATTAATTTGTAACTAGATACCTTTACGCGTTACTGAGAAAAAGGGTCTTGACAGACAAACAGACAGACGGAAAAAGTGATCCTATAAGGGTTCCTTTTTTCCTTTTGAGGTACGGAACCCTAAAAAATAAATAAATTATCAAAGAGGAAGTCAAAAATTTCACAGCTGAAGTAATTATTTTATATACCTACTTAGATTGTTGAAATTAAAAAAAACATACAGTCCTGTAGCAGAAAACTATACAACAAAAGCACTAGAAGTACTCACCCACTCGCCCGAAAAGGGTTCGGGAAGTATTTTTTACTGTTTACAATCCTTTAACTACGTACTTTTAGTGTTCTATTTTCGAACGTAATCCGAACATGTTTGAGTACAACATTTCTGAACTACAATTATATAATAGGTTAGGATTATATGTAATATTCTTGATCATAGGTTTCAACTTGTTATGTTATTACATTCATCGGCACTGCTCGCCATCTTACATGTATGTAAGTACATATAGCCGAAGATTACGACGCGAAGTTACATCACAATTGAATGTACGAGAAACTTCTAGAACAAGCGCGGAGCCAATGAAACTGAGGCGATCGGACCAATCAAAAAGTCCACAAGCAAAATTTTGAAATTCCCAGTAATTTTGAAGAACGGCTCGATCAAACGGCGAACTCGAAATTGCAAGCGCCATGGATTGGCCAACCAAAGACGCGTCGCATAGCCGAAGTAGTGACTGACACACACAAAGAAGCGAGTTCTCATAAAAACCATTGCAGGCACAGCGCCGGCGCAGTACTTTTGAAATCGTCTACCAGGAAACTTCAAATAAGTAAGTAAGTGGCCTCACTCTGTGCAACTGAAAAATCAGAGGTCAACAACCTTAGTTAACCTTATACGTTGCCTTGGTGGCAACTTTCCCATTTATCTCGACGTGATATCAGTCTAACCTAGGCTGACCTAAAGCTCGAATATACAGTGAGTGCAACATAAAAAAGTTAAATTGCAATTAGGTATACAGTGAATATAAAAAAAAGGTAATAAACCATTGTAAAGTGTTGACTAAATCTAGATTTTATAATAGAATTACATATTAGATAAATTTGTTATTAGGAAAACATTTAATAAATATTATTTTACCAAAATAATAGTTTTATAAAGTGTCGGATCCAAAATACTAGCAACTTGAATATAGGCGAGAATCGAACCCACTATTATCTTATTCCTATATTCAAATTTGACGCCCATGGGGTTGAGTCATGCTGACTAAGTGATAGGTAGCCGAGGCTTGGGTTCGAATCCCAAACTGTACCGTTACAAACTTAACATCTAAGGCACGTTTCATTGAAGTCTGTTCAGTATTACCGGACATATAATGAATGATGTGATCTATACGGATGAATTCGCGGGCAAAAGCTAGCTAGGTAAAAATTATAACACAGCAACATCGTTGCGGTATAAATACAATATTGAAACCCTAACGTCTTTATTACCTCATTACATAAACAGCGCCGAGCGTACGTGGAAATATAATATCGGCGCAGAAACCTCTTTCTTTTATATTAGTAAAATTTACGAAGAATATACCAGAGAGAAGTGGAATATTGATTTGTTGTAGGTGCGCAACAGAAAAAGAAACCAAATGTTGTTACAAGCGATAATGATAAAAAAATGTTGGTGTCACGATGTTGTGTTCATTTTATTTTTAGGGTTGTGTACAAAAAGAGCAATAAGGAAACCGTGGTGGAATTTCGGTGCCTGTCTGTATACATATATATTGCGGCGCAGCTGACCATGCTAATTTGTACGGAGACATAGATTTCGTGCCTATCATAGGTACCTATTGTATCACGGAAAAATCGAGCACAAATGTGTGAGTCTTGAGCATATCCGCGAGAATCACTGTTGTCACCACGTTCACAGCCTTCAAGGCACCTGTCAATATTATCAGTAAGCAGACTCTATGCAATGGGGATAGAAGAACTTCATCCGAATGAACCTTATTTAATAGGGTTCCATAATTCCAATACATGTGAAAGAGCTTGTGATCCAGTTACATTCATCTATCCTCTTTTAACAAAACTCAAACCCTCGATTCGTTTATTAGAGTATAATACCGTACATGCCTCTTAGTAATCTGTGGAGAAGGGTGCAGAGTCAACGTAAGCCTCTTATCCTGCTACGGTAACACTGGTAAGTATACAGATAAAAAGGTATTATATAATCCCTGATTATTATCCTCCGCGATCAGGACAGCTTCATCTCATTAAATGACTAAAGAATAAGGAAGACAAGGGCTGAAAAACCCAATTATTTTGACAACCATTGGTATTATGAGTTTTTGTTTTGTGTTTTATTAGGGTTCCGTAACCTAATGGCAAAATTAAAACCCTTATGGTTTTGTCACGTCATGCCCGTCCGCATGTCTCATGCTTTATAATTCCGCCGTCTTTGGCATCGATTGTTATCAATTTTTTTTGTGAATTGAGTTTTAGTGATAACTCTCCATACATTGAACTGAGGGATTGATATATCGATAGTTCTTTAAAAATGCAAGTGAAACTTTTTGATTTTTTTTCCTATCTCAGGTCCTCTTTTTTTCTGAAATCATTGACATATTTTGTGGGCAATATTTATTCTTATTTTACTTAAATTATTTTGATAGTATAATAAACTTAATATTTTGTTTCAATTTATCAGTAAAAAGAGAGACTAATAAAAACACTATAGCTTGTTAGCTGCTGGATAATATTGCCTTCTTTTATTTAATTCTTGGAAATATTTTCAAATCTTATAATATAATTAAATATTAAGAGTAAGAAAAAATTACTATATTATAAAAATGACATTGGGCAGAAATTTACATATATGTATTTGATATGTGTTTGTAAAACCATAACCAATATTTTTTCATTGTTTTGCAAAACATAAAATTCCGGTAAATCCACAAATATAACACAGCATACGTTTTATAAGGATTTTTGTATAGCAGAATGACTAACAAAAAAAATCCCATACTTTTTAACAGATATAGATCCTTAAGACTTTTTAAAAAAAAACCATTTAATCAGCATATTTTATCTAACTGTGGTAAATCCATGGAGTGATTTTTATCCAATAAAGCAAATCATTCTAAACCAATTACCAATTTAAGGGAGGCAATGTATTTGTTTTAGCATGGTTGTTGAGGAAATTTTATCGTGTTTTTATATTTGTAAGAATTACTAAAGTATCCAGTAAGAATAATGGATGTTATTATTAATATATTTTTAAAAATAAAATAAAATATATTAAAAATCCATAAGAGGAAACAAATACATAGGAAAAAAAAGGTTCGATGAGAGGGTTGGGGCAAGCGTTCAAAAGGTGGTAATTGTAGAAACGGAGGTTACTGAACCACTGGAAGGTATGCGGCGTTTCCAGTCCTCATTAGTGAGTAATTCTACTAGTTTCCCCTCCATTTCACGATATTCCCATGTATGCCTATTACCTCTGCCCGAGATACCAGTAAGATGTCGTAGATAGGGCAGTAGTGTAGGACATCACAGTCTAGTATGTAAATTGGGAGGGATAGAGCTGACCGGTACCAGCACCCTTAAGCCAGCAGAATGATAAATATACAAGTGTAAATATACACAAGAAGAGAAAAGTGACTGTTTTGCCTTTGTGGTCTGCATGCTGGCGTCCTTATTTTTCTGTGTTCTGTTTCTTCTTTAATGGTATCGATTTGCACTGGCATATTCAGTTGATATTAATGTAGCTTCAGTAGTATTGTTTTTCTATTTCAGCATTCCAATTCCTATTCCTCTCGTTACTTGACTAGAAATCCAACTTTTGCATTTTATCGTCTTGTAATGGTATTTAGTTTGTCATTATTAAGGTATTTTCGATTAGCTTCCGTTGTGAGTAGGTTTCAGCCTAAATTTAAATATTCAATGAACGAATGTGTTTTCTGTAGCAGTGTTCCTTTACTTGCGTTTTATTTTTTTCCCCCAGTAGAGTATTTAATTTCAAATATAAAATTACCTAAAACTCGTCCTACAATGCTCTGCGGTTTAGCTTATTACCTTAAAAGATTCTGTCAGATACTTAAAATAATCAGTTTTTAGGCACAGTATGTTTAAAAAGCTAAAGCCAAAAATTTTATTGATGTAATTTTTAACCAAGCAACTCAGCACATAAGTGATATTACATTTAAACTGTGAAACACTTAATAAATACATAAAATAATCGATTTTTGTGGAGTTTGATACACACGTACAGGAAACCAACTCTGACAATATAAAAACATGGAGAACAAACCTTTATTAGCTGTTCATATACTCGTATAGGTACTATTTGCTTTCCATCTGCTAACTACGTTTTTTTACGTATACTTAAATAAGTATATTACATCATATCATACAGACACCGCAAGTCATGAATACAAGTGGATTTCATAAATTATTCAGAACACTCTTTTATATGTCATTAGGATATGATATTTTTGTAGGATTTCAGTATTTATTTTATCATCCATTACAATTGTTAGCGTAAGTGCTAAAAACATAATTGCATTATAAATTTATTAGTCCGACTGTGTTTTTTTACTGTTTAGAAAATATAATTTCTTTCGCAATACGATTTGGCTAAATAACAAAAGTTGCGAATTACTGACGCACGACACTACAGTTACTTTTATTTCCTATGTTTTTGTTTACCTAAGTATACCTTTGTTACTTTTATATCTACCTATGTACACGTTATAAGAACGGAACTGTTAACTACTAATTTTGGGCACTATACCTAAACGTTGCCTAGACTACTACATTATTATTTTTGGCTATTTCCGACTATCCTCACCGTGCTCACGGGTTTTCTGTTGTTATATTTCGCTTTATTAAATTTGTCAAATATAACAATAATATTTCTGTTGATTAGTGTTGCTGCTCCTACCTACGTATAAAATATGGAACTAGGAAATGGAAAAATATGGACCTTCATGTTGGCGCAATTCGATTTAGAAATATGGCTTTTTTCCAACCAAGGAAACCATGAAAATTTATTCTTTTTATGTTTTATACGAAGTTGATGTCATATTTTTTTTTGTATATATTGTAACAATATAATTTTTAATTCTAATTAAAATACGAAGGCAAGTAGAATGTTATTGAAACATTTATAGGTATTTATTGTTTTATTAATTTTTATTTCCTATCAATAATCTCCGTGAAGTGATCTTTTTATTTACTCATGCAGACAAATTATTATGGTTCCAAACTGTAAGGTACGTTCAGAACCAGTTTTTCACCAATATCTCCAAATGTATGACGAATCGATTTACCTAAGTTTGATGTTCGTAACACAATAAAGACAACATATAGCGGAAACCCCTTTGTTTCATCAAAGTGATCATAGTACTTGCCTTAAGTGCTCTGAGCATATCAAAATAGTTCTGTTAGTTATTGCAGGCCTCTCAGTCCTTCGCAGCTGTCGAGTTATATTTCTCGAGAACATCGTAACACTAACGTAAAAGGGTCCGTGAAATAATATCATATGCTTGAAGAAATATCTAACAACGGTTAGCATTTTTTTTATTGAACTTGACATTTACCTCAAATCACAGTAGCACTAGTAACTGATAAACTGTAAAGTTAGCTGTATTACTTTTTTTATTCGAATTTTTATTATTATCCCGATCCGTTCAGCTGTTGAAGCGTGATTGAGTAACAAACATCCAAACTTTCACATTTATAAAATTAGTAGGATATCTTACTTAGGAATTTCTACACTGACTAAGCTTCTGTAAACGCTAATTGATGCGTCCAGGATATTCTTTTATTTGCTGTGTATTTGATACTAGATTTTGCCAGCGGCTCCGCGTGGAATGCCCACCTTATTTACACTAATGAAGTTTTTAGGATGACTAAGTAATGTTACGCCATATACCTAATCGCTGCTGTATAAATAATTAGGTGCTCTGCCTGCAGTTACAATGGCGGAAATTTACCGTGGGAACTCTCATTCATTTGGTATTAAAATTATCCTGTATCGTTGTCTACTCTTTTGTATTGTATTTCTAATGTCAATTTTCTTCAACTCCTTATTATCGGATCGAGCTGTATTTTTTTACGCAGGTTGGGTTCACGTGATGAATGCAACATAAAAAGTGCCAAGTTCGAGTACGACTCGCGCATCAATGGTCCCGTACCTACTACCATTTACGTAATTTACAAACGCAAACAAAAACAAAAATTGTACCACTAAGCCGTCACCCATCCAATTACTGACCAAGCCCCACGTTGTTTTACTTTGAATATCGTTTCCAACAAACAAATATGTTACCGTTTTGCTTATTGATAACTAGATGGCGCTGTAACGGTGACTTAAGATAGTTAATGGCTCGGGCCCGTCTCACATTTGGCCGGTTTTTATTATTTGTTGTTGTACTTTAGGGCTTACACACACTATGATCACTGCAAGATTATATGTGTTACTTTTTTTTACAATAGAGCCAAGTGCCGCACCTGAATCTAAACGTAAATACTGTTATTAATTAAGCAAGTGTTAATATTCAGAAAGATATATTAATTTTTTTGTAATGTACATGGTTCATAAACTAATATTTAATACCTGCTTTACACAAATAGCTACTTTATCTAATTACCTTTTGATGTTCTTGTTGACTACGGAACGGTAACGGAAAAAACCGGCCAAGCATCGTATGCAAATTAAGTGAGGGTTCGTAAAATGAAAATTATTGCAAATATTAAAAAAAAATGTAAACTGATTTTGTCAAAAACAATTGTCATTGAAAATATTTAAAAAATTCTAATATCAATTTTTATTTCAGATTTTTAGGACATGCGGTTTAAAAGGTTTAAAGGGAGGAGGAAAGAGGGACACAAAATTTGAACTGTTAATTTTTTATTGAAAGTATTTAAAAAGTTCCAATTCTAAGTTTTTTTATAATTTAAGAAACACACGGTATAAAAGTTAGAGCGGGTTACAAAAGTTTCTACTCTGAAAGCAAATAACTAGCAAATATACATCTTAGAGAAAAAACTACTTAGAAACATTAAATCTATGAAAAAACGACGAAATTATAAAGCTGTGACATTCGAATGGATGAACATGACAAAATAATGATTCTGTATTTTGCATTTAAATGTCTAATAAAACCGGTCAAGTACGAGTTGGACTAGCACACTGAGGGTTCCGCGCCAATACAATGCCAATGCTCGATTAGGTTTTTGTTATTTGTTGTTTTATGGAAGAGCCTTACATTGTAATCGTTTTAAGTTGAATTTTGTACTGACGGATAGACAGACAGACAGCGTAGGTTTAATAATATAGCTCCGTTGAAATCCCTTTGTGTAGGGAATCCTGAAAAACGTTGCCTATATGTCTGTCTTATTTGATTTTTTTTTTTTTGATTTGATAATAAAGCTTCAGCTGAATTACATTTTCAATTTCTTCCTTCTACATGTTACATGAAACCTCTTCCCATTACATCCCTAAAATAACACCGGCGGCAGCACCGTCTCAGTAATCCGCGAAGGAGGGTGCAGATTTATCATAAGCCTCCCATCTTGTTATCTAACAACATACGTTAATACCTGATTTTATAATTTAAGATATACTGAAAGATATATAAATAGCTGAAGCTACGGATGTCAGAAGCATTTGTTTCAGTGATTTCAATTGATGAACGATTTAAAATTTGAGTAGGTTCTTAATTCGATTGTATGTTTTTTGAATTGAAAATAATTTGATATGAATTGGCTTCGAAATTTACTTAAAGCATAAGAGTTCCAGACTATCAGTAAATATAAAATAACCCTTTATCTGTAAAACGAGTAGCGCCAACATTTCTCCAACGCGTTTCGAGCACTATTGCGGCGTTTTGCGGATTTTTTTTACGCAGTGCGTGGGATTTCATATACCGAATTCTATAGAGTGCAAACATTCCGCCCGGAAACTCACCGCCACAAACCTGTAGCAAACCACAGACATCCGCATGCGATCCTTTCTCGCTATACCTGCACTTTCGTTGTGCACACCTTTCAAATTTTAAGGAAAGACCACAATTTTATCGAAGTGCACGGTAGGCGTAACAAATCCGATGTCTGTTTTGACGTTTTTATTTTTAAGGTTGCGTAACCAAAACCGAAAAGTAAAAAATAAGCCCCTAAAGCAGACTTATTGACAAAACATTCAGCTAGATGTTTTATTCGCCTTGAACTCGATTGCCAATGACCGTAAAGCAGACATACCTACAGCTCTCTAGCTCCTGACATATTTCCTAGTCTAGTCTTCAGGGCCCACTCTTAAGTAACCTTTGCCTTGTGGGCTTGTGCCGAGTGTGTCTTCAAAGTAAATTAATATACTAAAAACAGCGTTTGAGGCATATGTATGGCTTACACTACACCTACATCAATACTACATGTCAGTAAACTTTCTGCGCTGATTTACCTATTTATCTGCACACGACAGATATTTTTTTCAATATTGAGAAACAGCTTTGCAGGCTTTGGTAGAAATTGTCGTCTATTATTATTAGAATACCTATATCCATTATTTTGATTATTTTTTGTCCAAAAATTTTATTTTGATACGACTATTGCTATGACATTTTTTAAGCTCTAGTTGCGCACAATCGTCTATCAAGTTTTCTCTATTTCATTTAAAAAACGTATGCAGAGAGAAATTCTTTTAAAAAATTTTCTTTGTAAAAACGAAACTAAATATGGTTACTTATTCATAAGTGATACTGTGTTCGTGAGAAATATCACGACACAGCTGCTGAGGACCGAGGACCGGCAATTACTTACAGGACTAATCTGATATGCGCAAACCACTTGGCATGATCGCTTTAACCCAAACAAAGGAACAAAGGGGAATTAGAGGAAACTATAGTAGTTAGTTATATTTGAGCTTTATTGATTATAATTTTGATATATATAATGTGGTACACATAAACAGTAACATTCGAATAAAGATAGGTGTGAGATTTTACCCACGTAGACTTTCAAAAAAGAAACCTCCTAACAGTTTATGGTATTACAATTTTTCATACCAAATTTTGCCCTCTAAGAGTCGTTATTCCATAAACAGTGAAAAACGTCAATCTTAATCTAATCTAAACGTCAACCTAAAGCTCAAATACTAAAATAAAATGCAGATGCTTAATGAGCAAACGGTTTGTAGTGTATGACGTTAAAAAGTTTTGTTAAATAAAAGCATGATGTTTGTGTGGTTAAAAACAATTAAAACTAATAAAGTTTACGTCAAATCATTAACAGTACATTGTGTATTAAGGGTAAGAAGATATTACTAACCAGAGGCTATTTAGAAGCCTAAAGCCGAAGTTTTCGGACTCGAGTTTGTATTTTCCGTACACGGGTGCGTGTTACACACAATGTTTTTATCATATTTGCTAGTAAATAAATAAAATATGAGGTTAATAAATAAATAAACTCACCCAATTGAAATGGCGGGATAAATTAAAAAGTTTTGGCTGAAGTTAAAACCTGTAATTGTTCACATGGTGCGTAGTTTGAATCTTAAACCTTAGATGGCGCTTTTAAGTCGCCCGTGGGAGTACGAAAGCACTCGCTTTACCTGCAGGTAATGACACTGTTGTAAGTGTGATGAAAAATAACGGAATTAAATCAACAACGTCAATTAGCACAATATAAGTTGGAGATTTATTAACAAATTTGTCACCTCCATGAGGGAAGAAGGTTTTACCTTCAAATTCACAATTGAATTTATTGCTGCTCGTAACTCAAAGCTTAATTTATTATTCTTACACCACTCCATCAAACTCATTGTTGTCAAGTGCGGAAATGAAGTGGGTCGGAAGGAAACCAGAAATTATGAAATTCTTGATTCTTGTTTTAAACAAAGTCTTCACTGTGCTTAACTTTGCGTTTTCATTCTAGCTTTCAATTAAAAAGGTTTGAGTAAAATCGATATAAGTGAAAAATAGGCTAATAAATGTCATATACAATATCAAAACAAATATCCTTTTCCAGAAGTTAACAACTTGCTGGTCAACTTGAAAATATTAGAAGACAAAATATTGAATGAAATAGAAATTTTAAAAAAAATATAATGATACATGAAGGCAGGTATATGTCCAATTTGTACATTAACTCTATTCGGTAAAGTTCAAAGTATGATTATGTAGATATTCCTCTTGAAGCTGCCATAATAATAATATGCAAACGGTCTCCACATCACACCAAGATTTATTACTATGCCTTTTTGCCTAGGTTAGTTACTTTTCATAAAATAATACCTTTGATTAGCGAACACTAGAGTGAGACTATGAGGAAACCTTTTTGTCTTTTAACTGCAACGGCATGCAGAGGCAAAGGGTTCAGTATAGGCTTTTATACTACTCATTACTTATACTTTATATGTATACTTTATATATACTTTATACTACTCTGTCAAATGTTATATGACAACATCGCAGTCTAGTTGTTAGTGTGGCCGGCTGCTGTGCAGAGGGTGTGGGTTCGATTACTGCACTGAACAAACATTTATACTATAAACAGTCTGGGTTTTTCATGTTGTTTTTGAATGTTTTTACAAAAAAAAGTTATATTATATATGTATTTCTATCCGTTGTCGAGTATCCGTAACACAAGCTTTGATTACTTTGGAGCGGACGCGGACGGCGCTGTCTGCAATGTCCAAAAATATTTATTTATTATAATTATGTCCAACACTGTAAGTTATGCAGCCTATGTATGTCAATATTAAACAATGAAATTTAACAAAAATTGTCTATGTTGTAAATAAAACCTATGAACTGTACAAAATCACAAATGATCAGTCTAAGTATAAAAATAATCGAGCGTGTTGTATCATTACGTTAGCACTGAGCGGTTCTAAAGACCGTCGTCAATCTTACGAAGCGTCACCCATAAGCTCGTCTGTCAAGGTGGTGTTCAGTTCAGGCGCGGTCTTTTTGTAGAGTGGATTTATTTGACTAAGAAGTAAAGTCCCACTAATGGAGGAGATAGATACTTAACTTAAGGTAACACACTGAAAACTTTAATTTTTTTGTGTGGAAAAAACAAATCAGGGATAAAAATCTAAAACTAAGCATTGCTTTTTTTGCATCTTTTTTTGACTATGATAACATAGGTAATTTGGAGTTTCAAGTCTTTTTAAGGAAACAACACCCCTTGATATTATAAAAGTTATGATCATTACAAAACAGAAAGGCCTGCTTCATTTAAAATAGGAAATATGGTCCATGTATAGGTAACATCAAAATTTAAAATTCATTAACTGTATACGAAGCTAAGTGCTTAGCGTACGCGCGTATGTCGCAATGGATTTGCGACTTAATTGAAAAATAGCGTTGCAAGTTTTTTATAAATAATTATATTTGGGCATTACACACAGCGCCGTCTGGCCCCAAAGTAAGCAAAGCTTGTGTTATGGATACCAGACAACGGATACAAATACATATATAACTTTTTTTTTTTAAATACATACATAATTACACCCAGACTCAAGACAAACATAAATAAGACAAACATAAATGTTTATTACATAAATGTTTGTCCTGTGCGGGAATCGAACCCACACCCTCTGCACAGCAGTCGGCCACTCTACCAACTAGGCTGTGAGGGAGTCTTATCAAGCAAAATAAATTTTCAAAATATGGATAGCACGTCCAATTTATTGATAGGTAAAATTATAAATAAAATTAAAATTAATTCACTGAAGTAAAACCTGTCTGTTGGTCTTCATCACTTTAATGAACCGTAAGATACTATTTTGAGTCAATATATTTTCGCCACAGGAATTTTTCAATAACTATGCGAAAACTCCAAGTTTAACTATATTATTATAGATTACAACGGAAACTTAGTACCTGCCTACAGTAAATTATCCATTTATTTAATAGGTTTTCATTAATTTATATTTATTGTTTATATATACGTAGCTCACACAAAAACAAGTCACTAATTAACAATATCTATAATAAACAGTCTAAGATCTCAGTCTTAACCTATAAATAAATAAGCTATTTCCAACACAAAAGAAGGGTCGTCCCTAAACAGCCACAATGAAATTTGAATCGTTTGTAGTTCATAACCTGATTTACTAATTTAACGGTGTTTCAACAAATTCATTGTTCTCAAGCGGTTAAATGTTGTCTCAAGTCGTTTGAGGGAATTTGAAATAAGCTTGACGTAGTTACTTCTTGTTGTATTAATAAACACTTCTTGTTTTATATTTAATTCATTGTCTTGACCTAAACAAAATAATAATTACCTAACTATTAGATAGACTAAATTTAAATGTTACAAAATAAAAAAGAAACAAAGTTTTTAAGTAACAAATGACACGTCATATTACGACAGAACAATCAACAATATAAACACTTGGAAAATATGAAGTCATTTCATTCATTCATTCATTTTTAGTCATACACTAATCTTATAAATACATAAATCTTCATAGAATTTAAAAAACATGATAAATATACATACATCAAAGTAATCCTTCCTCGTTTCAGACTCCCTGAACGTTGAAGTCTTCTAAGAACACATATTACAAAGCCGAGCAAGGACTTAAACCTGCGAGCCTAAAATTTCGACTAAGCGCTCTAGATCGAAGGCACATTTTTTTGACTATTTAAAAACATCATAAAAGAGAATAAAAAAATCAATATTAAGTTTCCCTTATAACTTTCCAATATCATATCCTAGAGTAACCATTGTGCACATATGGAATAATTTACGTATCTCCCACGTTAATAAAATGTATGGCTTCTTTTCTTACCCAAAATTATACATCTGCGCATTCTAGAACACTACAGACAACAATTTCTAACAAGCATTCTGTCTGGAATAAGGAATCAGTTAGCTCAGAGTTAAGGAATCTCGCTAACAACCCTAATGAAAGTTTTGATTGCTTACGATCCGCAAGACTCATTAACGATTCGGAAAGCGGTTGCTCAGAGCTATTGTTTTCAGAGAGGCAGACGGCTATTACATTTAAACGCGGTAATCTTGGACCTTTTATTTAAAATATCTAATATTTAGTTAGTTACACTTAAGAATATGGAAATAATAAATTATATAAATATTAATAAAAAATCACACCGCCTTCCAAGCGCCACTCAAGAGTAAAAAATAAACCTTACTCACAAGAAACTGGGTGTAAGCAAAGCAAAGGTAATGAGACCAATTTATTTTGTATTAATTATTTCTCGGCATTTGACTTCAAGAAGCAGAAATGGCTTAATACACTGAGCAATGCGTAAGGTTTATTTTTAAGTGGGATGTAGAAGGCTGTGTTTTTTTTTATTAAATTTATTTATTAAAAGAGTCTGTTCCCCACATTATGATATGGGTGCATGTGTTTTCAGCGACGTTATACATTCATACATACATTTGTTGGAAGGGGATCACTTTAATCAATTAAAAAGTATGGGGTTCTTCAAGAAGGTTCTTTAGGAGTTTGGCAAAGCGGGGTAATGCCTCCAGCGTTGCAAGCTAGTTATATAGGCTACGGTGATCGCTTAGCATCAGATAGGCCGTGTGCTTGTTTGTCACCTTAGTTCTTCCAAAAATTGGCTTTCAATCGACAAAGATATACTTATTGTCACACAGTACAAATAATAAGTCTCACGTTATAATTGTGTCTCGTTTGTTTCTAGTAAGCGGAACACATGACAGTCCATATTTCGTAAATTACTGAACCGATTTTAATGTTTTAATAAAACTTGCGCTGTTCTCTTAGTTGAACGATACTTAATCCAACAAAACAAAAATAAATAATTGCAATTAGGTTTCTAGTCTCTGAGAAAACAAACAAAAACAAAATATTTTTCATCGGCAAAAAGTCTATAGTTGTAAACCCGACTATCTATTGAAAGAATGAAGTTTACTATGTCCATATTTACAAAGCTGTTCAGACGCGCAGTAATATACTCTCGAAAGTTTCATTGTGTACGATAAAAATCGTTTATTGTTAGCACACAGACTTTAGACTCAGAAAGTTTAGAAATGCAATTTTCTCAAAAACTTCAAAATCAAATCAAAAACTTTTGTAGGGTTTCGTACAAGAAATATGTTTTTGTTGTTTTTCTTTTATCGTACAAACAGTAATATATATAAGCTTAGACGAGTATAGTGAGAGCTCTAAACTATAACAACAACAAAAAAATATATGAGAAACAATTACACATTTGTTTATTGGAATCGATATTCTAAGCAACGTTGGGCTTGGTCAGTCACTGGATGAGTGACCGCTTAGCGGCAAACTTTTATTTTTTGTTTGTATTGTTAAATTACGTAGGTAAATGATGGTACGGAACATGGTAAAAAATGTCATTTGCATTATATAATAGTCGTAAAAAATTACATTTGAATAACAAGAATCTTGTAGAGCGAAGGAAATATAAACTTTATTCGCACCAATTTATAGAAATAAAAGTGCGTATCAGGTTCGACGCGCGACTGGAGAGAGAGAGAGAGAGAGACTGGCGACTGTCTCAGATTATATATGTTACCTAAGATAACAGTGCTTTACAAGACCAAGCAAACGAGCTCCAACTTGATGGGGTTCAGTTGTTGTGTTAAAGAGTTCCTGTGGCTACATTACGGCTTCATCATCAGACCCTGAATAACATTTAAGACCTGTGGTCTGCTTGTCATAACAAATCGAACGAACTCAACTCGATGGGGTCACGTTGTTTAGTTACAGAATTCTTGAAGCCATCTTCCGGCCTCATCACCAGACTCTGGATATCACCTAAGACTAGAGTGCTTGTCTTGACGAATCAAACTCGGTGGGATTCCGGTGTTTCATTACAGAGTTCCTATAGACACCTTCCAGCTTCCTATTCAGACCCTGCTTCCCAACTAGCAAATGAAGGTTTTATAATTGTAAATATAAACGTTGTACGTTTCCTGTTGATCATATAAGATTAGTCGTATATAAGTATTTTTAAAGGTTTATAAAACGCGAATAAGACCTATATTATACAACATTACTGTCATGTTGTGGTTACTTAGATGCTTTATAGACGTTTTGAAAGAAGAAAAGTTACATAAACGTTTGTTTACGACGATAATGTTAGATATTGGTCGTACTGAGACATTTATTTGACTTCTTAGGTTACGTAGTAGTTACAGTAACGTCGGAAATTGACGAAAACGTCGTACTTGTTTCAACTATCGATATCAATACGACGTCAACGTGGTGATTTGAGTGTACTAATAAAAGAAAATTTAAAGTTAAAAATACCAGGTGACCAAAAACTTTAAAGTAAGAAATATTTGTACGTACGAGTTTAATAGAAATTTGTGCATCATATTTTACATATCTGGAGTGTTGTCATTCAGGGAACTTTAGTTTTTCGATAATTTATATATGTGTTATTGTTAAATATTTCACGCTCTTTGCTATTTATTTGAAATTAAATTGCAGCAATAAATTTTTTTCTTAAAATTACCATCCATCTTGTTAAAGTTTTATACCTCTTTACGTCGCTAAAAAACATTTTAGGGTTCCTCACAACTATACACAGTGGCATTTAAAACATATAGAAAACAGACACCCTATATTTTTATGATACAAGATAGTAGGCTTACTGGTATAGTTACCTAATTAACATTATTTTAATTATTTTTTTAAAGTCATATAATCGTTGTAAAAACCCATTTTCGTCGGGTACAAGTCTATCATAACTCCTTAATACACCCATTTTATTTTGTTTTTACAAGGTCATACATTAACACTTATGCGACGTTTTGATAAGATAGCCATTTTGTTAAAGTTACGCAGACCCCGACCAATGTGTTACAAAAACCTTTAATGCAACTGAAACGTTTACACAACCAACGCCTAGTCCAATAAACGTTATAACTAACTCTTTCTTATAACGTCGTTTAAATCTGTCGCAGAGACGGTTACTTAACGTACACAATGCGACATTATGGTCACATGACTAAAACATCAAAAGAAAAACGTTTACTCGACGTTTTCAATACGATATTATGGTCGCGCGACTGAAACATCAATAGATAAAAGTTTACTCGACGTGTATAATAAGCCGTTATGGTCCTGCGGCTGAAAAATCATAAGATAACCGTCTATAAAATATGTTATCTAGCTGATTACTTTTATACAACTGGTACATAACTGAAAGTCGTATAAATCTGGAATTGTACGACGTTTTTGCTTGTTGGGTTAGCATCTAAGACCAGAGTGCTTGTCACAACCAATTAAACGAGCCCAAACTCGGTGGGATTGCGTGGTTTCCATACAGAATTCCTGTAGCCAACTTCCGAATTTATCATCAGGCCCTGTATACGATCTAAGAGCAGGGTACTACTTGTCAAGACCAATCAAACTAGCCCAAACTCGATTGGGTCGCGTCGTTTCGTTGGTCATTTCTTATGGTCATCTTCAGATCAGCTCCAGGGCATCATATAATTATTGTCACCGAATTTATGTAAGTATACCAAATACTAGATCGATTGGAAATCAGGAACTTGACAGATAGTTGTAAGCAAGATTCGACCTACAAAGGTGTTACCTACGAGTAAAAATTGTATTTTACTGCCAATAAAATTTAAAAATATTGTAATTAAAATAGATTCTTAAGGCGCAGTGACCACCTAACTGGCACCGTCAAAAGATTTTATTTTTTATCTTTTTATACAAAACATATTTCTAAAATGTTGCAAACTAATTATTTTGAACTAGTGACAAGCTATTCTTAGAACGTTATCCATCGTCTCTAGAATAGACTTGTAAATTGTAATAGCGTTTCTGTTAAAATGCTAAAAGAATTAAGAGAAAATAAATAATATCTTTTGCCGGTGTTAGTTAGGTATTCACAACGCCTCCAGGAGTAAACTTCAAATATTTTTGGGACTTACATTATATATTGTATACACGTAAGAAATGTCTATTCCAAAATAAATAGTTTTAATTATATCTACAATGTTACATCAATGTAACCATGTTTCTTGAGAATAAATATTATCTTACCGTCAATCCAATTAAACTTCTGTCATGAAATCTACTCTATTTGTCCAAATTTAACATTTCTTAAAATCATTTTCAGTATTATCAAGTCAAACATAAATTTTTAAGTTGTAGATATCACTAGTAAAACCAACAGCTTTGCTTTCATTTGATTATTTACACAAATCCATCCAACACCAAATCGCCTGATGGGGCCTTTTAGATTAGCTGATATTTTGAGCGTTTAATTGTTAATTGAGCAGCTTTAGCGTTACTGAGATAATTTTCTGTGACAGACACACATAAGTAAAATTAAGGCGCAGTGACTACCTAACTAGCGCTGCCAAAACGTATGATGCAAATGCAACACTGTAAAAAAGATGTTACAAATAAATGGTTTAAAACCAGTTAAAAGCTATTTTTAAAACATTATATGTTGTGTTTGGAACATACATATGAGTTGTAGATTTCGTTTCTGCTAAAAATAGCCATTTTTAGAATTCAATCGAAACGATGTATAACGTTCTAAAAATAGCTTGTCACTAGTCCTAAATAATTAGTTTTGTACAAAGAGGTACAAAGAGGTGACCCTTAATAAAAAAAAAAATATATATTGAATGAACTCAGGGGGTGATTTATTAATGAAATACATCGATCGATGTCGAGTTTTTGACGAACTTACTACTAACAAATAACTTTAAACAGTGATGTTTATTTAAATAGTAAATTGGTATAGCGCAATCAAACTTACTTTTCCTGTCGTCGCTTTGAAATATTTTTTCCTCGGTTCACTTAATTGTTTGTGTCAGTTATTTTTGGAATGTCGTTGTTTTTTATTGTTAACATATATGTTTATTTATTTTTTTAACACTTAGGATCGAAAACAAAGAATATCTCGTAAAATTGTAATATTAATACCAATGCTGTTATTATCCCTATCGTCGAATCCATTATTTAAATTTACCATTTGAATCACAAAAGCAAACACGAAGAGTCAGTCAGAACAAAAGTAGACAATAAAACTGGTCTAGGAGTTAATATTGTTTGCTAGAACACTAAATCGATTCGATAATTCATAGCAGGCAATTGCTTCGGAATAATGAATGAGTTTCTAAAGTAGAGGGCGTTTTGATAACAACCCTAATGAAAGTTCTGATTGCTTGCGATCCGCAAAACTCATTTGTATTTCAAAAAGCAGCTGTTTGAAGCCATTGTTTTTCAGAGCTATTGTTTGCCAAAGCAGCAGTAAGATATTAATACAGTTGATACCTATTTCCACAACAAACCTGAAAAAGTTTTTCAGGTATGATTTTATTTTATGATATTGGGTATTACTTAAGATGTATCCGTACATATTGTATATACAAATAAAGTTTGCTACTAATGATTTTATGTAGCTGTTGTTCGTTTAAGCTCGGTACCGGCGGGAATTTTTTTTTTTTTGAATAAAAAGTAGTCTATGTCCTATTCTAAGACTTAACCTACATATAAAGTGTGCCAGGTTTCATCCCGATTTGTCTAGTGGGTCAAGTGTGATTTTGTTACAAATATCCAAACATCCAGACTTTCACATTTATCATATTAGTAGGATTATATCACACTACGACTCTTAGGACCAGAAAGAAAACATGTCACAAAGAACCCTAAGCAAAAACAAAGAACGAGTTGCACTCCGGGAGTGCCGGCAGAAATGAAAACCTTTACACACGATTCGCGCTTAACACTCAAATATGTCACAAGACATAATAATAATGTTTGTTTATTTACTTTTTTGACGTAGTATATTTGACATCGCAATCTGTCATAGAATTAAAATTCCATATCCAACCTCCCTGTACTACTCATAATCGCAAATACTAAAAATAAAAATTATAATAGGCGTGGCATTACGGTTTCCGTATTTTACAAAGACAAAGATGCACTTTGTTCAATTTCCATATTTTAAACACTTTATATACACGAATTTTACGAATACACAGCAGTATGGCCACTACACAGACGGTCGAGCCATCAGCTGTCACCATCCATGGATGCGCGTAGCACGCTGTAATATAAACACACACGACCATTCGCGCAAGCGCCCTGCGACGCCTAAACGAAACAGCAGGCGCAGGCATACATTTTCGCCGCGCCGTAGAAAGAGAGGGGGATACTCTCTCTCCTACGCCGCGCCAGCTGTCTACTCTCCATCCGTCTTACGAATTTTCACGATCAGGACACGTGACCTGACGCGAGTTTATCATTTTTTACCCATACCAAAAAAAGTGTACAACGTCGCTAAAGAAGTTTTAACTTCAACAAGGACTGCAAGCAACAGAAATACCAGATCAACGTCTTCCAGGTCAGCTAGTTCATCCATAAACGAGTTAATCTCTAGAACTCTCAGTCGAATTTCCAAAAATCGTTTTGCATTTAATAACCTAATTATTCTTGTGGAAGGTTATAGGCCATGGAACATTAAATTGTTGTATTAATGGTGTTAACTTTACATGCTTTTATTTACTATAAAAAAGCACTCACCCAGTTCCATTTTTTAACACCTAGATACAATAAAAATAACTTTAAATCCAAAACTCAAGTCAAATGTCAACTGATGTAAGTGCTAATTTTAAGTGAGATATTTTATTCAATGTCCTTGGTTGTATGTTTGTTTTCTATACATATATAAGAAGGAATATTAAAGAGGAACAAAACTTAAGTATCTATAACTGCCTAGCTATTTGAAAGTTAGAACTTAATTACAACATTAAACTTAGTGGATCAGATTAATTAGTGATTCACGTGACGTATCCGTCGACCTATCTAGAACTCTCAAAGTTATAATTAACGAACCGTTTACTTTGTGGCGTTAATTTAGCTTATAAATTGCTTTTGTAGTTTCGGCATAATTTTGGTTTATTTAGGATCTTTATACAGACTTTTCTATGTAATTGTCTGTTTCAACTTTTAAACATCATTAAAATCATAATTTGAAAAACTGGGCAGGTGTGAGGAGTTGAAGTCAGGAGGATAGGGTTGCGTTATGACCATAGACTTCTTGGTTTTCCTGTAATCTATAAGAAAGTAATATTACCTGATTTTTTTAATTTTAGGGTCAGTAGTTTCGGAGATAAGGGTGAAAGGGATAGAATTATCAATATTTGTCAAAACATAAAATCACAACAAGCCCTTTAATTTAGTTTTTATAAGTTTTTATATAGAGACCCCCATATTTAAAATTTATTTATTTGCGCTACACATCGGTATTTGCGTCACAGTCACCTTTTAACTTTATCGGTCCTATAGGTTTGGAGCAAAAAAGTCGCAACAGACGGGCAGACAGACACACGAGTAATCTTGTACGGGTTTATATTTCTTCTTAGGACGTACAAAAACCTAAAAATGGCTACAAAGGTTCCTTACCTAAATGGCAAAGTCATAGCCTTAGCTTGTGGCCCAGTTATATTTGTCTATCGCCAACAATATGCAAGTTAAGCAACGTCGGGCGTGGTTTATACTTGGATATGTGACCGCCTATAGTGACACATTTTTTTGCGCTCAGCCGTGTTTCAGAAGGCACTTTCAACCGTCGGCCCCGGCTGTTGCCATATGACAGGAGTCGTTAAACCAAGTTATTGTCTTATAAGCGGCTTAAAAATACTGACAATTGTGTGGCTACTAGCTGAAAAACGTCCGCCAACCACACTAGGTCAGCATAGTCTATGGCTATGGCCTAAGCCTTCTTTTTTAAGGAGAGGCCTGTGCCCCTGAATATGGCGTATACGGCTGAGGCAAAGCAAGTCCGTATGTTACCTATAGCGTTAAAATTCTAGAATTTTTCGAGCAATTTTGATGACTTATGAAACCTTCATTCATTTTTTATTATGTTAAATTAACATAATGCGTTATGTGAGGGTTCCATAAAATGATTTTTTTTCAGATTTTTAGAAAACGCGGTACAAAAGTTAGAGGCGGGAGGGATACATATCACTTGAAAATATACATTTTAGAAGAAATAACCTAAAATGCATTTGTGAACGATATTTCTCACGATGGCCATCAGTTCAATGTATGGACAGCTACAGTTTCTAGGTTTTCAAAATAAAATATGTATAGCGGTTTATAAAACACACCTTTCTGTTAAGTTTCATTACAAACGATGTAAAGACGGTGGGATTATGAGGTTGTAATAATATACGAACAGACGAACAAACATGATGGGAATTTTATAGGTTTCGCTACGGAACCCTAAAAATGTACTCAAAAAAAATCTAATTATTCTACAACATTTTAGTAACTTAATTTCATTATCGCGTGTAATTTTCATTGAATAATTAATTTTTTAATGGTTTTTGAATGCGATCATAACTTATGTTAGTCACTTAAAATTTGAAGCTAGTTTGTGTACAGAACGAAATTTGTTTGTATTAATGTTTGAATGATTATGTTGAGAATGCAGAATTTGGACACGATTTTACCTCTCATATTACAAATCCCAGATAGTAACACCTATAATTTTATCCATTGTTTCCCATAAGCATTTATAAACTTTTTATTTTAAAAACCCTGGTCAACTCTATGGGAAACTGTATTCCATAATTCGTCATATTTTTTTGGCTTGCGATCACCGTTCTTCGGATGAATCTTAATATATTCTATTTTTAGCGATAAGCCTAAGATTCTTGACTAATAAATTATAAAAATACAAACTAAAACTTAAAACTTCAACACATACGAAACACCTAAAAAGGGCTATAACTTTCAGTACAATTTATCCGCGATTTTAAGTTTTTTGATTAAAGAATCAGCAATATCTTTAGCCATGACTAACTAGTATTATATTATAAATAGCATTTAGATTTTAAAATGAAAATTTACTCTTGAAAGACTTTATACAACGAAACTGTTTTTGCCATAAAAAAAAACAAATACATGTATAGACTTAATGGTTTTCAAATGCCAAACCTTTCTCATGTAATTTTAAAAATGTTTTACCGCAGCACAGACAATAGTAATTATAGCTTTGGGCTATAATCTAGAATTAAAGAGTATTAATATACAGGTCGTCTGTTCCCACGAAAGGTAATAATTTATTTCTATTTATTTTATCAACCATATGAATGAATCACTTAAGTGGTGTAGAGTTATAGGTACCTAGTCTATGAAGTTATTATTTGTGTAGAAAATTGTAAGTAACGCTTATATTTCGTGAAATAGCTGAATAGTAATTGTGTAATCAGTCAAAGTAATTAATTGTTAAATGAGGTTTTTACAAACACTTTAGATTCGTCAAAATTATCATTTAATTATATTTTTTAAACTACAATGTTGATTTCTACAGAGAAGAATCCAACAAGAAACTCGATAGTTAATTTCCCTTTTTTTATGTAAACTGATTTGTAATTTTAGAAAACTAGTTTTTAAATATGTCACAGACTATATAATGCATGTTGTTTATTATTTGTGAAATATTGAAATTTATAAGAACAAAACTTCTAGGGACTTTTTTGTTTTGATAGGTGTTTTAGTTTTATACTATTTAAGTAATCTAGTTATTGAAAATAGCCTGTGGTAACCGCTTACCATCAAGCGGACCGCAATATTGTTTGTCACCTTAATGGTATAAAAAAAATCATTTATGGTCAAAAGGAAAAAAAAAATTGATAACTTCATTAAACATAAGAAATAAAAATTATTACCCTATGTTTGTGCGTTTTTTTTTAGGGTTATCCATAAAAAAAATAATGCTTTATAAAACTTGAAATTTGAAAAAAAGGTAAGTAATATAAGTTAAATAATTACATAAAATAAATTTAAATATTAAAATCCAATTGTAAAAAAAATAAAACTTAAATTTTTTAATCTTATTTTAATTTGCAAGAAAAAAATATATTTTTATTTCGTTTGCTTAACATTGTCCATCAATACATTTATCATAAAATCAAAAAGGTGTACTTACAAAAGAGTCTTACAAAAATAAAATCCTTCTCAACTATTCCGAACACAGTTGTCACATATCAAATTGTCTTAAGCACAATATGTCTTTTTATACAGTAAATATACTACGATAAGTTCTAGGTATCTATATAAAAAACCTTTAACACGAGACGTGTCCTCCCTTCAGATGCTCAGAAAAGACTGACGCACGGTATCGTAGCCAACAGTAACGATATCATTTAGATACAGGGTGTGCTACTCCTACGAGTGCGAGCTGGAAAGAAACGGTCCATCACCCCGAGGAGATTATTACGGTATTAGAGATGCCATAAAAGTGTGGATTAGCATTCTTTGTATGGAATTCTATCATTTCGTTAGAGTGAATTAGTTAAATACAATGTGAATACAATCTGTAATGATTCTGTTTCCAATAACATGTCGAAACGAATAACATTAGGCACCTAGGTATTAAAAAAACAAATACATCTAATATATTTAAAAAAAATATCTAAAGTAATAGAATGGAAACAGGCGTAATTTCGACATTACTTTATTTTAGTGATTTTTTATAAAAAAAATGGTTCTACGTGGTGTTACCCGCGCGATCTCACTTATCTTGTCGTATCAAACGTGAAACTTCAATACAAAGATGTAATTTTCAAACCATATTCTTTTATAGACTGACAGATTGTAAATTTAAAATAAAATATTTGCAAAGTTTTGATCCGAAATTATAGATGAACTACGTTTGTATAGGAAACATTGAGGTCACTCTTAAGCACAAATTTAAGGTTTTGGTTTGGACTTTGGTCACTAACTTAACTTGAAAGTCCAACTAATTATCCTTCATCTAGAATTAAAAATACTTAATTTTTAATTCTGAATTCGTTTCCAGTTGACAAATGTGTTGAATGGTCCCAATTATCCCTTGGAAATGACTTCGTTTGTCAGTTTTGTCCTTGTTTGTAATGAATTCGTAAGCCGAGAGTTACATTCGAAACTTGTGAAATGTAGGTTGTTGCTTATGTTTGAAGTTACGTAAATGAATAAATTATACGGATAACACGACAGTAAAATATATATACCTATATAAAAAAGGTAATGTATGCATGCATTGACTTTTTGCATATGCATATGTATCTCTCCTTGAAAAAGGTTTTGGTCCCTATTCGTCATTCCCATGGGAGAAATCCCTTTTAGAGACAAGTCCACCTTTGTATGAAAATTGCAGTGTAGTTTATTAAAGTAAACTTCTGTATTTTTTATTAAATACAATAAAGTGTATACAAACAAACAACTGGAAATTCCAGTTTTTGTGCCACGAAATTCTGGTCCATCTAAAATGTTTAGTATGAAATACCTGGCCACTATTGTAATTATTTTTTGTTTAAACCTAGTCACAACAAAAATAAAAAACCTGTCAAGTGCGTTAAATCGTACCTGCACGTGTTTTTTATTACGGATATCCAAAAACTCATGAACCAATTTAGTTTTAAACAATTTTTATTTTAAAATATATAGTTCTAATAATTTGAGAATACGCTATTTAAAAATTAAAAGAGCAAGACTTACATTTTTCATCTTTAAAAGATAATAACTCGCAAATTGTATGTACATCTAAGGGGAGAAGTTATTTGAAACCTCAAATGCATTTACTTATCCACAGAAACATCACAAAATGAAGTCCGTTAAAAAAATTACCATTCCTCAATTCAATGTATGAAGTTCATTACAAAGACTTACACTACAAAGCTTAAGACACTTTCCTATAAATGTCATTAGAATTGATGAACAGACGTAAAATTATAAGGCTGTAACACATGGTCAATCGGACGGACATGACGATATTATAAGTATTCCGTTTTTGCCATTTGATACGGAACCCAAAAAAAGGAAATGTCACTTTTTGAATCTAGTCTACAAAAAAAGAGTTAGAAAGCTTTTTCCTGGAGATTTTCTACAAAAACTGTACATACCAAATACGTACATACAAGGGTGTAATCCCCTATGAAAATACTCTTCCAGTTCAGACAAAAGACAGACACAGCACACATATCAACTCGGAAAGGGGTCGTCACCGTATCAACTAGTACCGTTCAGTATTCTCTGTATGGAACTCCGTACTGCAACGCACATTAATCGGAATCGTAAAGAAATCGCCTCGGGAGAAGCTTACCAACCGCGTTGCGTTGCGGTGCGTGGTCAACTTGTAGTTCCCGAGCTTACGTCTCTTGGTCCACGTTTGGCCCTCTGACCCCTTCCCATGGCCTGCTTGCAGCCCACTCCAATCGTCTTCCGCGTGTGTTTTATTGAATTTTTGAGGTTAGATTACAAACAAAACATAACGTTGAAAGGGCGTCGAACCGGAGCTGCTGATCCGCTTTGGTTACGTGCCTACGTAGGTTTGTTGTTGTCAACGCCTTGTTGACGGCAAGGCGACAGGCAATACGGTGACGATCTCTTTTCGAGTTGATATGTGTGCTGTGACCTTTAGCCTCCTCCGTAGCGCGCTATTTCTCCTGGCCGTCTTCCTTCCGCATCCAGCCACCATCGGCCACCCTTTTGTAAGCATAATCTATGACTTGAATGAACTACGTTATGGTCAGTTTTCTTTCTATAATTGAAGAGTTGCTGTTAAATTTCTACACCAATAACCAATTGCGGGCGGGTGGAACAGCAAAAGCTAAACATTTATATAAAGTATTGCTTGGCCCCCCTTTTAAAAAAAGTTTCGAACCACCCTAGAGGTCCGGAGAGGGGTCATAGACAAAAGATGTTGTAAGTCGACTGTGTAAGTTTAAATGTCAATATTTTTTAAAAAGAACGTACTCAATCTTATGTACTAGTTTCATACGTTCCCTATTGACTATACTTCATTCCAGGCCAGACGAAAGGCAATGCATAGCAAGCAGGCATGTTTCACTAACCTGACATTTATTACAGCTGAAATCTTTTTACTGCTAACAGCCTATCGGTTTGATGAAGAAAGATGGTTTTCGGGATGAAATTCTCTAAACGAATACTTCTTAAAGAAAAATAACAGTACTAAATATATCTCTTATATACATATAAACTTGCTTACCATAATACGGCAACTCCGGTAGGGATATCACATCAATAACCGATTTTAGTGCGGACGGAGACGCAGACAAAAGCTAGTACTATGAACAGGGTGGGTGTAGCGATTAGAAATGTGCATGTTTACACATATTTGGATAGATTTTGTGTGTGGTGACTTGGTTATTATGTGATTGGTAACAGATGTACACTCGGGAAATTTCTCATCACTTCTTCTTACCCTTAGAGGGTTCCTGACGTTTACGATTTAAAAATATTAATTGGCGTTGCTAGTTAACAGGGGTAACTCTCTTAAGGTTGTTTCTAAAGTCAAAGTAAGTTAAACAGTGTGTATTTGTAGCCGAGCTGTCGTGTGGGCTACTTCGTGATAAACAACGTTTGTTATAGTGTTATATAGTCCGTTGTTTGTAATTGTGTGCATGCATATGGGTATGTGTGCATGTTTTCGTGAAACGTCTTCTGGCGCCGAGCGGCGGATGGTAGATTGCAGTGGATTAATAAAACTATATTTATTAAATATTACTTTACTAGTAGGTACCTATGAGAGTTTGTTTTTGTTTAATTCTATTAATTCCTGATATAAATGTGTTTGTGTTAAATGAATATTTATGTATGTATTTATGTATATGTGTTTCTTTATGTATATATTTATGTTGCTGAATTTGGCTATCAGAGTAGAATTCTACATGGTGCACATCCGTTGTACAAAAACAAAAAATAATAATTTACATGTTCATTTTCAACTTTGTTTTTAGTAGCTTACTCACCAATTTTATTACTAAGTGTTTCAATACAGTTTACACTACTCATGCTTTAAAAGAAACTTCAAGCACAGTCAAAAATAGGGTTGAAAGTACGTGTTTGCAGAGATTATTACTTTCTTGCCCGTTTAAAGGGAAGAAAGTACAAAATAAAAAGCACTTTCTATTTAAAAGCTGACGAAACAATTAAATGGCTTCTTTTTATTTGGTACAGTGCTATCTATGATTATGAAAGCGAACCAGTTTCACTTCGAAAAAAATTCTCTCACTCACTATTTATAAACAACAGAAAACATAACCATAGCTTGTAATTATTCAGTACAGCGCCATCTATGTTTATAAAAGTGAATTAACATTTGTTAAGTAAATTAAAACTTTAAATAAATTATATTTTATTATCCTCGCATTTGTAGTGTAAATCACTATTTATCACTCGAGATAAAAGACGATTGCCACCTCGTGTATTTTATTTTCAAACTACACCCTCGTCGGTAATCAGTCACTTTTACGTGGTGAACAATGTACTATTGTATGCTTGTTAATTAATTAACAAAGTATTATATTATTACTCTAGTTAGGTTTCTTGCCGCTAGTCGTTTTCGGCAGAAATTAACATTATTAAATAGATTGTGTTGACGGTTCAAAGTTTTCTCAGAAATCTATTTGAGCAAATATTATTTAATTTAAATACTGCCAGCTTTATAATTATTATTAACCCCATTTAAAACATATGATAACTGCCATTACATATATTCTCAGCTTTTGGAATGGAATTTAATTTCGAAGTCTTGGAACCTTTCTTTGAAGCTTTCAAACTATGGCTTTGATTAAAAAGCCAAGGAAGGCTTTTGTCTTGTGATATTACAGGCTTTCGGGGCAGCTTTTTAATCTGAAAGTCATTTCGAATAGTGGGTCGTGCCTACAGAACTGGAACAGGGAATTTGAGAGGGTTTGGATGTTTAAAAAGATTTTTATTGTTGTGTTAATTTATTATGTATATGGAGTTATTTTCGAATACAATTTGTAACCTTTTATTTATTTAACCTTACAATAGGGGTTTAAATATGAAATTAGAGTTTAACTAACACACCAGTCACTTTGAATAAAAATTAAATCTGTAAACTGACAGATTTCAGATTGAACCTTTTTTCAAACGAAACACGTTAATTTATTATACATTTTTAAAAACACGACGTTCGACTTTCAATTTTTTTTACATTCAGCTTTTAACGGGAATATGAAAACAGCAGAAATCGGAATAATATTCAAATACGAGTTCCGACGTAGGACTAACGCAGCAGAAACTGTTTATAATGTTAATGTTGTGTAAGGCTACGGCCGGTAACGAACGCACCGTGCGTTATTGGTTTCAGCGCTTTCGTAGTGCAAACTTCGACCTGAACAATGAACCACGAGGAAGACCAGCCTCTGAGGAAAATAACGATGTATCAAACTCCAAAGAATTAGTGGCACGTTGGCATACCTACAATATTGACTCATTTGCAGCAAATCCCATTTTTGCTCCATGATAACGCCAGACCTCAAACTGCTGGTAAAACAGTGTTAACATTACAAGAACTGCAGTTAAAAACCATCCGTCATCCCCCATATTCATCAAACCTTGCACTAACAGACTACTACTGTTCCGCGATTCGGACATATTTTTTTAAACAGTACAAAATGCCTTCACCACGGGGTCTTATCCGAAAGACAACAGAAATGATTTAAATTCATATCAATAGATGGCGTTCTGTGTATCGATTTGTTATTTAGGTTGTTGTTTTTTGAAAAAGAAGAGTAACCGACCCTTAAAAAATATTGTTTCAATATCAAAATGTCCCTGTAGCTAACAAAAATGAAGTAATGGGTGCCTTTATAAAATTTTCGAAATTTTACATAAATTGAATGAGGTCGTTGTACTCTAAGCGGCAATAAATTGAACTACGTGCCGGTTTAGTTAATATTTTTTTACTATTGATTGATAGATGACGCTGTTCGTATGTTCTGAGTTTGACAGCGACACACAACGTTGTCACTGAATAATATGAATAGGTGTACTAACCCACCAAATATAAAAATATATTTGGTATATACCCACCTTAATACTTACATTTATTATAAAACAAACGCACGCAAGCGTGAACTTCGACCTCAGTAGAATTTGTTTCTTTTAGTTTTATCCTGGGTCGAATGCGTCTAAGTTCTTAAAAATTGTTTTGTGAAAAGGATAGCTCACTTTTAAAGAACAGCATGCCATCGCACAAGTGCACCTACTTTAGATGTGAAAACACTTTAGATAATAGCGCTTACATTTTTAACCAATTTAAAAAAAGGGAGGTTCTCAGTTTGACCTATATGTTTGTCCGTGATTATCTCGCATTTGGCTAAACCGATTTTGATACGGTTCTCAGAAAAGTATTTGTTACATTCTGGAGAAGGTTTTGGTATACAACAAATGGATACCCTGTGACATCTTCGTTTGCATCGATCCGTTAATAATTAAGCGATGCATTAGTTTAACTCGACCGATTTTTGACAAAATTTTAGTACACTTACGAGCAAAAACTAGTTAGTCACTTATATAAACGACGATATATCATAAACTAGTAAAACGGAAAGTAGGTATAATAAAGTAGTTTTATTTTACTCATAAATAATTAAATAAGCTTTAATCTTTCTTTGACTTTACAGATATCATGAGTTGTTTAGGAAATATATTGTCGTCTATTTAAGTGACTAGTTATTAATCGACTTCAAAAAAGGAGGAAGTTCGTTATTCCTCGAATTCTTTTTTTATGTTTGTTTTCCGATTACTCGAAGTCGCCTTGACCGATTCGGAAAATTCTTGTTTTTAGTGTACGAGAAAATAAGCCAATAGGTCACTTAAAAGTAGGGATGTTTCGACTAGTCGGTAAAGCTGACCATCCAGCTACTTTCGTAGTCGACGACAAGTTGGCAACTACTCGGTAAAGAGCGCCGACTAGGACTGCGACTGGGAGGAATTGTCTGTGGTCGAACATTTAATCATAGATTCTAATATCAGGGTTGGTTGACATTATTGGTTGTTCATACTCGTAGTATTTTCTGTTTTTCCCTGCCCACCATAAGAAATTATCATTTGGCACTGCTTTCACTTGATTTTAAGGAAATCATTGTACAATTGTTCTAAAAAAATAAATACACGAAACTTTCTTTTACACAAAATCACCGCAAAATCAAAACTCAAAAAACAATGCAAAGTCACAGATTATATAATACTATACTAGGCGAAGTAAACAAAACATGTTTCATTCGCGGCGGTTGCGACTTGAAGTCAGTTATTCTAAACTTGGCTGTCGGATAGAAATGCATATGCATAGCATAGGTAAATGTTGCTTACTAGACCCCCTGACCACATGACTAAATAACCCACCAGACTGATAGCTTAGCACAACGTTTCAAGAATCATACCTAAACTGGTAGGGTTTTCAACTGACACATTTAGTAAATTAAATCAAAAGATAGCTGATATCGATTTAGTCACTCAGTTCAATGTATGGAGCTACACCTAAATATTTTTTCTTTGTAATTTCATTACAAATCTGTTTGGTGGTTCACATAAGACTTTCCTGTAAAATTTCATCACAATCTACATATGCAAAAGATAGCGGAATTATAACGCTGTGACATACGGATAGACGGAAGGATATGGTGGATAAGCTACCAATCCAAAGATCTTAGTTCGATCATGTGAAGAACTAAACTTACTTTTTTTTTGTTTTCGTTCCTCTAATGATATGCTCGAACAAATATATTAAAATTCCAGCAATTTTTTATAATTTTGTTAACCTTTGCAAAAGAGTTGGAAAACATAACTAAAAGAAAAAAGCAGATAACAAAATCATGTACGGATTTGTCGCTTACCACAGAAGAATCCACTTTTTTCAGTACAACTATTTTGTATTTCACTACAAATAGTTTGCCACATGGTTCTGAAGCGGATACCTCATATACCGAAGATTGAAAGCTCCAGGTAGAACATTTAACTGTGGAATTAAAATCTGCGCATGCAGAAATTGAAAATATGGGTGCTGAAAATTACGAATAACGGAAAACAATAGAAAAACACCAAAAAATTATTACAATGTTTAAAAAGGTTGGAATTACTCACAATTTATTAACCACGCTAAAAATACAAAATATAAAAAAGATGCTAACGAACCAAGAATTAGATAATGATAAGGAAATAGACTGTATAGTTGACGAAAAAATAAATTCATTACAAAATCAAAATTATGAAATGGAAATCACTATTTGTAATGCACAAGATCAGCATTTACATAACAAAGAAATACAAAATGACATTAATACAAGTATATATGAGAAAAACTGTAATAAAAACATGACTACTAAACCTGAAAAAGATATATTTGATAGAAATATGAATGGAGATATTTTGCAAGAAAAAAATCACTATTCAGATAACACCACGGATGAAGAAACTATACGAATAATAGGTACGCAGCAACTATCATCGCAATTACTACACTCTAGAGAAAAAACAAGCTATGGAAATTACAAAGTGAAGTCATTGGTTCTATCTCAAGCTAGTTGTGACTATGTAAGGATATCTGTTAGAGAATTTAATGTATCTAGTAAAGATAAAATTATTATAAGCATAGGTGAAAATGACTGTAATCCAACGAATCTAACATTAGAGCTTGGAATAATTTTTAACTATTTTCAAAATTATTTCATCATTGTTCTAGGAGTAACTAATAACAGATTTCTGAATGTAGTAAAGCTAAATAATCTATTAAAAAAAAATTGTCAAAACAATGCTAACTGTCATTTTATAGATGTGAATCATTATAATTATGGTACTCGAAAAAAAATATTTTGGATATGTGTTCAATAATTATTTTACTATCGACTGTGCTGATTATAGAGAAAAATATTTATCATTTAACCACAATATACATAAAAAAAAATTATGCCAGATCTTAGTTATAAAATGAAGCATGAAGTATATAAAAAGGTACTATACCTTATTATTTTAAAAAATACAGCTAAGGAAATAAAAAATACAATATCCCGAGTCAGAGGTGCAGAAAATATTGATAATGATTTTTTTCGAGATAAATCAACATTTTAGCACTATCACAATCGTACATCAGAACATCGCAGGCATACTTAGTAAACGTGAAATGCTGGAAATCGGCATTGACGAATTAGCTCACCATAACATATCATTAGAAATTGTTTGCGCTAGTGAAACTTTCATCAAATCTGGCTCTGAGGCAAATGCAAGGTTAAATGGATATTATTTATCTGGGTATCATTCTAGGAAGAATATAAAAAGAGCCGGAGTGTGTATATTTGTCAAAAAAGTAACATGGGTTGATGAATTAGCTATTGAGGAATCATTCGAATGCTGTGCAATTGAAATCACTTATTTAAAATATGTTATTGTGTGTATATACCGTATTCCAAATTCAGATCTACATATATTCTACAAAAGACTTGAAACCATTCATCTAAAACTCAATAAAAGTCTATAAAAGGCGTAATTTTAACAGGTGATTGGAATATTAATACATTGAAAAGAAATAAAGCCTGTAAAGAGTTAGAATCACTCTTATCAAATTATAATTATCAACTTCATATTACTGAAGCTACAAGAAAAAATGCATGCATAGATCATATAATGGCTAAGAACTTGAATAACATTAACATAGGAATACATGACATGAGACTCTCTGATCATAACACATGTCAAACTCTAACTTTTCCAGTAGAAACTAGATCTAAAAAAATTGTAGCACGTTATGCCACTAAAAGAGACTACAGCGAAGAAAACAATAAAATTTCAAGATTGTATAAAATCACTGAGCTGGCTTTTAAATAATAATGACCTAGAATCAGCTTACAATGAATTTATGGAAACTTTTCTTTTATTTTATAATTTGTGCTTTCCTATCCTACGTTACAAAATAAATAATAAAACCACTGGTCTAAAATGGATAACAAAAGGCATAAAAGTTGCATGTAGAAAAAAAAAGAAATCTAAGGTTTAATCTATATAGACAAAATAGTCCATCAAAGAAAACTGAGCCTGTATAATATTGTAAAATATTAAAAATGTATCAAAAATGCTCAACAAATCACAAACAGATGTTACATATCAAGCTCAAAAAACAACGACAGCAGAGCAACAAGATAGTGAAAGATAAACCCAACACTACTAATATAATTGACAAAATAATAATTAATGACAAACACATTGACAATCCTATTGACATGGCTAATGAATTTAAAAAAAAATGTATAATTGAAAATCCTAAAGTTAATAATGACATATTTTTTTCTCAAAATACTATTCAATTTAACACTATTTTTCTTTTTCCTTGCACTGTTAATGAAACTTTTAATATTATAAAATCACTTAAATCAACAAATTCAGTTTGTGTTGCTGAAGTCTCAACTAAAATTATTAAGTCTTGTGCTACCGAGATAGCACCAATATTATCACACTTACTAAATTTGTCATTTGTTACTGGCAAATTTCCAAGTAAGCTTAAAAAATCTATAGTCAAACCAATCCACACAAAAGGCCCTGTTACTAATACCCTAAATTACCGGCCAATAACATTAGTTTCTAATATATCCAAAATTTTTGAAAAAGCAATGCATAAGTTTAGTGATTTCCTCTCAAAACACAAAATAATTAAAGAAGAGCAAAATGGCTTTCAAAAAGGAAAATCAACTTCCTTAGCGGGTTATTTATTAATAGAGGAAATCACGAAGAATATAGATGAAGGTAAACAAGCAGCTGCAATCTTTTTTGATATGAGAAGGGCTTTCGACTGTGTATCTCATAATCTATTAAAAAAAATGCGAACAATACGGTATTCGTGGATTAGCGTATGACTGGATCACATCGTACTTAAACAACCGAGAGCAATGTGTTGAGCTAAAAAATGTGTGCAGCAAAAACTGTGAACTTAAATTGTACAGATCTCCATTTACTCAAAACAATCAAGTTGTACCACAGGGCAGTGTTTTAGGGCCGTTGCTTTTCATCATATATATTAATGATCTTCCAGAAATAATACACTACCCATGTGTCTTATTTGCTGATGATATATCGGTTGTAGTAAATTGTAAGGATAAAAGAACTTTTGAATCTGAAGTAAAAAAACTATTCATAATGTCGTTGTATGGCTTCAAAAAACCATTTGAGCATTAATGTACAAAAAACAAAGTTTATTCAATTTCGTAACAGAAAAATGACTCATCACAATATGAACATACTTTGCGAAAAAGAAAAAATAGAAGAAACAACTACAACTACATTCCTTGGACTCATTTTAGATGAATACTGCACATGGAAACCGCAAGTAGATAAAATCTGCAGTAAGATAAGCAGTTTCGTTTATGCACTACACAGAATGGTAAATATTTCTGATAGAAGCACCACACTTATGGCTTATCACGGATTTGTTGCATCAGTCATGAGATACGGAATAGTCTTATGGGGTAATTGTAATGAAATAAACAGAGTATTTATTATACAGAAAAGATGCATAAGAGCAATTTGTAACATAGGATCACTAGAGTCATGTAAGAAACATTTCATGAAACTCAAAATGCTAACGATACCCTGTCTATATATTTACGAAGTAGCGTGTTTCGTCAAAAGGCATATAAACTTATTTAAAAAAGCAGGTGAGGTTTACAGCTTTAATACTAGGTACCCTAATAAACTATTACTACCAAGGGTCCAAACATCATTGTATGACAAAAATTGCACTCGTATGATGGTAAAAATTTATAATAAATTGCCAATAGAGTTAAGTGAGCTGCCTTACAATTTATTTAATAATAGATTGAAAAACTGGTTGTATGATAGATGTTTTTATTCTGTAAATGAGTACTTAATGTTTAAAAGCTTTTAAGAATTTAATTAGGTACATTTCCAACTGAATCTTTTATAATATTTTAAAGTTGAAATTATATAAATAATGAAAATGATGTTAATTTATTATCGATTGGATTATAATTATATAAAATTTTTTTTTGCATGTCTCCTTATTAAGACTGAATGTGTAATAGTTAAATTTATAACATCTTTTCTTAACCGCATTCTAGGCAAATAAAGTTATTTGTATTTGTACAGATTGAATAAAACAGACCAGAGTATGCACCCTTGCCTAACACCTTTGAATATACTTAGTACATCTGTGCATTGTTGTCCAACTTAAATTAATTTTGATTTATGTAAATACAGGTCTGTACTGTCCACTTCTGTTTTGTTTAGTATCCTCATTAATAAATCGTGTTTCACATTGTCAAATGCCTTCTCAAAATCTATGAAGCATATGTAGACATCTTTTTGCCTCCAAAAGCCTCCTTTGTTCCTTAACCGCTTCTAAAGCCAAATTCTGTCTCGCTTACATTTTTGTCAATTTTGTGGTATACTCCATATTGAATAATTTATAGTAATATCTTAAGTGAGATAAGATACCATCGGAGCCCACTGCTTTTCCACTTTTCATAGACTTTATTGCTTTTTCCACTTCATCTCTTACAATCACTTGTTCTTCTATTTCTTCAAATCCTCCTATATACTCGGTCCATCGGGATCTATCGTCATCAAAACGTTTGCGAATATATGCTTACCAGACTTTACGTTGTTCCTCTTTCTCTATTATGAGCTTATTGCTATCATCTACCGGTTTCGATGTTGTGTTCTTTCTGTCTGCATTAGTCAATTGTTAAATATCTTGTGCATGTTCAATTTTCAAATTTATGGGTGTGTTGTTCTTATACGATATGATCGGGGTATATTTGGTAATTTTAAGAAAGTTAAAAGGTCAGCGACACGGTCGACAACCAAGGGGACCTGGTGGTGACCTCTGGCTGACCTTGGTTTCTGACTGTTGATCTGTTTTAATGATTGCCAACACAGCCTTTTGCTTCGTTGCTTTGGACAGTACAGACGTCATGATAATCGATACGTCAGATCGATATGATGAGCTGCAAGCGGTTTTAATCAATAAACGATACCATTGAAGTAAACAGACTCATGTTTTTCCGGGGTGTACGCCCATAAACAGATTATAAATATATAAAGATACATACATACATACAAGATGGAACTTTTGTAAAGAAATTGTAGGCTACCTTTTAATTTGTGACGAAATAAGGGTTAAACGGTGGTGACAATATTTTATTTACGATATTTTATTCCATATCGGACACTATCTTATAAGGAAAAGCCGGTTTAGTGTTTAATCGGAGTCGCTTACTAACGTGAAAACGTTCTACCATTAAACGTTAATTAATTTATAATGTTATTCTTGGTACGTACTCGGTAACGCACAACTTAAAATGACGTATACGCAAAGCCTGGAAACATATACAAACAATTGTATATATTTATAACTTTTATTCCACCGATGCTGTTATTTTACCAAATATGGAATAAACATTTGAAAAAAAAATTAAAATGTTTTACTTAAAAATACTTTACTCTAGATAAGTTTTACTTTTTTTTTACTTTTACTCGTAACCAAGGTTGTTTGAAGGTCAACAAATATTTGGTTACAAACTGCCGTCTACACATTCATTTCGTGCAAGGTTGACCAAGATGATTCAAAGGTCACCTGTGTCAAGAACTTGTTTTTTTGAAATGCATTTATATTTTGGTTTTTTAAGATGAGTGAAAATATGTATGAATGTATAGAATAATGAAAAGTGAAAAAACAGTCAACTACGTCTGAGTTCTTTTAATATATTATCTGATTCTCTTACGTAATTTGAAGTCCCATAAGGAAAAACACCTGTTAAATGGCGTTTATTATGGGCGCTGCTTCATTTGTATTCATTTATTTTATTTTCATAAACTCAATTGCATTATATGACTGTCCGGTCTTTAGGTAAAGTTTAGGATTTTCTACTCATAAAGTAACTAAAAGATTAACTGACAGAACCTTATAAAATATAAGTCAATATTTCTAGACTGTAAATCACATTATCACTTAGTAAGCTGCCTGCAAAACCTGTAAAGATTTAAATTTACTAATTTTCCAGAATGTGCATCGCTATATTAAAGTCACAATCTTGCCACGAAGCGATTTTGTGAGAATAACATTAGCATGGATCTAAGGATATAATCTTAAATTTTAATTAGAGTATGAAACGGCTTATTCCAGTGGCTATAAAGCTAAAACCTTCATTAAAAATGCAAAAAAATGAGAGCTTTTGTTTTGAGATATTCTCACTGCAAAGGCAACATTTTAATCAAGAGGTTTTCTTGAGTACTTCTTCATCACAAAGTCACGTCTTTTTCTGACGGAAATAAAATTCATAGTAGAAAAAAAATAAAAGTAAAGTGGGATAAATGGAGGAGGTGAAAAAGAATAAACAAGACATATAAAGTAATAAAATGATGTGGTACTATATAGAATAAATAACTGAAAGACAAAAAAGAGATGATTGAAAATTTACAAAATAGAAGTGGGACACTGATTGGCCATCTTCATAGAGCAACCTGATGACTCGCAATGTATGGGAGCCGTATTGCTCTATGGCTATCTTAAACGACATCACAGCTTCATTAAAATAGGTTACATAGAAAGAAAGAGAGGAACAAAACTAGAGATAGACCACGGATGATTTGCATGAGTCAAATAAAAGAGAACGTTGTTGTTATGTAGGACAAGGAAAAAGAGAAGTATTTTAGAAAAACAAAATGGAGAGGATTGCATCAATTGGGCCGACAAGAACTTATAATAGAAAAAAATCTTCTATGTTTTAAAAAAAGTGTTAAAAAAGCACTCACTGAACGAAGTTAAATACTTAATGTCAGTATATTTACTACTATATTTACTAGGAAAAATAAAATGTTTAGAAATATTTGAAGTAATTTATTAGTTTTCTTTTAATTAGGCAGTCCTAGACGAGTAGAGTGTGTGTTAGTGTTTAACGTATAAGAGTACGTATAATGGTTATATATATGTATATATGTATATATTGTAAATATAAATCATACATAAATACACCCAGACTCAAGACAAACACAAATATTTATCACATAAATGTTTGTCCAGTAAGGGAACCGAACCTACATCCATTGCACAGCAGCCGGCCATATTACCAACTAGGCTGCGAGGGAGTCCCTAGGTTGCGGGGGAGTGAGTGAAAGGGAGATTGATTCTTTTATTATCTTTAAACTACAAAATACATGGACATATTTTTTGAATTTTTTTCTGGATGATAACTCTTCATAAAAGTCATAAATAGAGAGCTGATTTCAGCAAAATACTCGTAACATAAAATGTAGCTTATGAGATCCTTTTAGCGCTAACAACCTGTCATATGCTAAAAAATATGGTGCTAAGGATTAAATTTATGTTGCTTTGGTGAGTGAAAATAACTCTATCTAAGCTTATACGTATATTTGTGAACATGTTTAAGTTTATATTCGAAACATGTTAATTTCATCTTTTTTTATTAATCAAATTTCATATTTTAAAAATATACTATTATGAAATTAAATATAAAAGTTAAATTAAGTAGATGACACTTTTTGTAAAAAAAATAGTAACTTTATCATATAAAACTTTACTACTAAGCGATACTTAAAGGGCAGGTGTTTTCCAATAAGATTTGAAGAAAGCATTTTTACAAAAAAAGAAGTAACCGGTAAAGTCGATTAAAAGTCCTTAAATGATTTTAGGTTTTTTTTTAATAAAAATTCCGTCTTAGAAATAAATTTAAGTTTTATTGTTTTATAATTTTGTGACCATCGAACCATTATACGTACTCTTATACGTTAAACACTAACACACACTCTACTCGTCTAGGACTGCCTAATTAAAAGAAAACTAATAAATTACTTCAAATATTTCTAAACATTTTATTTTTCCTAGTAAATATAGTAGTAAATATACTGACATTAAGTATTTAACTTCGTTCAGTGAGTGCTTTTTTAACACTTTTTTTAAAACATAGAAGATTTTTTTCTATTATAAGTTCTTGTCGGCCCAATTGATGCAATCCTCTCCATTTTGTTTTTCTAAAATACTTCTCTTTTTCCTTGTCCTACATAACAACAACGTTCTCTTTTATTTGACTCATGCAAATCATCCGTGGTCTATCTCTAGTTTTGTTCCTCTCTTTCTTTCTATGTAACCTATTTTAATGAAGCTGTGATGTCGTTTAAGATAGCCATAGAGCAATACGGCTCCCATACATTGCGAGTCATCAGGTTGCTCTATGAAGATGGCCAATCAGTGTCCCACTTCTATTTTGTAAATTTTCAATCATCTCTTTTTTGTCTTTCAGTTATTTATTCTATATAGTACCACATCATTTTATTACTTTATATGTCTTGTTTATTCTTTTTCACCTCCTCCATTTATCCCACTTTACTTTTATTTTTTTTCTACTATGAATTTTATTTCCGTCAGAAAAAGACGTGACTTTGTGATGAAGAAGTACTCAAGAAAACCTCTAGATTAAAATGTTGCCTTTGCAGTGAGAATATCTCAAAACAAAAGCTCTCATTTTTTTGCATTTTTAATGAAGGTTTTAGCTTTATAGCCACTGGAATAAGCCGTTTCATACTCTAATTAAAATTTAAGATTATATCCTTAGATCCATGCTAATGTTATTCTCACAAAATCGCTTCGTGGCAAGATTGTGACTTTAATATAGCGATGCACATTCTGGAAAATTAGTAAATTTAAATCTTTACAGGTTTTGCAGGCAGCTTACTAAGTGATAATGTGATTTACAGTCTAGAAATATTGACTTATATTTTATAAGGTTCTGTCAGTTAATCTTTTAGTTACTTTATGAGTAGAAAATCCTAAACTTTACCTAAAGACCGGACAGTCATATAATGCAATTGAGTTTATGAAAATAAAATAAATGAATACAAATGAAGCAGCACCCATAATAAACGCCATTTAACAGGTGTTTTTCCTTATGGGACTTCAAATTACGTAAGAGAATCAGATAATATATTAAAAGAACTCAGACGTAGTTGACTGTTTTTTCACTTTTCATTATTCTATACATTCATACATATTTTCACTCATCTTAAAAAACCAAAATATAAATGCATTTCAAAAAAACAAGTTCTTGACACAGGTGACCTTTGAATCATCTTGGTCAACCTTGCACGAAATGAATGTGTAGACGGCGGTTTGTAACCAAATATTTGTTGACCTTCAAACAACCTTGGTTACGAGTAAAAGTAAAAAAAAAGTAAAACTTATCTAGAGTAAAGTATTTTTAAGTAAAACATTTTAATTTTTTTTTCAAATGTTTATTCCATATTTGGTAGAATAACAGCATCGGTGGAATAAAAGTTATAAATATATACAATTGTTTGTATATGTTTCCAGGCTTTGCGTATACGTCATTTTAAGTTGTGCGTTACCGAGTACGTACCAAGAATAACATTATAAATTAATTAACGTTTAATGGTAGAACATTTTCACGTTAGTAAGCGACTCCGATTAAACACTAAACCGGCTTTAGATAGTGTCCGATATGGAATAAAATATCGTAAATAAAATATTGTCACCACCGTTTAACCCTTATTTCGTCACAAATTAAAAGGTAGCCTACAATTTCTTTACAAAAGTTCCATCTTGTATGTATGTATGTATCTTTATATATTTATAATCTGTTTATGGGCGTACACCCCGGAAAAACATGAGTCTGTTTACTTCAATGGTATCGTTTATTGATTAAAACCGCTTGCAGCTCATCATATCGATCTGACGTATCGATTATCATGACGTCTGTACTGTCCAAAGCAACGAAGCAAAAGGCTGTGTTGGCAATCATTAAAACAGATCAACAGTCAGAAACCAAGGTCAGCCAGAGGTCACCACCAGGTCCCCTTGGTTGTCGACCGTGTCGCTGACCTTTTAACTTTCTTAAAATTACCAAATATACCCCGATCATATCGTATAAGAACAACACACCCATAAATTTGAAAATTGAACATGCACAAGATATTTAACAATTGACTAATGCAGACAGAAAGAACACAACATCGAAACCGGTAGATGATAGCAATAAGCTCATAATAGAGAAAGAGGAACAACGTAAAGTCTGGTAAGCATATATTCGCAAACGTTTTGATGACGATAGATCCCGATGGACCGAGTATATAGGAGGATTTGAAGAAATAGAAGAACAAGTGATTGTAAGAGATGAAGTGGAAAAAGCAATAAAGTCTATGAAAAGTGGAAAAGCAGTGGGCTCCGATGGTATCTTATCTCACTTAAGATATTACTATAAATTATTCAATATGGAGTATACCACAAAATTGACAAAAATGTAAGCGAGACAGAATTTGGCTTTAGAAGCGGTTAAGGAACAAAGGAGGCTTTTGAATCAATCTCCCTTTCACTCACTCCCCCGCAACCTAGGGACTCCCTCGCAGCCTAGTTGGTAATATGGCCGGCTGCTGTGCAATGGATGTAGGTTCGGTTCCCTTACTGGACAAACATTTATGTGATAAATATTTGTGTTTGTCTTGAGTCTGGGTGTATTTATGTATGATTTATATTTACAATATATATATGTATATATATATATATATATATATATACATACATATATATATATATATATATATATATATATATATATATATATGTATATATGTATGTATATATATTTGTATTCTTTGTCTGGTATCCATTATACAAGCTTTGCTTAGTTAAGGGCCAGACGGCGCTGTGTGTAATGTCCAAAAATATTTAATTATAATATTATATATGTTAGTAACTGTATAGTATAATATATCACTTTTAACCGGTTAACAAGAAAGGTTCATCATAACTTCACTTTATATAAAATTAATCTGAATTATACGTAAGTATAAAATAAGTGGCCGAAAAAATTAGAAACAAACACGACAATAAGGGTGTGGTGGACTCTCAGAGTTTTCATAAATTTCGATCTATTTCTCGAGTTCATATTTAGTTTACTTCCCATCAGTATACGACTGCGAACATGTGTTTATATACATATCGGCTTCATAAAGTAATAAGTCTGAGCCGATTCCTTTTTTACTTTATACGTTTTAAAAAAAAAGACTCAGTAAAACATTTCAAATTCAAAATAATTAAAAAAAAAAAAGTTCAAAATAATTGTAAAAAACGCTCGAGTCGAGCTGTCCGACAGAAGTCTTAACTATTTAATTTCTAATATAGGTATCGATAGGTATGTGTTAAAGAAATGTATGACAACCACAAGCTCTCTTTGATTTGGTTGGTTTCATTAAGTACTTCTGCCACTTTAAGATCCACATTAAAAAAACTTGGTCCTTTTTCTAAGCAACAACTTATGGAATTAATTTTGAATATTTTAAACATCTGCAGAAAAAATAAGAAATACCTACGATCTCTTCTCATTGTATTTCGTCTTGTTTCTTATTTTCAAACCAAGTCCTGCTATTAAGCAAAATTTTTGTCCTTGTGAATGCTTGATTCGGATACGTCAGAGCAAATTAAATTGACAATTTCCTTTTCATTAAAAGCGTATTCAGTTTGTAGATTTTTACCAAGCTTCTTTTTTGGTTTGTGTAAAGCAGCTGTGAATAGTCAAATTAGCCCTCAAAAATTTCTTAATTTGTCAGTTTTGTGACATATATTTGGAAGGTTAGTTATATTTCTTAAATGAAGTGATATACACTCTATAGATATAAGACTAATTTATCTTAGATAATTAGATATTTATTTTTTTAAAGATTCATACGGCGTAAAGAATACATAGGGCATTATTGAAGATAGTAAATCTGAGAACGGCCCACTTAGATACACTATTTTAGCTATAGATATTAATACCATGCTTTTAGTCAAATGTTCCTGATGTGATTATGAGCATCTCGACTAAGTAAAGTATTAAACCATTCTTTAAGCTCAAAGTTGATTCAATGTCAGAACAATTCTCATCATTTTTACGCATAATGTTATAGGGGTTCTTACCGTGATTAGCCGCATGAACGAACATATTAAGGCTGTTAAGAACAATGACAAACAAAAGTCGGCCATTGCTGGACTCGGGCCTTAACCATTGGATCGAATTTCACAATCCAAAATTACTGTCGACAGAACGCCACTATGTGCATAGACTAGTTAACGAGGCAATTGAAATTAATATATATATAAAATTCAATAGGGAAGATGGGTTTAAATTGTCGAATACATGGAATCCAGTGGTAGGATCAATAAAAAGCAGTCATGAAGTAGTTGTGCGTTCCGAAAAACGCAGTAGTGCTTGTTATAGCACCGAATTATTATTTGGCTAATCACGGTAAGAACTCTGTATAACATTATGTGTAATAGTGATATTAACCGTGAATCTTTAAAACAATACTTATGCGTAGTGTACGTTCACGCCCAGTTTTATCTTTATAAAAATACTATCGTCAGTTCTACAGGTTCAAAATATATAAATACATACAGTAATGTAATATTAATGTAGTTCTAAGTTTTGTCTACACAATAATGATTTAACTAAATATTCTTACTGAACAGCTAAAATCGGACGTGTGTGGCCACCTTTAGACTTTAAACTGACATGAATCATCTACTTTAACGATACGCATTAAATTAAACTAAATTTTTATAACAAGCCACAAGTTTTTGCTTTTGGATAATAACAAATTTACTAAAAGCTTGGTAATATATTTTACGGAAATTTGTGGTGTTACTGGTTTTGTTTTTTAGTTTTTTTATTTTTTAGTTTTTTTAGTTGCATTTTCATGTAATAATTTTGTATTTCATTTGTAGTTGAAACTAAGTTGTTGAGAGTCTTTCACATTTTGATTTATATTCACCCATTTAAAAGTTGTGGTAACTGCCATTACATTCTCAGCCTTTGGAATGGAATTTCATTTAGAAACCTTGGAAGCTTTCTCCAACGCTTTCAAACTATGGCTTTGATTAAAAAGGCAAGGGAGCGAAGGCTTTGTCTCGTGATATTACTGGCTTCTCAGGCAGCCTTTTAATTTAGGAGTAATTTCAAATAGTGGTTCGTGGCTTCAAAATGGAAAAGGATTTATTAAGGGAATGCAGAAATTTAAATTCAAATGAAATAAAAGTGTCTTGAATCCTAAAGTAGGCTTAAAATATAAAATCTACTCTGAATTTCCCTGTCCAATTCTGACTGATCAGGGAATAATATTCTGTCTCTGGTATTTTGCCACCTGCCACCTGCACACTGCGTAAGCAGCAGCCTCGCAGCAATAAGCTCACCACTGGTCACGCAGGACTCAAGTGGCTGGTCATATGAGGCTGACCCCAAATTATGTGTGGGTTCAGCCACTTTACCCCTTCATGGGAATAGCGAACCGTGAAACCGTTCTGTCTACACTAGTTTAAATTCGGGCGACACCTTCAATTATTACTTAAATATCATCTCTATAACGGTTGGCAACGGCTCAGTATGCGTATACTGAGGAGGTAAGGAAGCAGAACAAAAGTCGATTATCCTGGAACCATATGATATTTAGGGGTCCCCAGCCAAGAGGATAAAATAGAACCCTTGTAATTTTATAAGGTCCGGCCGTATGACACATCCTATGATTTCACCGTCTTTCTATCGATTCTAATTGAATTTTACAGCAAGGTGTCTTATAGCATATAGCAACGTTATGAAAGGGAAGTATTTACGATAAATTAGATGTGTGAAGTAATAAATAAATAAATATTTTTGGACATTACACACATTGCCGACTGGTATGTATAATAAATATACATATATATTATATTTAATTATATATATATATATATATATATATATATATATATATATATATATATATATATATATATATATACATACTTTTTTGTAAATACATACATATGACATACAACATATAAAACACCCAGTCTCAAGACAAACACAAATAACAAATGTTTGTCTTGTGCGGGAATCGAACCCACGCCCCTCGATTCAGTATTCGGGTCTTTACCCACGGTGCCGACAAAGTGTCGTTAACTAGGTCTTTAAAAATGCGTCATAAATATAAGTTCGACAATTTTTCCCTACGATGTATATTTTGCAATTTATTTATATTTCCCACCCCTTATCTCGAAAACAACATGTTCTAAAATACAGAATCACAAAAATAGAGTATTAATGTATAAAATAATTACAAGGAGAAATGTTTTGAACGCAGAAATCGTTTCAGATTTTTGCTGTCTGCTTCCTTTTTTTGTAAATAAACTTTTTTTTAAATAAACAACTTGGAAAAAAATACTATAAAGTAACGAAAATCTTTTCAATTATTTAATCAGGTTTATTGTAGATTAGTTTTTTTTTTCATAATCATCTAAATCATATTAAAACCTTTTTATGTCCATTAATAAATATAGGCCTTCGACAATGACTTTTAAGTAGGTACTTATTACTTTGCCGCACAGGCCAAAGTCATTTTGTAAGATTTACACCACCATCAAAACCACCATTTGTAGGAAAGGTATGAGACAAATATTTATTAGCACCCGACTTAAAAGAGAAAAAAAAACACTTAACTCATTTGTGTTTTTTGTCTCGGTTTTAGGCGGTGTGTTTTTTTATTGTTTTACAGTTTTTATTAGTAGTGTTGATTGATACTTGGACATACATATTGATACTTGGACATACATATTGATACTTGGACATACATATTTAAATAGATGATCGCTATTATTAAATTTACTAACAATTAGCGATTAAAACTTAGAAATACGTTGACAAACATAAATCCACTTTATTTGTTCTTCGTTTCAGCTGGAAGACGTCCACTGCTAAACGTAGGCCTGCCCCATATATCTCCACAACAGCTGGTCCTGAGCCACCCGCGTCCATCAGCTTCCTGCGGCTCTAACCAGGTCGTCTGTCCAACTGGTAGAATGCCTTCCCACGCTGCTTCCTCCGATCCGTGGCTGTCACTCGAGAACCTTTCTTCCCCATCGGTTATCGGTTCGACGAGCGTTGTGGCCTGCCCATTGCCACATCATCTTGCTAACTTTTTGAGCTATGTCAGTTACTACTACTGTTTGGTTCTTAGGCGAAAAGATAGATAGGGCTCACACACAACTCCTACATTATGACTACCGCAACAATGGCGAACAAGTCTACGGCCATACATTCAACCGTACTTTCGTAGTTAATTAACTTGTGGGAAATTCGGTTCAGAACCTTCGTTAAGACATGTATGGAATGACATGTTTAAGGGTAAGGGTGTCTTTGACTAATAGAACCGTATACAATCTTAAATTAATTAGTACCTTGTATAGGTTAACAATGGACCAATACCAATACGATTTTGTTAATCAAGTTAAGATGTCACCCCCTTACTAACTCTTGCTTATTTGTAACAAAGCGATGGCCCAACTACTGGACGGCAGTATATATATCTACCTATCGGCCTAGATTATTCTAGAGTAAAAGACTTCATCAAGGGGGATTATTTAAGTAAATATGGTCCAGCATCAGGTGAATAAATATATGATTATGTGATATCCGGTCAATAAAAATAGGTGAGACAACAAAACGTCTAATTTAACACAAAGTAAATATGCTTAATGCAAACTGTAAGGAGGACATATCCACATTCAGGACCTAGCCCATTAGCCAGGTCAAATGAAGGTTTTATCCTTCTCTGAGTGTTTAGAACTTAACGTTTCGGCCATCCATACGACAATTCCGAGCCTCTTCAGTTAGTTGACAATTGTGTATGGCTATACTAATACGTTTTCTTTTCAATGGAGTGGTTTATGAAGAAGAATAAAACAAATCCTAACCCACTAACATCACCTCATAGCCTGCTGATAAAGTTTGGCCAAGGTTTGGTGTTATTGTCGTCTCCATTTTATTTTCTTTTAAATGGTTCGGACAAAGACATGGGTTATCATGCTGCAGAGTTACAGTAATTGGGGTAAGTTACTTTAAAGTTAGTTCTCACAAATGGTGGACCATGTTTAATATTGCCTTTTACCATTAAATTGTGAGAATTAAAAGATAGACGTGGTTTCAATATGATAACTTTAATTGAACACCACGGAAATTGTCAAAAAACAAAAAAAAAAAATTTCATGTTTGGATGCGGTAACACTTAGAGGTATTAAACTCTATGTGATTCCGATGGCTCCAGTCAACTACCCTGTCGATATCGCCCTAAAAGTGAGCAGTCAGTCAAATTTACAATGTAAAGAAAGAGCTCCAGATCATCGGCAAACATAGAGCATGTAGCCGTAGTGATAACCTTAGGCAAGTCGTTTATAAAAATAGGAAATTGCGTAGGCCCGAGCGTATTCCTGACTTATTACTAAAGTAGACATAACTTTTAATTTGTAAAGTAACAGAAAGTTATGGTGCGAATGATACATAAACGTTACAAATTATGAATACTGTGCAGTTTCATACATTTTGCATGCATACTGGTCAAATTGAAAACCTCCTTTTCAAACTTCGGTTATTGACTTTTTCCGAAGTCGGAATTAACTTTAAAAATCGGCCAAGTGCGAGTCGGACTCGCGCACGAAGGGTTCCGTACCATTCATTCATTATCTATAAAATCGGCAAATAAATCACGTTTGTTGTATAGGAGCCCTCCTTAAATATTTGTTTTTACTTAATGGAATTATTTGTTGAATAATTGAATATTTCAAGAGTCTACCTGTTGCCATTATCAATATCGAGCAAAAACTTTATATAAAAAATTGCACGGGAGCCCCCTTAAATATTTATTTTATTCTGTTTTTTTTTATATTTGTTGTTATAGCGGACACAGAAATACATTAAAATTTCAGCTGTCTCACTATCACGGTTTATAAGATACAGCCTGAGATACATACTGACTGAATGACAAACGGACGGACAGCGGAGTCTTAGTAATAGGGTCCCGTTTTTTACCCTTTGGGTACGGAACCCTAAGAATGGCCTACTTTATCGTTAAAAGAATAGTTTGTTCGAATTTCACAACTAATTAGGGAAACAACTTGGTACTAATTAGTATAATTTAACAAAAGTAAAGTCCTTTTACTTAATTAGATAATTCATATAAAAACAGGCACAGCGCCATTTTAATTAATTAATAATGTTAGGTCGCAACACCTATGAGGTTTGTTTATTTAAAAAAAAGTTTATTTACAAAAAAAGGAAGCAGACAGCAAAAATCTGAAACGATTTCTGCGTTCAAAACATTTCTCCTTGTAATTATTTTATACATTAATACTCTATTTTTGTGATTCTGTATTTTAGAACATGTTGTTTTCGAGATAAGGGGTGGGAAATATAAATAAATTGCAAAATATACATCGTAGGGAAAAATTGTCGAACTTATATTTATGACGCATTTTTAAAGACCTAGTTAACGACACTTTGTCGGCACCGTGGGTAAAGACCCGAATACTGAATCGAGGGGCGTATATATTACTTACATACATACTTTTTTGTAAATACATACATATGACATACAACATATAAAACACCCAGTCTCAAGACAAACACAAATAACAAATGTTTGTCTTGTGCGGGAATCGAACCCACGCCCCTCGATTCAGTATTCGGGTCTTTACCCACGGTGCCGACAAAGTGTCGTTAACTAGGTCTTTAAAAATGCGTCATAAATATAAGTTCGACAATTTTTCCCTACGATGTATATTTTGCAATTTATTTATATTTCCCACCCCTTATCTCGAAAACAACATGTTCTAAAATACAGAATCACAAAAATAGAGTATTAATGTATAAAATAATTACAAGGAGAAATGTTTTGAACGCAGAAATCGTTTCAGATTTTTGCTGTCTGCTTCCTTTTTTTGTAAATAAACTTTTTTTTAAATAAACAAACCTCATAGGTGTTGCGACCTAACATTATTAATTAATTAAAATGGCGCTGTGCCTGTTTTTATATGAATTATCTAATTAAGTAAAAGGACTTTACTTTTGTTAAATTATACTAATTAGTACCAAGTTGTTTCCCTAATTAGTTGTGAAATTCGAACAAACTATTCTTTTAACGATAAAGTAGGCCATTCTTAGGGTTCCGTACCCAAAGGGTAAAAAACGGGACCCTATTACTAAGACTCCGCTGTCCGTCCGTTTGTCATTCAGTCAGTATGTATCTCAGGCTGTATCTTATAAACCGTGATAGTGAGACAGCTGAAATTTTAATGTATTTCTGTGTCCGCTATAACAACAAATATAAAAAAAAACAGAATAAAATAAATATTTAAGGGGGCTCCCGTGCAATTTTTTATATAAAGTTTTTGCTCGATATTGATAATGGCAACAGGTAGACTCTTGAAATATTCAATTATTCAACAAATAATTCCATTAAGTAAAAACAAATATTTAAGGAGGGCTCCTATACAACAAACGTGATTTATTTGCCGATTTTATAGATAATGAATGAATGGTACGGAACCCTTCGTGCGCGAGTCCGACTCGCACTTGGCCGATTTTTAAAGTTAATTCCGACTTCGGAAAAAGTCAATAACCGAAGTTTGAAAAGGAGGTTTTCAATTTGACCAGTATGCATGCAAAATGTATGAAACTGCACAGTATTCATAATTTGTAACGTTTATGTATCATTCGCACCATAACTTTCTGTTACTTTACAAATTAAAAGTTATGTCTACTTTAGTAATAAGTCAGGAATACGCTCGGGCCTACGCAATTTCCTATTTTTATAAACGACTTGCCTAAGGTTATCACTACGGCTACATGCTCTATGTTTGCCGATGATCTGGAGCTCTTTCTTTACATTGTAAATTTGACTGACTGCTCACTTTTAGGGCGATATCGACAGGGTAGTTGACTGGAGCCATCGGAATCACATAGAGTTTAATACCTCTAAGTGTTACCGCATCCAAACATGAAATTTTTTTTTTTTGTTTTTTGACAATTTCCGTGGTGTTCAATTAAAGTTATCATATTGAAACCACGTCTATCTTTTAATTCTCACAATTTAATGGTAAAAGGCAATATTAAACATGGTCCACCATTTGTGAGAACTAACTTTAAAGTAACTTACCCCAATTACTGTAACTCTGCAGCATGATAACCCATGTCTTTGTCCGAACCATTTAAAAGAAAATAAAATGGAGACGACAATAACACCAAACCTTGGCCAAACTTTATCAGCAGGCTATGAGGTGATGTTAGTGGGTTAGGATTTGTTTTATTCTTCTTCATAAACCACTCCATTGAAAAGAAAACGTATTAGTATAGCCATACACAATTGTCAACTAACTGAAGAGGCTCGGAATTGTCGTATGGATGGCCGAAACGTTAAGTTCTAAACACTCAGAGAAGGATAAAACCTTCATTTGACCTGGCTAATGGGCTAGGTCCTGAATGTGGATATGTCCTCCTTACAGTTTGCATTAAGCATATTTACTTTGTGTTAAATTAGACGTTTTGTTGTCTCACCTATTTTTATTGACCGGATATCACATAATCATATATTTATTCACCTGATGCTGGACCATATTTACTTAAATAATCCCCCTTGATGAAGTCTTTTACTCTAGAATAATCTAGGCCGATAGGTAGATATATATACTGCCGTCCAGTAGTTGGGCCATCGCTTTGTTACAAATAAGCAAGAGTTAGTAAGGGGGTGACATCTTAACTTGATTAACAAAATCGTATTGGTATTGGTCCATTGTTAACCTATACAAGGTACTAATTAATTTAAGATTGTATACGGTTCTATTAGTCAAAGACACCCTTACCCTTAAACATGTCATTCCATACATGTCTTAACGAAGGTTCTGAACCGAATTTCCCACAAGTTAATTAACTACGAAAGTACGGTTGAATGTATGGCCGTAGACTTGTTCGCCATTGTTGCGGTAGTCATAATGTAGGAGTTGTGTGTGAGCCCTATCTATCTTTTCGCCTAAGAACCAAACAGTAGTAGTAACTGACATAGCTCAAAAAGTTAGCAAGATGATGTGGCAATGGGCAGGCCACAACGCTCGTCGAACCGATAACCGATGGGGAAGAAAGGTTCTCGAGTGACAGCCACGGATCGGAGGAAGCAGCGTGGGAAGGCATTCTACCAGTTGGACAGACGACCTGGTTAGAGCCGCAGGAAGCTGATGGACGCGGGTGGCTCAGGACCAGCTGTTGTGGAGATATATGGGGCAGGCCTACGTTTAGCAGTGGACGTCTTCCAGCTGAAACGAAGAACAAATAAAGTGGATTTATGTTTGTCAACGTATTTCTAAGTTTTAATCGCTAATTGTTAGTAAATTTAATAATAGCGATCATCTATTTAAATATGTATGTCCAAGTATCAATATGTATGTCCAAGTATCAATATGTATGTCCAAGTATCAATCAACACTACTAATAAAAACTGTAAAACAATAAAAAAACACACCGCCTAAAACCGAGACAAAAAACACAAATGAGTTAAGTGTTTTTTTTTCTCTTTTAAGTCGGGTGCTAATAAATATTTGTCTCATACCTTTCCTACAAATGGTGGTTTTGATGGTGGTGTAAATCTTACAAAATGACTTTGGCCTGTGCGGCAAAGTAATAAGTACCTACTTAAAAGTCATTGTCGAAGGCCTATATTTATTAATGGACATAAAAAGGTTTTAATATGATTTAGATGATTATGAAAAAAAAAACTAATCTACAATAAACCTGATTAAATAATTGAAAAGATTTTCGTTACTTTGTAGTATTTTTTTCCAAGTTGATGGATAACATAATTACTTAGCTAAAATTTAAAATAAAGACAACAAACAATCTTTAGTGACAAACATCGATGGTCCTTTTCTATTTATTCCTTTTTTATAAAGTTTTTTTTATAATGACGAGTTATCGTAGCTCTTTGTTTATGCTCTTATAACCTCATATAAGTTTAAAGAATATGTTTTCCAAATATAAAGAAATCAAAGATCGTAGCTTTTTAATTTTCTTATGAACCAAATCAGTGTTTAGTAAGTTATTATGATTTTAAACACACTTGCTCGTTAATTGGCGCTTACTGCATCGCTTCTGAGTTCATAATGCAGCTTTTATGACATAATCACAGTAGGCTGTTGGCAGCTTTGCTGGCCAGTGCGATTACTACAGGTATAGACAAAAAAATTAATGTAAACATAATGTGTTGTTTTATTATTTCTTTCGCGCAAGAGTGTTAAAAAATGTCGTATGGCATCCGCGAGCTGTAGGTATCTAGTCATAATGACACAGTTGGCTCCATTACACTCACGCCTAACGAGTCAAGCTGAAAGCTTACCTCATGTGTAATAGCTAACTTAGCTGACTTTTATCATAATTTATTGTTATTTTATGTATTATATAATCTGTGCTATTAAATTATACTTATGGAGTAATACTAAGTAAGTAAGTATTACAACAAAACTTCGATGATCCTTCGTGACTTTTAGTCACGTTAAAATGCAATGCAAAGAAAACAGCCATGTCATTCGACATATATTTATTATAGCTGAAGTGTTTTTACTGCTATCAGTTTGTATTGTTTTGATAAAGAAATATTGTTACTTATTCATGAAGACAAGTAATGAAATAATATTATTTATGGAAATTGAGAATATGTGACAAACCATCGTTCAGACGACGACATAGGCGTATTTATTTCAGGAAAGTGTGTAAATGAAAAAACTTTTATGAATAACTAATGATCAAACTAATTTTCGGTAAAACGTTTAGAAAATCAAATGCGTATTCATTTTGATTTACTTCTTCCGATTTCTCGTGTACAATTATTTAATTTTAGACAATAAATCGGCAAAACCACTGCAACTAAAAAAAATTAGTTTATTTAAACTAATTCATCTTTTAAGTTGTAGTGGTGTGTTAGTTAGAGTGGACTGGTTATTGCCGTCAAAATGCAATTTAATTTTGAAGCTTTGAACGGTTTCTCTTCACGCTTTCAAACTACGGTCTTGATTAAAAACCGCATGGGACCGTAGCTTGCTCGTGATATTACTGTAGGTACTTGTTTATGGGGCATCTTTTTAAGTCGTTTAAAATAGTAATCTGTGATTAAAAAACGAGTTGCACTCCGGGAGTGCCGGCAGAAGTGAAAACCTTTACACACGATTCGCGCTTAACACTCAAATATGTCACAAGACATGTCTTTGACATTGTCAAGAATTAATAATGTTTGTTTATTTACTTTTTTGACGTAGTATATTTGACATCGCAATCTGTCATAGAATTAAAATTCCATATCCAACCTCCCTGTACTACTCATAATCGCGAAAACTAAAAATAAAAATTATAATAGGCGTGGCATTACGGTTTCCGTTTTACGAATTTCCACGATTAGGACACGTGACCTGACGCGAGTTTATCATTTTTTACCCATACCAAAAAAAGTGCATAACGCCGCTAAAGAAGTTTTCACTTCAAAAATATAAGCACACTAGCTTTTGCCAGCGGCTCCGCCCGCTCTTAATGTGCTTATCGGCTAGGGTTTCTATTCCAACTCCTTTCGTTAAATTGGAATGAGGTTATAGTTATGTCTGCGGAAACTTTTCCATTTTCCGGGATAAAAAGTAGCTTATATGTCCTTCTGCGTCCTCTTTAACTTTCGCATTCAATTCAATTCAAGCTTGAGTGAATGCTTCTTTGCAGCGTGATTGAACAAACTAACAAACAAACTAATAAACTTGTGCATTTTTTCGGAATAAAAATATGTGCTTTTCCAGACTAAAATCTAGATGTGTGCCAAATCTTTTCTGTCGTTTTGGCGTGATTGAGTAACAATCATCCATCCTTTCAAACTTTCGTATTAACAATATTACAGATAGATATGGATTTGATTTTACTTTAATATGAATCAAAGATACCGGTAGGAGGTAAGGTATCTAAAAAATAATATTCATCGTTATAAAAAAATAAATACTTTCTTAGCAAAAGATTTCAGAGTATTTATTTGCTTCGGTAGAATTATTTTTATGAAAAGCGACAGCATAAATTCTTTCTTAAGTAAGTATTTGTCATCAAGTGACAGGTTGTTAGAACTAAAAGAATACCATAAGATAAATTTAATGTTATTTTGTAAGAGTTCGCTTTGCCATGTCAAATTTAATACTTTTTGGTAGTATTTTAGTAAGTCGGTGGTGGCCGAGGAAGTCGGTGGTGGCCGAGGGGTTTAAATTTCACTTAACGTCCCAAGAGGCGGAGGTTCGAACCCCGGGTCGGCTAGTGCCAATGAGTCTTTTCTTAATATCTCAAGTACACTGATTAATTTATTCACACCACTGGCTTTTCGGTGAAGGAAAACATCGTGAGGAAACCTGCATACGTCAAGAAAAAAAAATGACGTATGTGAAGTCCACAATCCGCACTGGGCCCGCGTGTGGACCTATATGGCCCAATCACCCTCGCTTATGAGGGTAGGCCGTGCCCCAGCAGTGAGGACGTATGCAGGCTGGCAAGCAGTATTTTTATGAAAAGCGATTCACTTATAATAGGAAATATAGAGATATATATGCGGCAAAAAGATTACTAGGATTATCGGACAAATTGTTGAATATTTATTTTAACACTAGCTTATAAAACCTTAGTACTATTGAGCGTGTTTTTTGGATATGTTACAATCAAAACGCTTAACCGGTCAAAAGTAGTTTTGACTACAAAAAAGCAGACCAGACGATGGTCAAAAGTGCTTATGACTGAAATATCGGTAAAGTACTCCCGCTAAGTGCGAGTCACACAGGCATTTATTTTCGAATACTTACGCAGATTTATAATTGTTGTCAAAACCAATTCTATTATAGAGTTTTTTAGAATACACTGTTTTAAAGTTAGACGGAGGGAGACCCAATTTTTCTACTGTGAAAATATAAATCTTAGCCAAAAAATAACTCAAGAAATTTAAATGGATTTTTTAAACCTATACAATTACATCTCACAAAAAATTTCCTCCTCTACCGTTATTTTTTTTTTATTTGTTGAGAAATCACAATTTAACAAAACAGCTTTATACCTGTTACGTTTGAAAAGAGCCTTTTCAAGGCCGGGCTGACAGACAGACAGCGTGGGCTTAGTAATGAGGTCAGGTACGGTACGGATCCCTAACAAGACAAATATTTTCTGTTAGTTTATTCTAATAACAATATGAAAAATATTAATACATTTTACTAATGTATGACCATAACCAAAATGCAAACACTGCCATTCATTAAATACTCCCGTGTGTGAAGTGATTTTAACTAACACTCTCAGTCAAAACTTCTTTTAACCAATATGTTTTAGTCAAAAGTAATATTAACCAATATCTTTTAGTCAAAACTTTTTGTTACCGACGTCCTTAGTCAAAAGTACTTTTAAATGGTTAAGAGTTTTGACAGTAACATATATAAGACCCATATTGTTTATCAACTAAGTTGGATAAGTGGCCGTTTCGGCGGTAGTGATTATAGCAACGTTATTTATTACCTGGCCAAATTAAGATGTTTTTCATGTAACCTTACTAAATAATTCAGTATATGAGAATATATTTACGCATGTATGTGTGTATGTATATATACAGTATAAATGATATTTTCTTCTTATTTGAAAGATATGCTCAAGACTGAATTACTGAATAAAATCACGTTGGTCATGTCTCGTAGCGTAATTTTTTACCACCACTACATTAAAAAGCTACGTGCGCTGGAAGACGATGTAGTTGTTGTATGTCTTTGTTTTAAAATTTATTACCAGTACGCAGCCGCATGCATAGGTGTTGTGTACACCGACCGGCTATACTAGGTACTGGTAATGGTCTAGAAAGCGAAAATGGGCCAATGTAGTTAGACAATAACCCTGCGGGATGTAAAATGGTCTCCGATTTTAGGTAATTAGTCGTCAATAAAATGGTGTTATCGAGCAACAAACATGAGCACATCCCAAGTTTTGCTGGATTTGCGTATAGGTTAATTCCACTGAATAAACCTAAACCAATGAATGTTTAGTTCGTTAGCGCCATTTCTATGCTTCAATTGTTCGGAGCACAAATTGTCAAATGATATGATTACGTTCGTTAGCTCCTATTTTGACGTGACAACGTCTTATAAATTGGTTTGCCGGGTGACACTTCAAGAAACTGCGTTACGCTCCGCTCACGTTATGCGCTCACAATGAGAGCGAGTGAGAGGCACGCGCCCGCCTAAGAGCGAGAGAGACAGACATAAAATCATTGTCACGTAAAACTTTCGCCCGTATACCGACTTTACAGGCAACCAGTTTTTCGCAATAAAAAAATAGTACTATGTAGTAACTTAGTTGTTGTAAATAGACATTAAAGGAATTGAATACTTCATTCGTTCACTTTTGCTAGAAGGATTGCAAACTATGGCTCATTTCTATTTGTAAAGTGTAACGTATTTTTGTACTTTGTGAAAAAAGTAATGTATGATTTTCATTTTAGGGGTTGCGTGGTTAACAAGGAACCCTTGTTATTTCACCATGTCCATCTATCCGTCGGCCTGTATGTCACAGTTTTTATTTAAAAAATAATATCGGCATTTTAGGGAATCTTTACTATATAATGTAAAGTAGAAATAGAACTAGGGCCTTTTCAAAAACTAAAAAGCAAAGCTTCAAAAATAAACCGATTTCTTGTAACTGAAAAAAAACGGAATATGACAGAACTATTTATATATAGTTTAGTCGAGAAGTTCCGATGACCTCCTCCTGGCTTAATCATCAAACTCTAGATACCATCTAAGGTTATGGTAATTTTCAAGACAAATCCAAAGAGCCTAAACACGCCGTGACGGGGTTACATCGTATACGTAACTAAGAAGTTCTTTGGGCTCAATGGCTCAATAATTGGACCAGCTCTATGGTACTATATTATTGCATTGTTACCGAGACTACGCAACTATGGAAAATTTCAGCTCAATAGGATGCCACAAAGTGCTTGAAAAATGGACTTCTAAATGTGGCGAACTTAATAAAAAGGTTTTTTAAAAACTTTTAAATGAGCAAAACGTGAACTTTACGGTAAATTTAATGTAATACCTGATTAGTTGTTAGCGATAAAACATAAAAAGCCTTTAGATGCCCCATATTCAAATTTTAGTTCCTACAAAGCGAAACTTTTGGTTGTTAACTTGTTTCGACGGCAACCACGAAGTTTCCAACTTAGAACAAAACTCTATGAAAAATATGTAGATAAGCCTCGACTGAATGCTCTTTTGAATCATCTACACTTTGACATGATACCCATTAGCTTACCACTAAGTTACAACCATTTGTAAACTGATTGGAGTTTTTTTTTTATTATCATCCATGCTATTTTGTAGGTACTTTGATTGTTTTTTTACTGTTCACTTTAGCAAAGTTTATCATAAAAGTAATTTTATTATCAATCATTTATCTCGATGCAGCGCATCAACAAACAATTTTGTAAAGAGTTATCGCGACTGCAGCGGGGCAGGGGAGCGAGGGCACGCGGCTGGGTCACGCGTCATTTGCACTACATACTAGCCGCCTGGACGCGTTTAAAATGTTTGCGTCGTTTTAAACGTTTTCGTTGGCATGATGAAGTGGGCACTAACTTACGGACTTTAATTTAATATGAGTCTTACTGCAACAAAAAACGTTACTAACTAAGGTAAGCTGAATTATTAGCTTTTATATTTTGACGTGACAACGTCTTATAAATTGGTTTGCCGGGTGACACTTCAAGAAACTGCGTTACGCTCCGCTCACGTTATGCGCTCACAATGAGAGCGAGTGAGAGGCACGCGCCCGCCTCAGAGCGAGAGAGACAGACATAAAATCATTGTCACGTAAAACTTTCGCCCGTATACCGACTTTACAGGCAACCAGTTTTTTTTTTTAAATATATATTTTTTTTTTCAGCTCTCTTTAAAATTAATGTATTTATACATTTCATACAACTTCTAGTGACTTATAAAGCCCTAGTACATCAATCTTACAAACACACAAAATCTTTATAGAAGAAGAGAAATATAATATAAAAGAGTTGTTCCATTTTGGTACTAAAATAAATTTAAAAATTAACCAGCTGAGTTGATTTTTTCCTTAAGAGCATTTAAATCTAGTTATTATAAAATAAAAACAATTTTATTTGGACCTGCAATTCACAGAAAATCGTTAACAACTTTTAACGTAGAATTACGAAACGGAGCGTAGGTATACCTTTGGCTGATGGACCAATGGCCAGTGCCCACTACTATAAAAAAATTGACGGCTTAAACGTTAATATTGATAACATAAAAATTAAATAAAGCTATAAAATAAAAAAAACTAAGGCTTTTCAAAGAAGAAAACTGACAAGCAAAAAACAGGTCTAAAACTACTGTTTAGGTCTTGGATCGGTTTTATTTTTATAAGACCGCTATTATAATATTTTTTTTAATCACTATAGAATCTTATATTTTTATAAATCAATTAAAAAAAATGCAGGTCTCATTACCTATTTTTATTATTCAGCTAACTTCTTTACAACAGCTGGAACGGGTAAAATTTACCTGGAAATAAAATACCGAGCTCCACACTAATTCGGCACATGTCTTTTGTGACGTTAGTAACGAGCATATTTCCAGAAAAGTTTTAGGTAGTTGTAATGGGGTACATAAAATTAATGAAAGAAACAATATGGCGGCAGTATATTGCACAACACACAATTTTGTTTTGGTTTTTTGATTCAATCGTATCATGTTTTGTATCAAAATAAAGACCTTAATAAGGCCATACCGAATATACATAACACTTACAGTAAAATAGTCAAGCACGAGTCGGAAATACGAAAAACCTTCTTCAGAGAATACTCGAACTATAGATTCTCTCATTCTAGGTATATCTGTTATGGACCAAGTGAATAATGAGGGCATTATTTACAATGCCCGAGCACTATGAATAATGGCATGTCAAATCGGGCCATGTAATTGACAATCATTAAACCTTCATTATTTACCACATTGTCTGGTCATTATGAATAATGCTACGTGACTGTTGTCCAATTTGATAATTTAGGTACGTTTGACAGGGCGCGGGGAGCAGGAACAAACATGTGACACGCTATATCCAAACAGGGCCCGCTAAAATGGGAATATACAGTGTGAAGAACTGGTAAGGTAACTAATTAAGATTCGAAGAAATCGAATATCCCTAATGTAAAGAACAGGAAAAAAATATTATGCTTCATAGGGAACTCAAGGAACACGTTTAAAGTAATTTGCAGAAACAATAGCGCATAATATGCCAGATGCATCTAACGCTGAATTTCCTGCCACTAAAAGAAATTTTAAACGCGCTGCTTAGGCAGTCGGCAAGTTGTGACCTTTGCATACGATCCTCGCGTTTGTGTGACGCGCTGAGGACTCGTGCATCCAAAACGCGCGTCATCAGCGCAATAAAATGCGTCGTGGGCAAACGCCCTAAGAGTTTGCGTTCTAGGTTTTGCTCGAGTCGCGGCAATGGAAAACATGTATTTGCTACTGTTTTTGTTCTAACAGGCTCAAACCTTTATCAATTGGGAAAAACACACGGCATTCTAAATCAATTCTAAATAAAATCCAATTTTTAGAAAGGTTAAAAATATTTCGGAGTCAGAAATTTCCAAAATGCCATTAGTGACTATTGTTCTAATAAATAGAAAAGAAATCTGAATTCCTAAAACCTCCTTAGTTCATTTTATTAGTAAAAAACTTAAGGTACTTATCCCCAAACACATAATATCACATAGAAACATCAATATTTCACCGATGGTATTTCGTCCAACAAATGTGATAGTTAACCCTATCGCCGTATAGGGCACAAAAAAGTGTCGAGACAACTTTACAATTAGCAAATTGAAACAATATTGGTTGCCCTTTACCAAGAATCAAACCCGGGAACTTTGACATGGCAGCCGCACGATCTACCACTGCTCCACTCAGTCCTCAGTTTATTCAATATATATTGTCGGATTATCCTTAAAACTAAGAGTCGTTTTATATTTTTATCTAGGTTTTGCCCGTGGTTTTACCCATCTTAAATACGGTTATCGGTGTAGGATTTCAACGGCAACTTCTCAATTATAGAAAAAAACCGACACACGCTAGACGTTTTGATGTAGCCTATGTATTTTCTCGGGACTCAAACTATCTCCATGTCAAATTTCAGCTTAATCGCTATACTGCGGTTTCATATTTAAGTTCTGCTCGTTCTTAGCATACTGATTTTATAACAATACTATCTGCCCATCCCGGCTTCGCACAGGTGGACTTTTATTTTTTAAATATTTTGGGATAAACGTACAATAAATGTTTCTTTATATAAGGCATGGAAAATGGAGCCGATTACGGCTGCGCGGCGTGGTTTCCTATTAGTATTTTGTTTAGATTGACATTTTTAAATTCGTAATATCTTTTCTAAGGAATGTCCGATTTGAATAATTCAAAAAGTAATCTACAGGCATTGAGACAGTCTTGAATACGAAATGATCGGGAAGTTTTTAATAGTTGTGTGTAGATATGTACTTTAATATTGTATACCATTTTTTTGTTCCATCATCAATAGTTTCGGCAGTACATGCGTTGAAAAACAATTTTTTTTTTACACCTTGGGTTACATTAATGAAGTTTAAGTAGAGATCCCTAATTTTTCCTAGTAATAAATATAGAGTATGTTACTCAGGGATAATTTCTGAAATTGATCCTGTAGTTTTTGAGTTTATTTGTTACAAACATACATAAAAAATCTTTCCTCTTTATAATATTAGTGTAGATTGGCAAATAAATATGTCACACATAAAAAATTCAATAAAACATATATTTTTATTATCCTGCCCAATAGGTCATCGGAATTATTCATAATGCCAGGTCAATGTAATTTTTTCATTAGTTTTTATCATATTCCCCCCTTATATTGGGCATTTAACAAACAGCCCGGGCATTATGAATAATGTCCTATTAATCACTTGGTCCACAACATATCCACCGTATTTTGTACAAAATATACAATATAATATACAAAAAAAATTGCTAGAAGAGTCTGTACTGAAACTATTTTCTATATAACACGTTTTATTTATTATCATTGACTCGCGGTTTTATCCGCCGCCGTTTTATCATTTTAATTAATTTTATTTTAAAGATTAAAACGATAGTGGGTGAAACTGCGGGCACAGCTAGAAGACTATAACCTTCCACAAGAATTGGGCTATCAAATGCAAACCCAATGTAACCCACTGGTAACCTATTTATCTCGAAGATATCAATTCTCACACACACAGAATATCACAGAATCTATGTTAAATTTTATAAATATTGATGTGCCCTTGTCGCGAGCCATAAAATTCATGAGGATTGTAAATATTATCACACTCAACCTCCTCACCTCACCTCTTACCGTTATCAATATCTAGCAAAATCGAGCAGGAAATCACGTTTGTTGTATAGGAGCCCCCTTAAATATTTATTTTATACTATTTTTTTTGTATTTGTTGTTATAGCGGCATATTTGTTGTTATCAGAAATACATCTTCTGAGTAATTTCAAGGTTCGAATTGTCACGGTTCATGAGATACAGCCTGGTTTTTTATTCTTGTCAGTACAGTATAGGATCATACTTCAGATGCACAACTGCATGCAATGAATAGTGTTTGAATTCTTCGTTAAAGACCTGACTATGCAGTGCACTACATGTAGAGAGCTGCTTTTTCACAAGCAACTTACGGAAATCCCAAATTCCTTTTTCCATATCAGTTCCTTCTGTTGCGTCGACTTCTTCACTATTATTTCGTGGAAGTTGTTGCTATGATTTAATATCCAAAACTAAAGTATTTATTCTATTTATTGCTCGAGAACAGGCTAGATGGTCAGCAAAAAGTTCTTTTTAAATCTAGGATCTAAAACTGTTGCAGCAGTTAGCAAATGAACTTGTTCGACACTTCCGAATCTTTTCTTCAATCCTTCCAGAATTTTTAAGGTAAGGGTAAGTTTATTTTGATGACATATCCACGTGTGTTTTAGGTATGATAATGCCAATGCCAAAAAGATAATTGTCACATTTCTGTCAGGTTTTTTAAATTTTTCATAATTTTTTTTAGGCAATTAGCCGTAAATAAAATAATGTCACTAAGCAACAAACATCAACACATCCCATGTTTTGCTTTGTATAGGTAAATTCCACTGAATATACCTACACCAATGAATGAATATCAGTTCGTTAGCGCCATTTTTATGCTTCACTTGTTCAGGGTACAAATTGTCAAATGATATGATTACGTTCGTTAGTTCCTATTCTCGCAACAAAAATTAGTACTATGTAGTAACTTATATAATCGCTGTAAAGAGACAGGAAAGGAATTGAATACTTCATTAGTTTACTTTTGCTAGAAAGATTACAAACTACGGCGCATTCCTATTCACAAAGAGTAACTTATTATTGTCTTATGCAAAAAAAATATGAATGATTCTCATTTTAAGGGTTCCGTAGGCAAACAAGGAACTCTTGTAGTTTCGCCATATCCGTCCATCTGCCCGTATGCAGTTTTATTTAAAAAGTAAAGAAATGTTAAACACTTACGTATCAAAAATTCAAAAGTAAATAATAATCCCTCCCCCCCCCTTCACTATGTTATATAAAGTAGAAATAGATAAAGGGCCTTTTTAAAAACAAGCTTTTATCTATAATCTATTGAAATAAAAAAAGCTGTACTATAATATTCGTGAAAAAGTAAAGCTATAGCTTCTACTAAACTATATAACCAAGGATTTATATAAAGGAGAACCCGATCCTTGGTTATAAAGTTTAGTAGAAGAGTTTGATGACATCCTTCCGGCTTTATCATCAGGCTCTGGATACCATCAACTGTTATGGTAATTTTCAAGAGAAATTTAACGAGCTAAAACATCGCGGGATTACATCGTATACGTAATTAAAGAACAAATTTCAGCCACCTTCAGACTCAATGGCTCAATCATCAGACCAGCTCCATGGTACCCATTTTCACCGAGACTACGTAGCTATGTAAAAGTTCATCTCAATAGGATGTCAATAAGTGTTTAGAAAATGGTTTCTAAATGTTGAATGTCACGGACATACGAACGAATTTAATAGAAAGGTTTTTTTAATAACTTTTAACTGAGCAAAACGTGAACTTTACGGTAAATTTAATGTAATACCTGATTAGTTGTTAGCGATAAAACATTTTATGCAGTCTGTAGATGCCCCATATTCAAATTTTAGTTCCTACAAAGCGAAACTTTTGGTTGTTAACTTGTTTCGACGGCAACCACGAAGTTTCCAACTTGGAACAAAACTCTATGAAAAATATGTAGATTAGCCTCGACTGAATGCTCTTTTGAATCATCTACACTTTGACATGATACCCATTAACTTAACACTAAGTTACAACCATTTGTAAACTGATTGAAGATTTTTTTTAATATTATTATCATACATTTTTTTTTGTTTATACATTTCAGAAACTCAAATTCAATATCGCAGAATTAAAAGCAATTTTTATTATATAAATTTAGCAAATAAATGCTATATATATATGTGAAATTTGCATTATATATGCGATAATTGCAAAATTTAAAAGTAAAATGCCATAACTGCGATACTGTGACAAATCAAGATTTAAGAGATACCAGCTATATAATATAGGTCCCAATTTAGGTACATTTTATTCGCGACACGTCGCCGCTGTGTCAAAATGCACAAGATCACAGTAGTATGTTGAAGACATAAGCTCAGAAGAGCTTTGATAAATGGTCTCTACACAATGGCAGATTATTTTGTCCATCTGAAGCACCAGCCGTGCCTACGTCATCTTTGGATACAAGTTTGATATTAACAAGTTCCGACAAAATTTCATGTTTAAAGATATACCGCAGGAAAAACTGATTGATGGATACTATACTATTTCCATTTCTTTATTTTCTCGATGATAGTTCTAATTTGATAGTTGTAGTGTGACCAAATAAGTCATGATACCGATCGCATATATTTATTATGTTTTGAACAAAGACAAATACAACAAAAACATTCAAATATATTTTTTCAAGGAACACTCAATGGCCCATCGCCATGTTGTGTTTGTTTTAATCTGTCACTCACAACAAGATGGTCGTGCTATATAGTCACTAAAAACATTTCTGTTCGCTGAGTTTTTTCACATTATCCATACGTTACGTTGTGTATTTTGTGTTCCTCCGTGTTATTGCTGCCCAGCTGTCAAATATCAAAATGCGTAAAGGATCTGTGGATATGTTCTCAAACGGCAGGCGAGAGAACTGGTGATCAAGGTTCGTAATTACTTTGAAGCAAAGTGTCAAAATGGTGGCCTGCTATTACCACTGTCGCAAGTGCGAGAGTGTGTTGCGGCCGCATTAGGAATTAGTGGACGAACTGTTTCAAAAATTACAAGCGGCATGCACGAAAATAAGCTTCGTACGCCGAAGAAAAAACGCCAACCACGTCATGTGATATCGGTTGACAACTTCGACGCTGACGCTTTTCGCCATCATGTATATGACTATTACTTGCGCAAAGAAATTCCAACATTTAGTAAACTTGTTGTTTCTTTACGTGAATGTGGCAAACAACATTCCATGGCCAAAAATCGTCATTAAGCTTGGTTTTGAAAGAAATTGGATTTTCTTATAAAAAATCGGACAAACGTAAAATATTGATGGAGCGTCACGACGTTTCTATGGGTCGCTGCAATGTTTTGAGCGAAACCAAAAAGATATCAGATTGGTCAAATGTTATTTTCACTGACGAGACTTGTTTAAATGCAAACCACACAGTATCTAAGAACTGGACTGACGACACCGCCGCTTCCACTAGTTCAGTGCCAATGGGAAAAGGTGAACGCCTTATCATATGTCATGCAGGGTCTACGAAAGGATTCGTTTCAGATGCTTTACTGGCCTTTAAATCCAAGAAAACAGCGGACTACCACGAAGAAGAATGAACGCAGATATTTACGAAGGATGGTTTAAAGAAATGGTACAATCTCACGAAGAACCGTCGATAATTATTATGGACAACGCTACATATCACTCCAGACAAATTGATAAAATGCCGACGCAGGCCAATAAAAAACAAGAGATAATTGACTGGCTCCAGCATCATGGTGAAAATGTGGATAGTATTTTATTAAAAGTACAATTAGTAGATATTTTAAAATCGAAAAAAAGCCTCCCTAAAAGATATATTACCGACGAAATAGCTGCCGAATGTGGTCATTGGGTTCTTCGACTTCCGCCGTATCATTGCCAGTACAATGTTATAGAACTAATATGGGCACAAATCAAAGGACACGCCGCTCGAAACAATACCCATCCCCCTTTTACGGCAAACAAGATGTCAAATTTTTAAAAAACGTATGTGCGGAATATAACTGCCGAACACTGGGGAAAAATTGTGAGAAGAACCCAAAACATTATAGCGTCGGATTGGGAAATTCATGTGGCATTCGATAATATAGAAGTACAAGAACTTATAATAAATGTTGGGGAGAGCTCATCGAGTGACAGTGACGATTCATCAGATTTTGATTAAAATAAATAAATAAAGAATCAACATTATATAATTACATCTTGTAATGAAATGTTATCTTAGTTAACAAATTTGTACAAAATTATCCCGCAATATAATGTAAAAAACACGCTCTTTAAAGTTGCCACTGACACTGTCACCGAGAAAATAAAGAAATGGAAATAGTATAATATCCATAGACAGCTACTTAGAGTGGTCAACCAAGAAACTCCTGTTGATGTAGTGCAGGTTTTAGTAGCAACTATCTGCTGCTACCCTGGCTTTTCAAAGGCAGCTATTTAAAGACTCAATTGCCCTGTCAACGGTGTAGATCCTGGGAGGTATTTTAGTGTCTAAAACTTTCTTATAAATGATCGAAGACAAAGGTTAAAGAAAGAAAATGTGGAAACTCCAAACTGCTGGCCTTTAACGAGGTTGTCTATAGTATAATTTTCATTCATGTAAAATGTTGGATTTTCATTTTTTTTTTTATGTGAATTTACGATATTTTATTTGTGAAATATACGTAACCCTAACTATATTATAAAAAGTCGTTGCCCGCTTTCTGTCCTTATGTTAAGTACGCTTAGATCTTCTAAACTAGGTACGCAACGAATTTCAACGGTGTTTTTACTAAAATATCATCAGATATTTTCTTCTGGGTGGTTTATAGATATAAAATATGCATTTTATATTTACAGAAAATTTAAAAAGTTTAACCTTTACGAGATATATCACACAATCATGTAGTAACGCTAAGTTAATGTGATCATTTACTTCTAAGTTACACTTAAACTATATACAGTTTAAATGAAAATTGAATGCATTACACTAATAACTAAGGTCAGCTGGAAGTAAATGCCAATAGGCATTAAGTTCGTCTTTGTATAACTTCTTAGTGCAATAAATAATTTTCTTTCTATATATCTAACGCCAACTACAGTCATCATCATCAATGTACACTACTTAGTACTAGTATACTAGTTATAATTTATAGTCTATGGCTGCTAGAGGGGCGCCGATGAGGTGCTTGCCTAGTGCACTCTTGACATTTAATCTACCTCTGTTTCCATGAACTTCAATCTAAAATCATCCAACTTAAACCAACTCACTAAAAAGAAGCCCTACTTTCGTAGTTGTGTCTACGTCAGCTGTCAATGTCAAATTTTGACTAACGGTCCACTTGATTTAATACGGTAACAAAAAACTTTAACCAACTTAAGCCGTGGTCTTCTCGATTCCTGTGGTAGTGGTGATGACCGCTACCGTTACTTACTTCAGCATAGTTAATTAGACAGGGTAACTCAGCGTCGAACCGGCTCAAAAACGCAGAAGAATATAATAAAACCTTGTTTTAAAAATTATTTTCTTTTAATTTTTTGTTATTTTTGTCTTTTTGTTTTGCCACCAAAAACTGAAACTTTAGACCCATGTCTGTAGGTGGAGTTTTGGTGTTAATCTGTCAAACTGCCTATACATAATTATTGTTTATGGTGTGTGTGTTATTACCGTCGTCGTCAACATTTTGTTTTGCTACCAAAAATTTTCTTAGTAACGTTTCAAAGCTACACGAACGATAGGTGTTGGTAGCAAAAATAGTGTTATCAAAATTGTGAAAAGTATCAAACGTGGGAACTGATTAGCCCAAAACGAAGGTTTCAAAGACTAGGTTTATTGATTTGACTCAATCGGTCGAGTCTCGAAGTCACAGTACAGAGGCTGTCAGCCGTGATTTCAGTTTATAATTTTTGCACGCGAAAGAAAAGGATATATAAATAAAACAATATTATTAGATTTGAAATGAAATATTTGAGCCGAAGAGCTGCAAGAACATTAGGCACGCTCTAACAACCTGAATCACAATGCACCTTGCGTTAAATTTGAGCTCAGCCGGAGCTGCTGCAAGAGCTACAGCTCACGAATATTTCTTGAGTTATCTATGTCTATAGTTATTCATAACTTATATGTTTAAAATCCGATCCCTTTTATCAGTTTATTAACCCCACAAAAATATGCAACGTTTTCCAATATTAACATGTAAGACAATAATACGTAATCCAATGATACGTAAACGTAGTGTGTAAAGATATTCAAAATTACGGATGCTACAAAACCATAGAGTGCGTTATTTGCGAATTGCACACGTTAGATACTAGCTAGTGCATGCGCTGAGAGATATTGAATCATAGAGTGTGTTCCTTCCGCAAAACTGTTGACCGTTATTTGGTCGATTACAATATTTTTTATTAAAGTTTGTTGTATGTACTAGAGCTACTGCCTCAGCTTCAACACCGAAGTGGTCAGAGAGCTTATTTTGAACAGTCTCGAGTTCGCCAGACTCTGGAATTCGATGGGAAGATGTACACAAGTAGGTTTTACCTGTTAAACCCGTGAAAGTACTTGCAGCATTTTACTTTCAAATTATCGAGTTTGGCGTATTTGAGACTGTTCCCAATAAGCTCCCAGTTCCAGATTGCAAACAGTAGTACAACATCTAAAACGTGATTTCAAAGATTAAAAACTAATATGATGTACCTATACCTAAATAAGACAAATATATAAAATGTATGTAAAATGAATTGAAATCTCTTTACTACGCCAGCTTAATTAAATGTTACAGGTCTGACATGCATAATGTAATGTAAAATAATGACTACACCTTTAGGTGCCTATCTATACATAATTTTTTTTTTAATTATATACTATTTTCTCAGCAGCTGATGACAATAAACCGTGAATTCATTACGCGCGGAACTACATTAAACAATTAAATAAAAAAAAACCTGATAGTGTTCACTTATTCACTTAATGACTGCCAGAGCCAAATACCAAGGATGTAATGACTGTAACTTAATTAAATAAGATTATTTTCCCTCAGGTCTGAGTAATACTGACTTACATACTTTTACTTGAACCCTGGTTTCTGTAGAGCCCAGACCTTGTTTGCAAGTATGACCCATCCCTATTGTGACCCTCGTGACGGACCGCTAATTTAACTAACTTTATGAAATAATTACTTTATCTTAACTCATACACTCCCACTAATAGTCTATTAACCTCACAGAATTACGCAAGGTTTTCCAAAAATTGTTTTACCCAAGTTAAAAATTATAACAAAATTTTTTAAGTAGCTGTAGATTGTAAAGATATTTAAAATACCGTATGCTACAAAACCATACCGTGCGTTATCTAAGTAACAGCACCATCTGTTGTCGCATTGCACACACTAGATATTAGCTAGTGCAGGCGCTTAGAGATATTGAATCATCGAGTGTATTCCTATCGCAAAACTGTTGACCGTTATTTTGTCAATTTGAATGTTATTTTATTTTATTTTCTCTTGTTAAAATTAAAATCCAATATTCTTACTTAAGATTAACATAGGTCTTGTTAAAATTTAAATCTAAATCACATTTAAAAATTTAGTATTCTCTATATCAGGCTATACTGATGGGATCCTGGAGAAATACTTTCTCTTGTAAATTTTTGGGCTGCACTGTACTTTATCAGCTATTTTTTTTCGACTTCATATTTTTTTTGGGGATAGAACTAACTGTCATTAATCTATCTACAAAGTTTTATCTTGCGGAACTTCATAGTTTTCGAGAAATAAAATATCGAAAATTCAGTGTCGTAGGATAACTTTGCTTTTACCTCACATAATAAAAGAACAACGAAAGTAATAGTGCATACAAGAATACCGCGTTTACATAATTTATCATTTTTTTGTAATATCTTTAAACATGTAATAATAGCCATAAATGTAATATTTCAGTAATTTAGATAATACTATATTATTATGTATGCACATTGCACATATATAAATATTTCGTTCATTTCATATCTTTTTTTTTTTCGTGGATAAAAGTATTTTGATCAAAAATGCTTGAATGTACTACTATATTAATCGAATCTTGTTTTTATTATATAGTTATAATATAAACTTTTAAAACCAGAAAATAAGAGAGCTCTTTTTCATTATGTATAATCAAAACTTATCAACAACAATTTCTGAGCGTTTATTCAACCGTAGTACTTATTTAGTGTAGTCAGGGCGACCCACTTGCGAACATGAAAACTATAACGCAAAGCCAAGCGGAGCACATGAAAACTAGCGCGCGAAGCCGAGCGGAGCGTGCCGCGGCAGCGGCCGGCGAGCGCCAGGACCACCTGTACTTATTTAGTGTAGTCAGGGCAACCCACTTGCGAACATGAAAACTATAGCGCAAAGCCAAGCGGAGCACATGAAAACTAGCGCGCGAAGCCGAGCGGAGCGTGCCGCGGGAGCGGCCGGCGAGCGCCAGGACCAACTGTACTTATTTAGTGTAGTCAGTGCGACCCACTTGCGAACATGAAAACTATACCGCAAAGCCAAGCGGAGCACATGAAAACTAGCGCGTGAAGCCGAGCGGAACGTGCCGCGGCAGCGGCCGGCGAGCGCCAGGATCAACTGTACTTATTTAGTGTAGTCAGGGCGACCCACTTGCGAACATGAAAACTATAGCGCAAAGCCAAGCGGAGCACATGAAAACTAGCGCGCGAAGCCGAGCGGAGCGTGCCGCGGCAGCGGCCGGCGAGCGCCAGGATCAACTGTACTTATTTAGTGTAGTCAGGGCGACCCACTTGCGAACATGAAAACTATAGCGCAAAGCCAAGCGGAGCACATGAAAATTAGCGCGCGAAGCCGAGCGGAGCGTGCCGCGGCAGCGGCCGGCGAGCGCCAGGACCAACTGTACTTATTTAGTGTAGTCAGGGCGACCCATTATCATTCATCGTAAATTTAAACAATCGATCTTATAATTCTTATTATTGATCGATTATTAGTCTTTATTTCAAATCTTGTTTTAATTTTTACATTACAATAAATAAATTGTGTTCACCTTGGTTTTTTGGTAGAAATGAATTTTCGATGATTCCAAGGAATTACTCAAAAGACTTGTATCCATTGTCAACAATATAAAAAAAAAATAGTTTAGAATTTTTTTTATTTATTACTGTTTGGTTTTGTTTGATTTTAATTTATTTAAAAACAACTTTGTTCATTTTACTTATTTTTTGGAATTTATGTGTTTGTTTTAGATTATAAACACGTAGGAAGTATTAAACTGTTTGTAAAAAAGCTACTACTATGTAAAATTTAGTAGTAAGTGATACAAAAACTTTAAATTATAAAAGTTATTTTTCCATCAGTATTTGTTTATAATTTTTTTTACAAAAATCGCTAATTTTTCGTTTTTTGCGCTTTTCCTAACTCAAGTGACGTAAAAACAATACAATAAGTATGTTTTTTCCTGTCCCAAAAAAATATTACTATTTAAAGTCAATGCCTTTTAATGTACAGTGCTTCCATCTTATCGCTATGAAGCGATCTCTTCCAGATAGCCTTTGGGTGAAGCATTAAAAATAAAGTGGATAATAATTATAATCAATCGTACATCTTTAGCAAAATTTATATAAAAAGATAACATTAAATACAAAATTTATATTTAAGATAATATGAGATACAATTACATATTACTATACATAAATAAATAATTATTTAAGAATATATATAAATATATATAAACTAATACATATACAGAGTGTAACGGAAATACCCCAAATCCCTAAAGGGGGCAAGAGTGCACCTACTCAGAGTTTCACGCTGAAAATCGACATTTCAGTTTTTCCGACTAATTTCATAAAATAATTTTACGTTCTGACTTGACTACAAAGTTTAATGAACTTTAGAATATGCCACCCGCTAATTTATGAGAATCTAGTACTTTTGAATTCGTACGACTCCAGTTACACAATAATTACCTACAACGCCTACGACGTCTTGTCGTCGTAGGCGACTGTCCTTTTTTCGGCGTAGAAATGCGAATTTGTGTGACGCTACGCAAAAATAAAAACAGGCTAGCTAAAATCTACCTACTCAACTAAAAAACTTCAGCAGCAGCTTACTTTTTTAATTCACAAATCTTTTTTGCTAACCACTGCATTAAACATTTTCAGATTTAACAAAAATGGTTCAATGACATAGGTACATTCACTAACACTGTACTAACACTGTTTTTAAACATCAACTACCTATGTAGGTATCTATCTTAATTCACAAAAATGGTTCAAAGTAACCTTCATTTGCCAAAACACTGAATTAAAAGCATTTTTAACTTCCTATTTTAAAAATTAGCTAGCTAGGTAGGTACGCACGTACGTTTTCACAAAAGTGGTTCAAAGTGAACTGAACACTAAACAAAAAAAACTTTTGAGTATTTTAACTTTCCTTTTAATCATTTGCTGGGGAAGTACGTAACATTTACAAAATGATTCAAAGATTCCATTGTTGTTAAAAAAGAGACGCGCCGCAACACGTAATGATAGGCGCATTTCGTAGCATTTCCACTGTTATGAAGTTGAACGCGACTGTTATCCTCTCTAGCTTTTTCTGCTTAGACGCCGCTTCTTCGAACCGTAAAAGTAAGGTCATATCTCTCGAGATTAGCAATGAGTCTCAAAAAGCTATATTTTCGTGCCATTTAATGCAATTTTTATTAAATTGTCGATTTGCGACAGTCTTATTGCTGCAAGCGCGTATTTTTTATAATACGACTATTAAAAACTAAGAAGTAGCTATTAATTATTTAGCAAAAATAACAAAGTGAGATTCTTGTGATTACTAATAGTGATCTTAATTCCCAATTTTATGGTAGTTTTGCCGAGCCATGTTGACCAATCGTCATTTTGCAAATTATTAGCGCGAATCCTACATTCCGAAAATTGGGGTACCGTTTTGTTCTTTTATCAACTTTGTCCGAAATGCTAACAGTGTTCTATGAAATCCCGGTACATGGAATTAAGAAGCTCACATTAAAAGTGACTGCTATGACCATTTTAATGAACTCAATTGCCCTAATTGCTTAGGTGTAATTTGAAAAGGTAAAAAAGGGTACAACATTATGAGATATTATTTAGTAGAAATTATTTTATTATTTTACTCAAAACGTTATACGAGTGCTGAACCTTCTTATAATTTTTTATTAAAATTTTAATTACTATATTTTTATTTAATTAATATTCTCTGATGGAATCTTTTTAGTTTTGTTATTTGCAAGATGTAAACTAATTTTTCGTGGATTACGAAAAATATGTAACTATTTATGAAGAACCCTTTAGATAAAATATGTGTAGGAAAGGGAAAATTCTTCCTTCTCAACCTGCACAATTTCTGATGTCCGGGTTTTTCAAAGAATAACGGATCGCAGTAGCGACATTGACCAAGTTTTTATTGTAATTAAAATTTATTAATACACAATCTTAACATGTTGGATGTCACGTGGCTAGTAACTAATAGACCGGTCTGCACTAATATTCTAAATTGAACATGCATATTAATAAATTAAAATAACGAAACATGTATCTTTATTAGCGATAAAGAACATTTTACGATGAATAAATTATTTGTAAATAATTTTCTTATCATTTCACTGATAAATTTAAAAATAAACTATTAAAGGAACAAGCAAAAGGTCTTAAACTATTTTTTTTTTTTATTAAATTAGCCTCAGAGAGACACCACCTGTAGGTAAAAATAGAAGAAAATACTCAGATATTTCATCACAAATTTTGACAAAATGACCGGTTATCGACCCCCACACAGCTGAGTTTAAGGAGAAGTACTTTTCAAGCTTTCACCAAATTTCTGAAAGCTGCAGATGTTTCAGGTTAATGATTTCACCCTTGGGACCATTACTAAATGCTTGTGTACCAGATACCCTTTAACCCCTTAAAGGGATTTGGGGTATTCCGTTACATATTGTATATATGTATATATATAAATTAACATACATATTCATACAGAGATAAATAATCAATAATATATATGGATATTAGAAATATGGCTATATATCAGCGTGATATATCAGCTTTTATTTATTAAAGTGAGTAATAACGAGTTTTTTAAATAATCTCAAGGACTGCGCTCGTTTTATATCTAGAGGTAATGTGTTCCACAATCTGATGCTTTTACATTAAATGAGTTATTATATATTTTTAACAAAAGGTTTGTAGAATCACGTAGAAAAGGAGCACCAATGAACTCAAAACATTTTTTTAAATATGATGGTGTTTTTGGATTGAACAGGACATTATAAAGAAGAAATAGGACATGAGTATTTCGGCGAAGACGAATTGGGAGCCACTTAAGCTTTGTTCGGAATTCGGATATGTGATCATACTTTCGCAGACCAAATATAAATCTTACGCATAAATTTTGAAGACGCTCAAGTTTATCAAGCTGCTCCTCAGTGAGATCAAAAAGGAGAGAAGTCAGGAGTTGGCGTTTTTGAAAGAGAGTTTATTGCAGCAGTTTTTTTGCTATCATCAATGATAACCTTAGAAGAAAAATGTTGATTGAGGAAATTAATATCAATTTCATTAGAAATAGGAGAATGATTAGATTTACCAACTCCTAGTGACCTTAGAAAAGTCCAGACTTTCGCTGGATTACCGTCTTCTACGGATTTATGGATATGACGTCGTTGTGCATCTCTACACATCCTATTGCAGCGATTCCTCAAAAGCTTATATTTAGTAAAATTGTTATCACATGGGTTACTTTTGCATTTTGCCTTAGCACGATTTCTTTTTATCATAAATGCTTTGATCTCATTTGTGAACCATGGAGCAGGAAGGTGCTTAACTTTTACTGCACGGATGGGAGCATGAGTGTCATAAAGACTCGTAATTTGTGAGTTAAACAATTTGATTTTTTCATCCACTGTAGATGCATTCATGACCGAATCATAGTTGATTTTCAGTGCATCATCATATAAGTGTTGAGTATCCATCCCACTAAAATTACGTTGCAGAAGTAATCTCGACTTAGCTTTAGGAAGGCGGATTTTATAAGATAGATAGACCAAGTCACGGTAGGAAAAAGCGTCAGCAGCGCACTGATCATGTTTTATAATATGTGAAGGAGAAGAAATTATTATTAAGTCCAGAAGAGAGGGTGTACTAAGGGGAAAGAAGTGAGTAGCATAAAGTGGAAGTATGTGCAAGTTACATCCCTCTACCACTGACTTAAGTTGAAGGCTACGGTTGTCATTCTTTAAAAGACAAGTATTAAAGTCACCCATGATGATTGTATGATCATATTGTGGTGTGAGGTTCTCAAGAAGTTTTTCAAAAGAGGTGAAGTAATTAGTATGAAGATTTGGACTATAATATACGCCAAGTAAAATTTTAGTATTAGAGATACTAACTTCTATAAAAAGATGCTCAGCTATATTAGAAGATACAGGATGATCAGACAGATTAACTATAGAATAAGGTATATAAGAGCGAAGGTAGATTGTCTTTGCGATCATTATGAATTAACTGAAACCCTGGTAATGAGTAAGAAGTGGATTGTAAGCAAGGTTTCACCCAAGATTCTGATATGAGAATAGCGTGAATATGTTTGTTGTCGAAAGATGCTAGCATATCGGGATAATGTGCTAGAATACTCTGGGCATTTATATGAACAGCATTAAAATTTTTCAGGGTGCTTGAGAAGAGAGAAGTCAGATTTGCGCTGAGAGAATTTGAAATACCGTGAAAGCTATCATCGCTGTTCAATCCGTCGTCGGAACAAGAAATAAAATCATCGCCATTTAAGCTAACATTATCATTATCACCATACATAACGATAAGTATATATAAATAAAAATATAATATCAATACTTTACTAAACTAGATTGTAAATAAAATATAAAAAATAAAAGGTATTTATATGTAAATACTTAAATAAATTCGATACTCCACCTGCCAGCTCTCTTACAGAAAACATAAAAAAACTTGTTAATTCATAAGGTAGAACAAAGTAAATAAGGTATGTCGCATTGCCAACATTTAACTTACCTACTAAGTATTTTACAAACTAACAAAAGTTGTTACTGGCAGATTTTTGAGGTATCCAAGTCACAAGAAAAAAAAAGATTATAAATGTAAGCTAGCTAACTGTCAAAAGGAGTTTTGGCGCGAATCTTAAGAAGGAGTGGTGTTTTTTTCTGTTTAATTTTTCTAAATTAATTTAGTGACTTTCGATGTATATATTTTGGCAAAATTTTACGAAAGCGTGTTAATAATTATGCAGCGAAGGCTCATGAATAGTGAATTATGAAGAAATAAGCAGGACATGACGCGCAATGTCTGAGGATCCACACCAAATCTCCCGCCCAATCTTGGGACTTGAAAACGAAGACGCGCGGTAACGCCCGCGTCACGATACGATATAATATAATTAACTTTGACTCTGGCAAATGCATAAATGGTCTGCTAAGACCGTGCGAGCCCATTATAATATTAAAAAAAAAAAAAAACTGTCAAAAAACAAAACAAAGTTGAAGGTATTTCTTTCCTAAGTAAAAATAAAAATATTTAAAAGAAAAGAGATTTTTAAAATTTCAAAAGTGAGTAAAATTGAAAAGATTTTAAGTGATATGCGGTGCAAAGGTCAAGGCGTACACAAAACTAACTTATCAGTTTGCAGTTACAGTTGTCACAAAATATAAATGCAAGAGTGACTATTTTTTCGTTGCTGTCCTTTTCGGCCTGTTCATTTTGGACTCCACAGTAACCTCTCGGACTGGCTCAGCAGTATTGTCAGAAGTTATGCTTGAAATTTTATGAACCTCGGTGCAACTGACAACGCTGTGCCACTTGCCATCGGGAGCCATAACAATTATAGTACCTGCTGTCGTCCAACATTTTGGGATTCCGAAACGTTGCCGGGCTGTTATGAACGCTTCATTTCAAGGCTTGGTTAAAAATTCCGATATGGTTATGCCGGAACTCTTGAGGCCTGTTTTTGCAAACCATAACTTATCCCAAACTGTCACATCACGGAATTTCACCGAAATTGAATTATTTGGTCTGCAGTGAACGTGGGAATTTTAAGTTGATTTTGGTCACAATTTTGGTAATAGTTCCATTGATGTCCTCTGATGTATTTTCTGTTACACCATGTATTAAGAGCATCTATCTGCGACCTGCCATTTCAACCCTGTCAGTTGCTTTTGTTAAGTACTCCACTTGAGACTGAAGATGCGTTAAGAAATAAAGTACAAATGATTTAAATTCAGCAAAATCAGAAGCGAGGTTGGATGTGGAAGCTGTGGGTTGATTAAGCTCTGCCTGGAATTTTTCCATCCTCTTGTTGAACATGTCAGTCATTTGAGACATAGACTGTACAATGGACTCCATCTTGGATTTTGTGATTTATCAGCTATGACTTGGTTATTATTGTAGTGAGTGCTTCAGAACTGGAGATAATGATAGCTGGTAGGTAGAATATCTTAATCTTTCATGTCATGTAAAAATAACTTATAATAAATCAGTAATATATATATAAGTTCGTGATAGGTTGTGGTTTGCCAAAACTGGTTTACGGAATACCGGCATAACTTTATCCGAATTCCTCACAAAGTGTCGGCATGAGGCGTTTATGGCTGCCCGAGAACGCTTCGGTGTAACCAAATGTTGGACTCGAGGAGGTTCTATTGTTATCCTAACGCCTGACGGTAAGCGGCACAGTGTTATCAGTTGTGATGAAGTCGACCTGATCTCCACTGAGACCACATCTACTACAGTGACATCCGTGACCTCTGTTGCTGCAGCTTCCATGGAGACGAAAGCTAACAAGTCGAGGAGGACAACCAAAAAATAGCCGGTGTCGCTATCTCTAGTGCAAGTCACGAAACTCATTGCAATGACGTTGGCAAATAACTGGTCGCACGCCACTCAATTTTTCACTACACGAACATATCACTTTTAATGTAAAATTACCTTCGTTTTTAAAAATGTTTTGTATTAGTCAGGTTATTTTCTGTTTTGTTATCTTTTTTTAAATTGACATTTCATTTTTTTTCTTTTTTTGCGGTCTGGATACACACTATTCAGCCGTATGTTTTTGTTACTTTATTTTTTGTAAGAATGAGTGTAGGTACTTGTTTGTTGCTTTATTTTTTTGTAAGAATGAGTGTAGGTACTTCTAATAATTTTCTTTCTTTAGACAGCTGGCAGGTAGAGTATTTAGTTATACGCCTTGTTTATATATTTTATTGTTGGTTAAGTATATTGTGTATTTAGTATTTATATAATATTGTTTATATTTAAATATATGTATAACATAGGTGTTGATGATGATTATAATAGTGATGATTTTTTGTCCTGTTCTTCAGACGGATTGAACAGTGACATTAGTTTCCAAAGTTTTACTGCTTCTCTCAGCGCAACCTTGACTTCAACCTTCTCAGATTCACTAAAAAATTTTAATGTCGTTCACTTCAACGCCCAGAGTATCCCAGCTCATTACTCTGATATGCTAGCATCCTTTGATAACAAAGATATTCATGCCATCCTTGTGTCAGAATCGTGGCTGAAACCCTGTCTACCTTCTACTTCTTATTCCTTACCTGGTTTTCAGTTAATACGTAACGATAGAAATGACAGAGGTGGTGGTGGGGTAGCTATTTATCTCCGTTCCCATATTTCATATTCTATTATTTCGACGTCTCCTCAAGTTTCCTCTTTGAATACTGCCGAGTACCTTTTTATCGAAATAGTTATTTCTAATACGAAAATTCTACTCGGCGTACACTATAGTCCTAATCTTCATAGTAACTACTTCTCTAATTTTGAAAATATCCTAGAAACCCTAACACCTCAATACAACCACACTATTATTATGGGTGACTTCAACACTTGTCTGTTAAAAAATAACAGCCGTGCTCATCAACTAAGGACAGTGGTGGATGGATGCAACTTGCACATATTACCTCTCACTGCCACACACTTTTTTCCCAATAGCACTCCTTCTTTACTGGACTTAATGATAGTTTCTTCTCCCACACACGTTTTTAAACATGGTCAGTGCGCTGCTGATGCTTTTTCATACCATGACTTGGTTTACCTTTCATACAAGATTCGTCCTCCCAAATCCAAATCGAGAATGCTTCAGCAACGCAATTTTAGTGGGATGGATATTAAACTCCTGTCTGATGATGCTTGCAACATCGATTGGTCTATGGTCATTAATGCGCCTACTGTTGATGAAAAAATAAGATTATTTAACTCATTTATTATCGATTTGTTTAACATTCATGCTCCTATACATACCGTTAAAATCAAACATGTTCCGGCACCCTGGCTTACGGACGAAATAAAATCTTTGATGACGAAACGAAATCGTGCCAAGGCCAAATACAAGGTTACTCCTAGCGACAGTAATCGTACAAAATACACACTCTTGAGGAATCGCTGCAATAGGATGTGTAGAGATGCACAAAGACGCCATATTCACAAATCCGTTGAAAACGGTGATCCAGCGAAAGTCTGGAAATTTCTTAAGTCGTTAGGAGTTGGGAAAATGAAACTTCCTTCTATTTCAAATAATACTGATATCAATCTCCTTAATCAACACTTTATTTCTAACGTTGACTTTGACAGCAACAAAAAAAATAAAACATTAAACTCACTTTCTTCATTGCCAACTCCTGACTTTCCTCCTTTTTTTCTTAATCGATTTTCTGATTGCGATGTTAAGAAGAACATACTCGCCATTTCATCCAATGCTGTCGGTGAAGATTGCATTAGGCGTAATATGATCGTTCCCATCCTTGATATTATAACTCCTGTCATTACCAATATCCTGAATCATTCCATTTCCACTGGTGTTTTTCCTGAATCCTGGAAGGATGCTAATGTAATTCCCTTACCAAAGAAATATAATCCATCCTCCTTTTCTGATTTTCGTCCTATATCCATTCTTCCTTTCTTGTCAAAAGTTTTGGAACGGCTTGTATATCAACAGTTGTCCCATTTTCTTACAAGAAACAACCTTTTAAATCCCTTACAATCAGGTTTCCGTCCCGGTCATAGTACGACTACTGCACTTGTCAAAATAACTGACGATATACGTTTTGGCATGGAAAATAAAGAGGTCACGGTTCTGACACTCTTAGATTTTAGCAACGCTTTTAACACCGTGGATCTGGACATTCTGCTACTCATTCTTAGTTCTCTTAACATTTCTCCAATCGTTATCGATTGGTTTCATAGTTACTTGCGTGGACGCCGGCAGCGCATAAAAGTCGATGATACACTATCTGACTGGTGCAACACAGCCGCAGGTGTTCCGCAAGGTGGCGTTTTGTCTCCTCTCCTGTTTGCTATTTTCATTAATTCTATAACATCTCAATTATCTTCTCTCTACCATCTCTATGCAGACGATCTTCAGATTTACACACAAACTCCTATTAGTGAACTGACAAACGCTATCTCAATAATTAATCGAGATCTTGATCAAATTGTTAAATGGAGTGAATCCTATGGCCTCATTGTTAATCCTACGAAAACACAAGCAATCATCGTAGGCAGTTCGAGACTTATATCCAATATTGACTGGAACGAACTCCCATTAGTAACTGTGAACGGAGTTTCTATCCCTTACAAAGATACAGTTAAAAACCTGGGTATATTTATCGATCGAACACTATCTTGGGGTTCGCAAATAAAGGAAGTTAGCAAAAAAATATTTGCTTCAGGTAAATCTTTAGGCAGATTGCGCAATTTTTTACCAATTCCCACTAAAATTGCTCTTGCGAAATCTCTTCTTCTGCCTATTCTCGATTATGCTGATGCTAGTTATATTGACCTTACCGAGGAGCAGCTTAATAAACTTGAGCGACTTCAAAACTTCTGCATTAGACTCATATTTGGTCTACGTAAGTACGACCATATTTCCGAATTCAGATCAAAGCTCAAGTGGCTCCCAATTCGACTTCGCCGGGATGCTCATGTTCTCTTTCTTCTATATAACGTCCTGTTCAATCCAAACACACCAGTATACTTAAAGAAACGTTTTAATTTAATCGGAAATACTTCTCTTCGAGAGACTACACGCTGGATGCTAAAAATTCCTTTGCATTCCTCACAATTTTATAATGATTCTTTTACTGTAAAGGCTGTTAGATTATGGAACGCTTTACCTTTGGAAATAAAAAGAGCAAAATCGAAGGCAATATTTAAAAATCTTATAATTGCTCATTACTTGAAGAACTAAAATAACATCACTACCTATATTTGTTTATATATATTTACTTATACGTAGTACTATTATAATTATATTTATTATACATGTGTATTTATATATGTACTTCTATTTATGTATATTTATACATACATTATTCATATATATTATTTATGTGTAATTATTTATTTTATATGCATTATTGTATTATATATATACTTCTTAATAACTGTATCGAAACACACCTACTATACTTTGTTTAACTTTATTATTTCCTCTACCCAAAGGTTGTCTGGAAGAGATCGCTTTAAAGCGATAAGACCGCCTTTTGTTTTTCTCTATTTGTAAATATGTTTTGTTTGTGATTTTTTTTATGTTGATGCAATAAAGTATAATAATAATAATAATAATATATTTTATTTTAAACTGCACACTTTTTTTTATATATATAGTATACTAGCTGTCCCGGCGAACGTTGTTCCGCTGCCGTCCCTCTGTACCCGGCGAAAGTTGGTTTTTACCTATAGTGCCCGAGTCCGGCTCGCACTTGACATATCGAGATAAAAACTATCCTATCTTTTAAGTTGGATCAAATAACAGATATTTACGAAGTTTGATCAAAATCGGTTCAGTAGTTTAGGAGTCCATTGAGGACAAACATTGTGACACGAGATTTATATATATTAAGATATATATAGTATTATTATAACATAGTAGTATAAAATAGATCTTAAACTTTTGTAAAGAAACCACTAGTCTGCAGTCCTTGGTAACGGAGATACAGCACTTTATATTTTGACAACTGTCATTCGAAATAAAGATCTTGATGAGATCTATAACTTTTGTAAAGAACCACTTGTCTGCAGTCCCTGGTAACGGAGATATAGCACTTTATATTTTGACAGCTGTCATACGAAATAAAGATCTTGATGAGATCTATAACTTTTGTAAAGAAGCACTTGTCTGCAGTCCCTGGTAACGGAGATATAGCACTTTATATTTTGACAGCTGTCATACGAAATAAAGATCTTGATGAGATCTATAACTTTTGTAAAGAACCACTTGTCTGCAGTCCCTGGTAACGGAGATATAGCACTTTATATTTTGACAGCTGTCATACGAAATAAAGATCCTGATGAGAGCCATAACTTCTATGATACTTGTCTACGAAGGATAGTTACTGAGATATAGCCCTTTATATTTTGACAACTGAAGTAAGTAGTTTTAACTAGAAAAAACCTTTGTAAGTAATTCAGAAAAAAAAAACGGGTTGCACTCTGGGAGTGCCGGCAGAAGTGAAAATATATTGTATTCTTAGTATATATATATATGTACGTCTGCTGTGTAATATTATATGTTATATGAATATATTTTTTCGGGAGTTACTTTAAATCTCGTCACAGAATATTTGAAGACCTTTAACGTATTACATGGTGCCCCCCCTATGCAATCTGAAAAACAATAGGCAATTGAAATATTACCTTAATTTTGATTGTTTTTTTTTAAATCAAACTATTTACATTGTAAATCTTGTTTATTAAGTGTTTCAATATAAAACATGTATTTATTAGTAGATTTACTATAATATTATGTTTCGTTAGTGATTTTACAAAGAGGACCTATTAGACGCACGCAATAAAACAGTATTGTAATTAGTTTGTAAAGCTAGTTGTAGTTAATTTACTTGACGATTTGAAAGTGTCTTAGTAACCCATTTGAATAAAAAGATTTTTATTTTGATACTAGCTATTTACTTCTTATCACTTCGTATACATATTTATTTATTATAAGTAAAACACAACTTACGACTCATACGTCATATTTAATTGTAGGAAACCAAATGCCTTTACACACGATTCTCGCTTAACATTCAAATATGTTACAAGACAACTCATACGTTTGTATTTAATTGTACAGAACCAATGTCCTTAACACACAATTCGCGCTTAGCACTCAAAAATGTCACAAAACATGTCGACCCATTGTATATTTTTGAGCAATATCCTACCTAAATTTCTCAATAATGTAATAAGCTATATTAAACGTAATATATTACTATGCCACTACTACTATGGAACTGGCTCTCTATCCTATCACACGTCTCTAACTTCTCTAACTTTCGACCATTTTCTTTGACGCAACCTAACATAATAAATAAAAATTGTTTATTTATTTTCCTATAAAATCACCTTATGACACGTCAACACATAGATATACCTTCTATCCAGTGTAACTTAAGCTATGCTCTACAATTACTTTTATCTCACCTCGTATCGTATTGTATCGTATCGTATCACATTTTAACATGTATGTATGCAAATAACTAGCTAACCCGGTGAACGTTGTGTCTCCGCACCAACCTATTGAGTATTGTGTGTTGACCGATTTTTTCTTTCATGAAAAACCTTGCCCTAACACAACAAAAACAAATTAACCGAATTGGTCCAGCCGCCTTCGAGTTTTCCTTAGTGGGCGAAACCAACTCGCACTTGACCGTTTTTTTCTTTCATAACAACCTTCTCCTGACAATAACAAACACAACAGAAAAAGAATTAGTGAAATCGGTCTAGCCGTTCACGCGTGATAGCGTGACCAATGGAAATAGGGATTCATTTTTATCTATATAGATAGATAGATAATGTTTGTTTATTTACTTTTTTGACGTAGTATATTTGACATCATTTTTACCCATCACAAAAACTAACCTTATGCAAATAAATCTGACGCGAGTTCCGCCTTACGAATTTTGTATGAATTTACGATCAGGACACGTGACCTGATGCTAGTTTAACATTTTTAACCATACCAAAAAAAGTGCACAACGCCGCTAAAAAAGTTTTCACTTCAAAAATTATAATAGGCGTGGCATAATGGTTTCCGTCTTGCGAATTTTTATGGCGTGGCATTATGTTTTCCGTCTGACAATCAGTCTGACGCGAGTTTATCATTTTTACCCATCACAAAACTAACCTTATGCAAATAAATCTGACGCGAGTTCCGCCTTACGAATTTTGTATGAATTTTTGTTCAGGACATGTGACCTGACGCGAGATTAACATTTTTACCCATACAAAAAAGAGGCACAACGCCGCTAAAAAAGTTTTCACTTCAAAAATTATAATAGGCGTGGCATTATGGTTTCCGTCTTGCGAATTTTTATGGCGTGGCATTATGTTTTCCGTCTGACGATCAGTCTGACGCGAGTTTATCATTTTTACCCATCACAAAAACTAACCTTATGCAAATAAATCTGACGCGAGTTCCGCCTTACGAATTTTGTATGAATTTTCGATCAGGACATGTGACCTGACGCGAGAATAACATTTTTACCCATACAAAAAAGAGGCACAACGCCGCTAAGGAGTTTTCACTTCAAAAATTACAAGAGAATAATATTTTGTTTTAATGTGATTTAGATTTTAATTTAAACAACTAAGTAAGAATAACAGATTTTAATTTTAACCTGAGGAAATTGAAGTTGTAAGTATACTTTAAAGTATTTTTTCAAAAGTGTAGTCTTGAGTTATCACGGGTAGTACTACGGGTAAGGAGCGGAATATTTTTGCTAGACAGCTGCAGTTTGTTGTATGTACTAGAGCTACTGCCTCAGCTTCAACAGCGAAGTGGTCAGGGAGCTAATTTGGAAAAGTCTCGAATTCGCCAGACTCTGAAATTCGACAGGAAGATGTACACAAGTAGGTTTTACCTCTTAAACCCGTGAAAGTACTTGTAGCATTTTATTCCCAAATTATCGAGTCTGGCGTTTCCAGTAAGCTCCCAGTTTCATATTGCAAATATAGTATGACATCCAAAACGTGATTTCGTTACCACATATGTGCCAATACACTAACGCCTTAAATATAAATAAATACACAACAAAAAAGAAATTGTTAAATTTTTAACCGATTGTAGAATATTCTTATTTTGAATGCAAGAAAAATACTTAAAATTTGGTTAACAATCCTGAATTATCTAAAAGCAGGACATTTTCTTAATTCTTAATCTTACAAATGAGTTAATGTCGCATTTATACCTACCTACCTACTAACTTTAGTTCTGCCCTCTGTAAGCAATAAGCTGAATCTCAGAAAAAATCACTATGGAGTTATTAATACCATCGTCTGGTACCCAAAGTCATAAATTCTAAACTGATTAACGTTTAAGTGGTTGTTTTTAACTGTAATGAAACACGATTTTTTTTGAAAATCATTATTTTTATTGATTTCGGAATATACATATCTGTCACATTGACCTTAGGGTGGAGTTACTTAGTGAGTTAGTTAGTTGGACTTATGTTTTCCGCACTTAGCTTCATGATAGGATTGTAAGTAGGTATGAGCTTAGGGTGGAAATCTTTGAAACAATTATACCGCATTTCTCACATGTTTAAAAGACTCCTCCGCTTAGGGAATTTGCACCTGATCCAATTTTCTTACCACAATCTAAAAAAAATGCCAAATTATTTTAGCTATACTACAAAACATGTTTGCCCTTGCTAATCAATGTTACAGTAATGTCACAAACATGTTTGCCCTTGCTGAATAATGTTACAGAAATGTCACAAACATGTTTGCCCTTGCTAATCAATGTTACAGAAATGTTAGCCCTTGCTAATCAATGTTACAGAAATGTCACAAACATGTTTGTTCTTGCTAATCAATGTCATAAAAATGTCACAAAAATGTTTGCCCCTACTAGTCAATGTTACATAAATGTCACAAACAAAAGTAGGTATTTCTTTAGTATATTAATACAAAAAATCAAAAAGCAGACCATCTTCTATTGAATTTTAGGCACTTACCCAATAGTCGAACAAGAAACCGTGTCAATTCAGGACAAAACGTATTTCTTTACGAATTTTTAAATTTTTACTCGCATTGACTTTTCGCGGCAACCGAACTATCAAAATAAACTCGGTGTTTTCTGTGTATAGTTTGTATGTATTTACAATATATTTATACACATCTCCGTTGTCTGATATCCATTGCACAAGCTTTGCTTAGGTTGGGACCCGAACTGATTAATTGTGCGATCCACAGACTATTATCCTCCCGACCGACCTGGGCACGGTCAAAAAACACACGAGATACACGAGGTATCAAAGAGAGCCGGGGCGTTTCTAGCCCCCACTCACTGGCAATCGCAACCGCAAAACGGGTAACTCCCCTCCTGGCGCTTACTCATCTTCGGGATCGAGGCTCACGCTGGTCGTAGGGGCGACCCCAAGAGCGACAACCCAAGCCGAGGCTCCCCCCGCGGGGAGCCCTTGAGAGTTGGGCGCTATATGGGTTGAAACTTCTTCAGAGTCTCGCCCTTAAAGCCCGGTGGAGCAGTAATGGCTGCATCAGCCAACTGCATAGTCAGTTCAGAAAAAAAAAAGTTTGGGACCAGACGTCGCTGTGTGTGCTATGTTGGACATTATCCAAAAATATAATTTATTTATAAATATTCTATCTGGTCTCATTAATCAGGACCTAGGAACATGTATAACCTTAGTATAAAATTCGTTTTATTTCATAAGGACGACAAATAAGCTTGTGCACGTGTCAGAGCGTTTGTAATTTAAGCTTATAAAATCCTTTTAGAGCCAAGAACCTGTCATTTTCCTAAAAATATTGTACTTATGCCAAAATTTATTTTCTTTACGTGCAGCCAGTAAGAGAAAATAAGTACAGCGAAGAGGAAAATGTTATAGTAACTTTATTTTACATTATGGTCTTATTAATATTTCATTTTTTTGCAAGAATTGGCAAAATTGTCAATTTTTTTAAATCAAAGTTATCAAGACTATTTCTAGTCGTATGTAGTTTAATTTTTCTCTACTTTTTGTCCAGTTATAAAAACGTAGTATCCCTTTTATAAAAGATTTTTTTTATTTTAGTTTTATTTTCTTTCCGAATAAATTCACATGAAAATCAAAACACAGCAAGGTCACGGAAAATATATTATGTTATAGACATTTTTGAAACATAACCAATTTATTTATCTTTAACGACTAAATTTAATTAACTCAAGAACAGACTATTAAAAACATTAAATGTATAGTATCTGTATAATAATGTAATTGTATAGTAACTTAGATTAAGTTCATTTCTCTTCTACTTCTGTAAGAGTGTGAATTTAGTTCGCAATTTTATTCAAAAAGAATGTGCAAACGAAGGAAAAAACTAATAAAAATATAATCCATTTTATCGCAGGGTGCCGCGGCATGTAAACAGCCATTAGAGAACCTTTGAGGCGTGGGCTTACTTAAAGCGACTTTTAAGCATTACCAGATTTAATGAGACACAGATTTCTGTAGAGGATATTTACTGTTGAGTTTAGTTTTAATTGAAAGAAAAACACTGCAATATACAGGTATGAACGGTACATGTAAGTATATAAACATTTTATACTCACTTAATACTAATATCGATATACGTTAAAAAATTAGACCTGGCTCATAGTGAGCACCTAGAGCCCATACGATGATTCCTAAAGTCGTGATTATACTACGTATATAAATTTTACCTGAATTTTACTTTTACATATGACTACGTTTATATGTATTTTTATATGTGCATGTATAAAGATGTATATGTATGTTATTGTTTAGGTATATATTTGTTTATACAGCTTCACCAAATTATTTACATATTTTACTGTTTCATTAGATAATGTATACTTACTTACAAATCAATTATCTTTTTAAGTATTTTCAGAAGGTTTATTGTTATATTTGCTCTTATTTATATATATATCAGCATTTTTGACAGATTATAAAGTAGGTAGCTAGTTACTCATTGTTTCTATAGATTCAGAAGTGTACTTGGAATCCTAATTGAATAAAAGATGAAATACTTATATACAAACATACATTGCAAAAGTAAACTTGTTTATTTGTATGTTTGTATTTTCTTCATCTACGCAACGGAGTTAAAGAGACTGAGAAAAAACGGGCAAACAATTAGTCATAAATAATACAATATGTTTTATTTTCTACTCCCTTTATATTGTGTTTATTTACAAATTCTCTCATTGAATATAGCATGGCAATTTAATCTGATTTATTTGAGCTGAGCTATATTTTCAGTGGTAAAAATTAGATTATACAACACTTGAAAATAAATCATCTTGGGAGTTTTTACTTATTTTATAATTTACTATTTATAAGATACTAGCTGTGGCTCGTGGTTTCATCAGTAAAAAATCTATGCCTGTGTGAAGCCTTGTTTGCAATAAATATATCCTATTTGTTATATTAGAAAACCAATGCAAAGATACATTTTTTTAAATGGATAAAATCAATACTTGTTGTCAGTATTTTAGGTTGAAAATTAAATCCTACAAAAATATATCTATAATCCTATATCACTTATGACTTTTAATACGAAAAACAGAATAGGTTTAATTTGCCTCCAAAGAAAAGTAACAAAAGACCTCCAAATTTTCTGTTTTGTCTGGTAATTAACCTCCATCCGTTAACATATAACATTAAAATTTATATTAACGTCTAGATACCTTACTACATAGTCCATGGATGTAACTACTAAATACTAAGAAATCGAGTTAGCTTTTAGTAAATACCTAAAAACCGATTTAACGTTTTTGGTGACTTATTCTAGACAACACGCTTTTCTCGTTCACGTGCCTGTGTTAATCAATAGCTGTGTTTCAAATTGTCATATGCATGCAGTGGACTTCTTGTAATTTAAGTTGGTGTACCGGGTCTTAACAGGATCATACATATCAGTGTACCGAACATATATTCGCGTCAAATATATAAATATCTATACAAATTTCACATTTATAGTATTAATGGTATTTTTATGTTGTTGATTTTTGTTGTGGAACACTACGCTAAACGCTTACACTCGGGCGTCTCCTTATCGGACTCTAATTGCGCTAACATTTACTTTCTTAATCACGTAGAATGACCCGCACAATAAATAAGGGCAAATCCGAGAAACGCCTGCGTAGATATAGGCCTAATAAATAACATCTAACGATTGTTGCTCTCGCAGTAATGCGATGTAGAAATGGATTCTTTCCGTAATTTAATACGAGGAAAAAAATATTTGGCACAGATAATTACTTTTGAGAATTTTTCATGAGCTTAGTTTGATTTATTGTTGGATAATAAAAAGCGTTACATTTGCTAACTTGAAAAGGGACCATTTTAAAATAGATCCTTTTAAACTTATAGAGAAAAGTATGAAATGTAGATGGAAAATTACTATATTATAAATACTGATCGTATTTATAATATAGCAAACTAAGAATAGGAATGACAATGACCGCGACTTATCTATTTTTGATTTTAAAGTATCGTCAGTAATAGAATTACAAATATATTTGAGAGTGCATACTTTACTTCTTAGTTTTTTTTTTTTTTGTAAAATGTGAACATTAAGTAAAAAAACACCGCCTTCAAAACTCCAATAAAAAGTAAAAAAATAAACCTTACATGGATGACACAGTGAGCTAAGTATTTTCTTCTTTGTAAAGTGGAATTCAAAAAATTTGCTGCAAAAATATAACTCCCTCGCAGCCTAGTTGATAGTGTGGCTGGCAGCTTTAGGGTGTGGGTTTTATTTCCGCACTGGACAAACATTAATGTGATAAACATTTGTGTTTCTCTTGAGCCTGGATGTATTTATGTATGTATTAACAAAACACACACTATTCAGGACAAATAAGGTGACTGTAATTATTTAATATGCGACTCTCTTTGCGTGGCCTGTTACAAAGCACGCACTCGGGCACAAGTAGTACCTACAAGATTTTTTCTCTTTTGAAAAATCGAAGTGGCCAGTGTTGATCGACTCCGCTCCAACATATGCTGCTGGTAACGGATCAAAAAGAAATAAAAGCAGAAACGCGGAATCTTATAAGTTTTTCATTTTATTTTTTATATTTAATTTAATTCTGTTTTTTAATTTTTTTTTGATAATTCCCCAAATATGAATAACGTAACATTTAACATAAAATAATCTTCGACATTTAAATTTTTTAACATTTTTACTTTTATAAATTACTATTCTATTATATGACTGTTCTCTTTTTCCTGCGTTTTGGAGTAAAGTTCTATACAAGTTTCGGCCGTGAAGCCATTGCTGGATGCGTATCTTGACGGCCTTACCTACGGTACGGCCGTCAAACTGTTCTTATCCAGCAGAAGCTCACTTTCGCGGCCTCGACAGTAATGTATTATTCAATATCACCGGTGCAAGCAAAAATATTTTGCGAGTTTATTAGCTACAAAAATTATTGTGACTCCCTCCATACTTTTTAACAGTGGCCTAAAAGAAAATACAATATTGAAGCTATATAAATATCTTCTCATATATAGCTTTAATAATAATAAAATTTTACAATAAATCTAATATTACCAACTTACGCATACCATATACCATACGCACTTGCCTTATTTTTATATTATAATGTTATTTTTAAAATATAACTATGCCTCTGCTATCTGTAAAACAGAGCACCCTTCATTCAAAACGAGTTTTTTTGAGGTATTTTACCACTGATTTTATGGTTTGAAACGATTTAAAACAGTTGTTTCACAACTATAGCCACTGTTCGTTGTCAGAGCCATTTTCATACATTAAACTTTTTCAAACCATAAAAATACAAAACCACCACTTCACTGTAAAACGCTCGTTAGTTCCTATTGCGCGGTACAGCTTTAAACTTCCATTTTTATTTTTCAAATTTTATAGTGGAGTACATTTCAATTCATTCGTTTAGCTTTGGCTCCGTGTTGATTGTACAGTCACATTATAACTAGTCTTTGCTTCTATTTATCAGGAGCGTAAGTAGGTATTTGTTTGTAATATTTTTTTACGTGACTACAGCCACGTAGACAGTTTATGATTTTTTATCGTAACGTAACCTGACCTGTTTATATATAAATTAAAAGAGTTTTTTTTTACCCCGCGAATATTTACAATTAGTGAATGCCATTTTTACGATTTGAATGAAAAGCACAATATAGCTCCCATAATAATTTGCAAAATCGAATCAGAATCACAATTCTAACTTATCATAATAGTCCATTGAAATGTTACAATTTAAGGACCGAATATTGCATTTGTTAGAGGGCGCAATTTTATTTTTGGAACATGTGTGGGGGGTCAATAGAAGCTTAACCTCAAGCTTGTGGGGTCGCCACCTTTGTCATCCGGCCGCCATCTTGGAAAAAGGGGTGAAAACACTTTTTTCGCGATATCTCGGAAACTATGCGTCTTACAAAAAAATCGTACAGACATAATTTGTAGCAAATTGTTTTGCCTACAAATATGTTTATATAACTTTTTGCCCTAAATTAAAAATTAAAGAAGTTATAAGCAAAAAAGTGAGACAATTGTTATAAAATTTTTTGCTCTATAACTTTTTTTTTATACATTTTACAAAAAAATTACCTCAGACCAAACTTGTAGATGATCTTTTGAGGAAAATTTTTATCTGTAATTTTTTTCATTTCATTCATTTAAAACGCTGTTACAGCGCTCCAAAGTTGACCGGGTTCGTCAATGCTCATGAAAATCCGGTCAAAGCGAACTTATTTTTGATTTTTTTTTCTTATTGTAAATATATTCTTAAAATTTTTTCTGTTAAATTCGTACAACTTTACTTATTCATTCCTAACTCTTTTCCCCGCCATCTTTAAGGTAGAGTCTGAAGGCGCGTTTTTTTTTACGTGGTAATCCCAGTGGCCTACTCCACGTTCATCTTACTTATAAGGTAATCCTCGACATCATAATATTTTCAATTACTTGATGGTCCAGGCTGTGGCTCAGAATCTCTAAATCAACGTCAAATGTGAAAGTTCGAGGAATGACAGGATTTAAAATTGGAGTCATAGTTGGAAGTTCATCTTCGAATTCATTTTATTCCATTAACTTTGACATTTCCATAATATTGCTGCATGTTTCGCCAGAACAATGGAGGCATACTGTAGAGCATTTCAGGCCTGCTTTTCTGCAGCCACACATGCTTCCACAGTTTTCTTTGCATCTGCAGAAAATTAATTTCATAAGATCGAGGGGTGCTGGAGGCTTGGAAGCTTGTATTGGCATCCAAATGTGTTTGCATGCTTTTTCCAGCCCCAATCTTCAGGATTTTGATATATTCCGAGCCACGACTGGACCTAGTGATATACTCGGAGACTGTGAAAACGAACAGCATCTTGTGTTGGAGGCAGCGATGATAAATTAAATGAATCTAAGTCACTGTGTTTGAAAATCGTTTGTATCGCAAGCCGTCCAGTGAGTCGTCTTTATTACCGCCGTATAAAGCCATGAAAAAACGTTGGCCAACAAGAGTGAGCAAAGATGGATCAACTTTCTCACTCAGGAATAGCGCGGTACCACCAGCTAATTCAGGATGTCACGCGCCTACAGACTCTACCTCGTAGGTGGGGAAAAGAGTTAGGAATGAATAAGTAAAGTTGTACGAATGTAACAAGAAATTTTTAAGAATATATTTACTATAAAAAAAAAACATCAAAAATAAGTTAAACATTTCGTTTTGACCGGATTCTCATGAGCATTGACGAGCCGAGTCAACTTTGGAGCGCTGTAACAGCGGTTTTAAATTAATGAAATTAAAAAAAAATTACAGAGAAAAAATTTCCTCAAAAGATCATCTACAGGATTGGTCTGAGGTAATTTTTATAAAAAAAACTTAAAGAGCAAAAAAGAATTTTTTTTAAAAAAAATTATCACTTTTTTGCTTAGAACTTCTTTAATTTTTAACTTAGGGCAAAAAGTTTAACATATTTGTAGGCAAAACAATTTGCTACGAATTATGTCTTTACGAATTTTTTGTAAGACACATAGTTCCGAGATATCACGAAAAAAGTGTTTTCACCCCTTTTTCCAAGATGGCGGCTGGATGTCAAGGGTGGCGACCCCTCAAACTTGAAGTTAAGCTTCTATTGACCCTCCACACATGTTCCAAAAATAAAATTGCGTCCTCTAAGAAATGCAAAGCTCATGTAACATTTCAATTGACTATAATATCAGTACAGAAACTATATTATTCCAACTGTTTTCATTGAAATCCGAATTACGTGTTAAATACAACTGCGTCACCCCACACATGCGGTTAAATATTTGGATGCGTATATATTTTCACAGTTTCGACTGTACACCCAACACCCCAACACCCGGTCGAAGGGACGCCCCCGAGAGCGACAACCCAAGCCGAGGCTTCCCCCGCGGGAAGCCCTTGAGCTTTGGGCGCTATATGGGCTGAGGCTCCTTCAGAGTCTCGCCCCAAAAGTCCGGTGAAGCAGTAATGGCTGCAACAGCCAACTGCATAGTCAGCTAAGAAAAAAAAAAAACCCAAGAGAGTTCACTCTGTAGATCTAAAATACAGTTTGTTTGTGCGTAACAGCAATCATTTTAGTTTGCAATGAGTTGTGCCGCTGTTCAGGCCTCAATTTAAACTATGTAATTAGTTCTAAGTACACAATAGAGATTTGAACAATATTTATTTAGGTTATAATTTACATAGTTTATGATGTTGAGCAAGTAGCAATGAAGGATAAACTATTTTGGTACGTGTCTTTTGCTGCCGCCACAGACTCTACGAGGGGCGGAGCACGTTGTGAGGGAAGGAGGCCGAGACATAGTTTGGCTACTTTACGCGTCTGGCCGCCTCAACTTAACATTAACATGCATTTCCTAATTAACATGCATGTACATCAGAATCCATTGTAATTTGGGGTTTTTGTGAAGTTTCAAAATACGGGTTCCTTTCAATCTACCATTCTAGTAAGGAATCCTAACATATACCTACAATCGTCACAATTTTTCGTAAATAATAAGTAAATATATTTGTAAATTTTAACTTTTCCTTGAATATAAATGAGTGATTTTAAATCATTTCCGTGTATTGCTGTATGTTTTTGTAAAAAAACTGTTCTTTTTTTTTTATACCACTAACTTCTTTTTTAAAGCACTCGGTCTGCCTGATGGTAAGCGGTCACCGTGGCCTGTGGACGCTTTAACACCAGGAGTATCACTCGCGCGTCGCCGACCCTTCAAAAATTCAATAACTTCTTTTTTGAAGAACCCCATACTGTAGAAAAAACCTTGGCAGGGAGCTCATTCCACAACCCAAGCGTGCGTGGGAGGAGTTTCTCTGAAACCGCAATGTACGCGTCTATTTCGGTTCTAAAGTGTGAGAATGAATTCCCTGCCGATGGCGAGCGGTGCTATCATTTCGAACAATTCCTCAGAACACATCCCATTGTAGAAGCGGTAGAACACACACATCCCTGTGTCTCTTCTCAGACTTAAACGTTCGATACGGCAAGTAAAATTGATACTTGGAAAAGTTTTTAAATTCTTAATTTGTTAAAAAAGGCTTCATATATTGTTATAATACAAGGATATGCTGTTGCTGAACATGGAAATTGAAAGTAAAGCCGCACTGTTGCGTGCGGAATAACAACTAAAATGTCGTACAGAATATAAATTACAATAAGTCCACAAATCAAACAACATTTTATTCAAGTAGGTTTCTGATAACACCTTTGAATACAATCTAAACAATGTTTGTTTCTGCCAAAAAAGAGCCGGCCAAGAGTTCCATTTAAAAAAAATACAATTAGTTAAACAAGTATACAATCTGTATTGAAAAACTTAATATTATAAATAATTTAGTAATCTATGTACTATAAAAAAAGGTGGGATACGAATATATTAATAGAATAGTGTTTGGTAAATGGTGTATACTCCCGTTACGTACGTGTGCACCATGTATCATATGAGTACTGTGGCGATGTCAGAAGGTGGAAATTGTGAACTGTGTAAATTGACAAATTTATTTTTTGCACAACCCTAACTTAAATCATATACAATTTACGCGCCACGGCATAAAAATCTCTTCGGTATCTATGAGAGCCTAGTACTTTGCGTTATACAGCGCGCGGGTCGAAATTGTAAACTCAAATTTTATTTAGGTAATAAACTAACAAATAACTTACAGACTCTTCTTTCTCTTGCTAGAAGCATCTCATACCCCTCACACGACGATTTTCATGACGATCACAAAAAGCGTAATATCCACTTAACACAACAAAGACTACAACCTGCATTCGGGGTTCACAGTCACTGTGCAGCCTTCTGCAATCTTTCGATAGTAAAACCACAAAACGGGTGCTGTCAATCGCTGTCGACAGGATAAGGAGTAAGCCACCTCATCAGCGGTCTAAAATCACATCACTGTATTTGAAACTCAGAGACATCTGCCGCTACGAACATACACAAAAACAATACCCTGATTTAATTCGATTATCGGCATTTTCAAAGAGATCTGTAACGCCGCGCCGCGCCGGCTTAAAAGGTGTTGCCATACTTAGTTATTTTGTAGTACATACATGGATTAAAAAATTACTTTTACGTAAAATCTTTTTTAAAACACTACTAACCCTAATTAAAGGTAAAGAATTCCCCTGAAATTTGTTATGAAATTTAAATGTAAAATAACAATAAACGACTAGTAGGTATTTCGTTTATTTGCCGAATATTTTTAGGATATTTCTTAGGGAGCACTTATAAACACATAGGTACTGATTTTTGCTAAAGCGGTAGATTCAATTAACTGTTATGTTTTCCAAAATCAACAAAAATTATAAAAGCTGGGTAAAGACATGCTACAAAACAAAAATGACATAAAATCCTAATAAAACAATAACAATCTGAAACTGCACTATTTTTTTAATGCATTAAATTGGTATTTTGGGAAACCGTAAGCTCTCTGTTGATGGAGTAGATCAAGCGCTAGATGTGCAGCGCAGGCGCGTTGAATGCAAGTATTTCCTGTGATGGACGCAAAAATCTACTTACTTAATCACTTAACAATTTAAGTACTTTAAAAAAATTCACTATTAAAAAAGTACCGTACCTTTACACATAACACAATGACTTACGTGCTTGTAATTTTCCAGATATATTTTTTGAGCTGGTAACATTCGCAAAGAAAGGGAATTTCCTGAAAATTAGGGTACTGCTTTCGCTTTTTTTGACCTTATTTGAAAATACCAGCTCTTGTTTATGCAGCCCTAGTACGTAAATTTTAGTTTTTGATGATTTTGGTGATATTTCGCACTGAGATGAAGTAGGTAGGTACGAAGTATGTATGTTGTTTCTTTATTCTGAGGTTTGGTATTGTTTGTTGTTAATAATAAGTGTTTACTTGCAATGAAATGGACGATTTCATAGTTATTTCGGACATAAAAACTAGTTTTCGACTTTATTTGAATAATACCTTTCTAGGAGTAAAAAATTGCAAATAGCTAGTAGGTATCAAAATAATATTTTTTAAAATGTTTAATAGCATGTTTTTGATAGTATCGGCACTTAGTCTGCATGGTGACTAAAGCTTTAGATTTTATGAGCAAAGAACATAGAAAGATACATAGAAACTGAGGCGAAATCCATACATTACTTGAGCAGTACCAGTACTCTGGTAGTACACGAAAATACATAAATTAATTTTCGAGAACCCTTCATAATTTATGAAAGAGAAAAAATCTTGCTATCTCAGGTGCTCAGGGTAATTTCCCCGAAAATTAGGGTACCGTTGTTAGCTTATTTGACCTTATAAGTTAATAAATAAGTTTAGTTTTTTTACTAATTTTTATAATATTTCGCACTGAGATAAGTAAAAGTAGGATTGTATTGTTTGTATGTTGTAATTAGTGGTTACCTGTAAAGAAATGCATAATTTCATATTAAGTATTCATGGATAGTTATGTCTAATAATAAAATTAGTTTGTTTTTGACTTAGGTATCTAGGAGTTAAAAATTACAAATAGCAAGTAGGTGTTAGAATAATATTTAATTAATGTTTGATAATAGGTACCTATTTCATAATATTGCCAAATCACATACATTACTTGAATACACAAAAATAGATAAAAAATAATTTTCATTATCGAGAACCCTTCATAATTTAAGAAAGAGATAAATAAAACCTTGCCATTTCTTTTAATTTAACTTGTGTGTGAGTATGTTGAGTGTATGTGTGAGTGAGAGTTGTTGCACTCTCAAAGAGTTGGACCGCAGAGGCGAACATTTAAAGTTAATAATTTATGTAGTCTCATTTTTGCCTACAGGTCAAAGATAGTGGGTACAAATTACTTATTCTTTTGGTTAAAATTTAAAAAATAGGAAGTAGTTATCACTGCAGTTATTGTCGAACGTCAATAGTTCGAAAATACGAACAAATTTTTTGCGTTTTACGTATTTATTAACGTTAAATGTATTAAAATTTTAAATTGTTATTAAATGTAAAATATCATTTTTGAACCAAAAATAAATACGATAAAATAAAATAGGAAATTGCAGGATTGATTTCTCGGTTCGCCAGAATGATAGTAGGTAGAAATAAAGTGATTAGAACTATCTATCTGTTTATTCTTTCGCCTGGTATTTTGGGGTCAGCGGGCATAGTAATAAACAAATGATTTAATTCATAATAATAACTGTAATCAGCTGTTTCAGGGCTGTCGCTTTACATTTTCCGACTTCAGGATATTTTTCCGAACAACTACAAACTAACCCCGATTTGCCACTTTCGGCTGTATACACCATTTCCCTAACATGTTGTATATATTTAATAAAAAGTACCTAGATATAATAAATTCACAAAGCCGAGTAATTAATAAATATGATTATAATAGATAAACTGGTCCTACCTCAATACGTGTTATTTTCTTTTTGACCACTGACCATGGTGCATGAAACCGTGCCAAAATATCGGAAAGAAAATAAAACGCGACATGTTGAGACCCAATCAAACCCCCTCCGCAACTGTACATTGTTAGAGTCATTTGAATATTTAAAATTAACCTGAATTCCGCAATAAACACTACTGAAGTGTATGTGGTTTAATGCATGTGGATTAATATCTGGATGCGTATATATTTCCGCTGTGAACATTTTAAACGCAGTTTGTTTGCAATATGTTGTGCCGCATTTCTGGACTCAATTTTGACCTCTGGTTTGATAGAAAACATAAGAAATTCTAACAATACTTATTAAGTTAATGCTTTAGAATAAACTATTTTGGTTCCTATGTATCTTTTTCTGCAGCCACAGACTCGCTGAGTGCCGTGGCAAGTTGTGAGGGAAGGCGGCAGAGACATAGTTTGGCTACGTTACTCGTTTTGCTGCCTCAAAACATATTTCACATTATTTGTTTTCAAACAATCGGCCATCGAAGGTGACTAGCCAGAGCAAAGGTTGTGAGAAGGAGGACTAAACGCTCCTGATCATAGTATAAATAAGATACTGCGTTTGGTGAGAAAAAGGTCAAGTGACTGATGACACTACGACGTCATCCGACACCGAGCTAGAGTAGAATATGCAACTATAATTATCTAAAGATGACCATAAATGGCGTTTTGGCTGGTTGGTGACGTAGGCTTTAGCTAAGTAAACTTTTTCAGTCTTTCTGGCGCTGCTTCTCTGCAGAATAACTTAACTTCTTTCCGTTACAGTGTATTAAATGGACCGACTAATCAAATCCGAAGTCGGGAATCTGCTTCTGATTAAGGATGCATCTCTGTTGGCCTAACTAGGGTAAGGACCCTATACCTCGTTTCTTCGAAGCCTTACCTCCGACTTATTCCTAAAGAGATCAGGCACCTCTTTGTCTCGCTTCCCTACTAATTAGTTCTTCAGAAATCCAGTTCTTCTGTCCGGGGTGGACATGTATAATACAGACATCGTGCTAGACGCCTGTCGTTTTAAAGCGCTAAATGCGAATGCGACTATATGAGGTTACGTTCCTCACTAGACAGATCACTCAAGCGTGACATACCGGGTATACTAGGTTCACTAATATACCCAGGCGCTTTGACTAGTTAGATTTAATATAATAATTATAAGCGAGGGTTGAAGAGTGTCTTGCTATTTCTTCTCTTCAGAACGCCTTGACTTTTCCGAAACGGCGGTAAATTTTAGTCAGATTTAGTTTTTGAAAGCGCTTGCCCAAGCCGAGGTTCGTCTCCAGGACACCCTTGTGCAAACCACCCCAACTTTTCACAGCAGAGTGCAAGCAGCACCACAGCAAAAGTAACTCCGTGTGTAGTTGTCAAGGCCATCTGCGGCCAACAACAGTAGTCAGTAGTTAGAAAAAAAAAGTATGATATGACTGTATTTAATTTATTTAATGTTTTATAAATTCAATGCCTTAAAATGCTTTACTTTATATTTTATTTCAGTTAGTACTGAATAAACTAACAGACAACTTAACCTAATAATATATTAGTATTTATTGCACCTAAATATGTGTTTAGTTCCGAACATTAAATATAATATATAAAAAAAATTAAAAGAATACAAAATGTAGTAAATAGGTATTACTAAAATTTACCCCAAAAAAGATTGCTAAAGCGAGGAAAACAGTGAAAGGCTGATAAAAGAAATCTTTGACGTATTCATAACTAGCAAATAAATGGGAAAGTCTGTTTGTTAGTTAGTCCTGAATAAGGTTGCATTGGAGTAGATTTTTGGCTAAGGAATACTTAGTTAAAGATGGACATAAGATACTTTTTATCTCTATCAATAGGTTCCACAAAAATAGATTTTTCCACGGTTACTAGCGCGGGACAGTATTCCTTCACGTGGTAATGCAGAAAAGGACAAAATACCAAGCAGCAACGAATCAACAAGGTGACCTGATTTTTAGCACAGCAATGGAAGCAATGAAAGGCAAGATACAAAAGTGGGACGGACAAAATCATGGATTACTTTTTATAACGAATTAGAGGTTCATTGGGAATACATATGACTTTATTTTTGGCACAGGCGTAGCTATAGCGACAGAGTAACATCAACTACTAGCGGTTCCCGTGAGAATCCCACAGTGATCACTATCTCCGCGGGCAAAGCCGCGGGCTAAAACAAGTAAAATATATACAAAGCAAAACTTCGACTAGACACTAAGTCAAGACTTATTGGATTTCTCAAAAAAAATCAATGTGCTTAAGCAATAAGGAAATTCCGGGAGGAAATAAATTTACTCTCCTTTTAAATCCGCTTGTTCTGTAATTCTATTAAGCACTTGACAGTCTGTTTTAAAGAAAGAAATAAACAAATGCTTTTTAAAATAAATTATTCTGTAACCCTTGTTGTACACCTAGCTATAGTAAATAAGTAGAACATCAATAAACCTAATGATGGATGTCACAAAAATTTCACAGAAAATTATTTTAATAAAAATATAAGTTTATGGCTAAACTGGCAATTATTTTTTATACATACAGTATAGATACAAGAAAGTGTAATGGGTGTTATAGTATATCAGGATGCAGTAGTTGAATTTTCTGGGCTTTATGGCATGCGATACCGTCTTGTAGGGACAATATGTCACCCACACTCATATTTTTTTTTAATGCAGACATAAAAAACTGGATTATCATATAAAAATAGCGAGTACCATTGCCTAATATTACCTAACCAGCTGCATTGTCAAAGATAAGTCTAATGATTTCTAATGCTCCAAATCCGTACCAAACAGGGAACAATTTGTTCCTAAACAATCACTCGTAAATTCTTAAACCTAGTATGCGTCAATTTTGTCAATAAACAAAGCCATCATTTAAATTCATTGCAAAAAAATTTTCGTGTATTTTGAGACAACCTGTATAGGTTATAACGAAAAACAAAATAGAAGAAAAATACCTACGCTGTAAAATATATTTACCTTAAAATGTATATTCATCTACTAAAATAAATTAAAACTAAAATAGTCGTTTTCTGAGCTCGGTGTGAGAAAATAATTTATGCAACGCGCGTTGTCGGGTACACACAAGTTTATGATATGGTCATATACTGTTGAAATACCAAAGAAAAAGAAAGAAAACTTAACTTTTTATAAGAAGAATGGTATGTGAAAAAAATTCTGGCGTGCGTTTTACGTGAATACGTGCATTTAACGGTTTATAGTTTTGCGTACTAGCTGCACATAATTCGTTCGTACATAATCTATACAATTTATGGCTCGGAGCCTTCATTATTTTACGTTCCCGGCACCGCTTCACCTTGTGATATGGTGTTTTATTGATATCAAACGATTGCTCTTGAGAAACCGTTTCCAACCATGTACTATTTTATATTATGATTTGGCTTTTTTGGTATACCATATATAGGTAATAACTATAAATGTTTCACACTAAAGCGTTATTCACACAATCGATTGATCTTAACAGAAGCTGACTATTAAACAACAAACGAACTTCGTATGTACCTTATCCAAGTCAAAATGAATACTAAAAGAAAATAAGGTGACACGCGAAATCAAACTTTTGCAACAATTGCTTTGATGCAACAAAATTCGTAAATACTAACTGAAGCTTTTCCAGATTTAACTCAAATTCTAATTTTAAAGGTTCAAGCTTACATTATTACCAAATTTTGCAGAAATACATATTCACTACAACACAAAATCATACAGGCTGCCCCGTCGACATTCGAGCGGAGCGAACTATGGCTTGAACACGATGTTTCTTAGATAACATTGTTGAAGCCTAATTCCAAGCGTATACGAAAGAAACTTTTTTAGAAATCACGCCGTTTATCAATTTAAAACAAGTACCTTTGTTTAAAACTTAGTACAATTTATAACAAGTACCTTTGTTAAAAACTCAGTACAATTTATAACAAGTACCTTTGTTAAAAATTCAGTACAATTTATAACAAGTACCTTTGTTAAAAACTCAGTACAATTTCCATTCTCAGTAAAAAAAGTTTCTTTATTTGAATTAAAAAAACTTTTAGTAAATACTCATGTCAGTTTATAAGGCTTGTATTTGCATTTATTCATGAATCAGAAATTTAAAGTCCGGTCGTTGTCTTTATCAACAGAAAATACTCATTTATAGACGGTGGAAAATCCTATAATGCAATTCAAACGGACCTAGCCCCGGAGCTCAGAATAAATACATGTCTAATATGTTTACGTTGCTGAAACCAAACTGAAATCCCACAGCTTCAAATATAAGTTTATATTTTCATGCTGCTGCTGTCAGATAAATGACAAAATGTTCCTTAATGTATAGGTAATGTTAAAAAAACATAATGTATATAAAAACAAGCAAGAAGTTTAAAAAATTGTAATAAAGAGCGCTTTAAGCCAAAAAGACTTAAGTTTTATTGAAATAAAAGTTTAATATATTGCAATTTAGAACGATCTCAACTCAAAAGAATTTAGTTTTATCGAAAAAAAAGTTTAAAAGATTGCAATTAAGAACGCTCTAAGCCCAAAAGACTTTATTTTCATCGAAGTCATAGTTTAATATATTGCAATTTAGAACGCTCTAAACCAAAAAAAACTAGTTACATTGCAAAAAAAAAATGTTAAAAACAAATGTGTAAAAAAAATAAACTACTGCCGGCTTAGTATTTCAGTTTAATTTTAGGAGAAGGTGATTCTAGAGGCGGATGATCCGATTGTTTAAAACAAGACTAAACATTTGTAAATTGATATTTTAGTAATAACTGATTGTGAAACTTATGGTCTGGCAGCGCCATCAACTTAATTTTCAAACATGTCCAAAACTAATTTAAATAAATGTATTTCTACAAAGCTACTCTACAAAGTGACGTATAAATTATTTGAAAACCTACCAATATTATACCATGCAAGTACCTAAAAAGCAAGGTACGATAGAATCTGACACATAATTTATATTGGCAAAGTCCATAATTGTCATTCACTTATTATCTTCCAACACAATTAAAAAAATTAAAGTCAAATAGCTTAAATAAACTCAATATGCGCAATAACCAGTCTTGTTATGAAATAAGTAATCAAGAAAAAAAAGCCTTAACCAAAATAATTTTTGAACTCAAAGTAAACTAGGAGCATTAAAACAGCTAATTGAAGTTAACAAAGGTTTATCTAAAGAATATAGATGATGCAAAATGGTTCGAAACAAGATAAAAGAGCCTAATGTAGCGAGCTCACTGTTCGTAATGTTCATTTTACTTGTTTAAGTACATATCAAGATATTTCTTTACATTCAGACAAGATGATTTATAACGTGTAATATCAATATTTTTCTTGTAATATAAGATATTAAAATTTCACTTAGTCTGTTTTACTTCTCATTTAGTAATGTTGTTATTTTTTGTAAAGGTGTTACTTTTTCTGTCATTAAATTTATGTTATATATAATATTTGAGCTACATTTAAGTTACATAACATTTAATGCACATGTAACTGACATAAAATTTAAGATATATGTGACTAACAAAACATTTAAGCTACATGTGACTAACATTACATGTGACTTACATAACATTTAATGTACATGTGACTAGCATAAAATTTTAGATACATGTGACTAACATATCATTTAAGATACCCTTCATTTTGCTTTTTTTGATTTTTGGATAATATAACATTTTCGTGATTTCTATATACCCTTTCTGTTATAAAATTTGTCCTGCTCATCTATAGCTGTATTATTATTATGCTAATGTAATATTTGAAAATAACAAACGTTAATTTCGTAAAACGTTTATTTCTACTGAAATTAGAACAGTCACAATAATTAAGAATCAAACGAACTTACCTTTTGAAGTTTGATATTTAATTATACGAGTGTCTTGAACAAAGACGATTACAGTTTACATGCAGCAGTACGGAAGATATCGCTGTCCTAATCACACCTTTAGAGCTATGAAAATGCTTAATAAAATTAAAATTTACATAGTAGGTAGTTTCCACTACCTGCAGATATGCAGCCCTCCATATTGCCCGCTTCTGACATTATAGATATTATTATTGATTAAACTTTGGTAGAATTTACCTGATTCCTTGCAATTTTGACCAAACAAATAGGTTGATATAGAACCAACTTAAGAATTAGGTGGTCGCTACTACATCAAAATGGTTGATATTTTAAAAGGTGATCAAAAGTACTTTAGTATAACCAACTAAATAAAATCTTGTGCTTTCCACCAAACTAGTTTACAAGTACCACCTTGTTTAGATTTTTTTGTGTATTCTACTATAATAACTTTCGTTATGTTCTACCAAACGCACTCTTTTACATTATATTGTTGTTACTTAAGTATATCTTATTAAATGTAGTTTAGTAAATACAATCAGAGGTCTTTTTATATTCCTTACTATGTGTCACTTTGGCGTATTCTATCAAACCCACTTCCATATATTTAATCGAAGGCACTCATGTAAAATTTACCAAACACGATTTTGTGTATTTTACGAAATTGAATGATATGTACTATTTAACACACTCTTGTACTTTCTACAGACTTTTGTTTAGGGCATCTATCAAATGTAGTTAATTAAATACAATCAGAGGCACTTTGAAATTTTTTACTAAACATGATATGTGCATGCTACTTAAGGAACTTTGGCGTATTCTATCAAAGCCACTTTTGTATATTTAACCGAAGACACTTATGTAAAATTTACTAAACAAAATGATATTTTCTATCAAATGCACTTATGTACATTTTATAGTCTTTTCTTTAGTATACCTATCAATTCTACTTAAGAAACCTTGGTGAACTTCAGTGCCAATTGTGCACTTTCATTATTGCACTAAATTCAATCACTTTCAGTTTAGTAATTGCAATTAAATCCTCAAGTAATATTTACTGGCCTAAAGTGGGACGTGACCTGTATATAGAATGTATTTTCTTCAATGATTCACTCTTGTAACTTTTACGAAAGTTACTTTGACGTTTAATTTTACTAGCAGTATGGTTATGCTATCAATCAATCAATCAATGCAACTAGCCCGTTCGGGTCACCTGTTTGACTGCTCGGTGTAGTGAGCTTAAAAAAGTTGATAGCGCGATTCAGGATGTTTGCCGTCATCCATTTGTATGTAGACTACAAAATAAAACTGTGGTTTTTAAGTTTTGTCGTAGATATAACTAAAGATTTTTGTAAGCTTAACGTAAAGTTTTGGTAAATAAAACAAACAGATTTCATAAAATTTACATGATATGTTTATTGTTTTTGGTTTTGTAATATTCGCAAAACTGTATCTTAGTTTCAACTATATGTACTGTAGCAATCACTAAACCATAAATTGTAACGTATTAGTTTTTTAGTAGATATAACTAAAGATATTAGTAAACTTTACGTGATATTTTATTAAAAGAAATAAAACAATTTTATAAAATTTACTAGATGTGTTTGTCATTTTTGGTTAAGTAATATTCGCAAAACTGTTTTTTTGTTCCGACAATATGTCTAATAGCCATCACAAAACCATTTAATGTTGCGTTTTTGTCTGAGTGATGTTGTAGATATAACTAAAGATTTTTGTAACCTTAACGTAAAGTTTTGGTAAATAAAATAAACAGATTTCATAAAATTTACAAAATATGTTTGTTGTTTTTTGTTTAGTAATATTCGCAAAACTTTATCTTGGTTTCAACTATATGTCTTGTAGCAATCACTAAACCGTCCATTGTAAAGTTTTTTTTTTAAAGTTTTTTTGGAGACATAACCAAAGATATTAGTAAGCTTTACGTGATATTTTATTTAGTAAAAGATACAAAACGATTTCGTGAAATTTAGATATATTTGTCATTTTTAGTTAAGTTATATGCAAAACTGTTTCTTAGTTTTGACCATATGCCTAGTAGCAATCACTAAACCTTTAAATGTTACATTTTTGTTAAACTGATCTTGTAGATATAACTAAAGATTTTTGTAAGCTTAACGTGAAGTTTTGGTAAATAAAACAAACAGATTTCATAAAATTTACAAAATATGTTTGTTGTTTTTTGTTTAGTAATATTCGCAAAACTGTATCTTGGTTTCAACTATATGTCTTGTAGCAATAACTAAACCGTCCATTGTAACGTTTTTTTTTTAAAGTTTTTTTGTAGACATAACCAAAGATATTAGTAAGATTTACGTGATTTTTTATTTTGTAAAAGAAACAAAAAGATTTCGTAAAATTTACTAGATATGTTTGTCGTTTTTGGTTTATGAATATTTACAAAACTGTTTCTTTGTTTCAACCGTATGTCTAGTAGCAATCACTAAACCATTAAATTATACATTTTTCTTAAAGTTATGTTGTAAATATTACTGGAGACACTAGTAGACTCAGCGTAGATTACTAGTAAATAAAACTAAAGTACATAATACAATTTGCAAACAAGAAACTTTTTTAGGTTCTGTTTAATTTACAATACTGTTTGATTGTTTTAACTATAAGTTTAGTTGTGATTTCAAGACTATCGTGATAAAACTTAATATTGATCTCAACCATTTCAGTTTTTTTAATTTAACCGCTAAGTTTAGAGATGATTACCAAAGTTTCCTTGTAAATCTGCCAACCAAGGCCAGTTTGGTAATTTCGACAAAACTTTTTTTTCAGTGTGATAATATTGATTATAATAGGCTTTTTAACTCTTCGCAAAGTGAGCCACAGCGAAGCTAGTATGTAAAATAAACTATTTAAATTTTTTACATAATGATGAATCAATACTTTGCATTAGGCTTAGATATAGCACGGACGCTAAGCAGGAAGAATTTCGTTCAATTACATGACGCTATTTGTCTCTGTTGCATACACATGATTATTTGCCGTCACACTCGCACAGATGCAATGACTGACTGCTGTTATCAGAAATTATATTATTAATCATTAAAAATATGAGATGCAAATTGTTATGAGCCCGGAATTCAAGAAGATTAAAAACCTGATTCTAATTACTTCCATTCTTCCTCTATCCTTTCCACCTGTTTTAAGCTGTTACTATCTTACACGATTCTTTGAAATAAAGGGAATGGAGAATCGAAGTGAACCCCGACAAAAGCTCTGCCGTTATCTTTACCGTAGGCCGCCCTCCGCGGCCATCTCCCCTCTAACTCATCGGTCGTGCTATTCCTTGGCAAAAGAAGACCACATATCTCGGTGTGACCCTGGATAGGCGTTTGAACTTCCGCGATCACACCAAAATAGTTAGAGACCGAGCCGCTTTTGTCCTCGGTCGTCTTTATCCCTTGATAGGCAAGTACAGTAAGATGTCGCTTAGAAATAAGCTGAATCTTTACACAACTTGTATCCACCTCACACTAGCATTTGCTAGCATCGTTTAGGCTTTGTCTAAACGCAATCTCCACAAACTCCAGACCCTCCAAAACCGCTTTCTCAGAGATGATGATCTCGCTGTCTGGATAGCGAGATTAGTCTCTACGACCTGCCCTAGTAGGGCTTTCCCCCCTTACACGATGCCGACGTCCCCGAGTCCGTCGGCGCCCGCAAGGATACACGAGGTATCAAAGAGTGCCGGGTCGCTTCTAGCCCCCACTCAATCGCAACCTCACCCGCGTAACGGGGAACTCTCCTCTTGGCGGTGACTCAACTTCGGGTTCGAGGCTTACGCCGCTCGACGCCCCCGAGAGCAACAAACATAGCCGAGGCTCCGCCCGCGGGGAGCCCTTGAGCGTTGGGCGCTCCGTTCCGTTCCGTTCCAGCGTCTTACCAGCCAGCGTTCCACTGCAAGGACTCAAAGCCCTTGAGCGTTAGGCGCTATATATAAAAATCAGAGTATCGCCCCAAAAAGCCCGGTGAAGCAGTAATGGCTGCAACAGCCAACTGCATAGTCAGTCAGAAAAAAAAAATATTACACATTCATTCATCATCATCCTCATCTAGATCATCTTTTTTTGAATTTGTTTCCTGGAACAAAAACACATTGAGGATCATATTAACTTAGCCTTTCGGCATTTGCAAAGTTTTGATGTGAATCTTTTCAAATAATAAGAAAAGTTTTTTTTAATTTTTTTTTTCTTGGCCTGCCACTGCAACCACTGGCAAAAATAGGATTCTTTGCTACAAATACATTAAGCGAAGACTAAACAAAACAGTGCAGGCTTTGATTGCCGACATAAGTAGCCCAGTACACAATAATATATAATTTCAATGATTACCTATTTATTTTATGGAAATTTATTAATAAAAACGGTCAATTAATTGCTTTAATAGTTTATACCAATTATTTTCGCATTCTACGGTAAAAACAACGCTAAATTCTAATTCTACGGCAGAAAAATCGGGTAGTCTCGGGAGTGGAATTGATCAAAGCAATTTGCATTGATCCAAGCTATCTTTTTTTTCCGTGTATGCTTAAGAAATGTTCGCGAGTGGCAAACACGAATTCGAAGACGAAGCATAGGACGGAAGACGATCTGGTTACAGCCGCTGAAAGTCGTTGATTGTGAGAGGCCTTCATTTAGCCGTGCTACGTACGTGCTACGTGCTGGCTAAGATGACAACTTCATATTTACCATAACTAGAAGTTGCTGTAAAAATTGTTTTCGATCCAAAACCCGCAAGAAGTATTAATCTTTTAAGGTCGCTGTTAAATCTTTATAAGTTACTAGCTTTTGCCAGCGGCTTCGCCCGCCCTAAATTTGGTTATCGGCAAATGATTCTTACGGCAACTCCTCAATTATAAAAAAAAACACAGAAGGTGAAATATTTTTAAATAATACGCACCGCCCTTCCTCCTCATGTCTGCCCGCCGGCCTCGCACATCATAAATGTGAACCCAACCCCGTGCAGAGGTGTACGCACTTGTGCTGTATACGCTGGACGGTGCCGGTCCCAAGTCCGAATAAATGGGGAGGGCCCTGGCCTACATTTATCAAGGAGCCAATGAGCTGCAAAGCGGGCATACTTGGAAATGCAGTCCTACATACATACACATGCACATACATACACACACACACACACACACCTTCCCTAACTCACAAACCCACACACACGCAGACACACACTAGTCAACCCACTACATCACACCAACACCACTCACCACATACACAACACACATCATACCAAAACCGGCAGGAAAAAAGTTTAAAATATGGAAGTGAATTTTAAAAGGAAACTGCCCCAGGAGGGTACCAGCGTCCACGACGCTGGAGAATCCCTTCCTGAACCTTTGAGCTCAGGCTCGGGGGCTCAGGCTGCTCCACGTATTCTGGGGGGGAGCAAAACTTCACTAACCCACTCGATAAACCTGCGCGAGCTAGCTAACGCTATGCCCAGCGCAGAAATAACCTCTAACGCCTCCTGGCAGCTTGCACCGCGTCGAGCAGATGAACGCAGAAATGCTTCCGTCAACTCCGCCAAGCCAGCAGCCCCTGGAGGGAGAAAACGTAACGGGCGCCGCCATCACCGGGGACGGCGCTCAAAAAACAACACTGTGCAACCGGGAAACAGCGAGCCTTCTAAGACCAACGCTGACCAGGGTGCACAGCAAACCAACGCGACTGAAGGGGAGACCCGACAAGAGGACCCAGCTCTGACCGATGCCGCTACGAGGTTGACTTGGCCGAAGCCCTCGACCAGTTGCGACGCGCTTAGTGAGGAACGCAGCCACAACGGGCGTGCGGGAACCACACAGTCAGCGGGCGGGCCTATGATGACGGCTAACGCAAGCACGACTGGACAGTGCGGAGCACTGGGAGGGGCGACGTCCGAGGCTCCTCAAAGCGGACTCCTGGAGCGAGCTAGGGACACCTCAAGGTCAACCCAACCAATCGCAACCACAACAAGTCCGAGGAAAAAACGGAAGCGCGGAACTAACAAGCGCGGATCACGCTATGCAGCGAATCGACCTGAGCAATTGGGACATCCCGCACCGCCTGCAAAGGCGAAGAGGGAGCGCCCCGATGAAACCTTGTCGCCAAGGGACGGGCCGAAACGCGCTAAGCTGGATCCGACACCAAGGAAGACGGCAATTAGCTATGCCGATGCGAGTAAAACGCACCTGCTCATAGCTATTGCTGTCACGCCTGCCACGGACCTGACGGTGGAGCAAGCACAGCAGCTCGAACTCTCCATCGAAGAGAGGATTATTGAAGCAGCGCTTGCTTCACCAACAGACAACGAGCCACCATTCGCACCCGCATTTAGAGGGAAACCTATCATAGCAGAAGGCGTACTCAAAATGTGGTGTGAGAATGATGAGTCGCTAACTTGGCTCAAAAACACTGTAGCCACCCTACAGTCACCAATCTCGGACAGCAAACTGACCGTCATCCGACAGTCAGATATAGCGAAGCGAGTCCGCGCATCGCTGTGGCTTCCGAAATCAATTGGTGTCGACCTAACGAGGACCCATCGACTGCTGACCGCGCAGAACCCATGGTACAACGTAAAATCATGGCAGTTGTACGGCGCGACCATGCAGGAGAAGGGTATCTTCCTGACCCTGGGCATTCCAGAATCCGAGGTGGCGAAGATTCTGGGAAGGGATAGACGAGTCGCCTTCATCTCCGGCAGTGTGTACATCAAATTCAGCACTGTCGGGGGTGGAGATGATTCGGCAGACACAGAATCCCCAGTTGAACCCAACACAAACGGAGCTAAGGCTACTGGCACACTACCACCTAGCAACCCAACTACCTCAGCCTTAGCTTCCACAGAACACGCACCTATGGACACACACGTAGCTCCCACACCGAACACAGGTGCCTACGACCATACGTCGTCTGATGGGGAGTCGTTGGATAGTAAAATTCTCGGGTCCCTATCAGATTAGCGTGATCCAAACAAACCTCCAGCACAAGCAAATTGCAGCGGCTACCCTGCGCAGACTGCTGGAAGTTGACAAGAAGACCATAGCCCTAATCCAGGAGCCGTGGATTAGAGGAAATAACATATGCGGTCTTAACAACATCGGGGGTAAGTTACTACACAAAATCTCGGCTAATCAACCGAGAACATGCATATACATACCCAGATCAATACCAGCCTTGCTACTAACCAATTTCTGTTCCAGAGACCTTACAGCTGTAAGGCTTGACACAGGAACAAACAAACAAACGCTAGTGCTAGCCTCAGTCTACATGCCCGGGGATGAGGTGATACCGTCTAAGGAGCTGACTGAACTAGTGCAACACTGCGAAGATCATGGCTGGGACATTATAATATCAGCTGACTCAAATGCCCACCACCCTCTTTGGGGGAGCCTAACACCGAACCAACGAGGTGAGTCTCTAACAGAGTATATATTCTCAACTAACCTTTCTATAATTAACAACGGCTCGGAGCCCACTTTTGTTAATTCCAGATATCAGACAATAGTAGATGTAACTCTCGCATCCGATGGGGCAACGGATCTTGTGTCAAACTGGCACGTCTCCGCTGAACCATCCTTTGCAGACCACAGAAGAATCTGCTATACCATACAAGTGCATGAGAGGGACGAGCAACCAAAACGTAACCCTCGTAAGACGGACGTTGCAAGGTACACGACCCTTCTTCAAAATGAGGTAGACACAATCACCTTTAAAGACATGACCAACAGCACTGACAACATAGAACATAATATAAACACACTAACCACGTGTATCCAACACAGCTACCAGCAAGCCTGCACCCCTACAACACCAATCATAGGGGGAAAGTCTCACTGGTGGGGGCCAGAACTAGAGAGACTCAAACTCAATCTGAAAAGACTCTTTAATCGAGCCAAAAACACAAGAACTGAAATAGACTGGGAACGATATAAACAAGCCCAGTATCACTACAAGAAACGCATAAGATATCGCAAAGGTGAATCCTGGCGGCGGTTCTGCGACAACATTAATTCCACCAATGAAGCAGCTAGAGTGAAAAAATTTTTATCACAAGATAATAACAGAACTCTGGGCTCAATAAAAAAACTAGATGGTACATATGCGACCTCCGATAGCGAGATAAGCGAGGTGCTTATCGAAACACACTTTCCAGGATGTGTAGTCACTAACAACCCAAACTGGGAAAATGTGGAACGCAGAGAACCAACCCCTACAGACTGGAATATAGCCAAATCCATAGTCACTGCAGACCGAGTTGTGTGGGCAATCGAAAGCTTCCAACCCTTCAAATCTGCTGGCCTGGACAACATATTTCCAGCACTCCTGAAATGGGGACAAACAACACTTGTGCCACATCTAGTTGATATATTTAGAGCTTCTATAGCTCACAACTATATACCTCGCCAGTGGAGAGAAGTCAAGGTCATATTTTTACCAAAACCAGGTAAATCTGACTACACACAAGCGAAATCTTACAGGCCAATTAGTCTGACCTCCTTCATGCTGAAGACTCTGGAGAGGCTAACAGACAGATATCTAAGGGAGGGTGCACTAACGCGCATGCCAATGCACCGCCAACAACATGCTTATAGAAAGGGTAGATCGACAGAATCAGCCTTACACGCTGTCGTAGGAACTATAGAAGCAGCCCTCTCTGATAAGCTGATGACACTAGGCGCTTTCATTGACATCGAAGGAGCGTTCGACAAAACGAAATTCAATAGCATCAGCCGCTCTCTTAGTAGATTTGGAGTCGAACAAACCATCAGTGGGTGGATTGATCAACTCCTGAAGCTAAGAGCAGTGCAATTTACAGTTAACACCACCACGAGAGGCATTGTAGCCAAAGGCTGCCCACAAGGAGGAGTACTCTCTCCTTTACTATGGAACATCGTGGTGGATGATCTGCTGAAACGTCTTAACGATAGATGCTACTACACAGTAGGTTACGCGGATGACATTACCATTCTGATTAAAGGCAACTCAGAAAATATTATCTGTACCCGCATGCAACTAGCCCTCAGAATCTTGGAAGAGTGGTGTCACCACCATGAACTGACGGTAAACCCCAACAAAACAGAATTAGTCCTTTTCACAAATAAAAGGAAAATTCAAATAACTACCATGCCAAAGCTATTTGACATTGAGCTTACCCTTTCAAGTGAAGTCAAATACCTTGGGGTAATTTTAGACAACAAACTAAATTGGAGTAAGCATCTAAGCACAAAAATAACCAGGGCATGTACAACCTTCTGGCAATGCAGAAGACTAATAGGCAAGAAATGGGGCCTTAAGCCATCCATAACTCTATGGCTCTATACAGCCATAATACGACCCATGATAACATATGGCGCAGTAGTTTGGTGGCCTCGAACTCAGTTAAGCACGGTAAAAAACAAACTACAAAGCCTGCAGCGTCTTGCCTGCCTAGCAACCACAGGCAGTATGAAAACGACTCCCACAACAGCATTAGAAGTCATCCTCAACCTCAGACCCCTTCATCTTGTTATACAACAAGAAGCTGCCGCTGCAGCCATACGACTTGAGAAAGTAGGGCTCTGGAAACGGGACGGCAGAATCACTCATGCACGGCTCAAGGAGGCGGTGGGAAACGAGCTTCCGATGATAGAGGCGACATGTGATATCATCCCAAAAACCTTTGTCTTTGACAAAAAATACCGTATCCAGCTTCATGAGGAAGAAAAAGATAGCTCCGGCATCCATGAAGTCAGGATCTACACCGATGGCTCCAAAACGGAATCAGGAACGGGCGCAGGAGTATTCTCCCATGACCTGAACATCAACATGTCAACGAGCTTGGGTGCACTCAACACCATCTTCCAAGCAGAATGTGTTGGGATTACCCGAGCTGCAACAGCGGTCTTGTCTAAAAGCATAAATAATGCATCGATACGCATCATCTCCGACAGTGCCGCTGTGCTACAAGCTCTCAACAACAACCGCATCAACAGTGGACTAATCCTGGAGTGTCACTGTGAACTGCAAAAAATTGCATTGAAGAACCGGGTTACTCTTCAATGGATACGTGGTCATAGTGGGTCTCTAGGCAATGATGCGGCAGATGAATTGGCAAAGAGAGGATCGGGCACTAAAATAATGGGACCTGAACCAATTGTACCGATACCATTTATCCAACTCAAAACATGGTTACGTGACAGAACCTTACAACAACACAACAAACAGTGGGCAGAACAGACAGATTGCAAACAAACCAAGAATGTTCTTACATCCGTGGACGCTAATCTGTCGCACAAACTGTTAAAACTCAGCAGGAAAAACCTACGCTACATAGTTGGCATAATAACAGGTCACTGCCCTCTAAACAGGCACTTTTTCAATATCGGCGTTACTGACAGTCCTCTATGCAGGGGCTGTATGGAAGCCGAGGAGACACCGTCTCACGTGGTTCTTCATTGCAAAAGCGTGAGCGACCAACGGACAAAGCTCCTTAAGAATCCACAAACCATGAGAGAGGCACTGAATAACATCAGATGCCTCCTTAACTTTTGGACGGAGCTGGGATGGTATGGGTAACCAATGACAGGTATTGGTTACCTACGTACAATGGCCCTATTATGAGGCTAAGTGCGGAAAACATAAGTCCAACTAACTAACTATCATAAATGTGCGCGCAATACTTGATAATTATTTTGCTGCGACGTTATTTTAAAACTGCGATATCTCCTAAGATATTCATTGAATCGAATGATGGACAAGGCAATTTAGTTTTAAATTAAATGCTTGTGATGAATAACGTATACATTTGGATAAAGATTAATATTATGTTTATAAAACACCTTCACAAATAATGCCTTATTTTAGAACAAATATGGTTAGCATAAAAAAGGTTATTGTGAGCCAACCTTAAAATATAGACATATGCTGTCGCGGATTTTTTTTTTCACTTTTATAGGGGAACAATTCTGTCATACATGATTTTTGCGAAACTTTAACCGATTACGCAGCGCACGCAGCGGAAGCTCTCAAAAGGATAAAAAAAACCCCGATTTTGAAACATTTTTCATTGGTGCACCGCTTCTATTTGTGTAAGCGCGATGATATATATAGCCTTTAACCTTCCTCGATAAATGGGCTATCCAAGACTGAAAGATTTTTTGAAATCCGACCAGTAGTTCCTGAGATTAGCGCGTTCAAACAAACAAACTCTTCAGCTTTATATATAAGTCCGGCCCCACATATACCAGCTAAGCCCTTTTAATTCGGCTTAGCGACGGCCCGAGAGAATGGTTGACGATCTCTAACTCTGAAGTGATATCGGACCTTTAAGTCTAAGGGGAGACTTTGCTCAGGGGTGTTTGTTCTACCGTTTGTTTGGTTTTGTTCAGAGGAATTGTTTGAATTGCCCACGGCTACATCATTGCACCGCTCGCTTTCAGCAGGCATTTATCCTCACAGCTTTTTTTTTTATACCACTAAGGTGGCAAACAAGCAAATAAGCTTAGTAAGTAATCACGCACTTTGCTTCCACGCGCAAACGCTCAGGTTGTAATACGAGCTTAGGTGCAGAAGCTGAAGTTTAGGGGTTTCCTACTAGGAAGTAGGTAATTAGGTTTTCAAAGGCACACAAAGTAATTTCTTGTCATTGTTACGTTAGCTTGGTAGTATAAAAATCCTATCATCTCTCAATCAATTAAACAACCATATGTAGCTAAACTAAGATAGTAAAATAGTTCTGAAAAAAGGGACATTTCATTAATTACTGTCCTCACGCATCACATCATTTATTTACACTCGTGACAACATTTATGTGCATGTATTTTACAATTTTTTTTTATTTATTTATCCCTTTTATAGTAACTACGAAATTTCTTTTCCACATACCAACACGTATACCAGCCATCTCTTTTAAAATATTTGTAAGCACTTGAAATGAAATGTGCTACAATTTCAACTGTATGCTGTAAACACCCGAGAGGCTTTACACAGTAAATATATGTGCATGTAGAACATTTGTTCGTGCGTGTTGGCAAACATTTGAAACAAAACAAGGAAACTTCTGTCGTAGAATCATTAACACAAAACTTTGGTTCGCAAGAAGTGGTGCCGCAATTCGGAGAGCTAAATTTATGGAGGTTTCCTCCGAGTACACAAGGGAGATTCGAGCAATATTTATTTAGGTAATATTTAATTTAAATTGTTTAAGTAATTAAACAAGTAAACGTCTACTACATCAACAATCTCTAAACTAGTAGACACAATAATTATGTAACTCCCCAATGTAGTAAAACATACTAAAGTTATTTATTTTGTTAGTACGAAGCATCCAATTGACCTTTTTTGGCACAAAGACGGTTTAGGTGACAGAGAAAAACAAAAAGTAAGTTTTTTTTTCCCGATTAAGAGTTTTTACACGAATGTGGGCTTTACCGCGGGCACTATTTCTTACAATCGCATCGGAGCTATGAGTTAATTGTGCTTTTTGCACTGAGACTTCGGAGGGATAAAGAAGTACGAAAAACCACCACAATATGCATAAGCTTGACTCATGCCTGACCGGTTTTTATTTTATTGTTCTATTATTAAAAATATATATAAGACCTGACACTATCATCGCTTCAAGTTTAAATTTTGTATGTATAACTTTCAGAACTGGACTTTCCGGGTTACCAACTAGGAAGTAATCAGATTTTTAAAGGCGGGTACGGCAATTTCTTATCATTGTTACGTAAGCTTGTTTGCCACTTTGGAAGTATAAAAATCCTATCATCTCTCGATCAATTAACCAACCCTACATATGGCTAAACTAAGATAGTAAAATAGTTCTGAAAAAAGGGACATTTCATTAATCACTGTCTTCATGCATCATATCATTCATTTAAACTCGAAACAAAATTAACCGCTTTCTCGGTAGAGCAAATAAAATAAAATCACGTTTTCTAAGGCCTCATTCACACGAGCGCTTTTTCAATGGGCGTTAAAAAAACGTTTTAATGGCACAATACGATACCCATGTATTAATTCACACGAAGGCGGTTTTAAAGCGTGGCGTTTTTTTACTGAGCACTGTTAGATTTTCGACGTTGGGCATTGGGCGTTAAATCGAATTGGGCGTACGGAACTAGATAGGTACGTGTTTCTGTTCTGACGGGAGTTAAAATACCGCCAGCGCTGGCAGTCAGTTGCGCGCCATTTAAGTTATTCGAGGGCGCACGATTGCCAATTCACTAATCACGTTCATCGAATTTGCTTAACGACGCTCGAAAATAGTTTAAAAACTTATTAGGATAAAGCGTCAGAAACTGTCCTTTAAGATATCCTTGATCGTTAAGGGGATGTACCCAAAATGATTTTATTTTACTTTTCGGCCTTCTTGCAAATGGCTATTACCAATATCTTAGATTTAAATTCATAATTTACTATCTTTACTAGCGTTCGCATGAACACAAATATTGGAAACTAAAAAATAGTGCCAACGTCGAGTTTTAACGCGACGCTTTTACAAATCTCGTGAGAGATTTAACGCGACGTTTTTTAAAATCTCGTGAGAACAGTGTCTTAATTGTGAGTCCCTTTAATTTTTACAATTTTTTTTTATTATTTGTCAGAAAATTTCTATAACATTTTATGTAATAATTTACGGTAAAAGCCTTAAATTTATATCTACTTTGGTTTTAAAGATAAAGCCCATCACAGGACGGAATTACAGACTGATAGACAGCGTAAGCTTAAAAATTGGCTCCGTTGGACCCTTTTGTTGGGTATGGAACCCTAAAATTTACCGATAAGGAACTATCAAGTTTTATGCGGGTAATACCTAGACGCAAGAACTATTTCTTTAAGTTGCTATAGAGCTATACATTTATCGGATTTTAATAGAAGGACATTGTCTGACTTTTGTCCCGATCTAGATCCTACTAAATTAGATTTTTCTACAGTATCTACAAAACATAGCGGAATAACATTAGGTAGTCAGACGTTATGGGCACTGGATTAATATAAGGTAACGTTATGAATGGCCCTTTTTTTTATTTTTACAATGAATATCCTCTATATTAACTCTAGAAACAGAAACAATCGATAAATCTAATAATATGTGTATTATAAATTACTTTTTATAGCCACTAAAAACTTAACCAAAAGCTACAGAATATCAACATAGAAAAGCTTTTAATAATTCACACTAAGCCAACTCCTTTATTGAATTCCTCAAGCTCTAGAAATAAACATGCTTAAAGCAATAAAGAAATTCCAAGGAGCAATAACTTTCCATTCCTTTTAGATCGGTTTGTATCACATTTAAAGAACCTGACATACTTTTATTCTTTTTGTTTATCTATATTCCTTATAATTAGTTAAAAATATGTTTCAAAATGTTTGTTCTGATTTTAATATTATTTAAACTACCTACTTACAATTTGTTTGGGAAATAAACACCCTTTATGAAGTATATTACTGTTTGTAATAAATTAATAAAATTAATTAATTAATTTCACTATTCTTAAGTACATTAATGCAACAGTGTTTCTGGGATGTATTTAACCTATATTTATACACACAGTTCTATGTTACCAGCAGTGCAAAACACAAAATAGTTATACCTAAAAAGAAAAAGAAAATAAAGTCACATTTTTACTCCGGCCACTTTCATTTGGGATATTAAAAGATGAAAGCTGACTTAGCAGCTTATTAACCCCAGTGTACGAGAAAAACATTTATTTAAGCAAAGCACGTCGCTGGATATGTTCAACTTTATGTCGTTCCTAGAAATATAAGGTCCAGAGGGTCGGGAAATCGTGTTGGAAAGCTAAGGAAATAGAAATAAAAGTGAGGTGTTTACGATTGTGGAAAAGTATTGTTGTAAATAGCTTATTTCGTATATGATTGCTTAGTTAAGTAAGTTTACATAATATTTTGTGTTCATATATTCGTCTTAGATGGCTTGCGACCCACTAAAATATTTTAACATAAATTTAAAGTAACTATATTAGGGGCGAGTCGACAACTCGCGGTGAGTCGTACGATGCCATTTTTTCCCCTAATATTTTCTATTAAAGGTGTTACTCTTAAAAATACCAAGTGATTTCGTGAGCGAAATCTGTTTAGGAAACTAATATCATTATAAATCCTTATTAATTTACTTTTACTTTGAAAATTACAATATCTACTAAACTATTTAACATAAATATGTTTATAAGTATTAACTACAACGCCTTTTATTTAGTTTTCACATAAAGGGAAGAAAAGTAGAGTACGGTCGCTATAAAAATATACTTTGCGCCATTGTAATAGAATCATCTATTTTTTCCGCACCTCGTATTGCATTGAATAGTGACTTTAAAATAATTGTAAGGTTTCCCTAAAAATACTCTTTTTTTAATGTTCATCCCCAAAGTGGCCATTCGAGTAAGTCGTGGTATCTAATGGTATGGTAGATGGTAAAATTAGTTAGGCATTCACAGGGACACACAAACAATATAGGTTATTGACGCGTAAAATAAACTGCCTTGAAGAATAACCATGATGGACAAACATCTATGTGATGAACATTTGTGTTTTTTTGAGTGTGGGTGTATTCAATGTCAAACATCAAGTGTTTATCACATAAATATTGGTCCTGGATGGGAATTGAACTCACGTCAATTGTAGTTCCACCAGATTACTACCAGAGACACAGAACTTTATTCTATTTAATTATAGCAAAAAAAAGGTTCAAGTAGCTTTGTGAAACTTTTATTTCACTAAAAATTTATTTTCCACTTTATCGTTTATTAGTAAAAATATTTTACAGTTTTAAAATATAAGGTTATACAATCATATGCATTTTTTATGCGTCTACATGATTTTTTAAATTAGGGATATTTATACTGTCAATTTAATTTTTGACGATTTATTTTGTGAAAAGTACACATAAGCTCAGGAATTGGAAAACAGTATTTTCTCGCCGCGTCTAACCTTACAATTGATGTCTCGTAATTGCAGTAGCACCAATTAGTGGTGTGCTGCTTTCGCTAATAACTAACTGTAACAATACCGACTGAGGCAAGTAGTGTTCCAGGATCTTGTACCTCTTACACAAGTAAATTTACATATTACGAGAGACCCACAGTCTGGTCCAGGTAAAAAGCTAGTGACAATACGGAAATCATCATAAACAAAGCGCAATTTTGATGATTTCCTCAGTAATGCCTTAAAAAATATATCTGAACCGGTACAAACATAAGTAACCAAAAATTGCCACTTTGGAGCTAAATTAAAAAAAATGCACAGGTACTTGTACATAGTATTCTTTTTTTTGGTAAAAAAAAATGCTTAAGAAAATCACAATTACCTAATTAAAATTCTCAACCTATGTATGTTTTACAACTCGATCAGGTAAATATATCTACGTTGCTCTTAAACAGCCATACTATGTGCAGGTAAAGCGGGTGCTAATTTCTCTTTTTTGTAAATTCTACTTTTATCAAAGCAACGGGCGCTTTGCTTGCGCTTTGTTTATGGATTATATAGAGGCGGTAATGACGCGCTTATTTTATGAAGTATGAATAAGAGCTGTATCGTTGTTCTTAACACAAACTACGTTTGCATTACATGCGGGCGATTACCTACAAGTACCTACAAGTACCTGCATACACAATTTACTATTAAAGCCCTGGCACATACTAAACAAACAGTGTTTAGTTCGCAATTTAGTGAAAACATAAAAATAATAGCTATCGTTTTTTCTTACCCATTTTGTACGAGATTCCCTTTATTACGTAAGAAACATCCTGGAGTAAAATTATACTTAGTCGAAACAGAAAATTTCCTGGTATTCCCTGATTAAGAGCATTTAGGGAATTTGATTAAGAAAGCACATGTTAGCGCAATTAGCTGCATGCAGTATTTTAGTCCCTTAATTTATTTACAGAAATACAGTAGGATGTTTCTTTGACTTCCTTCGATTTTATAGTGTTTTAACTGACTTCAAAAAGGAGATTATCAATTTGAATCGTATGTATGTATTCGGCTATCGCCATGGAACTGCTTTAGTTCGTTTAAGCTTGGTTATAATTATTACGCGGAATATTTTGAATTTTTCTGGATAGCCTATGTCCTATTCCAGGACCTAACCTATATGTGTTCTAAGTTTTATGCTGATCCGTCCAGTAGTTGAAGCGAGATTGAGTAACTAACGTCCATCTATCCATTTATCTATCCAGAAATACTTTTTCATTTATAATGGGTATGAGTAACATTGTCAGAATTACAGGCTTTTAAACTGATGTGCCAGATTTTATAAGTGTATGTATGTATGTTTGTCCACGTATTTCTCAGAAAATATTTATCGGATTTTAAAAATCCTTTTTTTATTGAATTAAGTATCGCTTTATATAAATCGGTTATGTGGTTTTTAAGATATGGACTGTTCATTGTTTACGAACCAACCCCGCATCTTACCTTTCTGCTACATTTTTGTCATTCGACTTCAAGGAAAAGAAAATACTTAGCTCAATGTTTTGTGTAGATTCGTAAAGTTTATTTTTTACTTTCCAGTGGCTTTTTGAAAGCGGTGTTTTTTCTAAATTTCTTTTTTATTTACAGAAAAGCAAAAAACAAATGTTATGCAAAAATATCACTATACAATCTTAAGTTAAGCATTATATTACCAGTGTAAAGCAGTACTAGTATATACCTTGTCTGTCATTTTTAAGCTGTCCTTGACTCGGTAGATATATTGACTTAAAAATATCTCAATTCTTTCTTTCTACGACTTAAGCATAATTTCGTAAATCTCTCTATACATATAAATAATTGTGACAGGGTAGAATAAAATTATTGAGCTCTTTTTCACTTGCATACATATTAAAATATAAAACTCTCAGCAGTAACTTTTATGGTGTTGTTGTTCCACTGCCAAGTTCTTAAATTAAATATTATTTACAAGTAAAGATTCACGATCAGTTGAATAAACAAACTTAGGTATCAAATTAACTGTTTAAAGACTGAAGCTTATGGTCCTTTCACGACAAAAGAGTTGTAAAGTTCCACATTTTTCTTTTACTTTAAATGTTTTATATGCACAAGTAATCAAAGTTCTCTTTGTAAACTAATCCTCATTTCTTCCATTTTGTTTTGTGCTCGTTAACTGAAGGAAGAATGTAAATTTGAACAGCCTTGTAGGAACTGAAGAAACCGATAGTACATGCAACCTGTAATCCATTTTATGCAACGATAAAGTAAAATTTGTACAACTTAGTAGCTTTTATCGCATGATATATTTTGCATATCGTGGTCGAACGAGCTGTCTCATTTACATAGAGTGTCGGTGCAAGTTGCCAACTTTGTGATTGTCGTCAAAACAACTGCATAACAACGGAAAGTTAAGCTTTGTAGGTGTCAACAGTGAACATTTTGAATACGAGCAAATATGTAATTATGGATGGATGGAGTTTCGGGTTCGGTTCTCAAAAACCTTAAAAAAAATTCTAAGACATGAGAATATGTATATCTTTTTATCCCCTAAATTCATAAATTGGGTCAAAATACTTTTTGAGGCCTATAAAAACGTCTCTTGTGCATTTTAACGCATAATTTTACTTATTCGGATAATCTTAAAAAAACATATTATTTTCTAATTCAGAATGACATACTTTTATCGAAATATTTAGGTTTAAAAAAAATAATTGTTTGGTAACGCAGTAGACATTATTTTTGAGGGGTCATGGGGATTGGTAACGCAGTAGTAATTTGAGTTCCAAATAAGACTTTTTTGTGATGAAAAACCTAGGAGGGTGGGAAATTCATAATAAACATTAAGGCCCGGTTAAGAACTAACTTCAAACTACTAGAATAATATTTCAAGACATTTACAATTTTGTAAAAGTGTTTTAAAATTTACATCTCTATTTTAGGCATTAAAAAGTATTTTGGCCCAAATACCAACTTAAAGTTATAAACGGTAAAATAAGTTCCTGACAAACTACAAGGAGTAACTCAGCTTGGGCCTACCCAAAAGGCTTTCCCGTAGGAAAGGTGCTAGGAAACACGTGTCGAGTTTTGTTAGCAAGGTGCTGAGTTAAGCATTTAAGTATATTTATAAATCTACTGTTTATAGGTTTATATTCATACTGGATTTTTCGGATCTAGATATTCATGTTACAGTAAATTCCAATTTAAAAAACCGGACAAGTACGAATCTGCCTAGCGAACCCAGTGTTCCGAAGAACCTTGAATGTAAATAGTTTGTCCCTTTTTTTTCAATTAACCCCCAAAGTCTGGCAAAAGTAAAAATTTTTTGTTAGAAAAAATTGTCACGGGCGACTGCAAATGTAAGTTTGTAGTCGATAAAAATATTTTTTTGTGATATAATTACTTACCTCGCCCATTCGCATGCGTGGCCAGTACTCGGTTGGGCTGACCGCCTAGTAGCACTTTTTTCTTAGCTCGTCTGAGCTTCAAAGGGGAACGCTAAGCCGTCAGTCCTAGCTATTTTTTCACAATACATACGTGATCAGTTTTTTCAATACTAACGCAAGCCGAGCAAGCGCGAAAATTTACAAAAAATTGTCTAAATTTTAAAGATCGTAGGATTTCAAAGATTTCGGGAATTCTTCTACGACATATATCGATATCCCCACCCTCTCTCTCTTCGGCCCCGAATGTATTCTAAGTCAACGATAAACTCATCCTTAAGGTTTTAATTTATTTAGATAGTGTCAAAATATGCAAGTTCCATTTAGAATCTTGATTTTTTTACTCCACTCCACAGTTCGTTGAAAAATCCGGATATAAATGTTGTTTCAACACCAATCCATTCTTTACCTGTTTTTTAAATGTCACATACTGAAATCTTTTATTGTGAGCCCATCAAGTAAATTTTCCATAGCCAAAATAAAGCTATACAAAGGTGTTCTGCACAGCATCGGATATATGTGTGTTTTTGGGACGCCATGTATGGGTATATACATATAATACATATATATGGTATAATACATATTAAAGATATTTTTTTTTTTTTTTTTTTTTTTTTTTTTTTTTTTCTGAGCTGACTATGCAGTTGGCTGTTGCAGCCATTACTGCTTCACCGGACTTTTGGGGCGAGACTCTGAAGGAGCCTCAGCCCATATAGCGCCCAAAGCTCAAGGGCTTCCCGCGGGGGAAGCCTCGGCTTGGGTTGTCGCTCTCGGGGGCGTCCCTTCGACCGGCGTGAGTCTCGAACCCGAAGGTGAGTCACCGCCAGGAGGGGAGTTCCCCGTTACGCGGGTGCGGTTGCGATTGAGTGGGGGCGAGAAGCGCCCCGGCACTCTTTGATACCTAGTGTATCCTTGTGGGCGCCGACGAACCCGGGGACGTCGGCGTCGTGTTTGGAGGGAGGCCCTATTCGGGGAGGTCGTAGAGACTAATCTCGCTATCCGGACAGCGAGATCGTCATCTGGGGACGTTAGTACGTGCCGAGGCCGCCTAACAATAGTTTTACGACCGTGACCGGGTCGATCGGGGGGACGATACGTTGTGGATTGCACAATTAAACGATTCGGATGATTTTGCGTACGCTCGAAAAAGCGGACTGCCAAGTCTTTAAAATATTGAGGAATCGTGGGAAGTTCGAAGTCTCTGTGTAGGTCCGCATTGCGAACGTACCAAGAGGCTCCAGTGGCCGCTGTGAGAAAGCGGTTTTGGAGGGTCTGGAGTTTGTGGAGATTGCGCTTGGACAGCGCAAAGACTACGCTAGCATAAGCTAGTATGGGGCGGATACAAGTTGTGTAAAGATTTAGCTTATTTCTAAGCGACATCTTACTATACTTGCCTATCATGGGATAGAGACGGCCGAGGACAAAAGCGGCTCGGTCTCTGACTATTTTGGTGTGAGCTTGGAAGTTCAAACGACTATCCATGGTCACACCGAGATATTTGGTCTTATTTTGCCAGGGAATGGCACGACCGAAAAGAGAAAGGGGAGAAGGCCGCGGAGGGCGGCCTAGGGTAAAAAGAACGGCAGAGCTTTTGTCGGGATTCACCTCGATTCTCCATTTCCGAAACCACTCGCCTAGGGCGGTGATAGCGGGTTGGAGTCTCTCAGTGATTCGACTCACTTGCCTATCTGTGGTATAGATAGCGGTATCGTCCGCAAAGAGGGCTAGGTTGGTACCTATCGTTTTAGGGATGTCGTTAGTGTACAGAAGGTACAAGATGGGGGCGAGCACGGACCCTTGCGGGACTCCTGCTTCTATGGGACGGGAGGAAGAGAGAGTGCCTTCGACTTTGTAGCGAAAGCTACGATTCGACAAATAGTCTCGTATGATGAGCACGAGACGATCTGGCAACTGAAAGTTGTACAGTTTAAAAATTAAACCGTTGTGCCAGACTTTGTCGAAAGCTTTCGCTACATCGAAGAAGACAGCGCCCGTGTGACGGGTCTTACCTAACGCTGGCTGAAAGCCAGTGAGAATATGTTCCGTTATGCGGAGGACTTGATGGACGCATGAGTGTTTGGCACGGAAGCCGAACTGCTCGTCTATTAAAATGCCTCTGGAGACTATAGCGTTCCGTAGGCGGGCGAGAAGGAGGCGTTCATAGAGTTTACCAAGGGCCTTTAGTAAACTTATGGGGCGATAGGAGGACGGCTCGGTACGAGCTTTACCTGGCTTATGGATGCCTATAACAATTGCATCTTTCCATTGAGATGGAAAGATGCAATGTTCCATAGCAGCGTTAAAGATCGCTACTAGGAGGCAGACAAGGGGCAGAGTGAGGCGCTTTAGGATATCGTTAGAGATACCGTCCGCACCGGGGGACTTACGGGGGCGTAGGTCTTTGATGACCTGTACGACTTCGTCGACAGTGACAGGGGGCAGGGGGTCTTGAGGAGGCAGAGAAGTTCTGCGCTCCACTTCGCCGTCTACCTCGCGCACGTGGTCGGGATCAAAGGGCTGTGTGCTTAAGGCACATTGGGCTTGGAGGCTAGACGCTAGGCAATCCGCTTTTTCGTCGTCATTGAACGCGGGAACGTTGTTGGGACGAGATAACGGAGGGAGAGAGTTTGCGGTTTCGGACTTTAGAGCTCTGGCTAAGTGCCAATAAGCTTGGTGAGAAGGAGAAATGTTCTCCATAAGATCACCGAAACGTTGGGCGCGAAGCTCAGCTACAGCGGTTCTTACACGGCGGTGTAAGTCGTTGAAGCGAGCTTTATTATCGATAGTGGTATTAAAGATATATAGTACATATGATATTTAATGTTCTTCTAGATGTAGTAGCAGTTTTTTACTAACAACGTTGAGACTTTTTTTCTTAAGCTGTTGTTGTTGAGTCTTGTACCTAGGGAAATAATTACAAATATATGCGTCTGAGAATCTGGTATCCGGAGTTCCCGGACGCTTTTCTGGTCCCAAAATCCTTGGATTGTAAAACCATAATCCCGGGATTATTGGGATTGATACAAAAATATGTCTTAAACAGAATAGTGGCATGTGAATCCTAAAATTACCACCACTGGCAGCATTTAATTTCACTTACACCCAGACAAAACTTTAATCATTTAATTGAAAGTTCTCCTAATCATACAGATTTAGAAAAATAAATATGAACTACAAAAGACTACTCTAAAGAAGTCACGCATAAAAACCAAAAAGTAATACTAAAATTAAAGGCAACTTTAATTTCAGGTCCATAATCTGAAAATAAACTTAATAACAATTTCTTTCACAAGAATATATACAAAAGAGAATTTTCTGCTGCGTTTGAATTGAAATGTTTTATATTCTGAAGTTATCAATTTCTGTTGTATAAGTTTGATTGAAATGATACTTATTTGTCCAACATATTGTAGTTGTTGTTATTGATAAATGAAAAACAATTTTTTGACTTAGTTTCAATGTTATTTTGTTAACAATCTTTAAGTAGCACATAATTTACCTGTTTGTTCTTTTTACTTATCTGCTAGTTAGTTAAGCCTAGTTTTTTTGCACCACCATCAACATTGTATATTAAGCATGTGATTAGCTGGTAGATAATGCTGAATAGCATTAAGCCCGCCACTGTACACTTTTGTTTCTGCAAAAAGAATAAGTAAATAAAATAATTTGTTTAAATCCAAAAAAATTAAACAATATCGCTTTTTTTTATATTACCTTATATTACACCTTACTTTGAGTTAATTACTAACATTTTATATATAAGTAATGTCTAATTATTACTGTCCAATACCAAAACTCTCGTAGGTCATCGTGTCGAAGAAAGACAATTGGTATAAATCGCGCCACGTAAGTTGAACCTGCGCAGTAACACATTTTTGGTTCGTTAGTACATTCGACCGTACTGCACCTGCGCAGACGGCCGCCATTTTAGTTCAACTTACGTGGCGCGGATTATACCATATTACAAACCCAGTTTAGTTTGGCATCCAATGTCTCTCAAGTATAAAGTACGTACATTATCTGCCCTCTGTAAAATATTTCTTATACCTATGCTTGTAAGAGAGTTAAACCATTTATTTATTTTTATTTTTATTTCATAGTGTAAAAAAACAGTTTATTGTCTAAAAAATATATCTAATCTAGTACATAATGTGGTGCCGCTAAGAAAGGTTATGTAAATTTTGCATGTATATTACTTACCTATATTGCTTTTAATAAAAATAAAAAACAATTCTGTTTATTTCTTATATTTTGATGTACAAAATAAAATAAACGGAATCAGCCGTGAATACTAAAAGGTTTCCATTTGTTTACAAATATCATTTTTCACAAAAACATTACGTCAAGCCATAAATAGAAAGTCGCACCCAGGGAAATGAAAACGGAATTCAAACTGACAAGGCTCTCACTGAAATAGTATTGAATTTAAGTGTTTTGTAATAAACTTTTGTTTTTTGCGTATTATATTAAAGTACTACCTTTTGTACGCGATTCCGCCTGCCCTAAATTAGTTTATCGGTGTAGGATAACAAAGGCAACTCCTCAATTAAAGAAAAAAAAACGACTCAGACTTGACTTTTACAAGTTACCCATGACCTTCCCCGGGACTCCAACTATCTCCATGCCAAATTTCATCTTAATTAGTACAGCAGTTTAAGTGTGAAGAGGCAACAGACAGACTGACAGAGTTACTTTCGCGTTTATAATATTTATGTGGATTTCATATTGTAGAAATTAAACACATAATTATACTCTCCCCCTCCCCCTGTACGTTTGTTCTGTCCCTGGCTTGTCATTAAACATATTACTTTAAAGCCTAAAAAATACTAAATTGCGAAAGAAACTCTGTCTGTAACCTCTTAAACCGCTGTACCGAAAAAGATGAAGTTCGAAATGGAGATAGTTTGAGTCCCGGGAAGGACATATATACATTCAAATGAATAGTATTTAAGTAACTAAATATCACGTTATATTTCATTTATTAATTCATGTGTGTTTTGTTGTCCTTTAATTTACAGATACAGTACACTACAATACTACAAATATTCTCATTTATAGATAGTGTGAAAATTCCATAATGCAATTCCAGCGGACCAAGCTTCAGAGCTCCGAATAAATACATAGTTAATGTGTTTACTTTGCTCAAATCAGACTGGAAACAGACTGATACTTTCAAATGTGAGTCCATTTTTTCCCAAATTATTTCTACAGAAAGGTTCGAATATATATATTATAATATTTTTTTATGTATTTTTTTGCTAAGCCAGTATCATTTTAAATTGTGTGTGTATTTTTGTTCAATAACTAGATTCACATCTAAATATTTTCATTAAGGTAACTATATTTTCGTCATAAACTACAGCAGTTTTGAACACCAAATTTGTGTAGGTATTTTGATGTAGTATTAATATGTATTTATATAGTAAATCATTGTCATATAATAATTAGAAAAAAATAATAATATCTGCGAATGTCAACCATATAAAATAAACGGAATAGATGACAAATGGTAAAGAAAAAAATTTAAAACTTATTAATATGCTAGTAATTAATATGCTTTTAGTAATAATACAAATATTTTGAGGCATAGCCATACAAAAAACACAAACCCAAAGTGTGAACTACAATATTTGAAATTAAAAAAAGAAGAGCACTAACAGTAGAAAGAGCTGGAAACTATATTTAACTATTTGGATGGAAATTATTTTTCGAAAAATAAATTGAAAATTGCGTTTATAAGACTGAAATGGAAAAAACATTATTACAAATTGCAATTTCTGCATTTCGGAAACTAAATTCTAAATTTCTTATTATATTTTTATCTTTTTGTATTTAATTTATCGACTTACAAAGAACCCGTAGCAAAAAATAATTACCTAGTGAAATATTAGACACATACTCAACCTAAGCAGGAAATTTCCGGATTTCCCCTTATTTATAGCGCGGCTGGTTCGTGATTAAGGAAGTAAACGTCTGCGCAATTAGCTGCGTCCGGGAATTTGTCTTTTTCTTATCAGAATATTTGTTCCACCAGCAACCGACCTTTGAGATAGCGAAATAGTTTCTATAACTCAAATGATCATCATAGAATAACTGTGTTTAATTTGGTTTTAAACAATAATCATTTAGTTCTGTAAACTTGTATTTTAGGTTTAATTGCCTAAGGTATTAAACTAAATTAATTTTATGAGGTACCTACTTCAAGATTACTGGGTGGATCTGTATCTGTTGTAACTAAAATACTATAATTGAGCTTTTCTAAAGAGAAAATGTTGCCATCCTCAGAAACAGCATTTTTGTGGTTAATTTTGGTTTACTTAAAATCAATTCAAATATCAATTTTTACAATCTGAGTAACAATCTTTACTAAAATCACTGAGAACCGTCACCCAAGAACCTTTCATTCACATCGAGTATCAGATTTACAAGCAATGTAAATCCTGAAATGAATTTTCAGTTTTCTGACTATTTTACTTATCTGCGTCAGTGACTTTGGTTCTTTGATAAATTTCCTTATTTCAAGTTATATTGCGCAAAGAATCATCCATCAAAGCTTCCTTCATACCTTGCCAAGATTTGAGATATTGAAATGTAAGACCAATGGTTTGAGACGTAAGCGATTACTTTCAGTACAAAATTGTCGGCTTCGTAGCTTAGTGAGTAATGGTCATTACTACAGTGACTGCTTAATCGAGGGGCGTGGGTTCGATTCTCGCTTGACACAAACTTTTATTATTGTTTTTTGTCTTCAGAATTGGTATTTTCTATGTATAATATGTATGTTTTTACAAAAAAAGTGTACATAAATGTATTTGTATTCGTTGTTTGGTATCAATAGCACAAGCTTCGTTTAGTTTGAACCATACGGCACTGTGTGTAATGTCCAAAAATATTTTATATTATTATTAAAAAAAACAAACAAACAAACACTCTATGTATAGGTACAAATAACTTTTAAGGCGGGAAGCCTTTTTCTTTCTGGTTTAAAAAGCCTAAAACATAAGTAAGATTAGGAGGAGGTGGAGGAGAATAAGGAAGAAGAAAAAGTTTGGCTGTTTTGGGCTCCTTTGTGTTGACTGCAAACTTAACTTATCAAATAATATCCACACAATTTAATTGAAGACAGTTGACTCTTAAAACTGACGGCAAGTAGTCTGAACGGGACAAAATGGTTCGGAAACGAGATACGAGCGCCTCATGCAGCGAGCTTTTTGTTCATGATGCTCATTTTACTTGTTCAAGTTTCTCAACGTTTTCTTCAGTTCAGGTAAAACGATAAATGTTAAGACAGAATTTTCTCCTCTTTTCGCATGTAAAGATAATGTAAGCATTATTTCTCACTTGTCTTGTTTTCTTGAGGATTTGTGTGTTGTCACGAATTTTATCAACAGGCTTTAGAAGAATAACTAAGATGATTTGTATGTTGCATTTTATTTGTATTATTTCAGAAATAAATAATGACTTTAACGTTTAGAAAACGGTAGGACTAAATTTTGCGAAATCTTTTGCTTTTAAAGATTGAAGATAAAGTTTTAACTGAAGTTAACTTTGTGTTTAAAGGGATCATCTTATCAATTAAATAAATAGGGTTCCTAAAAAAGGCAGAGACTAGAGTTTTAGAGGGTCGCGAATGCCCGAGTAAAGCCTTTGGGTGACTGTTTAACATCAGGCAGGTCGGTTGTTTATTTTTAGCGGTATGAAATCGGCTTACAACTGGCTTAGATATGGCTTTAATAAGAAGGAAAATAAATAAAAAGGATCAATAATATACTTACGTAGACAAATATACATATATACTTACATTGGCAGGTTTTCTTCGAACATGTTTTTCCAAAACATGATATGTGCATGCTACTTAAGGAACTTTGGCGTTTTCTAACAAAGCCGCTTTTGTATATTTAACCGAAGGCACTTATGTAAAAGTTACTTAACAAAATTTTGTATAGAATACTTAATGAAATTTTCTATTAAATGCACTTATGTACATTTAACAGTCTTTTCTTTAGTATACCTATCAATTCTACTTAAGGAACCTTGGTGAACTTTAGTACCAATTGCACTTTCAAACTTACAACCGTATTTTATCGGGTCAACTCAATCACTTTCAGTTTAGTAATTGCAATTAAATAATTAAGTAATATTTACTGGCCTAAAGCGGGACTTGACCTGAATGAAGAATGTAATTTCTACATGATTCACTCTTGTAACTTTTACGAAAGTTACTTTGACGTTCAATTTTACTGGCAGTATGGTTATGCTATCAATCAATCAATCAAAGCAACTATCCCGTCCAGGTAGCCTGTTTGGCTGCTCGGTGAAGTGTTAATCAAAATTTAAATCCTGTATATATGCAAGTGAGCTTGAAAAAGTTGATATTCGGGATGTTTGACGTCATCCATGTGTAGGTAGACTACAAAATAAAACTGTGGTTTTTAAGTTTTGTCGTAGATATAACTTAAGAAATTTGTAACCTTAATATAAAGTTTTGGTAAATAAAACAAACAGATTTCGACAGAGGGTTTACGTGATATTTAAGTAAAAGATACAAAACGATTTCGTAACATTTAGATATATTTGTCGTTTTTAGTTAAGTTATATATGCAAAACTGTTTCTTAGTTTTGACCATATGTCTAGTAGCAATAACTAAACCATTAAATGTTACATTTTTGTTAAACTGATGTTTTAGATATAACCAAAGATTTTTGTAAGCTTAACGTGAAGTTTTGGTAAACAAAACAAACAGATTTTATAAAATTTACAAAATATGTTTGTTGTTTTTTTGTTTAGTAATATTCGCAAAACTGTATCTTGGTTTCAACTATATGTCTTGTAGCAATTACTAAACCGTTCATTGTAACGTTTTTTTTAAAAAAAGTTTTTTTGTAGACATAACCAAAGATATTAGTAAGCTTTACGTGATATATTAGTACAAGAAACAAAACGATTTCGTGAAATCTAGATATGTTTGTCGTTTTTGGTTAAGTAATATTCGCAAAACTGTTAATTAGTTTTGAACATATGTCTAGTAGCAATCACTAAACCTTTTAATCTTACATTTTTGTTAAACTGATGTTGTAGATATAACTAAAGATATTTGTAAGCTTAATGTGAAGTTTTGGTAAATAAAACAAACAGATTTCATAAAATGTACAGGATATGTTTGTTGTTTTTGGTTTAGTAATATTCGCAAAACTGTATCTTGGTTTCAGCTACATGTCTTGTAGCAATCAGTTAAACATCAGTTGTAACGTATTTGTAAGCTTTACGTGATATTTTATTAAAAGAAACAAAAAGATTTCGTAAAATTTACTAGATATGTTTGTCGTTTTTGGTTTAGTAATATTCACAAAACAGTTTCTTTGTTTAAACCGTATGTCTAGTAGCAATCACTAAACCATTAAATGTTACATTTTTACTAAAGTTATGTTGTAAATATAACTAAAGACACTAGTAGACTCAGCGTAGATTACTAGTAAATAAAACTAAAGTATATAATACAATTTGCTAACTAGAAACTTTTTAGGTTCTGTTTAATTTACAATACTGTTTGGTTGTTTTAACTATAAATTTAGTTGCTATTTCAAGACTATCGTAATAAAACTTAATATTGATCTCAACCATTTAAGTTTTGTTAATTTAACCACTAAGTTAAGAGATCATTACCAAAGTTTCCGTATAAATCTGCCAACCAAGGCCAGTTTGGTAATTCCGACAAAACTTTTTTTTCAGTGTAGGTAACCGATCCACACGTCAATGGTTACCCATACCAATTCAGCTATGTCCAAAATTCCGTACCTCTCTCATGGTTTCTGGATTCTTATGGAGCCTTACCCGTTGGTCGCTCACGCTTTTGCAGTGTAAGATCACGTGAGAAAGTGTCTCCTCTTTCATGAAGCCCCTGTCAATTACGCCGATGTTGACAAAATGTTTGTTTAGTAGGGAGTGACTTGTTATTACGCTACATATACAGCGTAGGTTTTCAGTCATATGTGATAGTATATGACTATTGTGCTATTCTAAAAATATTACATACATACGGTTCGAATTGATTACCTCATTTTTTAAAGTCGTTTAATTAGTAGGTAAGTAAAATAGACTAACGTATTAATTTAAGTGACTCATCTAATGTGTCATTTCGCAAAAACGTTTTGAATGTACTAAACAAATATTTTTTATTTATTTTTTCTTGTTCATTAATCTTGTTTAATACATTTATTAGTAAGGTTTCCGTAGAATAAGAATTAGGTATTGCAAATATATAAAAAAAGTTAACCGATTTGTTCAAATCAATTGTTGTTGAAAGTATTTATGACGCTTTACTTACTAATTTGGTTTTTTCAGATTTTGTAAAATTTAATTAAAATCTTAACGGCGAAAAAATATATGGCTGTGTGCCGAACGAACAGATGTGAGGATACTATAAGGTTTTTTTTTTCTTTTTAGCTAAGAAAACTAAAACAATACTTAATATATACAAAGATAGATAAAGATAATCAAAATAGTGGGCATGTAGATGAACGACTCCCAAAATGTACGTAAATAGACAATTTGTATACAAAATTATACTAAGCGATCCGCTGTAACGCACCGAAAGACAGATAGACAGACAACAGAAGTACGGAACCCTAGAATCTTCTTTTCGTTTACCATTAACCTAAACCAATAAGAATACAATAAAGTGGAATTATTTTTTCTATAGACTTAATCAGTGTTAGTACCTTTTTTTATTGATAAATAATCAAAGACAACGACAGCAATCACAAAATTATTCACGGTTAATTAACTAAATTACCAATAACCTTTCACTCAAAAACGTCAATGTTAGAACTAATTTGTGAAACAAGGTCATTGCCGTGAAATACGCATTTTTACTTTTAAACAATCTGAAGGAGTCGGAAAGGGGTACATTTACACAGGACTCTTTAGACCACACTCCACAGTTGAGGAGTTGGCGGATGTTATAGAGTTTTTAAGCCACTCATACGTAAACTCACTACGCCGAACGACTGACTATTAATATCAAGAACATTATTTTGTGTTTGTCTTGAGTCTTGGTGTAAAAAGTATATATATATTATATATATTGTATATATATAGTATATATTGACCCAATCTCATTTTTAAAAATGTTCAGACTGGTAAAAACCTAACTAGTTCTCAACTAATAAAATAAATTATGAAAGATTAAAGATATAATTATATTCTTTATAAAACGCATAAATATAATAAACGTATATCTTTATTAAATTATTAATTAAATTAAATATAAAGAAAAGTCTTGGCTTGTTAAATTTGTGTCGTACTGGTGTAATTTATTTTCTATGCTAAAAGTATCTCGTTTATATGCATGGTTTGATGTATTTTAGATTTTTCAGATGTTAATGAGGTGTTTTTTTGTGTTATGCGGAATTGCAATGATAAATATTTGCTGTGAATGTTGTGATTGCTTTTTCTGTCAAGACCATGGTTGCTTCTTTAATCGCATAGAAAATCTGTAAATTTCCTTGATTGGCTTAGGCCTAGCAACACTATCTTATGTTCAATAGTTTACCAACATGGCTGCATAGTGCTATTGTAACACGCGTTTGATTGGGCATTTTTTTGATTTGGTCGAGCATACTACGTCAAAAACGTGGTTACAATATCCGAGGTAATTGTTCATATTTACTTTTTATAATTGCATGTAGTAGTTGAGCAGCATTATTCGCATGTCGTATAAATTAACGAATAAAATAGACTTAACAGATTTAAGGTTATGCGCGCCACGGTTTAAATTTGTCACAACCATAGGAGTCACGACCATAAATAAAATATTTGACATATTTCCTTTATAATAGGAATTAAATCGATATCATAGTAACAAGTAAAAAAAATATTCATTACACTAAAAAAAAAGGATGACCCATATATCTAATAGTAAGTAAGTACTTGCATCCGTTGCCTGGTCTGCTTTGATTAGTTCGGAATGAAATGGCGCCGTGAGTAATGTCTAAAATATTTATACTTATTTATTTTCGTTAATTCTATTCTATCTATGAGGTATCTTTATTTGGAATGTGCTTAATTAAGTATTAATCAACTATCTCAATATACAAAACCAACACATTTTCTTACTTCACTCTAGATTCCATTCGAATCTTTATTCATTTCTAATAATATTAATGAGACCACCTTAAAACTTAACCTTTTTACTTTAAAAAAGCGTCATATATAAGTCGGTTCAACAATGCCTGTGTGCAAAAAAGAACCAAATTGAGAACCTCGACCTTCTTTTTAAGAAGTACACTAGAAAAAAAGTGTACCGGTAAGAGTACAGTACAGTTCAGTACTTTTACCCTGTCCGTCTGTGGGTCATCCCCGATTAGGTGAAATAAAACTATTAAAACAATTTCTTCTATTTTCAAACTTACTTTTCCACTTATAAAAACTTTTTATGGTGGTTTAATTAACTTCATCGATACAAATGACGTTTTAGTAAACGATTACTATGTTAATTACTTTTACAAAGAAGTAGTTAGTGATGCCACTGCCGCAGTGATGAGTTTTTTTTTTTGGACGAACACACGTATCAATAACAACATTTTTACAACCTAAAAACTATAAAACATTTTCTACTATTTTCAAACTAACTTTCCGACTTATAAAAACTTTTCACGGTGCTTTAATTAACCTCATCGATACAAATGACGTATTGGTAAACGATTACCATGCTAAATACCTTTACAAGGAAATAGTTAGTCAAGAAACTGCCACAGTGATACGTGTTGTTTTTGAACGAACACACGTATCAATAACGACATTTTTACAATTTTAAATGCTAATTTCTTTGTGATTAATAACAATTGATTAAAATAGTGATAATGTCTCTGAAGCTGGTGGACCTTTCACAAGCAGATTTGCAGTGTATTGAGAACTTTCTAGGTTCATTTGATTATGTATTTTCGGACTGTGATGGTAAATATAACTAAATATTATTCTATCAAAAATATATCTACGTACCGTGAGTGAATTGAAAAGAGGTTTTCATAAATATTTATAAAATATAAGCGGTGCAACATGATTACTTCTGCTAAAAGAATGTTTCTCCTGAAACTCGCAAGTATTATAAAATTTATCCTATGGGTTTTATCAGGAAAAGGTTTATCTGTTTGCTAAATTTCATCATGTCCCTTCAGTGATTTTTAACTATTAGGTAACTAATATCCAAACTTTTAAATGCATAATTTTTTACTAGATCAAATACTTCCATAGTCACATATTACCAAACGTAGATTGACATGACCCTGGAGAAAATGATCTGTTAATAAACCGGGATCTAAAGTCTCTCACATGGAATTTTAAGTAGATTTTGGTGGTAAACCGAACAAAGAAATAGTTTTTTTTTTTATGTACTTTTTAAGGATTTGAGGACAAGGTTTTAGCAGTTCCTGTAATATGTGACAATGATAAATTGCTAACCCTAAGCAAGCAATGACTCACATCGTAAATATTCACACTAAAATACCCACTTAGAACTGAACGGTAACAGGAAAATAGCACAAGATATTTGAATATAAATAGATTACTATGCTTGGCACGTGCATGAATAACTCAACCAGGGGTATCACTAATCACTCGCGCGTTGCTGACCCTTCAAAAATCCAATAACTTTTTTCTTGAAGAACCCCATACTGTAATCCTTAAAGAAAACCTAGGCAGGGAGCTCATTCCACAACACAAGCGTAAAAGAATTTTTCAAATCGGTCTAGTAGTTTCGGAGCCTATTCAAAACAAACAAACAAACAAACGATCAAGCTTATATTTATTACATATATTATAGTTTTTAGATATATCTAACTCACTATTAAAACTTTTTTTTTTATTATAAAAGCTAGGATATTGAAAATTGGCAGGTACTTAGAAAATAAAAAAAAGTATCAGAAAAGGGTTTATTGTTAAAGAATTACTAGTATATTTGATATTCCTAGTAACAATCTATGGCAAAGACGTGATACAGTTTTCATATTCGAATAATTACAAAAATTGCAACGGTAATATTTAATAAAAATCACTATGATGTGCACGTACCAAAAAACTCAAGTTCGTATATAAAATATTTCTTGTAAATAGAAGCAAAACAAACATAACTTTTTTTAAAAAAAACAGGCTAAGTGCGTGTTTTACTCGCATTAATTTTGTGTTAATAAATGATTGCAGATATACTATTTTCTGCAATTAAATTTTTGCTCGCATAATTTGAAATTTTAGAATCACGGTTAAAATTAAAAGGAGCGGAAGAAAATATATACATTCTGAAGTTAATATTTAGCAAAGTATTTACTTGAGGATAAAACGATCTATCTAAAGACAGCCCACACAGTGGTGCGCGAAAAAAAAACATTTCTCAACTCTATATGAGCAGAGCTACTATTCAAAACAATTTTTCTTAATATTATTTCAAAACTATGCTGTGGTTTATAAAAAAAATTATGCAAAATGACGTCGGAATCGGTCGGTAGACAGATGTTAGAATACGGACGAGCGGACAGATTAGGTTTTTGTTTTTAACATTTAATTTTAGTTACTAAACCATAAAAACCGGCCTAGTGCGAGATGGACTCGGGCAGTAAGGGTTCCGTACATACTACCATTTACGTAATTTACATACACAAACAAGTGTGCCGCTCAGCGGTCACCCATCCAAGTACTGATCAAGCTCGACTTTGTTTAACTTTGAATATCGTTTCCAACAAAAAAATGTGTTACTGTTTCTTTAATAATAAGCTCGATGGAAAAGCTGTACCAGTAATTTCAAATAATAATGGCTTGGGCACGTCTCACTCTTGGCCGGTTTTTATTATTTGTTCTTATACTTTAGAGTTCACACTATTCTTCACTGCAAATTTGAAGTTTGTATATATTACTGTTTTTACGATAGAATAAAAACAACGAAAATGTGTTGCTTGTATGAGGACCCCACTTAAATTTTAACTTTTTATATAATTCATACACATAACACACATTCTGTGAACAATTCAGGTTTCTACCTATTGTCGGTCTAAAAGATAGAGCCTTTTAATGGTTGGACAGACAGACGGACAGATAGACAGACAAAGAGCCTATGATTAGTAATAGGGCTCCGCTGGCACCCTCTGGGTACCGAACCCAAAAACGACTCTACCATAGTACAAGCAATGTCTAGTTAGTCGATTGTAAGCAGGTATTTAAAATTAATTATGGAACCCTAAAAACGCGAAACATAATTTTACAGTTCTAAGTATGCAGAGTATGTACCCTTTTTTTCTACCTTCCTTACCAGCTTACACATTGGGGACAAATGTGTGTTGTGTGTGTGTGTGTGTTGAGGTAAGGCCTTCTCTAGCGATTTGGGCCATAGTCCACCAGGCGGACCGTGTCCAGGTTGTATGGATTTCATATATACGTCTTTCGACGCAGTTTTCCTCATGATGGTTTCCTTCACTGAAAATCCAGTGGTATAAACAACTGTACTTTGAGAAATTAAGTAAAAGAACGACCGGAAAATCCGTTCCACTCAAAACGCGAGGCAGACTCCGAAACCACCGACTCCTAATTGTCTCGCAATAAATTGAGTCCGAATTCAAACAATATTTTTCATCTCACTGGCTCAAGTGAGCCTTTACTTTATCGTTTTAAATCTGAGTGGAAAAGCCTACTTTATCTACTCGCGCGCAAAAGGTTTTTTTTAATTTCTACAAATACAAACATAATGAAACGAAATGCGGTTCGTCCTTACTACTTTATACATTAGTGATCCGTTAATAACACTTTAGTTTAATTTTTGATACTATTTCATTAAAGATAATGTTTTGTTTCATTTTATTTAATAGATAATTTATTGCAGTTTGTTAAATTATCAAATACGAGAAGAATAGATAGGTTTTAAGTATAATTTTTGTTGTAAGAAATTTAAAATTGGCATGGTTATAATTTAAACCACACCTTAAAAAAATAAATAAAAAGAAACATTTATTTGGAATTAAGTAGTAGGTGCATTATTTTGTTTGTTTTTACTATAAATATATTAGTTTCACTACATAAACTTAAAGTAAAAATTAAAAAAAACATGAGTCACTCTACCAGTGACGTAAAATACCTAAGTATACCTGCGAAAAATAGGTGAGTACCTCTGAGCGTGTAATCTCTTGACTACATGCAGACATCTAAAAGGCTTTTTAGATGTGATTTGTGTCATGGCTTAGAATCCCTCTCTATGCTCAGGATTCATTTTTGAACCACTCGCTTCGCTTGCGGATTTAATCTTTAAATCCTTCGCTTGCTCGGTATTCAATATAGGGGGGAGGGGGGGGGGGCACATTGATGCACGGGGCACATTTATACAGTACCTATATTTAAAAACTGAAAAACACTACGCAGTCTGGCACGTCACTAGAACGCTGAAGTACATGCGCGAGAATGACAGTTGTGACGCCAGTCGCCACTAGTTCGTCATTGGCCTTCAAACGTGTTTATGCTGCTGCCAACTAAAATTTCAGCCGATTTGTGATCGTGTCTCAGCACCGTCTTATTAGTTTTTTTTTTGTATTAAGTAAATATATTTAAAAGTGTTTTTAAATATTTTTTTTAATACAATATTAATAAATAATTTTAAAAATTAGGTGTTTGTGGAAAAAGTCCACTTTGATTCAGTAAGGTGCGGGGTACAATGATACGTATTATTGATATGAGGTTTTATTACGTTATAATATATTTGCATTTACCACGTTCAAGTTTAATGTCTGATTACTGAGTAGTTAGGTATATAACTAATTTGATAATTAAGATAAAGTCTAGTTAGATGATGACAATATTGTTTTCTTCTTTATTTTCTTTAAGAAACGTAAGAGACTGATTGTAAGTAATGTTTACACGCTTAATAAAGTATTTTATGATCTCAATTAATAATATGGTTTATTTGTTAATTTTAAGTAATTAAACAATTTAGGTTATGGTATATATTGCAGTTTTCATGGATTTTAAATAAGCATCAAATTGCCCAACCCTTATGTATCAAAGTACCCCTCTGGTGGGGTACATTGATGCAAAAACGTTTTTATATTAAAATCAGTATATCTCTATACCTAATTACTTTTAGCGGCTATTTCGTAACCAAAATGTAAACTGACATCTTGGCCAATGCACACGTCAAAATAAATATCCAAATATGATGCTTTTTGTCCATTAAAAAAGAGGTTAAATTTTTGTGCATCAATGTGACGACCCTCCCCCTAAGCACTCACGCCACATAGCAACATTCCAGCCGTGCATAACAAAAAAAATATTATCATTGAATATATTCATCTTTTTTTTTTTTTATTCAACTACATTTTAAAATATTAACATTTAAAAAATCATGTGGGTGCATATGCATACGCAATTGTAACCGGTCTAACCAGAGTTAATTAGAATTATATTAATTAAAAATATTTGTAAGATAATGTGTATGCTACTTTTCCTTAGTCAATAAGTTTATAATTGTTACTAACACCATATGGATATTTTAGTCCGAAATAAATGTTTTGATTGATTTATGGATTTGGAGGGAAATAAGCTACATTTTCAGTACATTTGTAAAAATATATATTTTTTATTGCAAAAGAGCTATGTACCTACTTAACCTAAATTTCAGCAGATTGGTTACTTATACGATGAAGACAGATAAGAAAATATTTTTCCAAATTCAATCCCACCAGGGGGCTTATTGCAATTAGCATTCATATAAAAGGCAAATACTCCATCGTATCGGTTTTTTATGTAATGTCTTAATAACATACGTAATATCTCTATCCTAACTAAATACTGATACTCCTTATATTTTTTTACTAAGATCTTAATCTTATTACGATTGAATAATTAACTCGTCATGACTAATCACGTGTCAGGTTCATTATCGTGCTATCATAGTTATCGCTATCGCAGTGAGTCGCAGTCGCAAACTAACCTTCGTAATGAGTACACGTATCTGATTGCTTACTTACATATTTATTTATTGAAATATAAAGTGACAATGTTTTCCAACCCTGTTAATCTTTTAGAAGCAAATGCTGAGTGTATCAAAGAGTTTGTGGATTCATTCGATTATATATTATCAGATTGTGATGGTAAATATGATTGTTTTTTTCGTTAACTATTCGAATTTAAGTATTTAAGATTTTTTATTTTGATTAAGTGTTACTGTTTAGTAGGAAAAAACACTGCTTTAATTTGGGCCCTGGAATCTAAATGCATATTAGAAACCAGCTGGTTCCTAATGGTGTACGCACGCGATCTTATATTTCCCATCGTATCGAATCTGAAAGTCCCATACAAACTTTTTACTGATATTTTATCCTCATAGGGTTTAATTTTTAAAAAATGCCGAATCACAAATTTTTTTATCAGCAAATGGTAGTCTACCAATTACCAATTTTTATGGTTTAATTTACAAAAATAACCGGTTTTTTATACAAAGTTTCATGTCCTATTTTACCCGCTAGGGGATGACTTTCCAAAAACGGTAAAACACGTAATTTTTATTATTATTATTATTATTACCACGTTTCATTAAGTTACTTTCTGATGAGTATGTCTGTCATTCCGGGTGGAATCTTGCAACGGTTTTTTTTAAATACTTCCTGTAATCCGCTCATGCTGCAATTTTACAGCCTCAGTTCAGATAACAATTCAATAATACGGTAGATCTAATATGGCCGCCACCACAAAATGGCGGACTACCTGTTTCAATAAATACCCCTCGACATGGGTATCAAATGAAAGAGTAAGATGAGTAAAAAACAATGGCACTTGTAATTTCATTCAAAATGGTGGATATAACAATATACCGAAACACTCGCTTCTTCACAACCCCTTCGACATGGGTATCAAATGAAAGGTTTGTTTTGACTAGCAGGATACGTTAAGATATGTGATGTTATTCTAAATCTAAAATGGCGGATTACCGGTTGCCACGACAAAATAGCGGACTATTTGTTTCTTTAAATACCCCTTCACATTAGTATCGAATGAAAGTGTATGATGAGCAGATAACAATAATTATAGTAATGACGGGCGGTACTGATAAAAAAAAAACTTGGACTCCCGAACCGTGGGTTCCGTACCACCATTTACGTAATTTACAAACAAATACATAAAGTGTGCCGATAAGCGGTCACCCATCCAATTACTGTCGCTCGACGTAGCTCAACTTTGAATATCGTTTCCAATAAACAAATACAAATAAAAAGTGCGCCGATTAGCGGACACCTATCCAATCACTGACCAAGCTTGATATTGTATGTAACGCGGGCGGTACAGAAATTACAAAGTACAGAGGCTTCGATTCGTTGCTAGATCTGACTATAACAAACAGACTGACAGACAGGTACGTACATAAGAAAACGAAAAAGAAACTAAATATTTAATGTAGATTTAAAAAGATAATCTAAAAACCATGTTTAAATGCACCTAAAAAGAATAAATAATCGTCTGGGTGTCTTGATTACACAAGAGGAAATTCACACATAAAACACAAACCACCACCACATATATGCTTACAATTGAACAAAACAATTAAACCTATTTTCAAGGATTTAAATAAAAAAATTAAGGACCATGTTATTTTATATACTTGTATATAAAAAAATATAAAGTAGATTATGTGGCGACGGATGAACGTGTCAAATTTTGAAAAACAAAATCATCGGAATTCTCCGACGACAACATAATATAAATTCTAATTTTGAACTTTAAGGTCAAATACCAATTTTTATGAATTTGGCTTCGAGATTAACGGATTTGTATACAAATATAAAATTCCCCAATTTTACCCCTTTAGGGAATAAATTTTGCAAAATCTTTTTTAAGGCCTCTCAACTGCGTCCACTGAGAAGGTTGAAATTGAAGAACATTTCGGTACATTTTAAAAAAGTGACACTGCTGTGGCTTAACCTTTATTATTCGTTGTTAATAACAACAATGTTAACTCTATAAATCCCACTGAGTAAAATTAGCAGTAACTTGGTATAATTTGAAAATAATGACTCGGCTGCCAAAACAGATTTACTGACCACTTTTCTTGCAATTACTAAAATAGATTTACTTAGTTGTGGTTACCTATTTGCTTGTATACGGGAGCCTTACTCTTCGGTTACAGTCAATATTTTACACATATAAATGTGGCTCCATCAATCTAGTGTGTTGTGCTTACCGATTTACTTGTGTGAGGTAGACAACCTACTTGATTATATTAAATTGTTTCACTTGGTTACCACAGCCAAACTAGTTGGTTATAATTACTCATTTACTTTTGGTTCAATGTCATCACGTGGCAGAATAGTTTCTGCATAATATTTAATGTACTAACTATAGTTATTCATTCAGTTACTTACCCCATTTAAATTTGCTGTGCCTGCAGATATGTATGTGTGTATTAACAAAAACACAAAATTCTTAAGAAATCACAATAACGACATTATGATGCGTTGAAAAATCCAAGGCCCGCCATCTTTTGACAATAAAGCTTAGTAGGTATTATATGCACAACCACAACATTAGAATACATAATTAATAATAATATACCACAAGAATTAACTGTTTACACTTGTGGTTACACAAATGATTAAAACGATATTTTTTTTTTAATTCTAGAAGTCGTTTGGAGACATTGTGATGAAAAATATTTAAAAAATAAAGAAGAAGGATTTTCAAAGGTCTTCTTTTATTAAATTGTAACAACGTATTAAGAGGGTTCCTGAAGTCTATTAGCGCCACCAATTGATATTTTTATTTTCCTCTTTGTGCAAAGTTAATTGTGATTCTAGAGAAATATTCAACTAGTTAGTTAGTTATAAGCTATTTATGAACGTATCGTACTGTTTCTAGGTTAAAACTATAAGTGCCCCCTTTTTAGCAGATATACTATAACCAACTCGCAGTTTCATTCTAGAAACAACAATACATTCTCAAAATAGCTTATAACTGATAATATATTTCTGTAGACGCACATTTTTGAAATTTGCTTTGAACAAAGCAGGGGTAACCCTCTTACGAAAATTATTTGAAATTAACAGAATAACCATAAAGAAATTTACTAAAAATTATACTAATTTCAAAATAACCCAGTAACTTAGAAAAAACTAAACAAGTATACCTTTTCAAAAATAACCGGGTTCCCAACTCAAAATCGTTAAATTTAAACAAGCAATCATAAAATTGTAACCATTCGTATTTAATCAAATGAAAGCTGCTGCAACAGCCGAAAGCATAATATTATTAATAATATATAACAAAAAAGCTTGAAATCGATCAATATCCGATTAACATAGCAAATATCTCAGTCTGCTGACTGTTCGTATAAGAGGTTTCCTGTGCAAAATTTCAAGTTACTAGACCCAGTATTTAGGCTGAGTGTTTATGTATCGGGCGGTCAGTCAGTCAGATAACTCTTTTAAATATATTATAAACAGAGTTCTAGTTAATTTGTCTATACGTTCGTTCAATATATAGTTTATGATCCCGATAGCTTTCGGTGGAAAGTCGCAGTAAAGAGCTAGTATTCAATATAGCAATCAGACAAATTGGACATTGGTTAAAATTTCAAATTATAAACCATTGATTTTACTATGCAGAATAATATAAGGTCAAGGTAAACCGTCGCGGCGTCGGTCCTGTTAGTTGTCATATATCAGAGTCGCTAAACCAAGTCTGAGATATTAGGGGCTGTTTAAAAAAAAATGCCCACGAGATTAAAAATGCTTGTGGATAGACAAGCATTGGGCAAGAGTGGTGATAATATGGCCTAAGCCTCATTCCTAAGAAGAAGCCTGTGTCCTGCAATGAGGACGCACAACGGTAACGACAATTAACGACAGGCTGTGAGAATCGTCAACACCCAAACTCACAAGCCGTATCGAATCATTAAGTCTGAGGATAGTCTTTGCCTCCCTGTGTATGTTCCACCGCGTGTATAATGGGATGTGCTTTGAGGAATTGTTCGAAATGATGCCCACGGCTATACTTTCTCCTGCTCGGCAGGGAATTCATTTTCACACCTTAGAACCTAAATGGTCGCGTACAGTGTGGTTTCAGATAAACTTCCTGGCGCGAACAAGTTGCGGAATGAGGAATTTGGCAGTTTCCAAATTTTTTTTAAGGACTACAGTGAGGCGTTCTTCAAGAAAGAAGAGTGATGAAGGTTACGGTGACCGCTTACCATCAAGCGTACCGCGAGCTTGCTTGCCACCTTAGTGGTATGAATAAAAAACCAATTACCTTCTTAACAAAATCTCTGACAAAATTTTGTTTAATTTATGTAAAAATTAAAAGTTGTTTGAAACATAATATCATGGTTTTTTGTTGACATTTATTTTTTTATTTGAAGTTTGTTTTTGTATTTCGTTTTATCGTACTTTATCCGATTATACACATTTTATCAAGTATTAGTTTAAATATAAGGCATAAAACATTACGTCACCTATACAAAAAAGACTATGAACGAATCGGACTTGCGCATCAAAGGTTCCGTTAGATCACTGAATAGACAAGCCCGATTCGCACTTGGATGGTTTTTTATTATTTTTAGGGCTCCGTACCCAAAGTGTACCAACAGAGCCCTACGATGTCTGTCTGTCTCATCTTGTCATTAAATGGCTCTATCTATTACACCGAAGTAGTAAGAAGCCTGAAATATTTACAGAATATGTTTTATAACAGCGGATTATCTAAAAAATAATAAAAAGTTAAACTTTAAGGAGGTTCCCCATTTTGTTGGTTTTTTCTCTATCGTAAAAACAGTAATACATTCAAGCTTCAAACTTACAGTGATTATAGTGTGAGCTCTAACGTATTATTAAAAATAAGCCATCTTAAATTACCGTATCGGTGCCATCTAGCGACTCTTAAGAGAAACAATTACACATTTTTTTTTTTTAGAAACGATATTCAGATATAAAGATTAGCAACGTTGGGCATGGTTTGTCATTGGATGAATTTGCAAATTATGTTAATGGTGGTACGGAACCTTCGGTGCGCGACTCCAACTCGCACTTGACCGATTTTTGGTTTTACAATAGAGCTCATTCTAAAAATTTTTTAAGTTTAAATCTTGTATATATTACCGTTACGATTCCTTTAAGAATACGAGTCCCTTAAATTTTTACATTTTGTTTATTTTGGTTGAACTATTTGGTTACGGAATCCTACAAAATAGCTTTTCCTGTTGTTTATTGGAGACAATATAAAAATTTACAAACTACTTACAAGTATCATCTTGGCAACTACAGGGCCGCAACATAATTTTGACCGAGTACGAAATGAAATTTTAACCAATATTTCGTATTGACCTATAAGTCATTTTGCACTGGGGTCCGGAAAGTTCGTTTCTACAACAATTACAATACAAATCAAAAGAAGCTCAGTAATGTTAAATTATATAACTTAATGTATGTATTCAACAATAATGAGAATACTTCTTTAGCGGTCTCCCGCTTACACTTATAAGTTTTTTGTGTCTGGGGTTTTTTTTTTATTTTTACTGCAATTTGAATTACCTGGTTTATTTATTATACCACAAAAATCAAAAAATTAAAACCGAAATGGTCGCGTACAGTGCGGTTTAAGATAAACTTCCTCCCGCGAACGCTTGGGTTGTGGAATGAGCTACCTGCCAACGTTTTTTTCAAGGACTACAGTATAAGGCTCTTCAAGAAAGAAGTTATTGGATTTTTGAACGCGTGAGTGATACCCCTGGTGTTACAAGCGTCCATAGGCCACAGTGACCGCTTACCATCAGGCAGACCTCAAGCTTGTTTGCCACCTTAGTGGTATAAAAAAAACAGACTTAATATAAAAACATAATTTTTTTTAGTGGTAGCTAGTGACATGAAAGAAATTCATCTTCTTGTCTTTTTATTTTATAAGTTTAAAATGTCAATAAATAAATTAAACAAAAAATTGTCTTTGAAGTACCAATATAGAGCATTGATCTAAGTATTAATCAAGTCACATGGCATACATAAGAGAAAATTGTTTAGTTGCATTTGGCGACAAGAAATTTTCAAAATGCATCTATTTTTACACCGGATATATTATTATACTGTATTGATTGCGACTATTGTACCTATAACTAAACAATGTATGCAAATTCAGGCTTTGACGTAAATAGAGGCATAACAATAGTTATTTATTTTTAACTATGGTTATCTTCATCCTCGTTTCTTTATTGAAATTCTATTTTTACTATTACTATCTGTAAACATTTAAATAAATTTAACCGGATAATATTAAATTTGCAATTCAAATGAAATAAAACTAAATGAAAACGACTCCAAAAGACGGAACTACAAATCTATAATTTCTATTACTAACGACACTGCACCAAAATACAGCAATGAAACCAGAAAAAAACTTAACACAAAATGAATTTGAAACCAGCCTTGAATTCTGATTCCAAAAGGCTTCCTAGATTAGGAAGGACTCCAGCATGCTTGTCAAGCGCTAACATAAATTCGTATTAAAATATAAATTTTCATTAAACTCCTAGTGACTTATAAAGTCCTAGTACTTCAATCTTCTAAACACACAAAATCTTCATAGAACTAAGAAATACAATATACATACATAGAAATAATCTTTCTTCGTTTATGACTCTCTGAAGGTTAGAGTCTTAGAAGAAAATATATATACATGCCATTTAGATCATTAATATAAATAAATACTTTCATAGCAAAGATGCAGTCAAAAGATTAACCTCGAGCCAGGGCTTGAATCTGCGACCCTTACATTGAGCTACCGAGGCACAAGTCTGGCTGATGAAAATCCAAACTTCATCTTTGCTCTAGAAATACGCCTGTAGCGAGCGTCATATACAACTCCTAGTGACTGATAAAGTCCTAGTACATTTATAAATTTTCATTAACGTTGCTTATCAAAACTTCAAGCGTTAAAAAATCACGTGCTTGCATTTTTAATCGTCTAGGGACACTTTAACGTGTAAAGAAATAATTAGAACTCAATTAGTTACAATTGACGCTACTCCATTGGAGCTAGTTTTTTGGCATCCATGGTACAGAAATATCGTTTTCGATCAGATGCTGTTTGCAATCTGAAACTGCAGTAACTTATTTATGTACAGGAGTCTTATGGATGAAAACCCCCATGCCTGGTGCTGCAGAGTTCTTTAAATTTATGGTTCAACACGGAAAAAAAGTGCATTTCGTATCAAACAACAGTTTGAGAAGTAAAGAACAGTATGACGCACTATTCAAATCTGTTGGCATTTCTAATGGTTCAGTAAGTTTATTTACCATTCATTATTTTAATTATTCAATATAAACATAATATTCTATGTTAAAAAACCTGATAAATTGTATAAATATTTCAAATGTAATTACACATTAGCAGAAATAAATACGTTTGTTGCATTACTGCACTAATTGCATATTCTTTGGACTACTGTAACTCAAATCTATTTCTTGTATCTTAGATTATTAGCTATATTTACGTTACTTTTAAGTATACATTAGATAAAAATATCATTATTATTCAAGTACATCTCCTGGTGACTAATAATGTCCTAGTACATCAATCTTACAAACACACACAAATTTTTCATAGAAGTAAGAAATACAATACATACATAGAAATAATTCTTCTTGGTTTTATGACTCCCTGAAGGTTAGAGTCTTAGAAGAAAATATATTATACATGCCGTATCTATGGCTTTATCATCAATATAAATGAATACTTTCAAAGCAAAGATGCTGTCAAAAGATTAACCTCGAGCTAGGACTTGAACCTGCGACCCTTACATTCCGTGTAAGTGCTCTACCACTGAGCTATCGAGACACAAGTCTGGCTGATGAAAATCCCAACTACATCTTTGCTCTGGAAATACTTATATAATTCTTATTCAAAATAACATTAAGTTTATAAAATATATTCTTGTCCGTCATTATAATATATTTAAATTTAAAAGCATAGAAATATATAAATGCTACTGTTTACACATGAGGTAATTGCATTTTAAGCAGGTATAATAAAAACTTAAAAAGTGGAAAAAGAATGAAAAAAATACCATAATAAATTTAAATAAATAGACTAAGAGTTTTTATTAGCCAGACTGTGCCTCGATAGCTCAATTGGTACAACACTTACACGGACTGTAACGATTGCTGCAGGTTCAAATCCTAACTCGGTTAATCTTTTGACTGCATCTTTGCTATGAAAATATCTATTTACATTGATAATAAATTTAGTCACACAAAAAGTAAACAAAACAATATGGAGCTAAACCGCACATGAAGAGTACCTATACATTTTGATAAAAAGGGTAATTTTTCGTTGTTTTTCAGGATAATCTCACAATCCCATCAACAGCAATAGCGCAGTATTTGAAGTCGGTCAATTTTGACAAGAAAGTTTACTGTGTGTCGTGTCCTGAAACCATTCGAGTTTTGACATCTGAAGGCTTCGAATGCAAGCATGGGGTAAGTCTTAATAATCCATAGCATAGTTTTTTCTTACAGTTCTCATTTTATTAGAATTTCCGAAAGAAAAGCAGATTTCAGGCTAACCGCATAGAAATACGCGATGAGATACGAGTGTGGTTTTACGTACTTACTACATACATTTTTGCTAATTGTACATGTATTATATATATGCAAACATCCCTAGTTTCGTTATGGAAAAAAGTCGCACACATCTTGTGTTTTCAAACCTGAGACCATTCTATGAAACATCTTCGTGTGGGTACGGAAGAACTTTATTCGATACAATACACGGAGATCTAAAATTTATTTACTGCTACGAAATGCTAAGTGCGTATTTCGTCTCATCCAAATCGTTTAACCCTTTTTGTCTGAATGGTATTCTAAATACTAAAATCCTATTTCAATATTTTGAAATACTTCGGATATACCGATCCACTCGTTTCATCATATCAGCTTATATTGGTCCACTGCTGGACACAAGCCTGCTCTATTGCGCGCCATTTCTCCCGGTCCTCTACCTTCCGCATCCAGTCACCTTTTTAAGGCCCCTCTTACAGCCCACTAGCGCCGCCATTTGATATCCCTAATTTACACTTCGTAGAAAACGAATGGAATGGAATGGAATTTCTGCTAAAAGTGGCCGTTTTTAGCAGAAATGCTAACTACAACTCACAGATATTATGTAGAAACTACATTAAACTTTCTAAAAATAGCTTATGACCAGCTTTATATTTGCGACATTTGGATTTTAGAAATTCGTTTTCTACGAAGAGAAAATTGAGGATATCTAATGGCGGCGCTAGTTAGCTGCTATATGCTCCTTAAGGTCGTCGGTCCACCGGGCTGAAGGGCGTCCTACGCTTCGCGTTCCCCTACGCTGTCTCCACTCTAGGACACAACTGCTCCATCAACCATCGATCCTCCGACAGACATGGCCAGTCCACTGCCACTTCAGTCCTCATTTCGGATTCGATCCCTTAAAGACACTCCGAGCATAGCTCGCTCCATTGCGCACTGTTTCGGCGGCGTAAGTCATGACTGGTAGGACTCATTGGTCAAAGACTTTCGTCTTCAGACTTTGCGGTATAGGCGACGTGAAGACTTGACAAACTGGTTTAGAAGCTAAAAACTCATAAACCCATAAAAATAACTTTGATAGTGTATAAAATATTCATAAAGTAAATTGATTTTAGTTGTCTACAACAAAATCTGGGTATTTTGTCAAATGAAGGATTTTCGATTGTAATTATCGAGGAAGATTACACATTAAAAAAAAGGTTGAGGTAATTTTTTTACTAAAGATATGTTGGTATTTATCACTATTATTCGTTTATAATATTTTTCAGCCGGATCTCGGATCGGATGCTGTATATGAATATGTCAAATACTTAGAAGATGATAAAGAAATAGGTGCGGTGGTGATTGATAGCGACTTTAAAGTTAATCTACCCAAGATTTACAAGGCGCTTACTTATGCGAGACGGCCAGAGGTATTGCTCATAGATGGAGCTAGAGACAAATATGTACCTTTTAAGATAGGATGTCTTGGCCTAGGTAATTATTTTCACAGAATACAGTTACTTACATTTAAAGTTTTCCCATTTTACCCCTTCAAGGGATGAATTGCATAAAATTCTTTCTTAGTAAAGCCCTACTTCAAGTGAGAAACCCGCATGCCAAATTTCAAGTTTGTAGTCCGTGCGGCTTGGCGCTATGTGTTGATTATTATTATTAGATTTCTGAAGGGTCGGCAACGCGCGAGTGATGCCCCTGGTGTTGCAAGCGTCCATAAGCTACGGTGACCGCTTACCATCAAGCGGACCGTAGGCTTGTTTGCCACCTTAGTGATATAAAAAAATTAAAAATAAATATGCCATTTAATCAGTCAGTTTTTTCTTTAAAAGTTAAATTTAAATAATAACATATTTCACCATCCATAAATAAATAAGTAAGTATGCTTTTCACCTGCGGCTTCGCTCGCAAAGTCTGTAAGATTTTCACAGTTCTTTCATAAGCATAATGTCAAGTTTACCTCCCTTCACCTGCTTAGTTTTAAAATCAAAGTTCCCACAAAAGTACATTAAGATTAACCCCTTCTCGAAATTTATAATTTCTAAGTAATATAAGCATAAGACAATAATTACAGAATTTACCACGCTCTTAGGGCTAAATTTTGAAAAATCTTTTCGCATCCATATAAATCACTCTCTATGAAATTTTCCATATCAAGTTACTTTAAAAGCTTACATTTTCTGCCACGTGTAAAAAGTTACTAAACACTTAAGCGTCTTGTAATTATTGCTACGCATCTTTGCGGGGCTCAAAGGATTAAGATCCCTTAAAAAAATCTTTTACCAAGTATACAATATTATAAAGTTTCTACACTTCTCCAAATTTCAAATTTCTATCCGTAGCAATTTGACTTGGTTTTAATTTGTATTATATTGTTAAAATAAATACTTTATGACAAAACCGACAAAAAAATTTAACGTCATGGTGTTCAAATCAAATCAAACAATATTTAGTCAAATAGGTTTCTGAACACACTTTTGAATCGTCGATACAATGTAAACAATGTTATTTCTGCCAAAAAGAGCTGACAAGAAGTTCTATTTAAAGTAATAATACAGTTCAGAAACATGATGTTACTTACACCAGATATAATTACTGCTTCAAAATACACTAATCATTACCACTATCACAGTATAAGCTGGTTTTACAAGAACATTGTAAATGTGGAACATAATAGACGTCTTGACCAGAGTCGGAACACGTCTTAGAAAGGTGTTCATTTTAAGACAGACATGTGAGCATTATTTTTCTTACTAAGCATTACGATAAGATTTCTTATCGTTATAAGTTGCTAAGATAACACACACATAGATTACAGTGGTAAAAAAAGAAGCAAAATCAATCGAGTGCGCCTCAAAAAAAAAAAAAACTTACAATTGTGCCTGATAAAAAAACGTAAACAATGTTATGATTTAATAGGGACCGCCATATTTACTGACGTAATAGCTCAGGAGACACAACGTGAGCCGGTACAGATGGCTAAGCCTAGCAAATTGTTCGGAGAGTTAGCAATGAAAAGAGCTGGCGTCACGAATCCAAAGAGAGTGCTGTTCATCGGTGACATGTGAGTAGATCTATTACATCTAAGTTGAATGTATGTTTATCTTCACGATTTTTATCCCCAGAAGAGCATAACTAACAGCTGGATACACACCCACATCATAATGTCCTCCACCTGTCCTCCACCAGCCTCTTTTCACCAACCACTTTATTCCTCCGTGACAGGAAATGAGCCCAACGCCGCAATACTGCTTTTGATGCAGTGGATCTATCTGGACTACGGTGACTTTAAAGGCATATGTCGCATACGTCGTAAATTACCAGCTTAAAGTATTTAATGGTAAAATTAAATACCTGCGACAGGATAATAAACCTCCATTTCCAGTTTCTGATGAAGTACTAGTAATATATAGTAGAGTATATAGAGTAATATATACTCTTACGAGACGAAGCGACACTGACATGTGTGTGCTCTTAAAATCGCTCGCGGCTATGTGTGCGTATCGAAGCGCGAAGGTGTGTGGGGCAGCCCTATCGCGTACACCGTCTCTAAGTGGACTTGCCTTGGTGTCAAAACATTAACACCGCGAGGGATGACGTTGTTTCAAATAGTAATAACAGAGGCACTTTACACTATTAAAGCATAAAAATGGGACTAGAAAACATTCACTTGGCCAGCTTTACTTTTTATAGCAATGATTTAAACTCTATATTCTTTAATGCTGTATTTAATTGATGATTTTGATTAATTTTTTGCTCTATTTTTTGTTAAAGGATTGATCAGGATATAGGATTGGGTAAGGCCATGGGTTTCAAGACCCTCCTGGTACTGTCTACTACAACAAAAGAAAATATGATGAAGAACACGACACTGATGCCTGATTTCTTTGCCAACTCCTTAGAAGCTTTAGTACCACTACTGCTTAAGTTAAAAAATCGCTTATAATATAAAAAATAGTAATAAATTTGTACTGTATTTATTAAGTAGCTTTATAACTTCAAATTTACTTTAAACTAAAAATTTACGTTTTAGATAATTGTTGTAAAAATAAAAAATAAATGAATACCTAGTAAAAGTATAAATATTCCTTCCATAATTTCAAACAACTCCTAGTGACTTATAAAGATACATCAATCTTACAAACATACAAAATCTTCATAGAATTTAGAAATACAATATATAATATTACATATTTTTAACTTTAGTTGATTGATTTTTTTTTAATTACAATATAAGTTTATAAAAACACAAAAAATAAAAACTACAAACCCTTTACTATAATATATGGATAACCATAGTTTAAGCATAGACTCAGTAACCAACTTCAGGGGTAAGTTGGTTACTGAGTCTGTCCAATCCCTAAAAACGCTAAGACTCATAACAAGAAATGTAATAAATGTTATACAGTTCGAATAATTATATATTTTAATCCTCATATAACCACAATAGAACTGAAAACGTGGAAAACTATATATTTGGTGTTTAGGAGCGTTTTACCGCCCTGGTCTCAACATTTATCACACGATTTGTGTTATAGCTTATCATAATTTGAACACTTTCTGTAGGTCATTGAAGCCATTAATTTGAGAAAGGTTTCTAAGAAAAAAAGAGAAACAAAACTGGCCAGTGTAGTAATGACCTTCGGCGTTTAGTTGCTAGTGTCGTTGTAAGTTCACACCATTTCAATATGGTGACTGTAGTTTTGAATTTTGACCACCAGGTCAGAAAAGTTTGTTGCACTATGTGGTCATTGATATAGCTAGTTGAGTCTATGGGTCAGCTCACACCGAGACGCGACGCGACGAGACGCGACGAGACGCGACGTGATGCGACTTTAAGATGCGTCGCGCGACGTTGGGATGCGCGGCGTCTCGTGTCACTACACTACGAGCTACGAGACATGAAGCGGCTTAAAGATGCGCCACTGTTATTAAGTGCACCGAAATTACCCACTTTGCTCGCACTTACCGAGGAACACTTCGCCACTTTTCGAATAGATTGGACAAAAATTAGCTTTCCGGCCTATTCTCCCTCTTAATGAATTCGACTATTTGTAATATTATATAATATAATAGATTGTTCGTTTGAATCGGACTTTAAAAGGAAAAAAAAATACAAGTTTTTAGTGGTTTTAGTTTCATGGTACAACCATTGTTCTTTAACATTTGTTTAATGCTGTAGAAATACTAACTCATGTAACCAAAAACCAAAATCACCGAACTTGAAAAGAAAATTGTCGTTTAAAGGGCTCTAGAACGTATGTAGGTTAACTCATTTGCGGGTAAACTAAAACACTATAGAATAATAATGAATTTTTAAAGGGTCGGCAACTCCTGGTGTTACAAGCGTCCATAGGCTACGGTGACCCCTAACCATTAGGCGGACTCAAATAGTAGATTGTGTAGAAATACGAGATGCTATAGAATCGAGTATGAATGGGTTTTAGTCCCAAGGTTGTGTGCATACTTGTTTTCATTTTGCTTGCGGGAAAATAAAATAAATAAGATAGTAAGATCTTTGTTTTCACTTAAATGGTCTCAAATAAATAGTCACAATCATCTTCATTTCAATTTGTTTCACAATATACTTTTGCCAGTCAGAGAATTGCCCTCACATTTAATGTATATAAACTAGACTTTGCCAGCGGCTCCGCCCGCCCTAAATTCTGTTATCGGCGTGGGGCTCCTTTATTTAATCACAGTATTAATACTGTGATTTACTCCTTAATAAGCCCGCCCTAAATTGGGTTATCGGCGTGAGACTTATTTATTTAATCACAGTATTAATACTGTGATTTACTCCTTAATTAGCCCTCCCTAAATTCGGTTTTCGGCGTGGGACTCCTTTATTTAATCACAGTATTAATACTGTGATTAAATAAAGGAGTCCCACGCCGATAACCCAATTTAGGGCGGGCTTATTATTTATACTGTGATTTACTCCTTAATTAGCCCGCCCTAAATTCGGTTATCGGCGTGGGAGTCCTTTATTTAATCAAAGTATTAATACTGTGATTTACTCCTTATAATTACACTAATGAAGTATGCTATATCAAGCTATAGCTATAGCTCGTTTAAGCTCGGTTATAGTTATTCCCGCGGGAATTTCTGAATTTTTCGGGATAAATTTTCGGGTGTTATTCCAGGACCTAATCTATAGGTGTCCCAAGTTTCATCCCGATCCGTTCAGTGGCTAAAGCGTTATTGAGTAACAAACATACCATACTTACAAAATTTTGCGTTTATAATATTAGTAGGAAGGATAACAAGCACCCGACCAATATGAGTATGAGGAGTAAAAAAACTATTGAATACCTACGTTTAGTAACTCCTAATGGAACAATATATTAAGCATGGCCCGGCATGCGACATTCATATAACGTATGATATTTAACTGCGTTTCTCGGAAACGGCTATAACGATTAAAATGATTTTTTCGTATTCAGATAAAGTTTTTCATTTTAAGTCTACGAATATAATTGTATTTCTTGTAAATATGCGATTTTTTTTATAACACTCGGTTTTTAAAGAAGTTGCACAAGTAGGTACTTTATTATTTAAGTGCGTTATGTCACCTTAATTCACGATATGTTAATTAAAAACTATGAGAAATGACGGTATTTACTGTTAATTTTACATCGACCACGACCACAATATTTTATGAAAAAAAGCGAAGATTAGTCTATTGAAAAATATTTGGGAATTCCTTTTAGAGATCTTTCGACTTAGAAGCGGAATTTCAATATATTTTACAATCCAAAGCAAACCCTCCTATTTCTTGCAAAATTTCGAAGTAAAACCTCATGGCATAAATTGTAACTAAAATTCCTCTCTTGACGCTCGTCGCCACAAAGGCATTACTTGCTCTAAGGGACTTGATAGGTAAGCTTAAATTGTTTTGGTTACGAAACTGAATAGCATTAGTAAAAGGAATTTTTGCTGACGTGCTTGACATAGTAGTCTGGTTTATACTATGTCTAACAGAGAATTTTATTAATATATTTTTAATCACACTTACTCGTAAACAGTGTCATTACGTGCAAGTAAAGCTGGTGCTAAGACCTTAATAACTCCTACGAGCTTTTTCATTGTAAATTTTATTTTCTCTAAGCAAAGCGCGCGTTTATAGAATCCCCAGGCGCTAATGACGCTCCTTTTCTATCAGGTATGAATAAAAGCTATATCGTTGTTCAAAACAAGAACTGCAAGCGAGCAATTACCGTACAAGCTTTTAACTTCAAAGAAACTTTTTAATTCATAAATACCTACTCTACTTCTATTATCGCCATTTCAATTGCGTTTTGGTGAGTTTATTTACTTACTCACCTTATATTTCTATTTATTTACTCGCAAATGTGATGAAAAACATTGTGTGTACGGAAATTACCTTCGGGCTTAGGCTTTAAAATAACTTCTCTATAGTAATTTTCTTCTCACCACCCTCAATACACAATGTACTATTAAACTACAGGATATACCTGTATGTGAAGCGTGTAGAAGAAATATTATAAGGCACTGATTTAAAATTTTCCAAATTTTTATAAATTTTTATGGCTACTAGAGTGAAATGGAGTCTTACAAAGTTAGTCAACGATAAAAGCGTGTCGTAATTGTGTGTTTAGTATTTTTATTAAAAAAAATTGATTTAAGTATATATCGAAAGTTGTAATAAACAGTCCCCTTAACGGTTCCACTCAAAACTTTACTTGCTTCCAGACACCAGATCGGGCCAGTTTCTAAAATAGAAAACAAACGACTATATTCAACCTCTATATAGAAACTAGGGCTGTTTCTGAATATCTGCAGCGTAGCCAAATCCGTTAGGTTTACCAAAATCTTGTTTCTAAAATGTCTTTATGGAGCTACCACTGTGACCGTACATATCAGACCGACCCTCATTCAGGCTTACCTCAAGCTAGTAAAAAACATCTGGTGCCGAGACAATTATGATTTACATCGCTCAGTTGCTTAACGATTGACTATGAACGTATACAATAACAAAATTATGCAGCATTGTACATGCATATGTAGTGTGTTAAACTGCAGTTGTAAAGTTTCTGGGGCAACTAAAAGTCACAATTTGGATATTGTAAAAGCTGCATTGCTGGAGCCGGAGTTGTACCTACCTATACTGTTATTCTTCAGAAAAAACGTTTTTCAGAAACCCCGAATACTTTTCAATTAAAAATAACCTTGTAAATGGTTATACATGATCCATTCGATGACTTCAATTCTGGACTACTTCTGAAAAGAACATTCAAGATACTTTATAGTTAAAACTATTTCTCTTACATGTGGTAATGTTACAATATTGTATAGCATACTATAGATTTTAAAGATATACTATAGTATCGGCCAATAATATAGCATCATGGCGCTTACTAAGGGGTGGTCAGAGATATTACGGACGTCAACTATTGCACGATCGATTTATTTCCGTCCCAAACGTGATCAATGTCCAAAAATATTTATTTATTATTATAAAAATAAAATTAAATAGACTCGAAACAACCTTACAATTCAAAAATTGAACCATATTAGTTGCCTCTATCGTATCGAACCTGAAACGTCTGATAACGCATTACAACTTGCACCAATTGGTCGTTTGACCTTACAAACTAAACAAATCAGTTCTTCACTTTAAGATATAGTTGAAGTGTTTAGTTAACTATTTAGCAATAAAGAAGATAAATAAAATATGAAAGTACATTATGAACATAAAAACCACATTTTACAACCTCAGTCGTAACTTTTTCTCGCATAAAACAGTTTGTTTCATAAGTTTCTTGTGTTACATGTAAAGTCGTAAAATTCAAATCATACGATAAAGAAAACTTTCCCTAAGCACCGAAACGTGCTTGAGAATTTTAAGCATATTTGCATACGATTCGATGTTGGGTTTTCAGTTATTTCAAACTTATTAGCATTTTACGAATGTACAAAAATATATATTTAAAATACAAACAGACTACAAACAGTTTCGACTTACGAACCGAGGTTTTACTGTTGAATTTAAGCAGGTTTCATATTGCTTGAAAAAGCCTGAACTTTACATGGGTTAAGACATGGGTATTTTTGCTGCTATCTCTTAGGTTTGAGTTTTTTTGTCCCGAACAACAAATTGTACAGTACCTGAAAAAGGGAGGAGTCAGTTGGCGCAAGAGTTTTTGAATAAAGTGAAGAGTGGAGACCTTTTAGCCCTTGCAACTTGCAGAACGTTATATTGTTGGTTGTGATTTCAAAATTTCTAAAATTAAAATTTTTACCATTGCACCGATTGCCCTCAGCAGGGGCTCCATTCTCATATCTTAGAGCCTAAAATTTATATATTGCGAAAACCTATATTTTAGAATGAAGTGCCTATCGATGTTTTCCCTAGGTACGATATGAAAGTATGGAGTTCATTATGAGTGAATAGTTTTTTAAGGGATCTCCTACAAACTTATTATACCTGTAACTAATCCCCCCCAGAACACATATACTAACTACCCTTAACGTACCTACCTAACTAACCAGTATGGACATAAAAGATTATAAGACAATATAAACACGAAACTTGAAAATTGAAGTATAAATTTATAGAAGGTTTGGCTATGTGATCGTCTAAATGGTAGGACCTAATTGTGTAACGTAGACCGCAGGTTCTTTAAGAGAAAGACTGAAACACCGTTCTAGTAATAAAAATAGTATCCTCTACCCCTATGCGCTTTTTACTTTTCTAAAAAAATAAAAAGGCGGGAAGCTCCACCCAGCGCTTCCCACGGTACGTGTCCATACCGAGGCTAACTTGCGCACATCCCCCGAAGGAGTAGAGGTGTGAAGTCATAAATGGTATAACCATTAAATTATCGTTGCAGCCGAAGCTGAAGACCGAAGTCTTAATATGTAGTTTCAGGAACAAATCCTTGTGCGTGCATAGCAGAAACACTCAGCCTTAGGCCAAAGAGTGTGACATCCGTTCGCACAGACACAGCCATGACATTGTCAAGAGAGCACGCCTCGTGTTAAGCACAGTCCGAAGAGCAGGACGCAATAAGTCCCACTGAACCATTTGTGTAGTAGGTAATAATTATTATGTACCAATGGAACAGCCAGGGAATTCACCAAGAGGGCACGCCCCATGCTTAACACACTCCGAAGAGCAAGACGCAATAAGCCCCACTGCATCCATGTAACTTCAGTTGTAGATTATAAATGATATATTTCGGTTTTCAAGCCGGCGTCCACACCATACATGATCAAGGATTCATAAACAGGTTAAATGTATAGGTATATTATCAGTTCAAGTACGAAGAAATATAGTTAATAGTTTATTTGAACGATTAACGATAGAATAAGTGTGAGTTATATTATTTATGTAATATTCAGTATCGCAGCTTTTCAGGAATTTAGTCGCGAACCAAATATGATTCCATGAGTTTGTTACCAGTCGCGTAGGTGAAGTATCACTGTCACCTTCGCGTAATCAGCGTCCGACTCCCCACAACTTGGCAACGGTTTACCTGTCTATTTAAATAAAGGAACAATGCCTTCTTTCGCAGTTTTTCGACTCTGGCAGACAGCTCGGGGCAAGGACCTTTACCCTTCTACACTGTGTAATCTGTTGTCGTCGTTCAAGTCGCTCGGCACTGAACTCACATCTGTATTTGACCCAAACAAACGGATCGAAACGTTAGGCGACAGATGTTCAAACCGTCTGTGAGCTCAGCCGATGTAACTTGAAGCCACTAACGAATGTTAACAATAACATTCTGAGAGATCAGTAGGTTTTAAGCTTCCGATCCCCGGGCATGCCTCCATCATCTCCTTACCTCCTCTTTACTTTACTCAGGCGAGGTCTTTTTACCTGTAGTGTATAGTATATACCATGTATAAGCAACCAAACATAAGAAGCGGCATCCATCGCTAAATCAAGCAAAAGAGTCGCATTCCAATATTCAGGTCACTACAACACTACCACCTTTTATTAGCCATCAGAAAGGTTCATAATTCCTCTCATATTAGAATGTATTCACTCAATAATACATTGCATTTTATATCAATTTATCGCATTTTGCATATGCCCACCTCATACGCTTTCTTTATATATTGTGGCCACGCGACGCTCGCCGCTGCCTATGTATGTCTACGGAAACTTATGCTGTCCCGGGTGTTCTAGTAATGAAATTTATTTTATTTTCGAATTTAGGTTTCTAACTACATAAATGTGTTAAGCCCGTCTTTAGAAAGTCTACAAAAATATTAAAGACCTCCACCGCCACGATCCTGGCTAACTTTTTCTAAGTCCTCGATCTTCCACGATCCTATTTAATTATTATTTTGATAATTATATTAGTTTTATATAACAATTTTATTTTATGTATATATTTTTTTTTTCTTTTTTTTTTCTATTTTTTTTTTATTATTAAATTATATTTTTATAAAATTTAATATTATAAAGGACAAAGATGGCTTGGTAAACGGGTAGGCTTGGCAGATGGGTACATACCCCTAGTGTCACAAGCATCCATAGGTAACGGTGACTGCTCAACAGTTTTCGAGGATAAAGAAAAAAAACATTAGTTGACTTTGCTTACTAATTAAACACAAAGGTCGAGTACCTTTAAAACAATCAACGTAAGTACCTATATAACTGTTTCCTATGCACAATGCTTCTGATTTTACCAGCCTACACACTGTAAGCTTCTATATTTTAATTTTAAAATTTTAAATGTGTTTAATAATTTTCTAAAGCTACAAAGAAACCTTTGTTACTTTCTTTTAATTAAAAATAATTTTTTTAATTTTATTTTTGCCATTAAGGCAACACACATTACGACTTCGCAAACTTTCTTTTTAGGGTTTCGTACCAAAAAGTTAAAAATAAAGCTTTATGGTGAAACTTCAGTATCCGCCTGTAATATTCATTATCCATTCTCATTTTTATTTTCAAGTTTATTATAATTTAAAAATTTCAAAGGCTTCTGTGTACAAGAATAGGAATTTTCTTTTATAAATCTTAGATGAAATTAAAGTAAAAACTGTGGAATAACTAAAAGTGAATAGCATTTTTCTTGCCCATATAAGTATTCCATTGTCGGCCGTATTACACTGTGTTTTCTTTTTTTTATCAGATAGTAGATGTAGTTACGTTTATATTCTGTTTTTCTTTTCGTTTGTCGATAATAGTTTTAGTACACCATGTTTTCTTTAACTAAGTAGTAGGGGTAGTTCACTGTGTTTTCTTTTACCAAACAGTAGGTATAATGCCCTTTGTTTTATTATATCAAAAAAAAGTGCACTTCATTTTTGGTGTGCAATAAAGTATGTATTTATCTATCTATATTTTCCTTTTCCAAAAAGTAGGTTTACTGCACTGTATTTTCTTTTACAAAGTAATATGGTGGCCCTGAGTTTTCTTTTACCAAGTAAGTGACCAAATTTGTATTTTTTAAATATCCGACGAAAATGAAAAATCTTTTTTCCAGACAAAAACTAATAATTTTATTATTTAGTAAGTAGGATACTAATATTAGAACCGACAATGTTTGGTAGCTAGGCAAATAAAAACATACAGCTGTGTATGTAAGTGTGTGTATGTGTGTGTATAAGCATGCAGCAGTAATAAAAATAACTTTTACGTCTATCTTACGGGAAGCCCTAAAATGTTTACCGAAAAATTGAAAACATGTCTTGAATACTTCCGTAAACAACATCGGACAGAATAATGCCTTTTACGAAAACAGATAAGTGCCGTTTCAAGAACATATACGTTATGGACATCGATATGAAAAAACAAGTTATGGACTGTTTAGTATTCACGTCCAACCGTTACTCAAATAACAGAACAGTTTAGGGAAAAGGAAAATAGCATTATCAATCACAATTTCTTTTGTATTTTCCATGACACGTTTATATTAAAATTGCCATACCTCGTGTACAGTAAAATGGACAAAATTTCGAAGTGTTAGAGGTCATATTAAAACCCTGATATTATTAAATAAATGTACTGTAAAAGTAAAAAATAAATTAAGAGATACTTTCTTGATTTATTTATATATATATATATATATATCCGACCCTTCAGAAATCTAAAAACTTCTTTCTTGTTTTTTCTCTAAACCTGTACGCGACCATTTCGGTGTAAGAATGAATTTCCTGTCGATAGTTAGCAATAGTTATTAGTTATGCAAAGATCAAAAGTGGTTATTTACCGCAAAGTGCTTTGGTAGCGATCTTTTATTTCCGTCAGTTTATTTGGTATGAGAGATGAGGACTTGGGCGGTAGGTCATATTCTTACAGTCAAGCTAAATCTGACTTAGCAGACTCGTGTCTTAGCGTTTCATAGTCGAATGGCAAAAATAAAACCCCTATAGTTTCTTCTATCTATTCATTGATACAGCTTTTTAATTCTCTTATATTTTCTTCAATTCTGGTGTAATTTTAAGGTTTTAGGTTGTCTTCAATAGGCCGCTACATTTTTTTAGCTAAATAAAGAAAAAAGTAGCTCTACATCGAACTTGGGAATTATTTTTTTAAGTAAACAACGGCTAAACTTACGTTTTTAAAGTCGGATTCTTCCGAACACAACCCTGATTAGGTAATGCACCGCAATGCCATCCATTGCTGAATTATACCAAAGGGAACAACAAAAACCTTTTCCATGAAAAACACACATGTGCCAACTTTTATGGTGATTCCAACTCAAACTGAAATATTCATTTTTATATACTTTAACAGAACAATAAGGGTTTTTATTTGTATCACATATGCAGAGTACTGTATCATATTGAAATAGTAGATTTATAGATATAGTAGAAAGAAGAATTGAACAGAATTGGTAGGCCTGGGACCTCACTTAGTTTGCAGCGGTTTATCCAATTTACGTTAGTTAGTACGTTATATATTTGCTACTTTATAACGGATTTTTCACACGTATTTTAGCTAAAGTAAATTGCCGTATCTACACACATAACTTTTAAACTAAAGCAGATACAAATGTAACTTAACTTAATTATGACGATGATGACGTTGAAAGCAGTTGGGTTTAAAAACGAAATTTCGTTAAAATAGCGAAATAGTTACTTTAATAAAAAAATGAATAGCTACTTTACCGACAATGTGACGAATAGTGAAATATTGGATAGTTTTTTTTCGCCCCGCTATGCTGGTCATAATCTCCGCAAGGAAGTCCATTCAACTATACTTTCCAATATATATAAGGTTCTTTCCAAACAGATGTAGTGTAAGACTTATCAGCAAACGTCAGCGGCTTCACCGCTTTACCGGTTTAATTTCTGACATGATATGGCTGAGTTTAAATCTGCCATTCTGGTATCATTGCGCGCCTTTTATCAACAACTTTCTGGACCAGCAGACATTGTTCTGGCCTTATCCTCTCCCATGAAAGGTCAAACAGGTGTGGTTATTCGATCTCAAACATCATCCATTTTTATCTTAATAATAATATAGAGACATCCCTTGCTCCTTTGTATAGGAAAGCGCAGAGAACTTGAACCTAAAATCGAGATCACTATTTCTGAGGTCTCTGACTGGGGATGGAAAAACTTATTCCGATGCAACTCTAAGAAGACACAAGTCTGCGCGTTTATCGCTAAGAAAACCCCATTCACTAAGTTACCACAATTCCAGAACACACTCCTCACCATATTCAAGAGCATTAAGATCCTTGGTTTTAACATCTCCAGCTTTGTTCAGTTCTGAGATTGCAAGACAAGGTAAATCTAGTGTCCAAAAAACTTGGAGTAATCAACAAAGCGAAGCAGTACTTCACCTTACAAGTCGCAAGTCCGGCCCCATATGGAGTAATGCTGCCATCTCTGGGCGGGTGCACCCGGATACCAGCTTGGCCCGTTTGACTCACAAGCCATATTGAACTTCAGTCTGAGGAGAGACTTTGCCTTCCTGTGTGTGTTCTACCGCTTGTTTAATGGGATGTGTTCTGAGGAATTATTCGAAATGATGCTAACAGCTACTTTTTACCATCGCACCGCTCGTCATCGGCAGAGAATTCATCCTCACACCTTAATGGTCACGTACAGTGCGGTGTCAGACAAACTTCCTCCCGCGAATGCTTAGGTTGTAGAATGAGCTTCCTGCGAAGGTTTTCTCTAAATACTACAGTATGTGGTTCTTCAAGAAAGATGTTATAAATTTTTCAGAGATCGGCAACGCGCGAGTGATTTTATCCGCATTAAAAAAAAAAAAAATTTAATTAGTCAACTCAAATGCTTTCCACGGGTCGGCTAACAGTATGTCATTTACACAAAAATATCTCTTTGACTTGACAAAATTATTTTAAGTGTCGAATGGTGAAACTTCAGTCGATTGCTCTGCTATCCCCATAGACTATGGATTGCGCAATAGCCTCACAAAATTGACAATCCTATAGAAAGAGACAAAGCAACCTGCGGTCTATTTTCACTTTCTACCAACGTCTTCCATTTTATTTGTTTATCTATATTAAAACAAGCCACAAAGAGACAAGAGACCGCAGGTTCCCTTCCTCTCTGTCACACTTTTGCGACCTTTTTTTTATTATAGCTGGTTCGACGTCTATGGCTATTTTTAAGTAATAAATAAATACATTTAGCGTTAAAAATAAATAAAGTGTAATCGAAACACAAAGAATGAATATTGATAGGTGTATTGAGCTGTGACACATCTGCCTTTGTAATTGAATATTCGGCAAATAGGCGAAAATATAAAGCCACATGAACCGGTGGGGATTAAAATAAATCTATAATAGTTTCGGTTCGTTGGTCAGCGCACGGTCCCAAACCACGACATTGTTTGAACATGATTATAAATTTAAATGAATTGTAGGTCCATTGAAATGACAAAATTGTCCACAGTATCAAATCATCATAGGGCTTACTTAGCGAGAATTGCTATTTCAATGATGTGTAATGTAAATAATTGTGTATGAAAAATAACAGAGCCACGTGTGGGCGTTGACAGATCTATTTATCATTCAAAATTGTTTTTTTTATTTCACTTTATCAATATAATAATAAGCTCTCAGATTTGTCACATAATTTGGAAGTTCTCAGATAAGTCGCGTAATTTGAAAGCTCTCAGATCAGGTACGTTATTTGGTAACTGTCAGATCAGTCACGTAATTTGAAAGCTCTTAGATGTCACGTAATTTGAAAGCTCACAGATAAGTCATCTAATTCAAAAGCTCTTAGATCAGTCACGTAATTTGCAAGCTCACACATCAGTCACGTTATTTTAAAGCTCTTTGATCAATCACGTAATTTGTTTTTCATGTATGATTAAATAAACAGATTTCATTATGTTTAAAGTCAAATCCTTAAACTTGGACAAACCAGGGCTGTAAAACAACATATAAACATCTTTTCATACGTATACACGTGTATACACGTGCGCCTTAGGATATAATATGTTTTTAAGTATACCTATGAATAGTTTTAGTTTGGATATTCTTAAAGAAAAAAAGAAATCACTAGAATCATTTAAACGGGCAAGTATTTCGAAATATTCAATTTTTTTTGTAACACACAAACACTAAGCATGTTTCCTGAGAATGCATTCAAGTAGCTACTTTAAAATTCCCTCAAAAACATTTTAAGGAAACACCAGCAAAACGAAAATCTCAAAGAATGAAATTTATAAATGTCTTCTGAACGTAAACCACTTTTAGTGAACATTTGGTTTAGGAAAAAATAATGCAAATGTTTTCTTCTAAGGTTTTGTGGTTTTTTTTAAAAATATAATAGTACAAATGTTAAAAGGGTTGAATCAGCAGTCAGTTTTGTGCAGTTAAAATTGACGTATGTGTGTGTGTGCGTGCGTGCGTGTGTCTGTGATTTCTCAGGAACCAATACACTAATTAGTTTTTTAGCTTTTTTAGCTACGGATATATTTATTTTTAAACGACGCCATTTTCATTGCGCTTAGTATTTCAAAACGGACAAAAAATAAAAAAAGTTTATTGAAAGCTTACTTAACCACAGGCAATAGTTTGTAAGTTATTAAATTAGATAAAGGATGCCGTTCATGTAAAAAAATGTCTCCTGACCATCGACATGCCTGCAACTTATGGTATTATCGGTGTGGGTGATAAAGGTTATTTTTTTTTTTAAGAATAAGTGATTTTTCATTAATTATTTTTAATAAATTTTGAGTTCAGTTAAACTTATAATGATTTCCAGAAAACTGAAGTCCATTTTGTAAAAAATAAATCAAGAAATTCATCATTTATTTTACTTAAAAATACTTGTAATGTGATCATTATTTTGACAACCTTCTTTAAGCATAGTCGACCTTCTATTTAAATTACTCGAATTGTTTGAGTTAAGCACTATAGAAGACTTGGCAAGCAATGATTGTGCTGCTGGCCATGATGGTCTTGAGCTTAGCTTAGCTTTGACCTCGGCCTTTAATCTTGGTCCTTCGGTCTCGGCCTTTATTCCAGCTCGTCCATGAAAAGGGCTTTAATTCTGAGTGCCAGCAACGCAATCAGTACAAAAATGCGACAGTAATGTACTATTTATTTACTTAAGTTTTAAGTACAAAATATTCTTTTATTGATGAACTAGGATAAAAAGTTTTTTTTGCTCCTTTTAGTATCTCCGTTGTACTGTTGTGACATGAAAGAAACGTGCCCTGTGGCAAAGTATCCGCCGCGTGCACTTTACGTTCTTTGCCCATAGTATCAACCATGAAAAAAAAATTTTTTAAAGTAAAAATATCTCTATCGGGACATCTATATACATTTATATATCTATGTACCAAAACAACGGTCACCCTGTTGCTCAGTTTCCACGTGAAGGAGTTGTGTGTCACGGTGTCGCCTTAAGAGAAATGGGTCCAGTATACCATTAAGGTGGCAAACAAGCTTACGGTCCACCTAATGGTAAGCGGCTGCCGTAGCCTATGGACGCTTGTAACACCGGAGGTATGACTCACGCGTTGCCGACCCTCATACTGTAGTCTTTAGAGAAAACCTTGGCAGGGAGCTTATTCCACAACCCAAGCATTCGCGGGAGAAACTTTCTTTGAAACCGCCGTGTTTTTTTCATTCCTCCGACTATTCTTGTGCCAAAAAATAGGTCGCGTTAGTGTCCCGTTGCTACTTGAAGGAATAGTGCTTAGCGGTATCACCTGCTGGGAAATCAGTTTGCGTGGGAACTCGATCGTGATAAAAAGTATATTTTGTCCTACGTCCCTCCAGAAATCCTAGTACTAAAAATAAGGTTATCTCGTTTTTCTGCTGCAACAACTTAAAGAAATAGTGCCACTTGGAATCATCCGCATACAAATATAATGCCGTAGGAACTTTCAATCGGGATAAAAGTAGCAAAAAGTCGGAGCTTTGTCAGGGCTTGCGAAATTGTTCTACTAGTAATAATTTTTTAAGACAGTTTATCAAGGAGAATTATCTTTTGATGTATGGATTAATAATTATGGGCTTCTATAAATAAAGTCATAAAACAAATTATTTTAAGAGATTTTTTTATTTTATCGAAACATTTAATTCTTAATACGAATTTCTTCTTGTTTCCTACATTTTAACATACCTATATGAGTTTTTAATTTATACTACTTAATATATCATAAGAAAATTTATACAATGCTAACCTGCTCCAGTATCTACAACAGCTTTATCTAATGTAAGTCCTTGTGAATTATGAATTGTAATCGCGAAAGCTAATTCGTAGTGGGAATTGTTTTCTAAAACAATTGATATATTGATTGATTTGAACAACTTTTTCAAAAATGTAGTTATGGGTAGTATTAGAACACAGCCACCATTGTCGTAAGTCGAATGGGATTTTTTTTCAAATCAAAGCATTTTGACTCGGGGCATTTGATCAGGCGGACTATGATTTTCTTCATAAATAACATCTTCGACATAACCTAAAGCCCCATTGTCTCATCCATTTTCAACCCATAAATTTGAATGTAACATAACTTTTGATCCATTTCATAAAATAATAAATGGGTTAAGGCTACCTAATAGTTCTTTTCTTACTAATTTTGCCTTAGAAAAATTGTGATAAGCTGAAATATAAGCAACTAGTTGACGTTATTCTTTTAACTATTGATTATTAAATTCTTTTACATCTCTATTTCTTTCAAACAGTCTAATGGCATCGTTAAAAAATACGCTCATTTGATTATAACACTTGTATACTTCCTGTCATTAATATCTCTAAAAAATTAACAAGTAATTTGCCAAACATTTTATCTTGCCTTAACCCTAGAGTGGGCGCGCCATGAGCATTTTGCCGACCGCGCTAAAAAACCGTTAATAATTTTTAAAATAACTAACCGTTAGACTTGCGCTTCTTAGTAGCTGCCCCCACTCTCGTTAGCAACGTTTGCCGAGAATCTGGACGCCGTCAGTGCGCGGGGGACCGCTAGAGAAGAAGGTTTCTACCATCAGGTGTCGCCGGGCGGCAAATTGCTCACCGCGCGCCCACTCACGTAAGTAATATTGTATAAGGAACCAAATTGCTCACTTTGTCCCAGTAGAACAAGCATCTTCTTCAAAAAAGGAGGGCAAATGCAGCATATGTCCCTCAAAGAAAAACAGGCGCACGAAAAAAGGGTGTTCCAGATGCCAAAAGTTACTGTGCAATGAACATTGTACATATCTTTGTGAAGACTGTTTTGATAAAGCGTATCTTGAATTTAGACGTTATTTTTTTCCATTTTTTTAAGTATTAAAAAGTATTATGTAGCATAAGAGAAAAAAAGTCAATTAAAATATTAAGTTTTCTAAAGTCTATAGAACAAAGTTGAATAAATATGTTGATTTATTATTACTTACTGTTTATTTATTTAAATCCTAAAAGAAAAAATATTAAATTGCTGTATTACTAGTCAAAATGGTCAAAGAAAAAGAGGCGGCAAAATGCTCCCCACGCGCCTACTGACGTTACGCAAAAAGACGCGCCCACTCGAGGGAAAGGAAAAGCTTTACGTAGACGCAGATCAATTTTTCTTCGAATCATACTTATTTAATTCCATCAATAAATACAAATTTACGCCCATAAATTACTTGAAATGGAGCAAACAAATGTAAACTGAGATCTTTGAAAGTCTTATTTAATCCTAATAATATATATTTAACAGCAGCATCACCAGTTGGTGCAAGCAATTGATAATATGAGAGACCAAATATTAGATTCAATCTAAAAGTCAAATAATTGATCAATATGCTCTTTCTAAAAATAGCTTTGCCTTGTACAACATTTCTTTGAACAGATTGTGTATTAATCACTTTTTGTGTGTTCATCAGAAGAAACTTGAAGGAATAGTACTCCGCGGTATCTCCTGCTGGGAAATCTGTTCTCGTGGGAACTCGATCGTGATAAAATTTTTTTTTATCCTACGTCCCTCCAGCTATCCTATTACCAAAAATAAGGTTATCTCGTTTTTCTGTTGCAACAACTTAAAGAAATAATTCCACTTGGTATCACCCGCATAAAAATATAATGCCGTAGGAACTTGCAATCGGGATAAAACTAGCAAAAAGTCGGAACTTTGTGAGGGCTTGCGAAATTGTTCTACCTAGTAATAATTTTTAAGACAGTTTTTTAATGAGAATTATCTTAATGTATGAATTATTAAAAAAGGCTTCTATAAATAAATTAATACAACAAATCATTTTCAGATTTTTTTATTTTATCGAAACATTTAATTCTTAATACGAATTTCTTCTTGTTTCCAACATGTTAACATACCTATATGCGTTTTTAATTTATATTACTTAATATATCATAAGGAAATTTATACAACGGTAACCCCTCCAAATGTTTTTACTATTGACATATGTTAAACCAATAGATGGTTGCTCCAGTATCTACAACAGCTTTTTCTAATGTAAATCCTTCTGACTTATGAATTGCAATCGCGAAAGCTAATTCTAGTGGGAATTGTTTTCTAAAACAATTGATAAATTGATTGATTTGAACAACTTTTTCAAAAATGTAGTTATGGGTAGTATTAGAACACAGCCACCATTGTCATAAGTCGAATTAATTTTTTTTCAAATCGTAGCATTTTGACTCGGGGCATTTGATCAGGCGGACTATGATTCTCTTCATAAATTACATCTTCGACATAACCTTTAGGCTCCATTTTCAACCCATAAATTTGAATGTAATGAACATAACTTTTGATCCATTTAATAAAATAATAAATGGGTCAAGGTCACCTATTTGTTCTTTAATTGCTTATTTTGCCTTAGAACAATTGTGATAAGCTGAAATGTAAGCAACTTGTTGACGTTGAAGTAGAAACTTTTGCCAAATAAAATTAAATTTAGGTTTACTTAAGTTTGCCGTATGTTATTACTTCCCTGAATTTGTTCCTTATTAGCGAATGGTGAAATAATACAGTGTGTTTTGTTTTTCAAAATCAACGGGTTCGATTCCTGGCTAAAAATATTGATTTTCAAAAACCCGATAATGCAGTTTTAGTTTTCTTTAAATTCGGGCATGATTTTCGCTATTATTCATAGTTTCGCATTGGGCTAGGCAGGCCCACTTGACAAATTATGTATATATATTTATTATTATATATCATTAACCTAGCCTAGTAAATAAACATTTCACGGTACCTAACGGTACTCAGCTTTTAAAAGTTAAAGAAACAGTCCGTTTTGTTATGTCATTTCTATAAAGTTTATAGAGAGTTAGGGCGTGGGCCCTCAACAAGTTCATAAATCTTTGCATGGCTTCAAAACAATTTTCTCGTATTTAATCAAAATATTTTTCATTCGCAAATAATATTTGCTTCAGAATTGAGAATGTTCTCATAATTTATATGGCTGCAAGTTTTTGTGATTTCTCTATTTTCTTTTATTTATTCTATCGCTGTAAACATTGGCTGCCTTTTATTAAACACAAGTTTCATATTAATTGAAATAAAAAAAATATTTGTGTCTGTTAATAAACTGAAATGTTTTGTGTGTAAAAAATCAGCCAAGTGCGAGCAGACGCGCACCTAAGGTTCCGTACCAGTTCGAAATGCATGAGACCAACTCGCACTCGCACTTGGCTTGTTTCTATTATTTTTTGTTTTACAATAGAGCTTACAGTATGCTAGCTTCATGTTAAAAGCTTGTATGTTCGATCGTTTTCTCGATAAACTGAAAACCACAAAAACAAGTTTCTTGGACTTGAAACCCCCTTAAAATTTTCGTTTTTATTATTTTTAGGAAGTATGCAAATATCACATATTACAAGTGAAAAAGACAGAGCCCTTTAAAGGAAAGACAGACAAACAACGTACGCTTAGTTGGTAAAAGGGCTCCGTTGGCACCTTCTGAATACGGAATTATAAAAAATATCTAAATTAAGTTTTTTTCATCTATTCTATAGCAGACGCGTCGCCACCACCGCCGCTGTCCCTAGCGAAAATACGAACAAATATAACATGATCTTATAATAAAGTGTTGGTGTCATAGAAGGTGGTACTTTTTGCAAAATTCTACCTTAGTAGATGTGTATAACATAAGACCAGTACATTATTCAAATTTCATTATTATAGGGTCAGTTGTTTCGGCTTGGCAATCGTAAGTCAGCCAGTCAGGGAAATATTCGTATAAATTTGACAAAAATGATATTACTGAGTTAGAAACGTAATTTGTTATAGCTTTACAAACTTGAGGGTGTATTTTCAGAGTAAGTTTACGGAAAACGCTAGTAAGTGCTAAACTTTAGCTTTAGTTCAGTGCTGTTTTTACAATATTGGTAAACTTTTCGTAGCCAGTAACAGCAGTAATAAATTTATTGTGTCCACTAGATTTTGCCAGCGGCTTCGCCCGCCCTTAAGTCGCGTGGGACACCTTGTATATACTAATGAAGTTCGTTATAGCTGTAGCAGTGTAGCTATAGTTCGTTTAAGCTTGTTTATAGTTATTCCCGCGGGAGCTTTTAAATTTTCGGGATAAAAAGTAGCTTATGTGTTAATCAAGGATGTCAGCTACGTCCATACCAAATTTTATTGAAATTAGTACAGCCGTTTAAGCGTAAAAACTGACAAACATACAGTCAGAAACTTTCGCTTTATAATATTAGTGTGATAAGGAATATTACCAGAATTAGTTTTTTATGTGAAAAAGTTTGTGCTTAGTGAAAAACTTTATGCTTAACTTTTTTTATCTAAGAATTTGTATTTCTCAGACTGATTTTCCTTGTACCTTGTTGATTATTTTTATATTTGGTGTTCGTAATTTTATTCGATTGTTTGAATTTCTTGTTCTCACTTTACATAAGGGAGGAGTTACCTTAAATATATTTTTTTTTCTAAAATAATAGTAAATATTTACACAGCGGTTTTATAACGATTGTTATATGTGCCAAATTTTAAGTCTTTAATAATTTCTGGATAAAATGACTTTAACCTATCGATTAACAGATGGATAGACGTGATATTTTATTTCTACCATTTTCTGAGGTCGATTAAAAGCGAGGGTAGCGTGCTGTGCAACACAGGAAATTCAGTTTTAGCTTCCGGTCGTTTGATGATGCATAAAAAATATAAAACGTATCTGACAGTGAGTGATGCACCCGACGTTAACGGCTAACGATGATTCATCAATCCTATCATGTCCGGACATTTTCAAATATAAAATATCGATATCTCCGAGGTTGTCATGTTTTTTTTCACAGTAAAAAAATACGAAATTGATACAAAATTCGGAAGGTGATTAGTACACTCAGCAAGTAATACAACGAATTTCTTGTTTAATTTGCTCGTCAGATAAAGTCAGGAAATAAATCTTGTTTTTTGTAGAATTTTTTTTTTTTGCAACTTTCTCCTATAATTAAAATCAATTCAAAAGTTTACAAATTTCTTGCTTTTATCATTAAAAAGTTTCATGAGCACCTACTATTTTTATATATATTGTTACGGTCAGATTTACATGTTGTTTTCTTGAACCGTCATGGCCGCTCATAAGGGGCCCGAATGTTCCTGAAACTAGTTCACATACCTTTTTACTAGATATTAAAAAACATGTCAAATCCGAATATATTGTTTTGTACCGCTAAGGTGGCAAACAAACTTACGGTCTGCCTGATTGTAGCAGTTACCGTAGCCTATGAAAGCTTGCAACACCAGAAGTATCACTCGCGCGTTGCCGACCCTTTAAAAATCTAATAACTTCTTTATTTATTAATATAATTTGTAATAGTAAAAAATAAGTAAGTAATTGGATAACAGTGTTGATAACTTATCATTTTAAGGGCTCCGTACGAACATATATAGCAGTTTGAAAACTTAAAATTAGTTATTCAAAAGTATGTCACCTACGAATACCTCCCTGAAGCCAAACTTTAACAAAAGTCATATAAATTTTATGTAAACTTCTTTAAGCTTGAAATAGACCAGGCAATAAATCCCAGATAGTCTCTTTCCGCTCCGACGAATCCTTTGTAGATCTACAAATATTAAACTCCACATTTCAAGATTTGGCAAGCTCGTGGCAGACATATAGGTTACCTTATTTTTCCCGCACTGGCGTTGAAAGTTTAAATGTTATGCATAAAATTTAAGTCGCAAAATATTTTAAACTTTTTACAGACAATATCTTATAATAATATTAGTTTTGACAAATGATAAGGTATAATAAAAATAACTCGAAACTCATATAATTCTATACATATGTTTTCCGAAAAATAATCATGAACAAACTAATTGCATCAGAAAAGTAGATTATAGTTTGTATCGCTATTGAATTACATTTTAGGGTTCCGTACCTGAAAGGTAATTAGGAACCCTATTACTAAGGCTTCGCTGTCCGTCCGTCCGTCCGTCTGTCACCAGGCTGTATCTCATAAAACTTTATAGTTAGACAGACAGAAGATGTATTTCTGTTGCCGCTATAACAACAAATACTAAAAAACAGAAAAAAATAATATTTAAGTGTGCTCCCATACAACAAACGTGTTTATTTTTGCTCGTTTTTGTAGATAATGGTACGGAACCCTTCATGCGCGAGTCCGACTCGCACTTGGCCGATTTTTATAATTCATCTAAAACTGGCAAAGGTTTTCTGTCCCTGGTCTCCCATTTGACCGCTAATTACTTCTAATCAAACTGATATATTAGACTCATATAAATTAAAGCCACCTGAGAACAGATAACACTGCCACCAGAAGCAGTTCTGCGGCAATGTGCTCCCCACCTGACACGCATGATTAAAGTGGTTGGTTACAAAGGTTTTCCCTCACATCATTATGTGGGTATGTTTTCAGCCACTAGTTAACCCCTACGTGGCAACATTGCCAGTCTTCTGGGAACTTTATCACCTGGCAGCAACTTCCAGGCCTTATTAATAAAGGTGTTTTAGTTTAGCTTTGTTTAAATTATTTATATATTAATTAGTTGTATTATTTATTTTTAATTCAGTTTATTTATTATAATTGAACTTGTTAATTAAGTTTTTTTGACGTGACAACGTCTTATAAATTGGTTTGCCGGGTGACACTTCAAGAAACTGCGTTACGCTCCGCTCACGTTATGCGCTCACAATGAGAGCGAGTGAGAGGCACGCGCCCGCCTAAGAGCGAGAGATACAGACATAAAATCATTGTCACGTAAAACTTTCGCCCGTATACCGACTTTACAGGCAACCAGTTTTTTATAAAAACAGTTCGATTTTGAAAAAAAAATATTTAAAGACTACCTAGATGATATTAATAAACAGGTAATAAATAAGTATTTACCCCTACATTCATACGAAATAGAAGCCAACGAAACGAAAATGTTGGCAGCCGCTGGAATGTATCTAGACCGGACCGGAACAAACTTTTTTATTTAACGAAAAACTTCCAGAGCGTTAATTACGAGTTGAAAAAACGAATTTTTTGTCGAAGGTAAAGATAAAGTTTTAGCAATAAGTACGTCATATTCTTTATGTGAATCCCATAACATCTTATACTTTTACGATTAATTATTTAATGATTAAATTTTTATCATTAAAATTCATCTGAATCCTTATCTTTAAATGGCCAATCCTTTTTGTTATAATAATAAAAATACAAAGTTTTAACTTTGTAAAATAATTTATATTTTTAGGGTTTCGTATCCTAAGGGTGACAACGTATTACTTGAGCTAGGTCACCCGTTCACCTATCAGTATGTACGTCCGTCTGTCTGTCACAGCGTTGTGCCTTTTAGAAGACGCTGGTTGAAATTCAAACTTACAGAATATGCATGCAATTAGGACAATAACAATAACGTTTCTGTCAAACTTAAAAATATTAAAAATAAAATCACACGCCAATGGTTTAACTAGCCTCAGCTTTTAGACGATTCTAATAATAAATTACAATATAATTTTAATGCGGTAATGAAAACTCAACCAAAATTATAATAATTCTAGTGAAATAATAATACTATTTAGACAAATCAAACAGCGCCGTCTGGTTTCAAACTTAGCAAGGTTTGTTATATACCAGGATACCAGACAACGGATACGAATACTTATATATACGTTATTTTGTGAATACATACATATTATAAATGACGACAAAATAAAATAAATAAATAATTATAATTATTTTTGGACATAAGACACAGCATCATCTGGTCCCAAATGAAGCAAAGCTGCAGTATAGAGAACATAGATGTTTGGCTTGTGCGGGAATCAAACTCACGACTCACGATTCAGCAGTCAGGTCATTAGCCACTGAGCCAAGGAGCATAAGAATATCACTATGTATTTATGTAAAAAAATCTTTAAAATTATATCTATACTAGCTTTGGTCCGCGGTTCCACTCACCCTGCATTCGGTTATCGGTGTAGAATTTCAACGGCAACTTCCTAATTATAGAAAAACAAACCGACTCATATCTGACATTTTCAAGTTGCCTATGTCCTTCCCCGGGACTCAAATTATCTCCGTGCCTAATTTGTTCGCAGGTCCACCCGCCCAAAATTTGGTGATTGGGGTAGAATTTCAACGGTAACTCCTCAAGTATAGAAAAAGAACCGACTCGCGCTTGACGTTTTCAATTGTCCTATGTACTTTCCCGTGTCCTAAACTATCTTTTAAAAATTTTTAATGAATCAGTACAGCGATTTAAGCGTGAAGAGGTAACAGACAGACAGACAATAAGACAGAGTTACTTCCGCATTTATAATATTAGTATGGATATGCGTATGAAAATACAAAAAAAAAACACAAAATTAAAAAAAAAACACTTCTAGAACTTTCAATCAACCTTTTCAATAAAATATTGTTTGCCTGTCTTTTTTAATTATTTTCAAGCCTAAATATGGTCAAAAAGACATTACTACAAATAATAAAGAACGTCACAAAACATAAACATTTTTCTTCTACTTTTACGAAACAATCCTCCAAGTGAAAAGTTGGCCATTATATGTCGAAACTTAGACCAATAAAAATCACAAAGTGTTCTACTGGGTGTCCTTTGTGAGATGTTAGACAGATTGTATTTTTAAAAGGAGTCGTTTTAACTTTTAAAACACGTTTACTCAGAAATACTTTTTTTTTTTTTTAATATTATAATGGGCTCGCACGGTCTTAGCAGACCATTTATGCATTTGTCAAAGTCAATTATATTATATCGTATCGAGGCGCGGGCGTTACCGCGCGTCCTCGTTTTCAAGTCCCAAGATTGGGCGGGAGATTTGGTGTGGATCCTCAGACATTGCGCGTCATGTCCTGCTTATTTCTTCATAATTCACTATTCATGAGCCTTCGCTGCACAATTCTTAACACGCTTTCGTAAAACATTGTTAAAATATACATAATAAACATTGAAAGTCACTAAATGAATTTAGAAAAATTAAACAGAAAAAAACACCACTCCTTCTTAACATTCGCGCCAAAACTCTCAGAAATACTTAAATTTAACTTTTCGAAAATTGGTGAATGCCTAAAAAGGAGCTTTAGGTTGGCAGTAGAAAAAGCCACAAGTATTTATTCATTTGTACCTACAGTTTTTTAACTCAGTATCTATATTTCTATGTATCTATAAATTTATAATACACTTATAGAAGAGAGACGCAGCACTCAATTTCCAACACTCAATTTCCAATTTCTGGACTGCAAGACAAATTGAATTTCTTAAAATCCATTCTCTTCAATGCGCATGTATGGCAACAAAAATCGTAATAAATTTTATAAAAAACGTTCTGAGCCGATTGCACTCTGTTTCATCATAATCCGTCTTGCATTGCAAAGACTTTTTTGTTCTCCGTTGTCTCGATTAAATAGATTATCAAAATTTAATTTCTAGTGAAGTTCAGTAATAATTTCGGCCTTAAAAATAAAAAAAAAATTTTTTTCTGCCGTTAGGTTTTAACTGTTGACGGACAGAAATTATGGGTTTTCTTAATATTAAAATAAATATAAGTAAAGCCATGTTCGAATCCAATAACACGTGGTTAGAAATAGTGATCCATCCAACAATGTCCTGGAGAATAAAGAAAGAAAAAAATAACTTTACTGAACCGAAACACACGTACGGGTATATATGTAGCTTTGTTATATGTTTTATACACGCAAACATTTTGACGTGACAACGTCTTATAAATTGGTTTGCCGGGTGACACTTCAAGAAACTGCGTTACGCTCCGCTCACGTTATGCGCTCACAATGAGAGCGAGTGAGAGGCACGCGCCCGCCTAAGAGCGAGAGAGACAGACATAAAATCATTGTCACGTAAAACTTTCGCCCGTATACCGACTTTACAGGCAACCAGTTTTTTATTTCAAAAATATAAAACTTTTTTTTAATAAGTATGTTTTATTTTCCCTGCGTCTTCGAGTAGAGCTCTAAAGAATTCTCGGCCATTCATGGCTAGATTCGTACCTTCGGTTCGACCTTCAAACTCTACTGATCCAGCAAAGACTAACTTCAACGGTCTCGACAGTAATATCATATTAACAACTTATGATGTAGAAAATATGTATATCTTTACCTTACTGACTTTCCAGTTACTAAAAAGCCAGCCACTTGGAGTGAAGCCAGCGTCTGGCAACTGAAAATAAGCAATTGGTTTGTCAGAACAACCGTAACTGTCTCGGTTGGGAATTGCTATCAATTTATTTATGATTTCATTCTCTGCTTTCAAACTAAAAAAAAAATAAGTTTTAATTTTAATAGAAACAAACGAACAAAATAGCTGTGACATGAAATGTTGGTACTATTAGTATTTATTTTATTTTATTTTTAAATCAAGTTATAATATTGTTCTGAAATAATTCTAATTGGTTTTGTGGTTTCAATTTTTTGTTTTAGTTATTTTTCATTTGACATATTAGATATTTGTTAATATTTGTACATTAAAATACTAAAATTTGTACAGCCTGTTTAGGATAAGTGATTCAGAACAACATTAAACAACTGAACTACCTTAATCGTACAGTCTCCCTCGCAGCCTAGTTGGTAGTGTGGCGGACTGCTGCGCTGGGGGTGTGGGTTCGATTTCCGTGCTGGACAAATATTTATGTGATAAAAAAACATTTGTGTTTGTCTTGAGTCTGGTTGTATTTATGTATAATATGTATGTATCTGTATCCGTTGTCTGGTATCCATAACACAAGCTTGTCTTAGAAGCATATTATTTGCACAACTATTATTTATGTAAATGAAACACAGGGCCATTTGATGCCAAACGAAGCAAATATGGATACCATGTGGATACCAGACAACGGATACTAATAATTGTAAATACATACATGTTATACATAGAAAACACCCAGACTCAAGACAAACGCAAATGTCCAACATATAAATGTTTATCCTATGCGGGAATCGAACCCACGCAACTCAAAGTTGGAACGTTCATGAATTTATTTTATTGAGTTCTTAATAACAGAACGACAAAAAATGCTTATTATTTTAAAATATGTTTATGTATGACATTTTTATTATAGTTTTACAGTGTTTTTTTTTTTTTAATTAATTAAATCTGATGCTTCCGATTGTACAATGTTGTATTTATAAATACTGCACTTTATAAAAAATATGAGCAAAAAAGTAAAAAATCATAATATAGAAGTTTAAAAGCTAAAACCCGACTACCCTAAGTTATACTTCGACATCTTACGAGTATCTACGACAATAGAACTTGTAAAATGTATATTTGGAATGTGCTTCTCAAGACGTTCAATTAGATACCAAACACGACACATTTTAACTACTTTTATCTATTATGCGCCATATTAGATTTTATAAGATGTCGCAAAGTCTATGACACGCGGATCACTAAGATGAAGCTACGCCACCTCGTGTATCAAAATAGAGAGTTTACCATGAGTAGCTTAGGAGCTACACGGTAAAGAATGAAAATGCTAACATGCATTCATAGACTACTAAAAATTTTCCACTAAATTAACGATACAAATTATCTGAACGTAAAAGTTGAAAATTCAATGTCGAAACTTAGTCCAATAAAAAGTGTTTTACGGTGTGTCTTTTGTTAAAAAACAGATACATCGTACAGTTTTAAAACAAAGCTTATTTGATATTAATAATTTTGAACAGCTAAAACTTATGTGGTACTGATTTGTGTTTGGTTAATATGTGTGTGACCAATTTTACGGCACAAAAACGTGGCCTCTAACTATTGGCCTCCTAAATAAACTCTTCGCCCAGCACAAAAGGGAGCTATTCTAGGTATACACCGTTGCATGACAACATTCGAAATGACAAAGTTGGCCAAAGACCAATGTCACCAACATAGTTCAAACATGCATGGCAGGGAAGAAAGGTTTTCGGGTGGCTGCTACGGATGGGATGACGAAGCGAGGGATAGCTTCCTACCAGCTGGACAGACACCTGATATTTAGAAAGAAATTAACTACAATGTCTCTTAAACAAATGTTATTATCCTCTCAAACTGTTTTTTTATATTGAAATAAGTTTAAATAAAGGAATTTGATATGTTGAAATATATGTTAGAATACGGTTGCCATCTGTCCGGGTTTCCCCAGATTTGTCCTAGTTTAGAGTGCGTTCGGGGAGCGTTTGGGTGGGGTTTCATTTATAGTCCAGCTTAAAAAGTTCTTAAAAATTTTAAAACATTTTGTTTCTTAAATTTTTTTGATTTTTAAACCCAAAGTACCTTTAACAAAAGTTAATGTTGTCATGTCCGGGTTCTAAGCTCCGAAACCCGGAGTTTTCACGGTTCTTGTCTTAATTTAGAAACGGCATCCCTATGTAAGAAAAGTAGTAAAACATAGTAAAAAACCAAGTAAACAGTATAAAGACCTATGTTTTAGCAAAAAAATATATTGTTAATTGTGTTATTGTTATTATTGATGAGATCAGCGGGGAGCCACTAGATGCACTAGAACAAGACCTAGATAATAGGAGATAAAAAATGCTGTTTTTGACTTGCTTTTTCGGTGAACAATTATGAAATCACTTGATAGATGAAAAAAATCTAAACTATTTACTGAATCCAATTCCGAATATTTCTTTTACCACCAGTTTCCTTAGTGTCTCATAAAAGGCACTTGGACCGAAGCCAGAGCGTCGTGCAACTAAGCAATAGGTTTGTCGGAGCGGATGTAACTATATTTGTTAAAAATTGCTTTCAATTTATTTCTTGACTTTTTCTACAAGCTTTTATACATCGTTATATACGATAACGAATAAATAAGTTTATGACATATGGTTTGTTTATTTGTCCGTATGTCACAACTTTTAATATAAAATTTATGAGAAATGCTAAACCGATAAATAAACAAACTCGTCATCTTTATTATAATAATAAAGAAAGTATTGATTCTGTGACTGACTGATATATCAACGCACCAGCCAAATTGCTTTGTCTAGACATAGCAACTTTCAGTTTGGCAAGACCGGAAATTTAAGATGCTCTGATATAATGGATTAAAAAATTTATAGTAAAACTAACTTTTTCCTTAGGCAAAATAAATCTAATATTGACTGTTATTCCAAAACAATGAAATGAAAGTCTGTCAAATCATTTTGCCGTTGACTAGTGCATGAGTTAAATAATACACATAACACATATATCTCATCGAAATGTGTGTAACATTAGTTCGTAAATGAGTTAGACAAGCGTAAAAAAGTTTTTTTGAATTTTGAAAAATAACGGCAGAAATGGCGAAAAAAATATTAGATTATGAAACTCTCATAAAACATGAGGTAATAAAACTATAGTGTGATTTTAATAGTACCACACGAGTGTTTTAACAATAACATTACTTTCATAAACAACTAACCAGTATACAATATGTAAAAACTTAGTTGGTAATATTGATAAGTTAGTAAGCTACTGAAAACAAAGTCAAACACATGTCAATTATTATTTTTATGTAGCATAGGGGGCGTATGAGTAGCATTTTTTTTTCTGAACACGCAGCGCTGTCAAATTTAAACCTAAATAAAAATAATATAACTTTTTTTGTGGAAAAACACCTAGATACCACTGATATTTAATATCTAGCTTTGTGTTTCTTGAACGTCCAGAATAATTTTTGTACCATACAATTCTACAGGAAGGGATTTTATTATTAAAAACGTGAGTGTATTAAGGTAAGAAGTAGGCCAACTTAAAAAAAAACGCGGAAGATACCGTATTTATCATACTGAACCCTCTTAAGCGGACTCCACGCGAGTACATCTTGCACTTGTCCGGTAAAGCTAGTGATCTGCAGATTATCGAAATATATAAATATAAACTTTTAATATATTCTTCAGAGTTGATACTCAGTCATTTAACTTACTAATATGAAATTGACTGTATTTTCATTTTAAAATAAAGAAAATTACAAAAAATATCTATAAGCCAACCAGGCAGTAAAAAAAGTTTTAACTGGCCATAAAATTAGGACGACAAACCGCTACATTTAGAAAACAATCCTGCAAACAAAAAGTTGGCCTTTCTATGGTAAAAGTTTGTTAAAATAAAATCACAATAGTCCTGTGCTAGTTCTCCTTTGTACGAAAAAGGCAGTGAGTTTATACTCATAAAATAATAAGTAAAAGAAGGGTTCCGTACCATTATCTATAAAAACGACAAAAAAATCACGTTTGTTGTATTGGAGCCCCCCTTAAATATTTGTTTGATTTTAATTTAATTATTTATTTTTAAAGTGACTATATAACTAAACATTCTGTGAATATTTTAAGCGTCTACCTGTTGCTATTATAAATATCGAGCAAAAATATCACGTTTGTTGTATAGAAGCCCCTTAAATATTTATTTTATTCTGTTTTTTTAGTATTTGTTGTTATGGCGGCCACAGAAATACATCTTCTGTGAAAATTTCAACTGTCTCACTATCATCCATAAGATACAGCCTGGAGACAGAAGGACGGACAGACGGACGGGCGGACAGCGGAGTCTTAGTAATAGGGTTTCGCTAATTACTCTTTCATCCCCCCCGATCGACCTCGGCATGGTCGTAAAACTATAGTTAGGCGGCCTCGGCACGTACGAACGGCCCCAGATGACGATCTCGCTATCCGGATAGCGAAATTAGTCTCAACGACCTCCCAAATAGGGCCTCCCTCCAAACACGACGCCGACGTCCCCGGGTTCGTCGGCGCTTCTCGCCCCCACTCAATCGCAACCGCACCCGCGTAACGGGGAACTCCCCTCCTGGCGGTGACTCACCTTCGGGTTCGAGGCTCACGCCGGTCGAAGGGACGCCCCTAAGAGCGACAACCCAAGCCGAGGCTCCCCTTGCGGGAAGCCCTTGAGCGTTGGGCGCTATACGGGCTGAGGCTCCTTCAGAGACTCACCCAAAAAAGTCCGGTGAAGCAGTAATGGCTGCAACAGCCAACTGCATTGTCAGTTTAGAAAAAAAAATTACTCTTTGGGTACGGAACCCTAAAAATGAGAGAATTTCAAATATTTACTCTATTAAAAAAGGTTTCATTACAAAGCCTTTTGCAAATTATGAAATATTACTTAAGAAAAAATGTATTTATATTGGATGATATAGCCATAGATATGGCCTTTTAATATATTTTCCTTAGGGAGTCTCAAACGAGGACAGATTATTTCTATGTACGTATATTAATAGTGTAATTCTTAATTCTATAAAGATTTGTGTATTTGTAAGATTAATGTACTAGGACTTCATAGGTTCCTATTAGCTGTGTGTTTACGCATTGCATAATTCTAAATGCTTTCATAACTGAATTTCAATTAACCTCAACAATCATTATATACATTTGTCTATCTTGTTTGACTTTACTCAGGGCTATGTAGCACCATCGGTACATATTTTTGATTTATACTCAGTACGCAACTAATTTTCAAAGTATGTTTAAAACAGCGTAGAAAGTTTTGTTATCTAGATAATATACATGATTTAGTTTGAATTTATGCTAAGAGTGGTAACTTTTAGCATAAGTAGGTAAATAAGCTTTTAGCGAACCAGCACACAATGTCTTATCTTACCACATATGTTAATTAACTGTTTAATTTATTTAAATCGTTTTAATACCAAAAATGAATCAAAAACATGTAATAATAGCCAATTTGACCGCTGAAATATAAAATTCGATTAAAAACAAAGATTCAGAATTTTACATTATTTAAGTGGTGGTTTTCATAATTGCCAAAGGACTTGTGAAAGTCGTACATTTATTTTTTGAAAGATAAAAAAATTAAGTATGATTCTCATATTTTTACATATTAATGTAAAGATTTGAGTCTTAGAAAAGGATTTATTTAAATATGTACCTTGTATTATTATTATTAACTTATCTATACACACATCAACACAATCTAGGGATATTGAACATTTGATTGTTTACAGAAAAACTTTCGATAATTAAGACAAGAAACAAGTATCAATGGAAAGGTAATTAATGTAATGCTCTGTAATAAATAAAGATATATTTTTATGCTAAGGTTATTTTATTCAATTTAAATGTTATTTAATAAAGAGCGCCAGCTTCTAACATGCCTACTGCTCGCAACATTTCTTGACCGGATAAATGTCGTCGCGACATGATAACAAGTAAGGCTACAGAAACAATTAATGAAAAAAAAACTCAATAATCTCCCCGTTTTCACTTAATAATAATTTAAAAAAGAAAATTCTTAAAAAGTTTTTTGTTACACTACGCTTAAACATTAAGGCACAATACCGATATTATTATTTTTTTTAAATAAAAAAAAACACAAATTCATAGTTTCATGTTAAAATAAAATATCCCTAGATTATGTTGATGTATGTATATGTATATTTATCATGTATTTCTTAATTTTACGAAGGTTTGCATATTTGTAAGATTGATGAACTAGGATTTCATAAGTCTCTAGTAGTTGTGTGTTTACTTGTCATTATAAAATTTTGAATTCTCTCGTAACCGATATTTCATGTTTTCGCATATCAAATATTTGAGTATCACGAAAGGATTTTTTTATAATGAAATATGTACTTAAAGTTTATTTCATTATTATCTAATCTATATGTGTATATTTATCATGTATTTCTTAATTCTATGAAGATTTGAGTTTCACAAAAGGATTTTTATAATGAAATATGTACACTTAAACCTTATTTTATTATTATCTAATCTATATGTGTATATTTATCATGAATTTCTTAATTCTATGAAGGTTTGTTTAGTTGTAAGATTGATGATCTAGGATTTCATAAGTCTCTAGTAGTTGTGTGTTTACTAAGCATTATAAAATCTTGAATTTTCACTTAACCGATATTTCATATTTTCGGATATCAAAGATTTAAGTCTCACAAAAGGATTTTTTAAAATAAAATATGTACTCAAACCATATATTATCATTATCTTATCTATATGTGTATATTTATCATGTATTTCTTTATTATATGAAGGATTGCATACTTGTAAGATTGATGTACTAGGATTTTATAAATCCCTAGTAGTTGTGTGTTTACTTAGCATTATAAAATGAATTTCTCTCGTAAACGATATTTCATATTTTTGCATATAAAAGATTTGAGTCTCACAAAAGGATTTTTTATCATGAAATATGTACTAAAACCTTATTTTATTACTATCCAATCTATATGTGTATATTTATCATTATTTCTTAATTCTATGAAGGTTTGCATATTTGTAAGATTGATGAACTAGGATTTCATAAGTCTCTAGTAGTTGTGTGTTTACCTGTCATTATAAAATTTTGAATTCTCTCGTAACCGATATTTCATGTTTTCGCATATCAAATATTTGAGTATCACGAAAGGATTATTTTATAATTAAATATGTACTTAAAGTTTATTTCATTATTATCTAATCTATATGTGTATATTTATCATGTATTTCTTAATTCTATGAAGATTTGAGTTACACAAAAGGATTTTTTATAATGAAATATGTACACTTAAACCTTATTTTATTATTATCTAATCTATATGTGTATATTTATCATGAATTTCTTAATTCTATGAAGATTTGAGTTTCACAAAAGGATTTTAATAATAAAATATGTACTTAAACCTTATTTTATTATTATCTAATCTATATGTGTATATTTATCATGAATTTCTTAATTCTATGAAGGTTTGTATAGTAGTAAGATTGATGATCTAGGATTTCATAAGTCTCTAGTAGTTGTGTGTTTACTAAGCGTTATAAAATCTTGAATTTTCTCTTAACCGATATTTCATATTTTCGCATATCAAAGATTTGAGTCTCACAAAAGGATTTTTATCATGAAATATGTACTAAAACCTTATTTTATTACTATCCAATCTATATGAGTCTATTTATCACTATTTTTTAATTCTATGAAGGTTTGTATACTTGTAAGATTGATGTACTAGGATTTTATAAATCCCTAGTAGTTGTGTGTTTACTATTATCTCGTAAACGACATCTCATATTTTAATATATTAATGTAAATATTTGAGTCTTAGAAAAGGATTTATTTATTAATAAATATGTACTAATATGTTAAACCTTATTTTTTTTGTCAATGATGACATGTGAAGTTAAGCCCAAATAAGAAGGAACAAGGCGACTTAACTTATCTCAATAGTTGTACTATTGTTATATCTATATGGACCTTGTCTATCTGCCCTAATGTCTTCTAAGGGTACCTAAGAAAGCCCTAAATTACAACTTAAACTGAGATACGACGTCAAAGGTAGGGACAAGTTCTTACTTAAAATTTAAATATAAACAAAATTGTACGACCTTAAGTAAGTATGATCCTCCCTTGATAATTATTGGCACTTGTACATACACAATAAGTAAAATAGACACGAACTTTATGTTTGTACAATAGGTTATTTTTTTTTGCAAATAATGACAACCACACAGTATTGCTAGAAACAAAAAAGGTTGCGTTCGGAACCTAGCGTTTCGTGCGTAAGGCGCGTCTCCAATAGCAACCTTACAAAACACTCATATTATTATTATCTTATCTATATATGTATATTTATCATTTATTTCTTTATTCTACGAAGGTTTGCGTATATATTAAATTCCTATAATATTAAATAAGAATTCTGAATTCACTCGTAAACGATATCTCATATTTTTTTATATTAATGGAAAGACTGTAGTCTTAGAAAAGGATTAATTAATAATGAAATATGTACTTAAACCTTATATTAAAATTATGTATCTTTTTTCCCATAACCTTATATCGTACCTACTAGCTACATGATAAATATAATATCATTAAATATTTAGAAACATCACATTTTATTTCCATCATCACTTCCAGTTTTCATTTCGAAAATCAAACTTCAAACAAAAAATAATGAAACTGAGAATAAGCAACTAGTGTGTCGCAGCAGACGATTATTTCGGTTCCAAAACACTTTTAAATACTTTAAATCCAGACTTTAGACATGAAAATGTACAAGGGTTTAACTACATATGTATCGACTTTTATGTTTGCTTTAGCATTCTGTATTTAAAAGAAAAAATTTTTTATTTTAAATACTTTTTTTCTGATTTGTTGCAGAGTTAGAGCGCTAGCTACTAGATTAGATTTCCGGCTAAGACCTCAATATTTTCTGGATGTAACTTCATTGCTGTTGTAGTTTATAAAGTTATATTTCTATTATTTGTTGACTTGAATAACTTTTATTGTTGTTAACCTATGTCAGTTTTAATTTACAAAATAACAAACCAAATTAAATTAACTATCTAAACGTTATTTTAAGAAAAAAAAATTTAGCGAGCTCATAAAATAGTTTGTGTTGAGTATTTCACATGTTTTGAATGAATCATAGAAGTTCCACAGACAAACATTTCGTGTAAACACTTTTGACAAACTATAATACAAATAAATATCTCGGCATTAAAAATGAATAATGCTTGTGGTATTTGTTATATACGTTGTAACCAGTTGTATATATAAGTTACAATGAGAGCGTGTATATGTGCCAGATGACGGACCGAATATTTATATTAGACGTTTTCTTCCGGTCCGTCTTCAAACGGTCTTGAAGCACTAGAAGGGTACTTTAAATTTCTATTGACGCGGAGCACACGATTTTGAGCTCTACCTATAAACTCTAAGTTTGATTAATACTTAATTATTGTTATTTTGAGACTTTTAAGCGTTAGGTATAACAAGTAAAAGCTCACTTAACAAAAACTTGCGTTTGCTTACGAGGTAAGCATTTAGACATGTTCTGACGTCAAAATGTTGTAAGGTGTAAAAAGTGTAGTGTGTTTTTTGAATGTGTTTATAAAGACCTGCGATTTGGCCAAGACGCAAATTACGATCCAAGCCAGTGAAAAATTTATTTAACCAATATAAAGAACACTCTTTTTGTAAATGTGATCGCGCTTGGCTAGTTTCAGCTCGCGAAACCTTTGCAGGGTACAAAATTCTAAGTTGCAACAAAGCTAATTTTTGCATACATTTCGCTCGCTCATTGTCAAAGTTGTTAATTCCATTGTATCCATTTACATTGTGTGTTATATAACTAAGAGTTACAAACTTAACTCTTTCAACAGTTAAGTAAACAAGTACCTATTAAACTACTACCATTGATTTTATATTTATAGCACAGAATAACTTATGAATATATTTATGTACCTAGTTACAGTGATGTGTTTGGGGAATTTACTAATGTTCTCATTACAAGGAAAGATCTATTTATCTTCTATATATATATATATAAAAATGAATCCCTGTTTCCTTTGGTCAGGCCAGAACTTTCGAACCACTGCACCGAATTTGAAAATTATTTTTTTGATGTGTTTGTTATTGTTAGGGCAAGGTTTTTATGAAATAAAAAAAGATCAAGTGCGAATCGACTCGCGACTAAGGTTAAACCGATTGTAATAAAATATTGGTAAGTTGTTGTGCACACGCAGGGGAAGGTGTCTAGATTCCTACAACCCTTATGTCGTGGAGCGCCAGTTGTTTTAAAAAAGAGAAACAATTTCCGCGAGACCAGCTAGTACATTATAAAATAGGCTCAAAATATGTTTTTTATAGTTTAATAGTACCTTATAGTCGGTCGATTTCTTATGTTTGTTATTTACAAAATTAACTCATTTTTAAAATTTAATTTTCATACTGACAAACATAAAGGTTTTTTTTTACTTATGCATGCATACACTTGGCTTCAAAAGGAATATTGAGCATAACATTTACCGTTAAATGCCGGAGTACCTTTATTGGGTACGCAGTATCGTTTATTGTCTTTTGTGTTCTTGTTTTCACGATACATACATCTACCTATTTCATCTTTTACACCATTGCGCCGCAATAACACATCTTCAGGTGAATCCGACGTTATTTTTCTTATGCATGCTGGGTTACAATTTAACGAAAAAACGCTATTTGAAACATATTATCATATATTTAATAGTCGTGGTTCAGCCGGTATAGAGAGAAGATAGGTAAAAAATAACAAAAAAAAAATCCATAAGAAAAAAAAAATCAACCATTATAGGATCACTTGGTTGTCCGCCCATATATCAAGAACGTCTGAAGGTATCATGCTGAAATTAATATCAAATTCTCAGGTCCGCAATTCCTTGGAGTAGTGAAAAACTTCTAAGTCAACGCAATCATTTATGCCGCATATCGCAGGAAATAAAAATATAAACGGCTACTTTCGGGTGACCTAGAATCATGAAAGGCAGTCTGTATTTAATATTCTCAAACGGAAGGGTTAAGTAAGTCTTATAACTACATAAGGACAAAGGTGCGCAAGACCTTATTATCATTCTGGCAAAATACAGTTTGACGATCATTGCGTAAACATTTAACTTAAAAATTGTACTAATTATTAATTTGACACAACTACGACGCTTAAATATAAAAAAAAAATTAAATATTTTTATGCTGTTATTATTGAAGAGGCCTAAATACCTAATTTTTTTTTGCCAAAGGTGTCTCCGGATCTGCTAGGCAGATCCGACTTAAAATAAATGCCTGTTATTCGGGATATTGTTCAAACCCTGAATAACGTGAAAATACGATTAATGAACTTTTGTTTGATAAAAAAACAATTCGTAATTAGATAACTGACTCCTTTTCACTGTTTTTTTTTTAAGTTTTGGCATTGAAATCTTCTAAGTTCTTAATACTATTAGTTTAAAAATTTGTTTAAGCGTAGCCGTGATAGTGCTTAAGACCCTAAGAAAAGACATTTTTGATACCAATGATGTGTAATAAACTATTAATTTATTTAATGTATTTCGATGAAAATCTCAGTAAGTTGAGATGTAGCAGCATAAAAATGGTTAAAAATCGCTACTTTGGTAATACGAAAGACTTTTCTGTCTTTGTCGCACGTCCATTATTCACCAGCGTTATATTTTATCAGTTTTTATTAAAAGACCTCCGAAGATGCAAGCGTTCATAGGCTACGGTGATCGCTTGACACTAGGTTGATCGTAAGCTTGTATACAGCCTTTTTTTCCTACGTATAATTCTTCAGAACTTTGTCCGCCTAAACGACTGAAACGTTTTGGGTAAAATTCTGTCTGAATATTTCAATGATTTCCTGGATGGATGTTTAAAAAACACAATTGAACCCAGTAGATGGCGTTGCAGTCGGTGTGTCACTGATCTTCTAAATAGCAGGGACGATTTTAATAATATTTTTATTTATTTTACGTTCGAGTGGGTCCCTGCAACGTTTGAATTCACAATTGGATCCGGTAGGTGGCCCAGCAGTCGGTGTGACACTAATCTTCTCTTTAACGGCAGGAAAGATTTAAATGATATTTTTTGTGACGTTCGAGTGGGTCCCTGCATGATGACACAATTGGACCCCGGTAGGTGGCGATGCAGTCGATGTGTCACTGATCTTCTAAATGGCAGAGAAGATTTTAATGACATTTTACTGTTTACATTTGAATGGGTTCTTTCAAGGTTTGAATTCAGAATTGGACACAGTAGGTGGCACTGCAGTTGATGTATCATCATTAAATGGCAGGAAAGCTTTTAATAACTAATTTTAGGGCGGGTGAAACCGCGGGCAAAAGCTAGTTTTTAATAATTTTCAACCGTTGTCAAGTTGTCTACAATAAGATAGCTGCTACTCGTAAGTGACATAATACAGAAAGAAGCAAGAAAGAAAGTACATCCATACTTCCTAATAATAAATGCGAAAATTGGTTTGTTCCATTGTTTGTCCATTCCTCACGACACATCCAATTTAGCTATACTTTTGCACAGCGATCGTTGAAGACACTGAGAAGGACATAGGGTACTTTTACCACGGACCTTTTTAAAGTTCGTACAAACGAAGTCCACTTCGATAAACCATAGCTCCAGCTAAGACTTTTAATTAAGAAGTTTCTGTAGGAATCCCACACCGGTAACCAAATTTAACAACTGCGATTCTATTCCATTAAAGCTATGATAAATTACTGTTCAGAGCAATAAAGACAATTTGAAAGTAAATAAATAAAATAATAATATCTTTCCAAAATGGTTTATTGGACATAACAATGCAATAAAACAGACTAGCTCCAAAAAAACATTTATTTTATTTTCTTTAAGAAAATGAAAGTAGATTTGTCTCTGAGTATATTGCTCAAGATTTTTCTATATTCTCTCCAGATTCGTTTTTCAGAATAGGGGAGACCGGGGCTGGTTGACTATAGGGGTAGGTTGACTAACTATCAAAAACTTATCCGATGTAATAGCCTTGAGCAAATCAGTGAGACGCGAGAGTCCGTCACCTCCCCCCGCTCAGTCACCGGGAATACGGCGTCGCGCACGCACGTCGTTTGAGAGAAGGAACGCAATATTGAAAAACAACACACGTAAGTAATTATTTTTGACGTAATGTTATTTCTAATAATGCATATTTATTCCTAATTTATTGATTGTCGAAGCATTCATAACGATTGTTTGATTCATGGTCGTTCTTTTATGTATATTAAATTTAATTTCGACGCAGTTTTGAGGTTATGGCATGTGATTAAAAATTAAAAAGTGATTCGGGGCTAGTAGACTAATGTGTAACGGGGCTGATTGACCACCTAGTCAACCAGCCCCGTAATACACTAGTCTACTTAACTATAATATTATGGATATTTCACACATAAAATGAAGTCGATATTTTTGAAATTTTATGCAAAAATTATTGTTTCAGGACCATGCGAACATACAAAAGAAAAACTAATAGAGGGAATAAATCCAAAGATGTAATAGATAAAGAATGTCAACAAGTTGTCTTTGACAAAAAAAGTGTAAATTCTACGGCGAACGAGTTTGATATACCGTACAAAACACTTCAACGCCACGTCGTAAATCTGAAGAAAAAATCCGAATCAACGTTGGACAGCGTTGGCTACAAAAAAAATAGACAAATATTTAATGAAGAGGAAGAGCTTGCTTTAGAGAGTTACTTGAAGAAAGCAGCAGATATTTATTATGGTTTAACACCTTATGAAACACGAAAGTTCGCATATGAATTTGCCAAAAAAAATAACAAATCGTTACCTAACTCATGGAATACAAAACTGATTGCTGGTGAAGATTGGTTGAGATATTTTCTTAAACGTCATCGTACACTTTCTATACGAGCTCCTCAAGCAACTAGTTTATCTCGAGCCACATCTTTTAACAAAAATAACGTCAAATTGTTCTTTGACAACTTGAAAACCGTTTATCAACGTCATAATCTAAGTCCTGGTGATATTTGGAACGTTGACGAAACAGGGCTGACAACGGTTCATGTTCCTAATAGAGTGATAGCCCGTCGAGGAATCAAGAACTTGGGAAAAATGACTTCCGCTGAACGAGGTACGCTGGTGACGGTCGCGGTTGCTATCTCAGCCCTTGGCAACATGATTCCTCAATTCTTTATTTTTCCCCGGGTTCACTATAAAGAACATTTCATCAGAGGCGGACCAGTGGGCTCAGATGGCGATGCTTATTCTTCTGGGTGGATGAAAGAAGATAATTTTCGTAAGTTTGCTAAGCACTTCGTAAAATACGCCAAACCCAGTAAAGAAAACCCGGTTTTACTACTTCTCGACAATCATGACTCGCATTTGTCTATAGAAGTGCTTGAGTATTTCAAAGAAAACGGGGTTACAATTTTATCATTTCCTCCCCACTGCAGCCATAAGCTGCAGCCTCTAGACAGGACAGTTTACGGGCCCCTAAAGAAATATTACAGCCGAGCAAGTGATAATTGGCTAGCAAGTCATCCGGGAAAGACTATAACTATTTATGACATACCTGAGTTGGTAAAAACATCATTGCCATTAGCAGCTACAATTGATAATATTCAATCTGGATTCCGTGTGACTGGAATATCACCACTCAACGAAAGCATATTTCCTGACTCAGAGTTTAGCGGGGCATATGTGATGGACAGACCAGCACCGAATGTGTTTCCTGCACTAACATCAGCATAGGCAACTGACAGTGCTGCACCATAACATGACCTAAGCAACCAAATTGATATATGTAATCTACCTAACCAGGATGATGCTATGTCTTTTGAAACTATCACACCATCGACTTCAAATGCGTTTTGCGAGGTGCCTTCAACTTCTAATGCACTCTCAGTAACGAATGCAGATTATGAATTCAAAACTCCTGAAAAAAATCCAGTAACTGATGAGAGAAATGTGAGTATGCCGATCACATCGTTTACTTTACCTGAAGATATCAGACCCTTTCCGAAAGCTGGACCAAGAAAGGAAAATAAAAGAAATATCCGAAAACGAAAAAGCACTATTTACATAGACACACCAGAAAAAGAAAATCTTATGCAACTTAAGAGAAAACAACAATGTAGTAAGACGCTGACCAAAAAAACAAAGAAGCCAAAGACAGGCGAAAAATCTACAGGAACTGGAAAGGGCAGAAAGGGTAAAGGAAAAAAAACTCTTCGTGAGGATAACACGAAGAAAAGTGACGACGATGAAGTGATGAGGATGAAACATTTTGTTTGGAGTACACTGAATCCTATAACTCTAGTATTTTAGGAGAAGACTGGGTTCAATGCACTGCATGCAAGTTCTGGGCACACACAAAATGTGTAACCGGGAATATATTGTTCTATGAGTGCAAAAATTGTACCTCCGATTTAGAAGATTGATTGAATAGTATGATCTCAAAATAATTTATTTTATTAATAAGATAACTTATAACATACCAATGTTAGAATACATATAATAATTTATTTCAATACTTACGTCAACTGTTACCAAATAATAAATATAATTGCTTTTGTTAGATATCATTATTTGTTACCAAAGGCTTAAAGTTTGTAAGAAATTATTTAATTTTGTTTAAATAGTTAATAAGAGAGTACTTTGTTCAATGTGATTATTTGTTAGCAAATGGTTAAAGATTATAAGAAATTATTTCGTTTTGTTTTAAATACTCATTAAGAAACTACTTAGTTTATTTTTAGGTACTCAAATTGCTAAATGTTTGAACGTCTGATTGTTTATTCTAATAATTTGAATTTTATGGTGTTTAATTGATGTGGCGGAAGATCGCTGATTTGTTTCAATAAAAAAAATGAGTACCTAATACTTTTTTGAGTCTTTATCCTATTTCCTCGTAGAATTTGCACTTACTACTTCATAGGTCAACTTACCCCAGGTGCATAGTCAACCTACCCCGGGCATGGGGTAGGTTGACTAGTTTTTCCTTTTCTACAAAAACTGGCCTGTACTCTATATCATAATAAATAACGTGCCTTTTGGCGCTTTATTGCAAAGCTAAATAGTGAATCTATTAAGTGAACCCGTTTTTAAATTAATATACTCTAAAGAAATAGAAATAGAAACCTCTTAAGCTGAAAATTGGTCAACCAGCCCCGGTCTCCCCTACTTTAGGTCTCACGCACCTGTATTACAAGTAACAATACGAAATTGATTATGGCAGCTCGAACAAATAGATTACCCAATATATTATGTAAGCCGTCTAGCTTTGTTAACACTACAAATATATATTATCTACATTATCTTTTTGGGAGAATGTAGACTCATTACGGTTAGTAAATATATTATGTAACTAGATTTTGCCAGCGGCTCCGACCGCCCTAAATTTGGTTATCGGCGTAGAATAACTTTATTAACTTATTAATTATTATACTAATGACGTTTGCTATAGCAAGCTGTATGTATAGCTATAGGACGTTTAAGCTCGGTTTAAGTTATTCCCGCGGGAACTTTTGAATTTTTCGGGATAAGAAGACTATATGCTATACCAGGACCTAATCTTTAGGTGTGCCAAGTTATTGAGTAACAAACATCCATCCAGACATTTTTACAAACTTTCACATTTATAATATTAGTAGGACATAAAATGTTTCTGAATTCGTAATAAATATATTTGCTTAATTTTTGTGTAATTTATTACGTGTAAAGTCCATGTAAGTGCTCTACCAACTAAGCTGGTCAATAAAAATCTCGAGTACGTCTTCAGGTACTCTGGAAATACGCTCGTCACAAATACAACTACTGGGGACTCATACAGTTCTAGTATATAAATCTTACAACCACACGAATTTTTTATAGAATTAATAAAAAAATTATAACCACATACATTCAACAATAAAAATTTTCTTCATTTGCAACTCTTTTTTTTTATTTTTATTCTTCAATCCTGTTAGTACATTCAAGCCTTTCCAGCCGATGCATTAAATCATGAAATAAATTGAAAGCAATTCCCAGCAGAGATAGTTAGGTACGTTCGCTTTGACACACCAATTCCTTATTTTCAGTTGCTAAACGCTGGCTTCGATCCAAGTAGCTCTTAGTAGTTAGACTCCGGAGAAGGGACGTGTAAAACATATGTAGTGCTTCTAACTAATGACATGGTTAACTTTTTTTTTTTAATTTAGAGTTTACTATGAATTAAAATTAGTAAAAGAAATACTAAGCATGAAACTTATATAATATAGATTTTGAGCGAGGTACGTAACTGGCAATAAAAGAAAAAAATATTATAGTAATGAACATGATGTTAAGTTTAAAACTACTTATAATCAAAATATTAATTATTTTGTGCGCCAGTTTTATAAAATATAGCATTACTATAAAACTCTAGCACACAATTTTAAATTTCAAGTTATAGAAAGTATGCTTGGTTATGTAGTTAAGATTTGTAATCTATGCGGAACCCCATCGGAAATTTGCTTACCTTATTAATTTTGATATACCATAACACTTTCTTTCTTGCCTTCATACGTCCCCACTGTTGGGGCACGACCTACTCTCATAAGCGAGGGTGATTTGGGCGGATTGTGGACTTCACATACGTTTTTTTTTTCCTTGACTTATTTAGGTTCCCTCACCATGTTTTCCTTCACCGAAAAGACAGTGGCGTGAATAAATAAATCGGTGTACTTAAGATACTAAGAAAAACTCATTGGGTCAAACACTAGGGACGTGAAGTGAAATTTAAACCCCTCGGCCACCGCCAACTATAGACTATAGACCACAGTATAGATAAATAGCCTGAATATCACAGCAAAGGTAAAATTATTTAAATCAGACAACTAAAAAAAATTACCTTTAGGATGATTCAAATTTGTACTGTGTTGTATATGATAACCCTGAGCAGTGTATACTATTTAACAAATTTCAATTTAGATTATTGAATATTGGATTATGAAAATGAATCTTAAATTGATTGAAAAAAAAAATATTTTTTTATTTATTGAATTTGGTAGAAGATATAAAAATTACGGTTACGGTATATGCTTGTTTTACTATCAGATTAATATCACTACGGCCCAGCAAACTATCTAACTTGTTAGGTGGTTAACTATAACGATTACACGCCGACGACTTGTCAAAACTCGACTAAGCAAAAAATGGAGTGCAACTTTAATGTTAACAATAAACAGGCAAAAATGACTGGTTATAGTTAAAGTTACAATTGACAGTCGCTAAATGATCATAAAATGAGGTTATTTATGTGAAATATAAAAAAAAAATGAATTACCTGGTGTCTTTAATATTATGTTGGAAGCATTGCTAATGAACTACATTTATTTACATAGTATTTTTTTAACTATATGCAAGGAGGTACCTATCTCACAAAATTTGTTAAATATAATTATAGCGGTCTTCTTGCTATAATTACTTATAAATTCAGTAAAGCCTAGTCGTAACAGGTTTTTAAACCTTTCCAAAAAACAGTTTTTGATAGCACTAAAACAGAAAGTATCCATTTTTTTTTTATTGATTGTGAAAGGAATGAATTCAAGTCCTTTATCCTAGAATAACACGTAACAGTAGCATTAACGAGTTTCAGGACGGTGCAACCCAAATTGGTGGATTGTAATGGTTAAAGTAAAAGTAATTGTTAAAGTAAAAAGTTATTTTTGACAATTACTTTAACAATCGTTTTGGTGCAATTGAGCCTGAGAGACTAAAAATAATTTATCAGTTAGTCAGTTAATTAAACGATACAAAAGGATTAAAGAGTACAAATTACAATTATTTATATTCTTTAAAATATCAATAAATTCATTTGTTAAATAACCTAGGCTTAAAGTTCAATTTATAAAGCTTCCACAAGTCAAGCTTTCCTTAATTAGTTATTCGTGTACCGTACTGTAAACTCCATTGTAGAATATTGTGTCACGTAAACAGTACCAGAGCCTCTATTCTTCGATGTTAAAATATGCAAACAAACCTAAATACAGTTTTGTGTACAGTTGTTATTTAAGTTTAGCAACGGGAAATATTTAAATTCTATAATAGGTATATTTGGCAAAAGTATGAGTTCGCATAGTCTACAAACTACAAATGTGTACTTTTTCGGTTAAAGCTGAAGATTTTTGTTACTCAAATCTGAAGTTTTTTGCTCGCTTTTAAAACTGATTCTATACCGTCTTATTCTATGTTTCTAACATAAAAAAAAAAAAACAAACATTAACATAAAGCATTTTTTTTTAAATAGCTTTGAAAACATCGCTTAAGAAAAATAGCTTTCGACCCGCTCGTTTAACTCTTTCAGTTCACTTTAAATGTCATTATAGTGTATCTTAAACAAATAAAATTATTGTGCACTAAGGCGGAATTATCGCATAGTCTGATTACTTCCAGTCAACCTTAGCATGTTTCCCAAAGCTGAATATTCTTTCATTTATGGAGGTAGACTTAAAATATTACAGTACCATATTAAAAACTAAGTTCCTTTTACAGAACATATTACTGTTTACATATATAAAAAATTTCAAACTCCAACTTGACAATAAATTATACACTCGATCTGAAAAAGAAACATTTCCGACCCTAAGTCATGATGACCATAGTATCCACAATATAATGAGACGGAGAATATGGGTGAATCGGCATTGACAACAAAAAAAACAACCGCTTTTTACGACATGCACTAAACAAGTAAGAATAATTACTTATTGCCAAAAATCTGATCTGAATTACAGTTTAACGTTGGTGTCTATGTACCTAATATGTGACCTGTACTTTCGAATTCTCACCTGCACTCAGTTGGACAGCTTACAAGTGACGGCATAGTGCTGAATCTTATTATTTTATGCTCTTATATGGTTCTAGATAGGTCACCTGGTGGTTCAAATGACCCATAATTTTTACAGCATGGGCCAGTAGTCTATAACAGTTTATAACAGACTTCACTTACATGACACCAACTTCAAATGGAAATTCAGATCAGATTTTTGGCAATAAGTAATTATTTTACCTTTTTAGTGCATCTTTTTAAAGCCTGTTGTTTTTTAGGGACCTTATTACTAAGAATCCGTTGTCCGTCCGTCCGTCCGTCTGTCACCAGGCTCTACCAATTGAGCTATCGAAGTACAAGTCTATCTGATAATATATATATAAAAAAAAATATATTGACGTATGTAATGTATATACCGCAGGTAAATTGTATAGTTCGCCGTTTTACGATATGCCTAGGCAGATTGTTTACTATGGAACAAAATGGGGCAGAAATAGCAACTTATCATCAGTAATCATGTCGATTGGTGTAGATTAGGCTTCTCTCGCCTTAGTAATGTCGTTAAGAAAAAATTACTATTGCTTTTTGTTGCAACGAAGCATCGCTGTGACCATATTCGTTTATTGATGAACTAGGTTAAAATGTTTTATTTGCTACTTTTAGTTTCTCCGTTGTACTGTTGCGACATGAAAGAAACGTACCCTGTGGAAAAGTATCCGCCGCGTGCGCTCTACGTACTTTGCCCGTAGTATCATCAACCTCGGAAAAAAAAAATCAAGTGAAAACCTCTCTATCGGGACATAATTCTTATATCCACCTACTTATACGTCCCTCAAGATAGTATGTGCCAAAACAACGGTCACCCTGTTGCTCATTTTCCACGTCAAGAAGTTGTGTGTCACGGTATCGCCTTAAGAGAAATGGGTCCAGTATACCATTTAGGTGGCAAACAAGCTTACGGTCCGCCTAATGGTAAGCGGCTGCCGTAGCCTATGGACGGTTGTAACACCTAACGCGTTACCGACCCTCATACTGTAGTCTTTAGAGAAAACCTTGGCAGGGAGCTTATTCCACAACCCAAGCATTCGCTGGAGGAACTTTCTTTGAAACCGCCGTGTTTTTTCCATTCCTCCCACTATTCTTGCGCCAAAAAATAGGTCGCGTTAGTGTCCCGTTGCTACTTGAACGAATAGTGCTCTGCGGTATCACCTGCTGGGAAATCAGTTCGCGTGGGAACTCGATCGTGATAAAAAGTATTTTTTGTCCTACGTCCCTCCAGAAATCCTAGTACTAAAAATAAGGTTATCTCGTTTTTCTGCTGCAACAACTTAAAGAAATAGTGCCACTTGGAATCATCCGCATACAAATATAATGCCGAAGGAACTTTCAATCGGGATAAAAGTAGCAAAAAGTCGGAGCTTTGTCAGGGCTTACGAAATTGTTCTACTAGTAATAATTTTTAAGACAGTTTATGACATGTGAAATACTCAACTCAAGCTATATTATCAGCTCGCTAAATTTTCTTTTCTTAAAATAACGTTTAGATAGGTAATTTAGTTTATTATTTTGTAAATGAAAACTGACAAAGGTTAATAATAATAAAATAAATATTCAAATCAATAAATAATAGAAACACAACTCTACAAACTGCAACAGCAATGAAGTTACACGCAGAAAATATTGATATCTTACCCGGAAATCTAATCAAGTAAAAGCTCGCTGTTTAACTACTTAAAGTAGAAAAAAAAATTATTAGGCAAAAATAAAGGTTATTTTTTATTTTGAATACGGAATGCTTAAACAAATATAAAAGCCGATACACATGTAGCCTCACGCAAAGGTTTTCTTTTAACGCCAATTCCTCGCGTTGCCTTTAGCAACTTTTATTTTTGTAAATGGAGTTTATAAATAGAGGTTTCTGCTCGGTTTTCAAAAAAAAGGTCTCGGAAATAATAGTTAACTGAGCTAATGCATCTCACTTTCGTCAATAAATGCGTAGACTCAGATTGAACAAGATTAATTTTAGAGGCCTTATTAGTTTATACTTAAGATGTTTATGTTTTCAATATGGAAGGAGAGTATTTATTTGACCTTTTTTTAGGGCTCCGGGGCCCCGAACTAAGAAAGGGAATTGCCTTTTGAACCCTTGAGACCATAATGTCTTTGTGTCTGTCAGCCAAAGATATTTTTTTCAGCAACTACTAACGTCAATGCATTCTAAACTTTGCTGCGCGGCCTCAAACCCATAAGGAATATTTTCAGAGGTCTTGTTAAATTATATTTTATATGGTTTCGTAATGATAGTAGAGTATGCGTTTGTCTTCTAAAAAAACTATCTAAAAAAATTGCTGAGTAAACTATGAAGATATTTAAATTCACTCTGATGAGTACACCAAGTTTTTTGAACGCGAGCATCACCTTGTCCGGCAAATAATATCGGAACTGAAAATCGCTGGAAATGTCAATACCAAGAATCCCAATGCTCTTGGAAATAGTGAGGGAAGTGTTCTGGAATTGTGGGACCTCAGCGATCAACGCGATGACTTGTTATATGCAGATTGATTTAAAATCCAACTCCTTTTCAAATAGGCTTTGTGCCTTTAAAGCTCGTACTATCTTCAGCTACAGAAGCATTTCTGAAGAAGGATTGGGCTTTTCACATGTAAACATTCTATGGGGTTGTATATCACGTACTCGTAACAAATACTAGCGATCTTGTGGACGAGGACGCACCTCTAGGTTTTTTTAAGTTTAAACAGATACGGGTACAATGAGGTATCTCTGGTTATAAATACAAATTTTGTAGTCGAGAGTATTTGCAGTTGTGGAGAAAAACAGATGTGAAAAAAAACTCTAACACACAGATAGACAGACATCGAAGGGTTTAAAAGAATCCTTCTTTTGGTAAGGGACCCTTAAACTGAAATGAAGACATTAATAAAAATTATGAATTCATATAAAATATAATTTAACAAGACCTCTGAAAATATTCCTTATGGGTTTGAGGCCGCGCAACAAGTTAAGAATACATTGACGTTAGTAGTTGCTGAGAAAAATATCTTTGGCTGACAGACACAAAGACATTATGGTCTCAAGGGTTCATAAGGCAATACCCTTTCTTAGTTCGGGGCCCCGAGGCCCTAACGAAGTCCAACTAAATACTCTTCTTCCATATTAAAAACATAAAAATCTTAAGTATAAACTAATAAGGCCTCTAAAATTAATCTTGTTCAATCTGAGTCTACGCATGTATTGACGAAAGTGAGATGCATTAGCTCAGTTAACTGTTATTTCCGAGACCTTTTTGTTGAAAACCGAGCAGAAAACTCTATTTATAAACTCCATTTACAAAAATAAAAGTTGCTAAAGGCAACGGTATGCGGGGAATTGGCGTTAAAAGAAAACCTTTGCGTGAAGCTACATATGTATCGGCTTTTATATTTGTTTTAGCATTCCGTATTCAAAATAAAAATAACCTTTATTTTTGCTTAATACGTTTTTTTCTAATTTAAGTAGTTCAACAGCGAGCTTTTACTTGATTAGATTTCCGGGTAAGATATCAATATTTTCTGCGTGTAACTTCATTGCTGTTGCAGTTTGTAGAGTTGTGTTTCTATTATTTATTGATTTGAATATATATTTTATTATTATTACCCTTGTTAGTTTTAATTTATTTTAAGAAAAGAAAATTTAGCGAGCTGATAAAATAGCTTGAGTTGAGTATTTCACATGTTTTGAATAAATTTCTCGTCAATAAAAATGAATAATGCTTGTGGTATTTGGTTCTATACGTTGTAACCAGTAGTATATATAAGTTACAATGAAAGAGTGTATATGTGCCAGGTGCTGGACCGCCGAATCTTTATATTAGACGTTTTCTTCCGGTCCGTCTTCAAACAGTCTTCAAGCACTAGAAGGGTACTTTAAAATTCCATCGACGCGGAGCACACGATTTTGAGCTCTACCAATAAAATCTAGGTTTGATGAATAGTCAGTTACTGTTATTTTGAGAATTTTTAGCGTTAGGTTATAACAAATAAAAGTTCACTTAACAAAAACTTGCGTTTTCTTGTAAAGTATTTAAACATGTTCTGACGTCACAGTAACCAATTAGGAAAACTGCTAATATTGAAAGTGTAGTATGTTTTTTTCAATGTGTTTAAGAAGACATGCGATTTGGCCGAGACGCAAATCACGATCCAAACCAATGACAAATTTATTTAACTAATTTTAAGAACACTATTTTTGTAAATGTGATCGCACTTGGCTAGTTTCAGCTCACGAATCCTTTGCAGGGTACAAAATTCTACGTTGCAACAAAGCTAATTTTAGCATATATTTCGCTCGCTCGTTGTTAAAGTTGTTAATTCCATTGTATCCATTTACATTGTTTGTTATACAACTACCAGTTACAAATTTAACTCTTTCAACAGTTATATAAACGAGTTTCTATTAAACTACTACCATTGATTTCATATTTATAGCATAGAACAACTTATTTATGTACCTAGTTACAATTACGTGTTTGGGAAATTTACTTATGTTGTCAACATTACAACGGAAAGATCTATTTATCTTAAATATATATTTATAAAAATTAATCCCTGTTTTCTATGGCTAGGCCAGAACTTCCGAACGACTGCACCAAATCTTTTTTTGTTGTGTTTGTTGTTTAGAGCAAGGTTTTTATAAAATAAAAAATGATCAAGTACGAGTTGGACTCGCGACTAAGGGTAAACCGATTGTAATGAAATATTAGTAAGTTGTTGTGCACACGCCGGGGAAGGTGTCTGTATTACTACAACCCTTTTATAATAAATAGGTGGAGAGCCAGATCTTTTTAAAAAGAGAAACAATTTCGGCGAGACCAGCTAGTACATTATAAAACGCGCTTAAGAAATTTTTTTTTATATGTTAGTAGTACCTAATTCATTACTAAATTAACTCATTTTTGATATTTTATTTTTAATGCTTACAAACAAAAAGGTTTTTTTACTTATGCATGCATACACTTGGCTTCAAAAGGAATATTGAGCATAACATTTACCGTTAAATGCCGGAGTACCTTTATTGGGTACGCAGTATCGTTTATTGTCTTTTGTGTTCTTGTTTTCACGATACAGAGCTACCTATTTCATCTTTTACACCGTCGCGTTGCAATAATACATCTTCAGGTAATTCCGACCTTATTTTTCTAAGACACGCTGGGTTAAAATTTAACTATAAAAAACGCTATTTGAAACACATTATCATATTTTTAATAGTTGTGGTTCAGCAGGTATAGAGAGAAGATGCCGGGTTCGATCCCCGTACATGTGATGAACATTTGTTTCAGTCTTTAGTCTGGGTGTATTTAGGGTTTCGAACCCCTAAAGAAAAAATTCAACCCTTATAGGATCAGTTGGTTGTCCGTCCGTCTATCAAGACTATTTTTTTTGGACGCGTGGGGAGGTATCATGCTGAAATTAATATCTAATACTCAGGTCTTGCGGACGTCTTTGGAACAGTGAAAAAATCAAACTTTCAAGTCAACGCCATCATTTATGCCGCATATCGCAGGAAATCAAAACATTAAGTACCCTACTTCCAGTTGACCTAGAAAAGCAATGCAATGCTAGCACAAGTTAAGGAAAAAATCTTAAAAATTAAATTGTAGTTACATTACAAAAAAAAATCGTTTGCGATTATAAACTTATTTGTAGGTTGGTATGTCCTACAAATAAGTTTATGTATGTATGACGACAACAGTTTTCCAACTGCAAAGTTTGTACCTCAATATAGTTTGGTTTTTGGTTAGTGCAATGTTTGGTACAATGGAGCATTAGTTACCTCACAATTATTTTGGTGAATGTAGCTGTACAAGTGCACCTAACGGTATTTCTCATCCATCAAATATATAATTGCCGTAATAACCTATTTACATACCTACAAGTTTGTACGGAACCTTCGGTGTGCGAGAACGTCTCGCACTTGACTGTTTTTTTTTTGTAATATTTGCATGTATATACAAACACAAGTATTAATAGCTATTTTATCCGTTGTCTGGTACCCATAATACAAGCTTCGCTTATGGGCTTGTATAGGCCCTGATTGTTCTGTATGAGATATTAAGAAATATTTATATATTTAACTATTTCATCCAGTTCTCTTTAATTTACAGTTTATTGAACTGGATAAATGGTAAGGTAAAGCACTTTAACTAGATCCAATCACAGAACCGCCTGTCGTAAAGTAAAATTTTTTTTAACCAAGCGTAACAAACGAAAACGTATGAAGCGAGGCATAGTGCTATCCGTCAATGTTTCGCGCTGAGGAAATTATTTTGAAACGCGACGGTGTAAGTAGCGGTCACCTAAATTCGCATGAACGTTCTAGTTGTTTTCTGGACGAAAACGGGACTCAACAAAAAGGTCGACAATTTGATGGAAAAACTTTCTTCGATAAAAAGCTTAAAGTGTTCTCCAGAGAATTCTCTTTTGTCCTAAGTAAGGCCAGATTGCAGACTCAGCGTTTATAGATGTACAAAGTGAAAACTTTTCTCTCTTTGCTATTTGCGATTTTTTGTCTGAAATATTATACTTTAACCGAGCAATTCTTATGTATTATATAGGATTCAAAAAAAGGCGGTCGTTGCAGGGACAGTACCCTCTAAATATTTTATGATGGAAAATCACACTGCAAGAAAATATTCCTTTTTATTAATGCTTGCTATGATTTTTCATAAATCCCTTATTGTGGCTGCAAAAAAAAGAAAACAGTCTTAAAATACAGAGTGCTTTCAAACGGAATGGTTAAGTAAGTCTTATACCTACATAAGGACAATGGTGCGCAAGACCTTGATATCATACTGGCAAAATACAGTTTGACGATCATTGTGTAAACACTTAACTTAAACACTTGAAGTACTAATTATTAATTTAACACAACTGCGGAGCTTTACTAACAAAAAAAAAATTCATCGATTTCTGATTGGTCAATATTTGCTTCCAAAGCGAATAAGCGCCCAAAAACGATTCGCACATCTATTATTAAATAAAAAAAAAAACTCAGCTTTTTAAATCTTTGAACACATTCTACAAATAATTATTTGTTTCATTTTATTTAGTTTTTTTCTGCTGTTATTATAAAAGGTGTCTCCGGATCTGCTTGGCAGATTCGACTTAAATTAAATGTCTGTTCTTCGGGATATCTTGAACCCTGAAAATAAGATTAATGAACAATTGTTTGATTTAAGATTTAAGAAAAAATCTTAATTTGATAACTGACCCCTTTTTACTGTTTTTTCTTAAGTTTTGGCATTAAAATCTCTAAAGTTCTAAGTGCTGTTAGTTTACAACTTTGCTAAAGCATAGCCGTGATAGTGCTTTAGACCCTGACAAAACCCATTATTTAATATCAATGATGTATAATAAACTATTAATTAATTTCTTGTATTTCAAAGAACATCTCAGTGAGTTGAGATGTGGCTGCACTACTCACGTAACTTCGCTAATGCTCATCCCTGCTTTAACTCAAGTTTTCTGTCACGTAGTTATACCTCTCAATACTTGCAAATCATAAAAATAGTTAAAAATCGTTTTGGTTACTTTGGGAATACGAAACATTTTTCTGTCTTTGTCGCACGACCATTACTTAACAGCTTTTTTGAGTGTTGTATTTTTTTTGATTTTATCAAAAGACTCCGGAGATGCAAGCGTCCATAGGCTTTTTTTCTCTACGTATAATTCTTCAGAGCTTGTGTTTGTCCGCCTAAACGCCTGGAACGTTTTGGGTGAAATTTTGTCTAAATATTTCAATGGTTTCCTGGATTGATGGTTTAAAAACACAATTGGACCCGATAGGTGGCGTTGCAGTCGGTGTGTTAATAATCTCCTAAATAGCAGGGGCGATTTTAATAATATTTTTTGTGTGCGTTCGAGTCCCTGCAAGGTTTGAATTCACAATTGGCTGCGGTAGGTAGTCCAGCAGTCGGTGTGACACTAATCTTCTCTTAAACGGCAGGGAAGATTTAAATGATATATTTTGTGACGTTCGAGTGGGTCCCAGCAAGTTTGATAACACAATTGGACCCCGGTAGGAGGCGATGCAGTCGATGTGTCACTGATCTTCTAAATGGCATAGAAATTTTAATGACATTTTACTGTTTGAATTCAGTCGGTGTATCATCATTTAATTGAGGAGTTGCCGTTGAAATTCTACACCAACTACTGAATTTAGGGCGGGTGAAACTGCGGGCGAAAGCTAGTTTTTAATAATTTTCAACCGTTGTCAAATTGTCTGCAACAAGATAGCTGCTACTCGTAAGTGACATAAAACAGAAAGAAGCAAGAAAAAAATTCTGATTTCGTATATTGTTAGTTCATACTGACCATACTTATATTATAAATGCAAAAGTAACTCTGTCTGTATGTCTGTTACCTCTTCATGCTTAAGCCGCTGTTCCGAATCAGATGAAATTTGCCATGGAGATAGTTTTAATTCCGACAAAGGACATAGACTACTGCAAATAGTTAAATGTGGGTCCGTTTTTTTTGATATAATTGAAAGCTCCCGTTAAAATCGTACACTGATAACCGAATTTATGGCGGGTGGAACCGCAAGCAAATTTGTCACGGAGATAGTTTGAGTCAAGAGCAAGGACTATTTGAAAACGTCAAGAGTGAGTTAGTTTTTTTTCTATAGTTAAGGAGTTTTCGTTGCAATCCTACACTGATAACCGAATTTAGCGCGAGTGAAACCGCAAGTAAAAAGTAGTAAAATGTTGTCATAATATGATAAAGCAACTGGTAAATCCATATAACCTAATAATAAATGCAAAATATAGTATACAAAAATAATAAAAAAAGAGATAGTTGAAGACTCTGAGAAGGACATAGGCTACTTTTACCACGGACCTTTTTAAATTTCGTATAGACGAACTCCACGTCGCTGAACCATAGCTCCAGCTAAAACTAGGAATCCCACGCCGATAACCAAATTTAACAACTGCGATTCTATTCCATTGAAGCTATGATAAATTACTGTTCAGAGCAATAAAAACAATTTGAAAGTAAATAAATAAAATAATAATATCTTTCCAAAATGGTTTATTGGACTTAACAACAATTAGTAGGACATAAAATGTTTCTGAATTCGTAATAAATATATTTGCTTAATTTTTGTGTAATTTATTACGCTACTTGCCTCAAGTTTTGCGAGGTTAATTAGAAATATCCATATCCATAAACATTTATTTTTGAGATGTAATCATTCAAAGGTAGGTACTTTTTAGAAACAGCGGAAAACGCTCCATACTTAACGTATGTACCTACAAGGTTAGTTAGTGACATCACCAACACCTGTGCTCGTAAAAAAATGTTTAAGAATATTGCATTTTGTCAATTGCTGCTATTACAAAAGTTTTTCATGAATATAAAAAACTTTTTAACAAAAAAAAAATAACCAACCTCAAAATGATGCACTGAAAAAGTAAAATTAATATTTCAAAAATCTCAAAAATTATTATTTTCAAAAATAAGCACGACCCGAACTTTAAACTATAATTTATATCAGATTTTTTGAAATAATTATTTTTATCTTTTCAGTACCTACATCTTTTTGAAGTCGGTGGGTAGTGCATATTGAAACGTTTTTATTTTTTATTTTTAAGTGACCTGTTTGGCTTATTTTCTTGTACACTTAAAAATAAACAAAACGTTTTAAGTGTGCCTATAAAATTTTGAAGAGTTTCATCGATTTCTCCAGGATCCTATCATTATATACGGACCTAATGACTATGGAACCATCTGAGAAGTCCTTATCAAGCAAAAAAAGAATTTTCCAAATCGGTTAAGGCGTCTTCGGGTAATCAGGGCACATACATAAAAAAAAACCGACGAAGATTCCTTTTTTGAAGTCGGTTAAAAAATAAAACATTTTTTTCCCCTTATTTTAAAATATCTGTAATACAACTTACCGAAGGTGCTTGGTGAAACATTATAGATTACAGTCACTCTGTAACATATTGACGTACCTATCGAGCTAATTTTTTAAGCAGTAATGTTCTTTTAGTAGGATTGTTCTACAATTTATTAAGTGATGATGATTTAAATCTAGTAAAAGTTCAATAACTAAATAAATAATTCATTATTAATTTAGACTGCTGGACATGCGCCTCTTCCATTTTCTTTGTGGACATCTGGTATATTTTGTATTCTAATTTCCCAATGTAGGTAGGTAAAATACATAAAGAACTTTATCTGTACCTTTTATTATTCAACAATGAAAATAAATATTTATATAGCAAAGACTTAGTTAAAAGATTAACCTTGGGCCAGGACTCGAACCTACCACAAACTTTACAGTCCATGTAAGTGCTCTACCAACTAAGCTGGTCAATAAAAATCTCGAATACGTCTTCAGGTACTCTGGAAATACGCTCGTCACAAATACAACTACTGGGGACTCATGCAGTTCTAGTATATAAATCTTACAAACACACGAAATTTTTATAGAATTAAATAATAAATTATAACCACATACATTCAACAATAAAATTTTTCTTTATTTGCGACTCCTTTTTTTTATTTTTATTCTTCAATCCTGTTAGTACATTCAAGCCTTTCCAGCCGATGTATTAAATCATGAAATAAATTGAAAGCAATTCCCAGCAGAGATAGTTAGGTACGTTCGCTTTGACACACCAATTCCTTATTTTCAGTTGCTAAACGCTGGCTTCGATCCAAGTAGCTCTTATTAGTTAGACTCCGGAGAAGGGACGTGTAAAACATATGTAGTGCTTCTACCTAATGACATGGTTAACCTTTTTTTTTTAATTTAGAGTTGTCTATGAATTAAAATTAGTAAAAGAAATACTAAGCATGAAATAAAAGAAAAAAATAATATAGTAATGAACATGATGTTAAGTTTAAAACTACTTATAATCAAAATAATAATAATTTTGTGCGCCAGTTTTATAAAATATAGCATTACTATAAAACTCTAGCACACAATTTTAAATTTCAAGTTATAGAAAGTATGCTTGGTTATGTAGTTAAGATTTGTAATTGATGCGGAACCCCATCGGAAATTTGCTTACCTTATTAATTTTGATATACCATAACACTTTCTTTCTTGCCTTCATACGTCCCCACTGTTGGGGCACGGCCTACCCTCATAAGCGAGGGTGATTTGGGTGGATTGTGGACTTCACATACGTTTTTTTTTTCCTTGACTTATTTAGGTTTCCTCACCATGTTTTCCTTAACCGAAAAGCCAGTGGCGTGAATAAATAAAAAGAAACTAGGAAAAAACTCATTGGGTCAAACACTAGGGACGTGAAGTGAAATTTAAACCCCTCGGCCACCGCCAACTATAGACTATAGACCACAGTATAGATTAATAGCCTAAATATCACAGCAAAGGTAACATTATTTAAATCAGACAACTAAAAAAAATTACCTTTAGGATGATTCAAATTTGTACTGTGTTGTATATGATAACCCCGAGCAGTGTATACTATTTAACAAATTTCAATTTAGATTATTGAATATTGGAATATGAAAATGAATATTAAATTGATTGAAAAAAAAAATATTTATTTATTGAATTTGGTTTAAGATATAAAAATTACGGTTAGGCTATATGCTTGTTTTACTATCAGATTAATATCACTACGGCCCTGCAAACTACCTAACTATAACGATAACACGCCGACGACTTGTCAAAACTCGACTAAGCAAAAAATGGAGTGCAACTTTAATGTTAACAATAAACAGGCAAAAATGACTGGTTATAGTTAAAGTTACAATTGACAGTCGCTAAATGATCATAAAATGAGGTTATTTATGTGAAATATAAAAAAAAAATGAATTACCTGGTGTCTTTAATATTATGTTGGAAGCATTGCTAATGAACTACATTTATTTACATAGTATTTTTTTAACTATATGCAAGGAGGTACCTATCTCACAAAATTTGTTAAATATAATTATAGCGGTCTTCTTGCTATAATTACTTATAAATACAGTAAAGCCTAGTCGTAACAGTTTTTTAAACCTTTTGGAAAAACAGTTTTTGATAGAACTAAAACAGAAAGTATCCAGTTTTTTTTTATTGATTGTGAACGGAATAAATTCAAGTCCTTTATCCTAGAATAACATGTAACAATAGCATTAACGAGATTCAGGACGGTGCAACCCAAATTGGTAGATTGTAACGGTTAAAGTAAAAGTAATTGTTAAAGTAAAAAGTTATTTTTGACAATAACTTTAACAATCGTTTTGGTGCAATTGAGCCTGAGAGACTAAAAATAATTTATCTGTTAGTCAGTTAATTAAACGATACAAAAGTATTAAAGGTTACAAATTACTATTATTTATATTCTTTAAAAAATCAATAAATTCATTTGTGAAATAACCTAGGCTTAAAGTTCAATTTATAAAGCTTCCACAAGTCAAGCTTTCCTTAATTAGTTATTCGTGTACCGTACTGTAAACTCCATTGTAGAATATTGTGTCACGTAAACAGTACCGGAGCCTCTATTCTTCGATGTTAAAATATGCAAATAAACCTAAATACAGTTTTGTGTACAGTTGTTATTTAAGTATAGCAACGGGAAATATATTAATTCTATAATAGGTATATTTGGCAAAAGTATTAGTTCGCATAGTCTACAAACTACAAATGTGTACTTTTTCGGTTAAAGCAGCGCCTTACTCAAATCTGAGGTTTTTTGCTCGCTTTTAAAACTGATTCTATACCGTCTTATTTTATGTTTCTAACTAAAAAAATATCAAACATTAACATAAAGCATTTGTTTTTAAAAGCTTTGAAAACATCGCTTAAGAAAAATAGCTTTCGGCCCGCTCGTTTAACTCTTTCAGTTCACTTTAAACTTCATTATAGTGTATCTTAAACAAATAAAATTATTGTGCACTAAGGCAGAATTATCGCATAGAGTGATTACTTTCAGTCAACCTTGGCATGTTTTCGAAAGCTGATTTTTTTTTTTATTTATGGAGGTAAACTTTAAATATTACAGTACCATATTAAAAACAAAGTTCCTTTTACAGAACACATTACTGTTTACATGTATAAAATATTTCAAACTCCAACTTGACAATAAATTATACACTCGATCTGAAAAAGAAACCTTTCCGACCCTAAGTCATGATGACAATAGTATCCACAATATAATGAAACGGAGAATATGGGTGAATCGGCATTTTGACGACCTTTGAGATCAAATCCTGCAAAGTAAGGACTGAGAGGGGTTATCATCATAATGTTATTCTAATATTTTCTAATATTATGTTCTGCACGCTTAAGTTTTTCTTTGGTACTGGAAAATGAAATGGTTTTGCTATTACTTTAATGCCATAAAACTTTTGTAACTAGTTTCAAACATATTTCAAGAAAAGTTAATTTAAGAAATATTTTTATTTGTACATGCCTACATTGATTCTACCAATTGAGCTATCGAAGTACAAGTCTATCTGATAATATCTATATGAAAAAAATATATTGACGTATGTAATGTATATACCGCAGGCAAATTGTATAGTTCGCCGTTTTACGATATGCCTAGGCAGATTGTTTACTATGGAACAAAATGGGGCAGAAATAGCAACTTATAGTATAAATAATGTCGATTGGTGTAGATTAGGTTTCTCTCGCCTTGGTAATGTCGTTAAGAAAAAAATACTATTGCTTTTTGTTGCAACGAAGCATCGCTGTGACCATATTCGTTTATTGATGAACTAGGATAAAAAGTTTTATTTGCTACTTTTAGTTTCTCCGTTGTACTGTTGCGACATGAAAGAAACGTACCCTGTGGAAAAGTATCCGCCGCGTGCGCTCTACGTACTTTGCCCGTAGTATCATCAACCTCGGAAAAAAAAAATCAAGTGAAAACCTCTCTATCGGGACATAATTCTTATATCCACCTACTTATACGTCCCTCAAGATAGTATGTACCAAAACAACGGTCACCCTGTTGCTCATTTTCCACGTGAAGAAGTTGTGTGTCACGGTATCGCCTTAAGAGAAATGGGTTCAGTATACCATTAAGGAGGCAAACAAGCTTACGTTCCGCCTAATGGTAAGCGGCTGCCGTAGCCTATGGGCGCTTGTAACACCGGAGGTATGACTCACGCGTTGCCGACCCTCATACTGTAGTCTTTAGAGAAAACCTTGGCAGGGAGCTTATTCCACAACCCAAGCATTCGCGGGTTCTTTGAAACCGCCGTGTTTTTCCATTCCTCCCACTATTCTTGTGCCAAAAAATAGGTGAAAAACGTGGCCTCTAACTATTGGCCTCCTAAATAAACTCTTCGCCCAGCACAAAAGGGAGCTATTCTAGGTATACACTGTTGCATGACAAAATTCGAAATGACAAAGTTGGCCAAAGACCAATGTCACCAACATAGTTCAAACATGCATGGCAGGGAAGAAAGGTTCTCGGGTTGCTGCTACAGATGGGATGACGAAGTGAGGGATAGCTTCCTACCAGCTAGACAGACACCTGATATATAAAAAGAAATTAACTATAATTTCTCTTAAACTAATGTTATTATACTCTCACACTGTTTTTTTTATATTGAAATAAGTTTAAATAAAGGAATTTGATATGTTTCAATATATGTTAGAATAGGGTTGCCATCTGTCCGGGTTTCCCCAGATTTGTCCTAGTTTAGAGGGCGTTCAGGGAGCGTTTGGGTGGGGTTTCATTTATAGTCCAGCTTAAAAGTTCTTAAAAATTTTAAAACATTTTGTTTCTTAAGAAGACTAAATTTTTTTGATTTTTAAACCCAAAGTACCTTTAACAAAAGTAAATGTTGTCATGTCCGGGTTCTAAGCTCCGAAACCCGGAGTTTTCACGGTTCTTGTCTTAATTTAAAAAACGGCATCCCTATGTAATAAAAGAAGTAAAAAATCAAGTAAACAGTATAAAGACCTATGTTTTAGCAAAAAATATATTGTTAATTGTGTTATTGTTATTATTGATGAGATCAGTGGGGAGCCACTAAATGCACTAGAACAAGACCTAGATAATAGGAGATAAAAAATGATACTTTTGACTTGCTTTTTCGGTAAACAATTTTGAAATCACTTGACAGATAAAAAAAATTTAAACTATTTAGTGAATCCAATTCAGAATATTTCTTTTACCACCATTTTCCTCAGTGTCTCATAAAAGGCACTTGGACCGAAGCCAGAGCGTCTGGCAACTAAGCAATAGGTTTGTCGGAGCGGATGTAACTATATTTGTTAAAAATTGCTTTCAATTTATTTCTTGACTTTTCTACAAGCTCTTAGGTAAGCTTTAATTTTGTGGGTTGATTTATATACGATAACGAATAAATAAGTTTATTATGTATGGTTTGTTTATTTGTCCGTATGTCACAACTTTTAATATAAAATTTATGAGAAATGCTAAACAGGTAAATAAACAAACTCTTCATCTTTATTATAATAATAAAGAAAGTATTGATTCTGTGACTGACTGATATATCAACGCACCAGCCAAATTGCTTTGTCTAGACATAGCAACTTTCAGTTTGGCAAGAACGGAAATTTAAGATGCTCTGATATAATGGATTAAAAAATTTATAGTAAAACTAACTTTGTCCTTAGGCATAATAAATCTAATATTGACTGTTATGCCAAAACTTATGATATATGATTGTAATAAAAGTCTGTCCAATCATTAGATTTGTCGTTGTCTAGTGCATTACTTAAATAATATATATAACACATAATTATATCTCATCAGAATGTGTTTATTATTTGCTCGTAAATGACTTAAACAAGCAATAAAAAAGTTATTTCAAAATTCCTATAATGGGAGGAATAGCGAAAAAAATATTGGTTTATGAAACTGTCATATAATATGGGGTATTTAAACTATAGTGTGATTTTAATAGTACCACCACACGTGTGTTTTAACACTTACAATACTTTGATAATCAGCTAACAAGTATACAATATGTAATGAAACACTTAGTAGGTAATATAAATAAGTTAGTAAGCTACTGATAACAAAGTCAAACACATGTCTATTATTATTTTTATGTAGCATAGTGGACACACAGCACTGTGAAATTTAAACTTAAATAAAAAAAATATAACTTTTTTATGGAAAAACACCTACCACTGATATTTAATATCTAAGTTTGTGTTTCTGGAACGGCCAGAATAATTTTTGTACCATACAGTTCTACAGGAAGGGATTTTGTTATTAAAAACTTGAGTATATTCTTGGTCGAACGCACCATAAAAAATGCCGCATCGAATTGCCGGATCGGCTGGCATTCAGTGAGGGCGCTGATAGACGGGGAGCAGGGACTCATATATTTTGACTACTTTAGCAGCCAATGCTCCTCTAGTGTCTTTTATTGTAGTATGTAGGTCAAATAAAAAAAACGTGGAAGGTACTATATTTATCATACGGAACCCTCTTAAGCGGACTCCATGCGAGTACAACTCGCACTTCTCCGGTAAATCTAGTGATCTACAGATTATCGAAATATATAAACATAAACTGTGAATATATTCCTCAGATTCGATACTCAGTGATTTAACTTACTAATATGAAATTGACTGTTTTTTTTCATTTTAAAATAAAGTAAATTACAAAAAATATCTTTAAGCCAAATAGGCAGTAAAAAAAACAAAAGTTTTAACTGGCCATAAAATTAGGACGGCAAACCGCTACATTTAGAAAACAATACTGAAAACAAAAAGTTGGCCTTTCTATGGTAAAAGTTTGTTTAATAAAATCACAAAAGTCCTGTGCTAGTTCTCCTTTGTACAAAAAAGGCAGTGAGTTTATATTCATAAAATAATAAGTAAAAAACGAGAGAATTGCAAATTTTTCTCTATGGAAAAAAGGTTTTCTTACAAGGCCTTTAAGCAAATTATGTACAAGTAGCAGAAAAAATGTACTAGGATTTCAAAGGTTCCTATTAGCTGTGTGTTTACGCGTTGTATAATTCTGAATGCTTTCATAACGGAATTTAATTTAACCTGAACAATCTATACATTTAATTTGTCCAACTTGTTTGTCTTTACTCAGGGCTAAGATTCACTAAGTAGCACCATCAGTACATATTTTTGATTTATACTCAGTACGCAACTAATTTTCAAAGCATGTTTGAAAAAAACGTAGAAAGTTTTGTTATATAGATAATATACATGATTTAGTTTAAATTAATGCTAAGTCAATAAGCTTTTAGCGAACCAGCACATAATTTGGAATGTCTTATCTTACCTTACATGTTCATTAACTATTTAATTCTCTTAAATTAAAAAGTTGGATTGCGCAGGTCAACCTAAAACCCGGACATCGTAATTCCGTAGGGCGGCCGACACCCGCCGCGCCGTATGACAAGGGGCGATATCATGCATTAGCTGAAATTCTTGACCCATTTGGATTCTGTGTGAAACAACGACAGGTTCTACGACGTCTGTTGTAGGGTATTTTTGAGCTGCCATGCTGCCTCTTATCCAAACGAACTTGGTTCGCCCACCAATGCAAATTTCTACACACACAATGATTGTACCACCTTGGTACGGATGGACTTCCTGAGGATGCTGGAGGCGGCTAACTCTACCAGGTGTTACAAAAAAAACCAACCGGCTTCAATGATATGCACTAAAAAGGTAAAAATAATTACTTATTGCCAATAATCTGATCTGAATTACAGTTTGAAGTTGGTGTCATGCAAGTGAAGTGCATCACCAACTCCTTTTCAAATAGGCTTTGTGCCTTTAAAGCTCGTATTATCTTCAGCTACAGAAGCATTTCTTAAGAAGGATTGGGCTTTTCACATGTAAACATTCTATGGGGTTGTATATCACGTACTCGTAACAAATACTAGCGATCTTGTGGACGAGGACGCACCGCTAGGTTTTTTTAAGTTTAAACAGATAAGGGTCAATGAGGTATCTCTGGTTATAAATACCAATTTTGTAGTCGAGAGTATTTGCAGTTGTGGAGAAAAACAGATGTGAAAAAAAAACTCTAACACACAGATAGACAGACATCGAAGGGTTTAAAAGAATTCTTCTTTTGGTAAGGGACCCTTAAACTAAAATGAAGACAAACGCATACTCTACTATCATTACGAATTCATATAAAATATAATTTAACAAGACCTCTGAAAACATTCCTTATGGGTTTGAGGCCGCGCAACAAGTTAAGAATACATTGACGTTAGTAGTTGCTGAGAAAAATATCTTTGGCTGACACACAAAGACATTATGGTTTAAAGGGTTCAAAAGGCAATACCCTTTCTTATTCGGGGCCCCGAGGCCCTAAACAAAGTCCAACTAAATACTCTCCTTCCATATTGAAAACATAAAAATCTTAAGTATAAACTAATAAGGCCTCTAAAATTCTAAAATTATAAATCTTGTTCAATCTGAGTCTACGCATGTATTGACGAAAGTGAGATGCATTAGCTCAGTTAACTGTTGTTTCCGAGACCTTTTTGTTGAAAACCGAGCAGAAAACTCTATTTATAAACTCCATTTACAAAAATAAAAGTTGCTAAAGGCAACGATACGCGGGGAATTGGCGTTAAAAGGAAACCTTTGCGTGAGGCTACATATGTATCGGCTTTTATATTTGTTTTAGCATTCCGTATTCAAAATAAAAATAACCTTTATTTTTGCTTAATACGTTTTTTTCTAATTTAAGTACTTAAATAGCGAGATTTTACTTGATAAGATTTCCGGGTAAGATATCAATATTTTCTGCGTGAAACTTCATTGCTGTTGCAGTTTGTAGAGTTGTGTTTCAATTATTTATTGGCTTGAATATATATTTTATTATTATTACCCTTGTTAGTTTTAATTTATTTTAAGAAAAGAAAATTCAGCGAGCTGATAAAATAGCTTAAGTTGAGTATTTCACATGTTTTGAATAAATTTCTCGTCAATAAAAATGAATAATGCTTGTGGTATTTGGTTATATACGTTGTAACCAGTTGTATATATAAGTTACAATGAGAGCGTGTTTATGTGCCAGATGACGGACCGCCGAATCTTTATATTAGACGTTTTCTTCCGGTCCGTCTTCAAACAGTCTTCAAGCACTAGAAGGGTACTTTAAAATTCCATGGACACGGAGCACACGATTTTGAGCTCTACCAATAAAATCTAGGTTTGATTAATAGTCAGTCACTGTTATTTTGAGAATTTTTAGCGTTAGGTTATAACAAATAAAAGCTCACTTCACAAAAACTTGCGTTTTCTTGTAAAGTATTTAAACATGTTCTGACGTCACAATGTTGTAACCAATTAGGAAAACTGCTAATATTGAAAGTGTAGTATGTTTTTTTCAATGTGTTTAAGAAGACATGCGATTTGGCCGAGACGCAAATCACGATCCAAACCAGTGACAAATTTATTTAACTAATTTGAAGAACACTATTTTTGTAAATGTGATCGCACTTGGCTAGTTTCAGCTCACGAATCCTTTGCAGGGTACAAAATTCTACGTTGCAACAAAGCTAATTTTTGCATATATTTCGCTCGCTCGTTGTTAAAGTTGTTAATTCCATTGTATCCATTTACATTGTGTGTTATATAACTACCAGTTACAAACTTAACTCTTTCAACAGTTAAGTAAACAAGTACCTATTAAACTACTACCATTGATTTTATATTTATAGCACAGAACAACTTATTTATGTACCTAGTTACAATTATGTGTTTGGGAAATTTACTTATGTTGTCAACATAACAACGGAAAGATCTATTTATCTTAAATATATATATATATATAAAAATTAATCCCTGTTTTCTATGGCTAGGCCAGAACTTCCGAACGACTGCACCAAATTAAAAAAAAAATTTTTTTGTTGTGTTTGTTATTGTTAGAGCAAGGTTTTTATAAAATAAAAAATGATCAAGTACGAGTTGGACTCGCGACTAAGGGTAAACCGATTGTAATGAAATATTAGTAAGCTGTTGTGCACAAGCCGGGGAAGGTGTCTGTATTACTACAACCCTTTTATAATAAATAGCTCCACGCGCCAAATTTTTTAAAAAGAGAAACAATTTTGGCGAGACCTGCTAGTACATTATAAAACGCGCTTAAAATATGTTTTTTTTATATGTTAGCGCTTAAAATAGTTTTTTTTTTTTTTTTTTATACCACTAAGGTGGCAAACAAGCTTACGGCCCGCCTGATGGTAAGCGGTCACCGTAGCCTATGGACGCTTGCAACACCAGGGGTATCACTTGCGCGTTGCCGACCCTTCAGAAATCTAATAACTTCTTTCTTGAAGAACTCCATACTGTAGTCCTTGCAGAAAACCTTGGCAGGGAGCTCATTCCACAACTTAAGCGTTCGCGGGAGGAAGTTTCTCTGAAACCGCACTGTACGCGACCATTTAGGTTCTAAAGTGTGAGAATGAATTCCCTGCCGATGGCGAGCGGTGCGATGGTAGAAAGTAGCCGTGGGCATCATTTCGAACAATTCCTCAGAACACAACCCATTGTACAAGCGGTAGAACACACACAGTGAGGCAAAGTCTCTCCTCAGACTTAAGGGCTCGATACCGCAAGTGAGTTTGGGATCGTCGACAATTCTCACAGCCCGTCGTTGAACTGAGTCAAAAGGGTCAAGCTGGTATCCGGGTGCACCTGCCCAGAGATGGCAGCAGTACTCCATATGGGGCCGAACTTGCGACTTGTAAAGTAACAACCTTTGCCCCGACGTGAAGTACTGCTTCGCTCTGTTGAGTACACCAAGTTTTTTGGACGCCAGCTTTACCTTATCTTGTAAATGATCTCGGAACTGAACATCGCTGGAGATGTCGACACCAAGGATCCCAATGCTCTTGGAGATGGAGAGGGGAGTGTTCTGGAATTGTGGGACCACAGTGAATGGAGTTTTCTTAGCGGTGAACGCGCACACTTGTGTCTTTGTAGGGTTGAATCGGACCAAGTTTACCCGTCCCCAGTCAGAGACCTGGGACAGTGTGGTCTCGATTTGAGACACAAGTTCTCCGCGGTTTTCCTCCACAACGGAACGAGGGATGTTTGCACGACCCGTGTAAAAAGTGTCTCCAGTACTGTCATCTGCATAGCAATGTATGTTGTTGATGTCCAACATGTCATTGATATGCAGTAGAAACAGCGTAGGAGACAGCACAGAGCCTTGCGGGACACCAGCATTAATGTCCATGCTATCAGAGCAACTACCGTCAACTACAGTTCGTATGCGTCTGCCGGACAATAAGCTAGCCACCCATTTGCACAAACCCTCGGGCACTCCGTAAGATGGCAACTTCGATAGAAGACCGCGGTGCCAGACCCGATCGAACGCCTTCGCTATGTCCAGGCTACATGCCAATGCCTCCCCCTGACTCTCAATGGCTAGTGCCCATCGGTGTGTGAGATACACTAGAAGGTCTCCAGTCGAGCGACCGTGGCGAAAGCCATATTGATGGTCACTGACCAGATCGTGTACTTCTAGGTATCTTAGAAGCTGTGTGTTGATCACACGCTCCATCACCTTAGAGAGGAGAGAGGTAATAGCGATAGGCCTGTAATTCGATGGATCTGATCTATCGCCCTTTTTGGGCACCGGGTGCACATTCGCAGTCTTCCATGTAGACGGAAATTGCCTAGTGTGGTAGGAAAGCGCGAAGAGGCGCGTGAGTACAGGACATAACTCAGGAGCACACTGCTTAAGCACCACTGCTGGTATACCGTCTGGCCCACTCGACTTATGAACGTCTAGAGAAAGCAACGCCCGCCTGACCTCCCGCTGCGTTATGGAGATTTCCGGCATGGACTTACCGCACCACGGTATAGTAGGTGGTACAGCGCCTTCATCGTTCATATTCGAGTTCGAGGCAAAGAGACTGCCCAGTAGATCGGCTTTCTCTTTAGCACTATGGGCCAAGTCACCATCGGTCTTTCGCAGTGGTGGTAACGACGACTGGCAGAAGTTCCCTTCGGCAGCTTTGGCAAGCGACCAGAAAGCACGACTCCCAGAAGGATAGCTCGCAAGTCGCCCACCTATTTTGCCGATGAATTGGAATTTTGCTCTGGCAGTTGCTTTCTTACTGAACCTCGAGGCAGCATTTAATTTGCGTTTTAACTCAGAAATATTCGGATCCTTATTATAACGAGCCGTGGTCCAAGCCTCATATGCATTTTGCTTAAGAATTTTAGCTTTTCTGCAAGACCTATTAAACCACGGTCGTTTTTTGACGCCGGCAGCTACTCGCGGGTTAGGAATATAGCATTCCATACCAGCAAGGATTGTCTCAGTGACTGCGGCTGCGCAGACGTCAGGATCTTCTGAGTTAAAGCAGATCTGCCTCCACGGGTACGATGCGTAAAATTCACGCAATCCATCCCAGTCTGCCGACTTATAGTGCCACACACGACGCCAGGTAGTTGGCCCAGAAGGATCAGGTTGTGTGCATGACACTTGAGTCCGAACGAGACAGTGGTCCGAGGAGCCAAGAGGCGCATCCACTGAGACGGAGTACCCGTCCGGACGAGTAGTCAGCAGAAGGTCCAGTAAGGAGCTCGTATGTTCCTCTATATCTGGTATTCTCGTTGGAGAAAGTACCAGCTGAGAGAATCCATAGGTCAGAGCAAATTCATGAGCAGATATCCCAGCATAGTTATTGGTTCGAGAACTGAGCCACTCGCGATGGTGGGCGTTAAAGTCTCCCAAAATAACTAGTTCTGCTGTGGGATATTGCTCTAGAACTTTGTCAGTCGTCAAACTCAGGTGCGTGAAGAGTCGAGTTACGTCCGTGTCACCGCTATGAGACCTGTATAGGCACGCATAGATACGAGTGTGGCCGCCGTAATCTACGCGCACCCACAATATCGACAGGTCCCTGTCTTCAAGGCTATGAAGGCGGCGACAGCAGATATCCTCCCGGACGAACATACATACACCGGCACGACTCATAAAATTGTGTTCGAGTTTGTAGCCGGGATAATGAAGGTATGATGTGTCGGCCGGGCAGGATATCTGCGTCTCCGTTAGAAAAAGAATGGTCGGCTGCGCAGTTTCGAGATGGTGGTGGACTGCGTTAAGATTTGCGTGAATACCCCTGATGTTGCAAAAATCCACATTATATGTGGATGGAGTAGCCGCTGTGCAAACTCTTTTCTTTTTCTGTCTTCTGGCCATAATATATATAAAAAAAAGTTACTAAGACTAAGGATGAGGATTCACTGCACAGACAGCATAGAGGGCAAAGGGTGCGGTTCTAAGACTGCCGAAGCTCGCCACAGATGATACGGTTGCTGGCACGGCGGGCGGAAGGGCCCCTGATCCCCCTCTGTTGTAGTAGCCGGGTCCACTCCGGTCTCCTTCTCCGGCACGACTACCACTTCAGATACTTTACACAGGCTGGCGAATCAGCCTCCCAGGGCGGAGATTAAGTGATCCCTGGGTTCGGGATCCCGTTCAACCTGCGGGCGGCCAGCGGTCAGCCGTTTCATCAGGTCTCCCTGACCGCCGAACCAGCACGCCGCGTCTATGCCGAGTATGACAGCAACAAGCACCGCCGGTCCTCCGCTGTCCGTGCAGCGAATCCTCAAAGAGTTTAGTTTTTTATATTAATTACCAAATTAACTCATTTTTAATATTTTATTTTAAATGCTTACAAACGAAAAGGTATTTTTACTTATGCATGCATACACTTGGCTTCAAAAGGAATATTGAGCATAACATTTACCGTTAAATGCCAGAGTACCTTTATTGGGTACACAGTATCGTTTATTGTCTTTTGTGTTCTTGTTTTCACGATACACAGATCTACCTATTTCATCTTTTACACCGTCGCGTTGCAATAACACATCTTCAGGTAATTCCGACCTTATTTTTCTAAGACACGCTGGGTTAAAATTTAACTATAAAAAACGCTATTTGAAACACATTATCATATTTTTAATAGTTGTGGTTCAGCAGGTATAGAGAGAAGATGCTGGGTTCGATCCCCGTACATGTGATGAACATTTGTTTCAGTCTTTAGTCTGGGTGTATTTAGGGTTCCGAACCCCTAAAAAAAAAATTGAACCCTTATAGGATCAGTGGTTGTCCGTCCGTCTATCAAGACTCTTTTTTTTGGACGCGTGGGGAGGTATCATGCTGAAATTAATATCTAATACTCAGGTCCGCAAGTCCTTGGAACAGTGAAAAAATCAAACTTTCAAGTCAACGCCATCATTTATGCCGCATATCGCAGGAAATCAAAATATTAATTACCCTACTTCCAGTTGACCTAGAAAAGCAATGCAATGCTAGCGCAAGTTAAGGAAAAAATCTTAAAAATTAAATTGTAGTTACATTACAAAAAAAATCTTTATTTATTATTATTTGTAGGTTGGTATGTCCATGTATGAGGACAACAGTTTTCCAACTGCAAAGTTTGTTTCTCAATATAGTTTGGTTTTTGGTTAGTGCAATGTTTGGTACAACGGAGCATTAGTTACCTCACAATTATTTTGGTGAATGAAGCTGTACATTTGCACCTAACGGTATTTCTCATCCTATAAATATATAATTGCCGTAATAACCTATTTACATACCTACAAGTTTGTACGGAACCCTCGGTGTGCGAGTGCGTCTCGCACTTGACTGTTTTTATATGTAATATTTGCATGTATTTACAAACACAAGTATTAATAACTATTTTATCCGTTGTCTGGTGCCCATAATACAAGCTTCGCTTATGGGCTGTATAGGCCCTGATTGTTCTGTATGAGATATTAAGAAATATTTCTTTATTTAACTATTTCATCCAGTTTTCTTTCATTTAGAGTTTATTTAACTGGATAAATGGTAAGGTAAAGCACTTTAACTAGATCCAATCACAGAACCGCCTGTCGTAAAGTTTAATTTTTTTTAACCAAGCGTAACAAACGAAAACGTATGAAGCGAGGCATAGTGCTATCCGTCAATGTTTCGCGCTGAGGAAATTATTTTGAAACGCGACGGTGTAAGTAGTGGTCACCTAAATTCGCATGAACGTTCTAGTTGTTTTCTGGACGAAAACGGGACTCAACAAAAAGGTCGACAATTTGATGGAAAAACTTTCTTCGATAAAAAGCTTAAAGTGTTCTCCAGAGAATTCTCTTTTGTCCTAAGTAAGGCCAGATTGCAGACTCAGCGTTTATAGATGTACAAAGTGAAAACTTTCCTCTCTTTTTGCTATTTGCGATTTTTTGTCTGAAATATTATACTTTAACCGAGCAATTCTTATGTATTATATAGGATTCAAAAAAAGGCGGTCGTTGCAGGGACAGTACCCTCTAAATATTTTATGATGGAAAATTACACTGCAAGAAAATATTCCTTCTTATTAATGCTTGCTATGATTTTTCATAAATCCCTTATTGTGGCAGCAAAAAAAAGAAAACAGTCTTAAAATACAGACTGTTTTCAAACGGAATGGTTAAGTAAGTCTTATACCTACATAAGGACAATGGTACGCAAGACCTTGATATCATACTGGCAAAATACAGTTCGACGATCATTGTGTAAACACTTAACTTAAACACTTGAAGTACTAATTATTAATTTAACACAACTACGGAGCTTTACTAACAAAAAAAATAATTAAAATTCATTGATTTCTGATTGGTCAATATTTGCTTCCAAAGCTAATAAGCGCCCAAAAACTATTCGCACATCTATTATTAAATAAAAAAAAAAAACCAGCTTTTTAAATCTTTGAACACATTCTACAAATAATTATTTGTTTAATTTTATTTAGTTTTTTTCTGCTGTTATTATTAAAGGTATCTCCGGATTTGCTTGGCAGATTCGACTTAAATTAAATGTCTGTTCTTCGGGATATCTTAAACCCTGAAAATACGATTAATGAACTATTGTTTGATTTAAGATTTAAGAAAAAAATCTTAATTTGATAACTAACCCCTTTTTACTGTTTTTTCTTAAGTTTTGGCATTAAAATCTAAGTTCTAAGTGCTGTTAGTTTACAATTTTGCTAAAGCATAGCCGTGATAGTGCTTTAGACCCTGACAAAACCCATTATTTAATATCAATGATGTATAATAAACTATTAATTAATTTCATGTATTTCAAAGAAAATCTCAGTGAGTTGAGATGTGGCTGCACTACTCACGTACCTTCGCTAATGCTCATCCCTGCTTTAACTCAAGTTTTCTGTCACGTAGTTATACCTCTCAATACTTGCAAATCATAAAAATAGTTAAAAATCGTTGTGGTTACTTTGGTAATACGAAACACTTTTCTGTCTTTGTCACACGACCATTACTCAACAGCTTTTTTGAGTGTTGTATTTTTTTTGATTTTATCAAAAGACCTCCGGAGATGCAAGCGTCCATAGGCTACGGTAATCGCTTGACACCAGGTTGATGGTAACCTTGTATACAGCCTTTTTTCTCTACGTATAATTCTTCAGAGCTTGTGTTTGTCCGCCTAAACGCCTGGAACGTTTTGGGTGAAATTTTGTCTAAATATTTCAATGGTTTCCTGGATTGATGGTTTAAAAACACAATTGGACCCGATAGGTGGCGTTGCAGTCGGTGTGTTACTCATCTCCTAAATAGCAGGGGCGATTTTAATAATATTTTTTGTGTGCTGGGAAGATTTAAATGATATATTTTGTGACGTTCGAGTGGGTCCCAGCAAGTTTGATAACACAATTGGACCCTGGTAGGAGGCGATGCAGTCGATGTGTCACTGATCTTCTAAATGGCATAAAAAAATTTAATGACATTTTACTGTATACATTTGAATGGGTTCTTGCAAGTTTTGCATTCAGTCGGTTTATCATCATTAAATAGCTGGAAAGTTTTAAAAGTCTTTAATTGAGGAGTTTCCGTTGAAATTCTACACCAACAACTGAATTTAGGGCGGGTAAAACCGCGGGCGAAAGCTAGTTTTTAATAATTTTCAACCGTTGTCAAATTGTCTACAACAAAATAGCTGCTACTCGTAAGTGACATAAAACAGAAAGAAGCAAGAAAAAAATTCTGATTTCGTATATTGTAAATTCATACTGTCCATACTAATATTATAAATGCAAAAGTAACTCTGTCTGTATGTCTGTTACCTCTTCATGCTTAAGCCGCTGTACCGATTAAGATGAAATTTGCCATGGAGATAGTTTTAATTCTGACAAAGGACATAGACTACTGCAAAACTTTAAATGTGGGTCCGTTTTTTTTGATATAATTTAAAGGTCCCGTTAAAATCGTACACTGATAACCGAATTTATGGCGGGTGGAACCGCAAGCAAATTTGTCACGGAGATAGTGTGAGTCTAGAGCAAGGACTACTTGAAAACGTCAAGAGTGAGTTAGTTTTTTTTCTATAGTTAAGGAGTTTTCGTTGCAATCCTACACTGATAACCGAATTTAGCGCGAGTGAAACCGCGAGCAAAAGGTAGTAAAATGATATCATAATATAATAAAGCAACTGGTAAATCCATATTACCTAATAATAAATGCAAAATATATAATGCAAAAATAATAACAAAAGAGATAGTTGAAGACACTGAGAAGGACATAGGCTACTTTTACCACGGACCTTTTTAAATTTCATATAAACGAACTCCACGTCGCTGAACCATAGCTCCAGCTAAAACTTTCAATCGAGAAGTTTCTGTAGGAATCCCACGCCGATAACCAAATTTAACAACTGCAATTCTATTCCATTGAAGCTATGATAAATTACTGTTCAGAGCAATAAAAACAATTTGAAAGTAAATAAATAAAATAATAATATCTTTTCAAAATGGTTTATTGGACTTAACAATGCAATAAAACAGAGTAGCTCCAAAAGAACATTTATTTTATTTTCTTTAAGAAAATGAAAGTAGATTTGTCTCAGAGTATATTGCTCAAGATTTTTCTTTATTCTCTACAGATTCGTTTTTCAGGAATACTTTAGGTCTCACGCACCTGTATTACAAGTAACAATACAAAATTGATTATGGCAGACCGAACAAATAGATTACCCAATATATTATGTAAGCCGTCTAGCTTTGTTAACGCTATAAATATATATTGTCTACATGATCTTTACGGGAGAATGTAGACTCATTACGGTTACGCTCTAAATTTGGTTATCGGCATAGAACAAACACCTTGATTAACTCATTAATTATTATACTAATGACGTTTGCTATAGCAAGCTGTATCTATAGTTCGTTTAAGCTCGGTTTTAGTTATTCCCGCGGGAACTTTTGAAGTTTTCGGGATAAGAAGACTATGTACTATTCCAGGACCTAATCTATAGGTGCGCCAAGTTTCATCCCGATCCGTCTAGTGGATGAAGCGTTATTAAGTAACAAACATCCATCGAGACATTTTTTCAAACTTTTACATTTATAATATTAGTAGGACGTAAAATGTTTCTGAATTATTAATTAATATGTTTGCTTAATTTTTGAGGAATTTATTACGCTAGTTGCCTCAAGTTTTTGTGAAAGATCATTGGTAATTAGAAATATCCATATCCATAAATATTAATTTTGAGATATAAACATTTAGAGGTAGGTATGCGCATAAACCTTTTTCAGAACAGTGAAAAACGCTCCATACTAACCGTATGTACCTAGTTAGTGACTTCACTCGTAAAAAATTGTTAAAGAATATTGCAATTTGTCAATTGCTGCTATTACAATAGTTTTTCATGATTTACCCGGTAATATAAAAACCTTTTAAACAAAAAAAACCAATTTCAAAATGATGCACTGAAACAGTAAAATTAATATTTCAAAAATCTAAAATATGATTTTCAAAAATAAGCACGACACGAACTTCAAACTATAATTTAGATCACATTTTTTTAAATAATTATTTTTATCATTTCAGTGCATCTTCTTAAAGTCGGTGGGTTTTGCATATTGAAACGTTTTTATTTTTTTATTTTTAAGTGACCGGTTTGGCTTATTTTCTTGTACACTAAAAAATAACCAAAACGTTTTAAGTGTGCCTATAAAATTTTGAAGAGTTTCATCGATTTCTCCAGGATCCTATCATTATATACGGACCTAATGACTATGGAACCATCTGAGAAGTCCTTATCAAGCAAAAAAAGAATTTTCCAAATCGGTTAAGGCGTCTTCGGGTAATCAGGGCACATACATAAAAAAAAACCGACGAAGATTCCTTTTTTGAAGTCGGTTAAAAATAAAACAATTTTTTTTCCCCTAATTTTAAAATATCAGTAAAACAACTTACAGAAGGTGCTTGGTGAATCATTATAGATTACAGTCACTCTGTAACATATTAACATACCTATCGAGCAATTTTTTTAAGCAGTCATGTTCTTTTAGTAGAGCGGTTCTACAATATATTAAGTTCTGATGTTTTGAATCCGACACATTAAAAGTTCAATTCATGAACACAATAACGTGCGATTCTTTTATTTTCTTTGAGGGCATCTGGTATATTTTGTATTCTTATTTCACAATGTATATATTTTATCTCCTTTTAATATTCAACAATGAAAATAAATATTTTTATAGCAAAGACGTAGTTAAAAGATTAACCTTGGGCCAGGACCCGAACCTGCGACAAACTTTACAGTCCGTGTACATGCTCTACCAATTAAGCTGGCAACTCTGTATATGTAATACGCTCGTCACAAATACAACTACTGGAGACTCATGCAGTCCTAGTATATGAATCTCACAAACACACGAATTTTTTATAGAATTTATAAATAAATTATAAACATATACATTTAAAAATAAAATCTTTCTTCGGTTGAGACTCCTTTTTTTATTTTTATTCTTCAATCCTGTTAGTACATTCAAGCCTTTCCAGCCGATGTATTAAATCATGAAATAAATTGAAAGCAATTCCCAGCAGAGATAGTTAGGTACGTTCGCTTTGACACACCAATTCCTTATTTTCAGTTGCCAAACGCTGGCTTCGATCCAAGTAGCTCTTATTAGTTTGACTCCGGAGAAGGGACGTGTAAAACATATGTAGTGCTTCTACCTAATGACAAAGGTTAACCTTTTTTAATTTAGGGTTGTCTATGAATCAAAATTTGTTAAAGAAACACTAAACTTGAAACTTGTAGGATATAGATTTCGAGCGATGTACGTACTGGCAATAAAATAAAAAAAAATTATATAGTAATAAAAACTACTTATAATCAAAATTTTGATAATTTTATGCCCTTTTTTATAAAACATAGCATTACTATATCTATATCTCATCATATCTATGTCCAACACAATTTTCAATTTCAAGTTATCGAAAGTATGCGTGATTATGTATTTAAGATTTGTAATCGATGCCCCCATCGAAAATTTCGCCAACCTTTGCTTACCTAATTAATTTTGATATACCATAACACTTTCTTTCTTGTCTTCATACGTCCCCACTGTTGGGGTAAGGCCTAACCTCATAAGCGAGGGTGATTTGGGCCATAGTCCACTCGCGGGTCCAGTGCGGATTGTGGACTTCACACACGTCTGTTTTTCATGACGTATGCAGGTTTCCTTACGATATTTACCTTCACCGAAAAGCCAGTGGTGTAAATAAATCAGTGTACTTTAGAAATTAAGAAAAGACTGATTGGTTCACGCCGACCCGGGGGTTCGAACCTCCACCACTTTGGACGTGAAGTGAAATACATAAATAGACTAAATATCATAACAGAGGCCATATATTTATTATTTATGATGATTCAAATTCGTTATGTGTTGGATGTTATAACCCGGAGCAGTGTATACCATTTTACAAATTACAATGTAGATTATTAATTTTCAATATTGGTATTTAGAAATGAATCTTAAATTGATTAAAAAGAGTCTAATCTTTTAGAAAAATATGTATTGAATTTGGTAGAAGATATAAAAAATACGACTATGGCATATGCTTGTTTTACTATCAGGCTGGGTTGCACCATCTAACTATAACGATAATAAAAGGCCAACGGCTTGTCAAATACTCGGTTAAGCAAAAAATGGAGTGCACAATCTGACAATTTTTAAAGTACGTCATAATTTTAACGTTAACAATAACTAGCCGAAAATCACTGGTTATAGTCAAAGTTACAATTGACAAGCCACTAAATGTTCATAAAATGACGTTATTTATGTGAAATACACCAAATTTGAATTACATGGTGTTTTGAATATTATGTAGGTAGCATTGCTAATGAAATACATTTATTTAAATAGTATTTTTTTAACTATGTAGGTACGTATCTCACAAAATTAGTGTAATATAATTGTAGCGTTACTGCAATTTCTACTTGCTATTATTACTTCTAAATTCAGTAAATCCTAGTCGTAATAGTTATTTAAACCTTCCCAAAAAACAGTTTTTGATAGCACTAAAATAGAAAGTATCCATATTTATTTCTTGTTTTCCAATAACAACATCAACATAGTTACAAAATAGCTGCAGTTCTTGTGCACTCTCAGTTACATATCGCGCCATCCTAGTCTTTTCTCACTGTTACTGCCAATCTACATTGACTCATAAATAACACAGATTAAGGACTTTAACACAGATTAAGGACTTTTATGTTCTGGCTATGCTTTGGCAGCTTCTCGCAAAATGTTTTTCTTCATTGTGATAGGCATGGATTCAAGTCCTTTAGCCTAGCAAAACACGTAACAATAGCATTTAAAACTTTTAGGACGGCGCCACCCAAATTGGTGAATTGTAACGGTTAAAGTAAAATTAATGGTTAAAGTTATTTTTGACAATGACTGTCGTTACTTCGTTTTGGTGCAATTGAGCCTAAGAAACTATAAAACATTTATCAGTTAGTTAATTAATAAAACGATACAAAAGTATTAAAGGTTACAAATTACTATTATTTATATTCTTTAAAAAAACAATGAATTCATTTGTAAATTAACCTAGGCTTAAAGTTCAATTAATAAAGCTTCCACAAGTCAAGCTTTCCTTAATTAGTTATTCGTGTACCGTACTGTAAACTCCATTGTAGAATATTGTGTCACGTAAACAGTACCAGAGCCTCTATTCTTCGATGTTAAAATATGCAAACAAACCTAAATACAGTTTTGTGTACAGTTGTTATTTTAGTTTAGCAACGGGAAATATTTAAATTCTATAATAGGTATATTTGGCAAAAGTATTAGTTCGCATAGTCTACAAACTACAAATGTGTACTTTTTCGGTTAAAGCAGCGCCTTACTCAAATCTTAGGTTTTTTGCTCGCTTTTAAAACTGATTCTATACCGTCTTATTTTATGTTTCTAACTAAAAAAATAACAACCATTAACATAAAGCATTTGTTTTTAAATATCTGTGAAAACATCGCTTTAGGAAAATAGCTACCGACCCGCTCGTTTAACTCTTTCAGTGCACTTTAAATTTAATTATAGTGTATCTTAAACAAATAAAATTATTATGCACTCAGGCAGAATTATCGCATAGTGTGATTACTTCCAGTCAACCTTAGCATGTTTCCGAAAGCTGAATATTTTTTCATTTATGGAGGTAAACTTAAAATATTATAGTACCATATTAAAAACAAAGTTCCTTTTACAGAACACATTACTGTTTACATATATAAAAAATTTCAAACTCCAACTTGACAATAAATTATACACTCGATCTGAAAAAGAAACCTTTCCGACCCTAAGTCATGATGACAATAGTATCGACAATATAATGAGACGGAGAATATGGGTGAATCGGCATTTTGACGACCTTTGAGATCAAATCCTGCAAAGTAAGGACTGAGAGGGGTTATCATCATAATATTATTCAAATATTTCCTTATATTATATTTCGAACGCTGAAATTTTTCTTTGGTACTGGAAAATGAAACGGTTTTGCTATTATTTTAATGCCATAAAACTTTTGTAACTAGTTTCAAACATATTTCAAGAGGAAAGTTTATATTTTAAAACAAACGTTAATTTTAGGAATATTTTTAATTTTACACACTTTTTAACAATAAACTAAACACTGAACAGGTAAAAATAATAACGTATTGCCAACTATCTGATCTGAATTACAATTTGAAGTTGGTGTCTATGTAACTAACAGTTTATAACACACTTCACTTGCATGACAACAACTTCAAATGGTACCAGTAATTCAGATCAGATTTTTGGCAATAAGTTGTTAGTGCATGTTTTTGGAGCCGGTTGTTTTTCTTGATAAGATTTTTTATGTTTTGCTTTTGAGTGACGAACGTGTTTTTTTTTAGTACACTAAACACATCCATACTTGTAACAAAATTTTCTACAATCATCAACATAAAGGCGCGTTTCACCAGCTCCAAATTAACATCATTTATTTTTGTTTCTCCATTAGTTTAAGTTTAATAATTCAACATCAATAATATGGGACCAAGTCAAGGGCATACTCTTTGGAATAAAAAAAGAATTTTGTAATCGGTTCTCAATTGACGGAAACATCAGTGGAAGTACATAAAAAATATACCCGATGAACATAGAACCTCCTTCTTTTTTGAAGTCGGTTAAAAAGTGAAAATACATCGAATATTGTGGGAATATGTGTACCCTTTTACGGTCCTCTTGTCTTTCCTCCTTACAATAATCAGTAACTGTTCCTAGATTATGGTAAATAAGGAAAATGTAGAGAATTACTTGTGGTTCACACAAAAATAAGTAAGGATTAATTTACAGTAGGCGACACATCAACCTAACCTTAAAGGACTTTGAACCCAAAGCTCAACGCAGCGAAAAAGTCGCGAGAGAGAGGTAGCCGTAATTAATTATTTCGTCTCATACTGGCTGCTATCTGTTCACTGCATCGCGTCGCAACCGTAAATTATGAATGAATATATAAGTGTGCGTGCGTAATTATTATTAATTGGGTTCACATTTTTCTTACCTACGATAACAAAGAGGCATACAAAAAGGTGATCGCCCTTGAGAACCTTTATTAACTTAATTTTTTTCTTATTTTATAACAAAGAAAAATCTACTCGGTCATTTATTGATTTAATATATATAGTTATATTTGGATTTGGTTTTGTGCCGCCGTAATATTTGTGCCTCCCATTCAAAAGTAGGATTTGGGAGATAATGGAATAGTAATAATGTAGTAATTTCGGTAAAACATTCATGAAGTATGGAAAAAATTCGTCTTATTGTAATCTATTTAAATAAAATTTATTGCTAAGCGCTAAACTCGAAGACGGCAGGAACAATTCGGGTTATTTTTTTTGTTGTGTTTGTTAGTGTTATGGCAAGGTTTTGATGAAAGAAAAATAAGCTATCAAGTGCGAATCGGACTCGCGCACTAAGGAAAACCGATTTTAATGAAATTTTGGTAAGTTGTTATGCACACGCCGGGGAAGGTTTCTGAGAAAGAAAAAAAGGGTCAAGTGCGAGTTGGACTCGCGCAATAAGGATGAACCGATTGTAATGAAATTTCGGAAAGTTGTTACACACACGCCGGGAAAGGTTTCTGACAAAATAAAATGTCAAATTGGAGTCGCACAGGGTCAAGTGCGAGTCGGACTCGCGCAATAAGGAAAAACCGATTATAATGAAATTTTAGTAAGTTTTTATGTACATGCCAGGGAAGGTTTCTGAATTAGTATCACAATAGGTTTGTGCAGCAGTTGTTTTAAAATAAGAAACATCGTTCGCTGGGTCGGCTTTTTATTATAAATTAAAATATTTTTTTTAGAATCTTTACTTACGGTCATCGTTATTATTACAGAATTGGCTTTCTAGCCTATTTTGTACCCAGAGTCCTCTATAATTAACGCGCACTTGGCCCGTATGGGCGCCTAGTGCGTAAGCAAAAACATTCTTCTTAATAAGTAGGTATAGACTTGTGCCCAAAAGTGGAAGTGTGGGTTGATATACTCATTCGTTTAGTTCTTTGTTTCAATATACCAAGGTGACAAATAAGAATACGGCCCGCCTCGTGTGGAGCAGTCAACGCAGCCTATGGACGCTGACCCCTGTGCGTGACTAACTATATAGGCTTATGGTGTGAGGATGGACTCCCTGTCTCAGCGACCTCTCCCAATAGGGCCTCTCTCCAAACACGACGCCGGCGTCCCCGGGTTCGTCGGCGCCCACAAGGATACACGAGGTATCAAAGAGTGCCGGGGCGCTTCTCGCCCACACTCAATCGCAACCGCACCCGCGTAATAGGGAACTCCCCTCCTGGCGGTTAGACTCACGCCGGTCGAAGGGACGCCCCCGAGAGCGACAACCCAAGCCGAGGCTCCCCCCGCGGAGAGCCCTTGACCTTTGGGCGCTATACGGGCTGAGGCTCCTTCAGAGACTCGCCCAAAAAAGTCCGGTGAAGCAGTAATGGCTGCAACAGCCAATTGCATTGTCAGTTCAGAAAAAAAAATGGACTCCCTCACGGTGGCCAGCGCTGAGATAGTAGAAAGGGACGTCTGCATAGTTTTTAACAATTCCTCAGATATACACAATAGTTACACAAACATCAACTTAATCCACTGATTTTATTTCGACTAGTATTGGCAAAAGTCATCAGTTGGCTGACTCTTTGGTAATTTGGTCGAGACTGGCCTTTTAGTAAAAGTAAAATAAAATATCAGAAGTCGTAAGAACGTCATATAATTATTAAAAATCAACATGACAATTTAAATTAAAAATAATAATGAGGACAAACTAAAAATAACAACAATAAAAATAAAGTTTTAATAGAAATTGTTTGACAGTAAAGTTAATAACAATAGTGTAAAAACCCACAACGGATCTTAGTGCAAGTGGAGCTTTTTGTATAAAGTATTTTCATTAATCAATTTTAAAACTTTTTGAATATTATAGACTTTTCTAACTACAACAATTCCACAATTAGGTAATCCAGCTCACAGGAACCTATTTGAAAAAAATAATAATCATAAATTAAAACTATTTACCTAAACCCTTAACCATTATTGCCCAAACACGTGACCTCGTCTTATCTTTATTATCTATTCCTACATTTTTAGTACACGTCACACCAAAAATATAAAAAAAATTACCAGACGTCCAAATACTAAAACCCTTATTAAATTTAATCTCTAATTTATTATATTATGCTGTCTCTTAAAATGTCGATATAGCCATGGTATTATATGAAAGTAAACTCAAAACTTTAGGTATCGAGCTAATTATCTATTTAGAAAATTTTGAGCCCTCGAGCTACTGGAGTCTTACCTAACAAAAGTGTTATTATTTGCGTTAGTTTATTAGTATAGAAAAATTAAACACACTCGTATTATTGTGGCCATAATTCATTACCGTTAATTTTATCATAATCTTTAAAAAATATCCAGCTAACAGAAAAGCAAGTTCAGCTATAATAACCTGCAGGTAATCATTATGATTTTGTCTGAGTAAGAATCATGTGTTATGTCAAAAACAACATGAGAATTGCTTGTTAAACGCCTAGGTAGCTATTACCCAAGTTGACTATCAGGATAAGAAGGAAAACAGATATTTTCCATCTGTTAAGGACGACAGAAATTACATTGACATTGTTTCGTCTCCATATATAAGTTTTCTGCCGTCCTTATGCGATTGAAAAGTTAAAATGAAAATTATCATATACCAAGCTAAAGCTTACTCTTGCTTGAGCATGCGCTTTTGTTAGCGGAATCTTTTTCGCTGTCGTTTTTGTTAGCGGAATCTTTTTCGCTGTCGCTTTTGTTAGCGAAATCTTTTTCGCTGTCCTTGGGTGCCTTCTTTCAACCGCCGCCGGACAATCTGCGTCAAATTCTGAAAATTAAATTTTATTAAAAAATACCCAATAATAAAAGCTGAAGCATACAAAAAGGCAGCGTTGCCAACAATCAAAAATTCTAATCCTATTAGAAATTATTTCCTCGTTTTGTGTGTAAATAAAATACTATTTTTATTAGACAAAATAATACTTATACATCAATTTATTTAAACACTGTAATTATTATTGATTACCTAATTTCAACTAAAATTCTTAATTCATTTTTACCCAAAGGGTAAAAAACGGGACCCTATTACTAAGACTCCGTTGTCCGTCCGTCCGACCGTCCGTCCATCCGTCCGTCCGTCCGTCTGTTACCATGCTGTATTTCCTAGACCGTGATAGTTATACAGTGGAAATTTTCACAGAAAATGTATTTCTGTTGCCGCTATAACAACAAATGTTAAAAAACAGAATAAAATAAATATTAAAGGGGGCTCCCATACAACAAACGTGATATTTTGCTCGTTTTTGCTCGATATTCATAACGGCAACAGGTAGACGCTTGAAATATTCACAGAATATTTAATTCACTTTAAAAAAATAATAAAATTAAAATAAAACAAATATTTGAGGGGGAGGGCTCCCATACAACGTGAATTTTTACTGTTACAAATTCCATTAAAAGTTACTTATATGAAGTAGGTAACATCTGTAAAACAGGTATAAAATATTAGTAAATGAACGATGTATAATTATAGAAAAAAAAAAAAACAAATATCTAAGGGGGGCTCCCATTCAACAAACGTGACTTTTTGCCGTTTTTATAGATAATGGTACGGAACCTTTCGTGCGCAAGTCCGACTCGCACTTGGCCGACTTCATAATAATTTTCGCGATGTCTATTCTTTACAAGTAAGGCTGAGCTCTTCTCGTGAATTAAAATTATTTCCCGGCAGTCGTCATTACTTACCGTATCCCTAATACGCTTAGCGATCTGTCACACGGGTTTTGTTTAGACTTGAAAATCTTTAAGATTTATGTATACATTTCCAATTCGTATTTTGTGTTTTTTTGATTTTTTGGCCTCAATCGGGCTCCGCCGACTGAGTTCAGTTACTCAGAGACGGTAAAAAACCACGTTTATCGTAGGTAGATCGTGTAGGTCGCAGTAGCCTTTAACATATAGGTATGCTACTTTTTATCCTAAAAAATATAGTGTTTTCGAGGGATGAGCAAGGGATCAGATATGGCTCGATAAATTAATTTAGCGCGGATGGAACCGCGGGCACAGCCAGTAACATTATAAAGTAACAAAAGATTTTTTAATACTGACCATTTATTACAGATACCATTGCCGCGCGCGTATGTGTTGTGTCACGTAATACCACAACATACCTAAGCGAGCGGCAATGGTAAAAGGCATAAGAAATAATACGTAAAGGCTAAACAATGGATTTTTAACATCAATTCCCTTGAAATTACAAAATAAGCACGCCGGTTATCGGGTCATGTCTGATTTTTTTTATATAAAACCGACGACATGGTTCAGTAAAGTATATTTTTCTATCTCTTATAGCGCATCTATACCTATAAAAGTGCATATAAAACCTACCATTGACTGACTGGTAATAGATAATGATAAATGATACTAACGTGATATTGAGAAGCAGTGCTCCGGGTATTGAGAAACGGCTCTTTCTCGTTCCGGAGGATGCAATGTCTTATTGTTTTTATCTGTAAAAAGAATGTTTTAAATTTGACGCTTATTTAAAACAGGTTTCAAAAAAATTAAGTCGTTCCCAAAAAAAAATATAAAATGACACTCATGAGATTGCTTTTTGTTACCTATTTAAGACCAGACAGTAAAATTATTTCTTTAGTACTGTTTTTCTTTTATATTGTATTTATTTTCCTACATTGAGTATTGATTATTACCTACTGACTTTTCGGTGAAGGAAAAGATCGTGAGGAATCCTGAATAAATAAAAAAGGTATGAGGCTAGTAAGGATTAAAAATATTAAGTTACTACTTTTGATTCATGATGGATAAGTTCCTCTAAACATACGTAATTAACAAAGTAAATTTACTTACTGTTATTTGAGTTCGTCGCTCAATATGTTTTATTCTTTAGCCCGCTTCTCCGCTGCACTTAGATAAGTTGAGGTGCCATTATTAATTTAGATATTTAGATGCAACAAACGATTGCGCGCGCTCGCGCCTACTCGTGACAATGTCACGGAGAACACCAAATTTTGATGCTTTCTCCTGTAAGCGCTTGAGTTGTGGAATGAGCTACTTACCAAGTTTTTGAGATGGCTCAGGTGTTGCAAGCGTCCATAGGGTTCGGTGACCGTTTACCATCAGCCGGACCGTAAGCTTGTTTGGCACCTTTGTGGTTAAAATAAAAAAGTTTATTCATACCAGAATTCAATTTATTTTCAATGTTGCTGAAACAAACGTTACTAACTGAAACTGACGACGCTCTGGAAAATTTCAGTCATATAAACCCTCGTATAAATTCTCTGGCTACTAGTTTGTGATGAAACTAGTTTTTTTTGGATCTGTCTCGTTTGCGTATCAGGCAAAAAATATTGAATTGATTTAATTACAATAAGCGTTCATTTTGCGTCAATCTATCATTGTGGCCTAAAACTGATATTTCTTTCTTTTTGATGTACTTATTCAATTTTATTAAAACACAGAAAACAAATTCAGCCCGCTCAGTTCAATGTATAAAAAGCCCTGATTTTTTTTTTCTCTTTTTCATTACAAAATTGATTAGCGTTTCAAATGGTCTGATTTGAAACCTTTCAATAAACTTTCATTAAAATCTACGCAAAAGCAAAGGTGAAATAATTTTCCTCCGACTTTAAGTGTTCCGTTTTATATATTTAGCTTCAGAACCCTGAAAATTCACCAAATGGGTCTACAATACACTGAATACACCAGGTCTTATTCTTATTGATTTTTAAGGTTCCATACCTCAAAACGAAAAAAAAGGAACCCTTATAGGATCGTTGTCCGTCTGTCTGTCTGTCCTTTTTCTCAGGAACGCCTCAAGGAATCACCTTGAAATTAATATCAAATACTACGACCCCTTGAAGCTGTAAACAAATCATGCTTCTATATCAACTCAGTAAAAAAATCCATTTTGTCGCATATTTTGGCATTCTCAAACAAATCACAACCTATGGGTACTTTCCATTGTCCTAGAAACATGAAATTTGACATAAAGCAAGGTCTTACATCACAAATATAGGAAATAAACCGAAATTTGTTAATTTGTAGATATAACAAATTAAAAAAAAAAATGTCAAGACCCATTTACTGAAGAACGCGGGGAGGTATCAAGTTGAAATTAATATCAAATACAAAGGTCTGCGGTCCCTAAAAGCTGTAAAAAAATCAATCAATAAAAAACACGGTCCTTTCTGAAGCATATTTAGGTTTTTAGTTATTTATAAATAAATTAAAACCTATGGGGTACTTCCCGTTGACCTAGGAGACTTGATCTCATGACGGAAGACCTATCTACATATAATGAGTTTGTATGGAAACCTCGGTGCGCGAGCCAGATTCGCACTTGCCCGGTTTTTTTTTTCGTTTCATATCCAATTCTGAGTTACTTCTTATAGTTTGTCTAGAATTGTCAAAGGGGTACATTATTATGTCCCTGGTATTTAATTTAACCGCTTTTATACTATAAAGCTGGTATTTATGACACATATAAAGCCACCTTAGTCCAGATACTCATACACTACTATCAAAGGCAACTCATCACGCGGTACTAAAGTGGTTAGTGTAAAGAGGCTATCCCCATTACCCAGGTGTGCTACCATAAGCACGGACGCTAAGCAGGAAGAATTTCATTCAATTACCGGTCAATATTTGTCACTGTTGCACGCACATAATTATTTGCCGTGGTACAGATGACTACCTATGACAGAGGTCATCGCATCTGTGCAAGTGCGACGGCAAAGAATTATACGCGTGCAACCGAGACATATAGTGACCGGTCAATGAACGACAGTCGTTCTGCTTAGCGTCCGTGCTGTAGTTACTGGTTGCTCCTTTGGGGAATAAAAACCGTGACATAATACTTTATTTCTTTTAAATAGGTTAAAAGCACACAAAATATATGAAGTTTTTTTTAAACAACCTGTACAAAAACAGAAATGAAATAATGAAAAATATAAAACAAAACCAATGTAGTCCAATATCATAAATTCCGCCTAGTCTATAATATTCATAAAAGTTATATTTTTGTAAAACCCTTCATATAGGTACAGATACCAGAATTTAATTTATCTCCTCTATGTTGCTAAAATAAACATTGTTGTCTGTAACTGACACCCGGGAAATTACCGGTTCAAATAAATACGTGCAGTTGTGTTACGCGCCTCGTGTATTTCTGGTGCTTTGTGTTTTAATGGTTGCAAGAATCCCTTTTGACTACTTTTTGACAAGTGTTTAAAAAGAATATGTGTACAAATACGAAAAAAAACAAGTTAAGTGCGGGTTAGACTCGCGCATCGTGGGATCCGAACCACCATTTACCTAATTTTTGAACATAAACAAAAAAAGTGTGCCGCTACGCGCTCACCCATTCAATGACTGCCCAAGCCCAACGTTGCTTAACTTTAAAAGTTAAACTGCACTAGGTAGCCCGGTGAAAATGATGCTGGCCGCTTCGTGCCGCGCCGCGTCGCATATGTAAGCGGCGTGCTACGATTGGCGCAGAGAATATTTTCTTAAGTCAAACCTACATAAATTCCTCAGAGCGCGAAGCTGCTCCAAAGAAATCCTAGCGCAATAGTTGACACAAAGTTTTTCCAGCTTGGAACTTTGAGAATTAAAGCAAAAAGTGAGATCTGAAAATTTGAGTTGCTAACAGTAAGTTCAATTTCAAAATGAGTGAACGTAGTATGCTCAAATTTTAAGTTTTTAATTTTCTGGTTGAAACTTTAGCTGATATTTGAAATGCTTTTTAGTATGCAAGCCTATTAAGGGCTGTTTTTATACAAATTTAATATAAAACCTTAGTAGGTAGTTTTTACCATTAACTTATCTTTGTGCAGGATAGGCCGTGATGACTGCCCTGGTCGGCAGTAAATCCAGGTGTGGATCACAACACGGTGCGCCCAAGCGGAGGTAGGTCGCAATCCTGAAACTGAAAGAATCCAGGAGGGTCCCTATATTAGCAATGGCCTGCAACCATAAACCCGATTTCCACTCGGTAACAGCAAATAAGCGAGCACGATCTGCGGAGTTAAACTTATATTAGTTACTTAATTCTGCGCTTGTTAATTGATTGTTGTTATGAAGATTATATCAACTAAATGAAATAAAGGTAGTTTGTTTAATTTCTTGTTATAACCTTTTTGCAGTTGTTAGAACTTATTTATAGGTTATAAGTATGCTTTCTTGCCCAAAAACAATATATAATAATGTTGTTTTTATTGTTTTACCTTTATATATAAATATATATATATATATATATATATAAATATATACATATATATATATATGTGCAAAACTCGTAAAAAAAAAACATCTGTACCTTTCAATCACTGGTTCCGCTAAGGATCTTCACCCTTATACACCAGTTCTATATCTACTAAATCAAACGAATACAACAATTTGTACCAATACAAAAAAGAAAATACATTGTGCGCCATCGTAAAAAAAGAAGACAGGGTTTTATTTCACCGGAAATTCCCCGAGCGTCGGTTACAACTAGTAACATTTTCTGTCTGCTACAAATTAAATTCTTGTATTTCTGAAAAAAGGTTTTTATTTGTTTGAATTTTTAAATAGTTAAACTTCGGACGGTGTTTATGATATGCAAATACTACTTAATATTGAACTAAATAAAGTTTTCACTTTGCAATTCCGCTAAAATCTCGTACTATTTCGTACCCGAGGAATAGAAACTATATAGTCGAAATGAGCCGAGGGTAAGAAAAGCCATTTTGTTCACATCATGAACGTTTTTTTTTTTACTACTTGAAAGTCCGACATAGTATTAAAAAAAAGTACATTAAATAGTTGATTATTAAATCAAATAGATTAAAAATTTCAATTTTTGTAAGTACAATTTGTGATAATTTATAATCAAGTAGCCAGGATTATATAGTTCGCGCCACGTAAGTTAAACTAAAATGGCAGCCGTCTGCGCAGGTACAGTACGGACAAATGAACTAACGTACCAAAAATGTGTTACTGCGCAAGTTAAACTTACGTGCCACGATTTATACCTTATAATAGTGCGCGTCGATCTATCAGCCGTCCGTGAGGCGACTGCACTAATAACTAGCCCGTATCATTCTGCCACCCAGAAGGCCGCGAAATAATTTCGACGGAGTACAAAATTAAATTTCAACCATTATTTCGAACTATCCTGTAAGTAATATCGTACCGCGGTCCCGAAAGTTCGATTTTCTGAATTAATTTTAAGTATGTCACCAAAGATATTTAAGTAAAGATACGGTACCTTCATATTGTTCGAAATCTAAATTTGATCCGCTGTTATCTACACGTACTAACCTTAGACGAATGCAATAGATAAAACGGAACGTGTTAAACAGAAGCAGATAGCTATATTTAGAAAGTGACATGTGACTGAATCAAATTACGACAATTGTCTTAATTTCGCCGCTCTTTTAAAACAAACGCTATGATTGTATGTCAAAGAACTTTTGAGTTTGAGTATGTTATTGAAGGTAGTATAATATTTGTATATTTCGTACCTAGTACTAAATAACGCTTTTCTTACCTCAAAAATAGCCTGAAAGTCTGATCCTAATTCATCATCAGATCACTTTTAGAAAATATCGCCATGTTTTCAATGTTTTTTAGCCAATTTTTCATTCTTCTATATTTACCTTGCCCCGCAGTGCGTCGCGAAGTGCCCATTTATTCTATGAGAGCGCGCCGATCAACAGTCCGTGATAACTACTGGCCAGACCGACAACGAAATGAAATTACAACCAATATGTCGTACTTACCTCTGAGTCATTTTGCACCGCTGTCAAGAAGATCTATTTTTGCAATTAATTTTGAGTATGTAATGGAACTTTTTGTTAAAGGAAGTAGAAAACAATCTTTTAAATATAAAACCTCTTTACGTGTTTTGTCTCATCATGCGGTATCCTAATAAGACGCAGTTGTTCGTTTATTTTATTAATAATTTAATAATTGAATGTGATGGTGCGGTGCCTTTTCATTAAATTATTATTTTTGTAATGGAAAGTATCCTTCTATGATAGGGAGAGCATGTTCCAATATTTTAATTTGACGCTATAAGAGAAAGGGAGAAAATAAATGCCCTTGCTGAGTTTTTGCCGGTTCTTCTCAGTACAAGGTCTCCGGCCCTATAGACTTACGAACCGATAGCGTAGTGACATTCTTATTGCTCAATTATTGTAGCCTAAATTGAATAAATTATATTGATTGATTGACAAAAGACAGGTATTCTTCTTACACACATCGTCAGGTATTCTTCTCACACACATCGGTGTGTGGTTAATCAGCATTTGGGCAAAGCCAATCATACATTGACTTGTGTCGATCGCTCCATTATACAAAAAGTATTTTGGCGGTCTCTTAGTCCTTAGGTGTTTCACAGTTTTTATTTCAGTCTCTTATATGGTTGGGGTCATGACCACATTCGTGACTGACAATATTTGTAGTATAAACTGCCCTCTTCGGCGTTTTTGGTGATAGCTTTATTTGATGTCAATAAAATGGATTGTTTTCCATAATGCTACTAGCGCGGTGGATGATTCATAAATTGACTTGGGGGTCCTTTGTTCTGGATCTTGTAATTCAGGTTATAATAATAATAAAATAAAATAATAGAGGGGGCCATTTTTATTTTTACGCCTCCTTTTCATTTTCAATTCCTCATCAGAATCGGAATTTTCGAGCGCTATATACATCACTATATTAATGCGAGGTAAACAAAAAAAATGAAAAAGTATATGCTACCAGTGCGAAACTAAAAACTCTGAATTAAAAAACTTTAGTTACAACATAGCCTTAGGATATCAATCAATAAGGTACACAGCTGCGGTACCGAAAATTGCCATGAAAACTTGAATCGAGTATATGAACTTTTACATGACTTCGAACTTACTTAAAAGTTCTTAGAGTAAAACCGGCTTTAACCGCTGAGTTTTTTTTTTGGCAACAGTTTCATAAACAACACTAATTTATTAGAAGCCAAAGAAAAACGGCTCATTTTTTACCATCAAAAATAATTTTGAAGCAATAAAGAATATCAATTGAAGACTATAACTATAATATAATGAAACTATTAAAGCACCACTGGAAGAAATTGGCTGTATGTTCACAGTACCTTTGCCCTTCTTTTGCTAAGTAAATGAAAAAAATAATTGCACTTTGTTAGTCTATACACATATAAATAAATATTAAGGGTGTTTCTGATAGCAAATTTTTAATTTTGAAGTTTTATCAGTGTCATGATTAGAAAACCAGTTAAAGAATGTAAAAATCAAGTTAATCAGGTAAATATTTCAATGATATGCGTGTTAATCAATACAAAAGTGAGAATAAAGAAATGTGAGGTTATGTTTACACAAATTGCAAAAACATTCCAAGTCAGGTTTAAGTCACTCTCTCTGTCTCTCTTACTCTTCATAAGATCAAATCGATCCGTTGCTATGTTGCTGAGTTATAAAAGGACATCCGTACAAACACACTGTTTATCGAAATCGGTGCAGCGGTTAAATTTTTATTAACTCTATCTGAGCTAATTTGACTCACACTAGAAGATTTTCTAAGTAGCTATGTCCTTACCCTTCCCTTATAATTTTTTTAATTGTAATAGCCTCAGCAGTTTTTGAAAACTCACATTTGACGTTTTTAAGTAGCCTATGTTATGTATGTCCTTTCCGAAGTTGCAAGCTATCACAAAGCCAAATTTTATCACGATAGGTTCAGCCCCTAAGCCGAAACGGGTAATAAACAAACCAACAGACAGACAGAGTCTTTTTTGTATTTATAATATGTATAAAACATTATCTAATACCATAAAACGGGCAAATATGTATATATATATATATAATCTGAATTTCGGAAACGGCTTCAACGATTTTAATGAAATTTAGTATACAGGGGGTTTCGGGGACGATAAATCGATCTAGCTAGATTTCATTTTTAGAAAACGTCGTTTTATCCGTGTTTTTAGGCAGTGATATTAGTAAGCAAATTTTGACAAATAGATGGCGTTGTTTAAAATAAAACGAGCAACGCTCGGTCCTCCAGGTACTAATATAATAATATGTTAAACATATAGTATAGTATGGTATAGTAGTAGGGGTATTCATTTCCGAATACATGGGTACGCGACTCCGGCCTCCCGAGCTACTACATATTATCCCCATTTCCTTCCAACAGTAATATCCCCCCCCCCTTTCGACGTATCTCACTCATTATACAATTTCCATGAAAAAAAAACCTTCACATCCCTACCCTTACTCCTTGTTCCCTCCTATTATCCGATAGGAGATGTCGGGCAGCAGCGACCCCCTATAAAACTACTGCGCTCGCCAACCCGCTTGTCAGGCGTGGCGAGTATGGAAAACCCACCAACAAAGTGAACGGCAGAAAGAACAAACGGCCCCTAGTCCCCGGCATCCCTGCTAGTCCAGGCTACGGTAGCGATAACCTTGGTAACCTACAATGCACGTACGCTGAGGGTCGACGAGAAAATAGTAGAACTGGAAGAAGCTACAAACAAGTTACGCTGGGACGTTATAGGGCTATCGGAGGTCCGAAGACAGGGACAGGAAACGAAAGTTCTCAACTCAGGTAACTTGATGTAATACCGGGGGGGGGGGGCGACCAGCTATCCCAGGTGTCGGGTTTATCGTCCGCAAGTTCTTCATCAACAATGTCAGCAAAGTTGACAGTGTGTCAACCTGTGACCCTGGTGGTAGCGTACCTGATACTCAGAATATCAAAACGATATTCGCTGAAGGTCATACAGGTTTACGGGCCGACTTCGACTCACCCAGACGACGTAGTGGAGGAGATGTCTGAGGACATTTCTAAAGCCATACACTCCTCCAAAACACACTATGACGTCGTGATGGGGGACTTCAACGCGAAACTAGGCAAACGAAGTGGTAATGAGCTGAGAGTGGGGCAATTTGAATATGGACAATGGAACTTCAAGGGCAGATGCTGGCCGACTTCATGGAAAAGGAAGTTCTCTTTATGATGAATTCCTTTTTCAAGAAGCGTCCCCACAGAAAGTGGACCTGGATGAGTCCGGATGGTTGCACGAAGAATGAGATTGAGTTTATCATGTTGACGGAAAAGCAAGTGTTCAGTGATGTCTCTGTAATCCACATGGTCAAAACCGGGAGTGATCACCGTATGGTAAGAGGCACATTGAACCTCAACATAAGGCTTGCTAGGTCTCAACAGATAAAGTCCACGCTCCGACCCACAACCATCCAAATCCAAAACCCAGAAAACTTTCAGCTCCAACTCAAAAATCGCTTTGAATGCGTAAGGGAAGACGCATCAGTGGACGATACCAACGACATGTTTGTGGAAACTGTCAATACGGTTGGGTCTTAGTTCTTTAAAACCCACCGTACAAATAGAACAAAAAGACTTTCAGACCAGACTCTAAGACTTATGGACGAGGGACGAAACCTTAGGCTGCAGTCTTCGGATGATGCATTGTCATATCGGCGGCTTAATAGACTGATCTCAAAATCACTTGCATGCGACAAACGCCACTTTAATTCATTGCGGATTGAGGAGGCAATATAAAGGAACAAAGGTTCCAAAGTGTTTGCGAGAGATCTGGCTATTGGGCGAAGTCGTCTGGCAAGGCATCGTCGAGTAGCATTGTTCCGTCTGGACCAGAAGTCTTGGAGGAGATCGAGAAATTCTATGGACAGTTATACACGTCGACATCGAAACCAGTTGGCAATCTAGCAAAGACCCCAGAGCTAGACTGACTCGACACTATACCGAGGACATTGTGACGATACCATATTTATGCCTTAACATTTTCGTAATACAATGTCTTTATTCAAGTTTTAGCGCGAAGATTTTCATTAGTAAATAATTCTAAATGGACGTACTACCAATAGCAAAATGCATCTTTAAATTACAATGGCGCGTTCAAATATTCAAGTTCAGTATATTTATACATTAGATGAGAAGTTATGATTTATTTTATGAAAGGTTTAAAGCTAACAAAATATAAGTACAAATAACTAAAATGTAAAATATTAAGTTATGAACATGATATCGTAAACATCAACACGGAATTAATTGTTAAATGTAGGAAGTAATCTAACTTCTGATTTATTAAATCGAACTCTAGGCAAATTAAAGTTAAAATTTTGAACCTGTGGCGCGAGAATGAATGGTTTAAAGCTAACTATGATTGGGTGTTTGTTTGGAACTAAAGTTATAAGAGAGAATGTTTTAAAACAAGCGTTGATTGGTTTGTTCGAACGTACTGTGATTGGTGGTAGTTTCAAGAGCGCTGATTGGAAGTTTTATAATGTTGAATATAACCGCGAAAGTTTAAGTTACTTAGAATTTTTTTTGATATTGAAAACGCCCGCGAGACTTACCTGAGTCAGTCGTTTAACAACCATTAGGGTAGATTTGTAAAATAAAAATTCTAACAAATATAAAAGGTAGTTGTCTTGATTTTCACGTATTTCGTATAATGGTATGACGTGTTAGTTTTTTGAAATTACCCGGGGTTTGTTGGAACTTTATGAACATTTAGAACATAATATTAATATTCTATTAGGATTCTTTTAATTTAGGATAATTAGGCCGTTTCATCTAGACCGTTAATATTAATCCAGGACTCTATAATAGTACCCCAACCGACATAACTAGTTTTATACTTAAAAGATATATTTTTTTCAAGATTAAAGTTAATTAAGACCGGAAATCCGTCCGGAATAAAAAACAGGATGGGGGTGTTTGAAATGTGGGGGAGAACGTTCTTAGAGAAGGGTGAGTGGTGATAAAAGTACGTGGTCCCATACATACAGAACATTCAATTGCCGTCGGTTTTGTCGAAATTGTCGAAACGCTGCCCGATGAGAAAACCATAGTCTACGCTTGTGAGTTAATAGAAGTTACCTAGGAACCACGTGGGGTTAAACTACAGCTAGATTGTGCCACCATTACTGGTTAGTAAATACTTTTATAATACAAATTATTATATTGTATGTTCGTTGTGAAATTCTTTAGGTTCTGTTTTAAAAATATCTAAATTTATGTTAAAGCATCGTAATGACGAGTTCGCCTTTTTTGCCGGTTAGAAATTTATGGTAGAAAGAAATCTCAATCACCTCAGTAGAAAGGAATATATCGACAAACCTTGTTTCTAGGACAATTTCAGCTTCTATAAAAGTTGAAACGGGAACTATAATTATACCAGCCTTAATAATTACATAGCCCACTAAAGAACTAGGTCTGCCAAGAGATACAGTAATTACTATGTGTAATCCATGTCCATCCTTAGCGGCGTTAGTAGGGTTTTACTATTTTGGCTGGTTAGCTAGTGTAGGTGAGCGCTGATGTGCATCGTAAGGGGGCCTTAAACCTACTATCAGGTCGCAAGTCCTGAACGCTAGCTACCTGTTTCCCACACTACATGACAAATGGATTTAGCATTCGTATGAATTTTACTTTCAAATGTGGATGTAGCATCAATTAGGGTTCCTTTGTGTAGGAATAACAGAAAATCATATAACTCATTAGTACTTGTGTCCCTTTAGTTCTAATAATCGCGTATTTGCTTTGTTTATGTGGTTTTGTACTGACTTTAGAAATGGTGAAAAATTCAAAGTGGACATTATTTATGATCGTAGATTTAGCTATATTTATTTCTTAATTATTTTCTTTTACGCTTATTTGTATAATATTGTTTGCTATATTACTCTGACGTACCTCTAAAACAACTGGGTTACTACTTATTTATCACAACGGGGTTCGGGTCCTACCAATTTTGACCACCTACCAATCATATTATTAAATTCTTTTGTTTCTCGTTGAGTGATATCGGTTGTGTAGTTTCTTAGAATATTTTATTGTCTCATTATATTAATATTTTTGATATAAAAGGGATACAAAAAAAGGGGGGCGTTACAACATCCCGGACGTCAGCTTGTACGAGATTAGTATGGCTCTCGAACAGCTTAAAAACAATAAGGCCCCGGGTGATAATGGAGTTACGACTGAGCTTCTGAAAGCGGGTGGAAAACCGGTACTTAAAGTCCTTCAGAAGCTCTTTAACACCGTCATACTCGAAAGTACTTCGCCGCAGGCATGGCATAAAGGCGTCGTGGTGCTTTTCTTCAAAAAAGGTGACAATGCACTTCTTAAGAATTACAGACCCATCACACTTCTGAGTCATGTTTATAAGCTGTTTTCAAGAGTAATTACGAACCGTCTCTCTCGCAAGTTCGACGACTTCCAGCCTCCCGGACAAGCTAGTTTCCGAAGAGGCTATAGTACCGTAGATCACATAAATACGCTGCGGCAGATTATACAGAAGTCAGAAGAGTATAATCGGCCCCTTTGCTTAGCGTCTGTGGACTATGAGAAAGCCTTCGATTCGGCGGAAACATGGGCAATGCTACAGGCTCTACAGAGATGCAGTATTGATCATCGGTATATCGAGGTGCTAAAATGCTTGTACAATAACGTCACCATGTCAGTCCGTCTCCAGGATCAGAACTCGAAACCGATCCAACTGCAGAGAGGTGTGAGACAGGGAGATGTCATATCTCCGAAACTGTTCACAAATGCGTTGGAAGATTTCTTTAATCTTCTGGACTGGGACGGGCTTGGCATCAATGTTAATGGCGAGTACATTACCCACCTTCGGTTTGCCGACGATATTGTAGTCATGGCAGAATCGATGGAGGACCTTAGCACAATGCTCGAAAGCCTCAGTAGAGCTTCCCAAAGAGTGAGCCTCAAGATGAACATGGACAAGACGAAAATCATGTCGAATGGCCATGTAGGACCCACTCCAATAACTGTTGGGAACTCTACACTCAAAGTTGTTGACGAATACGTATACCTAGGACAAACTGTTCGATTAGGTAGATCCAATTTCGAGAAAGAGGTTAATCGCCGAATCCATCTCGGTTGGGCAGCGTTCGGAAAATTGCGCCCTATTTTCTCTTCCTTAAGACAAAAGTCTTCAACCAGTGTGTGTTGCCAGTGATGACTTACGGCACTGAGACGTGGCCGCTAACTATGGGCCTTATACTCAAGGTCGCTCAGCGGGCGATGGAAAGATCTATGCTCGGAGTTTCCCTACGTGAGCGAATCAGGAATGAGGAAATCCGTAGGAGAACTAAAGTCGCCGACATAGCTCACCGAATCGCAAAGCTGAAGTGGCAATAGGCAGGTCACATAGCTCGAAGAATCGATGGCCGAAGGGGGAAGAAGGTTCTCGAGTGGCGACCACGAACTGAAAAGCGGAGCGGATTGTATGGATATGAATATTTAAAGACGCATTTAATTCCATCTGTTTTTAGGGTTCCGTATCCAAAGGGTAAAAAACGGGACGCTATTACTAAGACTCCGCAGTCCGTCCGTCTGTCCGTCTGTCACCAGGCTGTATCATATGTACCGTGATAGTTAGACAGTTGAAATTTTCACACAAGATGTATTTCTGTTGCCTTTATAACAACAAATACTAAAAAACAGATTAAAATAAATATTTAAGGAGATTTGTGATTTTTTGCCGTTTTTATAGATAATGGCACGAAACTCTTCGAGCGCGAGTCCCACTCGCACTTGGCCGATTTTTGTAATAAGACAACCCCATAATTGCATACATGTTTACCATTTTACAAACAAAATTACATTACTTCAAATGGCTAGTATAATAAATAAATAATCAATAACCACATCAAAAATCGAAAACACATATATAGCGTAATTTTTGTTTAAATGTTATTAGATCCTCTGAGAATAGCTTACAATTAAGTTTGCAACCCTGTGCTAGTCTCATTCTGCTTAAAAACTGCGAAATTCTGGCACTTAATTTTTTTTTTTATATAACAGCTAAGGAAGCGTTTTACAGGTATCTGTGTTCTTCACGTTTATTTAATTGCTCCACAAATTATATTTTGCGGCCTCTGTGGTGGAGGGAGGCAGGCGAGGTTTACTTAAGCCTTTTTGCTGCTGATTTTACAAATGCTGAATATCGCAGGGTGTTACGTTGACCCTCCACCCCTTTTATGATCCAGACCTTACAAAAGGGAAAAATTCTTAACTGTATTTATACCTGACCGTGTAAATAGTATTTTATAATTTATATTAGAACTTCATTTGGGTCATCCATAATTTTGATACAGTGCCAGTCTAAGACAAGCTATGCCTGATAATAAGAAATAGAATAACCTAATAAGATATTATCAAAGCCATCTTATTTTTGTACTGAAAAGAAAATCTTGAGGATATAAAACACAATATACAGTAATATTAGAATTACATTATGATGATAGCCTTTCTCAGTCCTTACTTTGCAGGATTTGATCTCAAAGGTCATCAAAATGCCGATTCGCCCATATTCTCCGAAGTTTCATTATATTCTTGATACCATTGTCATGACTTGGGGTCGGGAGGGTTTCCTATTCAGAATGAGGGAAAAATGTTTGTAAAGGTGGAGTTTGAAACTTTTTTTTTCAATTTGAAATTCGTCAGTATTGTATTGAATTAAATAACGAGGAATGTTTTTAAACTGGCACCAACTTTCAGGGTTACTTAATTAACTATCAAATATCTCCAGATTGTGTTGAGGCATGTAGTATAAGAATCCTTTTATCATGATTGTGGAAAAAATAAGCTTACTAGAAATAATGTCTGCTTCGCTGCGACCTTGCCAAATGTTAAAATGGGAAGTTTAATATTTGTAGATCTACGAAGTATTCGTCGAAGCGTAAAAAGACTGTCTGAAATTTATGGTCTGGTCTGTTTCAAGCAGTTTTCTTTAATGAGAAAAATATTTTCAATACTTAACTAGCTAATCTAGCGACAACTTTACTTCTGTTTTCTTGCGGTTGCAGTCAAAGGTTAAACTTTTACTGAACTGTACAATTATATCTATTTTCAGGGATCCATACTAACATGTGTAAAAGGCCTATTGTCAGTCTGTCTATCTGTCTGTATCTTACTTTGATCAACTACTACATCATGACGGCTGTTTGTCTCAGCACTCACAAATGTCGTCAACTTGAAATTCGGAAATGCTTTCACGTGTCAGTTTAATATAACAAAATATATTTTTTTTATATCTCAAATATCAAATTTTCATAGCAAATATTTTACTTATTAAACGAATCTAAATTAAACAAATAGTTTTTAACTAAATCGAACGAAACAAATAAATGGTATCTTAGAAGAACTTATCATAAAATCTAAAAATAATAAAAATATTATTGTGCATGTGGCATGGTGCCAAGAATGCTGGCTGCATTACCTTGCTTGATAGCAATGCTGATCCTCGGAGCAAGAAATGAGCCAGCTCTCTTGTCATTCATAGATAAAATAAGGCGAGAAGATATTTTTTAAGAAAATTGAAAAGCTGAACTCCCTATATGAACTATAAAAATATTGGTATCACGATACGCTGACCAGGTTTATATGACTGTTTTTAGCATAGATAAAGCGTAGCGAAAAAATCCTAGGTCTGTGGTTTTTAGGATACTTTTACTTTAAGTAGTTTTTCTTTTTATATTAGATATTCATAGTTATTTTTAATGTAGATGTTTATTTTAAAAATAAAATACTGTTCGTAAATTGATTATAACTATATTTTTTTTTTTTTACTATTGCTATGTTTTTCAAGACAATTCAGGATTCACCCTTACATATTACTAAACCTAGTGAAAATAAAAATATATGAAAATACTACATTTAAAAGAAATACAAATAGAATATTTATATACTGGTTAATTTAAAATTTAAATTTTTTGTGTAAAATATAGAAAATTATATTAATCAGTCTGAATTGTTTTAGGTACATTTTCTTTACGCAAAATTCGGATTAAATCAAGGAAAAACGGTCATTTTTGTAATGTTTTGTTTCAGGCAGGTGTATCAAAAACTATCGCATAATTAGAACATAATAAGTGCATTAGTATATTAAGGGGGGTAGGGAGAAAATAACTAACGAGAGGCTATTTAGAAGCCTAAGACCAAAGCCTTTAGTGACTAGAGTTTGCAATTTCCGTACCGCCGTGTGCAACACACACAATTTTTTTCATCACATTTGCGTTTAAATAAATAAAAATATAAAATAAATAAACTCACTGAAAAACAATCGAAATGGTGTGAATAGTAATAATTTATCTAGAAAAATTATGAATCAAAAAATTTGGACTGGAGTTGAAACATACTTAATAATATCTACAAAACTTATTTAGAACACAGTACAGCTTTTATACATATTTGATACAATAGGCGCCTCATTACCGCACGTGGGTCATATTAACGCGTGCTTTGCTTAAATGAATGTTAAATTTACTAAGGAAAAGCCCGTAGAAGTGATTAAGGTCTTAGCACCCACTTTGCTTGCACGTAATGACACTGTTTACGAGGAAGTGTGATGAAAAATTTGGATGTCTAAATAGAACCGTTCATCTGTAACTCTATTTTTCGCAAAATTCTCACAACATGTTAAGATCTTTCATTTCTGGATACCTACCTATAATTTTGTATAGTTAATTAACGAGACACCTTACCAACACATCACCAATCACTTGTAACGAGTGACCATTAACCACGACTATTAAATTTCGATCAGAAAAGTATAAATCAACCTATTTCAGTAGCAAATGAGTCACAAGCTATTTTTAGAACGTTTTCTATTGTGACGTGTATGAGGGTTTTTTGGTATAAACAGGCCCTTTTTGTGACAGCAAAAAAAAAATGTTGCGACACAATATAAGGCCCACAGAGAATGTTTGCTACAGGTCGTGTAAAAAAAGAGACGTTTGAGGGTTTTATTTAACTGGAAACACCACAGGGACGTCCGTTACAGATACAAAAGTTAATTTACGAAAACAATGTTAAAACAAATTAAACTTAAACTTTGATAAAAAAGAATTATGTAAATAATAAATACAATATGACGGCGTAAATTTTTGTTTTTATGTTTCAGGTTACACTAACGTCATTCAGTACTTATAAATTAACTTAAAATTAAATTCCAAATATTTATTAGATTTTTTTAAATCCACAAATGTAGAGGATAGCCATTTGGTTCATATGTAGGTACTTCAGGCTAAAACAATCAATTAAAGCCGAAGATCTTAAAAATATTGCCCTTTCCCCCAGTTAAATTAAAATGCTTCATGAACCGAATCTAAATATATACTATTCTACTCTACACCTTTCGGCCACTTGTTTTTTAGCAATCCGAAAAGTATTTTCAAATCATACCAATTCTATTACTCAGCTGTCTCCAGGTAGGAGACAGCTGAGTAATTTTCTATAAACGTAAAGTAAAAAATCAATGACGTTATTTTTTTTTTTTCTTATTTTTCATTTTTATAATGTGAAATTGTTCCTTTAACTTCAATGTTTTTATTACATATATACAAATGGATGGAAATTTTATCTACAAGACATGAAAAAATAATGAAAAATCATGAAAAAGTTCTTGAAACGTCAACCCAAAAAATAGATTCAGAATTTGTTAATTGATCCATGGAGTTCTTAAAAATGACCACTTAGAATAAACACTTACGATGTCCATATTAACTCTAAATAAAAATAAAGAAGCAACTCCGTGTGGAAAATAATTTTAAAATTCGGCAAGAATTTCAATGAGAAAATCGAATAACTTAAAAGCTACCTAACTACCGTATAAAATGTAATTTGCTATTCGATAACTCATTCTGAACTTATGCTTAGTGTTGACAGTTCAAGTCCGACATTTTGCTATAATAACTTTAGAAGTTCCAACTTTCCACGAACTTTGTGTCAACTTTCGCGCTTGAATTTCTTTGCCGCAGCTGCGCGCACTGATAAATTCGTGTACGTTTGATTTAATCAAAGTTTTCTCGTTCGTTTTTTATTTTTCGTGTTAATTTTAACGAGTTTTTTTAATGTATTTAAATTTATTTCATGATAGCTTGATGAAAATAAGGAATAAATATACAATTCGATAAAAATTTTGGTGTCGAAACGTAATGATCATGACGATAATTAATTTTTTTCTCGCTGATGACGCTGTATAAAATACCTAAAGCGAAATATTTTATTGCCGCGGCCTGCAAACTCACCATAACCGGGCTCACCATAAAGAGTCGGGTTATGCTCAGTTGTGATCAAGCAAGGCTTGTATAGTTTTTTTCTCAAACATGCGTCTAAACAAACTAATTTAACTGACAACTGTATTGACAATAATAAAAATATTTTAGGTAATTTTGCCGCGTTCAAATGGCGGTTTCCTTTTTTCACTTTTTTAAATTAATTTAATGGCGCAATCTTATTGTTGTGCCAGTCCGATATTTTATAAAACCTGATGAGTTTTCTTTTTTAATTATCAATGTTCAGGTGTAAAAAAAGTTTGTTCCATTTTCAAATTTCATATTTGACCGCTCGAGTGCTCGATCGGTTCAAATGTCAATTTCTTTTTTCCTTTTTTAATAGTAGATTGTTGTATCGGGCGCAAAGTGAGTTATTAATGCACGAGTGCATTATTTTCATACTTTAGCAAGGTGCGTAATCTTCTTTTCTGTCAACTACCAACTACCTACCGTGATAAAATAAAATATACCTATTCAAAATAGAAACTCAAGGTGATGGAAATCTATTAATGGTCGGTGCATTCATCCATTGTTTGTAGCAAGTAACTTCAAACATGTCGCAAGTAGTTTTTATACCGGTCATAATGTGTCAACGTTTATATTATATACTTCAAACCTACCTTTGTTGCTCAATATTTATTGTGAGATGCTTTGTTTCAAAATGTTTCTATATTCTGAGCTGTGAGCACTTTCAACTTTTTGCTCATATACCCATCTGATATAGCGATTGAAATTTAGAGTTTTTTTTCATATCCACTTTGTTCTTGGTATTAACTGTACTTTTTAACATCAAAATATGGACCACAATAAAGATGGTCTCATTTTTTTTGAAATCTCACTGAAAAACGTTAAAAATACACTTTCGGATAGTGATTTTACGTCTTTCGTTTCTCCTCTTAACAAAATTTTCATAAGCTTTTAAATATTTATACCGCGACTTTTGTGGTAAATGTTATTAACAATTTTATTTGCAGCTGTTTTTACACTTGCTAGAGTTGAATTCGTATCGCTATCGCTGTTTATTTCCATTTTCTTAAACTCTTTTGCTAAATATGAAGTATCAAAGTGTAACAATGGTAAAATATGCACGCCATTTGTTTTTTTTTTCACCAAGTCTGTTTTATTCAGCTGATTTTTATCTAATACATATTTTGATCTAATACATAAATTTATATAAAATTTAATGGGAGACACACAGAACATTATAAGACTGGGGTGTACCCCAGTAGAAATGCTATGTAAAACGGCGAGCGTGCCACAATCTTGAGCTTCTCTTCTTCCTTCTCTTCACTTCTGTGAAGAAACTACTAGTCTACGATCAAAAGTTACAGAGATAAAGCCGTTTCTAGTTTGATAGCTGACATCTGAATTGATGAGATCTATCAGTTCTGTAAAGAAACTACTAGTCTACGATCAAAAGTTACAGAGATAAAGTCGTTTCTAGTTTGATAGCTGTCATCTAAAATGAAGATCTTTATGAGATCTATCAGTTCTATAAAGAAACTACTAGTCTACTATCAAAAGTTACGGAGATAAAGCCGTTTCTAGTTTGACAGCTGTCATCTGAAATGAAAATTTTGATGAAATCTATCACTCCAGTAAAGTAAAATTTACAAAGAAAACGCCCGTGGGAGTACACTTTTTGTACACCTATTTTAAGATCTGAATTAGTTTCTGGACTGGAATGGCGCAGAGAACCCGCGGTGGAGGCTTCGGGATGCGCCACGCGGCGCATCCCAAGGCCGCTTCACGTCGCGCCGCGTCTCGTTGCTCGTAGTAATACGAGACGCCTCTCTGTGCCGCGCGGCGCAACCCAACGTCGTCGCGCGACGTATCTTGGTATACTTCGACACGTAACTTCTCACTTTTCTGCCCTCACTATAATTTGTATCTTTTTGTTTAGTAAACAAGGCCCATAATGTGTTGCTATTTCTAAAATGCAGCTCCGCGTCTCGTCGCGTCGCGTCTCGGTATGAGCCGACCCTTTGTGAGTACAAATCACTAGACTACTTTTAATTCTGGACGATTATAACTTCCCTAAGGAATAACTATACCCGAGTTCCACCTAGACGACCATTAGCTACTCCTGTGGCAAACTTTCTTAAGTACTATGTTCTGAAGCTATGAGTGTAAAGTACTTATTTAGGTACGAGACAGAAAGCCAGAGCATAAATGGAATTTCATATCTTTAGAAATATTTTTTTACATTGCACACAGGATGACCAAAATCGGTGTAAGTCAGTTAAAACGTTGGGAAGCGAACGCGTCGCGTCTCGGTATGAGCCGACCCTTTGTGTGTAAAATCACTAGACTACTTTTAATTCCGGACAATTATAACTGCCCTAAGGAATAACTATACCCGAATTCCACCTGGACAACCTTTAGGTACTGCTGTGGCAAACTTCCTTAAGTAATATGTTATGAAGCTATGAGTGTGAAAGTACTTATTTAGGTACGAGACAGAAAGCCAGAGCATAAATGGAATTTCATATCTTAAGAAATATTTTTTTAAATTGATATTTTTTCACACAGGATGACCAAAATCCGTGTAAGTCGGTTAAAACGTTGGAAGGCGAAAAAAGTAGCCCATTCTTAAGAAAATCATAAATGTTCATCACGTAAATTTTTGTTTTATGCGTAAATCTAGCTGTTTCACTTCGTTGGTTCTAGTTCTTATAATATAGATCAAAATAGTCTTCGTTCGAGACTCCCTAAAGAAAACATTTCATAAATGCCATATTACATCATCAATATAAACAAATATTTTCATAGCAAAGGCAAAAGTTTAACTTTGAGTCAAGACTTGAACCTGCAACCCTTACAGTATATGTAAGCGCTCTGCCGTTTGAGCTATCAAAGCAGAATTCTTGCCAATGAAATTCCTAACTACATCTTTGAACGTCATAGACACACAATTACAAGGGAACTTATGTTTTGCTCCTATAAAATAAATCTTACAAATTACCAGTTTTTCGTGAACCTAAAAACAATATAAATACATATGCACAGAGATAGTCTAGCTGCGTTTGACACCTAGTCGCCTAGTCTAGTCGTCATCGTAGTTACAATAACTTTGATTAATGTCTCAAAAATGAAAAATTTACTCGTTACAGGCCTTATATATAAGACTAGCTGACCCGGCAAAAGTTTCTTTTTTTGAAACATCTGCCGCACCAACCTAATAGGATTGTACTAATTTAGAAGCCTTCCCCGTCGTGTGAATAACAACCTACTAAAATATCATTACCATCGGTTTACCCTTATTGCGCGAGTCCGACTTGCACTTGACCCTGTCTTTTATTCCAGAAATCTTCCCTGGCGTGTGCATAAAAATTTACCAAAATTTCATCACAATCGGTTTACCCTTCACTTGACCCTGTCCGACTCGCACTTGACCTTTTTTTTCTCAGAAACTTTCCCCGGCGTGTACATAACAACTTACCATACCAAATTTATTACAATTGATTTAACCTTAGTGCGCGAATCCGACTCTCACTTGACCCTTTCGGAAAATCCTTTCGTATCTGATGAACGTATGCATCCGACGTACACACCCTCCAAGTTTCAGGCCTCTACAATAAGCGATCGTGTCATTCAGGACAAAGCATTTTATATGTATAGATTGGTTCATAAGCTTATATTTTATTTTATGTAGTAAAAAGTGGCTTTCATAAAGTTTAATAATAATTTGACCTAAGCATGAGTAGATTATTAATCTTATCTTTATACGCCAAATTTATCGATATGGATTTATCGACAGAGCCTCCTCCCTAACACTTTTCAAACTGACAACGCCTATTTGATCGTGATTGACTAAGACGCTCGGCTCTTTCAAAATGGCGAATGTATTGTGGCGACAGCCGTTCCAGTACTGTATGAGTAACATAGCACAGGTTTTATGTTTTTATATTAATTTAATGCCTATATTTCAACATCAGTACTTTATACAATAGAATTTTGAATTATTTTTTAAGTATTGAAAATATCAAAAGGATATTTTGTAGTAAATTTAAAACTACTTCACCGATTTCGACATACTATTTAAAAAAAACAAGATTTACCAAAACCGGTTTACTAATTTTTCAATAAAGATAGTCAATTTTTTTATTCAAATAACCCCTTCCACCCACCCTCCGATGCACTTTGTAGATTTTTACCGAGATAAATCCGGCATGAAACTCAATAGTTCCTTAATAATTCACTTGGTCAATAACGTAATTACTAGTCATTGGTCATTGAAAATTCAGGCTTCCAGCTTAACTCACAACAAAATTACATGGGGGTCGGAAATCTCGTGAATGGTTTCAAGACAAAGATGGTACGGCTATGCCTTTGTTTGTTTTTGCTTGCCTTGGCGGAGGCACTGCTGCGCCCACAGACAATGAAATTCCACCTAAACGATCCATAGCTATAGCAAACATGCTTACTTTATAATCGAAGAGATGCCGTAGGAATCCCACGCTGATAACCAAATGTAAGGCTGGTGGCCCAGGGGTTTCGATTTCACCTTGTGTCCTAAGAGGCGGAGTCTTTTTTACTTAAATACATTAATATTCACACCATTGGCTTTCGGTGAAGGAAAACATCATGAAGAAACCTGCATAAGTTAGAAGAAAAAAAAAGACGTATGTGATGCCCGCGTGTACCAACCGCACGTTGGCCCCAACAGTGGGGCCGTATGAGGCTGTTGAGAGGAGCCATGGGCAAATGTTAGTAAATAACGAAATAAAGCCATTTCAGAAATAACATGTGTATTCAATTTGATAAAAACAGCCTACTTAACAGATAACATAATAACTTGCACATAATTCAAAAAGTATCTACTAATTCTAGTTAATTAATCCGCAATAGTTAGTTTTACTTGATCCAGAAGCTTTGACTTACTGCGACTTATCTTCTTATATTTTGGATTTGATTTGATTGATCTCCTGATGCTACTTCTTATCATTACTCTGTCGAAAACCTCTTCACTGGTGTCTTCACTTCCATCATCAGAAAAATGATTATTCATACTATCATTAATTGGTTTTGGTCTAATTACAATAGGTTCAAAGATCTCTTCTTGATCTCCTGAACAAGATCTATCATCATCGCTTACAGATCTATCATTACTGAATTGACGACTGAAAAACATTCGACCCGTGGGAATTTCAAGGACATGTTTCTTTTCTTCTTTTTTTTTGGTATCGCGACTTGAAGGCTTATATCTTATAGGAGAAAAATCAACTTTACGAAGAAAACTTATTGAGTCAGCAAATCGCTTACAACACTTCTTTGTAACTTTAACTTCTACTTTGGTTTCTTCTGTCTTTGAAATAGAATCATCATTTTCTAATACTATACCTGAGTCAGAATTTGAATCAGCTCTATGTATCTTAATTTCCGGTATGCTAGTATCTCCGAACATCTTCAGTTTCCTGTGAAGATTTTCTATTATATCAATCTGTTTCTGAATTATTTCATCTTTGTTTGCAAGTTGGCTTGTAACTGTCTCTGTTCTTAATTGAAGGTTAATTTCATATTTGTGTAGCTCATTTGATAAAAAATCGAGTTCTTTTTTCCTATTTGATTCCAGTTTTTGTATTATGTCCGCTTGTTTCTGGTTGATCTGCTTCAGCTTAACGATTTCTTGTTTATGGGAGGTTTTTAAGAACTGTATAACATTAAGTGCTTCCTGTAACGATGACGGCTGCAACACTGTGTCTTTGGTGACTTTCATTGACATTTTGATGGCCAAGGGAAACTGAAACAATAAAAAAACGAATTATGCAATTGACTTTTTATACAATTTACTAATTATCAATGATAACTTAGTTACATAGTTCAACGAGAAATTTACAGTACTTAATGAATATTTAATAGAACGCAAATGAGCTAATAATACTAATAGACCTCAAAATTAATTTAAAAGTGGTAACTAACTTGACCACTAATTAACTTTAACAATTCTTGATTTAATTAGTACATTCTCTTTATCGTAACTTGAATGATTTTACACACACAAACACGTGTAATGATGAGTAAGTGTTAAAATGTTACAAGAATCCACATTCCATTAATGTTTATTATAAACGCAGAGTGTCTAGGTAGGCTGACACCGCTTCCATCAGTGTAAAAGCAATCTATTGTTCTTAGCCCTTTCTACAACAGTATAAAGAGTCCTTACTCTGTGTTTATAGTATAATGTATAAAAACAATATCGTATTTTTGTTTTATTTTACTGCATGTATCTACAGCGTTGATGGGACAATGTACTTGTATACATATATTTAGTATCTGTGTCAATAATTTCCTGCCAGCTGAATGTAAACTAAATTAAAATAAAATGTATAAAATCGGCCAAATACGAGTCGGACTCGCGCACGAAGGGTTCCGTACCATTATCTACAAAACGAGCAAAAAATCACTTATTTGTATGGGAGCCCCCTCAAATATATTTTTTTCTGTTTTTTAGTATTATTTGTTATGGCAGCAACAAAAATACATCTTCTGTAAAAATATCAACTGTCTAACTATAACGGTTCATGTGATACAGCCTGGTGACAGACGGATGGACGGACAGCGAAGCCTTAGTAATAGGGTTCCTAATTACCTTTCAGGTACGGAACCCTAAAAAGTATACTTCTAGTTGCTTGTTATAGTTTGATTGATTGTGTCGTTTAACTATGGGACATATTATCTTTATCTATAAATATGAGATACCCATATAGGGGGATATAAAGGTCGTAATTTGGTTTTTGCTTTAAGGGGCGAACAACTTAAATAAAAACCAGAATAACGCAATATATAACTGAGCGCGCGTAAGTATAGTGCAATCATCGTACTGCAGTCTCTCGTCATATAACAAGAAGCTGCCATTGCAGCCATAAGACTGGAGAAGGAAGGGCTATGGAAACGGGACACCAGAATCACTCACGTCCATCTGAAAGAGATAATAAGCAACGAAGTTCTTATGATAGATGTGACATGTGATGATTTAAATAAATAAACATCTCTTTAACATCGCCATTTTGGTTACGTACAATGGCCCAATTGTGAGGCTAAGTGCGAAAAACACGCCCAACTAACAATATACTAGTGCAGCTACATCTTGACTTACTAAGATTTTCATTAAAATACTAAAACTAAATTAATAGTTCATCATATATTTGTTTTCACGTTTGTCAGGGTTTAAACCATGTTCCGAAGAACACAGTCATTAACTTATAGTCAGAACTACACAGCAGACCCTGAGAAATGTTTGCAAAAAAAGTAATTAAGATAGTATAGCCTCTTAAATTCCTAGTAATTATACAAATATACAATATAGTATTCTACAAACTACTCTTAATATTAAGGCCCAGCAAGTTTTCATATATTATATATTGAAAATCTACAAATAGTTTTGGAAATTTCGAATTATATGTCGCTTCTGATAGTTTTCTGATCTATTGAAAATGTTAAAAATATAATTCCTGTTACTTTTTATTTGGTAAAAAAGTTGACAACGGATTGAATTGCAAAATGTTTACAGTTGCGTCACGATACGCCATTTTAATGTCATTATGAGATTACGCAATAATAGAATCCGGATTTTAATGGAATAAACTACACTCTAAGAAACCATTATTGAAATGTTCAATTTCCCGCTAGAATGTCTGCATTACATTTATATTAAGTTATTATCTTATACTTAAAGACGATCATTGGAGTTCAACTTGTAATATCTTTGATTTATGCAAACGGGATCCCACGGAATCTCGTTCTTTTTTTCTTTATTAATTTTTCTGAAGTTCCTAATTAATACGTGTTTCATAAGCGACTTGTATTTTATTTATTTTACCATCCAAAATGGCAGCATAGTAAAAAAAAAATTTTAACATTAAAATGAACCGACTTCAAAAAGATAAAAATAAAAGGTAAAAATAATGGTTTAAAAAATTTGATCTAACTTTCAGTTTGAAGTTGCTGTCGTGCAAGTAAAGTGTGTTCTAAACGATTTAATAATTAGTGACTGTGAGAAAACTATTTTTTTAATACACCTACTTCATGTTATGTAAGTGATTTGTTAGTTTTGCTTGTAAGTTTACTAAAATATTGTCGACAAAATAAACCGCATCAACAACAAAACTCGGTTGAGTTGAATTTTTGGCGACCCAGATCGGTGTTTCGGTCTTGCAAGATCTCGCACAAATTGATCTCGCATCTTCTTAATCTTGCGAGATCTCGCAGCGTGATCGAATTCCCTATTGATGACCAAGATAAACGTATGTATGACATTATTTCCTGACTCCATTCAAATATTTTTGGACAAAGATGGGATTAAAGATTTTGCTATGAATATTTGATCCATATTTTAGTATAATAAAAATAATATGTAGATACTACACCTACAGATAAATTATCTTTATTAAGCTAGTTAGGAAGAAATAATAAAAATATTGTGAAAAACCGTATATTTATTTATTTTAATAATAATTTATAACATATGATGTACCCATAGATATGGAATTTATGATATATTTTCTTTTAAGACTTGTAACCTTCAGACAGTCTCAAATAAATAAAGATAATTTTTATATTTATTTATCAAAGATTCCTAAATTCTATAAAGATTTGTGATTGTAATATTTAGAAACAAAAACATTGTCTATCTTAAAATTAAATTTACCTACACTTTTTAATATTAATAATATAATGTAAAATAAAGCAAGAAGAATAATGGATTGTTTTAAAAATATTATTTTCCTTATTTATTAGTATAAAATATAATAAAGTTTTTTTTTAAATAGTCGGAGATGTGGATTAGACATTAATTAAGAGGATCACTTGGCGACACCTCGCAGCGGGCTTCTTACAAAAGAATTTCTCACTTATTTTACACACCACGAAATTTGGAAGACATGTCTTGGAATATATCTATGTCTGCAGTGTTCCAGTTTTCTAATAAATTTTACAGTTCAAAAGTTATACAGGATTCTAGTTTTTCATACAAATGGTTTAAAAAATGATTTCTAGTTAATAGAACATCTTACAAGATTTTAGAAAAACCACAGACATAGGTATTCGGCTTGGGAGTATGACTAAGAAAGTTTACAGTGATTGATCAGTAAATGCCGGAAACAAATGAGAAATGCGTTTGTATGCGAGGCGCTGCGAAGTGTATCCTCTCAAAGTTATAGTCAAATTTTTTTTTAGTTCAAATTAGGTTTCTACAAACACTTTTGAATCGTCAAAGCTATGAAATAAGAGTAGGTATTAAAATTTATTCCTTGTCAGACATTATTTGTTAACTTATTTATCATCACCCGACGTGCTCCTGTGCGATTTGTTATTTTCATAGGTCGATTTCCTACGTAACCTTAAATGTGTATGCTATCTACCTACACAAAAAAAATCCTAAAGAAAAAGAAACTAAAGAGCTTCATGCATTTTAAGAGTCCTAGTCAACGAAAGCCAACTCAACACAAGGGGTTGCGTGAAAATTATTTAATTTCATCAGGATTTTTAATATAAAAACCTTCGTATATAGCGAAGGGACTTCCTAGCCTTGGCGATAGTATTAAAAATTCCTGTAGCTTTATTTTTGCAAAGTAAGTACCTATATGGCTTTAGTAAGTTGTGTCGGTAAGTAGGGATGGGCAAAGCAAACTATAAGAGTAATTTATTTTAACCTTAGAAACGAAAAATAATTGTATTTCGCGGTCTCGAATCAGATGTAAACAACTGAAATCATTAAACGACATGTTGAAAACTGATTGCGCAACTTATATATTAAATATTTATATATGAATAGTAAAACTATAAATGCGAAAGTAAATGTGTCTGTCTATATGCCTGTTACCTCTTCTCGCTATAGCCGCTGAATCGATTAAGATGAAATTTAGCATGGAGATAGTTGCGTCCCGGGAAAGGACATAAGCTACTTGAAAACGTTAATCCTACACCGATAACCGAATTTAGGGCGGCTTGTATTAAATATTTAAAAGCGAAAAAACATATCATTTACAAAATATTTAAACCTTGTACCATTATTGTGTAAGTTTTTAAAGACTCAGCATCAACAATAAATTTTAATTGGATAAATTAAAAGTCTATCTGCTTACAGTTAGAAATTTGTTGGTAATTAATTAACTTTATTTTCCCTGATTCTTGATAATAAATGTGAATACAGCTAACTTTTCAAACACCGTCTTTAATTAATTAACAAGAAGTGATAATTAACAAAATTTTGCAACTTTAGTTTTAAACAAAAGTTATAGGCTGAAATATTTTGTTGTTTGTTTTTACTAAGTATTACTTTTTTGACATACTCAAGCAATATCATGTTATATCATGATAATAATATGTTACATAATATCATTGAAATCTTTACGTGATTTTTTATCTATGTAAATTTCTTTAAGTGAACAAGAAAATTTTGCAAGTTTAGTTTAAAACAAATGTTATAGGCTCAAATATTTGGTTGTTTGTTTTTACAAAATAGTTATAATTTTTTTGTTACATACTCAAGCAATATCACAATATTACATAACATCATTGAAATCGTTAGGTGATTATAAATTTTAATAAAAAAATTGGTTCGGCAACAAGTACCGTACAACCCAACTTTTCTTGGGAATTTTTTTTTTTAATGTTCCGATAAAAAATGGACCGCTGGAACGATTTTTTCAGTTCGTATGTAAGAGGTAATATTCGAAACAGTTTATCCGATTTCAAGTATTCTTTCACTTATATTTAGAATGCTCGTTCAGGGTGGTTATAGGCTATATTTTATCTAATCACAATCTAAGAATTTTTCGTGGCGACCATTTTTTTTTCACTAAAGTCGACGAAAACGGTCGTACGTCGAAAGCTATTTTTTTACAAACGCTGTCCTGACGGTAAAAAAAATTAAACTAATTTATAAATTAATAAAATAAGACTGACATATATACATACTTGTAATAAGTTTGTAACCTGTCGGAAATAATTTAAATGGGTAATGGTAAATTCTATTCAAAATTATTATTTTTATCGTTAAGGAAATTTCATGTAGATAATAATGGCTTTTTACACAATATTGCTGGCAGAACTATATGGTTTAGGTGGAATTTTACCACCGTGATATTTTTTTATACCACTAAGGTGACAAACAAGCACACGGTCCGCCTGATTGTAAGCGGTTACTGTGGCCTATGGACGCTTGTAACACCAGGGGTAAAAATGCTTGTAAAAATCCAATAGCTCTTTCTTGAAGAACCCCATACTGTAGTCCTTAGAGAAAACCTTAGACATTTTGCAAAACCCTGAACCCAGAAAATTAAGTCCTGTCATTTTTTCCCTTGCGCCCCCTTTTAGTTACTCTGACCCAGAAGACCCTAAGAGGGGAGAACGATTACGTCTGCCTAGCCAGCTAGTTATATATAATACACCTAATAAAAACTGTAATTACAATTTACACAAATATAAATAAAGTTATGTAACTAAAAAACATTTGTTCTATGAATTAAATCATACGAAAATATCTGTTACGTGTAGTAAAATAGATACCTACCAATTTAAAAAAAATCCAGGGGCAAACACAATTACGTATCACAGTTCATTAACACTTATTTAAATGCAATAATCTGACTATAAGCGCGATACTTTTTATCGAAAGACAACTTTCTTGCTCAACTGTCGAACACTAACTGACCTAATCCAAAGTAATGCAAATAACAAGTTAATTCATAATTAGAAAAACATAATGAGTAATACTAATCACTTCCCCTCTCTATCATCGCTTCATTTGCAGGTGACCAGTTCCTTATCATTGAATTTTGAACCTTGATCTCATTGAGATAAGGTCAAGAGATAATTCTCTTCACAGAATTCCCACAATTACTATACCACTTATACCAGGCACCTGTGTTGCGAACAATGCTATTTGCAGGTATAATATTAATGTGAGAAATTTATAATCCTTTTCGGAATTTCTAATGGGAAAGTGATAATTACATTAAACTGTAACGCAATTAAAAAAAATCCCGCAAAGTGCATGTTGTAACATTAGGCATACGTATATTTTAGTTAAAATTTTTACTTAGGTACTACAGATTGTAGTGTGCATAGAAGTCTGACATAGAATTAAGATAAGAGTGAGACAGAATTAGAAAAAAAAAAAAATATTATTCGGTATGGTTTTGAATAAGAAAGCAATTTAAAAGCTTCTAGAACGATTTTAAGGTCCGGAAATGAAGGTGAACTCTGTAATGAGCGGACAGCATTCCGATTTAGATCATAGCTGAGTGAATGAATGATGTATACAGATTGATTTCCCTTAGAATCAAGAGTTGAGAATTAAAACTAACCCACCCACAGTTGCCATATAGGGCTCCTCATATGCCCTATAGAATCGACCTCCACTTTATCAAGTTAAGCGAGTGGCTGATAAGCAATACGACCAATTCCATTCCCGCCAACGTAACTCCACAATACTTAGGTACGTACGTTTGCAACAGAAATGCAATTTACTACCTATGTTGCGTGTTTTTAAAATAATAGGTTAGTAATTATAGGGTAAGAATTTTGTTAGATTTAATAAAGAAAATAGGTGAGAAGTCAAAGGCGAAAAATAAAATAAACGAAGGTGATGCTTTGAAACTCTCAAAATACATTTGATAAAAAATCGGCAAAGTGCGAGTCGGACTCACACACCATTATCTATAAAAACGGCAAAAAAAATCACGTTTGTTGTATGAGAGTACCCTTATTATTTTGATTTAATTATTTATTTTTAAAGTGACTATATATACTGTTGCCGTTATCAATATCGAGCAAAATCGAACAAAAAAAAACACGTTTGTTGTATGGGAGCCCCCTTAAATATTAATTTTATTCTGTTTTATAGTATTTATTGTTATAGCGGCAACAGAAATACATCTTCTGTGAAAATTTTAACTGTCTAGCTTTCACGTTTCACGAGATATAGCCTAGTGCCAGACGGACGGACGGAGCTAAGTCTTAGTGATAGGGTTCCGCTTATTACTCTTTGGGTACGGAACCCTAAAAATACTAAAAACCATTTTTTGGATTTTGAGTAAATAATAATACTCCAGTTTTGTCTATGTCTTTTTCTTATTCTGATCCCCTTAGGCCGGCCGCATTCTACGAAAAATTTCCGACAGACAGAAATTTCCGCGATGCGCGCTTATTATCCTGCAATACAGAATAAAAATAAGAAATATCACTAGTACTTTAGGAGCTTATATCTAGCTAAAAACTTGACCACTTAAAACGCCCGTGATGTCACTGATTGGCTGCAATTAGAAAAAAAAATTAAAATAGATACCTTCCAAAATTAATAGAATACCAGTACATAATTTATCGTGTAACGAACACTGGATAAATGGGTTAGTAAAATGTGTTGTATGTATGTTGACTGGCTGGCCATATTGTCAGTTGTTGCGGAATACAGCTCATAACAGTTTCATGATATCTACCTCCCTCTCACCGATAGCATTCCTTTCAGAAGCAGGGTGATTTCACAGGGCATAAACCATACTAAAGACACCTTTAACAATACACAAACAGTAAAAGATTGTTGCCCCCTAACGAAAATAGAACCCTGGACTGCGCCACTTCAGTCGACAAGTAAAAAGAACATTGACAAACAGCCTCATTGTATATGTATAGTGACGGACATAATAGTTAGGTACATTTAATATCGGGATTCCAAATGAAAATTACCTACGTGCTCAGAGCGCGGCTATTTCAATGGAAACGGCGACAATTACTTTTCCTTGTATTGTCTAATTATATTAGTTCTACATTCTGATAATTAAATATTTGTTGTGATGTAATCACTTCCTTTTCTCACCTCCTTTCGCGGTACACAATGTTCTTTTCTTTAACTTTTTTCAATAGCAAATCTTGAAAAAGAATTTGGACACCTGTTCTTATCGCAGATTCTCATAATTAGTTTGTTAATTAACACTTGTAATTGTTACTGGAGCAGATAATCCTCGAGCAGAAGGTAGTCCTTTCAAAGAATTCATTAGATTAGTGATAACAGCCGTCGCCTTTTATTAGAACTGTGGATACCTGTGTGACCTGATATGGATGAAGTTATCGAAGGATACCGAGCTGAAGTTCAAATAATACATTTTCAACACGCTTGCTTATAAAGTGACTCTTTTTGCACCGCCTTTAGGTTCATAATGCAGCTATTAAAACACGCGTTCTTTTACCTGACCATATTGCACTGGTGCGTAATGGCATATTTATTTAATATAAAATCAAAATAATAAAAGCAAAATATTAAGGCGGCGGTTCCATAAGCGCTGTACCTGAGAATGAGGAGAATGTTTTTCGCAACAGTGTATAGAAAAATGTTGTATGGCACTCGTGCGCTAGTTAGTTATTTTATTTACTAAAAATATAAAATAACTAAACTCGGCCGCCATGGCAACACCAGCAGATGCTTGTTATTTTGTAAATGTAAACATTCTTGTCTGTCACCAACATTCTCAGCCTCAAAATACGATATTTTAACTAAAATATACCATAGTTATAATTTTTTATAAAAGGTTTCATAATTTTGCTTGAGGTGAAAATTGCCACTGACGCTATTTTTTTCAAAACAGAGCAGTGTATTGAAAAAACTGTTTAAACAACCTTTAAATTAGTTTGAATTTCCTATTTCAAGATACCTCACTTGTACAGTAATACAACCTCAATTTAATGTACAGTCGCGATATGAAAATTTTCGCCAGTTTTCAAATTGACAAATGAATCAATCGTTCCGCGAGCACATGTTACCATTTCAAACTGAGTCACAAAACAGACTGCCACAGAAGAATTTGTTTAACTGCTTGACAGTAAAATTTGAAGTTGTTTGATTTTCTATCTTGTTTAAGAAGATTATATGGAGATGTTAAACCTTTTTAATGGTTTTTAATATGATTATGTCCTCTTTGTTTCTGATGATTAAAACTATTGTTGATGTCAGTGTCTTTCATTGCTGACATTGCAATTTTATTTTTTAACGTTTCTATATTTTATAATTTTTATTGCCAAACCTGAAGCTGGCTATAATTTCAGTGAGATATCGCGTCGTCCTAATGTAACCAGGAATAGTGTTAGATTCTGGAACAGGAGGCATGGTGAAGAAGGTGAACTTTCAGATCATCGTCACATAAATTCTGGTCGCCGTCCTATCCTTAATGCTGCACAAAAAGCCGACATGAGACGGCAATATGAAGAAAAGGGCTTTTGTCAACCAATCATTTTGCTCAAATGTATGAAGTGTGTCCTAGAGTAATAAGAAATGCATTACACTTAATGGGATTACATTATAGACGACACTATGTAGTGCCCACGGTAGTGCCCAAATTTCAGTTCTGGACGAATCTGGTCAGCAGATGGAGTGGGTGAGCTGGTTTTTCTTCCTTCAAGGGCAAATGCAACTCACTATCTGTCGGTTCTGGAAGACAGTATGCTACCAAGTATCCCTTTAATTTATCCATCTGATGATTTAAATATTTCCTTTAACCAAAGGTTTGCCTGGTAGAGATGGCTTTTTGACGATAAGGTCGTGATTTTCCTTTTTTTTTAATTCGTGCTTTTTATCGTTTTTCTATTTAAACTATGCAATAAAGAAATTTCATTCATTCATTTATTAAAATTTTGGCAATACTGTTTTTTGCACTCGTGCAAGCAAAAGTCGACTTTAAGATGACAAACCTTTTCAAACGGCGACTTTACCTATCTTTCTGTACAATTTTACCAGAATCCATACAAAGACGGTTGAATTTTAAGACTGTGAGTGCGATGACCCAGCAAAACCTATTATATGGGTTTTGTGTTTGCATTATGCAACAGAACCCTAAAAACTAATATTATGTGTCTGTACATTAGGATATTTGTAAAAAAAATATAGGGATTGACTATCTTAAACTAAAATCATTTTTTTAAGTACTAAGCTTAAACTACTGAATTTATTTGAATAGCTTATGACATTTAACTTTTAACTTTAACTTTAACTTCAAATCTGTTTAATATAGCCGACGATACAGTGCATAACGTGATTAACACTGAAGAAGTCAGAGGCAAGAGCTAGTATTTTACAAAAATAATAATAGACGACACATTTAGGCCTTAAAATATCATACTGTGCTAAATTTGAAATCTACAGCAGAAGTGGTTTTTATATAAAAGAAATTAGAAAGTGTAATTAAACTGTTACCTTGTGTCAGGACTCACATTTCTTCAGAGACTTACTACGGAAACCGTATAAAAAGGCCTTTTATAGTATAAAGAAGACTCATTGAACAGTGAGAAGGTTCTGGAATGGAGACCAAATTCTGCAAAACGAAATGTTGGATTACCTCGAACTACATAAATCGTTAGTTAACTAAATGCATGCCTCAGATTTCATTCAGTCATTTTTGAAGATGTTATGTTGGCATATAACCTGCAGTGGACATTTAGCACCTGATGTAATAAAATACATAATGGAATCATAACGTTTCGGTATTTATGTAGGTACGTTGCGGTATAAATTGTGCAAATGACACCAATTAGCAATTGCTGCAACAAACGTTTATCAATTGTATTGAGGCAAGTTAGCCTAATATCAGAAAAATACTTGTAAATGATTAACTTTAAAATCAATTTGTAAAAACCAATTAGTTATTAGGAACATATAGATAAACGTATTCATTATTTAACAAAATTTCTTTCCTTCTTTTGACAATGTTTTTTAAAAAACAATGTTTACTTTCAAGTAGATAAATAATAATAAAAATGCAAAGTGCAGTCCTTGGAGCGAAAAATAGGGTCTTACCTTTTTTTACTGTGAACCGATTTGCATGAAATTTTGGAATTAGGCTCATCTTACCCTTAACTTTAAAAGTGAAAATGATCTGAGCTCCGCCTATTATTTTTAAGGGGTGTAAACACCTTAATGGAAAAATTTACATTGAGCCATTTTATCGCTAGAAAACGTGATTAAGAGCTGAAATTGTAAAGTGTTTTATAACACAATTACCTCATAATAAAATCATCTTGCAAACAACCACTAAATTGAAAAAATCAAAAAAATTACTTTGGTAGGTATGACATAAAAAGATTTAAGTATACAGTAAATAATATTTTATGTTCTCTATTTTAATTATCGAATTTTTAACCCCCTTTCGACCCTTAAAAACAACGCCTTGATAAAAAATTGTTAAAAAAAAAATCTTTAATGAAATGAAAAGGATTTAAATGTTATTCCACATTCTCGAAAATGATTATAATATTCTCAAGCTTTTCAATGCTTAAAACTACCCCTAAATTAAAACAGTAAATATATATGATGGTTGGCCCCTCCGAGCAATACACATACTTACCTTCATTCAAATGTGTTATATATATACATATATAAATATATACATATATGAACGTTGGTATGTATTCAAGCCTACGTTTCCAAAATATATGTCCATAATATATATATATTTATATATATAAACATAAGACAATAGGTTTGGGTCTCTATTACTGTGTACTTTCACTTTTCTCCAAATATTCACACTCCGAAATTTTCAGTTTACTAAGTAAAAAAAATACGATTAGTTTTTGGACCATAACTCCTTCAATTTTGATGCTATCACAACTTATAAAAAACCATTTTAAAGGTAATTAAAAGAGCTACAGGTTTTTTTATTATAATATATAGTGAAAAACCTTTAATTTTAAGACGGTGAAGGGTCAAAGGGCTCGAGTGAGACTGTGATTGCGCTGCCGCGCGCTGTTTAAACAATCATATCTCCGTCAATTTTTGTGTGAAAGAAAAACAATTTTTTTTATCAGAAAAATACCTACATTTTTTATTATTATACTTTTATACGAATCTTTTATCATTTTTGAGATATTATGAAAAGAAGGTGGTTTTTTGTAAAAATTCGAAAATTTATTTTTTTCTTAAAATCGTGATTTATTTGAAAAATATGTGTCTCAAAGCAGCCAAACTGCTAGAATCCATCAAAACCCTATTTCATTAGAATGCATAAAATGTATCTGCTCGCCGCTAGATGGCATTGAATACATCGATTAAATTTCAGACAAAATAAAAAACGGCTTTGATCTTTCATATCTAGCTTAATATTGCACTAAGAACACTTTATAGAAAAGCGATTTGTTCAGTTTTTTACCTTCTATAATTTTGTTCATCAAACATTTTTCGTTAAAATGCATATTTTTGGAGATATTTGCAAAAAACCGATAAAAAACGTGAAAAAATTCCGAATTTTCAATTGCCAATAATGAAAAGTATTGGGTTTTTAAAAAAACTTTATAGAACATTTTTTTCTTAAAATTAGGTATTCTATCGATATCTGAGGTTATTTTGAAGAAAAAAATTTACACCACTGAGAAGGGTGGGTGCGGAGTTAAATTTATTTTCACTTTTGAAGTTAAGGTTAAGATGAGCCTAATTTCAAAATTTCGTGCAAATCGGTTCACAGTAAAAAAATTCGGACCAACAACGCTTCAATGACTGCACTAGTAGGCAATGGTTATACTCGTTATGATCGACATTCGTCATAATATGTCATGTTCGTGTTAGCTTGGAACACTGCACCTGTGACCTTATCTACGTATTTTCGACGTCATTAAAGATTAACCTGGTACCGCTATACCAATACCATTGTAGCGAACGCACTGGATTTCGACATACATAACACCTACGTATACAATGCGCGTACGCAGATTACGCTCGTAGTGTTTTGTTTATTACTCATACCGTAAGTGGGATAGTAAACGCTATTAAGAGCGAGTTAGATCGTTATTGTAATAATTACATTATAAGTGTAATGTTGATATACTTTCCGAAATAGCTATCTGATTTTCAAAACAGGGCCCTTTTAATTAAGGTTACGCAGTTGTTCTATTTTACTCAGTCCCGGCTGCTGTCATATTATAAGAACGGCAGTCATAAACGCAAACCCAAACATGAATCAAAACTAAGTACCTAACTAACTTAACTTAACTTTTAACCTAACTATTAACCCATGTTCCTTTTAACCTAGAAACATAACATTTAACACAAAGCAATAGCAAACTGGTGAAGCTTGTGGTAAAGTTAAGTAACTGCTGGGTTTCAGTTACTTAACTTTACTTATACGATAGACCAATGCGACTGGGCGATGGGTTACCGCCTAGTGGCAAATTTTTTTGAGCTCCTCCGTGGATCGAAGGGCTAGTTCGGTGTCCTGGTTGTTGTCATATTATAATAGCATTGGCCTTATGGGCTTGAGAACTCAGCAGACAAATGGCTACTAGCTTCTTAATCGTCCGCAAATTTGCACTGAGCCAGCAAGGTGGACTACAGTGTAAGCCTCCTTCTCCCAGAAGAAGCCTGTACCCCTACAGTGGGGCGTAGAATAACTGAGGCAAGGCAAATAGCAAACTGTGTTAGAGTAGAAGCTTACAGTATAAATAATCAATTTTGCTTTAACGTACAATAATAACTTAATAAAATCCTTTTTATCAAAATATTATTTTACAAGTCCAATACACTAAAATAAATGGAAGGCAGTGTTCGATAAATGAGTTAACTTTCAACGAAACCTTAAACTTAAACGACTCGAAGGACCAAAACTTTTAGTACAATACAAACAAACCTTATACAAGTTAAAAGTCTTGTTTTACCAAGTTACGCAAAATACTTAAGCAAAAGCTCGTTAAATCAACAGTTTTACATTTATTCTGCAGTCTTCGTCGTTATTAGAATTCTTTTACAATCCATACAAAACGGCAGCCACTTTTGATTTGGGTTTCCAATAAATCTCACCGCAACTCTGCTTCGCTGCCCATTAAATCACATTAACGCTTGAACCGTTAATTAATTTCTACAGCGCTATTCACCGTTATGGGCCATTAAACACAATAGGAGTTGACGCTAAAGTAAAATTCGCTTAAAATCCCGTTTACTTTTGAACATTGAACACTAATAAGATAATAAATATCGATAATACATTTTTTTTGTTCTTATTTAACAACAGAAAAACATATAAGTATATATGTTTCACTGACCATTTAATACACCTATATATGTTGATTGCCTCAGTCGTTGTTTTAGATTTATGTGGAATTTGTGTGTTTTCTTAAGCTCTTAAAGCCACATACCTTCTGAAGGCGATATTTCGAAGTTACAAGTACCCGTATGTAACTACTTACTTTTTCCTGCAACTCCAACCGCGCTAAATTTAGTTATCGGCGTGGAATTCCAACGGTAGCTTCTTAATCATAGTAAGGAAGTTTGATAAATATAGATAGCTTTATATGTAGAATCTGGTTTTAGTTATTCCTGTGGGAACTTCTGAACTTTCGGCCATTCTTAGCCGTATTTTCAACTATTCCTGTACCAAATATTAGATCAATTGGATACTCCGTTGCGACCTGAAGGAAGGACAAACAACCAAGAAAACCGACTTTCGCATATATAATATTAGCAAAGCCTAAATATTAATTCTATTCCTACAGTCAATCATCGCCTTTGATAAATCTGATAACGTAAAAGACAGTCATGGCGCCTTGAATGAATTAATGACTGGCTGTAACAGCATCCGACTAGCCATATGCAACGACATACGATCGTCGGGCGCGCTCGGCTCCCATCTCACCGAGCACCTTACTCCAAGATTGCTGTGTCTAGACGCCTTCGATGGCCGATTGAATAAAATTATTGTTTGGGCTGTGATTAGTATGGATATACTGTGATTAGAGGCCGCTGTGTATTATATATATATGTATAATACTTACTAAATGTATTCCTCTCTTTTCTCCTGTAGTGCACGCTGCAGCACATGCACAAAAATTTATTTATTTTTTTATACCACTAAGGTGGCAAACAAGCCTACGGTCCGCCTGATGGTAAGCGGTCACCGTAGCCTATGGACGCTTGCAATACCAGGGGCATCACTCGCGCGTTGCCGACCCTTCAGAAATCTAATAACTTCTTTTTTGAAGAACCCCATAGTCCTTAGAGAAAACCTTGGCAGGGAGATCATTCCACAACCCAAGCGTTCGCGGGAGGAAGTTTCTCTGAAACCGCACTGTACGCGACCATTTCGTTACATTTATAACTCCCGCGCAAGTTAATCTAACCATCATATACTTTAGTTAACAATGTTGCTACAAACTTAAGTAATATTGGCTACAAAAACAGTATTGCTTTTGTACTTATTTGCTACTGAAATTTTCTCTTAAACCTTTGAAGTTACTAAGACAAACTATTTTCCTTTGGTGAGAAAGTTTAGTTTCAACTTACTTTGGGACGTCAAACTTTGAATCCACCCTCGGGACCAATTCAAACTTTGTGTAGCAAATACAAAGAGAGCAATTTAGAAAAGATTTTATTTTCAAAAGTACAACAAAACATGGAGCAACAATACCATTCGTAAGTATTATTATATTTTTATGACTTATAAAAAAAAGACGTGATATCTAACTGTTGTCTTCTTAAATAACTTCAGTCACTCAGCGAGCTTTAGAAAGGGCTACATTTGGTGTTGTTTATGTGATAAAATCTGAAACGAGGAAATTCGCATTGGGCAGAACACATCACTCGTCAAACCGATAACCGAAAGCAAAAGAAAGGTACAGAAAACCGTGGCCACAATAACGCTAACACTGAGTAGTATCGTGATCCTGGCGGTGAATAAGGTTGCCAGAGCTCTTTAAGATTCGCTGCGTGGACAGCGGAGGATGGGCGGTGCTCATTGCTGCCATTTCTCGGCGTAGACGCGACGTGCTGGTACGGTGGTCAGGGAGACCTGATAAAACGGCTGACAGCTGGCCGCCCGCAGGTTGAACGAGTTCTCGAACCCAGGGATTACCTAATCTCCGCCCTGGAAGGCTAAACCACCAACCTGTGTAAAATTTCTGAAGAACTAGTCGGGATACATTAAAATATTTTTTTTATAATATATATTATTTTAATTTAAAAATAATAAAACGGGATGAAACGCGTCATTTGGCAAAATACCTTTTTCCCGACGTTTCGGCTGGGTTACACCAGCCTTGGTCACGGGTAGACTGATATGAATTACTGAATGATATTTTTTTTTATATGTATAAGTACATTATATATATATATATAATACATTTAATACATGAGTATATAAACAGGTTATGACAAGAGTATTTTTTTAATTTTGTTTTTAACTGTGGATCAGGAATCGTTAAACAAGTCTTAATCAGAGAACTTTGTATTTAAACAGGTTTTTTGAGCGAGTCAGATACTTTCTACCATCGCACCGCTCGCCATGGAATTCATTCTTACACTTTAGAACCGAAATGGTCGCGTACAGTGCGGTTTCAGAGAAACTTTCTCCCACGAACGCTTGTGTTGTGGAATGAGCTCCCTGCCAAGGTTTTCTCTAAGGACTACAGTATGGGGTTCTTCAAGAAAGAAGTTATTGGATTTTTGAAGGGTCGGCAACGCGCGAGTGATACCCCTGGTGTTGCAAGCGTCCATAGGCCACGGTGACCGCTTACCATCAGGTGGACCGTGTGCTTATTTGCCACCTGAGTGGTATAAAAAAAAGATAACAATTTTTTGTGTAATTTTTCTTATGTTGAGGTGGTAAGAACTAATTACGATTAGGGTGAGACGGACGTGTGGGTTTTAGTTTCTTGATATTAAAATTTAATAATGATAATAGAGACGAGGAGTCCACTTTATTGTTTATTAAGTTATATTAGAAAATAATATCAAATTGTTTACGACGACTTTTCCAGACTAAGACGTTTGTAATGTTGTTAGGATGATGTATAGCTTTGATTAAGGGTTTTAATGAAGAGTTTTTGGATTTTTTCCAATCGATTAACATTTACTTGATAATGAGGGTACCAAGTTACGCAGGAGTAATCGAGGATTAATCTGATGTATGAGAAATATATTAATTTGTAAGTTATGAACCCTATGTTTCTATGTTTCTTTTTAGTGTCGATATGAAGATTGAATGATAATTTATCGTCCATTGTGATACCAAGATCGCGAGCTATTTTAACACGTTGCAAACGGATACTATTTATGTTATAATTAAAGAATATTTGTTAAGATTTTCGGGTAAAAGTTATAATATAACGAGGATCCGAATATTTCGGGGCAAAAATTATAATTAAAAAACTTTATATGGCAAATATATAAGTAGAGGGGATTCGTTGGTTCTGGCGCACTTCCCCCCAACCTTAACCCCTCGCCTAAACTAACCTAACTTTTCTGCCCCCGCACGACTCGCGCTTGACCACTCTCAAAACCACCCCTGTGTCTGGGGTGTGGCGACTCGCGCTTGACCACTCTCAAAACCACCCCCTGTGTCTGGGATACGTCGACTCACGCTTGACCAGAACTACCACGTGACATCACTGTAGGTTCTGTGTAGTTTTGTTAAGTATTTATATCATTATCGTAATGGGTCTATCGTATTTTTCCGTTCATTAGTTATTCTTATTTAATTACAATGTCGTGAGTGCGATAATGATGTTTGTGGTGACATTCCTAATACCTTTTTAATTATATTTGTACTTGTAAGATAAATCGTATATATATAGGATAGTCGAGAGTATTCGAGTTACAATTTATCATCAAGTGATTGAATTCATCCTGTGTGATACTGAGGCTGGTTCTATTTACTTCAAAAAAAGCTATGGAGGTATGTGTTTTTTGCTTTATAATTCTTTATCTATATTTATTATATATATTACAGACCCTCAAAACTATGTGTTTGTTTGAATGTCTATTACTTAAACCAATTTTGTTTAGGTTTTCACTTTAGGCAAATTTTTGATTCAAATTATTATACAAATATGTTTTTAAAGCATAGGCTTATTTTATTACAGAATTCAACATTTAACGTAATGGAAGAAAACACGTTCAAGCATTACTACTACGCTACATCGGATGATGAGCAATCAACTGAGAAGGCCTTAGAAACAACAAAGCTCAAACGGTCTCGTCGAAATAGTATCGACTCATTCTTTGAGGGGACCAATCAGAAGAAAAAGAAACTCAGCTCTACAGTGGCGAGATCTTCAAAAGATGGTATCCCTGGTGTCACATACTTGTCTACTAATAATGATGATGGGGCTCATGCTACACATTTGATAAAAATTGAGGTGTATGACCTCATAAAATTGAAAAAAGTACCAGTAGATGAACATTGGAAACACTCAGAAGTGAGGATCAAATATTATACGGATACAAAAGATGAAAAATATGAGCAAACGAAGGGTATCATATTTGATATCACGAAGCAAATAGCAGAAACCAATAACTGTAAAAAATACTTTTTTAAAAAGTAATCTCTAATAGCTAAATTAATTTATAAGAACCATCCTTACAAAATTTTATGAGTATCTAATTGATAAGTAACGAGCAACTATTAATTAACCATCAACTAATATAGTAATCACCTTATCGACTTGTATATATAAGAGAAAAATCGAACATTATATTTATTATTAATTCATCATTCACAAGCAAAGCTAAACTGGTTTATTTCAACCATGTCACTAGAAAGTGTTTTTTTTCAAAATGTTTTTGAAGAAGAAGAAAAAGAACTAATGAGAGCGTGTGAGAATTATGAAGATAATGCTCTGGAAAATCCGTATTATGACACTTCACTGTTTAACATCTGTAAAGAAGTTGAGGAAACATTCAGGTATACATTCTAACTATACTTATTTAAATTTTATGTTACATATTTGTGTTCTTATATTAACATAAGCATGTTATATCTACAGAAAATCTTCAATTCAAGTCGGTCGAGGTTTGAAGAGACAAGCTGATATTAGTGTTGAAGATTTACAACAAGCATCGACGTCATCATCTGCCAATACAACACATAGACAGAACGTTATGTGTCAAATATGTGAATTACAGGTTAGCCAAAGGTTCTATGCTCAGCACTTACGATCTAAGGAACACAAAGAAAAATGTCTTATTCATAATCATAATTTACATAATGTCTCTGTTATATCAGTTGCTTTTGGGTCTCGGGTCTTAACGTATAGAATTGTATCACCTAAAGCTAATTCACTTAAAATACAAACTCCTGAAGTATTCATAGCATCAATTAAAGAGTCGATACTATTTCTTATTCAGGAATGTTTAAAAGAGTTAACTATTGTTAAAGTTAATTTTATTATTCATGCAGATTTTGAACAGGAAACAAAAGATTTAAAAAATTCTTTCGATTTTCAAACAAAAAATTGGACTATTTCTTTAGGGGACGAATTAGAAAATTATTTAGAAACTTTAAGCGAAGACATTAAAAATAAAATGAGTGATTTCGAAGCAAAAGATAGTGGATGGACTTTAAAAAAAATTCAGTTCTTAGAAATGAATGTTAATAAGTTCAATCCCTTACGAGGGTCTTCGTTTATTGAATTACCTTTAGATATTAAGCGTAAAAAAGCAGTCATAAATGTAAAAAATAACGATCAACAATGTTTTAAGTGGGCTTTATTATCCGCACTATATCCTGTAAATAAAAGTTCTGAAAGGGTATCATCATACTTGAGGAATCAAAATAGACTAAAGTTTAATAATATACAGTTCCCAATCAAATTATCGGATATACCCAAGGTAGAAAAACAGAATAACATTAGTATCAATGTTTTCGGATTAGAATTTAACAAAGAAAAAAAATGTAATACCATCGTTGGACCATTATATTTTACAAAATGTCGTAAAGAATTACACATTAACTTTTATTTTTAAACAATGGTTCAAATGGTCATTATTGTTTTATAAAAAATTTATCACGCTTGGTTAGTAAACAAATAACGAATCGAAATAATGCTATTCATATCTGTGATGGTTGCCTTCTATATTTTAAATCTAAAGTTAATTTAATTAATCACCAAAAACATGACTGTGCTCATATTGTTACTGAATTACCAGGAATTCATAAAAAAGGAAAAGATTGGTTTAATCGGGAAACAAATAATGATGAAATCTATTTTGATAAGTTTCAAAGAAAATTAAAATTACCTTTTGTAATATATGCAGACTTTGAAGCTCTTTTAAAACCCGTCACCTCATGTGACCCTGATCCATCGAAGTCATACACAAAAACAATACATGAACATGAAGTTTATAGTTATGGATACTATATGTTCGTATGATGATAAGCTGTCTACATACAGAACATACACAGGGCCTAATTGTGCAAAAATGTTTATGGAAAGCATTTACAAAGATATTAGCAATATACATAGGGTAAATTGTTTTCAAAAATGTCCACTTCCATTAACTAACGAAGAGAAGGAATCTATTAGACAATCGCAATTATGTTATATTTGTGAAGGGCTATTGGGTGATGACATCACAGTAGACTATGATTGGAATACTGGTAATTTTAGAGGTGTTGCTCACGAATTATGTAGTTCAAAGTATCGTGTTCCCTTTTTCATTCCCATTCTATTTCATAATCTAAGTAATTATGATGCTCATTTTATTGTTCATGCTTTGAATTTTAAAGATGGAGAAATAGATATCATTCCGCAAAATAAGGAAAAATATATTTCATTCTCAAAAAAACTTAATATAAGAGGTCATTTAGTACATTTGCGGTTTTTAGATTCCTTTAAATTCATGGCCAGTAGTTTAGATAGTTTAGCTAAAAATCTAAAAAAAGATCAATTTATAGAATTAAGAAAACAATTTCCAAACGAAAATGATTTTAATAAACTTATTAGGAAAGGTGTTTTTCCTTATGAATTTGTTAATTCTTATGAATCTTTAAAAGTTACAACTCTTCCAGATCAAGACGCTTTCTTTAACTCTTTAAGTAATACCAGTGTCTCAGATGATGATTATAAACATGCTCAAAATGTTTGGGTCCAATTTAAATGTAAAAATATGTTGGACTATTCCAATCTATACTTAAGAACTGATGTAATGTTACTCACTGATATTTTTGAAAACTTTAGAGAAATTTGTATTAAAACATATGAACTCGACCCTGTACAATATTATACCCTTCCAGGATTAAGCTGGGATGCAATGCTAAAATGTACTAACATAACACTGGAATTATTAAAAGACTTTGATAAAATAGCATTCGTAAAGTCTGGTATAAGAGGTGGTATTTCACAGTGTTCTAACAGATATGGAAAGGCAAATAACGAGTACATGGGTGATTACAAAGATAACTTACCAAAATCTTACTTAATGTATTTTGATGCAAACAATCTCTATGGTTGGGCAATGTCTCAGTATTTGCCTGTAAGAGATTTTAAATGGGTTAACCCGAACATAGACTTCAATATATCAGATTCATCAGATATTGGATACATACTGGAAGTTGATCTTGAATACCTTGAAAATTTACATGATCTTCATTCAGACTTACCTTTATGCCCTGAAAACATTGTAATCGGTAACAGTAAAGATAAAAAATTAGTACCAAATTTATATAACAAAACTAAATATATTATTCACTATAGAAATCTGAAGCAATGTTTACAACTTGGTATGAAATTAATTAGAGTTCATAGAGTTTTACAGTTTGAGCAAAGTCCTTGGTTGAAGAAATATATAGATTTAAATACACAACTAAGAACTTTAGCTAAAAGTGACTTTGAAAAAGATTTTTATAAACTTATGAATAATGCAGTCTTTGGTAAAACTATGGAAAATGTTGAAAAACGTGTTAATGTGAAATTGTTAACCCACTGGGAAAACCATGGAAAAATTCAAGGTGCACAAAGTTTAATTGCTCGCCCTGAGTTTCATAGTCTATCTATATTCTCCGAGTCTTTAATTGCTGTACAATTACAAAAGACTAAGGTATATTTCAATAAACCATTTGTTTTAGGATTTTGTATATTAGAAATATCAAAAACATTGATGTATAACTTTCATTATAATTACATGAAAAGAAAATACAATAATAGTGTCAAGTTATTATACACTGATACGGATAGCTTAGTTTACCATGTATTTACAGATAATTTTTATAATGATATAAAATCTGACTTAGAATGTTTTTTCGATACTTCAGACTATTCTAGTGATAATGTTTATGGTTTCCCACTTTTAAATAAAAAGAAACTTGGATATTTTAAGGATGAAAACAATGGTAAAATATTTCGGGAGTTTGTAGGACTTCGATCAAAAATGTATGCAATGGACATTGAAAGTAAGGTTATTGCTAAAGCTAAAGGTGTAAATAAAAGTGTGACAAAAAAGATGAATTTGGAAAATTATAAGTTGTGTCTATTTAATAAAAATGTAAATGTTTCACAAATGTGTAGGATTCGAAGTGTGAAACATACTATTTTTACACAACAAATTAATAAAACTTGTCTATCCTGTAATGACACCAAGAGATATATTTTACCTAATTCAACAGATACATATGCTTGGGGTCATTTTAAGATTAACTTATAGTTTTGAAATAATAATAATATAGAGTATTAATTGTATCTGGTTTATGTGTGTTTAAAAAATGTAAGGTAATAACTATTATTAAGTAACCTAATGATTGTAATTTTTTTTTATTATTAATTATATTGTTTTTAATATATAAGTGTTTGTTTTTATTGCTTTCCTCCATATGAATTTGAACATTTTCAAAGAGAACACACATTAAAAATAATTATGATTCATTTTTATCATCCCTTTACAGTAATTGTAGCTGGCCCTAGTGGATGTGGTAAATCAGTTTTTGTTAAAAATTTTGTGAAACATGCTAATGAGATTTGCAATCAACATTTTTCTAATATTATGTGGTGTTATGATGAAATGCAACCGTTATACAACTTGAACAATGTTAATTATTACCAAGGTATTCCTGACCTCAGTATGTTTGATGGAGAACAACCACAACTAATAATAATCGATGACCTCATGCGAGAGTCTGATGGTCGTGTTGTTGACATATTCACAAAGGGTAGTCATCATAGAAACATTAGTGTTTTCTATATTACACAAAATATATTCCATCAAGGTAAAGGACAGAGAGATATTTCTTTAAACTCTAGTTATATAGTCTACTTTAAAAATCCACGAGATAAAACACAAATTCGTTACTTAGCACGTCAAGTCTCACCTGAAAACATTAAATTTTTGGAAGATGCCTACAAAGATGCTACTAGTGAACCTCATGGCTACCTAATGATAGATTTAAAACAGGACACAATTGATATGTGTCGATTTAAAACGAGAATATTTCCTTCTGACCAGAACTGCATTGTATATATACCTAAAAAAGGATTTAAATACAGCAAACATAATGAAATTCCAATCATTCATAAATAATGCATTCAAGAGTGACTACACATCAAGAACTTTTAAAATCGTTGCATGTATTGAAACCAAGACATAGAAAAGCTTTACTTAAATCTTGTAGTAAAGAAGAAATAAATTTTATTTGTGAGTGTATTTACAACGTATTACAGGGTAAAATACCCGTCAAGGAAAATGATAAAAACAAATTAAAAAAATATAAAAATATATTGAGAAAGTTGGTGTGTAAAGGAAGAAATCTACTTAGAAAAAAAAACGTAATTATTCAAAGGGGTGGTGCCTTTTTACCTATTATTTTAGGATCTGTTCTAAGTGCCTTGGTGAGTTCAATTTTAAAACCTTAGCAGGAAAATAAAAGCAAAAATGGAACATGCTAAAAAAATGATTCTAATTGAACCTAATTTGATAGAAAAAATTAAAAAGGAAAATGAAACACAAAGCGCTTTAAATACTTTATCCCGTTTAGATGGTGAAATGAAAGATATTTTAAATAGTAATGTAGAAGATAGAGAAAAATGGATTTTGTATTTACAAACACTACAAAGGTATTTACATTTTACTGAAGTAGAACGACGACCATATCAAATACCAATTATAACCAAAACAGAAAGTTCGCCTAATTATAAAGATACTGATGTCATTAAGGAAACAGTCCTTGACACTGAGCAGGTATCAAACATAAAATCAAAAACCATAAATGATACTGACTTAACCCCATTTTATTCAAAGCAACAACTCTTGAAATTGATTCCTAAGACGTATATAAAACGAGGTGAATTACTAATAGAATCAATTTTTTCAAATAAAAATAAGGTAGATTGGGATACCAATGGAACTGTTAGTATCAATAATATGAAAATACCAGGGAGTAACATTATAGACCTGGTGAATGATACACTAAGACCACTTAAACACAGTGATCCAATTGGGTGGCAAGAGTTTGCATCAGCATTAAAAGAAATTAAAATACCATTAACTTATATTGGAAATCCAAAAAGACTAGAATATATTAATAAACTTTACTTAGGTGATATAAAAGAAGAAATTCCACTTAACAAATTGCAATCAGATAATAGTTTTACTCCTACTAAGACTCATTTTAACAAAATCAAGAAAAAAATAGACTGGGAAAAATGGACCCCCTATTAGAAATAAATCAGATTTACTATGATGTTTCTCATCCTGCTGGATATGGAGGTGTTAACAAACTCATCAACTCGTTAAAGGAAAAAATGACAGCAAAACAAGTGAAAAATTGGTTGCAAGAACAAGAAACTTACACATTACATAAACCTGTAAGAAATAGATTTCCTAGAAATAAGTACATTTTATCTAATTATAATGACTTGTGGCAGGTGGATTTAAGTGATATGCGCACTTATTCTGAATATAATGATGGTTTTAAATATATTCTGTGTGTTATTGATGTATTTAGTAAATATGCATTTGCTAGATGTTTAAAAAAAAAGAACTCTATAACTATAAAAGAATGCTTTGAAAGTATATTTAATGAGTCAAAATCCTTACCTAACCACATTCAGTCAGATAAGGGAACTGAATTTGTTTCTAAGGATGTGCAAAAATATTTTAAAAGTAAAGGTATAAACTATTACACCACTAACAATCCTGATATAAAAGCTAGTATCGTGGAACGCTTTCAAAGAACATTAAAGACAAAAATGTGGCGGTATTTCACACATCATAACACATATAGATATGTTGATATTTTAAAAGATTTGATTTATTCTTATAATCATAGCTATCATTCAAGTATAAAAATGTGTCCCAAAGATGTTAACTCAGAAAATATTATGACTGTTTGGAATAATTTATATGATAGAGATAAAGGGCAAAAGGCTATTCTAAACAGGTTTAAAGAAGGTGATTATGTTAGGATAACAAAACATAAACACATATTTCAAAAAGGATACGAGAGCAACTGGAGTGATGAAATATTTGTTATTACTTCAGTTATAAGAAGATCACCTTGGGTAGTTTATACGTTAAAAGATCTTCAAAATGAACCCATTACAGGTACATTTTATGAAAAAGAATTACAGAAAGTAATATACAACCCCACTCTCCCACATAAAATAGATAAAATACTCCACACTCGTTTTTTTGGAAATAGAAAGCAAGTACTAGTGAAGTGGAAAGGTTATCCAAACAAATTTAATACTTGGGTATCATTAAAAGATATAGAAAAAATATGATTAAGGAAGATTTTTATTTAACTTTGCTCAGTAATAGTTCAATGGAATATTTTCCGAGTAATACCACTACAAATTTTTCAACAAAACTTCCAAAACCTATAAAATTAGAAGGACAGTGGTCTGTTGGAGTTGTAGAATTTCAATACCCATGTAGTATGTTTACAGTTCAAGAGGGTGAAAATATAATGTATATTACTAAGAAAATGATAGTACCTTTGGATAAATCAATATCATCAGTTATTTATAAAAATCATATACCTGCAACCAATTATGATAATATTGATAACATTTTAAAAGCCTTAAACCTAAAAGAAAACTGTCGCTTTCATTATGATAAAGTTTCCCAGATGGTCTCTGTTCAAATTAACGATAAAAATATATCATCTTTAACGTTATCATCAAAGTTAAGTATTCAACTTGGCTTTGAACCAAAAACTAATTTAATAACAAAAAATGTTGGAAGATACCCACCCAATTTACATTTAGGATTACCTTCTCAATTATTTGTTTACTGTGATATAATTGATCCGCAAATAGTTGGAGATGTTATGACACCATTGTTAAGAATAATACCTTTAGACCCCGAGAAATATATCTATGGTGCTTATAAAATGCATGTATTTTCACCACCCCACTACTTACCAGTTATGCGAAGAGAATTTGATACAATTGAAATAGATATAAGAACAAACACTGGTAATAAAATACCATTTCAATTTGGGACCGCATATGTTAAACTACACTTTAAGCGATTATAATGCATAATAACAGTATTTGTCCCTATGAGCAATATTATTCACACCAAGCAGGATCAGGAATTGGTGTAATTTATAAAGGTGTACCACATCAACGTGGTCATGGAATAGGAAGCTTTTTAGGAGGCCTGTTTCGATCAGTACTACCTTTATTATCAAGTGGGGCAAGAGTAATTGGTAAAGAGGCTCTTAATGCTGGAGTGGGATTATTAAGCGATATGATAAGCCAGAAACCAATGAATGAATCTGTGCAAACACGGTTAAAAGATGTAAGTAGTAATTTAAAACGAAGAGCAGATGATAAAATTGAAAGACTAATGAATGGATCAGGTTATATAACGAAACGTCAACGTCGGATTCATTCCATTCCGTCAACAGCTTTGAAAGAGTTGAGAACTAGAAAGTATAAAATTAATAGAAATACTAAAGATATATTTTCAAACAAATAATGTCATTCTTACATAATCATTCATGTGAATGTATAAAATCGGAATTGGATTTATTTGCTTTACCAACAACTCAGACAAGTATTGAAAATGGACAATGGATACACTACAAACCTATATCATCCCTTACAGACGATGGACCAATTGAATTTCAAATTCCTGGTACGGGGGATGATTATATCGATTTGTCTCATACATTACTACATTTAAAAGTTAAAATTCGAAACCAAGATGGCACCAACTTAGCTGCTGCTACAGTAGTAGCCCCAACTAATAACTGGTTACACTCACTGTTCAATCAACTCGATGTGTATTTACATCAAAAACTAGTATCTCCACCAAACAACACTTATGCTTATAGGGCATTTATAGAAACTTTATTAAACTATGGTCCAGCAGCTAAACAATCTCATCTGACTTGTGGACTATGGTATGAAGACACAGCTGGAAAAATGAATTCACTAGATGATTCTAATGATGGATTTAAAAAAAGGAATCAATTTGTACGTGAGAGTAAAGAGGTAGAAATGGTAGGACATTTGCATGGGGATTTGTTTAATCAAGAAAAGTTTCTGATAAATGGTGTTGAAATTAGTCTTAAACTAGTACGATCAAGAGAAAGTTTTAATCTTATGGCTGGTGCTGATGCTAAACTGAAAGTTACTTTTACTGACGCTACACTTATAGTTCGTAGAGCAAAAATTAGTCCAAGTGTATTATTAGCACATCAAAAAGTTTTAAGTGCAACGACCGCTAAGTATCCTATAACCAGAGCTGAAGTCAAAGTGCTCACAATACCTTCAGGAGTTCAGGGAAAAACGCTTGATAACATATTTATTGGTCAAGTTCCAAAAAGGTGTATAATAGGTTTTGTAAACAATGCTGCTTTTAATGGAAGTTTTAACAGAAACCCTTTTAACTTTGAAAACTATGGAATAAATACATTTAGTTTGTATATAGATGGTCAACAAATACCATCAAAAGCTTTACAACCAATGTTTCACAACAATATATTTACCACAGCTTACCATACACTATTTTCCGGGTCAGGTATTCACTTTTTGAATGATGGTAATGCTATTTCTAGGGAACAATATGCAAATGGATATTGTTTGATGGCATTTGATTTAACTCCAGACTTATCAGCTAGTTCTACGTCTCATTGGAATCTTATTAGACATGGAAGCGTTAAACTTGAAGTTCGTTTTGAAGCAGCACTCATACAAACAATAAACTGTATAGTGTATGCTGAATTTGATAATGTTATTGAAATAGATAAAAATCGTAATGTTTCAGTAGATTACAGTAGCTAAAATATAATAATTAGAACTCAATGAAAGGACTTATTATACTTTTGACATTCATAATATCAACATTTTGAAATGAATACTTTAGATATTCAAAAATGTTTAAAGATAATTTCTCCGAAAATTAAACTAAATGTATTTGCTGCAAATAGATTACCAGTACTCATGCACCTACCTGCTTTTCTCATTAGTAATTTAGATGTTGACAATCAACCTGGATCGCATTGGGTGGGAATACATATTAATAAAAATGGATTAGGTGAATACTTTGATTCTTATGGTCGTAAACCTAGTAGACATCATTTATATTTCTTAAATAAGAATACTAAGATATGGAGTTACAATAATAAAAGAGTTCAAAATGACTTTACAACTGTTTGTGGGGAATATTGTCTTGTTTATTTGTATTTTAAGTTTCATGGTAAATCAATGATTGATTTTGTAAACCACTTTAGTAATAACACTCTATGTAATGATATTTTATTATATGATATGTTTAAAACAATTTTTGATAATAAAACTTTTTAAAATAAAAAAAATGTTTTTTTCTTATGTGTGTGTTTGTGTAATTAGTGGTTAAAAAACAAAAAAATATTTTTTATTTATATCATTTATTCATTCATTCACAATAAAACTCAAACATGATACAATTTGATTCAAAGTTGATTTCGAGTAATACTGAAGCTGGTTCTTATAAATTAATTTAGCTATTAGAGATTACTTTTTAAAAAAGTATTTTTTACAGTTATTGGTTTCTGCTATTTGCTTCGTGATATCAAATATGATACCCTTCGTTTGCTCATATTTTTCATCTTTTGTATCCGTATAATATTTGATCCTCACTTCTGAGTGTTTCCAATGTTCATCTACTGGTACTTTTTTCAATTTTATGAGGTCATACACCTCAATTTTTATCAAATGTGTAGCATGAGCCCCATCATCATTATTAGTAGACAAGTATGTGACACCAGGGATACCATCTTTTGAAGATCTCGCCACTGTAGAGCTGAGTTTCTTTTTCTTCTGATTGGTCCCCTCAAAGAATGAGTCGATACTATTTTGACGAGACCGTTTGAGCTTTGTTGTTTCTAAGGCCTTCTCAGTTGATTGCTCATCATCCGATGTAGCGTAGTAGTAATGCTTGAACGTGTTTTCTTCCATTACGTTAAATGTTGAATTCTGTAATAAAATAAGCCTATGCTTTAAAAACATATTTGTATAATAATTTGAATCAAAAATTTGCCTAAAGTGAAAACCTAAACAAAATTGGTTTAAGTAATAGACATTCAAACAAACACATAGTTTTGAGGGTCTGTAATATATATAATAAATATAGATAAAGAATTATAAAGCAAAAAAACACATACCTCCATAGCTTTTTTTGAAGTAAATAGAACCAGCCTCAGTATCACACAGGATGAATTCAATCACTTGATGATAAATTGTAACTCGAATACTCTCGACTATCCTATATATATACGATTTATCTTACAAGTACAAATATAATTAAAAAGGTATTAGGAATGTCACCACAAACATCATTATCGCACTCACGACATTGTAATTAAATAAGAATAACTAATGAACGGAAAAATACGATAGACCCATTACGATAATGATATAAATACTTAACAAAACTACACAGAACCTACAGTGATGTCACGTGGTAGTTCTGGTCAAGCGTGAGTCGACGTATCCCAGACACAGGGGGTGGTTTTGAGAGTGGTCAAGCGCGAGTCGCCACACCCCAGACACAGGGGTGGTTTTGAGAGTGGTCAAGCGCGAGTCGTGCGGGGGCAGAAAAGTTAGGTTAGTTTAGGCGAGGGGTTGGGGTCTTGTTATTGTCTGTGTTGTGATGCCAAATAAAGAATTGTCTATGTCTATGAAAACGTAAATTGAATGCTGCCTCGAGGTTCAGTAAGCAAGCAAATGCAAGAGCTAAATTCCAATTTATCAGCAAAATAGGTGGGCGACTGGCCCTCTGGGAATCGTGCTTTCTGGTCGCTTGCTAAAGCACCCGATACCGTAAATGGGCAATAGATCAGATCCATCAAAATACAGGCCTCTCGTATAGGTTCAGGCCTTACCTCTCTTCTCTCCAAGGTAATGGAGCGTATGATCAACACACAGTTCTAAGATACCTAGAAAAACACGACAGTCAATATAGCTTTCACCACGGTCCCTCTAGTGGTGACCTTGTAGTGTATCTCACACACCGACGGGCACTGAGAGCCAGGGGGAGGCATTGGGATGTAGCTTGGAAATAGCGAAGGCGTTCGATCGGGTCTGGCACCGGAATTTTCTATCGAAGTTATGTTTTATGGAGTGCCCGCGGATTTGTGAAAATGGGTGTCTAGCTTTTTGCCTGGTAGACTCATACGGTGGTTGCTCTGATAGCATGGACATTAATAGTGGTGTCCTACAAGGCTCTGTACTGTCTTCTACGCTGTTTCTACTGCATATCAAGGACATGTTGGATACCAACAACATACATTGCTATTCAAATGACAATACTCGAGACGCTTATTACACGGGTCGTGAAAAGATCCCTCGTTGTGGAAAAAAAGCGTGGAAAACTTGTGTCTCAAATAGAGGCCACTCTCTCCAAGGTCTGTGACTGGCGACGTAAAAACTTGGTCTGATTTAACCCTAAAAAGACATTAGTCTGCGCGTTCACCGCTAAGGAAACCCCACTCACTGTGGTCCCACAATTCCAAAACACTCCCCTCTCCATCATAAAGAGCATTGGGATCTTTGGTCCACCGATGTTCAGTTCCGAGATCATTTGCAAGATAAGGTGAATCTGGCGTCGAAAAAACTTGGTGTGCTCAACAGAGCGAACAGTACTTCACGTTGGGGTAAAGGCTGATGCTTTACAAATCGCAAGTTTGGCAACATGTGGAGTACAGCTGCGGCAAGTGCACCCGATTACCAGCTTGGCCCTTTTGACTCAGTTCAACGACGGGCTGTTAGGATTGTCGACGATCCCAAACTCCCTTGCCATATCGAGCCCTTAAGTTTGAGGAAAGACTTTGCCTCCCTGCGTGTGTTATACCGCTTAAACAATGGGATACGTTCTGAGGAATTGTTCGAAATGACACCCACGGCTACTTTCTACTTGAAGGCAACTTGAAGGTCGGCAACGTGCATGTGATAACCCGGGTGCTGCAAGCGTCCTTAGGCTGCGTTCACCACCTTCTTACCATCAGGCAGACCGTAAGTTTATAAAAAAACACTGATCGTAAGTCGCAGCGTAAAACGGGCTCCTGGCAGGTGGACAGACGACTTAGTCAGAGCCGAAGAAGCCGCTGTGCGCGAGCGGCTCAAGACCGGCCGTTGTAGAGTTAGTTATATGGGGGAGGCCCACGTTGAACAGTTGCCATCTTCCGGCTGAAACGAAGGAGTTTACTTTTTTATTATTATTGTAATCCATTTTCAATACGTAATTTAGATAATAATAAAATGATATCAGATTCTAGTAAATCCACGCCATTAAGATCTGCTGCTCATTAAAGTTTATGAAGCCGCAGTAACCTGTAATGATCTATAATTTATTTCCCCGCAATTTGCGGTTGTAGATAGTTAAATGTAATGAGATTTGCCAATTTATTTGTATCTATGAATGCCACTCAAATTACATAGATTATTAAATATTGTAAATAAAACAACCCATTTAGGTATCATGTATTTGTAAGATTTAATGAAAAGGGTAAAAAAAACGTACGTAAAAAACTTTCAACAATGATAACCCCAACACTACATTCTTGACTGCCCATTGAATGCATTGCTTTAGCGGCGCGCAGATTCGTCCTAAAGCGTGTCGCTAGCGCGCAAAAAATGTCTTCGTTAGGAAAAGCCTCTAACATTTATCATCTGCCAGTTGCAATCAACCACCGAAAGATTTTATTTATAAAAAAAAGAAATAATTAAAAAATATACCTTATGCAGATGCATATTAATTGAGCTAAGTCTTTGAATCGGATGCCAAAATTATCCTTTAGGGGGTTTTGAAGGCGGAGTAATATTTTTTAAAGACCTATCCAACGATACGCTCGCTACATGATGAGGTGTGCGGAATAGTTTTTCATCCCTCAGTTCAATGCATGGAGAGCTAGTTATGCCTAAAACAATTTGCATTTATTTATTTCCATAACTAATTTGTATGGAGGTTCATAAAAGAAAACTACAATTTGTTTAGAATAGAGGCGACGGCGAAATTATTTAGCTGTGACATACGGATATATGGACGAACGGACATGATGACGAAACTATAAGGGTTCCATTATTGTCATTTGGCCACGGAATTATAAAAAACGAGCAACGTTAATATGTGCAAGTCGAATCATCAACGGATATTTTGCTAGCATAGTTCAAAGTCGGAATCAAAATTATATGGTTCAAAGTTTGATTAAATATTACTATTTAGATCCTATTCAATGAAATAAAACTATCAAAAGAAAGTCGTTAGTACAAATCTACCTAAGTAAAAAAACATGCCAAGTGCATGTCCTTTTTACGTGTTAGGGTTCTGTGCAATGAGAATTATTGCAGATACCTAAAAAAATAGTAAGCCAATTTTAGATTTTTAAAACTCGTGGTTTTAAAATTAGAGGGATACAAATTATTCAATTATGGAAGTCAGTATTTCGCAAAATATATATCTCAAAGAAAAAAATACTTCTTAAGAATTTCGCATGCATTTTTTAAAACCACAACTAACAATATATAACGCGATGGTGTGCGCGAAAGAAAAAATTAATCGAAGCTACCTACCTCTATTTTTTTTTACATTGTAATCGATCCAAAATAATATAATATAAAATATAAGGCTGTAACATACGGACAGACGGACGGTCATAACAAATTTATATGAGTTACGTTTTGCCATTTGTTGCGGACAGAGCTAGTGGACTGTAGGTTTATCGAAATTTGGGCTCTGAAAAAGCCCACTGTAAAATTGAAAAATTGAAACAAATTGGATTTTGCTTGCAACAGCTTATAATTGCCTTAAACGCAATTTACACTTATATCGACAACACATTTAACATTTCTCAAAATTATAATTTACAAACACTTATCTATAAATTACAAACACTTTCTTTAAAATCGTGATTTTAATTTACGCTTCACTGATTTTACTTAACTTCTACGAATTTTCTTGATTTATAAAAATGTTACTTCTTTCTTGAAATAATCTTGAGTTATAAAAATGTTGGTTCTTTCTTGACATATATATATATATATATATATATAAATATATAACTTGTTCTTTCTTCAGTTGGTTTCTTCACTGCTTATTTTCCTGAAACTGTTGAACTTTCACTGCATAATGTATGAAAATTGCGTCTCCTTTTATACTTTTTTTGTCTAGGAGGAAATGTCCAAATTATTTATTTTAGACCAATCAGAGAACGTTGTTTTTATTTTGGAAACCCAATAACCAGTTCAAACCGGTATTTTCCAGATTTTTATCTCGAACTTTCTAATTTTATATTGGGCCGAGTTTTTTTTTTTCTGCTGGTATACTGTTGCAGCCATTACTGCTTCACCGGGCTTTTGGGGCGAGACTCTGAAGCAGCCTCAGCCCATATAGCGCCCAACGCTCAAGGGCTCCCCGCGGGGGAAGCCTCGGCTTGGGTTGTCGCTCTCGGGGGCGTCCCTTCGACCGGCGTGAGTCACCGGCAGGAGGGGAGTTCCCCGTTACGCGGGTACGGTTGCGATTGAGTAGGGGCGAGAAGTGCCCCGGCACTCTTTGATACCTAGTGTATCCTTGTGGGCGCCGACGAACCCGGGGACGTCGGCGTCGTGTTTGGAGGGAGGCCCTATTCGGGGAGGTCGTAGAGACTAATCTCGCTATCCGGACAGTGAGATCGTCATCTGGGGCCGTTAGTACGTGCCGAGGCCGCCTAACTATAGTTTTACGACCGTGACCGGGTCGATCGGGGGGATGATACGTCGTGGATTGCACAATTAATCGATTGGGGTGATTTTGCGTATGCTCGAAAAAGCGGACTGCCAAGTCTTTAAAGTATTGGGGGATCGTGGGGAGTTCGAAGTCTGTGTAGGTCCGCATTGCAAACGTACCAAGAGGCCCCAGAGGCCGCTCTGAGAAAACGGTTTTGGAGGGTCTGAAGTTTGTGGAGATTGCGCTTGGACAGCGCAAAGACTACGCTAGCATAAGCTAGTATGGGGCGGATACAAGTTGTGTAAAGATTTAGCTTATTTCTAAGCGACATCTTACTGTACTTGCCTATCATGGGATAGAGACGACCGAGGAGACCAAATGCGGCTCGGTCTCTGACTATTTTGGTGTGAGCGTGGAAGTTCAAACGACTATCCATGGTCACACCGAGATATTTGGTCTTATTTTGCCAGGGAATGGTACGACCGAAGAGAGAAAGGGGAGGTGGCCGCGGAGGGCAGCCTAAGGTGAAGAGGACGGCAGAGCTTTTGTCGGGATTCACCTCGATTCTCCATTTCCGAAACCATTCGCCTAGGGCGGTGATAGCGGGTTGGAGTCTTTTAGTGATTCGACTCACTTGCCTATCGGTGGTATAGAGAGCGGTATCGTCCGCCAAGAGGGCTAGATGGGTACCTATCGTTTTAGGCATATCGTTAGTGTACAGAAGGTACAAGATGGGGGCGAGCACGGACCCTTGCGGGACTCTTGCTTCTATGGGACGGCGGGAAGAGAGAGTGCCTTCAACTCTGTAGCGAAAGCTACGATTCGACAAATAGTCTCGTATGATGAGCACGAGACGATCTGGCAACTGAAAGTTGTACAGTTTAAAAATTAAACCGTTGTGCCAGACTTCGTCAAAAGCTTTCGCTACATCGAAGAAGAAAGCGCCCGTGTGACGGGTCTTACCTAACGCTGGTTGGACGCCAGTAAGAATATGTTCCGTTATGCGGAGGACTTGATGGACGCATGAGTGTTTGGCATGGAAGCCGAACTGCTCGTCTATTAAAATGCCTCTGGAGACTATAGCGTTCCGTAGGCGAGCGAGGAGGAGGCGTTCATAGAGTTTACCAAGGGCCTTTAGTAAACTTATGGGGCGATAGGAGGACGGCTCGGTACGAGCTTTGCCTGGCTTATGGATGCCTATAACAATTGCATCTTTCCATTGAGAAGGAAAGATGCAATGTTCCATAGCAGCGTTAAAGATCGCTACTAGGAGGCGCTTTAGGATATCGTTAGAGATACCGTTCGCACCGGGGGCTTTACGGGGGCGTAGGTCTCTGATGACCTGTACGACTTCGTCGACAGTGACAAGGGGCAGGGGGTCTTGTGGAGGCAGGGAAGTTCTGCGCTCCACTTCACCGTCTACCTCGCGCACGTGGTCGGGATCGAATGGCTGTGTGCTTAAGGCACATTGGGCTTGGAGGCTAGACGCTAGGCAATCCGCTTTTTCGTCGTCATTGAACGCGGGAACGTTGTTGGGACGAGTTAACGGAGGGAGAGAGTTGGCGGTTTCGGGTTTTAGAGCTCTGGCTAAGTGCCAATAAGCTTGGTGAGAAGGAGAAATGTTCTCCATAAGATCACCGAAACGTTGGGCGCGAAGCTCAGCTACAGCAGTTCTTACACGGCGAGCCGCGTTACGCTCAGTCGCTGAAGGTCGCTCTCAAGCAAGTCTTTTAAGGGAGAGAGATATACCGATGCAATGCATCGCTAAGCGGCAGACGGATGCTTCTATATTCGTTAGTGGTGGAGGATCGATAGGGGAGCAATGCAGGGAGCGCCTGTAATAGATGAGAGTGCCTCCGAGATTGGAGGCAGTTCTATCATTACGGACGGTGCGATAGTTCTCGATCGAAGGGGTGCGGACAGCGGGTTTTAGGAACGTTTCCTGGATGAGGAAGACGTCCGGTGTTTGGGACGAGAGGAATTGCGATAATTCCTCTCTTTGGTTACGAAGACCGTTGGCGTTAAAATAGCCTAAGGAGACGGACCGGGGTTTTTCACGCGCGGTTGTGCAATCCATATTGGTTTTTAAGGTTTTGGGGGCACCCTGCGGAGGGCGGCGAAGAAGTCGCGATGGTTAGCCATGAAGCTGAGCATTTGGTTCACTTTACAGTTTTGCTAAAAAATTGAAAAGTCACGTTTTGACAGTAACTCCACAGATTTTATGTCATTACTACCCCTTCCCCAATTTACATATACTCGGTCTATAGGTGTAAAACGAAAGGTCGGCAATGCGGAGCATATAAGCCACCATCAACCCCCTTCGATCCAAGTGACATCGACAATATCTTTTGCGATGCCATCCCCACACTTATTTTAGGTGACCTTAATACCAAACACCAACACTGGTGTTCACGAATTTTATCCAAATCGGGTCGTGAACTAAAAGCAGATGCTGAGTTGAAAAACTATTTAGTCATCGGTCCAGGATCCCCGACGCACTACCCCTCTACGGACAATCACGCACCGGACGTACTGGACATCGCCTTAGCCCATAAGATCAGCTGGTCAATGTCGTTAGAGGTCCTCCACGACACTGACACTCAATTGTCTTATTTTCTTGATCGCATACACAGCAGAGCTAAGTTTTTTGGCTAGGTTATGAATATGAGGACCCCATTGAAGTTTGGAGTCCAGTGTTATGCCAAGAAAGACTGTTGAATTAACAAGTTCTAATTGCTCGCCATTAATATTATTACATGTCTGTCTCTGACTAACATTTGGTAATGTAAATTTAACACATTTGGTTTTTTTTTCATTAAGTAACAAATTATTAACGTTAAACCAATTTACAATTTTAGAAAGGGCATTATTTAATTAATTATAATATGTCTGTCGTCTCTTAACCTTAAAAAGCAAACAGGTGTCATCAGCAAATACGACAATGTCATGGTTTTTTACATTATATGGGAGATCATTAATGTAAATAAGAAATAGGAAAGGACCTAAAATTGAGCCCTGAGGGACTCCCATAGTGACTGCTGATCCCGGAGATCTTTCACCGTTGACATCTATTTTCTGTACTCTCCTACTCATATATGATGTCAAAAGGTCGAGAGCTTTGCCTCTAATACCATAGTGATGTAGCTTCCTGCTGAGATTTTCATGTTGAACACAGTCAAATGCCTTAGATAAATCACAAAACACTCCAAGGGCGTCATGCGAATCCTCCCAGGCGTTATATATATTTTTTAATAGTGCCACTCCTGCATCGGTTGTGGAACGGCCTTTCATAAAGCCAAACTGTTTACTACTAAGTAGCTCATTAATACATAAATGGCTTAACATTTGACAAAGTATGATTTTTTCAAAAACTTTACTGAGTATAGGTAGTATTGAAATAGGCCGAAAATTATTAGGATCTGTTGAACTACCTGATTTAAAAAGAGGTATAACTTTGCTAAGTTTCATCTCATCAGGAAACACACCACTATCAACACAACTATTAAAAATAATGGCTAAGGGTTGTGCTATAACATGAATAATTGAATTTATAGTTTTTACAGAGAGTCCCCAAAGATCTGTGGTGTTTTTAATTTCTAATGTTTTTAATTCACCAACGACATCCCCACTCTCAGTGACTCCGGTTTAGCTGAGGATGTTGAAGTCGTCCTCCTAGCCCTTTACGCGGACGATAGTGCCTACATGTCCTCCTCCCGCAAAGCTAAGTTAGCAGCCAATAAAATGCAGCGACTATTGGATATTTTGCCTGGCTGGCTGGACAAGTGGAGAATAGCCGTTAATGCCAGCAAAACATCAGCAATACTGACCGGCCTGCAAAAGTTTCTCCCACCGAAACTTGTGTTTCGAGATCAAGTTATTGAGTGGCAACCCAGCGTAAGTACCTAGGTTGTATTATAGACGTTAAAATTAAATACATCTATTCTACAGGTATATTTAAATTATGAAAAGACTTAATAAGACAATTTTTTATAATGTATTATTCTTATAATGTATTGAATTCGATATTTTATTAGCTAAACTGGCCTAACCAGCAAACTCGCGATTTAGAAGTGAGCGAAAAGCGAGTTGAAAGCCCCACGTCACGAACATTTTTAAAATAATTATGATAATCTTATAATTACAGTCCGTTAGGGTTCCCACGAGCAGTTATATTTCATTAGAATTTTAGCACAAACATTTTACGTGGACTTAGGCAGGGTTGGATAACAAGGATTAATTCAATTTAACAGAGAAAGATTTACCTTCGTGGTTTGTACCTTAATTTACTTGGGCAAAACTTAACTCCCTTAAAGCGAGGACGTAATTAAATTAAATTTATAAATAATTAGGGCTGAAGGGTGACCGTTAAGCGTTATTCAGATTAAGTTGGAATAGCGCTTCAGCCCTTGGTTAACCATTATTTAAGACAGTAAGCCCCTTATTGCTTTAGTTTCAATTAACTAAGATAGCTGAAAACTTTTTTGTTATATTTTTTTGGAAAATTTTATTTGTATATATATTTTTGTTATAATTTTATTTATATAATTCGTTTGCTTCAATAATATTTAAAAATACACAAAACTACGGTTTCAAATCTGTGGATTATATAAAAGCACATGATTTTACGGCATCCATCACATCACAATATCGATTTCATTAAGAACAAGATGACTGTCTGCCATTAGATGTCTATTATGTCATTGAACTATATTTTAAGTTTGAAATACGGAACGTGATTAGTTAAAGATTAAACCAAATAGTTTTTAAATTTTTTATATGAACAAAATAATGAATATATATATTGATTCATCAAGAGGTGTGGATTCGATTCCCGCACAAAACAAACATTTATTATTTGTGTTTGTCTTGAGACTGTGAGGTTTTTATGTATAATATGTATGTATTAACAAAAAAAAGGATATATATAGGTACGTATTTGTATCCGTCGTCTGGTATCCATAGCACAAGCTTTGTTTCGTTTGGCACCAAACGGCACTGTGTATAATGTCCAAAAATATTCAATATTATTATTATAAAATGGAATATTTAAAAAATACTATACTCACGTACCCAACGGCTTCCTGTGGCTCTGGTACACGTAACCTAATCTAAAGATTCGTACCTATAGTTTTTAAATATGTTATTCATATATACATATATATTTATAAATATGTAAATATTTTGTAAATATATTATACAATAACGAGCAACACGGGGAAATATCCCGCTGTTTTTGCCTACACAAACGTATTCCCCTGTTTTCATTCTGGATTTTGGCATTTAAGCTATAATTTTTTTTTGTGTTACAGCATTACAATATATGTATATGTATGTTTTGCTTTTTTGATATGCCATTCGTACAAATAACTGGAGCCCTGCAAAAGCCCAAAAAATTGCCCCTTTTTTCCGACATCTTTAGACGTGTGCTGTACAAATATGTTAACTAATTAATTTTCACAGATTAATTTATAGTCTTTCAGCATCCGTAATTTTTTTAAATTTGATTGAGATTTACGAGAGAAAAGTAAGGATTACGATACCCCCAATTTTCGATGATTGTGATTAGGTAAAATCAGACCAAGGTGAAGTTGTCCCTATCGCATATCGGTATCTTGGCCCCTGGCCAAGCGTGACAGTAATTGTTTTTCAAATACCTTTTTCTATATTAGCTTGGTTGGGAAATTTACTCTTGAGGCTTTCACACAAAACGTATAATCGCAGTAAATGAATAAACTTAATTCATTTAAATTTTTAGTCCCAGTCCGCTGAGGTCCATCAGGTAGCCCTGACACTTGGTTGGAATGTGAAGTAATAATGTCCTGCCTACCTATAAAAAATCTGATCCGTGTAAATAGACCTTGTTCGTTAAGTCATTCATCACGAGGTGTTGTTACTCGACCGCAATTCCAATGTCAACTTCATTACAATTCGTATCGAGAATACCGATAAAAATTGAGTTGAACCCGGCGTGAATGAGGTGAGAAATTGTTACACCAGCTATGAAGTGGTTAGGAGATACCCGAAACTTTAATGTCCAAATTTTCATACTATGATTTTCATACTATGATTTTCATACTATGATTTTCATACTATGATTTTCATACTATGATTTTCATACTATGATTTTCATACTATGATTTTCATACTATGATTTTCATACTATGATTTACATACTATGATTTTCAAACTATGATTTTCATACAATGATTTTCATACTATGATTGTGTAATTTGCATTACACAAAAAGCTCAATGTTTTATTAAGATAACAAAGTATCTAAATTTTCTTTGAAAAAATTCAAGTTTAGGTAATTTAACTTTCATTTCGCATACAAATGTTAACTTCTTTGCTAAATTGACATAACAATAATATATTTGAATTATTATTACTAAAAAAGGAACTGAAATGTCTAATAAGATATGTAACATAGCACCAAAGTTACACCTACGAATCACGCACGCGAAAATCGCGCATTCCATACATATTGGCTTCTCACATTTTGAACAGCAATGTTTTATTTTTCTGTCTTTTTTGAGTACAGTACATTCCTGGTACTCAAACCTCGTACCCTTCACTCCAGCTACTGCAATGACAGGAGACGCACGGTAACAATAACATTAAATAAATCTATCTGAGTTTCAAAACTTCTCGGGTATGGAATGCCCAACCTAACTCATGCCGCCGGGTAAAGCTTGTCGCGGAACTAAATTAAAACTGATAATGATTTCAATTGTAAACGCACTGGGAGATTAGGTATTGCAAAAAAGTCTAGAGCACTCCCGTTCTCAGCTTGTATATTTATGTACGTCTGTCAATGTATTTTGAATTATTGATGTTGGGTCTTTTTCATTATTTTTTTGTTATTAATATTTGAGTTTTATGTAACATTACAACTCTATAGAGAACAGGTTTAGAATGATGTTCTTCGACCGTGAATCAACCCAGGCTCCAGCTGAAAATTAGCGTTGTGTGTCCAGTGACACACAGCTCGTGCTGAGCTACGGCTTATTTGGCACATCTTCATGAAACACAGGTTTCAATGTATGTTATGTTAGACATTAGTTTTAAAAATTGGGAATATTTAGTTAAGTGCTTTTTACTTTTTATTGATCTATTTTTGTGTTGTCATTTTGTTTGTGGTAAATAAATTTATTTATCTATCTATCTCTCCATATGGCCTTGCGTTAATAATGTCACACTATCTATATTTAAGTTAGAAAGTAGTCTCAAAAAGCAGGCTTTAATAAAAAAAAATCCATGTCTGATTTTATTATAAAAGCTCTTAACTTATGTACATAATTTAAAATAAATTAGTCGACAAGTTTTTATTTTGTACTAAGAATACAGTAGATAAAGCAATTAAATAATAACTACAAATTAAGAACCAAGACAATAATTTATAAATACTACAAAAAAATATAGTGCTTAAGTAATTAATTTCATAGGTATGAATAATTTATTTAACTATACAGTTAAATTACAATTGTAAAATCATTACATTTTGATTAAATGCTGTACGAAAGTCATTGATTAGCGATTTGAATTTTTTATTAAATGCATAATACCATGGTTAATTATTATTAATGTTTTTTTAATAATTAAATAAGCATATTATAATTAGCTTATTGAGTGGTTTTTTGGATCTTGTACTACAAGTTACGCTAATGACAATATTCAATATCTTTACACGGTTTTGTAGCTAACTTATTTAGAGTTCTGTACCAAAATGGTTAAAGGAAGCCTTCGTACTCTAGTACTGGAACAAGACATTTGTCGTTCGTACTCTAGTACTGGAACAAGAAGTGAAATAATTCTAAAGTTTATCATTTTTTCACATATTATGCTCTTCTATCTGCTATCTTGCACTTACCTGTTACATGTGCTTAGAATTCCATTTTATAATTAATACCTACCTTTCTTTATTTCAAACTTTTATGAATCACTTGGCGTAAAAAAAATTTAAGTCGTAATCGGTAGAGTAATTGTACCGTTTATATTCTTTTTTCAACAATTTGTGATTATGCACATAGACATAGACAGAATTTAACAAGCATTTTTTTTTTAAACAATTGGAATTTAAAAAAATAAAATTCTTTCATTTTCGATGCTTGTAACAAAGCCTTAAAACAATGGGCTTAGAAATAAACACGTCTTGAATATTTCTTTCTGGTTTACTGTACAATAAACATTTCAAAGTCTGTATAATTTGTGTATAACTCATTGTTAACCCCTATGTTACCCCTTTAAAGGATGGATTATTCACGATTCTTTCTTAGGGCTCACCTGCGTTATAACAGGAATACCTATGTGCAAAATGTCAAGTCTCTAGACGCAGATGTATAGACTATAAGTTGTAATTAGTCAGTTTACTTTTTTATATACGTATATAAAGACTTCTGACCTCAATCTCGTGGATTTTTGAAGAAAACAAAACTTACGTCAAATCTACAATCATAAAGGAATTCTCACACCAATTTTAATGCCCTGTTTTGCCTCCTGGGGGATAATTAAAAACCAATTTTTATGAATTTAGCTTTACAAGTCACGGATTTTCATACAACTTCTAACCCCTCTTTTACCCCTTTAGGCCATGAATTGCCCAAAATTATTTTTAAGTAGAGCCCTATGTCAAGTAAGGAACCCTAAAGCCAAATTTCAAGTTCTAGATCCAGCGGTTTAGGCTGTGCGTTGATATTGTCACTGTAACAGTCAGTTCAGACAGTTTATTTTTTTTAAATATAGGATATGTGATAAAAATTTCTAGGTTCATCTGTGGTGATCAGTGGATGCAAATTTCACAATATTCACGATTCTGACGTTTACTGGCAATAGTTTTACTTGTTATTTTGGGATCGTGCGTGTAGAAAGTTAAAAATAGAGTGCACTGTAGATGGATAGATGTTGTGGTTTTAGCTATAAAGAAAACAGTTACGAAATAAGGTCAGTAAATATTCATTTTCTATCGTGTTCTTTAAATAAATTTAAATTTTATTTAGTATTTAAAATAGGCACTAAACTTCCCAGTGACTGAGCGTAGTAGTCCGGTATTAAATTCTTCTCTGCTAACATTTTTTCTTGTGAAGTATTTGTTAGTAGCAGAAGTGTTTTGAATCCGGTTGCTTTTCCTAATCCTATGTCTTGGGGTATCCTGCAATTAACAGTAGATAGGTTAGGCATTTACATCTCGATGGTCAATTTACAATACTTTGCAGACCAAATTTCATTAGTATTCATTTACTGAACCTACCAATTTAAAACCCAACAGTTATAATGAACACATGAATAAATTGTTAGTATATTATGACATGATCAAAATGAAATATATACTAAAAATTGATTCTTTTTTTAATAAATTTAATTATTTATTATTAACAATGAATTATTTTATATATATCATATTATAATATAGTACCAATGTTATAATAAGCAGAAAACTTAAAATTATGCTATATAAAAAACTTGTCAAATCCTATATTTCACCAGATTTTTTTGGTAGGGGACCAAAAAACTTTGACATGCTACATAATTTAAAATAATAATTAAAAATTTTGAGGGATTAATCATTACTCCCCCTTAATAAAAATAAACAAAGAAAATTATTAAAAGTGTAAAGCTACAGAACATTTTTTTAACATGAGTGTGGCTTTTAGATTACCTAAAACTATTTTTTATTTTGGTAATATCTAGTCGGTGGTGGCCGAGGGGTTTAAATTTTACTTCACGGCCCAATAAGGAAAGTTCGAACCCCAGGGTCGGCGTGTACCAATGAGTCGTTTCAGAATTTCTCATGTACACTGACTTAACTGTACACTTAGGGTAAGGAAACCTGCATACGGCAAGAAAAAAAAAGACGTATGTGAAGTCCACAATAAGCACTGGGCCTGCGTGTGGTCTATCGCCCAAATTACCGTCGCTTATGAGAGTAGGCCGTGACCCAACAGTAGCGAGACTAATGTCTATACCTACCTTGATAAAAGACTATGTTTTTTATCATCTTCTGATAAGCAACTGACAAATTATGACTCATTTGATTCTGTATTGAGTTGCTTACGTTCTGTTTATCACAGGTTAGGTTAGAAATCAGTTATAGATTTCGACCTGATTTTTTTTCATTTAGTAATCTGTCACCTGTTTTACCTTTTTTAAGTTGTCCGGTCCAAATCAACCTACGACTTAGGTTAAGGGTTAGTTTTGAAAATGGTTAATATTCTTGAAAATAACTACTTCTTATGCGGTCTTATTGGAGATCACGATCACAATCATTTAAAATATCTACTTATTTCAAAAACTATTTAACGGTAATTTAAACCATAATAATTGTAATCATCCTGAAATGTAATCCAATGTAACTTTAAACCAAAATTTAGCACTGGCATTTTAATCGAATACCACAAATCACGTGTTATTACACAAAATTAATATTTTGTAACTGTTACATTATCTGCCCTCATACTAACAAGACGTATGTTTGTTTACGTTTAGCGCTTATCTTAGAAAATACCAGTCCGATTAGAAATCATAATTTAACATTAGACATGCTATGTACGCGTAACTTCACGCTACTGGTACTAGTTTAAAAACGGAGCGAGGGAAGCAACTCAGAACAACTAGTTAATTTAAATTAGGCATTATCCCCATGCCCAGTCCTGACTTCCTATAGTTCGTCAGGAATATACCCTATGTCTTTGATTTTAAAGCTGGTGATTTAAACCTTACGGCACAAACGAAAAGCCACCATAGATCAGATACTGCGCTTCAGAAGCAGTATAGCGGCGACAGGGTCAGCCCCTGCCACCACTGTCATGCAGGACTAAAGTAATTGGTACAAAGAGGCTACGTTGTGTTGTGAATGTCTATCCAACCACGGGTTATGGCCTCTCCACACTTGCGCGCGATTTTTCACGATTTCGCGCGGCGTTCGCGCCAACCACCGACCAAGGGTTCGAAATTGCCGATAAGTGCCTATTTTTTTATTGTTAACGATTTTAACGTACTTATAATGGCTGTGCATTCGAGTTTCAGTAACTGATATTTTTAGATTTTCCAGACCCCTCTTCCAGATATAAAAACCATTACATATACAGACATAAATAATGAAATACTATGCTACACTACTACTACTTCATATAATGTACGAGGATATTTTTTCATATTCATATATTTGCATTTTTATACTAACATGTCACCAATAAATAGTACTCTGCTTGGGTTTAGAACTCCAGCGCGTTTCATCGCGAATTCTCCAAAGGTTTTACCTGGCTTGCCAAGTAGTACAGGCTGTCTACCTGATTCTTGGACCACTAGGTCTGTAAATGCTCCTGTCCCTGTTAAAAAAAATAGTCAAATGTTAGTATTATTAGCGCAGTAAAGGTTCCGTTCTAACAAACTAAAAAATATACTAATACCTAGCTGACCCGCCGAACATTGTCTCTTTTTTCTATTATTTTTGCTAATTCAGAATCCTTTCCCAGCGTGTGCACAAACACTCAACAAAATTTCATGAGAATCGAAATTTAAAAAAAAATGGGTAGCAAATACCGGACGAGCAACTCACAACAACTCTTGAGAATACTTTTTTTATATTTGAGAATTTATAGATAAAGATTTTTTCATTGTGTTATGACGTATCAATTGATATGGTCATGGCATAGCAAAAAAACCTTACATACTTACCTACATACACACACACATACACACACACACACACACACTTGGTTTTGATTGTGTAGGATGAGGATTGTTTTCGAATATAGATAACTATAGCGCGGTTACAGACAAACTCCAAAAGGCTGCGGTGACCATCAGGCGGATCGTTAGCTTATTTGCCACCTTAGTCGTATAAAAAAGGCATTAATTAACATGTCGATGGAAGGACAGCGCATAATTAATTATTACAAAAAAACATAATTACATACTGAGCTCTTTTCTCTATGCGTTCTGATACCATTTTAAAAATATCTATCCTTGTACAAAGATCAGTAAATATATGGCTGCAGCGCATAACAAGACATTCCATAACAAGTCAATAGATAACTATATCTCTAGTATTTGTGTCTGTACACATAAAGGTATGGATAGACAGACGCTGCCACTTAGCTACTCAACACTTTAACCTAATACGAGTTTTATTCTTTACTCTGTGGTTAAATATAAAAAAGGTCCAACTCGCGTGTCGAGAAACTCCATAAATTCCTACTTATTTAGCGAAACACTTTGCCTGCCTGTTTGTCTGTTTGTCTATCCATCGATCTATATGTTACGTTTTAATGCCAAAGCCGTTGAATAAATACCTACTTTTGAAATTTGACTGAAAAAAACTTTCATCTCGACCGAAAATGTAATCGCGGAAATCGAATTCAGTTACATTTCTGAGTTCAAAGTTCAAAGTAACACTTTTGAATCGTCAAGAGAATTAACAACAATTTGCTTTACGATGTAATTACAATACTGGTTTTATACCTATATACCAGCATCCAAACGAACAAACAAAACATAATATTACGTAGGTAATAATAAATAAACTAATAGATTAATTTTTGTATTGAAACACTAAACTTTTATTAAATGACTCTTACCAATAGATAAAACACCAGCTTTAAAAGGTACATATTTATCTGTAGCTCCGCCTAAGAAAATAACTTCGGGTCTCTTCAGGTAAGTTATAGCTTTACAAAGCTTGGGCAAATTAACTTTGAAGTCACTGTCGAACACAACAGCACCCACCTCTTCGTCATCTTCTAAGTAATCAATGTAGTCTTCATAATTTTCTACCCCTACTTCTGGCTAAAAACAAGTTTACATATATGTTGTCATGTTTACCGTAATATTTATTTGATAATTATTACGGTAAAATTTGACCTAACACTTGAATTAAGTAAAATAATTTAAATGTAATAAATACAGTTATCCCTGATTTTACGATCACTAAAAATAAAAGTTTATTTGAATATGTAGTTATTACTACCTAATAACTATATTTTGGAATAATACTTCTTGTATCTTTTTTTAATTTGTAGGGTTCCGAACCCAAAGGGTAATTGGCAGAACCCTATTACTAAGACTCCGCTGTCCGTCCGTCCGTCCGTCTGTCACCAGGCTGTATCTCATGAACCGTGATAGATAGACAGTTGAAATTTTTACAAAAGGTGTATTTCTGTTGCCGCTATAACAATAACAAATATTAAAAACTGAATAAAATAATTATTTAAGGGGGCTCCCATACAAAAAACATGATTTTTTTGCTCATTTTTGCTTGATATTGATAACGGCAACAGGTAGACGCTTAAAATATTCACAGAATATTTAGTTATATAGTCACTTTAAAAATAAAATAAAACAATCAAATTAAAATAAAACAAATATTTAAGGGGGGCTCCCATACATCAAACGCGATTTTATTGCCGTATAATGGTACGGAACCTTTCATGCGCGAGCAAGACTCGAACTTGGTCGATTTTTATATGTTAATCTGTGTAGTTGTTTGCTATTCCAATCAAATGAAAAATAAGCGGGGTGCAGAACGGGTGCCCCTTACGCCTAAGCGATTAATCCGCTATAGTTATATTTGGATTAGCTTTAAACAAAGCTAAATAACACAAAAAAGAATGTGATCCTCAAGTCAGCACTTGTTTGGGCAGCCAAACTGTTAAAGGTGCGAGGCTCAAAGAAATCAGCTCATTCAACTGTTGTTTAGAATTTTGATCAAAATAATCACCAAAACTTACACAAGGTTTTCATGTTCAAAAATAATTTAAAGGATTTAGTAGTTATAATACCTTTTAACGAGCAATTCTTGAATACATGTATATACTTAAAAACTAAATTCTATGGATAAAATACTTTAATTAAATCTTTTCAAAGAACTCTCCACCAGCGTGTTTACAAAGTTTCATGCGTCTGAACCAATTTTCGAAACATTTTTCCAGTGCGCCGCAAACACCTCTTCCACGGTCTTCTCGAACGCTGCTAGCGCGTCTTCCGGCGATAAAAACTGTATCCCTTTCAGCTAATTTTTTATTTTAGGAAATAAAAAGAAGTCACACGGTGCCAGATTAGGACTGTAAGGAGAGAGACACTAAGACTGTGACCGGTGTGGTGTCCAGGAAGTCCCTCGTTTTGAGCGCTGAGTGCGCGGGCACGTTGTCATGGTGAAGCAGTACCTCGCGTAGCCTGGTGTTCGGTCGCTTGTTGCTCGTTGCAGACAAAACTTCTGGCAGGCATTTTATGGTATACCATTTGGTGTTGATGCTGCTTTGGTCACGTAATGTAATTGAAACTAGATACCCTGTCAAAGTGAAGAAACTAGCGATCAAAATTTTCCCTACGTTTTTCCCTACGTTTCTCGATCGTTTCACTTTCGTAGGCGTTGCTTCGTTTTGACACAGCGAAACTGTATACTGACGCTTTGTTTCTAGATCGTATTGATAAATCTAGGATTCGTCACCTGTCACAATGTCGTAAACGCGCTGCGAGGAGCCTGCTTCAAATTTTTGAACCATATCACGGCACACGGGCCTGCTTCTGAGCTTCGGTGAGGGTGTGCGGAACGCAGCGCGAAGCTATACTCCTCACGCGAAGGTGCTCGTGTAGAATCTTGTGAACGCTTCCCGAACCAATCTGCAGTGTATGCTGAATCTCTTCGTATGTAATTCGCTTGTTTCCTTTAATTTAATTATTTACTGCCAGCACACTTTCTTTCGTGACAGCCGTCTTAGGACTACCACTCCTTTGTTTATCGGGCAAATTAAGGCGACCGCGCTTGATCTTGCTATGCAAACGGTAGATGGTTGTTTTTGAAGGTCCTTCATCCATAAAAGCCATTTGAAGTGGATCAAATGACTCATCAGGTTTTAGGCCACATTTTAAATCGTAGGAAATCATCGCATGAAAATGTTCTCGATGCAGATCCATTTTTAAATAAGACACACGATAATTAAATTTGACTCTCAAAAAAATGTGGAGGAAATTCGAACAACGGTATTTTTACTTTTAAAGTGGCCAGTGCCTTATACATTTAAAGTTTTTTCGCAAAACTTTCTGCGTGGCCTAGATATACGAGTACAATCAGAATTTCGGAAACGGCTCCAACGACTTTCATGAAATTTAGTATGCGGGAGGTTTCGGGAGCGATAAATCGATCTAGCTAGGTTTCATTTTTAGAAAACCTCGTTTTATCCGTGTTTTCAGGCAATGATAATGAAAATATGACTCTTCTTGACATCTATTGGCGAGTATTAATACTATTATTTTTACCGGGACAGCAACACTAAAGCTACTTGATTATATATGGCGTTGTTAAAAAAACCGAGCAAATCTAGGTCCCCAGGTACTAATACTTATACGTAAAAAATTATTTTTAAAATATTATTTTTAAAAAAATATTTTATTTGTACAGAATTATTAAATGACATTAATAGCCCTTATCAATACAGATGTTTCTTAAAAGTTTCCTCAAAGCATAAATTAGAAAGACAAAAACATTAAAAACCTTATTATATAAGTACCTACCTACTGTTTCATCCTTACAATGTATATTCATCAGTAATACTAAAATTATCTACTTAAGTGTAGGTATGTTTAATTGTCGCAAAAGCATAGACTACCTTAAAAAAAATCAAGACTACCAGAGATTTGTATGGCTCACTTACTTAATCTTTGCTTCTTTTTATTATTATATATTATATATATATTATTATATATATATCTCTGTATTATTATTTTTTTAGATAAAAGTTTGAATAATCAGATGTTTATATAGATATAGATATATATAGATGTATAAATGCTAACAAGATTTATAATTACTATTGTTTTATAATACATAATATTTTTAATATTACTAGTAACTTACACCTTCAAAGCATCTGAATCCGTGTCTTTCTAACACTTTTATAGTTTCCTTACAAGCCACGCAGTAAACTTTTTTACTAAAATTCAAGGACTTCAGATACGAAGCTATAGCCGTTGAAGGAACAGTGAGATTTTCCTGAAATCAAGACAATAAATGTTATCTCAAACACTTCCATGACACATAAAGTTCTCTAAACAACTCTGTTCTCTTATCTATGAAATCATAATTGAAAGATAAATGAAGTACCTGATTATATTTAATTAGTACATCATTTATACGTATTACTGAATTTATTATTTGGACACAAGACTGTAAAGAAACCTTTAACTATATGTTTTTTATACTAAGAAGGTGACAAACATGCATAGGGCCCGCCTAATTTAGAGTAACCGTAGCCAAAGGACACTTGCAACATTAGAGATTTTTATTTAAATACATAACTAAACACTTTTTTCTTGAAGTATTCCATATCATAGTCCTTAGAATCCTATACAGGGAGCTAATTCCAGAACCATTAGACCATTCAGGTAACTACTAAGGTGTGAGAATGAATTCCCTGATGTTGGCGAGCTGTGCGTTTTTTTTATACCTCTAAGGTGCCAAACATGCTTAGGGTCCGCTTTATGGTAAGCAGTCACCGTAGCCTATGGACGCTTGTAGCACCAGGGGTATCACTCGCGCGTTGCCAACCCTTAAAAAATCCAATAACTTCTTTCTTGAAGAACCCCATGCTGTAGTCCTTAGAGAAAAACTTGGCAGGGAGGTCTCAAGGGAGCTCATTCCACAATCCGAGCGTTCGCCGGAGGAAGTTTCTATGAAACCGCACAGTACGCGACCATTTCGGTTCTACAGTGTGAGAATGAATTCCCTGCCGATGGCGAGTGGTGCTATGGTAGAAAGTATGGGCATCATTTCAAACAGTTCTTCAGAACACATCCCAATACAAGCGGTAGAATGCACACAGGGAGGCAAAGTCTCTACTCAGACTTAACGGCTCGATACGGCAAGCGAGTTTGATATCGTCGACAATTCTCACAGCCCGTCGTTGAACCGAGTCAAATGGGCTAAGCCTTTGCCGCGACGTGAAATACTGCTTCGCTCTGTTGAGTACACTAAGTTTTTGGACGCCAGTTTCACCGTGCAAATGATCTCGGAACTGAACATCGCTGGAGATGTCAACACCAAGGATCCCAATGCTCTTGGAAAGGCAACAGTAAATGTGGTTTTCTTAGCGGTGATTGCGCAGACTTGTGTCATTTTAGGGTTGATCGGACTATGCATCTGTCTATCGATCGCACTATAGGCCAAGTATCTATCGGTCTTTTGCAGTGGTGTTAACGACGATTGGCAGCTTTAGCAAGCGACCAGAAAGCAAGGTTCCCAGAGGGATAGCTCGCAAGTCGCCTACCTATTTTGCCGATGAATTGGAATTTAGCTCTGAACTTCTTCTTCTTACTGAATCTCGAGGCATTTAATTTCCGTTAGCTCAGAAATATTCGGATCCTTATAATTACGAGCCGTGGTCCAACCTCATACGCAGTTTGCTCAAGGTTTTTGCTTATCTGCGAGACCGATTAAACCACGGCCGTTTTTTGACACCAGCAGCTACTCGCGGGTTAGGAATAAAACATTCCATACCAGCGAGGATTGTCTCAGTGACTGCGGCTGCGCAGATGTCAGGATCTTGTAAGAAGAGGTAACAGACAGATATAATAACTTTCGCGTTTATATTATTTATAAGGCATAAGTAGTTATTAGGTATTTGAACTGAGCAGTTTTGTCTTTCAATTTTATAGTGGCAATAAAAATAATTGAACTTGGCAACAGGAAGTTAAAGTGGTCAATTGTGGAGTTCTTTATAATGTATCTATAGATTTACCAAATAGTATTAACCTAGTTTCAAAGTTGATTCCAGTAAGCATATTTGATCATAACAAAAGTATTATGAGGTTTAAATTGACCAAGATCTTAGTTGAATGAACTAGGGTCAATTGGTTAGTATAGTCAAGTTTCTTGTTGATATTGACTTGAATTGAATGTCTTAGTTTAATTTACTAGGGTGAATAAGTTAGTTTAGACTTTTATATGGTTATAATGACCAAGATCTTAGTTGAATTAATAAAGATATTTTTGTTCGTATGTTTCATGTTAATATTTAACAAGTCGTTAATTGTCTTAGTTAAGTAGCAATAATACCAGCAATCAAAATCATCTTATTTTATGTATCTAAAGTCTTGTTAGACTCATATGGAATCAAGATGCTTACTTACTTTAATTACAATCTTGATAGACACTACCAATTATTTTTCAAATCAACAGCTTCCAATATGCTCCGATCAAAAATAAAATTATGCTATTTGGAAGCAAAACGAACAGGTATTTTAATTATGCAAAATAATTATTACCTATAGGATAAGGAAAGTATAGTTTATTATCATTAATTGTCAACCTACGTAGCCATTATATATTTTTCATCACACTTACTCGTAAACAGTTTCATTAAGTGCAGGCAAAGAGGGTTCTAAGACCTTGATAACTTCAACGGGCTTTTTTGTTTGTAGATTCTAATTTAATCAAACAAAGCGCGTATTCATAGAACCCACGCGACGCGCCAACAATGACGCGTCTATTCTATGAAATGTATTAAAGCTGTCTGTTCAAAATATGAACTACGCGCACACTACCAAGCGAGCATTAACTTTAGCCATAACTTTGTAATTCATAAATTATTTATTCATCCATCGCCATATCGCCATCTGGCGGTCGGGTTATTTTCTCTACTTCTATTCCCACCATTTCAATTGTATTTTGGTGAGTTTATTTTTTTATTAACCTTATACTTTTATTTATTTCCTCGCAAACGTGATGAAAAACATTCTCATACAAATTTCATCAGTTCGATTTAATTCAAATTGGGCGTTTTATTTTCGAAAAGATGCCAGAATATAATTTTTTTTTTGCGTATCTTTTTCTTAAGTTCGTCGTTTCGGAAACATATCAATCAGCCCTCGTAACTACTACACAAACACACAAAGTGTTCCATTTAAGGTCTTAAGATTGTTAAAGCAGGAGTGTATCAAAAGCATCTTAGGCTAAAAGAGCTGTTTAAGATATATGGTAAAAAATATTGATGATACTACTACTTATCCAGTAGTCCTTACATAGCCATTTTCTATGTTGGCGGCTTTAAATAACTCTTCATATTGTTCTTGAGTTCTCAAACTATTGTTGGATACAAAATGAACAGTTTTTCCATATTTTTTCATCAAGTCTATAAAATCTCCCGATCCTGGCAATGGGTTTCTGGTCCATAAAACTCCTGGAATACATTTTGCTTTGTTATTTAATGATATAGAAGAAAGGAGAAGAAAAATATTTATTTTGAAGCATTACAGTAAAAAGTGACATAATTTACACTAAATATCTATTGTAATATTTGTATGGTAACGATGCTTCAAAACGGGTTTCCCACTCAGCATTATGCTGTAGCAGTTACCTGCAACAGCGCTGATTTTCAGTGAGAACCCTATTTAAGCTCTGTGACATACACTCACTTATAGGTACATTATATTATCCTATGCCAATTATAATTAAATAAAAATAAAAGATTAAAAATAAAAATAAAAACTTTGACTACCCCACACATACTACACACACACACACACATTATTCTATAGCTATAAAGAAAGAAATAAATAAAAGTCAGTCTGAAAGAAAACAATTATGTTGAAATGAGTTTGCAAATTTCTACCTACAACAAACACGCCTAATGTCGTCATAGACAAATATTAGTCGCGACGAGATCGAATGAATTGAAATTTATCATTCACTTCCTGTTCAACCAGAAGTGACGTCATTTGACGCTCTATCCTTAGCGCCAGTGAAACAGTTTAACTGATTATGTGTTTGAATTTTGCTATGTTGCAACGTGTGCAATGCGACAACATAGAATCGAGAAAGATACCTGTTATGAAGTTAATGTTGTTTCAATTAAGGTAAATATCTTTTTATGGATGTATTTGTTTCTGCAACATGTGTGACTTTAGCATATTAGTAAAATGTTTTTTGGTTTTTGCAGCATGACAAGGAGGAGGAATATTATTTCAGCAATGGGACGATGCGTATCGAAAGCTGCCACGAAAGGCTGCTGTCTTGTGCTTAGGACAGCGTAGCTTGTGTACAGATGCACGTGTTGCATATTTATTTGCATCTCGGGCCCAGCAGAGTTTTTCAGCGAGGTAAGCGGGTTTTCCTGTTTCGACTACACCAAACATTAATACCGCAAAGTGCAACTTTTGACGCCCTTCCATCCTCATAAGCTTAGCATTATTTATAAAAGGGGTAATGTGAGTTCTTGGTGGTATGGGAAAACAGAATCGCGCGCATGCGTTTTGTACTCGTTGTATGAGGCACTGTTATTTGGCTAAAAGACAAGGCCCGTATGCAGTGTCAGCGTAATTAAGTTTTGACAAAATCAGTGATTCACACAAACTAGTTCTAATGTCAACACTTAGGTACTCTCTTACTTTATACAACACTTTGAGTCTATAAAAGCAATTTTTTGCTGCTTCTTGTATGTGTGCCTCGAATTTGAGGTGACTATCCATAAAAAGTCCTAGATTCCGTGCTTCCTCTACATATTTGACCTTCTGTCCTAAAATAGTTATATATGGTTGGGCTTTTAATATTTCTTTCACTTGTTTTTTTGAGCCAATCACCATATACTTTGACTTGCTTGGGTTAAGAGCTAAGCAATTTTTCTCTGACCAATATGCTACACTGTTCAAGTCACTATTAAGTTTTTTTACTGCATAAGGTACATTCTGTTGGGGGACTGGGACATAAATTTGCAAATCATCTGCATACAGATGATATTGACAGTTCTCAAGACAAGATATGATGTCAGCACTGTAAATGACAAAAAGTAAAGGACCTAGGATTGATCCCTGTGGGACACCAAGATCCACAGGTTGTAATGATGATTTAAGTTTATTGCCCTGTTCCCCGCTGAGCTCTACAAACTGTGACCTATTTTTTAGATAGCTATCAAACCATGCTAATGTCGCTGTCTCCAAACCATAGTATGATAATTTTGATAGCAATAAAGTACAATCTATGGAGTCGAAGGCACGTGAGAAATCAAGGAGGACCAGTATCGAACCCATGCCATTGTCTTGAGATTATAATAAATTGTCAAAGACATCTAATAAGGCTGTGGATGTGCTATGTCCACTCCTAAACCCAGATTGAGCCTTTGATAAAATTTTATTATATGTCCACTCCTAAACCCAGATTGAACCTTTGGTAAAATTTTATTATATTCCACATAATCAGAAAGTTGTAGGTACACTGTTTTTTCCAATACCTTTGAGATACAAGCCAGTATGTTAATTGATCGCAGATCCTTTTCACTTTCAGGATTTGGGATCTTCGGAATTGGCCTCACTATTGCGGTTTTCCACAATTCGGGAAAGGTCGAGCTGGCTATGGACTTATTAACTATCGCTGTTATCGTAGAAAGAGTGTATGGAAGGGTCAACTCAATCATTTCCAATGAAATTTGGTCAACTCCCTGGGCATTGGAGTGTAAACCTTTTATTATTTTCATAATTTGCTCTTGGCTCATGGGTTGTAATTCAAAAGTAGCGGGACTATATTTATGGAACTCAAAGTAAGTCAAGGTTGATATGTCTGCAGAACTTTTTCCCGGTATATTTAAGAAGTAACTGTTTAACTTATTTGGATTATTGAAAGTACCTGGCAACAATGCAGTGTTTTTTTAGGGATTATGTTACTTTTTAAATTTTTCCAAAGCTGCTTTGGATTATTTAACTGACCATTTACGCACTGTTCAAAATATACTTTTTTTTCTTGATTTACAGCTGAAATTACCATAGACTTCATATCTTTAGAGAATATTTTATTTGATTCTACTTTTGTCCTTTTGTATCTATTATAACTGTTGTTGCGAATTCTGATCATGTCCTTACTGTGTCAGTAATCCAAGGATGGGAGGGCTTTTTAATAATGGCTCACTTCTTGGGAGCGTGAAGGTCAAAGACAGTGTGTATTGCATCATTAAAAGATGCCACCAACTCGTTCAAGTCTGTAATCTGCTCAATCCTCTGCCAATCTATAAGACTCAAGTCATTAAAAAAAATTTCAGAGATGATATCTTTTAGTGGGCGGTAACTTACATGTTGTGGGCTAACTTTGATTTTCTTGAAGTTCAGTTCTACTGACACACCAGCATGATTTCCTAGTTCTAGAACATAATTGACACAAGTCCTGCGGATAGGGATGTTTGAAGAGAGGTAAGTCACTGCAAGTACTCGCTCGAATAAGCCACCCGAACAACTAAAGCAGGGCATAGCGAGTACTTGCTCGAATGAGCGGCCCGAACTGGGGAAGTACCTCCACCTTAAAGAAAACCGCGGCATTGAGTAGTGTTGTGTTCCTGGCGGTGAGTAAGGTTGCTAGAGCTCTTTGAGGATTCGCTGCGCGGACAGCGAAGGACCGGCGGCGCTTGTTGCTGTCATGCTCGGCGTAGACGCGGCGTGCTGGTTCGGCGGTCAGGGAGACCTGATGAAATGGCTGACCGCTGGCCGCCCGCAGGTTGAACGGGATCCCGAACCCAGGGATCACTTAATCTCCGCCCTGGGAGGCTAATCCGCCAGCCTGTGTAAAGTATCTGAAGCGGTAGTCGCGCCGGAGAAGGAGACCGGAGTGGACCCGCTACTACAACAGAGGGGGATCAGGGGCCCTTCCGCCCGCCGTGCCAGCAACTGTATAATCTGTGGCGAGCTTCGGCAGTCTTACAACTGCACCTTTTGTCGTCTAAGCTGTCTGTGCAGTGAATCCTCATCCTTAGTCTTAGTAACTTTTTTTATATATTATGGCCATGAGAACGAAAAAGAAAAGAGTTTGTACAGCGGCTACTCCGTCCACATATAATGTGGATTTTTGCAACATCAGGGATTATTTTGGGAGACTTTAACGCCCACCATCGCGAGTGGCTCAGTTCTCGAACCAATAACTATGCTGGGATATCTGCTCATGAATTTGCTCTGACCTATGGATTCTCTGAGCTGGTACTTTCTCCAACGAGAATACCAGATATAGAGGAACATACGAGCTCCTTACTGGAGCTTCTGCTGACTACTCGTCCGGACGGATACTCCGTCTCAGTGGATGCGCCTCTTGGCTCCTCGGACCACTGTCTCGTTCGGACTCAAGTATCATGCACACAACCCGATCCTTCTGGGCCTACTAATTGGCGTCGTGTGTGGCACTATAAGTCGGCAAACTGGGATGGATTGCGAGAATTCTACGCATCGTACCCGTGGAGGCAGATCTGCTTTAACTCAGAAGATCCTGACGTCTGCGCAGCCGCAGTCACTGAGACAATCCTTGCTGGTATGGAATGCTATATTCCTAACCCGCGAGTTGCTGGCGGCGTCAAAAAACGACCATGGTTTAATAGGTCTTGCAGAAAAGCTAAAATTCTTAAGCAAAATGCATATGAGGCTTGGAGTACGGCTCGTTATAATTAGGATCCGAATATTTCTGAGTTAAAACGCAAATTAAATGCTGCCTCGAGGTTCAGTAAGAAAGCAACTGCCAGAGCAAAATTCCAATTCATCGGCAAAATAGGTGGGCGACTTGCGAGCTATCCTTCTGGGAGTCGTGCTTTCTGGTCGCTTGCCAAAGCTGCCGAAGGAAACTTTTGCCAGTCGTCATTACCACCACTGCGAAAGACTGATGGTGACTTGGCCCATTGTGCTAAAGAGAAAGCCGATCTACTGGGCAGTCTCTTTGCCTCGAACTCGAACATGAATGATGAAGGCGCTGTACCACCTACTATACCGTGGTGCGGTAAGACCATGCTGGAAATCTCCATAACGCAGCGGGAGGTCAGGCAGGCGTTGCTTTCTCTAGACGTTCATAAGTCGAGTGGGTCAGACAGTATACCAGCAGTGGTGCTTATGCAGTGTGCTCCTGAGTTATGTCCTGTACTCACGCGCCTCTTCGCGCTTTTCTACCGCACTAGGCAATTTCCGTCTGTGTGTCTCTCCTCTCTAAAATGATGGAGCGTGTGATCAACACACAGCTTCTAAGATACCTAGAAGTATACGATCTGGTCAGTGACCGTCAATATGGCTTTCGCCATGGTCGCTCGACTGGTGACCTTCTAGTGTATCTAACACACCGATGGGCACTAGCCATTGAAAATCAGGGGGAGGCATTGGCATGTAGCCTGGACATAGCGAAGGCGTTCGATCGGGTCTGGCATCGGGGTCTTCTATCAAAGTTGCCATCTTACGGAGTGCCCGAGGATTTGTGCAAGTGGGTGGCTAGCTTTTTGTCCGGCAGACGCATACGAACCGTAGTTGACGGTAGTTGCTCTGATAGCATGGACATTAATGCTGGTGTCCCGCAAGGCTCTGTGCTGTCTCCTACGCTGTTTCTACTGCATATCAATGACATGTTGGACATCAACAACATACATTGCTATGCAGATGACAGTACTGGAGACGCTTTTTACACGGGTCTTGCAAACATCCCTCGTTCCGTTGTAGAGGAAAACCGCGGAGAACTTGTGTCTCAAATCGAGACCACACTGTAAACGGGTAAACTTGGTCCGATTCAACCCTACAAAGACACAAGTGTGCGCGTTCACCGCTAAGAAAACTCCATTCACTGTAGTCCCATAATTCCAGAACACTCCCCTCTCCATCTCCAAGAGCATTGGGATCCTTGGTGTCGACATCTCCAGCGATGTTCAGTTCCGAGATCATTTACAAGATAAGGTGAAGCTGGCGTCCAAAAAACTTGGTGTACTCAACAGAGCGAAGCAGTACTTCACGTCGGGGCAAAGGTTGTTACTTTACAAGTCGCAAGTTCGGCCCCATATGGAGTACTGCTGCCATCTCTGGGCAGGTGCACCCGGATACCAGCTTGGCCCTTTTGACTCGGTTCAACGACGGGCTGTGAGAATTGTCGACGATTCCAAAGTCACTTGCGGTATCGAGCCCTTAAGCCTGAGGAGAGACTTTGCCTCACTGTGTGTGTTCTACCGCTTGTACAATGGGTTGTGTTCTGAGAAATTGTTCGAAATTATGCCCACGGCTACTTTCTACCAGCGCACAGCTCGCCATCGGCAGGGCATTCATTCTCACACTTTAGAACCTAAACGGTCGCGTACAGTGCGGTTTCAGAGAAACTTCCTCCCGCGAACGCTTAAGTTGTGGAATGAGCTCCCTGCTAAGGTTTTCTGCAAGGACTACAGTATGGAGTTCTTCAAGAAAGAAGTTATTAGATTTCTGAAGGGTCGGCAACGCGCAAGTGATGAGTGGTTTTGCAATCGTCCATATGCTACGGTGACCGCTTACCATCAGGCGGGCCGTAAGCTTGTTTGCCACCTTAGCGGTATTAAAAATAATAATAAATTATGTTTATTAATGTTTCGCTGTGATCAGTGAAATGAGTTGGTTTGTAACTGGATGGGTACATGTTCGTGCATATATGACATTTTTTATGTAAAACCCAACTCCTCCCCCACGGCCTCCTCGGATATTTAGCGGTCGTGGAATATGTCTAAGTCGATAACCAGGTACTGTAGGAGCTCTGCTTTCCTCTTCTGCCCTGATCCAGGTTTCATTAATAGCCACTATGACCAGGGTCCAGGCTTAGCATGTTTGCTATAAACTCATCCTGTCTTGAGCCTAGTGATCCCGTATTAAAATGTCCAACTTGTAAATAATTTGTATGCAATTGATATTAGTATTGACAGGATATGTGTAATTGCGGACACTTTTATCGAAGGCGCCTAAACAATATTTTATTAAATAGTATAAACTAATGAATGATATTTTAAAATATGTACCAAGTGCAGATGAGTTTAGATTTTTTTTTTTTTTTATAATTACTAAACTTGTAAGTAAAGAAATAGTATTATTATTTGTTTTGACATGGTATGTATAATTGCAGACATTTTCATTGAAAGCATCTAAACAGTATTTTGTTAAATAGTATGAGCTATTAATGAATATTATTTCAATACATATACAAAATGCAAATGAGTTATGCAAATGTGATATCATTTCGTAATTATAATTTACTTTGTGTCGACATTGAAATAAGAAAAACCAGTTCAAAAAGAGTAAACAATCTTAGATGTTTTAATCAGGGTCAGTTTATCATTAAGCAACTGTACAAAAATAATTATAATGATGGTGATTTTGATTTGAAAATGGTTTTATAAATTGAAACTGTTAACCATGATATACAAAATATACCTTTAAAATGTAGTGTATCTATGCCAACAGATGCAGCTTTTTTATCTTAATGCATAGGCATATGCGTAATATTAGTTATTACGCTATGGCATAGGTTTTTAGAAATATATGATTTACTCTTGACAACAGCTGCAATCCAATCTTAAGTCGTTTTATAGTGATATTACAAAGAGATAACATTTGTTTGTTTGTTTTTATATGAAGGGGTAATCTGTGTAACTACTGAATGGATTGTGAAAATTCTTTTACTAGTATAAAGCTACACCATCCCAGAATAACGTAGGTTTTTTTCATTAGAATAAGTCTGTACTTAGATAATATCAATGTTTACAAATCAAATCGTAAGAGTAAAGGTACTTTTCCTTCACGTTGCAACAAAGCTAGGTAAACTAATTTTTAGCGCATGAATAGCTGAAAAGGATATAAAATACTACTTTAAAGAGTTCCCACTGGACTATTTTTTTTGTACTTGTGGCATCGAGATAGGTAAAGGGACAAGTAAAGGAAAATATAATACTTTATCCTCATCAAAAGTTTCCATAGGAATGGGTTTGCCAACATTTTTATACAGGTAATCAAATAAATTTTTAGGCATGTATTGATTTTTCTAATAGCAATTACTCATCAATATTTAAATTGAGTGCCAAGATTATAGTAACGTAGGTAGAACAGTAAGAGGCGCAACGGGATAAAACTTATGTATGTAAATCTCCATGAAATTTCCGCGAGGGTGAGCTGGTGTGGTATGTAATCAATCAAATTCATAACATTACGGAAGTGACTGAGTGTGCATATGTGCTAATCACCTCTTATATGATTTCAGTTTACAGTTTTATTTAGAACTAACATTGCATCAGGTGCAATAGCTAGTTTTGCAACCACGGGTTCTTTATTTACATTTTCTTATTACCTCCGTTCAAGATTACACAAGAATAAAAAAAATCTCGACCCAAAAAAAATGGAAAAGTATATTTATGTATTAAGAAAAAAAAACAAAATGAAATGGACATATTCATCAACACCCAAATTTATGGCCATTTTATCAATCGAAACCCTAAATTTGATAAAAACGGTATGCATTAACGTATAAGAAAAAACATAAGTATTGTACGGATAAGGTAGATACAGTCAGATTATGAAAATGTTTATCACTTTAGAACTTTGTTACATCACAATTTCGTTCAACTACGTTTGGCGCAGCCGTCATTGATTAACGGAAAGTTTTCAAACAATGACACATGCCTTAACATAGCTATTGACATGATACTAATCGCTCGCCATAGAGTATATTAATTTTTAACAAATGGCGAATCTGTCATTTGATAAACTGAATTTTGTTCATTGTCTTATACTGTGTTATGTTCTATGTAAATTTATGAAGCTAAGGGGCTTTTGGTCAAATATAAGATTTTCTATAATAGTTTGACGTTACCTCACACCACTGATAAGGTTTTAAGGACGTTCAACGCTTTCATGGACTGACTGTCTTACCTTTTTTTTGGGAAAATTATTAAAACCTACAAAATTAGGAATGTTACAGATGCTAGCTAATGAATGAGTTATTGATTGATGAGGCATGAGCTTAGGAGTTAGAATAAATAGCGTATAATAATTTTAACGATACAAAATTGTTTAAAAAACCTCATTTGAATAAAAACTTTTTGACTTTAAAACCTAAAGTCAAAGTCCTATTTGATGTAAATTTTATAACACAATGATTTTTCGCGTAATGTGAGATCGGATTTCCCATAAATTCCTATTTGTCAGAATTGTTACATAGTATTGTGATAGTTATAACGTAAATCATAGCAAATCGATAAATTAAAAAAATAATACCAGTTTCGAAATTAAAAATGATGACACATAACTCTCATTTCGATACTGCTGTCAATGTCATAATTTGCACATTACGACACCAAAATAAAATAGATTATTGACTAATTATTCGTTTACTGTTGCAATGCCATTTTTTTTTTCAATTTGATGCACATGTTACATGATATGCGTTAACAACCTAGAAACTTACATCAGACTTTTTAATATAAAAAATCTACTAACAACTAACTAGGTATGCTAATAACCTCTGACATGAATCCAATAAACGCCTGAATGGCATAATATTATTATGTAGAATTGATTTAAACTAACCATCACAATCTGAGAATACATGGTCGAAAGATAACAAAAATTCTTTAATCTCGTTAGCCGTCGCTTCCAGTAGGTTAAAAGGCTGAGACATTGTAGTTTTAATTCAAGTTTTCACTAAAAATATCACAATACACGAAACAATATTATCACTGGGGAGAACGACACGTGTGCTCATAACCTTAAGCTGTTCGCAACTGCGCTTGCGTCATCATCGGCCAGCTTGTGTGTGTTCGTGTGTGATACTGTTTCCACTCACGGCTTCACTTTATCCTGTGTAAACACCCACCCAGTTTATTTTATTTTGGGTTAGATATATTGGTGAAACTGGTTCAGAATTTTACCATACAAACTAAATGTCTATGACTATTAACACTTCGCCACTCAAAATGCATTATTATATAATTGTATCAGAGGTATAATTTATTATAAAATTATATAATATCGCTTTTTAGTTTTTTCTATTGTTCTATTGCAAATTCATAAAAAGTCAGTGAATTATCAAATCTTATAGAGTCGAGGTATTGTTAATTCAGTGTAGCCAAGTTGTGTGGCAATATATATAGACCTAGCTTTTGCCAACGGCTCTACCCGTCCTAAATTTGGTTATCGGCGGAACAAACTTACGGCAACACTTAAGAAGATTGTTATAGAAATATATATATGTAGTCATAGAGATAAAAAACATCAGTGGGTGAAGCAACAGGCATTTAAGTGAAATTTGGTAATAGTTCTCTTATTCCCGTAAGAACTTTTGAATTTTCCGGAATGAAAAGTATCCTATAAATCCATCTCTGTCTCTTTAACTGTGTCTGTGGCAACTTTCATCTCAAATGGATGCTCCATTACAGCGTAATTTAGTAACAAAAAACTTTTACATTTATAGTTTTAGTAGGATATGGATTGGATGGAATAGCTAGTGATGTCGGGCAATGTATCGGTGACTGATCAATTGTCATCAGTAAATGTACCAGTTAAATTTATTCTACATAGTGTATACACTGAATCCTCACTATGCATATATAAAATTGTAAATGAGAAAGTGTCTCTGTCTGTCTGTCTATTTGTTACCGTATCTCGGCCAAATCACTGAACCGATTTCGATGTTCGTCATGGTGGTAGCTTGCAGGAAAGGACACAGGCTTCTTAAAATGGTCAAGTGGGAGTTGTTTTTTTACTATAATCAAGAAGTTGCCGTAGAAAACCCACACCGATAACCGAATTTAGGGTGGGCAGAGCCCCTGGTACAAGCTAGTATATAATAAAAATAGGTAATATATTGTGGTTATTATATAATGTCAGAGATGTCGCATTGATCATTGGTATATCGAGGTGCTAAAATGCTTGTAAGATAACGCCACCATGTCAATCCGTCTCCAGGATCAGAACTCGAAACCGATCCAACTGCAGAGAGGTGTGAGACAGGGAGATGTCATATCTACGAATCTCTTCATAAATGCGTTGGAAGATGTCTATAAGCTTCTGGACTGGGACGGTTTTGGCATCAATGTTAATGGCGAGTACATTACCCACCTTTGGTTTGCCGACCATAACACGATGGTAAATTCAAACCATATGACCCACAAAATCTGGTTTATTTAAACGGGTTAACTTTTTTAAGAAAAGTTAATATACATAGAGGCATCTGAGTTTCGAAACTAAAAGGAAAAACAACACGACCGTTATCCTTAAGGTGCTGAGAGCAACAATAAAGGTTTATTGCGATGTTATTTTGGAATATTCAGCTAAGAGAGCAACGTAGCGGTCCTCCTCTTACACCGAAAATGTCGGTATATAAAGTGTATAAGGCGTGGGTAAAATTTTCCTATTATCTTTAAAAATAAATAAATTAAGTTTTAGAAGTTTCTAGCATGCAACAACTTACACAGATATGACCAGATTATTCTGCAGACTAAGGAATGAAGGTAATTGGATTCAGAAACGGTCTTTACTAACATCTACTAGGCTTTGTCAGTGTCTACTTCAGTGACATAACGTTGACTATTGCTATATCGCAGTGTAAAAGCGTTTGTATAACAAATTAACAATGTCCGATTACAGGCCAGTAACACGAAGACGTTGTGGAAACGTTTTACCCTGGGGATTGTGATCTCCCTGACACCATCTATTGTTGAAATCATGCTAATTGAATTTTTCTTTTTTCTCTTTGAATTTGAGAGGAGCCATTACGTTAGAGACGGAAGTAAATAGATCCACTACGATTTGCTAATATATAAAAAGGCGAAAATCATGATTGTTAAAGGTTTACGTTAAAAAATCTCTTGTTTGAAATGCTATTAATAATGTAAATATCATTAAAAATTATTATTTTTTTCTGAAAAGATAAATACATAGTGTAATACGGTGACAGGTGAAACAGCAAAGTGTTCCAATTGTTCACTGGACACAAAGGAATCATGACAAAAAGGTCACCGATTCGATGGAAAAACTTTTAGCGATAAGACGCTGAGAATGTTCTCTTGGGAACTTACCTTTACTCTGCACTAACTGTAAACAGATTTTTGGAGAAAAACATTACAAAAATATTTTTGGGTTGGCAACAAAGTGTTGTAGCGGGTACAATATCTTTTTGTTTTTCTGATACACTTTGTTAAAATAGGGACGTTTTATTTTCTGTTTTTGAATATTATTTTTTTAAATACAACTTGGTACAAGTATATGACAACTGAAAATTTATAGCGTTTTCCCTACGTTTTTGTAAATATATTGTTATCTTTTGCTTTTATTAATAGAGAGATATCTCTGTGAATGTATATGTATATATTATGTGTGTGTGTAATAATGTCACGTTTTTCTATTATACTTTTTTTGACATCTAGTTTGGTCACCCCAATGGATGTCAAAGATATCACAAAAGATAACAATACTAACGTTTATTAATCGATTCCATTACAGATTCAGTACATAGTTTTAGTCTTATACATATATGTAGTTTACAGGTAACAAAATGCATATTATTTAATCTCTGGTACCCAATTTAGGATTTAACCTGTGTTTTGGGTGCCAGGGCTCTCGGACAAAAGACAATGTAAACTTAAAGTAATGTTTATTACATTTTAATCAATATTTTTATTTAAATGTGATATAAGTGAGAAAAAAATAAAACAAAAAGAAATGTCAGTAGTTCCGGCGAATAATATAAATATTCGCAGTTAAATAGCTTCGCTTATATTATTTACGTACGATCAAAACACAGAAAATCAGAAAAACATTGTTTTGATTCATAAAGCTAGCATAAAAAAAAACCAGCTAAGTGCGAGTTGGACTCGCGCCCCGAGGATTCCGTACCTACCACCGACTACCAACGTAATTTACAAACACAAATAAAATTTTTTGCCGCTAAGCGGTCACCCATCCAAGTATATCGTATCCAACAAACAAATGTGTTACTGTTTCTCCTAATGATAAGCTAGATGGCACTTTACCGCTAATTTAAAATAGTTTTTGCTTGGGCCCGTCTCATACTTGGCCGGTTTTTATTATTTGTTGTTATACTTTAGAGTTCACATTATTTTCACTGCAAGTTTGATCAAGTTTGTTTGGCATTCTGTTTTTAAGATGGAGCAAAAACAACAAAATTGTGTTTTATGTATTGGAACCTACTTTAAATTTTAACTATTTTTTTTTTAGATAACTTAATTTAATTTATTTTTTTTAGATAAAAAATCTTTACTAACTGCCTAAAGCAGTTAATTAAGAAAAATAATAAAATTTTATTAATAGGTCTTTCTTTTCTTACCGTTTTGTGTAATATTAAAGTAATGTAGTTTACGCTTGTTTTCTTACATGTTTTTCTTTATTTTCCTTTTATATATATAAAACAAGGTGCATCTACCTATGAACTCAAGTATCTAGTCAGTTCTCGTTACGCTTTAAGGCTTATATATCAAGGACTTACAAAAGGGGGAACCGTTATGTTATAGAAAGTTAAGTATTGAATTGTTTCAACAACAAGTAACGGCCTTTAGCCAAAAATACCTACGTGAACTGATTTTGATTCAGAAAATAACTAGACCCAGATACCCACTCCCTTCTAAAATAGACGATCACCAAAATTATTTAGGTCTTCAGGGCTGAACTCTGAGTAAGAACGACGAACTTCGACGATATATTCATCTTTTCAAATTAACTTAACATCCGCATTGTGGTAAAAAGGTAAACAATTTACATCCAACTGCAGACTAATACCTTCTAGGTACGTCTGGGTCCATCACAAAGTACATCGTCTGTTATTCCTTGGACGAACAGTTTCCCTTTTTTCCCGCGGCTTTTGGTTCTAGCTTGTTACAAATCCCTTTTTAGATTAATAAATAAATTATGTTGTTGAATAATTGAACTATCCAAATATGCATATTTGACAGGTCTCATTCTTATAATTTTTTAACGAAAATGTAAGCAACTAGCCTAGGTAGAAAAGGTTCCCCTACATTTGACGATAAGCAATAACAAACAAACATACGGTCACATTTTTTAGTAACAATTAAAAAAACTTTATGTACCTCGACTACACACTACACGAACCTAAAACTCCCAACGACATAAATAGTCTTACTAACAAACCATAGTCTAGTCTTAATTAACATATTAAGGTTAGTTGTTCATTAAAATAACTAAACTAATGGTTTTCATTTTTAAGAGACTTAAGTATCTAAACTTTTTTGTAATCGCCCCACAAACACATATGTTTTGAAGCAGTTCACCCTTTTCAAGTAACATAATAAAACTTCGCCAATGTAATAGGAAAAGTTTGGGAACACATATGGTTTTATCGAAGTGAAATATGTTCTTCTTTAATAGAAAACTACAATGGCAACGCAGGTTTGATAAATACCAGACTCCTGAACAAGCTGGTTTCCGAAAAGACTTTAGTACCATGGACCACATACATACGCTCCACCAGATTATACAGAAGACAGAGGAGTATAATCGGCCTCTTTTCTTCAGCGTTCGTGGACTATGAAAACGCCTTCGATTCTATCGAGACCTGGGCGGTGTTTCAGTCTCTTCAGCGGTGCCACATTGACTATCAGTACATCGAATTTTTGAAGTGTTTGTATAACATAGCCACGATGTCAGTCACGAAACTTGCAGAAAGGTGTGAGGCAGGGGGACGTCATTTCTTTGAAACTTTTCACAACTGCGTTGGCTTCTGGAGTGAAAAGGATATGGCGTTAACATAAATGGCGAGTACATCACTTACCTTCGATTTGCCGACGACATAGTGGTCAGGGCAGAAGTCGCTGGAAGACCTAGGCACGATGCTAGGCGACCTCAGCAGAGTTTCCCAACAGATTGGCCTTAAAATGAATATGGATAAAACGAAGGCAATGTTCAATGTCCATGTCATGCCTATACCGGTTGTTGTTGGGAACGCTACTCTTGAAGTTCTCGACGAATATACATACTTAGGGCAAGAAGTCCAGTTAGGTAGGTCCAACTTTGAAAAAGCTATTAACCGAAGAATCCAGCTCAATTGGGCAGCGTTCGGGAAACTACATCTTTTCGTCTAAAATACCTCAGTGCCTAAAGACGAAAATCTACAATTAGTGACTTATGGTACAGAAACATAGTCTCTAACTGTTGGCTCCTTAAATAAGCTCAGAGTCGCTCACCGAGCTATGGAAAGAGCTACGCTTAGTGTTTATTTGCGCGTCAAAATCCGAAACGAGGGAATTCACCGAAGAACCAAGGTTACCGATGGAGCTCAAAAAGTTAACAAGCTGAAGTGGCAGTAGCCAGGCCACATCGCTCGTCAAGAAAGGTTCTCGATTGGCGACCACGGATCGGAAGACACAGCGAGGGACAGCCCCCCATCAGGTGGACAGACGTCCTGGTTAAAGCCGCAGGAAGCCAATGGACGCGGGCAGTTGAGGACCGGCCGTTGTGGACACATATGGGGGAGGCCTTCGTTCAGCAGTAGACGTCATCCAGCTGAAACGATAATAGCACGATGATTATGATTAATTTAGTTTATTAATTACATTAATATGGAATATAAAAAAAGGTTTAATATATTGATTTTTTGATTCAGATTGAGAAGTTTTATATTCCGAGTTTTTATTTTGAAATATGTCTGACCCAGTTTACTCACTTTTTTGTCTGTTTATCCATACATCACTTAACCTAAGTAAACTGCACAAATTATCAAAGTTTGTAGCAAGTGAATTGTTTTAATATGTAATTTTTAGTGTGTAAATAGCTTTAGTTCTCCTTTTGCGTGATTATTTCAAAATTATTGTAATTTCTATATCCATACGAGAAATTAATGCCAAACTTATTTATTTTGACATATTTTTAAATGTTGGATTCAAAAGAATGACAGACAGAAAAGGAAAAAGATTGGAAGACAGTTTTTTGTGAGTAACGTTCACGACAACATGTTAGAAAAATAGTTTGAAATTTTTACCTTAGATAGTGAAGATATACAATATTTTTTTATCAGTGATTGATATTTTTCGAAGGTACAGAAATAATTGAATAAATAATCCAGGAGGATTTTAAATAAAAACGAAATCTGTTCAGAAAAGTACCTGTAATATATTTTTACTAGGTTGTGGGTTCTACCCCAAACACTCATCCCAGGGACCCAACTTCGTTTATCTTGAATTGTGAATATCACCTAATTGGTTTTATTTCCCTACGGTTGAATGGTCATTTTCGCCATATAGAACCTAATTTTATTGCTAGACACAGGTGAAAGGAAATACACCTTATCACGAAAATTATATTTACTTGAACTTTTACGGTACAGTCGACTAGAAAAATAAAAGAAATCGAGAGACGGCAAAACGGCAATTTATGAAAACTATCAAAAATTATAAATTGTTATGGAAAAATAGAAAATTGTGATATTTCATTATTAAAAGTGGTATTATATAAAACATTAATAAATTTTATTAACGGACTCAACGAAATCTTTTCATTTAATTTCCACTGAGAAAAAAGTCTCGACAAGTTGTAGACATATACTACTATAAATTTAAATCCTGTTTGATAAAATAATTAGATTTAGACGATATTATTGTAATTTAATACATTCAAAAGTGAGTTTGTTGGTTTGTCTTTCCTTTACGTCGCAATAGAGCATCCGATTATGCTAAAAACTTGGCTCATAGATAGTTGAAGAGACGTTTTTTTATACCATTGAGGTGGCAAACAAAACTATGGTCCGCCTGATGGTAAGCGGTTATCGCAGCCTACGTAGAAGGATATATGCTAAAAAATTTAAATGCTCCCAACGGCTATAGTTTGCTATCAGATCAGATCAGCAGTGTCAGATCTGCATTTGCTGCAAGACATTTCAACTTTATCTCCCCCATTCTTTATAATAAACTGTTGAAAGATGATAAACATGTTAAAAAATATACTCTAAGACAATTCAAGGAGACTCTGTTTGACTGGCTCTGTATTCTGAGTTATAATGAAACCGAAATACTGTTGGAAATAAAATTATGATCTTAATTTAATTTTAATTTTATTTTCTTAGGTCATTTTAAATTTATTATATATTTTGCTACAGACTTAACTGCTAAAACTTTTGTATGATCTTCTTAAATGTCAGCACTAATTTGTATTCGATTTTTTTTTCTATATAACATGGTATGAAAGGGAAATTAAAACTAACTACTGTAACTTTATTTTTTATTCTTTAATCACTTACTAACCGCATAATTTATTTCATATTGTACGAGCAGAGAGCCTGCTTCTTACGTCACAGGGTAACCTTTTGTAAAAAGTAGCGTAACAAGTGTCATGTTACTAGTTGAACTGAAATAAATTCATTTTTCATTTTCATATAGCCAACTTACTTACTAACTTAATATTCCTAATCAAGGAGTTTACGTAGAAAGCGCATGCCGACCGAATATAGCGAGGGCAAAGCCGCTGGCAAAAGCAAGTATGGTAAATGGCATATTCCGTTGTTTACAAGGTTTGTTTTTATAATGATAAACATAGAGATGCAGATGTATAGTGCAACAAAATTTTTTTACCTGGTGGTCAAAAATTAAAACTAGAGTCGCCATAATTAAATAGTGTTTACTCACAAAGACACTGGCGACCGAACACCCAAAGTCATAAGAAGGTCATTAAAGTTTGATGCACTGTGCCTATATGAAATATGTTTCCATACCAATAAACTTTGAAAACTCTCTAACCACTATAAGAAGGCAAGGTATCTGTTAGTTTGACAATTAAACTACGTATTTTCGTTCATGTATTTGATTGAAAAAGGGTAAAACTATACCCTAAAAAGGGTACTCTTTGGTCTCTTACAACGTGTGGAATCATATAATGGCTAACCAAAAAGGGGTCATATGAGTTAGGACGTGGTTAATATTTGTTATCACAAACAACAAAACTTTGACAACTCTTTAACGATAATCTTGTCTAGTGCCTAAACTAAAAGGACGAGAACAACTGTAACTGAAGTTTTAATTTAGGTTATTGTGACACTTGTTTAGGAGCAATAGTTGCTAATAGGGTTTTTGTTTCAAATAAAACCAGTTATCGGTAACAAACAGATGTTTGAGGTATTTTCAAGTTAAATTACATGTAATTGGCAATAATTTTATGTGAACTAATTTTATAACCGCATTTAAAAATTTAAAAACATAATTATGTATCAGAGAAAAAGCTTATTTTTGACTCGTTTTTGAAATTTTACGGTCAGAGTAAAATTTCAACTGAAATTATGGAATATAGCTAATTTCGGAAACCTGAAAAAAATGGAGAAACGCTATAGTCTTTGCTTCAGTTTTTGTATAGAAAATATAACAAAAATAAATTCATACAACTCAAAAAAATATTCAGGAACCTAAATTTATGTAAACTCGCGTTTCGGCCCCATATGGAGTTATTGCTGCAATTTCTTGGAGTGGTGCACCCGGATACCAGCTTGGCCATTTTGACTCGGTTGTGTAATGGGATGTGTTCTGAGGAATTGTGAATGTGTGTGAAAAATTATGTCCACGGTTACTATTTACCATCGCACCGCTCACATCGGGAATCCATCCTCACACCTTGGAACCTAAATGGTCACGTACCGTACACGTGCTTAGGTTGTGGAATGAGCTGTCTAGGTTTTCTCTAAGAAATACATATGGGGTTAATTTAGGAGAAAAAGTTTTGCGAGGTATTTTCGACATGGATTGGAGTAACGAGAAGATTTTGGAATTTATTAGTAACTACGAGTCTGAGCCGATATTGTGGAACCCAGAAGATGTTGGCTACAAGAGAAAGACTTTCAACTGACGCAATAAAAGATAATTATTCGCTGCCATATAATACAGAGCGACCGCGTCCATTTTGTGTTTGGCGATTGAATATCGCGATAAATTTCACAACGCGCAGTGTGGCCAAACACCTTCGCCGCTGGCCGAAGGCGAAGTTTCTTCGCACAAATGTTATCGCGATGTGTGTGGCCTAGGCGTAAGACATGATTTCACATGTTGTGTGAATTGGCAACCATATTTATGCAAAATGTAAATATGCGTCTAGCTTGCATTGACCATTCTACATGATATACAAGTAGGCCAAAAAGTGGAACAGTAATGTGCATGCATTTCAGTTCAAGAGATTCTTTATTTTCCTGGATATGTTACTAAATAATTTTCTCACGGCTGTTAAAATTAGACAGCGGCTATAAATCATCATAAGGATAAAGTGAGCGACTGGAAAAGAACAAAATTCACACGGTTTTTGTGGGCCAGTGTATAAGGTCCCGAACTTCTCAGACAACACCGAAACCGAATTGTGTGTTGCATGAGATCACGTTCAATGTACTCATGAACTATTAAATATGTCTGAGATATGCTCAAAAGACGTGTGAGTGTCAGCAAAAATCTTTCACACGAGATGTGGACTGTTTTAGTAGACTAGGTAGAAAAAGCTACAGTTCAAATTCGAAATATCACCGCCTGTTTGTAGGTCATAAGAGCCAGAGGCGAAAACACTCGTAACGAATACTAAGTGTTTTTGCAAGTACATTTTGGGTATGGTACCAGATATCTTCGCCGATTAGGAACCTTTTTTATACCAGTAAGGCGGCAAATATGCAGACAGCCTATGGACGCCTGCAACGTCAACCACTTAAAACTAATCACTTGGTTGAAGAATACCATCCTCTCAATCAATAAGCATGTCCAAGTACAAACTAAAAATTTGATATATTAAAAACTAAAAATACCGCCTCCAAAAACCCATTAAAAATAGTAAAAGTTACAGCAACAAGACGAATAATTAATAGAAAAGTTTAAAAAAAGAAAAAGAAGAATTTAATATTAATTAATAATTCAATAGAAAATTTTAAATTGGAAAACACTTAGCTCAATGTTCCATGTAAGTGCGTGCGTAAGGTTTATTTTTACTTATAATGCGTTATTGAAGCCGGTGTAAGTTTTTTAATGCATTGATAAACGGGAATATAATTATTATAAAGTCGAGGTAATGTAATGTAATGTAAACAGGTCCGTTTTTATTATTATGGATTTGTGAAGGATAAAATACTTTTTCTTTTCGCTTTAACCGAATAATAAATTAGCATTTGTGAGTTATTGCGATATGTGCAATAAAGTATCCTTTTGTCGTAAACTTCACGCGCGGCGTGGCAAATAGGCTTTTGTCGCACTTTCGGTATTGTGAAGAAATAAAACATTTTCGGTGTTGGAACTCCTTCTGAAGGATATTATTAATATGTTTCTACTTACAAACGAAATAAATACTTTATTTATTTAAACTTTAGACGCACTTTGAAAAGTAGAAACTGTATTTTTTTATTTTGTGTTACTTAACCTTGTTTTCTTGCGTTGACACCTTGAGTAAAATTTTATGTGTAGGTGCCCGAATCTTCCCAAGTATACACATATGCGTAAGTGCTTGACTTCGTTTTTTATACCACTGGGGTGGCAAACAAGCCAACGGTCCTCCTGATCGTAAGTGGTCACTGCAGCCTACATGGAAGCTTGTAACAGCAGGGTAATCATTTTAGCTTTGCCGACTTTTATCTAATAATAATCTCATAACTTCTTTCTTTAAGAACCCCATATTGTAGCTCTTTGAGAAAACCTTGGTAGGGAGATCATTCCACAGTCTTAGTTCGCGGAAGGAAGTTCTCTTTTATTCTTAGTTAAGTATTTATAAAGTTCATTCTTGGAAATTAAACATAGCAAGTTCTTCAATTAAAATTTTGGGTGGACAATAGATTAAAGCCAAGGATATTTATATTTATGCCAAGGATGGGTTAATGCTCCTGCGTTATATCCATTTCGGTATATTTTAGCCTATCTGACATTTCTATTTGGATAATTAAAAAATTAGATAAGTATAAGTTATAAGTTATAGTAATATGTTTCCGTCCTGTAACTGGAATTTTTTTTTAGGAAAGAGATGTAAAATATTCGTTAAAAATTACATAATAATACAGTCATTTGCTAAAGTGCATGCATAGTGTAAATGTTAAAATTGCGTGAAGCCATTCTATGAATCTCGCACTCACACATTAACAATATCAGAACTGTCAATAACATTAACCTTAAATCGACAAAATTAGGTTTAGTTTTCTTTATACTAACCAGTTTATTTAAACCGTTTAAATCTTTTGGTTTTTAACCTAACAAATTAATTAGGTGTAAACAGCAGTGTTGTTCTACATACGTATTGTTTATTTCGCATTAAATGATATCTGTCCGGTGGTGTAGTGGTAGTGTAAATAGACGCTGCGACTTCTTCCAGCGAGCCAAGAGTTCAAATCACGCTATTACCACATTTGAGTATTTTTGTTAGAAATAACTTTTTTTTTATTTTTTGACATCTAGTTCTCTCTGAAAAGGACCAGTTGGTATGAAAACTTTTTGTTTTGTTTGCAAGAATCAAAACACATGCAATCAAATAAAAATGGTTTTTATTAAAATTTTCTAAATCATAAATAATGTTTTTGATAAATGTCTCTTTTTTATATATATATATTTCCTATGGTTTTAGCTAAAGTATTCGTGTTCATAATGAAAAGAAAATTGAAACTTAACCATAAGAATAAAAAAAAAACAAGTCACCATTCATTTGGTAACGCTGCTATATTTTGAAAAACAACAATGTAAAAAAAATATGTTATGTCTTAAATATATTTAAATGTAAAAAAATATCTGTAAGAGAAATAGTACTTTATTTTTAGGGTTCCGTACCCAAAGGATTATTAGCGGAACCCTATTACTAAGGCTCCGGGAGTATCTCATGAACCGTGATACTTAGACAGTTGAAATTTTCACAGAAGATATATTTCTATTGCCGCTATAACGACAAATACTAAAAAATAGAATAAAATAAATACTCCCATAAGGGGGCTCTAATAAGGGGGCTCCCATACCACAAACATGATTTTTTTGGTCGATTTTGCTCGATATTGATAACGGCAACAGATAGACGCCTAAAATATTTACAAAATATTTAATTATATAGTTACTTTAAAAATAAATAATTAAATTAAAATAAAACAAAAATTTAAGGGGGGCTGCGATACAACAAACGTGATTTTTTGCCGTTTTTATAGATAATGGTATGGAAGTTTTAATTTAGGTTATTGTGACACTTGTTTAGGAGCAATAGTTGCTAATAGGGTTTTTGTTTCAAATAAAACCAGTTATCGGTAACAAACAGATGTTTGAGGTATTTTCAAGTTAAATTACATGTAATTGGCAATAATTTTATGTGAACTAATTTTATAACCGCATTTAAAAATTTAAAAACATAATTATGTATCAGAGAAAAAGCTTATTTTTGACTCGTTTTTGAAATTTTACGGTCAGAGTAAAATTTCAACTGAAATTATGGAATATAGCTAATTTCGGAAACCTGAAAAAAATGGAGAAACGCTATAGTCTTTGCTTCAGTTTTTGTATAGAAAATATAACAAAAATAAATTCATACAACTCAAAAAAATATTCAGGAACCTAAATTTATGTAAACTCGCGTTTCGGCCCCATATGGAGTTATTGCTGCAATTTCTTGGAGTGGTGCACCCGGATACCAGCTTGGCCATTTTGACTCGGTTGTGTAATGGGATGTGTTCTGAGGAATTGTGAATGTGTGTGAAAAATTATGTCCACGGTTACTATTTACCATCGCACCGCTCACCATCGGGAATCCATCCTCACACCTTGGAACCTAAATGGTCACGTACCGTACACGTGCTTAGGTTGTGGAATGAGCTGTCTAGGTTTTCTCTAAGAAATACATATGGGGTTAATTTAGGAGAAAAAGTTTTGCGAGGTATTTTCGACATGGATTGGAGTAACGAGAAGATTTTGGAATTTATTAGTAACTACGAGTCTGAGCCGATATTGTGGAACCCAGAAGATGTTGGCTACAAGAGAAAGACTTTCAACTGACGCAATAAAAGATAATTATTCGCTGCCATATAATACAGAGCGACCGCGTCCATTTTGTGTTTGGCGATTGAATATCGCGATAAATTTCACAACGCGCAGTGTGGCCAAACACCTTCGCCGCTGGCCGAAGGCGAAGTTTCTTCGCACAAATGTTATCGCGATGTGTGTGGCCTAGGCGTAAGACATGATTTCACATGTTGTGTGAATTGGCAACCATATTTATGCAAAATGTAAATATGCGTCTAGCTTGCATTGACCATTCTACATGATATACAAGTAGGCCAAAAAGTGGAACAGTAATGTGCATGCATTTCAGTTCAAGAGATTCTTTATTTTCCTGGATATGTTACTAAATAATTTTCTCACGGCTGTTAAAATTAGACAGCGGCTATAAATCATCATAAGGATAAAGTGAGCGACTGGAAAAGAACAAAATTCACACGGTTTTTGTGGGCCAGTGTATAAGGTCCCGAACTTCTCAGACAACACCGAAACCGAATTGTGTGTTGCATGAGATCACGTTCAATGTACTCATGAACTATTAAATATGTCTGAGATATGCTCAAAAGACGTGTGAGTGTCAGCAAAAATCTTTCACACGAGATGTGGACTGTTTTAGTAGACTAGGTAGAAAAAGCTACAGTTCAAATTCGAAATATCACCGCCTGTTTGTAGGTCATAAGAGCCAGAGGCGAAAACACTCGTAACGAATACTAAGTGTTTTTGCAAGTACATTTTGGGTATGGTACCAGATATCTTCGCCGATTAGGAGCCTTTTTTATACCAGTAAGGCGGCAAATATGCAGACAGCCTATGGACGCCTGCAACGTCAACCACTTAAAACTAATCACTTGGTTGAAGAATACCATCCTCTCAATCAATAAGCATGTCCAAGTACAAACTAAAAATTTGATATATTAAAAACTAAAAATACCGCCTCCAAAAACCCATTAAAAATAGTAAAAGTTACAGCAACAAGACGAATAATTAATAGAAAAGTTTAAAAAAAGAAAAAGAAGAATTTAATATTAATTAATAATTCAATAGAAAATTTTAAATTGGAAAACACTTAGCTCAATGTTCCATGTAAGTGCGTGCGTAAGGTTTATTTTTACTTATAATGCGTTATTGAAGCCGGTGTAAGTTTTTTAATGCATTGATAAACGGGAATATAATTATTATAAAGTCGAGGTAATGTAATGTAATGTAAACAGGTCCGTTTTTATTATTATGGATTTGTGAAGGATAAAATACTTTTTCTTTTCGCTTTAACCGAATAATAAATTAGCATTTGTGAGTTATTGCGATATGTGCAATAAAGTATCCTTTTGTCGTAAACTTCACGCGCGGCGTGGCAAATAGGCTTTTGTCGCACTTTCGGTATTGTGAAGAAATAAAACATTTTCGGTGTTGGAACTCCTTCTGAAGGATATTATTAATATGTTTCTACTTACAAACGAAATAAATACTTTATTTATTTAAACTTTAGACGCACTTTGAAAAGTAGAAACTGTATTTTTTTATTTTGTGTTACTTAACCTTGTTTTCTTGCGTTGACACCTTGAGTAAAATTTTATGTGTAGGTGCCCGAATCTTCCCAAGTATACACATACGCGTAAGTGCTTGACTTCGTTTTTTATACCACTGGGGTGGCAAACAAGCCAACGGTCCTCCTGATCGTAAGTGGTCACTGCAGCCTACATGGAAGCTTGTAACAGCAGGGTAATCATTTTAGCTTTGCCGACTTTTATCTAATAATAATCTCATAACTTCTTTCTTTAAGAACCCCATATTGTAGCTCTTTGAGAAAACCTTGGTAGGGAGATCATTCCACAGTCTTAGTTCGCGGAAGGAAGTTCTCTTTTATTCTTAGTTAAGTATTTATAAAGTTCATTCTTGGAAATTAAACATAGCAAGTTCTTCAATTAAAATTTTGGGTGGACAATAGATTAAAGCCAAGGATATTTATATTTATGCCAAGGATGGGTTAATGCTCCTGCGTTATATCCATTTCGGTATATTTTAGCCTATCTGACATTTCTATTTGGATAATTAAAAAATTAGATAAGTATAAGTTATAAGTTATAGTAATATGTTTCCGTCCTGTAACTGGAATTTTTTTTTAGGAAAGAGATGTAAAATATTCGTTAAAAATTACATAATAATACAGTCATTTGCTAAAGTGCATGCATAGTGTAAATGTTAAAATTGCGTGAAGCCATTCTATGAATCTCGCACTCACACATTAACAATATCAGAACTGTCAATAACATTAACCTTAAATCGACAAAATTAGGTTTAGTTTTCTTTATACTAACCAGTTTATTTAAACCGTTTAAATCTTTTGGTTTTTAACCTAACAAATTAATTAGGTGTAAACAGCAGTGTTGTTCTACATACGTATTGTTTATTTCGCATTAAATGATATCTGTCCGGTGGTGTAGTGGTAGTGTAAATAGACGCTGCGACTTCTTCCAGCGAGCCAAGAGTTCAAATCACGCTATTACCACATTTGAGTATTTTTGTTAGAAATAACTTTTTTTTTATTTTTTGACATCTAGTTCTCTCTGAAAAGGACCAGTTGGTATGAAAACTTTTTGTTTTGTTTGCAAGAATCAAAACACATGCAATCAAATAAAAATGGTTTTTATTAAAATTTTCTAAATCATAAATAATGTTTTTGATAAATGTCTCTTTTTTATATATATATATTTCCTATGGTTTTAGCTAAAGTATTCGTGTTCATAATGAAAAGAAAATTGAAACTTAACCATAAGAATAAAAAAAAAACAAGTCACCATTCATTTGGTAACGCTGCTATATTTTGAAAAACAACAATGTAAAAAAAATATGTTATGTCTTAAATATATTTAAATGTAAAAAAATATCTGTAAGAGAAATAGTACTTTATTTTTAGGGTTCCGTACCCAAAGGATTATTAGCGGAACCCTATTACTAAGGCTCCGGGAGTATCTCATGAACCGTGATACTTAGACAGTTGAAATTTTCACAGAAGATATATTTCTATTGCCGCTATAACGACAAATACTAAAAAATAGAATAAAATAAATACTCCCATAAGGGGGCTCTAATAAGGGGGCTCCCATACCACAAACATGATTTTTTTGGTCGATTTTGCTCGATATTGATAACGGCAACAGATAGACGCCTAAAATATTTACAAAATATTTAATTATATAGTTACTTTAAAAATAAATAATTAAATTAAAATAAAACAAAAATTTAAGGGGGGCTGCGATACAACAAACGTGATTTTTTGCCGTTTTTATAGATAATGGTATGGAAGTTTTAATTTAGGTTATTGTGACACTTGTTTAGGAGCAATAGTTGCTAATAGGGTTTTTGTTTCAAATAAAACCAGTTATCGGTAACAAACAGATGTTTGAGGTATTTTCAAGTTAAATTACATGTAATTGGCAATAATTTTATGTGAACTAATTTTATAACCGCATTTAAAAATTTAAAAACATAATTATGTATCAGAGAAAAAGCTTATTTTTGACTCGTTTTTGAAATTTTACGGTCAGAGTAAAATTTCAACTGAAATTATGGAATATAGCTAATTTCGGAAACCTGAAAAAAATGGAGAAACGCTATAGTCTTTGCTTCAGTTTTTGTATAGAAAATATAACAAAAATAAATTCATACAACTCAAAAAAATATTCAGGAACCTAAATTTATGTAAACTCGCGTTTCGGCCCCATATGGAGTTATTGCTGCAATTTCTTGGAGTGGTGCACCCGGATACCAGCTTGGCCATTTTGACTCGGTTGTGTAATGGGATGTGTTCTGAGGAATTGTGAATGTGTGTGAAAAATTATGTCCACGGTTACTATTTACCATCGCACCGCTCACCATCGGGAATCCATCCTCACACCTTGGAACCTAAATGGTCACGTACCGTACACGTGCTTAGGTTGTGGAATGAGCTGTCTAGGTTTTCTCTAAGAAATACATATGGGGTTAATTTAGGAGAAAAAGTTTTGCGAGGTATTTTCGACATGGATTGGAGTAACGAGAAGATTTTGGAATTTATTAGTAACTACGAGTCTGAGCCGATATTGTGGAACCCAGAAGATGTTGGCTACAAGAGAAAGACTTTCAACTGACGCAATAAAAGATAATTATTCGCTGCCATATAATACAGAGCGACCGCGTCCATTTTGTGTTTGGCGATTGAATATCGCGATAAATTTCACAACGCGCAGTGTGGCCAAACACCTTCGCCGCTGGCCGAAGGCGAAGTTTCTTCGCACAAATGTTATCGCGATGTGTGTGGCCTAGGCGTAAGACATGATTTCACATGTTGTGTGAATTGGCAACCATATTTATGCAAAATGTAAATATGCGTCTAGCTTGCATTGACCATTCTACATGATATACAAGTAGGCCAAAAAGTGGAACAGTAATGTGCATGCATTTCAGTTCAAGAGATTCTTTATTTTCCTGGATATGTTACTAAATAATTTTCTCACGGCTGTTAAAATTAGACAGCGGCTATAAATCATCATAAGGATAAAGTGAGCGACTGGAAAAGAACAAAATTCACACGGTTTTTGTGGGCCAGTGTATAAGGTCCCGAACTTCTCAGACAACACCGAAACCGAATTGTGTGTTGCATGAGATCACGTTCAATGTACTCATGAACTATTAAATATGTCTGAGATATGCTCAAAAGACGTGTGAGTGTCAGCAAAAATCTTTCACACGAGATGTGGACTGTTTTAGTAGACTAGGTAGAAAAAGCTACAGTTCAAATTCGAAATATCACCGCCTGTTTGTAGGTCATAAGAGCCAGAGGCGAAAACACTCGTAACGAATACTAAGTGTTTTTGCAAGTACATTTTGGGTATGGTACCAGATATCTTCGCCGATTAGGAGCCTTTTTTATACCAGTAAGGCGGCAAATATGCAGACAGCCTATGGACGCCTGCAACGTCAACCACTTAAAACTAATCACTTGGTTGAAGAATACCATCCTCTCAATCAATAAGCATGTCCAAGTACAAACTAAAAATTTGATATATTAAAAACTAAAAATACCGCCTCCAAAAACCCATTAAAAATAGTAAAAGTTACAGCAACAAGACGAATAATTAATAGAAAAGTTTAAAAAAAGAAAAAGAAGAATTTAATATTAATTAATAATTCAATAGAAAATTTTAAATTGGAAAACACTTAGCTCAATGTTCCATGTAAGTGCGTGCGTAAGGTTTATTTTTACTTATAATGCGTTATTGAAGCCGGTGTAAGTTTTTTAATGCATTGATAAACGGGAATATAATTATTATAAAGTCGAGGTAATGTAATGTAATGTAAACAGGTCCGTTTTTATTATTATGGATTTGTGAAGGATAAAATACTTTTTCTTTTCGCTTTAACCGAATAATAAATTAGCATTTGTGAGTTATTGCGATATGTGCAATAAAGTATCCTTTTGTCGTAAACTTCACGCGCGGCGTGGCAAATAGGCTTTTGTCGCACTTTCGGTATTGTGAAGAAATAAAACATTTTCGGTGTTGGAACTCCTTCTGAAGGATATTATTAATATGTTTCTACTTACAAACGAAATAAATACTTTATTTATTTAAACTTTAGACGCACTTTGAAAAGTAGAAACTGTATTTTTTTATTTTGTGTTACTTAACCTTGTTTTCTTGCGTTGACACCTTGAGTAAAATTTTATGTGTAGGTGCCCGAATCTTCCCAAGTATACACATACGCGTAAGTGCTTGACTTCGTTTTTTATACCACTGGGGTGGCAAACAAGCCAACGGTCCTCCTGATCGTAAGTGGTCACTGCAGCCTACATGGAAGCTTGTAACAGCAGGGTAATCATTTTAGCTTTGCCGACTTTTATCTAATAATAATCTCATAACTTCTTTCTTTAAGAACCCCATATTGTAGCTCTTTGAGAAAACCTTGGTAGGGAGATCATTCCACAGTCTTAGTTCGCGGAAGGAAGTTCTCTTTTATTCTTAGTTAAGTATTTATAAAGTTCATTCTTGGAAATTAAACATAGCAAGTTCTTCAATTAAAATTTTGGGTGGACAATAGATTAAAGCCAAGGATATTTATATTTATGCCAAGGATGGGTTAATGCTCCTGCGTTATATCCATTTCGGTATATTTTAGCCTATCTGACATTTCTATTTGGATAATTAAAAAATTAGATAAGTATAAGTTATAAGTTATAGTAATATGTTTCCGTCCTGTAACTGGAATTTTTTTTTAGGAAAGAGATGTAAAATATTCGTTAAAAATTACATAATAATACAGTCATTTGCTAAAGTGCATGCATAGTGTAAATGTTAAAATTGCGTGAAGCCATTCTATGAATCTCGCACTCACACATTAACAATATCAGAACTGTCAATAACATTAACCTTAAATCGACAAAATTAGGTTTAGTTTTCTTTATACTAACCAGTTTATTTAAACCGTTTAAATCTTTTGGTTTTTAACCTAACAAATTAATTAGGTGTAAACAGCAGTGTTGTTCTACATACGTATTGTTTATTTCGCATTAAATGATATCTGTCCGGTGGTGTAGTGGTAGTGTAAATAGACGCTGCGACTTCTTCCAGCGAGCCAAGAGTTCAAATCACGCTATTACCACATTTGAGTATTTTTGTTAGAAATAACTTTTTTTTTATTTTTTGACATCTAGTTCTCTCTGAAAAGGACCAGTTGGTATGAGAACTTTTTGTTTTGTTTGCAAGAATCAAAACACATGCAATCAAATAAAAATGGTTTTTATTAAAATTTTCTAAATCATAAATAATGTTTTTGATAAATGTCTCTTTTTTATATATATATATTTCCTATGGTTTTAGCTTAAGTATTCGTGTTCATAATGAAAAGAAAATTGAAACTTAACCATAAGAATAAAAAAAAAACAAGTCACCATTCATTTGGTAACGCTGCTATATTTTGAAAAACAACAATGTAAAAAAAATATGTTATGTCTTAAATATATTTAAATGTAAAAAAATATCTGTAAGAGAAATAGTACTTTATTTTTAGGGTTCCGTACCCAAAGGATTATTAGCGGAACCCTATTACTAAGGCTCCGGGAGTATCTCATGAACCGTGATACTTAGACAGTTGAAATTTTCACAGAAGATATATTTCTATTGCCGCTATAACGACAAATACTAAAAAATAGAATAAAATAAATACTCCCATAAGGGGGCTCTAATAAGGGGGCTCCCATACCACAAACATGATTTTTTTGGTCGATTTTGCTCGATATTGATAACGGCAACAGATAGACGCCTAAAATATTTACAAAATATTTAATTATATAGTTACTTTAAAAATAAATAATTAAATTAAAATAAAACAAAAATTTAAGGGGGGCTGCGATACAACAAACGTGATTTTTTGCCGTTTTTATAGATAATGGTATGGAACCCTTCGTGCGCGAGTCCGACTCGCACTTGGCCGATTTTTTAGTATTTAATATAACCTCCATTATTTTGAATCACAGCAAGCAAGCGCCGCCGCATAGATCCGACTATATTAGAACAGATATCTGTTCCTCTAATATTATTCCAAATTTTTAAACAGTGAGCCTCTAATGACTCTAACTCTCACTTCTACGTAATGTGAAGCTCTAGCGCGCCCTGTTATCGAGATTAATTTACCAGGACCAACCGCAGTCATCCACCCTCACATATTTATTGATATCCGTCCAGATTCCATATTTGGGACAACATTGTGTTCTGCATAACGAGTTCTATTTCTGCGCACCAAATGAAGCCTCACGTTTTCAGATGATACGAACGACTTCTCATCGGTGAATAATGTGTGCTCCCAGTCAAAATCTAAATACTGCCTTGCGAACAACAATCTATTTTGTTTATGGGTATTAGTTAAATAAGGTTTTAAACTGGCTTTCTATGATGCAATCCTTCAATTAGCAGAGCTCGACGAGCTGTGTGTGAAGATGTATGAATCATGTGTCCAAACACAGAAGTCGGTATGAAACCATTGTTCTCTTATTGTTCCAACATGAATCTTCTTTTAGTCGCATCAATGTGCCGCGGGCGTCCACTTCGAGGTTGAGTTGATAAACTGCCCTCCTCTTGGTTGCGCGAGATCCAACGCTTTACGGTAATCCACTAAAACCCTAATAGCCAGATTAAAATAAACATTTTTCAAACTACTGAAATTATATTTTAATTTTTTTTTAGAAATTTACTTACAAAAAAGTGTGGTATTAAAAAATTATGATATAACATTAACATCAAATAAAATACTTACGGTAAAACCAGTCTCATTGCAAATTTGAGATATATTGTAACTCATATTATTATGAAGTTATATAATACGCATCCTTCTTGAATATTAATATTGGCCTGCATATTATTTTTAGCAAAGAAATTTAATAAAAACACAAAACAACCTTATCAACACAAGCACCTTCAGTAACAAAAACAAAAAAGTAAAAAAAACACATTCACAGCGACAAAATGGCTGCCTAAGTAATTACCGCATCTTACTTAATAGCTAAATGAAAACACTAAACAAACTTGTCAGCTCATAACCCCAGAAACAAATCGGCAACGAACGAGAAACATTAAATGTCTACCTACGTAGAACTTAATAGCTATTAGAAAATTAACTAAGCTGATTAACTAAACAAAATATTCATAACTCGTAAAATGTATCAAAAACGAAAAGAAAGGCATAAGGTGAGATTCGAATCCACAACCACTAAGTACTCGTATTAATATCTAATACGTCTATCCACTAAGTTACGGATACGATAATTTTCTTAGTGAAATTATTATATACAATATTAAATGAAACTAATATTACTCAGGTTCTACAAGACATATTACTTGATTTCTTTAAGTGTGTGAGTGACTACGCCTCGCTGCCATTCTATTTTGTTTTGAAACTCTATATGCAGTTCTGCAACTGACCGTACATTATATTCCCTGCAAATGAGCTTGGCTGCTCATTAGAAGAGTTTGTGGGTTGCAGCTTGCAGTTTGAGCCGAAGTCGAGGGCGTAATTCAGCCAAATATGTATTGAGCAGAGCTAACAAGTGTCATGCGCTTGTTTCCAACACACTTGAAGGAGATTACATTATAAATAAATATTTTTGGACATTACACACAGCGCTGTCTGGCCCCAAAGTAAGCAAAGCTTGTGTTTTGGATACTGGACAACGGATACAAATACATTTTTTTTTCTTGTAAATACACACATATCATACATAAATACACCCATACTCAAGACAGTAACAAATGTTTATTTTATGACATAAGTGTTTGTCTAGTGCGGGAATCGAACCCACACCCTCTGCACAGTAGCTGGCCACACTACAAACTGGGCTGCGATGGAGTCAAGTCAAATTCTTATATTATTGTTAAAATATTATAAAAAGTTGATACACGTTAATAATTTATATTTATTCCTCCAAAAAAGCTTTGTTCATATGCGTAATTTCTGCTTGCCAAAAAAAAGGTAAGTAAAAGACACTTGTGTATAATGAACGCTATTAGAAACTTGAAAACGGAGCAGTCAAAGCTGCTTTATGAGCAAGTATGTTGAAAAAATGTAATATCTTTACAAAATACGACTAAGAGTAAGTTTAGTCAATATTTCGTCCTGAACGTAATAAACAGACAAAAATAAATGCTCTATGTGACTTACACTAAGCTTACATAACATGTCAGAAACGTTGAAAAGGCGTTTCCCGGAAAAGAGTAACTCATAAAGAGGCTTGTAAATTGTTTTGTGGGACGCGACAAGTAATGAACGAGAGTGTTCTTTGTGTACGACTCTTGATTTACAAGGTCTAATCAGAAATAAAATAAAAGAAATAATAAAATAAAATAAAAAAATATAAAACATACATACATGGAGATAACCGTACGTACAAAGTAATAATCTTTCTTCGTTTGAGACTCCCTCAAGGTTTAAATCTTCGAAAAAAATATATCATTGAGAGGCCATATCTATGGCTACATCAGTGTAGATAAATATTTTTTCATGGCAAGAACCTCGAGGTAGGACTTGAACGTGCAACAATTCTTACAGTCCGTGTTATGTACTTCTTACCATGTCTTTCTTTTGCTAAAAGTACTAGTGATTTGATCTTGTAAAAGATTCGGCAACGGCCATTGTTAAGTTTTAGGAACCCTTAATCAATTTTATTGACATAGAACCAATCACAACGAATCGTGGTGATAACACGATGGTAAATTCAAACCATATGACCCACAAAATCTGGTTTATTTAAACGGGTTAACTTTTTTAAGAAAAGTTAATAAACATAGAGGCATCTGAGTTTCGGAACTAAAAGGAAAAATAACACGACACGATATCCTTAAGGTGCTGAGAGCAACAATAAAGGTTTATTGCCATGTTATTTTGGAATATTCAGCTAAGAGAGCAACGTAGCGGTCCTCCTCTTACACCGAAAAGGTCGGTATATAAAGTGTATAAGGCATGGGTAAAATTTTCCTATTATCTTTAAAAAAAAATAAAGTTTTAGAAGTTTCTAGCATGCAACAAATTACACAGATATGACCAGATTATTCTGCAGACTAAGGAATGAAGGTAATTGGATTCAGAAACGGTCTTTAACATCTACTAGGCTTTGTCAGTCTCTACTTCAGTGACATCACGTTGACTATTGCTATATCGCAGTGTAAAAGCGTTTTTATAACAAATTAACAATGCCCGATTACAGGCCAGTAACACGAAGACGTTGTGGTAACGTTTTACCTTGTAGTAGGAGAGCTGGCACGCATTTTTGGGTAGGTATTTGAGGCAAGCTGAAAACTTGTCCTATAACTTTTCAGACACACCCCAACACGGAACTGCAGACCTGGCTGGCGGGTAGCGGGTCTAAACCAACCCCTAAATTTTTGATTTTTTTTTTTTTTTTAACTTAAAAATATATTTGAGGCAAGCTGAAATTTTGATATGTTGTAGTTTAATGTTTATACAATACAAAAAAAAAAGACAGGCGATTCTGTCGGGTCTTTAGCACTGCCAGGCGTGTGCAAAAATATTTTGCAAAAAATTCGAAAAAATGTATTTGAGGCAACTTGAAATTTTGACCGAATATTATTTACAATTAAAAAATAATATTCCCAAAAAGACAGGCGATTTCGTCGGGTCCTTCTACCTGCCAGGTGATCAAATACATTTTGTATAGGTGCGAGTGCGTAGCGAGAAAAAAAATAATTTTCGTAAAACTTTTTTATTAAATTTTTTTGCATGGAATTAATATTTTTGCCACTTAACTGGAAATTAAAGAAATTTTCAAATCATTCAGAAATTGATTAATTTTTTATTATTAAAATTGATAATGCCTAACGTGTTAAAAAAGTTTATAAATAACAAAAATATAATTTTAAAAAAGTAGATGTATGAACATAAAATAATATTACAACAACAGATTTATAATAAATATAAAAATACAAAATTTATTTAATTTGCTTTAAGGACTTATTATTAATCATCGTCTGTCGATGCTTCATCATCGGAACAATCAGAATCTGTTTCTAATTCATCTATATCAGGTTCGGCTACCTCTTCATAATCTGCAAAAAGAAATATATTTGGGTTTATTTAATTTATCATAGAAATTCGAATGCAGCAGTTATTGAAGAAAAATTATGTGTACGCACCTGCAGTAACATTTGCAATATTATTTTCTTTATTTTTTGCACAAATGACAGTTTCAAATACTGATAGCGGTATACAATCGCCGTCGAACCAGTGAAAATCTAGTTTTTCCTCATGAAGAGTCCATCCGTTTCTCTCCGGTGACAAAGAGGTGGGGAACCGTAAGTACGCATTTCTCCAAATACTTGTGATGTATTGGGTCCTTAAAAGATGTTGTAATACTTCAGCTTTTGACGGAGGTAACATAGAAGGATCACCATTTCGCAACGTTTTAATGAAAGGTTCATCTTTATTGACGGCTTTGTAAATTTCACAAAATTTTTGAAATCGTGCTGTGTTATATATTTGATATATTTTTACATTTATAAATTTCGCAAATGAATTCTTCTAAAATGTGGAAAATTTCATCACGCAAACCGGTGATATGTGCAGCTCCAAGATCTGTCAATGCTTGTTGATAACGTTGATTTTTTATTAATATTTGATACGGTCTTATTTTGCCTTCACGTGACCTCGCCGGAGCCAATAGTATCGCAGCGAGCAAAGACGAAGACAGCTGCCGATAAACGCTCTCTCTCACACTACAGCTTGTGAATAGTGCTACGCACTCGCACCTATACAAAATGTATTTGATCACCTGGCAGGTAGAAGGACCCGACGAAATCGCCTGTCTTTTTGGGAATATTATTTTTTAATTGTAAATAATATTCGGTCAAAATTTCAAGTTGCCTCAAATACATTTTTTCGAATTTTTTGCAAAATATTTTTGCACACGCCTGGCAGTGCTAAAGACCCGACAGAATCGCCTGTCTTTTTTTTTTTGTATTGTATATACATTAAACTACAAAATTTCAGCTTGCCTCAAATATATTTTTTAGTTAAAAAAAAAAAAAATTCAAAAATTTAGGGGTTGGTTTAGACCCGCTACCCGCCAGCCAGGTCTGCAGTTCCGTGTTGGGGTGTGTCTGAAAAGTTATAGGACAAGTTTTCAGCTTGCCTCAAATACCTACCCAAAAATGCGTGCCAGCTCTTGGACTATTGGGAATTGTGATCTCCCTGACACCATCTATTTTGTATGAACCATTGAAATGATGCTTATTCATTTTTTCTTCTTTCTTTTCTTGTAATCGAGTGGAGCCATTACGTAAGAGACGGTAGAAAATTGATACTCTACGATTTGCTATATTTATAGAAAAGGCGAAAATCATGTTAAAAATGTTACGTTAGAAATCCTCTTGTTCGAAATGCTATTAATAATGAATATTATTAAATATTTTTTTTTTTCTGAAAAGAAATATACATGGTGTAATACGGTGACAGGTGAAACAGCAAAATGTTCCAATTGTTCACTGGACACAAAGGAATCATGACAAAAAGGTCGCCGATTAGATGGAAAAACTTTTAGCGATAAGACGCTGAGAATGTTCTCTTGGGAACTTACCTTTACTCTGCACTAACTGGAAACAGATTTTTGCTGAGAGACATAACAAAAATATTTTTGGGTTGGCAACAAAGTGTTGATAGCGGGTACAATATCTTTTTGTTTTTCTGATACACTTTGTTAAAATAGGAACGTTTTATTTTTGAATATTATTTTTCTAAGTACAACTTGGTACAAGTATATAATAACTTATGACAACTTAAAATTTATAGCGTTTTCTTATATTCTTATATTCTTTATTGTACAATACAACACATATAAAGGTTACTGAGTAAGAGATACAGAATGTACTATTAATTTGTTTTAATATTTTTAAAGAAATAAAAATATTATTATAAAATATATTAGTTTTAATGCTAATAAATAAGGGATTTGTATTGTATATTTACTGTGATAATAATATTTTAGTTAATAAGTATATTGGTTTTTGTACCATAAAATATGGTAAGATATAGTTTAAATTATAGACATAAGCAAATTTTCGGTTTGTACATAATTTAATGTTTTAGCCATGTCGTGACTTTTTTTTACATTCTATATAATTGGTCTCGTAGATTTTAATTTCTTTATTTATTTTATTATACATGGTAATTGATTGGCAGTAAAATTGTTTAGAGGCAAATGTTGTTTTTGTTTTAATGTTTCTAACTACTATCGAGTGATTACGCTTATTTCGAGTAGTTTGTTTAAGTTTATAAGTTTTATGTACTTTTAGGATACACCGTAATATATACAACTGTATTAAGGAAAAGAGGTTTGCGTCTTTATATAATTTCGAAGTACTATATAGTTTTTTTTTCTTAAGCATTATTTTTAATATGTTTCTTTGGGTACGTTCTATACTTTAGAATTTTGTCTTAAAAGTTCCACCCCATATTACAATGCAATATAAGATGATTGATTGGACAAGAGTCGTATAAATATATTTAATTAGTTTTGTGTCGGCTATGTTTCGCAGATGTTTGAATATCCGAATTAGTTTTCTGTATCGGTTTGCGACTGAGTTTAATTGTGGATAACATTAAAGATTTTTGTCCAGAATAACACCTAGATATTTTATTTTCACATCTGTCAATTTTTATACAGTTACACATTATAGGGTTAGTTATGTCACATTTATGGGAAGTAAGCGTTGATCCTGGGTCCGGCTGCAAGGAATCTCGTATGAAATCAGTAATATAGTTAGTTTTGGTTAAGTTAAGGGAAAGTTGATTGGTCTGAAATCATTTAATAACTGTTTGGAGCCCTAATTCAGCTTGGGAAAAAGTTTTATTCGAAGAGTTTCCATGAAATATCAGTGCAGTATCATCTGCGTAAGAGTAAATTCCATTATTAAGTCATAGGTCAATATCAAGTCAAGTCGTTAATATAAATAAGAAAGAGTGTAGGCCCAAGGACACTCCCCTGCGGAATTCCGTAGTTGGTTGTAAATTCATCAGTACTATGTGTGTTCCAGTCAATTTTAACGTTGTGCGTCCGGTCATGTAGGTAGTCTGTGAGTAATGTGAGAAATGTGCCTCTTATACCATTTTTTTCCCGTTTCTGTAATAGAATTGGAACGTAAACAGTATCGAACGCATTTTGTAAATCTAAAAATATACACAAAGTTTTTTGCTTATGATCCATAAATTTTGCTACGTCTTGTTGTTAGATCTTGAATGGCTTCTTCTGTGCTAACACCTTCACGAAAACCATATTGGAATTTGGAAAGTATATTGAAGGTGTTTAAGTATGATACAAGTCGTTTATTTATTACTTTTTCCAATATTTTTGAAATTACTGGGAGCACTGAAATTGGTATGTAGTTAAGGTAAGTTTTATGTGCTGGTATTTCAAAAACTGAGGTAGTATGCGATCTAAGAGGTCTGTCCCTAGGAAATAGAAAATTAAAGCGATCTCTAAGATACAGAGGGGAGGAAGAAGTGTTACGGATATTATAAACACAGCAAAGTATGTGCATATTACGCCGAAGTCGGAAAGGAAGCCATTTTATCTATATTAACTTTGGTTTTAAATGGAAGAAAATTATGTAAGCGTTTGAGGGAATGAAAACTAAATGTACCTTTCGACTAATGTCGTGGATATGGTAAGACCAGGATTAGTGGCTATCAAAGGTCATCCCTAGATTTTTCACTACATCTGTATAAATAATAGGTACATTATCATAAACTATTTGAGGAATAATATAGTGAGAGATAAGATTACACATGTACCTACTACCAATAATAATTGCCTGCGATTTTACTGGATTACCCACTAGTCCAAAAGATTTAGCCCACTCAGAAATTTTTTTCAGGTCACTATTTATACTGTCTACAGCAGCGTTTATATATTTTACTGCAAAATGACGATATATCTGCAAATCATCTGCATACAAATGGTAGTTTGAGTTTATAATAGGAGTAATTGCATTAATAAATACAGCAAACAAAAGAGGAGAGAGAACGCCACCTTGTGGGACACCGGCAGTCAAGTCAAGAAGTTGATTAAGGTGTAAGTAATAAGACAATTGTTTACTGACGATATTCTCAAATACCTTCGATAGAAAAGGTTAAATGGATATCGGTCTGAAATTAGTGCAAGAAACAGGATTTGATATTTTTGGCAGTGGTACAACAAATGCCTTTTTCCAAGAGAAAGGAAATTTGCAAGCTTTTAATGAAAAATTTAAAATGTGAGTTAAAATGGGTGCAATAAATTCTAAAATAGGAGTAAGCATTTGTAGGCATAAATTTTCACAACCTACATCCTTAGAAGATATCGAAAGAAACCTTTTTTTACATCATGCTCGGTGATCTCTTTGAAAATAAACGGACTAGACTTAGGTGCGGGCTGTGCTGAAAGCTGATCTAGTGTACTATTCTTAATCTTACCATCTAAAGAAACAGGAGAGGCTGAGAAATGCTTATTCAGAACATTAATATCAAATTCAAAGTTATTGTTTAATACAGTGTTACTTGCTGTGTGTGTTTTGACTACGTTTTTTGTAAATATGTCGTAATCTTTTGCTTCTATTACTAGAGAAATATCTCTGTGAATGTATACGTATGTATTATGGGTGTGTGCAATAATGTCACGTTTTTTGATTATACTTTTTTTTGTCATCTAGTTTTGGTCCCCCCAATGGATGTCAAAGTTATTACAAATGTCAATAGTTCAGGCGAACATTTTATAATATAAATAATCGTAGTTAAATATTCGTAGTCGCTTATTTTATTTACGTATTGAGCATCAAAACACAGAAAATCAAATCACAAAGTTCACTTAAATTTCATAACAAAGGTGAAAAATGGTAAATAAAACGTATATTTAAATAATTTATATTTTATCATTTGATATGAAATATAATATATCCGTTTTTTGATGACAATTAAAACCAAAAATCACGTAGTGTTTAGATTCATAAAGCTAGTGGTCAAAATAAAAAAAACAGCCAAGTGCGAGTTGGACTCGCGCACCGAGGGTTCCGTACCTACCATCATATACGTTATTTACAAACACAAAAAAATTTTTGCCGCTGAGCGGTCACCCATCCAAGTACTGACCAAGGCCGACGTTGCTTAACTTTGAATATCGCTTCCAATAAACAAATGTGTTACTGATTCTCCTAATGATAAGCTAGATGGCACTGTACCGGTAATTTAAAATCTCACACTTGGCCGGTTTTTATTATTTATTGTTATACTTTAGAGTTCACACTATTTTCACTGCAAGTTTGAAGTTTGTATAGAATTATGATTTAACGATAGAGCTAAAACAACAAAAATGTGTTTCTTGTATTGGAACCCCCTTCAAATTGTAACTTTTTTTTTTTAGATAATCCCCATTATAACACATATTCTGTGAAAAACTCAGGCTTCTACCTATTTCGGTCTAAAAGATTTCGGACAGACGAATAGACAGACAGCGTAGTCTTAGTAATAGTGCTCCGTTGACACCCTCTGGGTATAGAACCCTAACTACAAAAAGGCTTTAACCCAGACCCTCGTAGTATGATTCACTCGTATCCACAATAGCAATGCTATCGAGATCGATCGAGATATTGCAAGACAGTATCATTAATTAGGTGTATATTGGATTTTTTTGAGTTTTGAGTCAACAGTTTTGAGCAACATACAAATGAAATACAAACGTATTTTTACCACAAGTATTAACCACACACTTCAGTGATATCTGATTTTATGATAAGACTGGATTTTTGATCGTGGCTGAACGTTAGTATTTTTTTTTTAATTTTTATATCTTATAAATTAATAAACCGTATTACTTCTTTTTCGCAATCAATTCGCATTCTCCCGCAATCGAACTGAAAATCTTCGTTCATTTGTTTAATGAATTGCTTGTGCGGTCGTTGCTACTAAACCAGATTTATTTTGTTTGGTCTAAGAAAGTATTTAAATACCATATTATAATTTATTCCAGATATAAAATTAATTTAAATTTAAATTCAAATTCAAATTGTTTATTGATCACAATGGTCAAACAATTTTAGTCAATAAGGTCAGGACTCAAAGTAAAATAGACAGGCAACATAAAGAAAACACAATTTATAAAATGGCTTTAAGTACAGAAAATAAAGAGAGCATACTCATTATTATTCTTAAAGGTCTAAAATACACACACATTTCTTGTACAAGGAAAATTTTAGACAATTCTGATCCGGCATGTTTACACGGCTTTTCTTGTACTCCGGAAACATGTAACACATAAAGAGGCGTGTGAATTGTTTTGTGTGACGGCCCGTGATGCGCGTAACGAACGAGTGTGTTCTCTTTGTAGGAGACTTAATTTACAAAGTACAATAGGATTAGCTTGTTTGTAAAACTAAATTAAATAAGTCATTGAACTTTATTGACGCCTAAATCAAACTCAGTGTTGCAGTGGCTCTACAAACTACCTAAAATTGAAAAGTCAGGTTTTTTTGTAGCATGATAGTACCTAGTCTTGGTTCAATTAAAAACTTGTATTTTTGCAAAATAAAAATGATTTGTATTGCAAGTGAGAATCCATAAACCATACACAGTGCTCTCTCGTTAACTATTAAACATAAAAACATTCTTTATATTTGTAACAATTGGGAATCATAAATAACTGTCATTATTTACCTATACTTTAAATATGAATCATTTGTGTGATATGTATAAAATATCAAAATATACCGCATAAAACATGCCACATTATCCTAATATATTCCCTTATGGTCTGTTGGTTCCACTGATAGGTTCCACTAGTGGGTTCAGTAAGATATTCAACTACCTAATTGTGGTTACACTTCTCAATATGGGTGGAATAAGGTTTTGTGAATGCTGTGGGATTCCTTATTGTTGTAGAGACACTGGCCGTTTAACGTAAGAACCTGATGATAAATATGAAAATTTAAAAACTATTAAACGAAGATTTGCGCAAAAATAGAAAATAAAATTGAAAATAGAACCAAAGAATATAACAACGTTTTATTTTTCAGAAAAACGCCACAGAAGGTAATGGCGTGTTGCATTAAATTTAATTGCTACGACCTTTCATTGCGCTCGCTGCACTGTGAACTGCACTTGCTATAATGACATCATTATAGAAATACTACGAAATGAGAAATGGCACGAAAATTACTGGCGGATTTTCTCCTATGTTATTTGCAAAACATATAAATGTTAAATAATTTAGCTTTATGATAATGTTTTATCGTAATTTATACTTAAACTATGCTTTAATTGGTGTACTACACTCGTACCTACATGTACCTACCATATCTGACGAGACTTAGGCGCAGCTTAATAGTCGTTGCCAAGTAATGTCCTAAGTAATACTTCTGAAAGTCTTACTTAGAGAATTCTTCACAATACTTACTATTGTTATTAGTCATATTTACCAAATTCTCAAAAACAGAAATCTATTTATGATAGCCATAGAAGAAAACGACGGGACGACCGACAACGTCACTTCCGTGTGAGCTAACTTGGTTAATGATCGATGCCCGAGAGCGACACCAGCAAGTGGCGCTGCTGTGCTGCGACTTGTCCAAGGCATTTGACGTTGCCCTGCTTGCGATTAAGTTGAGACACTATGGGATACATAACGAAGCACTGTCCCTGTTAACCGAGCTATCGATACCGATCGCAAAAATCAATCGCAAAGATCGCAGGTAACGGTGGATAGATACAATCCGATCCTGGGGTGACCGCGATGGGTGTAGCGCAAGGTTCATCAGTGTGTAACATTGTGTTTTCACTTTTACTGAACGATTTACCTCAGTCTATACAGGGTGCAGTAATTTTAACGTACCCTGATGACGTGACAGCCGTGGTGTGCCCCTTGTCAGCAAGAGCTAACACAGCAATTGAATGATATGGCGACACGATTATCCAAATGGTTCGTGCAAAATGGACTTGCTTTGAATCTGAATAAGACCCACTTCATACAGTTCAATTTATCTGGGCGTGCGCCTGATTCCTTTCTGGACTTCGAAATTGACAGGGGATTGACTTGGCGATGGCATATTAATAAACTATGCTAAAAACTAGGCAGCGCCTGCTTCACCCTTAATCGTCTGTCGAGTGTGGTATCCAATACTTTCATATTAGGTATACAAATAATATATTTTTTCGTGTGGACAGTAACAGCGATTTGTCTTTTTTATATAATTCCGTGCCATATTGCCTGAAAATATAGAAAAACATAGTTCAGTTACATAAAAATTAGTGCAGAGTGGGGAAAATTAATACATATGAATCTAACCCTATTCGTATCGTATGAAAGAACCCCACACGGAATATTTGAGGTTAAGTTTTAATATTTTAAATATGTCAGCTTCTTTCAAATAGCACTTTGTCATCTCAGACGGAAGACGTCAACTGTTAGACGTGGGACTTCCCATTTGCCTCAAAAATAGCCGGTTTTGAGCCGCCTACTGTCATGGGCTCCCGGCAAATCAAACAAATGTTGGACTGACCTAACTGGACTACTTGCCCTAGGTATGTGTTATTGTCAACAACTTCGATAAATGCATTTCCAACACCAACCGATAAGGGCGCGACATGCACATTAATTAATGTAAACTTTACTTATCTGAACAGAACATCAAGTGACGTGAATTTTAGTACGTTGGAATGCCATGTCGATGGTCCTGGGTTTGATTTGTAGTAGAAAGAACTAATAATGTTACAATTTGTGAATAGTAAAGTTGTCTCGACGATAGTTTGTGCTTGCTAGGTACGGCAGATAGGCTTACCACCTGGCACGTTTGTGGAACGGACCTGGATTAACATGGATGTTTCGACCATGTTTTTTCTGTTTACTGTGGTACATAATGACTCCACCACCATCCTTTTGAATATAAGTTTCGTAATGGTTTATTTTCCCATTAAATGTAAATAGCACATTCTCGACTATATTAAAAGAGAAAAATAAAGTTAATCTTTTTTGGTAAGAAAATTGCAAAATAAAGTCCATGTTATTATAATAATCGTTTCATGTACTGAAAACATTTAAAAGGAAAAGCTAATATATCCCTCTAATATTCTTTTGTCAGCAAAATATTAATAGGAAATAAGTAAAAAAATGTTGCCAAAGGAAAACTTTTTATCATCAAGATAGTAAAATGCTTCGTGAAATGTGCCGTGAAAATGGAAGGAGCTTTGTAGGGATCGCGCTTAACGGAGCGGCGAGTTATATATTCTCATCCAGTACCTCCAATATTCTTATTGTGCTTAAAAACGCCCAATAAGCTAAAAAGGCGAGTGCGAATCGGACACATTTCATTTTTTTTTGGTGTAAGCATTTTTTTGCTCATCCCTTCAATTCGAGTGTCGATTTTTTTATTAAATTGTGTACAAGAAATCACGGAGAATAAAGTGATCACACGTTCTAAAATTTTAAATTCGAAAATTTAAAAATAATTCACAACTTGTAGCAGAAATATTATGACTCACGAAAGGTCTCTGGTTTGCAGGATATAGTTAGCTAGGTTCTGTCCGTGGTTCTACTTGCCCTAAATTTGGTGTAGGATTTCAACGGCACCTCCTAAATTATACAACCAAACTGAGTCACACTACGTTATACTTTGTTGAGATCTTTTTACCAGGTAAATATGATATATATATGTATATATATATATATATTGCAGCATTAAATAGTCTTTTTAAATATATCTTTGGTTTTATAAAATGTTTACTTATAAAGTTTTAAATCAAACTTTAAGTTATAAAAAAATTAAAATTGTGATTTCCCAAAAACTACATTTTTTGAGTTATGACTCGCTTATTGCCGATGCCGATGCCAAAAATCGTGTGAAGATGCAAGATGAAGATAAAAAGTAGCCTATGTACTATTCCAGGACCTAACCTATATGTTTTCCAAGTTTTATTCCGAGCCGTCCAGTGGTTGAAGCATGATTGAGTAACAAACATCCATCCAGACATACAAACTTTCACATTTATAATATAAGTAGGATGTTGTCGGTGCATCTTTTATTCACCTCAATATTTTCACGTCCAGTAATCTAAAGGATTTTGTCACACACATGAACATCCATTCTCTGGGCTAAAGTTTTTAACGATAAAAAAATTGCTACAACCCATTTCAGTCAAGTTGTACGGTTTTCCATTTTTCTTAGCTGACCTTATTACTTCAGCGTACTGACTGGGTACGTAAATTGGTCCAGATTTCAACCTCCTCTGTATCTGGTTTTCAATAGTAGCATGCACAGTGTCACCTTCGTTCTGCGTGTGTCCAGGTATTAAAATTGGCTTTCCCTTTATGCTAAAAATAACATTCGTTCCTATCAGTACCCAATTCTGAAATCGTTAAGTTTAAATTATTAAATTTTGACTTCCCACGAGGTAGATGTAAGACAGCTTGTAAGTCGTGTACAGCAACTACGTTATCTGGAACGATATTACCTTTATCAAGTTCATTTTGCCTTCTAGATTCTTCTTTCTCTTCTAAAGTTTTAAATATTTCTGCTTCAAGTTTTCTTTAGCACTTCCTTCGGCATTTTCATAACTTACACAAAGATCACAACGGTGCGAATGACACGGTCTATAATGCCTAATGAAGCCTTAAAAAAAGTATTTTTACATTAGTTTCTTCATTTATTAAAGAATTATTGCTAATTTTAAGAACAATGAAATCATTGGAGTCTGATTGTTTTCTACTTTCGAGAGATACTGCGATTGGCAAAGATGACATACGGGCTGTCGAATTTGTTGTTAACTTTAACGTTTTTGAACTAGAGGTACTGGAACTCGAACCAGAAGAAGCACTAGATCTGAGGACGAGCTCGAGCTATAAGACGAGCTTGAAGAAGACGAATCAGAGTCATAATTAGTATCCGGATACGATGGATTTATGGTTGGTACAGAATTTAAATTAGGTGCAGACAAATCGTAATTTAAAACGGGATTATTAATATTGCGCAACACTAAATTCATTTCTTGTTAATTAATAACTTGTTTCTTGAATTTAGTTTCATTTTAACCTAATAATAAAATAAAAATTTGTCCTTACATAATTTACAAACAATTTATAAACCGGAAATAGAGACACATAATTAAATTATACTTAACTAAAGCCGTATCTTATTCGGTAGTAAAGTTATATTACATACAATAACACGATCTTAATCAAAACTATAGCAAGAAAAGCGTCATTATATAGATTGTGACTGTTTTATTCTCTTATTTTAAAATACTTAGTAAGAATTACTTAGTAATATGTTTTTTTGCCAAAATTATAATAAATTTATGGTAGTTAATTACAGCAATAGGGTATTTAGACAGGTTATGACGATCCTACACCTAAAAGTTGCACGTCCGCTCTGTATTAACTTTGATGTGACACTATTGGCGCGGCAAGAGGTCGGCAACTGGCTCAGAAAAAAAGAGTATTTCATGCTATCTCTTGGCGAAGAGGCGCACTACAATTATGTCGTTTTTTTAGCAGATAAAGTTTGTCATCGCCTATCTCATGGCATACCTATCTTTATTTTTTATTTTTACGTGTTGTGACACTTTTGTTGCCGATGTGTGAATAGTTTTTGCATCTTAAAAAAATAGAGGAAAAAGGGATTTATAAGAGATATCTTTGTCTCAACTCTGTCTGACAGATGACGTCGCTGCTGGTTTCATTCGTTTTTTTCGTGTGTACCGTCTGACACGTATATTCAATTAAAATCTGTATATTTCTTAGCTTAAATATATAATGAGTTCCAAATAGGGAAAAGAACTCCTAAGAAAACAGCTGACGAGATTAAGAGAAAAATTAAGCGACTGGAAAAGGAATTCGAGTACCTACTTATCGAAATTTGTCACCTTTGAACCGGCAAGTTGGTAGGATATAAAATTGTATTTCTTCGTCTTCTTGACTAATTGGAATTGAGAGAATTGTTAATACTATGTACATAATATGTTGTGAAGTAATATTACGCGCCTTGGTGGAGACGTGACACACAAATATCATCGGAAAAATTGTGGTTATAGTTGCTTACCCACTTTCCTAATAATAATTTAGGTACTTACGTGGCAAAGGCCACCAATTAGTGGGTTACTTGGATGACATCTGGTGTACAGCAAACAGTTTCAATTCATGTTCCAATACAATAAAAATTGTTACTAACTTTTAGTTATGAGGTGCAGAGTCATGCACAGTGGATGTAGTCACATGTATATTCATTGTTGTTAAGATATATTAAACACATTCAGTTTATAATTACGACTTTTATTTTTCAGCGTTAAACTATTAACAAATTACTGTAGTCGTAGTAACCTACTAACATATCATAGACAATAAAATATGTACATATGAAACCTCATTCTAACACTCCCCCTCACGAGGACCTTGGGGTCAGAGTGAATAGCTTCTTTTGTAGCTTCTGTCATAGCCATATAAGCCTCGACTGTGGATAATGCAACAAATCGTTGTTTCTTTGTTTCATAGCTAATTATTCTGCCGCCGTATTTGAATATGTACCCTGAGTATGAGCGCCTGTCAATGGTGCATGCGGCCCAATCTGCATCGGCCATACCCACCAATGCTGTTCCAGTTTTCTTGTACCTAATTGTCTTTAGTTCCTTTTAGGTAGCGTATAACTCTTTTTGCAGCTAACCAGTGGTCTTTACCATAACAAGTGTTGTATTGGCTCAAATAGTTTACTGCAAACGTGATATCTGGTCTCGTTGCTACGGCCAAATACATCAAGGAACCAATGAGCATTTGGTAGGGGTAGTCTTTCTCATCTTCCTTTTCGTTATTTTCTCACTTCAGCGCTAGTTCCATAGGAGTGGATACTGGGTTACAGTCCTCCATCTTAATTTTTTTTTTTCAAAGTATTAATGTAGTTCTTCTGTGATAACATCATCGCTCCCCCTGCGTAATAAAATTGTATACCCAAACAATGATGAAGAGCACCCATGTGTCTCAATTCGAATGCTTCTTGCAACTTAAACTTGACTTAATAAATTAAGTCATCAACATACACATTTATCAATAGCTTTTTCCTACTTTATCAAGGATATACAAGCATGGGTCCGCTTTTGCGTTGGCAAAAGCAATTTCTAACAATTTTTCATGCAATTTCAGGAACCATTGCCTCCCTGCTTGTTTCAAGCCATAAATTGATTTATTGAACTTACAAACTCCATCATTCTTATATTTATCTAAATTGGTTAGCATTTCTTTTGCTTTCTCAATCAATTCCTTATCATTTCTTTTAGTGATAATTAGTTTTAAATATTTGTCTAGGTCTTTCGGTTTTTTCATGTAAATTATTTCATCTATGTCGCCATTCAAAAATGCTGTGCACACATCTAGTTGGCTAGGCTTCATGTTATTTTCTATGGCGTGTGCAATCAGCAGTCCAATTGTGCTCATTTTCGCAACTGGGGCGAAAGTTTCATTATAATCGACCCCTTCTATTTGATTAAAACCGCCAGCTACTAGCCGAGCTTTTCTTCTATCTATTTCTCCTAGAGCATTGTATTTATATTTTAAAATCATTTTGTTGTCTATTAAGTTCTTGCTTTCATTTTTGTGTACAATTTTCCACGTACTGTTTTTTAAATGAGATTGAATTTTGCTTATAATAGCATCTTCCCATTCTTCAATATTCTCATCTGTTTCACAGAGGTGAGTTTGTTCGACATTCATCATGTTGTCTTTATGCTGAGTTGGTGGTCTTCTCTGTCTCCTTTGATTCCTGGAATCAGTAGTTTCCGTATATGTTTCTGTTTCCTCAGGCCCCTCTCCTTCATTTTCTATGTTTTCGAACAATTCAGTATTTGTTTGGTCTGATTCTAAAGTTGTATCAACAAAGCTATTTGATAATGGTTCTTCATTAGCATTTATGTTTTCTTCAGATACTATAATATCATTTTTCTTTTTATCAAAGAACAATACTAATTCTATATCAGCATTTTCTTTATTATTTGATTCTTTTCTCGTTCCTTTTTCATAGAACATTGTTTTAAGTACTCTCACATCTCTACTTATGATAACATTTTCTGTTTTTGGGTTAAAAATTCGATAGGCTTTATGATTCTCTGAGTATCCCAAAAATATTCCAGTTGTAGCTCTGGATGCGAATTTCCTTTTTCTTTTGCCTTTATTTAAAACAAAAGCTTTCGAATGTGTAAATGCCTGACGGACGGAATTTTGTTCACCCACTTTTCAAATGGAGTCGCATTTTCAATACTGCTACATGGGCTTCGATTTGTCAAGTAGTTAGCAGTATTGATAGCTTCTGCCCAAAATTGTTTATCCATGTTAGCGTCAATCAGCATGCTTCTGGCTTTGTCTAATAGGGTTCTATTCCTTCTTTCTGCCAACCCGTTCTGCTCAGGCGTATAAGGCGCTGATAACCTCCTTTTAATGCCATGGTTTTTAAAATATGTATCGAAATTCTGATTAACATACTCTGATCCATTATTACTTTGTAGATTTATTATTTTTTGTTAAGTGGCTCTTTTTTAGTTTTTACTTACGTTTTATAGGCACATAACCTATTAATTGTGAGGTGCAGAGTCATGCACAGTGGATATATGTAGTCATGTATATTCATTGTTGTTAAGATATATTAAACACATTGAGTTTATAATTACGACTTTTATTTTTCAGTGTCAAACTATTAACAAATTACTGTAGTCATAGTAACCTAATAACATATCATAGACAATAAAATTGTACATATGAAACCTCATTCTAACACTAACATCTTACAGCATTTAGAATTTGTAAGCAATTACGGAAAAAGTAATTTTACCCCTAGGAGAAGTTGTAAGTTTCTAGGTTTTATGCTCAACTTACGATATATGACCTTGGAATTACCCCTGCCATTTCAGCGTCTTACCAGCCAGCGTTCCACTGCAAGGACTCAATGCTGGTAACATAGGAAAAGAGCTGTCGATGAGAGGGTTCTGAAGAATACTGCGGGCTGGAACAGCGCAAACGTTCAAAAAAGTGGTAATTGAAGAAAGAGAGGGTCCTCAGCCACTGTATGGTATGCGGCGTTTCGAGCCCGCATTAGTGAGTGATTCTATAGTGTCCCGTTCATCTCATGGCAAATGATATGTGACCTTGGAATTACCGACAAAAAAGCGTTACAAAATTCATGACATGGTTTGTAATATATCTACTAAATGTCTGAAAAGTATGCGCGAATTCTCTCAGTTTATAGGTACACTCAAAGGTGCTTGCCTGGACATCAAGTATGGTTGGCTGTCTACAAAACGTTGTGAAAGGGAGAAATACCTAGAACTGGTAAAACTTCAAGAAAACTATGATACAAAAATGGGAATTAGCTCGTCACTTTCTGATGATCTTATATTGTGGAAAAGAAAAATTAATTTTGATAACAACCCAATTTGCACTGGTCATTTAAAATAATGATCTGAATAGCGAGGTTTCTGTGATGCTAAAAAGGTTAGTGCTCATTGGTTACATGAAGAAAGGGAAAACATACAAACTACTTAGAGTTGTTACCTGCCTTTGTGGCATTAAAGTGTTTTTTTAAAAACATTAATCATTCAAAAGTTTAGTTAACGCCTTTCCTTCCTTTCAGATAATACTAAAAGTTATTAGAAAAATCATAAATGGTGAGGTGACTGCTATATTAGTAGATCCTTACTGGCCAAGGCAACCGTGGTTTCCGCTACTTCAAAAGTATTATATTTTGGACCAGATGAAAAAATGTTACTCTCTCCTTTCAGAACATCACACCCCTTATGGCTCAGTCTTACCCTTGCGTAAGCAACATTATCCGGGAAGCTTTCACTAAACAGTCTCTAGATGTCAGTACTGTCGATATAATGATAAAATCCTTGTCCAATAGTACAAAACAACAATACAATGCGGCATACAAAGAATTCAGTGTAAATTTAAAAACAAAAACTGCAATTTTGGGTCAACTTCGTGAACTTTGGGATTGGCTGGGGCCTTAAATCTTTAGGGATGCAGCTATTCGTACAATTTTAGTTAAAGTTCACTTAAGGTAAGTTTCTTTAACCATAAATTATACTTAATTAACTTACCATAGCAAGCTATAGCTGTAGCTATTTTTGATTAAGTTCGACTATAGTTATTCCTGCGGAAACTTATGAATTTTTCGGGATAAAAACTACTGCTACTAAAAAATGACCTTTCCCGGGACTAAATATATCTTCATACAAAATTTCATTTAAATCGGTTTAGTGGTTTAAGCGTGAAAATAATATTAGTATGGATATAATAATTTTGCGAGCTCTGTATACAAAAAGTGCTTAGAACTAAACCAAACTGGTGTAAGTGAATAATCAACCAGTTTTATATTGATTTAACTTTTAATGACTACGCGATTCTTGGCTATAAATCTCTGATAGGTTGGGGTCTAAAGGTTGGTAGTGCATACATAATGGTCAACACTTTGTATTTGTACATACCAACACACACCAATAAATCTCAGACAATTTATATAACTGTGGTTACTGTTTATAACTTTTAAAATATACAAGGATTAAGCTAAGAACGTTGTATAAAATGGTAAAACTAATTACATTTTTCTCATAAGAAGTCAGATGTTAAAAAATTGTTTTATTTTTCAGTAAAACGCAGTGGTAATGGCGTGTCGCATTAAAGTTAATTGCAACTGCGTTTTAATGCACTTGCAGTAGTGTGCACTGCATTTATGTACAATTATTGTACGTCATTACGAAAGTACCGTTAAATAAAAAACGGTATGAGAATTGTGTTCCAGTAAACGATATTGACTTTTGTTATAGAAGAATTAATAATAATTTATTCTAGTTTGAAACTTGCAATAAGACTGTAGAATTGCTTTTGAAAACGAGCAGTAATCTGCACATTTGGGCAGGGCTCAGCCTTAAGAGGTTATTATACCAGTAATGTGGCAAACAAGCACACGGTCCGCCTGATGATAAGCGGTCACCGTAGCCTATGGACGCTTGCAACACTATGGGTATCACTCGCGCGTTGCCGACCCTTCAATAAGCCAATAACTTCTTTCTTGAAGAACCCCATACTGTAGTCCTCACAGAAAACCTTGGCAGGGAGCTCATTCCACAACCCAAGCGTTGGCGGGAGGACCGCACTGTACGCGACCATTTCGATTCTAAAGTGTGAGAATGAATTCCCTGCCGATGGCGAGCGGTGCGATGGTAGAAAGTAGCCGTGGGCATCATTTCGAACAATTCCTCAGAATACAACCCATTGTACTAGCGGTAGAACACACACAGGGAGGCAAAGTCTCTCCTCAGACTTAAGGGTTCGATACGGCAAGTGAGTTTGGGATCGTCAACAATTCTCACAACCCGTCGTTGAACCGAGTCAAAAGAGCCAAGCTGGTATCCGGGTGCACCCGCCCAGAGATGACAGCAGTGCTCCATATGAGGCCGAACTTACCGCACCACGGTATAGTAGGTGGTACAGCGCCTTCATCGTTCATATTCGAGGTAAAGGCAAAAAGACTGCCTAGTAGATTGGCCTTCTCTTTAGCACTAAAGGCCAAGTCACCATCGGTCTTTCGCAGTGGTGGTAACGACAACTGGTAAAATTTCCCTGCGACAGCTTTGGCAAGCGACCAGAAAGCACGACTCGCAAGCTCGCAAGTCGCCCACCTATTTTGCCATGAATTGGAATTTTGCTCTGTTAGTTGCTTTCTTACTGAACCTGCATTTAATTTGCGTTTTACCTCATAAATATTCAGATCCTTTTTATTACGAGCCGTGGTCCAAGCCTCATATGCAATTTGCTTAAGAATTTTAGCTTCTCTGCAAGACCTATTAAACTACGGTCGTTTTTTGACGCCAGCAGCTACTCGCGGTTCAACAACCGGCAGCAACCGGGTAACCAGGGTAATTTAATAATTAAAAAAAAATTAAGATAGCAGATTCCAATATGGCATCCATGTCTTTTTTAAAAAAAGGGATTGGAGTGTTGGTAGTACATTTTTGATATAAAAAAAAGTTAAGTCATATTATATGATTAAATTTCGGGTTATTGATGATATCAAATGTACTGACTTGACTTCCATACCTACTTTTTTTTTTTTTTAATTGTTTTATCAACAAGTTTATTTTGCTGGGAAAGTATATATTTAAGGAAACTAAGGACTTTATATTTAAATAAAAATTGGTCCAGCAGCAACTACAGTACTTTTCTTGTTATCGAAGAAATTTTGCAAAACAATGCTTGTTATTTGCATTTATTTAAATTCAACGCAAATTTTAGACCCTCTATCTGGAATTTTAAAATACTAACAAAAATTTAAACTTTACGCCCTTAATACGATTCGCGGCGTCTCGCAGCGCCCTTTAAACAAACGAATTTCCCACTTCTTTTTGACACTTACAAATTAAACACTTTAAAATTTTTCTAGGTCTGCAGTTTGCTAGTTCCTATTAAATTATAAAGTTTAAAAGCAGGATTCTAGTGTTTTATACAAATGATCTCGAATAAGATTAAAAGTTAGTAAAAACTTTTTTCAGGATTTTGGAAAACCACAGACATAGATATTCGGCTTGAGATCATTCCTATATAATTTTACAGTATTCGATCATTAAATGTCGAAAACAAGAAGGAAATTCGTTTGTATGAAACACGCTGCGAGGTGCCGGAAATCGTATCCTCTTAAATATCCAATACAACAATTATATATTAATACAACGTTATTTAAATAATTCAATATTTGAATGTAGTCCCCTCGAAAATCCAACAGAACTTTGTTTCATAGTAATCAAGGATTAAAAAAAATTTAGCATCCTCAGAAACCTCAGAGCTTAGTTTTGATCAAAATCGAAGTATTCATTCGAAAAATATAAATGATAAAAAATAAGCAGCTAATTATCTTTCATTTTATTTTGCATTTTTGAATATTTTTTTCAGCATCAATGAGTTAGAAAACAAAACGCAAACAAGGTTCAAATATATGTAAATTGTTAAAAATATGTAAAAGGGAAAATTGTTTTGTTCAAATTAAATTTGTTTGTTTTAATTTTCCATCCAATCTGAAGCAGCGTAGACCCTTATCAAAGCTGTCTGCATTTGTTTTAACGTTACAATCTGTCATTTTTTATCTTTATACATTCATAACCATATATTGTAATGTCATCGTGTAGGATGTCAACGGCTGGCTGTTGGACATATATAGGCTTTGTCCCGCTACCTACTTTTTATTTTATAATGCATCATACACATATATAACTTCGTAAAGATCAGGCCAAAAGCGTCTTCGAGTGGTAGCTTTAGATGCGGTGTGGTGTTAATGTATGAAAATAACGTAAGAACCACGAGGCATGACCAACGTGATTTCATTTAGACATAATCTTCAGATTATAAAACGAAGAATATTTTACTTTACAATAAACTCTTAGTGCCTTATTGTATTTTGAAAGGTTGTTAAAATGACAATATGTATAATACCATAAATATTAACTTATAATTTTAGCAAAATTCGTAATTGGTGCCAAAACTGCGAGCTTACTATGAATAACGTTGGCAAAGTATCAAAAGTATGATCCCTAATTGAGGCTAGTTTTTTTTATATGAAAAATAAAATTTGTAAACATTTACTTGATAACTTTACTTATTATATCAATGATATTGCACACGTAATTTCATTGTTATTATTGTTTTTTCTTTGAGATAAGAAGTAAGCAGTAGGTCCAAAAATAGGACCTCTGAATCGAATTGAGAGAAATTATACTTTTGGACTCGATAGGTAACGCTGTTGTCAAGAAGTCAAGTATGACGCAGCGGGTGAAACCGCTGAAGAAAGCTTATAAATAAAAATGGTTGTTGTGACATCCAAATGGTTGAACAAACAGACTAACGGATAAAATCATGAGTTCCTTGTTTGCTTATTTAATAAAAATAAAAAACCAAATCCTTAAACTAAAACAAAAAATACACTTAACGTTCCATATAAAACATTTAATAATTCCTTCTAATTCTTTATAAGAAAACAAATATTTGAAATCTCTCAGTAATTGAACACATGTAGGCTCGTACGTTTCACAAAGGGAGTCTATAGCTTGTACGCTTCCTTCTAATGTTTGTTGGTACTTAGGGAACCGTCAGAGCTTCCTGGTTACAATTTATTACTTCTGTTTACATTCAAAGATAACATTACATTTTATGAATATTCAAATTATAAATATATTTTGCTACAATAACACTTAAAAGTTACGATTTTAGAATGAAAATGTTTGCGAATGTTTATGAAAATGTTTACTTTTTCAAGAACAGTAGTTAAAAATATTCTACATATAAAAAGGATATAAAATATTTTTGTAAACTAATTTTGTTTAGTTAAGTTGTGACTTAACCTGTGGTCACACCATTAGATTTGCGTATTATTTTTAAATAGTCGCAAAGATTCGTTGTCGTAGCTGGAAGGACATCTTACCTAAATTTGTCGTTGTTTGACTTATTTTTTGTTAGAAGATTGTAAGGGAACCATCGGTGTACGAATCAAACTTACATTTGTAGGGGTTTTTTTGTGTTATAGTAAGTAAATGTTTGCTTTTAATAAGCATTTACTTTAGTGAGTGAAATGTGTAAAAAGTCCTCGAAAAATAACATATGATGCTTAATAAAGTTATGTATATAAATGTGAACATAACGTGGCGCTTATACAACTTATGTTTAACTTGACATAAGATAAGTTTTCGAAAGTTAAATGACAACTTGTATTGTTTAAAATTAATGGAACATTTTTTTATATTATTTTTTTATACCACTAAGGTGCAAAACAAGCACAGGGTCCGCCTGATAGTAAGCGGTCGTTGAACCGTGTCAAAAGGTCCAAGCTGGTATCCGGGTGAACCCGCCCAGAGATGGCAGCAGTACTCCATATGGGGCCAAACCTGCGACTTGTAAAGCAGCAACTTCTGCATTTCTAAATAAGAATGATTTCTGTCTCCTATGTTTATCATTTACCTAGCTCTATGTTTCCGTATCATTGTATTGTCACCAAACATATCAAATTTTACTTTAAAAATGACTTATTTTAAGGACAAAAACACAAAAGGATATATGTAAACATACATGAATGGGATGGGGTGTGTGATTATTCAGTGTCACGGGCCGGAGGGACTTCTTGACACATGTTTTGGCGGAGTTTGGTGTAGATCACCATGTCCTTTTCAAGTACGGAAACCTCAAGGTGCAAGAGGTGTACTTCCAAAATTGCCGGTAGTTTTCTAATTCAATTCAGGTGCATGAAGCAAATTTTCCCCTGATATCCATGGAGCTGAAGAAATATAAATAATTAGCCACTCTGTAGGTCCGTATCACCCTTGCTCAAATTCACTCGATATTGCATTTTTAAAAAAAAAAAAAAATTGGCAAATTTGAATATAACGGATAAAAAACAGCAAATTTGAGTATACTTTGTTTTGCATTTGACTAAAAATGGTCTGGTAACTTCAAATGTCGACAGTTATAGGTAAACCGCTTTTTTTGCCATTAAATATTCTTGTAACTATAAATACAACGTATAACTAAAAGTCAAAAAATAATTACGCTCTAATTAAAAAAGTTAAAAACGATCAAATTTGTCGGTGGGACAAAAATGGAACGGCGGTGCTTCATGTGTTAATAACCAGGCCACTGAGCCCAACGAAATGAACTTGTATGTTTTCTGTTCTCAAAATATATTCTCACAGGTTGGCCTGAAGAAGCAACAACCTGGTCAAAGCTGCAGTAGCTGATCACAAATGGCCGGTCCTGTTACATAGATCACAACTCATTATCTAGTTACTTAACACATCACATAGGTGGCGCTGTTAGAACTACGATTTTGATAAGTAAATTTCTATACAAAATAAAAAGTTCTAAAATGGCAGTAAATATTATTTTTATGGTGTTACTCACAATTAGTTATTATATTGTCACCGAGTTCTGAGCTTTCCTGACAATTTGAGCGTTCTAGCTAGTCGAGACGTGATCGAAATTACAATCGCAAGATATGACATAAACAAACAAACATGTGAAACCAATATAAGCGTGGTAAATAAGGTGAAGAACCACTAAGGATTATATATCTACTTTTGGTACACATTAATAAATTAAATTGACAATAATAAAATTTAAAAGTTTTCCATATCCCCGTATTTCATACACACGTATAAAATATGTATAAACATAAAACATATAATTACTGAAACAAATTTATTTCTTTGTTAAGGAATTTCGATAGAAATACCATTATTATATCTTTTTCATGGACAGAGAACATCTACAGAGAAAAGCGAACACATTCCACATATTTATATTCCAGCAAAATATGAAATGGAAATGACCAGAAAGAGGTTTTTGAAGGAAAACTTTTTATTATTATACAGTAACGAAGTTCACGAAATGTCTCGTAAAGATGAAAGGAGCTTTGTAGGGATCTTGTCTAAAATTACTTAGCATGATCTTCTGTTATATCAAATTTGCTACAGCATTTACTCTGTGATAAGTATGGATGTGGTAAAATTGAGGATTGATAATAAGTAGGGGTTACTTCTTAATGTAATTTGAAGCAAATTTTATCAATTTTGTAAATTTATTTAAAATAACGGCTAAATGAAAATTCATAAAACCGAAAACGGCAAGCTCTTGATTTTGCAGCATTTTTTTGCAATTGAAATCATACGTAAAGTTGTATGAACTTACAAGATTATGGCAAAAAAAAAATTATATGAAACCTCTGCGCGGCAAATCACCTTAAACCGCAATTACTTTTTCATCCGCCCTGTGTTATACTTTCGAGTAGCTGCCGCATTGCATGTCCCCAACTGTTGGTTCACCCCGCGGTAGCCTAGCGGACGCATGTTTTAAAGTATTGGTCCTAACCAGATTCGTGATTTTAGCTTCAAAATATGCCACGTACTTCCGAAAGGGTAGTAGACATCCTAATTCCGGGTTATATTTGGTCACTGTCACTTCACCCACCTTGTCTTGCAAAACTGCACACTTATAACCACAATCACACTTGGTCTGACTTCACAATTTACTTATTGCGAAGCCACGTGGAAATGTGGCAAGTAGTCTCACTATTGCTCCTTGTATTTAAAGTAATATTATTATGCGTGTTCAACTTCTCAGCCTTTTGATATTTAACACTAAACTTGACCCTACGTATTTCAACAGCGTACGGTTCTGAGTTGTCAGTTACATTCAACAGCCCTGAACCAATATTTAATTAAGTAAATAAATATTTTTAAACTGTACCATCTTGCCCCAAATCAAGCTAATCTTGTCCTATTTATACCAGACAACAGATACAAAAATACTTTTTTGTAAATACCTACATACACATTATGTACAAAACACCCAGACAACAAGATAAACACAAATGATTGTCCTGTGCGGCAATCGAAGTCATGCTATTCAAACTAAATTTTTCTTATTCAAATTAAGGTTTTAAAAGCAATTCAAAATCGTCAAAGTTATTAAATACTATTTTTATTTTTTCCTTGGTTCAGCAGGCAGGTAAAAATAAAAATGATTCACTAAGTCATCTTTCATCAGGTTCCATGCTACATAGCGTTTTCGATACTAATATATACAAGACCTACACTTTTACAAAGAAAAATATTAGCATTAGAAAAGTCTTATTATTAATTTTCGCATTTTTTTTGGCAACTCGATTGGATTATTAAGTAATAATTTAATGAAGCAAAAAAAATGAGTTTTGAATCAGCTTAAATCAAATGGTCCAAACAAATAAGCGTTTGTTTTGACCATCTTTGATAAGGGTTTCCGCTGCTCCTGAATTGATAGAAATTAAACAATCTAAATGTGTCGTAAAAAAAATTATATCTTCAAATTTATTTTCAATTCTAATAAAACTGTTTCAGAAGGGAAGTGTGAAAATAAAAATGATTGTATAATACTAACTGTGGTAGGATTTTAGCTAGTATTTAGCCGCTTTGAGTACTCTTTTTAATCAAGAAAGAGTTCCAGGTCCAGGTCTTAACTATTCACCGCAATAATTAACCTTCGTTATAACCACACCTTCGAGGATAAGTGTAATGTTGGTTTTTATTATTATTTCCAGGGACCCCCTCCCCTCTAGAAATTCTGCTAGAGCTTTGCCCACCTCTATCCAGATAAGTCAATAGATTTAAAAATAAAAGTTTTTTTATTTTGGCTTCTTTATTTTCTACATAATAGGATAACAGTTTTTCTTAATTCCAGTTCTATTAGCAAAGCTTTTAAAAGCTACCTCGTTAGCATTCAGCTCTCGGAAACTTATCTGATGCTGAGTTGAACACGAGCCGTGTCCTCGGTGCGCTGAAAACAGCTTCATTTACATAATTTAATTGAATTCACATCTCGTATTGTGTCCTGGGATCTTTTTACACGTGTTAAACACACTACTGCTTTTACACAGCTGCTAGCACAAATTGTAATACCTTGTAAATAGACAAATTCTTGTTTGTTTTTTTAAATATTGTAGATGTGTTGTGAAAAATCAAAGGGGTTCATGAACCGATGTAATATAATAAAGTAGGTTTTTAACATAAAAAAATTACTTCAATAGTCTAATATAAAATAAAGTACTAAGACATAATATTCCAGGATACCAGTGTTTTAGAGTTCCAAAAAGGCTACAATAATTATAATCTAAATTATAAATAATTACAATATGCCTAAAACATTAACAACAAAAATTTCACAACTTTAAATGGCTATATTTTTCAATTTAATCTGTATTAAAAACAAAAAAAAAGTTACCTAATTTTATTTATTTTAACTTGATTAAAAACTTTTAATTAAACTGGCTACTCATCCTCTTGTTGTAACTTCGTCGACGTTTTAGCTTTTACCTTTTAACTTTAATCATAGGTCCGAGGCTATAGCTGCAAAAGGCACAAGCTTTCTCATATAACCTTCTGTTACATTCTCTTTTCTGACCTCTGTTGGTACAAACAAGCTTTGTATGTGATAATAACGTATAATTTACTTTGTACCTTTGTATTTTTAATGTTCTTGTTTTTAGGGTTCCGTTGCCAAATGGCAAAAAACGGAACCCTTATGGATTCATCATGTCTGTCTGTCTGTCACAGCCACTTTTTTCCGAAACTATAAGAACTTTACTGTTGAAACTTGGTAAGTAGATGTATTCTGTGAACCGTATTAAGATTTTCACTGAAAAATAGAAAAAAAAACAATATTGGGGGTTCCCCATACTTAGAACTGAAACTCAAAAATATTTTTTTTCATAAATCCCATACGTGTGGGGTATCTAAAGACAGTTCTTCAAAAACGACATTGAGGTTTCTAATATCATTTTTTTCCTAAGCTAAATAGTTTGCGCGATAGATACTCTCATAGTGGTAAAATGTGTGTACCCCCCCTGTAACTTCTAAAATAAGAGAATGATAAAACTAAAAAAAATATATGATGTACATTACCATGCAAATTTCCACCGAAAATTGATTTAAACGCGATCTAGTAAGAAGTTTTTTTAATACGTCATAAATCGTTAACCGCAATTTACCTTTCATTCAATCAACTTAAATATAAAAAAAAAATTTAATATGTACAAATAATGGTACGGAACCCTTCGTGCGCGAGTCCGACTCGCTATTGGCCGATTTTTTTCATTAAGTATATCATGTAATGTCAATAAAAAAATTTAATAAAATAAAAATGATTTTATAGGAACTGAATTTGTAATATTTGAAGCCATTATTTAGATATAATTTTATGATTAAAACGGGATTTCTCTACGAGATCGAATGAGAAATGAGAAGATCCGTAAACGAACGAAAGTCACCGACATAGCCCAGCGCATTAGCATGTTGAGGTGGCAGTGGGCAGGGCACATAGTACGTAGAACTGATGATCGATGGAGCCGAAAGGTTCTTAAATGGAGGCCACGGACTGGCAAACGCAGCGTCGGAAGACCGCCCACAAGGCCGCGGGATGCAGGCGGGGGAGGCCTATGTTCAGCAGTGGATTTCTTGCGACTGAGATGATGATGATGATTTATGATGGTGTTGTCTAATAGCCTTTGATATACAAGTATTTGTAAAAATCTTTTTGACCGCGAAATTTACGGAATTTTATTGCGCATGTAAAGGTTGGAGTTAAAAAGTTTTCATATGCTATTTAGAAGTATTTAACAGTGGTCTCAACTTGACAAACTTTAAACGAACTACTTTGGTAACCCTTTTGTACAAATACTTAAAAACGTTGTTAAATATTACATCTATCTTTTAGTATATATTTCTGAGACAACCACAGTCTTCCTTAACGTAAACTTGCGGTTAGTAAAATATACTCTGATTATGCTCTGCGGTTTCACTCGCAGAAAAACATAATATATATCCGTAAAGGTTATTAGTCAATAGGTATGGCAGTGACACGGTCTATCTGTAACTCCATCCAAATCCGTGTTAAGGGTGGTTAACAAAAAACATTCGAATATCTTACACATAGTTACAAACTAAAATACTAGTGGGACTCCCTACTAATAGTAAACATTACTTATAAGGACTTCTCTTCTACCTTCTACTACTACTACGTACTTGACATTTTTATACACAAAACATGATTTTTTTTATAATCTTTTTGAAATTAGTATGATTTACAACGGGGTTCAGGTGCGACGAGCTAATTTCCCTGGAGATTATTCACAGAGCTGCGGAAATAAAAATATGTTTTCTATCTCCATCTTTCTAATAATAAAACTGGATATCTGAGATTCGGATTTCCTTTCCATCATACTGAGAATATTTCAATAAAGGAAAACTGATATCAATGTGACGTTGTAAAGATTTTATACGTTGGTTTCTATTTCTGAAAGTGTATCGTGTAAGGTAAATATAAATTGTTATTTAAGGTACTGCTATACCATTCAAATTGTTGTTTAATTTCGGTTAGGATCTAAACCTAGTTTTGATTATAATGGACAGTTATTAAAAAGTACGTTTTAATCCTAAACCAAATTTTGAGTGCGATGAAATTTTGGAGTTACATAAAGTTTTCAGTTATTGCGGTTTTTTTTCGATCGATAAAGCAGGTTAACATTTTTTTTAGTTTCCTCGTTTAACTGTTTGGGAGACTAACATATTTTTTGACAATTTGGATGGCTTTGGGTCTATAAGATGCTTATACTGTAAAAATTTGAAGACTACAGTTTCCTGGCTATAAAACCTGTGTAACAGACGACTGGCAGTTTGACACATTAGTGACAGCAATAGGGTTCGGGTACGGAAACCTAAAAAGACTATCTAGTTTAAACTAATTCTGATAATATAGTTTAATATATTCATTTTATAGAGCCAGTTTAATTATCTATTGAAACTTAAAACGATTGATTACTTTTTCAATCAGGATTAATGGAATAAGACATTGTTAATTTAAATCCGATTCGTCTTTTTACGAGCGACGGCTTGATAAAAAGTTTTATCTTTTAATTTAACATTTCTTATTTTCAATAAAAATCTAAAAAAAAAAATTTATTTTTAAGTTGCCTATGCCTATTTTAATACCTGTTTTCAAAAGCCTACAATTTCTTTGTTAGCCTGTCTCTTTTATAGGAATGACTTACATTTCAAAATATAAAAATTTGGGTGTGCGTACACTTAACTGTCGCACGTTGATTTTTAGATTTTGACAAATAGTATATAATATTTTTACTTCCAAGCAACTAAAAAGACATTAACAACACTTTCTGTATTTGGAAACCTCCAAAAAAAAGAAGATATTAATATTTTCTCACTCATGTCACATAAGTCGGTCACAAAAACCTGCTGGTTTATTTAAATCACGCGTGTCACATAAGTTGGTATATTTTAATGATTAATTGAACCTGTCAAGTCCCTTTTTCTAAGGAACGCGTGATGGTAACAAGTTAAAATTAAGGTATACTATCTATAAGATACTATCTATTTAAATCACTATAAGATGTAAAAAATTCAAGCTTCTAAGTCAATGCAATAAACTCAAAAACGATTTTTTTTGTCGCATATTGTGACACAAATAAATCGAAACCCATGTGGTACTTACCGTTGTACTAGAATCATAAAATTTGACACAAAGAAGACCTTTAATTATAACATCACAAATTTATAGGAAAAATATGAAAAGGAATTGTTTACTTTGTATAGGGGTTTTGGCCTGATGTGAACAAATTCTGAGGCTAAAAATTTATTATATTTCATGAAGTACATACGCTGACGAATATATGATTTACAATATTTTAGTATCAAAGTCCCCCTTTTTTTTTGGCATGAACTGTTATTAAATATGACAACTAATAAAGCTAAAGCCAATTAACTTTTAAAAATATATTATTGAATACATGATAAATGCAAAATCGATTAATACATTATGTAGAATAACTATATTCAATAAAAAAAAACAAACATTACATGCGATGCATATTCGTTAACAAAATGTTGAATAGCAGACCTATGACTATCAACTTAAATATACTCAATAATTCTCAAAACATTTATCTTTTGAAAAAAATAAATTTATCTGTAGATCTACTTGTTTTAAAAAAAATTGTTCACGCCAGGCCAGATCTGAACAGTGCTCTTTGTTAATTTGTAGTTATAACACATTAAAAAAAAGTCCCTTTTACACAAGAACGCGTGGAAGTATCAAGTTGAAATTAATATCAAACACTAAAGTCTACGATCACTAAAAGTTGTACAAAAATTAAGCTTTAGAATGTAATAAAAAATTTGTCTAAAATACGGTAATTTTTCTTTCATATAGTGACACAAATAAATCAAAACCTATGGGGTACTCACCGTTGACCTACATTAATGAAATTTAGCGAGAAGCAAGATATTACATCACAAATATAAGAAAAAATCCAAAAACTGAGGTCACTAATTAAGGTTAAACTGATAAACCTTTGAGACTTCATCTCATGATGGAAGAACTATCTACATACAATAAGTTTGTACGGAACCCTCAATGCACGAGCCAGACTCGCACTTAGCCGGTAGTTTATATTTCAATGTGACGCACTCTTATTCATTATCTAATACTTATGCCATAGTGTAAGCAATAAAACGCAGACTAGTATTCATCTACAGTGCAACAAACTTTTCTGACCTTCTAACCTTGGGTGTTCGGTCGCTAGTGTCGTTGTAAGTTTACACAATTACAATATGGAGACCTTGGTTTTAAATTTTGAGTGCCAGGCCAGAAAAGTTTGTTGCACTATATATTAAATGATGTTTAAAAGGTAAAACCGGGTCTATAACGTAATAGATTACGTATACTGTAACCAGGTTGTAATTAAACCGGCTACGAATAATCGTATTAAGATGTCAAAATTTTAATCTTAAACTTATTTCAATAAATAGCTAGTTTAACATATTTTTTCGCACTCGATAGATTAGCGTTAAAAGTACACCTTTGGTTCAGAAATTGGTCTGAACAACTGACCTCTCGTATACTATACTAGACTGGTTTTATGTTTAGCTTTCAGCAATTTTGTTAGAATCTGAAAAAATATTGTTTGTGAATAATTAAATGAATAAATGCCATAATCATAGGAATCCAAAAAATAGAATATCATATTACTTTTTAAAGTCAATATAAATCATTACTTACTACCTTTTCCTACTGACATTTGGTGTTAGAACCTGAATAAATTTAGTTTACTTACTATTTAAAAAAAAAATCACAATAAACCAGCACAACACTATCTCAAGATTATCTTTAACAATCTTCGGCAGAAGAAACAGAAACGGCGCAAGAATGGAATGGAATACCCATTTTAAATTTTGACCTAGGGGGGGGCTTTTCTTTTATTATAACTGTCTGAATCCTATTGTCTAGAAAAGAGCTAATGAGTTCCGATGCAGTACTTCAAATGCCCATGGTATTCATGTTGTACTTACAGAGCAACACACTTTTCTGACCTTCTAACCTTGGGTGCTTGGTCGCTGTAGTGTCGTTGTAAGCTTACATCATTTTAATATGGTGCCTGAAGCTTTAATCTTTTTTTTGTTGTACTATACCTAATCGGACTTTTATGACAGATAGATCACAGAAAACACTCAAGGCATCCATTAAATCCTCTCAAGAATCGGAAATATGCTGAATAAGGACAATTTGTTTACAAGTTTTTAGTGTACTTAAGTAAATGCTAGTTCGATTGGTTTTCCAAACATTTCACTGAATAGTTTAATAATAACAAAATTCTTAATAATCTTACCAAATTTTTTTAAATTAACAATTATTGCTGATGAATTATCTAATTTAAAAAAAAAGTATAACGTTACTGTACTTCATGAGGTCAGGAAATATGCCTTATTAATTATTTGTACTATCTAATATTTAATATGAGTATAATCTATACAGTAAGATTCTACTGCATCATAAGATCAGGAAACTAAGAAATATGTCTATTTATTATTGTTTGTATTAAGAATAATCAATCACAGACATTTAACAACGATTAATCAACGTTTTATATTTATATAATAGAAATTGAGTTCATGAATATTTGTTAATGTGATTCGTGTGTCTTTGAAACAAACAGATAAACTAAATGTCATTTAATATCTGGAAGGTTTTTGCAATTGAAAAAAAAAATAATAAGTTAGGGATCGATCACAAAAATGAAAATACACACTCATGCACATTTTTGTAACCAGCACATTATATTGCAAATCAATAAATCAAAAACAGAAACAGCTCTCAAAATAAATCTCTAACAACTCAAAAATTACTTCTCGAAATAAAAGGTTGGATTTACAGCAACTCGTTTTTGTTTTGTCGTCTACAAACAATAAAATTCCGAGCTCTGGCAGTGAAAAAAAAGGGTTTGCATAAAAAAATAAATTTTATCACATTATATTTAAATAAACCTAAGAGGACGCATATGCAAGAAATCTGTTTTTTTTTTACGGGAACTATTAAAAAATGAAAAATATTACCTAAAAACACATACGATAAAAAAGAGAAACTTGGAAAGTAGTCTTCTAAGTTATTGTAGCAGATTTTACTCAAAACCAATTTAATTACATATACTTAAAATTATTAAAATACATACCTATGTAGTTGAGACCTAAGCCAAGATTGTGACGCAGATATATTTATCAAAGCAAAGACTTTCACGTCCTCGACAATAATGTACTATTACTATACTGATATTCCGTCTCGGTGGAAGTGCCTCTTTGCTCCTCGGACCACTGTCTCGTTCGGACTCAATTGTATGACATAAAACGCAAATTAAATGCTGCGTTGAGATTCAGTATATAGCAACTGCCAGAGCTAATTATTGGGCAATTTGCGAGCCCAGAGGGAGTCATGCTTTCTGGTCGCTTGCTAAAGCTGCTAAAGGGAACTTCTGCCAGTCGTCGTTATCACCACTGCGAAAGACCGATGGTGACTCGGCCCATAGTGATTAAGAGAAAGCCGATCTACTGGGCAGTCTCTTTGCCTCAAATTTGAAAATGAACCACGAAGGTGCTGTACCACCTACTATACTGTGTTGTGGTAAGACCGTGCCGGAAATCTCCAAAACACAGCGAGAGGTCCGGTGGGCGTTGCTTTTTCTAGACGTTCATAAGTCGAGTGGGCCACATGGTATAACTGCAGTGGTACTTAAGCAGTGTGCTCCTGAATTATGTCCTGTACTCATTATTGCTGGTGTCCCGCAAGAATCTGTGCTGTCTCCTACGTTGTTTCTACTGCATATCAATGACATGTTGGACATCAACAAAATACATTACTATGCAGATGACAGTACTGGAGACGCTTATTACACGGGTCGTGCAAGCATCCCTCGTTCCATTGTGAAGGAAGCACGTGAATAACTAGTGTCTTAAATCGAGACCACTCTGTCCAAGGTCTCTGACTGGGGACGGGTAAAACGTGTTTACTGCTAAGAAAACCACACTTACTGTGGTCCCACTATTCCAAAACACTCACCTCACCATCTCCAAGAGCATTGGAATCCTTAGTGTTGACATCTACAGCGATGTTCAGTTCCGAGATCATCCGCAAGACAAGGTGAAGCTGGCGTCCAAAAAACTTGGTGTACTCATCAGAACGATGCAGTACTTCACGTCTGGGCAAAGGTTGCTGCTATACAAAGTCGAAAGTCCGGCCCATACGGAGTACTGCTGCCATCTCTGGGCTCGGTTCAACAACGGGCTGTGAGAATTGTCGACGATTCCATATTCACTTGCCGTATCGAGCCTTGAGTCTAAGGAGAGACTTTGCCTGCCTGTGTGTGTTCTACCGCTTGTACAATGGGATGGGTTCTGAGGAATTGCTCGAAATTATGCCTACGGCTACTTTCTACCATCGCACCGTTTGCCATCGGCAGTGAATTCATTCTCACACTTTAGAACCGAAATGGTCGCGTACAGAGCGGTTTCAGAGAAACTTCTTCCCGCGAACGCTTGCGTTGTGGAATGAGCTGGAAAGGACTATAGTACGGGGTTCTTCAAGAAAGAGGTTATTAGATTCCTGAAGGGTCGGCAACATGCAAGTGATACCCCTGGTGTTGCAAGCGTCCATATATAGGCTACGGTGATCGCTTACCATCAAGCGGACCGTAAGCTTGTTTGCCCTAAGTGGTATAAAAAAAACACAACAGAATAAAAAAAGTAACCATTTTAGTCTCAAATAAGATTAAATTAATCCAATGAGACGTGTAATCCAAACAAAGTAGTTTGATTAGGATGTCCATACCGATTTATCATCAATCAATGTCCTCGCAGCCTCCACCGCAAAGTCCCAAGATGCCTCGTACCGTAATTTAGAGAGTTGATCAATTTAAAATATATTGGATCGGTATATAATACCATAGAACCTACAGTAAAAATATTTGGTTTTTATTTTAGAATTTATGTTATGAAATTGTGTTACTGCATCTATCCTATATGTTATATCTCTTCCTAACTTACTAAAAAGTGATTAAAAAGCTTTTCTGCGTCTATAAAATACTTATTTTTTACTACTTATATTAAGTATATAAGTAACATTTTGTATATGAGTTTTTCTCCTCCTTTATATCATTTAAATAAGCTCTATGGAAATTTAAAACTTTAAGAAAATAAAATGTTGGCAAAAAACAAAAATTGCCTTATAAATTGCAACGTGGAAAAATATTGGTGGATCAAGACGCTGGACCCAAAACTTAAAATTTGGAATGTCTAATATTTGTGCAATTTAACCCCGATACTTAAAGGATTATAAATAACTCACTTACCCAAGAATCACATAAATAACTTGTTTATACTAAAATTAAGAGACGACAATGTATATTATAGCCAAAGTTTCAGATATCAGTCTTCAAACTTTGGAAAATTTCCAATTATTTTAATGAAAATGTAGATGAAAATTATTATGGCTACAAATTTCCTCGTTATAAAATTTATAAATAATTTTATTAAATCCTTAGTAACAATTACATTCATCAATATTTGTAATCTAAATTTTTTATCATATCCCGATATTTTTTTTCAATTCTAATTTTCATAGGCAAAGGAAAGTAAATATGTATTTTTTATATATGTATATATATATATATATATATATACGTTCCTATGTAAGTACAAGTAACAGTTTATTAAAAAAATCTAAGTAGTTTATAATAAGTTAAAGTCGTTTTGAACTAAATAAATATATTAAACAAGAGTATTCCATTAACTAAAGAAAGTATTTTGAAATTGATTTTAATTTACATTATCACTGTGAAGAATATGTAACACTTTTTGTAAAGTTTCACCGACAAAGATAAATGGCGCAAAGAGATTTGAATCGAGAGAGGAGTAAACTTTCCTTTATGAAGTACCTATTACTGAAGAAAGTTTGTACTTTCTTTGAAATTCAGGTGAAGTTCTGAAAGAATTTTCTGTTACTTACGTTAGCTAAGGATTGTTATTTCATACTAATATTTATTGAAACACTAGGTTTTGCTCGCGGCTTGGTTAGCGGCTCAAACGGAATTCAAATTGTTATTATTCGTCTTACATTGCGACTTGAAGTTAAACTACCTATTTGTGGGAAATCTTGTTTGAAATAAAAAGTGTTACATGCGATTCCACTTTCCGCTGTCGAATTACCAACAATCAAGTCACCTTGTTGCTTTTTTGCATCATGAAGGAATGTTGTGATACATACACATGTCAATTATTATTTTTTGTTTTAATGTAGCATAAGGGGCGCACCATGTAAAAGAATTCAGATATTTAAGAGTATACATCGATATTTAATAGTACTAGTAGGATTATTATCATTTTACAATATACCATTATACAGAATGAATTACTCAAGTTTTTCGCAAGTCCGACTCTCACTTGGCCGGTTTTTTTATTTGGCCTTTAACCGCGTAAAAATAGTAAAAAAATTATATAAGAACATAATGTTGTATGGTGACTGCGCTGCAAATGTGTGTTGTAAAGGTGACTTCGCTGCAAATGTGTGTTGTAAAGGTGACTGCGCTGCAAATGTGTGTTGAAAAAAATATCTAGCATCATGAGTGAGTCCGTTTGTTTGTCCTTGCTTCACGTCACTACGGAGCATCTGATTGATCTAAAACTCCGCACAGGGATAATTGAAGAGATGGAAAAAGACGTAGGCTATATAGACTTTTTATCCCGTAAAAATAAAACTTTCCGCAGGAATAACCAAATTTCATGTAGATGAACTATAGCCACAGGTATTACAGTAATTATAGCAACTATCTCCTGAAAGATTTATCCAGAGAAATGTTTATTCCTGTAATAACCCCCGACTGGCAGTATTAAAATCTATACCTGTCTAAAATGTTGTTGGGGATAAAAAGTGTCCTAAAGGCACTTTTCCGTCCCTTCAACAATCTTTGTGCCAAAAAATAACCTTATAGTCGGTTATCATGTGAATGTGTCATTATGATGTGAAGTAAATTTGGGTATTCTGAACCTTAGCGCAGTGACCTTAAGTTAAGCTCGACTGCTTCTTTATTACTAGAGGTTCTAATAACGACAGATACTCATAAATATATTAATAATTAAGCAAACAGAAAATAAATCAGACTCCTACGAGATTTTGTATAAGATTTCCTCTGCCCAAAGGTTGTCCGGAAGAAGTCGCTTGGTAGTGATAAGACCGCCTCAATTGTAGTACCAACAAATTTTTTGTACTCTTCTTTAAATTTTGTGTTATAAAGAATTTATTAAATTACATTTCAAATAGATTTTTATCTATGCTAGGTATATCAAATATCTAATCTTTAACATGTTTATTCAAATAAGTATTATTCTTTTCATTTATTCTTTTTCTAATTTGATAAAAAAAATATCATAGAACCACCACATGTTCATTTGCTGCTATTTTCCTGCTCGACTTGTAATATCCAATAGCAAACGACTTCCTCGACGGAAAATATCGGCGCCGCGCAATTACCACTGATTGGCTCCATTCTGTAAATGGACACAAAACACTTTTGTTCCCTTTACTTTTATTACATAAAACACTAATAAATTTCCAAACAGAAAGAAAAATTAATTATATACTATTTTAGATGTAAGCAAAGGACTTTTATGTATGCAGATAAACATAAAAGAAAGCAAATATGTATAATACAAACAAAAGGATTTTAAAAACAACGCGTTATTTGAATGGTTTTTTTTTTCTGGCTTCTATTTGAAATTTTTCACGCTCGAAGTAATTTGAGAAAGAAAGAAAAATATTTATTTAGTAAAAATAGAACAACATCAAAATAAAAAATATAACAAACTAGAATTTGCCAGCGTTTTGCCAAACTAATGACGTGTGCTATAGCTAGCTATAGTTCGTCTAAGCTCGATTATAGTTATTCCCGCGAGAAATTTTAAAGTTTTCGGGATAGCCTATATTTTAATCTGGGTACTAACGAATATGTGTGCCAATTCTCATAACGATTCGTTCAGTCGTTGGCGAGTTATAGAGTAACAAACATCCATCCAGACATACGTTTACATTTGTATTATTCTCTTCTATCTTACTATAAAAATAATATTCATACATACTATACTATGATCTATTTAGTGCTAAAAGGGATTCTATACTAATACACACATATATATATATATACATACACTTATATACACTGCACCTAATTAATACTCACGTCATCATTATGCTAATTACCTTCGTTAGTACCGAAATTATTTCAAGCTTTATTAGAACTTTCTACTGCAAAAAAATGGGTTTTAGTATAAATATAATTTTCATTCAATAGGCATACTGGACCTAGCTTAAAACATAGTATAGATAATAAGAATAATCGTGAAAATGGTCATCCTTGTCTTGAACTGAAACCAGCATTAAGCCTCTACCAATTAAGGGTGCACATCAACTCCTCCTATTTCTCATTCTACAATTCTCAGGGTCATATCATTTCATAGGGCGCCTTATCCATCTAATAGTTTACATTTATTTCTTGTTTCTAAATAATGTTTGTCACTGTTCTTCGGAAACAGTTTAACTACATAACTCACAAATCGTTTTTAAGTAAAAAAACGATAAGTAATAAAATTTATTTATTTTTAAACGCAATAATATTTATTTTGTTAATTCAAACTGAAGGTAAACTTAAATTTAAAACCCAAGTTAAATTGCAATTTTTTGAAACTATTCGTGTCTTTCTGAGAATTCAAAGGAAACCTAAATGCGTTGATACATAGGATGAAGTTGAACACTAAAAACAAGCTTTTGCAGAGCTTTTAGAAGAATAAATGCCTTCCTTCCCGAACTTTTAAAAAGTTGCTTGGAATAGCTTTAGATTTTATTTAGCATTATAGTTTTTATGGCGTATGTAAAAATTCACCCGTGAAACATAAACATTTATATTATTTTGTTTGACGATGTCCTTAAAGGCAAAATGTTTTAAATTATTATTTTCTTTAATACTTTCAATTCTTTTTAAAAAAATAAAAATAAAATAACGTTCTTAGACGTTTATTTTTGTTGAAAATACTGACAAAGTTAAAATTAACATTCAATATAAATTCAAATATAAAAAAAATTATATAATCCGTCTGAAACATTTAGACGGAAATTTTATTTTTAAGACTTCTCAATTTTTTCTTTCTGTATTAATATTCAGGAAAAATAAACAGTTAAATTTGCTGTACCAAGAAAAAGTAACCCTCTTAGTGAATAAGAGAGCTTTTACCAGATTTATGTAAAGTTTCTGCGACAGAGACAAATTGCATTAAAAGTTTGAATGGAAGTAGCGTAATAAATTTATTGCTTATGACAACCTTTTACTTGCCAAAAATTCACACTTGTTTTTTTTATACTGTAGGTGGTGAGGAAAGTTTATTGTCATTTGAGGTCTTTAGATTTTTGAAGAACTGGTATATGAAATACTTAGTATTTTTCAAGTCGCAGTTAAAAATATTTTAAAATATTACAATATACTCGTTAACATTGGAAAAATACAAGGTATTTTTTTATAACCTTATAAGCCTTAGATTTTGAACATATAACCTTATAAGCCTTAGATTTTGAACATATAACCTTATAAGCCTTAGATTTTGAACATATGTTGATGGACATAACAGGTGAAGCATTTTTTATATTTTTATTTGTATCTATTAAATAATTAAGCTAAAAATATTTTAACTTAGACACATAAAAGTTATTATAATACCTATGTAAGTAACGTAATGCATAATATGTTTATAGTAATGGCGTACGATTATTCATAGAATTAATTTAAAAAAACGTTTAATGCAATGATTAAAAGAATTACAAACTAGTCTACTTGTGTACTTAAAAGCGTGCAAAGTTCTTTTAGATGTAGTATTTTAAGCTAGTTTGTTCACGACAACGACAAAGCAAAGACTTTACAAATAAAAGTTACAGTAAAGAGCTTTTAAAACACTAGAAGTGCCACCGTCCCATTTTTGTCCCACCGGCAAATTTGATCCATAAAATTTTTGAATTAGGTATTTGTATTTACAAAAATTAAAATGTTTTAAATTTTGTAACAAGAATATTTAATGGAAAAAAAGCGATCTACCTAGAACTGCCGCTGGGTCATTTTTGTCCCATCGATATTCTAAAGTGTCATAAGTGCAAAAAACTGTCTAACAGATGCACTAATAAAGAATATTATTAATGCAATATTTGCTCTTCAAATAGTATAAACTAGTTTATAGGTTTTTCATAATTTAATTTAGTTAGAATTACTATAAAATTTGTGTTGATTTTGAAAAAATATGTGTGATATTTCTTGAAAAATTATTTGTTTTGTTTTTCTAATTTTTTCCTTCTTATTACTTGAATTTAATTTTAGAATAAATAAATAAACATGTGTCATGCCTTATACTTTATAACGTTACATCAAATACCGTGGGAAAAAAAAACGGGTTGCACTCCGGGAGTGCAAGCAGAAGTAAAAACATACTCGCTATTTACTTCCCATCACTTCTTATCCATATTTATTTATCAAAAATAATAACTTTTGTTTATTTACTTTTTTGACGTTGTATATTTGACAGCTAAATCTGTCATAGAATTAAAATCCCATATCCAACCTCCCTGTACTACTCATAATCGCCACATACTAAAAATAAAAACTAACCTAATGTAAATAAAGGTCACGTGTCCTAACGCGAGTGACATCTTACGAATTTTCGATCAGGACACGTGACCTGATGCGAGTTTAACAGTTTTTACCCATCACAAAAAAAAGTGCACACGCGCCGCTAAAGAAGTTTTCACTTCAAAAATCACAGCGACGGTTCAAGCGGGGTCGCAAACTTCGGCACTTCTAGTGTTGAACTATCTCTGCAAATAACTTCACTACGCTATTTTAAGTTAGATTCTTAAAATGTTTTGCAAAGTGCCTTTAAATATATAATGATACATTCTTTTTGTTATTTTAAAAATCCATCCTCAACATGCTATACTAAGCTAGGGTAAAAGCTTTGCACCAGTATATATCAGGGTAATTTAATATTATAGTATAGTAAATAATAAACTTAATGTTTTTACTGAATCCGGGATTACTGTCATGTTAATATAAACACTTTGGTCCAAATATTATTATTTTTAATAAAATAATTTACAGGAATAATGTTTTTAGCATAATACGGTTTTAATAGGAAATTTCTGTCCATAAATCTCTATCGATCATTGTCTATGCAACATCCACCACAATCCCAGGATACCTCTAGATTATATTTGATACCTAATCAACATAATCCGTAGATCTGAGTTTAATATGTACAATAATACTATTATTTAACACTAACATTTATTTAAATGGACTTAAAACGACTGAATACGTCAAAATAATTATATGTGTGATAATAAGTATACATAGTTTATTATGTGATTTTATTTATTTCTAAACTATAATACTACTATTGTTATTTGTGTATTAAGGGTGGTAAGGAGACAATTACTAACGAGAGGCTATTTAGAACCCTAAGGCTGAAGGACGAAAGCTTTAATGACTCGAACGATGTAATTTCCGTACCACCTGTGTTACACACAATGTTTTTCATCACACTTGCGCGTAAATAAATAAAAATATAAAGTGAATAAATATACTCACCAAATCACAATTAAAATGGCGGGCATAAAAGTAGAGAATACAACACACAAATAACAAAGTATTATTTTTCGGTTCATTGTGTGTGTGAATGATAGTTCTTGGCATTTAATGTAAAGTTATATTAAAAGACGAATGGTGTAAAGAGATTTAAATCGAGAGAGAAAGAAATTCCTTAAAGTGCTTTTTGTTGTGGAAAGTTTCTTCGTATGTTCTTTGAATATAGGTAAAGTTAAGGAATTTTCTTAAACGTATTGAGTAAAGAATCATGTACGTTACGTGCTTAAATTATTTCTGCCTCAAACAGAAATGTTGTCATGTGACATCAGAAACTGTATGTCTGTCCGTAAATCTGTGTGCGTCAATTTTTATGTTTATTTTGACCAGCTTTTTAGTGCCAAGTATGCTTATAAAATTGTAGATTCACGATAACGATCAACTTGGATCTACCTGACAATGCAAAACTCACAATGGAAATAAGTATATGATTCTTTAATGCAAATTATAAGTGATTCTAATAAAAAAGTGGTTTTGAGGGTCAGCTGGAAAGACGCATATGTTTTTTCAAAAATAGAAAAAAATATTACGATTGAAATATTTTTTATAAACTTGCAAAGTATTATTCATTCTGTATGGTACCTACTCTTAATATGTGTAAGGTTGATTTTGAAAATAAGTAAGGGAGGAAGAGTATTGAATGGAGCCGTTGATATTTTTTATAACAAGCGCTCCTACTGGAAGTGAATGCTTATAAAGGCTTAGCAGACAAAAATAAGATGAGCATTTATAACTTAAAAAACCGGCCAAGTGCGTGATGTACATGCACTGGGTTCCGTAGAAAATTATTTCGAATATCTAAAAAACTTAAGAACTGATTTTGTTCAAAACAATTTTCGTTGGTAGTGTTTATAAAGCCCTATCATCGTATTTTTTTAATATTTTATTACTCGCGGTTTAAAAGTTAGACTAGGGTGGATTCGGAGATAAGAGAAAGAGGAAACAAATGTTTCAAGTTTCAAAGCCAATAACGCGATAAATATACATTTCAGAGAAAAGGTTGTTGACCGCATATGTAGGGTTACCATAATTATTGGGGACTGATACGGGACGTTTAAGGTAATATTTCTCGAGATTAGCAATAAGTTTAAAAAACTATATTTTTATGACAAGATATTAAAACATGAGATAACTATGATGTCTTGAATCCCAAACTTATTAAAAAATCATGAAATTGACGATTTGCGACAGTCGTATTGCTGCAAACATGTACATTAACGGAAATTATTAAAAAACGTTACGTAATAGCAATACGGGACAAGGTTCTCAAATATGGTGACAGTCCCGTATATACGGTACGTATGGCGACCCTAGTCATATGGCTAGTCAAGTGCTGTAGTCGTACATTTTGTCGCGGCACTATGACTTCTTGACGTCGTCGGCTTTATCGAAGGCTATGTCTGACTGTATAAGTCAAATTATTTTTCGGCTGTGCAAAGACGGTAAAACAGAAGTACTAGCAAACTACCCGCTACTTCACCCGCGCAAAATTTGTTATTAGGGGACCCCAACGCGATTCCCGAATTAACTGGAATAAAAACTAATCTGTATCTATAAGCTATTCTTTGTCGTTCCAGGTATCTGAGCCAAAATTAAAGTCCCAGTGAATTGAAGGAAAAGTGAGATAGTGAGTATGAAATAGTTGGTTTCTTACTACGTAAATGGCCATCCGCGGAAGAATGCAAAATCGATCAGAATTCAAATTATAATATGTTCTTTTCGGTACATCCTGGTATGTATGCTATGACTGGATCGTAGTATAAATACTTTTATTTTTGTAAATACATACATATTATTCATGTAAACACCCAGTCTCAAGACGAACAAAAATGTTCATCACATAAATATTTGGCCTGTGCTGGAATTAAAACTACGCCGTTCAACCGTTTTGGGTCAGTACCCTCTGAGCCACGAAGCAGACATGTACGAAAGACTAGTATTAAATTTGACAACTAAACATAACTCTAACTTAGGAGTAATAAACCGATTCATTAAAATATAGCTCTTAATAGCTTAAAGTTAACTATTTATGACGCCACGGGAATGACAAACTTTCTGTTAATAACGTATAATGAATAAGTACTTAACAAGTGCTTAATTAATTTATTACTATAAGAGCCATTAAATTTTATAAAATTAAACTGAACTTACCCATATTTTTTTATGTTTGCCTTTTAAAAATTGTTACTACTTGTATTACGAGATGAATATTTGTCTTATATTCTTAAATACAAACCTATTTCCTTGGGAAACCTCTATCCAAATTAAAAATATTTTTTGTCCTTCTCTGTACCTCCAACTGTCTATCTGCAAAATATTAAGATAAATCACCGTTTCGACGGGAGAAACAATGCTTTCTAGAAAATAAACTCTCATGGGAAGTCTCAATTAGGATAAAAAGTACGCTATATTCTTTTCAGTCCCTTCAACTGCCTTGATTTTTAGAATAATTGATATATTGATATAAGCTACTAACTAGCAAATATTTTTTAGATTATACATACAAGCAAACTAATTTTAACTATCTATTAATATTGCTACAGACGTACCTATGAATTTATACTTATCCGTTACAGAAATGCAAAAAATATGAAAATATATATGTGAAAAATACCGATTATCCTTTTCAAAGCACCGAGCTCGTTGTCAGGAATGCTGCGTCAGGATTAACGTACACAGTTCGTACCCTTCGACCTTTGATATCAAAAGGCTGTCAATATGCCAGTTCATTAAAGTAATTTGTAAAGCTTCATCAAAGCTTTTTACCTTATTGGGGAGCTTTTATTCACTTCTTGGCTAGTAAAAGCAAAAGGTGAATGAGCATGAATAGATATGATAGACGCGGAGTGCCTTTAAAGAAAAGGTTTTTTATATTATGATATTTTCCTTAGTAGATATTTAATATACATATAGATTTGAATAGAGTTAATATACATGGCTATATAAAATAATTCTATAATGTATTGAAAAAATGTACAAATATGGTTTTACATAGTTCTACCAAATTAATATTATACTAAGTTTCTTAAATTTCATGTTTGACAGATAAAATATAGCATATACTCATATTAAATATAGCACATATGTTTAAATTCAAAATTAAAAGGAATTAATTTTGAAATCAATAAATAAATTGCGGCATCCTTTTATTTCGCAATCTCTATTTATCTGGGACCTTATTGGGAACAGTCTCGAGCTATCCGGACTCTGGAATTCGAGAGAAAAATGTATGGAAGTCTGACTAGCATATCAAAACCCGTGAATGTACTTGCATACATGCCTCGAATTTCAGAGGAGGTTCGAGACTGTTCCCAATAAGGCCCCAGTCCGTCTCTCTGGACGTCAGCCATTTTGATAAGACTTTGGAACTTAAATTAAACAAATATTTTTTTACTCATTTACTACATGCCAGCTACGAAGACATGTATTTTATGAATGTTTTGTATTCCTTTACATAATATGTAGGTAGGTATAATGTAGTAATTTAAAAAAATAAATAAGTATTATTGTGATATTGTCAAAAGAAATAAAATAACCATTTTCGGTAAGTTTTATGTCGTACCACGAAAACCTTTGTAACTATTTGAAATATTAATTTCAACTGGCAATAATTTTTAACGTTGAGACAAAGCACTTTAAAAAAAGAAGATTGACTCGAGTCAATAGTATAAAAAAAATTCAAATTTCTTTTAGCAGAATCTCCCAAGAGCACAAAGAATAATGTTAATCTAAGCACTTTAAATATTTAAAGTAATTGAGCTGAATAAATAAAGTCCATCACTTTCAATAATTGGATGAAAAAAGAAAATACGAGTCCGATAAATCTTTAAATGATTATTAAAATCAAATTCAGAATTTGATTATACAGTTTTTTGCACTACAAGCGGTTAAATCAAATGAACACGCGTGTGTCAATGAACCTCTTTAACACTTTTAGCTAATTTATTTTCACACTAATTTTACAAAGTAAATTTTGATGTGTTTGTTTGTCACTTTATAACTCAACAACTGCTTCATATATATAGATATATATATATATATATATATCTAGTATGATTAAGGAAATTGATTTTTCTCTTGTGTATTTGTTTTTTTTTATAAAGAAACAGTTAGGTTTCTACTTAGTTTTGCTAGAATTAGAAATAATAGAAATAGGCATTGCGAACTTTTAGCAAAGTAAAGTAAATAGAATTATTTATCTAACGATTCAAAAGTGCACTTACAATACTTTTTTAAATAAAATAGTAGACTGTATAACAAGGGATCAGAATAATATTTTTACGGCAAGTGCGCTATTTTGAATCCACAGTGGAGCGAAGGATTCTAAGGTAGAATTTGGAGCGCAGCGAGGCATTCAAAGGACGGCGCACGAGGTAAAATGATTTCGACCGAGTAATATACTCTACTTTTTATCACCCTCTATGAGATATGAGGTAAGTGTAACTTATAAATAAGAATAGGAACCATTTTTAAAAGTGCAACTTTAATCCCTGTTTACGAGGAATAACCAGCTCTTTTTGAATAGATGTGATAAAAACATTTTTACTTTTGATTTCACATTATTAATAATATATTTATCAATAAATTAGTATCTTGACTTTAATACCCTATGTTTTAAAACTTTTTGACAAAAAAAACAACTGGCTTCCTATAAAAAATGCTCAAAAAGTTAAAAATAATAACTCATTCCAATTAATTTAAACATATTCCATACCATTCCAAACCATACTCGTAACCAAATTTTATACAATCATCAACATAAAACCAGTTCCAAATCGAAATTAATATATTTTATTTTTTTTCTAAGTAGTATTATTTCTAAGTAGAATTTGAGTTTTAAATTAGTTACATTATTATATATTTTTTTATACCACTAAGGTGGCAAACAAACCTTTTTGAAGAACCCTATACTGTAGTCCTTAGAGAAAACCTTGGCAGGGAGCTCATTCCACAACCCAAGCGTTCGAGGGAGGAAGTTACTCTGAAACCGCACTGTACGCGATCATTTCGGTTCTAAAGTGTGAGAATAAATTCCCTGCCGAAGGCGAGCGGTGCGATGGAAGAAAGTAGCCGTGGGCATCATTTCGAATAATTCTTCAGAACACAACCCATTGTATAAGCGGTAGAACACACACAGGGAGGCAAAGTCTCTCCTCAGACTTAAGGGCTCGATACCGGAAGTGAGTTTTAGGATCGTCGACAATTCTCACACTTCACAACGGAACGAGGGATGCTTGCACGGCCCGTGTACTAAGCGTCTCCAGCACTGTCATCTGCATCACAGTGTTGATCACACGCTTCATCACCTTGGAGAGGAGAGAGGTAATAGCGATAGGCCTGTAATTCGATGGATCTAATCTATCACCCTTTTTGGGCACCGGGTGCACATTCGCAGTCTTCCATGAAGACGGAAATTGCCTAGTATGGTAGGGAAGCGCGAAGAGGCGCGTGTGTACAGGACATAACTCAGGAGCACACTGCTTAAGCACCACTGCTGGTATACCGTCTGGCCCACTCGACTTATGAACGTCTAGGCAAAGCAACGCCCTCCGGACCTGTCGCTGTGTTACAGAGATTTCCGGCATGGTCTTACTGCACCACGGTAAAGTAGGTGGTACAGCGCCTTCGTCGTTCATATTCGAGTTGGAGGCAAAGAGACTGCCCAATAGATCGGCTTTCTCTTTTGCACTATGGGCCAAGTCACCATCGGTCTTTCCCAGTGGTGGTAACGACGACTGGCAGAAGTTCTCCTCGGCAGCTTTAGCAAGCAACCAGAAAGCACGACTCCCAGACCAGACCAGACAAATATGGGACCACCAGGGAAGTATACTTTAAAATAAAAAAAGAATTTCTCGAATTGGTTCAGGCGTCTCCGAGTAATCGGGGAACATACATAAAAAAGAGTCCGACGAATTGAGAACCTCCACCTTTTTTGAAGTCGTTTAAATATTACGATAGTTTCGAGAATATAAGTGATCTCACAGTTTAGGCGTAGGCTCAGCATATATATGTTGAGAAATTTAATGATTTATGTACACTTGAGAACTCTAAAATTGATGTAAATCATAATGAAGACTGCGGCTCAGTTACGTAAGTAATAATCATTTGTTAGCATAATAACGTAACTTTACTCAGCAGATTAAATTCTTTATCTGTGGTGAGAGCACATTGTAAGACTCAATTAAATGATGTAGTGGAATGATGAAATAAATGGTTATCAACATTGATTTATTACGAGTTTTATTGAGTTATAACCCTGCACATTATCAGAAACTAGCGAACTGCTAGAAGGAAGCACCTTAACCAACCTGTATTTCGCACTATACACGCACGATTCACTTAACTTATTTAATACTCAAAAATTTTGATGTATGGTTTGAGGTAATGAAACACAATCATTGTTAATTGATAAATGCTTAAATTAAAATAAAGTTATTAAATATTAAAATAAACGTTGGCCTTCTAATTGAGATTTGTTACATAGCTTTTTAGTTGTTGTTCAAGATTTCATCAGAAAAAGAGCTACTTATTCCCGTTATAATATAATAATATACCGAATTTGGTAGATTATTTACTTGGGCAATTTTTTTGAAGTTCTTATAATTTCTTATGCAGCTATTTTTTAAGGGTTCCGTACCCAAAGGGTAAAAAACGGGACCCTATTACTAAGACTCCGCTGTCCGTCCGTCACCAGGCTGTACCTCATGAACCATGATAGTTACACAGTTAAAATTTTTAGAGAACATGTATTTCTGTTGCCGCTATAACAAAAAATACTAAAAAACAGAATAAAATAAATATTTAAGGGGGCTTCTTCACAACAAACGTGATTTTTTTGCTCGTTTTTGCTTGATATAGATAAAGGGAAAAGGTAGACGTTTAAAATACCCACCGAATATTTAGTTATCGTCACTTAAAAATAAATAATTAAATTAAAATGAAACAAATATTAAAGGGGGGCTCCCATACAACAAACGTGATTTTTTTGCCGTATAATGTATAATGATACGGAACCCTTCGTGCACAAGTCTGACTCGCACTTGGCCGATTTTTTAAATATGTATTGAAAAATTGTTCAAGTCTGTAGAACGAAATGTACGAACCACTCACCAGCACCGATGTTCTTGTCCTTTTTTTTGGTGAAGGGCCGCTCCTTCAATATGGCAGCTGGTTCACTAGCCTTGAACTTCGTGCTTAAATTATTTGCGTTATTTTGCAGATATATTAAGTTTTTTTCACAGATTTTGTTGTGGCCCCGCGCGAGTCGTAGTTTTAAGATATAGGACCCTTCGACACAAGGTGGCAGCACTAGCGATGAGAACGATACAAGTTCGCTATATTGTGAGAACATTTCGTGTTGATTTGAAATGATAATTTTTAATAGTTTTAAGCTTTGTGCTAACATCACAACAAATACGGAATATGCCGCCGACCTTAAACTACATATTTTAATACGTTAATAAAAAAAATGGGCTTATAAGTAGTTACATACTATATATACTTATGAACTAGCTACCTAAATACCTATACTAATTAAAATCTATTCTATTGGCAGAGAACAGACCCTTACTACAGGACGTTTAGTAAGGGTTTTAGTATTGTCTATCAACACTACTATTGAACCCTCAATGAGGGGTGTGTTTTTATTGTCAAGAAACCATTTACTTCTTTGCTGGAGTTGATGGAGATATTTAAAACTTCATTGTTTCCAAAAATGTTGTACTGCTGTTGAATTGATTTGCCATCTCACTAGACGATTGGCTGCCTCAGCAGATAAGTCGTACTCGGTCAAGAAGTAATTGGTGCTCAGATAAGAAAATCTAGAGGTAACGGATCAGAAGGATCATTACTTTGTAAACAAAGCAGTCGTGAGTTAAGAGTTAAGTATTTGACATATAAGAGTATGAAACTCATCATGAGTAAAAGTAAGTTGTCCATTCTATGGGTGAGTTTTTATTCTATTTACTATAGGTGGATTGAAAAGCCAAGTGATGTTAAAATCGGTCAGATTCTAAATCGGAATGGATTCGTTTCGTAAGAAACTAAAAAGACCTTTTAAATAATGTTCGCAGCCAACAAAGTTAAGTCCGCAGTCTGAATAATAATTGTCTGTACGTCGTCGAGACACAAATTTCCGTAACGCGTTAAAAAATGATTTCGTAAAGAGGTCTGGTACCAATTCCAAATGTATTGTCTTAGTGGACATACATACAAAGACACAAACGTATGATTTGTATAATTTTGCCTTACGAAATTTATTGTACTTAAGGTAAAAAATCCCTGAGGAGCCCGGTATTATCTAAAAATAATTTTAATTTTTTAAGCGATTTTAGCAATTATCGTTTTCTTTAATTTTTAAAATATCTTTATTTCTCTTCACTTTGTTGGACTAAGCTAATGATGCGAATTAAAGCAAATTTTGTTACATCGACTGTAATTTGTGAAGATCGAAATTTGTTCCTTTTACGACATTTATGGAAAAATCTAAAAATATAGGAAACGATGCGGAGAATTTTTGACAACGAAAATCGTGAAAGAAATTCTATATCGAATGACTCCATTTTAGACGTCATGACATGTTTTAGAAGTTCTTTTAATTTTTTTGAAACAGGCCATTTCGATTGAGCCATTGACTTTGGTCGAACTTGGAAGGCAAAACACCATAAGTCAGAGAGATTATCCACGGAGCACACGTGGCACCAGCGAACGTCAGGCATGCTGCTCGTGATCTCAGGCCTGGTTGAGAAAGCCTGTTCTGAAGCAACGGAAAATCCATGGATGATCGTGATCTCAGGCCTGTACGTCGCACATGAGATGGTAAGCTTATGTTTTGCAATAACGGTATTTCAGATGTAAAATTTGACCAAAGATTAACTATGGTTCCAGGAGGTGTCTAATCCCAACTCAAATGTTTTACAATTCATATTATTGGGCCTAAACAACACAAGGGATCGTAGATTTAGAAATTTCAGAAATAATTATACGCTTTGTACATTTTTGTAAAAAAAAATCAACTTTATAAGAAAAGATATCTGATTTAGGATTCCACTGAAGACCAAGTACTTTCATAGATGCATCATTTTCAAGTTCCGAAAGAAGTTAAGATTCTTGAGGAATATTGTTTTTACTAATCGAAGATTAAAATTCGAAACTGTTGCTGGTCCATTTGCGGAATTCAAAGGTTCCGGACTTTCAAATGGCTATGAGCTCACGTTGTATTACGAGAGCATCTTCAACCGTATCAGCGCCAGAAACAATGTCATCGACGAACACTTAATTTAGCAACACTAAGTGGAAAAATAGCAGCTTCATCGATCGCTTATTATTTCGCGATAGCCAAAAGGGACCGAACTAACCCTGAAAGCAACACAAGAAAGGTGAAATTTTTATCTATATCAATGATAGGGCGATAAGTCGCGTGCTACAGTTGACGCGAATTCGGTACATTTGTATGGAGATATGTTGCTGATTCGACTGTGCCGTTGCCGACCAGGCCTGGGGGCTTAGACTTCTTAAATTTAGCGAAACGAAAGAAAGAATGGAATTGAACAAAATGTATGAACATAAAGTTTAAAGTAGACGCTTGCTATCGATCGTAAAAAAAATAATAGACTTGTTGCTTTTCTATGCTATCGACACCATCGCCAAACCACTGTGTAGCGCCGAAACGAAAGTCGTCCATACATTATGTAGCCATATTGCAACATTACAAAAGCGTTTTCGTTTTGATATTCGTTATACTTGCGTTCGCCTAGACCCTGCTGCAATCTATTGTGTATATTTGTTATATTTTCAAAGATTTTAGGTATTTCGAAATTAGGTATTAAAATGTGATGTTTGTATTCAATATTTGTATTATAGGTATCTGTTTGTCTCTGATATGAAGAAATATACCTACCTTAATAAAGATGCTTATTAGGTACCTTCCTATATTGAATCTTTAATTGTTATACCATTTACAACATCAGAAGCAACTTTTGTAATTAAATATGGTGGTGTTATTGAAAATATGTGTTATAAGTATTAGTCTAATTTCTAATTTTACAGATTCATAGTATAGTGCATATATAGCCAGATTTTCGTTACTAGAAAGCTAGAATGTTTTTAAGTAAGTACCTGATATTTTTACAACAATATATTTACGATAAACTAGGTACCTACTTTAACGCTTGGGTTGTGGAATGAGCTCCCAGCCAAGGTTTTCTCGAAGGACTACAGTATGGGGTTCTTCAAAAAAGAAGTTATTAGATTTCTGAAGGGTCGGCAACGGGCGAATGATGAGGCTACGGTGACCGCTTACCATCAGGCGGACCGTAGGCTTGTTTACCACCTTAGTGATATAGAAAAAAGAAATAAAAACATTTCAATATTTAATACAATAAATACCTAAATTCTTATTTTTTCTTGCAATGATGATTAAGTTGAATGAAAATAATAGCATATAAGACCTAAATAAAAAAGAAACGCCAAAACGCCACATTACATAGTATAAACAAAAAAATACAAAATAATAAGCGATTTTCGATAATTGGAACAGATACTGTAGAGTTTTTCAGCCGACGCCCACGACACAGCGTTTTCGATACTTGAGGAATAAGTCTACCACGATCGTTTCGAAAACGCTCTCTCTATAGCGATACTGCACGATTTTTCGATTGTTACTTGTCCGAGGCCCCTGAATGCAAGCGAGCACACAGATAAACGTAAACATATATAATACCTACATATTCAAACAGAGGTGGCCGGCTGCTGTGCACAGGGTGTGGGGTCAATTCCCGCACTGGATGAACATTTATGTGATAAACATTTGTGTTTGTCTTGAGTCTGGGTGTGTTTCTGTATACGTTGTATTAACAACAAAAAAAAATTAATATACATATATTTTTATCCGTTGTCTCGTATCCATAACACAAGCTTCGCGCTGTGTGTAATTTTTAAAATCATTTTTAAATAAAAGCGGTTGAGATGGCCCCGTTATATAATACATACAAATAAACTGCAGTCACATCGGAAGCAAGCCTTCAAGAGGAAGAAGTAACGAGGAACTTACTGCTCAATATATTGATAATATACTGGTTTTACAATTTGTATAAAATAAATATATTAAGATTTAATAATAATAAAAAATAAGGTAACCGGGAATACAAAAAAAGTGCAATACATTTAGATGTTCGATTTTTAAAAATGTACACCGTACCGTCCAGTAATAATTTACTTTGATATATTACCTGACGCAACACTGAAATTACAGTTTATTAATTTCTTTATAAATTTTTGTGTCATAAAACAGATTTATTTCACACGTTTCAGCCATATGCGTCACGCAGTAAAAACTTACAAGTATTATGAATGGGTGTAATTTCACATTTTACACCCACACGCAGTGGGTGAGCTTTAAAATGTCTTCCAAGGCATCTTGTTACTTTAAATTTTTATTAAAGAAATGTATATTATATTATTATATATTAAATTTCTGGAAAAAAGCCTAAAATACAATTAAGAGTATCACTAAAGAGGAAATTTGCGTAGAAATCGATTTTCTGTAAACATTATATTGCGGAGTCTATAATTTTCCTATACTAGGTATATGAAAGGTTACAAAAATCATATTTTACGAACATATTTTTTGTTTTACGTTGTCCAACCGGTTTCTTTTCACATTTTTGTATTTACAGATAATATATCTAAAAATTAGAATTCTTGCAAGTCTTGTGCAAATTTTTAGATTGAACGTTGCAGTTTTTGTAATTCAAAATCAGTAAATTTATTAAAATTAGTAGTTTTTAATCTAAAATTATAATGAAAAGGTTTGAAGGTGTATTTTTTTAAAACGACTAATTTCTTCTTTCTTGAATAACTTCATACTGTAGTTGTAATTTCCCTGGTGGTTTTCCAAGCGTCTATATAGATGACCGCTTCGTATCAGGTAGACCATCAGCTTGTTTGCCAGCTTAATGGTATTAAAAAGTTATCTCAAAGTCAAACAAATGCATTAATACACAAACAAATTCTTGCTTCTGTAAAGATTCCTGTAGTTTATGGTAGACTCTGAAAATATACAAAATCAAATAGCTGCCATCGGGCAGCATTTGAAGCTGGCAGCAAATTTTACATTGCTAGAGAAAATAATCTAAAATCTTATAGGTATTCAGAACTTCCATGTAAATAGCATAACTTATTACCCGAACTGTTCGTGACTATTCGTCCAAGTTCAATCTTGTTTCACTGAAGTCCTCGAGATTAAATTTTATCAAGCAATAAAGACATTCTTCGGTATTACCTTTATCAAGTTCATTTTGCCTTCTAGATTCTTCTTTCTCTTCTAAAGTTTTAAATATTTCTGCTTCAAGTTTTCTTTAGCACTTCCTTCGGCATTTTCATAACTTACACAAAGATCACAACGGTGCGAATGACACGGTCTATAATGCCTAATGAAGCCTTAAAAAAAGTATTTTTACATTAGTTTCTTCATTTATTAAAGAATTATTGCTAATTTTAAGAACAATGAAATCATTGGAGTCTGATTGTTTTCTACTTTCGAGAGATACTGCGATTGGCAAAGATGACATACGGGCTGTCGAATTTGTTGTTAACTTTAACGTTTTTGAACTAGAGGTACTGGAACTCGAACCAGAAGAAGCACTAGATCTGAGGACGAGCTCGAGCTATAAGACGAGCTTGAAGAAGACGAATCAGAGTCATAATTAGTATCCGGATACGATGGATTTATGGTTGGTACAGAATTTAAATTAGGTGCAGACAAATCGTAATTTAAAACGGGATTATTAATATTGCGCAACACTAAATTCATTTCTTGTTAATTAATAACTTGTTTCTTGAATTTAGTTTCATTTTAACCTAATAATAAAATAAAAATTTGTCCTTACATAATTTACAAACAATTTATAAACCGGAAATAGAGACACATAATTAAATTATACTTAACTAAAGCCGTATCTTATTCGGTAGTAAAGTCATATTACATACAATAACACGATCTTAATCAAAACTATAGCAAGAAAAGCGTCATTATATAGATTGTGACTGTTTTATTCTCTTATTTTAAAATACTTAGTAAGAATTACTTAGTAATATGTTTTTTTGCCAAAATTATAATAAATTTATGGTAGTTAATTACAGCAATAGGGTATTTAGACAGGTTATGACGATCCTACACCTAAAAGTTGCACGTCCGCTCTGTATTAACTTTGATGTGACACTATTGGCGCGGCAAGAGGTCGGCAACTGGCTCAGAAAAAAAGAGTATTTCATGCTATCTCTTGGCGAAGAGGCGCACTACAATTATGTCGTTTTTTTAGCAGATAAAGTTTGTCATCGCCTATCTCATGGCATACCTATCTTTATTTTTTATTTTTACGTGTTGTGACACTTTTGTTGCCGATGTGTGAATAGTTTTTGCATCTTAAAAAAATAGAGGAAAAAGGGATTTATAAGAGATATCTTTGTCTCAACTCTGTCTGACAGATGACGTCGCTGCTGGTTTCATTCGTTTTTTTCGTGTGTACCGTCTGACACGTATATTCAATTAAAATCTGTATATTTCTTAGCTTAAATATATAATGAGTTCCAAATAGGGAAAAGAACTCCTAAGAAAACAGCTGACGAGATTAAGAGAAAAATTAAGCGACTGGAAAAGGAATTCGAGTACCTACTTATCGAAATTTGTCACCTTTGAACCGGCAAGTTGGTAGGATATAAAATTGTATTTCTTCGTCTTCTTGACTAATTGGAATTGAGAGAATTGTTAATACTATGTACATAATATGTTGTGAAGTAATATTACGCGCCTTGGTGGAGACGTGACACACAAATATCATCGGAAAAATTGTGGTTATAGTTGCTTACCCACTTTCCTAATAATAATTTAGGTACTTACGTGGCAAAGGCCACCAATTAGTGGGTTACTTGGATGACATCTGGTGTACAGCAAACAGTTTCAATTCATGTTCCAATACAATAAAAATTGTTACTAACTTTTAGTTATGAGGTGCAGAGTCATGCACAGTGGATGTAGTCACATGTATATTCATTGTTGTTAAGATATATTAAACACATTCAGTTTATAATTACGACTTTTATTTTTCAGCGTTAAACTATTAACAAATTACTGTAGTCGTAGTAACCTACTAACATATCATAGACAATAAAATATGTACATATGAAACCTCATTCTAACACTCCCCCTCACGAGGACCTTGGGGTCAGAGTGAATAGCTTCTTTTGTAGCTTCTGTCATAGCCATATAAGCCTCGACTGTGGATAATGCAACAAATCGTTGTTTCTTTGTTTCATAGCTAATTATTCTGCCGCCGTATTTGAATATGTACCCTGAGTATGAGCGCCTGTCAATGGTGCATGCGGCCCAATCTGCATCGGCCATACCCACCAATGCTGTTCCAGTTTTCTTGTACCTAATTGTCTTTAGTTCCTTTTAGGTAGCGTATAACTCTTTTTGCAGCTAACCAGTGGTCTTTACCATAACAAGTGTTGTATTGGCTCAAATAGTTTACTGCAAACGTGATATCTGGTCTCGTTGCTACGGCCAAATACATCAAGGAACCAATGAGCATTTGGTAGGGGTAGTCTTTCTCATCTTCCTTTTCGTTATTTTCTCACTTCAGCGCTAGTTCCATAGGAGTGGATACTGGGTTACAGTCCTCCATCTTAATTTTTTTTTTTCAAAGTATTAATGTAGTTCTTCTGTGATAACATCATCGCTCCCCCTGCGTAATAAAATTGTATACCCAAACAATGATGAAGAGCACCCATGTGTCTCAATTCGAATGCTTCTTGCAACTTAAACTTGACTTAATAAATTAAGTCATCAACATACACATTTATCAATAGCTTTTTCCTACTTTATCAAGGATATACAAGCATGGGTCCGCTTTTGCGTTGGCAAAAGCAATTTCTAACAATTTTTCATGCAATTTCAGGAACCATTGCCTCCCTGCTTGTTTCAAGCCATAAATTGATTTATTGAACTTACAAACTCCATCATTCTTATATTTATCTAAATTGGTTAGCATTTCTTTTGCTTTCTCAATCAATTCCTTATCATTTCTTTTAGTGATAATTAGTTTTAAATATTTGTCTAGGTCTTTCGGTTTTTTCATGTAAATTATTTCATCTATGTCGCCATTCAAAAATGCTGTGCACACATCTAGTTGGCTAGGCTTCATGTTATTTTCTATGGCGTGTGCAATCAGCAGTCCAATTGTGCTCATTTTCGCAACTGGGGCGAAAGTTTCATTATAATCGACCCCTTCTATTTGATTAAAACCGCCAGCTACTAGCCGAGCTTTTCTTCTATCTATTTCTCCTAGAGCATTGTATTTATATTTTAAAATCATTTTGTTGTCTATTAAGTTCTTGCTTTCATTTTTGTGTACAATTTTCCACGTACTGTTTTTTAAATGAGATTGAATTTCGCTTATAATAGCATCTTCCCATTCTTCAATATTCTCATCTGTTTCACAGAGGTGAGTTTGTTCGACATTCATCATGTTGTCTTTATGCTGAGTTGGTGGTCTTCTCTGTCTCCTTTGATTCCTGGAATCAGTAGTTTCCGTATATGTTTCTGTTTCCTCAGGCCCCTCTCCTTCATTTTCTATGTTTTCGAACAATTCAGTATTTGTTTGGTCTGATTCTAAAGTTGTATCAACAAAGCTATTTGATAATGGTTCTTCATTAGCATTTATGTTTTCTTCAGATACTATAATATCATTTTTCTTTTTATCAAAGAACAATACTAATTCTATATCAGCATTTTCTTTATTATTTGATTCTTTTCTCGTTCCTTTTTCATAGAACATTGTTTTAAGTACTCTCACATCTCTACTTATGATAACATTTTCTGTTTTTGGGTTAAAAATTCGATAGGCTTTATGATTCTCTGAGTATCCCAAAAATATTCCAGTTGTAGCTCTGGATGCGAATTTCCTTTTTCTTTTGCCTTTATTTAAAACAAAAGCTTTCGAATGTGTAAATGCCTGACGGACGGAATTTTGTTCACCCACTTTTCAAATGGAGTCGCATTTTCAATACTGCTACATGGGCTTCGATTTGTCAAGTAGTTAGCAGTATTGATAGCTTCTGCCCAAAATTGTTTATCCATGTTAGCGTCAATCAGCATGCTTCTGGCTTTGTCTAATAGGGTTCTATTCCTTCTTTCTGCCAACCCGTTCTGCTCAGGCGTATAAGGCGCTGATAACCTCCTTTTAATGCCATGGTTTTTAAAATATGTATCGAAATTCTGATTAACATACTCTGATCCATTATTACTTTGTAGATTTATTATTTTTTGTTAAGTGGCTCTTTTTTAGTTTTTACTTACGTTTTATAGGCACATAACCTATTAATTGTGAGGTGCAGAGTCATGCACAGTGGATATATGTAGTCATGTATATTCATTGTTGTTAAGATATATTAAACACATTGAGTTTATAATTACGACTTTTATTTTTCAGTGTCAAACTATTAACAAATTACTGTAGTCATAGTAACCTAATAACATATCATAGACAATAAAATTGTACATATGAAACCTCATTCTAACACTAACATCTTACAGCATTTAGAATTTGTAAGCAATTACGGAAAAAGTAATTTTACCCCTAGGAGAAGTTGTAAGTTTCTAGGTTTTATGCTCAACTTACGATATATGACCTTGGAATTACCCCTGCCATTTCAGCGTCTTACCAGCCAGCGTTCCACTGCAAGGACTCAATGCTGGTAACATAGGAAAAGAGCTGTCGATGAGAGGGTTCTGAAGAATACTGCGGGCTGGAACAGCGCAAACGTTCAAAAAAGTGGTAATTGAAGAAAGAGAGGGTCCTCAGCCACTGTATGGTATGCGGCGTTTCGAGCCCGCATTAGTGAGTGATTCTATAGTGTCCCGTTCATCTCATGGCAAATGATATGTGACCTTGGAATTACCGACAAAAAAGCGTTACAAAATTCATGACATGGTTTGTAATATATCTACTAAATGTCTGAAAAGTATGCGCGAATTCTCTCAGTTTATAGGTACACTCAAAGGTGCTTGCCTGGACATCAAGTATGGTTGGCTGTCTACAAAACGTTGTGAAAGGGAGAAATACCTAGAACTGGTAAAACTTCAAGAAAACTATGATACAAAAATGGGAATTAGCTCGTCACTTTCTGATGATCTTATATTGTGGAAAAGAAAAATTAATTTTGATAACAACCCAATTTGCACTGGTCATTTAAAATAATGATCTGAATAGCGAGGTTTCTGTGATGCTAAAAAGGTTAGTGCTCATTGGTTACATGAAGAAAGGGAAAACATACAAACTACTTAGAGTTGTTACCTGCCTTTGTGGCATTAAAGTGTTTTTTTAAAAACATTAATCATTCAAAAGTTTAGTTAACGCCTTTCCTTCCTTTCAGATAATACTAAAAGTTATTAGAAAAATCATAAATGGTGAGGTGACTGCTATATTAGTAGATCCTTACTGGCCAAGGCAACCGTGGTTTCCGCTACTTCAAAAGTATTATATTTTGGACCAGATGAAAAAATGTTACTCTCTCCTTTCAGAACATCACACCCCTTATGGCTCAGTCTTACCCTTGCGTAAGCAACATTATCCGGGAAGCTTTCACTAAACAGTCTCTAGATGTCAGTACTGTCGATATAATGATAAAATCCTTGTCCAATAGTACAAAACAACAATACAATGCGGCATACAAAGAATTCAGTGTAAATTTAAAAACAAAAACTGCAATTTTGGGTCAACTTCGTGAACTTTGGGATTGGCTGGGGCCTTAAATCTTTAGGGATGCAGCTATTCGTACAATTTTAGTTAAAGTTCACTTAAGGTAAGTTTCTTTAACCATAAATTATACTTAATTAACTTACCATAGCAAGCTATAGCTGTAGCTATTTTTGATTAAGTTCGACTATAGTTATTCCTGCGGAAACTTATGAATTTTTCGGGATAAAAACTACTGCTACTAAAAAATGACCTTTCCCGGGACTAAATATATCTTCATACAAAATTTCATTTAAATCGGTTTAGTGGTTTAAGCGTGAAAATAATATTAGTATGGATATAATAATTTTGCGAGCTCTGTATACAAAAAGTGCTTAGAACTAAACCAAACTGGTGTAAGTGAATAATCAACCAGTTTTATATTGATTTAACTTTTAATGACTACGCGATTCTTGGCTATAAATCTCTGATAGGTTGGGGTCTAAAGGTTGGTAGTGCATACATAATGGTCAACACTTTGTATTTGTACATACCAACACACACCAATAAATCTCAGACAATTTATATAACTGTGGTTACTGTTTATAACTATTAAAATATACAAGGATTAAGCTAAGAACGTTGTATAAAATGGTAAAACTAATTACATTTTTCTCATAAGAAGTCAGATGTTAAAAAATTGTTTTATTTTTCAGTAAAACGCAGTGGTAATGGCGTGTCGCATTAAAGTTAATTGCAACTGCGTTTTAATGCACTTGCAGTAGTGTGCACTGCATTTATGTACAATTATTGTACGTCATTACGAAAGTACCGTTAAATAAAAAACGGTATGAGAATTGTGTTCCAGTAAACGATATTGACTTTTGTTATAGAAGAATTAATAATAATTTATTCTAGTTTGAAACTTGCAATAAGACTGTAGAATTGCTTTTGAAAACGAGCAGTAATCTGCACATTTGGGCAGGGCTCAGCCTTAAGAGGTTATTATACCAGTAATGTGGCAAACAAGCACACGGTCCGCCTGATGATAAGCGGTCACCGTAGCCTATGGACGCTTGCAACACTATGGGTATCACTCGCGCGTTGCCGACCCTTCAATAAGCCAATAACTTCTTTCTTGAAGAACCCCATACTGTAGTCCTCACAGAAAACCTTGGCAGGGAGCTCATTCCACAACCCAAGCGTTGGCGGGAGGACCGCACTGTACGCGACCATTTCGATTCTAAAGTGTGAGAATGAATTCCCTGCCGATGGCGAGCGGTGCGATGGTAGAAAGTAGCCGTGGGCATCATTTCGAACAATTCCTCAGAATACAACCCATTGTACTAGCGGTAGAACACACACAGGGAGGCAAAGTCTCTCCTCAGACTTAAGGGTTCGATACGGCAAGTGAGTTTGGGATCGTCAACAATTCTCACAACCCGTCGTTGAACCGAGTCAAAAGAGCCAAGCTGGTATCCGGGTGCACCCGCCCAGAGATGACAGCAGTGCTCCATATGAGGCCGAACTTACCGCACCACGGTATAGTAGGTGGTACAGCGCCTTCATCGTTCATATTCGAGGTAAAGGCAAAAAGACTGCCTAGTAGATTGGCCTTCTCTTTAGCACTAAAGGCCAAGTCACCATCGGTCTTTCGCAGTGGTGGTAACGACAACTGGTAAAATTTCCCTGCGACAGCTTTGGCAAGCGACCAGAAAGCACGACTCGCAAGCTCGCAAGTCGCCCACCTATTTTGCCATGAATTGGAATTTTGCTCTGTTAGTTGCTTTCTTACTGAACCTGCATTTAATTTGCGTTTTACCTCATAAATATTCAGATCCTTTTTATTACGAGCCGTGGTCCAAGCCTCATATGCAATTTGCTTAAGAATTTTAGCTTCTCTGCAAGACCTATTAAACTACGGTCGTTTTTTGACGCCAGCAGCTACTCGCGGTTCAACAACCGGCAGCAACCGGGTAACCAGGGTAATTTAATAATTAAAAAAAAATTAAGATAGCAGATTCCAATATGGCATCCATGTCTTTTTTAAAAAAAGGGATTGGAGTGTTGGTAGTACATTTTTGATATAAAAAAAAGTTAAGTCATATTATATGATTAAATTTCGGGTTATTGATGATATCAAATGTACTGACTTGACTTCCATACCTACTTTTTTTTTTTTTAATTGTTTTATCAACAAGTTTATTTTGCTGGGAAAGTATATATTTAAGGAAACTAAGGACTTTATATTTAAATAAAAATTGGTCCAGCAGCAACTACAGTACTTTTCTTGTTATCGAAGAAATTTTGCAAAACAATGCTTGTTATTTGCATTTATTTAAATTCAACGCAAATTTTAGACCCTCTATCTGGAATTTTAAAATACTAACAAAAATTTAAACTTTACGCCCTTAATACGATTCGCGGCGTCTCGCAGCGCCCTTTAAACAAACGAATTTCCCACTTCTTTTTGACACTTACAAATTAAACACTTTAAAATTTTTCTAGGTCTGCAGTTTGCTAGTTCCTATTAAATTATAAAGTTTAAAAGCAGGATTCTAGTGTTTTATACAAATGATCTCGAATAAGATTAAAAGTTAGTAAAAACTTTTTTCAGGATTTTGGAAAACCACAGACATAGATATTCGGCTTGAGATCATTCCTATATAATTTTACAGTATTCGATCATTAAATGTCGAAAACAAGAAGGAAATTCGTTTGTATGAAACACGCTGCGAGGTGCCGGAAATCGTATCCTCTTAAATATCCAATACAACAATTATATATTAATACAACGTTATTTAAATAATTCAATATTTGAATGTAGTCCCCTCGAAAATCCAACAGAACTTTGTTTCATAGTAATCAAGGATTAAAAAAAATTTAGCATCCTCAGAAACCTCAGAGCTTAGTTTTGATCAAAATCGAAGTATTCATTCGAAAAATATAAATGATAAAAAATAAGCAGCTAATTATCTTTCATTTTATTTTGCATTTTTGAATATTTTTTTCAGCATCAATGAGTTAGAAAACAAAACGCAAACAAGGTTCAAATATATGTAAATTGTTAAAAATATGTAAAAGGGAAAATTGTTTTGTTCAAATTAAATTTGTTTGTTTTAATTTTCCATCCAATCTGAAGCAGCGTAGACCCTTATCAAAGCTGTCTGCATTTGTTTTAACGTTACAATCTGTCATTTTTTATCTTTATACATTCATAACCATATATTGTAATGTCATCGTGTAGGATGTCAACGGCTGGCTGTTGGACATATATAGGCTTTGTCCCGCTACCTACTTTTTATTTTATAATGCATCATACACATATATAACTTCGTAAAGATCAGGCCAAAAGCGTCTTCGAGTGGTAGCTTTAGATGCGGTGTGGTGTTAATGTATGAAAATAACGTAAGAACCACGAGGCATGACCAACGTGATTTCATTTAGACATAATCTTCAGATTATAAAACGAAGAATATTTTACTTTACAATAAACTCTTAGTGCCTTATTGTATTTTGAAAGGTTGTTAAAATGACAATATGTATAATACCATAAATATTAACTTATAATTTTAGCAAAATTCGTAATTGGTGCCAAAACTGCGAGCTTACTATGAATAACGTTGGCAAAGTATCAAAAGTATGATCCCTAATTGAGGCTAGTTTTTTTTATATGAAAAATAAAATTTGTAAACATTTACTTGATAACTTTACTTATTATATCAATGATATTGCACACGTAATTTCATTGTTATTATTGTTTTTTCTTTGAGATAAGAAGTAAGCAGTAGGTCCAAAAATAGGACCTCTGAATCGAATTGAGAGAAATTATACTTTTGGACTCGATAGGTAACGCTGTTGTCAAGAAGTCAAGTATGACGCAGCGGGTGAAACCGCTGAAGAAAGCTTATAAATAAAAATGGTTGTTGTGACATCCAAATGGTTGAACAAACAGACTAACGGATAAAATCATGAGTTCCTTGTTTGCTTATTTAATAAAAATAAAAAACCAAATCCTTAAACTAAAACAAAAAATACACTTAACGTTCCATATAAAACATTTAATAATTCCTTCTAATTCTTTATAAGAAAACAAATATTTGAAATCTCTCAGTAATTGAACACATGTAGGCTCGTACGTTTCACAAAGGGAGTCTATAGCTTGTACGCTTCCTTCTAATGTTTGTTGGTACTTAGGGAACCGTCAGAGCTTCCTGGTTACAATTTATTACTTCTGTTTACATTCAAAGATAACATTACATTTTATGAATATTCAAATTATAAATATATTTTGCTACAATAACACTTAAAAGTTACGATTTTAGAATGAAAATGTTTGCGAATGTTTATGAAAATGTTTACTTTTTCAAGAACAGTAGTTAAAAATATTCTACATATAAAAAGGATATAAAATATTTTTGTAAACTAATTTTGTTTAGTTAAGTTGTGACTTAACCTGTGGTCACACCATTAGATTTGCGTATTATTTTTAAATAGTCGCAAAGATTCGTTGTCGTAGCTGGAAGGACATCTTACCTAAATTTGTCGTTGTTTGACTTATTTTTTGTTAGAAGATTGTAAGGGAACCATCGGTGTACGAATCAAACTTACATTTGTAGGGGTTTTTTTGTGTTATAGTAAGTAAATGTTTGCTTTTAATAAGCATTTACTTTAGTGAGTGAAATGTGTAAAAAGTCCTCGAAAAATAACATATGATGCTTAATAAAGTTATGTATATAAATGTGAACATAACGTGGCGCTTATACAACTTATGTTTAACTTGACATAAGATAAGTTTTCGAAAGTTAAATGACAACTTGTATTGTTTAAAATTAATGGAACATTTTTTTATATTATTTTTTTATACCACTAAGGTGCAAAACAAGCACAGGGTCCGCCTGATAGTAAGCGGTCGTTGAACCGTGTCAAAAGGTCCAAGCTGGTATCCGGGTGAACCCGCCCAGAGATGGCAGCAGTACTCCATATGGGGCCAAACCTGCGACTTGTAAAGCAGCAACTTCTGCATTTCTAAATAAGAATGATTTCTGTCTCCTATGTTTATCATTTACCTAGCTCTATGTTTCCGTATCATTGTATTGTCACCAAACATATCAAATTTTACTTTAAAAATGACTTATTTTAAGGACAAAAACACAAAAGGATATATGTAAACATACATGAATGGGATGGGGTGTGTGATTATTCAGTGTCACGGGCCGGAGGGACTTCTTGACACATGTTTTGGCGGAGTTTGGTGTAGATCACCATGTCCTTTTCAAGTACGGAAACCTCAAGGTGCAAGAGGTGTACTTCCAAAATTGCCGGTAGTTTTCTAATTCAATTCAGGTGCATGAAGCAAATTTTCCCCTGATATCCATGGAGCTGAAGAAATATAAATAATTAGCCACTCTGTAGGTCCGTATCACCCTTGCTCAAATTCACTCGATATTGCATTTTTAAAAAAAAAAAAAAATTGGCAAATTTGAATATAACGGATAAAAAACAGCAAATTTGAGTATACTTTGTTTTGCATTTGACTAAAAATGGTCTGGTAACTTCAAATGTCGACAGTTATAGGTAAACCGCTTTTTTTGCCATTAAATATTCTTGTAACTATAAATACAATGTATAACTAAAAGTCAAAAAATAATTACGCTCTAATTAAAAAAGTTAAAAACGATCAAATTTGTCGGTGGGACAAAAATGGAACGGCGGTGCTTCATGTGTTAATAACCAGGCCACTGAGCCCAACGAAATGAACTTGTATGTTTTCTGTTCTCAAAATATATTCTCACAGGTTGGCCTGAAGAAGCAACAACCTGGTCAAAGCTGCAGTAGCTGATCACAAATGGCCGGTCCTGTTACATAGATCACAACTCATTATCTAGTTACTTAACACATCACATAGGTGGCGCTGTTAGAACTACGATTTTGATAAGTAAATTTCTATACAAAATAAAAAGTTCTAAAATGGCAGTAAATATTATTTTTATGGTGTTACTCACAATTAGTTATTATATTGTCACCGAGTTCTGAGCTTTCCTGACAATTTGAGCGTTCTAGCTAGTCGAGACGTGATCGAAATTACAATCGCAAGATATGACATAAACAAACAAACATGTGAAACCAATATAAGCGTGGTAAATAAGGTGAAGAACCACTAAGGATTATATATCTACTTTTGGTACACATTAATAAATTAAATTGACAATAATAAAATTTAAAAGTTTTCCATATCCCCGTATTTCATACACACGTATAAAATATGTATAAACATAAAACATATAATTACTGAAACAAATTTATTTCTTTGTTAAGGAATTTCGATAGAAATACCATTATTATATCTTTTTCATGGACAGAGAACATCTACAGAGAAAAGCGAACACATTCCACATATTTATATTCCAGCAAAATATGAAATGGAAATGACCAGAAAGAGGTTTTTGAAGGAAAACTTTTTATTATTATACAGTAACGAAGTTCACGAAATGTCTCGTAAAGATGAAAGGAGCTTTGTAGGGATCTTGTCTAAAATTACTTAGCATGATCTTCTGTTATATCAAATTTGCTACAGCATTTACTCTGTGATAAGTATGGATGTGGTAAAATTGAGGATTGATAATAAGTAGGGGTTACTTCTTAATGTAATTTGAAGCAAATTTTATCAATTTTGTAAATTTATTTAAAATAACGGCTAAATGAAAATTCATAAAACCGAAAACGGCAAGCTCTTGATTTTGCAGCATTTTTTTGCAATTGAAATCATACGTAAAGTTGTATGAACTTACAAGATTATGGCAAAAAAAAAATTATATGAAACCTCTGCGCGGCAAATCACCTTAAACCGCAATTACTTTTTCATCCGCCCTGTGTTATACTTTCGAGTAGCTGCCGCATTGCATGTCCCCAACTGTTGGTTCACCCCGCGGTAGCCTAGCGGACGCATGTTTTAAAGTATTGGTCCTAACCAGATTCGTGATTTTAGCTTCAAAATATGCCACGTACTTCCGAAAGGGTAGTAGACATCCTAATTCCGGGTTATATTTGGTCACTGTCACTTCACCCACCTTGTCTTGCAAAACTGCACACTTATAACCACAATCACACTTGGTCTGACTTCACAATTTACTTATTGCGAAGCCACGTGGAAATGTGGCAAGTAGTCTCACTATTGCTCCTTGTATTTAAAGTAATATTATTATGCGTGTTCAACTTCTCAGCCTTTTGATATTTAACACTAAACTTGACCCTACGTATTTCAACAGCGTACGGTTCTGAGTTGTCAGTTACATTCAACAGCCCTGAACCAATATTTAATTAAGTAAATAAATATTTTTAAACTGTACCATCTTGCCCCAAATCAAGCTAATCTTGTCCTATTTATACCAGACAACAGATACAAAAATACTTTTTTGTAAATACCTACATACACATTATGTACAAAACACCCAGACAACAAGATAAACACAAATGATTGTCCTGTGCGGCAATCGAAGTCATGCTATTCAAACTAAATTTTTCTTATTCAAATTAAGGTTTTAAAAGCAATTCAAAATCGTCAAAGTTATTAAATACTATTTTTATTTTTTCCTTGGTTCAGCAGGCAGGTAAAAATAAAAATGATTCACTAAGTCATCTTTCATCAGGTTCCATGCTACATAGCGTTTTCGATACTAATATATACAAGACCTACACTTTTACAAAGAAAAATATTAGCATTAGAAAAGTCTTATTATTAATTTTCGCATTTTTTTTGGCAACTCGATTGGATTATTAAGTAATAATTTAATGAAGCAAAAAAAATGAGTTTTGAATCAGCTTAAATCAAATGATCCAAACAAATAAGCGTTTGTTTTGACCATCTTTGATAAGGGTTTCCGCTGCTCCTGAATTGATAGAAATTAAACAATCTAAATGTGTCGTAAAAAAAATTATATCTTCAAATTTATTTTCAATTCTAATAAAACTGTTTCAGAAGGGAAGTGTGAAAATAAAAATGATTGTATAATACTAACTGTGGTAGGATTTTAGCTAGTATTTAGCCGCTTTGAGTACTCTTTTTAATCAAGAAAGAGTTCCAGGTCCAGGTCTTAACTATTCACCGCAATAATTAACCTTCGTTATAACCACACCTTCGAGGATAAGTGTAATGTTGGTTTTTATTATTATTTCCAGGGACCCCCTCCCCTCTAGAAATTCTGCTAGAGCTTTGCCCACCTCTATCCAGATAAGTCAATAGATTTAAAAATAAAAGTTTTTTTATTTTGGCTTCTTTATTTTCTACATAATAGGATAACAGTTTTTCTTAATTCCAGTTCTATTAGCAAAGCTTTTAAAAGCTACCTCGTTAGCATTCAGCTCTCGGAAACTTATCTGATGCTGAGTTGAACACGAGCCGTGTCCTCGGTGCGCTGAAAACAGCTTCATTTACATAATTTAATTGAATTCACATCTCGTATTGTGTCCTGGGATCTTTTTACACGTGTTAAACACACTACTGCTTTTACACAGCTGCTAGCACAAATTGTAATACCTTGTAAATAGACAAATTCTTGTTTGTTTTTTTAAATATTGTAGATGTGTTGTGAAAAATCAAAGGGGTTCATGAACCGATGTAATATAATAAAGTAGGTTTTTAACATAAAAAAATTACTTCAATAGTCTAATATAAAATAAAGTACTAAGACATAATATTCCAGGATACCAGTGTTTTAGAGTTCCAAAAAGGCTACAATAATTATAATCTAAATTATAAATAATTACAATATGCCTAAAACATTAACAACAAAAATTTCACAACTTTAAATGGCTATATTTTTCAATTTAATCTGTATTAAAAACAAAAAAAAAGTTACCTAATTTTATTTATTTTAACTTGATTAAAAACTTTTAATTAAACTGGCTACTCATCCTCTTGTTGTAACTTCGTCGACGTTTTAGCTTTTACCTTTTAACTTTAATCATAGGTCCGAGGCTATAGCTGCAAAAGGCACAAGCTTTCTCATATAACCTTCTGTTACATTCTCTTTTCTGACCTCTGTTGGTACAAACAAGCTTTGTATGTGATAATAACGTATAATTTACTTTGTACCTTTGTATTTTTAATGTTCTTGTTTTTAGGGTTCCGTTGCCAAATGGCAAAAAACGGAACCCTTATGGATTCATCATGTCTGTCTGTCTGTCACAGCCACTTTTTTCCGAAACTATAAGAACTTTACTGTTGAAACTTGGTAAGTAGATGTATTCTGTGAACCGTATTAAGATTTTCACTGAAAAATAGAAAAAAAAACAATATTGGGGGTTCCCCATACTTAGAACTGAAACTCAAAAATATTTTTTTTCATAAATCCCATACGTGTGGGGTATCTAAAGACAGTTCTTCAAAAACGACATTGAGGTTTCTAATATCATTTTTTTCCTAAGCTAAATAGTTTGCGCGATAGATACTCTCATAGTGGTAAAATGTGTGTACCCCCCCTGTAACTTCTAAAATAAGAGAATGATAAAACTAAAAAAAATATATGATGTACATTACCATGCAAATTTCCACCGAAAATTGATTTAAACGCGATCTAGTAAGAAGTTTTTTTAATACGTCATAAATCGTTAACCGCAATTTACCTTTCATTCAATCAACTTAAATATAAAAAAAAAATTTAATATGTACAAATAATGGTACGGAACCCTTCGTGCGCGAGTCCGACTCGCTATTGGCCGATTTTTTTCATTAAGTATATCATGTAATGTCAATAAAAAAATTTAATAAAATAAAAATGATTTTATAGGAACTGAATTTGTAATATTTGAAGCCATTATTTAGATATAATTTTATGATTAAAACGGGATTTCTCTACGAGATCGAATGAGAAATGAGAAGATCCGTAAACGAACGAAAGTCACCGACATAGCCCAGCGCATTAGCATGTTGAGGTGGCAGTGGGCAGGGCACATAGTACGTAGAACTGATGATCGATGGAGCCGAAAGGTTCTTAAATGGAGGCCACGGACTGGCAAACGCAGCGTCGGAAGACCGCCCACAAGGCCGCGGGATGCAGGCGGGGGAGGCCTATGTTCAGCAGTGGATTTCTTGCGACTGAGATGATGATGATGATTTATGATGGTGTTGTCTAATAGCCTTTGATATACAAGTATTTGTGAAAATCTTTTTGACCGCGAAATTTACGGAATTTTATTGCGCATGTAAAGGTTGGAGTTAAAAAGTTTTCATATACATTAGAAGTATTTAACAGTGGTCTCAACTTGACAAACTTTAAACGAACTACTTTGGTAACCCTTTTGTACAAATACTTAAAAACGTTGTTAAATATTACATCTATCTTTTAGTATATATTTCTGAGACAACCACAGTCTTCCTTAACGTAAACTTGCGGTTAGTAAAATATACTCTGATTATGCTCTGCGGTTTCACTCGCAGAAAAACATAATATATATCCGTAAAGGTTATTAGTCAATAGGTATGGCAGTGACACGGTCTATCTGTAACTCCATCCAAATCCGTGTTAAGGGTGGTTAACAAAAAACATTCGAATATCTTACACATAGTTACAAACTAAAATACTAGTGGGACTCCCTACTAATAGTAAACATTACTTATAAGGACTTCTCTTCTACCTTCTACTACTACTACGTACTTGACATTTTTATACACAAAACATGATTTTTTTTATAATCTTTTTGAAATTAGTATGATTTACAACGGGGTTCAGGTGCGACGAGCTAATTTCCCTGGAGATTATTCACAGAGCTGCGGAAATAAAAATATGTTTTCTATCTCCATCTTTCTAATAATAAAACTGGATATCTGAGATTCGGATTTCCTTTCCATCATACTGAGAATATTTCAATAAAGGAAAACTGATATCAATGTGACGTTGTAAAGATTTTATACGTTGGTTTCTATTTCTGAAAGTGTATCGTGTAAGGTAAATATAAATTGTTATTTAAGGTACTGCTATACCATTCAAATTGTTGTTTAATTTCGGTTAGGATCTAAACCTAGTTTTGATTATAATGGACAGTTATTAAAAAGTACGTTTTAATCCTAAACCAAATTTTGAGTGCGATGAAATTTTGGAGTTACATAAAGTTTTCAGTTATTGCGGTTTTTTTTCGATCGATAAAGCAGGTTAACATTTTTTTTAGTTTCCTCGTTTAACTGTTTGGGAGACTAACATATTTTTTGACAATTTGGATGGCTTTGGGTCTATAAGATGCTTATACTGTAAAAATTTGAAGACTACAGTTTCCTGGCTATAAAACCTGTGTAACAGACGACTGGCAGTTTGACACATTAGTGACAGCAATAGGGTTCGGGTACGGAAACCTAAAAAGACTATCTAGTTTAAACTAATTCTGATAATATAGTTTAATATATTCATTTTATAGAGCCAGTTTAATTATCTATTGAAACTTAAAACGATTGATTACTTTTTCAATCAGGATTAATGGAATAAGACATTGTTAATTTAAATCCGATTCGTCTTTTTACGAGCGACGGCTTGATAAAAAGTTTTATCTTTTAATTTAACATTTCTTATTTTCAATAAAAATCTAAAAAAAAAAATTTATTTTTAAGTTGCCTATGCCTATTTTAATACCTGTTTTCAAAAGCCTACAATTTCTTTGTTAGCCTGTCTCTTTTATAGGAATGACTTACATTTCAAAATATAAAAATTTGGGTGTGCGTACACTTAACTGTCGCACGTTGATTTTTAGATTTTGACAAATAGTATATAATATTTTTACTTCCAAGCAACTAAAAAGACATTAACAACACTTTCTGTATTTGGAAACCTCCAAAAAAAAGAAGATATTAATATTTTCTCACTCATGTCACATAAGTCGGTCACAAAAACCTGCTGGTTTATTTAAATCACGCGTGTCACATAAGTTGGTATATTTTAATGATTAATTGAACCTGTCAAGTCCCTTTTTCTAAGGAACGCGTGATGGTAACAAGTTAAAATTAAGGTATACTATCTATAAGATACTATCTATTTAAATCACTATAAGATGTAAAAAATTCAAGCTTCTAAGTCAATGCAATAAACTCAAAAACGATTTTTTTTGTCGCATATTGTGACACAAATAAATCGAAACCCATGTGGTACTTACCGTTGTACTAGAATCATAAAATTTGACACAAAGAAGACCTTTAATTATAACATCACAAATTTATAGGAAAAATATGAAAAGGAATTGTTTACTTTGTATAGGGGTTTTGGCCTGATGTGAACAAATTCTGAGGCTAAAAATTTATTATATTTCATGAAGTACATACGCTGACGAATATATGATTTACAATATTTTAGTATCAAAGTCCCCCTTTTTTTTGGCATGAACTGTTATTAAATATGACAACTAATAAAGCTAAAGCCAATTAACTTTTAAAAATATATTATTGAATACATGATAAATGCAAAATCGATTAATACATTATGTAGAATAACTATATTCAATAAAAAAAAACAAACATTACATGCGATGCATATTCGTTAACAAAATGTTGAATAGCAGACCTATGACTATCAACTTAAATATACTCAATAATTCTCAAAACATTTATCTTTTGAAAAAAATAAATTTATCTGTAGATCTACTTGTTTTAAAAAAAATTGTTCACGCCAGGCCAGATCTGAACAGTGCTCTTTGTTAATTTGTAGTTATAACACATTAAAAAAAAGTCCCTTTTACACAAGAACGCGTGGAAGTATCAAGTTGAAATTAATATCAAACACTAAAGTCTACGATCACTAAAAGTTGTACAAAAATTAAGCTTTAGAATGTAATAAAAAATTTGTCTAAAATACGGTAATTTTTCTTTCATATAGTGACACAAATAAATCAAAACCTATGGGGTACTCACCGTTGACCTACATTAATGAAATTTAGCGAGAAGCAAGATATTACATCACAAATATAAGAAAAAATCCAAAAACTGAGGTCACTAATTAAGGTTAAACTGATAAACCTTTGAGACTTCATCTCATGATGGAAGAACTATCTACATACAATAAGTTTGTACGGAACCCTCAATGCACGAGCCAGACTCGCACTTAGCCGGTAGTTTATATTTCAATGTGACGCACTCTTATTCATTATCTAATACTTATGCCATAGTGTAAGCAATAAAACGCAGACTAGTATTCATCTACAGTGCAACAAACTTTTCTGACCTTCTAACCTTGGGTGTTCGGTCGCTAGTGTCGTTGTAAGTTTACACAATTACAATATGGAGACCTTGGTTTTAAATTTTGAGTGCCAGGCCAGAAAAGTTTGTTGCACTATATATTAAATGATGTTTAAAAGGTAAAACCGGGTCTATAACGTAATAGATTACGTATACTGTAACCAGGTTGTAATTAAACCGGCTACGAATAATCGTATTAAGATGTCAAAATTTTAATCTTAAACTTATTTCAATAAATAGCTAGTTTAACATATTTTTTCGCACTCGATAGATTAGCGTTAAAAGTACACCTTTGGTTCAGAAATTGGTCTGAACAACTGACCTCTCGTATACTATACTAGACTGGTTTTATGTTTAGCTTTCAGCAATTTTGTTAGAATCTGAAAAAATATTGTTTGTGAATAATTAAATGAATAAATGCCATAATCATAGGAATCCAAAAAATAGAATATCATATTACTTTTTAAAGTCAATATAAATCATTACTTACTACCTTTTCCTACTGACATTTGGTGTTAGAACCTGAATAAATTTAGTTTACTTACTATTTAAAAAAAAAATCACAATAAACCAGCACAACACTATCTCAAGATTATCTTTAACAATCTTCGGCAGAAGAAACAGAAACGGCGCAAGAATGGAATGGAATACCCATTTTAAATTTTGACCTAGGGGGGGGCTTTTCTTTTATTATAACTGTCTGAATCCTATTGTCTAGAAAAGAGCTAATGAGTTCCGATGCAGTACTTCAAATGCCCATGGTATTCATGTTGTACTTACAGAGCAACACACTTTTCTGACCTTCTAACCTTGGGTGCTTGGTCGCTGTAGTGTCGTTGTAAGCTTACATCATTTTAATATGGTGCCTGAAGCTTTAATCTTTTTTTTGTTGTACTATACCTAATCGGACTTTTATGACAGATAGATCACAGAAAACACTCAAGGCATCCATTAAATCCTCTCAAGAATCGGAAATATGCTGAATAAGGACAATTTGTTTACAAGTTTTTAGTGTACTTAAGTAAATGCTAGTTCGATTGGTTTTCCAAACATTTCACTGAATAGTTTAATAATAACAAAATTCTTAATAATCTTACCAAATTTTTTTAAATTAACAATTATTGCTGATGAATTATCTAATTTAAAAAAAAAGTATAACGTTACTGTACTTCATGAGGTCAGGAAATATGCCTTATTAATTATTTGTACTATCTAATATTTAATATGAGTATAATCTATACAGTAAGATTCTACTGCATCATAAGATCAGGAAACTAAGAAATATGTCTATTTATTATTGTTTGTATTAAGAATAATCAATCACAGACATTTAACAACGATTAATCAACGTTTTATATTTATATAATAGAAATTGAGTTCATGAATATTTGTTAATGTGATTCGTGTGTCTTTGAAACAAACAGATAAACTAAATGTCATTTAATATCTGGAAGGTTTTTGCAATTGAAAAAAAAAAATAATAAGTTAGGGATCGATCACAAAAATGAAAATACACACTCATGCACATTTTTGTAACCAGCACATTATATTGCAAATCAATAAATCAAAAACAGAAACAGCTCTCAAAATAAATCTCTAACAACTCAAAAATTACTTCTCGAAATAAAAGGTTGGATTTACAGCAACTCGTTTTTGTTTTGTCGTCTACAAACAATAAAATTCCGAGCTCTGGCAGTGAAAAAAAAGGGTTTGCATAAAAAAATAAATTTTATCACATTATATTTAAATAAACCTAAGAGGACGCATATGCAAGAAATCTGTTTTTTTTTTACGGGAACTATTAAAAAATGAAAAATATTACCTAAAAACACATACGATAAAAAAGAGAAACTTGGAAAGTAGTCTTCTAAGTTATTGTAGCAGATTTTACTCAAAACCAATTTAATTACATATACTTAAAATTATTAAAATACATACCTATGTAGTTGAGACCTAAGCCAAGATTGTGACGCAGATATATTTATCAAAGCAAAGACTTTCACGTCCTCGACAATAATGTACTATTACTATACTGATATTCCGTCTCGGTGGAAGTGCCTCTTTGCTCCTCGGACCACTGTCTCGTTCGGACTCAATTGTATGACATAAAACGCAAATTAAATGCTGCGTTGAGATTCAGTATATAGCAACTGCCAGAGCTAATTATTGGGCAATTTGCGAGCCCAGAGGGAGTCATGCTTTCTGGTCGCTTGCTAAAGCTGCTAAAGGGAACTTCTGCCAGTCGTCGTTATCACCACTGCGAAAGACCGATGGTGACTCGGCCCATAGTGATTAAGAGAAAGCCGATCTACTGGGCAGTCTCTTTGCCTCAAATTTGAAAATGAACCACGAAGGTGCTGTACCACCTACTATACTGTGTTGTGGTAAGACCGTGCCGGAAATCTCCAAAACACAGCGAGAGGTCCGGTGGGCGTTGCTTTTTCTAGACGTTCATAAGTCGAGTGGGCCACATGGTATAACTGCAGTGGTACTTAAGCAGTGTGCTCCTGAATTATGTCCTGTACTCATTATTGCTGGTGTCCCGCAAGAATCTGTGCTGTCTCCTACGTTGTTTCTACTGCATATCAATGACATGTTGGACATCAACAAAATACATTACTATGCAGATGACAGTACTGGAGACGCTTATTACACGGGTCGTGCAAGCATCCCTCGTTCCATTGTGAAGGAAGCACGTGAATAACTAGTGTCTTAAATCGAGACCACTCTGTCCAAGGTCTCTGACTGGGGACGGGTAAAACGTGTTTACTGCTAAGAAAACCACACTTACTGTGGTCCCACTATTCCAAAACACTCACCTCACCATCTCCAAGAGCATTGGAATCCTTAGTGTTGACATCTACAGCGATGTTCAGTTCCGAGATCATCCGCAAGACAAGGTGAAGCTGGCGTCCAAAAAACTTGGTGTACTCATCAGAACGATGCAGTACTTCACGTCTGGGCAAAGGTTGCTGCTATACAAAGTCGAAAGTCCGGCCCATACGGAGTACTGCTGCCATCTCTGGGCTCGGTTCAACAACGGGCTGTGAGAATTGTCGACGATTCCATATTCACTTGCCGTATCGAGCCTTGAGTCTAAGGAGAGACTTTGCCTGCCTGTGTGTGTTCTACCGCTTGTACAATGGGATGGGTTCTGAGGAATTGCTCGAAATTATGCCTACGGCTACTTTTTACCATCGCACCGTTTGCCATCGGCAGTGAATTCATTCTCACACTTTAGAACCGAAATGGTCGCGTACAGAGCGGTTTCAGAGAAACTTCTTCCCGCGAACGCTTGCGTTGTGGAATGAGCTGCATGCCAAAGTTTACGCCAAGGACTATAGTACGGGGTTCTTCAAGAAAGAGGTTATTAGATTCCTGAAGGGTCGGCAACATGCAAGTGATACCCCTGGTGTTGCAAGCGTCCATATATAGGCTACGGTGATCGCTTACCATCAAGCGGACCGTAAGCTTGTTTGCCCTTAGTGGTATAATAAAAACACAACAGAATAAAAAAAGTAACCATTTTAGTCTCAAATAAGATTAAATTAATCCAATGAGACGTGTAATCCAAACAAAGTAGTTTGATTAGGATGTCCATACCGGAGTTATCATCAATCAATGTCCTCGCAGCCTCCACCACAAAGTCCCAAGATGCCTCGTACCGTAATTTAGAGAGTTGATCAATTTAAAATATATTGGATCGGTATATAATACCCTAGAACCTACAGTAAAAATATTTGGTTTTTATTTTAGAATTTATGTTATGTAATTGTGTTACTGCATCTATCCTATATGTATCTCTTCCTAACCTACTAAAAAGTTATTAAGAAGCATTTCTGCGTCTATAAAATACTTATTTATTACTACTTATATTAAGTATATAAGTAACATTTTGTATATTAGGTTTTCTCCTCCTTTAAATCATTTAAATAAGCTCTATGGAAATTTAAAACTTTGAGAAAATAGAAATGTTAGCAAAAAACAAAAATTGCCTTATAAATTGCAACGTGGAAAAATATTGGTGTATCAAGACGCTGGACCCAAACTTTAAAATTTTGGAATGTCTAATATTTGTGCAATTTAACCCCGATACTTAAAGGATTATAAATAACTCACTTACCCAAGAATCACATAAATAACTCGTTTATACTAAAATTAAGAGACGACAATGTATATTATAGCCAAAGTTTCATATATCAGTCTTCAAACTTTGGAAAATTTCCAATTATTTTAATGAAAATGTAGATGAAAACTATTATGGCTACAAATTTCCTCGTTATAAAATTTATAAAAAAATTTATTAAATCCTTAGTAACAATTACATTCATCAATATTTGTAATCTAAATTTTTTATCATATCCCGATATTTTTTGCAATTCTAATTTTCATAGGCAAAGGAAAGTAAATATGTATTTTATATATATGTATATATATATATATATGTAAGTACAAGTAACAGCTTATAATAAGTTAAAGTCGTTTTGAACTAAATAAACATATTAAACAAGAGTATTCCATTAACTAAAGAAAGTATTTTGAAATTGATTTTTATTTACATTATCACTGTGAAGAATATTTAACACTTTTTGTAAAGTTTCACCGACAAAGATAAATGGCGCAAAGAGATTTGAATCGAGAGAGGAGTAAACTTTCCTTTATGAAGTACCTATTACTGAAGAAAGTTTGTACTTTCTTTGAAATTCAGGTAAAGTTCTGGAGGAATTTTCTGCTACTTACGTTAGCTAAGGCTTGTTATTTCATACTAATATTTATTGAAACACTAGGTTTTGCTCGGGCCTTGGTTAGAGGCTCAAACGGAATTCAAATTGTTATTATTCGTCTTACATTGCGACTTGAAGTTAAACTACCTATTTGTGAGAAATCTTGTTTGAAATAAAAAGTGTTACATGCGATTCCACTTTCCGCTATCGAATTACCAACAATCAAGTCACCTTGTTGCTTTTTTGCATCATGAAGGAATGTTGTGATACATACACATGTCAATTATTATTTTTTGTTTTGATGTAGCATAAAGGGCGCACCATGTGAATGAATTCAGATATTTAAGAAGTATACATCGATATTTAATAGTACTAGTACGATTATTACCATTTTACAATATACCATTATACAGAATGAATTTCTCAATTTTTTCGCGACTCCGACTCTCACTTGGCCGGTTTTTTTATTTGGCCTTTAACCGCGTAAAAATAGTAAGAAAATTATATAAGAACATAATGTTGTAAAGGTGACTGCGCTGCTAATGTGTGTTGAAAAAAATATCGAGCATCATGAGTCCGTTTGTTTGTCGTTGCTTCACGTCACTACGGAGCATCTGATTGATCTAAAACTCCGCACAGGGACAATTGAAGAGACGGAAAAGGACGTAGGCTATATAGACTTTTTATCCCGTAAAAATAAAACTTTCCACAGGAATAACCAAATTTCATGTAGATGAATTATAGCCACAGGTATAACAGTAATTATAGCAACTATCTCCTGAAAGATTTATCCAGAGAAAAGTTTATTCCTGTAATAACCCCCGACTGGCAGTATTAAAATCTATTCCTGTCTAAAATGTTGTTGGGGATAAAAAGTTTCCTAAAGGCACTTTTCCGTCCCTTCAACAATCTTTGTGCCAAAAAATAACCTTATAGTCGGTTATCATGTGAATGTGTCATTATGATGTGAAGTAAATTTGGGTATTCTGAACCTTAGCGCAGTGACCTTAAGTTAAGCTCGACTGCTTCTTTATTACTAGAGGTTCTAATAACGACAGATACTCATAAATATATTAATAATTAAGCAAACAGAAAATAAATCAGACTCCTACGAGATTTTGTATAAGATTTCCTCTGCCCAAAGGTTGTCCGGAAGAAGTCGCTTGGTAGTGATAAGACCGCCTAAATTGTAGTACCAACAAATTTTTTGTACTCTTCTTTAAATTTTGTGTAATAAAGAATTTATTAAATTACATTTCAAATAGATTTTTATCTATGCTAGGTATATCAAATATCTAATCTTTAACATGTTTATTCAAATAAGTATTATTCTTTTCATTTATTCTTTTTCTAATTTGATAAAAAAAATATCATAGAACCACCACATGTTCATTTGCTGCTATTTTCCTGCTCGACTTGTAATATCCAATAGCAAACGACTTCCTCGACGGAAAATATCGGCGCCGCGCAATTACCACTGATTGGCTCCATTCTGTAAATGGACACAAAACACTTTTGTTCCCTTTACTTTTATTACATAAAACACTAATAAATTTCCAAACAGAAAGAAAAATTAATTATATACTATTTTAGATGTAAGCAAAGGACTTTTATGTATGCAGATAAACATAAAAGAAAGCAAATATGTATAATACAAACAAAAGGATTTTAAAAACAACGCGTTATTTGAATGGTTTTTTTTTTCTGGCTTCTATTTGAAATTTTTCACGCTCGAAGTAATTTGAGAAAGAAAGAAAAATATTTATTTAGTAAAAATAGAACAACATCAAAATAAAAAATATAACAAACTAGAATTTGCCAGCGTTTTGCCAAACTAATGACGTGTGCTATAGCTAGCTATAGTTCGTCTAAGCTCGATTATAGTTATTCCCGCGAGAAATTTTAAAGTTTTCGGGATAGCCTATATTTTAATCTGGGTACTAACGAATATGTGTGCCAATTCTCATAACGATTCGTTCAGTCGTTGGCGAGTTATAGAGTAACAAACATCCATCCAGACATACGTTTACATTTGTATTATTCTCTTCTATCTTACTATAAAAATAATATTCATACATACTATACTATGATCTATTTAGTGCTAAAAGGGATTCTATACTAATTCACACATATATATATATATACATACACTTATATACACTGCACCTAATTAATACTCACGTCATCATTATGCTAATTACCTTCGTTAGTACCGAAATTATTTCAAGCTTTATTAGAACTTTCTACTGCAAAAAAATGGGTTTTAGTATAAATATAATTTTCATTCAATAGGCATACTGGACCTAGCTTAAAACATAGTATAGATAATAAGAATAATCGTGAAAATGGTCATCCTTGTCTTGAACTGAAACCAGCATTAAGCCTCTACCAATTAAGGGTGCACATCAACTCCTCCTATTTCTCATTCTACAATTCTCAGGGTCATATCATTTCATAGGGCGCCTTATCCATCTAATAGTTTACATTTATTTCTTGTTTCTAAATAATGTTTGTCACTGTTCTTCGGAAACAGTTTAACTACATAACTCACAAATCGTTTTTAAGTAAAAAAACGATAAGTAATAAAATTTATTTATTTTTAAACGCAATAATATTTATTTTGTTAATTCAAACTGAAGGTAAACTTAAATTTAAAACCCAAGTTAAATTGCAATTTTTTGAAACTATTCGTGTCTTTCTGAGAATTCAAAGGAAACCTAAATGCGTTGATACATAGGATGAAGTTGAACACTAAAAACAAGCTTTTGCAGAGCTTTTAGAAGAATAAATGCCTTCCTTCCCGAACTTTTAAAAAGTTGCTTGGAATAGCTTTAGATTTTATTTAGCATTATAGTTTTTATGGCGTATGTAAAAATTCACCCGTGAAACATAAACATTTATATTATTTTGTTTGACGATGTCCTTAAAGGCAAAATGTTTTAAATTATTATTTTCTTTAATACTTTCAATTCTTTTTAAAAAAATAAAAATAAAATAACGTTCTTAGACGTTTATTTTTGTTGAAAATACTGACAAAGTTAAAATTAACATTCAATATAAATTCAAATATAAAAAAAATTATATAATCCGTCTGAAACATTTAGACGGAAATTTTATTTTTAAGACTTCTCAATTTTTTCTTTCTGTATTAATATTCAGGAAAAATAAACAGTTAAATTTGCTGTACCAAGAAAAAGTAACCCTCTTAGTGAATAAGAGAGCTTTTACCAGATTTATGTAAAGTTTCTGCGACAGAGACAAATTGCATTAAAAGTTTGAATGGAAGTAGCGTAATAAATTTATTGCTTATGACAACCTTTTACTTGCCAAAAATTCACACTTGTTTTTTTTATACTGTAGGTGGTGAGGAAAGTTTATTGTCATTTGAGGTCTTTAGATTTTTGAAGAACTGGTATATGAAATACTTAGTATTTTTCAAGTCGCAGTTAAAAATATTTTAAAATATTACAATATACTCGTTAACATTGGAAAAATACAAGGTATTTTTTTATAACCTTATAAGCCTTAGATTTTGAACATATAACCTTATAAGCCTTAGATTTTGAACATATAACCTTATAAGCCTTAGATTTTGAACATATAACCTTATAAGCCTTAGATTTTGAACATATGTTGATGGACATAACAGGTGAAGCATTTTTTATATTTTTATTTGTATCTATTAAATAATTAAGCTAAAAATATTTTAACTTAGACACATAAAAGTTATTATAATACCTATGTAAGTAACGTAATGCATAATATGTTTATAGTAATGGCGTACGATTATTCATAGAATTAATTTAAAAAAACGTTTAATGCAATGATTAAAAGAATTACAAACTAGTCTACTTGTGTACTTAAAAGCGTGCAAAGTTCTTTTAGATGTAGTATTTTAAGCTAGTTTGTTCACGACAACGACAAAGCAAAGACTTTACAAATAAAAGTTACAGTAAAGAGCTTTTAGAACACTAGAAGTGCCACCGTCCCATTTTTGTCCCACCGGCAAATTTGATCCATAAAATTTTTGAATTAGGTATTTGTATTTACAAAAATTAAAATGTTTTAAATTTTGTAACAAGAATATTTAATGGAAAAAAAGCGATCTACCTAGAACTGCCGCTGGGTCATTTTTGTCCCATCGATATTCTAAAGTGTCATAAGTGCAAAAAACTGTCTAACAGATGCACTAATAAAGAATATTATTAATGCAATATTTGCTCTTCAAATAGTATAAACTAGTTTATAGGTTTTTCATAATTTAATTTAGTTAGAATTACTATAAAATTTGTGTTGATTTTGAAAAAAATATGTGTGATATTTCTTGAAAAATTATTTGTTTTGTTTTTCTAATTTTTTCCTTCTTATTACTTGAATTTAATTTTAGAATAAATAAATAAACATGTGTCATGCCTTATACTTTATAACGTTACATCAAATACCGTGGGAAAAAAAAACGGGTTGCACTCCGGGAGTGCAAGCAGAAGTAAAAACATACTCGCTATTTACTTCCCATCACTTCTTATCCATATTTATTTATCAAAAATAATAACTTTTGTTTATTTACTTTTTTGACGTTGTATATTTGACAGCTAAATCTGTCATAGAATTAAAATCCCATATCCAACCTCCCTGTACTACTCATAATCGCCACATACTAAAAATAAAAACTAACCTAATGTAAATAAAGGTCACGTGTCCTAACGCGAGTGACATCTTACGAATTTTCGATCAGGACACGTGGCCTGATGCGAGTTTAACAGTTTTTACCCATCACAAAAAAAAGTGCACACGCGCCGCTAAAGAAGTTTTCACTTCAAAAATCACAGCGACGGTTCAAGCGGGGTCACAAACTTCGGCACTTCTAGTGTTGAACTATCTCTGCAAATAACTTCACTACGCTATTTTAAGTTAGATTCTTAAAATGTTTTGCAAAGTGCCTTTAAATATATAATGATACATTCTTTTTGTTATTTTAAAAATCCAATCCTCAACATGCTATACTAAGCTAGGGTAAAAGCTTTGCACCAGTATATATCAGGGTAATTTAATATTATAGTATAGTAAATAATAAACTTAATGTTTTTACTGAATCCGGGATTACTGTCATGTTAATATAAACACTTTGGTCCAAATATTATTATTTTTAATAAAATAATTTACAGGAATAATGTTTTTAGCATAATACGGTTTTAATAGGAAATTTCTGTCCATAAATCTCTATCGATCATTGTCTATGCAACATCCACCACAATCCCAGGATACCTCTAGATTATATTTGATACCTAATCAACATAATCCGTAGATCTGAGTTTAATATGTACAATAATACTATTATTTAACACTAACATTTATTTAAATGGACTTAAAACGACTGAATACGTCAAAATAATTATATGTGTGATAATAAGTATACATAGTTTATTATGTGATTTTATTTATTTCTAAACTATAATACTACTATTGTTATTTGTGTATTAAGGGTGGTAAGGAGACAATTACTAACGAGAGGCTATTTAGAACCCTAAGGCTGAAGGACGAAAGCTTTAATGACTCGAACGATGTAATTTCCGTACCACCTGTGTTACACACAATGTTTTTCATCACACTTGCGCGTAAATAAATAAAAATATAAAGTGAATAAATATACTCACCAAATCACAATTAAAATGGCGGGCATAAAAGTAGAGAATACAACACACAAATAACAAAGTATTATTTTTCGGTTCATTGTGTGTGTGAATGATAGTTCTTGGCATTTAATGTAAAGTTATATTAAAAGACGAATGGTGTAAAGAGATTTAAATCGAGAGAGAAAGAAATTCCTTAAAGTGCTTTTTGTTGTGGAAAGTTTCTTCGTATGTTCTTTGAATATAGGTAAAGTTAAGGAATTTTCTTAAACGTATTGAGTAAAGAATCATGTACGTTACGTGCTTAAATTATTTCTGCCTCAAACAGAAATGTTGTCATGTGACATCAGAAACTGTATGTCTGTCCGTAAATCTGTGTGCGTCAATTTTTATGTTTATTTTGACCAGCTTTTTAGTGCCAAGTATGCTTATAAAATTGTAGATTCACGATAACGATCAACTTGGATCTACCTGACAATGCAAAACTCACAATGGAAATAAGTATATGATTCTTTAATGCAAATTATAAGTGATTCTAATAAAAAAGTGGTTTTGAGGGTCAGCTGGAAAGACGCATATGTTTTTTCAAAAATAGAAAAAAATATTACGATTGAAATATTTTTTATAAACTTGCAAAGTATTATTCATTCTGTATGGTACCTACTCTTAATATGTGTAAGGTTGATTTTGAAAATAAGTAAGGGAGGAAGAGTATTGAATGGAGCCGTTGATATTTTTTATAACAAGCGCTCCTACTGGAAGTGAATGCTTATAAAGGCTTAGCAGACAAAAATAAGATGAGCATTTATAACTTAAAAAACCGGCCAAGTGCGTGATGTACATGCACTGGGTTCCGTAGAAAATTATTTCGAATATCTAAAAAACTTAAGAACTGATTTTGTTCAAAACAATTTTCGTTGGTAGTGTTTATAAAGCCCTATCATCGTATTTTTTTAATATTTTATTACTCGCGGTTTAAAAGTTAGACTAGGGTGGATTCGGAGATAAGAGAAAGAGGAAACAAATGTTTCAAGTTTCAAAGCCAATAACGCGATAAATATACATTTCAGAGAAAAGGTTGTTGACCGCATATGTAGGGTTACCATAATTATTGGGGACTGATACGGGACGTTTAAGGTAATATTTCTCGAGATTAGCAATAAGTTTAAAAAACTATATTTTTATGACAAGATATTAAAACATGAGATAACTATGATGTCTTGAATCCCAAACTTATTAAAAAATCATGAAATTGACGATTTGCGACAGTCGTATTGCTGCAAACATGTACATTAACGGAAATTATTAAAAAACGTTACGTAATAGCAATACGGGACAAGGTTCTCAAATATGGTGACAGTCCCGTATATACGGTACGTATGGCGACCCTAGTCATATGGCTAGTCAAGTGCTGTAGTCGTACATTTTGTCGCGGCACTATGACTTCTTGACGTCGTCGGCTTTATCGAAGGCTATGTCTGACTGTATAAGTCAAATTATTTTTCGGCTGTGCAAAGACGGTAAAACAGAAGTACTAGCAAACTACCCGCTACTTCACCCGCGCAAAATTTGTTATTAGGGGACCCCAACGCGATTCCCGAATTAACTGGAATAAAAACTAATCTGTATCTATAAGCTATTCTTTGTCGTTCCAGGTATCTGAGCCAAAATTAAAGTCCCAGTGAATTGAAGGAAAAGTGAGATAGTGAGTATGAAATAGTTGGTTTCTTACTACGTAAATGGCCATCCGCGGAAGAATGCAAAATCGATCAGAATTCAAATTATAATATGTTCTTTTCGGTACATCCTGGTATGTATGCTATGACTGGATCGTAGTATAAATACTTTTATTTTTGTAAATACATACATATTATTCATGTAAACACCCAGTCTCAAGACGAACAAAAATGTTCATCACATAAATATTTGGCCTGTGCTGGAATTAAAACTACGCCGTTCAACCGTTTTGGGTCAGTACCCTCTGAGCCACGAAGCAGACATGTACGAAAGACTAGTATTAAATTTGACAACTAAACATAACTCTAACTTAGGAGTAATAAACCGATTCATTAAAATATAGCTCTTAATAGCTTAAAGTTAACTATTTATGACGCCACGGGAATGACAAACTTTCTGTTAATAACGTATAATGAATAAGTACTTAACAAGTGCTTAATTAATTTATTACTATAAGAGCCATTAAATTTTATAAAATTAAACTGAACTTACCCATATTTTTTTATGTTTGCCTTTTAAAAATTGTTACTACTTGTATTACGAGATGAATATTTGTCTTATATTCTTAAATACAAACCTATTTCCTTGGGAAACCTCTATCCAAATTAAAAATATTTTTTGTCCTTCTCTGTACCTCCAACTGTCTATCTGCAAAATATTAAGATAAATCACCGTTTCGACGGGAGAAACAATGCTTTCTAGAAAATAAACTCTCATGGGAAGTCTCAATTAGGATAAAAAGTACGCTATATTCTTTTCAGTCCCTTCAACTGCCTTGATTTTTAGAATAATTGATATATTGATATAAGCTACTAACTAGCAAATATTTTTTAGATTATACATACAAGCAAACTAATTTTAACTATCTATTAATATTGCTACAGACGTACCTATGAATTTATACTTATCCGTTACAGAAATGCAAAAAATATGAAAATATATATGTGAAAAATACCGATTATCCTTTTCAAAGCACCGAGCTCGTTGTCAGGAATGCTGCGTCAGGATTAACGTACACAGTTCGTACCCTTCGACCTTTGATATCAAAAGGCTGTCAATATGCCAGTTCATTAAAGTAATTTGTAAAGCTTCATCAAAGCTTTTTACCTTATTGGGGAGCTTTTATTCACTTCTTGGCTAGTAAAAGCAAAAGGTGAATGAGCATGAATAGATATGATAGACGCGGAGTGCCTTTAAAGAAAAGGTTTTTTATATTATGATATTTTCCTTAGTAGATATTTAATATACATATAGATTTGAATAGAGTTAATATACATGGCTATATAAAATAATTCTATAATGTATTGAAAAAATGTACAAATATGGTTTTACATAGTTCTACCAAATTAATATTATACTAAGTTTCTTAAATTTCATGTTTGACAGATAAAATATAGCATATACTCATATTAAATATAGCACATATGTTTAAATTCAAAATTAAAAGGAATTAATTTTGAAATCAATAAATAAATTGCGGCATCCTTTTATTTCGCAATCTCTATTTATCTGGGACCTTATTGGGAACAGTCTCGAGCTATCCGGACTCTGGAATTCGAGAGAAAAATGTATGGAAGTCTGACTAGCATATCAAAACCCGTGAATGTACTTGCATACATGCCTCGAATTTCAGAGGAGGTTCGAGACTGTTCCCAATAAGGCCCCAGTCCGTCTCTCTGGACGTCAGCCATTTTGATAAGACTTTGGAACTTAAATTAAACAAATATTTTTTTACTCATTTACTACATGCCAGCTACGAAGACATGTATTTTATGAATGTTTTGTATTCCTTTACATAATATGTAGGTAGGTATAATGTAGTAATTTAAAAAAATAAATAAGTATTATTGTGATATTGTCAAAAGAAATAAAATAACCATTTTCGGTAAGTTTTATGTCGTACCACGAAAACCTTTGTAACTATTTGAAATATTAATTTCAACTGGCAATAATTTTTAACGTTGAGACAAAGCACTTTAAAAAAAGAAGATTGACTCGAGTCAATAGTATAAAAAAAATTCAAATTTCTTTTAGCAGAATCTCCCAAGAGCACAAAGAATAATGTTAATCTAAGCACTTTAAATATTTAAAGTAATTGAGCTGAATAAATAAAGTCCATCACTTTCAATAATTGGATGAAAAAAGAAAATACGAGTCCGATAAATCTTTAAATGATTATTAAAATCAAATTCAGAATTTGATTATACAGTTTTTTGCACTACAAGCGGTTAAATCAAATGAACACGCGTGTGTCAATGAACCTCTTTAACACTTTTAGCTAATTTATTTTCACACTAATTTTACAAAGTAAATTTTGATGTGTTTGTTTGTCACTTTATAACTCAACAACTGCTTCATATATATAGATATATATATATATATATATATCTAGTATGATTAAGGAAATTGATTTTTCTCTTGTGTATTTGTTTTTTTTTATAAAGAAACAGTTAGGTTTCTACTTAGTTTTGCTAGAATTAGAAATAATAGAAATAGGCATTGCGAACTTTTAGCAAAGTAAAGTAAATAGAATTATTTATCTAACGATTCAAAAGTGCACTTACAATACTTTTTTAAATAAAATAGTAGACTGTATAACAAGGGATCAGAATAATATTTTTACGGCAAGTGCGCTATTTTGAATCCACAGTGGAGCGAAGGATTCTAAGGTAGAATTTGGAGCGCAGCGAGGCATTCAAAGGACGGCGCACGAGGTAAAATGATTTCGACCGAGTAATATACTCTACTTTTTATCACCCTCTATGAGATATGAGGTAAGTGTAACTTATAAATAAGAATAGGAACCATTTTTAAAAGTGCAACTTTAATCCCTGTTTACGAGGAATAACCAGCTCTTTTTGAATAGATGTGATAAAAACATTTTTACTTTTGATTTCACATTATTAATAATATATTTATCAATAAATTAGTATCTTGACTTTAATACCCTATGTTTTAAAACTTTTTGACAAAAAAAACAACTGGCTTCCTATAAAAAATGCTCAAAAAGTTAAAAATAATAACTCATTCCAATTAATTTAAACATATTCCATACCATTCCAAACCATACTCGTAACCAAATTTTATACAATCATCAACATAAAACCAGTTCCAAATCGAAATTAATATATTTTATTTTTTTTCTAAGTAGTATTATTTCTAAGTAGAATTTGAGTTTTAAATTAGTTACATTATTATATATTTTTTTATACCACTAAGGTGGCAAACAAACCTTTTTGAAGAACCCTATACTGTAGTCCTTAGAGAAAACCTTGGCAGGGAGCTCATTCCACAACCCAAGCGTTCGAGGGAGGAAGTTACTCTGAAACCGCACTGTACGCGATCATTTCGGTTCTAAAGTGTGAGAATAAATTCCCTGCCGAAGGCGAGCGGTGCGATGGAAGAAAGTAGCCGTGGGCATCATTTCGAATAATTCTTCAGAACACAACCCATTGTATAAGCGGTAGAACACACACAGGGAGGCAAAGTCTCTCCTCAGACTTAAGGGCTCGATACCGGAAGTGAGTTTTAGGATCGTCGACAATTCTCACACTTCACAACGGAACGAGGGATGCTTGCACGGCCCGTGTACTAAGCGTCTCCAGCACTGTCATCTGCATCACAGTGTTGATCACACGCTTCATCACCTTGGAGAGGAGAGAGGTAATAGCGATAGGCCTGTAATTCGATGGATCTAATCTATCACCCTTTTTGGGCACCGGGTGCACATTCGCAGTCTTCCATGAAGACGGAAATTGCCTAGTATGGTAGGGAAGCGCGAAGAGGCGCGTGTGTACAGGACATAACTCAGGAGCACACTGCTTAAGCACCACTGCTGGTATACCGTCTGGCCCACTCGACTTATGAACGTCTAGGCAAAGCAACGCCCTCCGGACCTGTCGCTGTGTTACAGAGATTTCCGGCATGGTCTTACTGCACCACGGTAAAGTAGGTGGTACAGCGCCTTCGTCGTTCATATTCGAGTTGGAGGCAAAGAGACTGCCCAATAGATCGGCTTTCTCTTTTGCACTATGGGCCAAGTCACCATCGGTCTTTCCCAGTGGTGGTAACGACGACTGGCAGAAGTTCTCCTCGGCAGCTTTAGCAAGCAACCAGAAAGCACGACTCCCAGACCAGACCAGACAAATATGGGACCACCAGGGAAGTATACTTTAAAATAAAAAAAGAATTTCTCGAATTGGTTCAGGCGTCTCCGAGTAATCGGGGAACATACATAAAAAAGAGTCCGACGAATTGAGAACCTCCACCTTTTTTGAAGTCGTTTAAATATTACGATAGTTTCGAGAATATAAGTGATCTCACAGTTTAGGCGTAGGCTCAGCATATATATGTTGAGAAATTTAATGATTTATGTACACTTGAGAACTCTAAAATTGATGTAAATCATAATGAAGACTGCGGCTCAGTTACGTAAGTAATAATCATTTGTTAGCATAATAACGTAACTTTACTCAGCAGATTAAATTCTTTATCTGTGGTGAGAGCACATTGTAAGACTCAATTAAATGATGTAGTGGAATGATGAAATAAATGGTTATCAACATTGATTTATTACGAGTTTTATTGAGTTATAACCCTGCACATTATCAGAAACTAGCGAACTGCTAGAAGGAAGCACCTTAACCAACCTGTATTTCGCACTATACACGCACGATTCACTTAACTTATTTAATACTCAAAAATTTTGATGTATGGTTTGAGGTAATGAAACACAATCATTGTTAATTGATAAATGCTTAAATTAAAATAAAGTTATTAAATATTAAAATAAACGTTGGCCTTCTAATTGAGATTTGTTACATAGCTTTTTAGTTGTTGTTCAAGATTTCATCAGAAAAAGAGCTACTTATTCCCGTTATAATATAATAATATACCGAATTTGGTAGATTATTTACTTGGGCAATTTTTTTGAAGTTCTTATAATTTCTTATGCAGCTATTTTTTAAGGGTTCCGTACCCAAAGGGTAAAAAACGGGACCCTATTACTAAGACTCCGCTGTCCGTCCGTCACCAGGCTGTACCTCATGAACCATGATAGTTACACAGTTAAAATTTTTAGAGAACATGTATTTCTGTTGCCGCTATAACAAAAAATACTAAAAAACAGAATAAAATAAATATTTAAGGGGGCTTCTTCACAACAAACGTGATTTTTTTGCTCGTTTTTGCTTGATATAGATAAAGGGAAAAGGTAGACGTTTAAAATACCCACCGAATATTTAGTTATCGTCACTTAAAAATAAATAATTAAATTAAAATGAAACAAATATTAAAGGGGGGCTCCCATACAACAAACGTGATTTTTTTGCCGTATAATGTATAATGATACGGAACCCTTCGTGCACAAGTCTGACTCGCACTTGGCCGATTTTTTAAATATGTATTGAAAAATTGTTCAAGTCTGTAGAACGAAATGTACGAACCACTCACCAGCACCGATGTTCTTGTCCTTTTTTTTGGTGAAGGGCCGCTCCTTCAATATGGCAGCTGGTTCACTAGCCTTGAACTTCGTGCTTAAATTATTTGCGTTATTTTGCAGATATATTAAGTTTTTTTCACAGATTTTGTTGTGGCCCCGCGCGAGTCGTAGTTTTAAGATATAGGACCCTTCGACACAAGGTGGCAGCACTAGCGATGAGAACGATACAAGTTCGCTATATTGTGAGAACATTTCGTGTTGATTTGAAATGATAATTTTTAATAGTTTTAAGCTTTGTGCTAACATCACAACAAATACGGAATATGCCGCCGACCTTAAACTACATATTTTAATACGTTAATAAAAAAAATGGGCTTATAAGTAGTTACATACTATATATACTTATGAACTAGCTACCTAAATACCTATACTAATTAAAATCTATTCTATTGGCAGAGAACAGACCCTTACTACAGGACGTTTAGTAAGGGTTTTAGTATTGTCTATCAACACTACTATTGAACCCTCAATGAGGGGTGTGTTTTTATTGTCAAGAAACCATTTACTTCTTTGCTGGAGTTGATGGAGATATTTAAAACTTCATTGTTTCCAAAAATGTTGTACTGCTGTTGAATTGATTTGCCATCTCACTAGACGATTGGCTGCCTCAGCAGATAAGTCGTACTCGGTCAAGAAGTAATTGGTGCTCAGATAAGAAAATCTAGAGGTAACGGATCAGAAGGATCATTACTTTGTAAACAAAGCAGTCGTGAGTTAAGAGTTAAGTATTTGACATATAAGAGTATGAAACTCATCATGAGTAAAAGTAAGTTGTCCATTCTATGGGTGAGTTTTTATTCTATTTACTATAGGTGGATTGAAAAGCCAAGTGATGTTAAAATCGGTCAGATTCTAAATCGGAATGGATTCGTTTCGTAAGAAACTAAAAAGACCTTTTAAATAATGTTCGCAGCCAACAAAGTTAAGTCCGCAGTCTGAATAATAATTGTCTGTACGTCGTCGAGACACAAATTTCCGTAACGCGTTAAAAAATGATTTCGTAAAGAGGTCTGGTACCAATTCCAAATGTATTGTCTTAGTGGACATACATACAAAGACACAAACGTATGATTTGTATAATTTTGCCTTACGAAATTTATTGTACTTAAGGTAAAAAATCCCTGAGGAGCCCGGTATTATCTAAAAATAATTTTAATTTTTTAAGCGATTTTAGCAATTATCGTTTTCTTTAATTTTTAAAATATCTTTATTTCTCTTCACTTTGTTGGACTAAGCTAATGATGCGAATTAAAGCAAATTTTGTTACATCGACTGTAATTTGTGAAGATCGAAATTTGTTCCTTTTACGACATTTATGGAAAAATCTAAAAATATAGGAAACGATGCGGAGAATTTTTGACAACGAAAATCGTGAAAGAAATTCTATATCGAATGACTCCATTTTAGACGTCATGACATGTTTTAGAAGTTCTTTTAATTTTTTTGAAACAGGCCATTTCGATTGAGCCATTGACTTTGGTCGAACTTGGAAGGCAAAACACCATAAGTCAGAGAGATTATCCACGGAGCACACGTGGCACCAGCGAACGTCAGGCATGCTGCTCGTGATCTCAGGCCTGGTTGAGAAAGCCTGTTCTGAAGCAACGGAAAATCCATGGATGATCGTGATCTCAGGCCTGTACGTCGCACATGAGATGGTAAGCTTATGTTTTGCAATAACGGTATTTCAGATGTAAAATTTGACCAAAGATTAACTATGGTTCCAGGAGGTGTCTAATCCCAACTCAAATGTTTTACAATTCATATTATTGGGCCTAAACAACACAAGGGATCGTAGATTTAGAAATTTCAGAAATAATTATACGCTTTGTACATTTTTGTAAAAAAAAATCAACTTTATAAGAAAAGATATCTGATTTAGGATTCCACTGGAGACCAAGTACTTTCATAGATGCATCATTTTCAAGTTCCGAAAGAAGTTAAGATTCTTGAGGAATATTGTTTTTACTAATCGAAGATTAAAATTCGAAACTGTTGCTGGTCCATTTGCGGAATTCAAAGGTTCCGGACTTTCAAATGGCTATGAGCTCACGTTGTATTACGAGAGCATCTTCAACCGTATCAGCGCCAGAAACAATGTCATCGACGAACACTTAATTTAGCAACACTAAGTGGAAAAATAGCAGCTTCATCGATCGCTTATTATTTCGCGATAGCCAAAAGGGACCGAACTAACCCTGAAAGCAACACAAGAAAGGTGAAATTTTTATCTATATCAATGATAGGGCGATAAGTCGCGTGCTACAGTTGACGCGAATTCGGTACATTTGTATGGAGATATGTTGCTGATTCGACTGTGCCGTTGCCGACCAGGCCTGGGGGCTTAGACTTCTTAAATTTAGCGAAACGAAAGAAAGAATGGAATTGAACAAAATGTATGAACATAAAGTTTAAAGTAGACGCTTGCTATCGATCGTAAAAAAAATAATAGACTTGTTGCTTTTCTATGCTATCGACACCATCGCCAAACCACTGTGTAGCGCCGAAACGAAAGTCGTCCATACATTATGTAGCCATATTGCAACATTACAAAAGCGTTTTCGTTTTGATATTCGTTATACTTGCGTTCGCCTAGACCCTGCTGCAATCTATTGTGTATATTTGTTATATTTTCAAAGATTTTAGGTATTTCGAAATTAGGTATTAAAATGTGATGTTTGTATTCAATATTTGTATTATAGGTATCTGTTTGTCTCTGATATGAAGAAATATACCTACCTTAATAAAGATGCTTATTAGGTACCTTCCTATATTGAATCTTTAATTGTTATACCATTTACAACATCAGAAGCAACTTTTGTAATTAAATATGGTGGTGTTATTGAAAATATGTGTTATAAGTATTAGTCTAATTTCTAATTTTACAGATTCATAGTATAGTGCATATATAGCCAGATTTTCGTTACTAGAAAGCTAGAATGTTTTTAAGTAAGTACCTGATATTTTTACAACAATATATTTACGATAAACTAGGTACCTACTTTAACGCTTGGGTTGTGGAATGAGCTCCCAGCCAAGGTTTTCTCGAAGGACTACAGTATGGGGTTCTTCAAAAAAGAAGTTATTAGATTTCTGAAGGGTCGGCAACGGGCGAATGATGAGGCTACGGTGACCGCTTACCATCAGGCGGACCGTAGGCTTGTTTACCACCTTAGTGATATAGAAAAAAGAAATAAAAACATTTCAATATTTAATACAATAAATACCTAAATTCTTATTTTTTCTTGCAATGATGATTAAGTTGAATGAAAATAATAGCATATAAGACCTAAATAAAAAAGAAACGCCAAAACGCCACATTACATAGTATAAACAAAAAAATACAAAATAATAAGCGATTTTCGATAATTGGAACAGATACTGTAGAGTTTTTCAGCCGACGCCCACGACACAGCGTTTTCGATACTTGAGGAATAAGTCTACCACGATCGTTTCGAAAACGCTCTCTCTATAGCGATACTGCACGATTTTTCGATTGTTACTTGTCCGAGGCCCCTGAATGCAAGCGAGCACACAGATAAACGTAAACATATATAATACCTACATATTCAAACAGAGGTGGCCGGCTGCTGTGCACAGGGTGTGGGGTCAATTCCCGCACTGGATGAACATTTATGTGATAAACATTTGTGTTTGTCTTGAGTCTGGGTGTGTTTCTGTATACGTTGTATTAACAACAAAAAAAAATTAATATACATATATTTTTATCCGTTGTCTCGTATCCATAACACAAGCTTCGCGCTGTGTGTAATTTTTAAAATCATTTTTAAATAAAAGCGGTTGAGATGGCCCCGTTATATAATACATACAAATAAACTGCAGTCACATCGGAAGCAAGCCTTCAAGAGGAAGAAGTAACGAGGAACTTACTGCTCAATATATTGATAATATACTGGTTTTACAATTTGTATAAAATAAATATATTAAGATTTAATAATAATAAAAAATAAGGTAACCGGGAATACAAAAAAAGTGCAATACATTTAGATGTTCGATTTTTAAAAATGTACACCGTACCGTCCAGTAATAATTTACTTTGATATATTACCTGACGCAACACTGAAATTACAGTTTATTAATTTCTTTATAAATTTTTGTGTCATAAAACAGATTTATTTCACACGTTTCAGCCATATGCGTCACGCAGTAAAAACTTACAAGTATTATGAATGGGTGTAATTTCACATTTTACACCCACACGCAGTGGGTGAGCTTTAAAATGTCTTCCAAGGCATCTTGTTACTTTAAATTTTTATTAAAGAAATGTATATTATATTATTATATATTAAATTTCTGGAAAAAAGCCTAAAATACAATTAAGAGTATCACTAAAGAGGAAATTTGCGTAGAAATCGATTTTCTGTAAACATTATATTGCGGAGTCTATAATTTTCCTATACTAGGTATATGAAAGGTTACAAAAATCATATTTTACGAACATATTTTTTGTTTTACGTTGTCCAACCGGTTTCTTTTCACATTTTTGTATTTACAGATAATATATCTAAAAATTAGAATTCTTGCAAGTCTTGTGCAAATTTTTAGATTGAACGTTGCAGTTTTTGTAATTCAAAATCAGTAAATTTATTAAAATTAGTAGTTTTTAATCTAAAATTATAATGAAAAGGTTTGAAGGTGTATTTTTTTAAAACGACTAATTTCTTCTTTCTTGAATAACTTCATACTGTAGTTGTAATTTCCCTGGTGGTTTTCCAAGCGTCTATATAGATGACCGCTTCGTATCAGGTAGACCATCAGCTTGTTTGCCAGCTTAATGGTATTAAAAAGTTATCTCAAAGTCAAACAAATGCATTAATACACAAACAAATTCTTGCTTCTGTAAAGATTCCTGTAGTTTATGGTAGACTCTGAAAATATACAAAATCAAATAGCTGCCATCGGGCAGCATTTGAAGCTGGCAGCAAATTTTACATTGCTAGAGAAAATAATCTAAAATCTTATAGGTATTCAGAACTTCCATGTAAATAGCATAACTTATTACCCGAACTGTTCGTGACTATTCGTCCAAGTTCAATCTTGTTTCACTGAAGTCCTCGAGATTAAATTTTATCAAGCAATAAAGACATTCTTCGGTATTACCTTTATCAAGTTCATTTTGCCTTCTAGATTCTTCTTTCTCTTCTAAAGTTTTAAATATTTCTGCTTCAAGTTTTCTTTAGCACTTCCTTCGGCATTTTCATAACTTACACAAAGATCACAACGGTGCGAATGACACGGTCTATAATGCCTAATGAAGCCTTAAAAAAAGTATTTTTACATTAGTTTCTTCATTTATTAAAGAATTATTGCTAATTTTAAGAACAATGAAATCATTGGAGTCTGATTGTTTTCTACTTTCGAGAGATACTGCGATTGGCAAAGATGACATACGGGCTGTCGAATTTGTTGTTAACTTTAACGTTTTTGAACTAGAGGTACTGGAACTCGAACCAGAAGAAGCACTAGATCTGAGGACGAGCTCGAGCTATAAGACGAGCTTGAAGAAGACGAATCAGAGTCATAATTAGTATCCGGATACGATGGATTTATGGTTGGTACAGAATTTAAATTAGGTGCAGACAAATCGTAATTTAAAACGGGATTATTAATATTGCGCAACACTAAATTCATTTCTTGTTAATTAATAACTTGTTTCTTGAATTTAGTTTCATTTTAACCTAATAATAAAATAAAAATTTGTCCTTACATAATTTACAAACAATTTATAAACCGGAAATAGAGACACATAATTAAATTATACTTAACTAAAGCCGTATCTTATTCGGTAGTAAAGTCATATTACATACAATAACACGATCTTAATCAAAACTATAGCAAGAAAAGCGTCATTATATAGATTGTGACTGTTTTATTCTCTTATTTTAAAATACTTAGTAAGAATTACTTAGTAATATGTTTTTTTGCCAAAATTATAATAAATTTATGGTAGTTAATTACAGCAATAGGGTATTTAGACAGGTTATGACGATCCTACACCTAAAAGTTGCACGTCCGCTCTGTATTAACTTTGATGTGACACTATTGGCGCGGCAAGAGGTCGGCAACTGGCTCAGAAAAAAAGAGTATTTCATGCTATCTCTTGGCGAAGAGGCGCACTACAATTATGTCGTTTTTTTAGCAGATAAAGTTTGTCATCGCCTATCTCATGGCATACCTATCTTTATTTTTTATTTTTACGTGTTGTGACACTTTTGTTGCCGATGTGTGAATAGTTTTTGCATCTTAAAAAAATAGAGGAAAAAGGGATTTATAAGAGATATCTTTGTCTCAACTCTGTCTGACAGATGACGTCGCTGCTGGTTTCATTCGTTTTTTTCGTGTGTACCGTCTGACACGTATATTCAATTAAAATCTGTATATTTCTTAGCTTAAATATATAATGAGTTCCAAATAGGGAAAAGAACTCCTAAGAAAACAGCTGACGAGATTAAGAGAAAAATTAAGCGACTGGAAAAGGAATTCGAGTACCTACTTATCGAAATTTGTCACCTTTGAACCGGCAAGTTGGTAGGATATAAAATTGTATTTCTTCGTCTTCTTGACTAATTGGAATTGAGAGAATTGTTAATACTATGTACATAATATGTTGTGAAGTAATATTACGCGCCTTGGTGGAGACGTGACACACAAATATCATCGGAAAAATTGTGGTTATAGTTGCTTACCCACTTTCCTAATAATAATTTAGGTACTTACGTGGCAAAGGCCACCAATTAGTGGGTTACTTGGATGACATCTGGTGTACAGCAAACAGTTTCAATTCATGTTCCAATACAATAAAAATTGTTACTAACTTTTAGTTATGAGGTGCAGAGTCATGCACAGTGGATGTAGTCACATGTATATTCATTGTTGTTAAGATATATTAAACACATTCAGTTTATAATTACGACTTTTATTTTTCAGCGTTAAACTATTAACAAATTACTGTAGTCGTAGTAACCTACTAACATATCATAGACAATAAAATATGTACATATGAAACCTCATTCTAACACTCCCCCTCACGAGGACCTTGGGGTCAGAGTGAATAGCTTCTTTTGTAGCTTCTGTCATAGCCATATAAGCCTCGACTGTGGATAATGCAACAAATCGTTGTTTCTTTGTTTCATAGCTAATTATTCTGCCGCCGTATTTGAATATGTACCCTGAGTATGAGCGCCTGTCAATGGTGCATGCGGCCCAATCTGCATCGGCCATACCCACCAATGCTGTTCCAGTTTTCTTGTACCTAATTGTCTTTAGTTCCTTTTAGGTAGCGTATAACTCTTTTTGCAGCTAACCAGTGGTCTTTACCATAACAAGTGTTGTATTGGCTCAAATAGTTTACTGCAAACGTGATATCTGGTCTCGTTGCTACGGCCAAATACATCAAGGAACCAATGAGCATTTGGTAGGGGTAGTCTTTCTCATCTTCCTTTTCGTTATTTTCTCACTTCAGCGCTAGTTCCATAGGAGTGGATACTGGGTTACAGTCCTCCATCTTAATTTTTTTTTTTCAAAGTATTAATGTAGTTCTTCTGTGATAACATCATCGCTCCCCCTGCGTAATAAAATTGTATACCCAAACAATGATGAAGAGCACCCATGTGTCTCAATTCGAATGCTTCTTGCAACTTAAACTTGACTTAATAAATTAAGTCATCAACATACACATTTATCAATAGCTTTTTCCTACTTTATCAAGGATATACAAGCATGGGTCCGCTTTTGCGTTGGCAAAAGCAATTTCTAACAATTTTTCATGCAATTTCAGGAACCATTGCCTCCCTGCTTGTTTCAAGCCATAAATTGATTTATTGAACTTACAAACTCCATCATTCTTATATTTATCTAAATTGGTTAGCATTTCTTTTGCTTTCTCAATCAATTCCTTATCATTTCTTTTAGTGATAATTAGTTTTAAATATTTGTCTAGGTCTTTCGGTTTTTTCATGTAAATTATTTCATCTATGTTGCCATTCAAAAATGCTGTGCACACATCTAGTTGGCTAGGCTTCATGTTATTTTCTATGGCGTGTGCAATCAGCAGTCCAATTGTGCTCATTTTCGCAACTGGGGCGAAAGTTTCATTATAATCGACCCCTTCTATTTGATTAAAACCGCCAGCTACTAGCCGAGCTTTTCTTCTATCTATTTCTCCTAGAGCATTGTATTTATATTTTAAAATCATTTTGTTGTCTATTAAGTTCTTGCTTTCATTTTTGTGTACAATTTTCCACGTACTGTTTTTTAAATGAGATTGAATTTCGCTTATAATAGCATCTTCCCATTCTTCAATATTCTCATCTGTTTCACAGAGGTGAGTTTGTTCGACATTCATCATGTTGTCTTTATGCTGAGTTGGTGGTCTTCTCTGTCTCCTTTGATTCCTGGAATCAGTAGTTTCCGTATATGTTTCTGTTTCCTCAGGCCCCTCTCCTTCATTTTCTATGTTTTCGAACAATTCAGTATTTGTTTGGTCTGATTCTAAAGTTGTATCAACAAAGCTATTTGATAATGGTTCTTCATTAGCATTTATGTTTTCTTCAGATACTATAATATCATTTTTCTTTTTATCAAAGAACAATACTAATTCTATATCAGCATTTTCTTTATTATTTGATTCTTTTCTCGTTCCTTTTTCATAGAACATTGTTTTAAGTACTCTCACATCTCTACTTATGATAACATTTTCTGTTTTTGGGTTAAAAATTCGATAGGCTTTATGATTCTCTGAGTATCCCAAAAATATTCCAGTTGTAGCTCTGGATGCGAATTTCCTTTTTCTTTTGCCTTTATTTAAAACAAAAGCTTTCGAATGTGTAAATGCCTGACGGACGGAATTTTGTTCACCCACTTTTCAAATGGAGTCGCATTTTCAATACTGCTACATGGGCTTCGATTTGTCAAGTAGTTAGCAGTATTGATAGCTTCTGCCCAAAATTGTTTATCCATGTTAGCGTCAATCAGCATGCTTCTGGCTTTGTCTAATAGGGTTCTATTCCTTCTTTCTGCCAACCCGTTCTGCTCAGGCGTATAAGGCGCTGATAACCTCCTTTTAATGCCATGGTTTTTAAAATATGTATCGAAATTCTGATTAACATACTCTGATCCATTATTACTTTGTAGATTTATTATTTTTTGTTAAGTGGCTCTTTTTTAGTTTTTACTTACGTTTTATAGGCACATAACCTATTAATTGTGAGGTGCAGAGTCATGCACAGTGGATATATGTAGTCATGTATATTCATTGTTGTTAAGATATATTAAACACATTGAGTTTATAATTACGACTTTTATTTTTCAGTGTCAAACTATTAACAAATTACTGTAGTCATAGTAACCTAATAACATATCATAGACAATAAAATTGTACATATGAAACCTCATTCTAACACTAACATCTTACAGCATTTAGAATTTGTAAGCAATTACGGAAAAAGTAATTTTACCCCTAGGAGAAGTTGTAAGTTTCTAGGTTTTATGCTCAACTTACGATATATGACCTTGGAATTACCCCTGCCATTTCAGCGTCTTACCAGCCAGCGTTCCACTGCAAGGACTCAATGCTGGTAACATAGGAAAAGAGCTGTCGATGAGAGGGTTCTGAAGAGTACTGCGGGCTGGAACAGCGCAAACGTTCAAAAAAGTGGTAATTGAAGAAAGAGAGGGTCCTCAGCCACTGTATGGTATGCGGCGTTTCGAGCCCGCATTAGTGAGTGATTCTATAGTGTCCCGTTCATCTCATGGCAAATGATATGTGACCTTGGAATTACCGACAAAAAAGCGTTACAAAATTCATGACATGGTTTGTAATATATCTACTAAATGTCTGAAAAGTATGCGCGAATTCTCTCAGTTTATAGGTACACTCAAAGGTGCTTGCCTGGACATCAAGTATGGTTGGCTGTCTACAAAACGTTGTGAAAGGGAGAAATACCTAGAACTGGTAAAACTTCAAGAAAACTATGATACAAAAATGGGAATTAGCTCGTCACTTTCTGATGATCTTATATTGTGGAAAAGAAAAATTAATTTTGATAACAACCCAATTTGCACTGGTCATTTAAAATAATGATCTGAATAGCGAGGTTTCTGTGATGCTAAAAAGGTTAGTGCTCATTGGTTACATGAAGAAAGGGAAAACATACAAACTACTTAGAGTTGTTACCTGCCTTTGTGGCATTAAAGTGTTTTTTTAAAAACATTAATCATTCAAAAGTTTAGTTAACGCCTTTCCTTCCTTTCAGATAATACTAAAAGTTATTAGAAAAATCATAAATGGTGAGGTGACTGCTATATTAGTAGATCCTTACTGGCCAAGGCAACCGTGGTTTCCGCTACTTCAAAAGTATTATATTTTGGACCAGATGAAAAAATGTTACTCTCTCCTTTCAGAACATCACACCCCTTATGGCTCAGTCTTACCCTTGCGTAAGCAACATTATCCGGGAAGCTTTCACTAAACAGTCTCTAGATGTCAGTACTGTCGATATAATGATAAAATCCTTGTCCAATAGTACAAAACAACAATACAATGCGGCATACAAAGAATTCAGTGTAAATTTAAAAAACAAAAACTGCAATTTTGGGTCAACTTCGTGAACTTTGGGATTGGCTGGGGCCTTAAATCTTTAGGGATGCAGCTATTCGTACAATTTTAGTTAAAGTTCACTTAAGGTAAGTTTCTTTAACCATAAATTATACTTAATTAACTTACCATAGCAAGCTATAGCTGTAGCTATTTTTGATTAAGTTCGACTATAGTTGTTCCTGCGGAAACTTATGAATTTTTCGGGATAAAAACTACTGCTACTAAAAAATGACCTTTCCCGGGACTAAATATATCTTCATACAAAATTTCATTTAAATCGGTTTAGTGGTTTAAGCGTGAAAATAATATTAGTATGGATATAATAATTTTGCGAGCTCTGTATACAAAAAGTGCTTAGAACTAAACCAAACTGGTGTAAGTGAATAATCAACCAGTTTTATATTGATTTAACTTTTAATGACTACGCGATTCTTGGCTATAAATCTCTGATAGGTTGGGGTCTAAAGGTTGGTAGTGCATACATAATGGTCAACACTTTGTATTTGTACATACCAACACACACCAATAAATCTCAGACAATTTATATAACTGTGGTTACTGTTTATAACTATTAAAATATACAAGGATTAAGCTAAGAACGTTGTATAAAATGGTAAAACTAATTACATTTTTCTCATAAGAAGTCAGATGTTAAAAAATTGTTTTATTTTTCAGTAAAACGCAGTGGTAATGGCGTGTCGCATTAAAGTTAATTGCAACTGCGTTTTAATGCACTTGCAGTAGTGTGCACTGCATTTATGTACAATTATTGTACGTCATTACGAAAGTACCGTTAAATAAAAAACGGTATGAGAATTGTGTTCCAGTAAACGATATTGACTTTTGTTATAGAAGAATTAATAATAATTTATTCTAGTTTGAAACTTGCAATAAGACTGTAGAATTGCTTTTGAAAACGAGCAGTAATCTGCACATTTGGGCAGGGCTCAGCCTTAAGAGGTTATTATACCAGTAATGTGGCAAACAAGCACACGGTCCGCCTGATGATAAGCGGTCACCGTAGCCTATGAACGCTTGCAACACTATGGGTATCACTCGCGCGTTGCCGACCCTTCAATAAGCCAATAACTTCTTTCTTGAAGAACCCCATACTGTAGTCCTCACAGAAAACCTTGGCAGGGAGCTCATTCCACAACCCAAGCGTTGGCGGGAGGACCGCACTGTACGCGACCATTTCGATTCTAAAGTGTGAGAATGAATTCCCTGCCGATGGCGAGCGGTGCGATGGTAGAAAGTAGCCGTGGGCATCATTTCGAACAATTCCTCAGAATACAACCCATTGTACTAGCGGTAGAACACACACAGGGAGGCAAAGTCTCTCCTCAGACTTAAGGGTTCGATACGGCAAGTGAGTTTGGGATCGTCAACAATTCTCACAACCCGTCGTTGAACCGAGTCAAAAGAGCCAAGCTGGTATCCGGGTGCACCCGCCCAGAGATGACAGCAGTGCTCCATATGAGGCCGAACTTACCGCACCACGGTATAGTAGGTGGTACAGCGCCTTCATCGTTCATATTCGAGGTAAAGGCAAAAAGACTGCCTAGTAGATTGGCCTTCTCTTTAGCACTAAAGGCCAAGTCACCATCGGTCTTTCGCAGTGGTGGTAACGACAACTGGTAAAATTTCCCTGCGACAGCTTTGGCAAGCGACCAGAAAGCACGACTCGCAAGCTCGCAAGTCGCCCACCTATTTTGCCATGAATTGGAATTTTGCTCTGTTAGTTGCTTTCTTACTGAACCTGCATTTAATTTGCGTTTTACCTCATAAATATTCAGATCCTTTTTATTACGAGCCGTGGTCCAAGCCTCATATGCAATTTGCTTAAGAATTTTAGCTTCTCTGCAAGACCTATTAAACTACGGTCGTTTTTTGACGCCAGCAGCTACTCGCGGTTCAACAACCGGCAGCAACCGGGTAACCAGGGTAATTTAATAATTAAAAAAAAATTAAGATAGCAGATTCCAATATGGCATCCATGTCTTTTTTAAAAAAAGGGATTGGAGTGTTGGTAGTACATTTTTGATATAAAAAAAAGTTAAGTCATATTATATGATTAAATTTCGGGTTATTGATGATATCAAATGTACTGACTTGACTTCCATACCTACTTTTTTTTTTTTTTAATTGTTTTATCAACAAGTTTATTTTGCTGGGAAAGTATATATTTAAGGAAACTAAGGACTTTATATTTAAATAAAAATTGGTCCAGCAGCAACTACAGTACTTTTCTTGTTATCGAAGAAATTTTGCAAAACAATGCTTGTTATTTGCATTTATTTAAATTCAACGCAAATTTTAGACCCTCTATCTGGAATTTTAAAATACTAACAAAAATTTAAACTTTACGCCCTTAATACGATTCGCGGCGTCTCGCAGCGCCCTTTAAACAAACGAATTTCCCACTTCTTTTTGACACTTACAAATTAAACACTTTAAAATTTTTCTAGGTCTGCAGTTTGCTAGTTCCTATTAAATTATAAAGTTTAAAAGCAGGATTCTAGTGTTTTATACAAATGATCTCGAATAAGATTAAAAGTTAGTAAAAACTTTTTTCAGGATTTTGGAAAACCACAGACATAGATATTCGGCTTGAGATCATTCCTATATAATTTTACAGTATTCGATCATTAAATGTCGAAAACAAGAAGGAAATTCGTTTGTATGAAACACGCTGCGAGGTGCCGGAAATCGTATCCTCTTAAATATCCAATACAACAATTATATATTAATACAACGTTATTTAAATAATTCAATATTTGAATGTAGTCCCCTCGAAAATCCAACAGAACTTTGTTTCATAGTAATCAAGGATTAAAAAAAATTTAGCATCCTCAGAAACCTCAGAGCTTAGTTTTGATCAAAATCGAAGTATTCATTCGAAAAATATAAATGATAAAAAATAAGCAGCTAATTATCTTTCATTTTATTTTGCATTTTTGAATATTTTTTTCAGCATCAATGAGTTAGAAAACAAAACGCAAACAAGGTTCAAATATATGTAAATTGTTAAAAATATGTAAAAGGGAAAATTGTTTTGTTCAAATTAAATTTGTTTGTTTTAATTTTCCATCCAATCTGAAGCAGCGTAGACCCTTATCAAAGCTGTCTGCATTTGTTTTAACGTTACAATCTGTCATTTTTTATCTTTATACATTCATAACCATATATTGTAATGTCATCGTGTAGGATGTCAACGGCTGGCTGTTGGACATATATAGGCTTTGTCCCGCTACCTACTTTTTATTTTATAATGCATCATACACATATATAACTTCGTAAAGATCAGGCCAAAAGCGTCTTCGAGTGGTAGCTTTAGATGCGGTGTGGTGTTAATGTATGAAAATAACGTAAGAACCACGAGGCATGACCAACGTGATTTCATTTAGACATAATCTTCAGATTATAAAACGAAGAATATTTTACTTTACAATAAACTCTTAGTGCCTTATTGTATTTTGAAAGGTTGTTAAAATGACAATATGTATAATACCATAAATATTAACTTATAATTTTAGCAAAATTCGTAATTGGTGCCAAAACTGCGAGCTTACTATGAATAACGTTGGCAAAGTATCAAAAGTATGATCCCTAATTGAGGCTAGTTTTTTTTATATGAAAAATAAAATTTGTAAACATTTACTTGATAACTTTACTTATTATATCAATGATATTGCACACGTAATTTCATTGTTATTATTGTTTTTTCTTTGAGATAAGAAGTAAGCAGTAGGTCCAAAAATAGGACCTCTGAATCGAATTGAGAGAAATTATACTTTTGGACTCGATAGGTAACGCTGTTGTCAAGAAGTCAAGTATGACGCAGCGGGTGAAACCGCTGAAGAAAGCTTATAAATAAAAATGGTTGTTGTGACATCCAAATGGTTGAACAAACAGACTAACGGATAAAATCATGAGTTCCTTGTTTGCTTATTTAATAAAAATAAAAAACCAAATCCTTAAACTAAAACAAAAAATACACTTAACGTTCCATATAAAACATTTAATAATTCCTTCTAATTCTTTATAAGAAAACAAATATTTGAAATCTCTCAGTAATTGAACACATGTAGGCTCGTACGTTTCACAAAGGGAGTCTATAGCTTGTACGCTTCCTTCTAATGTTTGTTGGTACTTAGGGAACCGTCAGAGCTTCCTGGTTACAATTTATTACTTCTGTTTACATTCAAAGATAACATTACATTTTATGAATATTCAAATTATAAATATATTTTGCTACAATAACACTTAAAAGTTACGATTTTAGAATGAAAATGTTTGCGAATGTTTATGAAAATGTTTACTTTTTCAAGAACAGTAGTTAAAAATATTCTACATATAAAAAGGATATAAAATATTTTTGTAAACTAATTTTGTTTAGTTAAGTTGTGACTTAACCTGTGGTCACACCATTAGATTTGCGTATTATTTTTAAATAGTCGCAAAGATTCGTTGTCGTAGCTGGAAGGACATCTTACCTAAATTTGTCGTTGTTTGACTTATTTTTTGTTAGAAGATTGTAAGGGAACCATCGGTGTACGAATCAAACTTACATTTGTAGGGGTTTTTTTGTGTTATAGTAAGTAAATGTTTGCTTTTAATAAGCATTTACTTTAGTGAGTGAAATGTGTAAAAAGTCCTCGAAAAATAACATATGATGCTTAATAAAGTTATGTATATAAATGTGAACATAACGTGGCGCTTATACAACTTATGTTTAACTTGACATAAGATAAGTTTTCGAAAGTTAAATGACAACTTGTATTGTTTAAAATTAATGGAACATTTTTTTATATTTTTTTTTTATACCACTAAGGTGCAAAACAAGCACAGGGTCCGCCTGATAGTAAGCGGTCGTTGAACCGTGTCAAAAGGTCCAAGCTGGTATCCGGGTGAACCCGCCCAGAGATGGCAGCAGTACTCCATATGGGGCCAAACCTGCGACTTGTAAAGCAGCAACTTCTGCATTTCTAAATAAGAATGATTTCTGTCTCCTATGTTTATCATTTACCTAGCTCTATGTTTCCGTATCATTGTATTGTCACCAAACATATCAAATTTTACTTTAAAAATGACTTATTTTAAGGACAAAAACACAAAAGGATATATGTAAACATACATGAATGGGATGGGGTGTGTGATTATTCAGTGTCACGGGCCGGAGGGACTTCTTGACACATGTTTTGGCGGAGTTTGGTGTAGATCACCATGTCCTTTTCAAGTACGGAAACCTCAAGGTGCAAGAGGTGTACTTCCAAAATTGCCGGTAGTTTTCTAATTCAATTCAGGTGCATGAAGCAAATTTTCCCCTGATATCCATGGAGCTGAAGAAATATAAATAATTAGCCACTCTGTAGGTCCGTATCACCCTTGCTCAAATTCACTCGATATTGCATTTTAAAAAAAAAAAAAAAATTGGCAAATTTGAATATAACGGATAAAAAACAGCAAATTTGAGTATACTTTGTTTTGCATTTGACTAAAAATGGTCTGGTAACTTCAAATGTCGACAGTTATAGGTAAACCGCTTTTTTTGCCATTAAATATTCTTGTAACTATAAATACAACGTATAACTAAAAGTCAAAAAATAATTACGCTCTAATTAAAAAAGTTAAAAACGATCAAATTTGTCGGTGGGACAAAAATGGAACGGCGGTGCTTCATGTGTTAATAACCAGGCCACTGAGCCCAACGAAATGAACTTGTATGTTTTCTGTTCTCAAAATATATTCTCACAGGTTGGCCTGAAGAAGCAACAACCTGGTCAAAGCTGCAGTAGCTGATCACAAATGGCCGGTCCTGTTACATAGATCACAACTCATTATCTAGTTACTTAACACATCACATAGGTGGCGCTGTTAGAACTACGATTTTGATAAGTAAATTTCTATACAAAATAAAAAGTTCTAAAATGGCAGTAAATATTATTTTTATGGTGTTACTCACAATTAGTTATTATATTGTCACCGAGTTCTGAGCTTTCCTGACAATTTGAGCGTTCTAGCTAGTCGAGACGTGATCGAAATTACAATCGCAAGATATGACATAAACAAACAAACATGTGAAACCAATATAAGCGTGGTAAATAAGGTGAAGAACCACTAAGGATTATATATCTACTTTTGGTACACATTAATAAATTAAATTGACAATAATAAAATTTAAAAGTTTTCCATATCCCCGTATTTCATACACACGTATAAAATATGTATAAACATAAAACATATAATTACTGAAACAAATTTATTTCTTTGTTAAGGAATTTCGATAGAAATACCATTATTATATCTTTTTCATGGACAGAGAACATCTACAGAGAAAAGCGAACACATTCCACATATTTATATTCCAGCAAAATATGAAATGGAAATGACCAGAAAGAGGTTTTTGAAGGAAAACTTTTTATTATTATACAGTAACGAAGTTCACGAAATGTCTCGTAAAGATGAAAGGAGCTTTGTAGGGATCTTGTCTAAAATTACTTAGCATGATCTTCTGTTATATCAAATTTGCTACAGCATTTACTCTGTGATAAGTATGGATGTGGTAAAATTGAGGATTGATAATAAGTAGGGGTTACTTCTTAATGTAATTTGAAGCAAATTTTATCAATTTTGTAAATTTATTTAAAATAACGGCTAAATGAAAATTCATAAAACCGAAAACGGCAAGCTCTTGATTTTGCAGCATTTTTTTGCAATTGAAATCATACGTAAAGTTGTATGAACTTACAAGATTATGGCAAAAAAAAAATTATATGAAACCTCTGCGCGGCAAATCACCTTAAACCGCAATTACTTTTTCATCCGCCCTGTGTTATACTTTCGAGTAGCTGCCGCATTGCATGTCCCCAACTGTTGGTTCACCCCGCGGTAGCCTAGCGGACGCATGTTTTAAAGTATTGGTCCTAACCAGATTCGTGATTTTAGCTTCAAAATATGCCACGTACTTCCGAAAGGGTAGTAGACATCCTAATTCCGGGTTATATTTGGTCACTGTCACTTCACCCACCTTGTCTTGCAAAACTGCACACTTATAACCACAATCACACTTGGTCTGACTTCACAATTTACTTATTGCGAAGCCACGTGGAAATGTGGCAAGTAGTCTCACTATTGCTCCTTGTATTTAAAGTAATATTATTATGCGTGTTCAACTTCTCAGCCTTTTGATATTTAACACTAAACTTGACCCTACGTATTTCAACAGCGTACGGTTCTGAGTTGTCAGTTACATTCAACAGCCCTGAACCAATATTTAATTAAGTAAATAAATATTTTTAAACTGTACCATCTTGCCCCAAATCAAGCTAATCTTGTCCTATTTATACCAGACAACAGATACAAAAATACTTTTTTGTAAATACCTACATACACATTATGTACAAAACACCCAGACAACAAGATAAACACAAATGATTGTCCTGTGCGGCAATCGAAGTCATGCTATTCAAACTAAATTTTTCTTATTCAAATTAAGGTTTTAAAAGCAATTCAAAATCGTCAAAGTTATTAAATACTATTTTTATTTTTTCCTTGGTTCAGCAGGCAGGTAAAAATAAAAATGATTCACTAAGTCATCTTTCATCAGGTTCCATGCTACATAGCGTTTTCGATACTAATATATACAAGACCTACACTTTTACAAAGAAAAATATTAGCATTAGAAAAGTCTTATTATTAATTTTCGCATTTTTTTTGGCAACTCGATTGGATTATTAAGTAATAATTTAATGAAGCAAAAAAAATGAGTTTTGAATCAGCTTAAATCAAATGGTCCAAACAAATAAGCGTTTGTTTTGACCATCTTTGATAAGGGTTTCCGCTGCTCCTGAATTGATAGAAATTAAACAATCTAAATGTGTCGTAAAAAAAATTATATCTTCAAATTTATTTTCAATTCTAATAAAACTGTTTCAGAAGGGAAGTGTGAAAATAAAAATGATTGTATAATACTAACTGTGGTAGGATTTTAGCTAGTATTTAGCCGCTTTGAGTACTCTTTTTAATCAAGAAAGAGTTCCAGGTCCAGGTCTTAACTATTCACCGCAATAATTAACCTTCGTTATAACCACACCTTCGAGGATAAGTGTAATGTTGGTTTTTATTATTATTTCCAGGGACCCCCTCCCCTCTAGAAATTCTGCTAGAGCTTTGCCCACCTCTATCCAGATAAGTCAATAGATTTAAAAATAAAAGTTTTTTTATTTTGGCTTCTTTATTTTCTACATAATAGGATAACAGTTTTTCTTAATTCCAGTTCTATTAGCAAAGCTTTTAAAAGCTACCTCGTTAGCATTCAGCTCTCGGAAACTTATCTGATGCTGAGTTGAACACGAGCCGTGTCCTCGGTGCGCTGAAAACAGCTTCATTTACATAATTTAATTGAATTCACATCTCGTATTGTGTCCTGGGATCTTTTTACACGTGTTAAACACACTACTGCTTTTACACAGCTGCTAGCACAAATTGTAATACCTTGTAAATAGACAAATTCTTGTTTGTTTTTTTAAATATTGTAGATGTGTTGTGAAAAATCAAAGGGGTTCATGAACCGATGTAATATAATAAAGTAGGTTTTTAACATAAAAAAATTACTTCAATAGTCTAATATAAAATAAAGTACTAAGACATAATATTCCAGGATACCAGTGTTTTAGAGTTCCAAAAAGGCTACAATAATTATAATCTAAATTATAAATAATTACAATATGCCTAAAACATTAACAACAAAAATTTCACAACTTTAAATGGCTATATTTTTCAATTTAATCTGTATTAAAAACAAAAAAAAAGTTACCTAATTTTATTTATTTTAACTTGATTAAAAACTTTTAATTAAACTGGCTACTCATCCTCTTGTTGTAACTTCGTCGACGTTTTAGCTTTTACCTTTTAACTTTAATCATAGGTCCGAGGCTATAGCTGCAAAAGGCACAAGCTTTCTCATATAACCTTCTGTTACATTCTCTTTTCTGACCTCTGTTGGTACAAACAAGCTTTGTATGTGATAATAACGTATAATTTACTTTGTACCTTTGTATTTTTAATGTTCTTGTTTTTAGGGTTCCGTTGCCAAATGGCAAAAAACGGAACCCTTATGGATTCATCATGTCTGTCTGTCTGTCACAGCCACTTTTTTCCGAAACTATAAGAACTTTACTGTTGAAACTTGGTAAGTAGATGTATTCTGTGAACCGTATTAAGATTTTCACTGAAAAATAGAAAAAAAAACAATATTGGGGGTTCCCCATACTTAGAACTGAAACTCAAAAATATTTTTTTTCATAAATCCCATACGTGTGGGGTATCTAAAGACAGTTCTTCAAAAACGACATTGAGGTTTCTAATATCATTTTTTTCCTAAGCTAAATAGTTTGCGCGATAGATACTCTCATAGTGGTAAAATGTGTGTACCCCCCCTGTAACTTCTAAAATAAGAGAATGATAAAACTAAAAAAAATATATGATGTACATTACCATGCAAATTTCCACCGAAAATTGATTTAAACGCGATCTAGTAAGAAGTTTTTTTAATACGTCATAAATCGTTAACCGCAATTTACCTTTCATTCAATCAACTTAAATATAAAAAAAAAATTTAATATGTACAAATAATGGTACGGAACCCTTCGTGCGCGAGTCCGACTCGCTATTGGCCGATTTTTTTCATTAAGTATATCATGTAATGTCAATAAAAAAATTTAATAAAATAAAAATGATTTTATAGGAACTGAATTTGTAATATTTGAAGCCATTATTTAGATATAATTTTATGATTAAAACGGGATTTCTCTACGAGATCGAATGAGAAATGAGAAGATCCGTAAACGAACGAAAGTCACCGACATAGCCCAGCGCATTAGCATGTTGAGGTGGCAGTGGGCAGGGCACATAGTACGTAGAACTGATGATCGATGGAGCCGAAAGGTTCTTAAATGGAGGCCACGGACTGGCAAACGCAGCGTCGGAAGACCGCCCACAAGGCCGCGGGATGCAGGCGGGGGAGGCCTATGTTCAGCAGTGGATTTCTTGCGACTGAGATGATGATGATGATTTATGATGGTGTTGTCTAATAGCCTTTGATATACAAGTATTTGTGAAAATCTTTTTGACCGCGAAATTTACGGAATTTTATTGCGCATGTAAAGGTTGGAGTTAAAAAGTTTTCATATACATTAGAAGTATTTAACAGTGGTCTCAACTTGACAAACTTTAAACGAACTACTTTGGTAACCCTTTTGTACAAATACTTAAAAACGTTGTTAAATATTACATCTATCTTTTAGTATATATTTCTGAGACAACCACAGTCTTCCTTAACGTAAACTTGCGGTTAGTAAAATATACTCTGATTATGCTCTGCGGTTTCACTCGCAGAAAAACATAATATATATCCGTAAAGGTTATTAGTCAATAGGTATGGCAGTGACACGGTCTATCTGTAACTCCATCCAAATCCGTGTTAAGGGTGGTTAACAAAAAACATTCGAATATCTTACACATAGTTACAAACTAAAATACTAGTGGGACTCCCTACTAATAGTAAACATTACTTATAAGGACTTCTCTTCTACCTTCTACTACTACTACGTACTTGACATTTTTATACACAAAACATGATTTTTTTTATAATCTTTTTGAAATTAGTATGATTTACAACGGGGTTCAGGTGCGACGAGCTAATTTCCCTGGAGATTATTCACAGAGCTGCGGAAATAAAAATATGTTTTCTATCTCCATCTTTCTAATAATAAAACTGGATATCTGAGATTCGGATTTCCTTTCCATCATACTGAGAATATTTCAATAAAGGAAAACTGATATCAATGTGACGTTGTAAAGATTTTATACGTTGGTTTCTATTTCTGAAAGTGTATCGTGTAAGGTAAATATAAATTGTTATTTAAGGTACTGCTATACCATTCAAATTGTTGTTTAATTTCGGTTAGGATCTAAACCTAGTTTTGATTATAATGGACAGTTATTAAAAAGTACGTTTTAATCCTAAACCAAATTTTGAGTGCGATGAAATTTTGGAGTTACATAAAGTTTTCAGTTATTGCGGTTTTTTTTCGATCGATAAAGCAGGTTAACATTTTTTTTAGTTTCCTCGTTTAACTGTTTGGGAGACTAACATATTTTTTGACAATTTGGATGGCTTTGGGTCTATAAGATGCTTATACTGTAAAAATTTGAAGACTACAGTTTCCTGGCTATAAAACCTGTGTAACAGACGACTGGCAGTTTGACACATTAGTGACAGCAATAGGGTTCGGGTACGGAAACCTAAAAAGACTATCTAGTTTAAACTAATTCTGATAATATAGTTTAATATATTCATTTTATAGAGCCAGTTTAATTATCTATTGAAACTTAAAACGATTGATTACTTTTTCAATCAGGATTAATGGAATAAGACATTGTTAATTTAAATCCGATTCGTCTTTTTACGAGCGACGGCTTGATAAAAAGTTTTATCTTTTAATTTAACATTTCTTATTTTCAATAAAAATCTAAAAAAAAAAATTTATTTTTAAGTTGCCTATGCCTATTTTAATACCTGTTTTCAAAAGCCTACAATTTCTTTGTTAGCCTGTCTCTTTTATAGGAATGACTTACATTTCAAAATATAAAAATTTGGGTGTGCGTACACTTAACTGTCGCACGTTGATTTTTAGATTTTGACAAATAGTATATAATATTTTTACTTCCAAGCAACTAAAAAGACATTAACAACACTTTCTGTATTTGGAAACCTCCAAAAAAAAGAAGATATTAATATTTTCTCACTCATGTCACATAAGTCGGTCACAAAAACCTGCTGGTTTATTTAAATCACGCGTGTCACATAAGTTGGTATATTTTAATGATTAATTGAACCTGTCAAGTCCCTTTTTCTAAGGAACGCGTGATGGTAACAAGTTAAAATTAAGGTATACTATCTATAAGATACTATCTATTTAAATCACTATAAGATGTAAAAAATTCAAGCTTCTAAGTCAATGCAATAAACTCAAAAACGATTTTTTTTGTCGCATATTGTGACACAAATAAATCGAAACCCATGTGGTACTTACCGTTGTACTAGAATCATAAAATTTGACACAAAGAAGACCTTTAATTATAACATCACAAATTTATAGGAAAAATATGAAAAGGAATTGTTTACTTTGTATAGGGGTTTTGGCCTGATGTGAACAAATTCTGAGGCTAAAAATTTATTATATTTCATGAAGTACATACGCTGACGAATATATGATTTACAATATTTTAGTATCAAAGTCCCCCTTTTTTTTGGCATGAACTGTTATTAAATATGACAACTAATAAAGCTAAAGCCAATTAACTTTTAAAAATATATTATTGAATACATGATAAATGCAAAATCGATTAATACATTATGTAGAATAACTATATTCAATAAAAAAAAACAAACATTACATGCGATGCATATTCGTTAACAAAATGTTGAATAGCAGACCTATGACTATCAACTTAAATATACTCAATAATTCTCAAAACATTTATCTTTTGAAAAAAATAAATTTATCTGTAGATCTACTTGTTTTAAAAAAAATTGTTCACGCCAGGCCAGATCTGAACAGTGCTCTTTGTTAATTTGTAGTTATAACACATTAAAAAAAAGTCCCTTTTACACAAGAACGCGTGGAAGTATCAAGTTGAAATTAATATCAAACACTAAAGTCTACGATCACTAAAAGTTGTACAAAAATTAAGCTTTAGAATGTAATAAAAAATTTGTCTAAAATACGGTAATTTTTCTTTCATATAGTGACACAAATAAATCAAAACCTATGGGGTACTCACCGTTGACCTACATTAATGAAATTTAGCGAGAAGCAAGATATTACATCACAAATATAAGAAAAAATCCAAAAACTGAGGTCACTAATTAAGGTTAAACTGATAAACCTTTGAGACTTCATCTCATGATGGAAGAACTATCTACATACAATAAGTTTGTACGGAACCCTCAATGCACGAGCCAGACTCGCACTTAGCCGGTAGTTTATATTTCAATGTGACGCACTCTTATTCATTATCTAATACTTATGCCATAGTGTAAGCAATAAAACGCAGACTAGTATTCATCTACAGTGCAACAAACTTTTCTGACCTTCTAACCTTGGGTGTTCGGTCGCTAGTGTCGTTGTAAGTTTACACAATTACAATATGGAGACCTTGGTTTTAAATTTTGAGTGCCAGGCCAGAAAAGTTTGTTGCACTATATATTAAATGATGTTTAAAAGGTAAAACCGGGTCTATAACGTAATAGATTACGTATACTGTAACCAGGTTGTAATTAAACCGGCTACGAATAATCGTATTAAGATGTCAAAATTTTAATCTTAAACTTATTTCAATAAATAGCTAGTTTAACATATTTTTTCGCACTCGATAGATTAGCGTTAAAAGTACACCTTTGGTTCAGAAATTGGTCTGAACAACTGACCTCTCGTATACTATACTAGACTGGTTTTATGTTTAGCTTTCAGCAATTTTGTTAGAATCTGAAAAAATATTGTTTGTGAATAATTAAATGAATAAATGCCATAATCATAGGAATCCAAAAAATAGAATATCATATTACTTTTTAAAGTCAATATAAATCATTACTTACTACCTTTTCCTACTGACATTTGGTGTTAGAACCTGAATAAATTTAGTTTACTTACTATTTAAAAAAAAAATCACAATAAACCAGCACAACACTATCTCAAGATTATCTTTAACAATCTTCGGCAGAAGAAACAGAAACGGCGCAAGAATGGAATGGAATACCCATTTTAAATTTTGACCTAGGGGGGGGCTTTTCTTTTATTATAACTGTCTGAATCCTATTGTCTAGAAAAGAGCTAATGAGTTCCGATGCAGTACTTCAAATGCCCATGGTATTCATGTTGTACTTACAGAGCAACACACTTTTCTGACCTTCTAACCTTGGGTGCTTGGTCGCTGTAGTGTCGTTGTAAGCTTACATCATTTTAATATGGTGCCTGAAGCTTTAATCTTTTTTTTGTTGTACTATACCTAATCGGACTTTTATGACAGATAGATCACAGAAAACACTCAAGGCATCCATTAAATCCTCTCAAGAATCGGAAATATGCTGAATAAGGACAATTTGTTTACAAGTTTTTAGTGTACTTAAGTAAATGCTAGTTCGATTGGTTTTCCAAACATTTCACTGAATAGTTTAATAATAACAAAATTCTTAATAATCTTACCAAATTTTTTTAAATTAACAATTATTGCTGATGAATTATCTAATTTAAAAAAAAAGTATAACGTTACTGTACTTCATGAGGTCAGGAAATATGCCTTATTAATTATTTGTACTATCTAATATTTAATATGAGTATAATCTATACAGTAAGATTCTACTGCATCATAAGATCAGGAAACTAAGAAATATGTCTATTTATTATTGTTTGTATTAAGAATAATCAATCACAGACATTTAACAACGATTAATCAACGTTTTATATTTATATAATAGAAATTGAGTTCATGAATATTTGTTAATGTGATTCGTGTGTCTTTGAAACAAACAGATAAACTAAATGTCATTTAATATCTGGAAGGTTTTTGCAATTGAAAAAAAAAATAATAAGTTAGGGATCGATCACAAAAATGAAAATACACACTCATGCACATTTTTGTAACCAGCACATTATATTGCAAATCAATAAATCAAAAACAGAAACAGCTCTCAAAATAAATCTCTAACAACTCAAAAATTACTTCTCGAAATAAAAGGTTGGATTTACAGCAACTCGTTTTTGTTTTGTCGTCTACAAACAATAAAATTCCGAGCTCTGGCAGTGAAAAAAAAGGGTTTGCATAAAAAAATAAATTTTATCACATTATATTTAAATAAACCTAAGAGGACGCATATGCAAGAAATCTGTTTTTTTTTTACGGGAACTATTAAAAAATGAAAAATATTACCTAAAAACACATACGATAAAAAAGAGAAACTTGGAAAGTAGTCTTCTAAGTTATTGTAGCAGATTTTACTCAAAACCAATTTAATTACATATACTTAAAATTATTAAAATACATACCTATGTAGTTGAGACCTAAGCCAAGATTGTGACGCAGATATATTTATCAAAGCAAAGACTTTCACGTCCTCGACAATAATGTACTATTACTATACTGATATTCCGTCTCGGTGGAAGTGCCTCTTTGCTCCTCGGACCACTGTCTCGTTCGGACTCAATTGTATGACATAAAACGCAAATTAAATGCTGCGTTGAGATTCAGTATATAGCAACTGCCAGAGCTAATTATTGGGCAATTTGCGAGCCCAGAGGGAGTCATGCTTTCTGGTCGCTTGCTAAAGCTGCTAAAGGGAACTTCTGCCAGTCGTCGTTATCACCACTGCGAAAGACCGATGGTGACTCGGCCCATAGTGATTAAGAGAAAGCCGATCTACTGGGCAGTCTCTTTGCCTCAAATTTGAAAATGAACCACGAAGGTGCTGTACCACCTACTATACTGTGTTGTGGTAAGACCGTGCCGGAAATCTCCAAAACACAGCGAGAGGTCCGGTGGGCGTTGCTTTTTCTAGACGTTCATAAGTCGAGTGGGCCACATGGTATAACTGCAGTGGTACTTAAGCAGTGTGCTCCTGAATTATGTCCTGTACTCATTATTGCTGGTGTCCCGCAAGAATCTGTGCTGTCTCCTACGTTGTTTCTACTGCATATCAATGACATGTTGGACATCAACAAAATACATTACTATGCAGATGACAGTACTGGAGACGCTTATTACACGGGTCGTGCAAGCATCCCTCGTTCCATTGTGAAGGAAGCACGTGAATAACTAGTGTCTTAAATCGAGACCACTCTGTCCAAGGTCTCTGACTGGGGACGGGTAAAACGTGTTTACTGCTAAGAAAACCACACTTACTGTGGTCCCACTATTCCAAAACACTCACCTCACCATCTCCAAGAGCATTGGAATCCTTAGTGTTGACATCTACAGCGATGTTCAGTTCCGAGATCATCCGCAAGACAAGGTGAAGCTGGCGTCCAAAAAACTTGGTGTACTCATCAGAACGATGCAGTACTTCACGTCTGGGCAAAGGTTGCTGCTATACAAAGTCGAAAGTCCGGCCCATACGGAGTACTGCTGCCATCTCTGGGCTCGGTTCAACAACGGGCTGTGAGAATTGTCGACGATTCCATATTCACTTGCCGTATCGAGCCTTGAGTCTAAGGAGAGACTTTGCCTGCCTGTGTGTGTTCTACCGCTTGTACAATGGGATGGGTTCTGAGGAATTGCTCGAAATTATGCCTACGGCTACTTTTTACCATCGCACCGTTTGCCATCGGCAGTGAATTCATTCTCACACTTTAGAACCGAAATGGTCGCGTACAGAGCGGTTTCAGAGAAACTTCTTCCCGCGAACGCTTGCGTTGTGGAATGAGCTGCATGCCAAAGTTTACGCCAAGGACTATAGTACGGGGTTCTTCAAGAAAGAGGTTATTAGATTCCTGAAGGGTCGGCAACATGCAAGTGATACCCCTGGTGTTGCAAGCGTCCATATATAGGCTACGGTGATCGCTTACCATCAAGCGGACCGTAAGCTTGTTTGCCCTTAGTGGTATAATAAAAACACAACAGAATAAAAAAAGTAACCATTTTAGTCTCAAATAAGATTAAATTAATCCAATGAGACGTGTAATCCAAACAAATTAGTTTGATTAGGATGTCCATACCGGAGTTATCATCAATCAATGTCCTCGCAGCCTCCACCACAAAGTCCCAAGATGCCTCGTACCGTAATTTAGAGAGTTGATCAATTTAAAATATATTGGATCGGTATATAATACCCTAGAACCTACAGTAAAAATATTTGGTTTTTATTTTAGAATTTATGTTATGTAATTGTGTTACTGCATCTATCCTATATGTATCTCTTCCTAACCTACTAAAAAGTTATTAAGAAGCATTTCTGCGTCTATAAAATACTTATTTATTACTACTTATATTAAGTATATAAGTAACATTTTGTATATTAGGTTTTCTCCTCCTTTAAATCATTTAAATAAGCTCTATGGAAATTTAAAACTTTGAGAAAATAGAAATGTTAGCAAAAAACAAAAATTGCCTTATAAATTGCAACGTGGAAAAATATTGGTGTATCAAGACGCTGGACCCAAACTTTAAAATTTTGGAATGTCTAATATTTGTGCAATTTAACCCCGATACTTAAAGGATTATAAATAACTCACTTACCCAAGAATCACATAAATAACTCGTTTATACTAAAATTAAGAGACGACAATGTATATTATAGCCAAAGTTTCATATATCAGTCTTCAAACTTTGGAAAATTTCCAATTATTTTAATGAAAATGTAGATGAAAACTATTATGGCTACAAATTTCCTCGTTATAAAATTTATAAAAAAATTTATTAAATCCTTAGTAACAATTACATTCATCAATATTTGTAATCTAAATTTTTTATCATATCCCGATATTTTTTGCAATTCTAATTTTCATAGGCAAAGGAAAGTAAATATGTATTTTATATATATGTATATATATATATATATGTAAGTACAAGTAACAGCTTATAATAAGTTAAAGTCGTTTTGAACTAAATAAACATATTAAACAAGAGTATTCCATTAACTAAAGAAAGTATTTTGAAATTGATTTTTATTTACATTATCACTGTGAAGAATATTTAACACTTTTTGTAAAGTTTCACCGACAAAGATAAATGGCGCAAAGAGATTTGAATCGAGAGAGGAGTAAACTTTCCTTTATGAAGTACCTATTACTGAAGAAAGTTTGTACTTTCTTTGAAATTCAGGTAAAGTTCTGGAGGAATTTTCTGCTACTTACGTTAGCTAAGGCTTGTTATTTCATACTAATATTTATTGAAACACTAGGTTTTGCTCGGGCCTTGGTTAGAGGCTCAAACGGAATTCAAATTGTTATTATTCGTCTTACATTGCGACTTGAAGTTAAACTACCTATTTGTGAGAAATCTTGTTTGAAATAAAAAGTGTTACATGCGATTCCACTTTCCGCTATCGAATTACCAACAATCAAGTCACCTTGTTGCTTTTTTGCATCATGAAGGAATGTTGTGATACATACACATGTCAATTATTATTTTTTGTTTTGATGTAGCATAAAGGGCGCACCATGTGAATGAATTCAGATATTTAAGAAGTATACATCGATATTTAATAGTACTAGTACGATTATTACCATTTTACAATATACCATTATACAGAATGAATTTCTCAATTTTTTCGCGACTCCGACTCTCACTTGGCCGGTTTTTTTATTTGGCCTTTAACCGCGTAAAAATAGTAAGAAAATTATATAAGAACATAATGTTGTAAAGGTGACTGCGCTGCTAATGTGTGTTGAAAAAAATATCGAGCATCATGAGTCCGTTTGTTTGTCGTTGCTTCACGTCACTACGGAGCATCTGATTGATCTAAAACTCCGCACAGGGACAATTGAAGAGACGGAAAAGGACGTAGGCTATATAGACTTTTTATCCCGTAAAAATAAAACTTTCCACAGGAATAACCAAATTTCATGTAGATGAATTATAGCCACAGGTATAACAGTAATTATAGCAACTATCTCCTGAAAGATTTATCCAGAGAAAAGTTTATTCCTGTAATAACCCCCGACTGGCAGTATTAAAATCTATTCCTGTCTAAAATGTTGTTGGGGATAAAAAGTTTCCTAAAGGCACTTTTCCGTCCCTTCAACAATCTTTGTGCCAAAAAATAACCTTATAGTCGGTTATCATGTGAATGTGTCATTATGATGTGAAGTAAATTTGGGTATTCTGAACCTTAGCGCAGTGACCTTAAGTTAAGCTCGACTGCTTCTTTATTACTAGAGGTTCTAATAACGACAGATACTCATAAATATATTAATAATTAAGCAAACAGAAAATAAATCAGACTCCTACGAGATTTTGTATAAGATTTCCTCTGCCCAAAGGTTGTCCGGAAGAAGTCGCTTGGTAGTGATAAGACCGCCTAAATTGTAGTACCAACAAATTTTTTGTACTCTTCTTTAAATTTTGTGTAATAAAGAATTTATTAAATTACATTTCAAATAGATTTTTATCTATGCTAGGTATATCAAATATCTAATCTTTAACATGTTTATTCAAATAAGTATTATTCTTTTCATTTATTCTTTTTCTAATTTGATAAAAAAAATATCATAGAACCACCACATGTTCATTTGCTGCTATTTTCCTGCTCGACTTGTAATATCCAATAGCAAACGACTTCCTCGACGGAAAATATCGGCGCCGCGCAATTACCACTGATTGGCTCCATTCTGTAAATGGACACAAAACACTTTTGTTCCCTTTACTTTTATTACATAAAACACTAATAAATTTCCAAACAGAAAGAAAAATTAATTATATACTATTTTAGATGTAAGCAAAGGACTTTTATGTATGCAGATAAACATAAAAGAAAGCAAATATGTATAATACAAACAAAAGGATTTTAAAAACAACGCGTTATTTGAATGGTTTTTTTTTTCTGGCTTCTATTTGAAATTTTTCACGCTCGAAGTAATTTGAGAAAGAAAGAAAAATATTTATTTAGTAAAAATAGAACAACATCAAAATAAAAAATATAACAAACTAGAATTTGCCAGCGTTTTGCCAAACTAATGACGTGTGCTATAGCTAGCTATAGTTCGTCTAAGCTCGATTATAGTTATTCCCGCGAGAAATTTTAAAGTTTTCGGGATAGCCTATATTTTAATCTGGGTACTAACGAATATGTGTGCCAATTCTCATAACGATTCGTTCAGTCGTTGGCGAGTTATAGAGTAACAAACATCCATCCAGACATACGTTTACATTTGTATTATTCTCTTCTATCTTACTATAAAAATAATATTCATACATACTATACTATGATCTATTTAGTGCTAAAAGGGATTCTATACTAATTCACACATATATATATATATACATACACTTATATACACTGCACCTAATTAATACTCACGTCATCATTATGCTAATTACCTTCGTTAGTACCGAAATTATTTCAAGCTTTATTAGAACTTTCTACTGCAAAAAAATGGGTTTTAGTATAAATATAATTTTCATTCAATAGGCATACTGGACCTAGCTTAAAACATAGTATAGATAATAAGAATAATCGTGAAAATGGTCATCCTTGTCTTGAACTGAAACCAGCATTAAGCCTCTACCAATTAAGGGTGCACATCAACTCCTCCTATTTCTCATTCTACAATTCTCAGGGTCATATCATTTCATAGGGCGCCTTATCCATCTAATAGTTTACATTTATTTCTTGTTTCTAAATAATGTTTGTCACTGTTCTTCGGAAACAGTTTAACTACATAACTCACAAATCGTTTTTAAGTAAAAAAACGATAAGTAATAAAATTTATTTATTTTTAAACGCAATAATATTTATTTTGTTAATTCAAACTGAAGGTAAACTTAAATTTAAAACCCAAGTTAAATTGCAATTTTTTGAAACTATTCGTGTCTTTCTGAGAATTCAAAGGAAACCTAAATGCGTTGATACATAGGATGAAGTTGAACACTAAAAACAAGCTTTTGCAGAGCTTTTAGAAGAATAAATGCCTTCCTTCCCGAACTTTTAAAAAGTTGCTTGGAATAGCTTTAGATTTTATTTAGCATTATAGTTTTTATGGCGTATGTAAAAATTCACCCGTGAAACATAAACATTTATATTATTTTGTTTGACGATGTCCTTAAAGGCAAAATGTTTTAAATTATTATTTTCTTTAATACTTTCAATTCTTTTTAAAAAAATAAAAATAAAATAACGTTCTTAGACGTTTATTTTTGTTGAAAATACTGACAAAGTTAAAATTAACATTCAATATAAATTCAAATATAAAAAAAATTATATAATCCGTCTGAAACATTTAGACGGAAATTTTATTTTTAAGACTTCTCAATTTTTTCTTTCTGTATTAATATTCAGGAAAAATAAACAGTTAAATTTGCTGTACCAAGAAAAAGTAACCCTCTTAGTGAATAAGAGAGCTTTTACCAGATTTATGTAAAGTTTCTGCGACAGAGACAAATTGCATTAAAAGTTTGAATGGAAGTAGCGTAATAAATTTATTGCTTATGACAACCTTTTACTTGCCAAAAATTCACACTTGTTTTTTTTATACTGTAGGTGGTGAGGAAAGTTTATTGTCATTTGAGGTCTTTAGATTTTTGAAGAACTGGTATATGAAATACTTAGTATTTTTCAAGTCGCAGTTAAAAATATTTTAAAATATTACAATATACTCGTTAACATTGGAAAAATACAAGGTATTTTTTTATAACCTTATAAGCCTTAGATTTTGAACATATAACCTTATAAGCCTTAGATTTTGAACATATAACCTTATAAGCCTTAGATTTTGAACATATAACCTTATAAGCCTTAGATTTTGAACATATGTTGATGGACATAACAGGTGAAGCATTTTTTATATTTTTATTTGTATCTATTAAATAATTAAGCTAAAAATATTTTAACTTAGACACATAAAAGTTATTATAATACCTATGTAAGTAACGTAATGCATAATATGTTTATAGTAATGGCGTACGATTATTCATAGAATTAATTTAAAAAAACGTTTAATGCAATGATTAAAAGAATTACAAACTAGTCTACTTGTGTACTTAAAAGCGTGCAAAGTTCTTTTAGATGTAGTATTTTAAGCTAGTTTGTTCACGACAACGACAAAGCAAAGACTTTACAAATAAAAGTTACAGTAAAGAGCTTTTAAAACACTAGAAGTGCCACCGTCCCATTTTTGTCCCACCGGCAAATTTGATCCATAAAATTTTTGAATTAGGTATTTGTATTTACAAAAATTAAAATGTTTTAAATTTTGTAACAAGAATATTTAATGGAAAAAAAGCGATCTACCTAGAACTGCCGCTGGGTCATTTTTGTCCCATCGATATTCTAAAGTGTCATAAGTGCAAAAAACTGTCTAACAGATGCACTAATAAAGAATATTATTAATGCAATATTTGCTCTTCAAATAGTATAAACTAGTTTATAGGTTTTTCATAATTTAATTTAGTTAGAATTACTATAAAATTTGTGTTGATTTTGAAAAAATATGTGTGATATTTCTTGAAAAATTATTTGTTTTGTTTTTCTAATTTTTTCCTTCTTATTACTTGAATTTAATTTTAGAATAAATAAATAAACATGTGTCATGCCTTATACTTTATAACGTTACATCAAATACCGTGGGAAAAAAAAACGGGTTGCACTCCGGGAGTGCAAGCAGAAGTAAAAACATACTCGCTATTTACTTCCCATCACTTCTTATCCATATTTATTTATCAAAAATAATAACTTTTGTTTATTTACTTTTTTGACGTTGTATATTTGACAGCTAAATCTGTCATAGAATTAAAATCCCATATCCAACCTCCCTGTACTACTCATAATCGCCACATACTAAAAATAAAAACTAACCTAATGTAAATAAAGGTCACGTGTCCTAACGCGAGTGACATCTTACGAATTTTCGATCAGGACACGTGACCTGATGCGAGTTTAACAGTTTTTACCCATCACAAAAAAAAGTGCACACGCGCCGCTAAAGAAGTTTTCACTTCAAAAATCACAGCGACGGTTCAAGCGGGGTCGCAAACTTCGGCACTTCTAGTGTTGAACTATCTCTGCAAATAACTTCACTACGCTATTTTAAGTTAGATTCTTAAAATGTTTTGCAAAGTGCCTTTAAATATATAATGATACATTCTTTTTGTTATTTTAAAAATCCATCCTCAACATGCTATACTAAGCTAGGGTAAAAGCTTTGCACCAGTATATATCAGGGTAATTTAATATTATAGTATAGTAAATAATAAACTTAATGTTTTTACTGAATCCGGGATTACTGTCATGTTAATATAAACACTTTGGTCCAAATATTATTATTTTTAATAAAATAATTTACAGGAATAATGTTTTTAGCATAATACGGTTTTAATAGGAAATTTCTGTCCATAAATCTCTATCGATCATTGTCTATGCAACATCCACCACAATCCCAGGATACCTCTAGATTATATTTGATACCTAATCAACATAATCCGTAGATCTGAGTTTAATATGTACAATAATACTATTATTTAACACTAACATTTATTTAAATGGACTTAAAACGACTGAATACGTCAAAATAATTATATGTGTGATAATAAGTATACATAGTTTATTATGTGATTTTATTTATTTCTAAACTATAATACTACTATTGTTATTTGTGTATTAAGGGTGGTAAGGAGACAATTACTAACGAGAGGCTATTTAGAACCCTAAGGCTGAAGGACGAAAGCTTTAATGACTCGAACGATGTAATTTCCGTACCACCTGTGTTACACACAATGTTTTTCATCACACTTGCGCGTAAATAAATAAAAATATAAAGTGAATAAATATACTCACCAAATCACAATTAAAATGGCGGGCATAAAAGTAGAGAATACAACACACAAATAACAAAGTATTATTTTTCGGTTCATTGTGTGTGTGAATGATAGTTCTTGGCATTTAATGTAAAGTTATATTAAAAGACGAATGGTGTAAAGAGATTTAAATCGAGAGAGAAAGAAATTCCTTAAAGTGCTTTTTGTTGTGGAAAGTTTCTTCGTATGTTCTTTGAATATAGGTAAAGTTAAGGAATTTTCTTAAACGTATTGAGTAAAGAATCATGTACGTTACGTGCTTAAATTATTTCTGCCTCAAACAGAAATGTTGTCATGTGACATCAGAAACTGTATGTCTGTCCGTAAATCTGTGTGCGTCAATTTTTATGTTTATTTTGACCAGCTTTTTAGTGCCAAGTATGCTTATAAAATTGTAGATTCACGATAACGATCAACTTGGATCTACCTGACAATGCAAAACTCACAATGGAAATAAGTATATGATTCTTTAATGCAAATTATAAGTGATTCTAATAAAAAAGTGGTTTTGAGGGTCAGCTGGAAAGACGCATATGTTTTTTCAAAAATAGAAAAAAATATTACGATTGAAATATTTTTTATAAACTTGCAAAGTATTATTCATTCTGTATGGTACCTACTCTTAATATGTGTAAGGTTGATTTTGAAAATAAGTAAGGGAGGAAGAGTATTGAATGGAGCCGTTGATATTTTTTATAACAAGCGCTCCTACTGGAAGTGAATGCTTATAAAGGCTTAGCAGACAAAAATAAGATGAGCATTTATAACTTAAAAAACCGGCCAAGTGCGTGATGTACATGCACTGGGTTCCGTAGAAAATTATTTCGAATATCTAAAAAACTTAAGAACTGATTTTGTTCAAAACAATTTTCGTTGGTAGTGTTTATAAAGCCCTATCATCGTATTTTTTTAATATTTTATTACTCGCGGTTTAAAAGTTAGACTAGGGTGGATTCGGAGATAAGAGAAAGAGGAAACAAATGTTTCAAGTTTCAAAGCCAATAACGCGATAAATATACATTTCAGAGAAAAGGTTGTTGACCGCATATGTAGGGTTACCATAATTATTGGGGACTGATACGGGACGTTTAAGGTAATATTTCTCGAGATTAGCAATAAGTTTAAAAAACTATATTTTTATGACAAGATATTAAAACATGAGATAACTATGATGTCTTGAATCCCAAACTTATTAAAAAATCATGAAATTGACGATTTGCGACAGTCGTATTGCTGCAAACATGTACATTAACGGAAATTATTAAAAAACGTTACGTAATAGCAATACGGGACAAGGTTCTCAAATATGGTGACAGTCCCGTATATACGGTACGTATGGCGACCCTAGTCATATGGCTAGTCAAGTGCTGTAGTCGTACATTTTGTCGCGGCACTATGACTTCTTGACGTCGTCGGCTTTATCGAAGGCTATGTCTGACTGTATAAGTCAAATTATTTTTCGGCTGTGCAAAGACGGTAAAACAGAAGTACTAGCAAACTACCCGCTACTTCACCCGCGCAAAATTTGTTATTAGGGGACCCCAACGCGATTCCCGAATTAACTGGAATAAAAACTAATCTGTATCTATAAGCTATTCTTTGTCGTTCCAGGTATCTGAGCCAAAATTAAAGTCCCAGTGAATTGAAGGAAAAGTGAGATAGTGAGTATGAAATAGTTGGTTTCTTACTACGTAAATGGCCATCCGCGGAAGAATGCAAAATCGATCAGAATTCAAATTATAATATGTTCTTTTCGGTACATCCTGGTATGTATGCTATGACTGGATCGTAGTATAAATACTTTTATTTTTGTAAATACATACATATTATTCATGTAAACACCCAGTCTCAAGACGAACAAAAATGTTCATCACATAAATATTTGGCCTGTGCTGGAATTAAAACTACGCCGTTCAACCGTTTTGGGTCAGTACCCTCTGAGCCACGAAGCAGACATGTACGAAAGACTAGTATTAAATTTGACAACTAAACATAACTCTAACTTAGGAGTAATAAACCGATTCATTAAAATATAGCTCTTAATAGCTTAAAGTTAACTATTTATGACGCCACGGGAATGACAAACTTTCTGTTAATAACGTATAATGAATAAGTACTTAACAAGTGCTTAATTAATTTATTACTATAAGAGCCATTAAATTTTATAAAATTAAACTGAACTTACCCATATTTTTTTATGTTTGCCTTTTAAAAATTGTTACTACTTGTATTACGAGATGAATATTTGTCTTATATTCTTAAATACAAACCTATTTCCTTGGGAAACCTCTATCCAAATTAAAAATATTTTTTGTCCTTCTCTGTACCTCCAACTGTCTATCTGCAAAATATTAAGATAAATCACCGTTTCGACGGGAGAAACAATGCTTTCTAGAAAATAAACTCTCATGGGAAGTCTCAATTAGGATAAAAAGTACGCTATATTCTTTTCAGTCCCTTCAACTGCCTTGATTTTTAGAATAATTGATATATTGATATAAGCTACTAACTAGCAAATATTTTTTAGATTATACATACAAGCAAACTAATTTTAACTATCTATTAATATTGCTACAGACGTACCTATGAATTTATACTTATCCGTTACAGAAATGCAAAAAATATGAAAATATATATGTGAAAAATACCGATTATCCTTTTCAAAGCACCGAGCTCGTTGTCAGGAATGCTGCGTCAGGATTAACGTACACAGTTCGTACCCTTCGACCTTTGATATCAAAAGGCTGTCAATATGCCAGTTCATTAAAGTAATTTGTAAAGCTTCATCAAAGCTTTTTACCTTATTGGGGAGCTTTTATTCACTTCTTGGCTAGTAAAAGCAAAAGGTGAATGAGCATGAATAGATATGATAGACGCGGAGTGCCTTTAAAGAAAAGGTTTTTTATATTATGATATTTTCCTTAGTAGATATTTAATATACATATAGATTTGAATAGAGTTAATATACATGGCTATATAAAATAATTCTATAATGTATTGAAAAAATGTACAAATATGGTTTTACATAGTTCTACCAAATTAATATTATACTAAGTTTCTTAAATTTCATGTTTGACAGATAAAATATAGCATATACTCATATTAAATATAGCACATATGTTTAAATTCAAAATTAAAAGGAATTAATTTTGAAATCAATAAATAAATTGCGGCATCCTTTTATTTCGCAATCTCTATTTATCTGGGACCTTATTGGGAACAGTCTCGAGCTATCCGGACTCTGGAATTCGAGAGAAAAATGTATGGAAGTCTGACTAGCATATCAAAACCCGTGAATGTACTTGCATACATGCCTCGAATTTCAGAGGAGGTTCGAGACTGTTCCCAATAAGGCCCCAGTCCGTCTCTCTGGACGTCAGCCATTTTGATAAGACTTTGGAACTTAAATTAAACAAATATTTTTTTACTCATTTACTACATGCCAGCTACGAAGACATGTATTTTATGAATGTTTTGTATTCCTTTACATAATATGTAGGTAGGTATAATGTAGTAATTTAAAAAAATAAATAAGTATTATTGTGATATTGTCAAAAGAAATAAAATAACCATTTTCGGTAAGTTTTATGTCGTACCACGAAAACCTTTGTAACTATTTGAAATATTAATTTCAACTGGCAATAATTTTTAACGTTGAGACAAAGCACTTTAAAAAAAGAAGATTGACTCGAGTCAATAGTATAAAAAAAATTCAAATTTCTTTTAGCAGAATCTCCCAAGAGCACAAAGAATAATGTTAATCTAAGCACTTTAAATATTTAAAGTAATTGAGCTGAATAAATAAAGTCCATCACTTTCAATAATTGGATGAAAAAAGAAAATACGAGTCCGATAAATCTTTAAATGATTATTAAAATCAAATTCAGAATTTGATTATACAGTTTTTTGCACTACAAGCGGTTAAATCAAATGAACACGCGTGTGTCAATGAACCTCTTTAACACTTTTAGCTAATTTATTTTCACACTAATTTTACAAAGTAAATTTTGATGTGTTTGTTTGTCACTTTATAACTCAACAACTGCTTCATATATATAGATATATATATATATATATATATCTAGTATGATTAAGGAAATTGATTTTTCTCTTGTGTATTTGTTTTTTTTTATAAAGAAACAGTTAGGTTTCTACTTAGTTTTGCTAGAATTAGAAATAATAGAAATAGGCATTGCGAACTTTTAGCAAAGTAAAGTAAATAGAATTATTTATCTAACGATTCAAAAGTGCACTTACAATACTTTTTTAAATAAAATAGTAGACTGTATAACAAGGGATCAGAATAATATTTTTACGGCAAGTGCGCTATTTTGAATCCACAGTGGAGCGAAGGATTCTAAGGTAGAATTTGGAGCGCAGCGAGGCATTCAAAGGACGGCGCACGAGGTAAAATGATTTCGACCGAGTAATATACTCTACTTTTTATCACCCTCTATGAGATATGAGGTAAGTGTAACTTATAAATAAGAATAGGAACCATTTTTAAAAGTGCAACTTTAATCCCTGTTTACGAGGAATAACCAGCTCTTTTTGAATAGATGTGATAAAAACATTTTTACTTTTGATTTCACATTATTAATAATATATTTATCAATAAATTAGTATCTTGACTTTAATACCCTATGTTTTAAAACTTTTTGACAAAAAAAACAACTGGCTTCCTATAAAAAATGCTCAAAAAGTTAAAAATAATAACTCATTCCAATTAATTTAAACATATTCCATACCATTCCAAACCATACTCGTAACCAAATTTTATACAATCATCAACATAAAACCAGTTCCAAATCGAAATTAATATATTTTATTTTTTTTCTAAGTAGTATTATTTCTAAGTAGAATTTGAGTTTTAAATTAGTTACATTATTATATATTTTTTTATACCACTAAGGTGGCAAACAAACCTTTTTGAAGAACCCTATACTGTAGTCCTTAGAGAAAACCTTGGCAGGGAGCTCATTCCACAACCCAAGCGTTCGAGGGAGGAAGTTACTCTGAAACCGCACTGTACGCGATCATTTCGGTTCTAAAGTGTGAGAATAAATTCCCTGCCGAAGGCGAGCGGTGCGATGGAAGAAAGTAGCCGTGGGCATCATTTCGAATAATTCTTCAGAACACAACCCATTGTATAAGCGGTAGAACACACACAGGGAGGCAAAGTCTCTCCTCAGACTTAAGGGCTCGATACCGGAAGTGAGTTTTAGGATCGTCGACAATTCTCACACTTCACAACGGAACGAGGGATGCTTGCACGGCCCGTGTACTAAGCGTCTCCAGCACTGTCATCTGCATCACAGTGTTGATCACACGCTTCATCACCTTGGAGAGGAGAGAGGTAATAGCGATAGGCCTGTAATTCGATGGATCTAATCTATCACCCTTTTTGGGCACCGGGTGCACATTCGCAGTCTTCCATGAAGACGGAAATTGCCTAGTATGGTAGGGAAGCGCGAAGAGGCGCGTGTGTACAGGACATAACTCAGGAGCACACTGCTTAAGCACCACTGCTGGTATACCGTCTGGCCCACTCGACTTATGAACGTCTAGGCAAAGCAACGCCCTCCGGACCTGTCGCTGTGTTACAGAGATTTCCGGCATGGTCTTACTGCACCACGGTAAAGTAGGTGGTACAGCGCCTTCGTCGTTCATATTCGAGTTGGAGGCAAAGAGACTGCCCAATAGATCGGCTTTCTCTTTTGCACTATGGGCCAAGTCACCATCGGTCTTTCCCAGTGGTGGTAACGACGACTGGCAGAAGTTCTCCTCGGCAGCTTTAGCAAGCAACCAGAAAGCACGACTCCCAGACCAGACCAGACAAATATGGGACCACCAGGGAAGTATACTTTAAAATAAAAAAAGAATTTCTCGAATTGGTTCAGGCGTCTCCGAGTAATCGGGGAACATACATAAAAAAGAGTCCGACGAATTGAGAACCTCCACCTTTTTTGAAGTCGTTTAAATATTACGATAGTTTCGAGAATATAAGTGATCTCACAGTTTAGGCGTAGGCTCAGCATATATATGTTGAGAAATTTAATGATTTATGTACACTTGAGAACTCTAAAATTGATGTAAATCATAATGAAGACTGCGGCTCAGTTACGTAAGTAATAATCATTTGTTAGCATAATAACGTAACTTTACTCAGCAGATTAAATTCTTTATCTGTGGTGAGAGCACATTGTAAGACTCAATTAAATGATGTAGTGGAATGATGAAATAAATGGTTATCAACATTGATTTATTACGAGTTTTATTGAGTTATAACCCTGCACATTATCAGAAACTAGCGAACTGCTAGAAGGAAGCACCTTAACCAACCTGTATTTCGCACTATACACGCACGATTCACTTAACTTATTTAATACTCAAAAATTTTGATGTATGGTTTGAGGTAATGAAACACAATCATTGTTAATTGATAAATGCTTAAATTAAAATAAAGTTATTAAATATTAAAATAAACGTTGGCCTTCTAATTGAGATTTGTTACATAGCTTTTTAGTTGTTGTTCAAGATTTCATCAGAAAAAGAGCTACTTATTCCCGTTATAATATAATAATATACCGAATTTGGTAGATTATTTACTTGGGCAATTTTTTTGAAGTTCTTATAATTTCTTATGCAGCTATTTTTTAAGGGTTCCGTACCCAAAGGGTAAAAAACGGGACCCTATTACTAAGACTCCGCTGTCCGTCCGTCACCAGGCTGTACCTCATGAACCATGATAGTTACACAGTTAAAATTTTTAGAGAACATGTATTTCTGTTGCCGCTATAACAAAAAATACTAAAAAACAGAATAAAATAAATATTTAAGGGGGCTTCTTCACAACAAACGTGATTTTTTTGCTCGTTTTTGCTTGATATAGATAAAGGGAAAAGGTAGACGTTTAAAATACCCACCGAATATTTAGTTATCGTCACTTAAAAATAAATAATTAAATTAAAATGAAACAAATATTAAAGGGGGGCTCCCATACAACAAACGTGATTTTTTTGCCGTATAATGTATAATGATACGGAACCCTTCGTGCACAAGTCTGACTCGCACTTGGCCGATTTTTTAAATATGTATTGAAAAATTGTTCAAGTCTGTAGAACGAAATGTACGAACCACTCACCAGCACCGATGTTCTTGTCCTTTTTTTTGGTGAAGGGCCGCTCCTTCAATATGGCAGCTGGTTCACTAGCCTTGAACTTCGTGCTTAAATTATTTGCGTTATTTTGCAGATATATTAAGTTTTTTTCACAGATTTTGTTGTGGCCCCGCGCGAGTCGTAGTTTTAAGATATAGGACCCTTCGACACAAGGTGGCAGCACTAGCGATGAGAACGATACAAGTTCGCTATATTGTGAGAACATTTCGTGTTGATTTGAAATGATAATTTTTAATAGTTTTAAGCTTTGTGCTAACATCACAACAAATACGGAATATGCCGCCGACCTTAAACTACATATTTTAATACGTTAATAAAAAAAATGGGCTTATAAGTAGTTACATACTATATATACTTATGAACTAGCTACCTAAATACCTATACTAATTAAAATCTATTCTATTGGCAGAGAACAGACCCTTACTACAGGACGTTTAGTAAGGGTTTTAGTATTGTCTATCAACACTACTATTGAACCCTCAATGAGGGGTGTGTTTTTATTGTCAAGAAACCATTTACTTCTTTGCTGGAGTTGATGGAGATATTTAAAACTTCATTGTTTCCAAAAATGTTGTACTGCTGTTGAATTGATTTGCCATCTCACTAGACGATTGGCTGCCTCAGCAGATAAGTCGTACTCGGTCAAGAAGTAATTGGTGCTCAGATAAGAAAATCTAGAGGTAACGGATCAGAAGGATCATTACTTTGTAAACAAAGCAGTCGTGAGTTAAGAGTTAAGTATTTGACATATAAGAGTATGAAACTCATCATGAGTAAAAGTAAGTTGTCCATTCTATGGGTGAGTTTTTATTCTATTTACTATAGGTGGATTGAAAAGCCAAGTGATGTTAAAATCGGTCAGATTCTAAATCGGAATGGATTCGTTTCGTAAGAAACTAAAAAGACCTTTTAAATAATGTTCGCAGCCAACAAAGTTAAGTCCGCAGTCTGAATAATAATTGTCTGTACGTCGTCGAGACACAAATTTCCGTAACGCGTTAAAAAATGATTTCGTAAAGAGGTCTGGTACCAATTCCAAATGTATTGTCTTAGTGGACATACATACAAAGACACAAACGTATGATTTGTATAATTTTGCCTTACGAAATTTATTGTACTTAAGGTAAAAAATCCCTGAGGAGCCCGGTATTATCTAAAAATAATTTTAATTTTTTAAGCGATTTTAGCAATTATCGTTTTCTTTAATTTTTAAAATATCTTTATTTCTCTTCACTTTGTTGGACTAAGCTAATGATGCGAATTAAAGCAAATTTTGTTACATCGACTGTAATTTGTGAAGATCGAAATTTGTTCCTTTTACGACATTTATGGAAAAATCTAAAAATATAGGAAACGATGCGGAGAATTTTTGACAACGAAAATCGTGAAAGAAATTCTATATCGAATGACTCCATTTTAGACGTCATGACATGTTTTAGAAGTTCTTTTAATTTTTTTGAAACAGGCCATTTCGATTGAGCCATTGACTTTGGTCGAACTTGGAAGGCAAAACACCATAAGTCAGAGAGATTATCCACGGAGCACACGTGGCACCAGCGAACGTCAGGCATGCTGCTCGTGATCTCAGGCCTGGTTGAGAAAGCCTGTTCTGAAGCAACGGAAAATCCATGGATGATCGTGATCTCAGGCCTGTACGTCGCACATGAGATGGTAAGCTTATGTTTTGCAATAACGGTATTTCAGATGTAAAATTTGACCAAAGATTAACTATGGTTCCAGGAGGTGTCTAATCCCAACTCAAATGTTTTACAATTCATATTATTGGGCCTAAACAACACAAGGGATCGTAGATTTAGAAATTTCAGAAATAATTATACGCTTTGTACATTTTTGTAAAAAAAAATCAACTTTATAAGAAAAGATATCTGATTTAGGATTCCACTGAAGACCAAGTACTTTCATAGATGCATCATTTTCAAGTTCCGAAAGAAGTTAAGATTCTTGAGGAATATTGTTTTTACTAATCGAAGATTAAAATTCGAAACTGTTGCTGGTCCATTTGCGGAATTCAAAGGTTCCGGACTTTCAAATGGCTATGAGCTCACGTTGTATTACGAGAGCATCTTCAACCGTATCAGCGCCAGAAACAATGTCATCGACGAACACTTAATTTAGCAACACTAAGTGGAAAAATAGCAGCTTCATCGATCGCTTATTATTTCGCGATAGCCAAAAGGGACCGAACTAACCCTGAAAGCAACACAAGAAAGGTGAAATTTTTATCTATATCAATGATAGGGCGATAAGTCGCGTGCTACAGTTGACGCGAATTCGGTACATTTGTATGGAGATATGTTGCTGATTCGACTGTGCCGTTGCCGACCAGGCCTGGGGGCTTAGACTTCTTAAATTTAGCGAAACGAAAGAAAGAATGGAATTGAACAAAATGTATGAACATAAAGTTTAAAGTAGACGCTTGCTATCGATCGTAAAAAAAATAATAGACTTGTTGCTTTTCTATGCTATCGACACCATCGCCAAACCACTGTGTAGCGCCGAAACGAAAGTCGTCCATACATTATGTAGCCATATTGCAACATTACAAAAGCGTTTTCGTTTTGATATTCGTTATACTTGCGTTCGCCTAGACCCTGCTGCAATCTATTGTGTATATTTGTTATATTTTCAAAGATTTTAGGTATTTCGAAATTAGGTATTAAAATGTGATGTTTGTATTCAATATTTGTATTATAGGTATCTGTTTGTCTCTGATATGAAGAAATATACCTACCTTAATAAAGATGCTTATTAGGTACCTTCCTATATTGAATCTTTAATTGTTATACCATTTACAACATCAGAAGCAACTTTTGTAATTAAATATGGTGGTGTTATTGAAAATATGTGTTATAAGTATTAGTCTAATTTCTAATTTTACAGATTCATAGTATAGTGCATATATAGCCAGATTTTCGTTACTAGAAAGCTAGAATGTTTTTAAGTAAGTACCTGATATTTTTACAACAATATATTTACGATAAACTAGGTACCTACTTTAACGCTTGGGTTGTGGAATGAGCTCCCAGCCAAGGTTTTCTCGAAGGACTACAGTATGGGGTTCTTCAAAAAAGAAGTTATTAGATTTCTGAAGGGTCGGCAACGGGCGAATGATGAGGCTACGGTGACCGCTTACCATCAGGCGGACCGTAGGCTTGTTTACCACCTTAGTGATATAGAAAAAAGAAATAAAAACATTTCAATATTTAATACAATAAATACCTAAATTCTTATTTTTTCTTGCAATGATGATTAAGTTGAATGAAAATAATAGCATATAAGACCTAAATAAAAAAGAAACGCCAAAACGCCACATTACATAGTATAAACAAAAAAATACAAAATAATAAGCGATTTTCGATAATTGGAACAGATACTGTAGAGTTTTTCAGCCGACGCCCACGACACAGCGTTTTCGATACTTGAGGAATAAGTCTACCACGATCGTTTCGAAAACGCTCTCTCTATAGCGATACTGCACGATTTTTCGATTGTTACTTGTCCGAGGCCCCTGAATGCAAGCGAGCACACAGATAAACGTAAACATATATAATACCTACATATTCAAACAGAGGTGGCCGGCTGCTGTGCACAGGGTGTGGGGTCAATTCCCGCACTGGATGAACATTTATGTGATAAACATTTGTGTTTGTCTTGAGTCTGGGTGTGTTTCTGTATACGTTGTATTAACAACAAAAAAAAATTAATATACATATATTTTTATCCGTTGTCTCGTATCCATAACACAAGCTTCGCGCTGTGTGTAATTTTTAAAATCATTTTTAAATAAAAGCGGTTGAGATGGCCCCGTTATATAATACATACAAATAAACTGCAGTCACATCGGAAGCAAGCCTTCAAGAGGAAGAAGTAACGAGGAACTTACTGCTCAATATATTGATAATATACTGGTTTTACAATTTGTATAAAATAAATATATTAAGATTTAATAATAATAAAAAATAAGGTAACCGGGAATACAAAAAAAGTGCAATACATTTAGATGTTCGATTTTTAAAAATGTACACCGTACCGTCCAGTAATAATTTACTTTGATATATTACCTGACGCAACACTGAAATTACAGTTTATTAATTTCTTTATAAATTTTTGTGTCATAAAACAGATTTATTTCACACGTTTCAGCCATATGCGTCACGCAGTAAAAACTTACAAGTATTATGAATGGGTGTAATTTCACATTTTACACCCACACGCAGTGGGTGAGCTTTAAAATGTCTTCCAAGGCATCTTGTTACTTTAAATTTTTATTAAAGAAATGTATATTATATTATTATATATTAAATTTCTGGAAAAAAGCCTAAAATACAATTAAGAGTATCACTAAAGAGGAAATTTGCGTAGAAATCGATTTTCTGTAAACATTATATTGCGGAGTCTATAATTTTCCTATACTAGGTATATGAAAGGTTACAAAAATCATATTTTACGAACATATTTTTTGTTTTACGTTGTCCAACCGGTTTCTTTTCACATTTTTGTATTTACAGATAATATATCTAAAAATTAGAATTCTTGCAAGTCTTGTGCAAATTTTTAGATTGAACGTTGCAGTTTTTGTAATTCAAAATCAGTAAATTTATTAAAATTAGTAGTTTTTAATCTAAAATTATAATGAAAAGGTTTGAAGGTGTATTTTTTTAAAACGACTAATTTCTTCTTTCTTGAATAACTTCATACTGTAGTTGTAATTTCCCTGGTGGTTTTCCAAGCGTCTATATAGATGACCGCTTCGTATCAGGTAGACCATCAGCTTGTTTGCCAGCTTAATGGTATTAAAAAGTTATCTCAAAGTCAAACAAATGCATTAATACACAAACAAATTCTTGCTTCTGTAAAGATTCCTGTAGTTTATGGTAGACTCTGAAAATATACAAAATCAAATAGCTGCCATCGGGCAGCATTTGAAGCTGGCAGCAAATTTTACATTGCTAGAGAAAATAATCTAAAATCTTATAGGTATTCAGAACTTCCATGTAAATAGCATAACTTATTACCCGAACTGTTCGTGACTATTCGTCCAAGTTCAATCTTGTTTCACTGAAGTCCTCGAGATTAAATTTTATCAAGCAATAAAGACATTCTTCGGCACAAATCCAATTGTCTAGACAAGATTAACGGTTCAGCTTGTAAGGGAGTCTTAAACCTTTGGACATAGATGGAGACAGTGCTTAGAAATTTAATTTTATATGCAACAAAGTATATAATAAACAAATCTAAAAAGGGCATTAGAATAAACGTTTAGTTTTCTTTTATAAATAAACTAAACAAAATACCAACCCAAATCATAAAGTTCTTGCAAGATGCTTCCAGTTGATAATGTTGCCACTATAAAATATATGAAATATGGAAATGCTTATTTGTTGCAAAAATATTCACCAGGCTTAACGCTTTTAACTCTTTTTATCTTGATGCTGTGAATAATGAAGATAATACATTGTGAAAAATCCTAATGATATTCCTGTTTCTTAAAGACTTTTAATTATATTTTAATAATAATCTTAACTAATATATAAATGCGAAAGTCAGTTTGTTTGGTTTTTTTATACCATTAAGATGGCAAACAAGCTTACGGTCCGCCTGATTGTAAGCGGTCACCATAGCCTATAGACTCTTGCAACACCAGGGGTATCACTCGCGTGATTTAAAAAAATCTTCTTGATATCTATAGTAACATATTTTTCCACGTGCATGTAAATCGCAAAGCATTATTACGACATGTCCCTCCCACTATGCAAAGGATGACTTGATTTTTGGTACAGGGTAATTCGTAGGGATGGAATTAACAGGAACAAAATTCTTCTGCGTTACTCCCTTATCGAATATTTTAATATTGGTTATTCAATGGATTGCCGTAGGAATCTAACCGATAATTAAATTTCGCGCAGTCAAAGCCGTGAAAAGAGCTAGTTTCTAATATCAGATGGAACCCGATTATGTTCTGCCAAAGTTGGTAATTTATTCCATTTACGTATGTATTATGTACATATGTTCCAAAATCTATTATTCTTCCTTTAACTATTTAATAAGGTTATAAACGGTTTTTTTTATAATAATATGATAATAATAAATATTTTTGGACATTACACACGGCGTCGACTGGTCCCAGACAACGGATACAAATACGTATGTAAGTATCCTTCTTTTTTGTAAATAGAAATATATTATACAGAAAAAACACCCAATCACAAGATAAAAACAAATGATAAACGTTTTCTATTGTGCGGGAATCAAACCCACGCCCTAGATGCAGGAGTCGGTTCATTATAACTCCGTCTCTGTCCCGAGTCCCATGAGTCCCGCCTGCTTATAGTTTAATAATTGGCAATCTTTAGGTGCACTTGTTTATTCCTTTTTAGTTTTTAATGTTTTTGCAGTTGAGTCTTTGATTTATTTAATGATTGTTTTTATTTATAGATTTGTTTGTTTTCAATTTTTTTGCTTTGTTTTCGACTCGTGCTTGACTATTTTATTCTTCTGGTGCAGTCGTATTAAAAAAGGGCTTAATTTGGTTACGAATCCAACTCCAATTATTTACTAGAACTTTCAATATACTATTAACTTTAATACATATATTAAACAACATCTGTTTTCTAGTTTTTCAGATACCTATTCGCAAAAAACTACTTACTGCAAAAACCGTTAATGCATGTGCAACTCGCACTTGGTCAGGTTTTTTATCTTGCAAGGGGTGGGCCTCTTAATTGGTCAATGAGCCCCCTAATCATTAAAGTCCTTTCTATATTTTTACTATTAGAAACAGAATTCTATGAAAAAAATAAGAAAAAGATTAAAAAAAGTCTATGTAACAACAATGTAGATATAGGTTTTTTGTTATGAGATAAAAGGTCACACCTATAAGATGCCTTCGTACTAAAACAAAAAATGAATAGTTCAACGTGTTCATAGGAAATACTGCATGAAACTCTAGTTTATAAAAGAATTTACCATTATAAAAATGTTATTTAAAAAGTATTCAACTAAAATTGTGCTTAAATCTTATTATCAAATTAAATCAAAAGGACTGTTTGATTAGATATAAAAGAGATTTTAATAACAAATTCGAGATCAATTTCTAATCAAATTCTAATTTAGCTTTCAATTTTCCTTTAATCTAACTTGTGATCAAATCAGATAAAGTCAAACTTTAGATCAACATTTTAAGTTAAGGCTAAGCTGTTTTAAATTGGAAAAAAAATATTACAATATTTTTACATTTAGAATGGTTTTCCAATAATTTTGCTAGGAAAACTTAATAAATAGCGATATTTTATTAGTAACAATAAGCATAGGCTACGGTGACATCACGTGGATCGTAAGCTTGTTTGCCACCTTTGTGGTATGAAAATAGTATGGACTACAAGTTCTACACTATTATAAAACTGTATCAGAAATGTGTCTGTACATTGATACCTATTTACAAAAAAAGGTTAAAATATGGTCGTCCTTGGGTGTCTAGTCACCCATTTTTTTTTGCCTTTTTTTTGAGAGTATTTTGTGGAAACTACTGAATTTTGATCCAAATTTGTTTAATGCAACATGGTGCATAGTCACAATACAAACCACTTGGATAAAATGGCGGACAAAATCTACACCTGAAATTTGACTACCATCAGGGCCGCGTTCGAGACCTCACTCCACCGGGGTAAAGTTTTGTGCTGTCTCTTTCTTTACTGTAAAAAAAATTATTTATTGCTAACCTGCTGTTACTGCTTCCCGGGTTAGCCAAAGTTCGGTTTATCAACGCGCCTTAAGCAAAGAGCTCGACGTTCCATGTGACTGCAACGTAAATGAATGTATCTACATTAATACCTACTTACCTCGTCTTACATAAAAGTTTATGTAGGTGTGAGGATGTTCGTTGCGGTTATGTGGTCTAGGGGTGTCGGCGTAAGTAAGTTGTGGCCTAGTGAGCGCAGTCTTTGCCACGCGAATTTGGCTTATCTTTTTTAAAATTTCCTTAATACATTAGTCTAAAATTGCCCTAACCCAAAGTAAGTGTAGGGCGGAGTCTAAATAGTGTCTCATAATTTTATAAGGTATTATTACCAGCTGCTGCCCGCGACGTCGTGTGCGCGAACGCTATACTATAACATCACTTTTTGTGAACGAAACCATAGCGCGATCTAATTCGACGGCAACGCCATCTAGTTAGCAAATAGGAAACATTTTTATATGATGAAATATATAACACATCTAAGTTATGACTACACGATTTTTAACATTAAATAAATGGCTATGTTTGAGTAGAATAATTAATAATTAAGAAGCAAGTCAAATATGCGTCGTTAGATTACACGTTGTTACAGAATGCGTTGAAGAAATAAAGGTTCACTGCTCGTTCCCCGTAGGTGAAAGCGTGATAATATGTAGCCTATATGTTGACCCGACTTCTTAATAATATTTGTGCCAAATTTGAAGTAAATCCATTCTTCAGTACTTTTTGAGTTTATCCCGGACATACATACAGACAAACAGACAAGAATTCTAAAAACTATATTTTTGGCTTCGGTATCGATTGTAGATCACACCCCAAGTATTCTTTTAAAAAAAATTCAATGTACAGTTTTCAGTTCCTACCATTTTTTATTATATGTATAGATAAGGTCTGATGAATGAATACAATATTTTTTAACTTATTTTACAATAGCTTCTGTCGTTGCAAGCGGAGAGCATATTTATATATTTTGAGCGAAATGCGACGGTTATTTTCGCTAAGACTTTTTCGCTTTTACTACACGCACCAACGTGATACATATAATCTCAGATGTCTTAAACCATAATAAAAGTCACATTTTCTTTTTGAAATATTTTAATGGCTAAATAATTACAAAATTAGCAAATTAACTTAATTTAGGTCTGAACTACAACATTTTTTTATTAAGTATATATATTTTTACAAAAAGTACTCTATTCGTACTGTAAAAATTAATTCAATTCTTGAAATTTTTACTTGTTTGGGAGACCCCTACCCCTAAGAGGTAGTACTCCACTACCATCCTCCTATCCTACCGTTGAAAATCATTACAAGTTTTTACGTCATTAATTTCATGTTACTTACAACATACATAATCATTATTAAATTTAGCACCTATAGAGCAGATACAACGGAACTTACCAAATATATTTGGTACTGCTGACTCTTAATTTATATCTATGGCGTAAATAATTAATCAGCTACCCGTTATAACAATAGGAAGCTTTTATGTCAAACACATCTTTTGCCATTCAAAAATAATATCTTTTGTAAAAAAATGTTAATAAACCGGTATTTTGATCAAAGAGAACAGAGATTTGCACGCAAACCTTTATTGAACAGCTTACAAATTAGTTTGTCCAAAGCATGAAAGCTCGCTTTAAATTCAATCTCTTTGTTATGTCTTCTACAAACAATAAAACTAATAGCTCTGGCTGCAGATGGGGCTTATACAAAATATTAAATTCTGTAAGATTTTACATTCATAAATATGTAAAGATAAGTTAATATTTTGGTATAAAAAAACTTATTGAAAACAAAAACTTTAGTTTATTTTTTTGAAGTGAAAACTTCTTTATCGACGTTGTGCACTTTTTTGGTATGGGTAAAAAATGATAAACTCGCGTCAGGTCACGTGTCCTGATCGTGAAAATGCGTAAGACGGATGGAGAGTAGCTAGCTGGCGCGGCGTAGGAAAGGGAGTATCCCACTCTCTTTCTACGGCGCGGCGAAAATATATGCCTGCGCCTGCTGTTTCGTTTAGGCGGCGCAGGGCGCTTGCGCGAATGGTCGTGTGTGTTTATGTTACAGCGTGCTACGCGCATCCATGGATGGTGAAAGCTGATGGCTCGACCGTCTGTGTAGTGGCCATACTACTGTTCATTCGTAAAATTCGTGTATATAAAGTGTTTAAAATATGGAAATTGAACAAAGTGCATCTTTGTCTTTGTAAAATACGGAAACCGTAATGCCAATATTATAATTTTTATTTTTAGTATTTGCGATTAAGAGTAGTACAGGGAGGTTGGATATGGAATTTTAATTCTATGACAGATTGCGATGTCAAATATACTACGTCAAAAAAGTAAATAACAAACATTATCATTTCTTGACAATGTCAAAGATATGTCTTTTGACATATTTGAGTGTTAAGCGCGAATCGTGTGTAAAGGTTTTCACTTCTGCCGGCACTCCCGGAGTGCAACTCGTTCTTTTTTTTACTTACTTTTGCCCGTTGCTTAGCTATTTAGATGGGAGTACTAAATAGTAACGTGTACACAAATTCCTTATCAGCCTCATAAGTCCACACTGTTGGGGCACGACCTCCTATCACAGAGGGGGATTTGAGTCATAGTCCACACGCGGGCCTAGTGCGGATTGTAGACTTCACATGCGTCTTGTTTGACGTAGGCAGGTTTCCTCACGATGTTTTTCTTCACCTAAAAGCCTCACTTAAGAAATTAAGAAAAAGACTCATTGGTACACGCCGGGATCGAACCTCTGCCACTCAAGACGCAAAGTGAAATCGAAACCCCTCGGCCACCACCGACTATTGTATACACATTAACAAAAGTTGAATATTTTCTCAATTCCGGTATTAATTACAGATTGCTACCAATTAGTAAAAATGACTTTCAATTTCACAAGCTTCCCTAATCTTTAGAGATTCACGCGTCAATAGTTCCAATTAGCAAATTAATTAGGAAAGTCACTTTAACAGAAGAATTATCTTGCCAATCAGATTCTGGAACATTTTAGCAGTTATTTCATAAAAAAAACCTTAGTCATGTAATGGTATGAAATCTAGGAAACTATTGATATAAACGTAAAACCAAAATATTTGTAACTTACTAACTTATATTTTTTTCAACTTAAAGTTAAAAGCTAAGCCTAGCAAGGCTAGTAATTAGTCAGAATTTTACTACCTATCACAATACCGTTTTTTGTACAAATTTACCTACACGAGTGGAACAGAATATCCGTCAATAAGATTATGGAATCATGTGAGTCTTAGTATTGAGACTAAATCTTATATCCTTCTAAATTTGTCACGCGGTTTTACACGCAGAAAAACCTATTCGAGTAGGAAATTAGTATTATTGCCCTCTGTACCTAAAAAATATATCAGTGCCAAAATGTATCATGTATAATCAATATAATATAGCCTATATGTTACTCAGGAATAGTGAAGCGAACCAGTGGAAGAATTTTGAGAATGGGTTTAGTAGTTACCTACCTACTAACAAAGAAACAAATTTTACCTCTTTATATTTTTATTCAATACGACTCTAAAATATTTTTAGTTGCGTGATGATAGTCACAATGAAATCTTTTTAATGTTTCAGTGTGATTCTATATAAGAATAGCATGATATCAGCATTATGTTATTTTTTAGTAATTTAATGAGAAAGAAAATTGAAATTGAAAAGACGATTGAAACTAAATGTACTCTTGTTTGCAGAAAAACTCTAAAAATTCGAGAATAATGACTATGAGAAAAGTAATTGTTTTCTTCATTATAATAAAGTTTCCGGCGCCCAAAGTTTCTTCCGTATGACGATGTAATTAATTCATTGATTGACTAGCAAATTCTATTAAAAATAAGAAAATTCAAATTCTCAACTATAAAAAAAAAACTGATACCCACAGTATCAGTACAGCAAGCAATTGATATAAGCAAGTACAGGTAATAATTAATATAAACTTATTATAATATCGATATCATCAATGTAAAGTTGGGAAAAGTGAAACTGAACCCGTGCATGGCATCAAAAAAAAGGAATCAAAACTAGTCCGTTTCTACGTGGAATGTTTTCTGTTTGCAATAGTAGGTCTCCGAAAAAGATCGAAAAAGTTGACGTTCCAGGAAACATTCCAGCATCTGTGAGGAGCAGACTAGTAGATGATTCATGTTTTTATAAGTCTAATGCCAGAACTCAGCGGACGGCATGGCGAGAACTGATAATCTAGCTTGGCTCTTTTATGTCGGTCCTTATATTATTGTTAGGATTGTTTATGCTTTAAGACTTTGCTTTTCCATTACAACACTTGACGTGAGGAAAGTCTTTTTTTTTAACAGTCATTACTGTTTTTAGTGATGTATCTTCTTAACACGTAAGTTATACCTCTGGTGTTATAGACGTCCATAGGCAACTTCTCAAAATCAAGAGACCGTATACTTGTTTGCCATATTTGTGATATACAACGGAACAACATTTTTGGGGTTGTAACACCATTTTCATTTTTCATATTTATATTGAAAGTTGTAATTCTTATTTGAAATAAATCTATTTGTTTTATTCTATGTGTAATATTTTAATTTTAAATCCATATTTAGTTTTAAAAACCGTCCAAGTGCGTGTCATTCACGCATCAAGTTAGGCTTCCGTAGAATGAGAATTGTTGCGGAATTATATGCGGATTAATATGCAGAAACCATTTTTCTTCAAAACAATTTTCGTTAAAGGTATTTGGGTATAAGTTATTCTGATTTTTTTAGACTTTAACAGTACGAAGTTCAAAAGTAAGAGTTTGTGTTTTATACGACCACATAAAATAACAAGCCACATTTTTTTTTTAATTTTGAAGTCTTTAACTTGCCGAATATACTTTTAAAAAAGATTTAATTTCAAATGCATTGTCAAACGACATCCTATACAAACGGATGCGTGAAAAAATGTTTTATCTCTCTGTTCAATGCATGAAAAGCTACCTTAATTATCTGAAATTTCACTTGCAAAAAGTTTACATCAGAATTATTACATAGGCGCCGAATTTATGAGGCTGTAAAATACGAACGGACATGATGAAACTATGAAATATCTATGCGGAACCCAAAAAAAGGCTATAAACTACATTTATCTTACATAGAACTATGCATATGTTCAATAATAAATGAAAATTGGCAACTGTTCTGTGAATATAAAAAATATAATGTTTAAAAATATAAAAACTTAGAATTTTAAAACCATTACTACCTAACTGTTACTGTTTTAAGTCGGTAAAAAGAATAACTTGTAACCACGTAAATGCAGCATCCATGCTTTCGCCCGATAGTTCGTAGGTAAGCTAGGGTCAAAATAGTCCTATTATTCCTATATATTGAAAAAAAAACGCTATAAGTAAACGACTCTAAAATATATGTATGAACTTTTAACTCATCAAATTATATTATGTTCAAATAAATTAGATTGTAGGTAAACAAATAGATTTGACAGAACATTATTATAATAGAATTTTGCTACTGCTTAGTTGTATACTGTGACCCAAACTTATAGCTCAAAAGGTCATGAACTCACGCCACGGCTTCGAGTGTCTGTCTAAATACGCGGAGGCAGGCAGCGATAAATACCTAATACGCTCGGATAACCTGGCCTTACATACATAATTTAGTCGATTATTTTAATGATTAAAGCAATCTTTGATCCACGACTACTGCGTGTTTTGACCAAATTAAATAAGCTAAGGTAAACTTAGTCGTTAATTGGTTTACGAACAACGAAGTGATGCGGAATCAAAAGTAAATTCGGTTCTGTCAGTTATAAATTGAACCTGTAACACTATGGAACACTGTCAGTGTTACCGCATACCATATAATGTACTTGTATCTGCAATAATGGTAACGGAAACATTGATTATACAACTTGGTAATCGCAGGTGAGGGAAATAATAAATCGACGCTGAAAACTCTGAAGGCGACTGTACTGTACACACCTGGCACCTACGAATCGCTCTGTCGTGTAGCAAAAGATTTGGAATGAGATTTAAGATAAAATGGGTACTTTGATTTTTCTTTAAATTAAAGCACTAGTCTTAGAGAATAAGTTACTCAGAAACCTTAACAACATTTCTGAAGACCTATGGAACAAAACCCGGCATTGACGTGAAAAAATCCCTCAGTTCAATATTAAAATAATTAAAGGCAATTCTTCTAAAGAAAATCTTTTATTCAAATTAGGTTTCGACAAACACTTTTGAATCGTCAAAGCTATAAAATGCTATTTATAAAATATATTTATGCAAGAAGGAATACTTCCTTCACAAATAAATTTTATTAACACTTTAGTATCTGAAACTATTTACTTCACAAAGCGAGCCAGGTAGTCTTGAAAATACTTAGTTTATTGCTTGAGAGCTTTGCTACAAATACTTGCAAAGCACTTCAGAAGTTTCCATTCTACGGAGTGTAAATTTAAAAAGTTTAGATACAAACGTAGGTACCTTCTACATTTTAAATCTGTAAGTATTAGTGGATTTCTTATATTTAAGAAGTGTACAGAATAAGATCTATTCGAAATTGTAATGCTTGTTTTCCATACCAAGTAAATATTTTCCTTTGCGTATGCAACGTATAACTGAATACTTACTTACGCGGTCAAGTTTAATATTCAATAATTATTATTTTATCAAGTATTACATAACGCTTGCAAAGTTCTATACCTTAAACACTTTCAATCAACAGCCAGATTTCAACAATAAGTATTACATATAATCTACACCTTTACTTGTCTTTTGACTAACTATATTCCAGCCTAGCCTATTCCCTTTTCCTTCTAGCTCAACAATATTTCTATCATTACCATCATCAATACGCCTGCAATCCACTGCTGAGTAAAGTCTTATCCCAAGGTGTGGCAATTTGCACGGCTCTTTCCCTCTCAATCGCTGCCATATACACTAAGTTGGCATATATAGACGCGGTATCCACTCAAGAGCACCTCCACGCAAGTGGTCATTGATTTGGCATCTAATGTGATCAGCCTATTGCCATTTCAGCCAACTAATATTATGAGCTATGCCATATGCTTATTCTCTGTCGGATTACCTCATTGTGGATCCGATTTTCGAGGAAAACTCTAATTAAATCGGTTTCTATTGCCTGCTGAGCAACTTTTAGCTTATGGACTAGCTCTACCGTCAACCAATGTCATTACGGGCAGGATGAATTGATTTACAATTGAGTATTTAGGGTTTGCGGTGTGAATGACATAAAGATTTGACAAAACTCTCTAAATGCTAACCAACTTAAATGTATCTTCCTATTAGCTTCCATCTTGACGTTGTTTTAACCTATTTGCACTACATGTTCGTGGTAGATATTTTTTATTAACAGAACTAAGAGTATTGATAATAATGTATACGATAATGCAAAATTAACAGTAGCAGACTACTTTCTCATGGCATAGACGATAGAGGAACTGCCTGCTGTGAAGAGTGCAGGTTTGAACTCCCAACAGAACACATATTTATGAAATGCATATTTGTGATTGTCTTGCGTCTGGGGATTTCCTGTTTTTTCTTACTCATTTTATCCGTCTTCAGCTTCATAAAATTTATCCCCATCATTATCCTTGTTTTCGCTCCCATTCTCAACTGTCTGAGATCTCCTCCTTCTAACCGCTTTTCTTGCCGTCCTCCTAATATTCTGCACTTGTATTTTCTCTACTTCTCTTCTCCTTACTACATAATTTAGGTCAGAAGGTCACCACTGGTCCAATTATGGATCAACCCAGCCGCACCTCAACCTCCTCAACCGCCGCGACCATGAAGAATGGCCAGCCTACGCCCTCGTCTACTAGGACCACCCAAAGCTGGGATTCCCCAATATCTTAAAGACGAACGTAACCAGGAACTCCCCTCCTGGCGCTGACTTACCTTCGGGTTTGAGGCTCACGCTGGTCGAAGGGACGACCCCAAGAGCGACAACCTAAGCCGAGGCTCACCGCGGGGAGCCTTTGAGCGCTGGGCGCTATATGGGCTGAGACTACTTTACAGTCTCGCCCCAAAACCCGGTGGAGCAGTAATGGCTGCATCAGCCAACTGCAAAGTCAGTCAAACGAAAAAAAAACCCAAGGCAACGGTTGACTAATTGACAGAAAATAAAACTTAGAGTCAACAAAAACACTTTAATATAAGTATCCTATAAATATTATAAATGCAAAAGTTTGTCTGTCTGTTTGTTACTTTATAAGTCACTTATGCATAGACCGATTTAGATGAAATTTGGTATGGAGGATTTTTATCCCAAAAACATCAGAAGTTTCCGCGGAAAACTATAACCGAGCTTAAGCGAACTATTTTATGAGTATATTTAAGGAGTTGACGTAAGAATCCCATGCTGATAACTAAATTTAGGGCGGGCGTAGCTGGTTCAGGAAAGCTGGTAAAAAATATTAATAAACACTTACGGCGGGGGCTCCAAGACAGTAGCTGGGGCTGCGTGTACTTCAGCTTAAAATGTGGCGGGCCTAATAGTAGGAGGTAAAATATTTGCGTGGAAGCAAAGAATTGGTTATTGGAATTCAAAAAAAAACTTTTTGATACTAATACAGTGTAACTTCCTATAACTAAAAGTTTTTTTAATGAATTTAGTAATCGAAGAATTTATCCCTATGAGATAAAAAAATCGGCCAAGTGCGAGTCGCACTCGCGCACGAAGGGTTCCGTACCAATTACTACAAAAACGAGCAAAAAAATCACGTATGTTGTATAGGAGCCCCTTAAATATCTTTTTTTCTGTTTTTTAGTATTTGTTGTTATAGCGGCAACAGAAATACATCTTCTGTGAAAATTTCAACTGTCTAACTATAACGGTTTATGAGATACAGCCTGGTGACAGACGGACGGATGGACGGACAGCGAAGCCTTAGTAATAAGGTTCCTAATTACCTTTCAGGTACGGAAACCTTAAAAAAACCATTTTTACTTCTTTGTAATATTATTTTAGAAAAAAAAATGTTCTAAATTTATTGTTACATGCAAATAATAATTATACAAAAAAAGCGTTTCAAACACAAACTTACAAAATAATTACAAAAGAACTTTCAAAAGTGGGATAGTATAAACATAGGTTTACGTACTTCATCACTTCTGATGTAATGATCTACCACCTCAAACAATACTATTTCTTCCGGCCCCACATGGTACTCTTCAGTGAAATTCATGTTATTCCAGGAGCTCATCCAAACACCATAAAATTCTTCTTGTACAATTTGACATGTCACACAAGACTATAAATTAAGACCTGAAAATGTCTGAATGTTTGTTATTACTTAAGCACGAAAAACCTATGAATAGATTTTCTTCTAAATTATCAAAATGGTAGGTTATGGGGACATTTCCCTTTTTGAAAAAAATAAGAAGACAAATAAGGTCATGTGACGACGTACTCTACCGATTCTCAACATTAAAATTATATAGGTCATGGGGACATAAAATCGCCAAAATATTTCTTATTTCCCCAGTGCCTTCTTTTGGATGTACCAGCCAACATGAATGCTAAACTCAGGAGAGTAAGAAGTTTGCTAAGAATAACATTTTTATTTTTTTATTTACCTTACCCCAGAAAATAATCGACATTGATTATTGACAAACATCAAATATAGCGCGTGATAATAAATCATTTTTCATTCATCATCTCATCATTTTAATTTTTTATTTCAACTTATGTTTTCGACAAATCTACACAACTTTTGAACGTTTATGTTGTTAATACATTTGAAATATGCGCAAAACCAAATATTAAAATATGTTTAACTGTATTTACGTGCATATTTGTTGATATTTTCGTAAATTCTACAAAATGGCGTGAAAATTATTACACGCAATTTGATCATATTTCAGATGGTAAGCGGTCACCGTGGCCTACAAGTATGTTCTCTGTTTTTATGTCATTGTGCATTTCGCTTTCATATTTTGTATCAAAAACATAGTTTTCTTGATTTTAAGTTAGAAAAATAATATACAAATAAGAAAACCAGGATAAAGATTGAATCTACTACTTGTTTTAACTGCAATACTAAATTGTGAAATACCTTCACATTTAACGTTTTTGTTAGGTCATTTCGTTCGGGCCATTAACGTTTTAAATTACTGCATTCGCTAATGAACTTTAAAAAGTTTTTTAATCAAACTTTTCTCGTTTGGGATAATGAAACAATATCTCGGGTGTAAATTTTTAAAAGATTTAAAATACTTAATACTCTGGAAAATGCGGTCTTCAGTTTTTGAGATTTCAACTATTTTTTTAAAATACCGCTGACATAGACGTTAGAAATTATTAGAATAGGAAATCATAACTGAACAATATTCCTAAACATTACACACAGCGCCATCTGGCCCCAAGCAAACTGAAGATTTTAGGTACTATAGATACAAGACTAAGAAACAAATACTTATATCCTTTTTTTTGTAAATACACTCATATTGTAAATAGGAAACCCTCCCAGACTCAAGCCTGAAACAAGCGTTGATTACATTTAAATATTTGTCCTGTGCGGATCTGCTAGAAGTCACTAAGCTGAGCACTGAGCCACCAAGTAGCCATATTAAAATAATTATTGAAGTAATAAGCGGTCTAAAAACAATGTTGCACAAATAAGACGCTGTGATTGGAACTGTTAAATTACCTTGTGGTAGTAGTAGTAAGTAAGTAAAATTTAACATTTTATACATTGCCTAAACAAGCCCGGTGTTGTATAGAATGACTAGGAGGCATACTATAGAATTTTATACTTTTCTGGTAATAAAAAGTTGACCTTTGTTACCCAGGGAATGAATAGGTTGGCTGAAAAAATAAAATTAGTTAACTTTTAACAGTAAATAATAGGTACATCATATTTTATCTTTCTTGGTCCTTTTTTCTATTTTATCTGCATTTAAAATACTAAAGTATTAATTTTATTGCAAAATCTTTTCTTAGTGAAGCCCTATGTCAAATAAGGACAGCGAATTTCAAGTTGCTATACCCAGTGGTTTTGGCTATGCGTTGATATGTCATTGAATCAGTAAGTCAGTCAGTTTTTTTTTTCATATATATAAAGGAACCAAAACAATCAATTTAAATACATAGTACAAATGAAAACCAAAGAGAATTTAATCATACGATCACAAATTAAACTGCGAGTCACAAAACTCCGTGTAAACATAAATACAGAGAGTATGCTTTACTCAGTTTTGACCGTGCTAAATTCAGCCTCGATGTCCAAAATAAAATAAAACCGAGTTAAGCATGGTGCGCCACGGGACACTGCGGGAAAGCCATTGGCAGTGAGTGATGGATGTTGGTTGACTGGTGAACCCTAATCGCAGAATTTATTAGCCTATGTAAATTACACCCTCAATTTCTATTACAGTTTTGAGGCTAAAGGATTGTTAAGGTTAGTGAACGACACGCATAACAAAACAGGACGAAGTGCAAAGGTATTTAGGTATCTAAAAAAAGCTATGAAACAATACAGATTGGATGCTTTTTATACGACCAGAAAAATATAAATATATACTTAATAATTATAAAAAATATACTTAGTACACTTTTGAGATAAAATTTTGGTGGTGTCATCTTCAATGGCTGTTTGTATTTAACCACGGGGGAGTAAGAATATCCACTGTGCTGCACTTTTCACTGTCACATGTCATAACAATAAAATGTCAAATATAAATATAATAGCAATTTTATGAACATAAATCTTAACTGAAGCGAATTACGTAAGGGAGCACGGAGCGCCATCTATCATCAATAAGCGCCATCTATCGGAAGCCCGTCGCACCGCACTTCACTTTTCAGTACGCTTTACACATTGCCTGTATTTTACTGGTACTTATATAGAAACATAAGTCAACACACACACACACACACACACACACACACACACACACACACACACACACACACACACACAAACACACACATTTCAGTTACCTATTCGTTAATCAGAGGTTAAAAAAAAGTTATTCTACACATTTAAAAGTGACTGTTAAATGTTACTGATTACGATGACCGTTATCTTTGCTCACAAAATCACGTAAACCTGATAAAATCTCCCATCAACAAAATTCTTATCCATTCTCTTGATTGTATAGATTACGGTCCATTAAATCTAGTTGCCGACGGCAAACTTGTGGTAACACTATTGTATAAACCTGGCCGTGTCTTAGAATATTTTTTATTTGGGCTATGTCATTTATAGAATGTACTGCTTGCATTAACTTAACTCTGTCACTTGTAATGGGGGGTTTATAAGGGATTTTAGCCGTGCGGCAAGTCACCAGTCGAATCGCTTGTAAAAATCAAATCACTAAAAATGTCGACCAGAACAGTCGCACTCCGTAATTGGACTCAGCATTTGCACGTCGCACGGCCAAAAGTCGGTATGGCGGGTTTACACGGGTCGAATTAAGCCGTGCAGCAAGTCACCAGACGAAAAGTTTGTAAGGAACGAATGACCACCTCATTTGCTCGGGTCAATAAGACTTGTTATTGTGCATCAAAATGTTGACCAGAACAGTCGCGCTGGGATTGAAATTGTTTGACAAGCCATCTTGTTTAGAGTTCCCATTCAAGAATTACTTGAAGACAGTGTGTTCTGGTTATGCCAATAGAGCAATCGCCTACGACTGAGGATTTGCACGACCAAAAGTCGGATGCTAATCTACTTTGGAACTTGCAATTTTAGTCACTAGCTAGCTGAATTGCCATTTAGACAGTCGATAATTCGGCTAAGGGAGTCTTGGCGCGCATCTTAAGAAGGATTGGTGTTTTTTTCTGTTTAATTGTTCTAAATTCATTTAGTGTGCTTCGATGTGTATATTTTAGTAGTGTTTTACGAAAACGTGTTAAGAATTGTGCTCCGAAGACTCATGAATAGTGAATTATGAAGAAATAAGCAGGCCATGACACGCAATTTCTGAAGGATGCACACCAATCTCCCGCCCTAGCTTGGGACACGAAAACGATGACGCGCGACGCCGCGATAAGACTTGAATATGGCGCTTCACCAAACTTAGATATAAGCACAGGACTATATTTACACATGACTCTGGTGAAATGATATGCAATAATGCGAAATCTGGTCTCCACATCGAAGAAGGAAGGAAGGAAGGAATTCTGTTAGGCCACAGGTGGTTAAATCGCAAGTTTCTGAATAGACTAACATCTGACTGTTAGCCGTACGGCGATCGACCGCATGCGGCGGGTGACTAAAATCGACCGCGCAAATGCTCAGTTACAGGCGATTGCTCTATTGGCGTACATCAAATAATTCTTAAGAGGATACGATTCGCGGCACTTCGCAGCGGGGTTCATACAAACGAATTTCTCATTTGTTTTTGACATTTATTGATCAATCACTGTGAAATTTTTTAGTCATAATCCAAAGCCGAATACTTATGTCTGTGGTTTTCCAAAATCTTATATTTTTTTTTATTAACTAGAATTCTTTTTTTAAACCATTTTTATGAAAAACTAGAATCCCATTTAACTTTTGAACTATAAAATTAAATAGAAAACTGGCACACTACAGACCTAGATATTTATTACTAGAACATGTCTTCAAAATTTCGTGGTCTTTGATTAGCAAGTGTCAAAAATAAGTGAGAAATTCGTTTGTATAAAGCACGCTGAGAGGCACTCCGAATCGTATTGTCTTAAATGATGCCTTGTCAAACAATTTCAATGCCAATACGCATTGCAACTGTTCTGGTCGACATTTTACACATGAAAATAAACTAGTCATTTGCGATTTTTATCGACCTGTGTAAATTATTGTTTTCGATTCGACTGGTGACTTGCCGCACGGCAAGCAACTGGATTGTGACGTAGACTAGAGGCGCAGAGTCGTAGATAGCTTTCTGCTCTTTAGGGAATTAAAGGGAGATAGGACTGACGTAGACTTGTTCACGCAGTAGAGAAGATCTATGGCCTGAGTTTGAGTTATTACTATCTCGTTCGCTTTAACGAAATAAATATGTGAAGATCAAGCAGCACCCCTAGCTTGTAAAGATTGTCTACGAAATCATGGCTCGCCACCGCACTTCATAAAACTGTGTAATTTAAATAAACGAACTTTTCTGTACGTATCTATACATTTATACATATAATAAAATGGTAGGAAAGTCAAAACTGTACATTGAATATTTTTTTAAAAGAATACTTGGGGTGTGATCTACAATCGATACCGAAGCCAAAAATATAGTTTTTAGAATTTTTGTCTGTTTGTATGTCCGGGATAAACTCAAAAAGTACTGCATGGATTTACTTCAAATTTGGCAGGAATAATATTAAGAAGTCGGGTCAACATAAAGGCTACATACTATCACGCTATCACCTACGGGGAACGAGCAGTGAACCTTTATTTCTTCAACGCCTTCTGTAACAACGTGTAATCTAACGACGCATATTTGACTTGCTTCTTAATTATTCATTATTCAACTCACACATAGTCATGGATTTTATGTAAAAAAATCGTGTAAAGTCATAACTTAGATGTGTTATAATTTTTCACTATATAAAAATGTTTCCTTTTTGCTTACTAGATGGCGTTGGCGTCGAATTAGATCGCGCTATGGTTTCGTTCACAAAAAGTAATGTTATTGTATAGCGTTCACGACATCGCGGGCAGCAACTAGTGTGTAATATTAGCATAGTTTGTCGTATTCTAACATATACTTACATTTCGTCTTGTGCTTAGCACACACTTGTATCCATTGTGGTAATTTTTAGCATATGCCAAGATTTTGTAGCCACACTATAATCGAAAGTGCAAACTTGGCAGTTATTTTGGAATCTGACACTAGCCACACTGAGTTCTGAGTTCGAACTTATTTTTAACTATAATTACATCATTACCATCAATGAAATAAATGTATGAAAATGAAGCAGGGCACTTTTTGAGAAAGTTTTTAATAGACTTTGATCGAATACACGAACTTAAGAGTCGCGTTAAAAACCCACTCTAACCACACTTTGAGTTTGGGTAGAAATCAAATTATATCTTAGCTGCGGTATTTGTAAATCAACTTGCGTTCAAGACTTACCACTTGCATACATCGACAATAACCAACTACGTAATCGTATTTTTACCAGTCCACATATTGTAAAAAGAAAATCTAGAAACAGTATTAATGGTGAACATCATGTTTCTTTTGCTTTCAGGGTTCCCAAAGGGTGCCAACGGAGACCTATTACTAATCTAACATTGACATTTAGTCCAACCATCCGTAGGTACACCCGTCCGTCTGAAAAGCTCTGTCTTTCAAACCGAAGTAGGTAGAAGCCTAAATTTTCATAGAATCTTATAATGTCTTCTAATGGCAGATTACGCAACAAATAATAAAATGTTCAAAAGTTTAAATACAAAACCACGTTCTCATTGATTTTGCTCTTTCGTAAAAACAGTGATACATACAAGCTTCAGACTGGCAGTGATTATAGTATGAGCTTTAAAGTGTTTAAAATAATAAAAACTTGCCAAGTTTGAGACATTCTCGCACCATAACTATTTTATATTTCCATATAAGCTCCATCTAGCGTTACTATTAAAGTTTTTAGGTTACCGCATTGACAGCGGCCTGCGATGGGACTTCGCGTAGACGCGGGCCACCGAACGGGCGGCCGACAGAAATTAACTATTTATTTACGTACACCTCTCTGCCTTATTCCTAGGGTTAGATATACCTAGAGTTTCTGTTATTTTTGTTTCTTTTTTCAATTAAAGTTTAATTTTATCTATAATTTGGTGTTTTACAATTTTAATATAACTCTTTTTTTGTGAATTTAAATATTAGAATTTTGGTAATAAAGGTCTTATGTCTAAGCGAAACTAATATAGATCATTAAGAGCTACATTTGTTTATTGGTAAAGACATCCAAAGTTAAGCAAAGCCAGCGGTCAATCATTGTATGTGTGACTGCTTAGCGGTAAACTTTCTGTTGTTATTTGTGTTCGTAAATTATATGGTGGAACGTACGCTGCTGGAGAGCCGCTCGAACTTAACCGATTTATTGATAATTAGCATTTTCAGAATATCGCAAAATACATACAAACACACTGATAATATTGCAGTATACATACATAAATCACTTTGAATGAGTTAAAAATTATCATTATATAAATTAAATCAAGATAGTTGAAATCGTTAGTACATATAAATTTCGTCGCATTATTTTGTGAGCAGTGCCCGGGTGAGCCGATCAAGATGGCTGCAATATGTTTCAAATTTTTGATCGTGGCAGTAGCAATTTCTCAAGGTATACCTTATCTTATTTGTGATGTGATTTTCTTTATGATGTAATTTTAAAAGAAAAATGTTTTTTATAGTAAGTTATAAAATTTTCGCTATAAAAAATATAAACACTTTCATTGTATAAGGACACAACTTTTTAAGTTAGTGTCTCTTCATTAGTCATAAGTCTTTCGACATTAAGAATCCTAGAAGTTGTATATATCAATAATTGAATTTCTCAGTGCTGCTTGGTCAATCACAAAATGTTTTATCTTAATTTCAACTTAAAAGTAGAATCAATCAAATACAATACTTATTATAGTATATAGTTAAACTAATGAACGTATGAAAGCATTGATGCGAGTGGATGTTGGTGTGTGTCAGGAGCGTAGCAAGTTATGTATGTCTGTCTGTTTGTAAAACTACTTACAATATTTCCGTTGTAGGTATATACTATTAAGTTTTAAAATGCTATTCCATGTTTTGCCTTTAGGGTCTCCATGTACTCAGAAGGTCAGATACAGTATACCAGATAATACTTATTCTCTCTCTCTCTGCAACTTCGCAGAACTCACTTCCCTTCAGCTTGATTATTAAAAAAAACTGCGTTAATTAAAAAAATACTGACATCCCTGCCCAATCCTGACTTTCCTTAAATAGTTTTTTTGACTCCCTCGCAGCCTAGTTGGTAGTGTGGCCGACTGCTGCGTATAGGGTGTAGGTTCGATTCCCGCATTGGACAAATAATTCATGTGATAAATAACATTTGTGTTTGTCTTGAGTCTGGGTGTATTTAAAATCAAAATTATTATTATTATAGTTCGTCAGAAAATGGCAAAAGGGGTATTTAATTCTGTCCCAAGTCTTTTCATTTACCGTTTATTACTCTAATTTTGGTAATTTACGTTGATAGGACATACACAAAGCCACCTTAGTCCAGATACAGAGCATCGAACAGTGTTGCAGCGATAGGCTCACCCCTATCACGCAGGACTAAAGTGGTTGGTGAAAAGAGACTGTTTCCGACTCAGCCACTGGTTTCCCCTTCTATGGATAAAAGCCGTCAAGATATACAAACATACATTTATCTTCTTGGTAATATGATTTTTTTTTTTTGTTACAGGCTACTGCTTAACGCAAATCATTTTACCTGACGAGTCGTACACTTACCTGACTAACGATCTGATTGGGAAGACCATCACCATCCCTAAATCGTTCTTGGATACGATAGAGTCTTGCTACGTAATATTCCCTAATGGTGTCATATACGAAGCTTATCCTAACAACAATATTCCTCATACCAACATCTTCTTCTTGAGTGCCGTCCAGCCGTTCACCAGCTGCGCCATTGGATTCAGGGGAGTTGGATCTGAATTTGCTGGCACCTACGAGTTGCTCTCCACAGTTGTACACAGTAGCGATAGTAGTCGTAGCTTGACCAGACAAAAATTCAACTTCAACATCGTCTACATTGAACCATGGAACCCTCAAGAATAAATTTCAATGAAACGATGTGCAAAATTTTATATTTTATTTAAAATACTGTAAAATCGAAATTACCTCTATAAGCTTGCAATGAAGTCATAATTGACTAAATAAAATATTTTTAAGCATTTATTATTGTATTATTATTAGTATACAATATTTTTAAACGTTGACTTTCCATTGAATTTTTTTTATTTTTAGCCACAAGGCATACCGATTTCATTTATTTTATAAATATGCAGTTTAATAGAAAAATCTTATTTGTAGTAAAAAAAAACCAAAACTCTGTCATTTAGTTTATTAGTAATTTTTTTTTTAAATTAGTTAAAGACGTGATATAAAAAAGTTTTCGGTATATAATCCTATGTCCTTTCCCGGGATTCAAACCTTCTAACCGAATTTCATTTAAATCGGTTTAGTGGTTTAATTATGAAGAGGTAACAGACAGACACACAGACAGTTACTTCCGCATTTATTATATTAGTATGGATTCAATGACTGCCTATTTATGACTGATTGCTGTACAAATATATTAAACTTTCACTAGAAATAGTAATTATATAATTATTTCTTTGATGAAGTATAAATATGTCGATTGATCGATTAAATATGTAACATTACTACTATTTTTTTCACAAAAATATGACAAAATGGATTTTGCCAGCGGCTCTGCCAACTTTAAAGTTGGTTATCAGCGTAGAACTTCTTTATTATACTAATGAAGTTTGCTATAGCTGTAGTTCGTATAAGCTTGGTAAAGTTATTCCCGCGGAAGCTTTTGAATTTTTTGGGTATTACTTACTTCATCACGCTCAAACGGCTGGACCAATTTAGATGCAATTTGGTATGTACATCCTGACCTGAGTCTGGATGTTAACACATAACATGGATTAACATCCAGACTGTCAGGTCAGGATTAAAAGTGATGAAGTAACAAACATACAAACACACCACTAACTTTCGCGAAACCGAAGAAAGATTTACGCGCAACATGCACAAGTAGACGAAGAACAAATATTATACTACTAAGCCGTTCTGAAAAACACGTAGAGATGTGAGTTAAAAAAATCTAAACAGGAAAATTCTAGTGACTTGAAGCCGATAGCAGTATTCAATCTTGAGAAGGTTCTCTACGTTCCAAGTTCAGAAGTTGGGATTTTGTATTATAACGGAAATATCCCGTTTATAATTTTACTATGTTCGATGCAGGCCGTAAATTGGAATATTGTGTTATGTGACATTTAAAAATAGCGAAAAGAGGGGCGATTGAAGTTGGGAGTTGCTTATGGAGTTTTTTTGAAAATTAACATAAGCGCACATTATGCGATTTCATTGTATTGGGAGGGATGTCCGGGATAAAATAAGAATCGAATTAAATTTGCTCTGCATTTATATGCGGCCTAAAGGCTTTGATGACAATCACGCATCAATCAATGCATACTTGCATCGAGCGTGAGCAAAAAAAAAGGAAATTTCTATACACGCCAGATAAAAACTACGCAGTTGCAATGAATGTCAAAGTTAGTAGCGCGAAATATAATGTTATAAAGATGCAACAAATGCTTGTTGAAATCTGAAATTGGACGCGAGGCTCATAGGGAAAATCAAATATTATGGAAGTGGTCGCGTGTTACACTCATGAGGGCATACTGAAGTTAAAATACAGTTTTGAAGATGATTATATGAAGTAACACACTCGTGCTATACCAACCAGATTTCCGTCTCGAAACTCCCGGGTACAAGGTGGCCGCACACAATGTAGACGTAGACTCGGTCCACAAACACTCCGTGCTGCTACTATGTCTACTGCTGAAATTCCAATCTTTTCTGAGCTGCAAAGAGCTTACAGTCAACCATTTCCTGTGCCTTATGCCTTGCACTTAGACTTGTTAAGTCTTTGTAAAAATCATGATATTCCACACCACTACTATGATTTTTATGAGGATTGTTATGCAAAACTGATGAGGATGTGGTTTTTTATTTTATTCATTTTATTTTATTTTCATTTATTTTGGTACATACAGTCATTGCAAAAAATTTACAAATCAAAGATAAAATATACATAAAGAAAAACAAGGAAAATCAAATACAATAAGTTATAAAAGACTGAATACCTACATTTTTGAAGACAGTATGTGTTTGAGTTGATTTTGGGAGTTATTGAACAATTCAACATCATAATTTTTTTTATTAAATGTATTAATACAGCGATAGAAAAATTATTTTGAGTGTATTTTTTATGTAGCTGAGGTGGTACAAATGCGTTTATTTGAGGAGCGTACGGGTAACCTAGCTTTAGTAATAAAATTCAATTTGGATAATAATATAGGGGAATCAATTTTAAAATTTAATAGTTTATAAAGCAACATTAAATCAAATTGTGTACGGCGTTTACTTAGTGTAATTTGATTAAGACGTTTGAGAGATAGTTCGTAAGGTTCATTAATGATACTACGGCGATAATTTAAAATCTTTACGAACTTTTTTTTTGGAATCTTTATATACGGTTTTTTTTTTAATACCACTAAGGTGGCAAACAAGCTTACGGTTCGCCTGATGGTAAGCGGTCACCGTAGCCTATGGACGCTTGCAACACCAGGAGTATCACTTGCGCGTTGCCGACCCTTCAGAAACCTAATAACTTCTTTCTTGAAGAACTCCATACTGTAGTCCTTGCAGAAAACCTTGGCAGGGAGCTCATTCCACAACTTAAGCGTTCGCAGGAGGAAGTTTCTCTGTAACCGCACTGTACGCGACCATTTAGGTTCTAAAGTGTGAGAATGAATTACCTGCCGATGGCGAGCGGTGCAATGGTAGAAAGTAGCCGTGGTCATCATTTCGAACAATTCCTCAGAACACAACCCATTGTACAAGCGGTAGAACACACACAGTGAGGCAAAGTCTCTCCTCAGACTTAAACTTTTGTTTAACTTTAAGTTGATGTGAACTTGGTAATACGGATTCCATACAGTACTACAAAAGTCTAGAATAGACCTAACGAAACTATATAAAGAATTTGATTTGGTTTGACTTAATGGTTTAGTAATCCTATTAATGAATCCTAAGGTCCTTAAAACTTTTGAAACAGCATTATCTATGTGAGAAGTAAAGGACAAGTATCCTTTCATCGTCATCCATCATAATTCCCAGATTACGTATAGTTTTTACCCGAGTGAGATTATTAACATCTAGAACATAATTACCATCTAGAACATAATAATCATCTAGAACATAATTACCATCTAGAACATAATTACCATCTAGAACATATTTGTAACTAATAGGAAGCTTTCTTCGAGTATAGGTTATAATAGAGCATTTGTCAGAATTTAAAAATAATTGGTTATTTGAACAGTACTGAGATAAGTTATGTAGATCCGCCTGTAACTTGTGGCAGTCATCTAATCCAGTCACTCGCCTTTACAGCTTTATATCACCTGCGTAGAGCAAAAATTCAGTATTATGTAGTTAATCACCTATATCATTTATATACAATGAAAAAAGTAATGGACCAAGGTGAGAACCCTGTGGTACTCCGGAAGGGACAGGTAAGTAACTGGGGCAGAATCCTTTGACAGAAACCGCCTGACTCTTATTTGATATATAAGATTCAATCCATCTCAATAAATCTCGATGCTTTCGAGCTTTTTTAAAAGGACAAAGTGATTTATTTTCTTTTTTTCATTTTATATATGATAAAAATCGGTATACACGACTTCAACCTGTGTGTTCGAATCCATACTACACAGCAAAAAGTCAGTAAAAGTTATCATATTCGTCTCGACGCTTCGAATTTTTATGAAACCATGCTGCCGTTCTGATAAGTGATGTTTTACAGATTGTGATAACTGAGACGTGACAAGTTTCTCCAAGAGTTTACCGAATTGACAAGGTTTAGATATAGGTCGATATTGAGTAACTAATTCACTACGTTTGTTCTTAAATATGGGGGTATCTAGTACTTTTTTTCAAATACTGGGAAAAATTCCAGTTATGAGGGACTGATGATAGATACGTGAAATAGGCTTGAATAATTCGTTTGCACATTGAGAAATAAATATTGGTGGAATACCGTCCGAGCCAGCACCTTTGTTTATATTTATATTTTTTAGTTTATTAAGTATTATATCATAGTTAAATAAGTAGAACTGATATCAACTGAGGGTGAGTGGTTGTTTTGACTATAATTATAATTTACTGCTGGGTCTGATACAATGAAAACAGATTGAAAATATTTATTAAATGCATCACATACCTATCTCTTTACCACTGCTTGGGTATTTACCATCATAAACCATGTTTTGAGGAATTTGAGGTAAAAGGTTTTTTGATTTAACATAAGACCAAAAAATTTCGGATTCTCTTAAATTTTATGTTCAGAAAACGAAAGGTAATTTCTATAATCACTTTCCATTTTACGCAGTCTAGCTCTTAACAATGAGAAGATTCGATAATTAGCTTGGTTGTTATAAGTTTTCCATTTTCTATGGTATTTACGTTTCTCATTACTAAGTTTAATGAGAGGTTGAGTAAACCAAGGGGGATATCTATTATTATTTGAGTAAAACGTTTTTAAAGGTACGTATTTTTCAATTAAAGTATTAATAATAGCATAAAAAGCGTTAGTCATTGCCTCAACTTCCATGTTATGAAAAGTTTGGTCCCAATCAATGAGCTTTAAACCTCGTAAACAGAAATACATCTTATGTGAACATTTCAACTGTCTAACTATCACGGTTCATGAGATACATACAGCCTGGTGACAGACGGACGGACGGACGGACGGACAGCAAAGTCTTAGTAATAGGGTTCCTAATTACCTTTCAGGTACGGAACCCTAAAAACGAGGTCGAGAAGTCTATTATTTATATTAATTTCAGAATTGTATTGATTTAATTGAGCTAAATTTAAAAAATCGGATGTAAGAGCTGTTAATGAGTTATTATTGGTTTTGATTATCATACTTAATTCGTCATCATTATATACCCAGTCAGCCTAAGATACATTAAAGTCACCGAGTACAAGGAAAGTATCAGCAGGATTAGAATATATTACAACAGTGACTCGATCAAAGAACGACCCAATTATCGATTCATGATTAGTGCCATGAGGTATGTATGTACAAATTACATGTAAATAAGATATTACAGACCCTAAGGGGTCGAAGGATTGCGACTGGCCAGTTTTATGCAGTGGAACACTAATCCACAGTCCAAAAAACTATCGTTCAGCCAAGTTTCACTTAAACAATTTAAATCGTAGTTATTATTTAATACATTGGTTAGAAATTCATGTGATATAGTACGTAAGCCCCTCACATTTTGATAGTAAATGGATAAATGTTTTTGTTAGTAGCCCTATGGCTATGGCATTTACTATTAACGAACTATGCAAAATGTAAAAGTATCAAAAATTATACGCATTATACCACCTAAGACCAATAACTGAGCTGTCAGGGTTATACTAACAATTTCATTTCTATATAATATGTGTGTCATGATAACGTTCAATAACTCCTTGAAGAATAGATAATTTATTAATGGATTGGACACAAGATACAAAATAACAGTTAACACAATTTGTAACATCAATTTGAGTTACAATTGAACAATAACAATATTGTCATTTTATTTTGTTGACATCTATTTCATTCGCTATGAATAAAATAATAAAATCACTTTTGATGAGTGAATAAAATTTTGCAATCATTTAACCATATATACTTATAACCGAGTTCTTTTCCAAGCTTGCAAGCGCGGCTGTAAATAAGTTTGTTATGGGGGGTCAAATGGTCATTGATAAAAACTGGCTTCGATGGCCCATTGATGTCCAGATCAGATGTTAAAAGTCCACGACGAGCTCTGACAGCAGCCAGCACTTCATTTCTTCTTTTTCGCTGATTGAATCGTACAATAATATTCGGGTGGGATGACAAGCTTGAACTAAGCTGAAGGGATCCCTCACTTCTCGATTCCTTATGCTGGGTGAACCGACGGACACGATGTATAAAATCAACGTCGGATGGCATTATAGAAATACCTACTTTACTTGCTATTCGGTCTACTAAATTGTTTAAATTTTCTCCTTTGACCAGAGGAACAACCACAATTTCCAGATTATTAATGCGTCCGTGTTGTACTTTGCTTTGAAGCTGCGATGAATGATCAATTACCTGCTTTTCTAAACAAATGACATTATTTTTTAATTCAAGGTTATTTTGTTGTAATTTTGACGTACTGTCCTTGATCTCCGATATTTATGAACTAATTTTGCTTTGATCGTTACGTAGTTGAGCTATGGTCTCATTCTGCTGGTTAACCAAATCTTGCATAGATGACATTATGTTGACACGAAACTCCGACAGTGTGTCTTTCAATTCCCGACGATAGTTCGACAGTGTTTCAGAGACCTCACGTCTGAATTCAGAAAACATCTCATCCTCTGGATCTCTGGTTTTCTTATTAATGTAAGATTGGTTTGAGCCATCAACACATAAAGGAATATTCGAGCTTGAGCCAAAACTTGGTGGAGTACGTTGCATTTTGTTAATCATTTTGGTGTAGGTAATCACACATCTATACTAATATTATAAAGAGGAAAGATTTGATTGTTTGTTTGTTTGTACTGAATAGGCTCCGAAACTACTGGACTGATTTGAAAAATTCTTTTACCATTAGAAACCGACATTAACCCTTATGATCATAGGATACTTTTTACCGCGGTAAAATGCTTTATTTCTACGGGAAAACGGGTAATAGGACAACGGGTAGTAAGAATTATCCTTCCGTACTTATCTTTTTCAAATATCTTCTGAACGGCTGAACTGATTGGGTTGAAATTTTACATGGGTATTTCGATGGTTTCCTGGATGATTTAAAAATACAATTGGACCCGGAAGGTGCCGCTGCTGTCGGTATGTCAACTACTAGATTGACATATTGGGTTGAAACTTCGTATGCGTATTTCCACGGTTTCACAGACACGAATGTATTATGCCATTAATGTGAAAAGATTTGATTGTTTGTTTTTTTTCTATAATTGAGGAGTTGCCGTAAGAACCTACGCCGATAACGAAATTAAGGGCGGGCGAAGCCGCTGGCAGAAGCTAGTTTATTATAAAATTATTAGTTTTTGTTATGCACACACAATTATAAGTTCCAATTTTATCACACTAAGTTTGATTTTCGTATGTCGTAAATAAATTAAAAGGAAACGTGACTGTCCGTTAGCAATGCAAGATTTAGTGTAGTAGTAGGACATCATTCTCAAGAAGACACACCATTTCTTTATGAATGTTGTTATTTCTTTTTGATACCTACCAAGATTTTTTTAAAATTGTTTCTGGTTTCATTTATCTACGATATATATATCTACGAATTTAATTAAAAAAGGCTTTCGTACAAATTTAAAATATTTTAAATCGTAGAATCGTTTTATTAACCTGAAGACACCACAATAGACTCTTACGGAAACGACTTTCAATGTATGAAGCGGCAATATGTTTTTTTACTCTTTTTAGGTATTTCCTAAGCACTATAGGCTTATATACATTATTAGTCGCTCCAGAAATAAATGACGCATCGTATGATGTACAAACCGTTTTGATATTACTACTAATTAATAATTGTGTTTCGTCAATTTGTAAAAAAAGCCTTTGAAATTAACAATATTGGTTAGATTAACTTTAAGCCTTTGCCATTTTTAACTGCAATGTTTTTACCTTAATCTATAAGAACTGTTTAGTGAAGAATTACGGCTGAAGAAAAAAAAACCGTATATGTAATTGTTTCGTCTTAATGAAAAGGAAAACCTTATAAGGAATGACTATTACTTATCAAATAGGTTTTACTTATTGCACCTAGATGGACCACGTCTGTCTGTCCTAATGCCCTATAAGGGGACCTAAGGGAGCCCTAAATTACAGCTAATGAGTATGAGAGGAACATTAAAACAGGGAAAGGATTTTAAAAAAAATCTAGGTCAGTCCTTCCCTATTTTAAGTTGTATAAAATAAGTGCAATAGCACAGAACACCTTTTTAAAGTTCGCTTTAAATGCTTTAATTAGTGTAAAAGGAACAAAATGATGAAATAATTATTATTTTTATGTTTTAGCTACGATATGCAGTCTACATTAAAATTGTGTATCAGCAAAACAGTTCAAATTTAATCTTCCTCAAACGCCGTTAAGTCCGTAGTAATCTGGTCCCACTTATTGTCTACTTTTGTTTTATAAACACTTCGCTTTGAGATTACACACGGAGTTTTACTGAAATGGATATTGCAATCGACATTATAGCCAGTACTTGGGAAACATGAGGCTCTTCTAATAGCTTAACTTGTAATAGCAATTTTAAGTTAAAAAGCCATAAAAAGATTGTTTTTGTTTTACTTATTTACAGAATTTTTCGTGTTAGATCTATTTGTTTCCGAATTCTACAATAAAGCTTAAATATAACCTTTTTAGGGTTTCGTACCCAAAGGATACAAACGGGACACTATTACTAAGACTTCGCTGTCCGTCTGTCATCAGGCTGTATGTCATGAACCGTGACAGTTAGACAGTTCAAATTTTCACAGATGATGTATTTCTGTTGCGGCTTTAACACTAAATGCTAAAAAACAGAATAAAATTAATAATTAATGGGGTTCCCATACAACAAACGTGATTTTTTGCTCGTTTTTGCTCAATATTGATAACAGTAACAGGTAGACGCTAGAAATATTCAGAAAATATTTAGTTATGTATTCACTTTAAAAGTAAACAATTAATTTAAAATAATACAAACATTCAAGAGGGGCTACTATAAAACAAACATGATTTTTTTGGCGTTTCTATAGATAATGGTTCGGAACCCTTCGTGCACGAGTTCGACTCGCACTTGGCCGGTTTTATTTTAACTAAGCGGATCATGTTTACTCCCTGTCCTTTTCTTATACTTACATCTTGCAGGTCGTCAAAAACTTGCGAAGAGTGTATTTTATGTTGTACCTGGTCTTACATTTTACTACTAATTAATATAATATGACTAAAGGGGTAAGTGAAAAGAGGTTCCCCTCCCCCACATCATGATGTGTTTTTGTAGTGGGGAATTGTGAAAATATACATACAATTATCTTCTTGATAATTTGATTATTATTTTTGTTTCAGGCTACTGCTTGATTCAAATAATTTTACTTGACATAGTCATTCACCTACTTTATCTGATTGAAAAGTCTACTACCTACCCAAATCGTTTTGTTTGAATACGCTAGAGTCTTGTCACGTTATATTTCCAGATGGCGTCATGTACAAAGCTTATCCTAACAACAATATTTCTCATAACAACATCGACTTCTTGAGTGCCGTCCAGCCGTTCACCAGCTGCGCCATTGGCTTAAGGGGAGTTGGATCTGAATTCGCTGGCACCTACGAGTTCTTCTCAACAGTTGTATACCGTAGCGACAGTAGTCGTAGCTTGACCGAACAAAAATTCAACTTTAACATAGTCCACGTCGATCCGTGAAACCCTCAAAATAAAATTTCAATGTATTGATGTCAAAAATTTAATATTTCATTTAAAAATAATGTAAAATCTAAATTACCTATGTAAGTTTGAAAAACATTCATACTCTACTTATATTAAAATAATTTTAAACGTTAGCTTAAGCTTTAATTATTTTTTCATATTTTTAGCCGCAATAACCAATTTATTTAGTGTTTATAAAAAATAAACACTTTATGTTTATAAAAAATAATTGGTTATTGCGGCTAAAAATAGGAACAAAAAATTAAAGCTTAAGCTAACGTTTAAAATTATTTTAATATAAGTAGAGTATGAATGTTTTTCAAACTTACATAGGTAATTTAGATTTTACATTATTTTTAAATGAAATATTAAATTTTTGACATCAATACATTGAAATTTTATTTTGAGGGTTCCACGGATCGACGTGGACTATGTTAAACTTGAATTTTTGTCCTTAGAATTAAAGAATAAATCCCTGTGTTAAGGATATATATACTATATACTATTTCCCTATAAACTCATTAATTTTTTTGTCAAAGACATCAATACAGGTTTAATGTTAACCCTATTCCGTGTTTTTAAATAAGGTTTTACACCCCCGAAATGTTGATGGTGGATATATATTTACTTGTCTATATATTACAGTAAAATGATTGAAACGTGCATCACGCAGGTGTAATGAACACACAATACCTACATGTAAACCGATCAAGGGCCTCTTTTTTTAGTTTTCGATTTCTCGCAAATTTAGCAAATTTGGCAATCGTATCACGCTGACAACAGGATAGCAAATAGATTTTTCAACTAAACAGTAAGAGACAGCACGTAAGCAAATGCAACCGCAAAAGCTAAAAAATCATACCCGCAAGCCGTTTATGGGCATGTATAAATAAAGAAATAAAGTCTATAAAGTATTTGAAGCGCATTACACTTTATTAGTAGTAGCGTTCCTCTCTGTAGCTTGCATTTTTAAAGCTACAACTTTGATGTAATAAATTAATGTTTGAAATCTTCATCTTAACATATATACAGAAAATCTTGTATATAAGAATTACCTTGGTTGGTGTTTATTGTGACATAAGGATGTACCAAATTTCTTGTAAAGTCTTCTTTAAGCATATTACATATTTGAAAAATATATTTTTGCATTTATAATATTAGTTAGATTAACTCAATAACTTTGACATTTGTTATATTCCTCTCTCCTCTCCAAGGTGATGGAGCGTGTGATAAACACACAGCTTCTAAGATACCTAGAAGAACACGACCTAGTTAGTGACCGTCAATATGGCTTTCGCCACGGACGCTCGACTGGTGACCTTCTAGTGTATCTCAAACACCGATGGGCACTAGCCATTGGCATGTAGACTGGATATAGTGAAGGCGTTCAATCGGGTCTGGCACCGGGGTCTTCTATCGAAGTTGCCATCTTACGGAGTGCCCGTGCAATTGGGTGGCTAGCTTTTTGTCCGGCAGACGCATACGAACCGTAGTTGACGGTAGTTGCTCTGATAGCATGGACATTAATGCTGGTGTCCCGCAAGGCTCTGTGCTGTCTCCTACGCTGTTTCTACTGCATATCAATGACATGTTGGACATCAACAACATACATTGCTATGCAGATGACAGTACTGGAGACGCTTTTTACACGGGTCGTGCAAACATCCCTCGTTCCGTTGTGGAAGAAAACCGCGGAGAACTTGTGTTTCAAATCGAGACCACACTGTACAAACGGGTAAACTTGGTCCGATTCAACCCTAGAAAGACACAAGTCTGCGCGTTCACCGCTAAGAAAACCCCATTCACTGTAGTCCCACAATTCCAGAACACTCCCCTCTCCAGCTCCAAGAGCATTAGGATCCTTGGTGTCGACATCTCCAGCGATGTTCAGTTCCGGGATCATTTACAAGATAAGCTGAAGCTGGCGTCCAAAAAACTTGGTGTACTCAACAGAGCGAGGCAGTACTTCACGTTGGGGCAGAGGTTGCTGCTTTACAAGTCGCAGGTTCGGCCCCATATGGAGTACTGCTGCCATCTCTAGGCGGGTGCACCCGGATACCAGCTTGGACCTTTTGACTCGGTTCAACGAGGGGCTGTCAGAATTGTCGACGATCCCAATCTCACTTACCGTATCGAACCTTTAAGTCAGAGGAGAGATTTTGCCTCCTTGTGCGTGCTCTACCGCTTGTACAATGGGATGTGTTCTGAGTAATTGTTCTAAATGATGCATCGGCAGGGAATTCATTCTCATACTTTAGAACCGAAATGGTCGCGTACAGTGCGGTTTCAGAGAAACTTTCTCCCGCGAACGTTTCGGTTGTGGAATGAGCTCCCTGCCAAGGTTTTCTCTAAGGTCTACAGTATGGGGCTCTTCAAGAAAGACGTTATTGGATTTTTGAAGGGTCGGCAACGCGCGAGTGATGCCCCTGGCGTTGCAAGCGTCCATAGGCCACGGTTATAGCTTACCATCAGGCGTACCGTGTGCTTGTTTGCCACCTTAGTGTTATAAATAAATAAAAAAAAATTGGTTTGATTAATGTTATAGGCTAGGAAATGTTACCCTACATATAGACTACCAGGCCCATGAACAAAATTACCCTGTGAAGTGACCCACGGTGAAACGTTTAGAAGGCTGCTACTACCTTAATCAGAAAATACTGTTCAGTCCTATGCCGTCACTTTTAAGCGGTACAGGTGAGTACACGGGAAAATTTAATTTTCCATATGCAAATGAGGAATTACTACTAATTGTTTTTTACGTCTTTCTTGTAGTTGACAGATCATTAAAAATAAATGATTAAAAACCTAGTGCCGTACAAAAGAACTGGCACCGAGTAGGGAAACGTTTTGCCTTCTTCCATTTTACACCCCATAATGTATAAAGGTTTTTATTTCAAAGCCTATAAGACTTCTTTATTGTGAACTTTTGAAAACTCTTTCCTCCTAACTTGTATTTCTAAAGCCGTTACTTTGCTGTTGTAAAGTTTCAAAAATATTTTACCCTTTCCCATATACACCTGAGTGCAATAAGTAACTTACAAAACTTTAGTAGCATACACCATTATTGTTTGCTTCAATAATATTAAAAAGTTACTGACCGCTTATAATGAGGAAGGCAGAATCATGCTAAATTTGAGAAGTCCTAGTTCTTTTTCTTCAATATTTCAATTTATGTAAATTGCCCGTTTCAAAATTGGCAAATAATTTTAAACTCTTGCTAATATCTAATTGAGCTAAAATTTGGGATAATTATTTATTTATATTATTTTAGAATATAATAGAACCATGGAGCTGAGCTGATGATGGAGCCAGAATGTATGGAATGACACTCCCTGATAGAAAATAGCAGGAAAGACAAATTTTAGCTAGTTTATTTTGTTATCATAACTACTTTTCATTTCACGTGATGACGAGAGTCTTATGATGAAGCCAGAAGATTGCCACTAGAACTTCTTGATGGAAACTGCAAAGATATTCAACTTTGGGTTGGTTTTTTTTTGTCATGACTACTTTTTACCATTTATAAATGGTTTGGTTACCGAATCGATTTTCAAATTTTACTTGTTTTATATAATTACTAGGAATTCGTGACATAGCTGCCTGCAAGCACAAAGTAAATAATAGTAGAACGTAGAACAGGGTAAGTATAGAATCCCAGTAATTTAGGTTACACATTACGTGAAATGCGTAAGTCATCTGTGCTGGACGAAAAAAAACCCACCTTGAAACGTAAAAGACTCCGTATACTATGACATGAATTCACAGATTTCTGTAACAATGAATTAAAAATGTAAATATTGCATAGAATATTAAATATTAAATATTTTTACATGGATATTATCGTGATCAATTGACACGGTTTGAGATCCTGATATTTCGATGCTGTAACAATCACCATGGTCGCGGAGAATCCAGTGTTAGGATTTATAAAAATCGGCCAAGTGCGATTCGAACTCGCACACGAAGGGTTCCGTACCATTATCTATAAGAACGGCAAAAAATCACGTTTGTTGTATGGGAGCCCACCTTAAATATCTATTTTATTCTGTTTTTTAGTATTTTTTGTTATAGCGGCAACAGAAATACATCTTATGTGAAAATTTCAACTGTCTATCTATTATGATTCATGAGATACAGCCTGGTGACGAAGGGACGGACGGCCGGACAGCGGAGTCTTAGTAATAGGGTCCCGTTTTTTCTTCTTTGGTTACGAAACACTAAAAAGAGTATGATACATAGATATATTTGCCCATTGTTATTATTCCAATTCGCTAGTACCAGTAACCAGAATCTTGAGATTCATTCAACTATGTTAAACGTATTTATAAGAGTCATAGTCAAGTTATCTACATAATGTAATCAGTCGTCTACAATAAGGCTTTAACATAACAAAACAAAATTTAAGAAGAAAATATAAGAGTTTTCTTTTGTTTTCAAATAAATAATGCTTATAAAAGTTAAGGCGACGCGCGACGAGGGTCTCACCTGAGGGAGAGACCCCGTCAAATCAAATTTCGCTTTATCATTTTTCTACAAGTATGATATGCTATTTGTGGAAATAAAGTAATGTAGAGAAGAAATATTTTGGTAAGTGAACTATTTAATTTAAATTAATCTTTTCAACTGAATAGAATGATTCCGCATACTAATTAACTATACCTTTCAAGGTCTTCTCTACGGATATGGGGTTCTTCAAGAAAGTAGTGATTAGATTTTTAAAAGGTCGGCAAAGCGCTTGTTATGCTCCTGCATATAAGGAATACTAGAAATATTAGCCCTGGGGCCTGTTTCTGAAAGAATACTAATTTAATAGTCTACCAGTTACAAGTTACTGGTCCAAACTTGATCTACACTTGTAACTAGTAGCTGTCCACTAGTGAATTTTAGTAGTGTATTAGGGAAAAATTTTGGGTTAGGTAGGGAATTTGTAATTAATGAAATTGGCGGTAATTTTGCAACTTTGTTATATGGGAATATATCAGATAAATATTGCAGTTTTATATTGATTACCTAGTGGCTATATAGGCTCTGTTCCTACTCTTTCTCTCTCTCTCTCTCTCTGTAAAGTTTCAAAAAAATGGTTAAAATCGGCTAAGGAAAAAAAATCAAGTATTATTTTCTCTGTTTTGTGTAATTTATTCTATGCCACTTCAGCTTCGATGCAGTAGATTAAGAACTTACAAGTATAAAGTGCAGGAAACTTGTTTGTAAATCTTTAAAAGCTTTTCTCGGAAACTTGTATTTTTAAAGTTTCTACTCTCTTTGTAAAACAAAGCCTTAATGCAACGTATTGAGAAGAAGATTTGTGAAACCATTTTCTACTAAAGTATTCTTTTACCAAAGTGAACAAACTACTAGCTTAACAACGGTAAGGTTTTAACCAATTGAAATATATTATTATTTTAAGTGGCATATACATATAAACAAACTAGCTTTTGCACATTACTTCGTTTGCGTGGAGAAAAAATAATGGCGAAGCAAAGAATATATTTTTCTGTCTCTAGGTAGGTTTCTGAATAGGTTTAAAAACATTACCCTCCATCTCTCAAATTATTCTTATGCTTTCTTTAAGTGGTAATGAAGAAAAGTGATAAAATCTCATGCTCCTTATAATTATAGCTTACAACTTAACCTTTTCCCCGCTGTTGTCCTAGTATAGTACTTAAGAATGAAAACAATCTCATTCGTTTGTTTTTGCCTTAGCAAATATTTCAATCATTCAATCATCAAGTGTCAGTAAATCCAACAGTATAATAGTGTTAAAATGGCAACGTTAAGATCAAGAGCCGTATCGCGCTCGCGCAATGGTAAGATAACTCTATTAGGTATAATCAATGATTATGAAATATATGCATGATATGTGTGTCTATCTAATGAGATATTTCGTTAATTCGCGAAACACATCAAAGATAACCTTACGTTTTTTTTTTGTCCTATATTAAATAACCTTTTAGGTAATAATCGATATTGCTTATCTTTTATGAATGTGCATGTAGGAACTGTATAGTAAATTCAATTATTTTTTTCTATAGTCCTAACAAACCAAGAAATCGTTGATGAGTTCCTGAACAATTCAGACATCGATTTTAGCAACGACGTTGACGAAAACGATCTCTACTTTAACATCACACATCGAACACCTACCAACAGCCAAATATTTACTTCTGAAGACTCAGACTCAAACAGGAACCATAAGAACCGTAATGTAAAATAGAATACCTTAAAATTGCGCAATGGAAGAAGACAAATAATATATGAAAAGAAAGAGGGAAGATTGTGGAGTAAAAACGAAGAATGATGGAAAGCTTACGATGACGCGTTGAATGAAAATCAAACCAGTCGTTATGATGTCTATTTCCTTAACTAATGACAATGAAGACTAATGTGAGCAGTGGTCCAAAACGAAGAAGGTTTACGAAAAAGTTAGTCGCCCTGAAGTAATTAAAAGTTACAATCAGAACATGGGAGGAGTAGACTTAGTGGATAGTATGTTGGCCATTTGTCCATCGCGCAACAAATGTTTGCCACCTTAGTGCTATAAAAAAAAAGTGGACAATAAGAGTAATTTCACATTTGACGGACCTAGATATCGCAAATTCACATCTACAGAATAAACAGAGAGAGAAGAAAAGGGATTTTAAAGAGTGATTGGAATTCGTGAACTTAAATTGTTGCTGGGTGAAAAACTGATTAAAGAGTCAGTTCAACAAAGAGAGTCTACCGTGACTCAAATGACAATGACATTGAAGAGCTTTTACCCAAACATAAAAAAGGCGCTAAATTGATTGTTCTCCTAACACCTGTTCAAAGACACAACTAAAAAACTATTGTTAACAGGGTGTTTTAAAAAAACTTCTGTTTTCTGTAAGAGATGTAAGGTATTTCTTTACTTATGAATAGGTGCTATTGTTTTTTATGTTACAAGTAGACTTAATTGAAAAGAACTAATTTAAAAAAAATCATATCTTATTTGATATGTCAATAAAATAAAACTTCGGACGAAAAATTCAGTGACCTCGCGGTATTATTGATAAAATACGCCATAAAATAACTTTTTATGATTTGTTGTGACTTTTACCTTATGTGTGTTGTAAGAAAGAAAAGTAGAAAGTTTGAGAAGAAAAGAAATTACAGGTGTCATTTCCCACGCATGCAAAACAGATTTTATTCTAAACAATTTACGTTAAGAGCACTTACAAAACTTTATTGTTGTTTCTTTTTCATTTTTAAAAACTCATAATTGAAAAGTTAGAGAACATTCAAAATGTTTTATAAATAATAAGGTGAGATAAGGCGGGGTCGAAGGAGATTTGAAAGAAAGACATATAATATTTCCTTATAACTTGTATATTCAATGTCGTCAGAAAAACATCGAGTGCTCTATTACAATAAAGGTTCTCTTATATATCTACTACAAGAACTTAACTATATGTATTAGTACGTGAGGGATACAATAACTTAACTATATGTATTAGTACGTGAGGGATAAGGGATGTTGGCAAACCACGTTCTATGATAGTCATCGATAGTCATCGCGATGTGGCGATAAATCATGGACAAATAATGAGTTATCTATCACTGTTACAAAGCATTAACCCCCCCCCCCCACCCCACTGCCAGGTATGTTAAAAAAAATTAGGAGAGTAGCATATATAACAAAATTAAAAGGAAAACTATCATAGCTAAATAGTCTTTACAACTTAATAAGTAATAGAAAGTAAAAAATTTGTACAAATTTCATTAAAACCTGGTTCGTATGTAGTACAGGTATTAAATATAAATTTATGAACATTTAACATTTAGAAAAACAAAATTATAAAATCGTGGCTTATGGACGCTTGCAACACCAGAAGTATCACTCGCGCGTTGCCGACCATTCAAAAATCCAATAACTTCTTTCTTGATGAACCCCATGCTGTAGTCATACTTAATAATCTAGATTTTATATCGTAAAAACAGTAACACATACAGGCTTCAATCTTGCAGTGACGTCTCATAGTGTGTATGAGCTCTAAAGTATGACAACAAATAATAAAAACCGGCCAAGTGTGAGACGGGCCATAGTAATTTACCTTCTTAAGGTGAGATCCGTTCAGACGCATTAGATTTCTACGGGGGTGAAGCACGGGAAGTAAAGGCTTACCCCCCGCAAACCGCAATTTAGTTATCAGTTACTATATTTGACGAAATATTGAATCTTGCGCTACAGTAAAGAAAAATCTAAGTAGGCACTAATTGTGAATTATATTAATTATTTGATAGTAAACAAAAAAGTAAAATATGTAGTTTGTATAAATGTAAACAAAAGATTTAGTCAGATTTAATTTTAGATTAATAATTTTTTGTTTGTAAAAGTTTTAATAGGTATAAAATTTTATTGGTATCATGTACATCAATCCAATGCAATAAGTTAGTATTTGGCATATTTATTATTTATTATATTTGAATATTAAATAAAATGTGATATTTATGGAAAGATCAAAAGAAGTACAAGATCTAAAAACATGATAATTTTAGTTAAAACAGTGTCATTTAAAGTTTTATAACAGTGTATTGATTTCCTAAAAAAGCTTATGTAAAACCTCAAGAGTTCCATTTATTTGTTTTTGTGTTAAAAGAGCATTGAAGCTATTTTTAAAATGCGACTCTCGGCAGACTGATCATGTTATTCTAACACCATTACGCCTTAAATCACGGCTACAGCGCCATCTAGCTATTATTAAGCGAAACGGTAACAAAGAAAATTTTGTTGGAATCGATATTCAAAGTTTAGCAACGTAGGGCTTGGTCGGTAATTTAGCGGACCACTTAGCGGCACACTTTTTGTTTTGTTTGTGTTTGTAAATAACGTAAATGGTGGTAGGTACCGAACCCTCGGTGCGCGAGTCCGACTTGCAGTTGGTCGGTTTTTTATTTGACTATATTCTATTATGGCAGTGGACATAAGACACATGACCGTGAATTTGACTGTCAATGGAACTGTCCGTCCGGACATGACAAAACTATAAGAGTTCTAATTTCCCTATTGAACACGGAACCCTAAAAATTGTAGTAAGGTTTATGCTTTAAATTCCTAAAATTTAAGCTCGAGAAAATCGTATTGCGCGGAAGACTAAAAGCGACGTTTGCGAAGTGTTTAGTTTTAGTCAACAACATTGTGAACCGGCGGGAAGGTGGGAGGGTTCAAAAAATAATATTTTATAACTTTGACGATTCAAAAGTGATTGTAAAATCCTTATTTGAATAAACCATTTTGACTTTGACTTTGAATTTGACTTAGTTTTACTGATAACTCTGTAAAGCAGCTATAGCACGGACGCGAAGCAGGAAGAATTTCGTTCAATGACCGGTCACTATATGTGTTTGTTGCACGCGCATAATTATTTGTCGTCGCGCTCGCACAGATGTGATGACCGGCCGGTGTCATCAGAAATCAGCTATGTTGACCACTAAACAGGCTAAAAAGTAAATGGTCAATGTATGAAATTCTTTGTGCTTCGCGTCCGTGCTATAGTAACAATTTAATGAATTCCTCGCTATTTTCACGTCACAAATTATTTCTTCGTCTTGATATTTTATTTTTTATAAGATGTTATAAATTTCCTGTCATAAAACAATTTATTTCACACGTTTCAGCCATATGCGTCACGCAATAAACAGTTAGAAGTTTTATGAATGAGAGTAATTTCACGTTTTCGTGAGTGAAGTACAAAATTTTGTGGAAATAGCAGTACCAAACTGCGGGCTGCTTGGCTCGTATGAAAAATGGTACTAATAAATTTCAAAAAACTTAAAAAATATTTCATTCAAATGGGTTCCTAATAACAACGAATTATCATGCAGATATAATTCAAAGTTACTTTATAATCCATAGTAATATTATTACGTTATGCTTATATATGATAAGTGCGAAGGTCAGTATGTTTATTTTTTTGTTGGTACTTTCTTCACGTCGCTACCGAGTATCCAATTATAGTAAATTTTAAATTTGGCACAGCGACAGTTAAATTGACGCAGATGGGGACTACTTTTTATTTTGCGAAAAAATTCAAATTTAAAACTATGTATAAATATATGTAACACAATTTCGCGTAAATGAATTATAGCAATAATATAGCTTGCTATAAAAAAAATCTCTTCCTATAATCTAGAAGTTGCCGTAGAAATCCCAAGCCGATAACTGGATTTAGCGAGCAGAGCTGCGGGCAAAAGCTAGTCTGTGTGTAATATTAAATTTTCACATATAAAAACATAATCATACAATAATTTGGAAATCAACTAACAAATATGCAATCGGGATTAAAACATTCAGAAATATAAATAATTTGGTATATAAAATCAGAGTAGTTTGTGTTCTTCTAATTTTTGTGTCTATGTCCTTTTAAACACATGATGCGCAGCAGGCAGCAGTGTTGACGGCCTTGCAGCAGTGTTGACGGCCTTGGCCGTGGCTTCTTGCAGATCGGGCTCAGAGCAGCAGTGTGAGCATATGGGGCATGCTAGCAAGTGCGCCATAGATGGTGGCGCTGTGTTGCAGGCGCATTGAGTTGAGCGGTCACGGACTAATCACCATCTGGCCATGTTCTGCTTACTGCGACCAGGCGAGGGAGCTGAGCTGTATAGTGCCTTCCACTTGAGGGCTTTGCCACAGCGAGCAGCGCTCTTTGGAAGGGTCGCCTAACAGGGGGCTCGTGTTCTGACCACTTGGCGACACCCGCGAGCGGGCAAAGCTTGTTAAGTAAAGTTGACCGGACCGGTGCCAGACTGACCAGGCGTGCTTGCCAGCAGATAGTACGCAAGGTATGCGGTGAAGCTTCCCAGTCTTTTGATGTAAGCTTGCGTAGGAGGTTGTTGAGCAAGCTGACCTTTATTTAAGTATACGGCCAGTGTATCTTGTACATCTGAGCCCTGTCCAGCGTGATACTCAAGTTTCGAGTCCCATATATGGCCTTATTTGGTTATACCTTTTTGAACTTATAAACTTATAAATTTGTATAACTTTTAGATTGGCATTGATTATTTTTGTCTCAGTTGTAGTTTCATTTTTAAACTAGTCAGTTCTCTACATAATGATTGATATATCCTTACATTTGTAAATAATTTTAAGAAGAAACAATTAAACCAAATTATCTGTGAACACAACCTCTTATTTAAATTACTATATCTTTGAACTTCATTAAGATGTAATGTTCCTGTACCCCTCGAACCTACTAATTATACAGTGGGAACACTACAGGGTGGTGGCAGTGTTCGATCGTCGCTCAACCTCACGTCGCGTGCAGGGTTCTCTGCGCCTGGTGGTTACGTAAGTGGAATACACAGGTCTGTGTCTTGTCCGGATTTGGCTGGAGGCAGTTGGCTTTATAGTTCTGACCTGGGTCCTCCTAGGCCTCCGCGAGGGTCTCTATTGTTTTTTAAAGGACCTGTTCTGCGCAGCCACAGCGAGGGCGTATGAGCGCTGCGTCTGTAGGAAGCCATTCTTTTGACGTCCCCAGCGGCTTCTTTCCGAATAAAGGTGCACTTGAAGATGGCGGTTGTTGAGTAGCAGAATCCAAACGAAACCAGTATCCCTTTTGACGTATGCAACATGGGCATTAGGAGCATGATATTGACTGTATCGTCACGCCACGCCCCGATTCCCATGCCAAGTTAAAAACCGACCTCAATTGGCTGCGTGAGCTAAAATACCTGGCACGTACACGACTTCCAGATGTAACCCAGCCTGTTCTGGATAAAGCTGGGGATCAGCAGTAGTCGTTAAAATAATTTGCAATAAACTTTTTTATAGGTGTAAGTGTACAGAGCAAAACTGTTATTAAGTATGAGTTAGCAAACAACAAACTATTCGAATATAACACATAGACTGCGGTAATCGCTTGACATCAGGTAGACCGCAATCTTGTTTTCCACCTTGGTTGTATAAAAAAGAAAAAACATACATAATACATACAAAGTAGTTATTTTATACATTTATCTAAATTTTAGACCTCCCTCCTTCTCTCCCTCTCCCTCTAAACTCTAAATGGAAATTCCTTGTTTATTTTAAAAACCTGTAGGAAATCGAACTGATTTAATTTTAAATGAAATTCATTCCAAGGCTTTAAGAAGGAGAACTGTCGCGGAGGCGAGAGACGTTCCATCATACCCGTTGTGAAATTTAAATTGAATTAAGGAGAATTGAATTGTTTAATATTTTTTACTCTTTTCTAAAATGTCACCATAAAAATATGTCAGAATTTTCTTAGCATACTACTCTAGACTTAAAGACAAATGCCCTCTTTTCCTCACCGTCGTTTCAGCTGGAAGACGTCGACTGCTGCACAAGGGCCTCCCTCATAGCTTACCACAACGGCTGGATCTGAGCTACGCTGCATCTTTTGATCCGTGGTCACCTCATTGCAAAAGTAAGTGATCATGTGGCATTAATGTTGATGTTATATCATTTCCACTCCAAAAGTTTAAACACCTCTGTCAAAGAAGTGGTGAAGACTTTTGGAGTATAATTACCTACGTCAACCTGTCTCACACCCGTCTGCAGTTAGATTGGTTTCGTCTCCTGACTTGTAATTGAAATACTCTATTTTAGGACAGGCTTATTTGTTTACTACGCGTTTCGATATAGGGACTATGGCCGTTGGGGCTCATAGATTTTATAATTTAAATGAATTTCTGCTCGTCTTATTGATCTATTTCGAGATAAAAGGGCTAGACCAACCTTTATGTAGGTTTTAGGGGTTTTTAGGATTGGTGTATAAAATTTCATTTAGAGTTAGATGTATATTTTGCGATGTATTAGCCTCAGTTGGAAATGTTGTGTTCCCCCACAAAATCTGGAACCAAGTGTCTTGAAAAAGAAAAAGAAAAAAGAGCGGTCCATATACATACGGTTTACAGTTTATTTACCTGTATACTGTCCTAGAATCAACCGTGTGTATCAATTCTCTTTTTCTTTATAAATGGACAGGTGCAAATTTTGCAATCGATTTTTATACCAATTTCCTATGATGGATGAGCTAGAGAGAGAAGCTGAAGCTTTAAATATAGCTTAGAAACATGACCTGAAAGCCTGAAAAGAATGCAATGAAGTAGTTTGCAAAAAATCATAATTTCAATTCTATTACGTGCGCAATTTTTTTAAATTTTTAAGAAAACCTTTTTAATATACCTACCACGTTTTTATAAATGGACTAAAAAGTTTGTTTATATTAGACAAGTCCATTTTATAGTGTATAGAGTTTATTTTATACCCATTAATAAATCTTTTATATATTGTCAGCCTAGTCTATCTAATAAATTTAACCGTTGTCAAATAAGGCGATAGTAAGATTTATTTGGGTTACATAGTAACTATTAACTTTGTGAATTACCTTCGAAAATATGTTGTAATAGTAATTTATTAGTAAAAGGTATATTTCCTGTGGTTATGGTCAGAAAATGCACTGTATTTTATTTTATTAAGACTAACTTTTTCGTACGGATTCGCCTGCATCCGTCCATCGTCGTGGGATTCCTACTCATTAAATAAGTAGGATCAACAATATTTTTGCTTAAAATCAAGTCACCTGTCTTGTAGGTGCTTTTGCGACGAAAAAGAAAAAGTGGAAACTGTAGATTGGGACAATTTTGTGTCTTTCAACGTGCTTTGAGTGCCTACCCTTTACTAAAAATCAGGTGAACTTTTAGTTGCTCCTTTTCTACATAAAGGTAATGCCTTGGGGGTTTTTTCCGTTCTGAATCCGTTGCGAAGTGAAGCAATAATAGACAAACATACTTTTGCATTAATCTATTATCTAAGTTTAAATTATAAAATGAACATATAAAAAATTAAGCCACTAAAATCATGTTTGGAGTTCCCGCTTTACTTGAAGAAAATCAAAAACACTAAACGTTCAAATTACTCACTTTATAGAGGATAGTTTGTATCAATCTCTCTATTGAAATCTCTTTGCACAATTTAGCTTTGTAGTTAAAACTGAATGTAGTCACTGAAAATTTGAAAACGTTTAATTCACAAAATCTAATTAGAAACGGAAATAAGTTATTTTCATTTTACTGCTGCAGGTTTTTTGAGAAGAAATGACATCACCATCGTCGTATTCTAAGCCTAAAGTCTGCTGTCTCCTAAGAATATTCCTATAACTGTTCGTGAGCTGCTTGCGCCCACTGGCTTCCAGCAGCTCTTACCAGGTAGTTTGTCTACCTGGTAGGAGGCATTTCTACGCTGCGTTTTTCGTTATGTGGTCGCCGCTGTAGAACAATTATTCCCAAGCGGTTTTTGGGTCTTTGAGCGACGTAACCTGTTCATTGCCACTTAAACTTACCTATTTAAACTATGTCGCTAACTTAACTCAAGTTCTTCAAGCGTAACATAAAAATAACAACACATAACAATAAACGCATCTAATGCCGAACAAACAGATATCTACAGGACTACCTGAAAATGGGAATGGCCATTAGCTGAATAAAAACAGCAGAGGAACCCGTAGGGTGACCAGCATTAGGAAATGCTTCCTCGTATGACGTGCAATGGCCAATAGTATACTAAGTATCGATTACGTGGCATGGATTTTAACTATGAATATTTTGTTAGGATAGCTACAATTTGAATTTACGAGATCCAGATATTGTGTAGTAGTTCCATGTTTTTACGGGTAACTTGAGGAGGAAACATAACAGTATGGGGTTCGCAAGAAGAGGGTTATCAGAATTTATAGGGGTCGGTAACATCCGAGTAGTATAATAGGCGCCACGTTTGGTGTTTATTGGTCTCTTACGCAGAGGGGCGAAGTGGCAGGACGAGGTATGGCGTCAGGGCATGCGCATGTGTGTGACTGTACAGCTGCGCAAACAGCCCGCTTCTACAGCTCGCCAAGACTCATTTTACGTGGCGCTTACTGTGCCTCCATTGTTACAAACGTCCACAGGCTTATAACAAGCGCTTCATAATATGAATGAGGCTGTAAGCTTCTCTGCCATCTTTGTGATATTATAACTCACACGTATGCATACAACGTTCACACTATTAGAGGATCATATCAGGGCAATTGATAAGCCTCCTGGTATAGGTTCTTTATCAAGATCTTGTTTCATTGTGTGTCCCCATTATCAGCCTCATACGTCCCCACTGTTAGGGCACGGCTTACCTTCATCGAGGGTGCTATGAGCCAGTATCCACACGCGGGCCCAGTGCGTATTGTGGACTTTGCATACATCTTTTTTTTTCGACGTGTGCAGGTTTTCTTACTATGTTTTCCTTCACCGAAAGCCAGTAGTGTGAATAATCTACGTACTCATTGGAACAGGCCAAGTTGGAACCTCCGCCACTCAGGACACAAGGTAAAATCGAAACCCCTGGGCCACCATCGACACTCAAAATCCTTGGGCCACTCCACTGGTACAATTGTGTATGTTAGTTATAAATTATTTTTGTAATATTTACCGAGAACGATTTTCCTAAACGAAAAATTTAACTAAGGGACAGCTTTGCTATAACTATATAAAAATGTGTAAATTATACTGTCTAAACAATCATGAATACCTAACAATTAAAAATAAAAATCGGCCAAGTGCAAGTCCGACTCGCGCATGGGTTCCGTACCATTATGTTTATCAGATTAATTGTATGGATCCCCCCCTGAATATTTGCTTTATTTGAATTTAATTTGTTACTTTTAAAGTAAATATAAAACTTAATATTCTGTGAATATTTTAAGCGTCTACCTATTGCCGTTATCAATATCAAAAACAATGGGCAAAAAAATCACGTTTGTTTTATGGGAGCCCCCTTAAATATTTATTTTATTCTATTTTTTAGTATTTGTTGTTACAGCGACAACAGAAATACATCTGTTGTGAAAATCTGGTGACAGACGCACGGACGGACGGACGGACAGCGGAGTCTTAGTAATAGGGTCCCGTTTTTTACCCTTTGAGTACGGAACCCTAAAAAAAAATTAAATAAAAATGTGACACGTGTGTATTTTTATTACATGGATCACGCGGAGAGGATAAAGTTTATTAGGAAATGTAAAAACGACCCTTGCATAAAACGAGCCTGTGGGAAGGTGATCATATTTAATAGTCCCGGACCGTATTACAATGGGAATGGGTCCCATAAATGAAATGTAGCCTTTTATGTAAAAACGTTACGTTTTTTCCTGGAGAATGATTATCATTGTGAAACGTGAAAAAACTCAGTATTTTTAGTGTGTGTGTGTAACTTTTTTTTTTAGTGTTCCTTAGCCTAATAGTGACAACTGAAACCCTCATACAATTTCGTCATGTCCATGCATGCCACAACCTTATGATTCCGCCATATTTGTATCGATTTTGAGGGAATTTTACAGTACCGTGTTACAGTGAAATTGTGACAATACATCCATCCATACATTGAACTGAGGATGAAATACATTTATGTATGGGTACCGTTGATCCTCAAAAAAACATTATGAATTTGCATCCGTTTGTGCCCTTTTTATTGCGCCGTCTTGCATTATTTCTTATAAACTTTTACAAAAAGGCGCATTTTGTAAACCACCATACAGATTTTTAAAATATAAAAATAAAAACAAATTAAAGCTCTCCATACATTGAACTAAGACATCAATTTTTTTTGTGATCGTATTAAATGTCCAACAACGAAATACACTTTTAACTAAAACTGTTTTGAATAAAAGCGATATAACTTTTATTAAATGAGTGTAGAATAGATACGCCCTTGGCCCTTTTTCAAGGCAGTTAGAAGTCTAAAGTTTTCACTTAAAATATAACTATACGGCTCTATGGCTCTGTGGGTAATGACCCGACTGTTGAATCTAGTGGCGTAGGTTAAATTTCCGCACAAGACAAACATTTGTTGTATGTGTTTGTCTTGAGACTCGGTATTTTATATGTATATACAAAAAAGTATATATATATATATAACTATATATATGTGTGTGTGTGTGTATTTAGATCCGTTGACTGGTATCCATAGCACAAGCATTGTTTAGTTTGGGCAATTTAAGTGTTCGTAGACTTTAAGTAAAAGGATCTTCTCAGACAGACCAACAAACTTTTTTTTAATCTGTTATAGTAAGCATTAACGAATTTCAGATTTTTTCCCATATTTGTGATTAGACCTTGCTTCGTCTAAAATTTTATGTTTCTAAGACAAAAAAGGCCGTATTTCGGCTGTATTTTTTTATTGCATTGAATTATAAGCTCGATTTTTAATACTACTTCAAAGGACCGTAAACCTAAATATTTGATATTAATATTTACTTGGTACCTTCACGCGTTTCTGAGAAATAGGTTTTTGAGAGACAGACAGACAGACGGACAAGAAAGTGATTGCTTAGTTTGGGACCAGACAGCGCTGTGCGTAATGTCCTAAAATTTTTTTTTTTTTTTTAATACTATAAACATAAGTTATCAATCATCAAATTAGTTCAAAGATTGACATTTAAAAGAACCTAATACAAACACATATATAACATAAATACCTTAAAATTTAAAATATATTTAATTAAAATAAATATATTAAAAGTAAAAATGAAAGACCTTGTTGCAAAAAACCTCTCTTTGCTGTAAGGAACTCAAAATAGTGCTACGTTGGCAATAATAAGACGGTCAAGTAGAAATTATGATGACAAATATATAGGTATAGACATGTTTTGTAACTCTTTGCCCAAATTTAAAACTTAAATTAAAAGTTTATTGTAATATATTAACTTATATGAACCAGTTTCGATGACCTTGCTCGCCGTACTGTTTTCATCGCCGTTACTCTTCTGAGTATCTCAGTTGGAGATGATACGGCAAGCGCAAAATATTTTTTTATTAAATATCATTAATGAAACTCTAGATCTAGATATAAAAGAAATACTTTTATAATAAATTAAAAAAAAACGCAAATGTAACATATATAACCAAAAATTTTTAAAAAACTTTTACACAAATGTTACATAAATATTTAACCCAAAATTAAAAAATACACAAATGTAACATGAAAAACCTTAAATTAAAAATACATATTTTACTTAAACAATCTTAAATTAAAAAATACATATCTATCCTAAACAATCTAAAAATAAAAACCCTATAAGAAATAGCCTAACTTAATAAAATATTGAACATTAATTGTCACATTTTAATACCACTACCCGAAATCGAAACGAGTCATTCTCACCATTACTACAGTCACAAAAATGGTTAACCTTCATATTAGGACCATTTAGTAAGTTAGTTTTAGTGTTGCGAAAAAGACATCGGAATAGTAGGTATCACTTTAAAAAAATCATAAAATCGTACATTTAAATATATGTAAAGGAAAATGGAAGCGTAAAATTTACCCGCTATAAACTTCCGCATTACAAACATGAACACAATCAGATCGCCCGTTTTATTAGCTTGTCTTGTTAGCTTTTATTAAGCTTCATATGAGTATTGCTTCAGGTTATAACTTTTTTGTTGATTTACATTTACTTCCCTTTGTCTTAATTTCCTTATTTACTTTCTTAAAGTTGAACATAAGTCGGTTAACATTTGAAATGGAGACAAAACAGTAAAACGCCGTATGATTAATTAAATGTTTATTTATTACAGCTGACTCGGCGAACATCATTTCATCTATATACATCTAAAATAATGTACCTTACAAATAGTGAATCAATTTTTAAATAGGTACAGTGTTTCCCTAAATTACCCTTCACATATAAAAAAGCTTAGAAAATAGGTTATTTTCTTATTATATCAGAAAGCATAAATTAACGTATACACAAGGTTACGTATTGATAAGTCACTAGGAGTTTTATGTGACGTTCCTATACACAAGTTAAATAACGAATAAACCTTAACCCAAAAAGAAATATTTTGATTGAACGAGTGAAAGTAGCTCGTCAATTTATCCTCACTGCTCTTGCCTGCTACATCATCAAACTCTCATCAACTTATTTATCAAAACTATTCCAATAAAGCCAAATACCACCTCTGCTGTAAATTGGTAAGTATTTGGATATCCTGCAGATTCCAGGCGATGCTGGAGCATCAGGTCAAGGTAACCACGTTCTTGAAATAGCGTTGAAGTAACAGGATACCCAATTTCTAATCGATCAAACCTGCGGAAGTTGCTAATAGTCGTGCATCAACTATAAATCGCCATGATCTTCAAATTTCTGAACTGATTTTCTTGAATCTTAGCTAAAACATAATGGATTAAGTCATCTTCCAAACCAAAAAGACTGAATCAAAATCAGTTTACCCTTTTGGGCGCTATTATGCTATAGATAGCTGTATACCTTTCTGTTTTTGTTTACACAATGTCATATACATAACTATTAGATATATTTGTTATATACTTACTTAGTAAATTATATCATAAAGACGCCTTGAATCTTAATTTTTTTAGTATGAGATTTAACATTTTTACTGTTTTGTAGTCACATTTGTTTAAGTTTTTTCTACAACTTAGATTTAATGCACTAGATAATAAGCAATTATAATTATTTAATTAAATTTCATTGCAATAAAATCCAATACACGCTTTAAAAATTTGCCCAAGTGTTGAAACAAGGGTTACTTCCCGATTTTGTTCTGCATTCAATAAAATAAATGAAAATCGCTCATTAAGATAATGCACTAGACAAAATCAAGTTTTATTACATAATTTTTTTTCAATCCTTTAGGGGCTATAGTTCAGCCACAAAATTTGAATAAAAATGGCGTAATTACGCAGTCTAGCCTATACCGACAGGTGCGTTATTAACATTATCACATGCGTTATTGTGATAATACGTTTTGCGTCCTTTACACACATATGAGTTTTTCAGATGGCCGGGAAAGTCAGAATGATCCTGGGTTGAGCCTTCTGTACCGAATACAGTAATTTAAATAAAAATAATTCGAAGTCAATAACGAGGCTAGCAACACCGGTGCCTGTGGTCTACTGTCAGCGTTATTAAAAGAGCTATCGACGCGCGACACGTGCGTCAGAAAACATCCAGAAAACCTACACCGCAGAGCCAAAGTACCTAAATGTTAAATCAAACACTACGTGATCCGTGTATTGTCCTAAGATTATAATGACATGACACAATATCTTTGGCAAAAACTCACGTAGAATCGATTAAACGTTAAATCAAATATAATCTCACAATCGAATGTAATGATTTGCTGATAATAATAAACGTGAGGTACATTTTCACTGCAAAAGCAAGGTCGCTTATTTTGAAAAGTCTCGAGCACTCTAGACTCGGAAAAAGTGTGTATGAATTGGTCTTACATCTCGTGACTCGTAAAAGTACTTGCAAACTTTTGAATTTCGAATTCACAAGCCTGGCTTACTGTTCACAATAAGCTCCCTAATGAAGTTTCACATTAGCAGCAAAGCTTAGAAAATATCTTTATTGATTTTCAAAACGTGTCAAACTGTAAAGTGAAACTTTCAAGCAAACATGGAAAAAAACAATTCAACCATTTGTACCTAGCTAATTTTTGCACAGCTAATCATATCGTCGAGTAGCCATTCAAGGTGGTACAAATCGTTTTACAAAAAAAAATTAACTTCCTTGCGGCGGCGGTATGATAGCCATTTGGAACTGTCCGAAAAGTATGGCATGGTGTCGTAAATGGCTACTCGACGATGATTAGCTGTGCAAAAATTAGCTTGGTACAAATGGTTGAATTGTTTTTTTTTTAAATTAATGTGTTCGCGTCGGAATGGCAGGCTGTAAGTCACACCGGAGAAGTATAGCATTACGCTACCGCCTACTTTTTTTATGGACTATCGGAAAATACAAGGATTTTTGTGGAACAAATAGGTCGAGACTCGTAATTTATCCGACACGTTCGACTAACGCCCACGCGATTGGGCCGCCAGTACCAGCACTATGACCAACATTTTTCTTTACGTCAATACGTAGTTAGACCCCTGAAGAACCGCCATACTGGTAAAAATGACCCAATATTTTGTGTCACTGTCTCCCTGTCTATAATATTATAAATGCGAAAGTTTGAATGGATGAATGTTTGTTACTAAATCACGCCAGAATGGTTGAACGGATCTAGATGTAATTTGGCACAGAGATAGATTATAGTCTGTAACAGCATATAAGATACTTAGAGCGCGGCGTTTAACTTCAATACAGGCATCGGTCACAAAATTTTATCGCAAAATCATAGAGTATTATAATTATGCCAATGCAAAATGCAGTGCGCACGACTACCGCCGCTGTTTGGTAGACGACACCCGCTCCCACACCGCACCGCCTCTCCGACGTGGTATAACCGTTTGGTGCGAGTTTATTTACTCTATCCACCTCTAGATACTTTGCTGTAACTGAGTACCCTCTTGAGCTGAAATATAGCACAGAGATAGTTGAAGAGACGCAGAACAATGTGACTGCTTTTTATCCCGTAAAATGCAAAAGTTTAATTAATAGCTATAACCGAACACAACTTGAATGAACTATAGCTACAGTTTTAGCTTACTATAGTAAACTTTTTCAGTATAATCAAGGAGTTGGCGTAGTAATCCCACGCTGATAATCACATTTAGGGCGGACGGAGGAGCTGGCAAAATCAATGGTACAATATTATTATTTAATATTATTATATTGACCATATTTAATAAACATATAATCTATATCTTCAGAACTTCATACTCATTAACTTCATTGCTGTCACCAGGGATTGCAATACAGTAAAAACTGTCGTATATCCCGCATTATGTGTTTTTATATTCCAATTAATATTATATAAGCTAATAATTGTTATTTCTTTAGTAAAATTTCATTTATTGATTTGAATAAACGAATTGTCAAACAGAGTATTTTTCATATTAAAACCAGGAAAAGCTAATAACTCAGTAAAAGCAATCCCAAAAATATTAACCCTTTTAAAGGTAATTCATTCAGTATTCAGTTTTTGTATTTATGAAAAGGTTAAAAAAGCTTTCCCAAAAATATATTACACCTGCAGCGACAAATTATTACATGGAATAAATAACATTTACCTTATTTTTTTATTACTCAATACCTGAGCCTAAAGCCTAATTTTTTTTTTTAATAAACCATAAACTAAAACTACAAGAAATCTGAAAAACTTGAGAAAATTGAGAAAGAAAGAAAATGATATTAAAACAGGTCTGTTATTGTTGCAGGTAACTGTTTAACCTAGGTTTTCCTGCTGGATGAGACCCGAAACTACATGACGAATGAACTCTTAGGTACATCTATTGGAATTGTGAAATGGATTGTTGACACACTTGAGTCTTGCTACGTGATTTTTCCGAATGGAATTCTGTACGAAGCATTCCTTAATGACAATATTCCTTTTGCCAATATCAATTTCATGATGGCAGTCTAGCCTTTCACTAGTTGTGCTGTTGGTTTCAGAGGGATTGGATCTGAATTTAGCGGCACCTATGAATTGCTTTCAACCGTCCATCATAGCAATAATAATAGCTTGACTCTCACAAGGCAAAAATTCAATTTTAATGTAATATACATTGATCCATGGAAAACTTAGGCTTAAAAGAAAATGGCTTAACACGTTAAACGCCATGGGGGTCACCGGTGACCTCATCTGGTTTACTTTATTGCGCCTCAAGTGAGAGGCATCTTCTAAATGTTTTTAGGGGCGCCGGTCACGCGTATCGTTTATTTCATGTATGCGAATAACCGGCGTGGTGCTCCAGAGTAATCCTTTTCAAGGGGCTACTTAGAAAATTTTAGGAAATATTTACAAACTCCTCAGGATTTGTAGTAAAAGTAAGAAAACGACTAATTTCTTGATAAATGTCTTTTAGTTACATTTAAACTTAAAATTATTATAACGCACAAAAAATATAAAACAAACATAAATGAACCTCCTTTTAAAAAAAAAAATTTACATGTTTCAGAAATACAAAATATCAGTAAATGCTACGAAAAAAGCCATTAAAACAAAACTGCAATCAGAAAACTTAAATCAACTGACTTAAAATTACAACAACACATACCGATGAAATTTATTAAAACAAGTTAAACAGATGTGGACAACGAGCACAAAAAGTATTGACCTTTTTAGCTATTTTTTCGGTTGTTTTCGACCAAATTGTTTTACCATATCTTTGTAACACTGTACACAAAATCCTCTAGTATTTCTTACTTTCCCGGATTTATTTTGCAACTCGTGCTTCAATCTTTTGGGTCTTGAAACCGTTACTGCTGACTCGTTCTGTTGAGAATCTGACGAACTTGTCAGATACTCTACTAGAGATTTCCAAAACTCAACGATGGAAATTTTTGTGTTCCTAGTTTCGGTAAACATAACCCATGCATTAACTATACCAGTATTCAACAAAATCTCAATACCAAGTTTCCGGTACCTTTAACAGTTTTGCGCAAGGGAGATGAATACGACGACATTTGGTCGCTCTTATCGACAGATCCTTTTGACTTATGATAATCTAAAATCATTTTCGGTTTAGTAACCTGTTTGCCCTTTTTAGTGATTGTTAACATTCTTTCAGAATGTTTAGTAGATAGCATCATCACAACCCGCTTATCTTTCTATTTTAAAATTGTTATGCCGTCCTCGTTTCCATCTCCATGAAGTCTCCTTTTGGAAGTTTGGCTTCTATTAAACTCTTAGGTAAACCTGATCAGTTTTTCCTAATGGTCCCAATCAAGTGCGTTTGAAGTTCCAGTAAATTGTACGCCAACTCTTAGCTTGTGTACCAATTATCAGTTGCCAAAGTGTGCCCTTTGTTTAATATTTGGACATTACCACTTTCGTAGGCGTGGTGTTTACTGTGTCGATATTTTTACCGCAATACAATGAAAATTTGCAGGTGTAGCCCGGGATAGTGCACAGTTTAAACAGCTTTTAACCATATTTATGGCGTTTACTTTTATTATATTGTCTAAAAACAAAACGGCCTCGGAATGGAACCTGACTTTCGTCTACACAAATGTCTTCTTTTGGTGAATAATATTTTTGAAATGTATAATATTGACCATATCTATAATCGGCCTTATCTAAAAGATTCGATCAGATTTATTTGCTGTTTCATTGTTACTAAAATGAGGTACTGTAGAATTATTTCAAATCTATTTCTGCTCATTTTGGTAGACGGGAATGTCTGCCCTAAGATTTTATCATTGCTCCAGTAATAATTTTGCTTTGGAAGTCTTACAAGACCCATGTATAGGATAAGTCCAAAGAAACGTTTAATTTCATGTCTGTCTGTGGTTTCCAAGCATGAGATCTTGATGAAGGTTTTACATTTCTCGATTCGCAGGATTGTAAGGCAAATAAGTTGGTCTGTTTTACAATCATATAAAAGACTATTAAATGCTCCCGGATCTGCGTCTTTTAATAGAGTAGAAATTTCTTTGTTTATACCTGAAGTTTCCGTAAAAGATGGTTGTTGACGCCTAGGGCGTGACCATTTCTTTGACACACGGTCTGAGGCGGTAATATTGGTTGTCACATAATTTCGAATCAAATCAGACTCACTCTCACTGTGCTTGTGCTGCTTCGGATGATTAATCGTCTCCGTTTTTTTGGAATGTGCAACTGTTCTTCGTTTGAATCCGACGACTGTAGATCTGATTGATTATCATGTTTATCCTGCTGAAAGATGCTAGTCTCGAGTAATGTTATTGCCCGCAAATCTTCCATGTCCACCTGTATTTCTTCGAAATTTGAACTGTTGAACATTTTCATTTTCGAGTTTATATTGTAATATTCACTACACACAATATCACATTAATTATGTACTTCACGCGAATTATTACACCGACAGTAGTGCACAGACGACCTAGCTTCACGAGTGCTAGCGCAGTACTGAGAGGGCGGGTGGGCGACGCGGTGACCGGCGTGGCGTCTTCGTAACGGAAAATGATTTTATTACTTTAAAGTGCCATGGGGGGCACCGGTGACCTCAAGTGGTTTTTTTATTTTATTTACGGAACCCTACGGCAGATTCTTATAATAAACAGTAAACGTACATATCTTGATAAAATAAATCAATATCAAGATTTTTTTTTAAAAAAAACACTTTTCTATGATGGCGTTTAAACGTGTTAAAAGAAATTGCCTTTTTTTTTTTTTAATTGTAAAAGTCAATATATATTTAATAAGGGTTTTTATATTTATGTTTAGTTTTATTACCTTTTTTCATTACATAAAAGTGGCTTTTTATAGCAAACAATACAAAACAGCTAAATTAGGTAATAAATAGATTTATACTTCATTTAGTCATGTATTTTTAGGGTTTCGTATCTTAACTTGTGTTCGTAAATTGAGTCAACTAACTTTTTTACCGACTCAAGGTTGTCCCCGACATATTTTAGTAAAAACTGACAAAACATTACTTTAATTTACTAAACATATTTTAGATCACAAAGTTATATAATTAATATCTTTCTGTTCCTAAACTTTCGTAATTCATTAATTTCTTTCAAATTTTCCAGTAACTTAGTATACAAACATAATTCCGTTTCTAAAAATCCTTTGCCCTCTATTATAGACTTGGCACTAAAACATTACAAAAAGAAACTTTAAGAGAATTATACAAACCACTGAGTTTTCTATTCATTCTGTACACTTAGAAATTGCTTTAACCTACAGTAATTGTCTAAGTCGGCGGTAGTGACTGCTTTTCCTGTAACATTACCACCTGGTCTCAACGAGTGTATTAACCATGACCTTCGGCTTCCCCGTGTTCATCTTCAAATCCCCTCGTCTGAAAGAACAATTGATACTGTTCAGCATTTTTTTGGAATTATGCAGCGATTCCGCCATCACTAGGATGTCATCCACAAATCGAAGGTGGGCGATGAGCTTGCTGTTTACAGAGATACCATAACTTTTCGAGTCCAATATATTTAAAACATGCTCTGTGCTCAAGTAAATAGTTTCAAGAATATCACTTCACCCTGCCGTTTCTTTTTTATGCTACAAGATGAGTATTGTTTGCTGATCCTGTAGTAAAACGGTCATTGTAGGAGACGGTCATAAAGAAATCTCAACATCTCGATAAGTATATCGCCAATCGACTTTGATCTTTTTAGCAATCATAGTTAAAAATATAGTTAGTTAGTGTTAAAAAAAATTTGGTTCAATGCCAGTCAGAAGTAAATCTGCAGGCAGAGTTAATATATCAAATACCGCCATATCAAACTAAAATAAGAAGTTCAACAAAAGAATACATTTGATATTGTACCTACCATCTAAAAATTTTATGACGACGACATATTTTTAAACCTTTTAATAATATCTCTATAGTAATCTTGTTTAATGATGTTCTCCCTACGAGATTGCACACGGATAATTACTGAAATGGATATTGCAATCGATTTTATAGTCTGAACGTAGGACTCAGCGAAGCTTTTCTAAAAGCTTATCTCGTTATAGTGATTGTTTTAATTCTAAAATGGAAATCCTTTTTTCCATGCACACCTCGAATACTTAGATACAAATAACTTATTAAGTGAATTTTACAAGATAAAGGTATAGTATAAAGTACTTTAAAATGTTCTTGGGATGGTTCATGAATTAATTTATATAAAAATCTAAAAACATTTTAGTAATGAAAATTAGTTTATTCAAACTGCTGAGACCGTTGGTTTTACGTGCGTGTACTTTCGATGCTTGCCGTGACCAGGAGAAGATTCATTGTACAGCAATACTAAGCAAACATTAGTGTGTATGGAGGTAACTTGGAGAGAAATAAGGATTTAAACCGTGGTATACATTTAGGAAAATACTATCAGCAGTTATTCGTACTTACCAGACCTTGTACGCGAAAACACATAAACCTTTAGGTTCTTGACGTCATAGTAATTTACTTAAGCACTGTATTAGAGATCAAATAGCCTTTTATATGTGTACAAAATCTACGCTTTTTGTATTTCTTTTATTCAATCAATTTTAACTTTTCTTAAAACAATAGTCGATTCAAGCAAACCATCGTCTGTTCCTACCTCCCGTATCTACAGTTAAGCTATTCTTTAATAACTATTATATTAATTATTGTTTATTTAAAGAATATTTGTTTGGTTTTTTGATGAAATGGAATGTTTCTAGTTGCAAAAACACAGTCCAATATGTTTACCACTAAATGGTAAAGGTTAAAGCTTTTAATGGTTTTCTTTTATGTTTTCAAATATTTTTGCAAAAGTTAAGATGACACGCAACGAGGGTCATACTTTGACACAGACTTTGTCAAATCACATTTCATTTCTGTAATCTTATTTAAGTGATGTTTCTTTTTTAGATATAAAATAAAAAAACTGTCAAGTGTGGATTGGATTCGTACACTAATGGTTTTGTACCACCTTGCAATGCTAAGTTTTTTGTAACAAACATTTAATGCCTTAAAAATAGTCAACATTCACACCTTTTGCAAAATTGTTGGCGCATGAAAATATTTTTTATACGAAATTATTTATGTTTAACTATTTGTAATTATTTGTTGCTTTACTTAACTCATATTTTATACCCGTATATAGTCAATCGACTTTCACACTATGGCGTTTGGTTATCACCATACTGAATTTTGATTTCTGTTATATCTTTAGTGACATTCGCAAGATTAAGATGAATCGACGTAAGAATAATCAAAGTCAGTCCATGTGTTCGGTCTTTAGAGCGACACAAATGAACAAACATACAAACATACATATATACATTTCCCATTCTCTGCCTTCTAGTAGCGATCTTCAACGCTGCTATCGAAAATTGCACCTTTCCTTCTCAATGGAAAGATGAAATTGTGCAGCGGTGCGGCTTCCGCACCAAACACTCTTGCGTCCACCAAGTCCTCCGTATCACGGAACATATTCTCACTGGCTTCCAACCAGTATTAGGTAAGCCCCGGCACACAGGCGCTGTCTTCTTCGATGTAGCGAAAGCCTGTGACAAAGTCACCTGGCACAACTGTTTAATTTATAAACTGTACAACTTTCAGTTGCCAGACCGTCTCGTGCTAATCATCCGAGGCTACTTGTAGAATCGTAGCTTTCGCTATAAAGTTGAAGGCACTCTCTCTTCCCCCCGTCCCATAGAAGCAGGAGTCCCGTAAGGGTCCGTGCTCGCCCCTATATTGTACCTTCTGTACACCAACGACATCCCCAAAATGATAGGTACCCAATTAGCCCTCTTTGCGACAATACCGCTATTTATACCACCGATAGGCAAGTGAGTCGAATAACTAAGAGACTCCAACCCGCTATCACCGCCCTATGCGCATGGTTTCGGAAATGGAGAATCGAACTGAATCTCAACAAAAGCTCTGCCGTTCTTTTTACCTCAGGCCGCCCTCCCCTGTCACTTTTCGGTCGTGCCATTCCCTGGCAAAACAAGACCAAATATCTCGGTGTGACCCTGGCTAGGCTTTGAACTTCCGCGATCACACCAAAATAGTTGGAGACCGAGCCGCATTTGTCCTCGGTCGTCTTTATGCCATGATAGGCAAGTTTTTTTTTTGTTTTAAGTCACCGCCAGGAGGGGAGTTCCCCGTTACGCGGGTGCGGTTGCGATTGAGTGGGGGCGAAAAGCGCCCCGGCACTCTTTGATACCTCGTGTATCCGTTTGGGCGCCGACGAACCCGGGGACGTCGGCGTCGTGTTTAGAGGGAGGCCCTATTGGGGGAGGTCGTTGAGACTAATCTCGCTATCCGGATAGCAAGATCGTCATCTGGGGCCGTTAGTACGTAGCCGCCTAACTATAGTTTTACGACCATGCCGAGGTCGATCGGGGGGATGGAGGGGCAAGTACAGTAAGATGTCGCTAAGAAATAAGTTGAATCTTTGCACAACTTGTATCCGCCCCATTCTAGTGTGCTAGCGTCGTTTAGGCGTTGTCTAAACGCAATCTCTATAAACTTCAGACCCTCCAAAACAGCTTTCACAGGACGGCCTCCGGAGCCTCCTGGTACGTCCGCAATGTGGACCTACACAGGGACTTCGAGCTCACTACGATTCCCCAATATTTCAAAGACCAGGCAGTCCGCTTTTTACTGTGTACACAAAATCACCCGAATCGACTAATTGTGCAATCCACAAAGTATCATCCCCCCGACCGACCTGGGCATGGTTGTAAAACTATAGTTAGGCGGCCTCGGCCCCAAATGACGATCTCGCTGTCCGGATAGCGAGAATAGTCTCTAAGAATAGGCTCGTTCAGAGTCTCGCCCCAAAAAGCCCGATGAAGCAGTAATGGCTGCAACAGCCAACTGCATTGTCAGTTCAGAACAAAAAACATACTTAGTCAGATAAACACATTACCCATCTATTGCATCGCGCAGTCGAGTAAAAGGAATATGCAAATAACTATTTATCAACATTGACATTTGTTGCAAAGATAAATCAGTGTTATCTCTATAAACTTTCATTGACATTCTGGTTAAATCACAAAAGCTTTCAACTTGCATTATTCAGGTTACTGTAAGCTGTCGTAACCTCGTTGAAATTCATGTCGTAGGATCACGTGACATAAGGTAATGTTTAACAGAACTTTAGTAAAACTAGCTGGTTCCCCGCGGAGTAACTCGTGCGATCTAACTTATCCCGTCATATCTACCATATCAACTTTTTTCTCGTATTGAACCTTATTAGGGGATGATTTTCCAAAAATGCTGGAATACCTTATTTTTTATTTACAACTTAAAGTCTATATACCAATTTTCATGGTTTTATTTACAAAAATAACCAGATTTCCACCCAAAGTTTAATAACCTTTTTTAAACTCTTGGCGATGGTTTTCCTAAAGCGGTGATACACGTCACTCTTAATTTTAAACCAAAAGGCCAAATACTAGTTTAGGGGTTCCTAAGTCAATGAAACGAGGTATAAAAGTCAGTGCGGGACAAATTAAATGTTCTCCAGTACAAATTCAAATCCTATATTTAAATATGTACCGAAGTTTTAAAGACAGCTCCGAGCTAAAAGTGATTTTCTATAACGTGAGTATGTGTTCATCATGATTCAAGTCAGACGCCTAAACTAATTAACATCTACAACTAGGTATAACGTTAACAATGTTACACTAATTGCCTTAATGTTAATTTAACGCAAGAAAGCACTCACGGATAATTTTGTTAAATAATTTTCCAGTGTGTATAACATATTGCTTAAACATAGTAGATATATACATATCGTAGGTATGGTACATTATTATGGTTTTGGTATTGTTTATTTTTGACGGTGCAAAGATGGCATACGGACGGATGGACGGACATGGTGGCAGCTGATATTGATAAAGTTTTTATTTTGAAAAAGGGAGCAATACCGTATTTAAATAATTTAAAAAAAATGCATTTATTATCTAAAATAGGCACCTGCACAGTGTCAATACAAGGAATAAGGATAAATTAGTATTTTCAAAATGTCGTCTTATTACAAATTTGATGAATACATTTTTGCGAGGAATATGTATAATTCTCTTTTTAAAACACTATTTATTACTAGAATTTGCCAGCGGCTCCGCCCGCCCTTAATTCGGTTATCGGCGTGGGACTCCTTTATTTAATCACAGTAACAATACTGTGTTTTACTCCCTAATTACACAAATGAAGTTTGCTATATCAAGCTGTAGCTATAGCTATAGTTCGTTTAAGCTCGGTTATAGTTATTCCCGCGGGAATTTTTGAATTTTTCGGGATAAAAAGTAGCCTATGTGTTATTCCAGGACCTAATCTATAGGTGTGCCAAGTTTCAACCCGATCCGTCCAGTCTTACAAACTTTCACATTTATAATATTAACTAGACTTTTCCATCGGCTCCGCCCGCCCTTAATTCGGTTATTGGCGTGGAACTCCTTAACTAAACTCCAATTAATTAATTAATTAGTTCTACCAATGAATTGCTATAGCATGCTATAGGTGCAGCAATAGTTCGTTTAACTCTGTTATAGTTATTCCCGCAGGAAGTATTGAATTTTCAGGGATAAAAAGTAGCCTATATGCTATTCCAGGACCTAACCTATATGTATTCCAAGTTTTATCCCGATCCGTTCAGTGGTTGAAGCGTGATTGAGTAACAAACATCCATCCAGGCATACAAACTTTCACATTTATAATATTAGTAGGATAGGATTTTATAACGTAGCGTAAGATTAATTATTAGCGTATGATTGTTTTATTTTTAATATGAAATTTAAAAAGATATAAAAGATTAACAACGGAGTTTCTTGCCGGCTCTTCTCGGTCATTCCGAACCTGTGATAAAGTCTATGAAATCAATAATTAAGCAAATGGTTAAATTCTTAATCAATATAAACATATGTGTCAAAATTTAAAAGTTTAGAGAATTGATATAATCTTATTTTCTTTGGCTAATATCCTGTAGACTCATCGTGAAAACTAGCCGATTGGTTTTGTTTGTAAAAATATAACAAAATAAACAAAGGATATCTGTGGAAATACATTTATAAATTATGAGCTCTTGTGTTGAGTGTTTCAAAACAAATTAAGTTTATCAAAGAAAAAACTTACCAGCTTTCTTTTGTTTTTTTTTCAAATAATGCTTAACAAAGTTAAGTAGACACGAGATGAGGGTCACACCTAAGGGACAGGCAATGTCAAAATATATATCTTTTGAGAATTATTACCATTTAGACGAAGCGCACACAGCAGAAAGCATGGCGGCGGAATGTCGCTACGGAGGCGAGGGATTAGAGAATAAATATTATACGAACTCAAACTAAATATCAAAACTCCAAATCAAATAATTTTGTTTAAAAATGGGTGACGTGTTACGGTCATTCGGCTGACTTGAGATTACGCAGGTTTGAAACTTCAAAACTATCTTTGCCTTCAGCCAAAGGCATCAACTAATGGAACAGTGTTTTCGACGTGAATGCAACCATGTACAACAATATAGGCCTCTCTTTTGTTTTTAATGTTCGCAGTCACGTAATGGACTCTTCGCCTCCACAGCGACTCCACCGCGTCGCTTATATTGTGGTCAGTAATCTTTACCTTCTGTAATATTTTATTTTAAACGACCGCAATATACACAGTTAAGCAACGCAACGTCAGCGCCGTTTCTTTCGTGCGATGATTTTTAGGAAAAACTTACAAAATTCCTAAGTCAGTCGCATTATATCCAACATTTTGAGTCATGATTAAAGCGCTTTACACAGTGTAATGAAAAAAAATTTAAATTTTATTAACTTGTGTAATTATTTAAGGAAATGTATGCCGTGTAATGTCGCCTGCTAGTCTTAAGCTCAACGATGCTCATAATCTCTCTCTCTCTCTCTTTCTCTGTACTATAATTTGCATACAATTGACCTGATTTTGGCATATCACTGTAGGAACAGAGAAATCCAAAAAAAACTTTCATCCCGATCTAGAGTTTCCACAGGAATAGATTATTCCGCAGGTTAGGAAAAAGTTGATTTTTAGCTAGGTTCAGAATCACCTGATAAGTACATCAATGATTTCTTCGCAATTGTCGAATTATGCGTGGTAAATCCTAGTTTACAATATTTATAATCGATTGCGAGTCGGATGTAGGGCACTGGCAAGGCTCATTATGATGCACGCTGCTTGTACCATAACCCATCAATGACAATCTAAATCCAACAAACCTTCTTCAATTTAACACTCAACCAAAATAAACAAATTACAAGTGATTTGTAATACAAGAAGTTCCAGTACGATTCCGGTATACGAAACTTTAAACGGTCATGTTATCTTGCCGTAAACTCTGTGCATGTACTTTACGGCTAATAAGGTGACGCCACTATACTGCAAAACTGGTTCCTTAGGAGGGTACCTAAATTTAAATTATTTTGTGCAAAGGTTTCTCCGGATCCGCTGAGCATATCCGACTGTCTCTGTGAACTAAAATTTTATGACTGTGTACTTCGGGATATGGTTCAAACCCTGAAAAACGTAAAATCACGAAAATTTACTTTTGTTCGATAACTGACCCCTTTCCACAGTTATTTTATACCACTAAGGTATCAAACAAGCTAACAGTTTGCCTGATGGTAAACGGTCACTGTAGCCTATGGACGCTTGCAACACAGGGATATCACTTGCGGGTTGCCGACCCTTTTAAAAATCTAATAACTTGAAGACCACATACAGTAGTCCTTAGAAAAACCCTTGGTAGGGAGCTTATTCTACAATTTAAGCGTTCGCGGGAGGAAGTTTCTCTGAAACCGCACTGTACGCGATCATTTCGGTTCTAAGGTGTTAGAATTGTTTTAAACTGTATTTGTCTGTGGCACCGTAGCTCTGTAACGGGTGAACCGATTTGGATGCGGTTTTATTTACTGTGTCGGGGGTATTTTTAAATTTTAGATTTAATTTTCATAAAGTTTTGGCAAAGAAATATTTAAGGTTAAAGAGTAAAACAATGATGTATAATAAACTATTAATGAATTTTATGTATTTTAATTAAAATCTCAGTGATTTCAGTTATAGCTGCATCTACTAAAGCATGCTCAGTTACATATCGCGTCATGCTCGTTCTTAATGAAGTTTTCTGTTACTCAGTACTGCCTCATAACTGAAAGAGATACAGTGTCGCAAATAATATTTGTAGAACATTAAATACAAATTAAGTTCTAATCTCAGAAATTAAATAACATTCGTATGTGCAATTCCGACTATCTTCTTATAGTTAAAGGTTTAGTCAATGTATATATTAATCTGTCGTTGATCCTTTATTTCTACTATTACTTTAAAACCAACGATTCGCCTTAGTCACGCATCACTACAGTAGATGACAATAAAAATAAATAAAGAAATAAAAAAACCAGTCCGCAAAAACTAAAAAAAGTAAACAAGTGCCCCTAAAACATACCAAATATTAAACTAAAAGCAGGTGGAACTCATTTAAATGCAAGTACAAATAGTAGTACAGATTAAAATGCAAGTACAAATAGTAGTACAGATTAAAATGCAAGTACAAATAGTAGTACAGATTTAAATGCAAGCACAAATAGTAGTACAGATTTAAATGCAAGTACAAATAGTAGTACAGATTTAAATGCAAGCACAAATAGTAGTACAGATTTAAATGCAAGCACAAATAGTGGTACAGATTTAAATGCAAGTACAAATAGTAGTACAGATTAAAATGCAAGTACAAATAGTAGTACAGATTTAAATGCAAGTACAAATAGTAGTACAGATTGCTCAAAATATAGTAGTTACCTTAAAATGAGTTTCGACTGCTTAAAGTTGAATATTTGCTATATATTTAAATATTTATTTTTATTTGCAGTTTTTTAGTGTTGCTTATTTCCAATTTTTTTTTACTCGCACTTAACTATTTTACTGTAATTGTCTTATATTTTCGTACTCGCCTTTTAAAGCCCTTTATTTTGATACCGAACTCGAGGGTCTTGAGAAAAAAAATTTTTAACCCGCATAAAATCCGGCATTTTGATTTTTTAGAAATCTTAATATATGCAGTGTTACTTACACAATCACGACTAAAAAATAACACCTCGCATGTCAAAATCCGTTCAGGCTGTAGGGCGTGCCAAAGAAATGGACATACATACATACGCTAGAAAAACATTACCCTCCTTTACTCCGGCAGTCCGGTACAAATAGACTGATTCCAAAATTATGAAGTGGTTATCCTTTTATTGTCGTTCACTGGTATCCCTACAGTACCCAGCCACAAGCAACCCTCTTCTGGGAGTTCAAACCGAGATGTTTTACATTCATACACACATACAATAAGTTATAAACTTGTATGCCAAAAATAATTCCATGGACCTTAATAGAATGGTAATAAAGATCTCCAAAACTTCCTTTATGCTTCATTTATAGCTTTAGAATATATTAACGTATACAAGAGATATTTTAATTATGACAGCACGGTTAACATGTCAGAGCAAGCGTTAAACATACATTATTCTATGCGCCAACACCTCACTCCACTTCCACAGCGACCACAGGAAGGTTACCGGTACTTAGTATGCTAACTTGAAAGGCATCGCATCTCCATTAAAATTTATCCCTATGGTCACGTGATGTAAGCTGGCGCTTAACCTAACTTGCATACAATTTATGAGGGTTTCCAGACGTTAGGTATTTCACTAATGTTTAAAATGTATCTTTGGAACCGCATTTATTGTGCGAAAATAATAATTTTACGAAACTATGTCCGCTTGAATGATTCAAACAGCCTAGATTGTTTATGTGAGTAGGTAATTACATTACATATTTTTTAGGGTTTTGTATCCAAAGGGTAAAAAACGGTCCATCCGTCCGTCTGTCACCGGGCTGTATCTCATGACAGTAGATACTTGTAATTTTCAGAATATGTATTTCTGTTGCTTTTTTTTTATTCCATTTAGGTGCCAAACAACTTTTTTTTTTCTTGGTTAAGGATTATCCCACAGCGATAATCGAATGCAAAGCCGCAGACTTTTTTTTCATAATGGTGTAATTTGAATGATAATGCAATATAATGATGACATAAGACATAATGGAGTCAGAAGGTGGCCTCAGAAACTCTGTAACGAAACAACGCTTCCCCATCAAGTTTGGGCTTGACGTGACCAGTACTCTGGTTTTATAGAACAAACAATGACGTGCGCTGGAATCTTCCATTCCGGACCCAAGGCACTCCTGGAGGACACCCCTGGGTGTGCCAAGGGAACTTGAATTTAGACCCGTGGCACCCGCAGGTCCTCAAATCCATACATCGATGTACCAGTGGTATCACGGCTTTTATTTACTAGTTCCCATGAATCCGCCAATCGAATAGTGATGAGACATCTTCTTGCAAATCCTTTCCGTAAATAGTTTTAAGATCTCATTCAAAGCGAAGTCTGGAATTGTTTTTTTTGTACTAGTTTTTTTTTTATGAATTACTCAACGATTATAAACTATATATACCAGCTATTCCCTGCGGTTTCGCTTTCATCTCTATGCAAAAAGTCACGTTGTTCCGTTGCTGTGAGACAGATAAATTAAACCAACAAACATAGGCATTCATGTATTAGTAGGAATGTCGTAACTTTATGTAAGTACATATTTTATTGTTAAATATTGTTTACCTACATTTTTATTTACAATTGAAGTTCAAGTGTTGACTTTCAAGATTCGAAAGTCAAGTCACACAGTACGTGTAAGTAGCCAATTGTTAAACTTAGCTTCGTCTTATAGGAAAAGTTACAAATTGACAAAGTTAAATGGCATCGTTAGGCGTCGTCACAGTTTACAAGTAGGCAAAGGCTTCGGTGTTTTCGTTACAATTAGTGTAAGTTATCTATTCATAAAGTTTCAATTGAGGAATTTCCAATAAGTTTTAGAGCAATGTCTTTAAGTTAATTAAAACCATCATTATTGTATCAGTTTACTGACGTTGGGCTACTGGACACAGGCCTTAACTTTCTCCACAACGTGCGGTTCTGTGCTGCCCCAACCAAGGGCTCCCTGCAACCTTTACCGTTTCATCTCTTCATAGCTTCGCTAACCAGATTTCTAGATGTGACGTGATAGTATTTATTCATATATGCATACATATATAGATTTACATAATACATACACATATAAAACAATTATTTTTAAAAAATACTGTTTTTTACGCAACGAAGACCTCGGGTTATCGACAAATATAAACCGCATCAAAATCAGTTTAGTTGTGACGTGTAAAGAAACAGATAACAAATTTCAGTTTGTTATCTGTTTATTTAATCCAATTACAGTCACGAAAACAATGTTCAGAGATAGTTAACTGGAAACTAAAGCTTTTAGTTCGTTATTAGAATTCCGAACTATCAAAACTCCTCTTCCGCTCTTATCCGCTGCAATACGGACATCGAGTCCAATATCCGCTAAATTAAAACTTCTTGCGGCATCTCGTCTCTAGTTTAATTAAATATGATTGCCCTAGATTACAGACTCTGGTACACTTCACTTCATACTGGAATTTCAACAACTCTTTAGAAGGAAAGAATATAAAAACGAGGATTTATTTGCCCGCCATCATTTTAAATAATTTGTGAGGTTCTTGAAACAAAAATAAAAGGTCAATTGCGAGTAGGACTCGTGTACCGAGGGCTCCGTACTTAGTAAGATTCTCAAAAGTATTCTCTTAAATATTTAAAACCTTGATCCCGGCCTGGTCGCATTCGTCTATCAGAAATGATAAGCAAAGTTAAGCAACGTCAGGCGTGACCAGGACCAGGATCGCTAAGTATTTTTTCGGTCCAGAATCTGTGCTTTGAAAAGCACATTAAACCGTCGGTCCTGGTTATGTTGCATATGACAGCAATCTTCTAGCCAAGTCAGAGGCCTTGAAAAATACCTAGATTTATCTGCTTATGTAGTAAAGTATATGTATACTTCGAAGATAAAAATCGATCATTGTATAGGCGTAGATACTACACACACAAATTTAAACACAATGAAATATTCTAATTCAAGAAATAGTATTTGATACATTCGTTCATTATGTAATACAGCTGATACCATCGCACTACAGGAAACATGGCTTTTGCCGCATGATTTGTCCTTTTTAGAGAGCATAGACAACAACTGTACAGGAAAATCGTCTGTTGACACATCGGCGAGCATCATACGAGGTAGAAGACCCTATGGAGGCTTGGCTAGGAAGTCATTCCCTGTAATAACAACCGCATCTGTGCTGTGAACATAGTTTTCAATAAGAGATCGTTTGTGGTGATAAATATATATATGGTAACAGATTCAAGTATAAATCTGCCAATATTTACGGCATGTCTTAGTGAAGTGTTCGGCATAATCGAAAATTTAAACATTGATTCGGTATGTTTGTTAGGAGACTTCAACTCTCACCCAGGTGACCCGTTTTGTGAGTTTTCCTCTTAAGTTCTTGTGAAGAGCAAGAGTTGGTATGTGCAGACTTGGATGTGCTGGGTATGTCATCAAATTCATATACTTTTATTAGTGACATACATGGTTGTAAGCGCTGGCTGGACCACTGTGTTGTAACAAAAGCGGCATTACAGACAACTTCCTTCTCTTCCCGCTGCGTGTTAAGTCTAATATAGAGGCTATGAGTATCAAGACTAGTGTTAAGAAGGTTCAAACAAACAATATCATATGGGGGCAAAGAGATTCAGATGAAATTAGTAGATGTATCAAGTTATGTCATAGTAAATTAAAATGTCTTGATTTTCCTTTTGAATTTACTTATTGTGCTGATAGGTACTATAGTGATGTCTCACATAGCTCCAGGTTAGATAATTTCTAAAATAATCAATGCACTGTGCGAAGCATCCCAAGAATCAAAGGAAACTGTGTTTGTAAATAAAGTAAATAATAAACAGTGTATCAGGGGTTGGAATAGGTATGTAAAGGATGCTTACAGTCAGGCTAAACTTTAATTCAAAATGTGGGCTATGTATGGACAGCCAAGTCCAGGATCTGTTTATGAGGAGATGAAAACTTGCCGCAAAATATTTAAGTCAAGGCTCCGATGGTGTCTTAGCCACCAAGAACAGATAAGTATGGATAAGTTAGCAGCAAATCACTCACAAAAAAGTTTTTGTAAGTTTTGGAAAGCCACAAATAGGTTTAATAGTAAGCCTAGCCTGCCTTTGAGTGTCGACAGACTTAGTGACCTGTTTTCCATAGCAAACATGGTCAGTACACAATTTAAAGTGGATGCACATATTAAATCTGTGTCGCAGGTGGGCAATGCTGAGTGTCTTAGAGCAGGTCAACCCTTATTATTTAACTGTAGGGAGATTAAAACTATTATAAAAAGCATGAAAAGAGGAAAATCTCCGGGACATGACAGTCTCAGTATTGAGCACCTGCAATACGCTGGTGTGCATCTACCCAGAGTGTTGACTATGTTTTTTAACTTTTGTGTGGGACATTTAGTCATACCCATTGTTAAGAGTAAGACAGGAGACATATCGGATAAGTGTAATTACAGGCCCATATCGTTAGCCACTATAGTGGCCAAGGTATTTGATAGTGTGCTTAACTCATATCTTGCAAAATATATAAAAATTCATGATGCACAGTTTGGTTTTGGACAGGGATTATCCACTGAGACCGCAATATTAACATTAAAGCGCACAGTCAAGTACTACACTGATCGCAAAACACCGATCTATGCGTGTTTTCTGGACCTCTCTAAGGCGTTCTACATGGCCACCTACAGGAAACTATGGGAAAAGCTTAGGGATGTGGGGTTCCCTGCTGAGTTTATAGCTATATTTTCATTGTAAATTTTTTTGTAAAACAGGTTACCACTATTTCTGACCCTTATAAGTTGACTGCGGAGTAAGTCCCAACGCTATTCAATGTGAACCAGTTCATTGATGAACTCAGCAGCACGTACGCTGGATGTCGCATCGACGACATTAATCTTAATAACATCAGTTAAGCGGATGATATGGTGCTGCTGAGTCCATCAATCGGTGGTCTCAGAAGGTTAGTGGCTATTTGCGAGAGGTATGCGGTGCAACATGGCCGAAGGTATAATACTAAAAAGAGTGAACTCTTGGTTTTCAAAGGAAAAAACAAAAATCCCAACTATGTACCTCCACTAAAATTGAATGGTGAGACTCTGAACAGAGTAAAACAGTTTAAGTATCTGGGCCATGTAGTGACCGAGAATCTTAAGGACGACTGTGACATCGAAAGGGAACGCAGGGCTTTGACTGTAAGGAGTAATATGGTCGCGCGCAGGTTTACTAAATGCTCCCATGAGGTAAAAATAACCTTGTTCAAAGCTTTTTGCCAGACATTTTATACTAGTAGCCTGTGGACCAACTACTCTAAAAAAGCGTACAAAGCCCTACGTATTCAGTATAATCATGCGTTCCGGGTACTGTTGGATTTCCCCGTCATTGCAGTGTCTCAGGAATGTTTGCGGAAGGGGCACAGATGATTTCTTTGCTAGAATGCGAAAAAGAGTGGCCTCTGTTGTGCTTAGGTTACGGAAAAGCTCAAACAGTCTACTGAGAGTGTTTGCCGAAAGACTGGACAGCGCAGTTTTTGGCAGGTACACCAAGCTACATATAATGGGTGTGGCCTGGTGAATCTACCAAACAAGCAATAAAATTATTTTCTTTATTATTTTTATTTTTAGTATATAATTATCTAATTTTGTGTATGTACCTAATCTAAGTATTTTTGATGGACCTAATGTTGTCTACTAAAATAAAATAAATTGAAATTGAAAAATTAATAACTTTGACGATTTGACGTGTTACTAAAAACTAATTTGATTAAAAAAAACAAAAAATTAAAAAAATACAAGATTGGTAAGTTTTTTTTAATGTGGCAAACAAGCCTACGGTCCGCCTGATGGTAAGCGGTCACCGTAGCCTATGGAAGCTTACAACACCAAGGGCATCGCTCGCGCGTTGCCGACCCTTCAGAAATCTAATAACTTCTTTTTTGAAGAACCCCATACTGTAGTCCTTAGAGAAAACCTTGGCAGGGAGCTCATTCCACAACCTAAGCGCTCGCGGGAGGAAGTTTCTGTGAAACCGCACTGTACGCGACCATTTCGGTTCTAAAGTGTGGGAATGAATTCCCTGCCGATGGCGAGCAGTGCGATGGTAGAAAGTAGCCGTGGGCATCAGTTCGAACAATTCCTCAGAACACAACCCATTGTACAAGCGGTAGAACACACACAGGGAGACAAAGTCTCTTCTCAGACTTAAGGCCTCGATACTGCAAGTGAGTTTGAGATCGTCGACAATTCTCACAGCCTGTCGTTGAACCGAGTCAAAAGGGCCAAGCTGGTATCCGGGTGCACCCGCCCAGAGATGGCAGCAGTACTTCATACGGGGCCGAACTTGCGACGTGAAGTACTGCTTCGCTCTGTTGAGTACACCAAGTTTTTTGGACGCCAGCTATACCTTGTCTAGCATCGGTAGATCTCGAAACTGATGTGCTGGTGATGTCAACACCAAGGATCCCAATGCTCTTGGAGATGGAGAGGGGAGTGTTCTGGAATTGTGGGACTACAGTGAATGGGGTTTTCTAAGCGGTGAACGCGCAGACTTATGTCTTTGAAGGGTTGAATCGGACCAAGTTTTCCCGTCCCCAGTCGGAAATCTTGGACAGACTGATCTCGATTTGAGACACAAGTTCTTCAAGTTTTTCCTCCATAACGGAACGAGGGATGCTTGCACGGCTCGTGTAATAAGCCTCTCCAGTACTGTAACCTGCATAACAATGTATGTTGTTAATGTCCAACATATTTTTTATTTTATTTAAAAACTTTATTGCACACTTGTACAAATGGTGAACTTAATGCCAAAGAGCATTTTCTGCCAGTCAACCATGGATAAAAAAAAAACAAATGGTGGTGCAACATTGGAAAGGTCAATTATGAAATACAATAAAATTATACAATAAACAATTAACATAGAAACATATAAAAATACATTTACACATATTTACACATATATACATATAGATATTCATATAGATATATAATATAAATACAAAGACAAATAAATATACAAACAAAATTATTACATACATTAAATTACTTATAGAATTGGTACACAAATTATCAATAATATATTGCAAAACGATACCAATAACAACCAAGACAGCACAGCAAGTCATATTTCGCTATAATGTTTTCGGACTTTTAAATACGTTTTTGTTAGGAGCTTTTTTAATGTCTTCAGGAAGCGAGTTCCAAAGATGTACAGCCTGGAGATTAAATGAATTTGAAAGGTAATTAGTACGATGACGAGGGACTTTTAAGCGTAAATTGCTAGACGAGCGGAGATTAAATTTATGTGAATCGCTCAAGTATTAAAATTTACACTTTAAATATGAAGGAGTACGTGGATCGCATAATATGGAAAACAGAGTGCATAGTAACCTAACATTTCGTCGATGTTCAATAGGTAGCCACTTAAGCTGTAGACGGTAGTGAGTAACGTGGTCGTACTTGCGTAAGCCGAAAACGAAGCGGATGCAGTTATTTTGAAGGCGACCCAATTTTTGCAAAAGTTCCTGAGATATGTCGGAATAACAAACGTCAGTATAGTCAAATTAAGGTAGCACTAGAGACTGCACAAGTAGGGCTTTTGTACAAGATGGCAAGAAATGTTTAAATCTGTAGAAGCCGCGTAATATAGCTGTGACTTTAGAACTAACCTGTGTTATATGCTTCCTCCAATTTAAATTACTATCAACGTATAGGCCAAGATTTTTTATTTCAGTCTCAAACGCTATTAGGATATTATTATCATAAAGATTATTTATCACACTGAGGTCAAGTTTTGAAAATTGTCGAGTACCACCAATGATTATTTACTTGGGTTAACCATGATACCAAATCTTTCAGACCAGTGTTTTATATGCACTAAATCACGGTTAAGTTGATTAATTGCATCACTGATGTTATCAACTGTAGCCTGGGTATATATCTGAAGATCATCAGCGTAAAGATGGTAACAGCTACTTAGGTCGTTCGTTATTAGATTTACAAAAAATGAGATAAGAAGCGGCTACAGTATTCCTCCTTGTGGTACGCCACAAGTTAACTCTTGCCAATCAGATTTAAACTCACCGATTTTCACAGCCTGTTTACGATCATTAAGTTAAGATGAAATCCATTCAATAGCTGACGACGAGAAAGACGAAGAGAAGATAGGAAAGTATGCCTAAGAGAATTTCGTGATCAACTGTGTTAAAAGCGTTACTAAAATCAATTAATAATCCCAGTACTGTTAAGCAACCACTCTCCATGCCATCTCTAAAATAGAGTGGTACTGTACTGTACTGTGTCCCACCCGAAATCCTGATTGAAAGGGGCTTAGTAAATCATTTTTGTTAACAAGCTGTGTCATTTGCTTACGAGCTGCGGCTTCTATAATTTTTGAAAGAAAAGGTAAAATAGAGATTGACCTAAAATGACTTATTAATGTTGGGTTTGTTACTTTAGCTAAGGGTATTATATAGGCTTCTCGCCAAATTGAAGGATAAGTGCCAGTTGCAAAGGAAAAATTAGTAATGTGTCGAATCACTGGGAAAATAGATTCCGATATTAAAGTTATCATTGTCCGACTTACATCATCACATCCAACGGCATGTGATTTAAAAGACTTAATAAAAGAACGAATCTCATCATCAGTTACCGGTGAAAATAAGAAACTATCACAACAAAGGGTTGGCATGAAGGTAATGAGCTGAATAGTGTTTGCCTTTATTGACGGCGACTTATTAGGTGAGAATGAAAAAGTATCTTCTCTTGGTTTTAATTTAGATAAACCAAGACCCCTAAGAAACTTTCATATATTAGCTGATGAAGAATTAAGAACATTTTCATGTATATGGCGTCGTTCATTATTCGTCAACATATCATTGATGTGCAGTAGAAACAGCGTAGTAGACAGCACAGAGCCTTGCAGTAAACCAGCATTAATGTCCATGCTATCAGAGCAACTACCGTCAACTACGGCTCGTATGCGACTGCCGGACAAAAAGATAGCCACCTATTTGCACAAACCCTCGGGCACTCCGTAAGATGGCAACTTCGATAGAAAACCCCGGTGCCAGACCCGATCGAACGCCTTCGCTATGTCCAGGCTACATGCCAATGCCTCCCCTTGACTCTCAATGGCTAATGCCCATCGGTGTGTGAGATATACTAGAAGGTCACCAGTCGAGCGACCGTGGCGAAAACCATATTGACGGTCGCTGATCAGGTCGTGTTTTTTTTGGTATCTCAAAACCTGTGTGTTGATCACACGCTCCATCACCAAAGAGAGGAGAGAGGTAATAACGATAGACCTGTAATTCGATGGATCTGAGCTATCGCCCTTTTTGGGCACCGGGGCACATTCGCAGTCTTCCACGAAGACGGAAATTGCCTAGTATGGTAGGAAAGCGCAAAAAGGCGCGTGATTACAAACATAACTCAGGAGCACACTGCTTAAGCACCACTGCTGGTATACCGTCCGGCCCACTCGACTTATGAACATCTAGGGAAAGCAACGCCCGCCGGACCCCTCGCTGTGCTATAGAGATTTCCGGCATGGTCTTACCGCACCACGGTATAGTAGGTGGTACAGCGCCTTCGTCGTTCATATTCAAGTTGGAGGCAAAGAGACTGCCCAATAGATCGGCTTTCTCTTTAGCACAATGGGCCAAGTCACCATCGGTCTTTCGCAGTGGTGGTAACGAAGACTAGCAGAAGTTCCCCTCGGCAGCTTTGGCAAGCGACAAGAAAGCACGACTCCCAGAAGGATAGCTCGCAAGTCGCTCACCTATTTTGCCGATGAATTGGAATTTTGTTCTGGCAGTTGCTTTTTTACTGAACCTCGAGGCAGCATTTAATTTGCGTTTCTTTAGTATTGATGCTTGGCAATAATAATAACTAGAATTATTAAAGAAAAAAATATATATTCATTTGACGCGCCCTTACTGCTACTGTAACATGATAGCCACCGAGACTAAAATAGGTAGTGGTATGGGGCTCTTGATTCAGTCGCATTCGCCTATCAGAAACGCGAAGTCAACGTCGAGCGCGGTTAGTACCTGGATGAGCGATGATGATATAAACTCTGTCAGAAGAGTGGCGGCTAGCTCGACAAACGTCTGCCAATTGGCATTGGATCAGTGCGGTGGACTATGACCCAAGCATCCTTCTCCAAGGAATTCCTGCAGTGTCTCGTACAACGGCTAAGGCAATCACTAAAGAATTTCAAGCAAAACGAACACAAAGAAAATCAAATAAGTAGTTTCCTATGAGCAGATGTATTTGCCTACATACACAAACATGGGAGATAACAACCGGTCATTGTAAAAACACAAAAATAAAATCTTGGTAATGAAACAAACCGCATCAAATTAGGCTCTGTAGTTTTTGAAGCAAATAATTTTATAACAGACATAGATATAAACATTTCCTTGCAACGCAGATAGATACACACTCCGTTCCGTCGTGGGTAAATGCAAAGATATTAAAAAGTCGGCCAAGTGCGAGTTGGACTCGCGCACGAAGGGTTTCGTAGCCAGCTTGGTGGACTATGGCCTAAGCCTCCTTTTTCAAAGAAATGCCTGTACCCCTGAAGTAGGGCATCAGTTGAGGTGAAAATTCTACAAAAAGAAATAACGTATGTCCTCGTGCAAATGTTGCGTATTTTATACTGGCGGCAACAGGATCGTGGTCGTGCTATTAACTATCTTTACATAATATAAAACAAAGTCGCTTCCCGCTGTCTGTCCCGATTTTGAAGCAGTTTCTACTAATAGATAGAGTGATTCAAGAGGAAGGTTTATATGTATAAAACATGCGTAATATAGTAGAGAAACACTGATATTTTTAGAGGTTTCTAATGTGAGGTCGTAAATAAACACATTTTTTTGCGCTTACATTGCAAACGCTGGCTGAACCCTATGAGATAGATCAAAATAATGTACTACAGTATTGTACACTTTGAAAAGGTATACAAAAGAGTCCGCGATGGTATATGTCTACCTCTTAGGGATAACCTACAATAACCATTTTTTATCCTATACTTTTTACGAGAAATAATGACTTATTTACGAAGCGACTTTAAGCAATACAGCATTAATTCTTATCCAATTAAGAACCTTAAATGCATTGTGCATTTAATATAGATCAATATGGCTTTATTGCTTAAAGTTTGAATTACAGCATGTAATTTTATTGAATATTTTCGAAGATATTACAGATTTAAAATGCAGGGATTTAGCGGTTGCGGTGGTACCGGACGGGGGGCTGCCGAGGGAGGCTCTCATATTATGTACACTATAGAATGGCAGAACCTTGGTCTGCCACATGTACATTAGTATATTTAGTATCAGCATTACACCCGTGCGAAGCCGGGGCGGGTCGCTAGTAATATATATTGTACACATAATTTACGACAAAAAACGAAATCCTCCTAAAGATGGCGTTTAATATCATTATCCTTAAGATGACGTTGAACGTCCTAACATTGAACAGAAAACGTTAGTATTTATTCCATGCAATTGCTGCTCTTCTAAAATCGAAACAGAAAATTACAAGAATCTAGGGATCCCTTTGTCTTTGAAATAGCGTTCAATCAAATTGACTTTTATAAGTTCGTGAAACGATCACGTCCGGATACGTCGAGGTTTTCATCCGCGTACAAACTTCAACGTCCTGAGACAAAGGACGGCCGAGCGAATGGCCTGCTAGTACAAAGATTGGTGCAAGTCAAAGACTTAGGATCCATCTACAACTTGACCTACATAATTAATTGTGTTTAAAGAGCATGGTTACCAAGGATATACTGTATATGAAATTTAAACATAACAAAAATATTTACATAACAAATTTCCCTCTCCCTTTCTCCTCTAGGGGTTGAATTTTCAGTAAGCCCGACTTAGCCGTGGGTTTTAAAGTATGTTTAGAATCATTTAAATATTCGCTCATTATTTTCATAAAAACATTCCCGTACAAATATTATCACTTCGTCCTTTAGGAGTTATATTAAAAAAAACATTGAAATACGTGTTTTATTTATTAGTTAAGAGTTTATTCAGTATCAGAGATACTGAATTTAATGTAAATGAACCTAAAAATATTATTTTCTGTACAAATTTTGCAACACCCTTTCTTCCTTCCTTCCTTTGGAATATCTGCTTTATTAATTGTTTTATAGTTGCAAGTAATTTAACTATATAAATATTATTACCCGTGTAAAAATTTGCCATCCACTTTTCTTTTGTTAGGGGTTAATTTTTAAAAGCCCCTTATGACGTCACTTATTGTATGTGTTGAGAAGTATATATATATATGCCCAATTTTATTAAAATGGTAATAGAAATATAAAATGTGTTTTATTTATTGGTAAGAGATATTCATACTGTATTTCAAGTAAATAAACATGAAAATATTATTTCCTTTACAAATTTTGCAACACTCTTTCTCCCTCCATTTTTAAAAACCAAGAAATACATTTTAGAACAGTTGCAAGTGAATTTGACCCTAAAAATATTATTTCCCCTTAAAAAAAACTCCATTCTCTTTTGTACCCCTTTGGACTAAGTTTTCTGACACCTTAAAAGACGTCGACCTCAAAAACAAACTTTCTCACTCCCCAACGTGTTTTATTTAGTTTGTAAGAGCATGAATACTAAGTTTTAAGTAAATTAAAGCATACAAATATTATTTTCCTCACAAACTTCCCTTTAACCTTTTAAGGGGTTTAATTATAAAACGCCCAGCAATAGATATTTTATAAATTTAACTGTAGAAAATTAACACGAATATTAAATTTCTCAAAAAAAAATTGGCTAAATTTGAAAAAACAACCAAATGCGTAATTGACATCATTGGGTTGGGTAAAATTAATACCAAGATTCGTGAAAATTTGACAGTCAAAATAGTATATTCCAATCCCATACAAAATGAGCAACACATTTTATTCCCTTAGTGGTTGAAATTTGAAAATCAGTGAAACAAATATTTTATCTCAGACAAACTAGCCTACACCTTTCTTCCTTTAGGGGCTGAATTTTGAAAATTAAGAAATATGTATGTCATTTATTTTGTTAAAGAATGGTTAAAGAGCATTAGTGCTAAGTTTAAAGTAAATTATATACAAAGAATGTTTACCACACAAATTTATACCTTACACGCGTGCGGGTTAAATTTAGAATACGATAAAATACGTGTTTTAATTTAATGTGTTGGAGAACATTAATGTTGGTATTTATTTTGATGTTGGAGAGCATTGATACCAAATTTTGTGAAAATTGACTGTAAGAATAATATTTCCCAGTCCCATACAAAATAACCAAAACTGGCTTATTCCCTTAGGAATTGAAATTTGAAAATTGAGAAATATGTTTTTCATTTGTAGTGTTAAATAGCATCAAAACTAAGTTTTAAGCAAATTTGTTCAAAAAATATTCTTTCCCACACAAATTTTGCCACTATTTCACTTTGAGGTCGAATTTGAATAAAACACCAAAATAAGTGTATTTGATTTATATCGAAGAGCATTGATACGAAGTTTCTTGTAAAATAGACTTTAAACATAAAATTTCTCAATTGCCTACAAACTTTGCCATCCACTTTAAAGTTTATTTTAAAATAAATTTAAACACCCCAAAAATTCCTTTTTATTTACTGTTTAAAAAATTAATATATACCAAATTTGTAATAAATTGAGAAAAGCAATATTTTATCCCTCATTTTGTAAGCACATTTCCCTCTTAGGTGCTGAATTTTTAAAAAAATTGTATGATTCGGCAAAAAAAAATGATATCTTCTTCATCGCAATTTCACAGTTGTTCATAGCTTCCATGGCTTTTATCGAAGCTTCCTGTGTCCATGGAGCACGCGGTTGAGCATTTCTATTATTATGGCATATTACAATATAAATTATAACATAACAAAAACAGCAAAATGTTTACTCAAAGTATAAGTAACACAACTTTTGTTTTCTAACTGTCTGTTATTAAGAGTATAGACGCTCTGAGGGCATGTATCCTATCACAATACTGAAGCATCTATACTTTTAGCTAGGGATAGTTGCCTCTTGTATTTAAAAAACAATGGCTTTTACAATGACAGAAAAAATATGCATGTCAAACACACTATTAAGAATACTATGAAAGCAAAAAACATTCACTCTACTTACCTCATAAAACTAAAAATTGTGAGCGTGAGAAAATCTTCACGATACGAAATCAGCAATTGAGATTCGCAAAATTTACGTTCCTTAAATGCAACCGACGACAGGCCTATTCCTGCGAGCTGTTTCACTCGCACCGACGCGATTGGTCACAGTACTTTTCTAATATGACGTTAAACTTGTCAATGCGTATTTTTAAATAGGTAAGGTAATAATCGAGGCAACTATCCCCCTTAGGCATCTATCCCACTTTTACCCTATATAGATAATAAAGTAAGTCGAAATATTAAACAAAAAATGTTGTTTGGGTAGGTTTCTACATTCTAGATCGAACGTCATTCGCTTTTTATAAGGTTTGAAATATAATACAGTTAGTTTTTATAAAAAAATATATAATAATCTGCTGTTAAAAACTCTTAACTTTTTCTTGTTTTTTTTTCTATTTCCTTATTTCTCATGCAGTTTTATGCATAAATGAGGCCATGTGTGGGACAAAAATTATCACAACAGTTTTGGTAAGTTTATAAAAAAGCCTATTCAACAAGTTTTTGATTATTTAGAGCCTTTACAGCCTTACAGAGGCATCTCTAACCATTTTTTCTTTGATATGATATTCTTATTACATAACGTAGATACGATAGTAAATATTCTAAGGAAGTTTTTTCCTAATCGTTATTTTTTAATGAAAATCTTCTTTGGGAATGTTGGAAATAGAATTTTGATATCTCTTTGTGAAACGCGATGAACGCCGATGATCAATACGGAATTATATTTAGAATTAGCAGCTTTCACTTCTTTCGTGCGTAATATATGCACGAGATTATGTATAGTTTTTGTTATTATTTTTATGGTTAATACTATTTAAAGTCTCTCTTAACTTGGACCACATTCACTAAGCGTCATTCGTTCGCTGGGCACGCTTGCGGCGGTCAAAGCAGAATTTCACGCGTGAGCTTTTCGCCATATTCTGGAGTGAAATAAAAGGTATTTTACTTTTCAGCGCCATTGAACTGATACCCTCATAAAACTAAATCAAGTTATGGATGTGGGAGAATGTATAGTTTACTAGAATTGCTCAAATGTACTGTTATACAGTGCCCACTTTTGATGTAATCATGTTTTTAATGTTTCGATTCATATTTGTTACATTGGATCTTTATGTTTTGTAATTAGTTCTGTGTAAAAATATTAATTAAATTCTATTACTCGTTTCTGTGTTTAAAATTCTTTGTCAGTGATTTCCATTCTTAAAACATTTGGCACTCGTATAAATATAGTTTGCCAATAATCAAAGATGGAAATAGTACATTACTGTCGCGGCTCGCAAATGCAGCATAATCGGGCGATCGTGAGTATGCGGGCCGATGGATAGCCAAGGCACGCATTACAGAGTCCGATTATGCTCAGTTGTGGCCAAGGCTTATATAGTGCTTTTCTCAGACATGCGTGTAAAAAAAACTAGAAATATTGATAAACAAAAAATAGGTTAGGGAATTTTGCCGCCAATTCGCCTTGTTCAAATGTCGGTTTATTTTTTAATTTTTTTAAATTAATTTAATGGCGTATTTGTTTTGTTGTGCCAGTCCGAATAGTTAAATAAAACTCGATTTCTTTAGTTATCAATGTTCGGGTGCACAATATTTCGTTCCATTTCCAAATTACATATTTGACCACTCGAAGCGAGCCGGCCGGCTAAAACATTGCGAGTCGCTCTTTGGTACTGTACTGCAAGTACTATTCATATCACAAAGAAGCTTGTGCAAAGATATGTTCGCATATCGTAGCGAGGCTGAGAGAAAAACTTATCACAACGATCGAAGTACTGAATAATTGCGTGTCGAGTTTGAGTACGTAATATATGCCCCCTAACAGACGTATTTTAAGCCTTTATTAGGTAAAGCTAATTAGTACCTACTTATACCAATGTCGGTTTCAGACGCCCGCGTCAGAATGCGAAACAGACTCCGAAGCCACTAAACTAGGTCACCGCGGATACTTACCGTAATATTCAATGATGATATATCATATTAAAATGTAGGTAGTGTAATATTTTTTTTTTTTTGTTTATACTCGTCCTCTTTAGCAGAGAAATGTTTTTACTAATGAACGTACGAATGGAGACAGCAGTTATGTCGCTCAGTAAGTAAAGAGCGGGCGTCGACAGGGTAACAATGAAGATCGTTAGACTCCGCCGGTGGAATGAAAAGTAATTTGTTGCACGAAAAGGCACGCTGCACGTAGGAACGAGCACATTGTGAAACGTGCATCAAGTCTTTCTTATATAATGCACAAGTACACGAGAGAGAAGTATTTATCTGTAGTATTCTGTGCCATTTTTATTTATACTTTTTGCTATTTTACTACATTTTACCCATTAAAGGGTTAGTCGGTTGTGGCCTAGGAGCTTCGATTTCACCTCACGACCTGAGTGGCTTGAGCCAATAAGTTTTTTCTTAATTTCTCAAGTAATTGATTATGTCCTCCCCAAAACCTTTTCGGTGAAGGAAAATATCATGAGGAATTTCCTCATAACTTCAATTATTTAAAAAATTCTTAATTAAAAGCATTCGTTTCCTGCTCATCAAGTAAATAATTTTTTAGGGCTGTTTTGAATATACCTACAGACTTGGCAGTTCGAAATGGAGGTGGTAGATTATTTCAGCATTTAGTGGCTGCATATCGTAAGCTACCAAGAAATGCTGGGTTCTGTACTGAGGCACTAAGAGCAAATTAACAGACGCTCTAGTTTTATATTTGCTGCGTTTATAAGCCCAATATAATATCTCATGTAGGTACACAAGTGTTCCCTTCTTAATAACTCTAAACATAAGGGTAGCTAAATGAAGATTTCTTCTTGCTGTTAGTTTAGGACCGACTAACTACTGGAATGCCCTGCTTGAATGTGCAGTTTTCTGCTCGTTTTAAAAATCGATTCCACTGTCTTATTGCAAGTTTTAGACTGGAAAAAAATAACATGGCTTTCTACATTGTTTAACTAGAAAATTACTGTATTTGTTTTATAATATCTGTTAAAGTTATTTAAATTTATTTCATGAAATGTTAAGTAACTGTAAAGTTAGAAAATTACTGAATTAGAATTTCTATATCGTATGTGATATAATTGTAAATAATTATTTTCCACTTTTTACGCTAAGCTGTACGCCTATTTTTAATATATTTTGCCACTGAAAAATGAGCTCTGTTTGAGATTAACATTGTCGATTTTAGCTTAACGCCCATAAATCAAATGTATATGCGCATTGGGGCCCCTCTTAAATAGGTTAAAGTTATTAAGATAGGGCGTTACATGTGTTCGAGGTCGTATGTCAAAACAGTAACGTGCAGTAACGAGCAGTAACGTGCAAAACGTGCAGTAACGTGCAAAACGTGCACATGCATTTTGCACACGTTGCAGAAGACGCTGTCATTTGGCTAGCAAGCATGGTCTATAAACAACATCACCATAATTTAACACTGAAAAAACCAGCGACTCGCAAAACTTGATTTTTAAGTCAATACTAAGAAAATTACGGATTTTGTATAGAATTTTGAATCTGTAGAAACAATTTCTCACTTCGTGTCGAACAACGGATGGTTCGGGTGTCCCTCAAATTGTAGCTGTTATCAAATTGTAGCTGTTATCAAATTGTAGCTGTTATCAAATAGTAAACCTAGATAGCGCGCTTCATTCTTAAATAAGAGTTCTACTTCAAATATCACTTAGGGCATTATTTTACACAGATTTGTTGTTAACAAAACACTATGAATAAATAATAGCACTTACAGTGGCTGATACCCAAACAAAAAAAGGATATTTTTCCATACAAAGTTTATCAATCCCCTTTCGTAAATTACTCTTAGAACCCAAAAAAAAAATCAGATAGTTCTGTAAACATTTTTTCTGTCTGTAACTCGGAACGAATTGTGATTTTCATGGCAATTCCTTAATCACAGCAAAGAATAGAAAGGGATTATAGTTAAAAAGTGCTTTATAGCAGTTTATGTCCTTCTTCGCCTTTTTAACGAAATGAAAACTTGAGGAAAGAACAAACACAAACAAAATCACACTTTCGCATTTATAATAAAAGTTCAGATGGATTGTTATGTACTTACGTGGCGTTTTTTTCGTCGACATAATGCACATTATGCGCTTAATGTCAATAACACAACTTCAGTGAATGAGCCAAGACTTGAATGAGTAGTGTGCCACACAGAATTTATGTCTCCCTTACTTGGCTGGATTATAACATTAAACGCATTGAAACAGTGAACAAAACGCAACTAAAATTTCGTGAGGTCTCTAAACTTCAAATCATAATATTATACGAATTAATTATATAATACCCTCATTTAAGTTATGATTTTGAAATGATCTTCAAATTGTTATTGGATCGCCATGACGAAAGCATAACCGCCAGAATATAATCATATTTTGTGAGCTTGAAATGTTGTATTGGTAGTAATGGTTTAGTGAAGTATTTTTATAAAAAAAGGATATAAGAAATTGAAATATTGAAGAAAGTTACGAATAAGTAACGATTAAGTGAACATATGCAAACGGATCAACTTTCTGCGAAGGTATTTACTGTTGAATTTCTTACATTTGTAAACACATCAAAGTAGGATAACTATCGGAAAACTTGCCAGTTTTGCGTTTTTATATCTCTTCGTATATTTCTTGTAATTTAATATTGCACTTAATTGATTCTAAACATTATTGCTATTAGAAAGCTACACTATAACTATCCGTGTACAACATAGTGTGTTATATTTTGTTTTGACTAAATAAGTTTACTAGTCTAAAATAAATAATATCCGTAAATAAATTAAAAAAAGGCATTATTCCTTGACGATGCAAACAAAGCAAAGAGGAGTTTTTGGGTGCAGGGATAGCTGGAGGACTGAAAAAGATATAAAATACTTTTTATCCCCAACAAGAGTTCCTATAGGTATAAATTTTCTTGCGGACCACTATTTCGCATGCCGTAACAGTGCATACAATTGACTCGATATTCGGGACAGAGATAGCAGTAAGAGCTAAGAAGAAGAAAGAGTTCAAAAAGAAAAAGTTTTTCTCCGGATGAAACCGAAAAGTATGTCTAGTAGACTATATATTTTCTGATAAAGATAAGAGGACTAGTGTTAGAAATAAATTGCTCAAAATCCATTGAGTGATTTGACTATTATTGTGACTTATACCCTGTTTTTCAAAGCTCCATAATTTTCTTTTGAGACATTTATAAATTCTCTAAAATTAAACTTTATAATACTACAAAGTTTGTTCATCATAATTGAAACTTTGGTCTTGAGTAATCTAGGAGTTAGGAGGATGACAAGGTAAAAGACTTACAGAACGACACATAATTTTATTATTATAATAATTTAATTTATTTTCCAAAAATATTATTTTATAAAATAACCTATATAATTATATAATATAACTTTTTTGGTGAACATTGGGACAAAAAGTATACTTTATCCTTCTTAATTCTCCAGCTATCTGCACTATAGTTGTGAAATGAGCTCCCTGCCAAGGTTTTGTCTAAGGACTACAGTATGGGGTTCATCAAGAAGGAAGTTATTGGATTTTTGAAGGGTCGGCAACGCGCGAGTGATACTTCTGGTGTTGGAAGCGTCCATAGTCCACGATTACCATGAGGCGGACCGTGTGCTTGCTTGCCACCTTAGTGTTATAAAAACTATAAATCAGACATGTCAGATATATTTTAAAATAAAATAATAATAAACAAAACAGATTTTTTTTGTTTACACATTAATAAGGTTTACTCGTTATAACGTACATACTTTATTTATTTGTTGTACTTTATAAGATTCACGGTTAATATCACTATTATACATAATGTTATACGGGGTTCTTACCGTAATTAGCCGAGATATATAATATTTATCGGGCGCTCATTTGAATTTGAAATGAATTTTCTATAAATTGATCAATCAAAATGTTAATGGACGGTTAAATTATTTTTTATGTTTACTTATCCCAAATTCTACTAAAAGAATACGGGGTTATTTATCATATATTTTCAATAAACCTCAGGGTATTTCGAAGTAGAAAAGGGTTTCTTATATTGTATTTAATGTTGCCTAACCTAATAATAAAGTTCAGAAAACATTAATATTTTTGTTTTTTTGTAAAAATCGATATCGTTTTCCATTTGGTTTTTAAGGGAAAACTCTTAATTGGAAAAACGATAAATTGTATCACGGAGCTTAAGCTATGGGCAAACAAGTGATAAGGTGAAGGATTTGTCGTATTTTATCGATGATAATCAAAAATATTATGATTTTCTATGACAAGTGCTTTCGGTAACAACCAAAAAAGTGTTTTTTTAATTAAAATTTCTCTTAAATGCCTATATTTTTGTGTAAGCGTATCTACTTGTCAAATTTGTATATAAAGGAAAGCAAATTTAATTAATGCAACTATTAAAACAAATATTTTAAAAACAAAAACTTAACAAAACATAACATCATTCAGCTATTTAATAAAACTAAAGAAACTTTGAAAAAATACACTATTTAACTCTTTTCTAAGCAGATGCGATAGCGATAACTGTCTTCTAACCGTGAAAGCTATAACGTATGAAATAAGGATAATTGTTTATTTATTCATGGGGATTTCAATAAGATTTTGAAAAGCGATTTTAATTTTTATATTCTGTAGATTATCTTTGCCCCATTTAGTTGATGTTAGTTTTAAATGGTAGTTCAATCAAAATTATATTTTTTTCAGATATGACTTATGGTTCACAAAATTTCTTTATAAAAAGAACAATGAAAAAAATTTAAAACAAGAATTATAAAAACAGTTTGATGATCTAATTCTTCGGATTCATACATTTCTGTGCTGATATTGGACCATAAAAGCATTCTAACAAATATTTTAAGTGTTTAAGGAAACAACTCCAGCAATGGCTACGTTCGAGTATTTTACCCAGTACCAATCCTTTTGTACACAATCATTACCGTATAATCCATGGAGCTCTTTACTGTCAACAGCTCAAATGTATGCTCCAGTGTTATTACCAGTTCCAACTGTAGCCTTAAGTCCACCACTACTGGCAACACAATTGTACCAATATACTACTTCCTTAATAAGTTCTGTGCCAATATTAACTGCTTCTGTGCAACCGCCAGCAGTTGTGGTTGAAAATTTACCAAATATATATGAAACGCATGAAACATACTACAATGATCACCATTATAACATAGAGAATGAAACGAATTACACAGATATAAATGAAAATTTGGTATCTAAGGATAATGGAGTGACAAATGTTACAGAACATGAAACAAGTAATTTTGATCATACAACCAACATAGAATCCGAAGAAAAAGAAGATAAAGACCCTGTAGAATATTATCTTAGACTTTCAAGAGATATATTTCCTACAGTAAGAACGTTGTCTGAAGTATTCGATCCAAATTCAATTATTGATCAATTTTGTAAATTAGAAGATATTGAAGAACATGCTTCATGGATAATTGATTTAGAATTTGGTGTACCAAAAACTCCTGTAACACGTCCTTTTCCTGCCTATAACGTCAAGTATAACAGTATTCATTGTAAAAATACACTTGATGCTGTACATCCAGGTTTTGAACGTTGTAGTCAAGATTTCAAACGTGAAATTCTGTTCTACTACGATTACATTGTATCTGTTTGGTACAGAGGTTACGAAATCATTACTCATGACAGATGTGTTGAGAATTTCCAGTCATGGCTGCTATTACCAATGCAATATTATGGAATGTGTTGGCCGTGAATGCTAGTGGTGTGTTTTAAACGATGACGTAGGTAATTTTATTTGTATATAGTTAATAGTGAATAATTGTAATAATGTTTATATGATTAATTTGCATGAATTTAATGGGAGTGCCAATTTTTATAAATTGAAGTTTACATAAGTTTTGTTTTTCTTTGTGTTTCATGTAATGATATTTTAATATTTTCCTACTTATTCACAGCAAAAAAGGTTAAATTAAGGTCAATCCTGCGCTGAGTGATCTAAAGCTAAATTGTTGTTAAGATGGTTACTATTAACATACATTAGAGTCGACGGAAACATTATAAGAAAAGGGATAATCTACTGATTTTCTGAAGTTCCATTATTTATTTATTTATTTTTACGTTTTCAAGAGGAACTCACAGCATTACAAAAAATAACATGAAAAATGGTAAAGATACGCCAATTAAGAGTTCCTTCAAATAAATACAAAATAGCATAAAAGAATTGCTAACAAGTAGGCAACTATACTCTATTATACTGAATTATACCCTATAAATACATGATTATATAGGTTTAGTTACACAGTAATTGGTGTAACTTCAAGTTGGAAAAAAACACTTAGAAATTGATTTTCTCAATAACTCCGTGCTGCTTGTAAATATGTCAATTTCAGAATTAAGATGATTAACATAGTCACACACTCTCAGTAAGTAAGAGTTACGCCGATAATTAGTCAAGACATTAGGCACATATAGAAGTTGGTGTTTCTGCGAGACCGTGAGGGGACACATAAGGACAGTTTGCTAAGAATACTAGGGCAATCGATAGTTCCATTTACAGTACGAGATAGATATGTAACATCAGCTATATTTCTTCGGAGGTTAAGGGGTAAAACATGAAACCTGCGACACCTTGACTCATAATCTGGATCTTTATAAAGACACTTATATGAAAGGAAACGCAAAAAACGTTTTTGGATAGTTTCAATTCTGTCAATATATATTTTATACTGTGGATTCCAGATTTGACTAGCATATTCCAAATGACTTCTTACGTATGCACAATACAATATCTTTATGGTTTTAATCGATCGGAATTCTTTAGAGCATTTTATAATAAAACCTAGAGAACCTTTGGATGCTTTGGCAAGTAATTGATCAATTTGCATATTAAAAAGCATTTGACTGTCATGAATTACTCCCAAGTCCTTAAAATATTGAACTCTAGGAACTAATTCATTGTTTAAAATATAATTGTGGGTCAGCTTAATTTTCTTACGAGTGCAACTCATGACAGCACATTTGGATACGTTCAGTTCCAATTTATTTTGTAAACAATAGTCAGTATGTCGGTCTAGGTCATCTTGTAGTTTAAAGCAGTCGGAAGTGGTTGCAACATTTTTAAGAAATTTCATATCATCGGCAAACACAGGATCAAGTTGGAGACGGTGGATCGATTTTTGAGAAAACCGTGCTGCTTAAGATCGAAATGCTGTTGGTATGAGCCATACAGTTAGGTATAGACGATTTTTTCTAAAAGTTTAGCAAATATGCAAAGCTTAGAAATAGGTCTATAGTGTTCTACATTGCTTTTAGAACCTTTTTTATGAATGGGGTTAACATACGCAAATTTCTACATTGATGGCACGATACCTTCACTTAATGAGCGTTGAAACAAAAGGGAAAGAGGAAGGGTTAGTTGGCCGGCACAGTTAGTAATAAAAATGGGGGATATGTCATCGGGCCAGCCCAAGCAAAAGCTTTTTACTATAGAAGGTGACACAGAGATACTACTAAGGGAATGAGTTCCAACCTTACCTACAGGATATTCAACACTGGTTTGAGCTGCTATTGTACTTGCGGTGTCGAGGAAGTTTGAGTGAAAGTTTTCTGAAAACATTTCACTAATAGTGACTCCTGATTCGCTAGCGTTAGTCCCATAGTACATTATAGATGGGAGAGCAGAAGATCTAGATTTGCTACTAACATATGACCAAAATGCTTTAGGGTTCTTTACAATCAAGTTCTCAATGTTAGTTAGATAGTCACTGTAGCATTTACGCTCCAGAATCTTGACACGATCTATGAGTAGTTTAAAAGATATATAATCGAACTGGTTTCCATAGGTTTTGTACTTCATGTGGTATTTAGCTTTTTCTTTTATCATCTTTATTAAAGAGCTGCTGAACCAGGGGGGATACTTACTGGGATAAATTTTTTTCTTTGGTATAAATTTGTCAATTAGGTCATAAAGTAATTTATAAAATAGGTCGACGGCCTCATCCAAAGTACCAGTTGATAAGATTTGAGACCAGTTTCTATAAGCCAGTTGCTGGCGTATGGACGAGAAATCCGCTTTATTATAAAGTTATTTGGCTCTAGGTGTTCGAGGTAATGGTGACACATTTATGTTAGATGATTCAATGCAGAGTGCTTTGTGATGGCTATCTTCAGGAACAAGGGGACTAACACAGTGACTTATGGACAGTAAATGGTGGTTAAAAGTACTGCATGTATCAAAAAAATTAGATTGGTGCGGACCAACAATGTTGCTTGGGATTAAAGCAGAACCATCGCAAGTCAATGACCATTGAACCGAGGGCATATTGAAATTACCTAGAACTATGTAATTGTCTTCGTGTTCAGACAGAGATGAGATGATGTTAAATATTTTTTCAGAAAAACATTCGAGTTGTGACTTGAAGGTAGAACCAGGGCTTAAGTAGACAGTCGCAACGTGTATTTTATGAGAAACATTCTGTTGATCCTTATATTTAATGGTGACCCAAAGATCTTCTACACTGGACCTCCAGTCAAGACGTTCCTCAGAAATAATTTCTTTTCGAACAGCCAATAGTACACCTCCTCCAAGAGACTGTCCTGATACTGCGTAGTCCCTATCCCGGCGCCAAACCAAATACCTATCGTCAAAAAGTTCTTCGCTTTTGATGCCATCTAAAAGTGTCGGTTAACGACGCGATGTCCTAATTCTACGAAAAACATCAGTCTTTGTGCGCAGCCCTCTCACATTTTGGTGGTATATTTTAAGGGTAGCCATGAGCGAAGCCGTTATGTAAACGCAATATAGTTATTATATAGCTAAGATCAAAGTTAGTTACAACATAAAGCCAAAGAAGTTGAAGAGCGCGCACAGAAAACATATTAAGCAAGAGCTGGTGGTTGAAATAAAAAGAGTGAAAGAAGAATAAGAAAAAACTGTGGAGAAATAAAACATATTTATGTAAGCTATTATATATCCTTAAGGGCCTTTTTTTGTATATCCCCACGTAAAGCCACAGGCAACATCTAGCGGTCAGTTCTTTAACAGAATGCTTAGGCAAGTAACGTTGTATGCAAAAATATATTGAAATCACTTCAATGTATAATTGATGTAGGCAAAGCTTGCAGCATTGCGTGCAAAAATATATAAATCTTACGTGAGTAATTATTTTATTTTGCCACTGGTAATGCATATAAGTTTTGTTACCTATTATAATAAAATAAATTGATTCATTGATTAAAGGTATGAACAAGCAAAACTGAGTGAGTAAACATGTTAATATAATAAAAATACATGTTATATTCAAGCAGAGCCGCGGGGATAGAGTAGTAAATGTTTGTAATATAATGTGCACAAACATAGGATTTAATGCGCTATACATGAATAATATTAGCGACTTTGTAGGCAAGCGTAACTGCGTGCAGAAATATATAAATATTATATGTATAATAATTTTTGGTTGCTGATAGTATTGCGATTGTATAGTAAAAGTTAGGTTACCTAAAATAATAAAATAAACCGAATCAGTCACTATAGATCTAAGCAAGCTGAGCCGCGTGCAGAAACATGTCGATATAATAAAAATAAACGTAATATGCAGGCAGAGCCGCGGGTATAGGGGAGTGAATAATTGCAGTTCAATAAGATTTAATACGTTATAAATAAGTAATATTATTAGTTCTGTAAATAACATGACGTGTTTATAGGAATTAGAATAGATACCTACGATATTAAGATACGGTGGGTATAATATAAAGAACCAGTGCAAAGCGAAGTAAATGGGAAACAAATTAGCAACCAATAAAAAAACAATAACAGTTATTCTAACTAACACATAGTGATAGCAGAAACAGATAAAAGCGGACTGATCTACCTGCGCACAATGCCTGACCCGACCCGTCATACCGGTTTTTTTTTTTTTTTTTTTCTGAGCTGACTATGCAGTTGGCTGTTGCAGCCATTACTGCTTCACCGGGTTTTTGGGGCGAGACTCTGAAGGAGCCTCAGCCCATATAGCACCCAACGCTCAAGGGCTCCCCGCGGGGGAAGCCTCGCTCTCGGGGTACCGGTTGCAGTAGCGATAAGCAAGCCTAATGAGCGGCCACAGTTACTCAAACTTATTAAGATTGTGAACTGATCAAAGTTATATAATATGTTAATCAAAAGAGTTCAATTAAGCAGAACAAGCCAAAAAAATAATAAAAATTATATGCGATTATACAAAAACAAGCTAAGAAACAGAGTAAGTAAAATAATATCCATCACAAGATCTTCCTTAGATCACGCTCAGAATATATGGTGATTATCGGCGATGTTTCATTTTTTCTTGCAAGAATTTTAGAGCGCTTCACCCACCACATACAAAAAACCACGTTCTTTTGCCGAGGCCTTTGTTTTCGTCAATAACAATTTATTAGTTACTGTAAGATGATCATTGACAAACACACGATTATCATCTGAAAAGCCGAGGTCATTTGCACATAAGGATTTATTGCGTCGTGCGGCCTGAACAAATGCTTCTTTCAGGTGGTAATTGCTGAAGGCAGCTACAATTGAATTGGAGTCTTTATTTAAGCGTGAGCTCGCCACAAAATTGAGTTGGCTGGAAGTGACAGGACAGTTAATCTTGGAGCCCAATTTAATCACTACATCAAGCAGATTTTCAGTTTTAGTGAACGGAATGCCTTTTATTTTTTATTTCTTAATTATTACGGCGCGACCACTGTTCCCTGTTTAAAAATCGTTCAGTTTTACTTCTAGCTGGTCCAGTTTGTTTTGAAGGTTTGTCATCTCATCAGTTGTCTTTTCCACTGCCGAGAGTCTTGACTCAATTTTTTGGACTTTATTTGTAAAGTCATTAATAAGGGAATTGAATTGAATTTTGATTTTTCTAAATCTTGAACATCATGCTTAAGTGATTTCATATCATCCGACAGAGATTTGATCGGAGCCAGCTCAAGCCTGATACCTTTGATTTCAACCATCAATTGTTCAAGGGAGACAGGTGTTGGTGAATTGTTTCTGGACCGGGCAATTACACTTAGTGCTGCTTTACAGGATGCACACTTCCACGGTGATTTGCGATCGCCAAGTTTCCTTTATCCGATTTCAGTAATTCCTGCACAAGGAAAGTCTAAAGATTGCTTACAATTACTACATTGACCATCATAAGCCTCGGTATTGCAACGCGCGCACTTGTACATTATGAACTAGTAGGTTCAACTTTGAGAAACACTGGAATTACAGAACACAGCTGCATACGTACACTCGTTAGCAAGTCTGACTGAATTACTTGGGTTTGCTCGCCACATCCATTATACGAGCCACTCAAGGAACACAAGCTTCTCATTAGCGAAGAAGGCTTAGGCCGTAGTCAACCACGCTAGCCCAGTGCGAATTGGTGGATGTTTGTCGAGCTAATGGCAGTCGACAGTAAGCCACTGATAAGGCCTTTGACTTGGTTTAACGACTGCTACCATATACCACAACAGAAACAACAGTTACGTAGGTAAGGCGTTCCAAATTGACGGACAAATAGATAAACAGAAGAATAAAGGGTTTCGTTTGAACATGGGACAAAAAAAAGACGGGATTTTTAAATGAGCATAAGTGGTTTCACGTTGTGTTACTCGTTGATTATCCTTCTCAAAAAAAAAAAAACTATTTGATTTAATAATATCTATAATGGCTAGTATATGAGTTTAATAAAACCATTAACATATGTAATATTTAAAAAAGCTCTTGGCAGGTGTATTTAAATCGAACAAACTTCTTCCAATTTAGAGATCAAGGTTGCTTATGGTGCTATATTATTTGTCGTTTGCACGATCGAAAACTGTATGACCATTTTTTCTAAGTCGTGATTGTATAATGTTTTGAGTACTCAATTCTCTGGCCAGCTCTGGCACTTCCGGCTAAATTGTATTGCAGTACCTACGTATTCATCCTTAACGTCAGGCATGAATCATTACAAATCACAAAATCCTACGAGGCATACATTCTAAGTCATTAACTCTTCACAATCTAACTTAATGTGTGACATAATTTCCAGCCGCTATCCCCCTTATCACAATTTCCGTCGCTGACCTGAATTGAGGTCCCTAATGGCTCAGCCAGAAACTCTGGGCCGCAATTTAATGTTATGCACATAGCTAGACCTAATTTATTGTACAACTGACATATGGCCGCAAATGAGACCGAGCTCATTAATTTGCTTAACTTTTGGGAAGCTTTATTACATATTCCTTTATTGTAATCACTGGAAAGAAAACTATGAAGGTTAAAAAAATAATAAAGACACAGGCAACGGGTAGAAATAAATATTATAATTTATTATATGTACCAAAGAATGTACATTGGGAACAAAAAATTGGGATTTGTTTTAGTTATCTTTTTTTTTTTTATTTTTTTGGTAAATATATAGATAACTATTATTTTTATACTTATTTAAAAATATTCTAAGAAATTGGGGACGTCTGTCCCAAACCGGTATTAATAGTTATATAGGGATCCGTACCCAAAGGATGTCAACGGCCCGTATTACTAGGCCTTTGCTGTATATCTGTATGTAGTACTCCAAAGTAGGTAGAAGGTCTGAAAAATGATAAATTTGACGGGGATTCCCATACAAAATCGTGTCGATCAAAAAATCAACCTAAAATATTAGACGGAAATAGCTGTTGAATTCAGAATACTAGCACATAGAAACTGAAGTTACTTTTGAGAACACTAACACATATAAATTACTTTTAGAATACAAACACCTATAAACTGAAATTACTTTTGAGAATACTCGCACATATAAACTGAAACTACTTTTCTTAATACTATCACATATAAACTGAAATTACTTTTCATAATACTGAAATTACTTTTGAGAATACTAGCACATATAAACTGAAATTACTATTGAGAATACTAGCATATATAAACTGAAATTACTTCTAAGAATAACATGACTTCCCTGAGTCAAACAGCGACCGTGATATAGTCGACTAAGTTAGGCTTATATTCGGAATCAAACAACGTAGTCACAACTACGGAACCCTACACTAAGTATGCCCCGACATGCACTGAAGTGTCTTTTTTTTATTTTTAAACACCTTATGAAGTAGCTCATAAACTTCTATATGTCCTTCATAAACTCAATGCACACAATGCATACATTCAAATTCATTAACGTTTCTCAATCTAACTTTATGTATGATATAAATTTCTCTCCGCAAACTCCCTTATCACAATTTCCACAACTGACCTAAATTGGGGTCCCTAATGGCTTGGCCGGAATTTCTGCGCCGCTATTTAATGCATTGCATCTAACTTGAAGTAATTCATTAGATGGCTGACATGAGGCCGCAAATAAGACCGATCTCATTAATTAACCTAAGTGTTCGACTACCGGCTTGCGATGTCAAGTTTCTGATATTTGAAATAAAAATTATAGTTCTGAGTAAATATGGTATATGTTTAATTCAAGTCTTGTTAAGACTGCGTATTCGTCAGATTGTTGAATTTTTTTTTTTTGCAAATTTAAGTTTGTAGCCAATTCGACGTACTCGAATTGTTAAGTTAAAACTAATGAATCATTAGAACAATTTGATTGATACCAGTCGATAAGATCGCCTATTATTTTATATAATATTCTACTTTTATTTGCAATAAAGCAATTTTTGTATTGTTTAAAAGTATTACAAATACAAAAAACATCTAGAAGTTACGCAAACTTTCAGTTTTGTATTTACATATGTGTAAATCATATTTTTTAAGCATTTAAAGCTATTGAATTTTGAATAAATATTTAATTTCCATTTAGGATTCCCAAATAATGAAAAAACGGTGAGAATCCAATGTCTATTGGCCTGTATTTCACAGCTGTTTGTTTCAGCAACTACAAATGCTATCAATTCCTGGGCATAATTTCCTCTGCAAAGTTAACCTGAAATTGGGGTCCCTAATGGCATGGCTAGAATTTCTAAGCTGCTATAATGGTCAACTAGACCGATGGCTTACATAATATAGCCACAAATACGAGAGTTCTAATTAATTCACTTCATTGTGTAGGACTAACTTAGTTTGAAACGTTATTGTTCAAGACAGTGGGACGAATTAATATCAAATCAAATCTATTTATTTCCATCTTATACGACTACTAGCTTCACCCACGTAGAGTTCGTGGGTTTTCTTGATATTGAATAACTCCCGTAGATAGTATTTAATGTTATTCTTTGTTTCTCAAAAGTTCTTGGGCCAAATTCGAGTCGCCGTATCACCTTTGCGACGTAAAGGGAAAGTGTCTTTCGGTATCAACGGTGGAAAAGTTTACTTTTATAAGAATTTTGGACGGAGACTAAAAATATGCTAGGTTCTTTTACATTCCTGGAGCTATTACTATATTAAATAAGGTTACCCCGACATTCCTTTGCCACGTAAAGAAATAGTACAAAAATCTATTCCAGTGGGAATACTCAAACGTGATTAAAAGTGTCATATGTACTTCTCCGTACCTTCAACTATGCCATTACTATTACTCGAACTTAAGCAATTACAAACAGAAAAACATACTTTGGCATTTAAATAGGTAAACATTAAATATTATAACAGTATTTGCTAATACACATTTCATGCTCCTAGGATTTATAACCTACGACTAACATAAACTTTCAATTACATTTTGAACCCCTTAATCCGTCCCTTTTAGTTTCACCATGTCCGTCTATCCGTCTGCCTGTCTTTCTGTCCGCGGCTTATCTCTAAAACTATAAGTACTAGAAGTACTATCGTCCGAATTAATATGTACATATTGAATCAAAATTGAAATCGTATAATAAAATTTAAAAAAAGTGGAGATGAATATTTTTTTCTCGTCTACCCCGAAATGTGGAGTGTTGTTGGACAGCTCGTTTAAAATTATTGATGGTGTGTAAATACAATTTTCAATTGAGCGATGCGTTTGCGAAATATAAAGCTTTAGAGTGCACATTTTTGTTACAGCCCCCTCTGCCGGCTAAATGGCTGTTCTTAGGTGTGTGAAAAAGATCATGGAAGTTGCATATATAATTAAATTAAAAGAAAAACAATCATATCAAAGTAGGCTTTACAACTTAAGAGGTAATAGTCAATCAAATAAAAAATTTAGTCGGAAAAGCTACAATTTCGTACAAATATCATTAAAAGGTAAAAGATGAAAATGGTACTTTTGTAAAACAGGTATCAAATATGTATTAGTTTATGAACCACGCGACATTATAACATTCTTAATACTAATACTTTCTAAATGAATAACAATATTTACGTTCTAATAACATATTAGACGAGGCGGCGGCGGGGCGGTACAGGGTACGGGGGCCTGGTGACAGCGAGTGGCAGCTGCGCTTATTAGCGCATTATGTTTGGATGTGTCCCTTTAATTTAAATTTCAGTTAATCACTAAGGTAATTACTAAGTTTCAGTAAGCAAAAACTTAACTACGAAATCCTACACTGCGCGTGACCTGACACGCAATTGGTTGATTTTTCATACTACATGTTTATGTCCTCAATATTGAAAACATACGACTTTCATATAAACTTTTAATCACATTTTGGACTTCTTATTCCACCCCTGTAGTAAAAACCTTGAATTAGTATTAGTTTATTCCTTTTTTTTGCCCCAAATACAAAAAACATACGATATTCATAGAAACTTTTATTTGCTTTTAAGCCCACTTAATTCGTCCATATTTAAATTTCATGCCCCAAACATTTAAAACAAATGGCTTACATACAAAAACCACATTATCGCCCATGTGATCCGCCCCTGTTATAAAAATGTTATAATAGTATTTGCCTCTATTAATTTATTAATCTTGGTACCAAATATAGGTCATGCTTATGAACTTTCACACCACCTTTTCACTCCCTTGTCCGTCTTTGTCATACAATTCTGATAACAGTATTTATCAGTATTAAATTCTTAATCTTAATACCAAATTTTAATACTTATTATTATTATAATAATAAGAATTCAAAACTTTCTTAATCCGTACCTGTAATGAAATCCTTTCTCAGTGGCTGTTTTCACGCAATAAGGATCTACATGTGAGATATTGGCTTTATAGATTAAGTACTTATTGAAATTGCGTTACGAGTGAGTAGTATTTCGCCTTCGTATTTATAGATTATGTTGTAGTACAAAGATAGAGGTTGAAGAGGGGTAGTATATTGGAGATATTGTAATTTTGTTAGCTAATTGTAAATACAATACTATCTTTGTTTATCATTCCCACTCAATGCTGCTTGATATTTACGCAAAATTATTAAAGCATAATCTAAAATGTAAAATGAGTAAATTTTGGATTCCGTGTTCAACTGACCCCATGTGATTTGGATACCATTTTCCACTGACCCCATTTGATTTGGATATCGTTTTTCAATAACCCCGTGTGATTTGGTTTCTGTGTTCCACTGACCCCATGTGGTTTGACTTCACTTCTTACTCAAAATTTCTGTTTCTGGTTCTGTGTAAATTATGCCTCTTAGTTAATAATAGTTTTTTGTTTATAGTTAATAATATGTTATTATAAACAGAAGCAATTAATTTACCAATTAAAGTTTTTGCCTAATCGTCCTACTTAGTGTCCAATTTATTTTCTTGTAAATTATTTAATAACTAATTTCCCTGTACCCTTAATATCCCTTTTGATGTTTCTGTTTCTGGCTAAACTTTACCTATCATAGTCACTAGTGTAATTACCCTAATTCATCCCCGTCCCAAAATCACATGTAATTATCCTAATTACTTAACCCTTCCCTGTGATTATCCAAATCTACTCTAACCTCAGTTTTCTAGTAAACTACCGTTTGTAGCATTTCAGTTTGTGTTTGACTTGTTTTTTGCATCAATCATTATGCCTCAAACTTTTTTATATTAAATAAATAAATATTTTTGGACATTACACACAGCGCCGTCTAGCCCCAAAGTAAGCAAAGCTTGTTTTATGGATACCAGACAATACAAATACTTACATATTTTCTTTTTTTTTTGTAAATACATACATATCATACATAAATACACCCAGACTCAAGACAAACACAAATGTTTATTACATAAATGTTTGTCCAGTGCGATAATCGAACCCACACCCTCTGCACAGCAGCCAGTCACACTACCAACTACGCTGCCAGGGTGTATTCTTTATATGAATTAATTTATCAATAATTATTTTTCAAACTGTTTTCTTTATAGAATTAGTTAAAGATATCAATTAATATAGACACGTACTATTCTGATGGGGTAACTAACAAATGTTAATTGAAAATAAACACTGTAATATTAATATTTAATTTTTAACAAAGTCATTTTGCGAACGAATTAACAAGTCAACATCATCATAAACTATCCAATAAAAATATATCAAGAAATCACTTTGAATAAGCACATTACTGAATATTGTAACAAAAAAATATGTGATTTGGTAATTATTTTCACATTTTTGTTTCAAACTTCAGCAACTTTACAATATAGCTTAACCATTTATATCTACATTCATGCTTAAAATACAAGTAACGTTGAAAAATATCTCGAAAGCAAATATTAAGTATAAAGGTAAAAAAAATATAAATCCTCATTGGTCACTATTTACAAAATTAACATTAAATGGACGATTTTCTTATAAAATCTAATAAAATTGTACAAAGATACATGTAAGTATAAATACATTATGATATAAATTAAAATACAAAAGGCAAGAATTAACAACTAATTATGAGTATTTACAAAAATTAGGCATAGTTAAGTACTTATTATATAGGTGAGCGGTGGAGTGAAGTTAGGCATAGTCCAACCAATCACAATCAATTTTGCGCATTTCGTCTGTTCGAACTTCACGACCGCTCAAAATTAACTTTCATAAATTTGCAAAAAGTCTTTGGCACCTTACAGTCTGTAATATCGACAATAAAAATGCCTTAACCATTTAAAATTCAAAAACAATTATTGTTCAATTAAAGAGAGTACTTTAAATACAATTTTACAAAAATTCTAAACCCGCTTAAACGATCTAAGAGAATATACACAAAATATCTCTTTGAAAGTTGAATTACGTAAACAGAATTTACAAAACTGCAGAGTAGACTTTGCAAAATTGGATTTTATAAATGGTAAGTTTTTTTTTTAATGCTAAACATTGCTGGGTTGGTGTCTTGATGTCAAAGACAGATATTTTGAAATTCAAAAGCACAAATATCGGCTTTCGCTTTTATGTTTAAATCAGCTTTCAAACGCATCTTTTGAAACGTTTTAAAATCACTTTACTAAAGAAAAGATTTCATAAGATTCTTTTAATAAATTTTTGTATTCAATTTCAAAGCCGTAGCTTTGGAGATAAGTATAAAATGAAATTGAGGACTTCAACCAATGTAAAATAATTAAATACCATAAGACAAAATTTTTAATTATTTTTTTTAGTTCTGCCAGACTGAATCATCTTTTGATGTATGTATGGCGTCAAACATTCATGACATGAAATTTTTAATGTTTTAATGTTAAATTTTCCTACACAATACGTTTAAACTGCAATTTTCATAGTTACTGACCTATATTTGACATCAAATTAATATTGAAAAAAAAGTACATATGTGAAGGGCGTTTTTTATAGTACAAGCCTAATTGTTGCACCGTCACAAGGCTTTAAGGCTTTAGGGCAAACCCTAAAGCACAGAGACTCGCCAATGCAACGAGTTCTGTAAAGCCTCACGGAAGACTTCTCCATAAATAAAACGCCTCAGAAAACGTTGAATCCAATCAACATTTTTGAAGGTAACTGGTATATTACTGGTATCTATTTAATTAAATCATTTTCCATAATTTGTGGACACGTCTTATAATAAAAACTTCACTGGTCGTACATGGATTAATTAAAATTATTATCCCACCTGCCTCTGGCATGTTTATTTAAAACATTATAATTAAATACATAATTTTATTGACTTATGGATACGTATTTAAACTGGTAGCTATTAAATTAATAATTTTCATTCATTTGTGGACACGTCTTATAATAAAAACTTCACTGGTCATTTATGGTTTAAATGCAATCAATATCTATATCATCTGCCACTGGCATGTTCATTTAAAATATTATATTTTTTGTAACCTTCCAAGCGTTTCGGCTTTTAAAAATTTTTACTGTGGATATTTCACTTCTGTTATTTATTGCTTCAGAACTGATATATACTAAATGATCGTCACTTTTATTATTACTGCTCTTATCAAGAGCTTACAGTTTGTAATATCCAGGGCACGAATTTTGATATTCTCGTGCAAACTCCTGGTAAGTTTGCCTCACCGCAGCCGATACCCCAACTTATTATTCCAGCAAGGAAATACTTGTGATCCTTCCCCTTTACCTGTTGGAAAATACAAAATAGTAAGTTATTTAAGAAGCTGAAATTACTAAAATAAAACCTTTTTCACAGAAAACTTGAAAACAATTTACATTACATTTTCCTACTTTTTTAAATCTACTCACCAAATCCATTGCTTGCATTATATTAAGTGACCTAAGTACAGTAGACAACATTGAAAAACTAGAATATTAGAGTACATAAAAAATCATAATATTAACGAATATATATATATTAATTATTTTTACATTATGATTTGAAAAACTCTATCTGTGAAAAAAAATTAGGCTGTTTTTTACGACTAAACAGAAAGACGTTGTCCTGTCTGAATTTATTTATTACTAGCCATCCCGACAGACGTTGTCCTGTCTAAATTTATATAGTACTACCTATCACGACAGACGCTGTCCTGTATAAATTTCAATTATTTGTTTGTGATTTTAAAACGGTAATTTAAAGTATATTTTTATTTCTTTAAAAACCTTACTCGGACTAATTACCCAAATCGATGCAGTCATTCTCAAGTGATGCACTAACCAACCAACAGTTTTTTTTTGTACGCGGACTTACTTTTGCTGCGGTGCTGCTTGCCTGGACCTGGACACGAATTTCGGCTTGGGCAATCGCTCTTAAAAACTAAATATGACAAAATTTTTAATAGACAATGTATAAAGAGATAAAGAAGGCAAAAAAGAAAATGCAGGCGTAGCAGGCGACCCGCAACTATGATTGTTCAATCATACTTCAACCAAAATACGCGATCGTACTTTTTAGTCGCTTGCAAAGTGTGTTGAAGTGCGAAGCTCCTCTTAAATTGTCTGAAACGCCGTGTTGTGCTATTATAATGTGTAAATTTAAATTTCAGACGTCCAGTATGAGGGCAAGGCAGAATGTCTTATCACAGGTAAGCCAAAAATTATCATTTTGTATGGTTTTGTCCACTTTTTTCTAAAAGTATAATTCGAAGTATGAAATTACAGTATAAAGATAAAATTATAGTATAAAGCAATAAAGATTCATTGCTGAATCTAGCGAGCGAGCGATCCCGCCATGCATTACATGCTCGGTAAAAGGCGCAGCGTCGATGCTAATCGATAGTGTTGTGCTGACGTTTGACTAAAGATGTTGATAAGTGGAATATACTACTTACCATTATTTAGGTACTCAAAACGGTAACTTTTACTAAATTTACAAATTTATATTATATTTCTTTTATTTAACTGTTTTTAACTGTTGTCATTTTAAGGTTTCTAAAAGAACTCGATATACAGGAGCGATGGATTAACGGAACGGGCATGGAAAATTAGATACATACATAGTCAAATATTATTCCTCCAGACATTTCAAAGAAAATGATTTTATAATAAAAAAAAAACTGGAAACAGAAATTTAAACTAGAACCTATCCCATGTGATAAAATTGTAAAAATCAATCACGCACTTTGATTAATAAAAATATACAAGCGCTATTTCAATACAAATATAACTCTTTAACCAGGTGATTATGTGTTTATATGTTATTATTTTCATACAAGGAGTATGTCTATTTTACTTTTATAGTAAACAGATTAAAATATGTGATTTGTTAAAGATTTTGAATGATTTTTGTAAACTTGGCAAAAGCAATGGTTAAAAATGGTTTTCTTGTAGTCGTTTCCATAATGTTACAGTTAAATGAGACATTAAAAGCCTCTTCATACAACTAAAGATTTAAATAAACCAAGGAGACATCAAATTCAATTGCATGACTGCTGCTGGCAACTGTGACCGCCACACCTTGCTTACACATTTCATCATCTTTTGATTTACGCGCCAAAACTGGCGACTCCCTCGCCACACTTATGTTAGGCTGTGTAGGCTTCTAAACAGATGTGCCAAATTTCATAATTGTTTGTATGGAGTTTCTTTAAATTATGTGATCAGAAATGAAGAAATCCGATGAATATATGAAGTCAGAAATATAGCCCACAGAATAAACAAACTAAAATGGCAATTTTCGGGTCGTGTTTTGTCGCAGAACCGATGCCCGTTTGGGCAAAAGAGCCTTAGAGTTCAGATCACGGATTGGTAATGGCAGCGGGGTTCACCATCTAGCCAGGTCGATCTGTAAAATGTAGCCAGAAGTGGACAGATGAGACTAGGTATGGTGGCGACCATTAGAAAAGGCCTATGTCGAGAAGTGGTAAAGGCTGATTTATTGATGACTGTGCCATTATCTATTGTAAGATAATATTGTATTATTTTTAATGTGAAATTGATAAATTAAAAAACTATCAGTTGGAGTTTTGAGTTGGAATAATTTATCAATAAATAATAAACTTCTTATCGATAGAAGTTTATAGTTCAATTTATTTAGTTTAAAGGTTATTGTCAATCACTAGCAAAGGTGTAAAATTACTCGCTTTTGCACAGCACACGCGCAACTTAATTTACCGTTGTATGAGTGAGCCGTGGACTAATCATAGCGCTCCATTTGACGTTGCGTATGTGTGCGTTATATTGTGTTTATTTTACTTGCTAGAGAACCACTAGGTAGAAATGGAGAGGCTTCCGTGGATACACCGCATCCTTGGCAAACTGCGCTTAGACTCATTTCTAACCTTTTTTATCTCTTCTGTGGGTAGCACAGCCTAAACAACATGAATGAAATGAATTTTTATGCTGTGGTGGTAGTTTAAAAATTATGAATAGTTATACCAACACTACACCATAGTTTACTTTTTTTGACTTTCTTTTTACTATTTTTTACTTACACCTTATTACATAGATTTAAGATAATTTAATAATAATTTACGCATAGCAAAAACCATTTATCAAGAGAATATTCCAAGTTGCTTTTTATAACAAAGGGATTCGCAAAAACACGCTTCCGGACACCATGCGTTTCCCATAATTCATAGAGATGAAATAAATAATTTGCAGCTGCTGTATCCCTAAGAGAATTTCCTGATGAAAATGATAAATGATAGCAGCATCATGGTAGCCACAATCACATTTATCTTATTATAAGGTTATTTATAATGTCATAATAAATAAGCGATTACTAGCTATTTCTTAACAAGCATTTTTATATTGGAATTCCTTCTTCACAATTTTCCTAAAAAAGAATGTGGCTAATGTAAATTATAGTTCTTTGTTTTTTGGTATGTTTATTTACGTAGAGTCAATTGTTTCATACTTTTTTTCTTTCTTGTTCTCCCCACTACATATTTTTGCTACTAAATGTGAGTTTATATTTCAAAAGTTGTATAGATCTATATTTTTTGCGTTGTGGTAATTTTATTACATGAAGACTGACAAACTTTCTTAAAATGATTGTTTTTGTTTCTGTCACATAAGATTAATTAAATATTTTTATACAGACATATTACACTTAAAATATGTTTAAAGGCAGAAGTCTTATTTCGCAGCTGATGGAGCAACAAGATAAGACTTCCGCCAAGTGAGTTACCTGTAGAGGTCCCCCCGAGTCGCCTTGACATGAGTCATGTCCCCCTCGCTCGTGTCCCGCACACAGAAAGATGTCGGGAATGAACTCATGGCGTCCCGCTCGCAGGAACATCGACTTACAACGCTCGTTCGACACTATTGGTACTTGCACCTGAAAAAAATATATAATCTCGTTTAATTGTAAACTAGCTTTTCCCACGGTTCCACCTCAAACTCCACGCTAAATTCTGTTATCGCGGTGGAACTCCTAGAGCAACTCCTTGTTTATAGTTAGGAAGTTTACTGTAGTTAAGGTTATCTTATTTGCGCTAATCCGACTCACACTTGACATTTTTAAGTAGCCCATGTCCTTTTCCTAGATACAATCTATTACACCGGCAAATTTTATCTAAATCAGTGTTGCAATGCGGATGAACGCGATGAGTTGTGTTTTATAGTATGTTTAGACTAGCTGTACCCCGCGGTAAACCCCGCGAAGAATTGGCAATGTTACTGAAATCTATTTCCAAGTGCATACAACTACGAACTACAATTTGATCAAGATCGGTTCAATGGCGGTTTAATGACTGTCTTAATCCCTTAGGGACACTTTCGCTAAAGCCACCTATTGCGAAGTACTGTATATACCAGGTGTGGCTAGCTGACCGAGCGTGACTTATCACTGCATTATTCATCAGCAGGTTTCGGGAAGTAAGAGACTCGACACAAAAAATGTAATGATTATTGCATTTAAGATTTCTAACTCAATAAAATCTCTTTAAAGGCGACTTTTTCATATGCAGTTGGACGAAAAACAGCCTGACTTGATTTAACATACGAATATAAGGTGGGTAAGTAATAAATAAATAATAATAACTAACACGGCGCCGTCTGGTCCCAAACTAAGCAAAGCTAGTGCTATGAACACCAGACAACGGATACAAATACATATAACCACTTTTTTTTTGTAAATACATACATATTATACATAGAAAACACCCAGTCTCAAGACAAACACAAATAATAAATGTTCCTCTTGTGCGGGAATCGATTCCCACGATTCAGCAGTCAGGTCATTGAGCCGCTGAGCCACGGAGCCGACGAAGCAAGTTTTTACAGAAATTTCGGGCCTTGTAAAATGAAATAATTCAATTTCTGCAGCTAAGAGGAGACGATCATTAAAAACTTCTGGGTCCGAATTGTCTGTGTGACTTGGCACTTTTAACTGTAAAATAAAATGATGCCGATATTTCAAAATTTGAACCAACACGATCACTATTAATTTATGATCTTAAAAATAATAGCTATGACAGATTCCTAAACATCACGCATTTTCTACATACAAAACCTACGCACTCCATCAATCAAGAAAAGTATGTGACAGAAATTCAAAATGTTTTGGATGATTTTGAGAATAAATTTCAGGATTTCCAAAAAATCGATCTCTTGATTCTATTTATGATTAATCCAAACTGCCATCGAAAATGAAATAGTTACCATACTTGTAAATATATTTGTAATGAAAAATACACTATTATTAGTCAATGCTGTAAATGTCTGTATTTCTGTTTTGGGTCAACATATTTGTGCGAGGTAGCATTTTTCTACATGAAGATGATTAAATGTAAAAATCTGAAAGCTTTTTACATTTGAGGCTGGCCATATCTAATTACGCGCCTAAATTTTGTTAAACTGGCTGAAAAAATGAAAGTACAAACTTCCCATTAAGCTTTGTTTTTTAATTTTAATAATTAATCTTTTTAAATTGATAAATGATACTTACATAATATCTGTTTTATTGTTTTATTTACCTAACTTAATCCTATTTACAAAGTAGTCTGAGGTGCCAACAGTGGACGTCTTTGAACGCAAATATAAAGATAATGAGACCCTATCTAAGTTAAACGTGTGTTCAGACCGGCTTAGAAATGCTTTAAGTGGATCTTTAGAAGATAAGATATTTCAAAGTAGATCGCAGCCATGTAAAAGTTGGCCACCTATATACGAATTCAGTAGTCAGGAGTTTTCATGGAAGTAAATATGTTTTCATGACGTGTGTTTGGAATAAATTACTCCGAGCTTAATATAAAAATAAATGTATTCATTTTTCTGTCAAACAGTTTTTCTAAGTACACGGACAGATAGGCTTTGAATTCACTATCAGTAACAAACTCACTTTGTTGATATTCGTCGTACTTTAATAACATACCATTAGGAACAAAATTGAAACCTTAAGGTAAGTTGGTTTTTATAAGTTATTTGCATCAGTTTACTATCTTAGATCCCGCTACCGTGTCTGTTTGGGAAGACTGTGTCCCGCTGTCCCGCACAAGCCTATTCTATACGTGTATGCACGTTTTAATTCGCTCTCTGCTGGCGGCAGTTCCACAGTGTGACCTGTAAAGTAATTGCAAAAAGTGTGGAGTATTTGGGTCTAGAATTCTCGGAGGTGAAATGTATGGAAGAACATCTCACCTTATAAATTAGGTCCAGACTTTTTACAATAAGGTCCACCAGTGTAATAGTTTGCTTGAAAGACGAATCTGACTATGTAGAAATATATCTTTTTGTAGAATGTGATGTGTTGTTATTGTAATGCTACAATGTAAAAACATTAACAGTAAAAAACAATTAAAAAAAACAGGCCAAAACAAAAATATATGCAATGTCCAGATAAGTTTTTACTCAGATTTATAATATCCGTAGTATATTTATAAGATAGATAGATTATTATTAAGGCCACATGCTTTGAAATAGTATAAACGAAACCTGTGTAGAATTGACCTCAAGAAAATGTAATGAAAATTTAAAAACAAATATAGTCCGTAGCATCACAAGTGTAGATCTAACTTAGGTTAACGTGCGGCTTTCTAGTTTTTGAGCTAGTTCAACACAAAAAAAAGGAATGCAACTTTGGTGGGAACTCCAGCGTTTCTAAAGTAAATAACGTGGAACTAAATGTATGATGTAGGGATGCGTGGTTAAGATTCGATGTCCACGTGTAAGTTCTTTTTTTTTTATGCCACACAGGTGGTAAAAATGCTGTTTGGGTCAAAGATATCGACAGATATCCTTTTTTCTTTCTAACCAGCTTCACACATCGCAACTGTTAAGGGAAGGGCCAACCGGACACCCCTGATTGAGGGCAATTTGGGCCATAGTCCAAACGCAAAACCAGTGCAGATTGTGGACTTCATATACGTCTTTTTTTTAACGTTTGCAGGTTTTCTTTCTTACATATTTTCCTTTACTGAAAAGTCACTGGAGTGAATAATCAAAGTACATGAAAAATTCAGAAAAAGACTGATTCAAACTTCCGCCGCGCGGCGAAATCGAAACCCCAAGGCATGAGTCAAAAAAATAATACGCTGAGGTCAGATTGTAGGTACAATACCCACACAGACTGAATCGATAGATAGATGGAGAGATATAGGTCGTCATAAACACAACTGCTATAAATCCACTTTATTTGATTATTATGCGAATATAAATAACAGTAAATAATTAATTATCCAAGGCTTAAGAGAGGGCTACCGGGCAACCATAACTCATATAATATTACATTTTCACACGATACGGTATCTTGTAGCGGCGACACGAAAACAGCGGTAAATTGAGCTGCCTGAGTTATGGCTATCCTTCGGGACCGCCATCTTAGCTAGCAGTGTTGCCAGGAAAAGATAAGTGTGGCAATTATTTATTAAATGGCTGTTGGGGTGACAAGAAAATTGTTGATATGAGCTAGTGTTAGACTATATTGTATGAGTATACAAAAAAACAGAAGTTCTCAATGTAAGTAAATACTTTAGAGAGGTCACAGACGAAATTCTTTAATTTGTGTTTGCTACACAAACTAGACTACCTTGCCTGGTCCTCACCTGTTAGCCGTTACAAACAGGTTTAAAGTTATTCAGCGGGCTAGAGCTCGGAGGTTCTCAATGTGATAAGATTAAAATCTGGTAATAATGTGAGAGAATTAGAGTTGCCAGCACAGTTAAAAGAACTACAGGCAGACCACATAACTTGTAGAACTGATGAACGGTGAGAGAAAAAGGTTCTTGAGTGAAGATCATGATCCAGATAGCGCAGAGTAGAACGCCTACTAACCAAATCAGGCCCTCTTTGCATCTGGCTGCGGCCCACTCCAATCTCAAAAATAGCTTATATTATAAAAAAACCTATAAATTTAAAAACACATCCGCACGGTTTTTATACGTTTATTCCATATATGTACTCAAACTCAATAAGCAATAGAATCTGTCTCCGGCAGTGAGCTTTTATCTACTACCTACAAGTTGACTAATACAACTTGGTAAAGTACGCATTTAACGCAAATTAAAATGTAAAGAACATACAAAAGATAATTAATTACCTCTTGCAAGACTGAAGGTAGAACGCCACCTTCGGACAGCCTTCCCCATCCTGTCACCGTCGCATTCTCCCCCACCAACAAATCATCACTGGACGGAAGACAGATGGGGGAAATGTGAGGGGCGAATTGCATTGGAGATTCGAGCTTCACCAATGCAAGGTCGTATTCGTAAGTGAAGAAGTTATACTTTGGATGAACTGCTTTGCGCGCCACCCCCCGCTCGACGTACGGGTACTGCTCCGATACTGATGAGAAGTCATACTCTCCTACTCGGATTCTGATTTGTGATGTTAGAAGGCTGAAAACGAAATTTTTTTTGACATTTCAACCTTATGAATAAAAATAACACGTAGTAATTTTTGACGTGACAACGTCTTATAAATTGGTTTGCCGGGTGACACTTCAAGAAACTGCGTTACGCTCCGCTCACGTTATGCGCTCACAATGAGAGCGAGTGAGAGGCACGCGCCCGCCTAAGAGCGAGAGAGACAGACATAAAATCATTGTCACGTAAAACTTTCGCCCGTATACCGACTTTACAGGCAACCAGTTTTTTTTTAACAGGATCTTAAATAATAAGCACAAACATACATGGAAACAAAATATATTTAAGAAACATCAAAATTTTGGTTTGCTGGAATTACTATTAGGTATAGGTGTTTTATTTATTATGAGTTATTCAATGATTAAAGCTATATAGCATGTATCTAAGATTTTATTTTCTAAGGAGGCTTTACGAACCAATATTATGCCAAATATTCCAAAATGTCACCATAACATGCTTGATTCACACCCAGATAATAATACAGGAGACAGCCTCTTTTTATCAACCACTTTAGTACCAACCACTTTAGTGTGACATTGAGTGCGTCTATCTCTGAACACTGTTCCTGATACAGAATATCTAGATCAAGATCCTTATGTCCCATGTATAAATAAATGGTGGAATAAAGGACCAGAGAGGGATTTATACACCCTGTTTGCCAATTCTTGACAAACAGCAAAAAGTCAGTCAGTATTGGGCAGAAGACGGTGAATCATTCACCGAATTAATCGCTGAAGAAGATACAAGAAGGAAGGTGCCTAAGTCCTTGAAAAATTTTAAACTAACTTACTCGTCAACACAGTGTCCTGCTGTCGCTATCCAACCCTCGTTGATGATGGCCCCGCCACACCGGTGGGTAGAGGAGAGGCCGTAGAAAGAGATCCTTCTGACAGAGACCTGCCACGGCCACCGCCCAAAGCTGGAGTCCTGGCCACCCATGATGCGAGTCTCTGGTCGAGGCCATAAAGCGGTCCTGCCGCAATCTGAAACGTGGTTTAGATTTACATTATTTAAAAATTTAATGATAATTCTAGGGTTATCCTGATTAAAAAAATATATAGGGGTTTGTAGCCAACAACGTCGAATATAACAAACACAATTAAAAAAAAAATACGAAGAAAGACATACATTTAAAACGAAATCGTTTCGTCAGCACTGGCCGGTGGCTTACTTACTGCCTAGATGTTAGATTTGTAATTAGAATTGTAATCTAGCTACATGTCAGGCGACTAGCTAGGCGGTTAGCTTAGCGCTTCGCCAGGTGCTTGGCTGGACGCCTAGTTTACTGCCTGGAATTTATCTAAGTAAACAAATGTCTAGCCACGCAGGCGCTGAACGAGGCGCCCAGCTAGTCGATAAGCAAGCCACCAAGTACCCATCCTAGTGACTTACCAGGGGTGTACCTAACCTCTCGGCGTTAAGTAAGCCCCCGGCCGGTGCGGACGCAGCCTAAATAAAACTTTAACTTTCAAAAAATTCCTTACCGACTATAAATAATATAATAAAGGAATTTTAGAAGTTTAGAAATGAACCATTTGTATGAATATGAAAATTTTGAAATTATAAAATAATTATAATGTCAGACAAAAGGAAAGATAGATGAACATGATAAAATTATTAGAGAACTGTTTTCCCATTCGACACCAGAACCTCAGATAGGCAAAAAACTTCGCTATCGCTCCATTTAGCTACAAATTTTCTGTAGCTATACGATAAAATTATACAAATACTGAGCCTTAGCAAAGCCTTTAAAAACTAAAAGACGAACGCTAAGTAAAACAGTAAACGAGAATCGACCTCAAAAACCTTTAAACTGCTTTCTTCTTTATAATATCTAAGGCCCTAATAACTTGGCTTATCATCTAGGCGACGTTGTATTAACAAAATTTTCCCTTATAAAAGATAACTCTGTATATTTTACCTTGACACCGTTTGGTTTATAGGCCATAATACAGTATAATGAGCTCGTTGAAAGCAGGATTAGATATTAATCTTCATCCCTCTGTTAGATGTACGTTAATGAAATCTGAAGATTAAGCAGCTTATGGGCGCCTTAATGCCGCCTGAAGAGATTTTATCTTCAAACGTTTGTAAATCCTTTTATAATCCTATAATGTCGCTTTTCGGAGCACGTGTGGTATGAATTGGTTTTCGTTTCCATATTGATTTGAGCTCTTAATTAGTTTTCCTTTTGAATTCTGGTTCGAGTTCAACAGCTGGGTTGAAGGTTTAATTATTAAATTGAATTATACAATTATTATTATCTCGACAGTTAAAATTTTCGGTTCCTTTTTACAAACGATCGGGAAATGGTTGTGGTTTTTTAAATATTTTTTACTATTTTTGTTTTCACGGAAACTAGGCCTTTTTTAAAAGCAAGAACATAGAAAAAAATGGATATTTCGGCAAAAACCATTAACAAAACGTTGTATAAAAATGCACTGAAATGTATATAACCATATTCAAAAATAGACATTATTTTTAATCCTCTATAACTCTTGTACTTAATTTTAGTTTTCAACAGTCAATATAATATGAGGCTAACTCACAACTATCCGCAATTTAGTGACCGCACTACACAATTCACTAACATTCCAACCCCAACCTTTCCCAATTCTCGAAGGAACAATATAATAAGAGGTCAACTCACAACTATGTGAAATTTAATTGCCGCACTACACGATTCACTAACAATCCAACACTTGTTTCAACCCTAACCTTTCCCAATACTCAAAGGAACAAAATGATAAGAGGTCAACTCACAACTATGCGAAATTCAATTGCCGCACTACACAATTCACTAACATTCCAATACTCTTTCCCACCCCAACCTATCCCAATTCTCGAAGGAACAATATAATAAGAGGTCACTTCCAACTATGCAAAATTTAATGCCCGCACTACACAACCAACCCTAACCTTTCCTAATTCTTGAAGGACCACAGTCAAATCTTTAGTAGAGATCTACGATCTAGCAGAGTCTACCTACATCGTCGTCCAACATTCCATCTTATTCCAATTTTCGATTGTTCACAAATGGACTCTACACAGCGAAAGCAAAACGGCACAGCTCCAAGAAAAGAATATGGTATCATTGCTCCAATAATTTACAAGTACATGCAGTTAAGTATCTACTTTGATGTGTAGAGAATCTTTTTCTTTTTCGTGCTAGTTAGCCAACTGATCTGTGCAAAATTCACAGCTACCGGAGCGATGACGCGTTTACTTGACGCAACACGTCCCATCATCTAAGACTCACAAACTACCTGTGTTGTATTGCTCTGTGAGTCAAAGAGACGTAAGTGCTCCTATAAGAGTATCCACTTTTTGTGTGCATGCTCTAAGAACTGAGTGATAAAGTTCACAATACCAATGAAACATACCAACTTTAGTTGCATCAGTAGTTGTCTGGATCGTCGCTGGTGTTGAGTATTCCGTTTTATTGACAATCAGCGCCGGATCCTTGGGTTTTTGGTACTTATGCGGTTTGCTGGTGGTAGTTGTGAACTTCTTTGTGGGTTTCGGTTTGCCGACAGGTTTTTCCCAGCCAGAGGGTCGTGGTTTTGTGATGAAGGAAGGTTCTGTCGTTATTTGCCAGTGTATGGAGTGTAGGTTGTTGGGTCTTGACATTAACTGAGCTGAAATTTAGATTAATTAATGTCAGTTAATTATTCGCATATTACGGTGTTAACAAAAACATTGCTTATTCAGAGGGTGATTCGAAAATAACTCCGAAATAGTTTCTCAGGAGTTTTAGAGAGTGAAATATTTGGAATTAATTTAATTGAATTTTATTTCATGTCTGAAAAAACGAAATCTAATAACATGCTACGGCTTTCGAATGTACTTACCTACTTAGGTAATAACTAACAACTATAATTTAAAATGTTGAAAAAAGCAAAATCTACTAGAATATATTTAATTTGGAATTTACAAAGTTAAATGAATAGCTTACTTTTAGCTTTGGCAACTACATACATACATTTTGCTGAGTTACTCCAAAATTAAATTCCGATAAATCGGTGGTTAGGACCACAAATACCACATACGTATGTGGGTTTTGCAATAAGTAATGCTAGGTGTGGAAAGCGTAGTCAGGTTTCGAAGGCAGATCTGACAGATTCCTTCCCTCATAATATGCCTCCACAAGGGCCGGTCCTGAACCGACAGATCTGATAGATAATGTACATTTTTTATGATAAACATCCGAATCGAAGAGAAGAGGTGTCGTTTTCTTTTTAATAAGATTTTGAATAAACTTTATTCAAAATACCTAGGTAAAGTTTATCAATAATTTAGCATTACCCATACACTCGCAACATTGAAAATCAGATCTTTGACTACTCTTTGTAAATATCGATCTTCCGTCAAATATTTTCGAAATAGTTTTTATTTTAGTACTAGTCAACAAGGAACACTTATCTCGCCATGTCCGCCGTTCTGTCGGACTGCAGATTTGACATGGGCATACATATCGATCACGCCGAAAAAGTTTTAACATTAGATAAAAGCATATAGGAACGCGGCCCCTTCTTTTGTTTTGCTCTGTGAGTCAAAGAGACGTAAGTGCTCCTATAAGAGTATCCACTTTTTGTTTGCATGCTCTAAGAACTGGGTGATAAAGTTCACAATATCAATTAAACATACCAACTTTAGTTGAAAAAGTTTTAACATTAGATCTTGGAAAAAATTTTAGGGTACCTACCCTACACATAAAGTGTGGGCGATTTTTTTTTCTCGTATATACTATAATGTGGGGTGTTAATAGGTTGTTTAAAAATATTTTGGGTGTGATAAAACCATTATTCGATTTAGGGATCCTTCTTCTTTATTTTCACTTTAAATTTTTTTCATCGAACGAAAAGAACGAGATTGCAAAAATGACCAAAATCATCCTTAGAATATTATTACTTAATGAATGGCCCTTACTGCAATCATCAAAATCTAATTTCCTAGCAAATTCTCTATTTATAAGAACTTTTACCGCAGCCTTTACATTTAATTCATTCATACAGTCGCCAACGAAGGCATCTAGTAATAGCAATCGTAAAGTACGCGGTGAAACGGGGAGCGAGCGCAGACATTTTGTCGCAGTACCATTATTGTCTCAACATAGATATATCGATTTATCAAAGAAAATGACTGACTGCATAAATATTTTTTTGATACTGTGGTTAATATTATTTTTAATGGTAATTAATGACATTGCCATCTATATTTTAAGATAGTAACTACTTGGCATCCTCACCTGAAGAAATGCTGTTCTCGGCGTGATGTTCCGACACCGCCATGGGCCTGGCGCCTGATAATATGCTAAGACTAGATGATATCTTGTTATGTTGGGGACTAGTTTCTACTTCACTGCTTGGCCTATTTACATTTTGGTACTTATTTACATTGCTAGACGGTACTTTATTAACTATATCACTATTTTGTTCGCTATTCGATTCTAAATTTCCTATCGTTGGTAATTTTATTTCTGGCGGTTGGTAGCTGTGGGATGAAGGAACGCTATCTATCGGTTTTGTCATGAACGATGGTCGCGGCGTTTGAACTGTCGTCCGTGAAGTTGTTTGGGTTGAAGTTTCAGCCGGCTGGTGCGTAGTGCTGCTACTAGATGGCGCTGAGTAAGAAAGTTCTGTGATTCTGATTGGATTTGTCGTTTCTGAAATGAAAATAAAAATATTATTAAATTAAATTTTTTTTTTTAGAATATCTTTTATAATTTTATAATTATCTATTGGTTCAGCCATTTATTAACTCGAACTGTAAATTTATTTTGTCCATCTTTAAAACAACTTTTGTTACCAAGTTATCTATATCACGCGTGAACGGCTAGACCGATTTCGCTAATTCTTTTTCTGTTGTGTTTTTTAGTGTTAGAGCAAGGTTTTTATGAAAAAAAATATGGTCAAGTGCGAGTCGGACTCGCGCACTTAGGAAAACTGGAAGACGGCTGGTCCAATTCTGGTAATTTTTTTATTGTGTTTGTTAGTGTTAGGGAAAGGTTTTTATGAAAGAAATAATAGGTCAAGTGCGAGTCGGAATCGCGCACTAAGGGTTAACCGATTTTAATAAAATTTTGTTAAGTTGTTATGCACACGCCGGGGAAGTTTTCTGAGGAAGAAAAAAAGGGTCAAGTGCGAGTCAGGCAGGGTCAAGTGCGAGTCGGACTCGCGCAATAAGGGTGAACCGATTGAAATTAAATTTTGGTAAGTTGTTATGCACATGCCGGGGAAAGTTTCTGAATTAGTACAACCCTTTGTTCACAATAGGTTGGTGCGCCAGTTGATTGAAAAAAGCGAAACAACGTTGGCGGGGTTAGCTAGTTAATAATAATAATAATAATAATAATAATTAATAATTTTAATAGAAATAAAAAAAATTGAATTAAAACTAGTTTATTGATGTTTATTTTTTCACTTTTTGGGTAGGTCAGGTTTTTAGGGGAGGAAAAAATAAAAATCTAATATAGGTACCGAACATTGCTTTTAAATTACTGTGTGAACTATTTCTTTAAGTACCTAGTTGTTTATGTTCAAATTAAAATATTTATTTTCTTGTTTGATCAAGTAATGACCAAATGCATGAGTGCCCTTAGTGCCCCATTTTGCCCTACCGTGGCTATTACGCCCATATTGGTTGGTCACATAAAATTATAAGCTTAGGCTTAAAACAGTCTATATATAATAAAAAGGCACTCTTCCATAATACATAAATCATAGTATTTATATAATTATCAGTGCCATTCAGTCTCTGTTATTAGGATTTGATTGTCTGGAAGAAATCGCTAAATAACGATAAGACCGCCTCATAGTATGTTCTTTTGTATATTAGCAAAAAAATTACGTTGTTCTATTTTCTGTGCAATAAACAATATATTATTATGATAACACTGAAAATTATACAATCTTTATCGTGGTAAACAAATGTATAGGCCTCATCGCGCTTTTTTAGATTTATTTTTTTCTTAAAATTACTAGAAAATAATACTTCGACGTATACCTGCAACAGTAGACGGCTTGTCTGGCAGAAGGCAGCACGACCCGAACATGAATCCGTCGACACAGACCCCGGCGTGCGTGCCGCCCGCTCTGTTGCATTCCTGCACCCACATACACGCGCCCCGGGCGCCGCCGGCCACGCACGACTTGCGAGACATCTGGTAACCTGGACAACAAATTAAAAACAACCCATTTAGAATAAGTAGGTAGGTAGGTAGATTTTATTGAAATGAAACTGGGCATAGGACAACACTGCATAACGGTTGCCAATATACTAAGTAAATCAACATACTCTATCTACAACATTACAAAAAATTGCTGAGTTTTATTTTGGAAACAGTGCTTAGAAAACTTTAATAAGCAAAAACATAAAGTGAGTTTTAATTATCTTTTTATTATTACAGAGGGTTATGACTCATGCAGAACCTATATGTATGTTAGCAAGTTCATCAGTTCCCATGTATCTCCGAAGCCACTGATCATATTTTCTCAAATATGGTGTTGTTAGCTTCGACTGATCTGCGTAATCACGTATTAAATCCAATATGGCAGACATCACATACATAATACTCTTCCATCACTCATGGACGCAGAATTTTTATTACAATCCCCATAAACTTTTTCGGTTCGTACCCTACTTTTAACACTATAGATTATGAAAAAGCTGTATTTCTTGATGTTTCTGCAGGTTTGCTCAGTAAATTAGAATTATTGCAGAACATGCAACCGGTACGATAACTGCATCCCGCATTGGATTTAAGTGGCTGCCGTTTCACCTTCATCAAAATCTTTATATTCTTTCCCTTCTCTTTCAAATTATTGTTATTCTTTTGTTCTTATACTTATTGAAAAGAAAATATCGGTTCTATATTTTTGGCTGAAATCTAGGCAAAATTTCATTTTTTCGCAAATGAAATGAAAAACATCGTGTGTAACACGGGCCGTACGGAAATTATAAACTCGAGTCATTAAAACCTTCATTTTCGAGCTTAGTCTTCTAAATAGCCTCTCGTTAGTAATTTTTTCCTTACCACCCATAATACACAAGGTACTATTATATTTTGTTATAACTTTTAGGAGTATCATTCATGACGTAACTTTAAGTGCAAATTCCTTGTATTATCAAATTCAGCCTTTTGCTTACACCAAATGCGCGAACTATTGTTATCAGAATTCCCTATTACTTATTCCATTTCTAAATTATTCCAAACAATCTAATCTAAAAGTCAAAACTATGTTTCTCTCCGTATTGTAAATCACAACTTGGTTCAAAGAGGGGGCGCCAATAAATTTTACACACTGGTCCGCGGATAGCGCCCGGGGCAACCGGCGGACGCCAGATGTATCTAGGTACCGTAACTCGGCAATGCTAAAAAGGCGAAACGCGAGAATTACTGCTTCAACACGCAAGTTTGGTAAACTTACTCGAAGAACTTGCGGATATTATACAAGAATTATAGCTGATGCCATTTTTTATATCGAGTAACTTTACGGTACGGTGCCAAATTTATGGTATATAGGTACCTAATACTTTGATTACGAAATATAAAGTATGTGAACAAAAGCGACGCATTTGCGTGGCGTACTCTGTAAAGTGAGAATTATTGCAACTACTTTGTGCTCAGTGCAACAAAATTTTCTGGCCATTATAGTAAAGAAAACAAAAAATAAGAGAGAACTAGCTGCTAGGTACAGTGCCACCAACATATCTGGGGCCTGATTCTCGTGCTGATATAGATAATTTCAAATTCGAGATATGTTTTATTGATAAACTCATGGCTTGTTAATCGCGGTACCTGTTTTAGTCGATAAATCAACTAGTTTGAACTAAGTAAGTCAAAATAGTCGATCTATCAACTAAAACAGTTACCGCGATTAACAAGCCATGATTAAAATCAATTAAACACATCTCGAATTCGAGAATATCTCTATCCGCACGAGAATCAGGCCCCTGGGCCTTTAGCCAAATAAGAAAAACAACGAACACGGTAATAGAAACGTTAGTATCCGACCAAGTATGTAAGTTGCACATTACTTGGCAAAGTTAAACATTAAAGATAACTTCTTTACTCGGTCGGGTATCAGCGTTTCTATGAACGCTATTGCTTTTGTGCACGCATGTTCAGTAAACGGTGTCGCTTCTGAGGCGTTCAGTGTTGCTATTAAAAAAAAATACTATGAAAAGACACATATCTTTTTAATTATTTAACCAACTGAATTAAGTAAACTACACCCTTATAATAACAATTATAAATGAAAAACACTCGCACTCACTCTTCAAAAACTGACTGCGGAATGACGTTTAACGAAATTACGGCTGTAGTTCCGATTTTGTCTTCTGAACAGATAAGTTGGTGACACTTTACTCAAAAAAATATTTTCAAAAACCGGTGCGGTTTTCACAACATTCCTTATTCCATCATCTCCATTCTACCTTCGGTTAACGAGACGGAATGAGGGCTTCTTCCACCCTTTTGTTGTCGATATTCCGCCTATCTATTATATATATTTTTTATCTCTTACGAGTGAGTTTGAATGTTTTGTCCTTGGTGTTAGAATAAAAAATTGGCACATCCTTATTTCAAATTCCATATTTTCAAGAAACATTTACTCTAATTTTCGCATTTATTTCGTATTCGCAATATCTGTGTTCTGTAGATACTAAAGCCCATACTGAAAAGCCTCGGTGCTCGAATCCACCAAGTGATTTTTTAGAAAGGATATTCGTGAAAAATATCTCTGTCCGTTAGCTTCCCGTGATCGGTTAATAATACAATACTTACCTACATAAGATCCTGTGTTATCAATCTTGCAATGAAAACCCAGCGTCCAATAAATATCTTCTACGAATCAGATTTGCTACTACCCCATCATTTAAACGCATTAATAACAATAAAGCAAAGGCCCAGTATCTCACGGCTGTAGTACAATTCTATCGGTGTCTATATAACACGGAACCTACAGAAATTCTACCGTCGTATTTTGCAGGGATTTTCATCGAGAAATAATTTCTAGTGAAGATAAATTGTTTAGAATATATTGTGAGCTGCGCGGGCCAGCTACCGGTTTATAAAAGGTGTCGTAAGTCATAAGAGGCAGTGACTTATTCTCATTTAGACTTATTCTTTTTCTAACTATAGGATTGAAATCAAATACGGACATATTTTTACTACGCAAAAGACTAAATTCTATATTGGAATAGAAATAAAAATTTATGGCATAAATAAATATGGCTTAAATTCATGGCAAGCTTCTTCTTTGGTTATTCAGGTTTCATCGCGTCATTTTCCTTCACCTCGTCTCTGCTAAAATTTGTATTTATGGCGATACCAGAGGAAACCTAGAATAGAATATAATATAATAGAATAGAACCTCTGTCTGCTTTCTTATATCTTATTTATACACGGAAACGGTTTAAAACCGTGGCGATTCATTAAGATAAAGTCTTAATTTTTAAAATATTTTGAAAAAAATACCTTTTTTTTCACAGTGCTGATCTGTCGCAAAAAAACCAGCAATATATTACAAATATAATTTCAAACAGCAATAACATCGTAAGATTTTTTATGAACGTCGAGGCGAGAGGACAGCTTCGTGTATGTAATCTTATATATAACACTACCCTAATATCAACTACTTTGAATATCAATCTTAATGGGCGTCTCCCCACAAAGAAAAACGGTTATCTTCTTTAGTACTCACTGTCAAAGATTATTTTACAAAATATTACAGTGCCAAACAAATTATTACAGTTGTTCCATGTCAGTCTCTTATCTTTTTTGACTCAAACCACTCCTCCTTTTGTTCTGTCGAAGGCTTCATCAGTGCGATCTGCGCACGCGACGCCCCGGGAAAGTGTGCTCGGCTCGGCTCACCACGATCATCCTTATATGCGCGGTGTTTATTGCTGATTTACGCAATAAATCTTCTTCTATAACGATAGAGTTTATTATAGTTACATATGATGTTGGCACAGCCTAATCATTTATTTCATTCATGCAGTTGGTCATCGCCTTTGATGTTAAAGAAGAATCAGACAACGTCTACAGTCATGGCAACGCGTCAACACGTATGGCTGGCTAGACAGCTCCTAACTAGCAAGATTTGGGCTTGTTGGGAGCGTTGAGCCCCACTTCTTGCCGCGCACCGCACCTCATGATTGCTCAAGACGCCTTCGATGGCCAAATATATGAATGAAGTCATGTTAATTTGAACGGCAATGGACTCAAATCTTATAAATTCAAATTCGACATTTATGTTTTGCACTTACTGTAACAAAACAAATATTCACTCAAGTTTGTTTGTTTGGTTTAGCACTTTTTTTATACAGGTTTTTTTTTGACAATCTGTTTCTTTAATTAATTATGTTAGTTTATTTTTTATTATTTGTTATTTAAAGTTTGAACTGTTTGTAACATAAATTATATTAAAAAATGATTCAATAAAAATATTTACGAAATTAAGGAGGGCTCATAAATAATTGGATGACTTTTTGTGTTTTTGTTGGTTTTCGATTGTTGATTACTATTCAACTATTGCAATAACTTTAATTAATTATACGTATTTACTTTCAAATCTTGGTTTTTTTTTTTATGGTAGACATAAAATGTGTGACAAAATTATTAAATAACTACTAAAAATAATACATTTTAGTACAGTTGCTTTTCGCTGCAAATCTTAAAATTGTTTTTTTGAAATTTCCAGAAGCCTTAACAAACAATACAAATAACCACAGGTACCCATTCACATGGATAATTGAAGACACTGGGCGCAACAGATTTTTATATTTGTAACCAAAATTAAATATAATCCGATTCTCTGGAAAAAAATCTGTTACTGCATTTCATGCAATTTCAGGAAGTGAGATAACGTTGCTCTGTGCATTAGTCGAATGCGCGTTAGACTGGTCGCACTACACTTCTGCCTATTAGGCCAGTTCAACTTACGCTGGCCGTTTAAGTGGTTTGAGCGGTTAGAAAATATAAACATGTATTGCTCAAAAATGTGTCAGTGCTCATTTTTTAGTGTCAAACCTCTACACAAATGTTTATGAATTTGGTAGAAGGTCAATGAAGTTTTAGGTTACTTAGTTTTGATTTTACTTCAACGTTAATTTAATTATACCTATCAATCTTTAACAATTGGATCACTTTTGCAGGAAAGCTTTAATCCAAACGACAAAAAAATTTTCTTCAAGTTACATCAATTTCATGCGAAAGTTTTGTTCCTTTTAAGCAAACTCGAAAGAATACATTTATTTCTTTCGAAAGTATCCGCTGGAACCAATGAAACCGCAGGTCAGAGATATCACAAGCTAGCCCTTTTGAAGAAAACCTACATTTTTTTTGATACCTACAACAGTACCTTTTGTAAAACTCCTTTTTTTATTATTACACTTTTTTTGTGAATAATGAAATAGACACGGATTAGTATCATAATACTTATTAATTACAACGAGAATTTGTAGAAAGAGGATAGACTATATACAATGCTTGGGGCTTTAAACTCCCGGTCTGAGAATAGTTCCGAAAACAATATATTTCTCAATATGTATAGTTTCGTAAAATTTGTGATGTCTTATTTCACCACGAGGTGACTTTTATACAATGTTGTCCTGTTGTAAATCTTTAAATTAAATCTTTAAATTATTAGAATTAACTAAAACTTGATGGCTAAAATTTTCTTGCGATGGTTAAATTATAAAAAAATAATTATATTTAACAATGACTACGCAGGCAATCGAGCTTTACTTGGTATTTTATATTAATTATTTATTTCATAAATCGCGTTTTTACATAAGTCAACTTAAAAAGTAAAATCCTATCTTAATACGAAATTTCATCTTAATCGTTAGAGGCGTTTTCAAAATAGAAATATATTATAAGTAATAGCTCGTTTAAGAGGATACAATTTACTGATCAATCACTGTGAATTTTCTTAGTCATAATCCCAAGCCGAATACATATGTCTGTGGTTTTCCAAAATCATGTAAAATGTTTTTATTAACTAGAAATCTTTTTTAAACCATTTGTATGAAAAACCAGAACCTGTGTAACTTTTGACCTGTAAAATTTAACAGAAAACTGACACACTGCAGACCTAGATATTTATTACTATTTTTTTTTTTTTTTTTTATAGCACTAAGGTGGCAAACAAGCTTACGGCCCGCCTGATGGTAAGCGGTCACCGTAGCCTATGGACGCTTGTAACACCAGGGGTATCACTCGCGCGTTGCCGACCCTTCAGAAATCCAATAACTTCTTTCTTGAAGAACTCCATACTGTAGTCCTTGCAGAAAACCTTGGCAGGGAGCTCATTCCACAACTTAAGCGTTCGCGGGAGGAAGAAACATGTCTTCAAAATTTCGTGGTGTTTTATCTGGAAGTATCAAAAATAATCGAAAAATTTGTTTGTATTAAGCACGCTAAGAGGCGCTCCGAATCGTATTCACTTATACATACATATGAGATAAGGTAATGCACACATATTACAAAAGATTTTGTTTGCCACATTTCATACCACGTTTCCCAATATTTACCAATTTACTTCTTTTAACTTATCAGCACTATATAAGTTTACACAGTTTTGTTACTTTAACTTATCTGAACTATATAAGTTAACACAGTTTAGTTACTTCAATTTATCTACACTACATACGTTTACACAGTTTTTTTACTTTAACTTATCTGCACTACATTAGTTTACACAGTTTTGTTACCTTAACTTATCTAAATTACATAAGTTAACGCAGTTTTTTTACTTTAACTTATCTACACTACATAAGTGTACACAGTTTTATTACTTTCATTTATCTACACTACAAAAGTTTACACAGTTTTGTTACTTTAACTTATATACACTACATAAGTGTACACAATTTTGTTACTTTAATTTATTTACACTACAAAAGTTTACCCAGTTTTGTTACTTTAACTTATCTATATTACATATTTTCAAATTCAATTTAATTTATTCAGTTTAGGCTACAATAATTGAGCACTTATGAATGTCACTACGCCATCGGTTCGTAAGTCTACAGGGCGGGAGACCTTGTTGTGAGAAGTGTACACAGTTTTGTTACTTTAACTTATCTACACTACAAAAGCTTACACATATTTGTTACTTTTGTAATAACAACAAAAAGTAACGAATAACCCAAACGAAAATAAACCGACCGCTGAATTTGCAGCATCGTTATCCAAAGAGCACTCCAGAATAAGAAGTATCTTCAAACAAATTGGATTTACTTTCTGTCCAATAAATCAACATGAAGACGCTGTGACGCGTAATGATACTATAGAGGATTGCGACGAAAAGTGAAACTAAACCGAGTCCCACTTTGGGAGATATACTTATATTCATAGTTTAGAGTTAACGCACACTTAACGCTCAGGAACCTGAGAGTATAGCACGAGTTTAATATCGTTTACGTAGGTACCGTTACGTAACTGTTTGTTTCGTTCTTGTTTCAATACTTACATTGAAAAGTGCCTTCAGTGGGCATGAGTAAAACTTTTTTATACAAAATCTTGCTTGACGTTACTTCACAAATCGATTTGTAAGCGATAGTAAATCGTATCGTTAACGTAAGCTGACGAAAGGCAACAACTTTGTATAAAAAAAATTTGTCATTACTATAATTACACCACTTCACGTAAGTATTCAAATACGACAGTAAACGCATGCTAAGCCGGTTAGGTCTGCATTATCCTCAAAATTGTAAATTCGTCGATAGTTTTGGTATTCGTTACCCAATCACGCATTAATAAGGAGTAAACTGAATAAATGCTTTCAGATTTACTGTAATAATTATTTGTCTGTTGTATACTGTAATGAGAAAAATAAATCTTGTCTGTAACGCAGCGGTAAAGCAGTCAGTCTTTTGAACACTTAATTGTTAACATAGTTGAATTAGTTTCTATTTACACGTAGCTTTATTGGTACTTACATTAGTACGTAATTACAATTCTTATTTCATAAAAAGAAAGCCTAGAAGGTAATTAAGTCGCTGTATTACCGTTTCTCTATTAAGAGCGGGTAGGCACAAACGACCTAGTTTCCCTTGAGTACCGGACGGGTACTGCGATAAGGAACACCTGTGTTTGCCCTTTCGCTTTCAATAGCTCATATACGGCTAGAACCTAAGCTGTCGTGTCCCTTGATAAATTTATGACGTCTTACGTTGAATATTACGGCACGTAGTGATATTACCTGTAGGTACTGTGATTACGGTAAAATATGGTTTCTCTTTCATAGTTATAAAAATATTTTAAACAGTCCTTGTACATTCGATGATTTTAATAATTTGGCGTCAGTTTCAAACGTGTGGATTCATGCTTGATTTATAACCGTCTTTTTTTTATAACACTTAGGTAGTAAACAAGCTTACGGTTCGTCTGATGGTAAGCGGTCACCGTAGCCTATGAACGCTTGCAACACCAGGAGTATCACTTGCGCGTTACCGGCCCTTCAAAAATCGAATAATTTCTTTCTTGAAGCAACGGTAGTCTTAAAGAAAACCTTGGCAGGGAGCTTATTCCACAACCCAAGTGTTCACGGGAGAAAGTTTCACTGAAACCGCACTGAACCCGACCATTTCGGTTCTAAAATTTGGGAATGAATTCCCTGCTAAACAATTAGTTCGACGAGTACTATTTTGACTGCAAATTATTAGTACTTTGCTTAGATTTTATTAATGTCTTGAGTTTTGCTACGTACAATAGAAAAATATCAGATTAATAATATATCATATCACTTTAAAATACATACTTGAAAAACGTGAAATATTGTTAATAATATATTCTATTAAACGCAATACATAATTAGAAGTTATTAATTAGTTATATTGTATTATTAGTTTTTTCTTGGTTTTGTTATATTTATTTAGTGCTATAACAAAATAATTGTAAAGTCAAATAACTTCTTTATGTGTTTACTATATTTAATTGTAAAATTAAAATATAATAACCATGACAACAACAAAATTTCGTTAACTTTACAATTGTTTTGTTTTTAAATTTATTTTGTTGCGTGAGATAGTATATTAACGGCTGCGTGGCTTAATGACCTGACTGCTAAATTGTGGGGCGTGGGTTGTATTCCTGCACAAGACCAACATTTATTAATTGTGTTAATCGTAAGACTGGATGTTTTCTATGTAATAATATGTACGTGTTTTGAAAATATATTTATAAATATACCTATATACCTATGTACCTATTTGTATCCGTTGTCTGGTATCCATAGCACAAGATTTGCTTAGTTTCGGACCAGACGTCGCTGTGTGTAATGTTTAAAAATATTTATTTATGTATGTGAAAAGTGTACGAACTAAGCAAAAATGTTGTTTTATGTAAAATATAACAAGTTTGTATCTATGAAATCGTCACAATAAATAAAGAAAGCTCGAATTAATAATTCATTCAAGGATTTATTCTGTACGAATGAATTAGTTGACTACTACATGTGTGGCATAATCAGCAAATCCCCATACACAACTTACGCTTTCGGCTGAACCATTCACACCCGTAACGTGACTTGAATTTATTATCTGTCATGTACACCTTACATTTAATTTATTAACTAAGGCTGTTTTCTTAAATAATTTAGGTAATGGATAATAAACTATGAAAAGAGTATACTAATTTAATTGTCACGTTTTTGTGTTCGCCTGTTAACGTAAAATAGTATCAGTCAAAATATTTTTTGATAGAAGATTAAGGCTGGGTTGCACCAACTAACTTTGACGCTAGCCAGCGTAGCTATTTCTAAACTAGCCTAAACTAAACTTCCTTGTGAAACAATACATTTACACTCTAGTTTTAGGGTTCCGTACCTCAAGGTCAAAAAGGAATAGCTATTGCTGAAACACTGCTGTCTGTCTGTCAGTCCTCAGTCTGAAATGCCACAGCTTTCTGGCTTGTAAACAATATCAAATAAAAGGTACAGAAAATTAAAAAAAAAAAAATAAGTATTACAACATTTTTTATTATTTATTGTATTTATAACATAGTACGTAGATTGCAAACACTTGATTTTTCATACAAATTGTAGTTAATGGAAAATATCGGACAAATCGCATCCAATATTCCATATACATTTCTTTACTAAAATAACAATTTTCAATATTGACATAGTAACAAATGTTAAGTTAACACACCGGTCAACATAATTAGGCTCATATAATCTGGTACTTAATAGGCAGTAGTACGTGACAGAAAACTCAAACAAAAACAAGGACGACTCGATACGTAACTATATAAGTGAGTGTGAGTAGTGCAGCTTTATTGAAATAAAATAAATAAATTAATAGTCCTACTAATATTAAAAATGTGAAAGTTTAGTTGTCTGGATGGATGTTTGTTTCTCAATCACACTTCAACCACTGGACGGATCTGGATGAAACTCGGCATACACATAGGTTAGGTCCTGGAATAGCATATAGGCTTCTTTTTATCCCCAAAAATTCAAACTTTCCCGCGAGAATAACTATAACAGAGTTTAAAAAACAATAGATGTAGCTATAGCTTGGTTTAACAAACTTCATTAGTATAATTAAGGAGATAATAAAGGAGTTCCACGCCGATAACCGAATTCAGGGCGGGCAGAGCCGCTGGCAAAGTCTAGTTTATTATAAATCATTGTTATCGAAAAATGCTTTTTGTAAGGTTTTAAAGCTCTTTCACGCTTATGTTTTACCAAAGTTGTAAACTAAGTTCTAAGTGCTATAGAACTTTGATTATTTCTTTGCCAAAACATTTTAAGAAAGTGTGAAAAGGGATCAGTTTAGGATTATTTATCGAACCAAAATTTATCAATCGTCTTTGTCAGGGCTTAAACTATATTCTGAAGAACACCGTCATTAAATTTCAGATAGATCAACTGAGCGGATACGGAGAAATCCTTGCCAAAAAACTAAAAATTAGGTAGAACAGCAGAATCTATCTAAAATAGATTGAGCTGTTTTATTATTTAATAACATAAGCGTTGAACCATCGTAAAGCCGAAGATATCACCGACGAAGCCTTAAATATTCTGTCTGTCGCACCGCGTATTTGACCCTCATTACTCATCCCTCTCCGTTCATCCCCTTACGTCACAAATCGCAGAGTCTCGTTACACGTCAGCGATTCTTTTTGTGCTGATTTATTGTATGAAAAGTAAATTCAATTTGCTTGTTATTCTAAATCGCTCTTTATAGTATTATATATATATATATAGTAATAATATTATTTACGTTTCCTCTTATATTTGTGATAATTTGTTTAACTTATCTTAGAGCAAAAAAAAAATTATTGAATTGGAATTAATCTTATGGAATTAATAAAATGTTAGTCTAATGTATGTCTGTTTGTCCATAGATTTCGCAATAGCCTTACAAAAGTTATCACACTTAAGAAAGAGAAAAACTTAGCTGTGGTATGTTTTCTCTTAGACAAGACACCAAAGTCTTGTTTCGTCTTTGTCACACCTTTGCGACCATTTTTTTTACATCTGGCTAGGGAATGCTCTGTCCAATTCTCTATGTTTTTGAGCACATGTAAGTATTTTTTAAAATTTTGTTTTTTTTTTCGAAATAAGTCACATTGTTTAATATTTAGAGGTTAAAACTCAATTTATATTACACTTTTTTCACTTGATCTGAAAAACCGATATTATTTGAAAAATGTTTCGGCAGTAACTAACGCACGAGTAAGGTACGTTTGTTCGTCTTGATACCAAAGATTTTTTGGAACAATACGCGCCATATTAGATCCGCAAATTTTCATTTTGAAACACTGATAAAAATTTGTTTCAGCTCCTATACCCAAGAAAACTTGTTTTAACGAATTCGAGTAATTCTTAAGAAAATAAACGCAACATGGGATTTGCCATCTTGAATTTTCAAAACCTGATAAAAGGTTTGAAATTACTTTAAAACCTAACTGAACTGAGTTTCATCTAACTCATCTTAAAAAGTTTTAATATATAAATTATTGTAAAATTTTATCAAAATTCAATGACGGCTCAGTTATATGTATGACTGTGAAATATGGATGGACAAACGGGTTCCGAATGTTACGATTTGGAATATTTGGCTATATTTACCATAAAACTTGAGTATAGCCAACACGGTTGAAGTAACGGGCAGAGGTTAATATTATTGCAGTACAATGATGACAATTCACTTCTAAAAATATAAAAACAATGGAGTTTCAAATGTTGCAAAAAAATATTTTCTGTGAAGTACTTCATCTCATTGTTTGTAACTTAGTGTTAGAGTTTTATAAGTAACACAACAAAAAATGTTGACAGTAATAAGTCACGGCCTAAAAAATTAGGACAATCCTAGGGTTGTGCAAAACTCAAATTAATTTGGTCCATACTTGGGCTAACGTAACTATAGAATTGCCACTATGTAACAAGGTCATTTCATAACAATACATTGTTAGTTATTTATGTCTTTTTTAACGGTTTTGAAATTTTGTAGGTTGTTGCTAAATATTGGGTTTGTTTATTTTAAGGGTAAGTTTGTTTTAAGGGTATTTTGTCCTTGGTATTATAAAATAGAGGTAATTTTATCTTGCGTGAAATTTACTTCTTGTGTGTTGGACTCGCGCTTCGAGGGTTCCGTCATTAAGGCGAGGTTATCCTGGTTTAGATTTTTTTCGAACATCTTTTTTAGGCATATGTAGATATAGAATATAAACGCCTTAAAATTAAAATAATTAAAATATAGTATACTATCTAGAAACTGACAAAGCCTGAAACACGATTAGAATAATTTTGTTCGATGGAAAAAAAATGCCATAATGATATTAACTTCGGTTTTAGAACAGACATTATAAATTGATTATATATCATGACGATAAATCAAATATAATTATAATTAGAATTTACAATTTATATAAAACTGACAAAAAACAGATAGATAAGTTTGTTCCTAGATTTTATAACAAGAAAAAAAACTGCGAAATTTTCAATAGAATCTGTGGCGCTCGGCCAGTTTCTCGCTGGTTCATGGAAGTTGTGTCACTGCCGTGCGCAATTTGCGCATTAGGTATAATACGTGATTTGGCGCTAGCAGTGCTAATTTTTTCACTCAAGGTAACCCCACCCCTAGACCTGTAAACTTTGCAAGTTTGTACCATTGCACGATATTAAGATATTTATAACGTTATTTAAGGACCACAGACTTCTCATAAAGAACTTTAAAAATTTTTCTTTATTTTTCAAAATTTTAAAGTAGTGTTGGAGATAAGAGGGGGTCCATCTATATTCTATTTTCTTTGATAACTTCAAAACTATTGATTTTTAAATCATAAGTTAGATACTTAAACCCCTTACAACAGACCTTTTCATTGTATGTGTCACATAGAAGGTATATTTAGCAAAAAAAAATTTTTGCCCCGCAAAAGTAAATTCATATTTAAAAATTATTTATTTTCGATACACGTGTGTGTTTGGCCACATAAATTTTAAATATGTACTAAATTTGTAGATTCGGAGCAAATAGGATGTGACAAACGGACATACAGACACACGAGAGATCCTATAAGAGTTCCATCGTTACTTCATTCTGACGAACGGAACCCTAAAAACGTGTCACTGGATTTCTATTAAATGAAACATATGTCAAATTGTAGGTTTTGAGTTGACAAACATAATTTCCGCTTGCTATTTGAGAAAGGAGAGTGTTTTACATATATACACATATGCATAATTGCTTATTCTTTTTTATTCTGCCTTAACAACGGTTTCTTATACAGGTGGCATACAAGCTAACGGTCGGCCTGATGGTAAGCGGCCACCCCAGCCTATGGACGCTTGTAACACCAGGTGCATCACTCACGCTCCAAACTGTGCCTATCCATACTGTAGACCTTAGGAAAAATCTTGGCAGGGAGTATTGTGGTCTACCAGCCAACTGGACAATACGGGTAACATCTGTATTGTGTACTATCAACCGAAAAGACGATATTGGCTGACAGTTGTATTGTTTTTTTATAGCACGGCAGGACCATACTGACGAATTGCTGTATTGTTACGAACTAAATGCTGCCCAGGACGATACTGGCTAGCAGGTGCATTGTGTGTTAAAAACCAACAGGACGATACTGGCTAACAGTTGTATTGTGTACGAACGAACAGCCGGCTAGGACGATACTGGCTAATAGCCTGTTAAAATAAATTATATTCTTAATATTAACTGATAGATACCTACTGTTCATTAAATTTTGGAACAATAAAGAACGGAACGAAGAAACCAAAGTTACTAATATAGCTTAAACAAGTTAGCAAGCTTAAGTGTGGCGATGGCCAGGCCACATCGCTCGCCGAACCGATAACCGATGGTGAAGAAAGGCGACCACCGATCGGATGACGCAGCGTGGGATGGCCTACTACCAGGTGTATTAGACAGACGACGTGAGTGGCCCTTGTGGAGACATGTGTGTGAGGTCTACGTTCAGCAGTAGAAGACTTTCGGCTGAAACGATGATGAACTACCGTATTAAGTCATTTGTACTTATTGTTCATTCGTATGTAGTCAAAGTCATATAAAATATTTTTTTAAGTTAAAAATAAAAAGGAAATAAAGTTACCTTATTACCATCTGCTTATGTATTATTAATGCATACGACTGTATCTAATAAACTGAGCTAAATTTAAGAGTCTGGAACGATGCCGGTGAAAAATCGTAAACCCAGAATATATCCTAGTTTTACGTTCCACTGAATAGGTATTCTAAAGTACAGTACCTGTTCCATATTCTGTTTCAATGCTATATTAAAAAAAATGTTTTTATTGTGTTTCTTCTCCTTAAAAAAAACAGAACCCTTTATAAGATCACTCCCGTGTCCATCCATCTGTCGCTTTTACCATCGTTTAAAAATCATTTTATAACGTAAACTATAACAAAATTTAACAATGAATTCTAACCGGAATCATTTCCCGTGTGCGTCGAAAGTAGTCGTGCTAGTGCTAGACGTAAAGCTTTACTGCTTTTGCCGGATATGTTTATCCGTAGACATATAAACCCCAACATTATCCAAAGATGTTTATGGTACTTACTCTAGATCTAAAAATTTTTAAAGAAGCCTACTACCTACTGTATTTTACTAAATGCTTCAGGTTTTTTGTTCGACTTGACAAATATTTGATTTGTGATTTATTTCAAAAGTCATGAACTTTAAAATTAAGTTTTATTTATATCAACAGCGGTGGCTTTTATTGTAGATACTTTTGTATTTTTCTCACTTTAAATTAAAATTGAAAAAACAACGTCTGTAAGCAAGTTAATGATCTGATCTGATCTGATAATCTGGTTTGACATTATTTATTTATGAATATTACATGTTGTTAAATTATTTAGAAGAATATATTTTACCTGTTATTCCAATGCATTTTCTTTTGTTTACGCCTAAGCGACACCGAATGTAATTTTTTTCAGTTCTAACAATAAATATAATAATAAAAATATTAATTAATTCAACTAAATAATATTATTATAAAAATCAACAAAAATATGCGAAATCTATGAAATATAATAAAAGTGTCCACAATTAATGCCACAAATTGTTTATTAGTTTCGAATAAAAGCGAAACTGACTCCTGTACCCTAAGGAATCATTTCTTTTAGTACATATAATGATGGACCTTGATAGTACATGTATGTCGCTGATGGTCAGTTTGGTGCCTTTTTTAAAAATAAGTTTTAAAAATTTATTTTAAAAAAGCTTACTGTAATGATTCTTTTTTTTACAGTTTTGAGTTTTATGGTTTCAATAACAAAGCTAAAGATATGAAAAAATCATTCGTTGCATATTTTGAGTTTACGACACACTTATTGTAACCCTGAATGGTAACTGGAACCCAAGTAACTTATGCTGAAACATATTTCATACACATTTGTCACTGCTAAAGAGTATGTCTCAGCGTTACGTATCATATACTTATACTTCTGTCAATAAAAACGTTTTAACGATGTAGAAAGATCCGTAAACCGGAACAGTAGTTTCATACCTTCCTTTATGCGTTTCCATACATTGTCTCAATATGTAGGAAACGTGTCATTCTTTTGTTCAAACAATTGTGCTGGCATTACTTTTAATGTATACATTTATGTAATCACCATGGCTAAGGCTTGCTTAAGGGGAAACCTTTAGAATTGGCCCCGATATCATTGACAGGAAGACTTTTTATTCTTTACATCCAATACCAATAAATGGCTCCACTGATTTTCATAAAATTTTAGTATGGGAATTCGGGGGCGATAAATCGATCTAACTAGGTTTCATTTTTAGAAAACGTCGTTTTATCCGTGTTTTCAGGCAATGATAAACTTAAAAATATCACTCTTCCTGACTACTGTTGGCAAGTAGTAATAGTAATATTTCTATAAATATTTTTTAAAGCTACTTGACAATATATGGCGTTGTTAAAAAAACGAGCAAAGCTCGGTCATCCAGGTACTAGGATAGATAAACCAAGCGCACAGATTATATAATACTATACTAGTTCAGATGCCTCATCCCATAAAATGAAATGGGACCGCCGTAACTCGGGCTATTTTTCGGGCTATTTTGTTTAGCCGCTAGATGCCGAAAGTAGCAGCGAGTAGAAAATGTTAGCTAACGACATCTAACGTTTCTCGTTGAATACTTACTGTTACACTTGTAAATGGTTCTTTGAAGACAATAGATGGCGGTCTAATACCTAGCTACATATCGAGCCATACGACAAAACATCGCGTATCGCGATCCTACATATTTTTATCATAAAGTAGGAAGACGAGGAAGTTTATTGCGAAAAAGTCTCGAGTACTCGGATCTTGCCTTTTTCTGGGGAATGTAAATGTAAATGGAAGTACAAGCCTTACCTCTCAAGATTTAGAAAAAAAGGTCTTAAGAGGAGAGTTGCAATTCCATAAATTTGCCCCCCGCAATAAGCTCTGAGATTTCAGTCAATTAAATATTATCTAGGTAATGTTAGTAGTTAGTAAATAAGATTTTTTCAACTAGTTATCCAAATTTAAAATAATAATGTTAAAGAAGATATGTCATGAAAATATATATATCTACTTATTATTTTACAGTATTTTTTATAACCAATCGGCAACGATCCGAAATGCAGATATCTATGCAAGTTAAGAAAATTACTAGGTAGGTACCTAATAAATATGTAAAAGTAGGTAGGTACATAATAAAATTATAATCGAAAGCTAAAACGCTACAGTTAGGAGCAGTACATTTTTTTCGTTATATTTCTTTACAACCGGTACGGATTAGGGGGTCAAAGGTGTTTAAAAGTTTCTACCGAATTCCTTTGTTTGCGTAAGGTAATTTACAGGAAATTTGGTATTGAGGTTTAAGATTAAAAATATGTAATGATGGAAGCTATTTCAAGTACGAAATAAGGGGGCCAAAAGCTGGGTTTAATTAGTTTTAAGTGTAGGTATGTGAAAATCGCAAATTAAATAAAAAAAATATATTTTAGGAGCATAACATTTTGTAACAATTTTTTGGGCTGGTTTATAATTTAAAAAAGTTTATTAATAAGAAGATTCTCACCAAACGCACGGATGTAAAAAACCCAAAGTATAATTATTATTAAATGACAGATGTTTTGTGATCAAATTCTTTTTTGAAAATCCTATGTTTTTGTGTTAGTTGCTAGTATTTAGTGGGTGTTGAAATTAAAATTTTAAAATGAATTCGTATTATCATAAATATATGTAATAATACGTACAAAAGAGTCGCGATAAGGAGACCGAAAGGTGGTTGAATGTTTAGGTATCTAAAATTCCTGAGATATTTTTTACTAGCTTTTGCCCGTGACTCCGTAAAATAACGTAGCTATCGTCGAAATGCACATGACTTCACATTCTTTCTTGATTTTTGCCTTTGCGGTGATTTTGTGTAAAAGAAAGTGTCATGTATTGATTTTTTTAGAACAATTGTATAATGATTTCCTTTAAATCAAGTGTAAGCAGTGCCAAATGATAATTTCTCATGGTGGGCATGGAAAAACAGAAAATACTACGAGTATGAACAACCAATAATGTCAACCAACCCTGATACCTCAGCTAGGTTCTATGATTAAATGTTCGATCGACCACAGACAATTTCTCCCAGTCGCAGTCCTAGTCGGCGCTCTTTGCCGAATAGTCGCCAACTTGTCACCGACTACGAAAGTGGCCGGATGGTCAGCTTTACCGACTAGTCGGAACATCCCTACTTTTAAGTGACCTATTGGCTTATTTTTTCGTACACTAAACGCTTCAAGTGTGCCTATAAAAATTTGAGTTTCCTCGATTTCTCCAGGATTCCGTTATTATATACTGACCTGATGACCATGGGACCATCTGGGAAGTATACTCTTTCAAACAAACAAGAATTTTCCGAATCTGTCAAGGCGACTTCGAGTAATCGGAAATCATACATAAAAAAGATTTCGAGGAATTAGGAACTTCCTTCTTTTTTGAAGTCGATTAATAACTAGTCACTTAAATAGACGACATTATATCTAAAACAACTCATGATATCTGTGAAGTCAAAGAAAGATTAAAGCGTATTTAATTATTTATGAGTAAAATAAAACTTCTTTTAATATACCTACTTTCTGTTTTACTAGTTTATGAAATATCGTCGTTTATGTAAGTGACTAACTAGTTTTTGCTCGTAAGTGTACTAAAATTTTGTCAAAAATGGGTAGAGTTAAACAAATGCATCGCTTAATTATTAACGGATCGATGCAAACGACAATGTCACGGGGTATCCATTTGTTGTATACCAAAATCTTCTCCAGAATGTAACAAATACTTTTCTGAAAACCGTATCAAGATCGTTTCAGCTAAACGCGAGATAATCACGGACAAACCTACATACAAACATACGGGTCAAACTGAGAACCTCACTTTTTTAAAATTGGTAAAAAATGTAAGCGCTATTATCTGAAGTGTTTTCAATTCTTAAGTAGGTGCACTTGTGCGATGGCATGCTGTTCTTCAAAAGTGAGCTATCCTTTTCACAAAACAATTGTTTAAGAACTTAAACGCATTCGACCCAAGATAAAACTAAAAGAAACAAATTGTACTGAGGTCGAAGTTCACGCTTGCGTGCGTTTGTTTTATAATATATCTAAGTATGAAGATACCAAATTTTTTTTTTTATTTGGTTGGTCAGTACCTACATCTATTCATATTATTCAGTGACACTGTTGTGTGTCGCTGTCAAACTCAGAAAATGCGAACAGCGTCATCTATCAATCAATAGTGAAAATTTATTAACTTAACAGGCACGTAGTTCAATTTATTGCCGCTTAAAGTACAACGACCTCATTCAATTTATGTAAAATTTCGAAAATTTAATAAAGGCGCCCATTACTTCATTTTTGTTAGCTTAAGGGACATTTTCATATTAAAAAAATATTTTAAGGGGCCGTTACTTTTCTTTTTCAATAAAATAACAACCTTAATAACAAATCGATACACACAACGCCATCTATTGATATGAATTTAAATCATTTCTATTTTGTTTAGGATAAGACCCCGTGCCAAGCGTTTAACTAGCAGCGTTATCCGCATTGCCTACATCGCATTTGTCTGACAGCATAGTATTTCAAGAGTTTTGACACTGCATGCTTTTCTACTTATAACTTACCCTAAATTACTAAAATATGATATACCTGAAGGATAAACCAGCTAGCAGTAATTGACTATTGGATATAGATTTCCAGACCTTTCTCATCCAGCTTCTTCCGAATACCTACCTTATATAGGTCATCGGTCTTCTTGGCTGCAGTAAGGTGACCCACGCTATGCTTTGCAATCCGTGGTCTCTACTCTAGAACACGTCTACCCCAATGGCCTGAAGGTTGCCTGACAAAAATTGTTATGGCAAATAAGTCGCTTTAACGGTCATTCATTTTTGTTTATTGAGATTAAATTACATATCACTGTGCATCCTGACAAGTATTACACATACACCTATAGGTCATTCAAGTATTTTTCGTCGTTTACTGTCCAGTGCAAGTCAGATGCTGGCTAAAGGGTGCTTGTACTGGTCGGCTCTATCCCCACCACGCTACGTCCTAGACTGCAAAGCCCTACACTACCTGCCCTATTTAAGTCGTGCTACTGGTGTCTTGGACAAAATAGGAACGCCGTGAGATAGACGGGATATTCGGAGTCACTTATTAATGCGGACTGAAAACAGCGGTTTCATTCCTCCGGCGATTAAATGCCCTTCGTTCCTCCGTTACCACCTATTTGAATGATTGCGTTGTTCCAGCCCGAAGTTTTTAGCACTCGTATTTATAAACTCTTTTCTATGTGACTCGTTCCTTGTGTAAGGTAAGTTCCTGGTAAGATGCTGCAATGAAAAGGAACAGAACGTTTTCTGTCCAGTGTAAGTCTGGTCCAAATGAGGTTAATATTTACCTCTATTTATAACTTATCAATCATAAATATGCATATGAATTGAAGAAAACAAACCTAAGTACTTTAGTTATTTTTTTTAATCTTTTTTTTACATGAAACAACAGAATCTTCTTTATGATCAATACTAACTATCCTGGTGGTCACCCAGAGAAACAATTGTAGTGCTTGTAAACGAGACCACTAAAGGATAAGTTATCTGATAAATTATAAATTGTCAATTTAAGTCAACTTTCGGCCAAGATCTGAACAAATGACAAAATGATAAGGATAAAAAAGAAACCAAAGACACACCAAAAATAATTACAAGGAAGTAATTTGTTTTTCAAGTGTAAAAACTAAAATGTTTTAATAGCATTAACTGTTGCATGTCCTCGTTGTAGGGGCAGAAGCAAAACCTTTGGAAAAAAGTGGTATTGTCCATAGTCGACTACGGTATCCCACTGTGGATTGGTGGACGGCCACTTAACTGTTTAACAGTTCACAGCTTTCAAGCCCCTAAGGTTTTTGAAGTAGTTTGACGGAGCCAGAATCAAATCGAAAAGAAAAATGAAATCGATAAAAGAATTCATCGACTGTTTCATAAAAAAACAACTGCCTATTACTTTTTTTGTAACAAACTTCCTGTCTTCATAAATTTAATTAAAAAGAGTAAAAACAACACCGTTGTATTTTTTAAAGCTTAACCACAAAATCGTTAATAACCTTACATCACAACTATCTTTGATCTCTGTGGGATACAAACTTTCACTATTCTAAATCAAAAAATATATTATCCAAACTAAATTTTAACACTCGAATACACACTCAATGTTTCGAAATAATAATAATTAACGTATAGGTCGTGGTACGGTCGCATTCGTTAATATCGTAAACGAAAGCTGACGTGGTCAGTACACGGATGGGTGACCGCCTATAGGCAAATTTATCTCAGCTCCGTGCTTCGGAGGAGACGTTAAAGATCAGAGACCTTATATTAGGCGACGAGCTCGACAATGTCCGCCATTCCGTACTTGGTCAGTTAGTTGGACTACTTACTCAAAGGAGAGAAGAGTCTACTGCAATTCGGCGGTAATACTGCAATTATATTGGCTGAGGCAAGCAAGTAAAGTATACGTAACTTAACTTCTATATAAATGGCTTGAACAACTCTGTGTCCATAATTAATTGTTGTTTTGGTTAAATCTTTAGGTACGAAATGCCCTAAGGCTGGCAATAACTCAAACTTGGAGGCGGGAGACATTCTGACAAGCATTATAAATAACGACTCCATTAAGTGCTGTCTTGTGCAGGCAAAGCTAGAGCTTACAGCTTCCGAAGTAGCTAAAGAGCTTTCCTACATATTTTCTTTTATTTTTAACGAAAGAAAGGAATAAAAAAAATAACTATGTAATCTTCAAAAGTCCATAATTAAATTCAGATAATTATTTGCAGTTTAAAATGTTATTAGAGTTCAGTTTGCAATATTAGACTTCATTGGCAATAACACACAAAGTAGAGAAAGATTATTTCCAATATTCGCAAAACAACCCGCAAATCGAAACATGTTGGCCTCAGACGCTGTTTGCCTTCTTTACAGGAGCATAGGCCTCTCCTTAGAGAAAAGAGGCTTAAGTCATAGCCCACATTTAAGGTGCAACTTTATGACATTAGCTAGGACCGACAGTCTAAAGCACACGGGTATGTGCCACAAGGCGGTCACCCATCAAATGACTGACCACGCCTAAAGTTGCTTAACTTGGCATATCGTTTTCGATAGACGAATGTTACTGGACCACGAGCTCCTCAACGCATAACGGTTACAAATTAATATTCGTCATCTAAACAGTAATTAATATTCATTTTAAAGCTAATGGAACATAATGGGAGTAAAAAACGAACACGGGGCGTGTCGATTTAAGTGGGCTTTGTTACTGCTAAGGATGATTACGATGCATTACGTGGTATGTAAAAAACTTAATGCTATACATAAATAGCGACCAGTTGATTGATTGCCTAATGCGTTAGTAACAAAAAACTTACATTACATTATTTTATTGACGGACTGATTACTTATATTGACAGCTTCGTCCGTTGTAATATCAGTTGATACAGCTGTACACTACAGCAAACTACAGTCACGCAATTAGGCGAGTGTAGCGCGACTGCATAACAACTGATTTGGGAATTAGAGCTATTGAACTGCTTAAAGGCCATCACTAACTCCTAACAGTTGCTTAAGTTGCTAGCGTGATCGAGTTTGATGACTGATATAGCACAAAAAATCATTAAGAGTATGCTAATGTATAACTTACGAATTAAGGCAGTACAATCCGCTCTGAAGTCACAGCAAACGGGCTCGTGTCGGGAGTAAGAGATAAGAAAAAAATGACCCGCCCAAAGGATATTTGTACAGTCATGAAGACAATTCTAGACCCATATTTTATACTTTTATTTAATATAGCAAGCATCTCTATAGATGCACAGAAAATATACTTATTTATATACTATGTAATATATGCTCATATTCTCTTTTGATGCAGTTTTTACTTTAGATATTACAGCTAATGATTCCGCATAAAGTTACTTTTTAGGGTTACGTAGCCAAAGGGTAAAAAACGGGACCCTATTACTAAGACTCCGCTGTCCGTCTGTCCGTCCGGCTGTCACCAGGCTGTGTTTCATGAACCGCGATAGTAAGACAGTTGGAATAAATAAAATATATAAAAAGAATAATATAGCTATAATAAAAAATTGTCTATAATAAAATGTAGAGTTGACTTAGTAAAATTACAACAGAAAAATTATTTACACTTATAGAGATTGATAATGAACTTTTATAAGATATTTGTACACAGAGGGTGGCTGTGCTTTTCTAATATGTAATGTATTTGTCTCTTAAACAAAAAACTAGATAACCCATATAAATTTTATATCATTATATATTTTCCTAACCGAGTAAGATATAGTTTTAACTATATTTTGCCCGTGGCTTATAATGAGCTCATGGCTAGAATAAGCTCATTTGAAAATAAACAATTATTTTGCTTCTGTTAGATAAGTATTCGGTATTATTATACATAGATCCTAACTTATATGTAAATGTAAAAGTCTTATAATTTCTGTAAAAATTTAACGTAGAGATCGGATAGAGGAAATATTTCAAATTCTGTGCGAGTGAAATAAAAGTTCAAACTTTTATACATTTTACATTTATTAGGCATAATACAGAAACACATAAAATTTCGTTTGTAAATCATAAAGGTATAAAAATAGAAAAGCAAAAAAATCAGTCGTCAGTGTTACGTTTTATCTTTATAAAAATACTGCATAGGTTTAATGTTATAAGCATCCAAACTCACCCTCTCGTGGACTGTACTGCCTTAAGAACAATGAATGCACAAGAAAAAGACAAACGTACGTATGGAACAGCCTATAGTATAGTATAGTATTGAAGAGTATGTGCTGTCTACCAAAAAAATATCTGATCAATAAACGGACTTTTTGCGGGTGCAGTTTCTTAAACTTTAACATTTAAATGTGTAATAGAAGTCCAGCTCGTTTAGGGATCGCCTAATACATGGTATTTGAAGAGTTAATGATAATGGGTTCCAATGGGAAAAAGCGTTGATGTGCGTGAATGTACACGTGTATATGTGTGGTTGTTAGTGAAATTATGTAGCAGAATTAAATTTAACTTTAAAACATGTATTTTGGTGTGTATTTTAAGTTTGTTTTGCTGTCAGTACTGACTGACAATTTTGTCTAAACTAACTGTCTGCTCGTGCGATTTCGTAACAGACTGTCATTGCATGAAATGGATTGCTTCTATATTCTAAGACTTAAATCATGAAGAAATTGAGTCGCATTTGTTCTTCATTATTTAAAGTTTTTAAAATTGGTTTGTAATGTATTATTGACACAAGCTATTCGCTAAATATCAATAACTCTCATCTATTTTACATTCATTTTATATATACTGTATGTAAATCGGTTATGTTAAAGATATAAAGCCACCAAGATGCTACCTGTGTTGCTTTGTGAGATAACGCTAATGAAATTATAAGTATTTAATTTAAGATGATACAAATTTCGATCTAAAAGAAAAAAGCACAAACGATTTGATGACGTCATTATTACATTATCCGGGGCCCGCACCGTAACTATGTAATGGAAGATTTACCTAATGCGCCACTGACTATTACGATATGCCGGTGGATACACAAGTATGGAATGAACTTTAGACAAATGAGATCGTCAGTTTTTTGCAGCTATTTTGACGGTTACCGCTACAATAGTCGTAAAAGACAAAATTAATTAAAACTAATCATTTTTTTTTATTTTTACACTAACCTTTTTAATATAAACTTCACAGAGGTCATGTTAGACCTTTCCTTCCATCCTTTAAACCACCACTAATTATCTACTTGAGCGTTTAAGTTATTTCAGCTTGCAGGTTTGAGTACTTTTCAAAACCATTATATCAACCTTTTTTTCTATGTCACTGATTTTTTTTGAGTGCCTCAAGCGATTATTTCGAACAATTATTCAGAACACAACCTATTATACAAGCGTTAGTAGAACACATACGAGGTGACAAATTCTCTCCTCAGACTTTATGGTTCGATACCATTTGTGAGTTTGAAACAATTCTCTCAGCCCGGCGTTGGACCGAACAAAAGATCCAAGATAATATCCAGATGCGCCTGCCCAAAGATAGCAGCAGTACATACATAGCATGTGGAGGATTTATAAGGTAGTATAAGAGTACATTTTTTGTAGAACATCATGTCCAGTCAAAGCTAAAATATAGCGAAATTTCGTCTTAACCTGTCCCACTTACGCACCGCTATTATTCTTTCTATCATCAAAGCATCCGGCCACGTGCAAGGAATCACTGCAGTGCGTGAGTGTTACAGGTTAGGACGAATCTAGCGATCTTTTAAGTATGATGATGCTGATAAATTGAACAGAATTTTATAGAGAAGGCACAGAATATGAGTATTTCGGCGGAAACAAATTGGGAGCCATTTGAGCTTTGATCGATACTCAGACTCAGAAATGTGGTCAAATTTGCGCAAGGCAAATATAAAACTGATACATAAATTTTGGATTCGCTCAAACTTATTTAGAGAACACATCACAACCTAGCGAATACAGAAATAGGTATTTAAAAAACACTTGCTGCCGCGTTAGGACCCGGTCCAAGATACGGATTTGCGATAGGGACAACTGCGCCTCGGGCTGTTTTACGTAGTCGTAATCATCAAAATCGGGGTACCGTATTCCCAACTTTCCTCTTCCGAATCTCAACCAAATTTAATAGAAATTACTTGACCTTAAAGGTAATAAATAGTTCCGTGTCTGTATGTTTTGTTTTCTTAAAAATTAGATTTTATATTTGTATAGAACACATCCAAAGTTGTCTAAAATGAGGATTTAATTTATCTTTTTGCAGGGCTCCAGTTTTTTATAGGAATGGCGTATCAAAAAAAGTAAAACATACAAACATAGGGATTGTGTATATCTATCATACATAAAAAAACAGTTCTTATGCCAAAATCCAGGGAGGAAACAGGGGAATACGTTTGTATGGGGAAAAACAGCGAAATATTTCCTCTTAAGTTGCTCCACTGTAAGGTCAAAATAGCTAACGTCAGCATAATCGAGAATAGGAAGTAGTAACGATTGTGCCAAAAGCAATTTTAGTTGGAAAATGGGGAACTCTGGTAGTAACCAAAAATTGTATAATATTTTACAATTAGAAATAAAACATGATGAAAATATTTACTTCATGATTTAACTATGTGGAGAACTCAAGTTGACTTTTTTACTCGACTACTTTTTACTTAACAAAAAATTATATAATCAAACATAATATACTTGTAAATCTTTAAAAAGAAATCTATTGATAATAAAATGGCTGGTATAGATATCATTTCTGTTCAAAAATATTGTCTTATTTTTACCCGTTGGTTGGACCCGAATAATGCATACTTTTAGCTACTTTAGTTTTATATATTTACACAAGCCGTCTCCATCCATAGTTACCCAACGTCAAACAGTTATGAGCGGTGTAATGAGTATGGCGAAAGCCGCTATGTCACCGCGGTAGACGACCTTCCTAACCCTTGCAAGATCACCAATGCCTGTTTGAAACGATATTGAATTTAAACGAGATATAGCAAAATCGCAATGCACTTACATTGTTGTATTCATTGTAATAGTCACTAACATTGTAAAAGTAATAAGTATCAGATTTGCATTGAAATTTAAAAGGAGCACCAAAATAAAACACATATGTCTGAGTAAAAAAGGCACTGTAAAAAAAATCTTATGGACAATGTACTACCCTTTGCAGAAAGCCTCTGGAAACTACCTTATTACAAGACTAAATACCCTTTAGTCCAGTTCAGTTATTAAATTTTAATACAGCGCTGAATCGGACTAAGAATATCCTGTATAAGGTTTCGTATTGTACGGGAAATACGAACAGTGAATACGTTAATAATCTACAAGAGTCCTACTTTGACCAATGTTAAACTTCAATGTGGTTTGTACATTGGATGAAGTAGGACTCAACATTAAATTTTTGCGGTATATCGATATAAAATTAATAATTAAATTATGAGAGTTTGTTATTCATTTATTTTATTACTATGTTCTAGTCAACCCACGCGTTAATACAAATTTTACTTGTACTACTATTTCTATTTATGATTCTTAATTTGTAATCATGTGTTTGTTTGTTTACACATGATTACAAATTTGTAGGATGCAAAATTATAGAAAGCTTAAAAACAGAAATATACTATTAATATAAATAAGTGTTATCGGTAGTTTCTATTGAAATGTAAACTAGTGTAGTATTGGAATATAAATCAATTTTATGTTGCTCGAAAATGTTTGAAACAGTCACAGCTCTATGGCCCATGCCTAATGACGCAAACGCTCTTCTGTGTAGGTCAATGCAGGATAATTCCATATATTTATTCACACACAGCTAGTTCATCATCCTGAACAGAAATATTACAATTGCAATTTCATTTATTGTTTGATGCTGGATAATCCGTATCTGATATTCCAAGTTCCTTTCGGACTTTTGTAAGTGCGTTCATACAAAGTTAGGTAATCATAATAAACATAAATGTCAAAACGGAAATTAACGACTGACGAACAAACATTGTGACAAATGTAACAAGCTGTAATACACCGCAAAATTTGGCATAGATACATTAATTGAATAATACATAGAATGATGAAAAGGTTACGTTAGACACTGGTACAGTAGGACCAATTTTTGTTATTTTGGTATAACACTTGCAAAGTTTATTTAATTACTGTCTGCACTAGTCTTCTTTGAGTTTCAATACTTTTGCCATCTCACACTTGGCCCCATTTGACATTAATTTTTTTTTTTATTGTTAGGTATATTCCCTTTATGATTTTAATATTTTTTGCGACTTGTACACACTTTTAAGAAATGTAGGTATATCGTTATTACGAGCGGTGCAAGTTAGTTGAGACGTCGGAAAACAGAAAAGATACCTAACCTTATACAATTTTAACGTGAATTCTGATCCGTTATATACGAGTTTATTTAAAAAAAAGATTTAAAAATATTCAGTTAATAACAGTAAATTGATCACAAAAACGTAATGCGTCAAAGTCTTTGATTATTATAAAAAAATCATAATTATACTGACAAATTAATATTACACAAACACACAGTCCGTCAGACTGTCTCAGACATTTTTCGCTGAACAATTTATGATAAATTATCATTGCAATTACGAAAATTGGAGAGTCATTATGGCATTTGTGATTTACTGTTTGACTACCGATTGCCTTTTGTGATAAGCGTTCCGTTATGAAACGGACCTACGTAGTTAAGAAATACTAATTGAAATCTTTAATAATAAAAAAATATGAATTAATTTCGATGTTAATTAATCAAAAAATGTTATCATCTTAAAGACCTAAGTTTTTGCAGTAATATTGACTTTATATATGTTACGTATGGTTTTTAGGGTTCCGTACCCAAAGGGTAATTAGTCAGACGCTGTCCGTCAGTCCGGTTGTCCGTCCGTCTTTCTGTCACCAGGCTGTATGTCATAAACCGTGATAGTTAGACAGTTAAAATTTTCACTGAAGATGTATTTCTGTTGCCGCTATAATAACAAATACTTAAACAGAATAAAATATTTAAGGGAGCTCCCATACAACGATCGATTTTGCTCGATATTGATACCGGCAACAGGTAGACGCTTGAAATATTGACAGAATAATTAGTTATATAGTCACTTAAATTAAAAATAAATAATTAAATTAAAATAAAAGAAATTCTCAAGGGGAGCTCCCATACAACGAACGTGATTTTTTTGCCGTTTTAATACTACCCAAAAAAACCGAACTTATTTTTTTTTAATTTATTTATTCAATTTTCAAACAAAAAATCTTCAATCCCCTTCGAAATACTCTCCACTGCCACTAATACACTTGTCAAATCTTTTATTACATGACTCAAAACATTTTTTAAATTCGTCTTTTGTGATGCCCGACAGCGTCTCCGTCGTTTTTATCTTCACTGCAGTAAGGTGGGCGAAACGATTTCCTTTCATGTTTCTTTTCATTCGGGGAAATAAAAAAAGTCGCAGAAGGCAAGGTCGGGTGAAAGAAAAATGTTTAAATCACTTTGGAACTCTTCTTTCAAAGCAAAGCATGCTTCCACGCGACGTTGGTTTTGTTCAGCAGTCAGCAGCCGAGGTACGATTTTGGCAGCCACCCTATTCATCCCCAAAACTTCCGTTAAAATTCGCTGAACTGAACTCCAAGTCACTCCAGACACCTCCACAATTTCTTCAATAGTCCGTCGCCGATCTTGCAGTATGATTTCGCAATTTTTTTAAAATTTTCATCGGTTTGGGGCCGTGAAAAGACGACCAGAGCGAGGTTCATCGTCAATTGACATTTCACCATTTTTAAAACAGGAAAACTACTCAAACCCTTGAGATTTCCCAATAGCATCATCCTTATAGGCCGTTTTGAACATTTCAAGAGTTTCTGTGCCAGTTTTATCAAGTAAGAAATAAAACTTTACGGCCGCACGCTGTTCACGAGAATGCAAAAACGACGAGCACACAAAACAACTGTCACTAAAACATTCACACAAACCGAATGGAACCTTCTTTATCGAGGACGCTTGGCTTACTGACTCGGGAATGGTGGCTCCTCCTAGCAGCAGAACGGTACTACAAAAACTCTGCTCACAACAACATCAGTTCGGTTTCTTTTGGGTACCCCCTCCTAGACAATGGTAGCTTTAAGCTTAGAAGAGATTCGAGCGCGAGTCCGACTCGCACTTAGCCGATTTTTTTACTTTAAAAAAGGTTTTAAAATACTTTTACATCTAAATATCTAAATTAGAAAATTATCAAGGCTTTTTTCTACGAAAATTTCTGAATCCTTTACATCAATGTATAATTTGACGTAGTTATGCCAAAATGTACCCACCCACAAAACGATAAAATTCAGTTAAAAAAATCTACATAAGTAATTAAAATATTAAAGTTTGGTATATTTATCTTTCAATTTTAAGGTGAAGCAGATCGGCAATTTTGTTTCTCTCAAAGAGGTTTTGCAAGGTGATCGTTAACATAATAAAACAACTATTATCTACTGCAACATACCTCCGCCCCCCCCCCCAAGGGGCAAAATATATGGATACCTCACAAAAACTACGCGAGCAGAACTATTTCAAATTATTCGTTTTATAAACAGTAGGTTTCTACGATGAGTTGAATACCAACTGTTTACCTTTTTTTTCATACAATAAAAAATTCAATTTAAAATCATTGTAAAACTATATTTATTTCTTTTATTTTGGAAAGATTTATGTAAAATGCGACCTAATGTTCTATGGACCGTTAAAATAAAATATAAACAATCCTTAATTTTTTTTATCTAACAGGAATTACTGATATGCATATACTTGAGGGACAATAACCTTTACGGATTTTATGTCACTGCAGAAATACCTCTTGTTGCAATAAAAACCACTTTAAACTGGTTTCCAATACTTTCTTTTAACCTTTTATAACATACCAAAAAAATACGACCCACACATGTGTCACTGAATGCATTAACGCATTCACAATCCGAATTAAATTCTTCACTTACATACTTTTTGTATACCATTTAAAGCATATGAATGGTTTTTCAGAAGTCATTCAACCTTAACATATGTGCTTACATAACAACATATGGTCGATGACTCTTACAATGTAAGTATCTGTTATTTTTTATGTCAGAGTAACAGTGCCATTTGCTTTGATGCTATTTATGTTTCCTTCAGGTTTTATTGCTTACTTTTTATCTCGAAAGTTATATACTTATACTAGAGTAAAAATAACCTTTTCTACGAAAAAAATATCAAACTTGGTGAAAGGGTTTTAGAGTTTCTCCGGGATGTCTTTTAAAGAATTGTCTCTAGTCTGAATTATTTTAATTTTAATTTTTATTCTACTCAGGTGGCAAACAAGCTTACGGTCCGCCTGATAGTAAGCGGTCACCGTAGCCTATGGACGCTTGCAACACCAGGAGCATCACTCGCGCGTTGCCGACCCTTCAGATATCTAATAACTATACTATTAATAGATAGAGTATAGTGATAGGTACGGTTAAGCGGACAGGTCGCATATACTTTTGTGAAATTGGAAAATTAAGTTTAATTTTAATTTTTTTACAAAACTAACATCTTAAGTATGTAGGATTTTTATTGACAAATAGAATTCCAACACCTTTGATTGTCAAACTTGACTACTTGAATCTTCATCTTAAACTTAAAACTTAGATAATCACCTCATTACACCAGCTGCATTGATAAATACTTAATTAATGTAATTATCATATATCATACTCTCTTCTATCTTTATATACTTAGTGCGTAAGTATACTATACTATAGGACCGAATGTCGCAGTAGATCGTACGTCTGCCATGTAAAAGGTCCCAGGTTCGATTCTCGTAGGGACAACCACATTGTTAAAATATGCTGATTGTAAAGTTGTCTTAACAATAGTACACCAATTATCACGTTTGTGGAATGGAATACCATCGGTTTAACGTGGATGTAACGTCAGAGTATTAGGGTCGTGTAATATATATTTATTAGTATTTATACTGTACTAAATAAAAAAGATCAATGAATGATTCAAAAATAATACCTCTTAGAGAAATTCTGGTAAATAACATTACAAACAAACAGGTAATAGGATACTGACCTCGCTAAAAAGGCAAGAAATTTCAATTTAAATATAAATTAGTTTTGGTCGGCAAAATTTAATGGAAAGCTTTTCGGAAACAACATTTTAATGGACATGTCACAAGCTTAAAAGTAAACATTAAGTACGAGCATTTTTGTAAAGTTGTCGACTTAATAATGAGCCCTCGGCATGTCCAACTTAAAAATGTAAACAAAAAAGTTGCGGACCACAAATTCTTTTCTTTGTTATGTCAATTTCGGTTACAAATATTTTCTTACATCTAGCTTTGTTAAAATGTAGGAAATAGGTTTTATTATTTTCATAAAGTCAGTAAAGTAGGGGTTCTCTTCAGGAATTCCCACTAATATTATAAATGCAAAAGTAATTCTGTCTGTCCGTCTGTTACCTCTTCACGCTTAAGCCGCTGCTTTACCGATTAAGATGAAATTTGGCATGGAGATAGTTTGAGTCCCGAGAAAGTATGTCCTTTCTCTTGCAAACGTTAAATTACCGTCGAAATCCTACACAAATAACAGAATTATTTAGGACGGGTGGAACCGCGGGCTTTGGCATAAAGATAGTTTGAGTCTCAGGGAATGACATAAGCTACTTGAAAACGTAATATATGAGTCGGTTTTTTTTTATGGTTGAGGAGTTATCATTGAAATCCTATTCATAACCGAATTTAGGGCGGGTGGAACCACGGGCAAAAGCTAGTAAAATAAAACCATTCACTCATTCACAATCAAGAACACCACTATTACTAACGAATGTATTAATTCATTTAATTTTGTTTGAATACCTTGAAAATTTAAATAAAAAAATCTTGTATAGCAATAATTTAGAACTAAAGAAGTCCCATTTGCTTCAACATAATAAAAAAAATGGCAAAATGCCAGTCGGACTCGCGCATGAAGGTTTCCGTACCATTATCTATAAAAACGACAAAAAATTACGTTTTTTGTATGGGAGCCCCTTTAATATTATTTTTTTTTTTTATACCACTAAGGTGGCAAACAAGCTTACGGTCCGCCTGATGGTAAGCGGTCACCGTAGCCTATGGACGCTTGCAACACCAGGGGAATCACTTGCGCGTTGCCGACCCTTCAGAAATCTAATAAATTCTTTCTTGAAGAACTCCATACTGTAGTCCTTGCAGAAAACCTTGGCAGGGAGCTCATTCCACAACTTAAGCGTTCGCGGGAGGAAGTTTCTCTGAAACCGCACTGTACGCGACCATTTCGGTTCCAAAGTGTGAGAATGAATTCCCTGTCGATGGCGAGCGGTGCGATGGTAGAAAGAAGCCGTGGGCATCATTTCGAACAATTCCTCAGAACACAATCCATTGTACAAGCGGTAGAACACACACAGGGAGGCAAAGTCTCTCCTCAGACCTAAGGGCTCGATACCGCAAGTGAGTTTGGGATTTGTCGACAATTCTCACAGCCCGTCGTTGAACCGAGTCAAAAGGGCGACAGTAAAAATACATCATCTGTTAATATTTCAACTGTCTTACTATCATGTTTCATAAGAACAGCCTGGTGACAGACGGACAGCGAAATCTTAGTAATATGGTCCCGTTATGTACCCTTTGGGTACGGAACCCTAAGAATGAACAGACTTACACTTTATTGTAGATAGATAGTTACAATATTATAATAGTGTAAACATACTATAGCGACAATTAGTAACTAGTTCCAGTATATAAGTAGCTATGGATATTGTGTGCCTAAACTTAAATAGGAGAGACTGTCAAGAATATTGATAAAGATTTAATTGATACTTTATTGCCCTGACCTAGCAGACGTGTCGCAAAGACCATAGATGGACCAATCATCTAGAGAGGGTGGCCGGTAGTCATTCAATGCGTTGAACACAGGACCGTAAGAAGATGTGCCCCATGTAGAAGGTATATTCAGTAGTGAACCAAAATAAGCTGGCACTATGAGCAAAAATACATACCTGATCATTATTATACAGAACCCAGAGAGTGAGTAAATAAAGCTCTTATCTGATCGTTCAACTAAAAAGAAATTGCCACTAAATCAAGCGTAAAGGTATTTATCGTAAGAAATCAGACTAGAAGAAAACGCCTACATGAGTGTCTACAAACCTTCAGTCTATGATTATGCCCTAAGGTGATCCCAAACGAGGTAAATTACCTTGTACGGATCAAATCACTTGCTTATGTTGACTCAAATTTATTACTTATTAAAGCTAAATAATGACCATCATATTCTACAGCATTATTGAAATCAAGACGCGGATCAAGTGACCAAATGTAGGGTACTAGCATTAGACATCGTTTAAACTTATGGTCTCAAAAAGAAAGTTAGAATTGTACAAATCAACAAGAGATTTAGAATTATTAGGATGTAGAAACGAGTTAGTAACCTAATCTTTTTTTTTTTTAATTGTGGCAATTAACAAATCATAAAACAGCAACTTCCTTTACCCGACCAGAAAATATTTATGATTTTAATATATTTTTTTTAGTCTGTTTTAATTTTTAGACCATAATACCTACCTTTAGCTTTTGCTTATAATAGTGCAATACTGTGCCACGGTCTGTAATGAATGACTGCGTGCTAGAGCGCTGATGATGAAGGCCGACGGTGCGGCGCAGCGCAACTCTAGACCATCACAACGCGGACAACATTACAACCCTTGATGGAATAATTATAAAATATAGCGCGGACAGCAAGGGCTGCAGTGATGAACATCATAGCGTGGCCAGCAGCGCAGGCGTATACCTAGGATTGTATAGTGCTTAACTCAAACAATGCGAGTAATTTAAATAAATTAAACGTATTTAAACTTTTTGAAACAAAACTTGACAATAATGGTTTTTCAAAGGAAATCGTTAGTGGCTTAAACTCACCAGCAATGAAATGTTATACAACTTTGCTGGCGCTTATTCGAGTAGCGTGGAAAGGTCGATTTTGCTGACAGAAGATTGTCAAAATAATAATGACATTACAGCATTTCATACCGTAATAATTATCCGCGAAACCCTGGTACCCAAGTCAGAGATATTACAAACGTACGCTAGTAACATCTACGTCTCACAAACGTGATTGTACTTATAGTGATAGGTAGTGATCCAATTGCCACACCGGGAACAGACCAGAGTGAGGACAACTTTACAATTTACAAATTGTAACAAAATTGGTTACCCCTACCGGGAGTCAAACCTGAGACCTTTGAGATAGCAGTACAACGTTTTCCTACTTGCGCCACTCGTTCCTATATAATACTGTATCTATAGGGCCATATAGTGCTATATATATAATTCACTCCTCTTTGAATCTCATAAACACACAAGCACAGACATAAATGTCATTTTACAAGAAGTTCGTGGTCCAATTGCATATGTCTATCGGAAACAATGAGCAAATTTCAACAACACTGGGCGGGGTCAGTACCTGAATGTGAAATCGCCTCGTGGCACATTTTTCTTAGCTACTCCATTTTTTGGACGACACGTTAAACTTCGCTAAGCGAAGTCAGACAAATTATGGGTGGCTAAACTGTCAATCAAGTGGCTGTTAGCTTGACAAACGTCTGCCAATTCGAACCGGGCCAGCGAGATGGACTATGGCCTCTAGAAGCCTCGTTCTTAAAGGAAAAGCCTGTTCCCCTGCATTGGGGAGAACAACCGCTGCCATTCAATCAAACCATTTCTTTTTTTCAGCACAAAAATCAAACATTATTTCCAAGTCCGGTTTCATTCCATCTTATTTTCACCAACGTCAAACAACTTTCATTCAGCACGCGTAAATGTGTAACCAGATATATATTAATTTGTTAACAAAGTACTAGCCTGAGGTGTCTTAACATAATCATCTAATATAAACTGGCAGTCATAATGGAGTCAGCTTGCATAAATACAGCGCAGTGCTAACTAGATTTAGTCAAGTTTGTATATCCGCTGAAATCTCGGTGAATTGCAGAACCGCTTAATTTCGAGCCGCCTGCCGCCATCCAGTCATTGTACTTGTTTCCATTGCATTCAGTCATCACTGTAGAACCATTATAAAGCTGTAATATTTTCTTATTTCATCGCTTCTGATATTCAGATTCTTATCTGATATTGTATCAAGTATTTAAATGAACAATTAAATTGTCCCTAATTAGGTACTCCTAAACATAACGGTAATTCCGAAATAATTCTCACTGTAAGCTTGAGTCACAGATTATAAAAACCGATCATAAAATTAATGTGTGATCTGAGTAATTGTTCGAAATGATGCCCACGGCTAATTTCTACTATCGCACCGTTCGCCATCGGCAAAAAAATCAATTAAAAAAAAAACTTCTTCTGGTGTTACAAGCGTCCATAGGCTACGGTGACCGCTTGCCACTATAAAAAAAAAAGATGGCACCGTTTATCGTTTCCATAAAAAATGTTTGCTTTTCGTCACTGAACGTAACTATTCGAATATGAAAACAAATTCATTATCAAAGTGATAATCACTCGGTTAACACTAAATGCTCCCTTTTTGTACGATGCTCCTTAATATTTAAAGGCTAACGCTTTAACAATTATTTTAGTAAAATCATATGCTTAGAAGTCAAATAAAAAATCTCTAAGTAAATGGATACAGTGCTCGTTGAATTATTCCAAGTCAGCGGCGCGGCTGCGGCGGGCGCACGTGAAGTGCAGTCAGCAAACGGCTGAGCTTTTCACTTTCATTGGCTGTACAGTTAGCTGCGGGTGCGATCACCGCTGCAGTTTTATCTACAATTATTGTAAAACTAGCTTTTACCCGCAGCTCTAGCCGCGCTAAATTAGCTTATCGGCGTGGGTTTTTTTAATGGCAGAACTGATGGCAGGACTTTTTGGCGCGGTATTCTGAGGGAGTCCCAGCTGCCGTATGCAACTAAACTCTCAGGATACACACTCACATCAAAATATGGGGGACAACCTCCTTTCACTAACCACGGCCTGCGTGATAGGTGGTAAATCCATTGCTGTAAACTGCTTTGGATACAGTGTATGTGGACTAGGGTGGCTTTATTTATGTCCCATAAGTCGTAGTCGTTTAGTTTTTTAAGAGATAAAATGAAAGACCAGGTGTTACGCAGTGAGAACAAAACTTGTATTTTTAAAAACTAATTTTATTAAACACACAATTTATTATAAAGTATTACAGATATAGAAATATTCTAAGGAACTAGTGATCGAGACGAGAGTTGAGAAGTGACTGAGCTCTGGAGAGAGGAGTGGTATATAAAGGAACAAAATGGGATGTTTACATATTTACTAATGAGGTAGCTTATTTCTAATGGTACAAGGTTCACGACGATGAGAAGCATAAACAATATTAAGGAATGAGAAAGGCAAATAATGTTAAGGGATGAGACATTAGACAATTAGATAATTACTTAACTGCTATAACATTTACAATTAGTCTATTACGAATCTACATTACTAGCTTATTACCTAAGTACATGTTTGTATTGTAAACAATGGTTATGGTCACAACATAACACCGCCCCCCTTAGAATAAAGATTGGGGTTGTCTACCCGATCTTTGATTAATTGAGTTATAAGTAACTCTGGCTTCTTCTTCGTCTTCTGATATGCACGATGAGTTATTTTGCGGGATTGCTTCTAACGGTATTGATACATGATGTCTTCTATTTGATCGGCCAAAGCAGTTGTTGAATATTTGTATGCAACCATTTCTATGTTCGTCCGGATGTCGTTGTCGAAACTGGCGTATAAGGTAATGCCATGGGAAGCATTTGTATAATATGAAGCTGAGCATGATTAAACCCATGACATAACTAAAAGCAGAAAATTTATTGCTGTGTTTTTGCATAAAAGATTTTTCATTGTCTTTCAGGCGCTGAGCGTATTCTTTGATCTCTTGTTTCATTGTGTGAAGTGAGTCGAGAGGAAGATCGTTCATTTTGATATGTATGAGTTCTGGAAGTTCTTCGTTTTTTTGTGAATTCAATGCAGTTTTCGTCGATATCCACTGTGATTATAGGATGGGTAATATTTGTTGTTATTTCTTCTGTTGCTGACAGTGTTACAAATCCAGTATATAATTTGCAACCTTTATTAATACTTAATATACCGGTGCCTTGTAATTGATGATGACTGGTAGTATCTCCACATTGCAGAACACCTGGTGTCTTACAGTTTAAGATGTATATCCATTTGTTGTTTCTGATGGGTTGGAATGTGTTGATATATGCAGCAAATGTAGTTATTTCGCAGATATTGGGTATTTCTTTAGTTGTACTTAGTAAAACGGCCATTTCGCATGTTGGACGTGTGTTGAAGTTGTAGACGGGTAGTTTTTTACAGACTGCTTTCTGCGGCGCATATGTTTTACAGGTCTCCATTGTGCTGAACATCACATATTGTTGACGAGTGGAACTAGTCGCTAGGTATGTTTGCTCAGGAAGGATAGTGGAGTAAATAGAGGAGTTGGAATGCGGTATAGGAATAGAATATATATGATATTTATAAAATTTATCATTTTTAATAAGTGGAAAATCTAAAATATAAACTAGTTTATTCATATAAATATAAGATGTTAGAGTTGCGGATTCTAAGATTATGTGTATATTAGATATTGTTATAGGCGCTACAAGATTTTTATCGTTTCTTACGTGATTAGATGCTAATAATTCTTTATAAACTTTTTCTGATGAAATTACTGATGGGTGTATAGCACCTGATTTAATAAATAGAATGCTTGTTAAAATGTCATCAATTTCTTGTTCTAATGACATTATGGATTCTAGGATTTGAATAGAAATTGTAGATAATTCTTCACTAACTTTTAAATCGAAAATGAGTTTACTCGTATTGTTTAGATAAGTACTAAGTCGGTTAATATTTTCATTAATAATGTGTTCATCGTATGATATTTTTATGATAGTTTCATTAAAATTTGTTACAGTAGACGAAATTATTTGTAATTGTTGTTTTAGAATTTCTGAGGTTTCTAATTCTTGTTTTTCTAAAAGCTCTATACACTTATCATAACGTGAAGCGTCTTTCGCGTCAGGTGTGCCTATTAGCCATTTAAGTACGGAACTGAGACCATCTATTAATTCACGTTTCATACGTCTGTTATTAGAAGTGTAGTAGGAGAGCTCTGCTAACCGAGAGTCTATACGATTAATGTTTATGTTAAGAAAAGAACTAGTTGTTTTAGTATTGTGAGTATTGTATTGTTTACTATTAATTAAAGTTTTGTAGTTATTAGCTAATCGTTTTAGAGAGTCGCGAGATAAAAATAACGGTTCTAAGTTTTTGTATATTACAAGTTTCCAAGAGGAATCAGATACAACGAGCTCGCCTTCTTCCTGGAAGTAGAGTCCGGATTTAGAAGGCAGAGGTTGGGTAAGGGTATCCCCAGCAACAATGGTTGCGGAGTACCTGGAATGAAGAAAGAACTATATCATTTGATTTGTGATTTCGCGAGAGTTTGACTTATTCCTAAAGTATTTTCTTATTTTTATATAAATCTTATAGACTATTATATAGATTATTATTTTAATAATGGAACAAACGATAAAGCTAAGATAAGGATTATTAATTATTTTATAAAAATTATTTACACGTTCAGGACTTTCAGAGGAATTGGGATAGGCCATAGTTCCACGAAATATGCTGAAAAATATATATATGTTATTTAGATGTTGAAGGAGAGTTTGTGTCATTGACCGGTCTAAGACGGTTTGCATGAACTAAATGGTTTCTTCCTGATTTTTTAATTATATAGTTTTCGTTAAAACCAATCCTTACAATATTGAAGGGACCCTCCCATTTACTATCTAAATTATTTGGATTCGGGATGCGTAACATTACTTTATCTCCTAAGTTAAATTTTGCAACGTTTTTAATGTGATCGTCATAGCGAACTTTTGCTTTCTCTTTCATGGCTTGAACGTTACGTTGAGCGACATCACGCGAGATTTTGAGTCTTTCGTTTAAGTCATTAAGGTAGTCATTGGTCGTATAGTCGTTATTTTCTTTAAAGCTATACAGTGAACGAGGTTTGTATCCGAATAGTAGTTCATGAGGTGTAAAACCAGTGGACTGATTTAACGACGTGTTATGACACATAATTGCGAGTGGTACAATTTGATCCCAGTTAGAGTTATTACGCTTATGATACATGCGTATGTGGTCTCGTAGACAAGCGTGGAATCTCTCTAGCGAGCCATTAGTTTGAGGATGATATGAAGTGCTTAGAGTGTGACTTGAACCAAGTAATTTCATTAATTGTTTAATTATATTATTTACGAATTCACCTCCTTGGTCGGAATGGAATCGCTTAGGAATTCCGAAATGTTGGCAAAATATTAGAAGTGTCTTGGCGATAGTTAAAGCTTGTTTATCTGGAATTGGGTATGCTTGGACAAATCTAGTCAGGTCATCTTGTAAAGTCAAAATGTATTTGTTAAAGTCACCTGTTATGTCAGAGTATGATACTAAGTCAATAGTAACTCGTTCGAAGGGTTCTGTAGCAGAGGATGTAATGACCATAGGAGCTTTATAAGTTTTTCTTTGTATTTTGTTTTGTTGACAGGTTTGGCAGTTTTCTATGTAATTTTTTATGTCGTCAGTCATACCTTTCCAAAAGTAACTGTCTCGGATTTTGCGAGTTGTCTCTACGATGCCTCTATGTCCGGATAGGGGTTCGTCATGGTGTATTTTAAGTATGTAAGGAATTTCGTCTGATGTAGGATAAGTAACTTTATTTTCACAAATAGTTATTTTGCAATTGTATGCGTCGGCTAAATAGGCTGTAATGTGTAGCTGTTCGTTTCCTTTCAACTTGCAAGTTTTATCTTGTTTAAGGTCGGGAATGTGAAGAGTTTTAAAGTCATTACTTTGTAGAGTAGATAAAAGTGTTTTAAAATAACTCTCAGAGTCCCAAGGGTCAAAGTGTGTGGGACGCGAGCAGGCGAAAACGATATTTTGTTTTTTATCGGAAACTAATAAGTCAGTGTCATAAAGTGTTTTGGGTTTTTCTAAGTATGGGTTAGTTTGGGAACACAAGCCGATAGCTTCGTTGAAAAGATCGTTTTTGTCAGAAAGGTCGCATGACATGGGTATAAATATGTTTTTATGACGTGGGTCTAAAAGACGGTCTGTTGAAATTTCAAGATTTGAAGTGTCGAAACTGTAATCAGGGTTCGTAGAGAAATGTTCAAAGTTAAGTTGTAAATAATCGTCAGAGTGCTGTTGAATAGAGTTATCGTTATTTGTCAAGTCGATAAGGTTTGTGTTCATGACAGGAGGTCGTGAGAGTGCGTCAGCGTTTGTGTTATTTTTTCCAGCTTTATAAATAATTTCATATTCGAATTCCTCTAATTTTAGTCTCCAGCGGACTAAACGACTACCTGGGTCTTTGATAGAAAAAAGCCAAGTTAAAGGTTTGTGGTCGGTTACGATTTTGAATTTGCGGCCAAACAAATAAGGTCTGAAATGTTTTACCGCCCAAACGATCGCTAGTAATTCGCGTTCAATTGTGGAATAGTTTGTCTCGGCTTTGTTTAAAGTCCGAGATGCGTAGGCGATTGGCAAATCTTTACCTATTTCACCTTGTGATAGAACAGCACCAATGGCGTGGATAGAAGCGTCGGTTGTTAAGATAAACTCTTTATGAAAATCGGGATATTGGAGAATCGGTGGGTTTGTGAGAAGACGTTTACATTCGTCGAAAGATTTTTGTTGAGATTCACCCCATATAAAGGGTGTGTCTTTTTTTAAAAGGCTTGTGAGAGGTTTAGTGATTTTACTGAAATTGGAGATGAATCGACGATAGTAGCCGGTAAGGCCTAGAAATGCTTTAATGTCTTTACAACATTTTGGAATTGGGAAATTTTCAACAGCTTGGATTTTTTCAGGATTAGGCTTAACGCCTTCGTTTGAAATAATGTGTCCTAAGTAGGCTACTTCACGGCGAAGGAATTCACACTTATCGGGCTGTATTTTTAAGTGGAATTGTTTGAGTCTTGAAAATACTTCTCTGAGTTTTTGTTCGTGTTCTTGAATACTTGATGCAAAGACAACGATGTCATCAAGGTATACAAAGCATCTTTCACCTTGTAAACCGTATAAAACAGAGTCCATTACGCGCTGAAAAGTTGCAGGAGCATTTTTCAGGCCAAAAGGCATTCTTTTAAACTGATAGTGCCCATAGGGTGTATTGAAAGCTGTCTTTGGGGTATCTTTAGGATCTACTTCAAGTTGGTGAAAACCAGACGCTAAATCTAAAGTTGTGAAATATTGAGAATGACCAAGTTTGTCTAAGATGTCTGTTATGTTTGGAAGTGGATAGCTGTCTCCAATAGTTACGTCATTAAGTTTTCTGTAGTCGATAACAAGTCGCCACTTTTGTTTACCAGACGCGTCCATTTTTTTTGGTACGACCCATATTGGGCTGCTCCATGGAGAGGCGCTGGGTTCGATTATATCTTGTTCTAACATTTTTTGCACTTGTGTTTTTACTTCTTTCTCATGAACTTGTGGGAAACGATAAGTTTTGGTATGTATTGGAGATTCTGTAGTTGTCGGAATTGTATGTTTTGTGTGATTTGTAAAAGTTAGTGCGTCACCTTCTATATAAAATATATCTGAAAAGTCAGAAGTAATTTTGAGTAAGGATTCTGTTTCTTCGTCATTTAAATGTTCTTTTCTGATAAGGTCGAATACTTTGTTTTGTCGGTCTAATGAGTTGTCATTGTTGTTATCGTTATTTTGATAATTAAAGTTGTTTATTTGAATGTCTTTAATATTATATGCGCAGACAGTGATACAAGGAGTGGTAATTAGCATATCGGTATCGTTAGTGTTTATACAAGTAATTACAAATGAGTTATTTTTAACGTTAACTAATGCGCGTGGGATAATGATACCATTTCCGATGGTTTGTTTTTCTACGATAGCGTCACCGGAAATAATTGTATTTGTGTTACATGTGATAATGGTTTCTGAACGGCTATTAAGTAATTGCTTGTTATTTTCGATATGAGAATTTTGTTCTCCAAGGAAATAGAGTCTATAGGTTTTATTGTGAACTCGCATTGTTTTAGATTGGATATAGATATGAGCGTTAAATTTAGCCATAAAATCATTTCCTAGAATACCGTCTGCTTTGATATTTAGGTTGGCAATATGGAATTTAAACTTTGGAAAATTATCGAGACAGATTTCGGAGGTTCCGTAAGTTTTAGTTGGGGATTGAGTACTCGAGACGCCTACGATTGAGACGACGTCTGATTCGTTTACTAGTGATGTACCTATCTTGTCACGTCTAATTACTGAACATCCTGCACCCGTGTCGACTAAGAGCGTGACGGGTTTGCCTTCGATATGGAAAGTACAATGTAACAAGTTTTCAGGAGGGACATCGTTTAGGGAAGATATAGTAAATGATTTCATTGATGTAGTAGATTTTGGTGTTGTTTTATTTGATTCTGAGTTGTTGAACTTAGTAAAAGAGTTTGATTTTGTTTTTGGATTCTGAATTGATTGTGGATTTTGAATTGATTTTGAATTTTGATATTTTGATTTAGTAGATTTCGTTTTTCTTTTTGATTTAGGAATTGATTCAGTGAGATTGATTTGGTTAGAAGTAGAAGAGTCTGTTTGTGTGCATGCATCTCTATATTGTCTCCGATAGACTGGTGTAGTTAGAGGTTGCACACTTTGAGTTAGCGAATTATGTAATGTTTGCGTTTGTCCCCGATGGACTGGATTAGATTGTGACTTATTATTCATACTTCTATTTAAGAGTCGAGTTGGACTATTTCCACATCGTGGGTTAATGACTCGATCTGATTCGAGTAATGGGCTGAAGCGATTTCCGGAGAGATGCCCAACTCTTCGGTCGCTTGCGAGTTTAAATTATTGATGTTATTGGTTGGGATGTTTGGTAAGGCACGTGGATTTTGATTGTTCGTTGTTAAAGAGTTTCGTAGGTTATTATTATATGCTCTCTTACGACACTCTGAAATCAGATGACCGGGATTTTTGCAATAATTGCAAAACTTACTTGTGGTTTGTGGAGTAAAAATTCTATTACTTTGGTTTATTGGGTTATTTCTATATAAATTCGACTGAAATGGCTTTGGAACACCTGAATGCGATGGTGGACGACGATTGCTACTAACAGTGTTATTAAATGTATTTTTATATAATGATTGTCTCGCTGCATTCATTCGCTTTATTTTGTCTTCTTGTATAGCGAAGTTGCCAGCATCTGACAGATTTGTGAACTCTTTAGTTCTAAGCATAGTCCCTATTTCTGAGTTTAGGCCATTTATGAACACACTTAGTGCTGTTTCTTCGGTAGTTGCTTTCCTACCTAACAACGTGTTGTCTGAGATTTCTGCAATTAATTTTTCAATGATTTTGCTGCGACACAAATCCACGCGATGAAAATAATCAATGAGAGATTCTTGTGGTTTTTGGAACATTGACTGTAATTCTAACATTAAATGTGAAATTGTTTTTATATTTGAGAATTTTTGAATTAAATAATTTTTGAGGTTATGCCAATCAGAATATTGTCTACTGTGAACATCGGATGCACCTACTCCTGTTATTTTATTCAAAGCGTATATTAATATTATAGATTGTTGATTTTCTGACGCTAGGCTAAATGCTGAATCACACGATCTAATAAATCTATATATTTGATCCTTTTCATTAGTGTCAAAGTTTGGGATAAGCTGTAAAAGTGTATTAATTTCGAGAGACATACTGGTTTCTTTAGGCGATGTTTCACTTTTAATTTCTAAAGACATTAAAAATTTTGGTAAACACAATATTAAAATTTGCACACACGAAAATAAGTAAAATAATAGATATGTATAAGGATATAGAAAGGTTAAGGAGACACAGGGTATAAAAATGAGCAAACAAGTTAAGCAACTCACCACAATAACAATACAATGATGGGTCGCATGGTCCGGCGAAGTCGTTTAAAAGCCTTCAGCTACCACGTTGATCTTCAGGCGATGCTTGTCCACGATACAACGTGTTGTACTTCGTCTTTTGGATTTACGCGAATCCCTAATCTATCCTACCGACTGCGCCAAATTGTTACGCAGTGAGAACAAAACTTGTATTTTTAAAAACTAATTTTATTAAACACACAATTTATTATAAAGTATTACAGATATAGAAATATTCTAAGGAACTAGTGATCGAGACGAGAGTTGAGAAGTGACTGAGCTCTGGAGAGAGGAGTGGTATATAAAGGAACAAAATGGGATGTTTACATATTTACTAATGAGGTAGCTTATTTCTAATGGTACAAGGTTCACGACGATGAGAAGCATAAACAATATTAAGGAATGAGAAAGGCAAATAATGTTAAGGGATGAGACATTAGACAATTAGATAATTACTTAACTGCTATAACATTTACAATTAGTCTATTACGAATCTACATTACTAGCTTATTACCTAAGTACATGTTTGTATTGTAAACAATGGTTATGGTCACAACATAACACAGGCAAATAATAATATACCCCAATTGACGTCCGTTCTTCCACCCGTATGTCACAGATTTTTAAACTTCGCTGTCTCTTCATGAATTTTGTTGAAAAGCGACAGAAATATGTCTTGTGTGAATATATTCCATATATTGAACTAAGGAATAATTTTTTTTTGGCAAACTATTGTGTGATGTTTTATGGTCCTAAAAAATGGATTTAAGAGACATTACTCCGTATCAGAAAACTTGAGTAAAACCAAGATGACCACAGCCATCCTTTAGCAAAGTTGTAAACTAATAGCACTTTAAAGATTGCCAAAACATTAAAAAAAACAGTGAAAAGGGGTTAGTTTAGGATTTTTTTTAATGAACAAAGGATTATTAATCGTGCTTTTACGATTTTCAGGGTTAAGACCATATCCTAAAGAACACATTTATTAAATATTAGTCGGATCTGCTCAGGGGATCTAGAGAAAGATTTTCCAAAAAAATTAAATTTAGGCAGTATAGCCGCTTAAGGTTTTAAAATTTTGTTTATTTTACGAGCTATTGACTTCTGTAGTAGAAAAATTAGTCTTCCCTCTAACTTTCTCAAATCTGTTACCAAAATCATGATAATAGAAATTTATAAATACTTGCTTACAAGGAAAATTGTTTTGAATATAGTTTTTTATAAATCCGCAAAACTTCTCATTCTACGGAACCCTAATTAAATGCGTGTGCACATGGGCAGATTTTTTTTTTATTTATTAATTGAAAGTTTTTAAAAGGTTATTATTTTATTATTTTCATTGTAAATCTTTTGCCTTTTCACTACCCATCGATTGAAATAAAACAAAAAATCAATAGGCCAGTATTAACGTTGATTTTATGGACAGCTTAAAAAAAAGCTGTTATATGTATAAAGTAGGCTGTGAAATCGTTAAAGTAGCAGGCAGGTATGCTACTTTAAAGATTTCACAACCTACTTTTTAAGCCTGCTTTATATAAGAACCCTTTTTTTCTTTTAAGCTGTCCTTTAAATCAAGTTTAATACTGGCCAAAAGTGCAAAATCATGCAAATTGATTCTGGCAGTTTGAATGCAGAGTCGCTTCAGTTCGTTCTGTGATTTAAATGAGCCATGTTGAATAATTCAAATAGATTCACGCTTTATTCGAATTTCGAATAAAACATTTAAGGAGAAAATGTGAATGTTTCAAAATAATTTGATAAATAACTATATTGTTTTAGTACGGTTCGAATATTGTTACATTTTTTGTTTGTGCGCCAAAAAATTTTAATTGGGATATGCCTTTGTTTTATTAATAAACCAAATTTAGACACAATTAGTTTCGAAAAATATGCATTTTAGTCAAAACGCCGTTGATTTTGATCTACCGTAAAAACTGTAATACACATAAGCTGCAAACTTATAACGGTTGAAGTGTAAGCTCTATAGTAAAACAAAAAGTTATAAAATAGTCAAGTGCGAGTCGGGTTCGTGCATTCTGTGTTGGTACAAAACCCCGGTCTGCAATTTCGACTTGCGGTTGCCCACTTTTTTTTTTATTTTACTTGTGCTGTGTAAGGTGAGACCTTGCTTCTTGCCAAATTTCGTGAGTTTCGGTCAACAGGAAGTACCTATTCTAAACTATGTTTTTTATTTTTTAAGTGTTAAAATATTCAGCATACATGACCGAATTTTTATTGCGTTGACTGAGAAAGTTTAAGACTCCAGGGAAATACTTAAAGTATTTGATATTAATTTCGATTTGTCAACTCCACATGTACCTAAGAAAACGGGGCTTGACAGACAGACAGAACGATACGATAACGTAGTGATTTTTCTTTTAATGTGCGGATCCTAAAGAACTGTAGAATCAATCTATAGAAACACAAATTACTCAAAGCACGTCTTGTGATTACACAGATGTGGCAGTAAATTACGATTTTCTAACGTAAACTTGTTGTCTCTAATACACTTGTCATATCTTCATCGCCGTAAATTATACGATTTATATCTTGCAAAAAGAAATTGAAGCTGTATCACGTAACTGAAGAGTAGATTGATATCCCCTTGGTATAAAAACTCGGCCAAGTTCTGCTAGTACTGGAGCCACCGTCTCTGCAACTATTGTTTTTAAAGATTTATAAAACTGCAAGTTATACTCCTATGTAGCTGATTAGTTCCATCTTCTTACCACTAGCAAATTGCATAGTAATTGACAGTCTGTCGTGAGAATATGATACAATCAGATTTAACTTTGCGTGTTGATATCCGCGATATGTTTACTACTTACTTCGCGATTGTAAGTCTTCTTTCTTTTTTGGGTTCCATACCACAAAAGCAGAATCCCGAACCCTTTTAGGATCACTCATTCGTCTGTATGTATGTCCCGTCTGTCACAGACAATTTGCTCCGAATCTACTAGGTTAATTAGATTAAGTTAAAATTTGGTACACATATTAATTTCTGTGACCAAAACACGGGCTATAACGGATTGTCGGACGTTGTCGAGCTAGTAGCCACTCGACTGTCAGAGTTTTCAACTTTTTCTGACTAGACTTAACGACTGTTGTCTGACTGCCGACTGATAACAAAGGACTGCTAGGAAGATATTTGAAGTCATACATACAAAAAAAATAAAAAAAGTCAATTTTCATAATTTTGGTTTATATTTGAATACTTTTATTTTCACATTGGTAACATTATTTTTTTTCTTAAACAAATAAGTTTTAATTTCGTACAACTACTTTAAGAGATAATTATTTTCTGTCCAATTGGCCCCATTTTGTTTTTTCTTTATTTGTTTTTTTTTCCATTTGGTGTTCAATGATGCTTTTTTTTCAATCTTGCATGGTTTCAGGAATATATCAGTCTAGGGTTAATATCAGTTAGGCTGATATTAAAGATCCAAAACTGGACCAACCTTCACGTTTGGTGACATTAAGTACATAAACAAATCCTTTAATAGTATACAAGAAAATACCAAGCTGCAATATATCCTATAGAACCGCAAGCACTAATACAAGCTTGTTTTTTTTAGTTGTGTCTAGTTTAGCCCCTACACTATCTTTCTTCATCGTTGTGATTTCTATAAATTTATTTAAATAAAAGTCCATGACTGTTCCATTTACCTTGATTTCTTGCATTACGTACAATATGAGATCATACATACATTTAATATTAATAAATGTAAATTGCTTCAATGTACTTTTATAGCTACCAGTCAAGCGCTGAGAGTGCACTCCGCCAAGGTTTCACGTAATAAAAGTTTATCTAATGTTATAGAAAGTGAAAACGCTTGTCCAGTCTTATCTTGCAGTGTTTATGACAGACAGACGAGCTGAGAGACGTTTTTATGTGTTGTAATACAGGCCTTTTTGTGATAAGAATGTTGTCTTAGATATGTGTGAAACACATATAATTTTATCTTAAAATGAGGTAATTTAAAAAGATTTATGTATATATGGTTTTCTAATGGTTTGTTAATGATTGAAACATAGAAGATCCTAGGCATTTATTACGCAAAACTAAACAACTCTTATCGCAGGCGGATTTTGGAAAGGTGACCGCTCCATATTATAAGTAATAATTTACTTACTCAGGCTACGGTTATAATTACCTACTTGAGCCGGCATACTAGTCCATAAACCAATAATTGCCTTATGACAGCTTGAAAACAACCCACAGTTGTGTCCGTCGCTACCTCAGCAAAACCTCATCTAGTTGGCATTGGGTTATTGAGTTGTCAAGATTTAATCGAAAGTACCTAGAAGACCGAGCTCTGCTCGTTTTTTTTAACAACGCCATCTATTGTCAAGTAGCTTTAGTGTTGCTGTGTAGGTAAAAATAATAGTATTACTACTCGCTAATAGATGTCGATCGATCGATTTATTGCCCCCGAACCCCCTGCATAGAAGATTTCATAAAAATCGTTGGAGCCTGTTACAAGAATAACACTATAAATATATATACATACATATTTACAAGAATTGCTCGTTCAAAGTCATAGTTTAGATGATTTTATCTAAAACCTAGTGTATGCTATACTATACATAAAGATATCGAAACTAAAATAATATAATGCTATCACAGTACAGAGGTTACATTATATCTAGATACCTAGGTACTTATAAGATGTGTTTAAGCATCTCATTTTGTCTGTAACCACTCAGCGCCGCAACGGCTAGAGTTTGTAGATTCCGTATCGCCCTTGTTACATACAATGTTTTTCATCACAATAAATAAACTCACCAAAAAACAATGGAAATGGCGGGAATAGAAGTAGAGAATCGACGCCACCACCAGATGGCGCTAGGATATCTAGAGAATTATGAATTAAAACAGTTTTGGCTGAACTTAAAACTTGTAATTGCTCTCTTGAAGTGTGCGCGTAGTTCATATTTTATACATACTTGAGAGAATGTGCGCGTCATTACCACCCGTGAGTTCTATGAACGCGCGTTTTTTTTTTAGAAAAGTATAATTTAAAAAGAAAAAGTACGTTATGACAAATGTGATAAAATAAATTACACCTCTTTATGATATAAGTATAAATAAGTAGTTTATATGTGATAAAGGAACGAACTCACAAACGAATATTTCCCTCTTTAACATTTTAAATAATTATTAGATCAATTTGTTGATTACCATTTTAACGCGATGTTTTAACGTTCATCAATTAGTCAACTGAATAATTAAATTAAATTACTCATATATATGCCAAGTTAACCAACTTCGGACGTGGTCACTACCTGGATGGGTGACCATATAGTGGCACATTTTTCTAAGCTCCTCCGTATTTCAGAAGGCACGTGCAACTATTCGACTATAATATTCGACAAAGATGATAAACGGAGCTGGTCAGTGACGGATTATGATCTAAAAAATGACCTTCTTTTTAGATCAAAGTAAGTTTCTTTATTTATTTGACTTTCTTTTCAGTTGAAATTTAACACAGAGATAGTTGAAGAGACGGAGGAGGACATATGCCAGGGGCTACTATAGGCTATTTCCGCAGCAATAAATACAACCTAATTCCACGAGGACTCACTACTAGCTACAGCTATAGTGCGGGTGAAGCTGCGGGCAAAAGATAGTCATGTAACGCATCTAGTAAAGTCAAATATAGGAAAATTTTTGATTTTTTTTTATTGTTCACATTAAAACTTAGTTATGTAACCAACGACGTAACACCTCGTCGTTCTAAGTCAACATATTGAACATATAAACAAAGTGAAAAACACTCGTATCATTTGAATGGCCTACCACATTGTTTTCACCAACTTTCTAAATGTCAGTATTTATTTTTACAGATCCCGCAAAGAGCATCTCAAGTCTTCACATTAGAAGTAACTAAATATTAAATTTGAAAATATGAATGGATATAAAACGTGGAAAAATCAATATCAACTGAAAATTAAGTTTGGCAAAAGGAATATGCCTAGAAAAACCTATTTATTACAAAAAACAATTTTTCTATTCTTCAAAGTGTGGCTACATTTTAAACTAATTGCTATTGTCTTGTAAGCGTAAGCAAATGAATGTACGAAAATAAAGCAGCGTATATAATAATAAAATTGTGCTTATATATTTTTTTCATAGGACTGTTACCGTCCTATTACAGAATCGAATATGTGAATGTAATAGTAAAGTAAATAATTCGCACAAGGTAGTACTCTGGAGTAAAAAAGTGTCAAATAAATGTCAATATTGAGTTAAAGCTACTTTTGGAACCAGAGACGTTGGTCTGTCACATCTGATAAGCTACCTAGCATAAAGCTATAATAAATTTAACCAGTTAGGCCTAAGTCGGTGGTGGTCGAGGGGTTCGATTTCAGTTTGTAGCCCGAGTGGCGGAGGTTTGAGCCCGGTGTGTATCAATGAGTCTTTTTCTTAATTTCCCAAGTGCATTGATCATTCACACCACCGACACCTGCAAAAAAAATGTAAGTGAAGTCCACAATACGCACTGGGCCCGCGTGTAGACTAATATGCCCCAAATCACTCTCGATGAGGGTACGCCGTTCCCCAACAGTGAGGCGTATGAGTCTGATAAGTAGTTAGGCCTAAGAAACTTTAGTCTTCGTATCCCTCATTTAATTTCGTAAAACTTTTCAACTCAAACGAATACACAGACACATATCGAGCTTATATATAATAAAAATGCGTCCATTCAAGTTTATTGGTGTCCTTTTCGTGTAAAATAAAATCCAGTCGCTCAAAAGTACTGCTTGCTATCGAGCACTTCTCATTTCTAAGCATTTACTTTACGACCCCCATGACACTTTTACGAATAAGAGATCAATCAGCTTTCAGACAACATTCATAGCGACGTACGTGAAAATATAATACACGTTAATCCTGCTAATAAGATATTTACAATCTCGACATTTGAAAAGTGTGGCCGGTCTATACATCAGACTATCGGTTTTTACGACCATTTTGGATCTAGGATGCTGCAGGTTTGAAGTTGAAAAGTTTTTCTGGCTTAAGTGATAATGTGTATAGATTAGTTGTGATTGATTTATGGTACGCATATGTTTTTGTAGTGAAAACTTCTTTAGCAGCTTTGTGCACTTTTTTTGGTATGGGTAAAAAATCATAAAACCGCGCAGGCTGATCGAAAATTCGTAAGATGGAAACCATAATGCCACGCCATATTTCAGTATATTTCGATTATGAGTAGTACAGGGAGGTTGAATATGGGATTTTAATTCTATGACAGATTGAGATGTCAAATATACTATGTCAAAAAAGTAAATAAACAAACATTTTTTTAGTGTATGGCGATTATGTGTAGTACAGGGAGGTTGGATGGATATGGGATTTAATTCTATGACAGATTGAGATGTCAAATATACTACGTCAAAAAAACACCTAAATAAACATTATTATTTATAATAAATTATAATTTTGAAGTGAAAACCACGTGAAAACGTCTTTAGCGGCGTTGTGCACTTTTTTGTGATTACGAATAAAAAGTAAGAGAAAATTGGGTTGATGAAAAGATGAAAGTGCGAATTACACATGTTAAAATGTTATATCCAGGTTGTATGTTTTCACTTCTGCCGGCACTCCCGGAGTGCACCCGTTTTTTTTTAATTGAGATTGAAGTTTGGAACTAACTTAGTTACAGTGGATGTGTCGCTGCTATATTTTGATAAAGTTATATGTTCAGTAACTTTGTAAGTAATCGCTCAGAATAAGTAACAACGGCTCACTTAGTTCTATGGCCAAAGTAGAAATGCTTGTTGTCGATTCCAAAACACACGAGAAATATAAATATTTACTATGTTTTGTACACGGCAAATGAAATGACATTTTAATAACTCTTTCCTTTTCAACTGTTACGTAACTTTGACTTTAAACAATTCTAATTTTGTTTATTATGAGCTAGTTAATCTTTTTAGAGCCATAACTCGCGCTTGACCCTATAGTCTGTATGGCCACTGACCCTTAAGTGTAGTTCGTTGTCGAGCCCAGCAGGTGATAATTTGAATGAAAGTGAATTCATTTCACTTTTCATTATGTTCGACTTCACTATTCGAATTTTATGATTTAACCGTACAGCTTTTTATTTATTGTTTATATTAATAACAACAGTTAATGCATGCTTGCTGTTATGGTTCCGTCCTTAAGAGGCAGTATTACTTGGCAATAAACTTGAGTAAAGACAAGGATGACACGATATGTAGCCAAGAATACGTAGGGTAGGGCTTTCGTAAGAGTTTAAATAATTATTACGACTATGCTTTACCTATAGTTATATAGTAATAACACGTCGAACTTCCAAAGATATCCCAAAAAAGTTACAACTTAAAATAGTAAAACTGTAGATTAAAGGCGACTTAGCTTTGCATCGACTTAAAAAAAGGACGCCAGATTCTATTGCTATAAATATCATAACCTAAAACAGTGCGAAATCTTGAAACCAATTTCAATCGTAAAATCGTACGTCATTCGAGAAATACAACAAAGTGGTACTCTTGAATATTTTAGCGCTCAATCTCTACTAATTTAATTACTTGAGTCGGTATTCTTGACGCCATTTTGAGGTTATCGAAATCGAAAATTAATTTAACATGCAAAACAAATCGATCGCCTAAGACTTCTTTGATAAGGAATCAAGATAATTATTAGACATATGTGTGTTTTACTTTCCAACAGTTTACTTTCCTTTAATATTCATTCTTTACAGAGTGTTGTTACTAGACCGCGATCCTTTCTGATCTAATCACAATTTGGTTCAGGAATACCGAAAGAGATCGAATTTAAATGTGCTGCAGGACTAAATTGCAACTGAATTTGACTTGAAAATGATTTCAATTGTAGCCCCCATGTTTTGCATTATACCTATGCAAGAGTTGAAAACGAAAAGTAAGAAAAATAAAAAACTGCTTATCGTCATGCGGTTTATATATTTTATTAATTTAAACTTTCTGCACACACATTTGTGTAAAATAGCGAGCTTAATACCAAAGCTTATTTTCTACCAGGTAACCATATTCTAAACTAATGAATTAATGGCAGCACTTTATGAATATTGATTGATTTAGGTGACTTAGAATGTTTTTTTTAGTTATTAAAAAATTACTGACTACTTATAGTGATGAAATATCAAATTATTTTGTCATAAGAAACAAAAGTTACGTCTAGCACAAGTTCTCATAACAGATTGGTGATAAAAGTTTGAAAGAGTGCGAAAGCGTGTGATGCTTACTGTAAAACTCCTCACCGTTTCCCGCCCGAGGCGCGGTGCGGGCGGGCGCCAGCTGCGCCAGCAGCGCCACCGCCCACCACCATGTCATCACAACCACACCTGGGAACAAAATATCACTATTAAAACCAATCCGACAATAGCTTAGGTCACAATAAATAATATCGCGTAGGTAGTACAGACAGGCATATATGGCTAATATCAAACACACAATTTAGTGATAAGGTTGTTTAAAGAGAGCAATCAACAGACGTAGTAACACGTTATTTTTTTAGTAACAACCAAAGAAACCAAACAATCAATCGGGATTTATTAATTTCAGGTAGAATTATTATGACGAAGATAAGACACACACAAAAGATGTCCATTGGGTAGTTTTAAGCTAACAATGGTAAGCATAGGTTCTCTATTTAATTAAGTATTGGTATCTAAGTTACCGTTGTGTACAGGACCTTAAAAGGTTATAAAATTATGTATAAAATGTAGTATTTGAAACGTCTGAAGTTAAAACAGTTTTTATCCCTAATCTTATCACAAAGTAGGTAGGTAGAGTAGGTACATTTAAGTATCTTCAAACTCATATTTAATCATTGACAATTCAAAAGGTTTATATTAATTACCATAAAATTATGTCATATAGCAAATTTTATTACTTTTTAGTTATATAATCTAAGTATGAAGTACTTATCTGCTATGCAAATATAAATATGCATTTCTGTTAATAAACTCGGCCTGAGTCAGACGTTTTTGCCAGAATAAGTTTTAAAAATAAGGTTGCTTTAGTTATTGGAGCCAGTTCAGGAATTGGTGCAGAAACTGCTGTAAATTTGCAAAAGAAGGTGCTAATGTAGTTCTTGTCGGAAGAAATGAAGAGAATTTAAAAAGGATATCAGAAGAATATAACAAAGCAGGTAACAAATCTACAATAAATTAAAGCTGACATATCCAAAGATAATGAAAATGAGATAATTATGCAGAAAACGATCAAAGAATTCAAGAAAGTAGATGTGTTAGTAAATAACGCTGCAGCAATTCGTTTTGGAACAATATTACATGGTAATTTATTGCACACATACGATGCTATAATGAATACAAATGTTCGTTAAGTTTTCCATTTGACAAGCTTAGCAGCACCTTATCTAATTGAAACCAAGGGTAATATCGTAAACATTTCTGGTGGAGGAAGTGCGCGAGTTGTCCGTGCACCAAGAATGATAACATTGTTGCACGAGATCATTTCACAAGATATGCGGCAGCTAAGTTAGGAGTTTTTGGTGTCAGAGTGAATTGCGTAAATCCAGGACCAGTCAAGAATGAAATTTTTGAAAATTCTGGGTGTTCAAAAGAAGAGCCAGAACAAATGAGGGAATCGTTCAAATCAATTGTTGTGCTCAAACGAATGTCTGAGCCCGAAGAGATTGCTGATCTAATTTTGTTTCTAGCCAGTGATAAAGCAAGAGAAATTACTGATGCAATTTATGCTTCAGACAATGGTGTTCTATGAAAAAGACTTTATGAGTTGGTATGTGTATTGTCATTAATTGTATTTTTATTTATCATAGTTAATAATGGGAAAAGAAACCAAAATACCGTCTAAAGTTGCTACACAAAAGCTAGAGGTTTTGGTAATCGCTTTTTGGCGCGATTGTAGTTATGTCGTCATCACTTTTATTTTTATTCTCGTCATGTCTATTCTTAAGTTTGTCCATCCTTCTGTATGGTTAACCAAGTATTTTAATCAAAAACGGTTCCATATAATGACTAAAATATATAATATCATTGATATTACATGCACCGCCATCTGGAAATTAAGTGAAACTTGTTCTATGTATACCAGATAAAGGATACATTAACTTATACAGTTTTTTACATACATATTAAACATAGACGACAATCACAAATGTGCGTGTCATAAATGTTTGTCCCATGGTTCCCACCAGCGCCCCTCAGATCTGCACTATGAATACTACCATCAGAGCTACATCTTGCATAGTAATAGACGTCACCGTATCGTTAGCGAAATTATTAATAGACGTCACCGTATCGTTAGCGAAATTATTAATAGACGTCACCGTATCGTTAGCGAAATTATTAATAGACGTCACCGTATCGTTAGCGAAATTATTAATAAGTATATCGTGGAGAAAGGGCCTTCATTCGCATACCGCCTTGAACATTCACATTTTAATATTATATACACACAAAAAAAAAATCTCATAACTTTTCAAAGTTTATTATTTTTATAATTAAACGCGCTTAGTTTTCTTTAGCCTCAAAGATCTCTTAAGTTTTGGTGATTAGTGAATCAGCTTTTATAAAAAAATTGGCAAATATTTAAAAAAAAGTACTCATTAAAAAAATGTGCTTATTCTAATACGTGTAAGCCACTTCTACTTACTTTCAGTTAATTTGTTGTCTTTCTGTCTTTGTTATCTATTGCAATTATGCTGCAATAAGATTACAAAATAATGACAAAAGTCGTAAACAAATGTTTTTTTATCTGACCTAACTATCTTTATACAAGCTGTTTCAATCCTACTGTTGGGGCACGTGCTACCTTAACCTTGGGCTAGGGGATTTAGACCATATCAAGCCAACACGCGGGCCTAGTGCGAACTGTAGATTTCACGTACGTCTCTTTTATTGCGTATTTAGGTTTCTTTACGATGTCTTTCTTTTCACTGAAAAACCAGTGGTATATTTGTATGTTTGTACATGTACTTGAGAAATTAACAATAAGATTTATTGGTAAATGCCAGGCAGACACTGAAACCACCTAACTCTGATCATTAACATAATATCCTCTGGATATAAGGTTGTTTGATAGAAATCGCTATGAAGCAATAAGACCGCCTAATTGATTAATTTAGTTTAATTAAGAATATCTGAGAACTTCAAAGCATATCTATATGTGACCACTGTTCACATAGTAGGTAAAGATTTTTCAGTGTCCTTTACTTGCATTTTATTCACCGGCATAATGTATATTATGCTCTTAATGTCAAAAATGCAACTACAGAGAGTAGACAATATTATTTATATAACTATGTCAGAGCTTATGTATTTTTAACTTGGTTGAATTATAGCAGATTTTTTTTTAACTAAGTTGAATTCTGGCAGATTTATGTCTTTTTTACTTCGTTGTATAGTGTTAGATTTATGTATTTTTAACTGCGTTGGATTATGAGATTTATGTATTTTTAACTTGGTAAGATAATAGCAGGTGTATGTTTTTTAACTTGGTTGGATTATATCATTGAACGCATTGAAGTTGAACTTGTACATATCCAAAACCCTTGTTAAATTTTTATTATTTTTTTTGCTAAAGGAAACCTGTGCCCTGCAGTACAGTACAGCGTCTGAGGAAACAACCAAATTATTAGTAATAGTCTTTTCAATTTACAACAAACAATAAAAGTAAAACATTACTGTCGTAAACCAATAAAAAAAATTTAGCCTAGTTTAAATAATGGTGCCATATTCGTCCGTCGTGTAGTCGTTATACTGTGGTGGCCGATAACGATGTAGAAAGCCTGCTGGTGCCGACAACCACTCGTAAATTAAATTGTTAATAGTTGCATGTAAAATACATCTATATAGGTAGGTAGGTTAGGTACACAAAGTGGAGCTCGTGGCACAGAAACATTTATCTGTTGAAAACGGTATGCAAAGTTAAGCAACGACGGGAGTGATCAGTCATTCGATGGGTAACTATTTCGCCACAATTTTTTTTTTTACTCCTCCGTGTTTTGGATGCCTTTCCTTGTGTTGACTGTTGTCATATGATAGCAGTCGTTAAACAGAAAAGTCAGAGGTGTTATGGGCGGCTTGAAAACTCTGAAAGTCGAATGGCAATTAGTTTGACAACTGGGCTAGCTTGGTACAATATCGCCTTAGCCTCCTTCTCCAAGGTAAGACCTGTACCCTTGTAACAAACAACAGCTAAAGAAACATAGAGCTGGTGAATTTATAAGTTTAAACGCGATAATTTCCGGAACTACTAGTCCCATTTGTAAAATTCCTTTAGCGGAAAATGAGATCCCTTGTTTATTGATAAGAAGTTGTAGTCTATGCCTATAACTTATTATCCTCGTGGCGCAGCGTGGAACACGGTTATATATACAGCTAGAGAACTGAATTTAAACACAATCAAAACGCTATATGGTCTTTTTGTTGTTTTACTTTTTTAGGGTTCCGTACCCAAAGGGTGCCAACCGAGCCCTATTACCTAAAAGCATACACTGTATGTCTGACCATTAAAGGGCTCTATCTTTTAGGACAAAATAGGCAAAAACCTGGAATTTTCACAAAACAGTAAAATGGGGTATTATCTAACAAATAATTAAAAATTAAAATGGTCAACATTTAAGAGGTTTTTACGATAAAGCCAAAAAAACGAAAACGGAACGAGACCAAATCGCACTTAGCTGGGTTTTTATTTTGTCATCTAGTTTGTGAGTGAGACCACTGTGGGGTTTTAAGGTTTTGTTGGACATCTAAGAAAGTCGTTCATATATTAATACCAAAAGTAAATAGCATCTCGACACGTAATCCCGAATTTGAATTCCAAGCAGTCCATTGTTCATAATATTTTTTAGGCTGGCATTAACAAAAATCAGTCTTTACAGAAAAAAAAAAGGAAGTTTTGTGAATACATTTAATGGTACAGTAAACAGAGAGGTACCAAAGATACAGTTTTTATAAACAAACTAAAACAAATATTGATAAATAAGGCCTATTTTACGAACAATGATTATATAAACGATAAAGAATTACTCTCAGCTAAATAAAACTACCCTCACACAAATTATATAGTTACATAAATAATATATATTTAAAATACTAAATTTACATTCATCCTCTCTCCTACATTACTATACGTTGCCGTGCCCGACAGGGTTCATAATGATCTAATGATAATTTGTAACATCTCTGTAAAATTATGATGTGCAATAAATATATTGAATTGAATTGGTATGGAAACCCAAAAATAACTTTTATAATACTCCAATAATTAGGTACATTGATTCCAAAATGAGTTTTTAGATAAAAGTTAAATATTGTTCTTAAAAAAAATAATAAAGACATCCGATGAGCTCTATTGACCACTGGATTTATACATGATCAGATCAAATATAGCAAGCGATATCGTTTCAAGGGCCGAAAACGTTTTATAATACATACTTTCGTCTATCAAGTTAAGGCCTCAAAAAGAACGAACTAATCTTAATATATTTCTTATTAACTTCTCTTGAAAAAAGGAGAAAGAAAGAAGATAGTATAATAGGTCCAGAAATAGAAATCGCTTTTCTGTACGTTTCGAGACCTGGAGAATTGTTTGCCATTATTTTTAGAGTAATGTGTGTGTATGTGTATGTATCTATGTAGGTAAGCTTTTTTTTGCCCCTCGATATCTCAAGAACTAATGGACCAATTTGTCTCGTGATCACATCAATCGAAATGCCACGCGATGACTTAGATCTGAAAAGAGTTTGTGCAAAATCGGTTCAGCGGTTTGTTTTTTATAGCTAAAATATTTTTTATATTAAACGTATAAATTAAACACTACAATTTGTCCTTTTTTACATTAAGACTACAGTTAGAAAAAATAGTTCGGTTTAGATATTTTTTTGCGTTTAAAAAAAAAACAGTTTTTGTGCGATAAAAAACAAACCACTGGACCGATTTTGCTCAAACTCTTTTCAGGTCTAAGTCATGACGTGGCGTATCGATTGATATGGTCACGAGACAAATTGGTTCATTGGTTCTGAAACGTAAATTGAGCGATTTCGATTTTTGGACCTATATTATAATTACTTCCCCCAAAAGAAGTAAATAAAATTAATTTGAACGTCATCAAATATATAGTTTGCAATTATTTTATTTTCGCAATCTCGTCCTGGATTATATAATTGTTTGGGGCAATTATGTCTATGCAATGTCCTAAAATTTATTGATTACCCTAATAAATTCTTTGATTGTTTTACAAGAGAAGTAAAAAAAAAACACCTATTTATTGGTATTATAATAATATGGTAGTACTCGTGTATAAGGATATTTTAGTGAGTCGAATATTTCTAACAAAGACGCTAGAGAAATCATAATTTACCTATTTTCAAGCTCTATAGTTTTGCAAGGGTAGCACAAAGCCAATAAATAATCACATTCAAATAATAACTATAACATTAATTATGACACTTATTGCGAATTAGTAAATGTACCTGACATTTTTTTAACTAAAAATATATTAAATAGGTGTAAAAAATATGTCCCATAAAGATTCGTAGTTACTTACAAAATATTACGATTTTTACATTAGTACGTAAAGTACCAATAAAATGTTTCATTTTATTTAATTATAAGTTTTTTACATCAGTATTTAATTAAAACATGTTTTTAAAATTTAGTAAAATAAATAAATCGGAAAAAGAAAACTTCGTGATTTATTCTCTGATTGTAAAGCTTTGTTCAAAGCCTTACTAAATGCTTGTTTCGTGACCCAACAGATTCCTACCTCGTAAGCCGATATCTGTCACTAAGACCTTTATTGGAAGAGAGTTTTCCAAAAGACAGGGCCCGCACATAAATATAAGTCTCGTTATACTCTGACTCGACGACGTTTTGGAATTTTTATTGAAAATGTTCGTACTTTAATTTAGGCTTATCAAACCATTGAATATTTTCTGTGTTATTAAAATAATTCAGGGCATTTACGTACCTTACATAGAGCGCTCTTTCAACTTTTTAATCCGTAGGTATATTTTAAATTATAATGTTTTAATGAATATTATTTGTTTTTTGGTTATAAATATATATATGTATAGTTCTGATAGAGAAGTTTGCACTGTTTATTTTATTACTATCTGGTCCCTGCGGTATTTCTCGCGCGATTTAACTTTTTTACCGCCGCATGTGGAACAAATATAAACTTATAAAAATAATAATATAATATAACATCACGAAACCTATACTCGGAGGGGTGGTAGGAGACGTTACGAACGTATGCCCTATATCCACTTTTTACCGATAGTATTACCGTCCCACAAACAAGATAGGTGGTAAACCTATTGCCGTGCCGGGCAAACAAACCAATCCAGAGCCGACAATCAAAAAAATTTAACAATATTGATATTGATAGCCCCTTACCGGGAATCAATCCCTTTGACAAGTCAGCTACACGCTCTACTACTGCGCTGCTCCTACTTCTTATAATGATACAAATCATCGAACCTAAATTCATCCTAAAATGCGTCGTTTTTAATTTAAACCAAAAGACGGAATACTAATTTTCATACACCTAACTTCAAAATCTATGGAGTAATAGACAAACTTCTGTGTGACTATAACAGGAACTTATTTTTACTTTCTTGAGCAATGTTATTTTAAAAGAGTTATTTTTTATATAAGTGAGGAATCAAAAATTTGAAAACTAAAATTTTCCTAAAGTTTAATACTCTTGCGTGAAACGAAACGTAGATATCGTCGCGTGCGTTTCATTATACGCATACATACTCAAACATCTTCTAACTCGACAAAGCTAATTACAGACTGATCACAGAGTGCCAGTGAAATTGCACTTTCATTCTTTGGAAAACTAAGTGGAAAATCGGAAGCATTTCAAACACTTTAACTGCATAAATTAGATATATGGTACTAAGCTATTAATAGTGGTTTAAGCGAAATTACTTTACCTTGTTCTCTGTTATTACCGTCTATTGTCCATGTCCATAGAGTACTCGTTCCGGTTATTACAAGCGAAGCCCGTAATTTTAATGTGTTCTAATGTTTCGAAAACGAAAGTAAGACTAATTTTAGTTTTCGATTTTGTTAAAGCATTGTAATTATTCTGTCAAACTCGAAAGTAGCGTTTTATCGCAAGAGTTAACTGAAAATAATGCTACATAATCGCTCAACTCTAAACTAAATGCTAAAAGATTACAGTACCAGACTTTTATATGCATATCGACCACAAACTTTTAGGAACGTTTCGTGAATATTAATTGCAAAAGCAATCTGTTAATTAAAATCCTTTTCTTGTTTTCTAACCGTACGAGATAAGTAGGGAAGATGGTACTCAGCCAAAAACATATGATTTTGATTTTTGTTTATTAGACATTTCGTACAATGCGAGAAGCTGATTTTGACAATTCAAAACTGTGTACAAAATCATGGCACCGCTTCACGGTACTTTATGAAACTGTTTAGTCTAAACACAAGAACTGTTTTGCATGTATATGTAATATTCGCATAGTTCATACATACTTTATAACAGTTTTGCCTTGTACTTACACACACACTTGTACCCATTGTGGTGTTTTTAGGATGTGCCAGAATTTTGTAGACATACTATATTCTCCTTTTGGTATAATTATCTCTCTTTTCTTATCACTCTTTGGCGTAACCTACTAAGTGCATTTCGTAGACGCATAAAGTCAAGGTTCAGTAGAATGTGAATTATTGCGGATATCAAAAAAACTGATCTTGGCCAATGAATTTTCACGGTGTATTTTTAGATTATGAGATCACGTGGCTTAATAGTAAGAGGGATAAGATTTTTAACTTTGAAAGCTAATAACCCATATACGATAAATGTTAGGGGAAAAAATCGTAAGAACCTTAATTTCATTATTAAAGTCCTATTCAATGACACCCCACATCATGGAGTACTCAAAAAAATTGTCATCCCTCGGTTCAATGTATCTAAAGCTACCCTTAAAAAAAAATCTTTCTTTCTTTTAACAATATAGTATGGCGGTTCACAGAAGACATATCTTTGTGAAATTTCATTAAAATCTTTCCAAAGACGGTGAACATGACGAATTTATTAGCTATCTTTATAAGCTACGAAACTCGATTTATTTGTATAGTATAGTATATAGTATAGTGTAGTATATTAGTATAGTATAGTATTTTGTAGTTATTTGACAGTTTGACAGACACTTGTCAATTGTATGTAGACAGGGCGCTGCCGCGCTGAGGGGGTGTGAATATGCGGTATACGACAAACGAGTTCTGACAACTGAAATTAGTTTTAGTCATGTTTTAGTTGTCTTAAATAACAATATTATCGATGTTGCCAATTGATTAAATGCCTCAATTTTTGTTTCTTTTGTGGGTTTTATATGCAGATTAGTATAAAAAGCCGACCAAGTGCGAGTCTGGCTCGCGCACCGAGGGTTCCGTACAAAACTTATAATATGTAGATACATCATTAGATCAAGTCTCCTAGGTCAACGGAAAATAAACTTATTGTTGTAAAAAAATCAAGATTTTAAGGCAATGTGAAAAAAAATACGGCCATTTTTATAGCATATTTTGACACAAATAAATAAAAAACCTATGTGATTGTGATGTAAACCTTGGATGTGTGAAGGTTTTGATTTATTTGTGTCAAAATTTGTGATAAAAATGATTTTGATTTTTTACAACAATAAGTTTATTTTCCGTGAACCTAGGAGACTTGATCTGATGATGGAATAGCTATCTACATATTATAAGTTTTTTACAACATTAGGTGCCCATAAACTTTATAAACTGAGTATTTATGCAAGCTTTCGGATGTCTAAAAAAGCAATCGGTAGATAAAATTTGTAAGTATCAGCATAATTTTACTACTTCCATATTAATAATGAGGAATTAGGTAAATAAAAGGTTTTTGCAAGTATCAACAAAAGGCAGTTGATATAATTTTGCACGTATCAAAAAAAGGAGGTCACAGCAAGTACACGCTCAAACTAGCCGCCCGAACAATTAAAGCGGGGGATAGCGAGTACTTGCTCGAATGAGCAGCCTGAAATGGGGAAGTACCTCCACCTTACAGAAAACCGCGGCCACAATAACACTAACATTGAGTGTTCCTGGCGGTGAGTATGATTGCAAGAGCTATTTAATGTGGACTTTTGTAACATTAGGGGTATTCACGCAAATCTAAACATAGTCCACCACCATCTAGAGACTGCGCAGCCGACCATTCTTTTACTAACGGAGACGCAGATATTCGCCTCGGCCGATACATTATACCTTTATTATCCTGGCTACAAACTCGAGCACAATATTATGAGTCGTGCCGGTGTATGTATTGTTCGTCCGGGAAGATATCTGCTGTCGCCGCCTTCATAGCCTTGAAGACAGGGACCTGTCGATATTGTGGGTGCGCGTAGATTAAGGCGGCCACACTCGTATCTATGCGTGCCTATACACGTCTTATAAGGGTGACACGGACGTAACTCGACTCTTCACGCACCTGAGTTTGACGACTGACAAAGTTCTAGAGCAATATCCCACAGCAGAACTAGTTATTTTGGGAGACTTTAACGCCTACCATCGTGAGTGGCTCAGTTCTCGAACCAATAACTATGCTGGGATATCTGCTCATGAATTTGCTCTGAACTATGGATTCTCTCAGCTGGCACTTTCTCCAACGAGAATACTAGATATAGAGGAACATACGAGCTCCTTACTGGACCTTCTGCTGACTACTCGTCCGGACGGATACTCCGTCTCAGTGGATGCGCCTCTTGGCTCCTCGGACCACTATCGCATTCGGACTCAAATGTCATGCTCAAAACCCTATCCATCTGGGCCAACTAATTGGCATCGGGTGAGGCATTATAAGTCGGCAGACTGGAATGGATTCCGAGAATTTTATGCATCGTACCCGTGAAGGCAGATCTGCTTTAGCTCAGAAGATCCTGACGTCTGCGCAGCCGCAGTCACTGAGACAATCCTCGCTGGTATGGACTGTTATATTCCTAACCCGCGTGTAGCTGCCGGCGTCAAAAAACGGCCGTGGCTTAACAGGTCTTGTAGAGAAGCTAAAATTCTTAAGCAAACTGCATATGAGGCTTGGACCACGGCTCGTAATAATAAGGATTCGAATATTTCTGAGGTAAAACGCAAATTAAATGCTGCCTCGAGGTTCAGTAAGAAAGAAACTGCCAGAGCAAAATTCCAATTCATCGGCAAAATAGGTGGGCGACTTGCGAGCTATCCTTCTGGGAGTCGTGCTTTCTGGTCGCTTGCCAAAGCTGCCGAAGGGAACTTTTGCCAGTCGTCGTTACCACCACTGCGAAAGACCGATGGTGACTTGGCCCTGAGTGCTAATGAAGAGAAAGCCGATCTACTGGGCAGCATCTTTGCCTCGAACGCGAATATGAACGATGAAGGCGCTGTACCACCTACTATACCGTGGTGCGGTAAGACAATGATGGAAATCTCCATAACACAGCGCGACGATCGGCGGGCGTTGCTTTCTCTAAGCGTTCATAAGTCGAGTAGGCCAGACGGTATAGGTATACGGCAGTGGTGCTTTAGTAGTATGCTCCTGAGTTATGTCCTCTACTCACGCATCTCTTCGCGCTTTCCTATCACACTAGGCAATTTCCGTCTTTATGGAGACTGCGAATGTGCTCCCGGTGCCCAAAAAGGGCGATAGATCAGATCCATCGAATTACAGGCCTATCGCTATTACCTCTCTCTTCTCCAAGGTAATGAATCGTGTGATCAACACAGATTCTTAGATACCTAGAAGAACAAAATGGCTTTCGCCACGGTCGCTCGACTGGTGACCAACTAGTGTATGTCACACACCGATGGGTACAAGCCGCTGAGAGTCAGGGGGCACGTAGCCTCGACATAGCGATGTCGTTCGATCGGGTTCGGCACCGGGGTCTTCTATCGAAGTTGCAATCTTACGGAGTGCCCGAGGGTTTGTGCAAATGAGTGGCTACCTTTTTGTCCGGCAGACGCTACGACCCGTAGTTGAAGATAGTTGATCTGATAGCATTAACATTAATGCTGGTGTCCCGCAAGGCTCTGCGCTGTATTCTACGCTGATTCTACTGCATATCAATGACATGTTGGACATCACCAACATGCATTGCTATGCAGATAACAGTACTGAAGACGTTTCTTACACGGGTCGTGCAAACATCCCTCGTTCCGTTGTGGAGGAAAACCGCGGAGAACTTGTGTCTCAAATCGAGACCACACTGTCCAACGTCTCTGATTGCGGACGGGTCAACCTGGTCCGATTCAACCCTATAAAGACACAAGTCTGCGCGTTCACCGCTAAGAAAACCCCATTTGCTGTAGTCCCATAATACCAGAACACTTCCCTCTCCATCTCCAAGAGCATTGGGATCCTTGGTGTTGACATCTTCAGCTATTTTCAGTTCCGAGATCATTTGCAAGACAAGGTGAAGCTGGCGTCAGAAAAACGAAGTGTACCCAACAGAGCGAGGCAGTGCTTCACGTCAGAGCAGAGGTTGCTGCTTTACAAGTCGCAAGTTCAGCCCTATATGGAGTACTGCTGCCATCTCTGGGCGGGTGCACCCGGATACCAGCTTGGCCCTTTTGACTCGGTTCAACGACGAGCTGTGAGAATTGTCGACGATCCCACACTCACTTGCTGTATCGAACCCTTAAGTCTGAGGAGAGACTTTGACTACCTGTGTGTGTTCTACCGCTTGTACAATGGGATTTGTACTGAGGAATTGTTCGAAATGATGCCCACGGCTACTTTCTACCACCGCACCGCTCGCCATCGGCAGGGAATTCATTCTCACACTTTAGAACCGAAATTGTCGCGTACAGCGCGGTTACAGAGAGACTTCCTGCCGCGAACGCTTGAGTTGTTAAATGAACTCCTTTCTAAGGACTACAGTATGGGGCTCTTCAAGAAAAATGTTTTTGGATTTTTGAAGGGTCGGCAACGCGCGAGTGATACCCCTGGTGTTGCAAGCGTCCGTAGGCTACGGTAACCGCTTACCATCAGTTTTTTGTCACCTTAGTGGTATAAAAAAAATCTTTTTCTACTCTCATATAAATTAGGAAATAGGTAAAGAGTGTTTCGCAAGTATCGACAAAAAGGCAGTAGATAATATTTTGCAAGTATTTATATAACATAATTTTACTTTTCTCATATAAATTAAGGACTTAAATCAAAATTTTGGCAAGTATCAGCAACATGTGAACCTAGGTCATTACTCTTTTCAAATTTGTCATATATTGTGACTTGTGACAGGTAAATTCACGAGCTTTCTCAACTCGTGTGATTGACAACAGTGTATCATTGTATAGCGCTGTCACTTTCACTGATGCGCAAACAATCGCCTACGCAAGTGAGATAGCTTTATCTTAATTGCGTGCCCTTAACTTGTTGTTGTAAAGCTATGGCAAATAGAAAATTGTGAGTGACAATAACATTTTCACGAGTGTAAAAGCTGGTTCAAGTTTATTACAAAATGTTTTTGTGACTTAAGTGTTAAAAGTGAAATTTTTTAAAGATAGCTTTAATAGAATAATAAGCTTTTAAAGTGGGAAAGCTGTTTAATTCCTTTTGTTTCATAGATTGATAAATTTTATGTGTCGTTGAAAACTTAATAACTAAGCTTTTGTAATTTGTTTTACTAAGATACTATAATACTGTGTGATAACTATTTTTGTCTATATAGTAACATCACAAAGACCGTATACTTATTTGTCATCCTAGTTGTATAAAAGTATTGGCCTGCCAACAAAAATATATTCCTCTAATAAAACCTCACCTAATCGAATAAACTCAAGCAAATAAAATGTGACTTTTTTACGTCTATCTGAATGTCTTCTCGCCAGCCTTCATACGTCCCCACTGTTGGGGCACGGCCTACCCTCATAAGCGAGGGTGATTTGGGCCATAGTCCACACGCGGGCCCAGTGCTGATTTTGGACTTCACATACGCCTTTTTTTTCATGACGTATGCAGGTTTCCTCACGATGTTTTCCTTCACCGAAATGCCAGCGGTGTGATAAATAACTCAGTGTCCATGAGAAATTAAGAAAAGACTCCGTCACTTAGGACGTAAAGTGAATTTTAAACTCCTCGACCACCACCGACGTATGTAACGTATGTGTGTGACGTATGTCACAGGCTTTTAAATGAATATAAACTTATGATAGCCACTGTCTATGCATGATTGGACTCTAGGTTCACGTCTTTAAAAAGAATCAACTTAAGTGGCACAAATCATTATTTATTGAACTGTACTAGTAAAAAAAAAAACTAGCCTTAAACTATTGAAAAAAAAAATTAGGAAAATATTTGAGATTATTTATCTGTAAAAATTAATGTTTTCAGAAACATTTCACCAAATTCAATCATAATCCATTTTTCATTAAATTAGTTAAAGAGTCAATATATTAGAAAGTAAATATTAAATAGCAATTTAAGTAAAGTTTTAAGTAAGTTAGTTTTCTGTCTAACAATTTCCATTTAAAATAATGTGATAACTTAATAATTACAATTGAATACTTCTCATACGTAATCTCGATCATAGTTCTTTCATTGTCCAAAATGGCCACTGTTCTTTTATTGTTAAAAAAAATGTTATTAATGCCTACGTGCATCACCACCACTACACCACTTCACAACAATTGTTATTCAACAAAATAATGAATGTATAGAAATAACCAGATTTTTAGATAACCACAGTTTTCACTTACCTATTATTACCTTAATTTTGCGGTTTGTGATTCATAAGGTCGATAGTGAAAGGAAAGTAAAGTTTAATTACATACTCATATTGTGCCTCCATTTCAAGGCATTTTCTACATTAAAATGTACTAATATGAAAGCATCGTGCACGTCCAAATATTAACCAAAAATTTTATACTTGTTCTTGTATAACAGGGTTCCAGATTCGAATCCCAGCTCGGACATGCAGAGCCGGCCCTAACCATCCATGCGCCCTGGGCGAGTTATTCATTTGACGCCCTTTATTTTTTATATTATAATTAAAAAAAACTTAGTTTGAATTTAGAACCAATTTTTTTTTATGAAAGTTCCTTCCTTCCTTCTTCGATTTGGAGACCTGATATCGCATTATTACATATCATTTCTCCAGAGTCATGCGTAAATATCGTCCTGTGCTTATATCTAAGTTTGGCGAAGCGCCATATTCAAGTTTCATCGCGGCGATATCGAGCATCCTTGTTTACATGTCCCAAAATAGGGCGGGAGTTTTGGTGTAAATCCTTCAGAAATTGCACGTGATGACCTGCTTATTTTTTCATAATTCACTATTCATGAGCCTTCGGTGCACAATTCTTAAGGCGCATTTGTAAAACATTCCTAAAATATACACATCGAAACACACTTAATGAATTTAGAAAAATTAAACACGAAAAAACACCACTCCTTCTTAAGATTCGCGCCAAAACTCTCTAGGAAGCCATCTTTAAAATTCTGTATGAAAATTAATGAGACAAATCAAACATTTATTTATACTTGCTTTTGCCCACGGTTCCATCCGCCCACAATTCGGTTATCAGTGTAGAATTGAAATGGCTACTCTTCAAATTAAAGAAAAAAACCGCCTCACACTTGACTTTTTCAGTCAGTCAGCCTATTTCCTTACCCGGGACTCAAGCTATCTCCATGCCAAATTTGCCCTTGCTTTTACCCGCCCTAAATTCGGTTGATGACGTAGGATTACCAAGACAACTCCCTAATTATTAAAAAAAACTGACTCACACTTGACGTTTTCTAGTAGCCTATGTCCTTTCTCGAGACTCAAATTATCTCCATAAAAAAATTAATCTTAATCGGTAAAGCGATTTAAGCGTGAAGAGGTAACAGACAGACATACAGAGTTACTTTCGCATTCATAATATTAGTATGGATTATTATTATTAATGTACCTGTATTGGGTGCCGACGTTTCGACAAGGGGTTACAGCCGTGACCACGATATTATTATTAATATTTTCTACCCATTCCATTCATCATCCATTCTCTAAGGAATTTACCTACATTGTCTGTCACCTAATCACGAAACATTTCATCTTCATTATCATATCAGCTTATATCGGTCCAATGCTGGACATAAGCCTTCCCTATGGCGCGCAATTTCTCCCGGCCCTCTGCCTTCCGCATCCAGCCACCATTTTTAAGGTCGTCGGTCAAGCTGGAAGGCGGCCCACGCTTCGCCTTCCCATACGCGGTCTCCACTCTAGGACACATCTGCTCCATCGGCCATCGGATCTCCGACAGACGTGGCCAGCCCACTGCGACCTTAGATTTCTAATTCTGCGAGCTATTTCGGTGATTTTAGTTCTCTTCCGGATGTCCTCATTTGATCCCTCAGAGACACTCCAAGCATAGCTCGCTCCATTGCGCGCTGTGCGACTTTAAACTTGTGGACCAGCCCCGCTGTAAGTGTCCACGTTTCGGCGGCGCAGGTCATGGAAGTTAGGACGCACGCATGTATAGGCGACCGCCGTTTATGTTTAGCCCAGCCCACTGCAAGGTTTTGAAGACATCTTCTAGCGCGTTGGTAACAGTTTTGGGGATACGGCGTCCCCTTTACTTACACCTCTACGCAGCGGCATGTCGGTCTTCGTAGCAGCGATGCAAATACATTTAATGATAAACAAAAATTAAATAAACTAAAACATAATTTTGTGAGCTTTTTTGTCAGCCAACTCTCTGATAAGACAGGCAAAATCTTGGCTTTCTGTAACTTGATTTTCAATAGACAGTGAGATTACTTATTTCCTAAAATCTTATCTGAATTACAGTTTGAAGTACATACATACTTTAGGTACATAGACACCAACTGCAAACTGTAATTCAGATCAGATTTTTGGCAATATTCTACCTTTATACAAATTTCTACCTTTTAAGTGCATCTTTATAAAGCCGGTTAGTTTTGAAAAAAAAAAATTACGACTCCAAAATGAGGCTACATAGTAGGCTTCATATAGGCCGCCATTTTGAAAAAAAAATTCGGCCAGTAGATAGGACAGAATATTTAAAGTTTCTTGCGCTACACTTGCGCGTCTCTGTGAAAGTTATCACCACAACTACAACTTTTAATTGCAAATGAAATATAATCTTAAATCGTCTTACATCAACAATACATCTCGTTAGTTACATTTACCACAACAATTCTTATCCACAATCGCAATAACCGGAGCAGCGGGTAAATGGGACGCGATGGCTGATAAGGGGCGTTTCTACTGGTCCGTTTGCAACCGTATACGCGCGATACTGGTCGCCATGTTAAGTGAAAACGTGTCAGCATACGCGCTCAAATCGTCGCCGTCCATTGTGGAAATCTTTTTACACACTTAAATGCCTGTAGGTTGGCTGTTGGATTTTGAAAAATTAATATCGCTTTATATTTAGTTTTGTGTATCATAGAAAAAGAAGAACCAAGGTATAAAGTATAAACCATCTTTAAAGTATTGAGACTGTATTATTTGTGTGTATATATATATATAGTACTTTACCTTATACCGCTGGTACTTTTGAACCGGTTCACCTTCAATAAAGATTCATAAAAAATGATAAGGATTGGAATATAATATCTGGAGAATCTAGGGTTACGAGGTCTGTTTCATTCCTGGAATTGGAACAGTGTTATGAATTGTCTTCATAGTGGCTAGTGATAGCTTTTCTCTTTTCCACGATAATCAATCATGATGATTCCTTCGCCATCCTAAAAACCTGCCGCTATCACTTTTCCAGCCAACAAAAGATTGTTGGCCGTCTGGCCTTCATTGGTACACGTTATAGTTGTTTCAACCCTGCCGTATAATTGTGGAGCCAAGTATCATCAACAGTCACAAATCATCATTAAAAGTCCCTATAGGATTAGACTTCATTTGTCCTCTTTGTCTCTCTCTGTGTAATCTTTCTTAGTGGCAAAAATTCAGTTAAAAGCCAGTACAACAATACAATCAAGTTACTTAAACTTAAATTAGTTATATGATCTATTCCTTAACACCCTGTTAATCTAAAGATATTATAGCTATGCAAGCTATAAACCAGTAGTTTAATAACTTAAGAAAAGTTGAAAAACCAGAGACAGTGCACGCTTCGTATCGCAATGTGGCAGTAACTCAGCGCTGCCTCGAGTCTTGTTATCTTGTAATTAGCTCTATATTAACCACAGGTCTATTGAGTGGCTCTGAGCCGTGAACCAGTTTAGACTAAAGTCTTAAGCGATGAGCTGATATGTTAAGTAAAGAATTTAATTAGAACTAGGTTTGTGAAGTAGATAACAGTCATTTTGTAGAAATCTTAAGTTAAATGAATATTTAAAAAAGTTTCTAGTTAGTCTTAATCTTGATTAGAATTAGAACTATGATTATGCAGTCCCAAACTTCGAAGCTAGTTTTCATTGTTATTTATGTGTATTGTTATTAGCAAACATACATATAAAACTAAGTTTAAGAGTCATATAAGCTTTTAAATGGAAACAACATTTTCATTTGTATGTGTATATTTGTATATGTTCAACATATTTTCAGTAATATCATTGGTAAAATACACTCTTTTGCAAAAAAAGCGGGCACCTAAGCATATGAACTGTGTTACAAGTGTCTACAACATCTATACTCAATTTAATTGTTTTAATCAGCCTGTATTGTTGAATCTCATGAATTAATATGCAATTTTGTCCATTTTATGTAAATTTTTCTATAAAACGAACGTAAAATACGTTCAATTCCAAACAATGAGTAATGAAGTTATGGTACTTGGATAGAACAAAATGTTTTGACGTGACAACGTCTTATAAATTGGTTTGCCGGGTGACACTTCAAGAAACTGCGTTACGCTCCGCTCACGTTATGCGCTCACAATGAGAGCGAGTGAGAGGCACGCGCCCGCCTAAGAGCGAGAGAGACAGACATAAAATCATTGTCACGTAAAACTTTCGCCCGTATACCGACTTTACAGGCAACCAGTTTTTTTTTTATAAAAAACGGTATAAAATATGAAACAAATTAATAACGTGTTTGACCTCGTCTAGCTAAGAATACAGCTTGCATACTTCTCGGCATTCTTTCGTCTATATTTTTAATCACGTTTAATACGAGAATACGATTCCAATCTTCGGCAATGACTTTTTTTAATGTTATGAGGAGAAGGCTGAACGGATCTAACGCTTCTTTTTAGTAGAATAAAATATGCTGTATTGGGTTAAGATCAGGACTCCGGGCTGGCTAATCCAAACGATGAATCGCGAACTCTTGGATATACTCTTCCACATCGGTGAAACTGTGAGCTCGAGCGTAAAAATGGAATCTTCACCAAGAACAGTTAATGAAGGTTAAGCATGTGAAATCAGGACCTTTATTATGCACCGATGTGCATTTAAGGCGCTATTTTCAATGAAAACTAGCTCCGTAAGTTTCAGCACACTCTGGCAATAGCCGCCCAAAACATTACGGAGCCCCCTCCGTAATGAGTTACTTCTTGAAAACACTCGCCGGCGTCTTTCCTCGCCACATAGTGAAATTCTAGCTTCATCGGAGAATAACACCCTGCTCCAGTCCTGTAGAGACCATAAGACACAATTTTGAGTGAAGTTAAGTCTGGTGATTCGCTCACGGAGTAATTTATGGCCACAGGCTAGGCGGTAACTGCGCATAGCATTGGCAGCTAGCCTTCTCATCCGTCCTCAAACTAAATTCTACTCCTCGTACTTCCTGAAGAATCTTCTTAAGGTCAACGCTTGACACTTGAGCTCACTAAGAAACAGTCGTCCCGAGGTTTTGTGCATTTCTTTCTACCCGAACCTGGTCATCTGTTGACCGAGCCAGTATCTTGATAGCGCTGCCAAGTTCTCTGAACGGTTAAATACTCCCATGTAGCTGCTGAGACACGTAAAATTAATTACAACCTTCATCAAAGAGCGCAATAATTTTGGCAGCTATTTTCACTTTATCAACCATGTTCACGAATAAAAGAAAACAAAAAATAAGCGCGTTCGATTACAAAAACAAAAATTTAATGAATATTTAAGTATTGCTTATTTAAGAGGATACACTCCGTGGCGCCTTGCGGCGGGCTTCATGCAAACGAATTTCTCACTTGTTTTTGACACTTGCTGATCAAACACCCCGAAATTTTGAAGACATGTTCTAGTAATAAATATCTAGGTCTGCAGTGTGCAAGTTTTCTATCATTTTCTATAGTTCAAAAGTTATACAGGACTCTAGTTTTTCATACAAATGGTTTTAAAAAAGATTTCTAGTTATTAGAACGTTTTACAAGATTTTGGAAACATAACATAACACTCTTTTTTTGGGGCAGTCGCAATAATAATTCAATAAAAAAAAATCGTTATAGACATCTCGTTTTTTTTAATTATTCACGTCTAAAGTGGCTGTTAGGTAAACGTGCGAGTGATACCCCTGGTTTTACAAGCGTCCATAGGCTACGGTGCCCGCTTTCCATCGGGCGGACCGTAAGCTTGTTTGCCACCTTAGTGGTATAAAAAAAAAAAATAATCAAATAGTCAAATTTAGCTTATTTACAGACTCCAAGAGCGACTACAGACTAAACCCTACAGGCATCATAATTCTTACATTACTTTGTCAATTTTTTAAACACGGACAAAGTCACAGGTCTCGCACAGTATGCAGTAAAGCTGCTGCAGTTACAAATGACAGTATCACATAACGGAGCAAAATCGTAGAAAGCAGTTAACAACAAATTAATTAAGAAGCTATTAAAATCCAATCAGGGTCTCGTTTATGGCTCAGCTTGTACCGAGGCAGTTTATGGTAGAAACCTGTCGTTTGTAGCTGGACATCGATTCTGCAAATGACATAGTAAAGTAATAATAAGTATATATGAAGAGTTTATGGGACTGCGGGAAATCTGTCCAGATCTTGTCTCTACTACAAAAGTAGGAGTGACGTAGAAATTATTGTTCTTAATGCGCAAGTAAAAACTCAGTCAAATAGGAGTCTGATAAAATGTTTTTCATTAGCTTTTTGATTTTATTTTAAATTGTTAAGTTTTATAGTGTCTCAATAACTTTCCTGTACAATACAATACAAATATAATACAAAATCAATAGGGGCAAACTTCTTAGAACAAAAAAACCGGCCAAGTGCGATTCTGGCTCGCGCACCGAGGGTTCCCTACAAACTTATTAGTTGTAGAAAGCTCTTTCATCATGAGATCAAGTCTCCTAGGTCAAAGGGAAGTACCCCATAGGTATTGATTTATTTGTAAATAACTAAATACCTAAATATGCGTCAAAAATGGCCGCATTTTTTTATTGCGTTGACATAGAAGATTGATTTTTTTATAGCTTTTAGGGACCGTAGACCTTTGTATTCGACATTAATTCCAACTTGATAACTCTATGTGTTGTTAATTTAAAGGGTCTAGACAGATAGACAAACAAACTTTTTTTTAAATATGTTATAACTAATTAAAAACAAATTTCAGAATTGTCCCTTTATTATTTATTAATTGACGTAAGAATTTGCTTCATTTCAAATATCATGATTCTGTGACAACGGGAAGTACCCCATAGGTTTTGATTTGTTTGTGACAAAAATGGCCGTTTTCCACCGTAATTTTTTAACGAGTTGATTTAGACGCTTGATTACTTTACAGTTACAAGGCACCATATACCTAAGTATTAATTTCAACCACCTCAGACCTTTATACGTGTTCCTGAGAAAAAGGGTCTTGACAGACAGACAGACACAGACAGACATTCTGACAGACAGACGGACAATAAAGTGATCCTATAAGGGTCCCATTTTCCTTTTGTGATACGGAACCCTAAAAAGGAGGGATCGGTCATTGGTCTAACTAAACATAACACCTTCATCACAAAAAAATGCCCCTAAAAATATAGTGTCCCAAGTTTCAGACTACGACGACCCATTTTAGACCCCATTTTCAATTTTCAATTTTCAAATTTAACTTTAACTTTTCAATTACCTACTTTTCGATTATTTTATAATAGAGAATATGAACAAGCATTTATATTTCCAGAGCCTAGCGAATACCTATTTATTCGCTTATTTATAGGAAAAAGTTAGAATGCGATTCAATTTTAATTTTGTAAAAGGTGCAACTTCAAACCTTAAAAAACTTCTACTAACGTGTATCTACTTCAATTTTATGCATACTATATATTGATTTTGATTTTTCACCTAATCATTAAACTCTCTAATAGTACAGGCACTCAATCAGTCCAACAAAGTTTAAGTAAAGTACAGTGCAACAAACTTTTCTGACCCGGTGGCCAAAAATCAAAACTACAGTCGTCGACAATAGCGACCGTACACCGGACAGAAAAGTTTGTTGCTCTGTATCTAGTTAAACTTTCTTTCGTCGATCCTTATCTCTCGCCGTAAGCTTACAGTAATAAATTTAATTTTAATTTGGTAAAAGTTACAACTTTAAACCTTAAAAAACTGCTATCGTTTATCTGTAATTTTATTTTATGTATAATAAATATTGAGCTTAATTTTGACCGAATCATTAAACGCTCTACCAATAGTATAGTCACTCAATCAGTCCAACAAAGTAAAGTACAGCGGAACAAAATTTCTGGTCAGAAATCAAAACAGTCGCCATGTCAAAATGGTTTGAACTTACAACGACACTAGCGACCATACACCGTATAAAAAGTTTATTGCACTATATCTAGCTAAGCTTTCGTTCGTCGATCCTAATCTCTTGCCGCGAGCTTACAGTGTCTGAAGTCCTTTTCCGATCATTACTCAGCGCTCCGCCCCGTCAACTACTTGCATAAACTTGATATCCGATTAATATGTATGAAGATAGGTCTAGTTACCTACTTGACGCAAGTAAATTATGTATACTTAAAACATAATAGTACATTGTGTAGTACATTACATTTGCGAGTAAATAAATAAAAATATAATTAATAAGTAAACTCACCAAAACACAATCTAAATGGCTGGAATAGTAATTATATATCTAGAGAATTTATGAATCAATAGGTTTTGGCTAAAGTTAAAACATACTACACTATGCAACAAATAAACAAATATATTTAGAAACACAGTATAGCTACTATACATATTTGATAGTATAGACGCGTCATTGCCACCCGTGGATTCTATGAGCGCGCGCTCTGATTAGATAAAAGTAAAATTCGCAAAGACAAAGCCCTTGGGACTAATTAAGGTCTTAGCACCCGCTTCACCTGAACGTTATGAGACGGTGTATGAATAAGTGGGTGAAAAAAATCATTTAACTATTAACTAACTTAAAAAAAAGAAGTTCTGATATTTTTTAAAGCTTACGCAAAACTTGGTTATTTATTTTGTTGAAATTTCTACACAAATATTTCACTACATTTTTTCGTTTCCTGGCATAATTTAATTTATCCTTCTTTCAATTTCAGCTCTTTTAATTTATAAAATTCTTTACCACCTAAGCAAAAATATAACACAAGGTTCAAAGTGATATTTATTTTAAGAAATTTAATTACGGCAGAATTAAAAAAAAAACATAGTAACAAATTTAATAAAGGATAAAAGTTAAAAAATTAAATTCAATAAAATTAGCTAACATAAATATTAGCAAAGGCTTTCAATTTAAAATGTTACAAAATTTAACTTACAAATAAGGTTTGTAGATAATGCAAATAATTAATGTAAGTCTTTTCATGATAGTGATAATAGTATAACATACTGTCACGACAAAATTAATTAAAATTCACTTTTTTAAGCTATTGCATAGCTTTTTTCACGGGCACTGAGCGAAAATCAAGTAATTCCGTAACGCAAATAATACCTAACAATCGTCTAAGGTCGTTTCAGTTCGGCAGACTTCGGCAGTCCGGCGTCACTCGTTTTACCAATAAGAAAGAAAGTATTATCCTACTAAATACAGAATTTATTTTTGAAAACATCCTGTTTAACTTAGCAGGTATTTATTATTTGGACGCATTATAATATATATTTTGTCGTGTTGCCATCACTACAGTTGTTTATGAACTGTCAGTGTTGTTTGTTTACAAACACTTTCAAATATCTTTTTATTCGTAAAATATTAGTTTTTTATTAGGTTTTAATAAATATGAATCGCAAGTCAAGACGCAAGTGCGAGGTGTGTTATCTGTCGAAGAAAAACAGTGACATATTTTTAGCCAGATTTCCGTTACTGTCTTACGAATTTAATCCATATAATTTCAATTTATATCTTTGAAGATAATTAGTATTTTGTTTAGAAAATAAAAATTGAAATTTAGCAATGAGAATATAATCATATTTAACTTATTATTTAGGCCAGCCGCAAATTGCGATAAATGTCCGATAGAAAAATTATCGAGCGCGCCACGCACGCACGTGCCGGGCCGGTCGGCGTAATGGTCCAACTGGCCATGCAGTTGTACGAGGGGCCCTGAAAACTTTGGCCCAGAGATAGGACCTACATACTAATATTAAATAAATGAATATTTTTGTACATTAAATTTAGATGCTATGCGAGCGATTCGAGCGGAGCGTTCCAGACAAGTCTCATATAATAATTTGTTTATTTATATGACAATTCAGCACCCACTAAATTTTTTTTATCGATAATTTCTCATAATGTGCGGCCCGGCCTAAGGTGTTTTGATTGCTACTAGTGTTACAAGAAAATGAGTGAGTACATGCAATGCTTTACCGCAGCAGGCCCCGAGTGCCACTGTTCTTTTTTTAATTATTTTATTTTACCTTTTGGCAGAATAAGCAAACAAATTTCAATTGTTTTTTTTACTAAGTAGGATAAAATAACTTACTACGATTTGGCTTTAACATCTGTTATTGTAAGTAACAGACCTCGAGTTCCGTAATCTGTCATATGGACTACACAATAGCCTTCAAATTGACCACTCTTTAGAAAGAGACCAACATAATCTGCAGTCGCTTTTCTCCAAAAAAAAAACAAATGCAGAACGAGACAACTACTTGCCGCACGTTCGCTTCATCTCTTTCACACTTATGTACCCATTTTTACTTGAACCAACTGACTAGAAAATGCGCTTTCCAATCTCTATTCAATCCAATTCAGAAACTATATTTCAGACAATTGTAAGTATATGTCCATACTATTTTATTAGTATGTGTACCCTGTACTACTATGTACTATGTCTATGCTCTTAGTAGACACAGCATTTGAAATCGAATTATAAAGATGAATAAACTGACTATTTTAAACTGTTTGTAAAAAGCTAACTTATTTAGATATTAGAAATATTTGTAGGAATTTGCTTCCCATATCAAACTGCTTAGTTTTCTTATGAAAGGCCACCATCGCAATTCATTGTAAAAATTACTATTTTATCTTTTAATTTGATGCAACCCACAAATATATCCTTATGGTAAGGGGCGTTTTGTTGACAAGCATTATACGCATTGAATGCGCTCATTAATGTCTATGCGCACATTCGTTTTTCTGCACATGCTCGGCAGGCAGGTAAAGCAGTGGATGCGCTGACAAAACAATGAACGGCCATATTGTTTCTTTATATTCATGGTGAACAAAACAATTTTAATGCCTATGCGATGTCGTAGCACTTAATGCCGTCAACAAAACGCAACTGTAATATTCTTATCGTAAATCTGTTTCTACTCACATTTCTCACAGAAGCAAATTATGTGATTTACAAATCGGCTTCGAAATTTATGATACACCATTTCCTATCAATAGCAAATATATGTTATAAAACAAACTGTACAAAATCAACTCAGCGCAACGGTACCTTACTATGAATTCAAAACTATAACTTCCTGATTCTTGTGACATAAAATATAGCTGAAATAATACACTTGACAGCACAATCATCATATTTAAGGCACTCCTAAACATTCGTATCATAAACTTTATGATATCATTATAATGCAGCAAATGATAGAGTTTATCACGGTTCAACTGTATGGACGTTGCTAAACAGGAACCGTTTTATTGTTTATATCGTGATGAATTTGAATTTAGAGAATCTTATCTTATGAATCTTATTAAACATATAAGTTATGTCATTTGAGTATATAATATAAATGTGTTGATGATAAGAGGTGCTGTCAAAAAATATTTATTACCTTCTATGTGTAAGGACTTTAAGAGGGCGTCCATAAATTACGTGAGGCGTTGAGGGGGTAGTGGTCGAGCTGAATCTCACCTAATCTCACGTAGGGAAGAAGTTTCGGCAAATATCACGTATTTAATTTTCGCAAAAAAAAGTGTGGAATTACGAAAAAACTGTGTTAAATATCGCCAAATCCAACACAAAAATAATTATCTAACTAAAAACTAAATAGCTAACGCCACAAAGTAGCAAGTAATGTTTTTTTTTAAATACATATATCCAACGCGATCTAGCACAGATTAACGTATTTATTATACTAACGATACGCATTAAAAAAAATCACAGGTGAGATTTGGATGGGAGGAGGATTTGGGAGGTGTTCGAGCCAAATCTCTCGATATCTCACCAAAGTGGAAGGGGTTATTTATGGACGCCCCCTAACACCGCTTTATGAAATTCCGTGTAAAAATATTCGTTTTTGGGTATTACATTATATACAGGTGAGCTAAGCTGCTCTTTGCGGACGAGAGCTCTCGAGTGTCATACAACTGTTTTCATCACACTTGAAGGACTAAAGAGTTGATGATTAATAAAATCTAATAGTTGGATTTATTTTTCTTAGAATAAAAACCAAGTTCATAGGCAGCATTTCTTCTTACTAAAAATGAAAAAAATATCTATAAAGTAAAAGGCATAAGTACGTAATGGACGCTATTACGAAGCTGAAAACGGTGCATTTTACTGCTTTATGAGCAAGTGTGTTTAAAATATTATAATCGAAGCGATCTGGTATTTGACACAAAACTTATAATGCATGTGTAAACCCAATATTTGTGTAATAGAGTAAAAATTAATATTTTTTAAATATTACACTATAGTTTTTATTTTTTACATCAAATTTAGTTTTTTTTAATTTATTAAAGTAAAATATGTGCACGAAACTGTTTTGAATTAGATTTAATAAAATTTAAAAATAACAAGGTTTATTCGTTACGTAGAGCAATATAAATACGTAGAGATCAATTCGTACTATTAAAAATCAGAGCAATTTGAGTGAGCTTTACCCCTCATACTCTATCAATAATATTCTGGACCCTCTTACCTTCACTGTAATTGGCAAGTTAACCCAGTTTCACGTCGAAGGCCTCGATTGACCCAAGTTTCCATTACGTAAATCGCAACTGAATGGTTCCGCGAACCATTCGGCTTACTTTATGAGTTCCAAAATTCTGAAAACCTCAACTCCTCCATAAACTGAGGTCGTTACGGCTTGAGATAAACCCCTACTACAGATTCGGTATCGTAGAAAATATGACAGGGAACTTAGGGTTTTTGAGTGATTGGATACTTTTTTGGAATAACGGTATCGACGTCGATAGAATATTGGCCTCTATTTTTTTAGAAATTATAAAAATAATTCATTAATTTTTTATTTTTTTTATTCACAATGAATATATATTTTACTATAAATATATTTTTGAAATGGGCGTGAATGGCCAAATCCCAATCTTTAAGGAATAGCGAAAAATACTCAACGTAGTCTCGGGCCCGATTTTGATGAAAACTTAAACTGCATCATTGGATTTTTGGAAAATCAATATTTGCGAACGAACGAACGAATTCTGGGAAAAAATGACATACGGGAAACTCAAGGAAAGTGTTGGATTTTTAACAAACTACTTTTTTATTTTTCTTAGGTTACCTATACCTATTAAACCTTAACTGAGTAATTGTTCGGAATAATGGCCATTGTTCTCAATACATAGCTGGATTCGACGTCTGAAGGACTGTACTGCATTTAGCATTACAATATTATTGATTCCGTTTAGAATATTTTTCAAAGATGGTTTCAAGTCATCAATTGCATCATACGTGTCTTTGTAGATTTTTAAAGGGGTAAGATTCGGTGACCTCGCTGGCCACGGTACACATCTTGCTATTATTAAGCGAAATAGTAACACATTTGTTTTTTGGAAATGATATTCAAAGTTAAGCAACGTCAGGCTTGGTCAGCGACTGGATAGGTGGCCGTTTAGTGGCACATTTTGTGTTTTTGTTTGTAAATAACGTAAATGGTGGCAGGTAGGTAGGAACCCCTGGTACGCAAGTCTTACTACCACTTAGCCGGTTTAATACTTTTACTGTGGCCTTTAACCGCAAAGAGAAAATAAAAAAAAAGAACATAATGTTGTGAAGATGACTGCGCTGCGAACGTGTGTTAAAAAAAAATTAAAATTATTTCGAACTAGGTACAGGTAATGTAGGTATACTTTAAAATATGAAGCAGTTTATTAAATTTCTCATATGTCACTTTAGTCTTGTGTCACTACTTCTTAGAATTCATTCCTTATTACCGACACTATTAAATAGTGTAATACAGAGTGTTTTTCTTAATCAACGGTCGGGTATAAAAATTATAAAAAAACCGGCTGCCTGCCAAACATAAAATCTACGAAAATAGTAAAATAAAATCTACACTACTGAGCTTTTCTCACTGTGTATAAAAGCTGTAGATTATAGATACTTTTGTACGCACATTGCGTACATCTATTATACGCAATATGATCGTAAAAAATGTCGCCAAAATAAATATTTCTCGTCACGTTCTTAACTCGCTACGTGGTTTCGTAGTAAGGGGCTCGCACGATCGTAGCGCTAAACGAAATTTATGCCCTCTCATATTCGTTCTCTCAAGGGTCGTAAATTTTTAAGATGCTTACTCATGTATTTTCGTTTGCCTACCAAATTCATCTTATTTTAAGGCATCCATTTAACGTGTGAAATGATCTCTAGATTTTGATAGTTATGATTTGTTGGAAGGGATTCAAAATATATTTCAGTCTTTTAAAAAGAAATGCTTTTCCTATACCGGTAAAGGAAAACATTGTAAGGAATATAATAAAAATATTAATATAATATAATAATATCTATAATTATACGTCAAAAAGACGATTTAAATAATCGAACATATTTTATACACAATCCGTACCTCGCGATTGACTACAACACGGCCCAAAACGCCTTCGCCCTAAAAGGCTGGGAAGGAATAGAAAATGGAGATAATATATATAAAATATGTTGGTAAGCATATTTCGGTAAAGAGAAATCGAAACCTATTAAAGGGTTTTATATTTTACTAGACTTTGCCAGCGGCTCCGAAGCGGCTCTAAATTCGGTTATCGGCGTGGGACTCTTTATTTAATCACGGTATTAATACTGTGATTTACTTCTTAATCATCCCGCCCTAAATTCGGTAATCGGCGACTGTGATTTAATCCTTAATTACACTATTGAATCTTGGTATATCAAGCTGTAGCTAGAGCTATAGTTCGTTAAAGCTCGGTTATAGTTATTCCCGCAGTTATTCCAGGACCTAACCTATATGTAAGCCAAGTTTCATCCCGATCCGTCCAGTGGTTGAAGCATGAAAGAGTTACAAACATCCATCCAAATTAACTTTCACATTTATAATGTTATAAATAATGTTAATGTAAAAAAAAAAATGTTCTATGAATTAGTAGAATTCTGAGGCTAATAGTTGCAGCTCATGCTACTTTTTTATTTTTGTTTCATTTTTATTTATTTTTAATTTTAAAACAATATTATTCACGTCAGTTATTTATGAGTGCGTGGCTAAATTGCTCAGAGGAAGAAAAGGTTCGATAAACATTTATGTAATGATAGTTTGTGTTTTTCTTGAATCTGGATAGTTTCTATGTACATACAATATGTTCAAAAATTATGTAACTGTATGTATCAGCTGTCTAAAACCCATACAGCAGACCCACATGCCCATTAAGTTACTGGGGATTTCTATAGTTTTAAAAAATATACGTATTTTCTATCCTCCTATTAATAACGTCATATTTTTTTATTGTTACTTCACAAGATCTGTCAAAACCTTTCTAATATTATCCAATGCAAAAAACTTTTGTTCACCACTGTCTATCACGATTCACGATCTAAAATCTAGCTAGTACCTTTTTTCCCGACAGAAAAGATAAGTTTGTCGAACACCTATTATGACAAAATCTCGATCAGATGATCAAAACGTCTTATTCAAATTTATTATTCTGTTATATCTAGTTACCGCTCATTGTACTAACACTTTCTCTTTAAAATACAGACAGCTATCTATGCAGTGAATGGTTTGAAAAAAGAATTTATTTACGATGCGCCATTTTTGTTTGACAACCGCATTACTGATGGCTTTTGTCAAAGAGTAGTAGGTACGTAAGGTACCCTAGTGTGTATTATGCTACTGGATAAGTGATGTCTGCTTTTTACATTGAATCTGCTTTACAGATTTTGATGAAACTTGGCATAGTTATAGCTAATATCCCTGGTGAGAATTTCAGATGCTTTTAAAGCCTAGCTTACAAAATCGAGGTAGTAAATAATTTCACTTTTGTAGTAAAAATAGTACATTGTGTACTCGAGTTTGTTATTTCTGTACCGCCCGTGTTATACACAATGTTTTTTATCACATTTTCGAGTAAATAAATAAAAATATAAGCTAAATAAAGAAATAACTCACCAAAACACAATTGAAATGACGCATTTCCTTGTAATTAATAAAAGAATCATGCATTATCAACTTCCGTACTATAGGCGAGTACTTTTTAGAGATCATAATTGATTATATAAAAAAACAGTAAAGAAAATCAAAACGAAGAGAGCACGAAAATGTTCGTATTTACTATGACCACCAAAACTAACATTTCAAAACACATAGCGCGGAGTCGAAGAGAGGTCACGCGCTGGCCGAATACTATTCGTTGTCAGTCTAGTTTTTACATAGTTTTATTTAGTTAAATAGTTATTTTATTTCATTAAATAGGAATGGCTTAGATCAGGTTTTTTATTTATAATTTAAGTTTACATTTTTAGTTTATCTTATTTTAGTTTTATTTATATATAGTAATAGATTAAGATTTCTCTTTGTAATATTTTGTCTAACAAAATTGTTTAATTTTTGTTATATAGTTAACAAGACTTTGCCCGCGGCTCCGCCCGACCTAAATTCGGTTAGCGGCGCGGAACTCCTTTATTGAACTCCAATTTATTAATTAATTAGTTATAACAATGAATTGCTATAGCATGCCATAGGTGCAGCAATAGTTCGTTTACCTCTATTATAGTTATTTCCGCAGGAACTTTTGAATTTTAAGCGATAAAAAGTAGCCTATATGCTATTCCAGGACCTAACCTATATGTATGCCATATTGCATATAAGCGTGATTGAGTAACAAACATCCATCCAGACATACAAACTTTCACATTTATAATATTTGTAGGATTGTTAAAGTACCTAATATAACAGTTATTAGAGAAAACCTTGGCAGGAAGTTCATTCCACAACCTAAGTTTGGATAAACGTGCTAAATTATCCTCGAGCCGCAATATAAAAAAAATACTTGGGTTAAAAACGAGAATATCGCACACCTTAACTATTACTACACATACAACAAAGTGCTCTCACCCATGCCATGCCTGTCTATCTAAACACAATAGACTTCAAAAATACCGAACGGATTTTCTTACGGTTTACATACGGTTTTCACCAATAACAAAGTGATTCATGAGTAAGGTTTAAGTGTTTGATTCATTCAAGTTTTGTGTAAATTAATTGGTTGAAATTTTTAACATTAAATGCCTTCTTACAGCCCTCTTGCGCCGCCATTAGATATTCAAATTTTCTCTTCGTAGAAAACGAATTTCTAAAATCCAAATGTTCCAAATATAAAACCAGGCATAAGCTATTTTGAAAAGGTTTTATATAGTTTCTAAATAATATCTGTGAGTAAAAGTTAGCATTTCTGCTAAAAGTGACCGTTTTTAGTTAGCTACTATATGCCCCTTAATAAATATCTCCAGCATGTCACAGGGAAATTTTACATTTTTTTTTTACCACTAAGGTGGCAAACCAGCTTACGTGATGGTAAGTAATAATAACCATTCACGCGTCGCCGACCCTTCAAAAATCTAATAACCTTTTTCTTAAAGTACCCCATTCTGTAGCCCTTAGAGAAAACCTTAGCACGGAGCTCATTCCATAACCCAAGCGTTCGCGGGAAGTATTTTGTCTGAAACCGCACTGTACGCGACCATTTCGGTTCTTATAAATTCCCTGTCGATGGTGAGCGGTGCGATGGTAAACGGTAGCCGTGGGCATCATTTAGAACAATTCCTCAGAACACACCCCATTGTACAAGCGTTAGAACACATACAGAGAGGCAAAGTTTTAACTTTCACTGACATACCTATTTACTTTTATTTATAGAGTTTCGTAGTCAAACAAATTATATAATATATAATTATATAAAATAAATTATATAAAATATAAATATAGGAAGCCTTATAGCATCAGTTCGTAGGTATGTTACTGCAATTTTATCCAAAGACTATAAAAGCCACCCAACCCTCTTTGTGGTTTTAAACAACAATAGTAGTAACAGCTACGGAACCCTGCACTAATTATGACCCGACATGCTTTTGGTTTTATAATAATTGCATATTAAAAAAAGTTCATATTTCCTATTGCACTGGTCGCTAGCTTCAGAGTTTTAAATTAATTATAATATGGACCAAAGTAGGTTTGCACATACCTGCTGAGATTTTTTTAAGGCGCTAACTAAAATAAATAAATATCTTAGGTTCACATACATCGCTCAAATTTTTAAGTGAATTAAATTATGTATCAAAAGGGTTTTTACACGCGGATAAACTTGCTTTAAATATTTTTGATATATTTTAAAATTACGGTACTTTAATTAAAACGGTGCAAACCGGGGGAAAACATTAAGTTATGTGCTCTAACAGTTCCAAAAAAATTTTACGACTACACGAGTTACTTCCATACTTTTCCGTAATTTGACTATACTAGTGAGAGAATTAAGCTCTTAGCACCCGCTTTGCCTGCACTTAATATCCTGTTTATGAGTAAGTGTGATAAAAAGAATATTTAATAACTTAACTACCTAGTATTATAGTCCTACATAAATGTCCTACTTTTTAATTATACTAGAGTTTTCATTTGGTCAAATTGTAATCTTGCAACACTGATACACATGCCTTACTCGCATCCTAATGATATATCTTAGAATCCATCCGAGAGAAATGCCCCAAAAACTCAAGTTATAGCTAGATGTTATCTATACACGATTGGAACAAAATTAAATTTCACTTGAGATATTCTGTTTCCGATCTCACACGACTTTGGCACCACTTTGAGTCCTGAGTGGCGGAGGTTTGATCCCGGCGTGTACCAATGAGTCTTTTTCTTAATATCTCTAGTACATTGCGATTATTCACACCACTGGATTTCGGTGAAGAAAATCATCGTGAGGAAACCTGCATACGTCAAAAAAAGACGTAGGTATGTCAAGTCTACAATCCGCACTGGGCCCGCGTGTGTACTATGGCCCAAATCACCTCGGTGATAGATGCCAAAGTCGCGTAAAATCATGTTTAAGTAACATGGAGTGTTTTTAAATCACTACTTTAGAATATATATTAAACCAAAATCTGTTCAAACAAAACTTATTAAATTTCCTAAAAATTGCCAGCCAAGAAATCTTAATAAATTCCAAACAATTCTAAATTTACAACGGGCTTTGAAAAAGCAATAAACCGGATTAAGTCTTTCTGTAAATAAATTTAAGTAAGAAACAAATTTCTTCGGACTCCAAATTGAATTAAGTATTACATTCAATTTGCATCTGTACTTAAGTTTATTTGTATCCCTAAGACATTTTCCGATAATCTCATTTAACGAGAGGTTTAGGAATATTTATAATGTCAGAGCCGGTCGCTTGATATACAAATCAACTTTATTTTGCTAATTGTGACAAAATAAGTAAAGTTTTAAGATGGCGCGTATATATATATATATGCAAGAAATCTGTTTTTTAAACTAATATTTGTCTACAATTATTAATAAATTTTGCTTATAACACACACAATAAACGTTCTTTTATTACAAAGGGCATGACCTTTAAGTAATTGAAAAATATTAATTTGGCCGTTAATTGAGGTTGTAACGCAGGCGCAGATATAAATATTTATAGACTTGGCGCCTCTTAAAAAACCGTTTTTTTCGGATATTGGCGTGGGATTTCACATGTCATAAATTATTTAAACAGAGTGTGTATCAAGCTATCGGTGTGACTATGGTTAAGTTCACGTGGAGATCGTTTAAAGTTATACCTGTAAGAACTTAAATTGAACGGCAATCTGGAATTTTGAAACGCTGACAAAAGAACCCAATGGAACTTAAAGAAATCGAAGCTTTTAAAAATAATAGACACCATATTAAATCCTTCATTTTGAATTTTAAAAAAATGATTTAAGATTTAGGTTACCCAATGGATTTGAACTAACTTTTAAATCATAACGCTCGAGCCTTTCTAAATACATTGCGCTTTAAGCTCAAAACATATTTTCTTCTTTTCGCTTTATAATGAGAAATGTATTTACACTTACCTTTTTTACGTTTGTCACCTTTTTAATACACAACAAGTAGTTTTTTTATCAACTTACCTGAAACAAAATAATAATCTTTTTATGTTTAGTTATATTAACCTTACACCCTGCGTGGAATCAGGAGTCACAATGAGATTCTAAAAAAAACTCTTTATCTAACAGGAATAAAAGTAGGTACCTATTCTATGTATTTTCTAATTCTCTGACTATTCCTGTGACAAAGTTCAAGTCGATCGGATGTTTCGTTTCGAAGTTAACAAAAAAACAAAACTTTTGCTTTTATTTCCAATTTAGGATTAATATAGGATTTTTAATACAATTATTTGCTAAATAATATAAACTATAACATATATCTACAGTTTCAACATGGCCTTTATTTGTTCCAAAATTAATTTGTATGAAATAAGCTAATTAAAGCTTAAGGTTTGGCAAACGGTCGTCAAAAAGGTTTAGAAAACAAATGAAAAACTACAAGCATCTTTGGTAATATCTACTGTAGATGTACAATAAATTAATAAATGGCTAATTTAGATAAAATGCTGCATTAGCAGGCAAAATGTGCGAATTGTATAAAACCTGCGACTCCTATAAATCAGTCATCGTATATCCACTATCATTTATTGTTCACCTATATTTTATTACCGATATAAAATAGTCCGCTCCTATCGGTTCTATTTGTTAACGTCTCCGTCGGGCGTCTGAAATATTCCTCAAGATACTATTCAACCTCATGTTCTATCTTTACACTCAATTTAGTATCACTTTTGATGAGCAAAGCTAATGTTTAGAACTTCCATTAGTGAAATTTTATGTAAATTGAAAATTTATTGTCTACTTAGATTTTATTAGTTTTACTGAACTTTACTTTTAATAGCTAAAAGCTACTTGGTGGCTGAAAGATTTTTCTTTGTCTAAAACTCTATTGTTTAGTTCTTTTATTTTATCAATATAATTCTTTGAAACTTTTATTAGTGAAATATTAATACTAAAATGTTTAACTTTGAAAGTATTAAATTTTCAGTACCTATCATTTATGATTTAATTGATTCTAGTATAGCATTTGCTGCAGTTGTTTTAAAGTTTTATTGATAAAACAAATCCCAACATTAATATAAATTTAAAAAACACGGCAAGTTCACTTGATAAGTTCACTTTATATTTGTTATCTTTAAAAATATCTAAATCTAAGATTGGATAGTAGACCAATGCCTATTGGTATCTTTACATATTTAGGTACTACACACTAACACTAATTTTGTGCATGAGTTCTGTGTACCCGATTTCGATTTCTTATACCTAATATATAAAAGACATGATTTTTTTTTTTCATAAAAGTATAAAACACAAAAGCCAACTTTTTTTTATAAATTGAGTTTTTGGTTATTTTTCAATGTAAAAAATCTGACTTTAGTTATTAAATAACAGACACAAAAAAAAATTTTTTTTGTAAACTTGTGTTATTTAATCTGTGACATAGTATAAAACAAAGTCGCTTACCGCAGTCTGTAGTGATGTACGCTTAGATCTTTTAAACTACGCAACTGATTTTAATGCGACTTATATATATATATAGTTTAATATCTTTTTGTGTTAATTTGTTGAAATATGACGATAACTGTTCAACATTTTGGAAAAATCATGTTGACTGTAGGATTTACTTTAGCTACACAATAAGGTAACCGACTCCACTGAAAAGGCATAAGTACCAGGGAGAAGAGTAAAATCACTTACTTCGAGTTTCAGTGTTTACTTACCTGTTCCGTTAGATTATATTTGTTAGAATTAGTTATAAATAGTATTAGTTAGAAGTTTAATTTCGCTTTTAATATTCATCAGATATAAATTAAGCAGAGTCTTTGTAGCTAATTCATAATTCATTTTGCATAAAACATAAGTCATGAAGTGTTAGCGCGATTGCGATCAGCAGCGCTAAGTACAGTAAGCAGCGCATAGCTCAGCTGAGCTTAGCTCAAGCTGAGGCTATTATCAGATGGACGATGGTTGCTCGACGACGCACGTGTTTATGGGACACACGGGTGTGTAGGATAGTTTATAACAAGAAAAAGAGACGTGGAAACTGACTGACTAGGCCAGGAGTTCCCAAAGATTTTTATATCACGCCTCCTACTGCCAAAATAAAAATGCCTGCGTCCCCCTCCCCCTCAGTGCAGCAAATGGCAGCTAGTAGCCTCGCTAAGCAATAACGCTAGAGTACAACAAAATATTTTTAGATGTTTTATTCAAGAAAAAGAAGAGTCAATGTGACAGAATAGAAAAAAGTGCCCCTAGGGCAGCGCGCCCCCAACTTTGGAAATCAGTGGACTAGACAAACATGCATTATTATGGATATGGGAAATTTAAGAAGTGTATATTTGTGATAGAGGTTGGATTTAGCAAACAGTTTAAACAGTTAGTTTTCTTACTATAATAACATGACAAAATCCTAGGTATGTTCCGTTTTTTTTCCTTTTGAGATTCAGACCCCTAAAAATATCAAAAAAGGAAAATTACTTGATAGAACTGCGAAAACAGCGTCATCAGAAAATTAGACGAATAAATAATATGTACTGAAACAAATATCTTCTGAGCTGAAATAGGTGACTGACTGATCGATCAACGCACAGCCGAAACCGCCGGTTCTAGAAGCATATAATTTTGCACAAACCCTTTTATTAAATGACGTTAGTGTGCACTAAGAAAGGATTTTTATAAATTCATCCCCTAAGGGGGTAAAATAGGGATTGGAAGTTTGTATGAAAGTCCGTCATTTTAAGAGGTTAATTTATAAAACTTAGTAGGTATTTGGCCTTACAGTTAAAAATAAAGATTTAAATGTTTCGCTGTTTTTGGAATATTATCCCCTAAAGGGGCAAAATAGGTGTTGAAAATTCGTATGAGAATTCAAATATTCTTGTAGGTAAACCCGTAAATAAACAAAGGTTGTCTGTTTTTCTTCAAAAGTCCACGCGGACGAAGTCGCTGGTAACAGCTAGTAACACATAAAACAACTAGAGGTCTAGCTATAGTATCCTTAGTACAACAAAAATAAATTATCATTTTCGACAGCAAATTAAAAACTTTATTACTCCGCAATAATTACACGAAATTGTTTCTATTTTGGCCAAATTCTGTCGATCATATATAAGAATTGCTTAACTTACAAAAAATGTTTTTTAAAAAAAACCTTGGTTATTCAATAACGTCATTAGAAAAGAGACAGATAAATCTAAAAAAAACATTATCCTATTTTAATTTCATTACAGTCACTTTTTATTTCTTTGCCAAGTTTGACACGTCATGTTTACCATTATTTTACTATTTATTTATTGACCATTTAACATACATTATAATTAAAAATGGATCATCTGACGGAAGCCTTAGAAGACTTATCTGTCACATGATGAGTATAAAAATACAATTAAATTTTAATCTAATATTTACAGTATGTTAATATTAGCTTACGTTACAAGAAAATAAAAAAAAAACAAAAACATTTATATATATTATTTATACTCATTGCCTTTTAGCGACAGAAGACATTTTCTAATCAAATCAACGTAAATTAAATGGATTATTATAGGGATTATTTGATCACTTATACGTTTTATGTCACGAGCACAGATTTCATCTAAACCTGGACTTTTTTTATCGTTTAATTTTTTTTTTTTATTATCTTTAATATCTCATCGTTCGAAGCATATAAAAATGCATAGGCATGTCCACCTGTCTGGTATAAGGCATTGGTAGAACTTGAATTTTCGTGTCACAGAAGTTTGTGCATCTTATGACACTATCACCGAACTCGTATAATCGATAAATTCTGATGTTGTAGTCGGAATACTCTTATACTAAGTAAATACCTCTTTCACTAGAGTAATCGAGTATATTCAGCATGTATTCTTTTTATTTTTAGGTTTAAAGTTTACCTTTCTTACAGTCCGTGTGTAATGCCACTAGTTATTACGGCGTAGTCTTTAGGCTAAGCCAGCAAAATGTGGTTTGGCTAGGCGTGAGACCTCGCCGCCGCTGCTAGCGACACATTTGTTTACTTACCCTGTCACCCACTAGCAGAATTGTCAACACTACGTCTACTATAAGTTTGCACACTTAATATATACAGGTGAGCTTTTCAACTTGGATTGGATAGCTAGATCCGAAACTATAAGGAATAGCGAAAATACGTTAAGGAGGAATTGTGATGAAAACTAAAACTCTATCATTGTAAAAATGATTAGTTGTATTTTTTTAATGAATGATTTTGGGCATTTTACAGCGCCATCTGGTCCCAAACTAAAAAAGCTTGTACTATGGATACCAGACAACGGATACAAATACTTATATCCATACATATTATACATAGAATACACCCAGTCTCAAGACAAACACAAATAATAAATGATTCTATTGCGCGGGAATCGAACCCACGCCCCTTGAATTAACAGTCGGCTCATTACCCTTTGAACCGTGAAGCGGACAAAAATTTAAAAAACCTACCGCAAGGCAATAGCATAATGGCATACCTTTATCTATAATAATAACAATATCAGTTTAAAAAAGAAAAAGTAGTTCAGCAAAAACCGCTAAATCTATAAGAAATACAAGTTCGTTTTTATCACGCAATCAGTGAAAATAAACCGCAGTTTCTATTGGCTGGACCGCACCTAGCACTTTTCCAGATTACACCGGTTTAGGGTAAGCTAAAATTGTACTGACTTTCTTTTTATACAGTTGACTCATCAAAAGATCCTCGGTCCATGACCCAGTAGTAGGATGTTGTCATCAACATATTTGTACGCTACAACAAACGATTCGACGAAAAAAGGTTACGACGGCTTCGATGAGACCCGTGAATTAATGTTATCATATTTCACGAAGCGAAGTGCAAATTAAAAAAAAAAGTGTGATGTTACATAAATTTCCATTGACACTGCATTTGTAAGTTTTATTGCTGTTTAGAAATCACTTGTGGTAATTTTTTTTTATTTTATTATATCTTTGTCTAGCCTTACGCTTACTTTGAATTTCTTTTTTAGTGTGAAAATCTGCGAAGCAGGAATAAATGCACAGCATTAAGGTTTAGTTTGCTATTAGGTGTTATTAGGTATCATACAATTCGAAATCGCCTGCAATAATAATAGACGTGTTTCAGTGTACCTTTGTGTTTACATACAAGCTTTGTATTTCTCGACAGCCTTAGGATTTTGCGATTAAAATTGGTTACCGAAATTTGCACAACCCCTACCTCGGAAGGATTAGAGGTTGTTTGAGGGTGTCGTAAGATGTGGCTTAAGGGATATATACCAGATGATAAGTAGACCAATTATTATAGTGTGTATAAAGCAACCTAGGATCGCTAACCCGGATGCCAAGCGTGGTGATTAATGGCATAACCATTTTTTATCCGACTGACTCGGAAGGAGAGTAATGTTTTTACGCATATGTATGTATGTATGTGGGTATATGTCCGTTCCATTGTCACATCCTGTAGTTAAAACGGCTGGACCAATTAAGAGGTCTCAAATGAAAGGTATTCGTCTTTCGAGTGTTATAGGATACATAAAATATTCAAGCGAGAGTCCACAAAAAAAAGTAATAAAAAATCTATAAATAAAACTAAATAATTAAACTGACTGAAAAACATGAGTAACTAAAAAAACATTAAAAAAAGTGCACCTAAAATATACCAATTATTTAAGCAGGTAGGACTAATTTTAATAAAAGTTCAAATAGTAGTACAGAATACTCAAACTATAGTAGTTTCCTTAAAATGATTTCCGTCTGCTTATAGTTAAATATGTGGTATGTTTTAGGTGAACTTTTTTATTACTTTTAATTTCTTAATGTTTTTGTAGGCAGGTTTTTAATTAATTAATTGTTCATTTTCATTTAGATGTTGCGGTTTAGCAGTAGGCAATAAACAATAATAAGTAGCTCTTAGAATGATTTATATCAACCTTCATTTCTATCCCACGATCAATATCAATTTATCTTTTAAAAGCATTCTCACCGACATCGCTACTAAGAATCGATATATCGATAGTATTATTAAATTTATTATATAAATTTAAACGATACTATTATCAAGAAACCCATTGTTACACGTAACTTGCTGCGATACATCGCCCGATATCTACGGTCTGTACATATCAAAACCAGTTTATAAAACGCAATCTATTATTATATCTATTTTTATAAACAACAATTCTGTTTCCAAACAGTGTTAAGACTTTCTTTTTTTATTATGGCTATCAAATTACCGCGTGAATATAAGGGCGCATCGAAATCATAATAGATAAGTTCCCATTTTTCGTAAAGAGGTACAGTCTATATCGTAATCAAAAATTAATAATAAGACTTTTTATTATTTCTGTACAACTTAATATTTTTTTTTAGGTTTTGATCAAAAGCAATATAAGTAGGAATGTATTAATAAGTCAAAAAACTTCGAAAATTGAATAATTCAGTTGGAAGTGCTCTGGCCGAATTTCTTCAGCTTCAATGACATTTTATATCAGATTCTCTTAAGTACCAACACTCCTCAAGATGATGGTAAAAAGCCTGTTAGTATGAGTGTTGTGCCTTAGAAAACGGGTAAGCGATGCTAGATTGTGTAGGCACTCTTGCACCGTCTTACCTTCAAGGTGAAGCTGCAGTAGCGCGGGTGGCTGCTAGTTACTCAAAGTATCACATACGGTTAAAAGTATGCGTTTTGCACTAACAATTTCTGTCGCAATTCAAATTAATAATGCTGCCAGCTCTTTTGACAGGTTTATTGTTTGCAGTAGGTAATTATTTTGTTTCAGTTTTTTTTTGTCTATTTAAATTTAATTTATAGTGCAAATAACCTATTAATTCGAAATCTACTCCCTGTTCATGATAAAATATACATTTTATGATGTGCCTAGTATGTTACCCAGACTATAAATTATTCCAAGTTTTGTAAAAACCACATTACTTTCTCAATAAACACGATGTTCAATGTCAGTATTAGAATTTATTAGTGCTATTTTGTTTGTATAAAACCTAAAACTCATATAGATTTTATTAAAAAAACTGTACAAACGCATTCAGAACTGTTATAAACAGTAATATGAATTTATTCACATATTTATACACTTACCTATGTTTATCCAAAGTATCATGAGTGCTTGTACTCAAGATCTCTCTTACAACAATAAAAACTAGAAAAGCTTATATTAAAAACACGTTGCACTCGACAGTACGCATCGTCAGCGGCACGGTAGAAAGTGAAAACGGCCTTAAAACATGGACAAACAGTAGAGCATCTGGTCTCAGTTGACAAAAACAAATATTGAATGCACGTCCAGCTTCACAATAAGATGAGTGGTCTATAGAAAGTGGTCGTCGCAGACCGTCTTTTTATTACTATTCTCTTTATGTTATTTCCATTATGGTTGTTGGCGAAAATTGGGTGATAATGGACGTTTTAGGCGAGAATGAGCTTGATAAATAGTACTATGCCTGTGAATGGACTTAAGTATAGACCTCACCAATTTATCTGAAATCTGAGTGGTGACGCTAATTTTCATTTTAAAAAAAAAAGAAACAAAATTTCTGCGCTGCGTTGGGTAACTTCTAATAACTTACATAGTTACAGGTTAGGCTTTTCGTTAACTTATTTTTGCAATATTGAGAATATTAATCAAAATGCAAGTTGATGTAAAATATTATTGATTAACTTTATCCTTACCTTGATAATATTTTAAAATCACAGTAGATGTTGGCGCAAGATAAAATTTTATGCTTTATGGATGTCACGGAGAGCGGATGAACTGTAATTAAAACATACTATTAAACGATACCATATTATATTGATTAAAAGGTACAAATCCGTTTTCCAAGTCTTTTTTTTTCTTGTCCTTGCTTTCGTCCACAAGCTGGCTTGACACCAAACTTTTCCACGTGACATAACATTGATTCCCAGTCTACGAACTACATGCTAAACTAATAAGGTTCTACAACCGCCTTCCAGGCAGTCGCCAACAATGGATATTTACCTAACTTTATAAATTCATCTAAAAGCTTTTAGATGCCTATCTATAAAAGGATTGTTAGACTGACCTACATTTCTAGCCTTTTAACAAAAGGACGATTTTTGTGAAATGCGTGTGGCATTCCTAATAAAAAAGAAATATAAAAGTTTTTAATGTACCGTTTTTTTAGGTTAATATTCCAAGACTCGCTAGCAAATTTGTATTCAGTAATGATTTTTGGAACGCCGTGATAAATGGTAAATTATTGGTAAGTTAATTGTTAACTTTATATTACTATTTTAACTTTTAATAAAATTTACATTTCTCTACTAGGTTAATGTTTTTTTAATAACGCTGATGAAAGATAATAACAGCAATAAATATTGTTTAGAGTTTATCAAATCTATAACTTGATAAATTATACATGGCGTGTGGGAATCTCTCCTGCATACTTTTTACATAAAATCTTAGTTTTGACGTTAATATTAATTAAGTAATAATAAGTTGAAACTTATTTAGAAATAAATTATATTACCACTTTATCGCTTTTCAGGTAGGTTTCATAATTTTTAATTATATAAAAAATAATATAGCTAACTTTAAAAATATCATGCTTTGTTTTTGATAACAATGTCATCATAAAACGAAAGGACAGGTAACTATTTTTTATCACATCTCTTCAAAAAGAGCTGTTTGGTTCTTCATGAACAGGTACTAAAGTAGCTCTTTAATCCCTAGGGACTAAAGGTGATTTTAATTTGAAATGTGAATATTTTTAATAAATGTTCCAATCAATGAACTGAACGATCACGAACATTGTTTGAACAAGTAACTGGCTGTATGAGAAAATAAAAGCAGAGAGATAAATTTTGTCCTTCTTGGTTTAATAATAATTATTAAAAAAGGGAACAATAACAAAACGACTAAAAGACATAAAGTACCTATAGCATAAAATAAAATTTCGATATTGTTATCACACAATGTCACTATGAACATTATATAATACAACAACACTATACAAACTTATTCACGGCCTTGTGAACCCACATCACATAATAAACCCAACGTCTCATCGTGAGCTTCAGCACTCAAGTCACGTTCCGCCCACCAAATTAATTGCCGCTAATTTCAAATGCAAGCAACGGTGTTGCATAAATGCTATTGCGTTAAGAACACTTTTCCGAAATAAGACGATTGCTTTTCACTTTCACTTTGTTTTTACTTAGATTGGCACGATATAATTAAGCTGTTCAAGTGACGGGCGGACGTTGAACTTAGAGATGGACCAGATAATCTTATTTGGAGATGATTATGCTTAGTTTTTTTTTTAAGTATAATAATATAAAAAATAAAATTTTAACACTACAGAGATTGTATAATACATATATATAATAAGCTAAAATATAAGATAGACTTTATTTTTCTTTACGTAGTTTTTCCTTTTAAATATTTAACATCGATGATGAGGTTAATATCTGTTTACTAAAGGGTTACTTTGGTTCAATATAACTATTACTTTATTGTTATTATTCCTGCATAATTACCGCCTAAAGCAGTGAAAGCCTCCTACAAAGCTTTCCATTTTTTCTAATTTTTGACTGTTCTTTTCCAACAGCGGCCAACTATTATTTAGATGTCATAATTTCACCTAAGAAATGGTCTTTCCGTTTTTATTTTATTTTCCAAGGGATATCAGGTATCATAATATATATAATCAGGTATTATTTTTGCCATTTGTTAGTCTTATAATATTACTTTTTGTGTATGTGTTGAATGCATCTCTATTAAAATCTCAATGCTTGTCTAGTTACATCTTCAGCTTTAGTAGTTTTTCAATTTAACTTATTTTTAATCTTTGATCTTCAGTCCCAAGTTGCTTATCTCCATTCCTCTTTGACATTTGTTTAGTTTGACGAGAGTTTTTTTTTATAAATAGGTCAGGTTCAGCACACATATGTAAGTCATGGGAGGAGGCAAATGTTCATAGCATTGTGATGAGTAGTTTATTTTTGAAGACCTCTTTTAACGATCAATAATAGTTCTACGTATTTTTTATCCTTCTTTCTTCTTCTTTATCCGTGCTTTATAGTTTAAAAGAGGTTCACTGACCCAAGTTAATGAGTCCTCAACATATTCAAGTATTGCAAAGTTTCAGGCTTTGAAATATCCTTTGGACTTCTTTTTAACGCTAGGAAATCTCAGGCTATAATAGTAGGCATCAAACGTGAGCTGGCCAACCTGAACATAAATACAGCACCACATACTGCTTACAATTAATAGTGTACCAATTTCTTTCGTTTAAAATATCAAATACACACAGCAAGTTATCATGATCGTGCGTGACACTTAGTAAAAAAAGGTTTGCTTGAAAAGATTCATCCATTATTTGATATCAACTAATAAAAAGTATTCTTTATTTTGTCACCTTTTTCTTTCTTAACTCAATAAGAAGATGGTACATTCATATTAAGTCCACTTATTTTTACTTACTTGTAGCGATCTTGTTAACTATTATAAATTACCCACCCTCACTTATCGACTTGGGTAAAGATCGCAATCAGCACTTCAGATAAATTATAGGCTGTCAAGCTCTAAAGCATTTTATAAAATCACTAGACTTAGCCGACGTGATATAGAAGAAGAGTATTTTTATGCATTGTTTTTGTCTAGAGTATAGCTTTTTCAATTACCTACTTATGTTTCTTTGTAGAATTTTTATTAGTTAGGTTATTGTAGAAAGAATTACGTTTTTCGTTTACTTAATTAATTTGTGTGAAATGTATTACTTAAAAACTTTTTCCGCGGATTAGGTTATTACTAAGGAATTCCCACAGGAATAAGCGACATAAAAGTATTTAACTCAAAAACGCCGGGAAAACTTTGAATTACATTCGAAATAATAACAAAGAGAGGACATTGATTCTGGATTGCTTATTAATTAAATGCAACTTTTTCGGTCAGAAAAATATAATGATCCAGCAAGATTCTATACTATTTTCAATTCATAGCCTGTTTTTTTTAAATCTAATTGTAATAAACAAAGGACACAATCTTCATTCGTCCAATTGAAAGCACAGACATTTTGTTTAATTTTTAACAATGAAGAAGGTTTTTAATTGGGTTGTACATGATTTAATGTTTGATACCACAGAACAACGTCACATATAAACCGATTAAAATTTTTATTTTTTTATTAAAAAGGTAATTTTAAATTTTAAAATTTTAATTGGTCCAATTTTAATCAAAATCTAGTTTATATAATTAAATCCTTGAGAAATTGAGAAAACTCCTCAAATATTGGAGCCATACAGTTTACACATAGTTTTACCAGTTACAAATGCATTCAGAAACTATCATTCGATGATGTAGAACTGGTAAAGAAGACCACAAATGGCCACTGAAACTTTTTGATTTTATCTATTTTAATTATAGCGATAAGTTATATAGATTACAATAGTTAGGCGATTATGTCCGTTGGCTCCGTTCAGTGGGTAATAAATAACTCTACTGTCGCACAAAACAAGCATTTATGTGATAAACTAAAAATCAAAATAATTTTCTATATATAATACGTGTGTAAAATGTTTATTAAAATTGGAACAATCTAAAAACATTCCCTTTTAAATAAAAAAATACAATATTTTTATTTGGTTCATATGTGAAGTGGTACTACGGTAACAAACATTATAAAACCTTGTAAAAGAAGTTTATATATATATATATATATATATGTATATATATTTATATATATATATGTATATATATATATATACAAATACATATACGGTAACAAACTTTTTTTTGTTTGTTACCGTATATGTATTTGTATCTGTTTTCCGGTATCCATAGAACAAGCTTTGTTTAGTTTGGTACCAGATGGCGATGTGTTGGGTGGATTTATATGAGTGATCCGGCGTTTAAATTGCGCTACTTAAGAGGATACCATTCGCGGCGCCTCGCAGCGGGCTTCATACAAACCAATTTCTCATTTGTTTTTAAAAATTTACTGATAAAAGACTGTGAAATTTCTTAGTCATAATTCCAAGCCGAATATCTATGCCTATGGTTCACAGAAAACTGACACACTGCAGACCGAGATATTTATTACTAAAAATTTCGTGGTGTTTTATCTGGAAGTTTTAAAAATAAGTGAAAAATTAGTTTGTATGAAGCATGCTGAGAGGCGCTCCGAATCGTATTCTCTTAAGTTATACGTACATATATTGCGCTACTTACATATGTAAGGTCGTGATCATCAGAAGACAGATTTCGTTGCCTCGTTTATGCATCCCTATGCACTCCCCGTTTGACAATTTTACAGTTCTTTATGCAAATGTTAAAAAAATAGTTTTCAGTTTTATTATATTGACTTTGATGATCTACTGAAATGTGATAACTAAAAAAAAAAATTTTAGCAAATTTTATCTGACTTTAAAAGTCAGTCTCGCCCACCGTGAGTTCCGTACCACCATATAATTAACAAAAACAGTGCTTCGGTATTCAATGGCGGTCGGTATCCAATGACTGACCAAGCCCGACGTTGCTTAACTTCAGATATCGATTCCAATTAACAGATGTTACTGTGCCACGAGCACGTTTCTCTTAATAATCCGGACTACTGTCGCTAGATGGTGCTTATACGGTAATTTATAAAGGAAATGGCTCGAGCCCGTCTCACACTTATCCGATTTTTATTATATTTTAAGGCTCTCACTATTTTTACTGCACTTTTCATGCATTACTGTTTTTAAGATAAAGCAAAAACAACAAGAAAGTGTTTCTAGTATGGGAGAGGGGATTTTTATTTGTACCTTTTACATATGCCTTTCAAAATAGTGTGAGAAATATTTCAAATAAGTACTTAGGTCCTGGAAATTACCCTCTTTATATAAACAAACTTATAAAAACCGCTCACTTTCTTTTCATATATATGTAATTATTATTCTATTATTATTATTTCTTCTCTTTGCTCAGTTTCAACCGGTTTTTAAATATTCATTCCGTCCCGGAAATCTTAACAAGAAGAATGATTATTTAAGTATTATTTATATTATATATATATATATTCCTTTTCGAAATGTGTTATCCTTTTTTTTGTGTGTAATCCTTTTTTTGTACACCTCTAGGTCAGTTCTATTGCGTGCAATTGTGTTGTCGGCACTGGTAGTGGCCATAGCATTTAGTATTAATATAATTTTATATTATTGTTATTATATTATTTGTATTATTAACAATACTTTAACATAGATACACAAAAGATTTATTTGTTTAGATATTTCATTGAATGTAATTGCTTAGCTATATTTCTTATTTTAAAATTATGGCAATTTTAGAAGCAGATCTTATTTCATCATTCTCTCCTATTACAAAAACCACTTCATTATTATCTATAGTCTGTTTACGACGACCATAATTAGTTACGAACCATTACTAATCTTCGTTAATGTAATCTAAATTAATGAAGATTGCAACAGTCCTATGCAATGAAGTGATAAGCGGATAAAACGAAAGTAATCTAAAGTGAAGAAAGATAAATCCTATAACAATGAAGAAATGTACTGATAGTTAATCAAACGGCTTTATTTACGTTTAACTTAAACAGAGTAGGATCAAAGTTTAATTAATATCTATTAGTTAAAGATCAATAAAATAGGAAGCTAGAATGTTTTTAATCAATTTTAGATTTAATGCCCCAGAATTAATGAACACGCATTACAGAGATTAGTATTGTATTCATACTACACTTCACTTGGGAAGTGGAAATACGCACTAAAACCAGCCTTATGAATCATAAAAATTTAATATTCAATACTATTTCGTAGGTAGTCGTTGAACCAAGTCAAAAGGGCCAAGCTAGTATCCGGGTGCACCTGCTCAGAGATGGCAGAGTACTCCATATGGGACCGGACTTACGACTTGTAAAGCAACAACCTTTGCTCCGAGGTGAAGTACTGCTTCGTTCTGTTGACTACTCCAAGTATTTTGGACGCCAGCTTCACCTTGTCTTTTAAATGATTCCATCCAATTTAAAATTAGGTTTTTTTTGCTATAATAAAATTGACAATTACACATTCAAATAATGTTTACTGATATAAATATTCAAAATCAGTAACTAAGCTAACATGTTTAAATAAATAATCCTAGATAAATAGTATTATTCCTCCCCCAAGTTTTTTAGACGAACTATAACTAAAGCTATTCATCTCTACATCCTGCTATAACAAACTTTATAAGTATAAATAAGGGGTTTCACGCTGATAAGCGAATTTAGGGCGGGCGGACCCGCTCTCAAAACATGTCATTGTATAATTATTTGCTACAATGCTTTTAAAACGCAATTAAATTGCACTTTATCTATATGAAGACTTGATCCAACAGATAGATTATCTTGGAAGTAATCTATTGAGTTCTTGTAAGGAGGTACTACTTACATTTTTCATTTAAAGCTCCAACCTACCCTAATGAATAGATTGTAATTGCTTGTTTTTAAATTCGACCGCACTGTCCTGTTTAAAGTTTTAAACTAGAAAAAAATATCATACTTTTACTTTAAACTTTTACTTTACTTTCTTTGTTTTTAGATATATGCTGGATACTGACCTTTAATGATAAGTCTGGTGGTCTCCTCACCCCTACGACAGTCCGTGTGTCCTATCGTCAGTAAGGGCCTAGTTTGAAGAGGAATTTTACTTTAAGAGATATCGAACAAAAGGGTATGCACCTGGTGCACTGTCTTATCACTTCACAAAACGGTTATCCCCATGGACGAGATGTTTGATATAAATCAATGAACACAGATCACAGCAGTCCGTAAATAGGTATTTTGCGTTCCAAATCGCAACCGTGTGTGTGCGTCTGACGCTGACCTCGCATCCGTATGAACCAGAATATTCGCACTGCCGATGTGCGTTCCAGCGAGCCTACAGCAAGTGAGTGACGTAACACGCTTCATCATATCAGCCCATTGACATCCACTGCTGGACATAGGCCTCACCTAACTTTCTCCACAGCGTCTGTAACTAACCTATAACCAACGGCTCCCCACTACCTTTACGAGGTCATGTTTTCTAGCGGGAGGCCGTCCCACGCTGAGCTTTCCGGTTCGTGGCCGCCACTCGAGAACCATCTTCCCCCATCGGCCATCGGTTCTTCGAGCTATGTGACCATTGCCACTTCAGCTTTGCGATTCGGTGAGCTATGTCGGTGACTTTAGTTCTCCTACGGATTTCCTCATTCCTGATTCGATCATGTAGGGAAACTCCGAGCATAGCTCTTTCCATCGCCCGCTGAGCGATCTTGAGCTTTCGTAAAAGGCACATAGTTAGCGGCCACGTCTCAGTGCCGTAAGTCATCACTGGCAACACACACTGGTTGAAGACTTTAGTCTTCAAGCACTGGGGTATTAAGGACGAGAAAATAGTACGCAGTTTTCCAAACACTGTCCAACCTAGCTGGATTCGGCGATTAACCTCTTTCTCGAAATTGGACCTACCTAATCGAACAGTTTGTCCCAGGTATACGTATTCGTCAACAAATTCGAGTGTAGAGTTCCCAACAGTTATTGGAGTGGGTGCTACATGGCCATTCGACATGATTTTCGTCTTGTCCAAGTTCATCTTGAGGCCCACTCGTTGGGAAGCTCTACTGAGGCTTTCAAGCATTGTGCTAAGGTCCTCTATCGATTCTGCCATGATCACAATATCGTCGGCAAACCGAAGGTGGGTAATGTACTCGCCATTAACATTGATATCAAAACCGTCCCAGTCCAGAAGCTTAAAAACATCTTCCAACGCATTTGTGAACAGTTTAGGAGATATGACATCTCCCTGTCTCACACTTCTCTGCAGTTGAATCGGTTTCGATTTCTGATCCTGGTGACGGACTGACATGGTGGCGTTATCGTACAAACATTTACAAGCAAAGGGGCCGATTATACTCTTCTGACTTCTGTATAATCTGCCGTAGCGTATGTATTTGGTCTACGGTACTATAGCCTCTTCGGAAACCGGCTTCTACGGGAGGCTGGAAGTCATCGAACTTGCGAGTGAGACGATTCGTAATTACTCTTGAAAACAGCTTATAAACATGGCTCAGAAGCGTGATAGGTCTGTAATTCTTAAGAAGGGTATTGTAACCTTTTTTGAAGAAAAGCACCAGCACGCCCCTGTGTCATGCTTGTGGCGAAGTACCTTCGAGTATGACGGTGTTAAAGAGCTTCTAAAGGACTTTTAGTACCGGTTTTTCACCCGCTTTCAGCAGCTCAGTCGTAACTCCATCATCACCCGGTGCCATATTGTTTTTAAGCTGTTTGAGAGCCATACTAATCTCGTACAAGCTGACGTCCGAGATGTCCTCGGTATAGTGTTGAGTCAGTCTAGCTCTAGGATCTTTAGCTGGACTGCCAACTGGTTTCGATTTCGATGTAACACGCTTATCTTTACCGAAAAATATATGATATCTGTAAAAACATTGCTTTAAAATATAGCTCGCGACGTCCCAATTCTTTCGTTTTTCTATTTTTAACCCATAACTCCTTATCAAATGCATAAAATAGTAGCTATAAAGCTAGCAAATTACCGTAACAGATTTTCTATAACTTATGTGATATAATTGTGATAAATTAAAAAAACAATTACTTAATTATAAAATACTGTGATTGTATTTAAACAAAAAAATTATACATTCTCAACGCAATATTCATATATTCGTATATTTCATACTATTTTAGATTCATGCCATTATCGATAACGTAAATTGCGCCTGTAATGCTTTTAGCTTTATCACTAGCAAGAAACAATATTAAATCAGCTATTTCTTCTGGTGAAGATATTTTACCTTAATTCTGCCCAAGGTGGTAGATGCTCTCCGTCTTTATAACCAGAATTTTCAATGATCTTTGTATTGACAGGTCCAGCGCTCACACAATTGACTCTGACACCAGAAGCTGCGAGCTCTAATGCTGTAATACGTGTAATATGATCTCTGCCAGCTTCGGCAACGGAGAACGATACAATACTGGGAAATACTGCCTTCATTCCTCCGATTCCATTAAGATTTACTATGTTTCCTTTGGTTCCCATAAGATGAGGTGCAGCCAATGTTGTGATTTGTATCAAAGAACGTAAATTAGTGTTTATTGTGTCATCAAATGCTTTTGTTGCTTTCCCATCTAAAATAGACCCTAGGCCTATCACCATTGCACTATTGACTAATACATCGAGTTTTCCAAAATTTTCAATTATTTTCTTAATTAGCATGGTTACTTGTTCATCCTCTGATATATCAGCTTTGATTGTAAGAGGTTTCTTTCCCACATTTTGGCACTGCTTACTGATCAATTCTAACTTAGTTTCACTTCTTCCAATTATGGCAACATCAGCTTCTTCTTTGGTGAATTTAATGGCGGCTGCGGCTCCAATACCATCACTTCCACCAATAATTAAAACCACTTTGTCTTTGAAACTCATATTAAAATAATGCGAATTTATTACCTGTACCAGTATAAAATACACCAATTTATAAGACTTGAAATTACAAAACAAGGAATGGATGTAACAGAAAATGGTTTTAGTAGCTACTTAGATTATTTCTTGATGAGATAATCGACTGACGTGCGCATAATGATAATGCAATGATTAAAAATTAATCCCGTTTTACTATTTTAAATTAAGAGTTTTAATTATTTTTTCATGTCGCAAAATTTTGTAAATTTATTTGCAATCATAATAAATTTTTTAGTATAAAATATAGGTCTATTAGTCTATTTCAAATTTGTTTGTAATAATTAAGAATTACTGGTTCCAGTTTGTTATATGCAACAAACTTTTCTGACTCGGTGGTCAAAAATCTAAACTACAGTCGCCATATTGAAATGCTGATGACTTACAACGACACTAATGTCCCAACACCCAAGGTAAGAAGGTCAGAAAAGTTTGTTGTACTGTAAACTGTAATGATCTCTTGCCTACACATTTTTTTGTTTTATACTCACTGTTGTCCGACGACAAACAATTTAACACTTTTCCCAGTAATTAATTGTGGACTTACATACTGAAAATGTGTCAATGTGTCAGACATGGTTAATATTTACATAAATGTACGGTATAAATATTTATTAAGTAAAAGTGCTTTTACTTAATTGTGTATAATTTGTTGAAAGTTTTCACACCTAAGCATTAATCTTTAAGTATGTTGGCACTTTTTTTTCAAGTTTAATAGCTTGTATTTTACTTTTAGTTAAATTAGCATTTTTTTGAAATAAAAGATATAATTAAATAACTAGATATTTTTACTTTCGGATGTTATGTATGTTAACTTAAAATTTAAAATATAAGTGTTTATATTATCACCCTAATACATACTCACCTATATTATTTTAATCGTGCGTGAAATGTGAATAAAGACGATTCTAAATATTAAAAATTACGAGTACCATTTTCTAAATAAATAAATACTTTTATTTTTTATTTTTTTATCTTTTAAATGGTTGCAATTTAATTTCTTTTTTTTAATAAGGTTACGGTTCGACTAAAGGTAAGCGGACACCGCAGCCTTTCGACGCTTGCAACACCTTGGGCATCGCCTCGCGCGTTGCCGAACCCTTCAAAAATCTAATAACATCTTTCTTGAAGAACCCCATACTTTAGTTCTTAGAAAAAACCTTGGCAGGGAGCTCATTGCACAATCTGAGCTTGTGACCATTTAGGTTCAAAAGTGTAAGAGTGCTATGGTAGAAAGTAGCCGTGGGCATCGTTCCGAACAATTCCTTAGAACACATCCCATTGTACAAGCATTAGAACACACAGGGAGGCAGTTACGGTTAGTGAGTTTGGGATCGTCGACGATTCTCACAGCTCGTCGTTGAACCGAGTCAAAACGCCAAGCTGGTATCCAGGTGCACCTGCCCAGAGATGGCAGCAGTACTCTATATGGGTCCGAATTTGCAACTTGTAAAGCAGCAACCTTTGACTTAGCCGGCTTACTTATTAATAGTAAAAATAATTACTTATTTCCAAAAATATGTTCTGAATTACAGTTTGAAGTTGGTTTCATGCAAGTGAAGTGTGTTATAAACTGTTATGTTCATAGGAACCAGTGCATCTTTTTGAAGCCGGATGTTGTTTTTGTTAAAAAAAAAATATTTTTTACTTTTTAGTGACAAATTACTTAAATATGATCCACCGAAAAAAGTGTTGTTAAATCATTATACCTACCTCTCTTACATGGATGACTTTCAACGCAAATGTTAAGATAGTTCAAAAACTACTAATCAGATCTAGACCAAATTTAAATGAGGCCACCTTTGAAGTGTGACAAACGAAAAAATAATTATCAAAATCGATCCATTATTGGCGGAGTAATCGCGTAACAAACATACAAAAACATTCAAACATTCCTTTTTTTGATGTCGGTTAGAAATAGCTTTTCTTACCCTCGCAGTAAAGGCTTTCTTCCACCACCGTCAGCTCTTCATCATTTAGAAATTATCATGTATAAAAGCTAAATCATTTGTATTTTAAGAACACTATAAAATTATCCGTCAAATCCAATTCTCTTTGAATTCCATCACAATCAAAACAGACATTTAAACCAGTTTTATTTTCAGCGGAAAGTGTAATTAATTACAATTAATTTCAGCGAAAATTAATCGAATTGTGCACAAAATAAATTAAGAAATAATTGGACCGGTTTCTCTCGTGTGGACAGACAGACCCGTGGTCATGAAATATGCAACGGCCGCATGCAGCCGCTGGAAAGCGTGCAACTAACTCTCTGGTGCATTCGCTTATGCATTGTTGTTACTTTTCTTATTTGTACCTAGTTCTATTTTATTTATTTATACTGAACTAGGTTTTGCCCTAAATTCGGTTTTCGGCGCGGGATTTCTACGGCAACTCCTTGATTATAGTAAAAAAATAGATTCACACTTGAAGTTTTTAAGTAACCTATGTCCTTTTTCCTTATGTAAAGTACAAGCTGTTAACTTGCCAAATTTCATCAAAATCGGGTCAGTGGTTTAGCCGTGAAAAAGTAAAAAACAGACAGGCAGATGAAGCATTTTTAAATAAAGGATAGGTGTATATCACTTATAGAAGACTTTAAAAACATAATTTTTCTTTTTTGTTGACAGTTAAATTAGCTGTCAATCCGTTTGTCTTTTTGTTTATACGATACAATTCATTTATTAGTGTATATATATACATATATATATATATTCTATAGAAGTAGTAAAGTATTTACCGGATGCGCGGGCGGCATGCATGTGTTGACCGCGGGCGCTCGCGGCGCATCCCCGCTCTGCAGGTCTCTGCTACACGCGCACTGCAACATACAAATATTTTTTATTTATTTATTACATTTATCCATAACAGATAGTCATACTTTGTCTAAATAGTTATTTTAAGTCAATATAAACAACACTTTAGTTGATATATATTTTATAGTAAAAACTCCTAATATCTGCAAAAAACAGTCAAAAGTGTTTCTGACTAACGACTTCGGTCAATAAATTTGTTAACATTTGTTAATAGTGTTTTTGACTAAAAATATGGGTGAAAGGAGTTTTGACGGGCGTTTTCGGCAAAATCACTTTTAACAGGAAGTGTTAAATAAAATTGTTTGTAATTTTGTCATTGTCATCATATGTATATTAATAAAATAAATTGATATTTTACTCATCATCAGAAATACCCCAAATTAGGCCTTCAAAAATATAAGCTATCAGTAAAAGTTTGTTTTGTTAGGGTTCCGTGCCCTATAGGACCTCATTACTTATCTCACGCTGTCTGTCTGTCTGTCCGACCTTAAAAAGGCTCTTTTGAAACACAACAGGTATGATGCTGATATTTTCTTAGAATACGTTTATTTGTATTCTCAAACTGAGTATAAAAGAAAGTTTTTTTGCGCACATTTTTGTGGGGTGTCATTGAATAGATCTTCAAAAATGCACTTAAAGTTTTAAAGTAATTTTTGTCTTAGATTTACATTTTGCGTGTGATTGGCTTTCAAAGCAAAAGAATTTGGTCCTCCATCTAGCTTTAAAATAGCGTATTCTAAAAATCTGTCAAAAATTACAATAATAAACTATATACCATTACTTTTAACGTGATTTTTTTTTGTAACAGAATCGGTTTTGTTAATGGTTATCGTTCTGCGTAGGTATTCCATTATAAATGCGTGTACGGAACACTAGGCCGGAATTTTTTTTTTTTTCTAAGATTATTTTATTAGGAAAGAGTGCAATGTTTGAGCATATTTTAATTAATTACAAACTCGAAGTACGTACTCATATAGCTCATTAAATAACATCCTGACAGACATCTGACTGGCATAAAACGCATCAGCTCAGTTCTATGATACTCAATTATTGTAACCATTTCATTGTATACCCCACTATGTCGCATTTGCCATTCTTATAGTTTTCATCTACATATCTTGCATCCCATATCTCCGTAACCCCTCGTAGATCCTGCTCATGTTCCAACTCAAAATTCGGTTAGCTGCAAATACTCCTATAAATCATGAAGATCGGAGGGATGGTATTCAAGATATCGTGAAACAACCATATAAAAAAACAAACGCCTTAGCTTCTCACTTAGAAATCATTTGCTTCGCTCGCTCGATCAACAAAAGAATATGTACAAATAGTTAAATAAAATACATTTGTTATTGTTTTTATATAAGACCATATTATCTCCCCGAAAAAATGTATTCAGCACGTATTTCTGCAATTGTTCCTGCAGTTGATACTTTCAGCATTGGTTAAATATATGTTTCTGCAGTTGATCATCGTTAAAATATTCGTATGATGTTTCTGAGAATAAGATGCTTTTCCTGGTAATTTTCAATACCCGAACTAACTTTTAAGAATTTGACCGAAATTATTAACATGATAATGACATGATAGTTAGTCAAAAGTACTTTAAACTGAATTCTTTAGTCATTAGCACTTTTGACCATCGTTAAAAGTTCTTTTGACTGTTTTTTTTGCTGTCGAAAGTACTTTTAACAGTTAATTGTTTTGATTGTTACATATACACAAAATAAATAAAGAATTAGTTGACGTAAGATATATAAGATACTAACTTTTGCCTGCGGTTTTACCCGCCCTAAATGCGGTTACCGGTGTCGGGTTTCAACGGCAACTCTTCAATAATAGAATAAAAATATTGACTCGCACTTGACGTTTTCAAGTAGCCTATATCCTTTCCCGGAACACAAACTATCTCCATGCCAAATTTGCCCGTGATTCCACCCGCTCTAAATTCGGTTATTGGTGTAGGATAGAACTAAAACCGACTCACACTTGTCGTTGTCAAGTAGCCTATGTCCTTCTCCGGGGCTAAAACTATCTCTATGCTAAATTTCATCTTAATCGGTACAGCGGTTTAAGCAGACTGACAAATAGAGTAACTTTATAATAGTAGTTAGCATTTATAATATTAGTATGGACACAGATTATATAATACTATACTGTTTGGATGTACGTGTAAGAAATCGATACATAAGAAAATAAAAATTAAACTAATAACGACAATGTAATATTCTGAAATGCTTAACTGTCTGCCGTATTTATAATACTGGTGTCATAATGGTGACACAAGTTTGTCTATTAACGGCCAGCTTTTAATATTATCACATATTTTACCTAAATTTAGAAATTAAATTATGTAAACTGGTTCCAATAAATATTTTTATTATCTATTTGTTAGATAGTACATTTTAGACCACAGACGAATATTATAGATTTTTTTTTTAAAAATTTACTAATAAGTTACGTAAATTATCAGACTGTCAAAAAAAATAGATACCTATCTAACAAAAATTCCACTCAATAAAATTCATCTTAATCAATAAAATTAATAAAAACGTCTTCTGTTAAATTTCCTGCTTTCCATTTCTTTTTGTGTGCTAGTAGACAGATTGTGGCAAAAACTACGACAAAAACTATTTCATAGATTATGTTAAATGAGTATCATAACTGTAAGTTGAATAACTTACATGTTGTATTTTTTTCTATTTTCGTTTCTATTTGGTACAAAGGATTCACTTACACCGAAGTATGTATTGATTTATATCAAATTAACTATCGTTCGCATTTTTACATCGGCAAACCATTGGAAGGAATAAATAAACTGCTACGCAACGCACGCTGAAAGTTTTGCAATTCCTCCGCAGCCTAGTTGGTTGTGTGGTCGACTGCTGTGCAGAGAGTGTGGGTTCGATTCCCACACTGGACAAACATTTATGTGATAAACATTTGTAGTTGTCCTGAGGTGTATTAATTTATGTATTTACAAAAAAAAATGTAATATATGGTCACCATAACACAAGCTCTGGTTACTTTGGGGCAAGATGGCGCTGTGTGTAATGTCCAAAAATATTTATATTTATTTATATTCATAAACATACGGTTGAAATACGGCCCTTTTTGTCACAAATTACACTTACAAATAAATCAAAACCTATGGGATACTTCCCGTTGTCCTAGAATAATGAAATTTAGTAAGAACCAATTCCATGTGGACACGCAAGAATCATGATCACACAAAAAAATCTGAAAACCGTAAATTTGTTGATACATCACATTTTTTTGGGCGATTATAAACTTAGTGGCAGTTGGTAAACTAACCGCGACCTACGTCGATGTATTAGGACAACAGTTGTCCAACGGCAAAGTTAAGTTTTTCCGTCAATTCAGTCTACTTTTACGGGACCCTCGGTGCGCGAGTCCGACTCGCACTTGACCGGTTCTTTTTCTTATATGGATACATGAAATAACATTACGGTGATATAATTCTATTGTGTAATAACAACAATCCAAATTAATGCTGCTTTCCTGAATAGGGTTTTATAAGATATGTTTACAAAGTGAGGATGGAGTGCTATTAATTGATGAAACTACCTATGCTTAGATGGCTAAATATGTAAATATGATTAATAAAAAAACAAAAAATATAGAATTTGCCTTTTTTTACGTGTTTTTAGATCTCTAGCATTTTAAGCCCATTTAGAGGTCATAAATATAGCATTGTAAAATATAATCAAGCACATGTTACAATGCTACTGTTCGGTGTAATAGAAGCGGCCTCGACGTATACAAATACAGTGGCACGGGCGCGCGCGTTAGATAACTGTACGCGACAATCATTACGAGCCGCCGGCGCACGCGCCGTCCACGACGCGCCCATCACTAGTTACTTCTATCGACGACTACATTATTGCTTATAAGTTGTGTAAAAGAGTTCCGTACGTATATATAATTTTTTTTTCGATTTTTGAAAAATGAACTACTTGCCCTGAGCATACATTAATTTTTCTGTAAACTATGTGTAGACTTCTATTTTTTCTCTTCTGCCGGAAGATAGGAGGGTAATGTTTTTCGAGTACTTAGTACGTATGAATTTATGTCCATTTCTTTGGCACGCCCTACAGATTACGATTTTCACATGCGAGATGTCATTTGATTCGTTGTGATTGTGTGAGTGACACTAGCTATATTAAAAATTTTAAAAAATCATAATGGCGGATTTTATGCGAATTAAATTTTTTTTTTTAAAAACTGAATAAATAAATAAATAAAAAAAATCCAACTGCAAAAACTAAAAAGAAGTAAACAAGTGCCCCTAAAACATACCAAATATTAAACTATAAGCAGGCGGGACTCAGTTTAAGGTTGACTACCTACAGAGAATTTATAAACACTTTTACAAAATTGTAGATGTCTCGAAATATTTTATGTATGTATGTGTTTATACACATTTGCATAGATTTTGTGTATTTAGTGGCTTGGTTTGTGCGTGATTGATAGTAACAGATGTACATCCGGGAAGTTTCTTGTCGTTTCTCCTTCCCTTAGGCTTGTTTCCGAAGTAGCAGTAAGTTAAATTGTGTGCATTTGTTGCCGGACTGTCGTGTGTGAGCTGGACTACTTTGTGATATACATCCTCTGTGAGTATGTGTATGCATATGCATATAGGTATTTGTGCACGCTTGTGTGATGCGCCCTCTCGCATTTGAAGCCTCTCTGGCGCCGGGCGGCCGATGGTTGATTGCAGCGGGTTATTAATACTATATTTGTTTATATTGTTTTGACGATTCAAAATTGTTCTCAGAGATCTACTTGAATACATATTGTTTGATTTGATTAGATTTGATATATCGATATTTTGTGTTTCAATATATCGAACAAGGTATGGATACATATATTTCAAATTATCTTTTTTTCGAATGTGGCCTTGATCAATTACATCAATTACAATTACAATTAACTTTTGCGCAGTGCTGCATGCCTTTTGAGCAAATAAATTCTGCACCCATAAATTCCGTAGACCGCTTATCATCTGACAGATATCGAGGCATATATATATAATTTGTGTACATTTAAGGATTTAATTATTATTTTTTGACAATAACTTAGGTATTTTATTTTATTGATTTAATATTAAAATACAAACAAAGATTTTAAAGCATAATTCTCAGCCATGAAAAAACAGATATATTAGAATCTGTAACTCAATAGAACTGAATATCTATACCGAATTGAGACAGAAAATTAATTTCAGCAATCAAAATCAAAATTACTTTAATTTAGTTCAAATCAATTTGAAATAATATTAAAGATAGAGAGAGTAGAAAACAGCCAGTGTCAAATAATCTAGTCGAAAAATTAATATAATCATCCGAAATATATTTGCTAATTCGTCGCAGATTGTGGCCAGATTCGGGCCGTGCGTTGAAACAAAAAAAAAACAAAGATGCTGGCAATCTCGCTCTTTCACCCAGCAATATTATTTGTGTCCAAGACAATACGTGAATCCATTTTAAAATAATAATCGTGGTTCGCGCTGAGCAAATTATAATAGTTTTCGCGTTACTGTGGTATCCGGGTCCGAGCGGGGACACACTGCTGATTGAGACAGATGATAAATGAATTGAATGGATAGAATGGATGTTACTTGCTAATTTTTTTTCTGTCCTAGAGGCCTTAGTACGAAATTGTTTTTTCTGTATCTAGGCTTGTCTGTATGATATGTAACATCTGTATGATATAATATGTAATGACAGAGGGCCTAAATGTTCCTCAAAGCGTATAGCTTTTTCTTTGCCATTTCCTCAGGCCAGTTTTATGCTTCTTAAACCAAAATTTAGTAATACTGCTAACTTTATAGTATTGTTCATTAATATAAAAAGACATAATTTTTTTTTGAGGACTAGTGTAATTAATTGTAAAAATAAACGCAATTTTGCGTCTTGTGTACATAAAATTATTTTATGTTATATAACTATGTCAATAAAGAACATTGTCATTGTTTAGTTGGTTATTGTAACATTATTTTTACAACATTCAGAACTTTTGTAAAACAAGCTCGTTATCTTACATGACCGTATTGTTACTAAACAGACATTGGTTCAGAAGCCGCTAAAGTTAGTGATAGCTGCGGTGGCTGCAATTTGCTGCGAGTCATCTGCGGACAGACGCTCGGCAGACGACGAAGTGACACCATGATCTGCTAACCCATTTGCGGCAAGCTTTGATCGAAGCGAATTGATAATTGATTCAAAGAATACTATGGAAGAAAAGGAAACAAAGACGAATAACGCGTAATAGCTAGTGAAACATCTTTTTTGATTGCTTCAGTGATGTGGACTGTTGCGGGTCACATTCACACTTCTTTACATCGCTACAACTGTGTCGGAGACCAAAAATATTCCCCCTGTGTTATCAACACTGGACATCTTCGCAACCTCCCTAATTGCAGCTGCAGTAAACGTTTCTGCGACTAGCTCTACTAACTAGTAGTCAATCGTAGGCATAGTATTTGACAACGGACTAGGTAAATTCAAGGCTCAGAGTACAGCTTTCTCATCGTGCAGTTTTTTGCCCACCGACTTCACTGTTCATTTACTACTGTGATAGAAGATATCACTCTCCAGCGCGGCACTTCCTGATAAATGTCTTAGCCTAGTATCAAAGAAAAATAACTACCCTACATCAGTAATTTTAAAGACTGCCCATTCAAGTTATTGCTTGTTTAAAGTACCTATCGGTTTAAAGACCAGTGAGGAAGTAGGGATGATGTAGGCACAATGAGTCTACGGTAACACTATATCAAAATTTCCTGCTACTGAATATAGTAATAACTTCACGGAAAGTAGACTACAGCGATTACTCTAAGCATACCACGTCGCCTGGTTGGATACCTCGGTATCCTTGCCCCTCCACACATATTAATTTTATATTAAGCAGATCCGTATCCGACTTAGTCCACAAGCTAAAGTGACAAAGGGCAGGTGTATCTGTCTCCATTGGGGCAGACGAGTTTCTGAGTGAAGATCACAGATCTGTAAGCACTGTAACAGGTATAACCTATTTGTGTAAGATCCTTCTGATAATTCGTAATTTTTTTTAAAATCAGAACTATTCATATTAGTTCTGAAATACTCTCTTGTGTCAAGTAGATTGAGTTTCGATAGAATTTTGCATAGGAAACACCTATTTTTGTAAAATTGTATACACTTTTTATTTTATCGAGCACCTCTGATCTTAACTTTAACTTTATAAACTATAAATGACCAATTACTTCGAGCTGGAACACTATTAGCATCCCTGATTATACCAGACGGTTATGCAATAGAAGCTAGAATCGGTACAGCACACAATCGGTCTCCACCCAGCCGCTAGGTGCACCGATGAACTAGAATAGGATGCCGGTAGTATCTACGGGAAGGTGGAGTAGGTACTAGATGTGGTGGAGTTCATTAGGAATATTTGATCTCTAACGTACGTTTCTTTTGATCTGCCAGGTTTCTATCAATTCCAGTGTGACAATAGTTAATGGGATACTGGGATAATTATCAACAGTTATGATATGAAACCAAGACATAGTCAAAGAACAATCATTTATATCTATGTATATATAGAAAGCAATGTCTCATCACCGCCCAGCCCAAACCGCTAAGGATAGAAATTCTAAATTTGGAGAATGAGTTTATTATTTATTGAAGGTGTCGTTTAGGAACGTGTTTTGCGAAATTCGACTTCTAATGGGGTGAAATAAGGGTTAGAAATTAATATGAAAAACCCTTATTTTTTAAGTCAAATCTATGAAACCTTTTATTTCACTGTGTTAGGAAAACCACCCCACAGGAGGTAAAATAGGGGTGAAACTTTGTATGGGAATCCAGTTTTTTTGTAAATAAAACCTTGAAAATTTGTACATACACTTTTGTTTGCAAATAAAGAAAGATGTGATTCAGTATTTTTCGAAATTGAATCCTTAAGTAGGTGAAAAGGGGTGGCAAAGTTTGTAAAGCTCATGAACACAATTGATCCTGCAGAATTTTTTTAAAAATTGTTTTTGGTGTTTAAAATTTAAACTTTCAAGAGGACAAAGGGGAAAAGTTTGTATGTAGTTGGGAAATTTTATTTTTAAAGTCTAATTTACAAAAAACTTCGTATCAATGCTCTTCAATGTAAATCATAAACAATTTGGTGTTTTGTTGAAATTCGACCTCAAAGGGGGTAAAAATAGAGGCAAAAATTGTATGGGAAGTATATTTTTTGATCAAATTTACCTAAAACATAGCCCTGGTACTATTAAAACGACAAATGACATACATATTTCTCAATTTTCAAATTTTAACCCTCATAAGGGTATTAAACAGTTCTCCAAAACATTCAATTAAAACACGCATTTCAGCGGTTTTTTTCAATTAACCTGCATGGGTGTAAGGTATAAATTTGTGTGAGAAACAAATTTTTTTTGATCTAATTTGCTTAAAACTAAATACAATAAATGACATACATATATAATTTTCAAAATTGAGCTTCTAAGACGAGAAAGGGGTAAGCAAGTTGGTCTGAGATAAAAAAAATATATGGTCAAGTCCTCGCCAGCCTTCATATGTCCCCACTGTTGGGGCACGGCCTAACCTCATAAGCGAGGGTGATTTGGGCCATAGTACACACGCGGGCCCAGTGCGGATTGTGATGTTTTCCTTTACCGCCGACCTTAGGTAAGTCAAGTTACTTCAAACTTAATGTATATGCTTTTTAACTCAAATAATAAACACCTAAACACAGTCTTTCACAGAATTTCAAATTCTCACTACTTTGGGGGAAAATAATGTGTTGCTAATTTTGTATGGGATTGGAAATTATTATTCTTACAGTCAAATTTTTACGAATTTTCTTCGAATCTTGGTAGGAATGTTTTCCAGTACAAATATAGAAATCACGCATTTCGGCGTTTTTTTTTAATTTAGCCAATATTTTTGAAATTTAGAATTCAGCCAATATTTAAATGTTCTACAACAAAATTTATAAAACATGTATTTCTGAGAATTTAGAAATTAAACCCCCTACAGGTAAAAGGGATGACAAAGTTTATAAGGAAAATAATATTTGTACACTCAAAACGCAGTATTAATTTATAATTATTACACTTTAAATAAAACACGTATTAAAGTGTTTTTCAATACTTAACCCCTTAGGGCGTCAGAAAATTTGTACAGGATTTAATATTTCTATAGACAATTCAATTGAAACATAGTATATATGCTTCGTAACACAAATAACAAACGACGTGCTTCAAGGTTTCAGACAACTTAACCCAAAGGGGGAAAAGAAGATTTGCAAATTTTACAAGGGTAAATAACATTTTTAGGGTCAAATTCACCCAAACACAAAGTTCTTATGAGAATATTTTTAAGTAAAACTTGAAACTGGATATTTTTAATGTTTTTTAACATACTTAAAAAAACCATAGCTTCCGGGTTAACTGAAAATTCAACCCCTAGGGGAATGAAAGTTTCTTTAGTTAATATTTTTGTTATGTTCAAATTTAGTGTAAAATACATCCTTAGTGTACATGCTTTTCAACACTTTTTAATGAAGTAAGTGTTTTCGAGTAAAATTTCAACCCTAAAGGGGAGAAATGGGATGGCAAAGTGTGTAAGGTGTATAGTAAATTTTCTGTAGTCAATTTACTTAGATAATCACGTTCCTATATGATTCTTAATACACCAAATAAACTTTGTGTTTCGAGTTTTAAGAAAATTCAGGCCGCAAGAGGAAAAAGTTTTGTCTTGGAAATATTATTTTGATGATTAAATTTATTTAAAACTTCGTCGTCATAGTAATAATAACTGGACGCTCAAGCGTTTGAGAACTTTTTCACACATGGCGGAAAAAAGTAGGCTTTTCAATGAACTTTGATATGGAAGTTTTCCTAGAAAGTGATTTATGCATATGAAAGGAATTTTTCAAAATTCACCCCTAAGAGCGTGGTAAATTTTGTATTGATTTTCTTATGCTCATATTACTCAGTATAATTCTGAGTAATAATAATTAAAAAATTCCGAGAAGGGGTTAATTTTAATGTATGTTTTGTGGGCATTTTGAAATTTAAACTAAGAAGTATAAGGGTGGTAAACTTGACAGTATGCGGATTAAAGAACTGTGTAAACCTGTGCAAAGCCGCGAGCGTAAAGTTAGTAATATATATAAATCTTGAAGCAAATCACGCCAGCAAGGAACTGACCTATAGATTTATCTACTGATTTATCTTACCATGGAGACGTACTTCTGGATGGTATACTGTTAGGTTATTTAGACGATCCTGGCTATACCAACATAGGTTATATAGGAAATACTTGTTTAGGTATTAACTGTGAACCTTCGGGCCCTTGACACCGACGGCTCGCACCACTGGTGATGTCGAGGGGATTTTTTAGTACCCATTACACCACCAACAAATAGTGTTGGCACTTACGCCATCGATGAAATACAAGTGTTTTGTTCGGGATTACTTACAAATAAAAAAAATCAGTTTGTTAAAGTTAAAAAAAAAATGTGCTCCATTTGTCATTCTTTGCCCGTGGTCTTTAAATGTAAAACAAGTCATAAGCTATTTTTAGAAGGTTTTAAACGGCCACTTTTAGCAGAAATGCCAACTACAACTCACAGATATTATTTAGAAAATATATAAAACCTTCTTAAAATAGCTTATGACTAGTTTTACATTTACGACATTTGGATTTTAGAAATTCGTTTTCTACGAAGAGAAAATTGAGGATATCTAATGGCGGCGCTAGTGGGCTGTAAGAGGGGCCTTAACAATTAACAAAAACCTAGGACCTTTGACATGGCATTCCAACGTATAGTTACGCCACCCGGTCGGAACTGTTCAGAAAAATCATATTAAAGAAACAATTACAATTGTGTGTCCAATTAAGTGTAATTTTCTTATTTTCTTAAAGCAGTAAAAATTAAAAACCCATCTATATCATTTTAACCAAAAAAATTAAAGCTCATAATAGAACATAAATATAATGATGCGATTACGATGCACTTACAGTGCATACCATTAACTCACCACTTTACAAACAAACATAAAAGCAGGTTTGTTAAGAGGACAGGCAAGCCAGGATAAATGATATATATCTGTCATGCGCTCACACGCAACTTGGGAAGGCATATTTCAAGTTTTAATACCGTCTTAAAAGCTCAAACAAGCTAACAGCGTGAGAGCCTGCCAAGCTTTTTGCTTGCACGATGACTACTATGGCCGACTTTCGCGAAATTGAAGAGTTAGTTAAGTGTGTGAAAACATTACGTTTTCGCATTAGTTTGTTTATGCAAATGCAATAGAAATATACATACCTATTCATAAATGAAAACAAGAATTGATATTATAAAAGGTTTGAGGGTCAAGTTTTTCGTGTCAAGTTATAATATATCATTCCACCAATATAAAAATTGAATAATAACAAATTAATTAGATATTGAAAATTGACTAATGCCTCAGTAAAACAGAAACAGTCCAGCAATGGACGAACATAAGCTGATAAAGTGGTTCCGAAATCTGTCTGGCTGTCTGTTGTCACAGCCATTTATTATTCAGACACGATTTGAAATATAAGATGGCTAAAACCAAATTTAACTTTTATCCATATTAATTTTATAAATGCGAAAGTAACTCTATTTGTGTGTTACCTCTTCGCGCTTAAACCGCTGTACCGATCATGATGAATTTTGGCATGGAGATAAATTTTTTTTTTCTTTATACCATTAAGGTGGCAAAAAAGGTTACGGTCCTCCTAATGGTAAGTAGTCACCGTAGCCTATGGACGCTTGCAACACCAGAGGTATCAGTCGCACGTTGCCGACCCTTCAGAAATCTAATTACTTCTTTCTTGAAGAACCCCATACATATAAAATCCCGGGAAAGGACATAGGTTACTTGAAAACGGCAGTTTGAGTCGGTTTTTTTTTAAAATTGAGGAGTTTCCGTTAAAATCTTACACCGATAAGCAAATTTAGGACGGGTAGAACCGCGGGCAACTAACCACTTTTAAGGTATATGTAAAAAATAAATAAAAAAACATTATTGTTTTTCCATTGACAAAATGTCATTATTAACAAACTTTATTAAATATATTTTTCACTAGCCACACCCGATGTTTATCCTTCCACTTAAGAAAATACGTATTCCTGTGAGAACTCACGATCGATATAAAAAGCGTATGTGTTAATCGGAAACACAATTATAAAAAAATAAATCCGGCCAACCCATATGGAGTTAAGTGGTAACAAAAATACTTATAAAATACTTTAATCTTTAATGAAAATTCACTCTTTTAAGCTCTGTAACTATTGTTTTTAAAAAAGCATATCAGGTTCTCATTAATATGAATTAATTAAATCTCGATTACATTAATTAATTTCCATCAAAATTAATTACGGCATTCCGTTTCCTTGTTCGTAATAATTAATTGAATTATTCACTTAATCCGCTTTGATTGATAGCGAGTTGTTTAGTTATAATTATAACTTATAGTGAGTCCATTGATCTAATGTCAGACATCCTTTCGTATAGTGTTAATTAATCGGTTTTAATTAATTATTATTTTTCTCGTCTTCTAATTATTTTCCATGTTTAAATGATTGTAATCTATTTAATAGGTATCCATTGCGTTCAATAAACTTTGAAGGAAATCATTTAACTGTTTTGGTATACATATTAAATCATATTTATTAGCTTATGTCATTATCATTTACGATGGCAAACGTTGTTTAGGTAACTACTAATATTAACTATTCTGTATCCATTTAAGAAACCTAGATAAATATTAATCTTTAAGATAATCTAAATGTTCTAACAGCGGCACTTAAATTAACATTAACGTGTCATTTTTAGATTACAGGATTCGGTCGTTTTTTTATGATAATATAAATTAGTATATACTTTTAATTAGCTGTTGAAATAGTTTTTAGGGAGCATAAATTACATACTATTGCAAAATATTTGTATGATTGAGATACTAGGATTTTATAAGTCACTAGGAGTTGTATATAACATATTATAATATAACACATTATATTATAATATGTTATTATATTATAACATTTATTTATTATTTATTATATAAAATAATAACATATTGTAATATAATATTTTATATTATAATATAACATATTATAATACATTTTTTTACAATAGTATGTAATATATGCTCCCTAGAAACTGTTACATATATTATATTATGTTATATACAACTCCTAGTGACTTATAAAATCCTAGTATCGCAATCTTACTAATATACAAAATCTTCATAGAATTGAGAAATTAAGAAATACAATAAAGACATACATAAGAATCATTTTTGTTCGTATATGACTCCCTGGAGGTTCATATTTGTGATAAAGGTATTCTTTTTATAACATATTTTTGACGTAGCCAATGGCAAAAAGAACGGGGCCGTCTTTCAGTCCGTCCTTTCTGTCAAACGTAGTGTTTATATCCTTCTTCTTCTTTCTATCGGTCGATTCTGATGATTTTTTTCAGGCAGGTAAGGTAAGTACTGTAATACTGGAACACCTACATACATACATACATATCACAATCCAATCACGATTTAAAGCTGAAGTCACTTTTTTTTGTGTAGTGTCGTTAAATAAGTCTTTAATAATGTAGTAATAGTTATTTGTTTAACAAGTGTGCAAAGTTGTTTTCTGTTGTGAGTGCCAAATTTAAATCCCGAGGTAAGATTATAGTCCCAAATTGAATTTTAATCTATACGCACAGTAAGGGATTTGAAGGCACGAGTAAAATTTGCTCTCTTGTCACTACCAACAAAAAAAATTAGGATATAGGTAAGAAAGAACACAGTCAAGGCCAATAATCGTTTTTACCGTTTTGCAGTCATATTTTTTGATTTTCCGCTGAAAGTTTTAGTGCTGCACTAGATAAGAATAAGTTCTAATGATTTTACTAACGTTATTAGTAACTACTAAATGCAACATACCTGCAAAATATTTGCACAAGTGTTTAAACAATGGTCCATTTCAGCACTTAATATAACAAATAAAAATAACTTAATGCACAATACCCACAAATTGCGTATTAATCCAACATATACCGCCCCCTTAAATGTTTTCCCACAAGCACAATTAATTATTGTAACTTTACTACGTCGACGGAAATCATAAATCAAATCAACTTTAGTTACTCTGAATGCCATTCACCGCTAATTGATACACAAAAAGGCATCACCTACACGCCGGGGTCGCGAGTGCATTGACAACGATTGAAATAATCTGTGTCGTTAACTTCGACCCGAAACTTGTATGTCGTCGCACTTAAACCTGACTTAAACACAACTTACGAATGTGTCAAGCTCAAAGAACGACGACCCGTTTCCGAGTAAGGAACAGACTTTTTATATTCGGGTGCATGTGTTTGCGATATTTTGTTTAATAATTGTTTTTACGTTCTATTGATTTATACGCTGGTACTAAATTAAACGGGTCTATACCACGATACGTTTTGTTTTGTTACCCAAATTCGGGACAGTTTCATACATCGCGGATGAACTGTGTAAAATGCGTAGTGCAGCTAGCTATGATGGTGTACATTGTGTAAGGTGTATGAAACTGTGCCGAGAAATCGAAAACAAAACAAAACGTATCGTGGTATGACCCGTTTTATTTAATAATAATGTTTCACAACCGCGAAAATTAGCTTAAAACAGTTAATGTAAACGCTATTTATTTATTTAACAAAAACATAATGAAGGTAATATACCTTGCTAATATCTAACCTTTAGATTGCAGGTTTTACACATTTCAACTAGAGCATAAATAAAATCCTGTAGGTACTATACACATACTATGTTTAGACCACTTTCGATTTGCCATCTCAAAATTCCTAATCAGGAATTCTACAGCTATAAAAAAATCATTATTGCTTACTGAATGCCCCGGGGTATCTATCACCCGCAGAAAAATTAGAGTCTGTGGGAACGTTCAATCAGGATAAAAGAACACACACACATTCAATTGTATACAGCGTTATTACATTAGGAATAGTCCATACAAAAAAAAGCAATTCCTAGATCGGGACAAAAAAGTGTTCCGTGTAATTAAGCGCTTCTCCAGCTATCCCTACGCCAAAAATCAGGTCATGTATCCATGACATGACACATATAATAACCCATGAAAAAATCTATTTCTGATTTTAAACAAAGTAAAATATAGCTGATATTTTTTATACCATTTTCACTTCTAGTAGAAGCCTTAACCCTAATAAGGAGAAAATGAAGATTTTCCAATAAGCAAGCCAAATCACCTCGAGATACAAACACAACATGCGGGAAAGTGGTTTCCTTGATACGAGTATCAACATTCGAAGACAAACTAACATAAAGATAAGACAGTGTTAGCAATATTAACTCTAGGGGTTTTTTTAAACCGCTAAGGTGGCAAACAAGCTTACGGTCCGCCTGATGGTGAGCGGTCCCCGTAGCCGAGGACGCTTGTAACACCAGGGGAATTTCTCGCGCGTTGCTCACCCTTCAAAAATCTAATAACATCTTTCTTGAAGGACTCCATAGTCCTTATAGAAAACCTGGGCAGGGAGCTCATTCCACAACCCAAGCGTTCGCGGGAGGTATTCTCTCTGTAACCGCACTATACGCGACCATTTCGGTTCTAAAGTGTTAGAATGAATTCCCTGCCGATGGCGAGCGGTGCGATGGTAGAAAGTAGCCGTGGGCATCATTTTGAACAATTCCTCAGAACACATCCTATTGTACAAGCGGTAAAACACACACAGGAAGGCAAAGTCTCTCCTCAGACTTAAAGGCTTGATACGGCAAGTGAATTTGTGATCGTTGACAATCCTCACAGCCCGTCGTTGAACTGAGTAAAAGGGGCCAAGATAGTATCCGGGTGCAACCGCCCAGAGATGGCAGCAGTACTCTATTTGAGGCCGAACTTGGGCTGACTAAAGCATGGTTTCAGATCAAAAGAAACATAATGTTTATAGTTCTAGATATTTTATGCAAAGGATTTTTTATGGGAATAAATTCAAATTGAATTTACATTTGTAGGTAAGTTAGTTCCCGCGACTTTGTCCGCGTTACCTTTTGGATAAAAAAGTTTTAACTGTTTATAGTTTTACCTACAAATACATCAGAATCATCATACTAATTTTTATCCCCTATTTTTTTAAAACGGTAAAACACGTCAATCTTAGTTTTTAACTTAAACGCCAAATACCAATTTTAATGCATTAAGCTTCAAAATTGACAAATTTTCATTTAAATTTCCAAAATCTTTTTTATGTCCTTAAGGGCTGAATTTTACAAAATTCTTTCTTAGTGCTTGCTGGCCGTTATATCAAGAACCTCTTTGCAAAATTCCAAGTCTTTCAGGGCTGAAATTTGCAAAATTCTTTCTTAGCTCTATGTCAAGCAAGGAACCCGCATGCTAAATTTCAAGTTACTCGACCCAGCAGTTTGGGCTGTGGATATGTCATTGTATAAGTCAGTCAGTCAGATTCTTATTTTATAAATAGAGATGTAACTGATCTGCCTCAGTCCGCTATAATTGTCCCTTTATTTTCAATTTCCAATTCCCATAAAATGACAAATTTGAACTAACCGGAAAGTCTACACCGCAGCGGTTCATCACCTTGATACGTAAATCGATAATACGGTAGTTACTAAGAAAAGGCAATTTAAATCATCTTATAGTAAACGCATTACAGGTTTCGCTTACAGGTGCCGACAGGGGTCAACGCGGCCGTACGGAGAACGAGATTTGTATTGACCCTGAACGCAAATGGAGAAAAGACCAAAATAAACTGATTACCGGCACTGAACTAACTTCTCGTAGTGGGTTAATTCTATGTTATTGCTAGGTTATTGTTTACCAATTGAATATAATTTATAAAGTAAAAGCTGTGCATTAAAACTATTACTAACGCGGTAAAACTATTCTCGTGGGAGCTCACTTTTGGGATAGAGGTATCCAATGTTGATTCAAGTATAGCATTACTGTAATAGAATAAGGATTTTCTGTTTATTATTCTGTACCCTGGTCCTTTACATTTTTTTATTATTTCTAATAAGATAGATTTTAGAAAGTTAGATAGCAGGTCTGCACGTCCCGTATTTTTTAGGGTTTAAAGACTACAATCTTCAAAAGCTTAAAACTTCTAGGTTCGTAAAGTATATATATGTAATTAAAATAGCTAAGGAGCCTAAAGAAATAGCAAAGCTTGGAATTATTTTTCATAACAAGCTTGGAAATGAGGAAGTAGAAAAACTAGAACTGAGCTATATAACTTAAAATATTAGTGAACTGAAGTGACAGAGGGCTGGCCACATAGCTCGTAGAAATAATGAAAAATGGGGGAGGAAGACTCTCTACAATCCTGAACGTAGCTGATATTATGATTGAGTCTTCCAAGGAAAAGCAAGTCATATTTGTGTCTCTCAGAAAGAGTAGCAGATATAACATATATATACATAATATTACGCCTATTTTTTTCGTTAATGTAGGCAAATATCACAATATTCCACTTGTTACGATTCTGGCAACCCTCTTTTGCATGATCTTTTTGCACAAATAAAGAAAAAGTCGTCACATGATCGTAAACTTTATCACAACGTATGAGTGCACTTTGGATAAGTAGCTATATGAAAATTAATTCTACAAAGCTTCCAACCTCGGTCACGCCTTCTAGCAGTTTAAATAGGCGAGTGCAATCCATTGTGCTATCACAAAAAATATGTCACAGACTAAGTAAGTCCCGCCTCGCTTCTGTATCTGGCACATTACTCACTGCTGCTCGACCAGATAAGACCGGAGAGTTTCATTTATCAACGTCGTTCTTTTTAAAGCAAGTTTCGTGAGCTTAGAGTAATCTGGGCTATAAGTGCAGAAGTGAACTAATGACAAGTTTTTGTTAAATTTTTTTTTAATTATCTGATGTGTTACGATTGTAGCTGAGTGAATAATGTAGCGTAACGTAAAAACATATGATGTAACGGTAATAATATGTATTCGCTTAAATTGTACTTCCCTAAGACACCATTTTTATAAAGAAATAGACGAATAGGCAAACCTCTTGTTATATATCTAACATTATTGTTGTCGAAAATTACAAATACTGAATGCCTTAATTGCCATCAAACCCGAAAAGAAAAAGAACCCACAAATTATTTTCAGTCATTTGTAGGAAGTAAACCTTCTATGCCTTCCCTTATGATTTTCTCAATTTTCGTGCTTCACTATATGCAATCAGCTACCATCGGCGACCCCTGATGATGCTTCCATGATGGAGCGATGATCTAGATCATCGCTCCATCATGGAAGTCAGTAACCATTCAAGAACCTATTACTCCCACAACAATCATCTATTCATTAGGCTGTAAGAAATACCTTTTTTACGAGCTATTACGTATAATTTTATTCTAACACTAATGCTCTTATCACGAATTCTATCACGCAGAGAAACTCTAAACACAGGTCGTCTTCCAGTCATTACTATCAACATAAATAGTAAAAGACTTTGGCTTTCATCATGTGTAGTTCACAAACTGCAACATAGTATCTTATATACTAATACATTTAATTTTTCTTATTTATAATTTAAAGTAATATATCATTGTATAATAAACTTTTAGTTTGACTTCTCTGTCATGTCGACTATTGAATACCAGCAAAGCGATTGAAGTATACTATGGACTAAATTAAATTCCGCATTAAGTTGACCGTATAGAATCAAATATAAGAAGTTGAAAAATATAACAGAACATTACATACCAAACATTCCATTCAATTAGTATCATAGAGATCACGAATTACGTTGTTCGCTACATGACACGGTATGATGCTCCAATGGACATGGTGCAGGTTATTGAGACAACGTCGCATACAATGTGTGAGGTCGGAGACCTTAGCGGTGTTTCGGAACATCTAAGAAATTAACCTATTAATCTTCACTTACAATCCGAAGCTGGCAATTTACTTTCTGCTGGAAACTGGCCACCAGTCCAGGTTAGTGTTAGAGCTTGTAAATTAATTAGAGATTGTAAAGATTGAATGAAAGTTTATTGGAAGCGATTATGCGGCTCGAAGGACCAAAAACTATATCGAAAATTAAATTAGGGATTGTTTAATTTACAATAAGATTTTTGTGTTAGAATGCGAAAATAAAATAAAATAAATGTTACATTAACTATACTTGTAAATATATATTCTTACAATAATCTAAAGGCTTATAAAATTTATGAGTAAATTTAAGTAATTATAAATTATAATTATAAATTATTATACCTCAGTTTAAAGTTATCCTTACATCGTAAAGCTAAATCCAAGAAAATGTATCACCTTTACTCAAAAAATATTAATTAGATTGGTAAATCAGAAAAATAACCTAGACGATAATAAAATACAATATGAGTCTTTTTTGTTTTTAAAATTAATTCTTTTATAAAACCGTTTTTAAAAAGACGTATTTCAACTCAAATTGACATCCATTTTGCTTTAAAAATCTATCTATTATTTTTCCCGTAAGCATTTCTTCGGGTGTATTCCAGGTCGTTGTTACATATCGTAACTCTCACTCGAGCTACTGACACACTCACACACTCACACACTCACACACGCACTGATCTCTCGCTAGAAACGCAGACTGATATTCGCAGTGTTTTGCTGATGCATTTCTAATTATGAATTTCTGTATTCGTCTGTATTTTAGGTTACAACCTAACCTTTCTTTTGTCTCACTTTTTTTTTCTTAAAGAGATAAATAAGTTGGAATCCTTTTTAAAATGATTTCATTTCTATTTTTTATTTACGCCTTTTTTATTTTATTTTTAAAAAATATAATACATATTGAAGGAAATATAAATGATGCTGAAGCGAAATGGCCAACAATGTATAAAACTAAATTAAGTTCCAAAAATACTCAAAAATAAAGTTATTTTTAGAGTTCCGTAGTCAACAACGAACCCTTATTGTTTGTCCATGTCCGTCCGTCTGTCTGTCTGTCTACGGCTTAGCTCAGACTTAACCATTAGCACTAGTAAGCTGTAAATTGTCATGGGTATACATATAATTTAGGCCGACTAAGGGGTGAAATAAAATTTTAAAAAAATGTTTCAAGGTACCTCCTCTTCACGTAAAGTGGGGATAAATATTTTTGTGGTGAGGTTTGTAAAAACCATTTTTACCTGAAAGGTAATTAGGAACCCTATTACTAAGGCTTTGCTGTCTGTCCGTCCGTTGAAATTTTCACAGAAGATGTATTTCTGTTGCCGCTATAACAAAAAAAAAAGAAAAAATTATAATTTAAGGGCCACCATGTATGGGATCAATACAACATACGTGATTTTTTTGCTCGTTTTTGTAGATAATGGTACGGAACCCTTCGTGCGCGAGTCGGACTCGAACTTGGCCGATTTTTTTGATCCAGCGATGCGTTTGCGAAATATTAAGCTTCGAAGTGCAAATTTTTGTTACAGCCTAGTGATAGTGACATTCAAAGTTTAGCAACGTCCGGCAGTAATTAAATGGGTGACCGCTGATAGGCACGCTTTTTGTTTTTTTCTGTAAAATACGAAATAAAAACTGTGGTACGGAACCCTCGGTGCATAAGTCTGCCTCGCACTTGGCTAGTTTTTTAAGTTAATTTAAGTTCTTTAATATTTTGCTTAACCGATCAATATGATTTTTCTGACAAAAACTTTCCGTTTTTTGTAATTTGCTGTAACATTTCTAAATAGTTATTTTCTGTAAATAGTAGTTTACTTTAAACTAAAATAAATAATATTTCTCTTGCTTTTTGAGAATGTATATTTATATTTATCACAGTATTGTGTTGTCAATACTCAATCAGTTAATTTGTTTGTCAAAGTGATTTGTTTGACTATCTATAGTATTTGCAATTTCGAAAGTGGGTAGTTTCATATTGGTCTATGATAATAAATTTTTTGTCCTACAACTGACATCAATTTCAATCCCATTCCAATTTCTCGGTAAGCTTAAACTCAAGTCAAACCAAATTGCGATTGGATTTAAATTGGGATTGCACACATTGCACACAATCACAAATCACAAAATATAAAAATAATACTGAAACTAATAAAAGTTAAAGTTAAATTTAATCTTCGTAGCGATAGTTTTGTTTTGTTGATTTAGAATTTTGGCATTTCTTTTCACAGCTCACCGTACCTAATTTCACTCTCGATCCGATGGCTCAAAGAGTACCGATTTTTAAAATTTGCATAACATTTTACTTCCGAAATTGGATCTCGATTGAGCGCTACAATGACGTTTAAGAGTACCAATTTACTAGATTGCTCGATCGCCGTAGGATTTTACGATTGAAACTGATATCAGTTGTAGGCCTCCTGGTTTATCAGCGTTAGTAAGCAAGTAGGATGGAAAGCTATTTTTTTGTTTAGTTATTATGTTATTTTTATTCGATCATATAAACAGAATTAAAATGATGGGAACTGTCATTTATGGTCCTCCCTCTTTTCTATAATATGGGTCTTAATAAATATCATTAAATTTTCTGATCAAATTCATTTCACCTAACTACACAAACCTTAATGTTTTTGCCATTCACATGATTAATATTCTTCAAGTTTTTATGCTAACGTTTTATTTTTTGGGGTCATAAGTTATGCAAGTGACAAATATAACTTAGAAGTTTGTATGGAAATCCGTTATTTTTTAAGCTAAATGCGTCAAAATTAGTATAGTCCATTGAAAACTAAGATAGATATGTTTCACCTTTTTTGGAAAATCATCCCCTAGAGCGAAAAATATATGCCCTATAAAATTTTTAATGAGAATTCTAATACGTATTTTTGTAGGTAAAACGAAAAACTTTTAAAAGCTTTCTTTTTTTTATAGAAATTTAGCTTTTGAAGTCACTGAAATATAGCTACAATAAGTTCACGCCAATCTTAAATCCGCGTCTGACGTTAGTCGTATTTTTTTTTATACCATAAAGGTGGCAAACAAGCTTACGGTCTGTCTGATAGTAGGCGGTCACCGTAGACTATGGTTTTACAAATTCTATAGTAGTACTGTTTTAGTGACTTTTAAGTATCATTAGTGTTAAGTTTGTATGTAGTTTGAAACGTCAAAATCAAAACCAGGTTTGGATAAAGTTTGGCACACCAGTAGACCATGTGCTGTCCGTGTCCAAACATAAAAGATATTTTTAAGGCTTTTAAAATCGATTCCACTGTCCATTGTCGATTTCAGCTCCAAAACTTATAAGGCAGAGGTGCCCAAACGGTTGGTCGACCGCCGTATATTGTTTGAGCAAAAAAATAATTTGTTCAAATAAAATAATATCAATGGCATAATATGGTTTAGAAAGCAGTTAAGGTCGCTGAGAAACAACGGGTGCGGGTGCTCGGGTTTTTAGTGTTAGATATGTTGCATGTTACAGGCTGCATGTTTTTAGCTTTAATTAAAAATATTCCCAAATTAGAAAATTAAGCGGCAGACCACCAATGTCATGCACCAAAATCACGTCAATTATTTTATGTTTTATTGTAAATTACTATTAAACACAAATTTAAACATTTTCACCTAGTGTATTAGTTTTATTTACTAATAAAAAAAGTTTTTTAAGCATCGATCTCAGAGTCAATTTTTGGTACGTAGATCTTCATAGAAAAAAGTAAGGGCACCACTGCTATAAGTTGAATGTAAACGTATATTCGCAAAGGGAGCCCCTCAATCCCGTTAACCGCAGTCGAAACCCGTGGTACGTCACGTTAAAATACTACCCACATCAACTAACCACAGCTTATAATAAACACTCAGCACGAGCTGACATCTAGTAATAAATTGATTAAAGAAATTACCTCATTAACGCTTAATAGGCAAAGCCGAAACAAACCACAAAAATAACAAACGTCCGAAAATTATTTCTTAAAGATATTCCAGAGACCGTTCGTAAGTAATGGCTGCGGTAACCGCTTACCATCAAGCGAACCGTTAAACAAGGAACCCGATTAGTTTGTCCATCCGTATATCAGTAGTTTTATTTAGAAACCACTAAGATATGAACTAGCTAAAACCTATGAGTCAACACTTAAAAACCCATATTAAGTGACATAATAAAGCCGAAGATCTTTTTTTTTGTTTAAACGCACTAATCTTTGGAAGTAATAGTCAGATTTGAAATATATTTATTGCATTTGATAGCACAATTCTAGAGGAAGGTTGTAGGCTATTTAACATCACGCTGCAACTCGCAGTAGCCGTGCAAAAACAAAAAAAAAAGCCAGTTAAAAGTAAAAAAGAACCATAAGTGAAAACAAACACTAGCGCAGGCAAGCGATGCGACGGGGGATGGCAGCAACGTAAAGAAGTGATCAACGTCTGCCAGGGACCTTAACGGGAACAGTCTCGAGTAGGCTAATATGCAAATACCTTCACGGGTCTCGAAACTTGCATACATTTTTCTCTTGAATTCCAGAGTCTGGCCTACTCGAAACCGTTCTCAATAGGGTCCCAGGTCAGCTAGTAATAAATAAAGTAAGAATAAAAAAAAATTGTAACCACATCAACTAGAGTTATTTTTTAATACGGGATTTTAAGTCATTGCGTGATTTCTTACACGGCTAAGTTATTATATTTGAACCCGAATTGTCCATTTGAGGTTCGGTTGTCGACGGTCAAATCATTCCGACAACATTGTCGTAAAAATCTTTTTAAAAAATACAGAACGCATAGATTGAAATCACCAAACATAAAGTGAGATATTCTATGAAGCTAAGCCATGAGTATGTTATTGATATTTTAGTACCCATGAAAAGTTTAGTAACGTCTACTGAACCCAACATAAGCATGACCACACAAGCACTTGACCGGTTCTTTCTATCTGAACCACTAAGCAAGGAACTTGTTTCATGCTTTTTAGAGATCATTGATTCAATAAATATTATTGGGATACGATTTACAAAAAAGAAAACGATTATATAATCTAAGCTTAGATTATTAAAAGGATTTTGCATGTTTCTCGTCAGATTTAAATGATATATAATATATCGACATTCAACTAAGGCTGAGTTGCACCAACTAACTTCGACGTTAACCAGCCGTAAAAAATGAAAGATTGTATGAAAATTTGCATAGTCAACTATTTCTTAACTTTACCAGCCGGTCAAAGTTCAGCAAACTAGCTTTTTAAATAGCTGTCAATAGAAATTTCCATACAATCTACTATTTAACCATATTTTAACCTCCTGTTTTGATTTAATTATTATTACCTATGCCTCATTGTAAAATGTACTCAGCTCTGCTAGGCACAGACCTCACAGACGCAGCGGAAACAATGTGGTAATTTACGATCTTTATTATCTTTTTGTAGGTTTCTATATCATTTCACTGATTACCGAAGCAAATTTGCATTAGCTTTTGAAAACATATTAATTTACGTCATGTTCACTATTTTCTGTAAATTTAACTGGAAAAAAATTATTTTTAAACGATAAAAAACAAAGGAAGGATGTTCTCAATTTCACTGAATTTTATGCATTTGTTTTTAATGCATTTTTAGGCATAACTTTTGACAGAGTAGTCCGGTTTTGAAATAGGTTCTGAAAGTTATGACAAAAATACAGAACGAAAACGTTAATTATATTAAAAAAAATACATTCTTACCTATGAAATAAAGTATTTATAAAGCAGAAGATTGCTATTCTAAACAATCAGTATTTAAATTTCGTAATATTTTAAAACAACCTATATTTCTAATTCATAATTATTAATTATTTTATTCACAACGAGTAATATTATCAAGAGTATCATTTTATTAACACTTTCTCATTAGCCGCATCTAGTTGCATTAATTACCATCCGCAGCCCCAGGCGGCGCCCGCGCCGCTCCGCCGATTTCGTTCATTTTTTTTCTACAGCGTCGCCGATTTCTAAATAATTTAAATACGCGCACGATGCGCTTGTAACGCATATAGCAACACAGTATTCAGAATTAGGCATTAAGCGCAAATCGCGTGATTAACTCATTGCTTTAAATTAACTTGGTAACCTATATTCGTGTAATTGTTTCACTAGCGTAATTTGTGTACAACTTTTTTCAGAATTACAATTTGTGTACAAATTATAATTTCTCTCAAATTTTATTTTGTGAATTACAAAAGTTGAGAAAGTCATACAAATACTTACGTTTCTTATGGTACGGTCAAAGTATCCAATATAAACACAAAAACATGTCACTATCACTGACAGTAATAAGTTGGGTTTAAGCACTCCGCGGCGCCACTCAACGCGGTTCTGCGCACGCGTGCGGATCAAAAGGGAGCGCGCGCGCAACTGTGGACGGAGAAATGGTCCACTGACACTACACTTGTGAAACGAACGACACTTTGTTACTGTTTTATCAATTTTTGCAGCTTCTCGGACGCGTGCTGCGTGCGTGAAGATGTCTTTCCGTCTAACCAACGTACAAAAGAGTTGTATGAAGAAAACTTTCATTATCATATCATATTATTACATAAGAACGTAACGGAGGAAGATATCCTAATGCTAACTGATTTTATAAATCTGAAAGTAAGTTTTTGTTACGCCATTGTACTCTGAATAGAATAGACACCAAATTGTAACTTTAGTTCGGCATAAGTCCAAAAATACGATGATTTGTAGTGGATTTATATGTTAGAAATATTTGTCTAAAACGAAAAAAACGTACCTTAGCTAACGTGAAGAAAATAATATTAGTTAGCTAATATGGACCTCTTTATAGTTTGCCTTTACATGTTAACTCGATCTGTTATGAAATATTTTTGCAGAAAGAAAAGTAAAAAAGTAAAAAAATAAAGTAACGATTGATTACATATTACTATTTCCAGCGGTTTCGTCTGGATTTGCTATGCTCGTTCACAGTTTTCCGTTCATAGTTACATATCTTAGAACTTTTACACATTTAAACATATCAACATAACCACTGTTTACTCGTAAATATAGCTTTTACCCGGCTACGGTAACTCCTCAGTTTTAGAAAAAGAAAACTGATTCACACTTGACGTTTTCAAGTAGTCTATCCCCAGGACTCAAACTATATCTTCATGCCAAATTTCATCTTAATCGGTACATCGGTTTAGCGTGAAGAGGTTACAGACAGACAGACAGACATAGTTACTTTCGTATTTATATTATATGCCCGCCCTAAATTTGGTAATCGGTGTAGGATTTCAGCAGCTCCTCAAGTAAAGAAAAAAACTGACTTACACTTGATGTTTTCAAGTAGCCTATGTCCTTCCCCTGGACCCAAACTATCTCAAGGCCAAATTTTATTTTTATCGGTACAGCGGTTTAAGCGTGAAGAGGTATCAGACAGATAGACAGACAGAGTTACTTTTGCATTCATAATATGTATTTATATTTATATACTTATATGGATAGATTACAGGCCTTGCTTTAGATCAATATTTTCAATTGATGCAAAGTTTTTTTTTTACTTGTCAATTTAAATATTTTTTATCTCAATTAATACTTAAAAGTAAAAAAAACAATATTTTAACATAGACTTTTTTAAATTAACATAGCACGTAATTGTTTGTTAGTAACAAAAAATTTTAAGTTTGCCAAATTAAATAAGATTAAATCCTTTGCACCAAAAAAGTGGGTTGTGGCCTAGGGTTTTCGATTTCACCTTGCATCTCAAGGAGCGGAAGTTCGACATGTTTAGCCTACAATCCGCACTGGGCCGGGTGTAGACTATGGCCCAAATCACCCTCGGTGAGAGTGGGCCGTGCCCTAACAGCGCTGATTGGTAAGGAAATCCTCGACACGGGAACTTAAAAAAACAAACAACTAACAATACGCTCCTACGCAGAACGCAAAGTGAAACTCCTATAAGCACAATTTTCTCTCAACTTTTCCATCTGAGACAACTTTCTTTCCTTTACAATTAATCCATAGCGTTGTAACGACGTTTTCGTTTCCCGTGATTTACGTTTACGTCGTCGGTGCTGTCCTTTGACTCTGATAAGGGTCGTAAAATTGTTTACGATTTGTAAGATGTCAAGTTAAGGTACCTACGTTGCAAAAGATTGATACTTTTTCTTTTTAAAATCTTGTAGCAGGTTACTTTGTTGTTTACTTCATAAAAGAAATATCTGAAACAAGCGTATACAGAAATGGGTTTTTGAAAATATTTGTTGTGCGATAGGGACAACTGCAAACATAATATTGTATGCATGTGTTGTTTATAATTTTTTTATCAACTACAGATCAGTTTAACTCTTGGTAGTAGTCTGACTAATTTAGGCCATTGATTTTCAAAGTGGGGGCCCCTTCTGTTGAACCTAGAATTGGGTATCATGTCAAAAACTAGCTCCGTCATATTGATTCTTTTTATAACAAGTGTATGAATTTTATTTTTAAATAAAACATCTAAAAAAAATATTTCATTATCATTATTGAATTCTACAATTGCGTGGCGAGAGCACTTGTTGTCATTGGCTGCGCCGACAGGGGGTGTGGTCATTTTCATTTTTGGCAGTAGCAGGCGTGATAAAAGAAACTGTGGGTAACGTTATAATAGGCATGGCTCATATATTTCGAATTTTTCAATAATTACAAATCAATATTGAAAAAAAAAATGTAAATAAATTAAATAAAAAATATTATTGTAAATAATAATATTTGTTTTTGCTTAATCCATTTATATTTTTATTTTTGATTTAAATAGCAATCGGCTTATTTTCAAATATTCAATATTATATTGAATTTATTTAGATCCCAGACTGCGTCGAAGTGTAAAAGAGGCTTTAAAATTAATTTATTAACGCAGGAAATTATGAACTGTTTTTATATATACCATAAAATCGTATTTTGGAAGCGATTAATAAAATCGATTAAAAAGCTTTATAATACAACGAGTAAAAGACTTCAACGCGCGCAGTAATCTTATGTTTTCACAATTTTACTTTACAATTTTTGATCGAAAATTACAATATTTACTTTTCATTTACATTTTTTTATTTAAACATACTGCTGCCACTACCGATAACATTTATAACAATATTATTTAGTAAAATATTATTTAGTAAAATATTATTTAGTAAAATATTATTTAGTATACCTATTTAAAATTTTCTGATGATGTTTGATTTTTTTATTTGATCATACATAAACGGCTCAACAGATTTGGATGAAATTTGACACACAGATGGACCATAGTCTGCATTTATATAGTATGTTTTACTATATTATGGAATACTTTTCTCGCAATTGAGAGTTTCCAAATACTGCGGAACGTAACTAGCTAGTAGTTTTTTTCCTCCGAAAATGATAATGGCAAATTTGATTGAAAGGAAACATTCCTTTATTTCTTAAAATAAGTAATACTGCTTTAGTAGATTTTAAAAAAAAATCGCCTGTTCAAGCTAAGAATCGAGCCTGTGAAGTGTAATAAGCAAAACCAGCTTATTTTTTTTTCTAATAATGTGCTTTCTTTAGTATATACTACAAATCGCAATTAATTTAATCAAAATCCTATAACCTTATCAACTTTGTCAATACTACTATTTGCCATCATCAATATTTAAGGTACTGCCCCTCCAACCACGGCCCTTCTTTTTACCCTGTGTGTCTACAATTCCGTTATTGCTGTCGTTCCGGTCTTCCGTCATTTTTAAATTTTCGCGTTCCATTACTAATTTAAAAATAGTTCACCAATGAACGCACCCGAGGAGACCGTTAGTGATTAAAACAAGTATAAAGACAAAGTAAGGGTAGTTTAACAGGACGCCTTCACTCGCAGCCGACGACACCGCGCACCTCCAGTCTACCCGTGACCAAGTCTGGTGTAACCCAGTCGAAACGTCGGGAAAAAGTTATTTCGCCAAATAACGACGCGTTTAATCCCATTTCATTTTTAAATTAGTAATATTTTACTATTTGTATTTTTTTATTCATTACTAGGATATCCGCCAATAATACAAATATTTTGAGAAAATTTCATTTGTAGTTTTGACAAACAGGCTTTGTTATACGGAGCCAGTGCACCTTATGGGTACAAACCTTTAAACCACGTCTGACTAGAATCAAAAAGTAAATGAGATAATAACTGACAAAGAACTTGCAGCATGGCCAAGTAGCAGTCGCTTATCCAAAACGATATACGAAGTTGTGCCTCGTTAGGCGTGATAAGTTATTTATTTGATAACCACCCAGTAGCACATTTATTAGATTATTAGATAAACACCCAGCAGCACATTCATTGGATCACCACCCATTAGCACATTTATAAACTAACCACCCAGTAGCACATTTATTAGATAACCATCAAGTAGCACATTTATTGGACCACCTGGTAGCATGTTTATTAGCTAGCCATCCAGCAGCACATTTAATTCGATAACTACCCTGTAGTACATCTTTCTAAGCTCCTCTGTGGTTTGGAGGACACGTTCAACTGTCGGTCTTGAGGATTATCATACATAACAGCAGTCTTTAAGCCAAGTCAGAAGCCTTACGCTATGAAAACTCTGACAGTCCAGTGGCCATTACCTCGACAGCGTCTGCCAATACACACTGGGCCAACGTGGTTGACTATATCCTAATCCTTATTTCTCCAAAGAGAAGCCTGTGCCTGTGTAGTTGGATAAAACAACGGCTGAGGCAACAATCAACAAGTTATTGCTTAAACAAACAATATTTATGTTACCTACGCTTTGTTATTGATATTATATCCAGGCTAAATTTACTTAATTTTAACTTAAGCATTAATGATTATTACATAACAACAACTGATGAACTTATACATAATTATACAAAAGTAACTTTAACTTATCCTTTCACCGATCATTGATGATGTTTCGCAGCCGTCAAAAACACGTCACTCATCAATTACTTTCAAAACTCAATTTATTACTCGTCATCACTATTTACAGTTGCATCGAGGTCCAAAGAAGTGAAAGTGATAAGACCAGTGATTAGCCGGTGGTGCATCTCGCAGGTTCTCTGTGAACCAACTCAGTTAGACGGGAAAGCTGCTACCGGTGTGCAACTGTCAAATTTAGTTGTCACTTTGACACCCTATTACACTGTACTGTAACATTGACCAGGGATAATGGCTTTTTTATACCTCTAAAGTTACAACGTAGCTAGATGCTTGCAATACCAGGGACATTACTTACACTTTGGCGACCCTTAAAATCTAATCTCTCTTTTCTGGAACAACCGTATTCTGTAGTCCCTAGAAAAAACCTTAGCATCCTTAGCTCATTCCGTAACCTAAGCGTTTTTGGGAGAAATTTCCTCTAAAACCGGACTATGCGAGACTATTTAGGTTTTTAGGTGTGAGAATGAATTCTCTGCCGATTGCCCAAGTTGCAGCGGTAGGAAAAAGCTGTAGGCATCATCTGGAACAATTCCTCAGAATATTACTCATTTTTCATATTTAGACATAAACATTTTTTAATTTGATATCACAACACAAGATACTATATGTATATAGCAAAGCAAATATATCTATATAAATTGGCGGCTACACACTTAGGAACTACATAAATAGCCATCTACAATATAGGTGTAGCAGTTACTACTTTGTAGTGCGTTGTGATGTTATGAAAGTGTATAGCATCTATCTCTCAGCAGCTGACGGCGATGCTACCACAGCGCTGATTTTTAGCGAGACACAAATTCTGGGAGGTGAAAGACATGGTCTTATCTTAATTTTAGGATTATTAGTGTGTGGTTTCAAAAAAGGTCATCAATTTCATTAAAATAATAAGTGCTTATTGGCTAAAATTAGAATAAAGTAATTTATTTCTGTAGACCCGATCAGGTCTGATAATTGTTTTTGTATACATAGTAAATGTTTTTTAAAAATGGTATAATGGTGTCTTAACCAAACCTAAATGATGAATGACCTCACTCATAACATAAATGCTTTAGTGCCTTGTGCCATATCAAGAATTTACCCTGTATTGAAGTCGGTTCAAGCCAAAAAAGCACTTCAGCTTCAAATCGCTATTCGTGTTATAGTAGTAAGTTCAAACTTAATACTTAGCACAATTTGTTTCTTGTAGTCGTTTCTATGGATCCAATATTTGTGCAACACGCTACCATTACCATTAGCTTTTAATAAGCTTAAATCAAATAATTTTATTATATAATAATAATTAACTAAGCTGAGCACATTACGTTTCGGTGTAAATGGCGCCTAGATTTGTCGGGAGGTGATAAAAAAGGCAATCGGCCAGCAGCGCAGCGTTACCCTTGTCACAATAAATCTGCTCGTGGCTAACTGGAAGCAATTCGTTCGCTATCTCCTCTCATTATGGAGCTGTGATGAGGACAAACACTGCCACGACCACTGTTCACGAGAGAAGAAGTGAAATCGATAACAAGCATCTCTGCTGATTAATGAAGATCTTACTTTTAATTTGTTAGTAGTTTCATTTCTCGTGATTACTTGGAAATAAAAACTGAAAATATAATTGTTTAGGTAATTTATTTAATATGACTCACTAAACAATATAATCTTTCGCTATTATCGGGATTTAAATTAGGTCCTCGCATGACATTTGCCTTTTTTACTTGTTGTGCAATCCATATAATATTAAAAATGCGAAATTAACTCTGTCAGTCTGTCTTTTACATCTTCACGCTTAAACTGCTGTACCGATTAAAATGAAATTTGGCATGGAGATTCCGAGAAACGACATAGACTACTTGAAAACGTCAAGTGTGAGTTACCGTTGAAACCTACAGCGATAATCGAATTTAGGGCAGGTGGAACCGCGGGCAAATTTGGCATGGAGATATTTTGAGTCTGTAAGAAGGACAAAGGCTACTTGAAAACGTCAAGCGTGAATCGGTTTTTTTCTATAATTGAGAAGTTGCCGTTGAAATCCTACAACGATAACCGAACTTAGCATCGCTACGGAGCAAAAAATTAAGCATATTTTTCGCATTGACATATTTGTGGGGACGGAGAAAAAAAATTTTTGGACATTACACACAAGGCCGTCTGGCCCCAAAGTAAGTAAAGCTTGTGTTACGGATACCACAAATATAAATACTTAAACACTACTTTTTTTTTGTAAACATATGATACATATATATACCCAGGCTCAAGACGAACACAAATAAATGCTTATCACATAAATGTTTGTAAAGTGCGGAAATCGAACCCACACCCTCTGCCCAGCAGCTGGCTACACTATCAACTAGGGTGCGAGGGAGAAGGACATAGCCTTATGAAAAAAATCCCGCAGAAATATCTATAATCAAATATAATGTGAACTAACTATAGCTAAGCGACAACTTCCATAAACTATAGCTAAGCGACAACTTCCATACTGTCATCAAAAACTACCGTAGAATCAAAACCTAGTTCTTTATTAATAAAACATTAGTAAAAAATATGACAAGTTACAACCGCTGGCAGCAGTGGTAGCCCGGTCGCAGTATTATGATACTAAATGTAAACTTTGATTTGCCGCATCTTCATAAAGAACGCATTACTAATATTAAATTGACGTCGGTAATCAATAAAATCTTTATTCGAAGGTGAAATTTTACTCAATGTTAAATATGATTTTAAGTTGTGTTATATCCCGAGGAGAAATTTTTGCCACGTTTTCGATGAAGATTAAATTGTTTATTAGCGTTCGGGAACAACGCAACATCTTTTCATCCAAAATACCTCAATACCTAAAGACGAAAGTCTATAATCAATTGATGTTGCCAGTGATGACTTATAGTACAGAAACGTGGTCTCTAACTGTTGGCCTCTTAAATAAGCTCAGCCCCCTATGCAACTTAAAAACAAAAATAATAATTGACATGTATTTCATTTTGTTTTTAGTAGCTTATTTTATTATTATTAACTTATTTATATTACTAAATGTAGCAATACATATTGTATACTTGTAAGCTGATTATCAAAGTATTGTATTATTACTTTTATTATTATTGACGATTTAAAAGTGTTCTCAGAAACCTAGTTGAATAAATATTGTTTGTTTTGATTTTAATATGATTTGATGTTCCTTGGGAAAAGTTATTCAGTATAAGAAGCAAAATTAGCTCCTGATTTATTATTTGACTCTATTGTTAAAGTAAGTATAATAAAGAATAGATAATAAAAATGGTAAAATTAAGTTTTGAAGTTATTGCCACACATGTAACTAATAATTTTTTTATTAAATGATCTACTATCAATGCATATTTACAAACGGTGAAGAAATAAAAAAGAAATAACAAGTTTGTTTATGAAATACTCTGTGCAAAGATCCTCTAAGACAGGCGTGACAGAACTAACGGGTGTTTTTTTATTCTTATTTAACTATTAACCAGTTTTGTGTGATTTTTTTATTTATAGCTTCTTTAGAATAGCTAAAAAGCTTGTGGAGTTTGATTAGTGCCTACATTCATACGATTTAGGCTAAATAGATCCTACATTTAACTTACCCGTCTTCTATATATATATATACCTATACCTCTTCCTTCCTTTGGCCCTATGCCTAAAAGTCCTGACCCAATTGTATTGCGGTTAATTAGCACCGCCGCCGCAAACCGCTCGTTGGTACGAGTGCTATCACTGTTCTGCGGTTAGCGACTGCTCGGTATGGCTTTGTACTTCAACAAAGCTTGCTGTCTATTTTACCAGAAGGAGGGTTATGTTTTCGAGTGTATGTAAGTATGTATGTATGTATATTTCTTTGACACGCTCTGTAGCCTAAACGACTTGATGGATTTTAGCTTGAGAGGTGTCGTAAGACTCGTCTCAATTGTACATAGAATTCTTGAAAAATCAAAATGCCGGATTTTTTGCGCTTTAATGTTTTTTTTTTTTATAACACTAAGGTGGCAAACCAGCCTACGGTCCGCCTGATGGTAAGCGGTCACCGTAGCTTATGGACGCTTGCTACACCAAGGGCATCACTCGCGCGTTGCCGACCCTTCAGAAATCTAATAACTTCTTTTTTGAAGAACCCCATACTGTAGTCCTTAGAGAAAACCTTGGCAGGGAGCTCATTCCACAACCTAAGCGTTCGCGGGAGGAAGTTTCTCTGAAACCGCACTGTATTCGACCATTTCGGTTCTAAAGTGTGAGAATGAATTCCGTGCCGATGGCGAGCGGTGCGATGGTAGAAAGAAGCCGTGGGCATCATTTCGAACAATTCCTCAGAACACAACCCATTGTACAATCGGTAGAACACACACAGGGAGGCAAAGTCTCTCCTCAGACTTAGGGGCTCGATACCGCAAGTGAGTTTGGGATCGTCGACAATTCTCACAGCCCGTCGTTGAACCGAGTCAAAAGGGCCAAGCTGGTATCCGGGTGCACCCGCCCAGAGATGGCAGCAGTACTCCATATGAGCCCGGACTTGCGACTTGTAAAGCAGCAACCTTTGCCCCGACGTGAAGTACTGCTTCGCTCTGTTGAGAACACCAAGTTTTTTGGACGCCAGTGGAATTGTGGGACTACAGTGAATAGGGTTTTCTTAGCGGTGAACGCGCAGACTTGTGTCTTTGAAGGGTTGAATCGGACCAAGTTTTCCCGTCCCCAGTCAGAGACCTTGAACAGACCGATCTCGATTTAAGACACAAGTTCTTCACGTTTTTCCTCCACAACAGAACGAGGGATGCTTGCACGGCCCGTGTAAAAAGCGTCCCCAGTACTGTCATCTGCATAGCAATGTATGTTGTTGATCTCCAAAATATCATTGATGTACAGTAGAAACAGCGTATGAGACAGCACAGAGCCTTGCGGGTCACCAGCATTAATGTCCATGCTATCAGAGCAACTACCGTCAACTACGGCTCGTATGTGTCTGCCGGACAAAAAGCTAGCCACCCATTTGCACAAACCCTCGGGCACTCCGTAAGATGGCAACTTCGATAGAAGACCCCGGTGCCAGACCCGATCGATCGCCTTCGCTATGTCAAGGCTACATGCCAATGCCTCCCCCTGACTCTCAATGGCTAGTGCCCATCGGTGTGTGAGATACACTAGAAGGTCACCAGTGGAGCGACCGTGGCGAAAGCCATATTGACGGTCGCTGATCAGGTCATGTTTTTCTAGGTATCTCAAAAGCTATGTGTTGATCACACGCTCCATCACCTTGGAGAGGAGAGAGGTAATAGCGATAGGCCTGTAATTCGATGGATCTGATCTATCGCCCTTTTTGGGCACCGGGTGCACATTCGCAGTCTTCCATGAAGACGGAAAGCGCGAAGAGGCGCGTGAGTACAGGACATAACTCAGGAGCACACTGCTTAAGCACCACTGCTGGTATACCGTCTGGCCCACTCGACTTATGAACGTCTAGGGAAAACAACGCCCGCCGGACCTCTCGCTGTGTTATAGAGATTTCCGGCATGGTCTTACCGACCACGGTAAAGTAGGTGGTACAGCGCTTCGTCGTTCATATTCGAGTTGGAGGCAAAGAGACTGCCCAATAGATCGGCTTTCTCTTTTGCATTATGGGCCAAGTCACCATCGGTCTTTCGCAGTGGTGGTAACGACGACTGGCAGAAGTTCCCCTCGGCAGCTTTAGCAAGCGACCAGAAAGCACGACTCCCAGAAGGATAGCTCGCAAGTCGCCCACCTATTTTGCCGATAAATTGGAATTTTGCTCTAGGAGTTGCTTTCTTACTGAACCTCGAGGCAGCATTTAATTTGCGTTTTAACTCAGAAATATTCGGATCCTTAATATTACGAGCCGTGGTCCAAGCCTCATACGCAGTTTGCTTAAGAATTTTAGCTTCTCTGCAAGACCTATTAAACCACGGTCGTCTGGGTATCTGCGTCTCCGTTAGAAAGAGGATGGTCGGCTGCACAGTCTCGAGGTGATGGTGGACTGCGTTAAGATTTGCGTGAATACCCCTGATATTGCAAAATTCCACATTGTATGGATGGAGTAGCCGCTGTAAAAACTCTTTTTCTTTTTCTATTTCTGGCCATTGTATATAAAGTTACTTAGACTAGGGATGAGGATTCTCTGCACAGACAGCTTAGAAGACAAAAAGGTGCGGTACTAAGACTGCCGAAGCTCAACACAGATGATACGGTTATAGGCACGGCGGGCGGAAGGTCCCCTGATCCCCTTCTGTTGTAGTAGCCGGGTCCACTCCGGTCTCCTTCTCCGGCACGACTACCGCTTCAGAGACTTGACACAGGCTGGCGGATCAGCCTCCCAGGGCGGAGATTAAGTGATCCCTGGGTTCGGGAACCCGTTCAACCTGCGGGCGGCCAGCGGTCAGCCGTTTTATCAGGTCTCCCTGACCGCCGAACCAGCACCCCGCGTCTACGCCGAGCAATCATAGCGATGGCCACCGCCGGTTCGCCGGTTCGCCGCTGTCCGCGCAGCGAATCCTCAAAGAGAGCTCTGGCAACCTTACTCACTGCCAGGAACACAGCACTACTCAATGTTAGTGTTATTGTGGCCGTGGTTTTCTGTAAGGTGGAGGTACTTCCCCAGTTCGGGCCGCTCATTCGAGCAAGTACTCGCTATGCCACGCTTTATTTGTTGGGGCAGCTTATTCGAGCGAGTACAGTGCCCTACCTCTCTAAAAAAATTTAGACCAAGACTAAGAGTTGGGGATCATAATAAAGGGCTTTAAACGGCGAGTACGAGAACATATAACAGTTATATTAAATTAGTCAAGCCCGAGTAAATAAAAATTCGAAAAAAAATAACACTAAAAAGCTTTAAATAAAAATAAATAAATAAAAAAACCCGACTGCAAAAAAATTAAGAACTAAACGAAATTAAAACATACCAAATATTTAAATAAAGACAAACGGATCTCATTTTAAAGTAACTATTATACTGTGAGTACTATTTTAACTTGCATTGAAATGAGCCCTGCCTGCTTATGGTTGAATATTTGGTATGTTTTTATTTCTGATTAGTTCTTAATTGTTTTTACAGTCGGGTTTTTTTATTCAATCATTTATTTTCATTTATATTAACTTTTCGCACAATATCTGTATCTACATCCTAGTAACCGACATCATTACAACTTAAGACAAACCTAAAGAGATAAATTTAAGGAAAACAATGTATTAACCTTACCACCTTAGTTTATTTTAGATAATTTAAATTATTTTCATAATAAAATTGATTGTTCGAAAAAAATAGGGATATTCAAAATCGTAATTTGACGAAATAGACTTAAACCAGTTTTGATCACAAGACTTAAGCAAATAGATAAATCATTTAATTTAAGGACAAAATTTTTGTTCCTACAATAAAATACCTGCAGAAGTTTGTAAATTACATTTTAAAAAACTTGAACATTTTGTGAAACAGAATTTGTAATTCAAAAAAAAGGAGGAAAATCAGAAAACCATTTCCGCTATCAATAAAGATATTTTTTCTTTCCGCTCTTATTAATGATTTTCTTTCACTATGGGCATAACCAACTTTTGTGTAACTTCTTCGTTATTACTTTCAATATTTCGTGATAAAACTCTGAAAGCTTTTACCAAATAATATGTAGAAAGTATCGCGTCTGTATCTAGTCAAAGTATCATTACTAAAGTTGCTAATGCAAAAACTTTTTGCATTAGACTTCCTAACAATTTTTGGGAGATGAATGTTTTTCTTGTTAAAATAAATCTAGGACACAATTTATCCAATAGATTAGCTTTTATTTTTACAGTTCATAATCATACTAGCTTTTCATACACCAGAGGTATCACTCGCGCGTTGCCGACCCTTCAACATCTAATAACTTCTTTCTTGAAGAACCCCATACTGTAGTTCTTAGAGAAAACCTTGGCAGGAAGCTCATTCGACAACGTAAGAATTCCCGGGAGAAAGTTTTTCTGAAACTGTACTGCACGTGTCCATTTATGTCCTTTTTTTGTGGCAAACAAGCACACGGTCCGCCTGATGGTAAGCGGTCACCATGGCCTATGGACGCTTGCAACATCAGAAGAATCACTCGCGCGTTGCCGACCCTTCAAAAATCCAATAACTTCTTTCTTGAAGTACTGCAGTTCTAAGAGAAAACCTTAAATAAATAAATAAATATAAATTTTCTGCCGATGGCGAGCGGTGGCGATGGTAGGAAATAACCGTGAGCATCATATCAAGCAAATCTTCAGAACACATCTCATTATACAAGCGATATCGCCGGGGACTAGACTGCTTCTACTACTCGATCAACGAATTGATTTCTTTGGCTGACTGGGAGTAGGAGCTAACAGTTGAAAACAATCCCGATTCCAGTTATGTTAATCCTACACTAACTCGCATATAAGACAATTGTTTAAGATACTAATCCCGATGCCAGTTGTGTTAATTCTACACTATCTCGCATATAAGCCAATTATCTTAGATACTAATCCCGATTCCAGTTGTGTTAATCCCACACTATCTGGCATATAAGCCAATTATTTTAGATACTAATCCCGATTCCAGTTGTGTTAATCCCACACTATCTCTCATATAAGCCAATTATTTTAGATTCTCCAGTTGTGTTAATCCTACACTATCTCTCATATAAGCCAATTATTTTAGATACTAAACCCGATTCCAGTTGTGTTAATCCTACACTATCTCTCATATAAGCCAATTATTTTAGATACTAATCCCGATTCCAGTTGTATTAATCCAACACTGTCTCGTATATAAGCCAATTATTTTAGATACTAATCCCGATTCCAGTTGTGTTAATCCCACACTATCTCGCATATAAGCCAATTATCTTAGATACTAATCCCGATTCCAGTTGTGTTAATCCCACACTATCTGGCATATAAGCCAATTATTTTAGATACAAATCCCGATTACAGTTGTGTTAATCCTACACTATCTCTCATATAAGCCAATTATTTTAGATACTCCAGTTGTGTTAATCCTACACTATCTCTCATATAAGCCAATTATTTTAGATACTAATCCCGATTCTAGTTGTGTTAATCCCTCACTATCTCGCATATAAGCCAATTATTTTAGATACTAACCCCGATTCCAGTTGCGTTAATCCCACACTATCTCGCATATAAGCCAATTATTTTAGATACCAACATTGCAATTACATTTGGTCATGTGTAATCTTAATAATAATATTCGATTTTGTAGCAAATATAAGAGTATGTTACGAGCAGTATAATTGATGCTAAATTTACAGCAGAATTTCAATTTATTATCGAGAGTAACCACAGCTCCTCAGGCAAAATTCCGATTAAGTATCACTGCATTGTTAAACATGTCTACCAAATAATTTCACCTCTTAATTAAATAGCTTCTCCAACTACGAATGCCAACTATGAGACTATCAGTAAGCCAAGACCGCATATTGGCCTGAATGTTAGCGATTCCCTAAATACCTTAAAAGTTTCTCTACGTGTTTATCTTTATCTAAGTTACGAGCGACAAGCGACATTAGTTAGTTACTTTAAAATATGTATTTTTTTTTATTAATTGTGTGCGAGTCAAATTTATAAGTTTGTGAAACGCAGTTCCCTCTGCCAATCATCAATTGGACATTAACAACATACATTGCTATGCAGATGACAGTACTAGAGACGCTTATTACACGGATCGTGCAAGCATCCCTCGTTCCGTTTCTGAGAAAAAGCGTGGAGAACTTGTGTCTCAAATCGAGACAACTTTGTCGAAGTTCTCTGACTGGGGACAGAAAAACTTGATCCGAATTAAACCCCACAAAAACACAAGTGTGCGCGTTCACCTCTAAGAAAACATTATCACTGTGGTCCTACAGGTCCAGAATACTCCCCTCTCCATCTCCAAGAGCATTGGGATCCTTAGTGTTCCAGAATCATTTGCAGGACAAGGTGAAAAAACTTGGTGTACTCAACAGAGCGAAACAGTGCATCACGTCGGGGCAAAGGTTGCTGCTTTACGAGTCGCAAGTTCGTTCCAATATGGAGTACTGCTGCCATCTCTGGGTGGGTGCACCCAAATACCAACTTGGCCCTTTTGAATCTTTTCAACGACGGGCTGTAAGAATGTTTGTTTTCTACCCTTTGTACAATGGGATATGTTCTGAGGAATTGGTTTAAACGGCTACTTTTACTTTTTACCATCGCACCGCTCACCATCGGCAGGGAATTCATTCTCACGCTTTAGAACCGAAATAGTCGCATACAGTGCGGTTTCGGAATAACTTCCTCCTGCGTACGCTTATCCGCTCTTGAACTTACCCGCTCATATTTAAGTAGTAGAATGCAGAAGGTAAAATCAATAAAGTAAAATCCACTGTAAAATTAAGAGTTCCTCAAGGTTCTATTTCAGGTCCTTTTCTATTTATAATTGACATAAATGACTTGCCATTCTTTGTGGAGAAGCTGTGCAAGATTGTACTATTTGCAGATGATAAATCTCTTTTATTTAAAGTTGAGAGAAATAAAACTAATTTTGACGACATAAGTATCTAGTGCACTTTCTCAGGTTCTTCAGTGGTTTATGGTAAATAACTTATTTCTTATTGCGAAAAAACATTAAGTGTCAGAAATAAAGTACAAAATTATGCTTAAACGGAGAAGAAATAGAACCCAACAGTGTTTCTAGGTATAACATTAGACAATAGGCTGCGGTGGAACCCTCACATCTCAGTTCTTGCAGGGAAACTTAGTTCAGCTGCTTATGCAGTTAGAAAAGTTAGGCAGCTTACAGATGTTAACACTGCTCGCTTGCTCTACTTTAGCTATTTCCATTCCGTAGTGTCTTATGGTATTTTGCTTTGGGGTAAATCAGCTGATATTGATACAGTCTTTATTTTGCAAAAGAAAGCAGTACGGTCAATCTATACATTAGGACCTCGAATTTCTCTTAGGAAACTATTTAGGGAAAATTATATTTTAACTGTTCCTTGCCAATATTTTCGGTTGTATAAGTATGTACGCAAAAGTTGTCACTTATTTGCTAAAAATAGAGACCTACACAATGTTAATACAAGGAATAAGGATAAATTTTTAGTTCCAAAATGTCGTCTTCAGAAGGTACATAGGTCTTTCGCAATACAAAGTATATTTTTTTACAATAAAATTCCAGAACACATGGTTAATTTACTTAATTAAATATCTCAAAGAAAGTTTAAAAAAAAAAGCTATTACAAAGTTGATGAATATATAAATGATAAAAGGAAACAATAAGAACTTAATTGTTTAGTATTTCTATTGAGGCATTTGTAATATTTTTAAAATTAAAACATTGTATGTTATGTTCTTACCTAGGGTAAGTCTATATTGTATTTTAATATGAAGTTGAAAAAATATAAAAGATTAACTGCTGAGTTTCTTGCCGTTTCGTCTCGGTAGTAAATCATTCCGAACCGGTAGTAATTTTTTTAATTAATAATTAAACTGACAATTCAAAAGTGCTGTTTAAAAGTCTATTTGAATAAAAAAGATTGAGTTTGTGGAATAAGCTCCCTGGCAAGGCATTTTCTAAGGACAACAGCATAGGTTTCTTCAAAAAGAAGTTATTCCATTTTTGGAGGGTCGGCAGCGCGCGAGTGGTACTCTGTTGTTGAAAGCATCCATAGGCTATAGTGACTGCTTACCATCAGACGGACCGTTAGCTTGTTTTCCACCTTAGTGGTATAAAAGAAGAACCTCAATTGGGCCAGTCATTCAGAAGCTACATGCAACAAACAAACGCACGTACAATTATATAAATTCTATTCCACTATTGTGCCAAAGAAGCATACGGCCTGCCTGGCGTGCAGTTGTCGCTGTACCTACTTATAGCCTGTTAAAAAGGGGGTTAGATACTAGCACGTATTACGCACTTGCCTACGTGCTAACGACCGACATTTTAAAAAATCGGTCAAGTGCGAGTCGGACTCCATTTTTCATTCCATCTATAAAAACGGAAAAAAATCACGTTTGTTGTATGGGAGCCTCTCTTAAATATTTGTTTAATTCTATAAATATTAATAAATACTTTCATAGCAAAGATGTAGTCAAAAGATTAAGCTCGAGCCAGGACTTGAACCTGCGACCCTTACCTTTACTATGTATTTATATTTATATTGTATTTCCTACTTTTAAAAAGATTTTGTGTGTTTATAAGATTGATGTACTAGGACTTTACAAACTTTGTATGTTTTATTTTATGAAAATATAACTAATATCTTGTGAATATTTCAAGCGTCTACCTGTTGCCGTTATCAAATTCGAGTAACAAAATTATGTTTGTTGTATGGGAGCCCCCTTAAATATTTATTTTATTCTGTTTTTTAGTATTTTCTTTATAGCGACAACAGTAATACATCTGTGAAAATTTCAACTGACTAACTATCACGGTTACGGACCGACAGCGGAGTCTTAGTAATAGGGTCCCGTTTTTTATTCTTTAGGTTAAAACGAATCACTTCTTGAAGAGCCCTATTCGTACGGTACTTATTTAAAGTATTGTGTATCAAGGGTGGTAAGGAGAAAATTACTAACGAAAGGCTATTTAAAATAAGGCTCAAATGACTCAAGTTTGTAATCAACGTATCGCCCGTGTTACTCACAATGTTTTCATCACATTTGCAACTAAATAAATAAAAATTAGAGGTGAATAAACTCACCAAAACACAATTCTAATGGCGGGAATAGATATAAAGGAAACAACGCCACCGCAAAATTCTCTAGATGTTAAAATAATAATTGCTTGGCGAGTAGTTTATATTTTGCAGCTTTTCAACTCTTTTGCATACTTGATAGAAAAGACGCGTTATTACCGCCCGTGAGGTCTATAAACGAAAAGGCTAGTGGGATTGATTATGGTCTTAACACAGGCAAGTAAGTGTCATGAAAAATTGCATTTGTGCATATCAGTTATAGTGCGTACAGTCGTTCAGGGGGCCGTTCAAAAACCGACTGAGTCGAGTAGAGTTATGACTCGAACCGTTCATAAACTAACTGAGTTCCAACCCTAATCCGTTCAAAAACGCGTAGAGTTGTTACCCTAGGGTTGGCTCAAGTGAACAGTACTCGACGCGGGTTCGTCGGAGTAGGTGGCCATATTTGATTAAAATGGTCAAAGCAATGTTTCCGTATTAAGAAAATTAGTAAATTATTTTGTTGTTTGTTTTTGTATTTAAGTATTTTTCTATGACTTTTGTATTTGGAGTTTTTTTAGTAATAAAAGATTTTTAGGTATTTCCACACCACTACTAGGGTTCAGTTTTTTCTTAGAATCTTTAGTGCATAACCCTAAATGCCTTAAAATAGTTTTAAAATATTGATTTTAGCCGTAAATTTTAGCTGTTTAGAAATACTCCTATTTTCATTTTATTTTTTGTCAACATAAAATCTAACAATAAAATAAACCGCGATTCAAGTGTTTAGAATGCAAACACAACGTTACAACTACAAAAAGGTAAACATTGTTAACATACTGATAAATAAATAGTATTATAATATACTTAATAATAATGATAAGTTTTATTAAAATATATGTATAATCAAAACAAAAGAATTCACCAAGTTCCCACCTAGTTTATGAAAACTTAATTCAAAACAGCAAGAAGGAAACTATTAGTTTGTTCTCACTCAAAGTCAAAAAAATAGCCTAAAACTTTATTTGAAATAAAGTTTTAGGCTAATAATAAACTTTATTTGAAATAAAGTTTTAGGCTATTTTTTTGACTTTGAGTGAGAACAAACTAATAATTTCCTTCTTGCTTTTTTGAATTAAGTTTTCATAAACTAGGTTGGAACTTGGTGAATTCTTTTGTTTTGATTTTACATACTAGTGTTCCGTAGGCCTTAGAAAGGTATTTCAAATAAAAAAACTGCCCCTACAAGGGCGAAATTCCTAAAAGTGGAAACATTGATTAAAACCTGACAGATGTAACTCGGTTAGCCGTTCAAAAACTATAGGGTAGAGTTAGGAACCCGATGACGTCATTTTTTACTCAAGTTACTCGTTTTTGAACGCAACCCAGAAAGTTCTAGAAGTTGTAATCATGATCAAGATAGCGGTTCACTTACGCTGGTGTATATCAGTCACAATCTCATCCAAAAACAGCTTATCTTGGACTATTTAGTATTATTATATTCGATAAATTGCTTCTGAACGCCCTCGTGTGCAAGAAGAAAGAAAAGAAAAGAAGAAAAATATTTGTGCTGTAAAAGTAATTTTGGTAACAAGTAAATACTTAAGTAGGTGCTTAGTTTTCACTACTAACTATGTAAGTAGGGATCTAAGTAGATACATACATTAGCACAAAGAACCCAGTCGAAGTGAGCAAGTAACGTCGGGCATTAATCGTCTTATCTCGCTAACGAGTCGGTACCCACAATCTGTCCGGACTACATAATAGTGTACACTACCACTGGTTTCGGTAATAACTCACATTCGGTTATTTCTGTGGTCACAACGAGATAAAACTCAAAACTAATGTATGATAACCATTGACGTAGCCGGCATTGTTTTATGGAAGGAACCTTGGGGTCCTTCTCATCATATACAGTAGAGTCTCACTAATCTGGCACTTCAATAGACCGGCACGTTCAATCATCCGGCCCCCTTTACAAAAGGAAAGCCTTTTAGAAATATTGGAGCCACAGCCATTTTTTTAAAACCAATATGTTACTTGTGTGATATGTCACTGTTATAGAAAACCATGAATATAAATATGTTAACATATTACCTTTATAAAATGCTTCATTTTAATCATTATGAGTGCCGGATTAGTGAGATTCTACTGTACTTACTATTAAATTTTAATTAGGTAGATTGGTCTTCATTTTATTTTAGCTTGACTCCTAAGGATCATAGCGTGATTTTAAATAGACAATAACCTTCCTCGAGAATTGAGCTATTAAATGCACATCAAATTTTTCAAATCCAACTGGTAGTTCCAAAGATTAGAGCGTCCTAACAAAAAAAAAGTAAAAGATATAGTTTTATATCTATACTAATATAAACACAATTATAGAAAACTTGCAGTCAAATGATTAACCTTGACGCAGGACTTGAACCTGCGACCCTTACATTCCATATCAGTGCTCTGCCACTGAGCTACCGAGGCACAAGTCTGACTGATGAAAATCCTAGCTACATTCTTGCTCTGAAAATACTTATTTCTATGAAGATTTTGTGTGTATATAAGATTGATGTACTAGGACTTTATAAATCACTAGTCGTTACGAGCGTATATTAATACCACTAATGAGACGTGGATGCTACTAGCATACATACGTTACATCTCTGACCACCCTTTCTGGGAACGGTGTCCTGATGGTTTTTTTTTTTAATTTAATTTAATTTTCTGTGTGCCTGTAAAAAGTACGGCATTTTACTCAATATCTCAGTTTTCCGAGTAGACTTGAAAAATATTTGATTTGCCCCTTCTTCCTAAATCCATAAACTTAAAAATTAAGTGCTACGCTTCGAATTGGGGTGAAACTGCCTTCCATACATAAAATAATCGTCCCCTTTCAGGCACTAAATGAGCACACTTTTGCGATATATGCTGTATTAATTTCGCTACGACTTGCAGTTACCGAAATGTTGAAACTCAAAGTCGGTTACGCACTTCCTCGTGTATGTGTGTGTGTAACCATTTTTAACTAAATTTAAGAACGGCTTGGATCTTAAAATTGTAGGTATATACGTAGCATTCTTACAAACTTTAAATAGCTTAATTATGAAAGCGTTTTCTTGACAAATATATGCATTGAATGCGCTCTGTGCTCCCTATGCGCACATTCAATCGTTCGGATGGCTAAAAAATAATCCGCTATTGTGTCACTTGTGGTCTGAATTCAACGCATTGGCTACTCATGCTCGACAGGCAGAGCAGTGGATACGCTGTCAAAATAGTGAACGGTCAAATTGTTTGTTTACTTTTGGTGAACAGAACTTTTTCAATGCCTGTGCGATGCGACAACTCCCAATGCCGTCAACAAAACGCAGCTTCCGATTTCAAAAATCAACGGGTCTGGGCTGCTTACATTCAGCGATTTTCCTCTACCCTAGATAAGTCCTCAGTACTACTAGTTGGTGGTTGTCTCACTCACTGCTTTCTCTGCATCGGAGTATTAACTCTTCAACCTTTCTTTCCCACCATTTATCAGCTCTACAAGCTATCTGGCCTACCTATTGCCACTTCAGTAATTTCTCGTTTCAGCCTCGCCTACTTTAACGCATTTATTTCTAGTCTACTCAAAGGCTCTTAGGGATTCCTTTAAACAATTCAATTGCAAAAACCAATCGTAGGGGTGTAAGCGTTAACGACGCTAGAACAAAGCGCACCGAAGCCTCCGTTTTAATTACTACTAAACGCGTACATTATGTAATTTTTTTACTGCAGTTAGTGATGAGCTTTCGACTAGGGAGTCGACTTTTATTTAATAATGTTACTTTAGTAATACTGTTGTGCCAAGTTTCGAATTAAAGTCGATTCGTAATAAACTCACGAAGCTAAACAGCAATTGCACCCGATAGGCGCAAATGGTACAAGGGCTCAGACTCTTAAATTGCGTGATTGGTTAAGGATGCGATATACACCTGCAACCTTGGTCGAGTATAAAACAAGTTCAAGCATCAGTTCAATAAAACATGCTTTAATAAAATTGAACCGTCCATGTGTGTTAAATTTTGCTAATCGCGACGTGTTTTTATCGGCTTCTTTTCATATTTTATTAATTATGAAAAAAAAACTGGTTGCCTGTAAAGTCGGTATACGGGCGAAAGTTTTACGTGACAACTTGTGCCTTTCACTTTTTATGTCTGTCTCTCTCGCTCTTAGGCGGGCTAACCATGCCGCGTGCCTCTCACTCGCTCTCATTGTGAGCGCATAACGTGAGCGGAGCGTAACGCAGTTTCTTGAAGTGTCACCCGGCAAACCAATTTATAAGACGTTGTCACGTCAATATGGGTTTATATCGAAATAATAGCCAATTTCTTCCAATTTTAAATTGAGATGCCACCTCCTTATACAAGCTAACGGTCCGCCCGATGCTAAGCCGTTACCGCAGCCCAAGCCCAAGGTTTTAACCTTACCGTCTCAGTTTATATATTTTATAATTTAATTAATGTTTATAAAAAAATTGATTGCTTTAAAAATAATAGCGACATTCATAATCGTAATACTCGAAACACGACATAAACTTACTCTAATCCACACAAGGCTTAAGAAAATAGATAAATCATTTAAAGGACAATATATCCGTTTAAACAATAAAATCCCTAGGGGCAGAAGTATGTCAATAAAACTTAAAAAATTTCAAACATTATGTAAAACAGAAACTTGTCAAATTAGCCCATAATAACCCATGCGTTTTTATCATCAAGGTCTTGAATTGTGTAATAAGCTAATTTAACAAGTATTTTTTTTATTATAAGATAATTTATTTGCTAATTATTATTGATTAATTCAAATTAGGACAGCGACTGCTGGCGAGTTTCTTTCGCCGTTTCTTCTTACCGGAACGCCATTTTGACTCCGAAACGATTGTAACTAGTAAGTTATTATTTATTGACTTAAAAAAAGTGATCTAATTTGATTTTCAACAAGAACGCTTGCAACACCAGGGACATTACCCGGGTGTTGCTTTTCTTTTAAAAATCTAGGTACCTAATCGCTTATTTTTATACTTAACATTTTTTTTTAATTCCATAATTTGTTAATTTATTTGTGTACACTTTATTGTAAGAAAAAAAGAAAATACAAAACGCGCTTAAAATACTTAACTATTTATTATTATAACTTAACAGAAGGCGGCTTAACATGGGCTGGCTGTTCGGATTAGTTTCTGTTCGATTTTTCTTTCTTTCTATTATTTTCTACAAAGGTAATGGGACATTAGGGTTTATCGTCATCTTAATGCATTTTGCATGTCAATCACAATAGTCGTATGCAGCCAAAACTGTGCCTGGGAAATATATGTTTTTGAACCTTTGACCACATGATTTTTAGAGTGACGTAGGCAAATATCAAAAACAGCACCCTTAGAAGGTAAGACCTATCTATTCATAATGATCCGGCTATTTTTAGTCAAATAACTTATTTCAAGAACAGGCAAATGCCCCGGGTTGCGTTCCAATATCGTTGGAGTTTTTCACGTGGTGTAAGTAAGTACATTACGACTATGATACGACTCATTCACATACTTCTAAAGTCGTTAATTTTGTGAATCTTGTAACTTTTTAACAATTTTATAAAAAAAAGAGTTTGTTTTTTTTGTTGGTTTGTTTGAACGCGTTAATGTCTTTTAATACCAGTCGGATTTAAAAAATATTTTTTGCATTAAAAAGCCCCGTTCTTGAGGTAGGTTAGGCTATTTAACATTACGGTACCCTTAGGCCGAAAAAGAAAAAAAAACACAAACCCTAAGCGAAAACAAAGTAATAGCACACAAAATAAGGAATGGTACTAGAATAGCGTGGGCGAGTGATGCAACGGGGGATGTGAGCGAAACCAGGGGTAAAACAGGTCTACCAGTTTAGCTAGTGTGTTATACATAAATAAAACTGTTAGATAACGTGTTTCTGGATTTTGTGGCAGCCATTGTAAGGTTTAAATTTATGTTGTTTTGTGTTTTGCTTCAACTTTATTGAAATATTTTTATTAACATTAAAAACACAAACTTTGTTGGTATCATAGAACAGTTGATGCATCGAACGTGACGCTTAATTTTAAATTTGTTTCGCATCCAAAGATTCTCAATCCTTATCTTTCTAATTCAATAATTTTTAACCGAAACCTACAGAAATTACATTAACAATTAGTAAATAATCTCGAACCACATCGTCCGGTTACAGATTGTTAATTTAGGATCACGCTTTCTTCTCAACAATCTAATGTGAAAGCACTACATTTCTTTGTTTCCAAACAGATGACTACAGTGTCTCCGTCGCGAATTGGCCTCTGGTGATACTATCTTACGCTATATTGCTTAACTATTTTTTATACTACTTTTTACTATTTTATGATGACTCAACTAGCGGAACAGCTTCTAATTAAGTCTAGAGAGTGATATTTTAACTAAGTGAAAATGATCAAAGGCCATGGACAGTAAAAGTTGATTATAGTCAGAGTACTATCAATTGTTACGTATTCAAACTGGATTTTTTTGTAAATTTCTCTTAGGTATACTCTTTAATAATTAATTTATTATTGGCGTGCAATGTAAGCAGCAGTAACAGTGATAAGATATGATAATTTAATAACACTTTTCAATTTTTGAACAAAAAATAAGAGAATTATCGTCGAAATTTTACCTACTCTCCTGCGATTGATTACAAAGACACCCACACACCTATTTTTTTTTTCTTTAAAGTTTTTTGACAAAAACTTTTTAACATGGGTAAGCACTCGTATGCGTGATCCTACTTACTGCGTTATATTCTTACTTACTGCGTTATATTCCAATGCGTGATCCTACTTACTGTGTTATATTCTTACTTACTGCGTTATATTCTTATCAAACCTACAATTATCATTTTGGTCGTCTTAAATAAGGCATTGGAATATTCAGAATTTAAAACATCTTCGTAATCATATCACATTTTAGGCAACTGTTTTAAATTAGATATATTTGCATTGTCGAGATGATGGTTTACAGCCACGCTAAGTTCCAATAGGTAGCCAAATGTGCCTCGCGGTTTAACCCAAAGATAACCTACTTAAGTACTTAGGAACTCTCCAACGAGATAAAAAGTATTAATTGCCCTTTTCTGTCCCAACGGTTAAAGTTGCAAAGTATTAACTTTGTCATAAAGACCACTGAAAATGTAAAAAAAAATTAAATCACTTATCTCATTTTGACTCTTTTTTTGTAATCTAAATAACCCGCGAGCGTCAATGCAACGTGTGCGTCATCAAAATCTATCATTATAAAGTTTTTACGTTAGTACGTTTTCTATAAAAACCTTTGTGACAGACGAACATACGTACTCTAGAGCGATCTTATAAGTTGGAAGTTTCAATATAAGCTTGATCGTGTACATACCTATATACGCCGTTTTAGTGCTAATTTTGTGGTAAAACTAAACCATCTGAAGGATTGAAAGAAAAAAGTATACGTATGTTATAAATATTAGTTATATAACTTACTATACGTGTGTATCAACTTCCTAAGTAATTATTTTATGACTATTGTCACTAAACTTTTGCAAAGCATGTGTTGCATTCGGTTGTTAAGAATTTGTTGCTAACTAGCGCATTAGCTACATGTTCTAGCAGAGAGTCAAAAAATGTGACTACAAAAGTAAAACCCTTAAACTCCACAAAAAGACAAGGAAAATTTTCAAGGCGTCATTATGGAATAAATAAATTTAGAAGTACGACAAATACATCTCACATTTAAATGTACATTGTTAGTTAGTATTGCAGGAATAAGCTTTCTGGCCTATATCGCCCTCTTAGTTTTAGGGATCTGTACTATTCCTAAAATCTCTATCCCATGATCTAAATTGCAATTAATCGTCTATATATACTCATACATCCATACTTTCTAATATAACGAAGAGAATATTAAACCTAATATTCATACAAAAGATATAAGATCGATACCCGTGATGTTACAAGCGTCCAAAGGCTACGGTGACCCCTAACCATCAGACGGACCGTGAGCTTGTTTGCCACCTTAGTGTCATAAAAAAATATTACCACCCTAACCACATTGTCTCCGTAACCTATATACAAGCTCATACTTTATCTACATTTAAGAGGTACGTAAATATAATGGAGTTTTCAAATTGAGCTGTTTTTCAGTAACGTTATATACTTTTGCGTTTCCTTATAAGGAATTCTCGGTACGCAAGTATGACTCGCACTTGACCGGGTCTTTATTTTGGAGCACCCATCAGCGTGTCGTTATCAGGAACGGTTCTGATTGATTCCAGTGTAACGTGTACATAGATAATTCTAAGATACCGTTTCATTTACATTATATTACATACATTTCCTTTTTATTCCCTAAAATAGAGTTTATATATATTATTTTGTAAGTAAATAGGGAAATCACGTGCCCTTTCATGCCAATTTGTTATTTTAGAATGTCAGCCATCTGGCCCTGTGGCGCAATGGATAACGCGTCTGACTACGGATCAGAAGATTCCAGGTTCGAATCCTGGCAGGGTCGCTAAGTAATCTTTTTAATAATCAATTTTTATTTAGCTTTTATGCTACTGCGTGAAAGCAAAATAATGTATTTTTATGCATATCTGTGTACTTCTAAACAACTTAAAAGATTTTAAAATTTTGAAATAATAAAATAAAGCTTCGAGATTTGTGATTAAAAAGCTTTGTACTCGTAAATGCAGAACTAAAAACAAATATGGCAGCTTTTAGACACCATTTTGTTTATTAAGGTTCAAACACTACCGAGGGCTTGTAAAAAAGTCTCTGTAAATAAATACATTTAAAATTGCGTTCTTGAAGGCCTCTTAAGTTTATATGAGAGTCATTTGCACAATACAAATGCCTTTTTTTTACCCGACTGATCCATAGGGAGGGTAATGTTTTTCGCGCGTATGTATGTATGCAGGTGTGTCCATTCCATTGCGACCTCCTGGACCCTGCGGGACAAATTTCCGTAAAGGAGTTCTCAAATAAAATGTATTCATCTTCCGAGTCTTATAAAGTAGGTACATAAGATAGTCCAGCGCGAGTCGAAAAAAAAGAAGAAAGAAAAGAAAACAAAATGCTGTAAATAAAAATATATATAATGAAAAAAATAAAAAAACCCGACTGCTAAAACATTAAGAACTAAAAAAAAAGGATAAATGCACCTAAAACATACCAAATATATAAGTGTAAGCAGGCGGGACTTTTTTCAATGCAAGTACAAATAGAAATACAGATTATTGAAACTACTTGAATAGTAGTAACGATAAAATTAATCCCACCTGCTTACATATTTATTGGTCTGTATAAATTTATATCCTGATGTTATGTTATTTTATTTAATTATCAATTAGCAGTCGGGTTATTTTATTTAATTATTTATTTTTATTATTTATTAGCACTATTTTATTTTATTATTTTGGGAAATACAACTCTTTACTATTTATATATATTGTTTCCGTTTGTTTTGATCAGAAATCATTGTGATTTCTTCACACTAGAACTTTGGCATAGCAAAATACATATATAGGGCTACTAGTGTTTTATAGCTAGCAATGGCCTATCCCTGTGATCAAAGTCGGTACAAGCGGTAGTTGCGATAAACTTTAAGGAAGTCATGGCACTCCATGGCTTGCTTGTGTACACATAATGGCTCTATTTCTGTTAAGAAATACTTTTTCGAAGAAATACGTTCTTACGTGTTCTGTGGAATAATTTGTAACAAAATCCGGAGCGGACTCAGCTCTAAGTCGATTGACGTTATTTCTTTTTTACGATCTCATTTTAAAAATGAGAAAAAGAAATTGTAACCTTTTTTAATTTTTTGAATTAAATTTTTTTTTTTCACGTTATTTAGTTAATACAAACCTTACCTTTACCTTGTCTACGTTTTAAAAAAAAATCTCTTTAAAATACTCCTTAGATTGTCCAAAAAGGGATCGAGCCCTTAAGTCTGAGAAGAGACTTTGCCTTCCTGTGTGTGTTCTACCGCTTGTATTTATTGATCGAAATGATGCCCAAGGCTAATTTCAACCATCGCACCGCTCGCCATCGGTAGGGAATTCATTTTCACACTTTAGAACCGAAATGATCGCGTACAGTGCGGTTGCGAGAAACTTCTTCCCGCGAACACTTAGGTTGTGGAATGAGCTCCCTGCCAAGGATTTCTCCAAGGAATACAATATGTGGTTATTTAAGAAATAAGTTATTAGATTTTTAAAGGGTTGACAACGCGCGAGTTACCCCTGAATACCCCCTGGTGTTGCAAGTGTCCATAGGCTACGGTGAACGCTTACCATCAAGCGGACCGTAAGCTTGTTTGCCACCTTAGTGGATTTCAAAAAAAAAAAAAAAAAAAAACGCTCGTTCTTTTTATGATACAGAAATATTGACAAAATGACGAATCGAATACGACACGAAATCCGGATTTGCATTTGTTTACAGTTTAGCAATCCCTAGTTGCGACGCCAATCAAATAACAAACAAACAAATATAAATTTGTTAGGATGTTTATACCGCTACTACTTCAAATTCAACACAAAAAATACGTATCATGGAACACTAAATTAGTGGTATACAAAAAAACACGTCATCTTAAATTTAAACTCGTACCAAATTTTAGATCAGTCTGTTTAATGCAATACAACAAGCGGTAATAAGAGGCAGTGCATATTGGCAGAAGTTTGTCGAGATAGTGGCTACTGAACTGTCAGAGTTTTCAAGCCCGCCTCACACTTGGCTTAACGACTGCTATTCAAATATGACAACACCCAGACCGATGGTGGTGGTTAACTTGCCCTTCGAAGCATGGAGGAACTCAGAAAAATGTGCCTCTAGGTTACCCATCCAGGTATATACTGACCTCGCCTGACATTGCTTAACTTTGGTTATCGTTTTCTATATTTGAACTCTTTATATTAATTTTTAGCGATCCGTAACCAAAGGAGCCCTATTACAAAGCCATTAAAAGGCTCTATCTTTTAGACCGAAATAGGTAGAAGCCTGAAAATTTCATAGAATATGTGTTATGGTGGTGGATTATCTATCTAATAATGGAAAGTTCCATACTAAGAAACACGTTTTTGATGTTTTTTTTCTATCGTAAAAACAGTAATACATTCAAGCTTCAAACTTGCCGTTATTATAGTGTAGGCCCTAAAGTATATAACAAAAAATATTAAAAACTGGCCAAGTGTACGAACAAGCCCGAGCCAGGACCATCTTAAATTACTGTAGCAGCGCCATCTAGCGATTTTTAAGAGAAACAGTAACACATTTGACAGTTGGAAACGGTATTCAAAGTTAAGCAACGTCGGGCTTGGTCAGTCATTGCATTGGTGACCATTGCACTTAACGGCACTCTTTTTTTTTGTTTGTGTTCGTAAGTTATGTAAATGGTGTTACGGCCCAACTCGCACTTCACCGATGTTTTCTTAAATATCTTTTATGTACAGACATCGACTAGATGTCGCACTGCCCCATCGCTTCGTATGTGTGCCTTGAGTTTTTCATCCAGTGTCTGGGTTCAAACATTAGTTAATAATTTGATTATTGTCTTGTTGCTCGTATTAAAAACGTAGGCAAGTATACTCACTTTAATATTAAAAACGGTAGAACAACCTCTTTTCAGAGGATCTTTCGGCAAAACACAAACGCAGATTCTGTCCTCCGTAGTTTTCTGTGTATCAAAGTGGTCAGGCACATTTTTGCATGGTTTAAATTAAAGCAATACAATATGTTTATCATAAGGCATAATTTCCCAAAACCAAGACCAATTTATAAACTAGCTTTTGCCTGCTGTTTTGCCTGCACTCAGTTCAGGGATGGGATTTCCACGGCTATTATATGATTATAGCTTTTACAATAAGAAAGTTTAGTATAATAAGTTTACAATAGCGATCTTTAGCTTTAGCTCTAGTTAGTCCAATTTAAATTCGTTCATAGTTATTGCTTTATATTAAGAGGGTGATATATGCCAGAAAGCTAATTTCTGTGATTCTAACGTTGTGTATATAAATGCACTATAAATCATTAGATGATGTCATATACATTACTATGAGATATATATGTTAAATTCTTTTTAAGTTATTTATACCGTAATGACGCCTTGAAACTTTTAATTTTTGTATGGAATTTAACGTTATTACCGTTTTGTAGTCATATTTTCTGACTTTTTGCTACAACTTAGAGTCAATGCACTAGACAACAAGCTATTCTAATTATTTAACTAACTTTCATTACAAGCAAATGCAAAACACGCTTTAAAAATTTGCACAAGTGTTGAAACAATGGTCACTTCCAGATTTTTTATTACATTAAATACAGTATTTTCGCGGTGTAGCCTATACCGCAGTCTTAAATAGATCTGGATATGTAAAGTGGATCTATCTTTTTTTAGCTAAAGGATATGTGCCATATCCAACTTCTTTTACCAGTCGTTTATTGCCTAACAATACAAGTACATCTTCGCGGTTTTATAAGGAATGGACCCGTTGACCGCTGGTTAGATACACACCCACATCATGATTGGAGGACAGCCTTTTTCCACCAACCACTTGAGTTCTTCGTGACGGGTGGGTGGTGAGCCCATTCTTGCAACACTTCTTCTGATACAGGTAAGGACAAATACATTGCATAATATATGTACATGTAAAGATGTACTATTCATGTACGCCAATAAAACCTCACGTTCATGTGACTTGGCAAACTTTGATATTATTAATTTTGAGCGCAAGTTACCAAATAAACAGCGCAATCAGCTGTTACTATAAACATAGTATTACTTAAACTTTATGGTACATTCAAGTAGGTCAGCCATCATTGAAATAAAAGAGGGGTGAGTGTTCTGCATAGGAGCCACGGTCGCAGATTCATGAACTAGATGCCACATATAATATTATATAGTCTATGCCAGTGTTAGATTAGCTTGTGATTGTGTTAAAACAAATTCAAGACTATATTTCGGACTACAGTCACCAAGGGTATATGATTTCGTACATCCCTTGATCCGATATCAGAATTTTCTACACTAAGATAACGGCGACTTATCTCTGCAAATATTAGCCAAATGTTATCTTAAGTCTCAAGCTGCAGCACCTAGGCGTATGAATTTCGCGGCTATTAGCTTATTAGCCATAACTTCTTTTTGTTCATGTAATAAAATAGCATTTGTAAATAATTTAGTATTTTTAATCGACTTCAAAAAGGAGGAGGTAAACAATTCGTCGGAATCTTTTTTTTATGTATATTCCCTGATTACTTAAAGACACCTAGACCGATTCGAAAAAATATATTTTTTTTACTTTTAAAAGGGTACACCTCCCAAGTAGTCTCATATTAATGTAGTGAATATAAAACTTAACTTTTGAAGAAAAAAAAATAATGTTAATTTCGAACTAGTGAAACGCCTTTTATGTTGACAATTGTATTAAATTTTTTTACGAGTAGGTATGGATTTTTTAGTGAACGAGAATAAAAGCAAAGTGTCACTCAAAAGTAAAAATAAAAACTTTTTTACAAAAATACATCTGTATTCAAAATGATGCACTAAAAAGATAAAAATCTATGTATGTACAGCTAACAGTTTATAACATACTTCATTTGCACAACACCAACTTCAAACTGTAATTTAGATCAAATTTTTGGTAATAAGTTATAATTTTTACCTTTTTAGAGCATCTTTTTAAGTCATTAATTTTTTTTAAACATGATTTTTATAATCACTATAACAAATAGTAAAAAACTTCCATATCGTTGAGAACTTTCTTGTAGTCCATCTGACACATACTTTCAGAGGTGTAAGCCGCTTCAGCAAAATCAAAAAATTTAAACAAACATATTTCAGACACTTATATATCTTTTAAGGCCCCTCAATTTCTCGGCGACCCTCAGATATCGCGTTTTGGAAAGTTGGAAGATCAAGCTTAAAGCTAACTACATCGCTAGATGCCTTATCTTGCTCTTTATACTCCTAGTTTTTAAAATGTAAGCTGCTAAAAGTACAAAATTTTTATGTCGCTACTTTTTGTAAAATACAGGGAGTATTTTGAACCAAAACCGTTTTATCAAATTCATGTCAGAAAGTAATGGGAGCCCAGAGCATTTGAAAAACCAGGGCAAAAAGTCGTCGCTGTTCAGATGAGGTACGAAGGCATATTACTAAAATAATATCCAAGAAGTTTCAGATAGGCCCCAAGGGTTTTTAAAAAGACAAATGTGCTGATTAGTGGCACTAGTTTCATACACAATGGAAAATAAGTTTAGGAAACGCAATAATTCTAGTTTTTGCCACCACAGCTTACAACTTACTTAAAAAATTACATTGTAATTAGGTATTTTGGCGGCATTTGTCTGCTAATCTGCTAAATTCTGTCATAGAAAAAATAATATTTTATTAAACCTATACAAGGAAAGTCTCTAAAGGAACGTGAAATCGAATTGTTCATGAACTTTTAAATTATTGACATTTTACGTATTACAGAACATTGGCTACGCTGCCATCAGTTCATGTTCAGTTTCTCTGATCATCAGGTAGGAAGTTCATTCGGCTCTTTAATTTAAGTGAGTAAAAAGCTAAAGTATAGAGAACGAAAAGAAGAAGATGTTGTAAACCTCTCAGTTAAGCGAACTTCCGAGAATTAGAGGTTGAGTATTATATTGTTGTACACTTTGTGTACATGTCTAAACCCGCCAGAGCAAATATATGATAGTTTTAAATTTACTACATAACAACAATAAGTGCTTTGATAAATCAGCAATTTCAATAAAAAAAAAAATATATTATTTGTCTATACTTTAATGTTAATATTTTTTTTTTATTTTGGGCCCACTTAAAAAAGACGATTTTCATTTCATTCACAAACATAACAATTACAACTATTTTCTTTTCATTAAAGACACAACTATCTATAGTATAGTTGAGTGTTCGTATTATGTACTCAACCCTCGGTGTGCAATTCGTACTTGCACTTTACCGGTTTTTTGCCGGCCTATTTTTATATTGATAATGTGCCTTTAGTCTGTAAAAAAAACTAAAACCGACGAAAAAAGAAACTAAAAAAAGAAAATTAAATAGTCTTAATAACCTATTTAAGTAAATTATTTTCAGTCGTCGCATTTCGCCGTTAAATCGAAATCGAATTTGATATATGTCGCATCGTAATAATAATGAAAACGTCAACAATCAGCTTATTTTTTAAATAATTTTATATCATTAAAAAAAAGGCTTATTCTAGGAGTTAAATTCTTTTAACATGAATCTTATCTAACTGAACTGAGTGAAACGCGATGGAAACTCTATCGGTTTACAATCACAGAATACCACCCAGCGAGCGTGCAGATTATTCGATTAATTAGATGCATTGTTATCATAAATGCAATGCTTTCTCTACTAAAGATTCGTATACCGACTAAAATTAATACCACAAACGTTTAGCTAGCAATATTTTTTGTGTCTTACAATACTGAAGTTGCATTTGAAATGTGAGCAAATCCAGCGCTTAAAACGATTGTCAGCCGTGGCCGTGCTGACACAGTCTATAGTATTATATAGTCTGTGGCACAGTCAATAACCGAATTTGAACCGTCACTATGGTATTCTGTAGCGAAAATAACTAGAATAAGGTGCAACATTTTTTCTGACTCGGTGGTCAAAAATTAATACTACAGTCGCCGTATTGAAATGGTGTGAACTTACAACGACACTAGCGAATAAATACCCAAGGTCAGAAGGTCAAAAAGTACTACCACGTAAAAGGTGGCCGCTTTTAGCAAAAATACAATTAACTATAGTATGTTTCGAATCGAGACGGATAAACGGACAATGACTCGGATAATTGTGTTAACTTAAAAAAAACGATACGTATAGCTCGTCATACATTTCTTTATCGTTTATGCTCTGTACCGCATTTATAGTACGGGATGGGTTAAAAGATCATACAAAGATATTTAAACAGTTTTCAAATATTTAAGATCGAGCGCGTACAGTTTATAACCGTACGATAAAAGGTTTGTATTCTCTGCAGTAGGCGTAATGGTATTTAAAACATGCTATAACTTTAAAATATATTCTACAAACTACAAAATGTTCTATAAATAGCTTATGCCTGGTTTTATTTAGATTTTTGTAATACGCTTTCAACCAAGACGAAATTGAAAAAATCTAATCACATGCCGCATGAGATAGTGTAATATTTTTTTTCTCACGATGATATAAATTATGAAGATTCATTTGCATTTGCATTAAGCATAAACCACAAAAAAAAAGAGCTAACCTCTAATTAAATAACCTTATAAGAATATATAACTAGTGGTCTGATAAATAAATCAGATATATTATTAGTCCGCATAAATAAATTGAGAGGCCATGATAAACCTATTGATATATTATGCATCACAGAGCATAACATGATCTCCGAAGATGTCTCCAAATATGTCAGTTCCTAATATTATACTTTAGCTGCAAACTTCTTAAGACACTATAGACGAGGCGAAGCATGCATAATAAAAAAAAATGCATTCTTACGAAGTATTAGTTCAAGTTCAAAAATAAGTATACCTAACGTTTTTGAATTACTATGCCAATACTATGCCGAAAGGGAGACGTTATTTCTCCGAAACTGTTCACAACTGCGTTGGAGGATGTGTTTAAGCTTCTAGAGTGGAAAGGATATGGCATCAACATAAAAGGCGAGTACATCACTCACCTTCGATTTGCCGACGACATAGTGGTCATGGCAGAATCGCTGGAAGACCTAGGCACGATTTTAGGAGACCTCAGCAGAGTTCCCCAACAGGTTGGCCTTGAAATGAACATGGATAAAACGAAGGTGATGTTCAATGTCTATGTCGCGCCTATATCGGTTGTTGTTGGGAATGCTACCCTCGAAGTTGTAAACGAATATACATGCCTAGGACAAGTAGTCCAATTAGGTAGGTCCAACTTTGAGAAAGAGGTTAACCAAGGAATCCAGCTCGGCTTTCGTCCAAAATACCTCAGTGCCTAAAGACGAAAGTCATTGTGTTGCCACTGATGACTTATGGAACAGAAACGTGGTCTCTTACTGTTGGCCTTTAAATAAGCTCAGAGTCGCTCACCGAGGTATGGAAAGAGCTATGCTTGGTGTTTCGTTGCGCGATAGAATCCGAAACGAGGAAATTCGCCGAAGAACTAAAGTTACCGACATAGCTCAAACAATTACAAAGCTGAAGTGGCAATGGGCAGGCCACATCGCTCGTCCAACTTATAACCGATGGGGAAGAAAGGTTCTCGAGTGGCGTCCACTTATCGGAAGACGCAGCGTGGATCGGCCTCCTACCAGGTGGACAGACGATCTAGTCAAAGCCGCAGTAAGCGGATGGGCGCGGGATAAATCAGTGTACATGAGAAATTAGGAAAAGATCATTGGTACACGCCAACCCCGGGACCCTCCTCTACTTGGGACATTATACAATAAGTGAAAAAAGAGGGAATTTAATTCGAGAAACTAAGTTGGGTCCCGAGAGAGCGAAATGCTCGGAATTCTAGATTAGAATCCTGAGCGGAGCGAGGGATACAAGGCTCGAGATTTTTTTTTCACGAGTTGTGTACTCTACTTTTTACCATTGACTGCGAAGATTATAGTGAAATTAGAACAGTTTAGCTTTGAGTAGATTGCAATTTCAATGTTGTGTTTGATTTTCACTGTATCTTTTAGCATAGAGTATATACTCCACAGTGAAGATGGTTTCTTATTTTTAGCTTATTTGTTGAAATAGTTTAGAAAAACATTCTCTGAGAATGATTTGGCGCGTTTCACGTTTTCTATTCACAGAACAAATTGTATGTTTTTACGTAGATACCTCGAGATTTTGGCGGCAACAAATTATCTATTATAAACGCTGCTTCAGTACGAAAAGATTCTAGAGTTAGTATCCCATTCTCATCACTGGAAGACCTCATTTTGTTTTAATTAATGTAATATGTAATTCACATAAAATAACAACGGTAACAGATAGAAAAGAACGAAAATTGGCCGGTTTTTTTTTTTTTTAATATAGCCAGACAGTATAGTTAAGTACTTTCAGCGCCTTTATTCACCTTTTCACATAATTGTTGCTTGTTCCAAATTCAAAATCATTTTATTAACTCTGTTATCGATGAATGAAGTGCCCTTTTTTAGTGGCAATGATAAAAAAATAAATATGATTATATAAATACTAAGTAAAATGTTAAAATAATTTATAAACTAAATACTAAAAAATATAACTCCCCTTTACGTTTTCATGCAGGAATGAATTTAAATACTGAAGTTGAATACCGAAATCAGCTATATAAGACATAATCATCGTGGAAACAGATAATTTTTACATAACTAGTATAAATGCCCAGGTCAGGTAAGCGGCATCTAGTCAGTTTGAATTCGTTCCGGTCTGGTCCAGATAGGCTCAGGTAACTTTCACCGATTCAAGAGAAAAAGGACGGAGCTGATCTGTCTGCGTGATTTAGCCGATTATAATGCCACATTATTTTTGCTGCACAGATTGATAGTTTCTATTTCTATTTCTAGTTGATACCCAAATCTGTAGTAATGATAGTAAGTAATATACGTAATTTATTTCCTACATTTACTCTTCTCGCTTACGTATACAGTGTCATTACGTGCAGGTAAAGCGGGTATTAAGACCTTAATTACTCCCACGGGCTTTTTCTTTGTAAATTTTACTTTCGTCAAGGCAAAAGGCGCGTTTCTAGAACTCACGGTGGTTAATGACATATAAACGCACCACGTTCTGTCTATTCTATCAAGTATGTATAAAATCGTTATCTGTGGTTCAAAATATAAACTACGCGCCAAGCGAGCAATTACAATTTTTATCTTGAGCAAAATCTTTTTAGTTCAGAAATTCTCTAAGTATCAACTAAACAAAACAATCTAGCGGTGGCGTTGTCTATACTTCTATTCCCGTCAATTGTGTTTTGGTGAGGTTTTTTTTCACCTTTCATTTTATTTATCAACTCGTAAATGAGATGAAAAATATTGTGTGTAACACGGGCAGTACAGAAATTACTATCTCGAGAAATTAAAATCTTGTGCCTTAGGCTTCTAAATAGCCTCTCGTTGGTAATTTTCTGCTTACCTCCTTTAATACACATGCACTACTATTACAAAGTTGTTTTCAGTATTCAGCCCATATAGGGTTATGCTATTTATACTCTCAGCATTTTAACAATGAGCTTAAAAAGGCTACAGCATACTTCTTGAAGAGAAAACGGTTGTTGCATAATCCGGATACAAAATTTGTCACTCACCTTATAGCGTACTGGTCGGGGGCGCCGCGGCGGAACTTGGATCCTAGGCGTCAGTCTGTGCTTATGTTATTTACGAAGGGGCCTACTTTAAGGGAAGGAAACTTACTTTAAAACATTAGGTAAGGTTGCGTCATCGCTTATCTTTACACCAACAACGGGTGTCTGTCCGGTACAAAAGACTTGTACCGAATCAGTATGGAGCTCAGTATTTTATTTCCAAGTAAATTTAACCAGCGTCCACTTTTTTATTTAAGTAAAGCCTAAGTTAAAGAACTTAACGGAGTAATAAAAATAAATATTGAGATCTGTATTTTCCAAAAATTGATTATCAATAATGTAAGAATATTCATAATCAGTTATCAGCACAGGCCATAACATCCTAAATTAAAAAACAATATGCACAGTGAAAAAAAAAAATTTTATTTCAGAATTTCTAGTTTTTTAGTGCTCTCTAGGAAAAATCTACTCATAAGCTGGTTAACTTAATTTATTGTAGTAAGTACCAAAACCTAACAACACTTTTCGCAATTGATTTTGAACAAACTCCCGATAAGCTAGAGTAGAGACTTCAAACTTTAAATATAGCTCAGAACCCATGATAATGCAATATTCAATAGTTCAATGTTCAATAGTTTGCAAGAAAGCAGGGAAGGAAACCATCGTGGGGAAACTGGCATATACCAAAAAAAATGTAAAGTCCACCATCCGCACTGTCCCGCGTGTGGACTATGGATCAAATCACCGTCAGTGAGGGTAGGCCATGCCCCAACAGTGGGAACGTCTGTGGCTGATAAGAAATTTTGTATCAAATAAAATGAATAAATAGTACAAAGTAATAGCTTAGTTCTATGTCAAGAAGATCCACATCGCCGTTGTAAAGTAAGTATTAGTAAAAACTATTATGTTTTTAGTAAAAATATCATGTCCCATTTATTATTATTTGTTGCTTATTTAAGATTTTAATTTTTTATTATTTTTTTTTTGTGGGTATTATCTGCAATCAGTCCCAGAACTATGAGCAGATGAGTTCTTCGTTAGTTATCATGCAGAGTGTGCCTACAGTGAGGACATCTACTCGGGAATTACGCAATTTCATTGCCTATCTTTTAACGCCATAATTTTGTGCCGCTTTAAGCGTAACACATAGTTCCGTAGTGTGAGCTGTCGCGCTAGCTCATTGGGGTGATTGGCTAGTCGCTCTTTATATTTTCCTGCTGCATTCCGGATTTCCTCTTTGACTGTGCTGATGAGCAGTTGCTGATGGATTTTAGAATTTGTGACAAACCATGGGACGTTAGCTATTGCACGTAGAATTTTATTTTGTTGGCGCTGTAAGATAGCAGTTGCTTGCGCTTCCCCAGAGTTGTCTACCGTACATCCAAACCGGCTTTAACACTACTTTGTAAATCAACAGTTTATTGTCCAAAGAGAGTTTTGAGTTGCGACCAAGCATCCAGTATACATTTTTATATTTTAGGGAAATTTCCTCTTTCTTAGCCTTGATGTCCTCTTTCCAGTTCAAGCGACGGTCCAAACGGTGTGGTAAAATATTATTTCCCATTTTTACACGTGGTTTCCTTTTCTGAGGGTGAATGTAGTTTGCACTGATTTTGTGACATTCACTTTTATCTTCCAGCTGTGTATTGCATCTAGTTCTTTTTGTAGCACCTCTGATGCTACTTCTGGGGTTTTATGGCTTGTCAGTATCGCAGTGTCATCTGCTAAGGTTGCGGTAGTGACTCCAGGTACTGTTGGTAGGTCTGCTGTGTAGAGTGTATAGAGGATAGGACCAAGAACAGACCCCTGTGGTACACCAGCTTCGATTTTGCATAAAGCTGAAGTGCTTCCCGATTCCTTCAGGTAAAAGAGTCTGTTTGCTAAGTAGGACTTCAATATAGTGAAGTATGTATGGGGCAGACACGGCTTTATTTTGCACAACAGACCTTTGTGCCATACCTTATCAAAGGCCTGATGGATGTCCAGGAAGACAGAGGAACAATATTCCTAAGTCTAATAACTCTTAAGTCTTAGGAGAGACTTTGCCTCCCTGTGTGTCGCTTTTATAATGGGATGTGTTCTGAGATAATTATTTAGAGAGTTTTAGAGAAGTTATTAGATTTTTGAAGGGTCGGCAATGCGCGAGCGGACCGCAAGCTTGTTTGCCGCCTTAGTGGCATTAAAAAAATGTAAAATTTTTATTAATTTTAACGCATTATTATTTGGTAAAGAAAAGTTTGGTCCCTAACACATCCGTATCCCTAAAAAGGCATGTTTACTTACCTATTAATTCCACACGCAACCACAGCAGTGAACTAGTCAGTCATGAATAAATAGAAGATTCCAAAACAAAAATTGTTTTTGTCCTCTGTTAATCTTTTGTTTCAATGAAAGGCCATTTCACAATCCCCCCGTTAATCAAACCTCGGATTCAATTCAGGCGAAATGTCTGTTTCACATTTCAATCCCATTGCCTCTGGGGAAATTTATGTTCGAAGTTGTCTCTGAATCTCTGTAGGGAGGACTGAATAGATATTATCAAAAAGTTGTTCACATGTTATTAATACTATTTCAGTATTTACTGACAATACCGCTCCTTCCGAGGCAGCCCATCACCGAGGCTTTTGCCTATGACTTTGCCATTATTTATTACTCTACACAAACAACCAGGACCGGCGCCATTGCATACTTACCGAACCTCAGAAAAATATACTTAACTACTATCCAATGCAGTTTACATAAGTCACCTTTTTAGGATTCAGTAGTCAAACTTGAAGTCCATACGTACGTCACAGTTTTAATGTTATTCAGAAACGATTTTAAAAAGCCAAGATATTCATTTTGGCTAAAAAACAAACTCGCATAATAGTCCAATCAAATTAAAAATGAAAAAAACATTGATTAGTAGAATTTTAATTTTTTAGTGTACGTACTACTACGTACTACATAAAAAAAGTCCCCATCGATTCCTGTTGCGCTCACGCATCTTAGAAAAATAAACCTTTTTTAGTTTTTTGCTTTATCGCAGAAATAATTGTTAATCCGGAATAATTAAATTTCCTATAAAAGAACTACTATACATTATTTATTTATCTCCAATACTTTAGCTGTAATCCGATATTGAGAGGGTTTTTTTTTTTGCTGTCGATATACAGTTTTGTTTTTGTTTACTACAAAATCGTTCAAATATATTTTCAAAAACGTATTCTGTGACAGTATCTAGAGAAAGAAAGACCGAAAGAGATGGCGAGAAAGACAGAGAGAACGTCTTTCTGGTCCTTGGTGGGTAAGAATAGTAAATAGCCTAGACTGACCAGCCATCAGTCGATCATCATCGCGTCTGATTCCAATAAAGACTTAGACCACTTATCCTGCGAAGGGAATAAACTCAATTTTAACATTATGACTGCTACTATATCGCTGCAATCTCAGGCGGGTTATAGCGTTTCTACAGAACAAGCCTAAATTTGCACTCTGTAAAAGTGCTGGATGAACTTTGATCTAACAATCTCTCTGTTATATCTTGGGTCCCAGGTCTACGAACCCACTGCAACAAAGACTTTGATAAACTGGGACTTATTCAAGAAAGCTCTTTAAAGAATCAGCTTACCACAACTAGATCTCATCCCTACTGTCATTAGATCTCTAATATTGATGTTGTCATCGAATCTGTCACCCACCGGTAACAGATTCGACACCGGTCGCAAACTACTATTAGCAAGTGCTTAAAATAAAAACCAGTTTCGAGTTATCTCAGTGTATAGTGGATCATTTTATAAATCTAATAGCTTAAAAACCGTTGTTTTATTATTACTGTCATTATTGAACGTTATACCTACGAGATGATGATAAAAAACTTTCGAATTAGCCATACACATGATGTCACATGATGCATTTTCCTCTTCACTCCTCTTCTCTTTATCTCTCTCTTTCTCGCTCCTCATCTGCCTCTCTCATCCTTTCGGTAGGTCCACGGAACAAGTCTAAATAAATATATTTGAACAATTTTGAGACAAACAGAAAATAAACGGTATATCGGCAGCAAGAAAAAAGTAAAATATTTTTTTTTTAGTTTTTTGTCTAATAAAATTCAGTAAAATCAGCACCACTCACGACAGAAGAAGCAGAAGACCAAGCCAGAAGAACACCGTACTCACGTGCTGCTACAAATACCTCTCTCCCTCTTATGTGCATACGTATGACATTACCTTCAATTTAGCACTGTATCACTCTCTCCTTATTAGCCTCATACGCCTCCATTGTTGGAGCATGGCCTAGCCTCACCGAGGGCGATTTGGGCCATAGTCCACACGTGAGAGAGTGTGGATTGTTGACTTCACATATGTTTTTTTTTTAAGATATGCAGACTTCCTAGTGATGTTTTTCTTTACCGCCAGTTGTGTGAATAATCAATGTTTACTTGAGAAATTAAGAAAAAGACTCATTAGTATGTATACACGCAAAACCTCCGCCACTCAGGACGCAAGGTAAAATCGAAACCCCTAGGCCACCACCGACTTACTTTTATTACTCAATAGTTGTTAATATAAACTCGACACATGTTTTGCCCCAAACATATACTATCACCTCCTTACCAGCCTCATACGTCAAAAAAGACGTATTTGAAGTCCACGATCTGCACTAGACGGTGTCGGGCACGGCCTACTTTCACTTTGGGCGAATGCGATTTAGGCCATAGTCCATCACGTGGCCCCAGTGCGGATTGTGGACTTCACACACGTCGTTTTTGACGTATGCAGGTTTCTTCGCGATTTTTTTAATCACCGAAAGGCAACTAAAGTGTATTAACCAATGTAGGAATTTGACAATTTAAAAAAAGACTATTGGTACACGCCGGGCTCGAACTTCCGCCCTTAGGATGCGAGGTGAAATTGAAACCCCTAGGCCACCACTTGTTTTACTTGTTACTTATTTTGTACCAACACGAAGCTTCTTTATGAGACGCAGTTATTTGTTGTCTATACGTTCGACTAATTTTATATTTAGGAATTCTTATTTTTCTACTTTTACCTTTTTATTTTAGCAGATTTGCAAGGAATAAAATCTTATACAAAGCTATTATTTTGGAAAAGTAAAACTTAGTAATAAGTATTCTATCAGTTACTTCAGAAAGCGTCTTATTCGATGCTTAGGGATGCATTAATATTTTGTTGATGTTCCTTTCACATATGAGCACGTCATAAATAAATCATATCAGCATATTACATCACATGAGTTTTGAATTTTCCTCCCGTAATATGAGGAACACAGTTTACCTACTCGATTGATTTTCTCTTTGGAAAATATTTAGGCTGGCTGGTATGCTTTTTATTGAAAATCATATTCATTTTATTTGATTCCATAAAATATTTCATATAAAGTACATGTCAAATTGAATATTTTGCTTCACAAAATTATCATAATTGCATTCTAAATTTTATTTTAAATATTCAAAAAAAAATTACTTAAGAAAGCCTTGTTTTAAAGGCATTGCCGTACCTAGTTTAAATATGATAAATAAATTATTATTTCTGGACATCACACTCAGCGTCATCTAGTATGTATTTTTTTCTAGTATTTTTGGTAATACATACATACATAATATGCATAGAAAACATCGAGTCTCAAGACAGTGACAAATGTTGATCACATAAATGTTTGGGTATCGAACCCACACCCCTTAGTTCAGCAGGCAGGTCATTACCCAGCATGACACGGAACCGCCAAATTCATACTTCCATACTTATAAATGCGAAAGTGTGTTTGTTTGTATGTTCTTTTTTCACGTCGCAACGCAGCATCCAATTCCCCTCCAAGACTCCCTCGCAGCTTAGTTGGTAGTGGGGCTGGCTGCTGTGAAGTGGCTGTGGGATCGATTCCCGCACTAGACAAACACTAATGTGATAAAAATTAGTGTTTGTCTTGAGCCTAGGTGTATTTATGTATGTATTAACAAAAAAAAAGTAATATATTATACATTTGTATCCGTTGTCTGATACTCATAACACAAGCTTTGCTTACTTTGGGATTAGATGGCGCTATGTGTAATGTCCAAAAATTTTTATCTATCTATATCTAATTAAGCTGAAATCCCTCTCTGAGATAGTTCAAAAGGCGGAGAAGTTTAGGACTTCGGAAAATCAAAAGTTCCCGTAGGAATAACTATAACCGGATTCCACTTAAACGCACCTTAACATATAATATAGATTCCTAGGATTTTTGCGGTTTTTGCGAATTGCGAAACAAATTTCATTATTAATCCGTCTAGACTCTTTATGGAGGACGAGGTGGCTGATACCAACGAAGTGTTGTGTGTACTGGTTTTATTTGTGTTTTAAAGCGCAATGAATACACAGGTCAAAGGCACGTGTTATGTCACATATGTGTATAGGTATATGCTTGGTATTTACTTTCGCTTACACGATTAGCTTAACAATTTCTCTTTTCGTTCTTATGAACAAATTTTTAGTATTAATTTTTTTCCAGAAAGGTGGTTCACAAGTGCTTTGTATTGCCTAATTTAAGAATGTTTGCAATTAAGGAATAATGGTCTGTAACTTCCTACGATGACTCACTAGTATTTTAATGTTACTTATTATATGAATACCTAGGATAACTAAAGTCCTAAATTACCACGTTACATGTTGTTGCTAATTAAATTTAAAAGGCACTGGTTTATTTGTATTAGGTGTGTTATATTAAATTATAAACTAACTATTGCGTTAGACTTCGGTCCCGGTGTCACTCACTTGCTAAAACGACTTACAAGCAACCTTCTAAACTAGTTATACTTATACTAAAAAAACCTTCTGCGGCATAGATATGTACAACTAACCAACCTTTTATCGCCATCAAATGAACAATTCTCAAATTCAAAGAAGAACACAAAAATAGTTATTTGTGAGGTTGAAGTTGTTATTTGACGCTAGTCCTTGCATCGTAACCTACCCACCCAAACAACCGGGGCGTATGAGACTAATAATGAAGTACCTATAAGAGTTAAGGCACAGCGAGTACGCGCTTGAATAAGTCGCCCAAACAATAAAAGCAGGGCATAGCTAGTACTCGCCTGAATGAGCAGCCCGAACTGGGGAAGTACCTCTGCCTTACAGAAAACCGCGGCTACAATAACGCTAACATTGAGTATTGTAGTGTTCCTAGCGGTGAGTAAGGTTGCCAGAGCTCTTGAGGATTCGCTACCCAGACAGCGGACGACCGGTTGTGCTCGTTGCTATCATTTCTCGGCGTAGACGCGGCGTGCTGGTACGGCGGTCTGGGAAACCTGATGAAACGGTTGCCCGCAGGTTGAACGGGTCCCAAACCCAGGGAATACTTAATTTTCTTAAGGCTGAACAGCTAACCTGTGTAAAGTCTCTAAAGTAGTTGTAGTGCTGGAGAAGGAGAAGGTGGTAGCCGGGTACTACGACAGAGGGGGAATAGGGGCCGCCGTGCCAGCTACCGTATTGTGTGTGCCGACCCTCGGCAGTTCTAATATCACACCATTTGTCCTCTAAGATGTCTGTGCAATGAATCCTCATACTTAGTCAAAGTTACTTTTAAAAAAAATGGCCAGATAAAATAAAAGGAAATGAGTTTTTACAGCGACTACTCCATCCATGTGGACCATAATGTGAACTTTTACAATATCAGGGGTTTTTAACGCCAATCTTAACGTAGTCCACCACTATCTGGAGACAGCGCAGCCAATTGTGGTCCCACAATTCCAGAACTCACCCCTTTCCATCTCCAAGAGCATTGGGATCCTCGGTGTTGACATCTCCAGCGATGTTCAGTTCCAAGATCATTTGTAACACAAGGGGAAGCTGGCGTCTAAAACACTTGGCGTACTCAACAGAGTGAAGCTGTATTTCATGTCGGGGGAAATGTTGCTGCTTTACAAGTCGCAAGTTCGGCCCCAAATGGAGTACGCTGCCATCGTGTGTGAGTGCACCCGGATACCAGCTTGGCCCATTTGACTCGGTTCAACGAAGGGCTGTGAGAATTATCGACGATCCCAAACTCACTTGCGGTATCGAGCCCTTAAGTCTGAGGAGAGACTTTGCCTCCCTGAGTGTGGTGTACCGCTTGTACAAAAGGATGTGTTCTGAGGAATTGATCGAAATGATTCCCAAGGCTATTGCCTCGCCATCGGCAGGGAATTCATTCTCACACTTTAGAACCGAAATGGTCGCGTACAGTGCAGATTCACAGAATCTTCCTCCCGCGAACGCTTGGGTTGTTGAATGAGATCCCTGCCAAGGGTTTCTCTAAGGACTACAACATGGGGTTCTTTAAGAAAGAAGTTATTAGATTTTTGAAAGGTTGGCGCGCGTGTGATACCCCTGGTGTTGCAAGCGTCCATAGGCTAAGGTATCCAGTTTAACAGGATTCCAACTAAACCATAATATAAACAAATGCTAGGTCGCTTGTGGCCCAGTGGTTTTGCTATCTGTCTCGTGTTATGAGGGGCGGGGTTCTAGCACCGCGTTTACGAATGAGTCTCTCTTTCTTTATTTCTTAAGTTCCTACATTGTTTACACCGCTGGCTTTTCGGTGAAAGAAAACAGCGTGAGAAATCCTGCATACGCCAAAAATATGTATGTGTAGTTCATAATCCGCAATGGGCCTGCGTGATGGGCGGCCCAAATCGCCCCCACCCCACGGGCGAGGATAGGACGTGCCTCAACATATTAGGGTGTCTGAGGGTAGTCATGAAGTACCTATAAAATACATAATTATACGATTTTATTACGACATGAAGCCGTCGAATGAAACTGTAGTCGAATATACTGTGCCATTTATTGCATCTGTACCCAATTTTCGAAAAGTGGTGATAGAAAATAGCACTTTAGCTCCAGAAAGGAACGTAAATGAATTCTTAAAATGGGCCAAAATACGCACATTTTTAGGAAACATAGGCAAAGTTAATAGTTAATTTATGCAAGTTAACGCTCGTCCCCATACAACTGGGACAGTGTTTGACTACTCGCTTGGAGTGGCCAGCATGCAACCTCGAATTGAACCCCATTAAGCAAGCCTGGAACAAACTGGGATAACGTGTACGCCAGCGAAATTCCCCTTTAATCACGCTTTGTGACCGGAAAGAAGAACTGATAGAGGAATGGGAGAATAATGCTCAGAAGCGGCTCAAAAATTAGGTTAAAAGCATGCCAAAACGTATAACAACCGTATTAACAGCTCATGCTGGCAAGTGTGTATAAATTCCATATTTGATACCAAAGCTAATTTTTCGAATTCTAGTGAAAAATGGTCATTTTTACTGAACTCACTTTTATCCAAAATAAACTTCATAATCAACATCTCTTGAGGGAAGTTATTATAATAGGTCCGAAAATCGAAATCGCTTAATTTGCGCTTTCTATACGTTTTGAGACCTGACTGTGTGTGTGTGTTGTGTGTGTATGTATGTTTGTAAGTTTTTTTTTTGCCTCTCGATATCTCAAGAACCAATGGACCAATTTGTCTTGTGACCATATCAATTGATACGCCACGTCATGACTTAGATCTGAAAAGAGTGTGAACAAAGTCGGTCCAGCTGTTTGTTTTTTACCGCTAAAAAAATTAAAACCGTCTTTATTTTATAAAGCTAGTTCTAATACTTTAGAAGTTATTAAAGTTTTTGTTACCTCAAAAACTTAGAAACATCGCTTTCTTTACGACCCACTGTAAATCTTCACGGTTAATAAGTATATATGACTGTGTCCAATTTTTGGAGAAACAACTAGTCCGATTTAAATACAATTTGTTGCATTACATAGGTATCACGTCAGAGTACGCTTTTAATTACGTTTGACAGATATTGGCTAAGAGGTGGCGCTTCAGTCGACGTGTTTCTCTTAAAATAAAGGACAAATAATTGTGAAGCGGCTTATTACATACCTAGGTATCAACAGATTGTCTTTCATATATTACGGTTGTAATCCACCAGAGAGCGCTGCATTGGATTTTATGCTTATTAAAAGTTTTTTTTTTTTAATTTCAAAAATTAGCTTTGTACAGAGAAAATAATGAATATTAATTTCGCGGCGCTAGTTAGCAGGGTTAAGGCCCTTTGCATCAAAGTTAATTAGAAGCATTTCAAGGAAATTAATAGTTAAGTAGGTGAGTAGTTCATATCACATCGTTGATTCACAGCCAACCTCTGTTGAGCCCTCGACACATATTTTGGACGTAAGAAACAATAACGTGAAATCGTCTGATCCGACCCAAGGTCGTAATGGCTGATAATGTGCAGAAGAATTTTTTTCTTTAACATTGCAAAATTTATTAACTTATCAGCCATAATATAAGTAGGTACTGATTAATTTGCTTTGGTAGTTAACAGTTTGCACACGTACTTGATAGTTACTTCCACTATTCATGCACGAGTTTTTAAAAGTTTTTCTAATATGCAAGCAGAATATTGTAATTTTGTGTTTCATTGAAAAATTAATTCCAGAAAATGACATAGAAAATTGTTGGATATTATCTAGAAAACGTGTTACCAATAGTGGGTCAATGATTGCGTAAGTCTACGCCCCAACATCGTTCTCAATGAACTGGAACGCAAGGTCTTCGACCAGGCTCATTGTATTACAGCTGTGGCGTTCTCATTAAGAACAGTTAAAACAATACCTCAGGAAGGAAAAGACCGGACATTGAGCCTAGAAACAACCACAATCTATCACATACCAACCTCAACGAAAATCATTTCGTTCCGCCGAACTTAATTTTGCTATAAATAAATGTCGCATTAAAGAAATGGTGTTAGTCGCAAGACGTCGGTGACACTCAACAAAATGTTGCCGCTGGTCTACACCTTCGCATTTTGTTCTCTAACGGCAGCTCAAGTGTTCCATAAAGTAGAGCTAGCAGACGAGAAGACACCTTTCGATTATGTGAAAGAACGTTTGGATGCGATCGGCACCGATGGAAGATCTGGATTACCAATATCTAACTCATATGAAGTCGAAGAAAGTGAGGATTATCCTGAACAGATAGAAGGAGCGGCGTCAACAGTTTTAAATACAGTCAGTGGTGTCGGGGTCGGAGGACTAGGTTTAGGTCAGGGTTTAGGTATTGGAGGAATAGGGGGATTAGGAGGTTTGGGAGGTGTTGGAATAGGCCATGGGCTGGGACTTGGTCTGGGGGGTGTGGGAGGCGTGGGTGGACTTGGTGGCCTCGGAGTTGGTGGTGTTGGTGGAACAGGCATTGCCACTGGTGGTATCGGTGTCGGCAACGGCGTTGGCTTAATAAATCCCGGAATAGGATTAGGAGTCGGTGGCTTAGGCCTAGGTGGTGGACTTCTGTATCATCCAATCTTAGGAGCCCAGGTTGGGAGCGGGTACATCGACAAGAAGGCTTATGATGCTGAACAGAAAAAAGGCGCAGATGAAAATGTAGAGAAAGTGGAGAAAAAAGCAGAAGAAGAAGCTAAGCATGGACAAGAAGGATATCAGCAAGCCGCTGCAGCTGCAAAGGCTGAAAAGGGTGAATCAAGTTTTTACAAAGATGAGGAAGCGAAAAAAAAAGCAGCTGGTGACGAAAAATTCTACGAAGGGGGGCAGAAATTTGATAAACAAGGTAAGTTAGTGGTTTTTTAAGGGTACCAGACACTTGATCCAATAATATAATCACACAGTTAGATTAGGAATTAATTAAGAAATTTATATTATCAGGTGCAAATGAAGAGCAATTAAAAAAAGCAAAAAGCCACAAGAAAGGCCACGTAAGCAAAGGCTTTAAAACTTCAAGTAGTAAGAATGAAGAAGAAAAGACTGAAAGTTTCTATGATGAGGCTCATGATGAAGCGGATCATAAGGTCGCTGGCCAAAATGCTGGATCTTTCGGTGAGAACGCTCACCAAGGTTTTAAGGGGGCGCATGAAGAAAAGATTCTGGATGCCAATGCACAAGGTAAAGAAGGGCATCATATCGCGGAACAGAAGATTGATGATTCAAAAGCCAATAAGGTGAGTTTAATCATTTTCCTAATTCAATGCATTATTTACGTATCTTTGGTCAAACATGACTATTTTCAAATGACTTTCAAAAAAAAGATTTTTTCAAAAGTGTACCAATGCTTATCTGTGGAAACGGGATTAATAAGTACAGAATAGAGTGCACTAGTAAGGACAAGTAAAGTTTTTATTTCCAAGAGAATGCAGAAATATCAAAAAATAAATTATTTAAAAATAAAATCAAAAATATCTCTCTGTCACGACCTTGACTGACGACTAAACTACGGTTTTATATCATTTGATGCTTATTTACTTTAATAAGTTTTAAGTAAACCCGAAAAACCTTTGTAAAGCACTGTTGAAAAAATCTACTAAAGAATACGAAAACATATTTTGGCGTCTGTCACGATCTCCATTATATTCTATTTTATGGTGATTTTTTTTAGTTTTATATTTAATTTTTATTTATTATATATAAGGAACTCCTGTAAACTGTACCCTCATAATATCATACCATTAAAAAACCCTCTTGCGACCCCTCTCTTTTTCTATAACCACAAGCGAAGTTTTGACTGTTGCGACCGCTTTTTTTTAAAAGAAAAGATTTTTCGCATTTTCGTCGCATATTTTGACACTCACAAATAAATCAAACCTATGTAATTTCACACGAATCAATGTGTTGTTTTGTTAATTTATAGAAATAACACATTAAAAAAAAGTTTGTGTGTCTTTCTTACAAGAACCTTTTACTCAAGAACGCGTGGAGGTATTAAGTCGAAATTAATATCTAATTCTAAAGTCTCCAGTCACTTAAAGTATAAAAAAATCAATGGAAAAATTCTAAGTCAATGGAATAAAAAAATACGCCCAAAATACGGTTATTTTTGTCGCATATTGTGACACAAATAAAATAACTCAAAACTTCTCGGTGTCCACTTTAAGTGATTATCACTTAAAGAAAAAAAATCTAAAAACCGTAAATTTGTTGTTACATCACAATTTTTTTTAGCCATTATAATCTTATTTGCAGTTGGTAAACTAACGGCGACCTATGTCGATATACAGTTTACCTTTTACGGAACCCTCGGTGTTCAAGTCCGACTCGCACTAGACCGGTTTTTTTAAGTACCGGGGCCTGAATTTGGGGGTTCAAATCTGAATATGAGATGACTACGGCAAGTTAAATAACAGTCTTTATTTGTTCTTAGCTTACAGATTCTTTAGTTCTTACTAGAAAAATAAAGTAGGTTTCTGTATGCAACAGTTCTTGAGTATTTAAAGAAACTTTTAAATTCCTATTAAGTAGGTATGTTGGACTTGCGCAGGAACCCCCCTGCGCAAGTCTGACTCCCACTTTACCGGTTTTGCATAAATATAAAGACTAGCTAAGATCCACGGTTTCACCTGCGTGATATATGGCATCACACATGATGGCAATTTGGAAAAAAAAAGCTCAATTTTCAAATCCATCGGACAAACTAACAAACAGACATGTACTTTTTTTTACTTTAAAATATTAGTGATAGACAGAGTTTTGATAGATATTGTTATGATGAACTTGTCAACGCCTTCTGAAGAAACAAAACCAAGTATTATTAAATTGTAAACTGTAAATATAACTGTTTTATATTTTATGTTAAATTCCGTATTAGGTTTAGCTCGCGGCTTTACTTGCGTGTAATACGATCGTTGCCGTACGATTTCTATGAAAACTCCTTGATTAAAAACATTTTAGGTTATAACTACTACGTTCTTTGAGCTTTCCCAGGGCCACAATTAATTAGGTCACTCATGTTCCGTTGAGTTGCGATGAATAGTGCCCTGTGGATTTACAAGCAGAAAAATATTCCCGTGGGAACTCCCGATAGCTATTAAAAAAAAAAAGTTAATTTGTTGCTCTGATACAATGAGAAAGAAAAGCCCAAATTTTTCTTAATTACGGAAGGGCCTGATATGAAAAAAAAAAATAATTTCCAACTATTCCTAAATCAGATTCATTAGATGCTCCGTAGCAACGTTTAAAAATAACAAACAACATACAAACAATTGCGCTGTTATTTATTATATTAGTTAGAATTAGTATTAGGATTGCTTCACAGAAATTTATGCCTAGATATTTTTTTTTTTTCATTACGGAAAAACATGGCAAAAACAGTTTCTTATAGTTTCACCCGTGTCTGTCTATTAAAACCATGAAATATTTGAAATACAGTGTAACAAACCGGGGTATGGTCACTAGTGTCGTGGAAATGCACAATATTTGAATATAATGACTGTAGTTTAAATTTTTGACCACCGGATAAAAAAGTTTGTTGCACTGCAGATGCTACATGTTAAGAAAAATTAAAAAAGACTGTATTTTTCTATACAATTTTGTTCATTTTTTAATTTTAAGTTGGTACGTGCACATACATTTAGATCAGTAGGGGATCACCCTTAAAAATAAAAAAATATGGGTTCTTTAAGAAGGGGGTGATAAGAAATTTAAAGGGTCGCCATGCCGCTGCAAACGTCCATAGGCTACGGGGACCGTCTGCTCGAATGCCACCTTAGTATATATTATATATATTACCCACAATAAATTCCGCTTTTTTTCATAACTAACCCTTCCCGTAATTGATTTTTTTGAACGAGGCCATAGATTTAACCAATTAATTGTCCCCCAGGGCGAGTTCCTGCAAAAGGGCTACAAGGGTGGCGCTGAACAGCTAGAGAAGTTTAATAACCTGGGAGCTCATGCAGTGCACGGACACCAGGAGGCGAGTGGGGGTTACCAGCAGAACAAGGGGATCCTGCCTATACACCGCCGCTAACTTACATCCCGCCTAACTCATGATGGATACGTTAATTACATGTTTTTGATTTTTGGATCGTTCGTGTTTATTTTTGCAGTCTACATACACAATAGATACAAAAATGTCATACCTACATTATGCTGGCCATACAAAAAACCCTTAAAGGTTATCCATCCATCCAACCAAACGGATGCTCCAGCCCTACTTACAGATTAAATCCTTGTAAAATCTTACCGCTAGCACAAAGACAAAGTTATGCTGATATAGTTTTGACGTTTTATACGTTACTAAATGGTTTTGTAGACTGCCCCTACTAAATTATATTTAATGTTAACTATAATATATATATATATTTTTATATATCTCTATATATACATATATATGTGCCCGTCATAGTATAGCTGGAGCGCATAAGAGGGGGATATTGATGTTGCAACCGCTATTACCGCAATTCAAAACGTGGCTGCCCTGCTAGTCTTTATCCTCCCCCAAATACAAATCCTGGCGTAACAGTTGTGCATCGTAACATCATATAAATAGCAATTCATGGCCCCGTCCAGCAGGCTTAAAAATCGGAAGTTTTATACTAAGTTCGGTAATGCATCTCCTATAACCTCGTATAAGTAAAAGTAACCTGTAAAAGTTTTAATATTTTTTTCCGTTCGGTTCGTGTTGATAAATACAATATTATCACTCTAAACACGCTCTAAACATGCAAATATGCATTGACTTAAATTACTTTAAAAGTAGAAAAAAACAGCTAAATAAAATTGAAGTGTCTGTTTGTAATATTGAAATAACCGTTTTTTACTACATGTATTATATGAATATATATACGGTACATACACCAAAATAACATTTATTACAATTTTTGTCTGTCTCTCTGTCTGTCTGTTTGTTCCGGCTAATCTCTGAAATGGCTGGACCGATTTTGACGGGACTTTTATTGGCAGGTAGCTGATATAAAAAGGAGTAACTAAGGCTACGTGTATTTTAGAAAAAAACTTTTATTTTAGAAAAATAAAGTAATGTTGCAATGTTCATGTACTGTCCAGTACCGCGCGCAGCTCACGCGCATGCCACTGGGCCGTCACGTCGGGCGCCTCCCACCAACGAATCAATATCACAAATGCTGCCTGTTGCGCAGGCTCAGAACAAAAAAAAATTGAAAATAAATGATAATTAAAATAAAAATGCAAACACTAAATAAACGAATTAACTTTTTTATTAAATTCCACGCGGACGAAGTCGCGGGTACAGCTTTTGTCAATAAAAATATAAGTTATTTTTGGAATAAGTAAAAATTAAATTAAATTAAGTAGTTACATATTAAAAAAAAAACTAAAAAATTAAAGACTCTTAGGCGAAACGAAGTTCGCCGGGTCAGCTAGTACGATATAAACTTAGTAAAAGGGACCGGTAGTTGGCACGGTACGGTTAAGATACGGAACTCTAAAAACTAGTTATTGTGTGGAAGGTAAATGTTGCGTGGACGAAATCCATTAGCTTTATTAGAGACCTTTTACATAAAGTAGGTACCTTCATTATCATCATCATCATATCGAACTGATATTGGTCCACTGCTGGACATAAGCCTCCATGGCCTCTATGGCACGCCATTTCTCCCGGTCCTCAACCACCACCAGCTACACTTTTAAGGGCTATGGTCTACTGGGCTGGAGGGTGTCCCACGCTTCGCCTTCCCATACGTGGTCTCCATTCTACGAAACGTCTACTCCATCGGCCATTAGTCCTCCGACAGTACCATAGTTCAGATAATAAATACTGGACCAGAAGAACGATTAATGGGACATATATAAACCACACTATCCTGAATTACCTTTTGTACTTCGTCGGAAACTGGCAATGGGTGTATATATTTATGACCCTGGTCTTTTATTGTACTTTTTATTACTTTAAATTGGTAATTTACGATGCATCGGACAGTTTACATTAGTCCAGAATGAATAGGCTCACCCCCTTGTCACGCAGGGCTAAGTAGTTCGTGAAAAGAGCCTGGTACAATATGATGTTGGTGTGTATCCAGCCACTGGACATACTGTATACATAGACCATACTGCAAATACTGTATCCAGTAGCAGTGTACCGGCGATTGGCTTACCACCTGTCTCACAGGATTGGGGTGGTTGGTGGAAGGAGATTGTCCCCACATTATAATGTGGGTGTGTAAGTCACTAGTTACCTGAGAGCCCTGACATTGTTATACATTTTTTTTAGTTAAGCGAATACTTATTATTTAAAGCAGCTCCTTAAATAAGTTATACAATAAGCAATATGTTGCCGTTATGAAAACCTTTAGGAACATGACGAAAAATATAATAGAGATTTATTGAAGTGAAAACTTCTTTAGCGGCGTTGTGCACTTTTTTTGGTATGGGTAAAAAATGATAAACTCGCGTCAGGTCACGTGTCCTAATCGTGGAAATTCGTAATACGGAAACCGTAATGCCACGCTTTTTTAATTTTTATTTTTAGTATTCGCGATTATGAGTAGTACAGGAAGGTTGGATATGGAATTTTAATTCTATGACAGATTGCGATGTCAAATATACTACGTCAAAAAAGTAAATAAACAAACATTATTATTTCTTGACAATGTCAAAGACATGTCTTGTGACATATTTGAGTGTTAAGCGCGAATCGTGTGTAAAGGTTTTCACTTCTGCCGGCACTCCCGGAGTGCAACTCGTTTTTTTTTTGTATTTACTACTACACAGTTTCTAATAAGGATAATCGTGTTTAATAAAGTAAAATATATGTAAAAGGATGATGAAAGAACGAGTTATGGAATAAATTGCACTGTTCGTGAGCAGCTTAAATCCGCGTTTTATTATTTTTTTATCAATTACGAAGTACGAAAACTATGTATTATTTTTGTTTTCATTTTGAAAACAATTGTTCTCGTAACCTGGACAGGGTATTATCACATAGGTTACCAATTTCAATATCACAGTTCTTCATTTTATGTTAAGAATTTCTACCTACTTCGGTCTAAAAGACAGAGCCCTTCCAAAGTCAAACGAGCACACAGCTTAGGCTTAATAATAGGGCTCCGTCGACGCTCCGTAAGAACCCTAAAAATTTAGTTCCGTTAAAATACTTCACGCTCGATTATGAAATTGCTACTTTACAAAAACAGATAATGAAATTAGCATCGTACATCATAGTCCTTTGCAATGTTACACGAGCTTTGCATTTTTTAGAGGACGCAATTTTATTTTTGGGACATGTGTGGGGGGGCAAAAGAAGTTTAACCTCAAGTTTGTGGGGTCGCCACACTTGTCATACGGCCGCCATCTAGGAAAAAGGGGTGAAAACACTTTTTCGCAATATCTCAGGAACTATGCGTCTAACAAAAAATTCGTAAAAACATAATTAGTAGCAAATTGTTTTGCCTACAAATATGTTAATATAACTTTTTGCCCTTAATTAAGAATTAAAGAAGTTGTAAGCAAAAAAGTAAGAAAAATTTTATAAAAATTTTCTTTTTTTGCTCTTATAACTTTTTTTTATACATTTTACAAAAAAATTACCTCAGACCAATCTTGTAGATGATCTTTTGAAGTAAATTTTTCTCTGTAATTTTTTTGAATTTAATTCATTTAAAACGCTGTTACAGCGCTCCAAAGTTGACCGGGTTCGTCAATGCTCATTGGAATCCGGTCAAAACGAAATGTTTAACTTATTTTTTTTTTATTGTTAATATACTCTTCAAAAATTTTTGTTAAATTCGTACAACTTTACTTATTCATTCCTAACTCTTTTCCCCGCCACCTATGAAGTGGAGTCTGTAGGCGCGTTTTTTTTACGTGGTTTCCCCAGTAGGCCTACTCCACGGACATCTTGCTTATAAGGTAATCCTCGACATCATAATATTTTCAATCACTTATTAGGCTTGCTACTCTAATCTACTTTTCTTCGATGGTCCAGGCTGTGGCTCAGAATCTAAATCAACGTCAAATGTGAAAGTTCGAGGAATGAAAGGTGTTAAAATTGGAGTCATAGTTGGAAGTTCATCTTCGAATTTATTTTGTTCCATTAACTTTAACATTTCCATAATGTTGCTGCATGTTTCGCCAGAACAATGGAGGCATTCTGTAGAGCATTTCAGGCCTGCTTTTCTGCAACCACACATGCTTCTCCAGTTTCCTTTGCATCTGCAGATAATTAATTTCATGAGATCGGGGGCTGCTGGAGGCTTGAAAGATTGTATTGGCATCCAAATGCTTTTTCCAGCCCCAATATTCAGGATTTTGATATCTTCCGAGCCACGACTGGACCTGGTGATATACTCGGAGACCGTGAAAACGAGCTGCATCTTGTGTTGGAGGCAGCGATGATATTAAATGAAGTTTTAGTCACTGCCTTGGCAAATCGTTTGTATCGCAAGCCGTCTAGTGAGTCGTCTTTATTACCGCTATGAAAAAACGTTCGCCAACAAGAGTGAGCAAAGATGGATCGACTTACTCACTCAGGAATGGCGCGGTACCACCAGCTAAATCAGGATGTTTCTCCATAATATTATGATATCGAGGATTACCTTATAAGCAAGATGTACATGGAGTAGGCCTACTGGGGATACCACGATAAAAACGACGCGCTTAAAGACTCTACCTCATAGGTGGTGGGAGAAAGAGTTAAGAATGAATAAGTAAAGTTGTACGAATTTAACAAAATTTTTTTAAGAATATATTTACAATAAAAAAAAAAAACAAAAATAAGTTAAACAATCGTTTACTGACTCTCGCTACCCTTTGTTATCTATTCTTCAAGCCACTTTACCTTTCTAATTTTCCAAGCAATATGATAATATTACTAAAATAAAATTCTTTTAAGCGTTTTCTTTTTTTGTACTTTATTACAAGAGCAAACAGAAACTTCAAGTATTTAAAGTCTCCCCACTGTCTAGTGACTAGTTATTTGATATATTAATAAAAACAAAACCAATAATAACTTCAAATTTTTATTTCAGACAATACACGTCAGCCTGCATATACATAGACTTTAAGTATGAACAAAAACATGCTTTCATTTAAAATAAACTAAAATATCTTTTGATAAAACTAAAAATTATTCCAATTATTCTTCATTTTGGAATTTCTAAACGAGCATCTGTCCCCATAGCCATTGCAGTACACAACGCCAGGCGACTGATGCAATCTCGGACTGAAGGACAAATACCCTGACTCATTGCTGTGTTGGCTACCTACTGTATACCTAAAAACAAATAAGTTTCAAAAACATTTTCAAAACACTGAACTTGTGAAATAAAAAAAACTGGCAAGTATTTTCTTTAATGTTCAAATCAAAACACCATTTTTTATTGAAATTCGAAATACAAATAAAAAAAAAACTTGTAGATTTGAAAACACAATTCGCAGAGCATCATCGCTGGCAACACAATTAGTTAATTGTTTTTGGATACCATTTACTTATAGATTCTTTAAAAAGTTGTTGTACCCTGCAGACTCGGGCGTGGGCGGTGTGAACACAGTTGAAGATATTCTGTTGGACGTATTAGACCTCTGAAAGTAACCAAATTAACGTCATGTCAAAATAAACTGAAACCTATTTACTTTTTCTGTCTCTCATATCACTCTATACAAAGTTTGTGTTATGAACATTGTTTTTAGAGTTCTTTGCCTCAATATAAAAAAAAGGATCCCTTATAGGAACATTTCTTTGGCTGTCTGTTAAGAAATTTTCATGAGGATTGCGAGGAGCTATCAAGTTAATATTAATATAAAATACAAAGGACTACAGCCTCTTGAAGCTGTATAAAAACGGAAGACGGAAGAACGGAAAACGCAGACAGACACATGGAAGTGATCCTGTAAGGGTTCCGTTTTTCCTTTTGAGATACGATGCTATTTTGCTATTACCATACCTACCACATGAAATAGAGGCCAGTGCATTATAGAAATGAAATATTCATATATTTGCATTTGCCGGTCAATAGTGACAAAAAAATTTCGGTGGTGGGGCTTCAATTTCACTTTATACGTCCTGAGTTGCGGAGGTTCGAGCCCCGCGTGTACCAATCTTCTTTTACTTTATTTCTCAATTACATTTATTATTTACACCACTAGCTTAGCGGTGAAGGAAAACATCGCGGGGAAACCTGCATATGGCAAAAACAAAAAAAAAAGACATATGTGAAGTCCACAATCCGCACTGGGCCTGCGTGTGGACTATGTCCTAAATCATCCTCGGTGAGGGTAGGCCGTGCCCCAACAATGGGGGCGTTATGAGGCTGCTAATAAGGAGCAGGAACTGGAATGAGTGGTAAATGTACTTTTTTAAGTGCCAAGGGTAAAAAACTTTACAAGATAGACGTATATAGGCTTTTATTCATATTAAACTTATGTAAGATAAGTAAAACTTACATTAGTTTAACATGAATACGGTCATTGAATGTGTGATTTATGTTACATCTATAATGCAGCTGACCTGGCAGTTTTTCTTCGGCCCTTTATATAAGTTTTATATAAGATGAAAAGGTTATCGTGGGGACTTCACCTGGCTCTGGGCGCTGTTTGTGTTGCAGTTGCTGGAGCGCTGTTTGCTTATCCTGGTTGGGGTCACGAGGTTAGACTGATAAGTCTGCTGTAGTGACAACAATCTTCGTTTAAATTGTATAAAAATTATAAACAATAACAATATTGTTATTTGACAGTATTTTGTGCCAGCCCCTATAGTATTCCCAAATTATAAACATTTAAGTTTTTTCTCTTGAAGTCATAAACAGTTTGGGCATAAGTATATTTTTTTAATGACAGAATGCTGTTGACCGTAAGCCTTTACGGTCGTATGTGACAAAGCGCTCAAGAGCGCCCTAGTTAAGCGCCTTGGGCCTTGTTGTCACGTGAGTAGTTTGAGATGGGTCGGTGCGAAAAACGTCTAGGTTCATAACGATGACAGGTCTCATGAGGTTTGACGGGTTGACGTTAGGTCCTTGTTTTCGACGCCCACGCGGGCAGCGATGTATGTTTTGGATTTGTTGTGTTCGTCGGTATAAGTAACTACTACTTTAGTATAATATAGTTTGAGTAATAGGATTCGATATAAAAAAAACACACAGACTTTTTGAATATGATGAATCAGCTCTGATATTAAAGGTTTTTAATATTAAATTGATATGGCAATTGCAACAAAGTATAAATAGAGTACCTAAGTCAGTGTATTTATGAACAACATGTCATTTTAAATTTTATTATCAGGTAGCACTCTTGTCCTTCGAAAGCATCAGAATAAACAAAGATCTGTGTGCTATTATTTATTATTATACCGAAACCCCGCAACTACTAGTACCTTATAGGTACTACCAGTATACAGGGTGGCCGGGAAGTTGACGTTCAAAAGTAAAATTTAGATACTTTATGATGAGGAGTTTCCGAATCACCCCCATGTATGTTCTACGATTTTTCGTAGTTTTCGAGATAGAATTTTTTTTAATGATTTTTTTCGTAATTTTCACATAACATCAGTTTTCGATTTTTTTTCTAGTTCTGTTGAACATTTTTGGTTCAGTTTTTTTGTGATAACTAATAAGTATAGTCTAACCTTACCCCCTAAAAAATATGGTTTATCTAGGAATTGCAGAACTTACTTAGAATTTATTCGAAAGTTCAAAATTAAGATGTGAGCTCAGTACTCACAAATTTTCAAAGTATCAAAAAAAATTTAATGGGTAGATTTTGGGTTCAAAGTAATTTTAAAAACTTCCTAAGACATTAAACTTTAAAACAAGGCCAAATAAAAATAGGGTTATCAGGGGTTTATTTTCTGTAACTGACCTTCAAAGTGAATTAAGGCATCTTTTAAGGAAAAAAAAAATTATTTTATTTTACTTAAATCTTTGAATTTCTTTGCCTTATGGTGGATTTGAGTAAAACACAGTTAATTGTTAATAAGATAAATTTATTTAAAGTAAATTTGCAAAATTTCGCCTCCCACAGAAATGCACAATCTACACCTGCGCAAAAACTTATGTCTTAACAGGGAGTTAAGCTATTTCTATAAGCTTCGCGGGTATTTCTCACAGCGGTTTCGGCCCCGGGAATTTTTCTTCTAAGCTCTTCTTCACTTGAAGCTTCTCCGGCGTACGTTATTTCTTTAAAGTAGCCCCAGATAAAAAGTCTATGGGGTTTAGGTCAGGCGAGCGTGGTGGCCAGGCAATTGGCCCTCGTCGTCCGATCCACCTGCTGGGCTACGTCTGGTTTAAATAGTGACGCACTTGTGCCACGTAATGACATGGTACGCCGTCGTTCTGGAACACCATTGTCCTTCTCAATTCAAGGTTTACATCTTCCAGTAATATTGGTAAATCATCTTCTAAAAAACTTTTGTTCGTCTCGTCTAATCTGGATGGCAGTTCAAATGGGCCTATTAATTCGCCATTCAAGACGCCAGACCACATGTTCACGCTGAAACGATGTTGAAATGATGAATATCTGGCGGCATGTGGATTTTCAACGGCCCAAATATGATAATTGTGGATATTGAAAACCCCCGTTCGCTCAAATCTTGACTCATCCGTCCACAAGATTTTATTAAAATATCCGGGGTCTTCTTCCTCTTTTTGCAACATAGTTCTGCAAAACTCGACTCTCAATTCATAATCTGCAGGCTGCAACGCTTGTACTTTTTGTATGTGATAGGCGTGAAAAGATTCCTCACTCAAAATATCTTGTATTGAAGATTTTGGTATGTCAAGATTACGAGCCATTGCTCTCGTACTTGAACTTCTATTAAGTTGCACTTCCCCTAGAACCATTTCCCTGCGTTCCGGATCAACTTTCGAAATGCCTTCACCACCAAGTTGGCCAGGAATGCGGCCTGCCATTAACGTATTGTGAGTATTAATGAACATGCGATAGTCAGGGTAATGATCAGGTTGTGGTCCGCCTCTGCGTTCAAGGTGTTCTCTGTAGAGTCTTGCTGCTTCACGTCCGTTGCCTTGTGCAACACCGTAGAAATAATCGCCATTACAGATTCGCCTTGGAGTTTCTTGTTTCTTTCCGTTTCTTTCTGTATTTGCTCCTAAGAACTGTTCATTCTGCCTTTTGTTTGTAGACGGTGTGCGTTAGTGTGGGTTTTGTGTGTTGCGGGTGCTCGTTTGAGCCGAAGCATCTTCGCTCATCGTGTGCGAGCAAGAAGGCAGCATATTGCCGTCTTTCTCTCTCGGTAGGCAAACAGGATTGAGTAAGTGTTTTTTTTCCCTTACTTGCTCTTGCTCCGGCCGCCTCTGTGCGTGCCCATCGAGGGATGATTGTAGCAGCGTCGTCAACCATCTAGATGCCACCCCCACCGTTCCGCCACCCGCCTCAGCGGGGCCGGGGAGTACGGAAAAGACAGGTTTGGTCTAGGTCTCAGCCACCTGCAATAGTGGCTCGTAACCTCTTCACAGGCCAGGTTACTGCCGCGGACGGCACTTTCGCCGCAGCCTTCTCACCGTCGCGGCCTCTGTCGGCTGCGTCGATGGCCTCAGCCATTTCTCGCTCAACAAGTTACGCCACGTCGGAGACAGGTGACGAATACGAGTACTTTCGTGACGAGGAACTTCCCGCCATGCTGTCTCCCATCCAGGCCTCTCCTCCAACGGACGCTCAGTTCGCTGCCACCGCCACACCGCTAAAGGTAATAGCCGGCTACACGGTAAACTCAGATATCGTATTACACGATCCTCCCACGGCGGCCGCTAGCGACGCTTCAATTGCGTCCCCGTCGACGCCATTCAACCCACCGCCACGAGAAAACCCGCCATCGGTTGCCTTCAAAACAAGCGACCCACGAAGGATAAGGGGCCGCGAGGTGTGACCATTCTCTTTGAGCCCGCTTCAAAACCTTGCTGAGCAAGCCCGCGCGGCCGCCAGGAAGACGACAACCGCCGTCAACAGCCTTAACCAAGGCAAGTATGTACCCGCCGCAACAACGACTCCGCCGCAAGCAGCAGCGACCAATGTTGTTGAGCAAATGGAGGCAAATTCCCCGCAAATCACCGACCAGTCCTACGCTCAGGTGTCGGCCATTCCGGTCCCGCCTGCACCTGCCCAGCACGAAAAGCCTAAAAAAAAAAGCAAGGTACCCACCTATCATTGTCAAGAATTTACCACAATGGTTGGTTCATTTAAAAAAGCTGCGCTCATTCTTAAAGCACGTACCGCACGCGCGCCCGTTTGGCAAAGGCGTGCGATTCCTACCGCAATCAACGGACGAATATAGGGTGGTGGCGGTCTATTTAGACGAACTTTCCAAGGCTGACAATACAGTGTCGTGGTATTGTTACAGCCTAGACAATGAGAGGCCTAAGAAATTGGCAATAAAAGGACTCCCTCTCGACGCACCGTCCGGGGTAATAGCCGAAGAAATGGAGGCACTCGGCTTCCCTTTGTCACATATCCGACAAATCCCGGGGGCGAGAGGCCGCCCTTATTGCATTTACTTCGGTCAACTGCAAGACAGGTACGACCCAAAAGAGCTCCAAAATGTTTACAATATTACGGAGCTCCTAAGCATGTCCGGCGTAACCATTACTGCATGGAAAGCGAAGCCCGGGCCGGCGCAGTGCCAAGGTGCCAAGCCTTCGGCCACTCATCGGCCAATTGTCACCGGCCGATCCGATGCGTGCCCTGCGGAGAGGGCCACCCCACGTCGGACTGCAAGCGCCACAGAGAAGCCACCCCAACGTGTGCCACAAAGAGCACGCGGCAAATGATAAATCGTGCCCATTTTACAAGAGGGAGGCGCGCAAGATGGGGTTGAAAAGTGCCGCCCCCCTGCCCCCCGAAACAACCACCACCCCCACGCAAAAAAGCGCCGCTACCCCTGCCGACATTGGAACCGCAGGAATATGACCTCACGCAGGGGCCAACCCTTATGCCCCCCGTCAACCCCCCGACGGGGACAGAACACAACTCCCTCTCAAGAAAAGGTCGAAGAGAGGATGAAAAGGCAGAGGAAAAATGCAATCGCAACAAGCTCAGGAAAGTACAAGCCTGCCTACTCTGGTTCCCTCGGTCGGGGCACAGATGGCGCCACCATTAATTGTTGCCCCACCCACCGTTGCTGCCGCCCCTCCTATCTTGTTCAAACAAGTCAATCTTGTTCAATCTAAGGATTGTATACTGGAATCCAGGGGGGGGTAAGAGGTAAGACCGATGACCTCAGGTTGCTAGTCCAACAGCATGATATTCATATTGTGCTGCTAGGCGAAACCAAGTTGCGACCTGAGCAACAATTACGTCTACCTAACTATTTCGTCTACAGGCGGGACGAAATAAATATCATAAATAACATCGCTTACAGGGGCACAGCAGTGCTGATTCGTAGAGACCTTGTCCACGAAAGTTTACCCCTGCCAAGCTTTGTTTCAACCCGAGCAATAGGCATTAAACTAAAAGTCGGTAAGACCGAACTTAAGGTTTACGCCGCCTACAAACCACCTAAGGTGCCTTTCATTTCCGGCGATATAAAAAATATTATGGCCGACGACGCGCCCACACTTATACTCGGCGACTTCAACGCCAAACACCGACAATGGGGTTCAAGAATTTCATCCAATGAAGGTAGAAATTTGAAAATCGATGCCGCGACGCACTATTACGTTGTAATTGGTCCCGGCTCCCCCACTCATTATCCCTCTCAGGACTCATTTCCACCAGACGTACTAGACATAGCACTAGCCCGTAATATTAAGTGTCCCATCTCTTTAGAAACCCTCCATGACATCGATTCGCAACACCTTCCAATTTTACTGGTCCTCGGAGTTTCTATTAGGGATAAACCTTTACCACCAATGAAAAACTTCACGGACTGAACAAATATCAAGAATTACTGAGCTCACTTAAACACCCTCCCGGTGGCCTGTCTACCCCACAGGAAGTGGAAACAGCCACACAGTCACTTACTTCTGCTATTTCCTCCGCACTTGCTTAATGCACCACGTCTGCCAAGTCATCCTCGGGGAAAAGTTTACTACCGGCACATCTCCGTAGTAAACTGAGCTAAGTTAGGTAGTGATCTATCGAACCAAATTTCAGCTTATCGGAAATGGTCTTAGGATAACACAATCTCAAAAGCCAGCGATAACGATACCGCTGTATATCGTTTAGCTCGCTGTATGACCAGCACCTCTGCACCCACACACCCCCTTGTAGACACGCTAGGTAACCGTTTGTACTCAGCTGAGGAACGCGCGGGCTTACTGGCTGACCACTTCGAGGACCAATTTAGGCCCAACCCCATTGTCGACCACGCCCACACAACATTGTTTGAGGAGCGTATACAACAGATCTTTACTTGTGATGATTTTATCTCCCCTAAGGAAGTAAAAAAATTATTTCTTATTTAAATAAAAAGAAATCCCCCGGCCCTGACGGAATTCCGAACACGGCCCTAGTAATGTTGCCTAGAAAAGGTCTTGTGGCCTTAACCCGTATTTTTAACGGGATCCTGCGCACAGGTTTCTTTCCCACGGCCTGGAGGACAGGCAAAATTATTCTCATACCGAAGCCTGGCAAGAGCCGCCAGAAACCAGAGCATTATCGTCCGATCACTTTACTTTCTAACATAGCCAAACTGTTCGAACGTCTTTTATTGAAAAGGGTATCGTCTTTTATCAATCTAAGGCCAGAACAGTTTGGTTTTAGAAGTAATCACAGCACCACTCTTCAGCTTACTCGCGTTTTACACCACATGGCCTTTGAGATGAACAAGGGCAGGTACACGGTCGGGGTCTTTCTCGATATCGAGAAGGCCTTTGATCTTGTATGGCACGTCGGCTTATTATTTAAGCTCTTTGAGACCAATTTACCCCCCCATGTTCGGGCGTATAATAGCCTCCTTTCTGGAGGGGCGGAGTTTCTATGTTTCGGTTGACAATAAAAACTCCCCTACTAAGACCATTTCAGCGGGGGTCCCACACGGTAGTAGCCTTTCCCCTCTGTTGTATGCACTTTTCACCAATGACATTCCTACGCTTAGCGATAGCGGTCTATCACCAGGCACAGGACGGCACCCTAGCATTGTATGCTGACGACAGCGCGTACATGAGCTCATCCCGTAAGTCCCATTTAGCTGCCGCTAAAATGCAGCGATTATTGGATATCCTCCCGTGCCGGCTTGACAAGTGGAGGATAGCAGTAAACGCCTCAAAAACGGCAGCCATCTTAACCGGCCAACAGAGACTATTACCTAAGGAGCTTGTATTCCGCGGACAGGTAATTGAGTGGCAGAGCAGTGTGAAATACCTTGGCTGCGTTATCGACCGCAGGTTGCGCATGACCAAAATGGTCGAGTATGCGGCAGCCAGAGCAGTCGGTGCCAGGGCGGCCTTAAGGCCATTTTTTTCATCTGACCTGCCGCTTAAAACCAAAGTCCGGCTATACAAGCTTTATGTTAGGTCCCGTTTGACGTACGCCGCGCCGGCTTGGTACGCATTGCTATCCGCCACTAAAAAGAAAAAGATCCAAGTTGTGCAAAACAAATCGCTGAGGATAATAACAGGCGCTCCGCGTTACGTCCGCAACGACACAATTGCTAGGGACACGAAGGCAGAGCCGATTGGCCGCCCGGCTGTTTGACATGGCAGACAACAGTGCGCATCCACACCTAAGGGGTATTGCGCCGTTACACGCCCGTCCACCTGAAGGCCGACCTCTCCCTAGGGAGCTAATCCCGCCCAAAAACTAGCCGGGCTCATATGTTAGCTAGTTTTTTCGTTTAATATCACCTTTGTTTTCTTCATTCTCCACTTTTGTTTTTTCGTTTTATCTCAGTTTTAAACATTTTTTCGTTTGTACTATTGTTTTTGTTTTATTTCCTCTTCGCCACTTTCACAAAGTGGCCACTAATATGCTGACAGCGGGCCTGAAAAGTAGGCCCTCTCTAAAAAATTACCGAGGGTGTGCTCACCCTCGAGACTCGCCTAGGTCATGGGTTAAAACGTACGTTTATTTAACTCGACACCCGTACCTATTTTTTGCCCGTACAGGGGTGGAAAAAGATGTCCACGTATGTAAGTAAGTAGAAATAATGCATTTCTGCATATTCATTCAGAGTGTAAGGCATCACTAACACTTCCAAGTAACTACAGTCCAAATCGATAGGCACAACGAAATCCAGTAACAAGCAGGGATCAAACATGTAAGCAGCGGCGGTATCAATAGGCAAGATAGTGGTTAAAAAACGGCAGAACGAGATGAGTAGCAGTAAACACAATGTGAGTACGACTAAGGTACGGCGCGCGGCGGCACGGAGATGTACTCATTGTTAGCGTCAACGCTGGTAGCAGTTGTCTCACTTTAACCTGTTTCTAATGTTGCTGTACTACTCTAACCCACCGACACAAACTAGAAAGAGTGAGATAGCAAAATTTTTTTACCTGAGCATTTTTTCATGATAAAAATCACAACAATGAAATCATATCTATTGGATTTTTCTGATTAAATGCATGCATCTACAAATTCAAAGAATTTAGAATTTAAGTTTAATTGTGTTTTACTCAAATCCATCATAACTCAAAGAAATTCAAAGATTTAAATAAAATAAAATAATTATTTTTTTTCCTTAAAAAATGCCTTTATTTACTTCAGTTCCATAAAATAAACCCCTGATACCCCTAACTTTATTTGGCCTTTTTTTAAAGTTTAATGTCTTAGGAAGTTTTTAAAATTACTTTGAACCCAAAACCTCCCCATTTAATTTGTGAGTACTGAGCTCAAATCTTAATTTTGAACTTTCGAATAAATTCTAAGTAAATTCTGCAATTCCTAGATAAACCATATTTTTAGGGGGTTAGGTTAGACTATACATATTAGTAATCACAAAAAAACTGAACCAGAAATGTTCAACAGAATTAGAAAAAAATTACGAAAAAAATCACTAAAAAAAATCTATGTCGAAAACTACGAAAAATCGTAGGACATACATGGGGATGATTCGGAAACTCCTCATCATAAAGTATCTAAATTTTACGTTTGAACGTAAACTCCCCGGCCACCCTGTATACTATAGATAATCTACTAACAATATTCGGCACGAAAATACTGACACCATTATGTCACTATGTAGACTTTCTTTTGACTTAGTTGATTGCTCTAGTTTTACATCTTTTAAGCTCACTTGCCTAAGGGAATGCCACGCCGTCCGAACAACATGCCTTTTTGAAGTGCTTTGAAACTATTCAAAGTTTAGAAAAATAGAAGATTGAACTAAATACCTTAAAAGAGTATGCTCGTATAGCAGTAGGTTCGAAAGGAACACCGTGTGACAGGGGTTCTTTACGCAGTTTTTTGTGCATTTGTTTGCTTTATGCTTATACGTACGCGTTATGGCATATTTTACAACCGTAGTACAGCTAAAATGAATAGGCCACATAGGTTTGGGCACTGATGGCTACTTTTCGAGTCAGGAAGTTATTGTTATTATATATTATTGTATTATTTAATGCAAGGGAACTTATTGCGAAAAGTCTGGAGTAGCTACTCAGATCTTGTATTATCGGGAACAAAATGTATAGAAGTACATCTTGCCTCTCGAGACTTTTACTCCAAATTTTTGGCATACTAGCTCCGGACACTAAGAAACAAATTTAAAATAATGTAGGTACTAACACTATATGGTGTGCTTTTAGCAGGCCGTTTGTACGTAGGCGTCGTTTGTATGAAGTTCGGTGATAGATTGCTGGCGGGCGAAATGTTAAAAGGAGACAAATGTTCTGTGAGAAGAAATTATACATGGCATAATTTGTTGCAATAATTTTTATGTGATTATATTTGTAGATATAGTAATATTCTATGTATTTCTATTGTAATATATGTATTAATTTATTATATAAACACTATTTAAATCTAGACAAGGCATGACAAATATGCTTTATTCCACAGAGTAAACAAACTTGTATATATAATAAATTAAATAAAGAAGCTACTTTTTATCGCGGGAAAATGTTTCATTCCTACGGGAAAACGGGTAATAGGACAACGGGTAGTAAGAATTATCCTTCCGTTCTTATCTTCTTCACATAATTTCTAAACGGCTGAACCGATTGGGTTGAAATTTAATGAGGACTCTTTCGATAGTTTCCTGGATAATTTAAAAATACAATTGGATTCGGTAGGTGGCGCTGCTGTCGGAATGTCAACTACTAAACGTCTTGACCGATTGGGTTGAAATTTTGTATGTGTATTTCCATGTTTTCTCAGACACGAATGTATTATGCCTACCTAATCTACCTTTCTATCTATACCAATATTATTAAGAGGAAAGATTTGATTGTTTGTTTGTGTTCTATAATTGAGGAGTTGCCGTTAGAATCCTACGCCGATAACCAAATTTAGGGCGGGCGAAGCCGCTAGCAGAAGCTAGTTTTAAAATATGGTGCTGCACCTTCTTATTATTTTCTTTTGCCGTCAAATTTTTACCCTTTAATTATTTATAAAAGCGTGTTACATTTCGACGGCAAGAAAGATAGAGAAGGTGTAACGCGATTTTATTTAAAAAATGGCCTATAATGTACATACCTATAAAATGGTATAATTTTTGTCAGAATTAAATTATTTTTTACTTTTTAGTTCTTTTTATTAACAAGTGAATAATAAAATCTTGTATTTAAAGAGATGTTTTTCTTTATTTTTAACTTTTTAATATTTATGATTTGGGATTTTTATTAATTTTGTTGCCACGAGTATATACGACATAAACGGTCCAACCCCCCAGAGGTACATTGTAGGGGAATAAGGGCTTCAGTACTATAGGATTCGCTCTGATACTCTGACGCGCAACGTTAGCGATATGACATGTTTATACACCCTCATACAAGGTTTAAAAAGTCGGTGGTGGCCGAGGGGTTTAAATTTCACTTCACGTCCCAAGTGGCGGAGGTTCGAACCCCGGGTCGGCGTGTACCAATGAGTCTTTTCTTAATTTCTCAAGTACACTGATTAATTTATTCACACCACTGGCTTTTCGGTGAAGGAAAACATCGTGAGGAAACCTGCATACGTCAAGAAAGAAAACAAAAAATGACGTATGTGAAGTCCACAATCCGCACTGGGCCCGCGTGTGGACCTATGGCCCAATCACCCTGGCTTAAGAGGGTAGGTCGCGCCCCAGCAGTGGGGACGTATGAAGGCTGGCAAGCAATAGGGTGTATTGCTTGCCAGCCTCATATGATTCAACCCTCGGCACGTGCTCACCTTGGCATTGGAAATGGATTTTCCCAAATCTGATGGGGTTGCATATGGATATTATCTAGGACAAAAGTACTTATCAAGACGATACATACGAGCCCGAACTCGATGCGGTTACGTCGTTTTATTACGGAAATCCTATGGCCAACTCCCAGCTTCATCATCAAACACTGGTTACCATTTACGACCAAAGTACTCGTCAAGACGAATCAAACGAGCCCAAACTCTATGGGATTGTTTCGTTTAATTAGGGACTTCCTAATGGCCACCTTCCAGCTCCATCATCAGACCCTGGATACCATCTTGAGACACGATACTCGTCAAGACAAATCATACGAGTCCAAATTCAATGGGGTTGCGTCATTTCATTACAGAGTTCCTATGGCCAACTTACAGTTCCATCATCAGATCAGCTCCATGTCATCATAATATTGCATTGTCACGCGATATACATATACTACTCTGTCAAGAAAGTACCGGGAAAAGATCAATAATACACAAACTGTTTGTTAATCATCCAAATTTATTTTATCACCTTCAAAGTATGCTCCTTCAGAAACGATACACTTACGCCAACGAATAATCCAATCATCAAAACATTTTTTAAACGCTGTTTCCGGAATTGAATTCAGTTCTCGGCGCGAATTCTCCTTTATGTCTTCTACCGATTGAAAACGGGTGCCACGAAGTGGTAATTTGAGTTTAGGAAAAAGAAAGAAGTCGGCAGGAGCCATATCTGGTGAATATGGTGGTTGCTCGATGGTATTTGTTGAGTGTTTGGTCAAAAATTCTTTCACAATGATGGCCTTGTGCGAAGGCGCATTATCGTGGTGCAAAATCCAAGAATTTTCATTCCACAAATCTGGCCTTTTTCGTCGAATTTGCTCTCTTAAATGCCGCATAACGCTCAAATAATATTCTTTATTTACCGTTTGACCTTCCGGCAAGAATTCCGAGTGCACAACACCGCGATAGTCAAAGAAAACAGTCAACATGACTTTGACTTTTGATCGACTTTGGCGTGGTTTCTTCGGTTTCGGTTCAGTTGGAAGGCGCCACTCCGAAGCTTGTTGACTAGTTTGCATGTCAAACTCGTAAACCCACGTCTCGTCACCAGTAACAATGCGTTTCATGAATGTTGGGTCGGAATTGACTCGTTCTAGCATGTCCTCAGCGACTCTCATGCGATTGAGTTTTTGGAGAAAATTCAGGTCTTTTGGGACTAGCCGAGCGGTAACATGTTTCATACCCAAATGATTAGTTAAAATAGTACGGATCGACTCGTGAGATACAGAAAGTTCGGCGGCTATCTCTCTCAAAGTTGAATGAGGATTTTCAGTCACTATTTCCTTCACTTTTGCGATGTTAACTTCAGTTGCAGACGTTGATGGCCTACCAGAGCGAGGCAAATCTTCCATCACATCTCGACCGCTTTTGAACGCTTTGTACCACTCATAAACACGTGTTTTTGATAAAGTCGAATCACCGTAAGCCTTCTGTAACATTTTCAGTGACTCCGAACACGAAATTCCATTGGCGATGCAAAATTTAAGACAAACTCTTTGTTCAATGTTTTTGTCCATTATGAAATTCGCAATACACACTAGATATGATATAACTAAAAACAGCACTGTATTTAATATAAATAACAGATGCAACTCAAACTCCGCGCCAAAATAGAAAACAGTTGTGCCAATCTAACAACAACAAAAAAAACAAAAATTTGAATTTGGAACCATAAACAAATCATCCATTCCCGATACTTTGTTGACTGAAGTATGTATGCGTGCAAAATTTCAGCTCAATCGTAAACCGGGAAGTGTGTCAAATTTAACTTGCAAGATTTCATTACAGACAGACAACGGACAAGTTAAAGTACAGAATAAAAGCTTGTAGAAATCAAGTTAAATATACAACAGGCGATCATATCGCCAAATGGCGATTTCTGCCAGCCAAACTTATAAGATGGAGAGTTTATTTTTAGAAATATAAATTTATAATTTGACTTGTGATATTGTGGTGTGAGTATAAGTAAAGTTCAATTTTGTTTTACATCTTTTTATATTCCTTTGTATGTTTTTTATACTCCATTAACTAGTCATATCCATGCGTGTCTCGCTGTGCCGCCGACAGTTTATCAGCTTTGAGTATGGTTGACTGGTAGAGAATGCCTTATGGCATTAAGCTCGCCATTGTACACATGCCTATGCATAAAGTTAGAATAAATAAATAAAAATGTAGCTACTTACTGGACTGATTAACTAGTTGTGTTTCAAGATTCTTGATCATTCTCTGTTGTTCTTTGAGCTGTTTGTGCTGCTTTTGACAAAGCTCTGTGATGCGTTTCAGTTCGATTCTCGCCGAATAGAATTTTTTAGTCTACAAAAAGGCAAATTATTTATGGCTAGTAGCGTACTCATTAATATATTTTACCAAGTTAATAATAATACAACCAAGGTAATAAAAAGGTAGTATTTACAAAATAGCTCGATAGGTTGTTAGGTGAATTAATTACCGACTGTAATAAATACGATAGCAATCTTCTTCTGTGCTGCTTTTGAAATTGTAGAACTTCGCACGACTTTTGAATTATTTCCTCCGGCTCTGTGAAATATTCTTGAATTTCAGGTTTCATCTAAAATAGCCACGTAATTATGAGCAACACGATTGAAATGAAAATAAACATGAAGTCCTTTGACAAATATAATACTTACATCTGGAACTAACTTCATAACTGAACACGGTGAACGGCATACTAAACAGGTACTTTCTTTGATGCCTACAAAACATTATAGATTTTATGTATTTGATTTTCATACATGGTAATAAAGTCATAGATGAATAAATTTCATTTACCATTAGTCAAACAGTTGTTACAAAACATATGACCACATGACGTTAAATGGAGTGTTATTCCTGGCTCCAACTGAGAAAAACAATTATTGCAATGAATCCAATCCATTACCTACTTACTAAATATTATTTTCTTTCATACTTGAAATTCATAACAAAAAACAAAAGTTTAAATGCTAGTCACAGCCCGCCATTTTTTTTTTGTTTTTTTTTTTATTCGATGGGTTGCGGTTATTCCACACAGCCTGATCTTCATGAGAGTAATTATTTTTTAATGAAGTTGAAAGCAAATAAACGTTGTTGTGGCGTAAATATTAGCCTTACTACGTTAATTAACAGTATCTAGTATTTATAGGCTTTTTATAGATGAATAGTAGGTACGTACACATTTACGCGTACTTACTAACACTATTTGATTTATTGCTAAATTGTTTATATACTCAGAAATTCTGCCTACTTATTACTGAAATATAAAATACACATAAAAGATAATAAAGAAAAGATTTAATAATATTATGTATTATATAAAAAGTCTAAGGCGGACGTTCAAGCACGGTAAATACCAATGATTATTATTTTGAATTTTTCAAGTACATTGTTTCTTCACACCACTACTGGCTCTGTATTAGACTTGCAACGAATCGAACATTCGGCCACACGCCGAATACTAAATATCCTGCGGGCTTTTTGACCAAATATTCGGCAAAAGTATTCGGCCAGGGGCCTGATCCTCGTGTTGATAGAGATAATCTCGAATTTGAGATATGTTTAATTGATTGTTTTAGTCGACAGATCGACTAGTTTCAACAAGCTATGTCGAACAAACATGGTGGATATCGTTTGCAAATAGTTTTTAGTATACTTTGAGTATATGTCTACGTCAAAGCACTCGAAACCCCACTCCAAAATACGAACATTTCAGTGCTTTCTTCGTTTTGATTTGTATACTTTAAGACTGATTTGTGTAAGCCTAATAAGCTAAAAACAACTTTCTGAAAATGAATTTGCATCGTTGCTTGTTTTCCATAAGATGAAATTTTGATACGCTTGCAAGTATCTATCAGTGGTTTTTTTTGGGCAAGAGGCTAAGAGTAGCCTTTTTCGCTGCCTCTGAGACTTCTGGCGGTGTCGAATTAATAAATTCATCATTACTTGACGACATTTTCAAATAAAAACGAAACGGCGAAAAGAAAAAGCGCGCGGAATAATTTTTACTTGTTCACAAATTAGCGATGCGCGCGCATCAGCGCTTTTTTTTTAAAGGCAAAGGCACAAAAACAGCCTCTTACTTTTTTTTTATTACAAATAAAGTAAATTAATATTTTTGTGTTTTGTTACAGATAAATGTTTGTAATTTATGGTCAAAATTAATTAAATTAAAGAATTGAATGTTATTTATTTATAAAATGTTGACTACTTTTCTGACATAAAAACTCTTTGCTAAGATTTAAAAAAGTACCGTTCGTTTTAGAAGTAGGATCTTGATAAACCGTGCGTTTTACCTTATTAAAAAGAAACTCGTGCGTTTTACATTACAATAACGCACAAGAACGTAATGAGATACAATACGATATTGAAATTGGTGAAATAAGAGACGCTTGACGAGCAAATGTGTTATAAAAGTACCTACCTAACTCATGAACATAATATAATATACCAAAGATACTACTAGTTTAGTCTTGTAAATTACTCTATGTTCTTTAAACTTCAAATGTATATAGGTGGGTATACTAGGATAAGCATTGTGTTTATCGCTGGTATAACTAATAAAACTAAATAAACCAGTTACATTGTTTTTCTACAAGCAAGCCTTGGCATTGCATATTGTGCAAGCAGACTACACTTCGATATTTATTGGGCACCCAACTGAGAGTTAAAATGTACGTAGCTCGAAATAGCAGGCTTTGTATTTTTATTAAATCAAACTTGCTCTGTGTGTCATGTGCTGGCGGGCGACTTGACCGATGCGTATTTAATTTGGTTTCTATAGAGATATGAAGATACTGGAATTCTTAACCATTCTATACCAAAAAATATATATTTTCAGCTATTTATTTTTATGGTAAAGTACCTTATCAGTTGTTCGTTTCAGTACTAAGTTTTTAGAGATTACTAGTTTTTAGATTAAAAAATATGATAAGGGAACTTTTAAAAATAACTGAATTACACCGATAAGTTTAAATATTTTATCAAGAATCACCTCTTTATCTACGGTCATAGCTATCCGACATTTCGGTTATTCTTCTGTGCAAACACAAATAATTTTTCAATGTATGTTGTATGAGTACGGAGAAGACCGGGCGTTTGTGGGGACATGTGGGAGGTCTACGTTTGTGGGGACATGTGGGAGGTCTACGTTTGTGGGGACATGTGGGAGGTCTACGTTTAAAAGTGATGGTCTTCTAACTGAGAAACATACTACTAACAGACGAATTATGACCTATCTATAAGTATAGCTAAAGTTACAGATGTATGGTATACACTTTCACATTTAAATCAGTTTTTTATCAGTTTTATCAAAGTACCTACTTGTAGCGCGACCCACCCGGTTCTAGATGCTTTGGTTTTATTGTGAAATAAAATAAAAAAATTTCAACTTTAAACTTCTTTGGTGATAAACTGATCAACCATAAAAGCCAAAATGATAGCACAACACGCTGTGAGCTTAAAATTTGACCTGTAGGATATTTTTTTAACAAATTCGCTTTGAAAAAGTCCAAGTTCGTGGAAATTAGTCGTGGATGTCCACTAGAAACATAAAACCAGCTAAAGGCGTGTCAGACTAACGCACTCAGTACCTACATTAAAGCAATATAAACACTAATTATTTAGTAAGTAGTATCTTACTCTCACGTGTTAATAAAAAAAAACACTAGAAAAACAGACTTATTGATTTTTAGATATTTTGAACATCTATGACGCTACAGGTCTATGCTAGACATTAGAGTATTCCAACAAACTAATGAAAGGCTACAAACCGAACTAGAAAGCCATCACTGTGCAACACAGTGTACCACTACGTATGTGCACAGGAACACAATAGCGATAGCACATGAATATATAAAAGAAGTGTGGCTTTGAATAGCCAGGCAGTAGTATCAAGTCCGAGCGCGCAGGCGCACTTTTGACCATGACTTTGAAATATGTTATAATAGTTTTGATAGCCCTGAATGGAGTCAGTGTCCTCTGTAAAACTACATGTATGTTTATTTTTCTTTATCATTATGAGATACCCTAATTATAAGTGTGGTGTAATATCTGTATTGTTTTTTAGACCTACTTAAACTGTTATTTTTATGTAATCTTTGGTGATATACAAAATTATAAAATTATCTTTTGTGAGTGACTATGTCTGTGGTGAAAAAAGGCGGTAAAATTTATTTTCTATGACAAAAAGCAGTGTCATGATAGATAAAAATAAAATTGATTAAAAAACTCTAATTCTGGGATCCACCAACTAACTTTGACGTTAACCAGTCGCCAAAAATGGGAGATTGTATGGAAATTTCTATCGTCAGCTACTTTTAAAGTTAACCAGCTAGTGGTTTGCTGAACTTTGACGCTCGGGTTAAATTAAAAAAAGCTGACTGTGCAAAAATTTCATACCATCTTTCATTTTTGGCGGCTGGTTAATGATAAAGGTAGTTGGTGCAACCCAGCCTAAATGTAATATTCTTTCCTTACGCCAAATGTTTGGCATTTTTGGCAAAGAAAACATTTTCTTACTTATTAAAATTTTACTTAACCTACTTTTTTTTAATACTTTTTTAGTACCACACCTAAACTAAAGCATGTCGGAAATACAAATAAATATCAAAAATCGGTCAAGTCCGAGTCGGACTCGCGCACGAGGGATTCCGTAGGAATATCTATCAAAACGGCAAAAAACAACCTTTGTTGTATGGGAGCCCCCCTTAAATATCGGTTTTATTTTAATTTAATTATTTATTTTTAAAGTGAATAAACTACTAAATATTCTGTGAATATTTCAAGTCTACCTGTTGCCGTTATCAATATCGAGCAAAAACTAGCAAAAAAATCCGTTTGTTTATTTTATTCTATTTTCTAGAATTACATATAAATACATCTGTGAAAATTTCAAGTGTCTTACTATCACGGTTCAATAGATACAGCCAGGTGACAGACGGACGGACGGACGTAATAGATAATCTTAGTAATAGAGTACCGTTTTTTACCCTTTGGGGACGGAACCCTAAAAATCACGTTCATTTTTTTATACGTACTTACTTTTTATATAACTAGATAGAAATTTTACAAATAATTAAACTAAATATAAACAAAAATAAAATTTAGCTTTAATCAAGATCTTTCCAAATCATTTTATATTTTTGGGTCCTGTAAATGTACGAATTTAGCACAATCACACGACTTGCTATATATAAAACTTTAATCTAATTCGTTAAGAAAGTCGTTATATTTTTGGATTATTTTAATTTTAGACTAGGATAAAGTAAAGATCGTATCTAGATTTTTGCTGGTTTTGAAAGTTCTAAACCGGTTGCTCCTCAATTAAGAAGGTCATTAGAGAAAACCTTAAAGTGTGGATATTGATATTTTAGCAATCTTACCCACTAGGTTTGCTATAACAGATGTAAAATCATTTTTTTTGTTTGTCTAGCTACTCATAGGCAACTCATTTTAAAACTTTAAACTGAGAAGCGGATACAATTCACGTTTGATACGAAATTGTTCCCAGAAAATTTTCTTCCCTGTTCGGAACATGAGAAGGAGCATTTCTTACTGTAACAACACAAGTCAACGAATATTTTTTTTTTTGTTCAAAAATCTTATTTTTTACACGTATGCAAATACATGTAGTATACATGTAGCAAAAATTAAAAAAATAAACAAGCTTTTTGGAAGATAAAATAGAACAAGTACTATTACTGTGACACCGAACCTGTGTGAGCATTTTTGGGCCCAATATGAATAATTTCCTTTCTAAATCTGTCTATAAAATATTTTTCTTAGTACGACCTCGACGTAGATTGTGTTTAGGTAAAGCTAAATGCTTCCTTTTTTTGTCTTATCAAAATCTTTAGGGGGGATGATCCAAAGTCTTTTATAGCAGTCAGTGTCTTTGTGCCATATCGACTAATATCCAGCTCAATAACCACACTGACTGGTTTATGGACTGCGCAGTAGCCTTACAAAATTGACCATCCTTTAGAAAGAAACATCCGACACGTCCGCCATTTTGTTTATTGTTTTTATCTTGTTTCAATAAACATTAACAAACTAAATTCGTCGCAGAGGTTTTTTAGTACAGGTTTCAATACCACAGGGGAAAAGCTAGTTATGGCAACAGGTCCTACTACTTCTTCCTTGAAAAACATGCTAAAACCTAAAAGACTTGAATGCTGTGCTGTCGCTCCATTTATTTTGTTCGCAAATTATGAATTAATTTGCTAATAGTATTCACTACTGAGCGTAAGAATGTTTGTGACAGATAAAGTATGCGTCCCGGCGCCTTATCTGAAGGACTGCGAGGATATGCTGGAGGTGCCCACCAAAAGCAAAGCGCAACTTCAGTGTGTCGCGGCCAGAGACAGGTGAGGAATCATTTATTATCAACCATGTGACGAAAGAGCTTATTATTTTTATTCATCTATTGTTAAGAAATAGGTATCATCAACAATTTATTATTATTCACGAAACAATCCATTTTTTGATAAGCGTATATAGGCTTTAGGTACCTTCAAACGGGTCTTAGGCTTGTTTCCTGCCTTGTAATTAGCCGTACGTAAACTAATTTATTAGTCGCAGTCAATCAAATTCTACAACTTCGATAAATTTCAAGTCGATAGCATATCTTGTTGCTAAGAAAAACAGCTGTGACATACAGACAGACAGCGCTGTCTCACTGTAACGGTTCTTTTTACCATTTTAGTATTGAACCCAAAAAACGTACCTGTACCTACCGTCAATAATACAAACCGACCTTGACACAATATAGGTATAGTGCAACAAACTTATCTGATCCGGCGGTCATAAATCAAAAATACAGTCACCTTATTAAAATGGTGTGAACTCACAACGACACTAGCGACCAAATTCCCAAGGTCAGAAGGCCAGACAAGTGTGTTGCACTATAACAGCACTACACTCAAGATTAACCTTTGCCTCTTCTTTTCCAAAGAGTGGACTGCTTGTACTACGTTCAACAACGGCAGGCAGACTTTGTCCCGGTAGATCCTGAAGATATGTACGTGGCGACCAAGATACCTAACCAGGACTTCGTAGTCTTCCAGGAGTATAGGACTGATGAAGAACCTGATGGTAAATTTTCTATGATGATGACTTACTTGTTAATATATGTCCAGAAATGGCTGGGTCATAGAATAATAATTGAAACATTCTGATTTGACGTTTTTTTGTCATAAGTTTGAAATCGACATTTTATTTGCAAACTATTACAGTTTCACCCGATTACGGCCTAGGTAGGGGTTTTAATCTTAATAGGTATAAATGTAGGTATTTCTGGACTAGAAATAGTTAGTTTAATACCTCTGACAGCCATTAGGCTGCTGGACCGAATTCATGAAATGAGAGTTCTTAAATTTGTCTTGGCCTACAGAACGACATTTTAGTATTTCAAAAATTCAGTATCACAAACGCTGACTGAACGAATGAATTATCTCACTATTTTTGTGATGGGTTTGTAATTCATATAATTATCAGTGTGGTAATATTAATAATCAGTCAGGCGTTGCTTTGGTTCCGCAACATAAAATAAGTAATATATTCCTTACTAATATATTAGGTCGTTACATATGAAATTGATGTTTTATATGGAAAAAGCAAAACTATTTTTTTTTTTCATTTGTTTTATTTAAGCAATCAAAGTAGGTACCGTTGTGATCTATGCACTTCTGCCATCTTATAGGGAGTTCATTGATTCCTTTGCTGAAAAAAATGCGAGAATCAACAAAATCTTTGAAAGCGTTTTGGACTGCCTCATTTGAATTGATTTTTTTCCAATTAAGAAATTATCCAAATTCCGAAAAAGTGGTAATCGGTTGGAGCAAGGTTCGGGGAGTATGGTGAGTGATGAAGACAGTCCAATTCTAGCTCCTCTAGTTTCGCCACCGTCTGTCGAGCAGTGTGTGGTCTAGCGTTGTCCTGAAGCAGCAGTGGACTAGAGTGGTTGACTAATCTCGCCTGTTTAACGGCTAGCTTTTCCATCATGGTTTCCAATTATCGGCTATACAGATCTGCAATAATCGTCTGACCAGATCTTAGGAAGCTGAAGGGGATGACACCAACGCTGATCCACCAGACACTAACCAGTACGTTTTTTTGAGTCAACTTTCGCTTGGGGTAGCATTTACCCGGTTCTCCTGGATTTAACCACCGTGATGAGCGTTTCCGACTATCGTATAGGATCCATTTTTCATTACAAGATTTAAAATCCCCTCGTTATTGTGACGGTTGAGTATCGTGACGCAGCAGTCGACGCGTGTTTGTTGGTTTGCTTCACTTAGTTCATGTGGTACCCATTTTTTAAGCTTTTTCACTTTTCCAATCTGTTTCAAATGGTTCAAAATGGTTTTATAACTCACACCGAAACCTGCAGCTAACTCTGACGAGGTTTTAGATGGAACGATTCCACAATCACTTTCAATTCCTTATTGACAACTAGGGTCTCCGGCTGTCCACGAGATTTATTTTGGAAGTCAAAATTGCCAGAACGAAAGCATTGGAACCAAAAACGTACAGTAACGTTTACAGTGGCTTCTCCTTACACATCATTAATCCTTTGAGCTGTTTCTGCAGCGCTAGTGCCACGATGGAATTCGTATTAATGCGATATTTTATGTTTCCCATATTGAGCACAAAACGTTGTCAAAGCAAAATTGAATAACGCGAAAACAAATAAATTAGACAAGCATAACATTGAAATAAATTTAAATTTGGAATTCTTAATCAAACGCCGGCTTTTTGAGATAAAAGTGGCCAATTCTATAGACATTAATTTCATAATTTCATAATATATTTAATAATATAAAAGCAACAATCTTAAATCTAGCATTTCATATACTTTATCAAAATTAACTGTGATAAAAAAAGTAACTTGACTTTCGATCCGTTCTTTTTTTTAATTAAAAAAATAATTAAGTAAGTAAAACGTTGATAATAATAATGTATCAGTTATTGTAAGTAAATATTACAAGTGACTAAAAAGTTACCTATGTGAAATTTGCACCCGACTTTGGAGAAACTGTTTCTTCTTTGGGCTTGTTTGATAGATTTCGATAGTAGTGACGCTAACTTCGTTAATATACGCCAAAAAAATATAGAAAACAAAAAAAATTGCAGAAAAATGGCTTTTCCTGCTGTTTATTATAGGATGTAGTGCATTTTTTTTGTTACATAATAAAATAATTAGAAAAAAAAATTTTTGTTTTCGGGTACTTATCCAAAACTATATGTAAGTACTATATCAAATATAATTTGAACCATTTAGGTTAGTTTGACAGATTTTGATAAGTAATGGATAGCAGTGACAACTTCCTTAGTAGTACCAGAAAAATGTAGACAAAAAAAATGGCAACCCTAAAAATTGCAAAACTTACCTGGCAGTTTTTTTTCGACCACAGAATATCCAGCACAGACTTTCTGTAAATTTGTTCTATGAACTTCGCAATAGGCTCACAAAAATGACCACTGTTTCGAAGGAGACAATTCGATACATCGCCAAATACTTGCATACTGTTAAGACGCTTTGTCTCTCTCACTCACGACAGCCATATTTAAGTTACAGCTGTCCAGGAAATTTTCTGTCCAGTTCTCTAAGAATGGTATCCAGTGAGAAAGAATTTTATTAATTCTGTAAAAACTTTTAGAAATGTTTAAAACAAAAGGTACAGAACAAAGCAAAGTTAAAGTGTATGTAAATGTACCACAAAAGTTTGAACGTGAAATTTGGCCTCAAAACACAAAACTTGCAACAGAAAGACTTTGAAACACCAAACAATGTTGAGCGACAACAACAAAACAAGTTCTTAACAACTTCTGTCGGGTTTGAATAAGAAAACAGTTTCAAAGCAAAATATTCAGTTGTTTGTACAAAGCAATCATAGTCGAAAAGTCGACGTACAAATAGGGTTGCCATACTTCCCGTATATACGGGACTGTCACCCTATTTGAGAACCTTGTCCCGTATTGCTGTTTTGTCCCGTTTTACGATAGAATACGCGTATAATAAGACTGTCGCAAAACGTCAATTTAATAAAAAATGCATTAAATGGCACGAAAATATAGTTTTTCGAGACTCATTGCTAATCTCGAGAAATATGTCCTTAAACGTCCCTTATTAGTTCCCAATATTTATGGCAACCCTACGTATAAAGAAACTACATAATATATAGGCAGATATTTATAATATTCGGTAAAAAGTGATACAGTTGATACAGCCGAAATCAATCCAATCAGCCGAATGCAAACACTTAAGTCCGACAATTTTGTTATATCAATTTTTATAGATATTATTTATTATTTATTATTATTATTTATTATTGTGTTTGATCCCTAAAACATCCTAACTGGATATGCCTATGTGTTATACCAATGTCTGACAAAAATTTTTGGTATAAGAATGTTTACTATTGGATCAGTAGTTGTAAATATATCCCGCCCGTACCTACACTCATTCGCGTTTGTTTAGGTAACTGAATTTAGGGTTAGTTAGGGTAATATAATGGTTATTTCTTCTTAAGACTAACACTTGAGATCTGAATTAGGTACCTATGAAAGTAACGCCGTGTCAAATAAGATTTAGTTTTAGAAAATTTTGCACCCATTTATAATTACCTAGTTCACATTCGTCTCTAGTGAAGTGATCATAAACTGAGTAGTAATTGCAGTTTTCGCACCAAAACTTATCGTCTTTTCACAAAGATTTTATAAGTTCTTCATTCATTACAAAATGATAAGGCCTTTCTTCAGGATTTTTGAAACTCTATGGCCACAACCATAACATTTGTGAGTCAACAAGAAGTGTGTTTCATTCCATGGCCATCTTAAGGTTTTTAAAGCTCGAAAATCCTTTTTAGTCAAAAAGCAATCGATGTCCAGAAACACTACCATCATCAAATGTTGCCACCTAAACATAAGAATATAGTATACACGTCAGCAATTAAAAAAAAATCCTTTGGGATTGAGATAATCGTGGAACCCTAATTCCTATCAGTATGGCGATGCTGTGGTTCTGATGCCCACCATTACTGAACCAAGTACCCCTTTAACGGAATTGTTATGTACTTCAAAATGCTAGCTATGAAAAAATGGCAACTTTTCATAGTATGTCTATTTGAAACCAAGATTATTTACATTAGCAACTCATTAAATACCCTAGTTTCAAGAGGCGAGTAAAAATTTGAATTTAAAACATAATATACTTCACTGAAAATATACGTTTGCCATGTGTCCTACATACATCTTAATACTTATCAAAAATCATAATAGGTACAAACTTGTTATAATGTAAAACTTTAGACAATACATCTATAAAGAAAATAGGTAGCTTATCTTTTTAATAAATATTGTTTTAAACATGTCCACAATAACGTCTACAAATTCACAATGTTTTTTTAAAAACCTTGTAAAAGAGACACGAAATACATTAGAGTCGTGTTCGGTTTTATAAGGCGCTTATAGTTAGTTTTGCGGGAGCAGGTAGTTTCGTGTAGTTCAACTATAAGGTTACTATAGGTCTAAGTGGTACGCACCAAGTTTACTGTAGGTGTTTAATTAGGATAAATATGCCTTTAAATGGTCCACTTTCCGTGGTTGTAAACGCTTAATATTCTGTTATAGTCCTGATAAAATGTTGGTTCCAGGATAATGATCAAACCACTTTTTGTTGCTTGGGTAGTGTTTTAAACCCTGATAAAAAGCATTTATTGATAACAATTGTTGTACTTGTATTATTTTATTACCAATAGTTTATTATTTTATTACCAATAGTTTATTATTTTCGTACCAATAGTTTATTTCATGTATTTTAATGAAAATCTCAGTCAGTGGTCATCCCAGTTTTTACTTAAGTTTTCTGTCACGTAGTTTTGCCTCTGAAGATATTTAGTGTTTAGAGCAATTTGCAAAAATTTGAGTTTAGGACATTTAATTTTAACGAAATGAGGTATTATGCGTCTAAATTAATTTCACATCAACATTGTTTTCAATTTCTAACCAAGAAACAAAAACTCGATGTTTGAAAAACCAAATCAATAAGTTGGTTGTATTTATGTAGCTAATAAAATAAAATGCATTGAACTTAACGACTACAACCTGTTAGAACAAACTTGGGTAAAATGTATCTTGAGTTCGTATTTATTATTCAAACCAAATTCAAACATCATAAGTCAGACGTGTGAAGAAGAACCCGTTTGACCACCAAATCAATATTAATTATACATTATTATACATTTTACTAACGAATATTGATACTAGTCTTAAAATTTTTAAGATAATGCTTGTTAAAATACTACGACGTTGTATCTCTTAAAAAAAGTTTGTAATAAGTGTCAATCTATATATTTCTTTTAAGGGGCAAACACCGGATACCTACCGCCGCTTAATATTTTTTAGTTACTCTTCATACAAAGCATTATTTCAAAAAAGTTTTGTAGAGTTTAAAATATATCAGTTAGTATAATATCATTTTTGCTTTTATTTTCATTTTAGAAAAAGCTATATTGTTATCTTAGTGACGTATTTTATACATAGTACGGAACGATATAAAAATAGCTTATAACTAGTTTATCAATTTCTTTGAAGCACATTTTTGAAATATTCTTTTAATGAAGAGAAACTAAAAAATATCAAGTGGTGGCACTAGTTAGCCGGTGTTAGCCCCTTAATGATTTGAACCAAAAGTTTCTTTTATAGTATTTGACGAGAATAAGCAAAAAAGAACAATGGCCACTCTTTATACATGATTGGAATAGGTGTACGTATTTAAGTGGCAGATGTCACATTGCCTGTAGGTTAAAACAAAACTAGCCTAAAACTATTGAAAAAAAAAACGGATTGCACTCCGGGAGTGCCGGCAGAAGTGAAAACATACTAGCTATTTTACTTCCCATCACTTCGTGTATACGAAGTATACATATTTATACATATTCATCATATTATATTTATCATATTATATATATTCATACATATTTATTTATTATAAATAATAATGTTTGTTTATTTACTTTTTTGACGTAGAATTAAAATCCCATATCCAACCTCACTGTACTACACATAATCGCCATATACTAAAAAAACGAAATAGCAGGCGCAGGCATACATTCGCCGTACGGTAGAAAGAGAGGGGGATACGTCTTACGAATTTTCGATCAGGTCACGTGTCCTGACGCGAGTTTAACATTTTTTACCCATCACACAAAAAGGTGCACAACGCCGCTAAAGAAGTTTTCACTTCAAAAAGATGGGGAATGGAGTGTACAAGTTATATAGGTAAGATTTGAAGTTAAATCTCTGTAATTGTTAATATTTTGAAACACATTTGCCAAGAATTACTCGTAATGAGTTCAAAAATCATCTACACTTTAGAAAAAATAGAACAAAAGTTAACTGTAAACAAGAAACTGTAAATATAAAAAAAATGCCTTTTGAGAATAATGTGATGGTGCTTAATAATAACAATTGTTTTATATTGTAATTTGGTACTAATCTCCTTCCAATCTAATCTTCGTTTTTCTAGTCCAAAATGCCCATTAAGCTTTTCATTGTTTTAGGGCCTTTTAATTCTCCTGAAGTTACTGCAGGCCACGTTTTAATATAATTTTTCTAATTTTTCTCGAGTTTTTAGTTTACTTCTCATTTAAATATTAAAGCAATTTCTAACTCGAACCCATAACTTTTGTTATGATAAAGGCACAAACGAATTGCAGGAATATTTATCAAATTCAATAGTCTGTCCGTTTGTTACACAACAGTTGTGTAGGAGAAAGCTTGTGTAACGGGCCCGACAACAATGACCCCAGTCTGATCCATCCATTGCCGTTTACCACAACTCAAGTTTGTGTGCATTGAATAGATAATTATTATTCATCATGAAGGTCTATTAATTATAATAATAAATAATAAATATTTTTGGGCATTACACACAGCGCCGTCTGGTCCCAAAGTAAGCAAAGCTTGTGTTATGGTTATATACCAGACAACGAATAAACTATTAATTTTTTAATAATGAAATTACTTTTTTTTTCAAATTCAAATTCAAAATTTATTTGTTTAACATAGGTATAAAAAAGATGTTACAATTTGTTTGTGTCTCTATGTTCTGCCATACACTTGGCGTACAAATATTTATCATGCAATATTACATATCATATAATTATTTAACATCATAAATTAGTCATTGGATCATTTAGGTAGTCGTCAACGGAGTAATACGCTTTACTGCATAACATTTTTTTTAATTCTCTTTTAAATAGATTCAGGCTTGTCATTTGTCTTAAAGATTTAGGTAAGTTATTAAATATTCTTGGTGCCATACCAGTTATATTCTTTTGTAGAAGAGGGGTTTTTGACGGTATACCTCTTATTTTGTAATTGTTTCGTTTACCCCGTATATTGAAGAATAAATTAGGATTACATTTAACAAATGTGGCTACTTCATAAATGTACATAGCTGGAAATGTGAGTATTTCAAATTCCTTAAAAAAGTGTCTACAACTTTCTGTTTTACGTAGGCTGAAAATGGCTCTTATACATTTTTTCTGGGCTTTAAACACATCGTGTTTATTATTTGCGTTGCCCCATAATATTATTCCAATAACTTTTTTTATTTTTTCCACTGCGTGTGAATCTATATTGCCAGAGCAGTTCAGTCTTGCGTTTGCAGCATAATCTGATTCCTTTCGTAATCCATGGTGGCTTCCTTGTTGTCGATATTTTTCTTTTAACAGTCGGAAAACATAGATTATTGTAAATACATACACATATACATAAATACACCCAACAAATGTTTATATTATGACATGAATGTTTGTCCAATGCGGAAATCGAACCTGCACAGCAACTGTCTACACTAACAACTAGGCTGCGAGGACGATAATTTTATTATTTTTCGTAGTTACTTAGGAACATATTATTTTTACACAATGTTTATCATGAGGTACTCGTATTATGTATATTATTTGTAAAGGCCGGTACAGACTAGATGAATGACGTGACGTGCGCACGCACAATTTTTAATGTATGAAACTGTAGGAAAAGGAACACACGCGCGTGCCGTGATGACGTTGTATAATATTGCGCTCCCTGTTAGATGCCAGACCAGGCATGCACGCACACGCATCGGTCAGTGCTGCACGTTCACACGCACGGCAGGTTGTATTTATTTACAATAGTAAAAAAGGTTTACGAGAGTTTTTTTTCAATCAAGTCATAGAAATAGTTTTCAAATATGAGTGTCCCTATAACACCAAACATGAAGAGTACAAAATTAAAAATTGTAAGTTATTATTGCGGTTAAATGCTCTCAACATTCATACAGAAGTTACCTGCATGACGTGTGCTGTACCGCTTTTGCCGGCGTGACAGGGATTGCACGCGTGTGCGCACGTCACATCACGCGTCACGTCACGCCACGCATCTTAGCTGCTCCGGCCCTAAGTGTCAAAAATGAGTGGGAAATGCGTTTGTAAGAAGCACGATCTACAAATACCTACTAAAAACGTCGATTTAAGGACTAAAGTATGGTTCTTGAGGATAGAAATTATTATATCTTTAAAGGGTCGGCAACGAATTTTAACGGATACCCTGCCATCAGGCAGACCGTAAGCTTGTTTGCCACCTTAGGCAATGATAAACTGAAAAATATGACTCTTCCTGACATCTATTGGCGAGTAGTAATACTATTATTTTTACCAATTGACAATATATGTGCGTTGTTAAAAAAACGAGCAAAGCTCGGTCTTCCAGGTACTATTTTATAAATTAAAGTACATACACATATTTTTTTTTTTGTTATTTGATGTCGCATACCTGTAATGACTATTGCAAGTGTGTGTGTTTAAGTATGAACAGGAAAAAACTGTTATTAAGTATGTGTTAGCAAACAACAAGGTATGCGATTTATACACATGCATACTCGTTTAAAATAGTTGTTTTATTTAGACTACACATTTCTAATGATCCTGTTTTATTTTTTAATTAGACTACACAGACAAGTACAGTCACAGAATAATGGCTGTCAAGATTTTGTAAAATGTAACTCTTAGTTTGAATTCGGTCATAAAAACAACTGCCTACAGCACTGTTCATAACTTTATTAAATAAGCAGGTTATCAATTTGAGACGTAAGCTTTGTAAACAATTTTGTTCAAATATCGCGACATTCGGGTCATTTTTTTATTTATTTTATTAGGTGGCATGAAATTTCACACTGTGGTTTTTTGTGATTGGAAGGTGACTTTTTATTCCAGTTTCCTATCATAATCATAATTGTTATGGCTTTAAGGCTTAGTTCGTTGGTCCATACAGTTATGAAATATCCTTTTGCCATGCCTGCCCCTACAACCTCCCTTGATTGTAAATGTCCTAGTGGTGCAAATTTTGCACTTCACGTATACGAGTATGTACGTAATTTCGACGTTTGCAGGTTCTTCACGATGCTTTTCGTTCTCTGTACCTCAAAAAAAATTAAACCCTAGTAATCACTTCGCTGTCCGTCTGTCACTCTTGTCGGTCTGACAATACCTTTTTTCTCAGAAAAACGTGGAAGTTTTAAGTTGAAATTAATATCAAACACTTAGGTCTACGATCGCTTGGAGCAGAGAATTATAAATTTGGCAATCAACAAGGACTCATAGCACAAGCAGAGGAAAAAGTCCAAAAATTATTAATTTGTAGATATCCATACTAATATTATAGATGCGAAAGTAACTCTGTCTATCTGTCTGTTACCTCTTTACGCTTAAACCGCTGTACCGGTTAAGATGAAATTTGGGATGGAGATAGTTTGAGTCCCGAAACACATCAGCTACTTAAAAACGTCAACTGTAAATCGGTTTTTTCTTCTATAATTGAGGAGTTGCCGTTGAAATCCTACACCGATAACCGAATTAAGGGCGAGTGAAACCGTGGGCAAAAGCTAGTGTCATATAAAAATTATATTTGTCTGTCTGTTAACCATAATCCATTTTCTCTAGAACACTTGTGAGTTATCAAGTGGCTAAATTTAAAATATTTAGATCTGCAATTCCTAGAAGAAGTCAAGCTTTTACGCAACGCAATTAAAAATAAATAAATTTAAAAATTTAAAAAACCGAACTGCGTGGAAAATTAACTATAAAATAACAGTTTTTACTGAAAAGAGAAAAATAAGTCTAATTATAAATATAAATAAATATTTTTTGGACATTACTCACAACGCCGTCTGACCCCAAAGTAAGCAAAGCTTGTGTTATGGATACCTGACAGCGGATACAGATACATATATATTACTTTTTTTTTGTAAATACATACATATTATACATAAATAATAATAAATTCAAATGCGGAACATAGCGACCTTAGCACTCTGGACATAATTGGCAAGATTTGAACCGGTCTAGATTTTTATTGGGTCCCGACTGTTAAAGTAGCTATGTACCGGATAAGAATTAATCATTACAGGACTTATTTTTCTCTTTTGATTTTTTAATTTATTTGACACCTTTTAGTGAGAAATATACGACAGTAAATATAGCAATCTTGTAATTTTATTGAAGGAGTTAATATTGTGGAGACCATTCAGTAGCTTGCGGTGGTCTAGAGTTTAGACTCTAAACGATTATACATCATAAGTTTAAAAATTCAAGTGAGAATGATAGCCAACCAACTTTTGATCGTCATAGATTCTAAATGGTCATTCATATTAAAAAATGATAAGAGAAACTTAAAGATGTTTAAAAATACCTATTTAATGATACCCCACTTGACAAAGTTCGTCGACTTTCATTTTTTTCATTTTCACAATATGGCGTTTTGGCTATCGCCATATTAAATTTTGGTCTCTGTCATATCTTTAGTGACACACGCAAAATTAAGACGAATCGCTTGACGTGAAAATTATCAAAATCGGTCTTTGCGCTTGGTCTGTAGAGCTCCACAAAGGAACAAACATACATACCTACATACATAGGCTGATAAACACATTGCCCTTACTTTGCATCGCGCAGTCAAGTAAAAAGAAGGCCACTTGCAATTTTTGACTCACACTATCAAAGGATAAAATCCGAAAATTAGGCCACAACCGACATTGATACTTTTGAACTTAAAATAAGTTTTTACGCAAATATGACAGTATATTTTGACCTTTGATTTGTAGCGGAGTTTCGATACCAAGCTGTGATAGTGATCCATAAGGACCAGCCTATCAACAACTTGGATCAGCTGAAGGGCTTGAAGTCTTGTCACACTGGAGTCAACAGGAATGTCGGGTACAAGGTGAGTGAGATCCGTATTTTTGGACACAGGGATTGAAATAAATCTTAATAATCACACGTCAAATTATAATAACTTGACAGTAAACAAAACTGATACTTGATTGAGTTAAAATTATTGGTAGGTATAAATAAAAGCAATATAGTCCAGAAGGCTAATTTCTGCAGATAATTCTAACGATGTGTTACATGTACTAAGAATCATTCATCACAATAATGATATTTTCTATGTATAACTACTAATATATGTGTGACGTCTTAAATAACTGCTAGTGACTTTATAAAGTCCTAGAAGGTACCTACATCAATTTTACAAATACACAGATTTTTATAGCATAAGAAAATATATATCTATCTGTATAAATAGTATAAAACAAAGTCGCTTCTGGCTGTCTGTCTGTTGCGATGTACGCTGAGACTTTATGTACGCTGAGACTTTTTAAATTATACGAAACGAATTTTAGTACGGTTTTCATCGAAATTTCATCGATAGATAGTGATTCAAGAAGATGATTTATACGTATAATACGCTATATAAAATTAAAAAAAAAGTGTTGGAACAACAGCCTCTTCCATATTTCTTTACCACTTAAAACTATACCAAAATGAGAATTGTGCCAAACCATGGTGGCAGACCATGGTGGCGGTCGATGCTGTCGAGTTATATTTGTTTCTTAATAGGCATTATGCATAAACACGTCTCAAGTAATAGAAAAAAACCTCATTCAGTAAATGACCTCATGAGGTTTTTTATATATAACTTCATCAGGCATTATTCATGACACCACTCGACTTATCAACGTGCAAATATTATTAACACCATTTTTTCTCAGTCAACGACACATTCTTGTACGTCTATTGAATAATACAAAGCCAAAGTGACTCAAATTTGAATATTTTTTATTATTTTAAATTGAATTCGCGTCTGAATGTAAATAACTACCTAACTTTAAGATTTGGTTATATTATGTTCAGCTGAAAAATGAAATTTTAGCATTCAATGCGTAGTCAAACTTAGGTAATTTATTTTTATAGGAAAACTTTTGAATATTTACTTTACTATCGGTTCACAATGCTAACTAAGGCTTGGACTCAAGCATCCGAAATCCCCCGGTCCGAGCAAAAACGATTTCATCATTATATCGACTACAAGCGGCTGGTTTGGATCATGTTTGGATCCTGAGAGAAATTAACTCAGTCGGACGCCAGCACTTGCATTAGATATTTGCCGCGATACATTTTGGTTTTAAATGGTAACGTTATGTTAAGTTGAGATTTTGTGTTTGTGATGCTACATACAGCCGAAAATAAAAAAATAGAAAATAGAGATAAGATAGAACAGTCATAAATATCATAAGTGTGTTAGTAAATATGTTGTTTATATGGATGGACTCTCACACCATAGTTAAACCGAAAAAGGTTTCTTTTGTTGTGACATAATTGTTAAAACTGCATGTTGTAACTGTATTGAATAAATATTTAAAAAGAAAGTCAAAAATATTACAGAATCTATAATTTTCATATATTTTGTAATACAGGGTCAGTTCAGAGAAACAAGAATATCATCCGGTTGATTCCGGGTAAATTTGAGATCGAACGATTCCGGATCCTTTGTATTCAAAAGATATCTCAAGCGATGAATTATAAAATTCGGGGTTTTATGGACCCGTTTTAAGCGGGTCCAGAGAATTTCGGATGCTTGAAGTCTGAGCCTAATTCTTACCGAGCAGAGCCATTAAGAAACTCACAAAAATAAATGAAAATAAACCGAATAGCTTTTGCACAAAGCGCAACATATTTTTGCCACATAGGTCTTTATTGTTGTAAAGGTATCTATTTAAAATCTGTGCTTCACCCTTCGATAATTTGCCGCCAGTAGCTTCCTACCTTATTGTAGTGCCAATATCTAAATGATTAATAAATACTTAGTTACTAATGATTTATTATTTTACCACGAGTTTGAGTTTTTTGGCAAAGATTCAATAATTAATAAATAAATAAATATTTTTGGCCATTACACACAGCGCCGTCTAGTCCGAAAGAAAGCAAAGCTTGTGTTATGGGTACTTGACAACGGATACAAATACATAATTTTCTTTTTTTCTAAATACATATCCTACATAAATACACCCAGACTCAAGAAAAACACAAATGTTTATATTATGACACAAATTTTTGTCTAGTGCGGGAATCGAACCCACACCCTCTGCACAGAAGCTGGCCATACTACCAACTAGGCTGCGAGGGATCAATGGAAAGAAAATATACTTAGAATATCTGAATATCCGAGAACTGTCGTTGTCTGAATACTTAGTAAAATAAAAAAAACTGTATCTACCTACTTAATACCTATTAAAAATTTTTGCTATATTATGTAAAAAACAAGAAAAATTAAATTAATAGCACAGGTTACTCAACCAGTTTATAAAACTAGATTTAATACAAAGAGAACAAAATGGTGTAGCAAAGATATTGTTTATTCAAGATTATCCTGCTAGACAAATTGTAGTAGTTAAGTATAGAAAAATACGCAGATATAATAGACGAATTGCGTAAATGGCGCGGCGTGTAGATATTCATATTATTAATAATTTTATACATATTTATCTTTGTAGATTATATTAATAATTTCAATTATAGTTATCTTTATAGATTATATTAACAATATTTATTTTCAATATATTTAAACAAATTAAGTTCAACAAAATTAAAACATTAATTTTAATTTTCTTGTTAAATATAGAGACAGTAGATAAGGTACTGACTAAAATATCTGAGATTTATTAGTTCGAAAACTTCTGAGATAAAGAGAGACATACAGTAAATCTTTGAATTAACTTTCTTCGTCATAATGTAGGCATAAAGACAGAAATAAGGTCACACACAAGATCAACAGCAGACATAAGGAGCCTGCCTTAAATATTTGTTATTTTAATTTAATTATTTATTTTTAAAGTGAATATATAACTAAATATTCTGTGAATATTTCTAGCGTCTACTTGTTGCCGCTATCAAAATCGAACAAAAAATCACGTTTGTTGTATGGGAGGGCTTAAACATTTATTTTATTCTGTTTTTTAGTATTTGTTGTTATAGCGGCAACAGAAATATGCGTACATCTGTGAAAATTTCAACTTTATTACTGAAGCGGTTTATGAGATACAGCCTGGTCACAGACGGATAGACAGCGGAGTCTTCGTAATATGATCCCGTTTTTACGGGTACGAAACCCTAAAAAGAAAAAAAACTTAACGAAATCTTGTTTATTGATTCACTCATTCGCTTTCCCCTTCCATAAACAAATTCGCTAGAAATGGTTATACATCTATAAATAAGATGTCGATTGCATGTGGGAAAGTAATTTAGAATCCCTCACAATAAAGAAAACCTTAAAATCCCTATTCTCATTTCTTTTCCCTGCTTCATTTCCAGACACTAATCCAGACCCAGGTGAATGTTCTTAATTTTCTTGCAGGTTAATATTCTTGCAGTGTCATTGAAATTACAGGATACCAAATTTGGCATCGTTAAGACCTAAGGTTGTTGATCATATCCCTTCATGAACTAGCAAATAGCTGAACAGATTTGTCATCTTGAAGAACACTCTTGATCAAGTTACCTTTCAAACACAAAAAAAAAATTAAAATCTTTAGGAGCTGCTATGCCACAGACCAGAGATATATAAATATAAAGAGATAAATACACATACACACGTTAAAATTGTGACGTATCTATTCTGTTTGCGTCGGGCGTTTTATCCATTGCAGATCAAACATTAAACAAAAATAACCTTTTTCACATCCAAAATTACATATATTTATGGAACATCACACTACGGTTGCCAATTTTTTTTACTAGAAATAAAGTATTTTCAGGTCTATGAAGAATATTAAACAGTATTTTAGAAAAATGAACAGTATTTTATTTATTTATTGTTTTAAATACATATTTTTTAGAGCTTCTCGCACAACTTACTAATTTACAATCTTTTTTAAAAACTTCATACGCCTCATCACAATTATAACTGAAATAAAAATAAAAGAGAAGCTCATTTTTTATTAAATTAATAGATGCTCTATTTCTATCCTCCCGCCACCTAGCATTCATTACTGAAAAAACTCTTTCAGTAAATGCTGAGGTGTAGGGAACGGAAAGTAGATATGAGACAATTTTACTCTGACTGAAGTGGTTTCTAATAAATGGCTCCACTTTTGGCCAGTACCCATTTCAAGAAAATCTTTGTCTTCTGATATTTTTTCATAAATTACTTCGAAATTTGTTAATTCAGAATATAAATCATCCTTACCAATATTATATACAGGTAATGAAAATAATGATTCTGCATCCCTAAACGAACGCGCCCTTGAATATTTGACATTGACAGATTCGTTCAGAAACTCAGTGTGATTTGTTTGTGGCTGCGCTGCACTGAGCAGTGAACGCCCTCTGACTAAATAAATGTAAACAGTATTTTGTATACTTTATTTTTGTTCAACAGTTAAAAGTATAGTTTAGTGAAAAACAGTATAATACTGTTGAAAACAGTATAGTTGGCAACCCTTCATCACACCCACATCGTGTATGACACACACAATGTGTGTGTTTGTGTATATGTGACACTTACTGATTAGACTGAGGATCTTGAGTAGTGGTGTTTGCCGTCGACTGAAAAAAGTACATGTCGTTGACCAGAAAAGTATAAAATAAAGAATTAGGTATGTACTACCACAGTATACAGACAGAGTAGTACTTGCAAAATGAAAAAATAGTAGATCTCATATTACATAAATAAAAGAAGTAAAAGCAAATAGGACATAGAATTCGTCACAAACCTCCGTTCCGTTCCAGCGAATTTCCAGCCAACGTTCGGCGTACCAGTACTGCAAGGACTTAAGGAACAAGTCACATATAAAAGCAACGGTCCAAAGGAGGGTTCTGTAGAGTTAAAAAAACTGCGGAAACAACGCAAGCGTTTAAGTAGGTGGTAATTGAAGGAACAGGGGGGCCTCAACCACTGGAGGATACTATGCGGCTTTTGGAGTCCGCGTTAATGAGCGACTCTAATATTTGATATATAAGCCGTCTATCTAAAGGCATTCCCATGTGTACCTAATACCTTTGCCCAAGACACTGATAAGACGTCGCAGATAAGACAGGTAGTGTAGGAATATCATAATTAGAAAACATTTTTCGCCATTTTGACGCAGTTAGCTATGGTAGTGAGGGTCCGGAACTATTGTATCAATATACAATGTATCGTCTTGACTCGACTAGACTGTTCGATGGCCGACTTTATCAATGTTAAGACTATGGTGAAACGCCAAAACATTACAAATAAAAGCTGTCATCTCGTAAGCCTGATAGATAGATAGTGATTTACAAGCATCGGTGTTAAGTGCAGTCGCAAAAATGGTTTTGTTTAAACTATAATGCAAACTTGACGAAAGGTAATGCCAAAAACCAGTTTTACAAGATTTGCAAGAGCGCACATTAAATAAAACATGGGTATAATAACAATAGTACATATCCAATAAAACCTAGGCAACTCAGATTTTGAATTTTAGCAGGCCTCTTAGTTATATAATTTTTTCGGTCTTTCTTTAATGGTGATTCTTTGACTGTCGCTAGTGCCGCGTAATTTCTTAGCATTTTAATATGGAGAATGTATTTTTATGTTCGCCAATACGCGCTAAACGCGATAAAGTGCCCTGGATTAACCAGACCACAAGCGCGCTTCGGGGTATCGATTTGTGAGCGACACGGTTCTTGATAAGTGGTTAGTCTCAGTCTCTACCATACATAAGTAACAAGCATTTTAACGGAATTGTCCCTTATTGCGTTAGCGACAGAGTAATTTAAACTTTATTCAAATTCATTTTTGGCGAAAATTCTACTATATTGTTGTTCATTCTGTGGTTTTACATATATCACATAATCGAAAAAAGTTAATGGAACATTGCGTTTATGAAGTGAAGAATGTTATTAAATGAAGCCGATCGCTATTGTACTTACGTATGTGCAATGTGAATAAAAACCGACTAAGTGAGTAGGTACATGATTTAAGTTAGGGTTCCGTGAAAACAGAATTATTACAGATATCTGTCAACAAACTTTGAAGTCATTGGTCAACAGATTTTGTTTATAGTTTCAATAGTTTTCCCTGAAAGCATTCATAGTTTTGTCATCTTGATTTTATTTTCATATTCTGAGAACACGCGATTTAAGAATTAAGGGGGAGGTTGATTATCTAACGTTTTTCTTTGTATCTATCTAACAGTCTTTTTAGGACACGAACAAAGACAAATCATTTATATTAAAATGCATACCATGTTAAATAAAGACTAAAGCAAAAAATATTTTTGCGCATCAACAAAAACCGCGGTTGTACCATTTTGATTAGAAGCGCAGTATTATATAAATAAATACTTATAGATCCTTGTTTACGAAAAATATTTGTATGTAATTGCCAGTCAGTCACTTGAGTAATTCTTAATGGCGTCCGAGATGTAAATGTCAGTCTTATATTAAACACTATATAAGATTACCGATTTTAAATTCTTATTTTAACATTTTGGATCCTTGGTTTTACAAAGTTGTCAAAGAAACGGTTAAGGTTTACTTATACGCATAGAGACATGGCCCCCATATACCTAGCTGCGTCAGGATGTCGTGTTGCTCTATGACTTACTAGCTTTCGCCCGCGGTTCCTCTCGCCCTAAATTCGGTTATCGGTGTACGATTTCAACACCAACTCCTCAATTATAGAAAAAAACCCGAATCACAATTGACGTTTTCAAGTAGCCTTAGTCTTTCCTCGGGACTCAAACTATCTCCATGCCAAATTTTATCTTAAACAATAAAGCAGTTTAAGCGTGAAGAGGTAACAGACAGACAAAGCATTTATAATATTAGTATGGCTATGCTTTCCCAATCATCTTTTGTTTTTTTTCCTGTAATTATAATGTATGATGTACAATGTCACGGTTATATAGTGTGGGGACAACCTCTCGTCGCCAACCACTTTATTCCTGCGTGTCAGGGGATAAACCCATTGCCGCAGCACTGCTTCTGATAGCAGGGTATTTGGACTGAGGTTGGTTTATATATGTCCGAAAGTCGTATATACCGGTTTTATAGTAAAATGCGGTAAAATGTAAGACCAGTGTGCTTAGTGTCAGTTTTTAACCTTACTATCGCGTTCCCGTCAACGTAATGAACGTATGAAATTGACGGAGCGCCTCTAGCGGACGCGTTTTAAGACGGTTTTTTCTTATAGGACTTTTAATGAATACGCGAGCGCGGTAGAAGTGATACAAACACGCAAAAACTCACACTAGGCAGACAGGAAAAATAATATATACACCTTTGCCGATTCTAAACAAACTATATGAAGTCGGTCAAGATTGGACACGGGGCAATGTAATTTTAATTTAACACAAAAAAAAAAATTTGTTATTTTTCATTGTAAAAATCCTGCTAAATAGGCCATCCACATTTTTAAGTACCTCAATGAAGAATAAAAAAATACTTACGAATGAAAATAATATCAAAAATAGAGTGTCAGAATTAATTTTTTTGTCTAACTGTTTTAATAGGAAAATTATTATATTATTATTACATATTTTTTTCACGTCTAATACTGTAGGGGGAGGGGGGGCACATTGATGCACGGGGCACATTTATACAGTACCTATATTTAAAAACTGAAAAACACTACGCAGTCTGGCACGTCACTAGAACGCTCAAGTACATGCGCAAGAATGACAGTTGTGACGCCGGTCTCCACTAGTTCGTCATTGGCCTTCAGCGGTCACAAACGTGTTTATGCTGCCGCCAACTAAAATTTCAGCCGATTTGTGATCGTGTCTCAGCACCGTCTTATTAGTTTTTTTTTTGTTTTATGTTGCCAAAGGCAAATAAATATATTTAAAAGTGTTTTTAAATATTTTTTTGAGTACAATATTAATAAATAATATAAAAAATTAGTTGTTTGTGGAAAAAGTCCATTGGGGCATTTTGATTCAGTAAGGTGCGGGGTAAAATACGTATTATTGATAGGAGGTTTTATTACGTTATAATATATTTGCATTAACCATGTTCAAGTTTAATGTCTGATTACTGAGTAGTTAGGTATATAACTAATTTGATAATTAAGATAGTAATAAAGTCTAGTTAGATGATGACAATATTGTTTTCTTGTTTATTTTCTTTAAGAAACGTAAGAGACTGATTGTAAGTAATGTTTACACGCTTAATCAAGTATTTTATGATCACAATTAATAATATGGTTTATTTGTTAATTTTAAGTAATTAAACAATTAAGGTTAAGGTATATATTGCAGTTTTCATGGATTTTAAATAAGCATCAAATTGCCCCATCCTTATGTATCAAAGTACCCCTCTGGTGGGGTACATTGATGCAAAAACTTTTTTATATTAAAATCAGTATATCTCTATACCTAATTACTTTTAGTGGCTATTTCGTAATCAAAATGTAAACTGCCATATTGGCCAATGCACACGTCAAAATAAATATTCAAATATGATGCTTTTTGTCCATTAAAAAAGAGGTTGAATTTTTGTGCATCAATGTGCCCCCCCTCTCCCTACTAAGGACTGTAACAAAATTAATCAAATTTTGCATAATGAACTCGTTTGGGTATGCCATCACCTTACCATAATTATTTCAGATACCTTTAACGATGCTGATGAAACGCGCCGTGTTTCCCAAAATGAACGATCCGATGTACTCACCCAAAGAAAACGAGCTACGGGCATTCGCAAACTTCTTTGAAAAGTCCTGCATCGTCGGCAACTGGTCACCAGACCCGAAAGTCACTTCCTTGTGGAGTAAGTTCTTTTAATCATTGTAACAAAAGCCATAGCCTATATAATAGATTAAAATAAAAATTATATAGGCAAAGTTTCACTTATATCCACTCCGTAAAACGCACATATAGCAGAAGTCTTGTCTGCCATCAGTAATCATTGGACTCATCATCATACGCTTGTCGTCAAACAGTATGGGCCGTTATAGATTCATGATTCTTGAAGATAATAATGGTAAAATAAAAATCAGATTCCCGAAAAGTTAAGACTTATAACTTGAAACGGATGTTTACTGGCCTTACTACATATGTAGATATATTAAAGACTGAATTCGATGTATAACGTCTGATATTTGAAAATGTAAACATTAATACCTACAAATCGAAAATGTTACATAGCCGAACATAATTAGGGTACAGAAAGAGACTCTATGCTTGCCTTGTAAGGAAAAACATAAGTTTTATCAAGGCAAGGGTTTTCTTAACCAGAAATAGGTAGTATATCAATTAAGCTTGTAATTTGTCAAAAATGATTAAACAAGTCATAGAAAACTAAACAATTTAAAAGATTGAATGCCTAGGAGTAAAGGTTGCTTCTACATGCATACAAAGCAATCTTGTTTTCCTGTTGTTTGTTGTATTTGCGATACCAACCTACCAGAACATTGGTCCTATTACCAGGTAGTTTTCGGGTAACCACTCTTATATAGGCAATGTCATTTTATTTACCTACAGTGAACTATTTGATAGTCTTTGACATATCTTGGTACGACTCGCGCTTGACCACTCTCAAAACATCGTTGGTTCTGGCGCACTACCCTCCAACCTCAACTAAAAAAAAGCTCACCAACTTTTCTGCTTTGTACGACTCGCGCTTGACCACTCTCAAAACATCGTTGGTTCTGGCTCACTACCCTCCAACCCCAACCCCTCGCCTAAAAACTTTTCTGCCCCGCACGACTCGCGCTTGACCACTCTCAAAACCACCCCTGTGTCTGGGGTGTGGCGACTCGCGCTTGACCACTCTCAAAACATCGTTGGTTCTGGCTCACTACCCACCCTCCAACCCCTCACCTAAAAACTTTTCTGCCCCGCACGACTCGCGCTTGACCACTCTCAAAACCACCCCTGTGTCTGGGGTGTGGCGACTCGCGCTTGACCACTCTCAAAACCACCCCTGTGTCTGGGGCTATGTCGACTCACGCAACCAACCCCTGTGTCTGGGGCTATGTCGACTCACGCTTGACCAAAACTACTGCGTGACGTCACAGTGGCTCCTGTGTATAACTTGTCTCTAGTTTTGTTATGTAATTACATCATTATCGTAATGGGTTATCATGTTTTTCCCCGTTCATAATAAAGTTATTCCTATTTAATTACAATGATGTTGGTGGTGACATTCCAAAAACTAGTCCCCCGAGGGTGTATCTCAAGATTTTAGGGGTGTGTCCACTCACGCTTTACAAAAACAACCTGGAGACGTGTCGGTTCACGCTTGATATGACTTGACATGTTATACCTACAGAAAATCTTCAATTCAAGTCGGTCGAAGTTTAAAGAGAAAAGCTGATAATAGTGTTAAAGATTTACAACTAGCATTGACGTCATCATGATGTGTCAAATATGTGATTTACAGGTTAAGCAAAGATTCTATGCTCAGCACTTACGATCTAAGAAACACAAATAGAAATGTCTTATTCTTAATCATAATTTACTTTATGTGTCTGTTATATCACTCGTGAAGTATTTATAGCATCAATTGAAGAATCAATACTATTTTATTATTCATGCAGATTTTAATAGACACTATTCATATCTGGGCCGGTTGCCGTAACTATTTTTAATCTAAAGTTAATTTAATTAATCACCAGAAACATGAATGTGCTCAAATTTTTACTGAATAACTAGGAATTCATAAAAAAGAAAAATATTGATTTAATAGGGAAACAAATAATGATGAAATCTATTTTGATAAATTTCAAAGAATATTAAAATTACATTTTATAATATATGCAGACTTTGTAGCTCATTTAAAACCCTCCTATTGTCACCTATTGTGTCCCTGATCCATCGAAGTCATATACGTAAACAATACATGAACATGTAGTTTGTTCTTATGGATAATATATAAAATGTTCATATGATGATAAACTGTCTATATACAGAACATACTCAGAGCCTAATTGTACAAAAATGTTTATGGAAAGCATTAACAAAGATATTAGCAATATACATAGGATAAATTGTTTTCAAAAATGTCCACTTTCTTTAACTAATGAAGAGAAGGAATCTATAAGAAAATCGCAATTATGTTATATTAGGTGATGAAATCACAGTAGACTATGACTGGAATACTAGTAATTTTAGAGGTGTTAGTCACGAATTATTTAGTAGCACAAAGTATCGTGTTCCATTTTTCATTCCTATTCTATTTCACAATCTAAACAATTATGATGCTCATTTTATTGTTCATGCTTTGAATTTTAAAGATTGAGAAATAAAAATAATTCCGCAAAATAAGTAAAAATATAATTCATTCTCATGTAAACCTAATATGTCGTATAGTTCATTTGCGGTTTTTAGATTATTTTTAATTTATGATCTACTAGAGTTTAGATATATAGAATATTATATAAAGACCAATTTGCAGAATTAAGAAATCAATTACAAACGAATTTTAATAAACTTATTAGGAAAGGTGTTTTTCTTCATGAATTTGTTAATTCTTATGAGTCCTTAAAAATTACATCTCTTCCAAATCAAGACGCTTTCTTTAACTCTTTAATACCAGTGTATCAAATTATAATTATAAACATGCTCAAAACGATGTCAGCCCAATTTAAATGTAAAAATATGTTGGAATATTCCAATCTATATTTAAGAACTTATGTAATGCTACTCACTGATATTTCTGATAACTTTAGAATTTTTATATCTAATGTGATATAATTGTAATTATTTATTTTCTTCTTTTACACTAAGCTGTACACCTATCTATAATATATTTTTGCCACGGAAAATTTATGATGCTCATTTTATTGTTCATGCTTTGAATTTTAAAGATTGAGAAATAAAAATAATTCCGCAAAATAAGTAAAAATATAATTCATTCTCATGTAAACCTAATATGTCGTATAGTTCATTTGCGGTTTTTAGATTATTTTTAATTTATGATCTACTAGAGTTTAGATATATAGAATATTATATAAAGACCAATTTGCAGAATTAAGAAATCAATTACAAACGAATTTTAATAAACTTATTAGGAAAGGTGTTTTTCTTCATGAATTTGTTAATTCTTATGAGTCCTTAAAAATTACATCTCTTCCAAATCAAGACGCTTTCTTTAACTCTTTAATACCAGTGTATCAAATTATAATTATAAACATGCTCAAAACGATGTCAGCCCAATTTAAATGTAAAAATATGTTGGAATATTCCAATCTATATTTAAGAACTTATGTAATGCTACTCACTGATATTTCTGATAACTTTAGAATTTTTATATCTAATGTGATATAATTGTAATTATTTATTTTCTTCTTTTTACACTAAGCTGTACACCTATCTATAATATATTTTTGCCACGGAAAATGAGCTCTATTTTAAAATTAACCTGTAACCTTAAGTACCCTGAACATTTACATGATCTTAATTCAGATTTACCTTTATGCCCTGAAAAACATTGTAAACGATTACAGTAAAGATAAGAAATTAGTATCAAAGTTTTATAATAAAACTAAAATATAATTTACTATAGAAATCTCAAACAATGTTTACAACTTACTATGAAGTTAATTAGGGTTCATAGAGTTTTACAGTTTAAGCATAGTCCTTAGTTGAAATATATATAGATTTAAATACACAAGTAAGAACTACAGCTAAAAGTGACTGAAAAAGATTTTTATAAATAATACATTCTTTGGTAAGTCTGTAGACTCTCGAAATACTTCACCATTGTAATACGCAAGTTTCGTTTTATTAAAGTTTAATTATAAAGTAACCATAAATGTTATCATTAGGATAGTCTGAAGTATCGAAAAAAAATCTAAGTCAGATTTTACATCATTATAAAAATTATCTGTAAATACATATTAAACGAAGCTACCCGTATCAGGGTATTATAACTTGACACTATTATCTTATTTTTTTGTGCATGGTATAATAATGAAAGTTATACATCAAAATTTTTATATTTCCAATATACAAAATCGTAACAAGTATTTCGAGAGTCCTACAGAATTCTCAAAAATTAATAAAACTTGTTGTAGACTTATAATTGCTTGAAGTAATTGCCGAATCTAAAGATTTCAAAAAAAAGTGAGACAAAAAAAAAGAGATTTATTTGGAGAACTAAATAATAACAATTATATCACATTAGATATAAAAATTCTAAAGTTATCAGAAATATCAGTGAGTAGCATTACATAAGTTCTTAAATATAGATTGGAATATTCCAACATATTTTTACATTTAAATTGAGCTGACATAACAAATTCATGAAGAAAAACACCTTTCCTAATAAGTTTATTAAAATTCGTTTGTAATTGATTTCTTATTTCTGCAAATTGGTCTTTATATAATATTCTATATATCTAAACTCTAGTAGATCATAAATTAAAAATAATCTAAAAACCGCAAATGAACTATACGACATATTAGGTTTATTTGAGAATGAAATATATTTTTACTTATTTTGCGGAATTATTTTTATTTCTCAATCTTTAAAGTAATTGCCGAATCTAAAGTTTTCAAGAAAAGTGTGACAAAAAAAAAGAGATTTATTTGGAGAACTAAAAGTCTACAACAAATTTTTTTAAATTTTTTGTGTAAAATAGTATGTTTCACACTTCGAATTCTGCACGTGAACTATTTACATTTGTGATACATAGACACGACTTATAATTCTCCAAATAAATATCTTTTTTTCACAAATACACGTTTTTCAACATTTTCCATATTTTACCAAAGAATGTATTATTTATAAAAATCTTTTTCAGTCACTTTTAGCTGTAGTTCTTACTTGTGTATTTAAATCTATATATATTTCAACTAAGGACTATGCTTAAACTGTAAAACTCTATGAACCCTAATTAACTTCATAGTAAGTTGTAAACATTGTTTGAGATTTCTATAGTAAATTATATTTTAGTTTTATTATAAAACTTTGATACTAATTTCTTATCTTTACTGTAATCGTTTACAATGTTTTTCAGGGCATAAAGGTAAATCTGAATTAAGATCATGTAAATGTTCAGGGTACTTAAGGTTACAGGTTAATTTTAAAATAGAGCTCATTTTCCGTGGCAAAAATATATTATAGATAGGTGTACAGCTTAGTGTTAAAAGAAGAAAATAAATAATTACAATTATATCACATTAGATATAAAAATTCTAAAGTTATCAGAAATATCAGTGAGTAGCATTACATAAGTTCTTAAATATAGATTGGAATATTCCAACATATTTTTACATTTAAATTGGGCTGACATCGTTTTGAGCATGTTTATAATTATAATTTGATACACTGGTATTAAAGAGTTAAAGAAAGCGTCTTGATTTGGAAGAGATGTAATTTTTAAGGACTCATAAGAATTAACAAATTCATGAAGAAAAACACCTTTCCTAATAAGTTTATTAAAATTCGTTTGTAATTGATTTCTTAATTCTGCAAATTGGTCTTTATATAATATTCTATATATCTAAACTCTAGTAGATCATAAATTAAAAATAATCTAAAAACCGCAAATGAACTATACGACATATTAGGTTTACATGAGAATGAATTATATTTTTACTTATTTTGCGGAATTATTTTTATTTCTCAATCTTTAAAATTCAAAGCATGAACAATAAAATGAGCATCATAAATTTTCCGTGGCAAAAATATATTATAGATAGGTGTACAGCTTAGTGTAAAAGAAGAAAATAAATAATTACAATTATATCACATTAGATATAAAAATTCTAAAGTTATCAGAAATATCAGTGAGTAGCATTACATAAGTTCTTAAATATAGATTGGAATATTCCAACATATTTTTACATTTAAATTGGGCTGACATCGTTTTGAGCATGTTTATAATTATAATTTGATACACTGGTATTAAAGAGTTAAAGAAAGCGTCTTGATTTGGAAGAGATTTAATTTTTAAGGACTCATAAGAATTAACAAATTCATGAAGAAAAACACCTTTCCTAATAAGTTTATTAAAATTCGTTTGTAATTGATTTCTTAATTCTGCAAATTGGTCTTTATATAATATTCTATATATCTAAACTCTAGTAGATCATAAATTAAAAATAATCTAAAAACCGCAAATGAACTATACGACATATTAGGTTTACATGAGAATGAATTATATTTTTACTTATTTTGCGGAATTATTTTTATTTCTCAATCTTTAAAATTCAAAGCATGAACAATAAAATGAGCATCATAATTGTTTAGATTGTGAAATAGAATAGGAATGAAAAATGGAACACGATACTTTGTGCTACTAAATAATTCGTGACTAACACCTCTAAAATTACTAGTATTCCAGTCATAGTCTACTGTGATTTCATCACCTAATATAACATAATTGCGATTTTCTTATAGATTCCTTCTCTTCATTAGTTAAAGAAAGTGGACATTTTTGAAAACAATTTATCCTATGTATATTGCTAATATCTTTGTTAATGCTTTCCATAAACATTTTTGTACAATTAGGCTCTGAGTATGTTCTGTATATAGACAGTTTATCATCATATGAACATTTTATATATTATCCATAAGAACAAACTACATGTTCATGTATTGTTTACGTATATGACATCGATGGATCAGGGACACAATAGGTGACAATAGGAGGGTTTTAAATGAGCTACAAAGTCTGCATATATTATAAAATGTAATTTTAATATTCTTTGAAATTTATCAAAATAGATTTCATCATTATTTGTTTCCCTATTAAACCAATATTTTTCTTTTTTATGAATTCCTAGTTATTCAGTAAAAATTTGAGCACATTCATGTTTCTGGTGATTAATTAAATTAACTTTAGATTAAAAATAGTTACGGCAACCGGCCCAGATATGAATAGTGTCTATTAAAATCTGCATGAATAATAAAATAGTATTGATTCTTCAATTGGTGCTATAAATACTTCACGAGTGATATAACAGACACATAAAGTAAATTATGATTAAGAATAAGACATTTCTATTTGTGTTTCTTAGATCGTAAGTGCTGAGCATAGAATCTTTGCTTAACCTGTAAATCACATATTTGACACATCATGATGACGTCAATGCTAGTTGTAAATCTTTAACACTATTATCAGCTTTTCTCTTTAAACTTCGACCGACTTGAATTGAAGATTTTCTGTAGGTATAACATGTCAAGTCATATCAAGCGTGAACCGACACGTCTCCAGGTTGTTTTTGTAAAGCGTGAGTGGACACACCCCTAAAACCTTGAGATACACCCTCGGGGGACTAGTTTTTGGAATGTCACCACCAACATCATTGTAATTAAATAGGAATAACTTTATTATGAACGGGGAAAAACATGATAACCCATTACGATAATGATGTAATTACATAACAAAACTAGAGACAAGTTATACACAGGAGCCACTGTGACGTCACGCAGTAGTTTTGGTCAAGCGTGAGTCGACATAGCCCCAGACACAGGGGTTGGTTGCGTGAGTCGACATAGCCCCAGACACAGGGGTGGTTTTGAGAGTGGTCAAGCGCGAGTCGTGCGGGGCAGAAAAGTTTTTAGGTGAGGGGTTGGAGGGTAGTGAGCCAGAACCAACGATGTTTTGAGAGTGGTCAAGCGCGAGTCGCCACACCCCAGACACAGGGGTGGTTTTGAGAGTGGTCAAGCGCGAGTCGTGCGGGGCAGAAAAGTTTTTAGGCGAGGGGTTGGGGTTGGAGGGTAGTGAGCCAGAACCAACGATGTTTTGAGAGTGGTCAAGCGCGAGTCGTACAAAGCAGAAAAGTTGGTTTAAGGCGAGGGGTTGAGGTTGGGGGGAAGTGCGCCAGAACCAACGAATTGGATTTGACTACATTACAGAATCGACATACAGTAAACTGTGCGCTTTGTGCGAACACCCGGATGTATGCAACTACCCGGACAAATTCAGTGGGTATGACGGAGCATTAAGGTGTCTTGCACACAAAGGTGGAGATGTCGCCTTCACAAAGGTCATTTTTGTACGAAAATTCTTCGGGGTAAGTAACTCTTTTTTTAACAAAGCAACAAATTATCATTACTCTCCAGATTTTATATCTTCACTGGATGTTTTAATTCCAGATATTCTTCAAACATATTCGGACCAAATCTTATCCATCAAGTGCTCTATTTAATTCTATATTTAGTGTATGTTTATTAGTCAAATAAATGTGTTTCTTCTTCTAACTTTGGTTGACTTAAAAATAATAGTTTGACAATGACTGGTGGAGTACCTAGTCACTAACGTAGTATTTTTGATGTCATAATAAGGATAAAATTATTTAAATAATGCTATTTTTTTATTTTTTAATAAATAGTACTTTATGTCCAAATTTCACAGCTACCAGTAGGCACAAGTGCTGCTGTACCTTCAACAGAAAACCCTGATGAATATGCATATCTTTGTGCTGACGGCTCCAAGGTTCCAGTTAGAGAAAAGGCTTGCTCTTGGGCAGCTAGACCATGGCAAGGTCTGCTTGGGCACAATGATGTGCTTGCCAAAATGACACCTCTAAGAGAAAAGATCAAGCAGTTAGCTGACTATGGTAATAGTATTCACTGCTAAAATATGTTATTCAGCACTTTAAGGTTTCAGTCAAGGAAGAGAAAAACAACCACCTACTATCTTAGTGCCTTTGCAAGAATTTGACCTAGAAATATTCCTTCTAACTAAAACCATGGTCAGGAATTTACTTTCTTAATAGTTTTATATAGTGTTGTTCATTGTTTTCATACAAAATTGTTAGTTAGCTGTACGTCCCTTCAAGTTTTTATTAGAATATGATAGTGTACTAATGCCAAGCCCTCGCTTTTAAGGTAAGAGATATTTTGATTGTTTTGGACTTTATCTTTAAAATTGTCTCATAGGTGCAACAAACAAACCTCAATGGTTCACGAAAGTCTTAGGCCTTTCGGACACAATACATCACGTAGCAGACAACGTCCCCATCAAACCAGTCGATTATCTGAAGAAGGCCAACTACACCGATGTCATTGAGAGGGGTCACGGTCCACCAGAACCAGTGGTCAGGTTAGATTTGATTGGACATTATAACGATTAGGTATAAGGCTGATAAAGACATTTTTGCGCTTGAGAATAATTTATCAATATACGAACACAATCCACCACTAGTTGCAGAGTAACTTACACAAATAGTTCACGTACTTCTGTTTTATCGGGGAATTACTGACAAAATCTACCAATAGTTGAAGAGTCCACAACTTTCGATTTAAGTTGTGAATTGCCAACAGAATCCGGTACTAGTCAAATGTGACCCGTCTCTAGTCAATTTAAATCCATCGCTAGTAAAGTAACTTTCTAATCTAATGAATTGATATAGTTATAATTTACCGCTAGTGCCTGTAACGCAATCGACTATAAGTTATTTACAGTTTATTTTCAAAGAAGAAATGGCGCGCCATTGAGGAGGCATCGGTTCAGCAATGGACCAATTAAACTAAACAGAAATTAAAACATACTAAATATTTAACTATAAGCAGACGACTAACATCTAACAACTTTAGATTTTGTTATTAAAATCGATTTAGCCGTTTCGTAGTTACGAGGATCATAGAGTCGGACATACATACAGGTCAAACACATAACCCCTTCTCTGACGCAGTTGGGTAAAAATAAAAAGGCCCTAAGGTAAAGTTTGACTTGAAGCTAGTTTATGACGCAGACAGCTCCTCTGAAACCACACTGTGCGTGACCATTTAGGTTCTAACGTGTGAGGATGAAATCTTCACCGATGGCGAGCAGTGCGATGGCAGAAAATAGCATTAGAATTAATTTCTAAGAACACAACTCATTATACATAACAAGGAGGCAAATTCTTTTTACAGACTTAACAGGATACGATTCGCGGCGCCTTGCAGCGGGCTCCATACAAACGAATTTCTCAATTGTTTTTTCCATTTACTGATCAATCACTGTAAAATTTCTTAGTCATACTCCCAAGCCTAACACCTATGTCTGTAGTTTTTCCAAAATCTTGTGAAATGTTTTTATTAACTAGTAATCTTTTTGAAAACCATTTTTATGAAAAACTAGAATTCTGTATAACTTTTAAACTATAAAATTTAATAGAAAAGTGGCACATTGAAATTTCGTGGTGTTTGATCAGCAAGTGCCAAAAACAAGTGAGAAATTCGTTTGTATGAAGCACGCTGAGAGGCGCTCCGAATCGTATTCTCTTAAATGTTCGATACCGCTAGTAAAGTTTGGGTCATCGACAATTGTCACAGCTCGACTTTAAACTGAGTCAAAAAAGCGAAATTTGTGTTCAATTCAAAAATCGTTACTAAAAAAAACATGTATTGTATACAGGCTTTGTGTGACATCAAACGTGGCTCTAATGAAGTGTCGTGCGATGTCGGTATTCGCGTTCAGTCGCGACATCAGACCGAGACTAGACTGCGTACAAGAAGCTACCGAGGATGACTGCCTTAAGAGTGTAAGTATCATTGGGTGTATTCATAATGCTTCTTAGTGGCAACTCTAACAATGGCATATAGTTTCAAGTCATACAATTTGAAGATGATCAAAACATCTTTTGGTTTTTGCAGGTTCAAGACAATGGGTCAGATTTAGCATCAGTAGAAGATATAAGAGTAGCATCTGCCTCTAAAAAGTACAACCTCCACCCAGTGTTTCATGAGGTCTACGGAGAAAGAAAGATACCTAATTATGCGGTTGCAGTTGTCAAGAAAGGGACGCAGTATAATACTGTTGAGGACTTAAGAGGAAAAAGGTAAAACTTAGACATTAGTTATTGCTCTATTGTAAAAATGGTAAGACACATAAGTTTCAAATTAGGAGTAATTATAGGCTTAAGGTACCCCCTTAAGTAAAACAACAAATAATTAAAAATAGGTCAACTCTACAAGTGTTGTACAAGAAGAAGTGTTTTAAAATATTATTGGGTCGCCTAAAATGTTACTGTAGCAATAACAAACAAAAGTATTATAATTAAAAACCAGGTAAGTATTTCTTTCGCTTTGTACTTTTACCTACAGTAGTTTTTGAACACACCAGTTTCATCCTGACTTACTATTAGTAGACACTCGTCAGGACTTTTATTTTACTGCTTTCTACTTTAAAGCTGGTAATACACGGCCGTATTGGACATATAAAGCCACCTTAGTCCGGACCATAAACAGAGAAATGGACAGCGCATTTCCTGGCCAGACGTGAAAAAAAATGGCCGCAAAAGTGTGACAGAGACGAAGTGAAGCTGTGGTGTCTAGTCTACGAGAAAAGACACCACAGATTAACTTTGTCTCTTTCTAAAGTATGGCTAATTTTTGAGGCTATTACGCAGTCCATAGAACAGATTACAAAACTCGAAGTCTACGGTCTAGACACACTACATCAAAAGCGGTGTTGCAGCGATAAGTTCACCCTCTGTAACGTAGAACTCAAGTGGTTGGTGATAAGAGGATATTCCCCACATTATGATATAAGTGTGTGTATGCAGCTACTGGTTACCCCCTTCTGAAAATAAAAAAACCGTGAAGGCTTACATACATAAAGATTTAGCACGGAAACCCGTAGTGAGCAAGTCCGATGATCGGCAACACGTAAGCAAGTCGACAATGTTGCAATGCAAGCGACCACAGGTTACGGTAACTGCACCACAATAGGCGCGCCGCACAGTAAGCTTTTATGAAACCTTAGTGGTATAACAGAAATGTTATAGTAATGATTGTATTCTTCCAGGTCTTGTAACAACCCATACGGCACATTCAGCGGCCTCACAGCACCATTATACTTCTTTAAGAACAAGAAAGTGATCACCGGCGATCAGGTTAGTAATTAAAATTTGTACCGAAACAATAATTTTGTATGTCTTCATCTGGTAAACTGATTTTGATTTAGCTATACTAAAATATCAGATTAGGTATCCATCCATTTACGAATTGAGTAGGCCAACAAAAGCACAGCCCCGGAGGTAAAGAAAGACAGGGAAAGAGACGTGACAGAATTTAAGGGCTTTTCACGCTTTACATGGTGTGTGATGTAATCTAAAAAACAATATGAAATTAAAATATTACTTGAATTTTGTTTTTTTTTTTTATCTATTTACATTGTAAAACCCTTGCTGTTAAGTGTTACAATACAAAATATGTTGTATTTATTAGTTGAATGCCATTTCATCTACGTTTCGTTTGTATTTATACAAAGAGTACCTAACTATTGGATGCTGGCAATAAACCAGTATTGTAATTAGTTTGTAAAGCAAATTGTAGAAACCCATTTGAACAAAAAGATTTTAATATTGTGAGTAAACTACTGTTTTATTATATACATTGTAGAGAATGTTTTATGTCTACATGAGCTTAATCTTACTATCTGTTGGATATCTTTCCAACTTTTGAGGACTTTCTTGGTTGTATTTTAGGTATGTTTAAAGATACTTTGATTGCCCTTGTCATTTGTAACACAAGATGGAATGCCTCATGATGAACCTAAAGTTACAACGTCTACTTTGATACTAAGCCAGTGCTTAGCCCGATACTCGGTACGCAGTCATGATCCAATAAGTATTGGATGTCTGGTCTCAAAATAACAATGACTACGTTAACATTTAGCTCGAAACGGTGTAATGACTCGACTCAATGACTGAGCATTTGAGATTTCTTATAACGACTTGACGGCTCACACCGTGCTATACAATTTTAAAACAAAAAAAAAATTGACGGCTGTTGCTTATTTTAACTATTTAAACCTACTTGCCATGTACCTAATAATTTTACTTACATTAGCACTTTTTGATTTTCATTCACCTAAAAACCTTTTCCACAGTGCGTGAAGAACTTCGGAGATTTCTTCGCTGGTTTATGCTTGCCCGGAGTCGACAAGCCCGAGAATAATCCGAGAGGTAGACAATAATATCTAGGCAACCTTGTTTATTGTGATACCAAAGTACCTACTAACTCTAAATACCTACTTTGGTGGTACACTAATCACTACACGACATATTTGATGATACATAAGTAGGTGCTTTGATGGTACACTACTGAGGTCATTGGTACACTACAACTACAATACACTGCATAAGTAGGTTATTTAGTGGTACACTATCAGTCTTAACCGTTCCATAATTTCTAATACCCGTTTCCATATAGAAACGGAACCGGATACCCATACCTGGTTTTAATTTTAATTTTGATATGAATTAATAATAAAAAAAATATTAAAAAAACAAGCTTTTATTTAAATGCTCTAAAAAGAAGAAAATAAACTTTAAATTGGGTCAAAAGCATTAATTTATTATATTACAGTTTTGAACACAATTTATATGATATCAAAGCTTGTCGCAAGATTTTACGAAATACTAACATACATACATTTTTTCTTATAATTAAGAAAAATTCAAAACAAGTTACATTTTAATCTTTTTTTTTACACAGGAAACTTGCACAACTTGCATCCACCCCATACTAGCTTATGCTAGCGTAGTCTTTGCGTTATCCAAGCGCAATCTCCACAAACTTCAGACCCTCCAAAACCGCTTTCTCAGAGCGGCCTCCGGAGCCTCTTGGTACGTCCGCTATGCGGACCTACACAGAGACTTCGAACTCCCCACGATTCCCCAATATTTCAAAGACCTGGCAGTCCGCTTTTTCGAGCGTTCACAAAATCACCCGAATCGATTAATTGTGCAATCCACAACGTATCATCCCCCCGATCGACCTCGGCATGGTCGAAAAACTATAGTTAGGCGACCTCGGCTCGTACTAACGGCCCCAGATGACGATCTCGCTGTCTGGATAGCGAGATTAGTCTCTGCGACCTCCCCGAATAGGGCCTCCCTCCAAACACGACGCCGACGTCCCCGGGTTCGTCGGCGCCCACAAGGATACACGAGGTATCAAGAGTGCCGGGGCGCTTCTCGCCCCCACTCAATCGCAACCGCACCCGCGTAACGGGGGTAACCCTCCTGGCGGTAACACACCTTCGGGTTCGAGACTCACGCCGGTCGAAGGGACGCCCCCGAGAGCGACAACCCAAGCCGAGGTTCCCCCCGCGGGGAGCCCTTGAGCTTTGGGCACTATATGGGCTGAGGCTCCTTCAGAGTCGCACCCCAAAAAGCCCGGTGAAGCAGTAATGGCTGCAACAGCCAACTGCATTGTCAGCTCAGAAAAAAAAGGATTCCTACAACATTTGTTCGAGCACCACCAACCTTTCCCTCACCTATGCCAAGTTATAACTCTTTAAAATTGGTGTCTTGTTTTCCACCATTTCGATTTTTTTTACCTTTGCTAGAATTTGCCTAGGGTATCGGTTGATATTAGTTAAGACACGACCCCGCTAAGTCTTACCATTTAGCCGGGCAGTAGCACATCGTCTCCTCGAAGGGTTGAACGCAGACGCCAGTTTACCAGTATTCGTCTCAGTAAACCCTATCATTTCATAACCATATTATGAGGATGCTGAAAAAAACTAGTCCGCCATTTTGAGCGGTCCACCATATTGGATTTAGAATGAAGTATCACACTTACACTCACCTTACAACTAACAGATTGGCCACGTCGTGATTCAAGTTTGTTTGACGAGTTACTGATAGCGGGAGTGACTGTCACTAGCGAGCTGGCAATGCTGCGTATGCGCACAAACAAGATGAACGGTTTTACATGCTTACGTATTTTATTTTTTCTATTTTTTAGAGAACTTTAACTTTACTCCAGAACCGGGTATACCCGGGTAATAAAGGAGCCGCAGGCCCAAGTCATAAGTCATCGCTACTTTGATCGTACACTACGCGCCATAAGTACCTACTTGCGTGGTACCTACACTACACTTCATACATTAACAAAGTGTAAGAAAGTTTGCAGTTGCACGAAGTTACGTCTTTGATTAGGTATTTAATAGGTCTAAAGACCGATTTACACTTCAAGCCTTAAATAAGTACAGTAGCGAGTTAACTTGCGATTTAATTAAAAAGATTAGAGAGGAAACTTAGGCCAGAATCTACCGCGCCGGCCCAGTACTAACAGGGCAGACGTTGGCGAGCTAGTAGCCACTCGACTATGAGAGCTTTTAAGCCGCCCGTAAGGCCTTTGCAGGGCCGCAGAGAGAAAATCAGGGCCCGGGGGTATCCATGTTTTATTTTGGAGCACGCAGCTCCACAAACCAATAGCGCGTTCTCATTGGTCGTTGCTCTTCTCGGTAATTTCAAATGTCAAAATCGTCATTGTTGAAACTGCGGGCCCAGGGGAAACCCACCCGTCACCCCATCTCGGTGGCCCTGGGCCTTTGACTTTGTTTTAACAACTGCCGTCAGTTAGGACCAACGGTAAAAAATATCCTACGGTTTAACGTCTCGACTTTGGTTACTTCGGTCGCATTTCATTAACGGTAGACGAATGTACCTGAGCCATGAGGTCTTCTTGAACATGTTAAAAATATTAGGTACCTATTTAACTGCCTACTTATTTGCAGGAGACGATGTTTCTCACTTGAAGAAGCAGTGTTCAGATGACAACACCCCTTTGAAGTGCCTACAAGATAATCGTGCAGATGTCGCTTTTGTCTCTAGTAAGTACCTTCCAATTTCATACCAAAAGGACAAAAAGAAAGATAAAAGTTTACTTTAAAGTCTGTCTATGGCATGATAACAAGTAGGTATGTCATGGTATTTTTTTATCATAATGAAAGAAAAAATTGTATTTGCATTTAATTATATTTTTATTTAAAATGGAGTACCGAAATACGGAGTTGAAATTGAAAATTATGGTCACACAGTTGGGAAGGATTTGACACACGGACGGACGGACACGGGAATGATTTTATAACGGTTCTGTTTCTATTTTAAGGTACGGAATCCTTATTATTACTCGTACGAACTGTACAATATTCTTTACCAATAATAGAAAAATCCAAAAAATAAATATTTTCTAGTCTATTTTTTCAAAACATCAGGTAGTACTTACCTAACGGTTTTTAACGATTACTCCTATTTTATCCCAATGTTTTAAACTTAACTGTTACTTAGTTCATTTAACTTTTAAACAGAGATTTACCCTTATTATAAGTTACTAAGCTCCTTATTAAATTTTAAGCTCCCAATTTCTAAAACATAAGCAGAAGCGCTGATTTCAAAACCTTTTCTTTGTTTTTGGGCCCCAAAGTATAACTTAGGACTTAGGTATGTACTTGTTTTGAGCGGCGAACCATACATGGGAGCGAAATCCGATAGCAATTAAGTTTCGCGTGGATACCTAACCTAACTACTCGTAAAACCCTAGTTTTGTTTGACAGTTTCTTTAATTTAACTATCGACTCCGACGACTTCAAAATGGTGTCAAATATACCTATTCAAGTAGATTCATTGTATTTTAGTTCAAAAGTTGACCACCAAATTCAGTTCTTGTTTAAGCGCTAAAAGAATGTTGCAGAGTAAGTATCTACCAAGTTGTAAATTTCTCTTCTTCTTCTCTTCGAAGATTAAAATTAGGTTTAATAAAAAACTTACCCTACACTGATTAATGACAAGATCGTGTAAATACGCCGTTTTTGTGCCTAATTTGTGAGGCTTGAAAAAAAATGTTATAAAACTATGTTTTATCTAAGGCATTAAATTACTGAATGATTTCGATTCTTTGTATTTAATTCAATAGAAAATCTGGAATTGACCATTGTTTCAACACTTGTGCAAATTTTTTAAGCGTGTATTGAATTTGCTTGTAATGAAAGTTAGTTAAATAATTAGAATAGCTTGTTGTCTAGTGTACTAACTCTAAGTTGTAGCGAAAAGTCAAAAAATGTAACTACAAAACGGTAAAAACGTAAAATTCCATACAAAAAATTTAAGTTTTAAGGCGTCATATGGCATAAATTACCTACTTAAGAAGTATATAACAAATATATATGATATAATGTAATGATTTTTAGTACATTTACTTGCACATCGTTAGTATCACAGAAAATAGCTCTCTGGCCTATCGCCCTCTTAAGTCTTTATACAGCCCTTACATACAAAGCCTTTACAAATACAAATTCTAAAAATGGACATCCTTATTCCAGGTGCAGACCTATCATCATATGATACATCACAGTACGAACTTCTGTGTCTCAACCGCGAGTCAGGCGGTAAGGATACTCTATCCAATTACGATACTTGCAACATCGCTATGGCACCTTCAAGAACATGGCTATCAGCTAAGGATGTCCTCTCCGATGTGTCGATATCTCACACTCCTCTCAGCCTCGCACAGCTACTGTACACTAAAACGGACCTATTCAATATTTATGGAGAATTCCTAAAGAACAACAACGTTATTTTCAATGTAAGTATAAATTGATTTTATACATACTAATATTATAAATGAAAAACTGACTGAACTGATTAAGATGAAATATGGCATGGAGATAGTTTGAATCCCAAGAAAGGAAAAAGGCTACGTCAAGTGTTAATCGTTTTTTTTTTCTATAATTGAGGAGTTGCTTTTGAAATCCTACACCGATAACCGCAAGTGAAACCGCGGGCAAAAACTAGTTATCTATAAAAATTGTCAATTTAGCACCTTCGATGTTCCACAGGCAGCTATTCTTTACCAGCCTTATACGTCCCCACTGTTGGACGAGGGCGATTTGGACCATAGTACACCACGCGGGCCCAGTGCGGATTGTGGAATTCTCATGGTCTTTTTGACTTGTAGCGGTTTCCCGACGTGGTTTATTCACCAGAAACCAGTGTTGTGAACAAAGAATGTATTGAGAAATTAGGAAAAAGAGTCATTGGTACACGGCGGGCTCAAACCGCATTCTGAGTGGCAGCACTCAGAATGCGATGAGGCAGGCGACAGTTGGTTGGTAAAAATGGCCTATCCATTCTGATACTGCTATTCGAGCTATAGCTGTTAGGCCGATTTCTTTGTTACAAATTTTATGTATTTTATTTTTGCCTCAGCCGTAATAAGTCACACCGCGCATAGGCCTCTCCTTGGAAAAGGAACCTTAAGCAATTATCCTCTGCAGTTCTAATTGGCAAAAGTTTATCAAGCCACCCATTAGACGTCTGACTTGGCTTAACGATCGCTGTCATATATATGACAAACAGCTAGGACCGACGGTTTTCAACCTTTGGCCAAGTGACCGAGTATTGAAAAGCTCATTAAAAATGTATCATTAAGCGGTCACCCATCCAGCTACTGACCACACCCAACGTTGCTTAACTTCGGTTATCGTTTCCGATAGACGAACGCAACTAGAGCTTGAGGAACTATCATTGTAGTCAATGCTTTGACGTTTTTTCAGAATGCTGCCACCGGACTCAACTCGACAGAACTTTTAAACTTTGAAAAGTTCAAGATGATTCATGAAGTCGTATCAGCTTGTGATGTGCTTTAGACATAGGATTGAATTGCTATGTTATTCATGTGCATAATAAAAGTCTGAATTATTTTATTGCTATAAAAATAAATAAGGTATGAAAAAATAACCATTTCATTTATAAAAGTTTCAGCTCCTTAAATAGGTGAACAAACAATTCTTATATGATCATAAAAAAATGTTGTCTGCTAAACTGAATTTTTTGTTTGAAAGTATATACTTTCAGGCGACCTTATATAAATTCTATTAGTATTTGTTTCTGGACATCCGATAAACGCTACAGATGTGGCACTAAATAAGTACTAATCTGCTGCATTCCCCGAGATGTCCGGTGAGAGAGTAGCTCCGAACGCAAACGCATCACACAAACATGGACACACACATATGCAAACACATGTTATTAAGACAATGTACATCTCGAAGTAGCACAGCACGCAAATCACATTTGGCAACAAATGTACACCATTTAACTTTCTGTCACTTTGGAAATAATGCTAAGTGACAAGAATCTTTCAGGGTGTACACCTGTTACCAAACAATCATGCAGAAACCGAACCACCTAATACACGACATCTATTTCAACATAACATACACATACAAGTCCATTCATATCTGAGCACCACATCCACACTACACATACAAAAATTGTCTCTCACAAGTGGTATCTGGACTAAGCCTAAGCCTCCTTTTCCAAGAAGAGGCCCTGCAGTAGGACGTATAACGGCTGAGGCATACATCTGATAACTTCACTCTGGGTTTATATACAGAATCCTTCGCTTTATAAAAATAACACACATGTAAAGAAAAAATAAATAAAATTCCCATAAACAGTTAATTGTAGAATAATTTATTACACCTTCTATAATGAGATACAACACATACTTTACGCCTATGATTAACAAACACTTATGACAATTGATTATAATGCAGCAACAATCAATGTCAAAAGCAAGGATGTGGCTAACATAGCATAACCAGTTTTATAAACATCCTTTATAGACAAACCTTTAGCTGTATCCCAGTATAGATGACGCACTCCATTCACTAAATGGTACGAAAACGGAGCAGCAATAATCAGTTTCATTAGAAATATTGTTGCAGGGGATAAATTCTCCATCAATCCAATGTAGTGAGATACATCATACGGTAGTACCAAAGCACCGATTCCTAGAGCTGATGCATATGTTGATAGTAGGATACCTGTTAAAATATGATACTTATTTAATTTAGGTACAAAACCTGGTAAAACATTATAATGTCACTTGCGTGTGTGTACTTTGTGTTCTTACTTCATAAAAAAAAACCCTTTTGGCAGGTCTTGCAAATCACATTTTATATAAATATTCATTTCATATTAAACTAATTAAGCACCAAGGGCGGATCCAGCGGAGGGACGGCCGAGGAAGAAATGAATTGTGTGTTAAATATCCCATCAAAAAAAAAATGTGAAATGAGAGCCAAGTCCAATATTATAATATATGCCTTGGATGTTAAGTTCAACGACAAAAGAAGTGAGATCTAAATGGGTGCCAAGTTCAATGGACAGTCCTAAAATTAATTTATAACAACAAAAAATTTCTTCTTATAACTTAGGTTAATATTAGGTAGCCTAAGGTCTGACTTGGCTAGTTCTCATATACGAATTATTATGTTCGATGTCTAGTTTCTACCAGCAAGCCAAATTTTCGGAATAATAAAATAAGAACCGACAAGTAACAGGTTTAGAACTTGCGAAGGCTATAATATAATTCGTGTATGAGAAACTAGCCAAGTCAGACCTTAGGCTACAAAATATTATCCTAAGTTATAAGAAGAAATGACATTTTATGTTGTTTTAAATTAATTTCAGGACTGACCATTGAACTTGGCACCCATTTAGATCTCACTTCTTGTGTCGTTGAACTCAACATCCAAGGCATATATCATAATATTGGACTTGGCCCTCATTTCACATTTATGTTTTTGATGGGATTTCATTACTTTTTGTAAATAAATTATTAGTAGGTACTTATTTATAACAAAATTAATACCAAATGTTTTTTGTTAAACTACTGTATTTTCCTACATTTACGACATACATACTCTCACGCAATATATAGTCTCACGCAACCTATTTGTTTGTTGTATATTACTATACTCAAACAAAGAATATGCAATCGAATGGAATCGGCAGCTTCCATCGGGAGGCATTGAAATAATTCGGTGTAAGGTTAGTGTTTTACCCACCCGTAATTCTATTGTACAATAAACGTAAAAAAAAAAAATATTTAAGACGATTACGTAACAAATTACTTGTTATCTATTGAATTCTCAAGAAAAACAATTTGTTACCAATAAGTTCTCATTCTCAACTCATTCAGAGTTAAGTATACATACCTACTTATAACTCTTATAACTATACTTAAATTATTATTAATTTTTGATTTAAACTATAGCCTATACCATACGTACTTACTAAAAGAATTGTAATATTAATATAACCACAAATATATAAGTATTTTTTTAGAAAACCTATGAATTCCGTAGCATAAAACGCTACCTTATAGGACAGATATCGAGGGACAACCGGACAGCAAGACGGCGCTCGCGCTTATGAGCGCGGCTGCCACTCGCTCGGACACGTTCGCGTCAAGATTCGCGCTCTAATCAATTAAGTGAAAAATCATAATAAAATGATAAAAATTTACCAGTTTCTGATTTATTTCTTTGTATTCACCTAATTACCTATCTGCATGCCAAATTTGAACTTTCTAGGTCATCTGGAACTGGGTTAGAGTTTTGATCTATAGGTCAGTCAGTGATAAAAATGACGATTATGGAACGTTAATATCTAAATAACCGTTTGAGATGTGCTTACGAAATTTGGAGAACATATGTATCTCGCAAGTCTCAATATATGAGCCAAATTTGTCACGTTTATGTGAAACAGTTTTTGAGTTATGAGGGGGTCAAAAGTGGCTCCAAATGGTTCGGGATATTACACACGGTGCTGCTCGCCAGATCTGCTACTTGAACTTGGCTTGACACGCTACCGCGTGTCTAGATATAACTTTTATTACATATAAATAAAATAACATTTATAATTATGAAAATAAAACGAAGGATATATAAAATTATAGAACAAAATTGGTCCTATGATTTCTGCTGTTCGCAAATCGATCGATTACACTTTTAACATTTATTTTTACATTCCAATGAATGTTCATTAGAGCTCAGCCGATCGATCTTCGCTCATAGTTGATTGCAACCAATCTTCGCTCATAGTTGATTGCAACCAATCTTCGCTCATAGTTGATTGCAACCAATCTTTTATTCTCCTTAAAGAGGAAAAGCTTCTTTCCGCGCTAAAAGAGCTAATCGGAAGTGACACAAAAAACAGATCGATCTGGGTCTATTAGCTTACTCGGGGTTACTTGGGGTCACTTGGGTTTGTATATTTAATTATTAAAAAAATGCACGAGCTGGGTCTATTGAGTTACTTGGGATTGCATATTTAATTATTCAAAAACTGCACGAGCTGGGTCGATTGGGTAACTTATGTTTGCAGATTCAAAGTTCAAAATATACCTTCAGAACTGATGATCCCCTAAACTTTTGTTCTGGATCCGCCCTTGCTATGCACTATAAACTTAGTCTGTGACATTGTAATTGTTTATTGCAAAAATGTGCAACTGGTCATCGAAAGATTCATTTGAGTAACAAACAAAACTATAAAATAATTTTGCAAAATATTACCATCTATCGGTAATGTAATCCACAACATGTCATAAAATTATGAATGCTTCATAAAATTGATTTAGTTCAAGATAAATTTATAAATTATAAACATATATAAAATTTGTGTGTTACATCACCTACGTGATTTCATTGTCAGGATAAAGAAACATAAGTCATTCCTTTACTCAGGCCACAACTAATGATCTATAAATGTTATGAATGAATGAATGTTACAAATATTAATTCTGAAAATAGTTACTGAGTATTAAACCTTAAAAAGTTAAAATATATCAGTAGTTACCTTATTGATATTAGAATGCTTTGCTGTCTAAAATATTTAAATAAATAAGTATGCATAGAGAAAGTGCACCGCTACCTTTATTATTCATCTCAAAGCTAGTAGTAAAATTACCTGAGGCACGGTGAGTAATAGATAACATTGCAGGCAATGGAAATGCATAGATAGTGAGATGAGGAGACAAAGGACGGTTTAGCTTAGCATTCCTCTCATCATGGCTCTCAGCTTTTGGAGGATCAAAAGTTTTGAACACAATTTTTGGTGCACCAGTTGACATTTGGGCATGCTGTGTTATAGCCAAGCCAGTTGAAAATCTAGGTAAAGAAGACAGCAGGGATTTGCTGCCCAGTCTGAAATAAATAAAGGAGACAATATAAATACATAATAATAAATAAATATTTATTATTTGTGTTTTTTTGAGAATAGGTGTTTTCTATGTTATCATATGTAGGTATGTATTTACAAAGAAAAGTATATATATATAGGTATATGTATTTGTAGCTATTGTCTGATATCCATAGCACAAGCTTTGCTTAGTTTGGGACCAGACGGCACTGTGAGTAAGGTCCAAAAATATATTTATTAATGCATCTGTGCTATAAAAATAAAAAATAAAATTATTTGTTTTATGTTTTAAACTATTTCACTACCGTCAACACAAATGATTTAAGTGTTATTACTGCATTTATCCACTACTTAATAATAGCCTTTTTTTCCTAAACATAGGGTTCCAAGAGGTCCATAAGTTCGGTGTGCCTTTTGGCATAGGCCTCCTCCAATTCCTTCCTGTCCCTTGCTACTCTCAACCAGAGTGGTCCCGCTGTCTGTTTCAAGTCATCTTCCCATCTCTTGACTTGACGACCCCTACCTCTTTTGCCGTCTCTTGGTTGCCAGAGGGTGACTTGCTTGCTCCATTTGTTAATGGGATGGCGTAGCATATGTCCAGTCCATCTCCAGTTTTGGACGTCTATCCGGGTAAAATGTCTGAGTTTTGTTCTTGTTCTTATGTCTATGTTCTTTCCATGGCACGTTGGCATTTTGTTAGCCTTTCCCTGTGATGAAGTGTTATTAACCAAGTTTCACAGCCATAAATAAGAACTGGTAGAATACAGGTCTCGAATGTTTTCTTTTTTAAGTGATTGGCCTAGATCCTTACTTTTCACTATTTCCTTCAGTGACCTGTATTTTCTCCATACTTAGGCTATTCGCCTGTTTATTTCCTTTGTCATTTCATCTAAAGGGGATATAATCCATCCTAAGTAGATATATTCTTTGACATATTCAATCTTGTTACCATCTACCGTAATGTCTATTTCCCTTGAGTTTGTCATCAATTTTGTTTTACTGGCATTGATTTCCAGACCAACTTCTCTACTTATATTTACTAGGCTCTGCATCATTTGTTCTATTTATGCTGAATTCTCTTCAAGGAGCACCAGATCATTGGCAAATCTTAGGTGGTTTAGGCAAGCTCCATTAATATTCAGACCTAAGTGGTCCCAGTTTAGCTGTCTAAAGATGTGCTTGAGTACGGCGTTAAATAGCGTAGGGGAGAGAGGATTCCTCTACTTTGTTTTCTTTTGCTTCGTTTACTTCCGGAATTCTGGCCAACCCTGAATCAAATTTATCAGAATACAATTGGCGGTAATAGTCCGTAGCTAGTTTCCACTACTACTACTATCTAGTAAAAAATATATATACTTCCTCTTTCATGTCTTGTACAATCCTTGATTTAAATTTCTTTATCCAAAACTTTAAAACTATTTTATTAGATCACTAATTATTAAAATAACAGGAATAATTAAGATTTTTAATATGGTTTTTTAGTAAATACATATATGTTATACATAGAAAACATCAAGACTCAAGATAAATACAAATGTCAGTTCTCTGCAAAGATCAAACCTATACTATACTAAGTATGGATTTTCTGCAAAATTTTACTTGGCATGTATTAAACACATCCCTCTGTGGGCTGCCTATGCTCCGCTCGGGGAAAACATAACCAAACCTAAACTAGGACTAGTATTTCAGTATAGACTTTATTTTGAAGATTTTTTTCTACAACTATTCTTTTCCGCCTATTTTGGTACTTAATTTGTGGATAAGAAGATGCTTCTATATTGATTAAAAAAATTTTTTAATCAAAAGTAGCCCATTAAGTTAATATTTACCATTTCTAATTCTTTGATCCTGCTCATTACAAAACAGACATACCCCAAAATAGAAACTTTTTGGATTTGACAAATTAGGATAGCTCAGTAAAACACTAAAAATTCTATGGACCTGACCTAAGCTGCATTACAGACCACAATGGCAGTTATGGAATGCCCAACTCCAGGTAGGAATTTATTCAACTTTTAAAATGAACACTGTATAGATACTCTCATATATAATTTTACTATCTACATAATAAACATATGTTTTTATATTTTACTACAAATAATTAACTATTATGCTTCATAATCGAATCAAATTTGAATCGAAATCTTATGTCAACTTAGCATTTTACTTAAAACATTTCGTACACACACAATTAACTCAAGTTTAAGTATGGAATTGCACTGAGACTGAGTAGAGCGCTAGCAATTGTGCTCCTATGAAACTAATTTCAGAACAGAGTCTTAGAGCTAAAATCAACAAGTGTGATAGAGACAATTTGACACAACCACACAGGTGAAACAGAATATAGGTCAGAGTAACAAAAAAGGGGCGCAAGGGAAAAATGACCAATTAAATAACTACATAAACAGTTTGTAATTGTCTAATAAGTATAGTAAAATAAAATGTGATTATTGTGATGTGAATAAACAATAAATAATAAAAGGTTGGCAATTAAGCAATTCTTCTTTTTTTTTGTGAACACCCATTAAAAATTGTCACGAGCCACCTATAGATTTCAAAGATAAATTTATGCACAAAATAATTATTATGCAATTGCAGACCATACTAGTAAAGTAGTGTAAAGGCCTTTTCTAGGGCAGCAAAATTAGACTTGACTGAGACAATATCTTTTATTATATTATGCACTAACCATTTATTTATTTTCATTATTTACAACAACAAAATTTATATTTTCAATATTTATTTTTTTCTTCTTTCTGACTCATAATTATATAGCAAGAAACAGTATAGAGGTTGGTGTCAGATACACATCATTGAGGTTAAATTATTATTTATTTGAATAACACAATTTTATATATTGTAATATGTTGCAATTTTAGTCTCTGTACATGGATGTATAAAATTACTTGCTATAGGACTAAGAAATTTTAACCCTGTAATGTTACATAATATTTTTATCTCACCTGCTGCAGCTTAAGAAAGCCATAATTTAATGAGAACCTAACCACAGGACGTAGGCTTCTGTAACACAAAACACTGTTATAAAATTCAAAAATATAAATAATTATTTCCTTAAAGTAAATAAACACAATCTTACCACCGAGTCTGACTGACATTAGCAGTGTTACCAGGGCTACGTTCACTTTGGGTGTGATTTTCGCCGTTTGTTCTCAGAAAACAGAAAAATATTTCATATTATTTCCGTGTACTCTCCATATCGATGAGTCTCTCCAAAAAATGTATATACAAGATTATTATTTGAGTTTTGGTACGTGGGTAACAGGAACAGGCAATAATAATATGAAACTTTTTATCACAGTCAATTAATAAGTAGGAATCGCACAGTGCCAATCGAAATGCACATTTGTCTAGCTAGTAATAGTCTTTGAATCTGTTTTCTTTAGGTACACGCAATCTCAGCGCTATTAGCAAAACGTATAATAGATTTGTTTACAGAACAGTAAAAAATAAATAATTAAATAAAAAAAACCATTGCTATTAATCGTAATATTATTAACATTGTAACGTGACAACTTGTGCCTTTCACTTTTTATGTCTGTCTCTCTCGCTCTTAGGCGGGCTAACCATGCCGCGTGCCTCTCACTCGCTCTCATTGTGAGCGCATAACGTGAGCGGAGCGTAACGCAGTTTCTTGAAGTGTCACCCGGCAAACCAATTTATAAGACGTTGTCACGTCAATAAATAAACCCGACTGCAACACCTAAAAAGGAGTAAACTAGTGCCCCTAAAACATATCGAATATTTAAATATAAGGCGGGATTCATGTTAAAATTGTTGTACAGATTGGTCTAACTAGAATGAGTCCCGCCGCTCATGCGCGTAGCCAGGATTTGTATGCGGGGGGGGATGAACAGTGCCATCCTGAGGCTAGTTGCCATATAGAATAGACACGTTTTAAATTGGGGTAAAATGGGTTGCGTTGCGACATTTCACGGCGCACACTATTAGGACACCGGGTGGTATCGCCACTTAAACTTCTTATAAGCAAATCTTTGTTGTTATCGCTTGTTGCTTAGTTCTAAGAAACAGGCACTTCTATGTATTAAAGTTTGCTTATGAAATTATGCAGTTAGTGGATTGGTGTGACGTCAACACACCCCACTCACTAATGAGGTCTTTGAATACAGAATCGAGTCCTCGTGGCACATACATATTCGCTTGGACTGTGTCGACGGCAGTCTTTTTTGCATAATAATTTTCTACGCTCGCGAACCTAGTGACCTTAAGTCACATCACTTCAGACCACCTGAGCATCCCGGGATCCAGAGGAACAGACAAGAGGGCTGGATCATAGCTACTTTGGCTGCATGTGTGTACCTGCTTATATTGCTAAACGAAGTAACAACGATTTTTAATCTTTAATCCGAAAGAACCAGCACCGCGCTGGTCGCCTTTAGCTATCGAAGAGTTTACGTGGCGATCAAGTTTCCACCGGGCTCTAACATTAACGCGAGTGCGAAATTTTTCAATTCTGATAGATCAATCAGTGCTTAAGTGTGCGCACAATAATTCTCACTTACGCATGATGTTGTAAGGTTATCATTCATTTGTAAAATTTTAAAAATTCAAGAAAATTTTACCTTTCTGCTAATATAATGACTATTTTATTGTACCTTTGTGATAACTACGATGTTGTATGAAAACCTAGTTATTCTTGCAATAAAAGCCTTTATTACAGATTCAAAAAATGTTTTTTTTCTTACAATTACAATTTAATCTTAATATATATAAATCTCGTGTCACAATGTTTGTCCTCAATGGACTCCTAAACTACTGAACCGATTTTGATCTAACTTCGTAAATATCTGTTATTTGATCCAACTTAAAAGATAGGATAGTTTTTATCTCGATATGTCAAGTGCGAGCCGGACTCGGGCACTATAGGTAAAAACCAACTTTCGCCGGGTACAGAGGGACGGCAGCGGAACAACGTTCGCCGGGACAGCTAGTATACTATAATATTAACTTTCTGTTGTGTGAGACCGTAAATCTGCGCATAACTGCTGCTGGATCCACATTCACATTCCTATGAATACTCAGTAGCGCCAACCCCGTAAGACGTTGAACATAGGTAGATTTAGCCGATTTAGCGGGCCAAAATTGAAAAAATCAAAATCAAGCTAGTAAACAAACAATGAATGCCTCACACACACTTCTAGGAATACTACCCCACCCTTCTTAGTACTACTGGATGCTCCTACCCCGACTGACAGGTAGTTGAAGTTTGATAGTCGCTCCCGGTGTACGTATCTGTTCTCAGCGCTCTCTGTGTGACGTTCTTTGCAAAGTGAATATTTTTTTTATTTTCGAGTGTATTCTCAAAGTGAAAGTGATGGATTCAGAAAATTCAGGTATGTATCATATAATTGTGATATAGTAATTTGTATTTCGATATAGTTTTTTAGGGTTCCGTACCTGAAAGGTAATTAAGAACCCTATTACTTAGGCCGTCCGTCTGTCACCAGGCTGTATCTCATGAACCGTTATAGTTAGACAGTTGAAATGTTCGCAGAAGATGTATTTATGTTGCCGCAATAACAACAAATACAAAAAAAAAAGAAATAATTAATATTTAAGGGGGCTCCCATACAATATACGTGATTTTTTTGCTTGTTTTTGTAGATAATGGTACGGAACCCTTCGTGCGCGAGTCCGACTCGCACTTGGCCGATTTTCATATTTTCTTATCATTCGCACACAACGTGTTTTTTATGCATTATTTTGTCAAATCGAAGATTTCAAAAGGTTTTTTAATATACTTCCTGGTCCTTCCCGGTCAAGTTTTTTATTTTAATTCATTCTGTATAGTCTCAATATGTTTTTAAAGAACAGATCAGCCGCTAAGACCCGCAAATGACCGCACAAGCTTTATTCAAAGATCTTTCTTTCTTTGGAAAATTCGAAAAATAATGCATTTATTCTTTTTCTACATTGTTCAGGGTTTGACTGTAGTTTTCTTTGTTTTAGGTCTATGCAGTGCATCTGGCATTAAAGTCATTACGCGAAAATCTATTTGAGTTAGTACAACGCCAAAATTTATCGACTATTGACGAAAAATTTTAGTTTCTTGAAAATTATCTTCTAGTTTGTTATGGGGAAACTGAATTTAAAATAAAGTTATTAAAAGATAAATTTTCACACATGCAATCAGAGATGAAAAGAAGATGGTTACAAGCTGGCAAACATATGAATAGTTTCCTTACAAAGAATGAGCCATTGTTAGCAGGCACCTTCGAGATTCCAAATGAAACGACTTCAAGCCCGGGTTGTCCAATTAAATAATTTCCCGACTCTGTCGACCCTGAGGCCATTGTTCATGCTGCGCAACTGATTCTACAAACCGGTGGAAAAAGAATGGCTTCAAGAGTTCTGAAGTATATATCAAATTCACCAACACGGGCTCCAAATAAATCATGTTCAAAAGAAATGATCGACTTTTTAATGCCTGCTGAACCAAATGAAACAGAGCACAATCCTGGCTTTGAGATCCTAGAGAAATCATCATTTTTTGAATAGTTAATGTCACATAGCCTTAGATATATGTAAGGATTTTACAAAATTTTGTGTGAAAGATCTAAAATATATGATAAAAATCAGATATAACGGATTATTATATACATAAAACAAGCCACTGTTTAATTTTGTAAGTTAGTTTGATATTTTTAATGTTTAATTGATTTTTTAAAAAAATTTGTAAACAAATGTGTGTGAAATAATGATGGGTAAACTATAATTTATTTATATAAGTAATTTTCTGGTTTTTTTAATGTCGAAATTTAAATATTCATTCGTTTATTTCTATGATAAGGTATTTTTTATCTTATTTTTCTTGAATAAAATATAGAATTTTGAAATGGGATTTTTTCTAATTTTTTTCCCTTTATTTGTAACCTATTTAGAAGCCGACTTATCAAAAAATAAATTTGGCCCCCTAAATAATTCAAATGTACCTATGTGCGTTGGTTCAACATTGTGTCCAATATTAACCAAATGAATGACTGACTCGCTCGCCTTTTTTTTAAATTATTTTCCAGCCTTCTTTCGAAGCTCTGAAAGTCTGTTGGAAATTAGATCCATTTAGCCTAACATAAACATGCCATCACGCCAATAATGGCGCCAAAAAACTTAATCTGACAGTTCCTTAAGGTTTTTCTGCATATAACTGTGCAAATTAGCCTAAAATGCAAAGGTACCATTAATATATTTTGCATAAAAGGTTTTGATTCAATGTAGTTGAGGATCTATTAAGGTAATTATATGTAGGTACTTACACCGTAGAAAATTAGTTTTTCCCTTGTTCGGTATTAAGTTCATCTGGCAACCTTGCCAATAACTCGAGGCATGCGTGCGGCACTTGTAGGTATCGGACGGAAACGTTCGGCGATACGAGCCGATCGCAACACCCGTCGAAGTAAACCAAAAAGGGGCCGACCGACCCAACGCGAGTGTTTCGGCATAACCAAAGTAGTAGTTTACGTTTGTTAACCGTGGTACACCCAGTAGTACCACCAGTTACTTTTTCCTAACCATGGTACACCAGTGGTTGCATGTATGCGATAAATACACGTGTTTTCTTTCTTTCTTTCTACTTTTTAAAAGACTTCAAAAAAAGAGGAGGTTCTCAGTTTGACCTGTGTGTATGAATGAATGTATAGATCCTTGTCAGTCCGAGGCGACGACGACGGTGGCGCGGCGGCATCTGAATATTTGAAATTTCAAAGATTTCGGGGGGGGGGGGATACGACACCCAAATCCCCCCTCTGTATACGCGCATGCCGCCGCTCCCACCTGCTTATAGTTAAATATTTGGTATGTTTTAGGTGCACTTGTTTACTTCTTTTTAGTTCTTGCAGTCGGGTTTTTTTATTTATTATAATTCACAGCTTTTTAGTGTTATTTTTTTTTAGGGTCTTTTTTTTAAACTGTACATTAAAGCGCATAAAATCCGCCATTTTGATTTTATACATTTTAATATACCTAGTGTCACACAATCACGACGAATGAAATGACTCGTATGCCAAAATCCGTCAAGCCGTTCAGTCTGTAGGGCGTGCCAAAAAATGGACATACATATTAAAATACGGCTATGGGGATTTTCGTGGAAATTAAATAAGTTAAACGAAATATATATTTAGCAATATTTTTATAATTGCGATGTCATTTATATAACAACTAAACGTTACTAGGCAACCAAGTAGATTCACTTAGATATGCAACTTCAACAATACATACATACATACACTCGAAAAACATTACCCTCCTTTCTTCGGCAGTCGAGTAAAAAGCACGAAATGTAATAGCTAAAAACATACCCTGCGTGCATATGTAGGCACATTATTGTATTGAATGATTACAATTGCAATGAAAGTGTGTCATAGGCTTATTGCACTGAGCGTGTTTAAGATTGTTTTAAATCTTACAAATAAGACTAATAAGAGTACTAGAATTGACTTGTATGTTTCAGTTCTTTTTCTACAGTCCGAGTGCGACAGAAAAGACTAGACAACAAGTGAGGGTACTGCTTGATTAATTGACACAAATAGTTACTACTTTATGTTTTCTTTTCTGTAGCAAGCAACCCCGGTGCAAAAAGGCAAGTCACCCGTAGGTGAACGCTAGGTGCCACGTGGTATCACCCAATTATATTATTATATACCTAATTAATTAATTTGTATTTGATTACCTTTGTTAATATTAGATATCAATAAAGTTATCAATAGAGTTTGAGTTTGAATTATTATTTTTATTAACTATCTCTGTGTCAAACTGTGTTGTTAGGCCAATATAAACGCCTAGAAGAAAAAGACTTTCTCTAATAAAACGAATTTACAATCGATAGAATTTGTTAGCCTTTTCGTTGTTTTTCTTACTTGGCTAAAGTGATCTACTTTTCGGTAGAGAGCTTATTCAACACATTACCCATTCGCGGGTGAAAGCACATCTGAAAGAAAACCTGCTGTTCCTTCCTAATGTACTCCTCTTCCCCGGCGAAGCGTCGCGCTCTTGACCGGTTAGTTTAGCGCCGCCAACTCCAGTTATCTAAACTGGGTCTCTGATAAGGGCAGCGCTGAGGTTGTGTGTGTGCGCCAGTAAATTGTTGTTAAAGAGATTTTCTTATTTCCTTACCTTTGTTGTTATTGTATTTTTTTTTTGTTGCATATTGTACTGTTTAATAATTTCTCTTGTAAATTTAGCATAGTGCTTTAGCTTAGGGGATAAGACAAACCGATAAAAGCCTTGTCCGTGGCCCCACTAAATGGTATACAGGCGGTAACAAATCGTGTAACAAACACCAACACTGTATGACCATTTAGGTTTCATTCAGGGTGTGAGGATTAATTCCCTCCCAATGGCGAGCGATGCGATGATAGAAAGTAGTAGTAAGCATCGCACAGATGCGGTCACCTCTGTCATAGAGCAGCGCAACAGCAAATAATTATGCGCGTGCAACATAAGACCAATAGTAGAAGAGAAGAGAAGTAGAAGACAAATAGTGACCGGTTATTGAATGAAATTCTTCCTGCTTAGCGTCCGTGCTTATATGTTTACAATAATGTTTAGGTGGACACTATTTTACATCAATGCATGTAATATGTTCTTATTGGAACCATAGATTGAGGATTGCTTTATATAGTTTGACACGAAAAAATATATAAAACAGTGTAACAAACGTGCTTGCGTCAAATCACGGAAACCTCGTTTATTGCAATAAAATGCTATCACGATATATTATTTTTAACTCCGTCGGACGCAGCATAAATTCATTAACATGTGTGAGTGAACACAGGTAAACAATGTTTTTCAAAGATTTTCTCTATAGTAGAATTGCAAAAAACAGTTGTTCCTGTTTTTTTATTGCAGTCTTAATAACAGTGAATATATATACATAAAGTGTTGTCCAGTAACACTGGACCAGTACTTAGATAAAAAACCCGGCCAAGTGCGTGTCGTGGTTTCTCTGAATGAGCATTGCATAATTAATCCAACCGATTAAACACAGCGGAATTAAAGTACGATCTCTTTTATGAACTTAGGTATTTTTTATATGACAGATAAAAAATTAGATATATTTATTTAATAACACAGTTCAATTAAGAGGGTGAGAGTGGCAACTTAAAGGCTAGCTATTGGATTATAGATATAAGAAAACAATTTCAACAGCTGATATCTAAAATACTTGCTAACCAATTTTGTTAAAAATATTTTTTGTTACTTGAGAGCATTTATAAAGTTATAGATAAAATATTTTTTCTATCATATGTATTACAAAACTGTATGGCGGTTCACATAACAACTCCCTTTAAAATTACATCGGAATCTGCAAGCAATGACAGAATGGCGTAACTTAAGAAAGAGAAAAAAGACCACAGGTTTGCTTTGTGTCTTTCTAAAGTGTGGTCAATTATCTGATGCGATTGCGCAGTCCATATAACAGATAACAGAACTTTAAGTTTATAAGTGATATGCAATATAGAATTGACTATCTATGAATATTTTATCTATAACATGCGGGGAATGCATCGACGACGGATCTTTAGAGCTGTGGAGCCAATAAACAATTTGCTTGCTTATATGTACGTATTTAATGATGCAATAGAGAATGTCAAGTGTTATGCCAAATCTTATCTATTAATTAAGTTGACTTACATTGTAAAGCTGTAAAGTTTATAATAACATAAAAAATAAAATGAAATAAATTGAAATGTATTACCATCATTAGAATTGATTTGATTTGAAATAGGAATAATTGATAGATTATATATATATTTCAGATTCCTTCTTCCAAGGGTGGTTCCAATTACAAAGATCAATGCTCAATATGCCTCAGGTTCTTGTGACAGGAAAAAGAAAAAGGGTGGTAGGGTGACTTACAAACCATACGTACCACCATCTATCGAAGAGCATGATTATAAGAACATGAAACTCAAGAGACCTATGTCACCACATTTAACTATTTACGCTCCAACCTTACCATCTATGACATCAATTGCCCAACGTATAACTGGTTAGTGATGAATAGATAATCGTTAAGAATTCTTAGGCTGTTTCCTTGGCCGTTGTTTGTCCGACGAGAGGTAGGTCCACATGGACATAGAACTCTAATTAGAAAAAGTCTTAGGCCGTAGCCCATTAAGCTAGCCCATTGCGAATTGGCAGACATTGTCACGTGACTTTTAGAATTTTTAGGCTACCCACAATACCTCTAACTTTGCTTAACGACTGCTGTCCAAGCTCAGAAAAATGTCTCACTAGGCGATCACCAATCTAATGATTAAAAGATGCTTTAGTTCGCATATAGTTTGTGATAGACCAATGTTATCGGGCCAAGGAATTCTTAGGTATCTACCGAAATAAAATCCAAACTATATATTTATTTACTATTATAGTAGCTAGATTGATTTTGTAGACAAAAGAATGTCCAATTTTTTTCTGAGACGTATGTTGTAACTGCTGCACCTAATGGAAAAGGATTGTTTAATGAAATTTGCTTATTTCAATCAACGCAACGTCCGAACTTAAGGGCCCTACAGCAGATTCACACAGATATTATTTATTTCCTATTCATACAAAGCTTATTTCAAAAATATATAGAAGTTTTGAAACTAGTGGTAAGCTATATTTAAAAAGTTTTGTATCGTTTCTTTTAGCAAACCGACTTATAGCAAAAATGCCAAATAAAACACACATGTATTTCAGTAATAATACAAAACGTTGTTTAAATATCTTATGACTAGTGGTAAAACGACTATGTATGAAGTACATTTATGAAATAATCTTTATACGGAGATGAAATTAACAACGCAGCGCTAGTTAGCCGCTATTATATGCGTAACAAAATTTATAATATGCGCCTTAAGCTAACAGAATTTAAGGTAATATTTTTTAAGCTTATATTAATCTACTAATGTATATATGTAATGTATAAATGTGTGTAATTTGGTTGTATTAACCAACCCTACGCTTATAACCCTTACCCTGCCTACCCTACCCTAGAATTTAGGATAGAATTATTTTATATTAATCTAACAAACCTAGCATATAGCTAGGTAGATTTGCATCAAGTAACAGTCAAACTCAATTATGGATAAAGTAGCATTATTTTTTTTTTTTATTTAAACTTAGTTCAGTTTACTTTCAGGTACTATTTTAACTTCGTATGCCCTTCTTTTGGCTGGAGGTACCCTTTTTCTATCCAACGGCATTGACACATATGTGTCTATAATCCAAAGTTTGGATTTGTCAAGAATTTCAAGATTTCTTATTAAAATAATTTTGGGATTGCCGTTTGCTTATCATTATTTTAATGGTATACGGTTCTGTGCTTGGAACGCGGGAAAATATTTGGAAAAGGCGGATATTTATAGAACAGCAAGGCTGAGTTTCATAGCAACCGCTGTGACTACATTTTTTTTTACACTTTTATGAATTTATTCTATTTGTAGATTTTTGACAAAAAGTATATATGGTTACATTGTAAATGAAAAAAATTAATAAAAATAAAGTTTTACTTTAATTGGCATTTATTTTTATGGCTCTGTACCTCGAAAAAAAACTGTACCGTTCTCTAGTTCGTCTGCCTCTATGTATTTGTATGTCAGTCAAAAAACCCTTTTTCTTACAAATATGTGGCAGCATCAAGTTGAAATAAATATCAAATAATAAGTGCTATGTAACCTGAAATTTCTAAAAAATTAAGCTTCTAAGTCAAAGTAATAAAAAAAACGTAAAAAAAATTAAAAACAAGCTCTTGTACTGTTAACAAAAAGCTAAAAACTAAAACCTTATATCGATAACTTTTTAGTTCTTTATCAAAAAAAACCAATAATTCAAATACATAAAGATAGGTCTGGTGAGTCTACCTTAGGAGATAAATATGTGCTATATCAACTTTTTTATAAAACGTTTAAGAGGAACAATCCCATTTTACATCATTTTCGAGTAATTTTAACTATTCACGCAACGCACGCCACGAAAGGTCTCAGATGGGACATTTTTCCCCGTTTTTTAAACCTTTTTCTAAATTTTGTCGCTCCTATTGGTATTAGCTTAGTGTTACATAGCTTATGTTTTTTCATACATTAATGTTAAAAGACGTTTTGAAATCGGACTGGTAACTCCAGAGATTACCTATTACATACAAACAAAAGATACAGTTTCCATTTTTTAGAATATTAGTATAGATATAAAAGCTTGGTTTTTTTAAAAAAAGATTTATTTATTTTTGACTTTTTTAGTAATATGTGATAGCAAACCAAACTCGAGAGAGTTTTGGTGCGAATCTTAAGAAGGAGTGGTGTTTTTTTCTGTTTAATTTTTCTAAATTCATTAAGTGACTTTCGATGTATATATTTTAGCAATGTTTTACGAAAGCGTGTTAAGAATTGTGCAGCGAAGGCTCATAAATAGTGAATTATGAAGTAATAAGCAGGACATGACGCGCAATGTCTGAGGATCCACACCAAATCTCCCGCCCAATCTTGGGACTTGAAAACGAGGACGCGCGGTAGCGCCCGCGCCACGATACGATATAATATAATTGACTCTGACTCTGGCAAATGCATAAATGGTCTGCTAAGACCGTGCGAGCCCATTATAATATTAAAAAAAAAAAAAAAACCAAACTCGATTGTGTTGCTTCATTTAATTACAAAGTTCCTGTGGCCACTTTTTGGCTTTATCATCAAACCCTGGATATCGTTTAAAACCAAAGTAGGTACTTGTCACGATACATCAAACGAGCTCAAACTGAGCGGGGAGACCGGGTTCGGTTGTTTCATTGTAGAGTTCCTGCTGCTACTTTCAAGGTTTATCATTGGACCTTGATCACCATCTGACAGCAAAATACTCATCGATACCAATCTAACGAACCCAAACATGACGAGGCTATCTTGTTCAGTTAAATAACCTATGGCCACCTTCCGCCTCCATCATCAGATTGAATCTCATTCCTTATCTAATCTTTCATTCTGTCCGATTCATTAAGCTGTCTACAGGCAATTCTCGCAAACCAATTCCGTTGCAGATCTCTATTCCCAATCATCTTAAAAATAAAAGAAGCCTTATATAAGTGTCTGTGTAAAGATATACAGTAGAACTCTAATTATCCGAACTTCGACTATCCGAATCGCCGATTATCCGAATCACAAAAAATTGTCCAAAAAAAGTCTAAGTGCGCTATTATTCTTCCCCCCGCGATTTTTATTTCTAAACTTGTACATAAGTACATTTTATTTATATTTAAAACATGTGAAAATTTCATGTTTCTTTCATTTAATTCAATAAAAAAAAATAGTGCAATATCAAAACGTAGCTTTTATTTTCTCCAATGGCAATTTTTTTTTAAAAAATCCGATTATCCGAATATTTGATTATCCGAATGGGTCCCGGTCCCCATTAATTCGGATAATTGGAGTTCTACTGTATGTAGATGTTGCATTGGCCTGGATCCCAGGACATTCTGGGACACAGGGCAGTGAAGTTGCTTATTCATGTGCTAGGGATTAGATCATCATAAATTATATGCCAATGACCTTCTTACCTTAACAAAACCACAAATGATAAAATCTTGGAACTCGGTATGGAATGTTTCCAAGACTCTTAAAGGTAAGCACTATGGTAACATTCAACTTGATATCCCATCGAAACCATGGATTTCCGTCATCGTGATACAATTAGAATGTTTACTTCAACTATTTGTCGCCTTCGTTTTGGTCATGCTTGTACTTTTTTTTTTTTTTTCATTTTTTTTTTTGTTTTTTTATACCACTATGGTGGTCCGCCTGATGGTAAGCGGTCACCGTTGCCTATGGACGCTTGCAACACCAGGGGCATCACTCGCGCGTTGCCGACCCTTCAGAAATCTAATAACTTCTTTTTTGAAGAACCCCATACTGTAGTCCTTACAGAAAACCTTGGCAGGGAGCTCATTCCACAACCCAAGGGTTCGCGGGAGGGAGTTTCTCTGAAACCGCACTGTACGCGACCATTTTGGTTCCAAAGTGTGAGAGTGAATTCCCTGTCGATGGCGAACTCCGGTACATTTAGCTAAACTCAGGATCAGGGACAATTCTTTGTGTGAAGTGGCTTGGACGAGGGTATTATGGATCATATATTTTTTGAATGCCCAAAACTGTCATCATCATTGTATGAATTACTACCCTGTAATATCCGTCGTCCTATTAACCTAAAATGCCTCCTTATTTATTTATATTCACGTAAAGTCATCAAAATTTTGTCTAAATTAATTTCATTTAATAATATTAGACTTTGAAATTTATGTATTGTTTTGTTTCTATGTTTATGTATTGTAATGATATTTTTAAATATGTATTTATTCCAATTTGTTTTTAGTTACCTAGTAGTTTTTTGATTTTGTAGTGTACATAGACTGAGTAAGCTCAATATTTACATTAATAGAAACCACAGAACATTATAAGTCATTAGAAGTGCTATGTTACTCAAACAGTACCTACTGGAACCGCTGTCGCCACAATACTTTTGCCATTTTGAAAAAGCCGAGCATCTTAGCCAATCACGATCAAATAGGCGTTGTCAGTTTGGAAAGTGTTAGGGAGGAGGCTCTGTCGATAAATACATTTCGATAAATTTGGCGTATAAAGATAAGATTTTTGCTAACTATAAAATTAATAATCTACTCATACTTAGGTCAAATTAGTATCAAACTTTATAAAATCCACTTTTTTACTACATAAAATAATATATAACCTTATGAACCAATCTATACATATAAAATGCTTTGTCCTAAATGACTGACTGACGAATCAACGCACAGCCTAAATCACTGATAGTAGAGGCCTGAAACTTGGAAGGTGTGTTCTTCGTATATCGTACGCATCATATACGAAAGGATTTTCCGAAAGGGTCAAGTGCGAGTCGGACTCGCGCAATAAGGCTAAATCAATTGTAATAAATTTGGTATGGGAATGAAATTTTGGTAAGTTGTTATGTACACGCCGGGGAAAGTTTCTGAGAAATATGTAGACAAACAAACATAAATACACTTATAAAATTTGGCAGACCTGTTTGCCTTTGTGGGCTTCCATAGGCTAAAATATGAATATAGCGCAATTCTTACAATATTACATAGATACGGGTCTAATTGATAAACTTGGTTTTTTGTAGTCGGTTAAAAAAAAGCGGCCGATTGCGTGTGGGCTTATACGTTTATACACGCATTGAGTTAAGGTTCCGTAGAATGAGAATGCGAATATCCAAAAAAACTTATAAATCAATTTTCTTTTAAAGCAAATAACTTACTATGGCAGACCTATCCAACGACACCCTCACACAACTGTATATTTTTTTTTCTCAGGTTGACTACAAAACTGTAGGCCACCTAACTACAATTTTTTTGGGATCGGTGCTAAGACATACGAACGGACGAACATGACAAAATTATAAGGGTTCTGTTTTAGCACTTTTATGCAATTCGCTACAGACATCAAAAAGTATTAAAACTTAGAACTTTGACATTATTTATACAGTAAAGTGTAAAAATAAAAGTTTACACTAAATTCAGTAGAGTGGTTAATAAAATTCGCAATTTCAAAACTTCAGGCCTATTTAATATAATTATTGCCAAATAGTATGAAATTGGCAGTAGGTACGTAAATCAGTGTTATAAAACATTAAGTTCTGATTCGACACTAGACACTCTGAAAAATGTCGATAAAAGCAATAAAATATCGTAGAACATCACTACCAGAAAGACACGCATCGATCATACGACTCTGTTGCTCACTGCATTTATACATTGCTTTCTAGACACGGTCCCTATTACGGCTCCGAGGACCATTGACAGTAATGCATATCGCTTGTATTTTAATACTTTAAGATATTGATTTTCACTGTCAATTTTGATTTAAAGGTTATTTTTCTTATAATTTTGTAAAAGCTTATAATTATTTATTCTTCTACTCACCAATGAAAAGATATTCCTCTCTTTGATACATTAAATACCTGGCTTCTTGCTCTGCAAGTAATTACTGCACAGGAAGGCATTTTAAATGTTTTTGCGCAGCAACACACAGCGATGTGTAATCCGCGAGCAACTAAATGACAGATTCGCGAGTTTTGAAGTGAAGTGCGCGTCTGCTCAAGATCGTGGCACGCTCGCCACTTTACATAGCATTTCTACTGGGGTACACCCCAGTCTTATAATGTTCTGTGATAGAAACCGTTCAACAGCATCTTTTTTCTTTTCGTGTTAACTAACATTGGCAAATAGTTTAGTCTTCTGACTTAATTAAAGCCACAAAAAAAAAAGTAAATGTTATACAATTTTCAAATTGCAATTCGTATTTGAAAATTTCTTACAATTTGAACAGCGTTACTTAAGTACCTGATAAATTAAATGATTCGTATTTTGTTTATGACGGCATTAGTGACTGGTATAAGAGACTTGAGCTCTATATCAGCTATAATGACCCTAAAGTCTATGGATTTCGAAGTTTTTGGAAGAGTACAGGGAGTTTTCTTTCGAAAGGTAAAAATGTAGTTGGCTAAAATGTACATTGAGGTCCCCAGGTATACCACGACGCCTGGTGGGAAGTCTTCCCGTTTCTGCCTCTCCACAAAGACTAAACCCTAAATTTTTATATCCTTATATTATAGAGCTGACTTCTTTATAAGTCTTATTAGAGAAGTTAGCAAAAAATGGGTTGTCTAATTGGTGACCGAAAAGTCAAACTTAACACGTTGAATGCCGAGCAAAAAATGGCAGTTAGTCATTTGCGCCATAGGGGACACTAGTGGGCCGTCCTATAATGAACCATTCAGGCCATTGGGGATACCCGTGATCCAAGAGTGGTGTTTACTTCAAACATCAATTATAAGCCACCGGGCACCAATATTAACATAAACTGGTAGAGAAGTGACCCGCATAGCCCTGTAAAACGACCATAAAACTGGGTTTTTAAATTTTTCAAAAAGATCATAATTTATAATGATTTTTTGAGGCAATCTAAGGAAACCCTAAGCCAAAAGAAAAAATGCATAATATGCATTTTAGCGGTGAATTTTATTAAACTAGGGTAGGCCCAGAGATGGTTGAACAAAGATTGTTAGAAGTAAGTGAGTAATATTGAATCATTACCATTTTTATTGCGACAGGCCACCGGTAACCGATTTTAAATATCCTTATGTGAAAAATCTTTAAAAATTGTTTAACCTCCTAAGTCCTACATTCCTTTGCAATGAACAAGCTGGCATATATCTTTCAATCTTGAGTATTGTGAGGCAGGAGATGTCATAATTTATGGCTGAATGTCCTTTATATAGAAATAAAAAATCTAATACCTTTAAAAAATCAAAAATTAAAATCTTTTTATTCAAATGGGTTACTAAGAACACTTTCGGATCGTCAAGTTAATTAACTAAAGCAATTTTGGAAACAACTCCAATGATTTTCATAAAATTTTGTGTACGGGGGGTTTTGGGGGCGATAAATTGATCTAGCTTGGTTTCATTTTTAGAAAAATAATTATTATCCCTGTTTTCAGGCAATGATAAACTGAAAAATATGACTTCCTGACATCTATTGGCGAGTGGTAATACTATTATTTTTACTGACACAGCATCACTAAAGCTACTAGACATTAGATGGCATTGCTAAGCAACACTAAAGCTACTTGACAATAGATAGAGCAAAGTTCAGTCCTCCAGGTACTTATTATTTAAAAGTCCTGAATTTTCCTGAATCCTGAATCCCAGCAGTCAATCAAAATGCTAAAAAGAACATTTACTACTACAAAGTTATAGGGCTCCTTCGAATATTTCTTTATTATAACCAATTAAGGTGATGGAAATGTTGAGTGCTGTAGTTGTGCTTTATTATAACCAATTAAGGTGATGGAAATGTTGAGTGCTGTAGTTGTGCTTTATTATAACCAATTAAGGTGATGGAAATGTTGAGTGCTGTAGTTGTGCTTTATTATAACCAATTAAGGTGATGGAAATAATGAGTGCTGTAGTTGTGCTTTATTATAATCAATTAAGGTGATGGAAATGTTGAGTGCTGTAGTATTTGCGTCAGATTAAATATGTTGAATTATAGGATCTTTTTTGTATATTTATCTGTGTTATTATTCATCTATGTATGCATTTATGTTGTATTTTGTAAAATTGTGACAGCTAAATATTTGCAATATTGGCGAAAAATACACGGTTGTTTATATGTCGCAGCCATATGAATAAATAAGCCAGTTAATTGAAAACCTAGGCAGATTATCAAGTATGGAAAAGAAAGGAACAGAAATCGCACTGTAGGTATAAGTCACGTATGTTGTTTAGGTTAGGTTCAGTTTCTGTTGCGTCAACGTAGATGTGGAGCGAGAAAAGCGAGCGGAGCGTTCCAGTCAAGTTCATAAAATAATCTGTTCAGTTATACGACAATTTCACCTATCCAAGCAATCTTTCTATTATAAATCTAAAATAACAGAGATACTTTCATCCAAAACTAATTCGACACTACGCACTACTCACACGTTCTCTTTACTTTCAAACACCTAAACCGCAAACATACAAGTCTCTCACACTCACCACGTTCAATGCCTACTTTTTTTACACACATATACATAAATAAGACAAAACAATACATATGCACAGATGTATAATTGATTATATAGTATAGTAAACCAAAATCAGACCATATTATCCATACCTTTGTATTAATCCTTAACCAAATTATTCTTTTCGTATTCAAGATTGTTTCAATACCTGTAGATTACTTTATGAATTATTCAAATCGGACATTCCATTCAAAAGATATTACGAATTTAAAAATGTCAATCTAAACAAAATACTAATAGAAAACCGCGCCGCGCCGTGATCGGCTCATACGCGCGGTCGGCTCTGTACCTTCCTACGCAGCCGACGCAACCGACATTGAATATTTTGACTTGTTTGGAGGAAAAAAACTTTGAGAATAAAAATAGGTTTATGGATAACAATATTAATTGTAATTAAAAAAACAACTACTTATGCATAAAAATACATTTATTCTATGTTAATCCCAAATTTAAAAAAAAATTAAAGTCCACTCGTGCGAATCCGGGACTGGCTGCTGGTAAAATAAAACAATATTAGCTCCCAAGGAATTCCACAAATGGCTTTACTTCGCTGTGCGAATTCAATAAATAAATAAAAAAATATTATTGTTTCACATTTCGAATACAACGCGTTCAGAGCATTGGGTGTCGATGAGTTGTTAATAATTTTCGTCTGTGTTTTTTTTACAGTTTACTAAGGAGCAAGCGCAGAAATTAGGTCTGAGAGGCTGGTGCAAAAACACTGATGACGGAACCGTTCTAGGGCATCTGCAGGGTCCACCTGATAAAGTGGAAACTATGTAAGCTCTTTGTAAAGAATCTACATTCTTACTGTCACCCGTGCATTCCGTTATCATCCGAAACCCGCTGTTATCTCCAGAGGTATAGGAAGTGGTGGGAAGTTCCCGTACCCAAAGGTGCTACACATTCGACCTTTATAGGGTTCCGTACCCTAAGGCTGCTGCTAACTAAGCAACTTTTCAGTCCCTTATAAAAGAAACCTGGAAGTAAACTCATTCTTTTAGGGTTTTTTATTCCTAATCTGAAAAATTTAGATTACGTGGTGTGATACATAGATCTAGTGATTTCCATACAAATAATTAGGGTTAATTTATATTGTGTGGTCGAACGGTTAGTGCGCAAAACCCGACTCGCACTTAGCTGGTTCCTTACCGTGGAACCGACAAAAGACGAAATCATTCAATCTATTTAATCATAAGGGTTAAGACTGCGATATAGGCTATGACGCGTAAAAACGCCGTTTTTGTGCAAATTTTGTGACTAAACCATAGCATTTAGTAAAGTTATAAAACTTGCTTTTTGCTATTTGCAATAAAAAATCTGGAAGTGATCATTATTTTAACGCTTTTGGAAATCGTGCTAAAGCGTGTATTGCATTAACTTGTCATGAAAGTTGGTGAAATAATTAGAATAGCTAGTCTGGTGTTTTAGTGTAATCTAGTCTAATCTAATGCATTGACTCTAAGTTGTAGCAAAAAGTCAAAAAATGTGACTACAAAACGTTAAAATCCATACAAACAATTAAGTATCATAAACTACTTAACAAAAAATAATTTACTTAACAAATATATCTCAAAGTATGGCATGGTGAAATGATGAAGTGATGAAATGATTTTGGTACATTTACGTGCACATCGTTAGTATTACAGTAATTACCTTTTTAATAAATTTCCTATATCGCCCTTTTAATGCACACCTCACGCCCCTGCCCTGAGGCCTTATTGGGAACAGTCTCGAGCTATTCGGACTCTGAAATTCGATATAAAAATGTATGGAAGTCTGACTTAACTCTCGAAACTCGTGAATGTACTTGCATACATTTTTCTCTTGAATTCCAGAATCCGAATAGCTCGCGATGGTTCCGTATAAGGTCCCTGGTCGCCCGAGCAGCTATCAAACTCGACTCAATGCTGCGACGCATGCTTTGCAGCACCAGGTCTGTATCGCCTCGCCTACTGGGCAAGATGCCGGCCGAGGCGTTGAGACTGGTTTGACCTTAAAGCTTAATTTATTCATACTCATTTTATTTTTAGGATGAAATGGTTGAAGACCACAGGAAGTCCCAGTAGTAAAATTGATAAAGCAGAATTCAGAAACGAAAAGGATATAAATGAATTTACATTCGACACTTTCAGCATCAAAAGGGATTAGTGACATAGAATTCATCTTTTTTTTTAATAGAAAATTTCTAGACTGAAAAACTTCTTTCATGACGTAAGTTGTGATTAATTACTTATGTCAATGATTGCGAAGAATGTACAAGATGAATCTTGTTTTATAGTCAGAAGTTTGCGCTAATTAAATACTACATTACTACTATATTTTTTTATTACTGTAGAAAGCAACATGAGTTCTAATGTAAAGTGACCGTTAGGTATAGCTCATACCGAGACGCCCTTCACGTCTCGTCTGAAGAATGTCTTGAAGATTTGTCGCGCGACGTTGCACAGTGGATTGAAACTACTATTTGTGGGACATAGCCTTTGTAAACATTATCTTTCCATAGATTTTATCATTATAATGAAGTAATGTTATTACCTATGCATTCTTGTGTAAAGCTAGTTAGTATTTTGGCAAAAAAAAATATATTTATATTTTTGTTTGGAAGGTGGCTGAAACTGTTCTTCCATTGATTATTCGTCTCAGGTAACGGGCTTAAACCGCTTGCCGATCAATATTTGGCTTATCTAGTATAACACTGCGCCCAACAGTCGTTTGAAGATTGTTTCTATGGACTAAGCATTGTTTATTAGTACTGCTTAAGATAAAATAATATATGAAATTGATTTTTTCAAGCCTTTTTTTTCTAACACTTATTAAAGTTTGTTTTTTATTTTCTTGTGTGAAATATTTTATTGTAGCTCAGCATTCTACCATTCTACATTTTGTTTGAAACAGGTTCCTACTCTTTTATAGATAAAATAGGAAAGTTTTTAATAAATAGGTTTAAAATTGACTATTTACCTTATTTCGATGATATCTTTTGTTATTTGCAAAAAAATTAAGGGGTCATTAACTATCGAGCATGTAGACAAAACAATCACTGGATATGCGGATTAAATATTGAAAGAATCATTTACAATGGTCGAATTCAGCATCATTATCGAGGTACAGAACACACAAGTTTTGCTGTTTGCTGTCAATGACACGAAAATTCTGCGAATCCTGCTTTTATATCGAGTCTAGTGATATCGTGTTTTGAGTGTTAGCTATTATTGAGGTTTTTTTTTTTCAAAATTAGACTTTTGTTCTTTTGAAAAATGGTAGGAGTTTATAAAATTGCAAGAATTTACTTCCTTGTGCGAAAAGTTAAAAATTACCTGTGGTGAAAATCACTGTACAGACCTAAAGGACATTGTTTAAAGTACTGCAACGTCAAATTGCGTTCTTAATATGAATATTTTATAAAAAAAAAAAACATAGTGCATAGTTGGAATAGGAAATTAAGTATTTTTTCTGTGACAAGTACATCAAACGAAAAATTTATAACGTTGGTTCAGTAGGAACATCGATAACTCATACAAGTCCTAGAAAACCTTTAACCGAACTAGGCTTCAAGCAAAAAAAGGCATCACAAATACGTGATCATCATTGTTAAAAAGAAATAACGTTTGCAGCCAATCAGGATATCGCATAAATATTAGATCACCTACTAGAGAATCCAAAAGAATTTCAAAAAGGGAAAAAATCGTTTACCAGAAGAAAATAACTGAAAAAAAAAATAATGAGTATTAGCGTTTTTGTCTCCAGAGAAATCACTAAGAGCTTTGCTATCATTGAAACTCACAAAATGGCTGAACAATACTATGAGGCCAATTATCATGAAAGAGGGTACGAACTTTTATACTTCGTATTATTAACTTCAACAAGCGAACTAAAATGCTACACACCAAATGAATCCATAATTAATTCTGAAATGGATTTTAATAAATTATAGGCCCTTTTAGATCTTACAACAAGACTCTGAACTTTGTACTTTGTTTGAACTCTAAACTTTGTTTTGTATTAAGTGAAACAGTAACATATTTGTTTGTTCGAAATGAGATACAAAGTTAAGCAACGTCGGGCTTGGTCAGTAATTAGATGGGTGACCGCTTAGCAGCACACTTTTTGTTTTTGTTTGTGTTTGTAAATTACGTAAATGGTGGTAGGTATGGAGGTTTGCTAAGCAAAATATTGGAGAAATCAGTTTTTTTATTTACCTACAAACACATAAATCATTCAAGATTAAAACAGAGAGTAGAGTAGCGGCAGGAACTCTACGTTTATAACCCAATTTAGCGAGAGAAGCCGCGGGTAAAAGCAAGTCTTGATAATAAAATTGAAATAAATCAATATACCTAATTATAAAATCAAAAATATTAGATACCTACGTTACCAAAGTGGACATTACGTGACAAAAATTACTAAGTGACGTGTCAGTTTTACATTTCTCTAAACCATTTTCAAATATATAAATTGCAAAGATTTTATAATTAATAAACCCAAGGTTTTTATTAATTATTTGTTTGTATTTTTAACTCCATGTCCCACTCACATTATAATCCAAAAATTTTGTTATTTCATTAATATTTAAATTTGTGAAAGACATTTCGCACATTACGTTACCTATTTAAAGTTTAATGTCCATAACGCGGTAGACACAAATTCCCGAGGCCGTAATAACAAACCTCGTCGTAACTCCGCGTATGAATAAAAAAATTCTCTCGACAGAACCTTTTGTGCCCTCGCATGAGATTGTACCGCATGTTAGTCATTGTATATAAGCCAGGCAAAGTTTTGTAATTCCTCGAGCCAGGCGGACTGCAATACCACAAGCCAAGCGAAATTCACATATTGCTTGACATTTATACATATGCATTTCTTAATTAGTGCTCGAATGCGTATTGTAGGTAGATATTATAAGGCTGGTGTACACATAGATCAGTGATTTTTATAGCGAAATATATTCTTTCGATGTTCTTTGCGAGTTAGACCGCAACGCACATACTTGCATTACTAAGTTCTTTTTTTTCATAATTTTCTGAACATCTGATAGTGCCATACCGTCCCAAACTAAGCAAAGCAAAGCTTTTCTATTGCTGATACTAGGCAACGGATACAAACACCTTTATACTTGTTGTGTACTCTTTGTTGTTCACAAATGTTTGTCCTACATGGGGATCGAATCCGCGCCCTCTGCATGCACAGCCGGCCACACTACCAAGTTATCCAGGTGGGTGTCAAGCTAGGGATTTCTTGTAGGTACCTACCGAGTGTGACAATGTTTTAAAGAGTCCTGTGTCAATCACAGCTCTATTGAGCAAGCTATTAAAAAAATATCGAGGTACTCAAGATATTGTTCGTGAAGTTTGTAAAATTTGTACTAACAACTGATGGGCAGTAAATACTTGTAAATCACCTGCATCATTAAATTTCACCATAATTGTACCATATCACTCTAATGAAAGTGTAAACGGGGTTTTAAATGTAATAAATATAAGACTGCCCGCATATTTAACTTTGCAAAACATGTAATGAGTTTGGACGGTATTTTTTGTCCCCAATTAAAAAGGTCGGCTGAAGTAACTTTCGCAATTTGCAAATTGTGGCGAGTCTGGCTGGCACATCATTCATATTGTTGATTAATGTTGTTGCTACTTAAAAGGAATGTGATTTATGGCATACCTGTTATGTAAATATGTACATAGTATCCACATTTTGTATTCATTACTAAACTAGTAAATTACTACTTATAGAACGAATCAAATCCGTTAACCATAACTAGAAAGCTTGTCAAATATTAGCACGTTCGAAGGATAATAAAACCATCTGTTGGCTAACAATAGACTTCGACCTTGAATGCCTTTTCAAGAAGTTTTCCTCTAAAGGGTGGAAAATAATTACATAGGAGTCAGTAACCCGGGCGTGCGTTATTGATGGGCTCGCGAAGGCGCGGAGACAGCGGGAACTGGGTCAGCGGGGATGAGGCGGCGCGCAGCCGCGAGCCAATGCGCCCTCGACCCTCAGCCATGGCGGACGCTCCGCCAGAGGTCCTGGAACTTAACGTAGGTGGCGTGCATTACGCTACGACACGCGATACACTTCTACGCGAACCCGAATCCCTTCTCGCGATCGCACTTCGCGATTCCGATCATCCTCGCGACGCTCGTAGTCGCATATTCTTCGATCGCGATGGTGTTCTCTTCCGCTACGTTTTGGATTATCTACGGGACGGTGGCCTTGTCCTGCCGGAATGCTTTCGCGAACACAAGCGACTTACCAGAGAAGCTAATCACTACAAACTACCTGGTCTCGAAAATGCCGTGAGAGAGTCTGATCCGCGACCGCCTAACCGTGAGAAGGGATGCATCACAGTAGGGTACCGTGGTAGCTTTGCATTTGGCCGAGACGGGTTGGCTGATGTCAAATTCCGCAAGCTGTCTCGTATACTCGTGTGTGGTAAGGTGACTCTTTGCCGCGACGTGTTCGGGGAAACGTTGAACGAGTCTCGGGATCCGGATCATGGTCTTACAGATAGATATACATCGAGGTTCTTCCTGAAGCATTCTTTCATTGAACAGGCGTTTGATATGCTGCAGGAAAACGGATTTAAATTAACAGCCAGCTGCGGCAGTGGAACGGCTGGCGGAGCAGCTGAATTGAAGCCAGGCGTAGATTCTGAAGAGAACCGCTGGAATCACTACAACGAATTTGTGTTTGTTCGGGACTAAATATTGCCGTTTTCAATAAACAACGGAACCGGTTCGATCCATCGCAATATAAGTGGGTCTCATTAAAACAAAATGCAATAAAAATATTATTGTTGGAAGTAACGTAAAATTTTTAACGTATATTATGTATTTTTGCTTTTAAAATTCAATGTTGATAAGGAAATTAAAATAAAGTTTGTAGAGAAGCTTGAAATAGTTTATCGTTCGATGAAAAGTATCTATTTAAAACAGAAGAAAATATTAATACAGTAGTTAGGAGTATATATGGGTAAATCGATGTTGACTTAAACATTGCGTAGATAAATGCAAGTAACTTAACAAATACTTAGTGTAGTATTTTGTAAAAATATAAATATTGTAGATTTTAAAACGTGATTTAATAACACTACCACTTACTGTTACTTATACCTTCTACTTGTTCATCAATTTATAATAATTTTGTACCTATAAAAAATTATATTTTTAAATATATGTAGAAGATTTTAATATTATACAGTTTCTTATGCCAAATTACTAATAAGTATTAATTGTACGGGCCCGATTCTGGTTTTTTAATTGTTTTGTAAAATCTACTTATGATTATTATTAATGAGTAATTTCTATTTAATAAATGATTAATAATAATAGACATGTCATAAAAAAAAAATTATATTAATATTTTCTTTATCTATGCGATTTATGAAAAGGATGTGTTATAATAATAATAAGTCTAAAAAATATTGTTAAATATTCTTGTTATTGATATGATGTTATTATACTAAATTTTGCATGGTCTGGATCAAAATTAAAATAACATCTAGTTACGAATTTGGAATGTATATTGCTAAATTTGCTATTTTTCCTTAACTTGCTGCAACTAGGGATTCTGTAAAGAAGTGGATTAAAATCAGATTTCTGTTGACATTGCCTTAAAATCCACGAGGTAATTGGATTTTATAAAACATTTCAGACAGATATCTTAGCAAAGGAATATAATAGGTACAGTAAATTAACTAACTCCATTTAAAATTATATTTTATTTACAAAAAACTAAGTATTTTATCGATTCAAATTAACGTAGAATAAAATAATGTTATATATTAAGTGAGTAGTATCATTCAAAGTGGCTTAAACCATTGAATAATTGAATATTGTTAGTAACTCGATATTACCAATTTAAATAAATTACGAAATTTGTGGAAGTAGTTTTTTTCTGTGTCTGTCAAAGTTTAAGTATGAGACGGATAATGGTAAACATTTCAGGAGCTTATTGTTCTTTTATACTTATTAGTACCTATAGTAGTACTTAAATGAACTACATTATATCACTTATTTGACAACACTATATATTATTATTAAAAAAAAGTTTAAAAATGGTAGATCTATAGCTAAGTTTGGTTGTTAACAGAGGTAATGCCGAGGTTTTTGGTACTTTGCCACAGGCCAGGGGTTCAAACTTGACGAAGTAGTATTCTATTTGTGTTTAGGGGTTATATGTAACTATACCATGTACTTTTTAATGGATTTAGTTTATATTAAATAGTACAAACGAATTATGTATTTAGATTATTTTAGTTAGTATAATTCTTTATATAATATTTTGTTGAATAATTTTAATTCGCTGAAATTTTAAATAAATTTGATTAAATTGCTAACATTATTAAACTTACAGAAACCGTACGTTTTTAAGATATTTTTTTTAAAAAAATCTGATTTTTACTAAAGTCTTAACACCAAGCAACGGACGGATAGTATGGCAAGACTATGAGGATTTCATATTCAAGTACGAAATCTTAAAAACTAATATGTAAAGTATAACTATGCAGAAATCGAATAAATAAAGATTACCTAGAAATGTCATATTTTTGTTGTTATTTTAATGTCCTCTATGTGCCTAGTGTGAGTTTTTGCGTGTTTGTAACTCTACTATCGCGTTCGCGTATTCATCAAAAGTCCTATGGAAAAAACTGTCTCAAAACGCGTCCGCTAGAGGCGCACCTTCATTTCCATACATGTATTTCGTTGACGCGAACGCGATAGAAGCGTAAAAAACTCACACTATGCACACTGGTATTATTATATAATGTCATATATTTTGTTATATCTCAATGTCATTTGGACAGCATAAAAAAAAGTAGACCGTCCTGTGTCCCAGCATTCCTGTATATACTGCTTTGTCTATGAGCATGCTGAGAACTATAATTTTATTAGTAATACCTACCTCTTTGAATTTCTCATCAACCATATGTACAGTCTCCGGCCGCAAAAATAAGCTGTACAAAAATTACGAGAGATGTTGTATGAGAATACGGTGACGTAGGTGGTACTCATCGTATTGCCGACTTTTAGAAAGACTTAGCGGCGAATAACTGGCTGTAGTTTCGGCCTCCGGCCACTATATACACGTAAGAAAAATAAATCTAGAACCAGCGAGTATGTTTGTACATTTTTTTTCTTAAATATTATGAAAGCCCACTGGCCATTCACCAGCCATTAAGAGACGTCCGCCCCCTTTAGGGTTTTGTTAGGATTGGGGCGGCCGGACACTTGCTTTTCCGAAAAAAAATTTTTACAAAACTGGCAGTCTAAGTGTTTGATATCAGTTTCCAATGTATTTTTAAGTAGGTATATTATTGACTTAACCAAAAAAATAAAGGTTTTTTCTCTTAAGAGGAGCTTATAGTAAAAAAGGTCAGCTGAAGAGGCCGAACACTGGGCCTTTTACTATTACCCTACTGTGTCAGTTGAATGTTCTTAACATTTCTGTAGATAAGAAGAAAAATAACTCTTATTAATGAGTATCTGCCTGTCTATAGATAAAAGAGTAATTTGCTGAAGAGTGTCGTAAGTGACATAGTCCATAAAATAGCCTAGCTAGTCACACCTGCGTCCTATCTAATGAAAGTGGCCGTCTTCATGAAAAGCTAATAAATGGACGTGCGTGTAACTATTTGTAGGTCGACATACCGTAATGCCTACGTGTAAAATGTAAACGTCACTTAATATTCCATTAAAATTGGCCACTAAAACTAGAAAATAGGGACATTTAATAACAAGCTTCTATTTATTATTTATTTATTAACTTCATATGTTAAGTACAAATCTTGCAAGCCCTATTTGACCCGGCGTTCAATTGAGTTGAAATTTGGTACATCTATGTACCTTGGATGACAATGCATTAATATGGTACCATGGAGCTGGTGTGATGATGGAGTCGGAAGGTGGCCATAGGGTCAAAAGAACTAATGAACGCACCCATACAAGTTAACCTCATCGTGTTTGGGCTCCTTAGAATGGTCTTGAGGAGTACTATACCCCTAGGTGATATTCTAGGTATGATGATGATGATGACAGAAGGTAGCCATATTAACTACTAAACGCAACAAGATACCCCATCGTGTTTGGATTCTTTGGAATAGTCGTGATAAGTACTATTACTAATACAATTTTTTGAAATTAGATGAGCAGTTTCGGAGATTACCTTTTACAGTCAACAAAGTTTATTTCTGTAAGTATAAGTAATACTAGTTGTTGCCCGCGGTTTCACCCGTCCTAATTTCAATTTCAATAGAGAAATAATAATATAGAAAAAAAATCGACTCACACTTGACGTTTTCAAGTAGCCTACGTGACTCAAACTATCCCCATGCCAAATTTGCTACATTTCCACCCGCCCTAAATTCGTTTACAACCGACTCCCGCATCAATTAGCCGATGTCCTTTCTCGGGACTCAAACTATCTCCATGGCAAATTTCATCTTACTTTGTACAGCGGTTGAAGAGGGCCCCCAACGCGCATATACATTTGCTTTATGGGCGTTAAACTGAAATCTACAATGTTGATCTCAAATAGAGCTCATTTTTCAGTAGCTTAAATATATTATAGATATGCGTAGGTACAGCTGAGCGTAACAAGTGGAAAATAATTAATTACAGTTATAAAAATTATAAGATATAAAAATTCTATTCCAGTAATTTTTTAGCTTTATAGTTTAACTTTAACTTAACATTTCATGAAATAAATTATGTTCCCGCTGCTAGTTTATAATGAGTTCTGAATTGAAAATAGAAATATGGGAGGTTCGGCCTTTATTTTTTTTAAGCGATGTTTCAATCTATATCTTAAAAAAAATACAGTAATTTGCTAGATAAAGAATCCATGTTATTTTCCTGTCTGAAAATTGCAATAGGACAGTGGAATCAATTTTAAAAACGAGCAGAAAACTTTCATTCAAGTAAGGTGCAGCCTTAAGCGTAAAGAGACAGACGGACGAACGAACAGACGGACGTAGTTACTTTCGCATTTATAATAGTATGGATGGCGGACCATATGCCCGGAAAAGCAGCGCCATATTAAATATATTTTAAATTTAACATTTACATTTTTTTTATTTTGCGATTCCATAATTACTTCTGACGAATCTACTGTTGTGTCATCATTTTTGGATTTTGATTCTTCATTTTATTCCAAATCTTCTACAGTGAAAGGATAGATACCCTTTCAATGCATTTTTTACGTTCTATGTAATGTTTCGTTTCCAAGCCACAAATTTCACAATTGATAAAATTGTAGTATATGATAATAATGGAGTCGCATTAAATGCAGCAAATGTTTTCGTTTAGAAGAAGATCAGTGACACACCTAGGGCCTACACGAAACACACCTACACGAAAAAAAAGAGTTTCCTAATTCTATTCCAGCAAAATAATGTGCATTCAGTCAAGAAATCCAACTATTTTGGACATATTTTGTTCACAGAAGACAATATTATTTTCCAGAAAAAAAATCATTTTAAACGGGGTTTACACCGCCGCAGATTGTTTTTCATTTAAAATTAATTTGCCGTAATCTTCGAAGTTTCGTGAATGGATAACACTTTCAATTTTAAAAATATTAGTGTTTGCTGTTTTTGGTTTCATTAAATTCTGATAAGTCATTTACTATGTAAACATTTTTGAAGTTATGCAAGAAATTCCGGCACCTTTGCAAACATATAAAAAAAAATAGAATAACAGAATTTAAAATCAAAATGGCAAGTTCTTAAATATTTTTTTAATCAAAATGTAAAGTCAAATTTAGGAAACTTTGGACATTATGTGACATAGTTTTTGACTTTCGAACAGAGTAATTTACCACTTGTCCATAGTCGAAACTTGTTGGGAATTTCTCTGTATTCTCTCAAATGAGTTGCCATGATTAAAGTCGTGTTGCAACCTATTTTATTTACATTCCGGTGGTAGGAGAATCTTTCGGTAGTTCAATATGAGATTTGCTGGTTAGAGACCAAGGGCCTCGCCTGAGCTTGGGGGACCCCGTGCACGGCACAGTCTAGCCTTCAGAAAGCTACGCCACTGGGTTTAGTCATCATGTTTTTATATTGTTATAGACATATGGTTCAGTCAACTTTTAATAAAAATATCAAACATTGAAAAAGTATTTTAAATGAATATAAATCTACAACTATTTACAAAAGAATCTTCATTTCAAGTGGGGGGTTAGAACCCCCAAAACATTCCCCCTGAATACGCCTATATAATAAAACCTAACCTAAACACATAATGTCCAAAGTTTCCTAAATTTGACTTTACATTTTGATTAAAAAAATTATTTAAGAACTTGCCATTTTGATTTTAGATTCTGTTATTCTATTTTTTTTTATATGTTTGCAAAGGTGCCGGAATTTCTTGCATAACTTCAAAAAATTTTACATAGTAAATGACTTATCAGAATTTAATGAAACCAAAAACCGCAAACACTAATATTTTTAAAATTGAAAGTGTTATCCATTCACGAAACTTCGAAGATTATGGCAAATTAATTTTAAATGAAAAACAATCTGCGGCGGTGTAAGCCCCGTTTATATGACACTTACACCCCACTTGTCTTTTATCCTTAGAGCTTTCAGGTTTCGACCCCCGTTTTCCAATATCTAAGTACAAAGTTTATTATATTTTAACAGACTTCAAAAGAGGAGGAGGCTTTCAATTCGGTGTTTTATTTTTTTTAACAGCCTTGACATACAGACTTACATCAAAGTTCTACCCGGGTTCCTTTTTCTATTTTGGAATCTAAAAAGTAGGTATAATAATTATGTCAGCGGGTAACCATCAGTCCATCAAATAGACTAAATGTGTAAAAGGTTTGGCCTTAGCAAATTGCTAAAACAAAATGAGAGGCCCCGGGGCAGTCGCTTAGAGAAATCCAATCACATTACGAGTCAGTGAACGAGAAATATTTAACGAGGAGTTGAGGCTATTCTCTAAGCTGCTTTACAAAACGTATAGATACCTACCTATCTATAGGTAATCCCAAAGCCATATATATATATAAAAAAAGAAACCCTTATTAAGGTTTAAAATTTTAAGAACCAGTCACGAAGTTTTACCTACAATTATTCCATTATATGTATTATCTATGTACTTGATAGATCCCTATAAAATGCAAATTAGTTTGACATATAAAAAGTTTTGTTGTAAACCAAAAGACCCGTACAGATGACGTCCGACCTGCCGTAGTAACTCCACTTTCAGATTTCGACCACATATATTAGACCCCATTTGAAAAAATTTTTTAACGTTATCACCTACCAGCTTTTGCCCGCAGCTCCGAACTGAATTTCGTTTTCTGCATGGGACTCTACCGCAACTCCGTCGCTATAGGAATTTGATTTCTTAGATATTTCAACGGAAACTTAAATTTTATATCTATAGCTATCTCCGTTTTCATTTTCAACCAAATTGGTTCAGTAATTGTGCGGTGTGACGGAATAACAGACATACGAACATACTCATAAACTTTTACATTTATAATATTAGTAAGTATGTTTCTTTGATCATATATTTTTTAGCATGTAGATACCTACCTACTTAGCTTAACCGAAGTGTCACCAAAAAAACCGGTTGTATAGACAATCACATGAGTCTTAATATTATATTAGAAAGATATTTATGGCGAAAAGTAATTCGGTTAATGTAAATTCATTACTCCTGAAAAAATATTAGTAGGTGAATATGCTCGACTGAATTTCCATAACGCTTTGGTCGTTTCGCTCGACCCAAAATTATTGTTAACTGCGAAACGACATACCTACCGCCGTCCGTAACTGTGGGTCGGCTCGCTCAATTGATTCTGAAACAATTTTGGAAAAAGGAACCCGTGATAAAAGGGTCTTTACTATATTCTTTAGATAGACAGCGATAACAAGGCCCAACCTTCAGGCCGGATTTCACCAGAGCCGCTGAAACGGTTACGCCAGTCAATATCGTATCGAACACAAAAAAAAGGCAAACATCGCAAACGCGCATGTAACTACGATTTTTAGTATGTTGTTAGATCCCCTGAGAGTAGTTTATACCCAAGTTTGCAATACTGAAAACCCTGTACTTATTCCCATGGGGCCCGAATAACTGCGAAATTATTGCATTTGTTGTCAGTTTTTTTTAAAAAAGTACCTTCAAAAAGCGTTTTTCAGGTCATCTTTGTTCCATATTTTTGAAAAGCAAACTAAATTTGCTACTATGTTCGCCTTCGAACCCTTTTCTGGCAAGGCAAGATTAAGTGATGCAACGTTATAAAAAAAACCTGGCTGAATAGACCTGGCAAGCATTTTGATTGATCCAAACTCCAATCAGGAATGCATTGTCGTCTTCAACCGGATTTCTAAAAAATACGATTTATTTAATAGGGATATTGTTCGTAACTATAAGTACAATAAAAAATATTTTACTATGTTAACCAAATGTAAATTATTTTTTGTAAGTTGTGTTCATATTGTGTAAGTAGTTTGAAGGCATACCTTATCCATCTTATAAGTAGTATATTATTGTTCATGGCATTGACTGCAACCAGGTATATTTTTCGCGAATAAATCAACTGTCGTGCGTGACACCACATCGGTGTTGTTGGTTGTGTTTTACTTCTATGAAAAGTCTTCTTAGTGCAGTCATTGAAGCGAAAAATAGGGTCTTGCCTCCGAATTTTTTAACTGTGAACCGGTTCGCACGAAGTTTTACCTTTAACTTCAAAGGTGAAAATTGATCTGAGCTCCGCCTATTATTTTTAAGGGGTGTAAACAACCCCTTAATGGAAAAATTGAAATTGAGCCATTTTATCGCTAGAAAACGTGTTTAATATTAAGGGGTGAAATTGTAGTGTTTTCTAACACAATCACCTCATAATGAAATCAAATTCAACCCCTTGAAAACCTTACAACCCTTGCAAACAACCCCTAAATTGAAAAAAATCACAAAAAGATACTTTGGTATGACATAAAAAGATTTAAGTATAGAGTAAATAATATTTTATGTTCTCTATCTTAATTATCGAATTATTAACCCCCTTTCGACCCTTAAAAACAACCCCTTGATAAAAAATTGCTTTTGATGAAATGAAAAGGATTTAAATGTTATTCCACATTCTCGAAAATGATTATCATATTCTCAAGCTTTTCAACCCTTAAAACTACCCCTAAATTAAAACAGTAAATATATATGATAACACATTTAAAAATAATTTAATTAAAGAGTAAGAATTCAATACGACAATAAGCTTAAAAATCTACCAGGGATAATCAATGAATAATTAAACAATTTACTTTATTGACAATATAAATTCAATTCATTATAAAATTACCTGATATAAGATGCAGACTGGATAAACTGCTGCTATTATGCTCTTTGAAAAGTAGGTACGAACGCCATAGGTATTTACTAATTACTAGTAGATTATATTTTCATTAGATTTTTCGATAATATAATTTTATGGCACAATTTTCGCGGTCAGAAAATGTTTACCACCTTAAGGATCACAATTGCATGCACACATTTAAGTCACAAGTTCTAAATGTCTATTTCATAATAATTTGATTGACCATTTTTCTAATATGACAATCAATCGCTCTAGGACAGGGATGGCGAACCTTTATTAATGAATTAGCCATTTTCTATGAAAAAAATAATACTGCCGTCAAAAAATCTGGGTTACTTAATAATAATGGAGAAAAATTTAACGAATTGCTGTTTACTTAAAGCTATTTAGATACTTGCAGCTCGAAATGTTTACAGCAATCGAAATGTTTAATATTTATATTCAAATTAAAAAAAAAAAAATTGTGTGATTTCTGCTGCTGCAAATTAGGTGCTAAAAATCTCACATTAGGGCAGGCTCGTACTTTTTTACTAAGCAGTATGGAAGCTAAACTAGAGTTCATTTCTAAAAATGACTTGCAAGCATACGTAGCTGAATATAGAAATTTCATAAATGATTGGCGTGCCCGAATTGCCATGGGTTCGCCATCTATGCTCTAGGAGATGGACTGACTACTATCAAGTTTAAATATTTAGAAAACCTTTTAGTTTTTTAAATAAGAATATGAAGAAATAATAAAATAGACACTTCGAAAATCTTTATTTTATATCTAGTATAACCTCCCTCTGCAGCTATGACGGCACGTAGTCTATCTCGCATAGATGCAACAAGACGCGTGCATAGATCAGTACATCTGATATCATCCCATACTTGAGCACAGTGTGATCTAAGAGCTTGAGGGTTTCTTTCATTTTGACAGTCCCAGCGTTGAACCATAAGCCCCCATAAATTTTCAATAGGTTTAAATGAGCAGACCGAGCGGGCCATTGAATGGGACGAATGTCACGGTGCAGGTTGAACCACGCCATAGTAGCACGGGCTGTATGTATCCGTGCATTATCTTGAACGTAAGTAATGTGTGGGAATTCCGTTGCAGGATACACTACGCGCACAGTAGGCAGCATCACTTCTTCCAAAAGCGACACATAATTAATGGCCATAGCCCTATTCTCTAACGACGCCAGTTCTCCGACTCCGTCAAGGCTCATCCACCCCCATAAGTTTACTGTAATGCGACCTGACTCGTTTTGAGGAACAATATGACCTTCATCATACCGAGTTCGATTGTAGCGCCATAAAGCTAATCTTTCGATTTGGCTTGATTTTAAAGTTTTTTCATCGATAAATATAGTATTCGACCAATCAAAATCGAGATGTCGTCACGCATAGTTAAGCGGGGCTGTTTTGTGGTGAGGTTTCAGCTCCACTTTAATAGCATGGTGTCTGTAGTGTAGTCCAACATAAAGCTCGTCGGATCGTCCGAGCACTCACACCATATAAAGCAGCAAAATAACTAGTTAGTGTGAAACCATTCTCTTCGTAACGACGAATGATTTCTGTTATTTGCGCGGCGGTTAGTATCGGTCGTCCTCCTGAATTATTTCTATGATCTGTTATTTGCCCTTCTTCGCCGTGACGCCTAATCCAAAACCTCACAGTGAATCGCGATATATTGAGTTCTCGTGATATAGCACTATGTCCATCTTCGAAGAGAAATATTATTTCAGCCCTTTGCTCCAGGGTTAAACTTGCCATTTTATTTCGTTATGAAAAAATCTTTTGTAAAATTTTACTCTTTTCAAAACGACGTTCAAACAATATTTTTTGATAAATGTTATTTCAACAAATAAAGATATTAATTCCATTATCAAAGAGTGATCAATAATTCTTGTTGTAAATACGATTAAAATACTCCTTCAATTTTGATGCTATTACAACTTTTAAAAAACCATTTCAAAAGAGCTACAATATTCTTTACAATATGTAGTGAAAAACAAATTTTTTGTCAGAGAAGGATCTACATTTTTTAGTATACTTTTATACGTATCTTTCATCATTTTTGAGATATGAAAAGAAGGTGGTTTTTTAAAAAATTTGAATTTTTTTTTCTTAAAATCTTGATTTGTTTTTGAAAAATATGTGTCCTAAAGCAGCCAAACTGCTAGAATCCATCAAACTCTTTATATTTAAGTTAATTCTTGACGGAATACGATTAATTTGAATTTTGGTGGAAATGACATTTTAAAGCTTATTTCAAGTACTACAAAACCATAAAATGTATCTGCTCGCCGCTAGATGGCATTGAATACATCGATTAAATAGACAAAATAAAAACGACTTTGATCTTTAATATCTAGCTTAATATTGCACTTAGAACACTTTATAACCGATTTCTTCAGATTTTAACCTGCAACAATTTTATTCATCATAAAATTTTCGATAAAATGCATATTTTTGGAGATATTTGCAAAAAACCGATGAAAAACGAGAAAAAAATCCGAATTTTCAATTGCCAATAACTTGAAAAGTATTGGGTTTTTTAAAAAACTTTTTAGAACATTTTTTTCTTAACCCGGCGTTCGCACAGTTGGGTCTATTTGACCCGAGCAGTTTTCAAATGAGCGTGTTTCTTAAAATTTTTGTGCGACGTTGCCAAACTTCTCAGTAGCTGGAGCTAACGGTCCCCCCTCCGCACGGGATATCGCCATTCAGTCGTGTTGCGGCAGCAGCGGGTGATAGACACGGCCAAACGCCAAAAAGATTAATATGACCCTACCATACTATTCGTGTCGTAATTTTGCGCCGTTTAAAAAAAAAAATTTTTGTTGTTTTTTATTGTTTATTTTGTAATTTTTAAAACTTTTGCAATTCTGGATCGCGAAAAACGTGAACGGCAGCGAATTTTAAGTACTTTGCAAAAATCCGGCTCCGAATACGAAAATTGTACATCGGAAACTGAAGAAGAAGAAGACCATCTGAGTGTTCGCAGCCAAGATAGTGACACCGATCAAGACGCATCTGATTATAACAGCGACGTTGAGCCTCTGATTCAACTACGCCGTCGCTTACATTCTTCACTATCAGAATTACAGCAGAATTTTGATACTAGCTCGACTGCGACAAGCTTTTCAGAAAGCCAGGTACTAACCACTTGTTTTTTTTGGAAAAGATGGAACAAAGTGGTACAAGATGCCTTTGCGCCAAAATGTTCAAACTAGGGCAGAAAATATTATAGCTCAAGCGCCAGGAGTTCGACCAGTAGCTCAGAATGCTTTATCTGAAAAAGGTTGTTGGAACATATTTTTTACAGACGAAATGGTTGACCAAATATTGGTTTATACAAATGCTCGCATTCAAATCAAAATAGCAGCTTGTCAAGACCCTTCAAAATATAGCTACATGAAAGAATGTAATCGCAGTGAATTTCTTGCTTTCCTTGGACTTTTGTATATGGCTGGTGTGCTTCGCTCTGGAAGACAAAACCTGGCTGATCTTTGGGTTTCAGATGGTACTGGCGCAGATATCTTTAGGTTGACTTTGTCGCAGAGACGTTTCCATTTTATACAAAGTAACCTTTGCTTTGATGACATGACTACGCGTGATTCAAGAAAATCATTAGATAATTCGGCTCCAATCCGCGATATTTTTGAAGCATTCACACATAATTGCCGCAATAGCTACATGCCAGAAGAAAATCTCACAATAGACGAAATGCTCTTGGCATTTAGAGGCAGATGTAAGTTCAGACAGTACATACCATCAAATTTTATATGAAAACAACCCGAAGGCCCATATTATGTAAGCAATAAGCCATTTGATGTCGTGGACTGTCTCGTGCAGCCAGTTTCTAAAACAAACCGAAACGTAACATTCGATAATTGGTTCACCAGCTATGATTTAGTAAATCATTTGCTTCAAGAACACAAATTGACATCTGTGGGTACTATTCGTAAAAATAAAAAGCAAATACCCGCAGAATTCACAAAAACCAAGGGAAAAGAAATAAACTCGTCGACTTTTGGTTTTCAGAAAGATGTCACGATCGTATCATATACCCCGAAAAAAATTAAGTTGTGTTACTTATGTCCAGCTTGCATCATGATTCTAGTATTGATACATCTACTGGCGACAAAAAAAAACGGAGGTAAATACATTTTATAACGTGACAAAAGGTGGAGTCGATGTTGCTGACAAGCTTTGTTCTACTTACAACGTTAGCCGTAATTCAAAAAAAATGGCCCTTGACATTTTTTTATGGCATGCTAAATATGTCTGGAATAAATGCGTACATATTACATAACAAGAATAACAACACTACGTCAAAGCAACGCAAGTTTCTAAAGAACTTAAGCCTTACACTGGTTCGTGAGCATTTGCGCAATCGTAAAGATGTCATTCAATTGCCAAGACTTATGCGCAAAAGAATAAGAGAGTTTTTAGGAGAACCTGATGAGGAGTCACCTGCGAAGATACCTAATGAAAGAAAGAGATGCCAAGACTGTTCTGCTAAAAAAGATAGAAAAACTAATAATACTTGTCGGAGCTGTAGCAAATACATCTGCAGTTAGCATGCAATGTTGTACTGCCGAGGTTGCGCAGATGATAAGGATACTATGACTGACGTAAGTCGGTTGTGGCCGAGGGGTTTAAAAAGTCGGTGGTGGCCGAGGGGTTTAAATTTCACTTCACGTCCCAAGTGGCGGAGGTTCGAACCCCGGGGTCGGCGTGTACCAATGAGTCTTTTCTTTTTCTCAAGTACACTGATTAATTTATTCACACCACTGGCTTTTCGGTGAAGGAAAACATCGTGAGGAAACCTGCATACGTCAAGAAAAAAAAATGACGTATGTGAAGTCCACAATCCGCACTCGGCCTGCGTGTGGACTATGGCCCAATCACCCTCGTTTAAGAGGGTAGGCCGTGCCCCAGCAGTGGGGACGTATGAAGGCTGGCAAGTGACTGACGTATGAGACTGATACAAATAGTATAATATTATTAGTCTACTAAAGATTTGATAAACTTGTAACAAATTAGTTTATGTTATAGAAAAATGTTTTTTTTTGTTAAAATTTTATTACTTTAAGACAGAGGTCGTCCACTTTGTTAATATTTTTTGCACTTTTATAAAAATGTCATTAAAAGATAGTTTCGTATGATGTTGTTCTTTTTTCTACTCAAAACCTATAACGATAGTCGTATTATACAGATAGTACAACCACAAACCAAATTTATTTTAACTTTTGTAATTATGGCGTTTTCTTATACGGGTCCCTCGTTAGTTATTCGATCAAGATGATTTAAAGTTTATTGATATCCTGATAAATTCCACAACACACTTTAATCTAAACTCTAAACTAAAATTACAATATTCTGTTAACTGGCGAGTTATGCAGTAAAGAAAAAAGATTTTTCTTTCGAAGTCAGTTTTTTTGGAATAACTCATTTTACTTAAGTTGTGCATGGATCAATGTATGAAGTTAATTATCCTACATTATAAGGACTTTAATTAGGCACCTTATTCACCTTATTGGTAACCGCTGAACAACATAGGCCAGTTGCCATCTTTGTTACGTCATAAGTACCCCCTCCCCCACGTTAAAAGTCTACTACCGCACTTTTGGAATTTAGGAGAACGTGCCTAACAAGTACATACCGGTAGTATGTCCGAGATGGTCCCACGAAAATTATTATTAAAGCACTTTTTAATAATTTTATTAATCAAAAATATACAATCCTTTTATTTTTTTAACAAAATGGGATTTATTCATATATACCTACTCGTACTAATCAGCTGGTAGGTACATACATATCCAAATTTAGAATCAAATGTCAAATGGCTTCGGTCTTAATTTCTGTCTGAGAGGATAGATAAATTTACAGTTACTCATTTTTAGGGTTCTGTACCCAAAAGGGGCCAACGGAGCCCTATTACTAAGCCTACGCTGTTTGTCTGCCTGCTTGTCCATCTGTCTGTCTGTCTATCTGACCATTCAAAGGCTCTATCTTTTAGACCGAAATAGGTAGAAGCCTGATTTTTTAACAGAATTGGGTTATAATGGGGGATTATCTAACAAATAATAAAAAGTTAAAAATGTTAAAATTTTAGGGGGGTTCCCATACAAGAAACACATTTTCGTTGTATTAGCTCATTTTTAATTACCGGTACAACGTCATCTAGTAATAGTATTAAGAGAAACAGTAACACATTTGTTTGGGGAGTACTCATTGAAGGAATACATTTTTGTTGTTTTTGTTCTATCGTAAAAACAGTAATACATACAAACTTCAAACTTGCAGTGATAAATAGTGGAAACTCTAAAGTATAACAACAATCAATAAAAATTGGCCAAGTGGAGATGGGCCCAAGCCATTACTATTTTAAATTACTGGTACAGTGCCATCTAACTTATTATTAAAAGAAATACAGTAACACATTTGTTTGTTGGAAACGATATCCAAAGTTATGCAATATCGGGCTTACTCCAAGTACCGACGTCTTGGATGGGTGACTGCTCAGCGGCACACTTTTTGTTTTTTTTCGTAAATTACCTACGTAAATTTACATGCGTCTTATTAACATCGCTCAAGTGCAAGTCGGACTAGCGCACCATGGGTTACGTACCACAATTTACGAACAAAAATAAAAAAACATTTGTTGAAAACGATATGCAAAGTTAAGCAACGTCGGGCTTGGTCAGTACTTGTATGGGTGACCGCTTAGCGGCATACTTTTTTTTTGTTTGTGTTTGTAAAATACTAAAATGGTGGTAGGTACGGAACCCTCGGTGCGCGAATCCAACTCGCACTTGGCCGGTTATTATTTCAATGTGTGTACCCACAACATAGCCTTTAAGTTCTGTAACACAACATAGCCTTTAAGTTCTGTAATCTGTCCTTTGGACTGCGTTATAGCCTCACAAAATTGACCATCCTTTAGAAAGAGACAATGCGAACCTGCGGTATCTTCATTATGTTCGCCATTTTGTTTGTTTTTGTTTCTTTATCTTTGTTTACTAAAACCGCGCCAATTAGCTTTGACTCTGTCACACTAGGAAATGTGCTGTTCAGTTCTCTATGTCTATAACATGGTGGCCAGTGGTGACAGGTTTTTTTTTTAATTTCTGTGAATAAAATTAAAATGGATGTATGTTTGCTTCATAACTTCTCAATAATTTTATACTATTACAATAAAACTTTTTCATAGCAATTTGGTATACTTAATCCTTTACTGAGATAACTAAGTTATGATTTAAATATACTATCTCTATAGTATTTCAACTCTGTAACACTTTCCAAGATGTCGTCAATCGATCTATGTTTAAATTTCTTCTGAGGTATTCTAGAAAACTCTTTTTGATACCAACGTTTCGCTAGCTCTTTGATAGTACTAACATCAATTATTCTATAATGAAGGTATTCATCAAATATAGGCATGTATTTACGTAAAAATAGTCGGTCCATATAAACGCTGTTGCCACCTAAAGGGCATTTTTTCTCTGGTACATGACAACTGACAAACTGCAGAATTTGCTGCTCGGCATCTTTCAAAGATATTTTGGAACTTCTGCTAGCCTCTGTCAACCCACTCTGAAAATAATGTGAAAATTTTATGAATTTGAATTATGATGCATAAAATATGTAGGTTTCATAAAATATTTTGTACAGAGATTGTCCTTTTACTACAAAACTCCTTAAAAAAATAATCAAGTAGGCACTATCTAGATTATTAAGCTGTAAAAGTGCAAACAACACAAAAAAAACCATCCTGTGTGATCTTTTCATCCATTACATCTATCCAAAGACAATGGAATTATAAGGCTGTGACGCCCAGGCCAGAACACCCTGGAACAGACATGACAAATTTATAAGGTTTCTGTTTCTTGCCATGAAACCATAAAAATGATGAATGGGATTGAGAAAAATTTTTGCATAATAAAAATATAACAGTGATCAAATTAATACCTCACCATGTTGAGCGACACACCAGGGACCCATTTTATTGAGAATGTCATCAGGCTGATGTATTATGATATTAGGCCCAGTTGCTAAAACATTGAGTTCAGCGTCAGTAACCAAACAGGCTATTTCCAGAATATGGTCTTTTTCTATATCCAAGCCCGTCATTTCTAAGTCTACCCATACTATTCTCTTAGATGCTTCCTTGGAAGTGGCTAGATTCATATCAGTTTGTGGTCTTTTATCTATGGAATATAAGTCAAAAAATATAAATATAAATACATACTTAGAACTTCACATATAAATCATACATACATACATACATAACATCACTCCTATTTCCCAGAGGGGTAGGCAGAGACCAAAGTCTGTCACTTGCTACGATCCTGGCATACCTCTCTTGCCTCATCTATACGCATCAATGCTTTCATACATTTTCTACAGTTCCAAGTACTCCTGACCTGGCCTTTTCTGAAAACATACTCAATTTGATATGTTACATATGTAGATATGTTTGACAAGGTCTACCTCTACCGACCCTACCAATTGCTTCAGATTCATTAATCTGTTTCGTGCATCTATTTTCATTCATTCTTTCAACATGTCCAAACCACCTTAACATACCTTTCCCAATCTTTGTCACCACACTTTCTTTCACACTGCAACGTTCTTGTATCACACTATTTTTTATCCTGTCATTTAGAGTCAAACCACACATACTTCTCAATGCTCTCATCTCCATGGTATTAATTCTACTTTCATGCTTCTTTTGCCATACCCAACATTCACTTCCATACATCAGTGTTGGAACCAACACACCCTCATGTACAGCCAAACGTGCCTTTTCCGACAATTTTTGACTGCTCATAAAGGTGTGCATCGCCCCATTCACCTGATTTTCCGCGTTTACTCTTCTTTCAATGTCACCTTCACATTTTCCGCCTTTAGTAAATAAAGATCCTAAGTATACAAATTCTGGCACTTGTTCTACTTTCTTCCTTTCTACCGTTATATTGAATTCTGTTACAGTATCATTCCTTTCAAAAACCATAACTTTCGTTTCATTTACATTAACATTCATTCCATTCTTTTTAAATGACTCATACATAATCGTTACCATTATACCTTATAAATCAACTGGAAAAAAAAACGAAAAAAGTAGTGTTAAGAGAAGACAAGTATCCATAAACTTTACAGCAAACTAGGTACCGCAACACCCACACATCACAATACATATTTTGACGTTTGTAACGTTCGGGTCATTAAAAACTGATGGTCAGAGTAACTAAAAGGGGGCGCAAGTGAAAAAATCAGCGCCCCCTTTTGTACACCCCAACCAAACTGATACTTAATAGCGTCTCATCTAGTGTAAACATAATTGCTCGATAGTACCTCTTCGGACACTTGTGCTGGATCTAATGGTGACAGGTTTCGATACTAAATTAACGTTTAAAAAAAAAAACCTTCGCAAATGTATCATTTATAAGCTTTGTAGCGTATGTCTGAAAGTAGTGGTGTGATAAGAAATCGGAAAAAAAAATTAGAAGCACAAATTTTAACAATATCTATACATAGCTTTTTAGGTTAAAATTACAGGTTACGATTTATTTTTTCGAATAGTCACTAAGGACAGGCTAAGGTCTTCGACCATGCTACCAGTTATTTTATTTTTTCTTTTCGACCCCTAAGGTCCTAGGTTCGATATTCGGTAAGGGGAACCAAATATTGCTACAATTTAAGTTTAAGTTTGTTAAGTTGTTTTTTAAGTTGGTTTGTTGGTTGGTTTAATATAAATTTCCTGAAAAGTTAAGTTAAACAATTAATAGGAAACAAAATATTTAAAAATTATTAAAAGAAAATAATAAACAATCAAAGTGTCATGCTAACACTGATTACCTCTAAAGTCTTATAGACTTACTGTAGAATTCTTCAAATCAGACAGAGTGACCCTCTGACTCAACAGCTTCCTTTTTTTTTTTTCTGAACTGACTATGCAGTTGGACGTTGCAGCCATTACTGCTTCACCAGGCTTTTTGGGGCGAGACTTTGAAGGAGCCTCAGCCCATATAGCGCCCAACGCTCAAGGGCTCCCCGCGGGGGAAGCCTCAGCTTGGGTTGTCGCTCTCGGGGGCGTCCCTTCGACCGGCGTGAGTCTCGAACCCGAAGGTGAGTCACCGCCAGGAGGGGAGTTCCTCGTTACGCGGGTACGGTTGCGATTGAGTGGGGGCGAGAAGCGCCCCGGCACTCTTTGATACCTCGTGTATCCTTGTGGGCGCCGACGAACCCGGGGACGTCGGCGTCGTGTTTGGAGGGAGGCCCTATTCGGGGATGTCGTAGAGACTAATCTCGCTATCCGGACAGCGAGATCGTCATATGGGGCCTTTAATACGTGCCGAGGCCGCCTAACTATAGTTTTACGACCGTGCCGAGGTCGATCGGGTAAATGATAAGTTGTGGATTGCACAATTAATCGATTCGGGTGATTTTGTGTACGCTCTATAAAGCGGAAGTTCGAAGTCTCTGTGTAGGTCCGCATTGTGGACGTACCAAGAGGCCCCAGAGGCCGCTCTGAGAAAGCGGTTTTGGAGGGTCTGAAGTTTGTGGAGATTGCGCTTGGATAACGCAAAGACTATGCTAGCATAAGCCAGTATTTATTTCTAAGTGACATCTTACTGTACTTGCCTATCATGGGATAAAGACGACCGAGGACAAAAGCGGCTAGGTCTCTGACTATTTTGGTGTGAGCGTGGAAGTTCAAACGACTATCCATGGTCACACCGAGATATTTGGTCTCATTTTGCCAGGGAATGGCACAACCGAAGAGAGAGAGGGGAGGTGGCCGCGGAGGGCGGCCTACGGTAAAGAGAACGGCAGAGCTTTTGTCGGGATTCACCTCGATTCTCCATTTCCGAAACCATTCCGCCACCGGCCTAGGGCGATGATAGCGGGTTGGAGTCTCTTAGTGATTCGACTCACTTGCCTATCGGTGGTATAGACAGTGGTATCGTCCGCAAAGAGGGCTAGTTGGGTACCTATCGTACAGGTACAAGATGGGGGCGAGCACGGACCCTTGCGGGACTCCTGCTTCTATGGGACGGGGGGAAGAGAGAGTGCTACGATTTGGACGAAAGCTACGATTCGACAAATAGTCTCGTATTATGAGCACGAGACGATCTGGCAACTGAAAGTTGTACAGTTTAAAAATTAAACAGTTGTGCCAGACTTTGTCGAAAGCTTTCGCTAGATCGAAGAAGACAACGCTCGTGTGGCGGGCCTTACCTAATACTGGTTGGAAGCCAGTGAGAATATGTTCCGTTATGCGGAGGACTTGATGGACGCATGAGTGTTTGGCACAGAAGCCAAACTGCTCGTCTATTAAAATGCCTCTGGAGACTATAGCGTTCCGTAGGCGAGCGAGAAGGAGGCGTTCCTAGAGTTTACCAAGGGCCTTTAGTAAACTTATGGAGCGATAGGAGGACGGCTCGGTACGAGCTTTGCCTGGCTTATGGATGCCTATAACAATTGCATCTTTCCATTGAGAAGGAAAGATGCAATGTTCGATAGCAGCGTTAAAGATCGCTACTAGGAGGCAGAGAAGGGGAAGAGTGAGGCGCTTTAGGATATCGTTAGAGATACCGTCCGCACCGGGGACTTTACGGGGGCGTAGGTCTTTGATGACCTGAATGACTTCGTCGACAGTGACAGGGGGCAGGGGTCTTGTGGAGGCAGAGAAGTTCTGCGCTCCACTTTGCCGTCTACCTCGCGCACGTGGTCGGGATCGAATGGCTGTGTGCTTAAGGCACATTGAGCTTGGAGGCTAGACGCTAGGCAATCCGCTTTTTCGTCATCATTGAACGCGGGAACGTTGTTGGGACGAGTTAACGGAGGGAGAGAGTTGGCGGTGTCTGATTTTAGAGCTCTGGCTAAGTGCCAGTAAGCTTGGTGAGAAGGAGAAATGTTCTCCATCAGATCACCGAAACGTTGGGCGCGAAGCTCAGCTACAGCGGTTCTTACACGACGGTGTAAGTCGTTGAAGTGAGCTTTATTATCGATAGTGGGAGCGCGATCGCGTGCGCGGCGGGCCGCGTTACGCTCAGTCATTAGCGACCTGATGTGCTGAGGCAGGATTAGGTGGTGATAATCACCAACCGGCACCTGTCTTGAGCACTCGCCAACGGTGGCGGTCAGGTGGCTAGTGAGTGAGTCGATAGCAACGTTAAGTTCGGTCGCGGAAGAGATTACGTTGGGATCGCGGTCTAGATGTGGCAAGCTGGGATTTTCGAGCAATTGCCCAAATTTATCCCAGTCCGTCACGGTTCTAGTGTCGGGAGGAGAGTCCAAAGGGGAACCTAATCGGAGGAGGACAGGGCGGTGGTCCGAGTCAAGTTCGTCTAGCACCTCTATAGAGCGAAAGCTTAGCCTTACATTCTTTAGAAGTACTATGTCGAATACGTCAGGGTTATTCCGAGTATTGTCGGGAATGTAAGTGGGAGTCATGGGAGCGATGATGTCAAAGTTTAGTCTGTCAACTAAGTCGTCGAGGAGTCTGCCTCTCCGTGAAGTTACTGAAGGGTTCCAGCGGCGATGCTTGCAATTTAGGTCGCCGGCAAGACTGAAGGTCGCTCTCGAGCAAGTCTTTTAAGGGAGAGAGATAAACCGATGCAATGATGATCGGCTGATGGCCGGTCATCGCTAAGCGTCAGACGGATGCTCGTAAGTGGTGGAGGATCGATAGGGAAGCAATGCAGGGAGCGCCTGTAATAGATGAGAGTGCCTCCGAGATTGGAGGCAGTTCTATCATTACGGACGGTGCGATAGTTCGCGATCGAAGGGGTGCGGGCAGCGGGCTTAAGGAACGTGTCCTGGATGAGGAAGACATCCGGTTTTTGGGACGAGAGGAATTGTGATAATTCCTCTCTTTGGTTTCGAAGACCGTTGGCGTTAAAATAGCCTAAGGAGACGGACCGGGGTTTTTCGCGCGTGGTTGTGCAATCCATTTTGGTTTTTAAGGTTTTGGGGCCACCCTGCGGAGGGCGGCGAAGAAGTCGCGATGCTTAGCCATGAAGCTGAGCATTTGATTGAGATCGGTGATGTGTACGTATTCGGCGTACACGACCTCAAAATAGGCTAGGTCTCAGGCCCAAGAAATCTTGGCGAGAATGCCGAAGTGCTGCTGCTCGGCCGTCTGAGCGGCGTTGCGGGGCAGCGCGAGAGAGGGGCGCGGGGGGCAAAGCGCTTTTGCGCGAGAGGTGCGGGAGCACTTTGCATAGGCGCTGGACGCGGGATGTCCCGGGACATGAGAGGGGCGGGGAAGGGAATACCCGTGACTGAGACGGGCCCAGGGAGAGCAGACAGAAGTTTGTCTGTCTCTTTAGCTTTTATTGCGTCAATTAGCGCTGGAGGACGACTCCAGGCGTTGACAGCAGGGAGGGGAGCAGGCACGAGCGGAGCCTGTTGGCGGGGGGCGGGGGAGCGTGATTTACCCTGTTTAGGTTTACGCGAGTTCTGTTTGGGAGCTTTGGGGTACCCGCGGTAATTCGCAGGGTGGCCTTCGCTCCCACAGAGTACGCAAGCGACCGGGTCGTATGCGTTAACGCGATCGCGATCACAGACCGGAGTGGCGTGATCACGCAGACATTTCACGCAGCGCGGTCTGCGTCTGCAGTTGCGCTGTGCGTGGCCATACAACTGGCATCGGTGGCATTGTCCTGGGGTCGACCGCTTGTGCGGAGTCTCGACCCGGACGCCCTTGAGGCTGCTCACATCTTTAGTATTAATGCTGGCTTTACCCTCTTTGGTGAGGTCTAGCACTACGAGCACCATGTCGTAGCACTCAGATCGGTTGCGGCCGTTGTACATACGATGTACTTCCCTAACTGGGAGGCCTTGGACGATTAAGTCGTCCTGGACAGTTTTTTCTGAGAATTCCTTAGGGACTCCCCTTATAACTGCCCTGAGCACGCGTTCTTCGGCCAGCGAGTACGTATGGTACTCGTATTTCTGAGCCGTGAGAAAGGCCGTCAGATTTCGAAAATCTGTCGGTGTCGGGTCCTGCACTTTGATGCCGCGCTCGGCATCATTTCGGGCGTGCGTATAGTTAATACCCTTGGCCTTCATAGCGTTTGCAATGTTTGGCCAGGCCACTTTGTCTTTGATGACAATAGGGGGCGGAGTTTTTTCCTTCCGTCCCAAAGTGGGACAGTCGGCCTGCGAAGAGGTGGCGGCGGGGGATGTGTCCATGGCGGCTGGCTCAGGGCTGGCCGCCGAGGTGGAGGGGGACGTGCTAGGCGCTTTGAGGCGTTTAGCCTCAGAATCGGAGGGAGGAGGAGAAGACTCCTGAGCGGATGCCGCCGAAGCCTTTTTTGACTTGGCGGTCTTCTTCCGCTTTTTTCCCTTTTTTGTCCCCAGGCCAACCACTTTGAAGCCTTCGTCGTCCTCGTTTGAGGACAACGCCGACTCAGCTGACATTACGGCTACCAGGGACAGGGGTGCGGTTTCGGAGGTTGCGGGGGACGGGGTAACGAGTGACCGAGAAAGGGTCACATCAGCTACCGGAGTGGGGGGACGATTTGGCACAGGGGCCCGAAGAGCGCGGCAAGCGACACGCGGGTCGTGAGAGCGGGGGTCGCCGCAGAGAGAGCTCGTGCGGGGAGAGCCAGAGCGCGAACGAGTGCGCGAGCGAGACGGGGAAAGCGGCGGTGAACACAGAGAGGGCACGGACTTGTCATACGCTGTGAGGGCAGCCACAGCCTGGGAGGAGCAGGCTTGGACCAGATCTGAGTGATCACGAAGACAAGCTTTGCCTTTGAGTACTTCGGCCATTGCGGGATTGGCCGAGGTGTAGTTTGTGTATACCTAGTGACTCCCCACTATTGAGGAGCAAGAATACCTAAGTGTGGCCAAGCGCCCCGCAGTGCTACGGATTGCTTGGTGTGTACCTAACTCCTACTCCTAGGGCCGGGGTTACGTTGTCACCGTTAGGTTTCCCCCCGAGCAACGAGACGTTTATGAATAAGAAACGTTAGGTAGACCGTAACTCTGAAAAGAGCTATACGATCTCACCCACCAGCCCTTGAGCACTCGGAACTGGATTTCTACAAACTAGACGCAATCGATACTTAAAACGCGAGAATGCGCGGAGTGGCGAACCGCTGAAGCGGAAATACTACACTAGCGATTAACCCAAAGCCGGACTCAGGCCGGCCGGGGTCACCACTATGCGTAGTAGTTCCGCGACTACGAGAACACACACTCACATACAAAAACACACAGTATCGCTTCGATAAACTTCGCGTTATGGGCGCGTTGAAAAGCGCGTAAGCACACTCAGAGCGGGCCGAGAAGCAATTTCCCAGCCAATACACACAACCGAGCAGCGATCAACACTCAGGCCGATTTTCCAAGAATTGCGGGCAATAATCCAAACAACAATTCGAGGTCGTTAGCGCTGAGGCAAACACGAAAGTCGAATCGGGAATGCTTCCTTCAAATAGGTCAACACAATACCTATCCTTTTTCGTTAAGAGATAACACTGCACTTGATTCACTTCAAGTAAAATACTTTTTCGAGTTTGGAAAAAAAACATTATTTTCTAAACTATATGTGATAATGCCACATTTTTTTAAACATACTCTTTTTTTATTACCGGTCACAGAATGCAAATTAAATTTTTATCCAAAGTTACTAAAAGTACGTTATTGGCTACTTACAGCAGAAACATTTTTAAATACCAGACGTTAAGAACGCTGTAAATGACGAAGCAAAATACACAATAATGATATTTATTCACAGGCGGATTAATTGCTGTATGTTGTAAATTAGTATTAATGTGAAAATCTAGAAATGCTGTATCAGTAAGTACCGTCATATTTTATTGAAATAAAATGCTGTCAATAATAAAAAAAAATGTTAATTGACTTAATATTTTTGTAGTAATGTAACAATTTTAACTATGAAGTACTCAAATTATCCTATTAACATACCTTTTTAGGGTTCCGTACCTGAAAGGTAATTAGGAACCCTATTACTAAGGCTTCGCTGTCCGTCCGTCCGTCTGTCACCAGGCTGTATCTCATGAACCGTTATAGTAAGACAGTTGAAATTTTCACAGAACATGTATTTCTGTTGCCGCTATAACAACAAATACTAAAAAACAGAAAAAAAAAATTTATGGGGCCACCGGAGCCTCGTGGTATGTTTGTACGCGGCAAGGGCGGATAATTTCCTTAGTACGGGGACGCTTTACGGGCTAGAGAGCTTGATTGTTTTAACGTCAGTACCTAATATTTTCACAAAACTAGATACCTACTTAAAGCATAAAACATTTCAAAATTCAATACAATAAATACCTATATTCTTTTTTTGTAAGCGAATTTTGTAATAATGTTCTCAAGCCAAATATTTGTGTTTTCCCAAATCTTGAAAAATGTTTTTACTATTTGAAATCATTTGTATGAAAAACTACAATCCTGTATAACATTTGACCTATTTAATTTATTATAAAACAGGCACAATGCCTAGATATAGATATTTATGAGAGGTGCGTTGCTTAGTGCGCCAGTGATTATAATTGGTTCAGAGACAAAAGTTGATTTTAAATTGGCAGCACTGCTAGTAAATGTTGCTGGCAACATTAGAGTTAAATGTCAAGAATCGAAAAATTCGTATTTGTTTTCATTCATACCTGAATTTGAGTATTATCATTTGAATTAAAAGCAAACATGAACAGAATAATACTTAATCAATATCGATGCTTGAAGAGAACAGGTAAATATATTCTTTGCTAGGAAAAATTAGTCACTGATACATTTATAACCTCTTTGAGTCAGGCTTACATAGGTTTTGATATTTTTTTTGACTTAAATAACGATGATTTAATCAGGCTAAAATGTTTAACTATAAGGTTTCTTTTTTATGATTATTATATAGACCGCCTCGCATTATTTTCGATTAGTACCATTTACGCAATATTCGAAGAATTGTATACAATAGCCAAAACAAGCAGCAATGTCATTCATTTCAGCAAGGGCATAGGTTGTTCATTTTATTTTCTTTTAGTTTTGTTATTTGAAAGAAGAGAAATTAAAAGTCAAATAGTGCTAGTTCTATATTTTTGGTGTTCCATGTTTTTATTGTGAAGGTTGCACAGGTTTATTGTTTTTGTGCTGATAAATCCATATGATGCAAAGTGAAATATAAGTTGTTCCAGATAGCTATAGAGAAGAATATTAGCAGAATTTTAGTGGTTTTGCTATAAATTGTTTTAGAAGTTTGTTGATGTTGAAATTTTGTTAGGCATTCTATTTGTTTAAAGTGGAAACAATAGCAAATAAAACTAACACCTCTATACCCCTGTAAATAGATGAGACTCGAAGTTCTACTCTTCAACAACTGGTTGTAGTTGGTGTCAAGTAGACATTTTTATTTCATGATGTAAATAGATGAGACTCGAAGTTCTACTCTTCAACAACTGGTTGTAGTTGGTGTCAAGTAGACACTTTTATTTCATGATGTAATTAAGTTTGGTTAGGCATATTAAAATGCCCAAACAAAATGTAGTTAGAAGTTTGTTAGAGCATTTTATAAACTTAGAAAATTGTGATGTTTGAAGGGGAACTTTCAGGTATATTTAAAACTATGGGTACTGCATAGAACAATAACAAATGTCATAGGCTATTTGAAATATATTTATATGTTTTAAGCCTCCCACTATTGGATTTATTAAGTTCCTGATATTTTGGAACATTATTTTCTATTATAGTCTTTTTTGACCAGATCACTACTATTGTGTACTGGTAAGATTTTGCAAAAATGTCTACAGCCGGAAATTAGTGCATCTGGGGACTGTCAGTGTGGTGTATCAAGTTTGTGACAAGTTACAGTGTGTGGACAATAGAAGTGATCTGGCCAAACAAGACTACAACAGGATACAGTTGTTGAAAACAAAACAAGGGTTGAATTGAACCGCATTGAACCAACACCTTTTGATTCAGCAGTCAGGTTTTAATACAGCCAACATTTATTGTAGAATTTCTCAATATCAGGGGTATTCACATACCAAGAAGCAAGGCTTAATAGCCAAATAACAGATTTCCAAAATGCTTAAAGCCGAATAAGGAAGCTGCATTAACCCGTCAAGCGTCCCCATACTAAGGAAATTATCCGCCCTTGCCGCGTACAAATGGACATACACCTAACTTTATTATGTTTATTCCTCTTTATTTATTTTTAGGTAAGTTCTCTAATATATACAGTATAAAAAAAAAAAAATAAGAATAAGTTTATGATAAATATAATAAGTAATAATAAATTTATTTACTAAAAAAATACATAGTTTTTTATATATAGCACATTACCAGGGGTCAAAATGAACACTATGCTACTGTTCATAAAATCCAACTCAAAATGGCGCAATATAAATGGCGGCCGGATCAAATTACCAAAACAATTTCTGATAAAAAAATATTAAATGCACAAAATATTATGCACCCAAAAATACTAGAACGTAGGACAGGCCATTGGCTTCACTTCTGAATACTTACAATTAGCCTGTCTGATAAAAGTCATCCTGAAAAAAATCCCCCACGACACAAAACGCTTAGAGACCACTGTGGTCCCTATAAAAAGTTATTATTATGATATTAAGAAGTAAAACTAATGCAACACATTCTATTTCTTGCACAAAACATCGTAAAGGTTGAAAAATCAGTCAGAATATTTTTAGGTTATAAAATAAAATGGTGGATTTATGTTAAACAGTAACTCTTATATTCTTCAACAGGCTGTCTAATAGTTCACTAGTGTGCTGTTATTCTACAAAAAACTGAACACAATTACACATGTGAACTGTATACAGAAATACCCTTTTTTATTTACTTTTATTGTTCACAAGCTCTACATTTAGCCATGGTGTGAACAATTAGAAAGTTATTATACCGACTCTTCAGGGATCCCTAGTCTTAAATCTATAACCACCACATGAATAACTTCCATTTCAAAATTGTCAAAGTTATATTATTTAGAACACCATTTTACGCGTGCGCGAACCTTTCAAGTTGGGTAGTAAGATATAATAATATATAAATAATATATTTATTATTTTTTATTGTAAAATATTTTGTACAACAACATAAACGCAATATTTCACCCTCAACATAGAAGTTCAAAGTATATTTAAATCTATTCGACACTAGATCTAAATCAAATCGTTTTTTCAGAAACTAGATGTTTACAGGTTCTTTTTCACATCATGTTTTCAGAATCAATATAATAGCATCGAGATTACTGGAAGAAGAACTTGGTCACACATAATTGGTGGAATGTGCAACATCTTCTGAGCTATTAATATTTTTCATGGAACCATCCTGTTTCAAATTATTTATCATGCTTTGCATTACTTCCTGACTTGAAGAATTTATTTCTTCTGCCTTTATAATTCTTTGATACTCTTTCGATAATTTTCTTCTACTGCCCCCTGTTCTTGCTTTCAATTTCCACGAATTACGCGAATTCATTTTAATATAAAGCAAATGAAGATTATATGTTGGTAATAATGGTCATTAACTAGTTACACTGACTGATTACAGTACCACATATGTTACTTTTATTCAGATAATGTCTGATTTAAGATACTTATGTGAACCATTATAAAACAGTGAGTCTCTAAGCAGCTGTGAGGCATCTAGTGAATGTTTGAATAGCCACTATGCAGATACTATCAATTGCAGTATAAAGGCTGATTAGCGGTAGACATATTCAGGTATAAGATGTAATATGGGCCACATATCGTCCATTATACAGCTATTCACTACATAATAGTTCACACGTGCCCCTTTAATAAGTCAGTGTAATAGGAGTTCACAAATATCTTCTTAAACAGCATTTTATACAATAAACAGGCCTTACTACAATTAAGGTAAGAAGCTGAATAGAGTCATTAAAAACATATCTTTATAGCACATTTACCGTATTAATGGTGGTTTTGTCGGTCTTAATCAGCCTTAATACAGTTGTTAATCAGCCATAGCTGTTTAAATATCACTGACCGCTATTATGCAGCTGTAGCATCACCAGTTTACTCTTAGAAGCGTCTAAATATGCACAGAGTTTTAAATAAGTCTAAAAGTGAGTAGTTATACAGCTATCTGTGGTACTTGGGATCAACCTTAACGCTGTCTATCTGTCACCTCGAGACTGCTAACCATAATTTTTTAATGGAGACGCAGCAATACTGCCAGGGCAATACATCATACCTACATTGCCCTGGATACAAACTCTAGCAGAATTATGTGACTTGTGCTGGTGTATGTATGTCTTTATGGTCTTGAATACAGGTACCTGTCAAAATGTCAGTGCATGTAGATTGCGGCGGCCATACTGTGTATGCATGCCTCTACAGGTCTCACAGACACTTTCAGTCACCTAAGTCTCATGTTTGACATAGTTCTTGAGCAATATCCCACAGCTAAGCTGGTAATTTTGGATGACTTTAACGCCCACCATTTTCAATGACGTTCTTTTGACCACACGTCCGACTTAGTGGCTCTGTTCAGCTAAGAAGATCCCAACGTACATAGCAGCAGTCACTAAGATAATACTTTCTGTAGCTGCCGGTGTCAAAAATCTATACCGTTCTACCTACTACACCGCGGTGCGGTAAGACTAGGTTGTATAATCTTCATAAGAATTGTCCATCGACAACATACATTGATATGCAGATGACAGTACTGGTACAGCTTATTACACGGGCTTTGCAAAGATCCCACATTCTGTTTTGGTGGGAAAAGTCTTTGACTGGGGATGGGAAAACTTGGTCCAATTCAACTCTACGAAGACACTTAACCCTATAAATTACTAGTCCATGACATTTTTAATATTATAAAAAATACGTAAAATAGTGATGTGCAGCTGTCGCTTCTGACACAAGCAGATTTAAACATTTCTAATTTATAAATACCCAATACTTTATTTATATGTGTGAGTGTATAGGATATTTTTACCATTGACTGTCACTGTTGGTTTTGAGTCATATATGTATGTACTATGTTTAATTCCTAGAAGTTGGCAAATTTGTTATGTCACCAAACTATTTATTTTTTCGTAGTCTTAATGTATCAGCTCTAGGATTCTGACACTTTAGTGCTATTTTTTATAAATTATTTTAGGTATTAAAATTTGATGTGAATAAATGTTTTGCATTAATTATTTTAAAGTAAAAAAACTAAATAGTAACCTCTCTAGTGTCATCTAGTTAGGTAGTGCCGCCAACCGTAAATGAGGCTTTTTTACCAATGTTGGCCCATGTCACCGACTCACATTTTTACAGCTAGTCCTAACAGAGGCCCTAGTTTGATACATTTTTTTATTTTTTGTTTATATTTTTATACCACTAAGGTGGCAAACAAGCACAAGGTAAGCGGTCACCGTGGCCTATGGACGCTTTCAACACCAGGGGCATCACTCGCGCGTTGCCGACCCTTCAAAAATCCATTAACTTCTTTGTTGAAGAACCCCATACTGTAGTCCTTAGAAAAACCTTGGCATTCATTCAGCTCATTCTACAACCCAAGCATTCGCGGAAGGAAGTTCATTCACTCACACAGTAGACATGATGTATTTATTTTTTATTATATTGGAGTGGCAACTTGAATCTTTCAAATGATGGGGTTCATTACTGCCAGAATCACTCCGAAATTCGGTGAGGGGCAGTTTCTGATACCTGAAATAAAGACATCACAAGTTTTGTTAGAATCATAATTAAAAATTAAAAGACTAAGCTAAATGTAAGAGATTAATATTATGGATACATAAAAAGTTAACTATAGATTTTAAATATTGTCTTGGAGTTAAAGATAGGATTGAAAAGATACTTGAGGGTAATAACGGAGCTTTGTGGGATATTAAAAGTTGGTGCAAGGATGGGGTGTGATATTTAGTCTTTGTTATATTTTAAAATGGTAAATTTTTAATTACCATAAATTGCATTTATTAATTAACAAATCAACAACAAACAATAAATCAAATTAACTATACTCTGCAATATATTTTTTTTTATGATTATTGGGTCCCTACCTGTTCTCAAATGTATAACAGTCTTTAATTAAATAAAAAATGACTATTACAATTACATCAACAAAATTACTAGCATACATGCCGGCACTTAAGTCTGGCGATGTCCTTCAATGCGCAGATTTCATTTTTTATATGTGTTTTATGTAGGAGCGCAGGGTGCGAGGGGTGCACTACCTTTGAAATCATCACCACTAGTGGTCATAAAACTATTTTAACGAAATTGAATAATTGGATGAACCGGGTTTACACACATTTTTCTTTTTATTTTTAATCATTTACCATCTTTTAGATTTGTCAGAATCGAATTTTATTCTTTCATACATTTCATTCCAATTTTTTTTCAATTTATAAAAAATAAAATAAAATTATTAAAAATAATCAACAAAGAAATCAAAGTTTAATTCAACGCTTTTTCCTTATAAAATAGGCTTTTAGAAATACAGCACAAACAGCAATTATCTGATAGGAGGTTTCTTATTTTACTGCCCGCCAATGTTTCCCGTTAACGATAAAACACGCCCATTCTCCGTCGATGTTGGCTTAAATAGTCAGTACAGTTTGTGGGGTGGCAGCGATGCGATACTCTAGACTCGTCACGTGTTATATGCGTGTTTTTGTAGTTCCTAGCGCACGGGATGGATTTCTCGAGGCATTTAGTTTTTTATCCTGTCTCGACTAGCAGACACCCTACTCTTAACTTGATTTCCAATTAAAATAATAATCTACAAAGAGCATAATTTTAGTTATTCCAATTCATATATGTAATAGAGTAACTAAAATAAGGATAAAGCTTAAACTATACATTGAATGTGTAGATACTTAACCCAGAATATTCAATTATAAGGTTTCTCTTTTTTAATTCTTGTTGAAAATTTAAACTCTAATAAAATTTAACTGTGGCTAAACTATTTTTTTTATTTCAGCTGTGCTATGGGATTCTAAAAATTACTATCAACACTTTCCATATATAACCCTTTCAAGGTCATTATCTTATTACACAACAAGACCGGTAGGATTGCAACATGATATAACTCAAAAACCTTTCAACACAAGGGTCTTATGTTACCCTTTACACAGCAGAGCAATAACGACAAGCAGTTGTAATTATGAGAAAGAACCATTAAAGCCCTCCTCTAAAGTTGAAGCCACTGTGGAAACAATAAAGAAAGGCATGGAGCAAAAAGAAGAACCAAAGAAGGTAGAAGTTAAAAAAAGTCTTGGCGAACGTTTCATGGATGAAATGAGACATTATTATCATGGTTTCAGATTGTTTTTTATAGAAGTAAAAATATCATCAATGTTAGTATTAAAAATCCTAAAAGGAGAAACTTTAACTAGACGTGAACACAGACTGTTTATTACAACAATTGGTGATCTTCTCAGAATGGTGCCCTTTATTGTTTTTATTCTCGTACCATTTCTGGAATTCGCACTACCTATATTCATAAAACTGTTTCCGAACATGTTACCCTCTACTTTTGAGAGTAGCAGCCAAAAACAAGATAAATTAAAACAGCATTTGAAAGTTAAATTAGAAATGGCTAAGTTCTTTCAAGAAACTCTGGATCAAATGGCTCCTCAGGCCAGTAATAGGCATTCAGAACTTGCTAAAGAATTTACTGAATTCTTTAACAGAATTCGGACATCTGGTGATGTTGCTACTAGTGATGAAATAATGAAATTTTCCAAATTGTTTGAAGACGAAATAACCTTAGATTCATTGCAAAGACCACATTTGGTGGCTCTCTGTAAGGTGTTAAATATTTCTACTATTGGAACAAGTGCGATGCTAAGATTTAATCTCAGGATGAAATTGAGATCGTTAGCTGCAGATGATCAAATGATTGCTAAAGAAGGTGTCGATAGTTTAAATTTTAATGAGCTTCAGCAGGCCTGTGGAGCACGAGGTATGAGAGCTTATGGTGTGTCAGAAGAACGTCTGAGAAAAGAGTTGAGGAATTGGCTTGATCTGTCTTTGAATGAGAAGGTGCCGCCATCATTGTTACTTCTATCAAGAGCTTTGATGGTGCCTGAACATGTGCCTACTACATACAAACTGAAAGCTACTATTTCGGCTTTGCCTGAAGAAGTGGTTACATCTACAAAGGCTGCAATTGGTGAGAAAGAAGGCAAAGTAGACTTTAAGGTCAGTTAAGAATTAATATCTATTTATCTAAAGCTAATCCTGAAAGTACCCTAAAATCCTCTAATAATTATTACAGGATTTTCAATGGAAAAAAGTTAAAAGCACAAATGGTTATAAAACAGATAAAAAATTAATAAAAAATAATGGCTTACCAGAATCTTATGAAACTAAAAACCCCTTTTTTTAAAATTAAATACAAACTAAAATTGATTGAACTTCATAGTTTATGGCAAATCCGTTTTGTATGAAATAACAAATCTACGGCGTTTCTTAATTGTAAGCACCGCTACGATGTTAGGAATAGTGTCTTGCAGAAAAAAAATTGTTCATTTGGAAACTCTTAATCAGGAAATAAAGTATTCTATATTCTTTTCTGTGCCCCAAGCTTTTTCTTTGCCAAAAATCAGATCATACTATTGCTTCGTTGCAACGTTAAGGAAAAGTGTATTTTTTCTGCCGATTTACAAATAATGATATTTTGAACTAGAAAATTATATTATTTGAAACAAAATATAGCTTATTGAAATATTCGATAGTCCATTCAAAGTATTAGTGGAAGAATTCATGACATGAGTAGTTTTGGAGATTACTCCTACATCGAAACTCATGAACGTTACCTCTTTGTATTGTATTGTAGAATGTGGATTAATCAGTTTTTAATAGCAAAAATCTGTGATTCATCAGAAAAATAAACTCTATCTGTGAAAGATGGATTTAGTTTGATAAAGACCATAGGAATAATAAAGCTCTTGTCACACACAACTAAAGGCGAACACAGTTGAATATACTTTAATTTATGTACTTTAAATTTAAATAAGAATTTGTTTTACAAATTGATTTTTTATTTTATCTCTTAAAGGTTAAAGTTGATGCCATCAAGTTGGAGCAAGAGAAGATTAAGGCGGAAAAGATGGAAATGCAAGAAGCTGAAAGAGAAAAGCAGATACTTGAAGAGAAAAAGAGAGAGAAAGAAGTTCTTAAAGATAAAGCTCCAATTATTGATTTAGAGGATACTCCAGTGCTGGTTGATCCAGCACCAGTAATTAAAGTAGATGCTGTTAAAGAAGAGAAATCTGAAGAAAGTCTCTCTGGCAATGATGTTGAGGTTATAGAGCAAGCTTTGGAAAAGTTAGGTAAGTGCCACAGACATGTGTTTATTGAAAAATGGTCACTGATAAAATACTCATCTTTAATTTTTAAGATACTCTCGACTTATTGTAATGTATATATTTGCCAAAGACGGCGCATTTAATCTCTTCTGAAGCTTCTGACTAGCCTGAAGAGTTTCCTATGTCAATTTTATTATAGATAGTGAATGAAAATTACATAGGAAGCAAAGCAAAATATGTGAAAATTACGAAAGAGCAAACGAGATGGTGGTTACTTACCGGAAATCAAATATGTATAATCTTAATTTTGTATGCTGTATGTATGTGTTCTCCCAAGATAACACTCCAGTTTCCATTTTGAGTAGTCGTCAGGGGATAAAGTTTGCAACTTGTGTTGTAAACAAAACCTCTGTGCAAAATTTTAGAGACTTGAAATTAGAGACACAATAAACAAAAAGAACCGTCCAAGTGCGATTCGGATCGTGCACCGAGGGTTCCGTACAAACTTATTATTTGTAGATAGCTATATTCCATCATGAGATCGAGCCTCCTAGGTCAATGGGAATGTAAATAAGTTTTGATTTATTTGTGTTACAATATGCGATAAAAATAACCGTATTTTGGTCTTATTTTTTTTTCACATTGACTTAAAACTTTACAACATTAAGTGCCCGTAGACTTTACTATTTGATTAATTCCAACTTCAAACCTTAACGCGTTCTTGAGTAAAAGGGTCTTGACAGACAGACAAACTTTGTTTTAAATATGTTAGACTACAAATTAACAACATTCAGATTTTATCCTAAATTTATGATGAGTTATAGTAATAAAAATTTAGTAGTTGTAATGGTTATAAAGGGTATAACAACAATTTGAATACTATTTTTAATTATAAAGTTGAAAATATTAAATTTTTGCTTTTTATTTAGTCAGTAGAAGTTTACTTCAATTTATAATATTTTTTTACAGCTGAACAAAAGAAGTCGTTGCTGCTTGAGAAAGAAACCATTCAGGAGTTAAAATCAGAATTGCTGGAATATAGTGAAGATGTGAAAGAGATGCAAGAGATTGTTAAGACAAAGCATGCGGATATTAAGCTTACTAAAGGAGCACGAAGGTATGATTAATAAAATATACCATCACGACAGTTATCTCCGAAGGGTGTTCAGAGATGTTACAAACAATAAAGTTTGTATCTTTTCCCTTTCACCGATGGTATTCCGTCCCAAATCTCACCTATCAGGTGGTAAGCCTATCGCCATACTATGGCACATTGGCGTATAAAAGGCAGGGGGTTGAGAGTTCAGACATAAAGTCCCTGTTAATGTATGAACTTTTCCAAAAACTGTGAAGTAAACCCCACCCGAAAAAAATATTCTTGATGTAGTTTTTTCTTGCTACAACTGCAATTTTGCTTTAACTTTATTACACGGCACGTTTTGCCTTATTAGCACACACCAAATTTAAGATCATTCGTTAATATTCAAATTGTAACAATGTTGTTGATCCCACCAGAAATCGAATCCAGAACACTGCACTACAACTATCACTACCATTCGGATCCACGAAAATATGATGCAATAATTTTATGTCAGACATTACAGATGATAGTGATGTGGCATCTCTGTTGAGAACAAATCTTCCTGTAATTTTTACAGTCTCTTGAGTTGGCCCTCAAGTAATTTAATATTTCACGCCAGTTAGGATTGGGCATTCGATGCAGTGTCGTTTTAAGGGTTCTGTAGTTAACCTTGGAACCCTTATAAGTTGTCTAGTACATGTATCCATAATACAAGTCTTTGGGACCAGATACTTATGTGTGAGATATCCTTATATTTAACTATCTAACCTTCTCGTTATATCGTCAATCGTAAATTGTTTTGATAACACAAGTGGATTGATTTGGTGAAGAAAATCATAGTGAGGAAACTCGCATACGTCGAAAAGACGCGTGAGGAGTCCGCGTTATGGAAGACCCTTGAGAGGGTAGGCCGGTGCCCTAACTCTGGGGGCGTCTAAAGGGTGATAACGATGAAAAATGACCCTAAGCTAAAAGCTGATAGTTCTTTTATAAGAAAGACTCCTTATGATCTACTTTAAAATTGTCTATGATATCCTTTCCAAATAATAATTGCGTTTAACAGGTTAAAGTACAAAATTGTTGTACAAAAAGTCCAATGTTTTATGGGTGTTTACCATTTCATCATAAGAACTATGTAGGAATATTTATGTATTTAACATCATAACACCGAACAGTGTTAAATATCACAAGGATTATTTATTGCAAAAAGTTTTTTTTTTTTAATGTCACTAAGGTGGAGAACTATGTCTGTTGGTAAGCAGTCACTGCAGCCTATGGATGCTTGCAACACCTGTGGCAATAATCGAGCGTTGCTGGCCCTTCAGAAAATAACTTCTTTCTTGAATAACCCCATACTATAGTCCTTAAGTTAGGTCCTTAGGTTCTAAGGTGTGCAAGCGGTTTTTGTTTCTAACAATTCAATAGAATAATACAAAAAGTTTAAAATTGCAATCATTTATGAATAGACTTTAAAACCTAAATTAATACATTTTCAGATTGTACCGAGCTGTCAATAATATGATAGGAAAACTGGACTCCGCATTAGTCGAACTCGAAAACAAAGAGAAAGAACTAAAAACTACTTTAGAACAGACTAAGGTAGAGCCCCAAAAGGCTAAAGAACAGTTGATCCAAATTGATGAACTTATGCATTCCATAAAGAGTCTACAAAAGGTGCCAGATGAGGCTAAACTTAAGTTGATACAGGACATATTGGGAAGGTTGGACGATGATTTCGATGGGCAGTTGAAAGTTGATGATATTTTGAAGGTAAGATAAGTATTTGAAATTATTTTAACCTGAAAAATAAGATAAGATAATTTGCTGTGTGGAATAAAATTACTCCATTCGGAGCCCTCTTGCGGTCACTCACGTGTCCGTCTGTCTGTCCGTCGTCTGTCACAAAGGTTTTACAGCCAAACGGTTGGAGCTACAGTCTTCAAATTTTCATAGTATAAGCGTCTTGTTGACCCAAAGCCATACAAATTGTCAAGAAATATCTTCAAATGTTTTTAAGAGGGGCTCCCATACATTTAAAATGGGAGCGAAAAAAATTGTTGACCTACCCCATCAAATGGGTATCGTTGTTTAGAGCTTGTTATTATAAATACGGTATTTTATGCTTTAAAACATATTGGACAACCAACTAGAACTTGAAATTTGGTGATGGTGATAAATGCGTAGCACAGAAGGGATTCACCCACTTGCTTATCAATAATTCTGCCATTTGGACGGCTTATATTCTACATTTAGTAAGACCCTAAATGTGCAAAGTCCAAGTACGTGGTCGGTTTTTCTCCAAAGTATTATTTTCATTTTTATTTAATTTCTATTTAAAATAGACTTGAACTATATATTTTCAGATTGTTGAGATAATAGGTAATGAAAACGTCCACCTGTCGGAGAAGCAAGTATCAGAATTGATTGAATTGCTTGACAAAGAAGAAATCTTAGAGGTGGAGAGCAAAATACAAAAGGCTTTGAACAAAGCTGCTGAGGCTGCTAACAGCGACAAGAGTGTTGCAACTGATGGGAAGGTATATTTGTTACAAAATATTAGGTTTATCTTATCTTCTCTTCTTTATTTATATATAAATGGATGTTGGTATTTGCTGAGCTGATGTGCTGTCACCCGCAACTTCGTCTAAACGTGGACAAAACGAAATATTGGAATACTTATACAAATTTTCATCCCCTATTTTGCCCTTTAAATTTTTATATGTAAATCATTTAAAAAGGTGGGGCAAAGTTCCACTTTGCCACCCTTCAGGCAAATTTTATAGTGTACTGAACTAACTGGTGGCTTGCTGCTCGCGCCTAGTCTTGGCAAATGCCCCTTCTCGCACCCACCTAGATCCGGGGCTGGCTTTGAGGGATGGTATTCCAAAAACAATGAAATACGTCAATTTTAATTTTCAACCTTAAGGCTAATTATAATTTTTTTTGTATTTAACTTAGAAAATGGCAGATAGAAACTTTCAACACCATTTTTTCCTCAGTTCTGTAGTTTATTTTTTTATTTATGTAGATGCATAAGATCAAAGAACTCCGCAACCGTTTGCCCGATCATCATGAAGCTAACGCACATGGTAGTGTGTTTTCTTACTGTAAATATTTCTATAATAAGCTAATAGAGGGCGCTACAGGGCAAAACAACGTCTGCCAGGCTATTTAATATTATGTTATTAATCTGTAATAAATACTTGTACGTCAACCATGTTTAAAAAAAATTAATAGCCTCGTAAGTCCAGTGTTTTTCGACACCAGCGGGTCGATTCCGTAAAAGATTGCTAACCTTTTTTGAAAGAAATAAGATATACATTGCGGTTTCGCGACAATCGATGAATTTCATACGTCATTTCAAATGCACAATGTATATTTTATTTCTATGGATTTCAAACGAGAATTGTTAGCTGTCATTTTACGGAATTGAGTCGCAGTAGTCATATCTGGCGGCTGTACCATACCAAGTACAAACCAAGAATAGTGATTTACACCGAGATAAGAAGATATCGGTTTTAAGTAATTTCTGAAATGAGGTCTTGTTACAACATATATTATGGTATTTTTATGGTATGTTTATTATATATAGCAACTCCTTAAGAAGGAAATCATTAAAAATATTTGACTCTCGTGTTAATACATTAGGTTTTAACACACTATAATAAAAACAATATAAAAAGTTATCAAAAATAAATCACATTTTTTCTCTAAACATCACTTAAGTACAAAATCCACTTTATTACTACAAAAACAACCTTCTTATAAAAACAATTATAAAACACAAAGACAATTTAAGTATAATCAATGTTTTAAAGTCAGAGAATAATGTTATCACTGTTTTAAAATAAAATACACATAAAATTACTAGTAGTCATTAATTAATTTGAATTTATTATAATAACTACTTTCGTCTATCGACATCGGCAAGTAATTAGGTTGCACCAGAGGTGAATCAATAAACTTCAATTTATTATTTTCATACCATTCTCCATCTCGATAGGTTATAGGGTTTTGTTTGTTCAAAACCTGGACTAGATCTCTCAACTATCTTGCACTTTTCCCTCGTCGCGCCCTCGTGCACTACCACGGCCACGCTCACCTCTGGACACGAGCACTTTGAGCTGGACAACTGCAATGAGCCCGTATTGCAACTTCTATTTCTCTATCTTCAGACTCTGAAGACGAAGAAGAGTCACTATTTGATTTTTGGTCGGGTATAGGTATAAACACATCTTCATTAACAGAGTTTTCGAAGTCAGGTTTATTAAAAATTTTGTGATATTTGCTCTTCGTCGAACGCTAGAAATAGGAAAAAAATACGTAAAATAGGTAAGTATATTAGGGAGTTACTCCATGTACTATGTAGTTAAAATGTCAGGTCTGGACTGCTATCCTTAATTTTTACTTGTACAAGTACGCGGGGACTTACGAGAATAGGATAGACTATTTAGGCTTCCATGAAATGCATTTTTCAATTTTACCAGATTGTTAGTGAAGGCGTCACGGCAATTTCGGAACTCTTGTAAGACCACTCCGGTTTCGCCCATGAGTCGCAGAGAATTTTCTCTAAAACCAATTCTGTAGGTTCTCTTTTAGGGTTTCGTAGTCAGACAAGGAACTCTAATAGTTTTGCCACGGTCGGTTGTCCTTTTTTAAAAATTTTTAGTATTCAAAAACTATTAAGACTATAGAACTATGGCCACTCTCCAAACATGGTTGAATGAGGTTTACGTTTTTAATATTTACATATCAAATTTTGGTCGCCTGTAAAAGTAAAACAAAACTAGTGTACAGGCTGTATAAGATTTTAGGGTTTTTTTATAGTATCACTAAGGTGGCAAACAAGCTTGCGGTCCGCCTAAGTGTAGGCTTGGACGCTTGCAAAACCAGGGGCATAACTCGCGTATTGCCGACCTTTCAAAAATATAATAACTTCTTAAAGAACCCCATTCTGTAGTCCTTGGAGAAAACCTTGGTTCAATCTAATTCCACAACCTAAGCATTTGCGAGAGGAAGTTTATCTGAAATTGCACCGTATGTAACGATTTAAGTTCTAAGGTGTGAGGATGAATTCCCTGCCTGTGAGAATTAATTACTTGGTTATGTCTTAGCAAATGTAATGTTAATATTTCGATACAAATCTTCCAAGAATTACTCGTACAGAGATCAGTAATCGTTTATCCGTCAGAAAAATGATTATAGAGGTGTTAGTAAAAAAAATTGGAATGTAAATATTAACTGTTACTTTCACGTATTTATTAAGTTGTTTCTTTTTACAATCAAAGTAATTTCCCAATATAAACAATTATTTTATAATATTACTACTCGCATTGTAAGACTCGATCATTGTTTTTTTCTAGTCCATAATGACTTTTTTGGTGTATTTATAGAACTGTTATATTAATGTGCAAAACCGTAGTATAAATATGTACATATTAACATGGTAGAAAAAGTAGTATTATTTGTATAGTGGGTATGATGTTTAGGGTTCCGTACCTCAAAAGGAAAAAAGGAACCCATATAGGATGCCTTTGTTGTCCGTTTGTCTGTTGTAAAAAATCAAGCATATTTTGAAATTCTCAAATAAATCAAAACCTATGGGGTACTTCCGGCTGTCCTAGAATCTTGAAATTTTACACGAAGCAAGGTCTTACATCACAAATATAGAAGGAAATTCGTTAATTTGTAGTTATAAAATTAAAATAAAAGTTTATATCTGACAATACCCTTTTGCTTAAGAACGCGTGACGGTATCAAGTTGAAATTAATAATTTGTGACCTTTTGCCTTGATTTCAATTTTACTAAAATCATTACGCACTGTTTAATCAAATTACAAAAATCACATTTTATTTTGCCATACTTATTAGACAAATACAAACTGTTTATGTAGGTATGGTAGATGCTTGTGTAATTTGGCAATCAAAACTAAAACATTTGTTGTGATAAAAGCGGCAACAGCGCGCCGGCCGGACCGAAGGCGGGAGTCAAGCTGGCCACACTATTTTTCCTTATGTAGCCAAGAAGCTCCACAGTTTGCTAATATTCCAGACAAAATCCTCTGTTTCACGTGTAAGACTGAGTCGAACTTTCTCTTTTACACTCGTTAAGTCTCTGAAATTCATTTTATAGGAGCGCAATTACTAACTTAACTAACTAGTAACTCAGTGTTAGACTCTCAGTTCAATTCCATACCAAATCTTGAGTTAACTGTTTTTGTATGGAAGGTTTTTTTTTATAGTGAATTGCTATGTTAACACAAATAAAGAGTAATCGAATCATAATTATTAATTATTTTAAATTAAATCTTAAAACATATTATTTATTATTATTATTAACTCCCGTTAATAATTTATATATACTTAATTAATAATATATAATATGCACCAGCGCTCCTGAGGACGAGCCGCCTCTGGTAGGAAGTAAACTGTCTACGAGCTACTGTCTGGTACCGACCAGAGTACTACAAAGATCTCACTTAAAATTGCCAACCTGCCTGCCTACTTTGCACCTAATTAATTTTTTTATCTTTCCAGAGTATATTCGACGTGATACGCGAGGCGCAAAAAAGGCGGGATATGAAAAAGGCCGTCGAAAAGTTCGACGAAGGACAGGCGATCCCAAAAAGTGGAGAAATATTAACCAAGAAAGAAGATAGCAGTAAACGGCCGACTCAATGAACGACACAATAAATTTAGTGTTATCTGTAAATATATAGAGTTTATAGGTGATTATAGCCACGTCTTCTTGTTGGTTTGTACCGCAAATTGGCAAAAATGGCGTCGAGGTGTGAGAAGTGTAGAAATTAGTCAGGTTTAGTGAAATGTTTTTGTTTAAAGGGTTTTGTTTAAATATTATTAATAAGGTCCCCCTAAAGTTCCATAAATAAAACAGTATTTTTTTGTAAATTGAAAGTGTGTGATGGATTGGGATCATTGGTATTTAAACAAATGGATTTTGTTTTCAAGATTCGAAAAATTCAAGTCTATTTTTTTATTTCAATATAATTAATTTGCCTTGCTTACTTTTAACGCGTAAATTTAATAATTATATAAACGTTTTTGAATATATTTTCTATAACAGGTATTATAACTTGTTAAAAGTTTGAAATTGAGAATTAGTTTGAAAAATATTAATAAATGACTTTTAAAAGTAACTGGATATTTGAGGAACTGGGTATTTGAGCACAGAAAAAATACGGCTAAGATTTTAAAATATATGAACCAAAACTATGGTCAACTATTTTTTTAAAACAAAAATATAATATAAAATTTCGACTTGCCGTTCCTTTGTGTAATCAAAATTTAAAATTGAATTCATGAGGTTTAAAAGTTTCTTATCAACAGAGGCTTTGTGTAACTTTTTATTATGTAACAATAGTATAAACAATTCAAATCTAATATGACATAGAGTTAAAGGAATATTTTAAAGCTTAATGATACATGTAAGCACTTATATGTAGTATGAAAGATACTCGAAAATTATATCTTTGAATTGAGATATACGGATCCCGCAATAAAGGATGGCATGGAAACAACACGCCACTGTAATGTCTCCAAATCTCAAATTCATCTCTCAAATTGTCATATGTATGTCTACCATATGATGCTAGTATGGTTACTCTTTGAATCAGGTTCGATGCTAATCAAATTCCAATTTAGTTTGGCTGCAAGGTTAGTCTCTTAAAACTGAAACTGATATTTTGGCAAATGAACAACTTCTCCTGCAGAAGGAAGTTTGTTATAATCATTAGAATAAAAACAATGAAATTGATTCGAAAGCTTAAGATACATACAGGTTGTAACAAAATGGGGGTCTTAGTATACTAGTAACTTAGTCAGCATCGCCAGAAAGCCTTGAAGAATGTAAAAATTTAGAAAAATAAAGGTATAACAGAATTTTAAACAATGTAATAACTCTTTCGCTGAACATAAACCAAACAGCTAATTTTAGTTTTGTTATTTCTTTTGTTACGAATATTTTTAAGTTTGAAATTTAAACCTTACCCCTATGTTAAATGCTTACACCATAACGCTTACTAGGGATGCCCGCTTAGTAGCCCTATTTTGTTGCACGCTGTATACATGCCTATAAACATGTTAATTTCACAAACAGTAAGTATTTGCCAATAGATTACTTTTCAAAGTTCTCTAATTTCATTCTTGATTTGACGTCAGCATGTCGTCCATAACCAATGAAAGTAATTTCCATGATCCAACATTATCTCGTTACGCCATGGTAATTTTCTATAGATTTCAGATCTAAAATTGGCTATAAAATTTCTCTCGATTCAGCGCTACAACATTGTTGAAGACAACAAATTTGTAGATTTCTCTATCGTTGTAGGATTTTTGCCATTGCGCCTTTCGCCTCTGCATATAATGGTAGTCTAATTGTGACAATAAGCATTATATAAACGTAAATAATCGATGCGATGGTACATTAAAATGTAAATATTCAATGTATTATTATCCAATAGTAATAACCTTACCCTTTGTTCTAATTTATGTCCTTTTTATTGTTAAATGCATTTCTGTGATTGCAATAGATGTTATGCTTTAAAAAAATCTAGCACAAACTGTAGTGTTCACATATTTTTGCCTATTATTTAGTTTCAGGCACTTATGTTTTTTGGTTATTTAATTTAGATTTAATATTTATTTTTGTTGCATTTAAAATGTGACTATAATATATTTATGTAAATAAAGATAATATACATTATATGTATGTAGTAATATATATAGTAATAATTTTGATGTTAAAGTACTGAGTGTATGTACATTTATTTTAAACAGTTATCAGTAAAAATATAAAAGGACACATATGTTTAACATAAATTTTGTATTTTTTTTCATGTCTTCTCATAGTATTATCAGGATTTGACCTTTAAAATATAGGCAGTGTGGGTAGCCTAGAAGGGAAATTCAAAGACTTTTAATAGAAACTGTAGACTAGCTATACTTAATGTTATTAAAAAAGCAACTTAAAACCTAAAAATGGCAATTTAAGGTGAATCTTTCCCATATAACAGTTTGTGCCCTAAATATCCATAATAATACACATACATATATTTGCTGCTTGAAATGCGTTATTATGAGGTACTGCTATTATGACGGTTGCAAAAAGTATATTAAATCACAAATGAAAGTTAAGTTTTTGTTGATTACATACATTTAAGTAATTCAATAAAACTTTGTTTAGGCACCTCATGGATGAATATACGTTTTGCGACTATGGTAAATAGAACTTAATGATAATAACATATTTTGAGTAGCGAAACGTCTGTAGGTAGATATTAGGTGTAACACAGTTTGTTTGAAAAAATTATGTTCGGATACACCTTAACACTTAAAGTGTAAACAAGATAGCAATGATAATTGGTAACAAAAACAATCAAGACAACTTATGCCTGTTACCAACAAGTTGACTGTCAATATGAATTGAGGGCAAGGGTAAATTAGGTAATGAATGATTGAAAATTGTTCAAAACTCTTCATACATTCACCCTTATAATGGAATAGAAGTCTGGGGAAATCCCCTAAAAGATAATTCTAGGTACGCCTGTATGCGTAATTGCCTGTATATGGAGAGAAAACCCCAGTATGTTATATGCAATTTGCATTGGTAAGTAAAACAACATTTTGAATTTAATACTATTAAAAAAATTATGATATGAATAAAACAGGCACAAATTACAAAAAATACTCTTATATTTATCGTGTTAGAGAAACAAACGCACCTTTTTATATATTATACATATAACAAAACTGTAGAGAGTTTACCGTCTGTGGTCGTGTAATGCAAAAACTACTAGACTATTTTGAAATAAAATTTGCAAATCATTCATTGTGATTTATGTTACTTATTTAGTTACTAAACCATCCTATAAGTCAAAGCAAACGAAACAACGGTCACAGAAACAAGTATATATTATTAAAAACTATAAATATATTAAATATATTAAAATTATACTATTAAATATATAAAAAATTCATTCAAATCGGTCCAGCCGTTTAGGAGGAGTACAGTGACATACACACGTACAGTAAAATTATATCTACAACTAAGATTAATAATTTTTAAAAGCTTAATATATAGACGATAATAGGTATCAGGTTTAGTTGTCACGCTTGTTTTAACATTATCGAAGTAATTTCACCGTCAAAAACTTCACCTAATTTCAATTCCTTTTCAGCTTAGTATTATTATTTATGTAGATAAAAAAAGTTAAATAAAATTTAAGTATTGGTGTAATTTTGTTTTTGCGCATAATTTACTTTGTCCGAAGTAGATAATATTTTACCTCTAGATGTGCTTCAAAAGATACTTTATTTAAAAGGTAAGAAAATAAATATTAGGAAATATTTAGTATTTTTTTATTTTCTCTTTTATGGGTATTCAAATTCACATATATTTGTAAATGTCTATTTGTTTGTTTCTTTGTAGCAACTAATTGAGCTGATTTTTAGAGTACCGAAAGTTGAAGTGACTGACAACATAGGATATTTTTTATCCTGATCGGAGTTTCCACAGGTATAGAGTATTCCGAGAGGGATGCCGCGAGGCACTATTCCTTTGCGTTGCAACGGAGCATTGGGTGACCTCATATCCTGATCCACAGGGATAGCTGAAAGAACTTAAAAAAACGTAGGATACTTTGAACTGAATAAAAAGAGAAGTAGAGACTGCAGGAGACGCGGCTAGGTAATATAATCCCGGGATTTCAAGATTAAGAAAACCCAATCCTGGTATCCCAGGGACAGCCCGAGGATTAGTTAAAGGTAACTAAAAGTAAGAATATTTATAAAAGTATAAAGTTTCAGAGACAATAAAAGTTCACACGAATTCCGTAGTTCTATCGCCTTAGATAAGTCGAGATCCGCAACATCGAAACAGTCATGGCACCGCGCCGCGTCAAAATGTGTGACATTCAATGTACTCTATGTGTGTGACGGGCTAGACAGCACCCGACTAGCGATATATGTGATGAGGTGATGACAGGCTGCGCTCGCCCCCCGTATCTCGCCGCGTACGCTAACCCACGATTGCTCTATCTCTAGGTGCTCTAAACGCCTTCGATGTCCGACTGAATGAAATGATTGTTTAGGCAGTGACAATAGTCTTATTATGCCAGTAATTATCAAGGAATAAGGTTATTGGATTATTACCACAGAATGTTTATTAAAAATACCCTAAGCTTATCTGCTTCATTTTCTTCATAGAGGAAACAAATACTTGATTTTCTTAGTAATCAAGTAGGGAATTCCGTACCAGTGTTGCCAGCTCCGGAATAATCCGGTAGAAATCTAAAAATGGAGGGTTCAATTTTTTTTATACCAGAGCCTTTTTGAATTAATAATAGTAAGTATATTGTTATAAGTTCACTTTTGTTAATTATAAGTTAAGTTCATCAGTGACTCTTCAAACAGCAATTCAAAACAAATTAATTATAAAAAATCAAAATGTAATTCTTGCTTATAATTCTCTAATGGAGTTAGGTAAATTTTTATATGTACCTATATATTGAAATGACCTACTCAGTGAATATATAGGTAATTTAATTATTTTTAATAGTTATTTAGTTTAAGAATACTATACAATATGCATACTTTTTTAGAAGAGTCAATTTATAATTAATTCTAAATTTATTTAATATCCAGTGATTTATCTCAATATCTTAGATATTAAGATATATAGACTTCGAGTTCTGTAATCTGTCTTATGGACCGCGCAGTGCGCAATAGCCTCACAAAATTGGCCACATTTTAGAAAGAGACAAAATAAAACTGTGATCTTTTTTCTCATGCTATCAAAGTCCGCCATGTTGTTTGTTGATGTTTATTAAAACAAGTTCGAAAGAGACAAGAGACACCAAAGTTTCGCTTTGCCTCTGTTGTTTGCAACCAGTGATGTGTTATACGACCCTAAATGTTTGCAACCATTTTTTTTCACATCTGGCTAGGGAATGCGCTGTCCATTTATCTATGTCAATGTTGACGACATACAAAAATAACGTAGATAGCAATGTGATGGTCCGACAACCGCGACAACGACGGTTCGTCGTTGAAAAGGTACGATTTTTAGGACGGACTAGCAACACTGCCTAACCATATTCTTTTTTTTTTGTAAAGTGCATCAAACTTTCCTAAACCAGTAGTCAAAAATCAACACTACAGTCGCCATATTGGAATGGAACTTACAACGACACAAGCGACCAAACACCCAAGGTCAGAAGGGAACTAATTATTATTAATTATCAGCCTTTTTTAAGTGATTTTATTTTTTGCGTTTTAAAGCTAAGAATATATTATTTAAAATTACCGCTTTGCAACGTCATTTTACTCAATGACATTTTAATTGGTCAGCATTTTCTTAAAACGGCCAATAGCCAAAATCGTAATATTTCAACCAATAGCGAAACGCCTCAAACATCGTCATTGGTGAAAAGGTAGCCATTTTGAATGAATGTAAGGATTATCGGCATGTTATTGGCTATTATTCAAGACTTCATTGAAATCTTTTTGACGAGTTGCGCAAAATAATCTGCATTTTTGACTCTCTCACTCATTGTGGCTGCCATGTTTTTTTTTTCATGTGGGGTGTGTGTTTAGATTATAACATGATATTTTAACCCCGTAGAAATCGACACAGGTAAGTTTGTTAAGTAAATTTTATGACACAAATACTTAGCGGAAGTGTACTAAGCGTCCTCAACCTTAGTGAAAGTGCATCATGTAATACTGTCACCTTGTGAAATTGCATCGTTTTGTTTCGATGTTCTCAGCATGACTCAGTGCAAAATACACTTAAAAAGGACGATGATCCTTCTTTGTTTTAGTGAAAATTGCTCTGTACAAAGGTTTCAAGATTTCATACACATTCTCGGGCCTCGTATTCGCGTGACGTTTTGGCGCCATCGACCCATTTAGCGCAGTGGTACGAGTATGGATTATTACCCTGAAATCATTTTCTAACGACCTTCACGAGATTATGACATGGCATGCTATCACAAACGTAAATAATACTAATCTTTTGTTTTGCAGAAACAAGGGGTGCACGAAGTGCGTCATTTTCTATACAGTTAGTGACAATGCGATTGCTTAAAAAAATAAACTAAACACTACAGCCATATCCAACGAGAAATTGAACCGCAAGCAAAGAATAGGCCAAAGAAACTAAGGATGTATTAGTGTAAGACGTCCTAAAGGATCGATTTTTATCACACGGCCCACGGCAACTGAAAATGGACCCTCGATTTTTGAGCACATTGATGGTGTTTGATACCGACAGATATTCCACGGGGCAGGATGCGTAAGCACAAGAGAGGGAGCCAGGCGCACGCCTGTAGGCCTGCCACAGCAAGAGAACTTCACCCAACTCCACACTCATTCTGATACTCACACATTTCATAGAGGTAAGTTCTATGATGCAATATTTGTTTCATCTTATTAAAGGTGTGTTCCATTCACTGCTTCAATGTGTTTAATGTCATATCCAGCCTAGTTTAAAAGGCATACATTCTGTAAGACATTCTGTTCAAATCTTGGCTCATTTTCTTAGGTTGGATTTTTGATGTTAAGCACATAAATGGCTGTCTGTAAAATGCCTATAATATCAGATTTTGAAAATAATGAAGTATGGTTTTGTTATACCGCATTTACCACTCACTTATTGTAGAAATTTTAAGTTCAGGAACAGCTAAAATCATTTATTTTTGGTCCTAAAATTTATAGAATCCTGGTATTTAAAAATAATTTGTGTACATTTCATAAACAATACACATATTTTAACTGATTGTTATTTTTCTGCCGCAAGAGGATATGCAGTACTCAGTTACTTTGGAAAGAGCTTGTAACAGAGGGCAAATAAAAATGAAGACTCTTAACCAGTATAAGAATCCATACAACAAGGTCGGTTTAGTGTACTTGTCTTCATATTGAGGTTCATAGGCAACATAGACCTGTGATTGGCATGAATTTATTTGTAGTTAGCAAGAAGTCTTGGTGCTATGAACGAGACTTGTTACCTTTTGGAATTTATTACATTTTGAACCTGTGTAGATAGATCTCATTGTAGTGTTTGGTTGCTAGTTTCATTTTAGTTCTTGTAGTTTTTTGTTTCACACTAGTTAGATGCAGCTTGTTGTGTCTTTCTACATACAGTGTGCTGAATTCAAACAAATTATAAATTAAATTAGTACTCAGTAACATATTGAGTTAATGGCTATTGTTATTACTTGGGTCTTGTAAAATACTTACATATTTCTTATGTATGTATGAATAAATAGTAATGCATTTTTGTTTTGTCTTGTAAATTAGGGAGACATTCAAGATGGTTATGCCTTTACTACTATACCTAGTCCATTTACAATGGTTGGTAATGTGTACATGTTCAGATATTCAACTATATGCCATCACCAACTTGCAAGGACAGTTGCAGCAAATATTAGCAGTTAACTGTTTTTTATAATGATAATGATTTGCACTAATCGCTCATTATTATTATTGATAATAGGTAAGCAGCTACAAGCTATTGTGACGATAACTAGGCTGGTGTGTGTCTGTTGATATAACTATTGTAATTTAATATTTTAAAGCACTACTGTTCCACTGTCACTATTAGGATTGAATTTTTAAGCCAAAGTCAAAAAAAAAGGAAGAGGTTCTCAATTCTGCCGAGGTGGTCCCATATTAATGATTTTAATTTAGAACTTAAATTTTTGGTCAAAAAAAAATTGGTGTAAATTTGGAACTGGTGAAATGCCTTTTATCTTGATGATTGCATAACATTTTGTTATGAGTGTCAATGTTTTAAGTGTATGAGAAAAAAAACAAATTGTCACTTAAAAGTAAAAAAAAAAAACTGTTTAGCAAAAATACAACTGGCTTCAAAAAGATATTTTGACTAAAAAAGTAGTTATAACACACTTCACATTCATGACACCAATTTCGAACTGTAATTCAGATCAGATATTACAGTAAATAAGTAATTATTTTATTATAGTGCATCGTTTTGAAGCCAGTTATTTCTTTGCTAAAAAGTTTTTTCAAATATTCAAGATCAAGGATGATGCATCAATACTAAATTTTGCAATACCTAGAATTGCATACTAAAAATACTGTAGGCATAGGGTCTCATTCCATAGTCCAAATCCGACTTTCAAAAAAAAGACAGTAGAAGACATACTATGTGTTGATTTATTACTTAGATTGCTGTAAATTATATCCCATTAAAAACATAAAATGTACAAAAATTCACAAGTCTCACAACGCAGTTCTTTGGCCAAAAAAAAGTTGTAAAATCCAATGTCAACCAAGTTGGTTAATTCAGTACCTACCTGGGAGCAACTATCTAACCACTTTATCTTATATTAATACCTGGTTAGTTAGCTAACAACATTTTATAGTAACTATATCAATATTACATTTTTTGTTTTCTTTAATAAAAAGAGAGTGACTTGGCAAACGCAAACAGTAACATAACCTAAGTAATTTAAATACTCCTCCATAAAGGTAGGTACTTTCAAACTTATAAAACCACAGAGTGCTGATATTAGATATTGTTTTATGTAGATTCTTTTGCCATGTGCAATTGCCAATTTATTCATTAAAGAAAAAAAATGTGATATTGATATGGATACTATATAATGTTGTTAGCTAACTATGCAACACAACTAAGGTATCAATTTATGACAAAGTGGTTGGATAGCTGCTACTACAGTAGGTACTGAATTAACTGACTTGGTTAACATTAAATTTTACAACTTTTTATGGCAGAAGAACTGCGTTGCGAGACTTGTGTGACGCTAATAATCTGAAGTCTGGTATCTTACCTCACACATATCTTAAGAAATCAAATTCATCAATAGTCTGAACTATGTCTGTCTGTTACCTCTTCATGCTTAAAATGCTAGTTATAAATAAAGCTTATGTTCATTGTGAACAGTTTCCAATATGTTTAGCCTATAATATATTACGATACATACCTAAGAGTCAAGGGCTAAGTCTTAATAGTGCATTGATGGACATTGGTTCTTCAGTATTCACATTTGAAAAATTGGGACTGCACTCCCTTTAATATACAAACTTTTGACTTGGTTTAGCTAGGAGCTGAGAGAATCAACAATGTCCATGATCCCAAACTCGATTGAACCTTTAGTATAAGGAGATAGCTTGCCTTCCTGTGCGTGTTCTACGGCTTGTATAATGGGATGTGTTCTGGGAATTGTTGAAAATGATGCCCGCTACTTTTTACCATCGCACCACTTGCCATCGGTAGGAAATTCATCCTCACACCTTAGAACTAAATAGTCACTCATAGTGTGGTTTTAGAGAAACTTAATCCCGCAAATGCTTCTATTGTGGAATGAGCTCCCTGCCAAGGTTTTCTTTAAGGACTACAGTTTAGGATTCTTCAAGAAAGAAGTTTTAGATTTTTGTAGGGTCGGCAACGCGCGAGTGATGCCCCGGGTGTTGCAAGCGTCCATAGGCTGTGGTGACCGCTTACTATTTGTTTTCCACCTTCGTGGTTTGAAAAATAAATAAAATCAAGGATTTTGAAAGATATTGCCGTAGTGGATTTGGTGCCTTTTGTCCCGAGAAACTAAAAAATCTGGTTTTTGTTAGTCTTTGTTTTATCTTAAAGTATCGGTTTAGTTACAATAATAATATATAATGTTGTCTATCTGAAGTGAATTTATAAAATTTTTGATGTTCTCGAGATTTTAAATGTGATGCCTTTTATCCCGACAAACTAGTCCCATACCTAATTTGTGTCTGGTTTTTGTTTTTATTGTAAGTCTTTGTTCTATCTTACAGTATTGGTTTAGTTAAAACAAAAAAATATAATGATGTCTATCTAAAGTGAACCTACAAAATTTTTGACGTTCTCAAGATTTTAAATGTGATGCCTTTTGTCCTGAAAAATTAGTTTCTTATCGTATTATTATCTGATTTTTGTTTAACTGTTATTCATTGTTTTATCGAACAGTATTGGTTAGGTTCCAACAATAAAATAGGTATAATGATGTCTATCTGAAGAGAATATACAAATTTTTAATGTTCTCAAGATATTAAATGTGGCCTTTTTACCCAAAAAACTAGTTCTTTATAGTATTATTACCTGGTTTTAGTTTTTACTGTAAGTCTTTGTTTTATCTAATAGTATTGGTTTGGTTACAACAATAAAATATAATGATGTCTATCTGAAGTGAACCTACAAAATTTTTGACGTTCTCTAGATTTTAAATGTTGCCTATGAAGACTTGTGTGTTTATTTTTTTACTATTCCCTTTTTTTGCACCTTTATTTGTGATTGTTTGTACGTAGTCACACTCTCATGTCAGTTCACAGTAAACATTTTTGCTTACTACACTGTTCTGTAGTGTGATTTTTACTGGCTAGTCTGTTATAAATTTTTTATTAAATTATTAAACACGTTAGTAGTAGTTTTAGTAAATTATTAAAAATTACGTTATTATTACAGAAGTTGTTACAAAAAATTCTTATAAAAAAATCCTTGTATTATTAATTAGAAAAACTATCATAATTTCACATAACCCTCGGTTACATCTCTATTAACTACAGTTGCAGTTTTTTCACAAAAACATTTGATAAATAATAAAATTGCTATTTTTAGGGTTCCATACCTTAAAAGAAAAAAAAGGATCACTTTGTTGTCTGTCTGTCTGGACCCTGTTTCTCAGGAACGCGTGAAGGTATTAAGTTAAAATTAATATCAATAATATCTATGATCCTTGAAGCTGTAAAAAAACAAGCTTCTAAGTCAACGCAATAAAATGATTAGCATTCATCACAAATGTAGGAAAAATACGGCCATTTTTTCGCATATTTTGGCATTCACAAATAAATCAAAACCTAAGGGATATTTCCCATTGACCTACAATAATTAATTTTGGCAAAAGGGAAGATGTTCATCACAAATATAGGAAAAAAAAACAAAAACTGATCACAAACCTGTGGGACTTGATCTCATGATAAAAGAACTATCTACATATAAGTAATAAGTTTTTAGGTAACCCTCAGTGAGCAAGCCACACTCGCACTTGGCTGTTTTTTTTTAATTATATCTTTTTAACGGTAATTGCGATATAATGAACTTGTGCCTTTAGAAAACAATAATCTGTAATTTATCTCTAAATAAAAAAGATATATGTATTGTTATGCCTTATTTTCACTTAATCATTTTTTTTCGAGACTTGATTAAGTTAATTATCTACTCAGTTTCTAGTTAGAATGGAACACTTAATTATAAGCTCATAATAAGCGTTTAAATAATGTTAATAGTTATCAACAACTGAGCCAGTAAAAATTGTGCTAAAATTGTTTGACTTCGTGCAATCCTTATCTGTCACCTACCTACATCTAATAATGTCAACCTCTGAATGTACCATAGGATGACTTTGCATTTTTATAATTTTTCAACATACTGATAAATTATTCTTAGATTAGTGTTTTACATTATTTACATATATATCTACCTCTTTTGGATTAATTTGTAATTGCATTTGTTTAAATCAGATTATGTTATGTTTGATAACACCTACTATCAGTAAATATTTTCAAACGACATTCTCTTTTTCAGGAACGAAATCTTGACAATATTGTTGATCAGCTGTGTTCGAAACTTCAAGACATAAAAGAACAAGGAGTCGCTTCGCAACCAGGAATGCCCACGTGTTCTACTGAACAAGCTGAAGCTGTTCGTCGATATTACGCTGCTTTTCCGGCTCTAAAGAAAGGTAGAGATTCGCCGCTGCAATATTACATGCCGCCGCCATCGTGGTGTCAAAAGTCAGCGACTGATTCTAAGGTCAAAATGCAAAGTGAACTGCCGATGCTAAAAGAGTGGATTTCAAAAAACAAGAAGGTCTCTTCGGGAAAAGAACGTCGCAATTCCTACCAAGGTCAAAGAAAAAATAACAAAAAACGCTACAACAGTTACAGTAGATCATTTGAAAGCAAAGAAAGCCTGCCAGAGTGGGTAACACATGAAGGAGTTTGGGATATGGAAACTCAGGACCCTGTCAAGGAATTTATAAGGGCCATTGCGCTGGACGAAGGTTACGGAACGTGCGAAAACACTGTGACTGACGAGATAAGAGATCTTACACAGGCCAAGTTTAGAGTAAAAGAAAACATGGTGCCAGATTGGGACGACAGTTTAGATCTCGACGCCGAGTGGGTTATCACTGAAGACTTGAATCCGAGGGCTCGGACTCCAATGGAAGAAGAGTTATATGCTAAATTCGAAGCTAAGTTTAATCGCAGCATAGAAGCTCTGTGGTCCAAGGACCAAAACACTCCAGATGATGAATACCAAGATCTGCCAATCGATTTCCAAGATTTGCTGTCGTCGCCCTCTGATCATTTCTTCGCCGACCCGTCAGCCGAGAAGTGCAGTATGATATCGCTGACAGAAAGTATCTGGTCCAATGACGCTACTGAAGCGTTCCAAGGCGCCGATCGCGCCGAATCACCCTCGAAAATTGTTGAAGTGTTACATGATCGACTCAAACCGCTCAATCTCGCCGATACTGAAGCGCCTCGTGAACTTGATTCCTTCTTCTGCGAAGAGGGGGATATATATGATGCATTGTCATCCGTTGCTAAAACTATGCGCTCGTTCACCGCTATAAACCACAGCCGTGACCGTAGTGGCTTCGTTGAAGTACCTCCACGCCGGAATCGTGTCGAGCGAGCAAATGTTGGGAATCCGATAGAGTTGCAGTCGATCGAGGACGTACTGCGCACGCCGTCCAGAGAGCGAGAGGACTTGCTGACGTCCTCGCGTACGCATTTCCGCCCGATACGCCGCGAAACTGAAACCGAAGTAACATGTTACCGCGACGGAGAAACCTTCGACATCTGTGGAGAGTTGGATGTAGTTGAGTTTCGGCGTAGCGATTCCGGGGGAGTCTACCTTGTAGACTCTCTTGAACGGTACCTTGAGTATCGTGCTTCTCGAAGCATCGATTACGGGCGGTTGAATTTAACAGAGGCGCAACGTTGTCCCGATTTAGAGGATCCTGCGTTTCGGTTGCGGTTTCCTTTGCGCCAATTAGACGCTGCGGTTCAGACGGATGCTAAGACGGATTCGTGGGGTGCGTGCGAGGAGTGTGGTCGAGCGGCTAAAAAAATGCGTCCTAGCGGTATACAAAGTATTTGGAGTGAGCCGGGCGGTTGTGAAGCTTGCGTTATACCCCCCGCGCAGTCTTCTTTGCCGCCCGCTGAAGAATTGTCTCGTGAGTGGGAAGAGTTGCTGTCGGATATAAGTGCGGCTCACGCGCAATACACGAGCGGTGAAATAGAGGATGCGTTAGTGAGTGCGGATCGCAAGCGACGGCATAGTGCGGCATTGAGGGGCGCTGGGACGGTAGGCGGGGGGTGTAATCACCCGCATGCACGTTTTCTGCACTGTTGTGCACTCGTGCTTGACCGGCCACTTACTCGCTAGGATAAATATATTAGCTACTGACAAACTTTATTAACCCCCTTCAACTTTTTTGCAACACCCATGTTTTGTGTCGAATATTTCCACACATTTCGGATTACATTCTTGTTTTCTACAATAACTCTTAATTTTTGTTTATTTCTTGAAAAAAGTACTTCATAAGCATCAGGATTTTGAAATTTTAACATTAGATCCAAAATAGTTCAAAATATTTTTTAAACGTAAAAAAATTAAGATGGTAAAACTAAGTTTTTCAGTAGCTTTTGTATTTAAGGTTGAGGATCTGGATTATCTATCGTTTTACGTACATTATAAATTAGACGTAAATACCTTAAGTAATGACGTTTTTTATTTGTATGTTAAACGTTTAGTTCGATTCGCACCTTTTGTGTTGGATGGCTCGAAATGTTTGATTGGGTCAAGAGCAGATATGGATTTTACTTTGTGGTGCAGTGTTGCCGTTTGTTTTGGGCTAATAGGGACTTATTATTTTTTTCATAAGGCAATCTTGACATAGAAATATTTGTTATGTATATAAAATCGACCAGATCACCGGTTGACCATTTAAGAAAATAATCCTCAGCACCTGAGATGGGCGGGTGCGCTTTGCTATTCATTCACCTGTTTGAGGGAAATTAGGCGCACATATATAAGCGTGTGGTTCGCCCCGCCCTCCGCGACAAATATAGAAAGCTATATGAATCTTGAGGTAGTTCGGCAAAGTTTTTGTCGATTATAAATTTAATTTACTAATATTTGTAACCCTTTAGTGACAATAATAAATTTAATTTCATTGATAACAAATAATGTTGGTTAGTTGTTCAATATATTTTGACTCAAGTAATTTGTTATATTTACAGAATTTAATCTATGTCAAGTTTGCTATTTATTTTTCCGCTGACACTCAATTTACAGCCTTGTTTAAAATCCGTGTTATCGCAGTCACAGTGCTCATTGTAATGAAGAATCATAATTTAACTTTGAATCGTGGTTATAACAATTTTTAAATGATTTTTATGTTACAAATGAAGAAACGACGCAGCGACGAAAGGTCTTAGTAAGAAAAGTTAGCAATAATTATAGACTTAGCAAAGCCTTATGCACTACAGTTTCCCGAAGAACATAGCTACATGTGCTGACATATCTTTTGTAGATATTGGGGCGGGACGGAGTGTAATGTAACTTTGATTTTTTTTAGTTAAATGTTTCTTTTGTAGGGATTTCATATTTATGTAGGAATACTGTTGGATGGAATGCTTCCATTTTATTATTTTCAAAATTGTTTTTAAAATTGTTTCTAAATTGTATAAAAAAATTAGTATTATTATTCAATATATTTTTATTAATATGCGGCAATATACATAAACATATTTATGTATATATAATACATAAATGATAGCATTCCATGTCAACATATAGGACGATTCTTATATAATTCTTACAATATCGTCCTAAGTTGTTTAAAAAAAATGTTAATAGTAAAGCTTACAATTAGTTAGACAGATATTTTAGTTTTTGTTAGTATTTTTTCGTTTACGTTTTCAGGCGATCTAAATTTCTTTTTTTTTTGTTATTGAAAAGTTTTTTTTTTGTAAAAAAAAAATACAGTTTATGTTACTAAATTTATGTTGCCGAACTATGCGGTTCGTGGTTTTTTTTTCAATGGTTAGGGGTATCTTCGTTATCTATATCGGAAGGCAATGGACAGTTACTTTGGTCCAAAAACTATGTATTAGTTTTGTAAGCGGTGATTTTATTGATTAGCCGCATTAAATAGCGAGTAGGGAATGTGTGGGCTGTTGGTACGTTGACATTCATGCCGATTAGTGGTAGTTCGGTGTGGAAAAGTTTATGGAGCCGGACATTGTCAGTTGAGAGCGATGAAAATCAATCTCTACTTGTGTTTTTTTGGAAGTGAAGTGTAAGTGCTCTTGGATAACGCTTGTACTTACTGTTTATTGTTATTCTTACTGAATTTTCTTTTTAATATCTGCATGGACTCCTGAATGTGATAAACAGTGAGTGCAAAAAGAAATGTAAAATAATTTGCAATTTGCAGCTCCAAATATGGATTGCAACAGTTATGTAGGCGTAACTGTTTTATAGTTTATGTAAAGCATAGGAAGTGTATATGTTATATTTTCGTATTATTTTCATTTTTATGGGTTCCTTATTGTAGCACCCTATTTTTGGTTGTTTTTTTTTTGTATACACAAAGTTACTACTACACGGCTAATAATCGAATTTGGGTGTTGATAACTTTGTGTATGGCCCTGTTCATACTTGTATGTATTTTTTTTTTCATTTAAAAAGCCTTGCCTAGTTCAATTTCATATCAAATTTTAATATTTCATGCAGACTTTGCTATTTTATGTGTCGTGTTTTATAGTTTTTTTTTATGTAGTGTGGTTTATTTCTGTTTATATATGACCGAAAACGCGAAAAAACATAAAAAAAATGTCATTTGCAAAATTTGCATTTAAAGGCTACTATTGTATGTATATATATATATATATAGTATATTGTGGAATAATGCATATTAATCTCTTTCAGGTCGCATGGAGGGTAGAATACCGATTTCGTTTTTTTCATAACCATTCATTTAACATTCATTTATTTTACTATCTCCCTCCTTAATCATTATGTTTGTTAACACATTGTCATCTGATATATTTTTCTTTTATTTATAAGATATCTAAGTTAACTAGTTTCATGGGTTTGACAAACTTATTTGTTCATATCACAACGGCACCACCGTCTTTATAGGCCTCGATAAAATAACTTTAGTTTTATTCTCCCCATGTGAACAAATAAGCTTGTCAGTACACGTTTTATCAATATTTAAGATGTTGAACTTAATCATATTAAATTTTACATTAATCTTCATAAGTGTGGTCAGGTTTTTTTGTCATTCAAATTATTCATTTTCATATTATCTTTTTGTGTGGCTATAATCATGACACAATTACGATATCATTTACTTTTCTCCGCCATAGGGTATATATTATACTTATTCCATTTATTAATAATTAATAATCGCTAAAGGACACACTTGGTAATTAATATTATAAAAAAAAAAAAAAAAAAAAATTCAAGTACGCATACTATATTATGTTTGATTCAATTGTTAATCGTATGTAATGTGCCTAAGTACTTGTTCTTAATTTAATCCAGAAAATCTATGGATAGTAGTTGTTTTCAAACAAATTGCATTGTTTAAATATAACTATGCGATTAGTTATACAATGGTAAATTGAAGAGGACTAAAAATATCATGTATGTACACCACCATTGTGAACTAAGTAAATATTTGGTATGGTATCAATTAATGTATTTTTACAGTATGTACTAAATTGTAAACTTAATGTTAAAATATGTACTAATTGTATTAATACATTTTATACTAAATTGTATCAATACACTTTGTATTAGCGATATTAACACATTTTGTACTAATGTGTATCAATGCATTATTTGTATCGTATTTGGTACCCTAGGCTCACTGGCATTTACTTCTCAAATGTTATCATTGCAGCCAAAAGAAATAATTGTAAATTTTTAGAACTGATTACAAATAATAACAAATATTGAAAAACAGTATACGATATATAATTCATACTTGTACCAAAAACCAAATACTAAGACAATTGAGAAGTTTATTGAAGGTGTCTCTCAGGGTATGCTATTAGGTCCTCAACATTAAATATTATGTAACTTCACTTTAATTGTGGCCACAAATAGACCTATATGTGGCAAAACTTTTTTATTATGCATTGATATAATGAAAATTTATATTCGTGGCGATTTCACGTTTACTAAATTGTTTTTTATGTATTATTTGAAACATATGTTGAGAGCGTAAGTTTTTTGCGTAGACATAGTCGTGTAAACACATGTTAAGAATTATCTTATGGACAGACTTATTTACTAAACTCTCTTCTTAACTTCAAGTGGGCTTGTAACCGATTGCTAACACCAGGACTTGGTTACATGCATATTTGTTTTTACCTCATATCAATGTATAACACCGTCTTATTTTGGAATTTACGTAAATTCTAAAAAACTATTTCATACCGGGGTAGTAGCATTTACGAGGGATCTTGCTAATTCTTATTTAGTGCCAAATTATCAAGTTTGAAAATTTGTTCAAATTATTGTGCTACAACAGGGGCGTGTTCAAAAAGTACTACCGGGCTGTAATGAAGCCGACTATTTATGAACAATTCTATTAAGCTGACAAATTCTTCATCAGGTATCTTGAACGTTATATCCGTGAATAGCCTGCATTATAGAATGATTTTCGCACTCGGTATGGTAGCTTCTGAACGCAGCTCTGTGTTTGATTTTGTACAATTTTATAGATGGGAACAGTAGTGAAGATAAAAAACTTCTAATCTGAGTTTCACTTATTACAGTAGTTAACCATCCAAGTTAAGAAAACCGTTGTACTTAAGGCTGCATTCCAACTAACTTACTCTGTCTAGTAATAATCGCGCGGTAACTTCCCAATGCTGGACGTTCCAAAACCACTTTCCTAACTCCCTCGTTGCGTTCCGGAAGCAGTTTAAAATGTTAAATTATTGCTTTATAATTCTAAATAATTGATAAATCGTGACATGTGAATTGAGATTGGAAGGTTTTGTAACTCATTATTTTGTAATAACAATTAAATCAATTCAATTTAAAACTTAGTAGTAACAGTTGTCCTGTAAGTCGTTCGTAGTTTAGAAATGGTCCCTGCAAATAGTTACCATTTTCATGTTAGGTTGTGCTCACTACTCTGGTACTTGCCACCTTTGGGAGGAAAATAAAAATTAAACCGAATCTTAGTTGTTTTATTTGTTTCGTTATGTCCAACCTTCAACGTATCTTTATCCTTAGGCAACGTTCTAATTCACTTTTACTCTCCGTCGAGTAAAAGTGTTTCCGTTTCGGAACTAGAGTTTGACATTTAATTTTTACTCTGACAGGGAGTTAATATCTTTGGCTAGGGTTGGCAGGTCGTTAAATTTAAAGAGCCAACCGAATAATAGTTATAATCCATACTAATATTTATTAATAGAAGCGAAAGTATCTGTTTGTCTGTAACCTCTTCACGCTTAAACCGCTGTACCGATTAAGATGAAATTTGGCATGGAGATAGTTTGAGTCCCGAGAAAGGACATGGGCTACTTGAAAATGTCAAGTGAGTCAGTTTTTTATAATTTAGGAGTTGCCGTTAAAATCATACACAGATAACCGAATTGAGGGCGGGTGAAAGGGCAAAAGCAAACTAATTCAAAGTTTTTTTTATAACACATATAAAGTGTCATTACGTACAGGCTGCAGTGGGTGCTAAGACATTCATTAATCCCACTGGCTTTTTAGTTTACTTCAAGGCAAAGGAGCGCGTTCATAGAACTCACGGGCGGTAATGACGCCCCTATTCTATCAAGTATGTAAAAAAGCTAAACAGCTGCAAAATATGACCTACGCGTCAAACGAGCTACTACAAGTTTTAACTTCAGCCAAAACTTTTTAATAAATAAGTTATCTAGATTTCTATCTGGCGGTGGGGTTGTTTTCTCTACTTCTATTCCTGCCATTCCAATTGTATTTTGGTAAGTTTATTTATTTACTCGCAAATGTGAAACATTTTGTGGTACTGAAATTACAAACTCAAAAAAGTCATTAAAGCATTCGACTTGAGGCTTCCATATACCCCTCATTGTTGCAATTTGTTTATTACATCTATCTTAACAAATGCAAGCGATGCGAGAAAACTTGTGTTCATCAGTTATTGCCACTAAGTCTGAATTTTTTTAAGCAAATTCGAATTTTAAAGTTGTTTTGTATTTTAAACGCCTACTCGTTTATCAACAATATCTCTTATAATTTATTTATATCCAAAAATAACAAATAGGAAAATATTGTAAACGACGTGAGAACTTTCGGGTGTTTTGAATCTGCAACCCCGTGCACTGTGGCCGGCCGCTCTTCGAACGAGCCACGAAGCTCACATTTAGGGCCAGTTGTTTTAGCTAGTTATTTCTCGCAAATTTGGCAACAGACAGCAGGATAGCAAATAGATTTTTCAAAAAAACAGTAAGAGTCAGCACGAAAGCAAATTCAATCAACAAAACAAGATAATAGCTAAAAAATCATGCCCTCTCGAAAGCTGAACAAATCCGAAGTACATCGTTAGTTTTACTTTAATATTTAGAAATGTTTCATAATATTAAAATAACTATTTCGAAAATCTTTTAAAATATTCAAAAATGAGAAAAAAGGAAAAATAAATAAAAAGAAAAGAATGGAAGAAAGTCTCCGACTCGGCAGCTAACTTAGCTACGGAGCCCATACATACCTACTTGCTTTTGGAATTCTTGGCGAATTGGCCTACCTTTTTAACAAATATTCCGCTATATTATTCTATTCTAAGAAGATAAGGCTGCGTATATCATTTTCAACCCAATTAGCTAAAAAAAAGGGAAATTAGTAACGTTGTAGGGAAATTAAAATAATGATTTTGCGAAAACCAAGTTCTGTATCCCTCATTTTAGCGGATTATTGAATTAGTGGACTAATTTTATCCCCCGTTTTGATAGCATTGTACACCGATGGACTGACTTATCTGACTCACAAAAATTAAGGTAGGTACCTTTTAACGTCGATCAGGTGTGAGCCTATCTCTTTGGTAAAACATTTGAACATAACCGATGTCAACTACAGTATAGCAAGGGAGTTATTGGTGAAGCGGTTTTAAAAAAACCGCACATTTCGGATACACATGTAGCTGCCATATAAGAAATTTTCTTTCTAATAATAAGATAAGGCTGCGTAAATAATTTTTAACCCAATTAACAAAATAGGAAAATTAGTAACGTTGTAGGGAAGTTAAAACAATGATTTTGCGAAAACCAAGTTGTGGTTATTTAAGGTATATATCGGACATTTACAAGTTTCAGACTTGACATAGCTAGAACATGACAATAAGTTGCATCTCATCGTTTCTTTGAACCTCATCGATATTAAGTAATTGATATAACTACAATCATACATATGAAAGTTAATAAATGAACGTTGCAGCAATATAGGTAACTTACAAACATATTGAGATGTTACTGTTTAACATTGTTTCAGTATGGTAAATGTCATGTTCGTTTTAAAACATCACCGTATCAAATTACTGTCACTTTGTTAACAAAAATACTGTTATTGTAACAGTATTACCAAAACTTGCTGTAAGTTTCATGTCCAGTGCGTAACCTCTCTTCAGTATTTGATTTCCGTAAATTTTCTCCTTAACACCCTTAATACACAATGTACTATTAAATATAGAGAATTAAAAACAACAAAGCTTCAGATTGCAGGTTCAAGTCCTGGCTCGAGGTTAATCTTTTGACTGCATCTTTGCTATGAAAGTATTTATATATATAATTATGAATGAATTAAATGTTTACTCTGTGCTTTTACTTTAGTTTACTAAGTGATAATTTTTTTTTGGCGAAGGTATACCTTTGTGAGTGATTGTCTTCAAAAGTACAATTCAGGCGCCAAAAAATCATTCATAGATTTTGAAAGATGAAAATTATAAACCCTAGGTTTTTAAATCTCAAAAATACCTTAATCATTGAGCTTTATAAATAACTAGCTTTATCCATACTAATATTATAAATGCGTTAGTAACTCTGTCTGTCTGTTACCTCTTCACGCTTAAACGGCTGGACCGATTTAGGTGAAATTTAGTATGGAGATAGTTTGAGTCCCGGGGAAGGACATAGGATAGTTTTTATCCCGAAAAAATCAAAAGTTCCCGCGAGAATAACTATATCCGAGCTTAAACGAACTAAAGCTTGCTATAGCAAACTTCATTAGTATAATTAAGGAGTTGATGTAAGAATACCACGCTGATAACCAAGTGAAGCCACGGGCAAAATTCATTAATTACCAACTATCCTATTCATATTATAAATGCGATAGTTTGGTTGTTTGTTAGTCAATGAAGCTTCAACCACTGGACAGATCGGGATGAAACTTGGCACACTTAGGTAAGGCCAGGACCTTATAGTCCTGGAATGGGACATATGCTATTTATCCTCCCGGAAAATTCAAAACTTATCACGGGAATAACTATAACGTTTGTTACTCAAGCGTGCCGCAACGGAGCATTCGAGTTAGCTGAAATTTTTCACAGAGATAGTTGAAGATGTGGAAAAGGACAACAGCTTCTTTTTATCTCGGACAATTCAAAAGTTCTCGCAGGAGTAACTATAACCGAATTCCACGAACTAACTAAAGCTGCAGTTATAGCTTGCTATAGCAAACTTTTTTAGTTATTTCATAGGCTACGGTGACATCTTACCATCGTCGGTATTTTTTTCGGACGCCAGCTTGCAAATGCAAGTGATCTCGGAACCCGAATCCCAATGCTCTTGGAGATGGTGAGGGTTGTGTTCTGGAATTCTGGGACCTCAGTGAATGGGGTTTGCTTAACGGTGAACGCAATTCATCTTGGTGGAAGAATTGAAAGAGCTGGGTTTTGGAAAGGCTTCAATACCGTGGATCACATCCATACTGTACGGCAGATTATACAATAAACTCAAGAGCATAATCAGCCGCTGTGCATTATCTGCAGTATGATTCTCTGCAGCGATGTCATATACACTGGCGATATATTGAGGTACTGCGATGTCTTTACAACGCTGCTACGATGACCGTCCAGTTCCAGGACCATAAGACAAGTGCCATCCCGCTGCGTAGAGGTATAAGAGAGGGGAACGTCATATCCATGAAATTTTGCGCGCTTTTCCTCCACATCGGAACGAGGGATGTTTGCACGGCCCGTGTTATATGCGTCTCCAGTACCGCCATCTGCATAGCAAGGTATGTTTAGTGATAGAAAATCAAATTCAAAAAACAAGGCCATGGTATTTCAAATTCATTTATTTAGTTACATAATTCGTTAAATTAAACTCTAAATGCAAAAATTATTTTCTAAATTAATTAAATTAAATTAAGACGGATGCGGTACATAAGGCCTATATTTCAATAAACAACAGCATAAAATAAACAAAAAAAATTCAGTTGATTCTGTGATGACTTTTAGGATATCTACTTTAGTTATTTAAAATAAAACGAAAAAGTTACATACATATAAATAGTCTTCCAAAAGATGTTAATATCTTAATGCTGCATCCAGGCTTTATTATCCGCACTCAACTACTGAAATCAAAATATATTATAATAGGTAATATGTATTAAGTTTTTCCTTTTTTTGATTATTGAACTAATAAAGGTTACTTGCATTTTATATTTGTTTCCAACACTGTTATTTTTTTTGCTTTTTTCTTATTGTGTAGTTTTGGAAATAGGCCTTACAACCCCTCAAGCCCTATTAGCCGCAGGTACCTTAGTTTCCATTTCAGCCTACAAACATTTTTTATTGTCTCAAAACAATCGTAATTCTCGAGAAAGCCCAACAGTTTGGAGTTCAGGGCTATTTGTCTTGTCTTTCAGGACAGGTTCCCCAACAGTAGGGAGTCTTGAGATATCAAGAAATTAGAATAACAATAAAATAGTGGGCGAGCGAAGGTTCTCAACTTAAAAACTTGACGGTGGCGCGTGCTTGTCCTTCCTTATCACACATATGGGCCAAACTGAGAGAGCGCTATACAAAAACCTCGCCAGTACTTTCATCTGTTGAAATGTGCACTGTGCTTCTTGGAGACACGCTGATCCGTCGTTGTCGGCTCGAAATAAACCATACCGCTATAATCGGCGAAAATAAACGATAAATAAAACGAAACGGACTCAAAGTGACCACAGATTTCAAAAGTTTTTAACTTTAATTTGTTATTTTGGAACTGTTACCCCAGTGTTAGAAAATCAGCGCGGAGATCTGTTTTGTTTTTGTTTGGTGAGTGATCGGCTTTATTTGTTTTAGATTAATCTCAATTGTATTGTAATGAGGACGCCCAGTGAATGAATGGTTTACGTATTGGCTAATAGAAAACTTTGAAATTATCTGGAACCAATCGATTAACTATTAACAACCTCCTACATCCTGTTCAAATACGTTATCTTTAATTTGTTGGTGGATTTCTGTAGGCAGTTCTCTAAGTAAGGAGTAGGTCATTGCAACAGGTAATATCAAATTAATCTTCAATCCTAAAATGGTTTAATCTACCTATCAATTTTCAATTCGTTTAGGTTGCCTTTTTGGTCTTCTGTGCGTCGGAGTATCAATAGTTTTCGGTTGGTAAAACATTTTTTTTCAGTTGCTTTAGATAAGTCGGTCTAGTTTTCTAGTGATAAATAGATACCTACTTACATTGTGTTAGGTGTTATTACTGTCTTTGCATGCTGTCTTAATGCCAAATTGCAAAAATCGGTCTTTAGTAGTTTTGTATTTTTTGCTGTCCGTATGTCCTTCGATTCATAGTTTTATACCAAATAGCTATAACCTTTTAAGAAAACATTAATGTCGGTCGAGTAGGTTTCTAGTTAGGGGATAGTTGGCATATACCGAGCTCTTAAGAGCCAGTTGCTACTATTAAGCTCAGGTACGTTTTAGAATATTTTTCACTGGCTACATTATTGAAGCATCAAACTGATAAAAATGTTAAGGGTTATTTATATATCTATTAACAAATTAGTAAGTACACAATGATTAACCGCGAAATTAGCACACCAGCTTGATAATATCGGATCCCGGGTTGATGAAAACATATGAACAGTTAAGTAAGTGTAGCAGAAGGTATCATGAAAACAATAAGATTTTATCAAATCGTACATGAACGTTTCATAATATTAGTAAATAAGCAATATTAACTTTAATTTTGTGTTGATAAATCTTTTACTCAAAAGTACACAATTTTAAAACCCTGTCATTTCATTTTATAACCCCAAAAATTAATGTACGCCTTTCTAGGTAGGTACCTGACGTTGTTTTGCTAAGGATAGTGCGATACTTTAGCTTGCAAATGATGTAAGTAATCTAAGAAGGAACCTATCGTTACATAAATAAATCTTATTGCTTATTGAAAACTAATCTTTGCCAGCGGCTCCACCCGCCTTAAATTTGGCTATCGGTGCGGCGGTGTGGGATTCTTACGCAACTCCTTAATTTTACTTATGAAGTATGGTATAGCAAGCTATAGCTGTGGCTATAGGTTACTTTTTGCTTAAGCTCGGTTATAGTTATTCTCGCGCGAGCTTTTGAACTTTACAGGATAAAAACTGTCCTATGTCCTTCCCCGCGACTCAAACTATCTCCAAATTTTATTCAAATTAGTTCAGCGGTTTAAGCTTGAAGAGGTAACAGACAAACAGACAGAGTTACTTTTGCATTTATAAAATTAGTATGAATGAATTGAATGAATAAAAATATGGTTTTTATCGAGCGCGTTTACTCGCGTGACGTTGGTTGGAATGAACTGAGAGTGAAGCGTAGGGGTTGGGGTGCTTTTGCAAACTAGCCCTGTGTTTAGTTTCCTCAACATTGTAAATGGCAAGGAATTATCAACCGCGCGGTAATTGCCAACTCTCCCCAACAAGGGAAATAACGGGGAGACAGACTGACGCTGCTGCATTTTTTATAATACCTCCATAGGAGTATGTAAGCATTCAAATAACGGACTTGTAACTTGTTTGTCACTTTTTCTAAAGTAAGTTCCTACACATTGCGGTAGGTACAGTGAAGTGAACAAAACCAAATCAAAGCAAACTTAGCTTAAAAGCGTTTAATGTTAGTTGTACTACGGTACCGGAAGCTTACAATATAATTCGCATACTGATGGGCGGGCAACGCCGCTGTGCTGTAGGCACCTACCTAGAGATTTGATCATTATCAAAAGGAAGTCGTTTGTCTACCTGTTCAATTAAAACAGTTTTTGCTAAACAAACATTTCTTAAATAAAGACCCAATCAGTATGGCTGACATGCAAGATTTCCTTTAAGTTTACAATGGTTACCCACATTCACAGTATAGGTAATAGCTCGACAGTGTAGTTATGGGAAAGAATAAATTGATAAAGCAGTTAGATTTATTGATCTGTCAATTTATTTGTGTGTAAATTGTTTCTCAGATTGGGTTTATATTTATTACAGAACTTAATGTTCTCTAGAGGGTGCCATAATTAACTTACTCACTGTGACATCATATTACCCATAACCTGCGGTACATCAAGCCGTTTCTAACGATACCTCATTTGCCAAATTATGATAGGTAGTTTAGTAGATATCCGGGAACAGATGAACATACCTACTAAAAACATATTAGTACTCTTCTTCTTTTACCTTCGCCGTAGTCTGTAAAAATAGGATTTAAAATCTAAAACCATTATATGTAAGTACTTAAGAGTAAACGTGGCAATTTAAGCGAAGCCAGGCAAATACCTTGTTAAGTATAACTTTTGAGCAGACTTGAATTATTATACTGACAAACAAAAATAATTACATTCACTTACATAAACGAAGATATTTTATAAACTAGTAAACATAGCTTTATGGAACAAAAACTTATTTAAAAAGAGTTTTATTTTTTCACTTAAATAATTAAATAAGTGATTCAATAAATTTCAATGTTCCTTTGACTTCATAAAGCTATCATAAGTTGTTTAGGAAATATTGTCGTCTACGTAGGTTATTTTTGCTCGTCGTCAGAGTATCATGTTGGGTGAATTTGAGAATTGTGATAATTTTGTACTTTTGTTTTACACAGCTTAATTAGCAAAATTTTTTTTCATATTTCGTTTCTTGCAATTAAGCTTATATTATACAAGACAAGCCCGACCTTGTGCCATTAAATAACTATTAAGGAAATATCAAACATAAGTAATATGAGTTTTGTTCAAAGTTTTTGGGACCGTTACCCGAAACCGGTTGCAAAGCTATATTTATAATGGATTGAGCTTGTATGGTATAGACTTTTGTCGCGTTTCTGATACTGATCATAAAATTTGCATCAAAATGAACAAATTATTCGAAGTATTGTATCTGATCTCCTTTTCTTATACCAGTATAAACTTTACAATGACTTAAATCGATCGATGATTTCACTTTATACTAAGTAATTCTAATTATTGTAATATTTTTCCGATAAAAGCTAAAGACATCACGCAGACAAAGTTTTTTAAAGACTCTTCTTATACCTACCTACTTAGCGCTTTATACAGACTCGGCAATAGTTGAGGCAAAAAATCAAATTCAAAAGTTTTATATTTGCTTATATTTAGGTATCAATATTTAAATATTTACAATGATTGCTTATAGATTAGCTTATAAAGCAATTACAAATTTGAAGCCTAACATGTTAAGGTCTAAGATAAAATCCTATGCTTTAATAATAAGAATGTGAAGAGGTTATGGACTATGAATAGGCCATGTAGCTAAAATACTATCATTTCATGGATTAAAATTAATCACTAAACTGATGTATTGTATGGTATGTATACATCTACACCAAAGTTAGTAACTATTTTATTAGTCAATCTGCTCACTTTTAAAACAATGTTCCTAATAATTCCCTCGCAGCCTAGTTGGTAGTGTGGCCGTCTGCCGTGCAGAGGGCGCAGGTTAAATTCCCGCACTGGACTAACATTTATGTGATTAACGATTGTGGGTATCTTGAGTCTGGGTTTATTTATGTATGATATACATGTATTTTCAAAAAAAGGTATATGCGTTATCTTGTTTTCACAATCCAGACATTGCTTAGTTTGGGACCAGATGGTGCACTGTGATATGTCCAAAATTATTATTATAAATAATAATCATACATTTTATTTCATTTTAAAAAGTAACTGTTGAGTTTTTTGCCTGGTCTTTTAAGCTACCAGAAAATAAACAACATTGTGAACTGGTAGCAGGAAAGTGATAACATTGGACAAAAAGCTCTTAAGACTACGATTATAGGCTAGATCGCGTAAATACACCGTTTATGTGCAAAATTTGTGGCTAAACTATAGCATTTTAAAGGAATAAAACTTGCTTGCCTTAATAAAAATTGTATATAATGCAATAAAAAATCTGGAAGTGACCATTGTTTCAACACTTGTGTAAATTTTTAAAGCGTGTATTGTATATGCTTGTGATAAAAGTTGGTTAAATAATTAGAATAGCTTGTTATCCAGTGCATTGAATCCAAGTTGTAGCAAAAAGCCAAAAAATGTGACCACTAAAACGGTAAAAACGTTAAATTCCATACAAAAAAAAATGCGTTTTAAGTCGTTATATGGGGCATAAATTACTTAAGAAGTATATAAGAAATATATCTCATAGTAATGTTTATCATATGATGCAGTGATGAATAAATTTACATGCACATCGTTAGAATTACAGAAATTAGTTTTCTGGCCTTTATCGCCCTCTTAAAGGACAGGTATTTAAAGATAAGATATTTATTTTGCAAAGAACGGTAAAAGATTCGGCCAAATTTGTTCTCTAAAAGCGTATTCATTGTTAGCAGGTCAAGTTTAGGCTAAACATGTAATGCAGGCCTATTAATTATAACTCGGAACCAAATGAATTTTACTGACTAAAACAATCCAAAACCCCACGGGAGAACAGTTGAAAATCCCTCTAGTAGTAAAGCAACCCTACTGTAATGGTGGTGTTTATTTACTTATTCCATTCTAAGGTTCTTCCTTTCCTTTCATTAAAACGGTCGATTTTTACATTAATAACATAAACATCTGCGAATATTTTACCCTTATGTTTCATAGCATAGAGCCTCTAAAGGTCAGACAGTCGTCCTGTTACATCAAATGCAGTGTTTGGGCTGCAGCCCATTTAGTCACTGGCTGGAACAGGCCTTCCCGGGTATGGCACACAACGTACTAATGTATGTACAATTAAACTGAAGTTAAAATTATCTTACTTATAATTTAAACGTTACATTACTCTAAATTCGTGTATGAAAATTGACTAAGTCGTTTAAAAACTGCACAGTAAATCGTAAAACCACAAACCCGAAACCATAAAATAGTTAAGTACGTAACTCAACTTCGTCTAGTTCATAAGCCCAGCGTTAAAACAAGTAATGTGATTTTTAAGGATAACCTACCCTAAAAGAAGATACAAACAGTTTCAATTGTCCACCAAAGCTCATGGATATTAGATTAGGTAATCTACTTACTATCTATGGTGAAAAGGCATGGAATTTCTACGTCAACTCCTTAATTATATACTAATGAAGTTTGCTATAGCAAGCTATAACTGTAGCTTTAGTTCGTTTAAGCTCGGTTATAGTTATTCCAGCGGGAACTTTTGAATATTTCGAGATTAGCCTATGTCCTATTTCAGGATCTAACCTATAGGTGTGCCAGGTTTTATCCCGATCCGTCTAGTGGTTGAAGCGTAATTGAGTAACAAACATCCATCTATTCATCCAGACATACTTTCACATTTATAATATTAGTAGAATGCCTTACGCGATATTGTATTTAACGGGGAACTCCCCTCCTGGCGTTGACTCATCTTCGGGTTCGAGGCTCGCACGCTGGTCGAAGGGACGACCCCAAGAGCGACAACCCAAGCCGAGGCCTTGAGCGTTGGGCGCTATATAGGCTGAGACTCCTTCAGAATCTTGCCCCAAAAGCCCAGTGGAGCAGTAATTGCTGCATCAGGCAACTGCATCGTCAGTTCAGAAAAAAAAAAGATATTGTATTTATTGCTATTTGTCCGAATCTCAATGTGTCAAATTGTATTTTTACCTGACAGATTTTCCTCGACGTCAAGGTGAAATACATAAGATACGTAATTTTGTAATATCTAAGTAGATAGATACATTAATATGGAATGAGGTCGTGGTTGCATCCTCGTAAATGCAATTTTGTTTACGTTAATGAATGTAATATCTAGGTTATGCGCATAAAAAAATAGTTGATTGCTAATTGAAGTAGGAACTTAATCCTTTTAAGTAGCTTGTGATTTTATATTCATAACTTATGCTCATTAAAATCTAATGGCATAGTTTCTCAAATTGTTTAAAGTAGGACATATGTATGTCTGTCGTTGGTCTAATCTATCTAAATATCTTCTTCTATTTCTTTTAATATAGTATAGTGATGGTAAGCTTCGTCAAGTCTTAACGCTGACTATCCCGCAGAGTCTGAAGACGAAAGTCTTACACCGGTATAACATTTTACGTGTCATCACTTATGCTGCCGAAACATCGTCACTTACAGCGGGACTGGGCCATAAGTTTACAGTCTCACAGCGCGCGATGGAGCGTCTCTTAGGGATCGAATCAGTTAAATAACTAAACCGGAAGAGAACTGAAGACACCAACATAGCTCGCAGTATCAGCAAGCTGATGTGGCCAATAGGCTGGTCACGTCAGTCGGAGGACCGATGTCCGAAAATGGAGACCACGTACCCGAAGGACAAGCGTGGGATGGCCTCCAGCCCAGTAGACCGATGACCTTATAAGGTAAGGGTGGCCGGTGGTGGCTGGCTGCGGTATGCAAATAGAAAGAGAAATGGAGCACCAGGGAGAAGGCTTTTGTCCTGCAGTGGACCTAAATAATTAAAAAAAAATAAGCTATGAAAATAATATAAAGCTGAAGTTTGTATAATGAACGCGCTAATCTTAAGAGCTACCATATTGTATTTTATAGCACTCTTTTGATGAATGATAAGTACTATCTGATACTAATACTAGCTTTTTACATGGTTTTACCCGCATTATGTTACTGCTCCAATACTAAAGTGAAGTAATTATATATATATATATATATTAATTTTCGCCTTCTCAGTATACTTACTCAGGATATTAAAATAGCAATAGGCAAGTAAGATCAAAGGTGTCATTTTTAGACAAAACTAGCTGTCCTTATTATAGTTTTATCAAAACCATAGAAAATAAAAATTAGTTCGGTAGCTAGTAGCTATTACCGCACGAGCAACTTCTCTTGAAAATAATATTGCGTCTAAAACTAAATAAAACAGTTTTTTAGCCGATAAAAAAAAGGAATGATTTTGCTTAAACTCATTTCAAATCTAAGTCATGACGTGGCGTATCGATTGATATGGTCACGAGACAAATTGGTCCACTGGTTCTTGAGATATCGAGGAGCTAAAAAAGCTAACCAACATACATTCATACACAGACATCACTCTAAAATTGATGTTTTTTTTTTTTGACTTGACTTCCCTCAAGAGAAGTTAATAATAACCTGATACCAGCCTAGCTCAAGACTCTAGCTGGTGCCAAGCTACGGAGACTTTAGGTGTTTTAAAAAGCCCCTTATTACGTCAAAACTTATGAAATAGCTTATGAAAAGGAATCACACATCTTGGGATTTGCCGATGACATTGTTTGTACCTATCGCAAAGATGCTGGATGACATTGGTGAAATGCCCCTGAAAATATTCCCGTAAGTTGGTAGGTAGATTTTAAAATAAACATGTGACATATGACAAGAAAAATATTGTCTTATGCATGATGCCTTTATGTAAATAATAATAATTTAGTACTAACTCGTAGCTTTGTTCTCACATTAATTTGCTCGTTATATTTATTAGTTAATGATTTACTACTAAAAATCGCCCAATTGCGAGTCGGACTCGCGCATGAAGGGTTCCGTACCATTATCTATAAAAACGGCAAAAAAATCACCCTGGTTTTATGGGAGCCCCCCCTTAAATATTTGTTGTATTTTTAAGATTGTAATATTTTATTTTTCTACAATTATTTATCGTTCATTTACTTATATTTTATATCTCTTTTACAGATGTACCTACTTTATATAAGTAACTTTTAATGGAATTTGTACGAAAATTTCACTTTTCCAAGTACATTTTATAACTTGGTCGACTATTACTTACTGTTGTCGTTATCAATATCGAGCAAATGGAGCAAAAAAAATCTCGTTTGTTGTATGGGAGCCCATTTTTTTTTTGTTTTTTAGCATTTGTTGCTATAGCGGTAACAGTGATACATCTGTGAAAATTTCAACTGGCTAACTACCACGGTTCATGAGATACAGCCTAGTGACAGACAGACGGACGGACGGACGGACAGCGAAGTCTTATTAATAGGGTTCCGCTAATTACTTTTTGTGTACGGAACCCTAAAAAATGATCTTTGCATACCACCAATGTTTTTGGAATTCCTATCCAACGATACCCCACAAGATGGGGTAGACAAGAAAAAAATATTACGTACCCACTTCACGTGTAGGGGAGGTACTCTAAAAAGTTTTTTTTCAAAGATTTTATTCTACCACTATGTCGGCTTGATTAATGTGTATATCCCTGCCAAATTGCAGCTTTCTCGTATTAGTAGTTTTTGAACTAAGCCGCGGATAGACGGACGGACGGACACGGCAAAACTATAACGGTTCCTTGTTGACTACGGAACCCTAAAAAATCAGCATTTGCTCGGGGTATTAAAAAAATCAGCGTATGGCAAAACGCCAACATGCAGACTCAATAGAAAATGTAATCCATATACTATCCGTACTCATATTGTAAATTCGAAAGTAACTATGTTTGTCTGTCTGTCTGTCTGTCTGTCTATCCGTCGTTTTGTTACCTCTTCACGCTTAAACCGTTGTACCAATTAGAATGAAATTTGGCAAGGAGGCAGTATGAGTCCAGGTGAAGGACATAGACTACTTAAAAACGTCAAGTGTGAGTCGGTTGTTTTTCTATAATTGAAGTTGCCGTTGAAATCCTACACGGATAACCGAATTTAGGGCGGGTGAAACTGCGGTTAATTTTGGTATGGTGATAGTGTGAGTCTATGGGAAGGATATAGGCTACTTGAAAACGTCGAGTGTAAGTGGGTTTTTTGTCTATAATTGAGGAGATGCCGTTGCTATCCTACACCGATAACCGAATTAAGGGCATGTGTAACCGCGGGCAAAAGCTAGTTTTATATTTGTGCCTTGCAATAAAACGTAAAGCGGTTATTAAAATGGGTCTTATTTCAGATAAGTACTTTCTACGAAGTTGATTCTTATATTTCCTATGAAGTGTGGCAGTAAGATACGTACCAGAGAAATATTAAAGAAATTAGGTATATTTATAAATATCGCTTGTTTATTGCGCGTGCATTAAATCATTATACAAGCAAAAAGACGCATCGCTCTGAAGATCTTATTTCTTAGAAACTTCCATAGAATAAGTACTCGCTAGCAAAGAGGTACCGTTTAGGTACTTGGTAAATTGCATAGAGCGCGCCACCAAGTTAAAAGACGCACGATCCATGAAACTACAGTATTAATTATTTTTTTTTTAAAAAGCAAAGGCATTACATTGTAGCGTACTGAGTTGGCCAGTATCTACCCATCATTACCAATGCGCAGGTAAAAAGCGAACACAGCCTTGGTTGTGTTTAGCCAACAAATTACACCAGCCAGCAGGTTTTCTGCTAGATCAAATGAAAACGCTGCTGGCTGGTGTAATTCGTCAGGCAATTAGGAGTCATTGATATATAAAATACATTACAAATACATTTTGTATCAATGTTAGGCATCCGTTTTTTGTAAACGGCCTTTTGCCACATATTTTTTTGTGTTCCTTTTCCTATTTACGTTGGTAGTTTTTTTCAATAGCACTACAAATATTAGGTGTATTTTTATGCCCCCCCCCCCCCACAGACACTTTTTTTTACATTTGAAAGCCAATAACTAACAAAATATACATAAATCTCAGGGAACTAAAATTTTGAAGACCTTCATTATATTTTCATAACATTCAACGGAACCCCACATATCTGAAGGGGTGCGCGGTACAAAACAATACGTAATTTAAGGAGACGGTGAGCTCCTCAAAAAAAACTTTTTCTTATTTTAATTACGAATCTGTATGGCATTTTGTATAAGACACCTTTTAGTAAAATTTCACTAGAATCGAAGCAAAGAAGTCAGAATTGTAAGGCACTGACGCACAGGCACACGGACGGACATGACGAAACCATAAATGTATACCTAAACTATATAAGGAACTCTAGAAATGGTGCTAAATCTAACGTTTATTTGCATGTTTATTTGAACGACGACTTTTCCAGGGCACTGTGAAATACTGCATTAATTACACTACACCTACATATATCTTATGCGTCGCGTGTCCTTAGTTCATTAGTTTACACACAACTACGGTGGTCGTAGTGTATCTGGAAGGTGATAAATAACTCGTTATCTCTCCTGCATCAAAAGCCGAAGCTGTCTGTCGATCGTGAGAACTCAGGTTCGATTTCAACCTTCACTTCGAAATCGAATGTATTCATATTACGGGCGCCAGTTACTAACATTAATATCTAAGGAACAAGTCGCTTAAATTACAATAGTAAAGACGTTTTCTATGTATAAAATTATTGTTTATGATTATGTTACTTGAGTTTTACAACCTTACGCAGTAATCGAAATGTGTCGAGATTTTTACGTAGAAAGCGCTTTCTCCTGCACTACACTTAATGTTTGTATGTAAGAACAGTTTTTTTCTTATCGAAATCAATCGATACGTGAGACGTTGAATAATATTACTTATTTTATGATTTTTTTACTTTCTCAAATGCTTTAGAGCTCTTAGTACGTAATAAACGAAATTATATTGGTAATTTTTGTGACGCTTTGGTTGTAGAATGTGTAAACACCATTTTTTTCTTAATCATACTACGGTATGCGACTAAATCTAGCGCAAGCGCCTTTGTAGGCCGAGTCCTATTGGCATGATACCTGCAAATTATGACTAAAGCATGAAACTTACTGCAAGTGTAGCCTGGATCAAAATGATTAGATTAAGATCGGTCCCCACCAGTTCCGCCCACAGGGCTGGGGAGAAGTACGCTCACGCCGCTCCGCAAACAAAAAAAAACGTCTGATCCGAGATTGCACCAGGGGCCGTCTTTGGTTTTTAGGTCCAGCAGATTTACAACTGTAAACGAATGTAGGAAATATTTGTTTACTAAAAGGGATCGTCAGTTAGAGCACACACCACCTACCAAAGATGCTCTCCATCAACACTTGAAAAGGGCTGTTTGTCAAGGAGTGTTTGTGTGGGATCAAACGGCAGCTCAACGAAATTGCATCATATGCATTTCCAAATATTAGGCTGGCCTCAAAATAGCTATAATATAGCGACTATATAACATTTGGTATATAGAGGTTATTTAGTGGTATCTCCAATTTCAAGGAATTGTTTTATAGTATTCTGTTCAAAAGTTTTGTTATATAATACTTTAGTGATTTAATTCAGTCTAGAAACCATTTACACTATCAAATTATATGATAATCTTAAAACAGTCTCAGCGGTGACTTTCATGGAACTCTTTGTCGTTAAAACAAAAAATATATGATAATCGTGTTCATGGTCATTGTTACGCCCTCGTTAAGACTTTTTGACAGTTAAACGACTCATACAAGATGAACGTATACAGGTCACAATAATTTCTTTTATAAGACTATATATAGATTGACATGTTAATCATAGCACGGTAATAAATTTTCCTCCTACATAACGTATTGTCATATTCACGTTTCGTATTAATTTTTTGACGACACTTAAATGACTTTAATAAAATATTTAAAATACGAATATTCAGATTAATATAAATTAAATAACTTATATTTTGAAAAAGGTCATATAAGTTGTTGTTGTAAACATTTTGATTATTTAATGGTTTTACCGATATTTTTTGTGCTACGGGTTTTTTCCGCTTCTTTTACGGTTCTCTGAAAATGGCGGACATTGCAGACAAAACTTCTGACAGGCATTTTGTGGCATACCATTCGGCGTTGATGCTGCTCTGGTCTCGTAATGGAATTAAAACCAGATACCGCGTCAAAGTGAAGAAACTAGCGATTAAAATTTTCCCTGCGCTTTTCGATCGCTTCACTTTCGTAGGCGTTGGTTCGTTTTTAAACAGCCAAACTGTCGACTGACGCTTTGTTTCTGGATCGTATTGATAAATCCTGGATTCTTCACCTGTAACAATGTCGTAAACGCCGAGACGAGCCTGCTTCTGAGCTTCGGTGAGGTTGTGCGGCACCCAGCGCGAAACTATCCTCATCACGCGAAGGTCGCACGTAGAATCTTGTGAACGCTTCCCGAACCAATCTGCAGTGTATATGCTGAATCTTTTCGAATGTATTTCGCCTGTTTTATTGAATTTTTTTTTTACTGCCTGCACACTTTCATCCGTGACAGCCGTCGTAGGGCGACCACTCCTTCGTTCATCGCCCAAAGTAAGGCGATCGCGCTTGAACTCGCTATGCCAACGGTAGATGGTTGCTTTTGAAGGTCCTTCATCCATAAAAGCCATTTTAAGTCGATCAAATGACTCATCAGGTTTTAGGCCACATTTAAAATCGTAGAAAATCATCGCACGAAAATGTTTTCGATGCAGATCCATTTTTAAATGAGACACGATAATTTAATTTGGCTCTCAAAAAAATGTGGAGGCAAATTTGAAATTCGAATAATGGTATTTTAACTTTTAAATAAACAAGTTTTTCAAAATAATTACAAGTGCCCTGTGCCTTATACATAAAAACTTTTTTTCGCTAAACTTTCTGCGTGGCCAGGTACACTTTATTGTTTGATTGTTATATAACCTAAACGGTCCAACCTTAGGTTGCGAATGAAACGTTGTCATAATCATTACACTATTAAATTTTGTCAGTTGGGATATTTATTTTAGATTTTTTAATTACTTTTTTTTCTTATTTTATTTAAAACTCGAATACAATGAAACCTTCTGAATACTTAACATTAAACAAATTTTAACATATCAACTGCCCGACTTAATTCCATGTACCAGTATTTCTTAATTCCATGAAGATTTGTGTATTTGTGAGATTGATTAGTACTAGGTATTCATGAAACTTTTGTAGGAAGTGTTATTTCATGTAATGATTATGGACATTAGAAAATACTTCTGCGCTATAGTACATTAAAAAAATCATTAACATTGTGTAGTTTGATGCTATGTAAGAACCAACTCGACTAGATAAGTATCTAGACTTTCCAAAAGTAGGTACCTTAATATCTTCTACACGATATTTTGCGTAAAATATCTCGAGTGGTCAAGTTTCTTCACGACAAATCTAATACCTTTAAACGAGTAATTCTTGTGTATATATATAGATAGATATAACATCACACTGAATCCTTTTAGCGGCAATTTTTGACTTTGTACTTTATATTAATGCTTTCTAGGTCACAAATCTATTAAACTACACCCCACGAAGAAAACATGTAAGCCAGCTACAGTCTTCTTTATTCTCTATATTCTTTGAGTATTAATAACTATATCAACTGCTCTTCATTGTCTCCAATCTCCATTGGAAAAGCAAGTCTGTACATCTCAAGTCTATTCTACATCACGAATTTAGAGGCCAACGCAGTGGCGGACTACGAAAAAGAAACGTGGCCTACAATGGGCTATAATGTAATCAACAGTCAGCCCTTATTACCATGTAATACAGTTGAAAATTCCCCGAGTTTATGAGGGCTTAGTAAAGATACCGTAACCGCGGCGCCTCGGCTTGACAAAGGGAGTCAATTTGAGCATATCTCGACATCGCTCGTGACTCATCTGTCTCCGATTATCTTGAAATAATGCGGATTCGTGAGCTTTCGAGACTTATCTAAAAACTGGGGAAATATTGGAATATTTCACAATATTAGGACCAGGGATTTTTTTCCATGGGTTAAGGGCGAGAAATAATAAATTCGACGTGATAAAATAAATGAACATATCTAAGCTAAGTTAAAACCTTTTGTAGTTGTAGTTAGTTGGCTGCTATAATATGCCCTATATTAAGGTGTCGTACCAATGTATATTGCCTTAAAATAGGAAATATGCCGTAAATATATCCATAAAAGTAAATTTTTTCACCCATAGCTTTTTCAGAGATTACCTTATACCTATTTAAAAGTTTGTCGACTTTTAAATCGTTCGAAAAAGCTCATCATAGGTATATGTTGCGTAGGGTAGGGTAAAAGGAACCATTTTGCGCGTTAAGGATTATTGTACTTAATAGCCTGAAGTATTCCATTATCGTATAATGAAAGTTGTGAAAAATTATAAGAGATATAATAAAAAAAATTAAAGAAAAATCCTTTGTAAAATATCCAGAACGCAAGGCTTGGCAAATCAAATTTCCATGCGTATTCCCTATTGTATCCATTCAAATTTGAATATCACGGACATCTAAAAAACAATTAGCCTGCTATACGATTTTGTTAAAATATAAGTTAAACTTTATCAATAAAATATTTTTAAGAAAATTAAATACTTACCTAATTTTTTAAGCTTTTTCAGAATTTTAAAACTCATGGTAAAAGTTAAAGGGAACGGTTGACACAAAATAACGACTGCAAGCTAATCTTTAAAATAAATGGAGGGCGAGTACCCTACTCTCATTGTCAGGCCCTTAAATATAAAAGCCGGACTAGGCGGCCCTATATTAGGCCGTACATTTTGCTCTATAAGCCGGACCTGATCTTTTTCAAAAGCTAAACAATCGGACAATACTTATATAAAAAAAAAACTTAGTAAGATTCGTATAAAAGTTGTTTATTTATTATTATTTCACCGAGGTTTCGCCCGTACCACCACAAAATGCACAATCCCGACATTATATAGAAGTTAGTTTGAATATGCAATGATTGTATTTCCGTTTTCTTGTATAGGGACTCCCGTTATTTTTTTTATTAACTGTTAGTAAATCCACCATAATGTGTTATTATGGTGGATTTATTAACAAATAACCAAAATCTATTCTATGTAAATTAGTACCTACAACGCTCCGAAAGATTTTAAGGTCGGACAGATAGGCAGCGTTAGCTTTGTTATAAGGCTGCGATGGCACCCTCGGCGTACGGAATCCTAAAAGTTAGTCCTTCCGTGGGCACTTACAGCAGGGCTGGTCTACAAGTTCAAGGTCGCACAGCGCGCAATGGAGCGAGCTATGTTCGGAGTGTCGGAGGGATCGAATTCGAAATGAGAATATCCGGAAGAGAACTTAATATACCGATATAGCTCGCAGAATTAGCAAGGCGAAGTGGTAGTGGGCTGGCCACGTCTATCGGAGGACCGATGGCTGATGAGCAGACATGTCCTAGAGTGGAAACTGCGTATGGGAAGGTGAAGTGTGGGACAACCTCCAGCCCGGTGGACCGACGACCTAAAAAGGGTGACTGATGGTGGCTGGATGTGAAAGGCAGAGGACCGGGAGAAATGGTGCGCCATAGAGGAGGCTTATGTCTAGCAGTGGACCAATATGAGCTGATATGATAAGTCCTTCCTACCTATCATCATTTGGTTGTGCCCCGCTCTGGATCGGCATATCCGAAAACAAAAAAACACTAAAAAGCTAACCAAACCAAATCAGGCCGGACACGAAAATATTTCGCCGTTCACGACCGTTCAAAGCCATGTCAACCATAGGGTCCATTGGTGCGAAAAAAAACCAATCCATCAGTTTTATGTATGGCGTATGGAATGCAGAATGGAACAAATTACCCTCTTTAAAAAATATAAAAAAGTGACAAATGGGACACCCTGTTTGAAAAATTTTAATGCAATCAATAAAAAGAATAAAGAAATATATACGGACGAGCGAACATGACGAAATAATAGGGAGTTTCTATTTTTCCATTTTGCAAAGGTTTGAAAGGCAATCGGAGACGGTAGACAAAGAATTATTAATAAAACATTTCGCAGATCGTAGAATACACGGCTATGATCAAAGTGGCGCATGGCGTTGGATTTCTATACTTCAATGATTTCTATTTAGTTTTTACTGAGTTCTATACCGCCTGCCTATACAATCTTAGCATTTTGTATTCTTTACGGTAACGTATCATAATACTAACTTTTGCCAGCGGTTCCGCCTGCCTTAAATTCGGTTACCGGCGGTGGGATTTCTACGGCTACTCCTTGATTATAATAAAACAACCTTAATAACCTTAATAACCTAAAATGTCCTTTCCAAAGGTGTAAGCAACAACTTGCTTGAAAAAATTTCATTGAAATCGGTTGAGCGGTTAAGCCGTGAAAATAAAAATAATAATTTACTTTATTTTTTCTTCCTCACAATTAGACTAAGTTATAAAAAATAATTATTTACATACTTAGGCATTAAATAATACTAAAATAGTCTAGCAATGTGTGAGGAGCTGGAATATACCTGTGTTACAGATTCACCAGGGCCTCGGAAAAGGTTACAAAAAAATCGGACCGCTTACCAACACCACGCCTCTCCGTCCCCGATCGAAATCCGTCTGTGACCAAAATAGTTGTGGTATCTATACTATATCCATATCCATACCAATATTATAAATGCGAAAGGAACTCTGTCTATCTGTCATTCTGTTACCTTCTCACGATTAAACCGCTGTACCGATTAAGATAAAAGATAGTTTGAGTCCCGGGGAAGGACATATGCTACTTGAAAACGTCAAGTGTGAGTGGGTATTTTCTATAATAAAAGAATTGCTGTTGATATCCTACACCGATATCTGAATTTAGGAAGGGTGTGAAGGCAAAAGCTTGTAATTTATATTTAATCTATGTATGGTCATGGTCACTAACTTCGTCCGACCTAAAATGAACTCATACAAAAGACACAGTAGCAACCTAACTTATTTATGTATGTAATAAACAAATAACATAACAAAGGCAATATATAAAGGCGATTATCACAAAATCTGATAACTAGCCACATATGAATAAGTATATGAGATATTAATAGTAGACAGGTAATTACCATTTCTTATGGTATCAGTAAAATGGTTATGAGATAATTTAGTGTAAACTAATAATAACTCTTTGAGTATGTAATAAATGTTAACAAAATGTATACCTAAATCTGTATTATGTAATTTATAATAATTGCTTAAAAATGATAATGCTTTTATGGTAATGTGGAAGATTCCATTAATTTATTATACAATTTTGATAGATGTTATAGATAAAGTACAATAGTAGTGATGTACCTATATGTATGGTCATGGTCACTAACTTCGTCCGACCTAAAATGAACTCATACAAAAGACACAGTAGCAACCTAACTTATTTATGTATGTAATAAACAAATAACATAACAAAGGCAATATATAAAGGCGATTATCACAAAATCTGATAACTAGCCACATATGAATAAGTATATGAGATATTAATAGTAGACAGGTAATTACCATTTCTTATGGTATCAGTAAAATGGTTATGAGATAATTTAGTGTAAACTAATAATAACTCTTTGAGTATGTAATAAATGTTAACAAAATGTATACCTAAATCTGTATTATGTAATTTATAATAATTGCTTAAAAATGATAATGCTTTTATGGTAATGTGGAAGATTCCATTAATTTATTATACAATTTTGATAGATGTTATAGATAAAGTACAATAGTAGTGATGTACCTATATGTATGGTCATGGTCACTAACTTCGTCCGACCTAAAATGAACTCATACAAAAGACACAGTAGCAACCTAACTTATTTATGTATGTAATAAACAAATAACATAACAAAGGCAATATATAAAGGCGATTATCACAAAATCTGATAACTAGCCACATATGAATAAGTATATGAGATATTAATAGTAGACAGGTAATTACCATTTCTTATGGTATCAGTAAAATGGTTATGAGATAATTTAGTGTAAACTAATAATAACTCTTTGAGTATGTAATAAATGTTAACAAAATGTATACCTAAATCTGTATTATGTAATTTATAATAATTGCTTAAAAATGATAATGCTTTTATGGTAATGTGGAAGATTCCATTAATTTATTATACAATTTTGTTAGATGTTATAGATAATGTACCTATATTATATGTATAGTATAATGTAAGATGTTGTATTTGTTTGGGTACCTATTTCGCTTCCTAAACAAAATCGCCACTACACGAAAATAATACGATTTCTGTCTCTTTCGTCACTGTACTGGGAGAGGAATTAGGAAGGTGTCTCACTACATTAAGATTTTTAAAATATTTTTCATCTCTTAAACTCAAAAAGTAGACCATATATATTATCCAAAAAGCGATTGGGAATTAGCAAATGTCAGCCCTGGGGTACACAAAGAAAAATTTAGTCACATTGAGCAAAGTCAGTCCTATACAGCCACACTCGGAATAATATTTTGTAGATTTCATGTTTGTGATGTTACTTAAGATACCTGGTTATAGTACCAAATATAAGTATATGGTTTAATACTACCGGTAAACTGCGTTTAAATTAATTTAGATAGATAATGACAAATTAAAAATAATTTATAATACAGCTCAAAAATACTGGTTGGCATGAAAAATGTTGCGCGTAAAAAAGAAAAAAGGCAAGATTTCATTAGAAAAGAGGCTCAAGTTGTTATGGAAAACCTTTTTCATAGTTTTGGCTTGTGTTTGCTTTCCTCATATTCGAAATGAACAATAGAGGGTTCAATTCGGGTAAAAGGTCTATTTCAGCCTTGAACTATTGGCGCTCACACTTTGTTTCGAACGCTAAAATATCTCGACAGAAATGAGTACCTTTCATCCCTTAGTTAACAAACAACTATATATGAACAGGGTAGATGAAATGGAAAATAATGCCATTATTAATCATTTTTTATTTATTATCATCATACCCGCCAGAGAGGCATAAAATCCAATGTCATCAGATCAGATCAGATGTAGGTATCTTCAATATCGTACCGCAGGGTGATTGTTTAATTTAGTAATACCCAAAGTGGTTCAGGTGCACCCCTAGGGGTCCACGGGAAACTCGACGGGGATATACGTTGGTGTGATAAAAAAAAATGGTGTTTCACATTAGTCGTAAGCGAAGGTCCACGAACATTTATCTGCTTTCGATAGTGAAATACTACAATGTTGGCCTGACTTCACCTATCAATGTAGGCAGATAATATTTAAAGATGCTCAGCGACTGTTACTTGTTAAAACTTGCATCTTCTTTATTTATATATAGATAGGGTTTTCATAATTATTGACAACTTAAACGAGACGTTTGAAGTGATACCTCTCGTGATTAGCAATAATTTATCCGCCATATTGGATTTAGAGTGACGTAACTAAGGTAACCATGCATTGTCATCCGAACTTAATGTGTATGCAAAATTTAATTTCAATCGGTTGAGGATAACTTCTTTAAAATTCACTTGAAAGACTTGACCCGAACTTACATATACACAAATTGCAAGTTTTATAATTTTTTTAAAATAATACTATACGGGTGTTATGCGAATTAGGTGACGCTAGCGAGCTGGAAACGTTGCATAGGCGCACAGAAAAACTGAACGGTTTTATATGCTTACGTATTTTATTTTTTCCATTTTTTAGAGAACCGGGGGAACCGTGTATCACTACATTCGGTGCCGGTTCCCTTTAAAAATCTAAAAACTTCTTTCTTGACAATATCTTCTTCTATACAGTAGTTTTTAGGGGAAACCATGTCATATAGCTCATTTTACATCCTAAGCGTTCGCGGGAGGAAGCTATAATATATTCATTCATAAAAAGTTTTTATTGAATAAATTAAAAGTATGACATCAACAAAACTTATATTGTTAGTCTGTATTGTCTATGTTATAAGTGTCCTCTGGTTTTGTACATGAAATAAATAAATAAAAAAATAGGTAAAGTTATTTCAGAATGCAATTAATGCATGCCTTTTGCGACAATGATTAATAGCAATATAAAGGATAGCTTATTTTTTTTTTTTTACCAGGCATAATCCAAACTAATATAAATGCAAAAGTAACCTTGTCTGTCTGTCTCTCTGTTACCTCTTCACACTTAAACCACTGCACGGATTAATATAATTACTTGAAAACGCCAATCGTGAGTTAGTTTTTTTCTAAAATTAAAGAGTTGCCGCTCGATTCCTACACCGATAACCGAAACGTATGCAGAAACACAATAACTAGCTTTTTATACCGATTTCGACAAACAATAGGTTTTTTTTTATAATAATTTTATATTTATACACAAACGGACACAGCTGAAAGGTTTTATAGCATAGGGAATTAAAATTCCTAAAATAAGTATTTGCTGTAAAATTACACTGAATACATAACATATTTCGGGGATAATACCATAAATATTAATCCAAACTATAATTACACAAAATTTACACAGTAAGCCGAAATCTAACAGACAATTACAAACAGTAAATATATTTATAATAACAGACAAAACTAAATGTGCTAACAGAATACACTTAACCATAACTATATGTGCTAACAGAGTACACTAAAACATAACTATATGTACTAACAGAGTACACTTAATTACAACTATATGTGCTGACAAAGTACACTTAACCATAACTATATGTGCTAACAGAGTACACTTAAAATATTGACAGTTAATAGCAGATAATAGTGTACAAATAGGATCGTAGTTTATTCATTATTAACAGTTTAGGTTTGCAGTTGCAGAGGTTACAATACTATTAACTACTACTTTAATGGACAGACACAAGTTTATATTCCGAATCCATTCTATTTACTACCCACCTATACTTACTCAATTTGTCGATGTCGTTGCTATTGTAGTAATTGTACTTGCATAAGATTTTTAACTATGTGAATAGTGTTTAGTTCTTCTATATAGGGTTAAATTTTAAACCGAAAATATTTACTACAAGTATTAATTTTTTCCTTTTTAAAAAGTGTCACCTGGTGTTGGTCAGCCTCTTAAGCGGATACTTACCTAATCTTAACAATGGCTTTATTTGCACACAAGACCCTTAAATAACGATAGGTAACTTGAAGTTACAAATCTAAAAAATAAACATGATTGTCTGACTTACTTTTCATTTACGTAAATATTGGGTATTTATAGACAACTTTAATAAATAAGGTTCATTAACAAAAGGCTACTAACTTACTTCAATAATTATTTCATCAGTGTGTTGTAAAAATTTTTGAATTTTATTATTACACTAGCTTTTGCCAGCGGCTTCGCCAGCCCTAAATTTGGCTATCGGCGTAGGATTCTTACGGCAACTCCTCAATTATAAAAAAAAAATCTGCTCACACTTGACGTTCTCTCTCCCTCTCTCTCCATCTATCTCACCCTCTTTTTCTCTTTCTCAAAAATAATAAATAATTAACAACTAAAAATTAATTAAATAACGAATTAACCTCGCGATCTTGATGCTTCATACAAACTTTGAACCCCCGTTTAGGGGGTGAGTTTTGGAAAATCCTTTCTTAGCGCATGCCTACATCATAATAGATATATGTGTGCGAAATTTCAGCTCGATCCGTCAATTGGTTGGAGCTATGCGTTTATAGATCAGTCAGTCAGTAATAGTTACTTTAGGCTAACGCTAACTTTAACCAGCGACTTTGTTTACGCAGAAGGTAAAAATATTTTTAAATAATACGTACCGTCCTTCCACCTCATGACTGCCCGGCGGCCTTGCACATCGTAAATGCGCGCGCAGTACTTGATCATTTTTTTTGCGATGTTATTATAAAACTGCGATATCTCCTAAGATATTCATTGAAATCGAATGATGTACAGGGTAATTTCGTTTTATATTAAAAACTTGTGATGAATAACTTATTTATTTGCATAAGGATTAATATCATGTTTATAAAAACACCTTCGCAAATAATGCATTATTATAGAACAAATTTGGTTAACATAAATAAGGTTATAGTGAGCTAACCTTAAAAGATAGACATATGTTGTCGCGGCCTTTTTTTTAGAACTTTTTAAGGGGAACAATTCTGTATATATGATTTTTGCGAAACTTCAACCATTTACGCAGCGGACGCAGCGGAAGCTCTGAAAAGGAAAAAAAAAACCCTGATTTTGAAACATTCTTAATGGGTGCTCCGTTCCTATTGGTTTTAGCGTGATAATATATCCTATAGCCTACCTCGATAAATGGGCTATCTAACACTTTATGATTTTTTTCAAATCAGTCTAATAGATCCTGAGATTAGCGCGTTCAAGGAAACAAACAAACAAACAAACTCTTCAGCTCTATAATATTAGTATAGATTAATAGTTTTGCTGTATAGGTAATTCATATAAGCCAGGAGAACTTTAAAATAAGAGCTCAATCTTACTTTGTTTGGGCTTCTGTCCTTTATTCTAAATATGTGAAAATGTTGATTTGTAATTGTTACTGTTATTTGTGTATTAAAATTGTGTATATTATGTGAAATTAAGGTTATTTACAAAGAACAAGTTATAAAATTAAAAAATATAATTTAGGACGGGTGGAACCGCGGGTAAAAGCTAGTAATGTTATAAAAGCACAGTAGTAGCTAATGTAGAATTTAGTTTATATAATATAATAAACATGGCTGTAGTAAATTCCCCAATAGCTATTTGAAAAAATATAAAATTTAGAAGTCGAATTTGAAATGCAAATGAATATATATTTTTATGCCGTGTTATTTTTTATGCATCAACATACCGCTAATGTTTAAATATTGTAACGGATTTTTATTTTATTTTCCGCATTCACCTACTTTTCTGTAAGTACAAAATAATGTTTAAAAAATGTTTCGTCCATCGTGTCGCCACGTTGTTTGGGCAAAGCGCTTTTTTTAGATTTGTTTTTATTTATTAAAGCGATTGCAAAAAGTAGTTAACTCCGAATAATTGTCATTAATGTACTGTTTAGGAATAATTTTACAAAGTTTTACTTATATATATCCTCAGTATAGACAGAACAATTTTGACCTCATCGCCTCAGCCGTAATACGCTCCACTGCAGGGGTACAGGGCTCTACTTAGAAAAGGAGGCTTAGGCTATAGTTAACCACGTTGGCCTGGTGCGGGTAGGTGGACGGTGTCTAGCTAGTTTTAGTCGCCACTCGACTGTCAGAGTTTTGAGAGCGCCTGTCAGGCCTGTGAATTGGTTTTACGACTGCTGTCAATCAGCCAGGACCGATGACCAACCAATGACGTATCAGTACGTACGTAGTACTTCAAAAGGACACAAAATAACAGTTTATTTCAAAAATTAAGAATACGAATATTATTGCGTCTTAAAATCTATAGTCGTCACTCGAGAATCTTTCTATCTCATCGGTTGTCAAATTAGACGAGCGATGCGGCTTGTCTGTCCATTGCCACTTCAGCTTGCTAACAATTTTCAGCAACGTTGGCTTACTTTTTCATTACGAATTCTGCTATGTTTCAGATTTAGTACGATATATTCTAAACTATAAACTTTAAATTTGGTGCGCTATATTTATTTGAAAAAAATCGCATTTATATGGGACTAGCTTTTGCCCGCGGTTTCACCCGCCCTAAATTCCGTTATCGGTGTAAGATTTCAACGGCAACTCCTCAGTTATAGAAAAAAAACCGACTAACACTTGACGTTTTCAAATAGCCTGCGTCCTTTTTGGATAATCAAACTATCTCCATCCAAATTACATCTTAATCGGTACAGCGGTTTAAGCGTGAAGAAGCAACAGACAGGACAGACATAAAGACAAAGTTACTTTCGCAATTGTAATATAAGTATGAATTTACCATCAAAACTCAAAACACCAAGTAATGAAACATGTATAAACAGCTGCAAGTGTTTGATTGGCAAAATAAATCACACCTTTTTTATAATATCTTTCTCGATAATTTCTTTCTTCAAGAACCCATACTGTAGTCCTTACAGAAAACCTTGGCAGAGAGCTCATTCCACAAACCAAGCGTTCGCGGGAGGAAATTTCTGTGAAACTCAAAATTGTACGCGACCATTTCCGTTCTTAAGTGTAAGTGTGCCTTAAACATCAAAGGAAGACTAGAAAGGCTAGCGGGAAACACCGCGCTATTAAAGTACTATAGTACTATACCAGCTACTTATGTATAAGTTCTTTAAGGAGTCGTATCTTTAACATTATTTTCGAAGCAAACGTGCTCTCGAGGTTTTTCATAATCTATGCGGTAATTTGTATGTGGCAGCCACACTAACTAGCCACGAACATTTTTGTTTTCACTAGCACCCGTTCTGCACTATGTTAACTTTTAGAATGTTTGTTTTGAAACAGCTAATACTGCGCCTACTGGGGCACGGATTAATTAATAGCGCTACACATGCGCTACATGGAAGGGGCATGCAGTGCTATTACCTATACTGTGACAGGGGGTAAGAACAGCTTTTATAGCACGTCATGACGGACCATTCAGCCATCTTTGATTTGGCCAGCCTTGTCTTACTGTCGTGTTGCCAGCCTCTGACTCCTCGCTCCTCTCTCCTACCTATACTTGGCGCTTCCCTAGTATGTATATATATAGTATACTACAAGTCAATACGTTGCTAGGGTATTTTTAGTATGGCTAACAGTGGTAGGTATTTCAAATCTTGCCCCGGTTTATTTTTTTGAGAACTCTGACATATTTAAAATTATATTTTAGATCTTTTAGTTTGACCGCAGTATAAGTTACTTCGGCTTACAAAAGCTTTCTTTGTTCTACAATTTCATTTGTATACTAAAAATATATTTTATAAATGTCCAATAAACACATTTTCCCCGCATCTAGTCACATATTTGATACAATTGAACATAAACTGTGTATCCGGTAATCACATCCGGTTATAAAATATCGAAACGATATCAAAACCGATCTTTATTATCGTCGAATACCGTCCGAGAAAGCACATATTGTCAAGTTTATGGCATATGCCGGACAATGGGTAATTACGGACAGAGTCGTGGGCGGTCTGGTGAAGTGCAGTTGCCTTTCTGCAGCTATCGACAATCTGTGGCACTAATAAGCAGGGCTGATTTGTGCCAAGTGCCAGCGTTTTGCTTATGTTGTGGCACTTATGGCCGATCGTTATCGCAAGTGTAAATAAGGACCTAGGCTTACAGGACAATCTATCTAACTCTATCTATCTACCTTGGCCTTTAATTTTTATGCTAACAAATGCGACAAACGAGCAGCAAGAGTTAAAAGTCAAAGGTTAGGTCGGATCATCTGTAATGTCACTCAGTTGATCAATTTAGCATTAATGTGAAAGTTTTGTAAAGATACATATATAACTATTTACTGTTTTGCTTATCTCGTGGTGGAACATAAAAACATGACTAAAAAGTTGTTAACTGGCAGATTTTTATAGTAATAATGTTGAAGTCTCCTTCACAATCTTTGAACGAATCGATAAATCTTTAGAATTAGGTAGTCATTAAAAATTTAGCGTAAATTGATGACATTATGGATTTGGCTTGCTGTAGTTAACCAAATTATTATCTACTAGGTTTTACCTGCGGTTTCACTCCCCCTTAATTAGGTGTCGGTGTAGGAGTTCAACGGCAATTCCTCTATTATAGAAAAAAACCGGTCAAGTGTGAGTCGGACTCACGCACCGAGGGTTCCGTAAAAGGTAAACTGTATTGAGGGACAAACTTAACTTTGCCGTTGGACAACTGTTGTCCCAATACATCGACATAGGTCGCGGTTAGTTTACCAACTTTAAATAAGTTTATAATCGCAAAAAAAAAAAAAAAAAAATGTTATATAATGTAACAACAAATTTACGGTTTTCAGTTTTTTTCCTCTATGTGTGCTACATGGCAGAGCTTCTTGCCAAATTTCATGATTCTAGGTCAACGGGAAGTACCCCATAGGTTTTGATCTATTTGTGTCACAATATACGACAAAAATAACCGTATTTTAGGCATATTTTTTATTGCATTGACTTAGAAGCTTGATTTGTTTACAACAAGTTAGTTAGCTAGTAAGTTGTAAACAAATCAAACTTCTAAGTCAATGCAATAGAACCGCAGGCAAAAGCTAGTACATATATAATAGACTTTTATTCAAAGTAAGAGGTCCAGTGGGTACATATACTATTTTACACTGTCAGGCGAAGTCACAGTCGAGACTGTAGATTATAGTACATATATTCAAGGTGTAACTTGCACAGCAATAAATTGTGCAAAATAACCAAAAATGAATTTCAGTTTATCAGTAATGATAATTTCCTACATAGTACTTAGTATGTAGTACAAATTTTTGTTTAATTCATAGACGTAGTGTAAAAATCCTAGGTCTGTGGTTCAAATACTCAATCTAATGATACAAAATGATACCGCATAGTTTTTTTTAGTAATACATGGTAGTTTTCGATTTCTTTAAATAATTTTATTATTAACACAATATGAATAACATATCGAACTGCGCACAATTTAATTTGTTAAGGCCATAGTTAGATCTAAAACTGAACAAAGTAACTTTATTGTGTTTGAAGGTATGAGGAAAGCGGGTCACACCGTCACACGCCCTTCTCTCCATAGATTCCGATATTGAAAAACGATTATTGTTCAATACCGGATCGTTTATTATCGGACATTGTTTGATGAGTCACCGAATCACATTCCATTATTCTTCCGCGTTTTATTCTCTGTTAGTTTTTTGTTTCGACTTTAGTTGACGTGGAAACGGTCTATAAGATTAAATCGTATACTGATTTTATCGTTTTACAGTTTGTACAATGTATTGGAATTTATTAAGTTTACGGTTTGTATAATTTATGAAGATTTCCTATTTAAACCGAAGATATGATTGTAAGGCTTTATCTATAATGGTAGCGGTCCTTCTCCACGACTACAAAATAATTTATTTCAAAATATTATTATAAAATTGGAAGCTCGTTGACCAATAACATTCATTTTTCGGAAACTACATTCATAGCTTAGAAGCCTCGGGAAAAAGCAAAGTTATAGGTTAGGGTATCGCTAGGGCATGGGTCTATGTCATGGTCCGCCTAGTAGCATATTTTCTGACCTCTGCCGTGTTTCGGAGGACACGCTTGACTGTTTTCATATAAGAGCAGTAGTCAAGCTAATTCAGAAATCTCATGAGTGAATTAAAATAAGATTTTTTTTTAGCTTGACAGCGTCTGCCAATTCGCACTCTACCACTGCGGTAAACTATGACCTTAGTCTCCTTTCTTAGGAAAATGCTAGTACTCCTGTAGTGGGGACACACAGCGACGAAGGAAACATATTTTAGTTTACATTCACAGTCGATTTTCTTTGTTGAATAACTATAAACAGTAGATTAAAAAAAATTACTATACAAGAAGTTCATCAAAACAACCGGCTTCAAAAAGATGCACTAAAAAGGTAAAAATAATTACTAATTTCCAAAAATGTGATCTGAATTACAGTTTGAAGTTGGTGTGTGAAGTGAAAAAAGATTCCGACGAATCGAGAACTTCCTCCTTTTTTTGAAGTCGGTTAATAAGAAATCTAGTCATTTGCTAATAGGAACTACTGTCAGTTTACAACGTTCATACCAACCAATCAGCACTCACGATTTACAAAATTCTATAATCAAATAAATCCTAAAAATAGCATTACAAAACTCATTTTTATTTTCCAATCCTCCGGTCGTTTGCAAACGTCCTAGGATTTTCGCAAAAATCTGTTTTTTTCGATTATCCCGTGACATATTAATTAAGTTACTTTTAAAGTCACCTCAACACATTTGTTTTTAAAATATTTTGATGACAGATTTAATGCAAAGTTTGGTGATAAAAATGTCAACACAAAGAAGAATACGACAGATATTATTTAGGGATAATATCACATCAGATTATATGTGATTGTTCTTGATTCGATTTTACTTTTTTGGAGAAACTGGAATTAGGTATTTTATTTTTTAGATTTGTTAAGTATTTAGATATTTGCAATGGTATTGCAAAAGAAATTTGCACTATTTGTCTATGTCAGATTATTAAATAAATTAAACAAACCCGACTGCGAGAATTAAAAAAAAGTAAGCTAGTGCTCCTAAAATATACCAAATATTTAACTATAAGCAGTTGGGAATCATTTAAAGGTAACACTTATATTGTAAGCAATCTGTACTATTTGTTCTTGCATTTAACCCTTTGTAGCGCTGTGTGTTATTTTTGTCACAAACCGATTCTCTGCCGGTAAAATTTGAAATATTTCTTCAAATTTTTTTTTTATTTTGAGTTAATGTAGTTTATCTGTAACAAATCGATGTATCGACTTACGGCGCTTGTTCGTCGACGTGCTTTGTGGTGCACCTGGTATGGAAGAAAAAAAAGGTTGCTATTCAAAGAGCAACAGTTGCGTTTTCTATGAAACGAAACGCTGATCCAGATCTTCTTGTTATTTTGTTTGCCAAAGATTAGGTTAATTTATTGCAACACAAACTAATTTATATATTGTGCAAAAGGATTTAGGAAGGAGATTTAGAAGGATAAGGAAATAGTTTTCGGGTTTCCACAACAGATATTTAGCAATTTATTGGCGTAGTGTATATCATGATTCACCATTGATCACCATGATCATCCTCGATTTACCAATAATTAGAATAGCACCGTTCGAACTCCTATGAATCAAAAAGTAATATGTTAGTTAAAATGTTTGAAAAGATTCGTCAATTTCGATCGTTGATCGTCCAAATGTTGTTGGTGAATATAACCGCCAAATGGGTGGCGTGGATCTAACCAATATCATGATGGGATGCTACAAAATAGAGCTTCGTAGCATAAGGTAGCAGGTTGGCCTGTGGTACCATTTATTGGATTTGTGCATGGCAAACGCATGGCTTCTTTACAAAAGAATTCATACAGCAAATGGCTTGCAGGATAAACATTTGAACTCTGGTGATTTTCGGCTTGAAATTGCAACAACTTTATGTAAGCTTAGTGTAGCATCGAATATAAAAAACCTTCAATCTATCGGCCGAAAAGTATGGCATGGTGATGTTCGTGAATGGCTACTCGACGATGATTAGCTGTGCAAAAATTAGCTTGGTACAAAGTAAGTCACAAGTATGGCAATACGCTACCGCCTTTTTAATGGACTATCGGAAAATACCAGGATTTTTGTGGAACAAATCGTTTCACATCGTAATTTATCCGACACGTACGGCTCACGCCCACGCGATTGGACCGCCGGTACCAGCGCTATGACCATCAATTTTTTTTTCGTCATTACGTAGTTAGACCCCTGAAGAACCGCCATACTGGTACAAATCAGCCAGTATTTTCTGTCACTGTCTCCCGGTCTATGTGTCGTTGCTCTGTGCTGTAATAAACACAACCATTGTTTCAAACAGTTTCACCTAAGTTAAGTTACTTTTATGGTGCAGTGTGACATTTATGTCACGCTCTCTTTAAATTTGTTTTTTTTTTCAAATAAATAAAAAAATTAAGATTTTTCCAGAATATGCGTGATATTTTTATTTCTTTCGAAAAACTTTTTTTGCCACTTATTTGAAAAAAAAAATCAATCTGGCCCTACAGAGAGTTAAATTACTCGCGCCTGCTTATAGTTAAATATTTGGTATGATTTAGAGGCACTTATTTACTTTATTTTATTTCTTCCAGTCGGGTTTTTTTTTTATTTTTAGTGTTTTTATTTTCATTTTTTTATTTACTCGCGCTTGACTATTTAACTGTAAGTGTTATATATTTTCGTACTCGCATTTTAAAGCCCTTTATTTTAATACCCAACTCGAGGGTCTTAAAAAAAATTTTTAACCTGCACATTAAAACGCGTAAACTTAGGCATTTTTGATTTTTTAGAAATTTTAAATACCTAGTGATACTTGCACAAGCACGAAGAATCAAATGACACCTCACATGTCAAAATCCGTCAAGCCGTTCAGGCTGTAAGACGTGCCAAAGAAATGCACATACATACATACATGCGCTCGAAAAACATTACCCCGCTTTCTTCGGCAGTCGAGTAAAAATAGTCATGTTCTCTAAAAATAAAATAAAATAATAAGCACTCTGTTCTATCTCTACCAAAGCAAGACCTTAATTTCAAGATAAATATTAATAGCCGTTATGGAATTTATATACTTTTATTAGCTCTGAACACAAAAATAAGAGCAAATTTATGCAAATTTAGAAATAAAACTAGTGATTGTTCAAGAACTATTTGCTTAATGTACCTTTTATATCTGCTCTGATAAACAAATGCATTAAAAATAATTTTATTAGCTGTACCTTATTAATAAAAATATTTCCCATAAATAAAATAAAATAATAATTAGCAATATATACTGTTAAGATGATAAACAAACTTACGGTCCGTCTGATGTTAAGCCATGTTTTTAGAGTTCCGTAGCCTATAATAAAAAACAGAACCCTTATAAATTCGTCATGACCTATCCGTTCGTCGGTCCGTAAGTCACAAACTTATAATTGCGCTGCACTTTATTCTAATAAAATTTTAAATATGTATTTTGTGAACTGTATCGGGTAAAAAAATGTTAAAAAGTTCAATACATCAATACGCGTAACAAAATTTATATAATCCTTAACATAAAAGGCGTTTTACCAAAATTTTAAGTTTTAAATTCACTACAATAATATGGGACGTTAAACCTTTTAAATAAAAAAGAATTTTGAAAATCCGTTTATATAGAGTTACAGCCATGCCCTAACATACATAAAAAAAATACAAACATATTGAGGACCTCCTCCTTTTTTGAAGTCAGTTAAAAAAAGTGATTCGTCACTCAAAGGTAAAAAGTAAAAACTTTTTAACAATTACAAAAACCGGTTTTAAAAAGATGCACAGAAAAGGTAAAAATAAATAATTATGTCCTTAAAAATCTGTTCGGAATTAGAGTTTGAAGTTGGTGTCTATGTACCTAACTTCACTTGCATGAAACCAACTTCAAACTGTAATTCAGTTCAGAGTTTTTGAAAGAACTTAGTGCATCTTTTGAAGCCGGTTGTTTTTTTTTGTTAAAAAGTTTTTTATTACTTTACTTTAGGAAAATAAAAACAATTTTAGTCCTTATCTTTACAAGCATCCGAAATTTGATATAATATTTTGCCTAATCACTGATTTGTGATTTGTTTGTCTGTTTATTTGTTCATGCATCGTGTCAAATCTACGGAACCGATTTTGATAAAAATGTTTGATTTTAAAAGCTCAATAGACTTTAAAACTGGTAGGTAAAATTTTTATCTCGCTTTGGTGATTGAATGAATGATAAATTGATGATGACACATTTATTTATATGTACCACATAAAACCAGATTGTCCACAAACAGTCGATACAGACGAAGCCGCGGGCGAAAGCTAGTATTTTAGTATTTTATTATTTCATAGCTGGAAACAAAGGCTATTAAATATGACTGTTAAAAACTTGTATTGAATTCCGTGAACTACACTAATTAATTCGAGGAATTTGCGACTTTTTAAGATGTTTTTATTTGACATTTATTTACATCGCACTATAAAAATAAAATGTTTTTTTGATCTCTTTATGATATCACATAAAAATACTGATAAGATTAAGTGGCTACTTTTGATTTGTTTGGGTAAGTTTTTTTAAACTATACGAAAAATACAAAGCTATGTAACAAATAAAAAAGAGCGGATTTTGTTAGTGTGTTTATATGTGGCCTCAACTCACAATATCTTGTAAAAAGTTCACCTATTTAGAAAATGCAATAATTTTATGGATGACGATGGCTATGGAACTTAAAAATCATACTACTCACCTAAAGATGTACTAAGTTTTATTTATCGTCGCTGTTTTTAGATTTAAATATGCACGTTAAATGCTGTGGTAAATATTTACTAAAGAAAAAATTAATTCTAATTCTAATTCTAATTGATAACCTTTTGCAAAAATTAATCAAACTTTCACTCAAACTTTTCATACATAAATACATCCAACCAACTCTGTCAAAACGTAACCGCACGTACAGAAATTCCTTGAAGTGTATGAAATTAGTCGATTTCAAGATGAAAATATGATTTTTCGAGGTACATCTAGTGCAACTACGAACCTATATGTATAAAATACATCCTTCAAATTGCAAACAAATTATTCAATATCCTTCAAACTATTCTAAAATATCACAAATTCCTAACTTACAATCCCCAGCTTTACATTAACAGAAGAAAGGGCATGGTTGCTTCAACCCATGTTGTAAAATCATCATTTGCCAGAAGACAGTATGTCGCTCAGTCAGGAAAACTTAACAATGTAATAAATAGACATATAAATATTTAGCCTGTGACACGTCATGATTGTAAGAAGGCTCTTAGTAATTTTCTTAACTTAAAGTTAAACTTAACTATGATGAAATAGAGAATTTGTTGCAAAAAAGTGTTTTACCAATCAATTATCTTGTGATTTCTTACTATATTATTAATGTATTTAACAGTTAAATAAACACACACAAATTTTATTTAAAAAAAAATATTTAAAACTTCTCAATTATTTATTTGTAAATGTTTTTTGTACACTATATATAAGATGATCTGTTATGGAAAGACCGGATTGTCTGATACAGTTATTGTTATACTTACTAGGCAATCTCTACTATTTTGAAAAAAAAAACTGTGGAGACAAATAAACATTAATAAAAATATGATACAAATAGTACACAATCCAATCCTGGATTGATAATTAAATTTTAATCAGATCTACTGAAAGGATCCAAATAGATTGTAGTTTAAGTACTATGAGCTCTTCACGGGCCTATACTGGCGTACTGTTCTGTTGTTCTAGATATAATGTGCGTCTGAGCGATGGGACAGTCGGAAGAGACAACGCGGCGAGCTCGGGGCGCTCGAAACAGTCCTAGTGCCCGGGGCGTGCAGGCCAGTCCCGGCGCCAGGGGACGCTCGCCTGAACTGCCTCCTCTGCCGCCTCCTATCCAACCCTGCAGCGGCTTCCTCGGGAACGTGAGTATCTGCATATTTATTATGATCAATGAAAGATGAGGTTTTAGTATATTTTGAAAAAACATATAAGTATAAAATTTATTACGGAAGAATGCTTAGTTAAATCTGACTTCATTTTATTTTATGTTTTTTGCGATTATATATCGACATGATAATAAAGCAGTTTGATAAGTGATATATTAATAGATATTTAGGGTCATGCAGTTTATGTGAAAAAAAATATATTGGATTCACCTTACCGACTAGGCAAGCTATCGATCTTGAGATGTTATTTCTTTATCTACGTTAGCGTATGTATACTTTTATTAAGTTGATAAAAGGCTTTGCTGTAATACATATTAAATTATAGAAACTTATATCCCCCATATTATTTATTTTACTATTAAATAGATTATGTGATTTATGACAAAAAGCTTATGAAAAAATATCGTTGCTGCCTCATAAAAAATCGAATTGTATTCGTCTAGACGACTCAATTTCGATACGGTGGGATTATCTCGAAAATGATTAATTTTGTCGCGACACATAGTCCGACATCGATATCTTTACTGTTTTATAAATATAATATGTGTATATTATTAGCTAGACAAAATCCACTTATGTAATGAATATATGTAGAGCTTTACTATGCTGATTTTAATTAAGCTTTTATCTAGGGATCCTCTCTCACTTCGCTTTGTTGATGTTTTTCTTTCTTCCCGTAGAATATAATTATTAATTTCTACTACTTCGCCCACAGATCAGAATATAAATACAAAAAAAATACAAAAGTTACTCATAATTCAGCCATGACCACAGTTGTTATTAGTTATATTTTTATGGAATAGGGTATTTGGTTAGTTACGCGAAGAAAGTAGATTAGATATAGGATTCTTGTCATTTGTTTATATTTAAAAATTAAGAATAAGAGATTAATGTGAGGCATAAATCAAATCGCACCGGTCGAGGGCCGGCCCTGTCGCTTTCAGCCGACAACGACGTGTTAATAAGCCGACGTGACGAATGGCCGAAAGAGGATTGTCGAAATTCAGCCGACGTATTTAGCCGTTGACAATTCATAAATCTGGTTTTCACTAATAATTTTAGTGTGTGGGTTGCCAATTATAGTGTAGGCGGACAGACGACGTGACTGACGGTTTTAAGGGTTCCATAGCTTTATGACAAAACGGAACATTGATCCTTTCCTCATTCATGTCTGTTCGTCCAGTACGTCATTTAAAAATAAGATAGCTCACCACACATTGAACTGTTGGATTATTTTTTTGCAGATCCCTGTAGTGTATCATTGGATAGATTTTTAGAAATGCATTTAAAAGAGGTGCATAGTTTTTATAAAATGTGTAAAGCCAGTACTTGACTATCAAAGTTAATCATTTTATAACCCCCTTTTTTGACTTGAAGAAGAGTACCAATTAGTAAAACAACACAATAATATAACATTATAAATATTTTCATGGATTATTTTGTAATCGAATTCCAAGTGTTTTAATAATCTACAATAACTCCATTCTACGGCACCCTGACGCTAACATGTTTTCAAAATATCTATAATAACTCAATTTTCCGGAACCTTGACCCTAACATCCAGATTTTTTTTTATTTATATTAAACTAAAATATTAGTCTATGATATTTTTTATCCGATATTGTACGCGATAACAAAATCTATAATTAGGTTTGCTAAATATATTTTTTTACGTAATTTTTAAGGAAACCCTCAATGACAGACACATAAATAATTTTATAAGGATTCCATTTTGAGGCGGAAAATACAAAAATGACAAGTTGAATATGGCACAATATAATTTGATTTTACTATTATTCGCTAAAGGCTGAGTGTTGCCAGTGTTGTTACGTATCGCAAATCGTAGCAATTTATGTGAGAGACGCTTCAGCCGGAGGCGACGCGGCCAGGGCGGCAGGACGCTACAGATTATGCCTCGGTACAATCTTCTTATGTCCATAAATTGCTTCTTACTTCAATCGCTGAGCTAAAGCTCTTATTAGAACTGCTCAGACCCCATGACAATGACTCCAGGGCATAAAACATAAACAAAAGCGATGGCACATTTTCTTTGTGGCATATGATCTATTTGGAATCAGTTTGTGTTGGTTGTTTTAAAATATTTTGTGGGACATCATTTTAATAACTCTAGTTTCCTAATTAATGAGTACTTTCCTATTTAGTAAATAGTTTTCTAGTTAGTGAGTAGTTGTCTAGTTACTGAATAGTTTCCACAGGGGCGAATTATATATGCTTTTTAGTCTGCAGCCCAGGGTCCAATGGACATAAAGGGCCCCCAGCCTGGATTAAAGAAAATATATACTATTGCGAATTAAAAAGGCTAAAAAATGACGAGGAAAACCTGGTTGGAACGAAGATTCAAATAAAAATTGCACATGTAAGGAATATAACTGTGCTGCTCTTGAATTTATATACAATTTGTCCTCCTAAATAAGCCTGGAGTAAAAGTATTCAATATTCCCTTCAGGTATTATCAGCAGCATAGGGTATGTTAATAATCGGCCCTGCAATTTCACCCGCGAAAAAACCTTTAGGAACTTCAATTGAGTCTAGATTTTTAATATATTAACTACATAACCGGTGTCCACAACTTTACCAATTACCCTACAACTACCACTCTAAGTTACAATCCATCTATGTAAAATGAAGCTTAGCTCAATATTTAGCTTCTAAACAGGCATTTAAGTCAAGGAAAACATCGTGGGGAAACCGTCATTCATTCGTCTTAAGGACGTAAGGAAGGAAGTGTGTGATGTTCACAATCCACACTTGGCCCGCTTGATGGAATATAAGTTAAAAATCTCGCAAGTTTTGGGTAGGCCGGTGCCGTAAACAGTGGAGGCATAAAGGCTGGTAAGGAGGTGTCCAAATTGCTATACTAACTAATTATAATCTTTAATAGATTTTTTAACATTACCTATAGTATACCACTAAGGTGGCAAAAAAGCTGACGGTCCGCCTGATGGTAAGCGGTCACCGTAGCCTATGGACGCTTGCAACACCAGGGGTATCACTCGCACGCTGCCGACCCTTCAGAAATGTAATAACTTCTTTCTTGAAGAACCCTATACTATAGTCCTTGGAGAAAACCTTGGCAGGGAGCTCAATTCACAACCCAAATTTCTCTGAAACCGCACTGTACGCGACTATTGCGGTCCTAAAATGTGAGAATGAATTCCCTGCCGATGGCAAGAGGTGCGGGCATCTTTCAAACAATTCCTCAGAACACAACCTATTGTACAACATTGTACACAACACACACAAGGAGGAAAAGTCTCTCCTCGGAGATGGCAGCAGTACTTCATATGGGGCCGGACTTGCGACTTGTGAAGCAGCAACCTTTCCCCCGACGTGAAGTACTGCTCCGCTCTGTTGAGTACACCTAATTTTTTTGACGCCAGCTTTACCTTGTCCTGCAGATGATCTCGGAACTGAACATCGCTGAAGATGTCAACACCAAGGCTCCCAATGCTCTTGGAGATGGAGAGGGGAGAGTTCTGGAATTGTGGGACCACAGTGAATGGGGTTTTCTTAGCGGTGAACGCGGACATTTGTGTCTTTGTAGGGTTAAATCGGACCAAGTTTTCCCGTCCCCAGTCAGAGACATTGGACAGAGTGATCTCGATCGGAGACACAAGTTCTTCACTTTTTTCTGCACGAGGAATGCTTGCTCGACCCGTGTAATAAGCGTCTCCATTACTGTCATCTGCATAGCAATGTATGTTGTTTGTGTCCAACATATCATTGATATATATTGTAGAAATAGTTTAGAAGACAGCACTGAGCATTGCGGGACACCAGTATTAATGTCCATGCTATTAGAGCAACTACCGTCAACTACGGCTCGTACGCGTCTGCCGGACAAAAAGATAGCAACCCCTTTGCACAAACCCTCGGGCACTCCGTAAGATGGCAATTTCGATAGAAGACCCCGGTGCCAGACCCGATCAAACGCCTTCGCTATGTCCAGGCTACATGCCAATGCCTCCCCCTGACTCTCAATGGCTAGCGCCCATCGGTGTGTGAGATACACTAGAAGGTCACCAATCGAGCGACTGTGGAAAGCCATATTGACGGTCACTGACCAGGTCGTGTTCTTCTAGGTATCTTAGAAGCTGTGTGTTGAGCACACGCTCCATCACCTTGGAGAGGAGAGAGGTAATAGCGATAGGCCTGTAATTCGATGCATCTGATCTATCGCCCTTTTTGGGCACCGGGTGCACATTCGCAGCCTTCCATGAAGACGGAAATTGCCTAGTGCGGTAGGAAAGCGCGAAGAGTGTATATAGAAATCGTCTAAGTTATTTGACTTAATTGATTTTCGGTTTTGAGATTTAACGAAGGATTTACAATGTGATGGGCAAAAAAAAATTTGCAATGCAAAAATGGAAAACGGTTACTTCATAATTTTTATTATAACATAATTACTGATAACCTATTCATTACTTTTGTAATAATTTCTTACAGTTGCCGTTTTTGTAAATAAGCCATATCAAATTAACAATATCAGTGACATAAATTATTCAACAAAAAAAATTAATGAAATCGACGTAAAATAGTAGATTGTTGCATCGAGCGCAAAATGAGTTATTAACACAAGAGTGTTATGTTACTAAATTAACACGAGTGCATTAATTACTCACTTTAGCAAGATGCGTAATCTACTTTTCTTTCAACTACCAATCTACCTACCGTGATAAAATGTACCTGCTCAAAATAAAAACTCAAGCTAATGAAAATTATATTAATGGCCGGTATTTACATTGTTTAGGCCAAGTATGTAGTAGAAATACATTGCCGGGTAATATTGATTACCGATTTACATGGCAATTATGATGTGTGTAAGAAGTTGATTAAATTTTTATATGCATTACACAATCTATCAAAAATAACAAGTCAAAAAAAATTGTTGACATATTATCACGGTCATGGCATTAGTATACTTGCTATGGAAGAATATTTTGGAGCAACGCAACAAAAGGACATGATGTTTTTAAAAGGTAACTAGGTATAAGGACCATTTTACTACGTAAAACAGAATGTTGTAGACCCTTTTTTAGCAATTTGAGATACATTTACAGCTCTGTACATTGATGAAAATTGTTTTCATCAATGGTTCTGTACTTGAATGAAGTGACTTTATTTGTTAAATGTAAAGTACTGAATAAACTAAACTACTAAGAGTACTAAAAATCGAAAAGGCAAGTTCATATAGTAACAATCATACAATATTACTATAGAATAAGGAGTAGTACCTACCTGCTACCTACTGGTATTAACTAAAACTTAATTCTAAAGCAATCGTTCCCATTTATATGGAAGGCGCTATTTTTACGTAACACTTCCAACCAGTAGCACTATTTTTGTAAACGAAGCGCTAAGTTTGTTCAATAACAAGCTCCACATTTGCTTGACTGGCTGTGGCTTCCGAAGCACTAATTGGCCAAGATGTCTACCGTTATATTGGTACAGACTGGTATACTATGCAGATAACTGCTCACACATCAGACAGCGTGGCTTCTTGCTCTTTTATATATACATTACACGCATTCATTAACACCTTTAATTAGTACATATATAGTATAATTTATTTACTGTTTAAGTGAAATGCATAAATCAGTTGTATTTATGACTATTAATTACAGTTAGGAAGTTTATTGAGTACCTAAGTGAGATATAAACATGTTTTTCAACACACTTACTTATAAAGCAGCCTTTACTGCGCCGTTTTTAGCTTCTTAATAGTGTCCATTACAAACTTGTTCGGTAATTACAATTACCTGTCCTTCAAGTGCATTGAAAACAGTCGTATGACACTTGTGATCTCTGCTCAATACACACACGTCTGAATTACACCCTCGCCTTCGGCTTGGGCTGCATTCCACAACCTTGTTTGTAATGAACAGCGTAGCGCATTTGAGAGTTCTATTAATTAACTTATTCGTTAATTACTTGCTGTGAGATACCGTCGTCGTATTGCTACTTTGATGATGGAACTCAGGCCAAAAAAAACTGGTCAAGAGCATCTCGAGCCATCCTTGGTGTGATTTCGGAGTTTTCTCTTGGAAACTAGTTCACTGAACCAAATCGAAACCTTTTTTTTAAAATACCACAAAGGTCACCGTAGCTTATGGACGCTTGTAACACTACACACAACACTTAGCGCGTTGCCGACCGAAAATCTAATAAATTCTTTCTTGAAGAACCCCATACTGTAGTCCCGCGTTTGCGGGAGGAAGTTTCTCTGAAACCGCACTATACGCGACCATTTCGGTTCTGAAGTGTGAGAATGAATTTCCTGCCGATGGCAAGCGGTGCGATGGTAGAAAGTAGCCGTGCTAGCTGGTATCCGGGTGCACCCGTCCAGAGATGGCAGCAGTACTTCATATGGGGCCGAACTTGCGACTTGTAAAGCAGCAACCTCTGCCCCGACGTGAAGTAATGCCTCGCTCTGTTGTGTCTTGTTGTCTGTCTTGTCTTGCAAATGATCTTGGAACTGAACATCGCTGGAGATGTCAACACTAAGGACCCCAATGCTCTTGGAGATGGAGAGAGGAGTGTTCTGGAATTGTGGGACCACAGTGAATGGGGTTTTCTTAGCGGTGTTTACCTGTCCCCAGTCAGAGACCTTGGACACTGTGGTCTCGATTTGAGACGCAAGTTCTCTGCGGTTCTACTCCACAACGGAACAAAGGATGTTTGCTCGACCCGTGTAATAAGCGTCTCCCGTACTGTCATCTGCATAGCAATGCATGTTGTTGATGTCCAACTGAGTAGGAAACAGCACAGAGCCTTGCGGGACACCAGCATTAATGTCCATACTATCAGAGCAACTACCATCAACTACGGTTCGTATGCGTCTGCCGGACAAAAAGCTAGCGACCCTCTTGAAGGCGATTGAGAAATTCTATGGACAGTTATACACGGCGACATCGAAACTAATTGGCAGTCCAGCTTAAAACCCTAGAGCTACACTAACTCGACACCACTCCAAGATTTGTGCGAGATAAAAGTTAAACAACAATAACTCACTGGGTGATGATGACTTTTAGAAGCTCATCAACGCCGTCACACTCGAAGTTCCTAACTTACTGTTTTTAAAAAAAAAAAGCGTTAGCTGTTTTTTCAGAATGACAAACATATCTCGCCTATTTTGAGGAATTTTTAAACTGTTTGAGAGTCATCGAACAAAAGTCCTTCTAGCAAGTTCGACGACTTTCAGCCTCTAGAGCAAGCCGATTGCTGAAAGGGGCTATAGTACCATAGACCACATACATACACTGTGGCAGGCTAAACAAAAATCAGAGGAGTATAATTGAATATGTAATTTTGAAAAGGGCAAATGGCTAAATATTTGAACAGAAAATAACAATAAATTCGTAAAGGGAACATCTCTTAAGGTTGTTCGTACACGCCATGACATCGACAGTACATCAAATACCATAGATTTTCCTTTCCGAGTATAATAAGTAGAGAAAAGCATTTAGAATTCATTTTTTTTAAAAATGTATTTGTCAACGATAGCGAGATGTGCCCTTTTCGAAATTGCATATTCAATTATTCTTAACATTCGAGGATTATAGAAAAGCATTTGACTTGGTGAAAACATAAGCCGTGCTACATCCAAATCGATCATCGGTATATTGAGGTTATGAGGTGCTTCGACGGAAACCATCTGCTGAAAGATATGAGAACATTGTTTATATCTGCGAAGGAAAATGGGGGCAAAAAAATGCTGGGATGGCGGCATGGTCATGGCAAAAATTGCTTAAGGACCTTTGCATCATGCGGTTCAATTGTGTTTTTAATCAACAATTAAAAAAGTACTTCATCATGGCCCAGAAACTATTTGACTTTACAGTTTTTCCGTACTATGTGAACTCTCTCTCTGGAACGTCGAACATTGCTTCCTATATGATCAAATAAAGAAATATTCACTTACTCTTTCACGTGAGTAAATATTTTGATTGTAACAGTTTTGGAAATCGAATACTATTACATGAGCATCATTTGTATATAGGTGCATATTTGGCCCTAACGATTTCGATGACTACAATGTCAATTACATTGTAAGTTGGTGTTCGTTACATTTAAGTGGACAAAAATTCTTTGTATCCATGTAAATCTCATTTCTAGCAAAATTTTTATCTCTATGTTTTCACACACAAAGAAATAAGGAGCGTAAGGTCTACCACCCTAAAGTGCGTAATGTAGCATTGTAACATGTAATCATGCAATGTGGTCAGATTTTTTGTTTCGTTTTTCGTTCTTACGATTTGGATGAAATTTTATATTTAAATGTTTCACTATTCTAGATTATCAATGTAGATGTTGCTTCTAGAAGAAATCGAAAGGCGCCGAGGAAAGTTCGGTCGCCCAACATGCAACGACGAGATATCTATTTTTTATACTAGTAATGTGGCAAACAAGTTATTGGTACGCCTGATAGTAAGCGGTAATATCTAAATTGCTTATCTATTATCTTGTTATCTATATGTTTGTGTTTAGCAAAAAAAAAGTAATGATTACTTGCACCATTCATTATTTAAAATAAACGACAAAAACAAATGGTTTTAACTTGTTTTCGAAATAATATCCGTAAAAATCAATCATCAATCATTCCTAAAAGCTTTTCAACAACGACTGACATTCTTAAATGTAACAAAACAAAACGATGCGTTTCTATGATGGATTATTTCAACTGTTTTTGTCGCTTTTATATTCCGGAATGGAATATTAAAAGAGTAAAATCATTTATAATGCGGTAACTTTTTCTCTTCTCAGATGCAGACTTTAAGGGTTACCTATAAGCTTCCAGACTTGAAAAGTTTGTGTTCTCCTTTAGCTTTATAACTAAAAAAAGTCTGAAAAAAATCTTGATATATATATATATATATATATATATATATATATATATATATATATAATATGCAGTATGGAATAGGAATTATCATATAACTGAACAGATTATTATATGAAGCTTGGCTCTCGCTCCGTATCTACGTTTACAAAAGAGAAACTGAACCTAACCTAACATACATGATATACTGTGTGTATGGTATACAGTGCGATTTCTGTTCCTTCCGTTTCTATACTTTACGATTTTCCTAGGCATATTATGAAACGGCGGATTATACGATTTGCCTGCGACATATATATATATATAAAAGAAGAAACTCACTGAATGAGAATGACTGACTGACTGATTCAATGATATATCAACGCACAGTCCAAACCGCTAGGTCCCAAAAACTAGAAATTTGACGTGTAAGTTCCGTCTTTGTTAGAACAAAAGGTTCCGCTAAGAATTTTCGAAAATTAATCCCCTAAAGGGTCGAAATGGGGGGTGGAATTTTTTATGAAAATCCGTCCAATTTACAAGCTAAATGCAAAAAACTGGTATTTGCCCTTTATATTGAAAATCAAGAATGATGTTTTAAACATTTTCGAAAAATTATCTCCTAGGGGGCATCATAACAGGGGATGAGAATTCTAATATTTTTGTAGATAAAACCATTAACAGTCAAAAGATACCTTTTTTTTAAAGTTCACGTGGACGAAGTCGCAGGAAAATGCTACAATATAAAAAACAATATTAACTTTATAAATACTTTGACAAAAATTGTTTCAAATCTTTTCAGATACCTATATTAGTTATTATGCCTAATATCTCCTTCTCCCCAATAAAAATACAATTAAACATACCTACTGCTTAATTAAAAAATTGTATAGGTATATATTTATTGATCTACGATTTTCTTATTGATAACTACAATATTTTAATTGTTATGAAGAACAAAACATACATATAGCTATTTGTATCCGTCAAAATTTAAAGACTTTCTGTGAAGTAGAAAAATACGTATCTCTTAAATATCAAGAAACTCTTTTGAAATGTTGCTTTTAAAATCACTACTCTGCACAACCGATAGTTTGTAGGCCATAAAGAAGCAACAGCCTTTCTTTCTGTTGTCACTTTGTCACTGTAATAGGAGAGCAGTGTGCCAATAGCGATTTACAAAGTTGCACACAATGGCCAACTACATGTTGAGTACCCAGGTCGCCCTTGTGGTGTCAACTTTAGAATGTCGGTGACTTCGTTTATTGGCAGCTGTATTCTTAAACCATGTCTAAAGATAGAAAAAAAGAGATTTTTCGTACCTACTTAACTACATCGAAGACAATACACAATATGATGCACATTTGACCTGAACTGGCCGTAATGAATACCTTAGCTTTTATTTTATTTTATAGAAAATGGCGTTCCGATCTAGCTCGCTCCGATACAGCCAGGATGTTAAAAGCAATAAGAAAATATCTTGTAACTTGCTTGGCTAACTTTTTTTGTACAATAAACGGCGGATGTATTAATATTCTCCTATCTATGGTTTTATGCTTTGCTTTATCTGTAGAACGATTTTTCATTGTCAGTCAGTTTGATAGAGTGTTGCCAGTAGTAAATTAACACTTCGAAATCTGAGGTCAATTATTTAGTAGTTAATTTATTGTGGTATATTTATAGGAAAGCGCTTTCGTTCTACTTAAATGTGGAGCAGTAATACAGTAGGCAATATTTCATAGGCAGAGGAGCAAGGCGTAGGCGTAACTTAAGTAATGTCTTTTCTGGCGCCAATAGTTGGTAGGATATAAATGCAGTTCTTTAGGATTTATAGTTCCTGAACAAAGTAGATTTTATTTAGTAAATTTTATTCAAAGTGCGAGAAATTTTTTATCAAGAGGAGTTCCCAATGATGTTGGCCCGAGCTGAAGGCGAGGATTGCAGGTCGGAATGAGTTGGAATAACAGGTCCCGCATGTGTATTTTAAGGACTGTTTAAATACAGTTAAAATAAAATTAATTTTTTTTTTTTATAGAAAACATATTATATCATAAGCATACATATTAATGTTAATTTAATATTTTAGGTACAAACCATTTTTTTTTATTTGATATCCAATAATACAGTACAATCAATACATATTCACATAGTTACGAAAAACTGTAGTTTTTAAGGGGAAAATGTAGTTAAACTTAAATTTTAGGTTATTACATAAGTTTTAGTTTCGGTTTTGTCTGAAAATCTTGTTTCGGTCAGACACTAGTTTAAATGTTACCAATATCAATCAATTAATTTTAGTTCGTGGGCGTACATTATTCTGTTTCTGGTCTTTTATTTAACCAGTTATTACATTAAGGTTAGGAGTGAATGCTATGAATAGCCACCTAAATTTAGGTTGATACACTGTTTCTGAAGCAGTTCTGCTGTGATAGGCATACCACTTGTCACGCGGGACTCAAGTAGTTGGTGAAATAGGCTGTCTTTCACATTATAATGCCACAGTATAACAACCACTGGTTAACCCCTTTAGGGGACCAAAATCGAGATGTTAAATATATACAATTAGAATTCGAATCATATATAATTCTTTGACATAAAAAAAATATAGATAAACTTACAAAATGTTTATTAGAAATAGAGTTTACTGATTTCCAAAGACTATAGTGCAGAGCAAATTCATCTGGCTTTATTTTATATTAGTTTATTTGTTTCTTGATTTATGAAAATTATAGCAATAGGGATGAGCAGTAAGTAGTTTCCAGCAGTAAAAAAAATGAAAAAACTTTGGACAATTTTTGGGAAATTCTTTATTTTTGGTATTAATTCTCTATAACTATGCTTACGCCACGTTAAAATAACAGACAAAAAATAGGCCAAGTGCGTTTAGGACTCGCGCACGTAGGGTTCCGTACTATTATCTATGAAAACGGCACAAAAATCACGTTTGTTGTATGGGAGCCCCCCCCTTAAATATTTGTGTTTCTTCTTGAATCTTGCCAGCCTTCATACGTCCCTACTGTTGGGGCACGGCCTACCCTCATAATCGAGGGTGATTATTATTATATATAGTATTATATTAGTGTACTTAAGAAATTGAGAAAAGACTCAGTGGTACACGCCGACCCGGGGTTCGAACCTCCGCCACTTGGGACGTGAAGTGAAATTTAAACCTCTCGGTCACCACTGGCTAATATTTGTTTTATTTTAATGTCATTATCTTTTTTTAAAAAAGTAAATATAATACTAAATATTCGGTGAATATTTTAAGCGTCTACCTGTATCGAGCAAAAAAGAGCAAAAAAATCATGTTTGTTGTATGGGAGCACCCTTAAATATTTATTTTATTCAGTTTTTTGGTGTTTGTTATTGTAGCGGCAACAGAAATACAGCTTCTGTGAAAATTTCAACTGTCTATCTATCACGGTTCATAAGATACAGCCTTGTGACAGACGGACAGACAGCGGAGTCTTAGTAATAGGGTCTCGTTTTTTACCCTTTTGGTACGGAACCCTAAAAAGCCTAACATCACCCTCTAGCTAATAATAATAACATATGTGCGGTGTATCCAAAATCCCAATAAATTTACATACTTTGGTACTAACGTTTTGTGCTAGCTGCATCCATCTAAATCCATCAACAAGTACTCATGTGGTCTTCCTTATTACATATCGACAGACTAAGCTGTACCGTGTGGTGGTATTAATTATACTGTGCTCTACACTTAAGGGAAATATACAGGCTTGCCAACCTAAATACACAGATTAAAAATGCGTTTTTATTGCATTATAGGTTACTAGAATTAGAAATCAGATTTAGCATCCATATTTTAAAGTTTTAACTAACACTTGGCTTTGCCTGCGTCTCTGCGATTCTCACTAGAACTTCTTGTTTTACCGGAAAAACTATTCTACATGTAGGTAGTTTTCCTTTAGTATAGTTAGATCTCACTACCCGTTGCCCGATACGACGAAAAGACTCGTGACGTGCGGTTTCACCCACCCAAAAAAAATATACTCGTGGAAAAAATCTGTTCCTCATTTGTCTCTTCAACTATCCTCCCAACAAAAATCAGGCCAACCTTGACATACTTCTTATAGTTCTTGTCCATGGTCTATTATTTAACCACTTATTACTGTAAAGTCAGTAATTAAAAACTGGACGGTGGATTCCTTTAAAATTTTAGCATTTAAATTTTTGAAATGCTGTATGCCCCTTAATAAAGCACGACTATTTACTAGAATAGCTATTAATTTCAATATCGACCGCAAGTTTAACAACTGCACGTATAAGTTTGTACAAGTTGGCAGTCAGATAGGGTTGTTGTCTGTTAACGAACCTTTTTACGACTTAATTTTATTATTATAATGTATTATAAAACATATTATTATAACGGTTGTAAAGCCCTATGTTTGAAGTACTTATATTTTACAAGAGCGTGCAGTATTTACGTTACAATCCATACTAATATTATAAATGCGACAGTAACTCTGTCTGTCTGTCTGTTACCTCTTCACACTTAAACCGCTGTACCGATTAAGATGAAATTTGGCATAGAGATAATTAGAGTCCAGAGGCAGGACATCTGCTACTTAAAACATCAAGTGTGAGTCGGTTTTTTTTCTGTAATTGAGGAGTTTCCGTTGAAATCCTACACCGAGGGCGATAACCAAATTCAGGGCGGGTGAAACTGCGGGAAAAAGCTAGTTGGCTATAAATAACCTAATGTAACATATATAAAGTTACTATTGTTTTTAGGATTTCATACGTCCGAATAAAAAAACGAAACCCTATAAGATTAGTCGTGTGTTTATATGTATTTCATTCTCAGCAAATCGAAATATTGGACCGAATTAGTTGGGTACTCACGTAGACATGTAAACTGTGACCCAAATGTGGTCGTGTAACATAAATATGGGTCACTTTTGGGGACGGATAAGAAAATAAAAAAAACAGTTTTGCGCAGTTTGCAAAAAAACTGCCCTGTGACATTTCAAATCAAAGGGATTGTTGTGAGGGCACAGTATTAATATTATAATACCTAATATCACAATGTAATAATTGTGAGGGTTTCAAATATAACTTTTTTAATAATTTGATTTTTGATTATTTTTTTTAAGTAATATAAGAAAATAGATCTTATCTCTGAAACTATAGCCTAGAATTTTGTAAAACATAAATTACAGACACACTAATAAAAGTCTATAATTATTTAAAAATAACACAGTAAAATTGTTTGAATGCGTTTTCAGAGAAACTTCCTCCCACGAGCGCTTAGGTTGAAGAAATGGCCCCTGCCAAGGTTTTCTCCAAGGATTACAATATGGGGTTCTTTTAGAAACAAGTGATTTGATTTCAAAGAGTCGCCAGAGTGCGAGTAATCTGGTGTTGCAAGCTTTCATAGGCTGCGGTGACCGTATAGGTACCATCCAACTGACCGTTACCTTGTTTGCCACCTTAGTGGCTTAAGAAATGCATCAATTTTAGTTATATAAGATGTACTATTTGTACGGAATCCTTAGAGCGTGAGTCCGACTCGCACTTGACTGGCTTTTAAAGTGCGTAAGTACCTAACTTCTAGTTAGTATAAATAAATAATTATCTAGTCTGAAAACTCAGAATATTAAAAATCAATTCAAAATGTCAAGGTTAGTTAAAATTAAATTACAAAACTGAATATTGGAGTATAACATTATTAAACTGTTTGTAATTTCTTTATTCGTTTGAAAACATTTTATATTTTTACATTCATTTCTTGAAAGTGCGTTGTTTATTAGTTAAAATACAATCAAAATATAAAAAAATAAATAGGTTAATAAAATAAAACCAATTTAAAATTTAAATAAAGAATAAACAACCTGGCAACCCAGTATTCCACTTGTTCCACAAACAAGATGCAAATGCATAACCCAGTAGGTAGGTGGCAACACGAGAGCTCGTTAAGTGGGCCACCCCAACAACCTGACCATACCAGACTCGGCACACTTCCCGATATATCGAAAGTTGAAACAATATAGGCACGATACGATCACAACACAAAGTCCCGTTTGAAAAATCATTTCGAAGAAAACGCTCAATGATTTGTTGCCTTATTTTATGTGGTGTTAAACGGTTTGACTTTTATTTTAGTTATTCGTGTAAACGATTAATTTTTTGTCACAAAAATAGTTGTCGAATGAAATGAATTGATTACTAACTGCGAGCATGATATGTTTGTAAGAATTTGGCAGTTACCTGTCGTTTTTATACCACAGTTTTTATAAAACATGTAAATTATGATAGTGGCAACACTAAACACATTTTTTTTTAAATGTTACGCAGGGGTTTAACATGTGAAACTTTTGTCGTAATTGTCGCAAACCATGACGTCATAGTTTTTGTTTTGACGTCAAAGTCTATTTAAAAATTAAATTCATATGTATTTTATTATATTTTTTTAAGCTTAGGATTTGATTTCAATCGATAATTTGGTGAAAAAAAATCATTTTATTTGATATTCCTACGATCTGAAAAATCGTGGTTTGGATTAAATACAGTAAAAATGTCGGCAAAATATCCAATAATGATGCTTATATCCAAAATTCCTTTTATTCTTCTGTAGATGACAGACCTCAATAAGCCCAAACACGATATATTTGCTTTAAGCTGTCTAGGAGTTAGGTAATCTACAGTCCTGGTCACAGCGTCAAATCAAGGTTGTCAAACCAGCTTTTAAACAAAAAAACCGCATTGTAATCGATTCATCCATCTAGGCCAATGACCTTCTTGGTCTAGGTGCTACGATGCCACAGACAGACAGACAAAGGTTTCAACCTTATAACACCTCTTTCTTCGTCGGATAAAAAAACTAGTAAATCAGTGAAAATCAGCAATGTTGTTCATATTTCAAAAGAAATTCAGACTGACAGTCAACATAACATTTTCGTGTTAGTAACTTTGCAGTTTACGCAATAAATTGATGAAATATTTTTATGAGCTTTTTCAGTTTATGCCATAATTTGGCCATATTTTCATATGACATACTACACACACACTACAAGCGCTTTTAGATAATCTTTTATAGTCTGGTCAACATGTACCTTTTTGGGTGAAATTTTTGTATAGTCTCCGAAAATTACGATCAAGGTGTCATTCGATTCGGAATATTATGTAGAAAGTTTAAGAAAAAATTCCAAAAGGGGCTGATGAAAATTGCAAAAGTTATAAACAATTTAAAAAAAAAAAAAGTTGGGGTTTGGTTTTTTTTTAATATCTCGAAAACTATCAAAGATATTCAAAATTTGAAAAAAGATCTGAAAAGAGGAGGAAATTTCCTAAAAAAAAGTCCTACCTCCCGGAACTGTATCTTTAATATTTATAATTTTTACGGAGCCCTGAAAATAGCGCTAAAAGCGGGTAGTCTGGCTTCCGCTCGCGATTTGTCATTCGGACACGGTAACAATAAAAATCATTTTAACATATTAAATATGAATATTAAGGAATAAAAAAATTTTAGTACTATTGGGATATATAAATGAACAATAATCCGTAGGCGAAAAATTTTTATCCCCATTTTTCCATTAGTTATGCATTAGTTAATTAACTACTTTTTCTGAATAGAATGTAAACAGAAAAAACCTGATTATTATTAAACTACAACCCTAGGATTTTTTTCACTTCGTGGAGTTATTCTTAAAAGGCATTAAAATAGATCCCCGTTGGAAAAATTTAAAAATGTTAATTTTCCACTTTTTTATTAACAATCGAAAACATTAAAAAATTAAAAACTGCATAAAAGTTATTAAAAAAATGTTGTTTTTCAAATATTTCAAATTTTATGATTTCTAACGGTTAAAAGTTACATGAAAATATTTTTTTTTAATTTTTTACCGCGATTGTTTAAATAATTGTTATAAACAAATGCATTGTTTATAAGATAATCAACAAATTTTTTTTTCTAATCTACTTGTCGATATAAATTATGATTTTTAAGAAAAAAATTATTCCTTAAAAAAATTTATTTATTGCTATAAAATGCATTTCTTAATTAACAATCGTTTTTTACCACTAAATATAAATATTAAGGAACCATTTTTTCTCTAAAAATCATAAATTATATTGTTCTTAAATATTCTGGAAAAAAAAATTTTTTTTTTCATTTTTTATTTGTTTATTTAATAAACAATTTGTTATAAACAAATGGATTTTCTTACTTTATTTTTTTTTTAATACGTAATTTAATTATAAAAACAGCTATGTATTATTTTTTATGAAAAAAAATTTTTACCTATTTTTTATGTAACTTTTAATATTTTTATGTCCTAAAATTTGCCTTTTTATCTCGCTCTTTTTCTTTTATAATAGGTATAACTTTTAAACTATTATATATACGACAATTATACTTCAAGTCGTTTTTATTCACTATAAATTAATGAACAATTTAAGCTTTTAACTTCAGCTCTAGCTCTATTATTTATGTTAATTATTGACAATTGTTTATAAAAAATAAACCGAAAAATTTTTTTTTCATGTTTTTCTATTCCAAAACATAAATAATAAATAAAAAATTTGTTTATAACAAACATAAATAATAGAGCTAGAGCTGAAGTTAAAAGCTTAAATTGTTCATTAATTTATAGTGAATAAAAACGACTTGAAGTATAATTGTCGTATATATAATAGTTTAAAAGTTATACCTATTATAAAAGAAAAAGAGCGAGATAAAAAGGCAAATTTTAGGACATAAAAATATTAAAAGTTACATAAAAAATAGGTAAAAATTTTTTTTCATAAAAAATAATACATAGCTGTTTTTATAATTAAATTACGTATTAAAAAAAAAATAAAGTAAGAAAATCCATTTGTTTATAACAAATTGTTTATTAAATAAACAAATAAAAAATGAAAAAAAAAAATTTTTTTTTCCAGAATATTTAAGAACAATATAATTTATGATTTTTAGAGAAAAAATGGTTCCTTAATATTTATATTTAGTGGTAAAAAACGATTGTTAATTAAGAAATGCATTTTATAGCAATAAATAAATTTTTTTAAGGAATAATTTTTTTCTTAAAAATCATAATTTATATCGACAAGTAGATTAGAAAAAAAAATTTGTTGATTATCTTATAAACAATGCATTTGTTTATAACAATTATTTAAACAATCGCGGTAAAAAATTAAAAAAAAATATTTTCATGTAACTTTTAACCGTTAGAAATCATAAAATTTGAAATATTTGAAAAACAACATTTTTTTAATAACTTTTATGCAGTTTTTAATTTTTTAATGTTTTCGATTGTTAATAAAAAAGTGGAAAATTAACATTTTTAAATTTTTCCAACGGGGATCTATTTTAATGCCTTTTAAGAATAACTCCACGAAGTGAAAAAAATCCTAGGGTTGTAGTTTAATAATAATCAGGTTTTTTCTGTTTACATTCTATTCAGAAAAAGTAGTTAATTAATAATGCATAACTAATGGAAAAATGGGGATAAAAATTTTTCGCCTACGGATTATTGTTCATTTATATATCCCAATAGTACTAAAATTTTTTTATTCCTTAATATTCATATTTAATATGTTAAAATGATTTTTATTGTTACCGTGTCCGAATGACAAATCGCGAGCGGAAGCCAGACTACCCGCTTTTAGCGCTATTTTCAGGGCTCCGTAAAAATTATAAATATTAAAGATACAGTTCCGGGAGGTAGGACTTTTTTTTAGGAAATTTCCTCCTCTTTTCAGATCTTTTTTCAAATTTTGAATATCTTTGATAGTTTTCGAGATATTAAAAAAAAACCAAACCCCTACTTTTTTTTTTTTAAATTGTTTATAACTTTTGCAATTTTCATCAGCCCCTTTTGGAACTTTTTCTTAAACTTTCTACATAATATTCCGAATCGAATGACACCTTGATCGTAATTTTCGGAGAATATACAAAAATTTCACCCAAAAAGGTACATGTTGACCAGACTATTAGTAGTTTAGGGGGATGTAGTTTTTCATGATTTTTTAAAAACTAGGTATATTGTTTTAAATATATAATTTATCTTTATTATATATGATTTATATAATAATATTGTACAGTTATATTTTCAGAAACAAAATTATAAAATACTTCGCACCATTTGTGCGTATCACTAACATTTTTAAAATAATAGCCAAATCGGTTTAGCCATTTTCAAGTGAAGCACTTCCCAGCAATTAGCAATATATGTTTGTTTATGTATAGATTTTTGACATTGTAAATTACTGAAATATTACAACAATTCCAAAAAGTTAAAAACTACACTACTGTAACAAAATTACTTTGTGATTGTTTCAAGTTCTGCAACGGACGGACATCTATACACTTTCATGAAATGTTAGACACACTTTCTTTTCTTTCTCCAGTGTAGAGTACATGCAAGTTTGCGATTATTATATAACAAATGATACTTCATTAATAATAATAATATTCGTGTTATTATTTATTGTTATGTTTAATTTAAGCTTTCGTTAGTTCAGTGAAACCCGCAGAGAATTTTTGTTTATGAAATATGAATGTATATTCTGTAAATAATAAAAAGGCGTTTAATAAAAGGGCTTATTCAGCTGAATTTAAAAATATCAACTTCATCCTTACAATTTTATCACTGGTTTAATAAAAAAAAAATTAAAAAAACAAAACAACTTTGGGCTTTTCTATGGACTTCTAGCAAAGAGTAAAAACAAACTTTGGGCTTTTCTATGGACTTCTAGCAAAGAGTAAAAACAACTTTGGGCTTTTCTATGGACTTCTAGCAAAGAGTAAAAACAACTTTGGGCTTTTCTATGGACTTCTAGCAAAGAGTAAAAACAACTTTGGGCTTTTCTATGGACTTCTAGCAAAGAGTAAAAACAACTTTGGGCTTTTCTATGGACTTCTAGCAAAGAGTAACTGACTTTTAGTTTTTTCGTTAAATGTACATGAATCGGAGAATATTAGAAGTAATTTCAATAATATTTACATTTACCTACTATTTTTTTGTATGTAAATTATATATTTCAACTACATTCATGAAGTAAGATATGAAAATATTATGACGACTCATTTGGTGTTAGTTACAAAAAACATTCAGCCGTGTCTAGGCTATCTCTAAAATCTGGTGACTAGGACAAGAAGCGTAAGAACTCCGGATTTTGGAGCTAATAAAACCTGAAAGTGTCAATAGTTCCTTTTTTAAAGTTACTCAGAAAAATAAAAAATAAAGAAACTAAATTTAGTCTTCTTAAGCGTTAACAAAAGTTTTAAAAAAAATGTTTGCAGTCTTAGTTTTAAAAAAAAGGTTCTCAAACTTATAAGAGCTTTTAAACCCGGATTATAAATGAAACCCCTCTAAACTAGGACAAATCCGGGTAAACCCGGATGGATGGCAAGCCTAGCCGTGTCCTACCTGAAGAAGAATTGCTAAATTTTGGAATGTTTTTTGTTTTTTAAAAAAAGTGTATGAAACTTGACGATGTACTTACCAGACCTACTTACTAATTTTCTCGTGAACCCCTTAAATTTGATACTCCATACGCCTTAGCTGTTAAACGCCACACTGCAGAGGCCCAGTACTCTTCTTAAAGAAGGAGTCTTAGGTTATAGTTCGTCACGCTGACCTAAAGCGGGTTGGTGGACGTTGTCGAACTAGTGGCCACTGGACTTAGCTTGACTTGACTGTTGTCATATGAAAAAAGATAGACTTTAAATTCCAAATGCCATTCAAAAAATCATGTAGGATTTTTTTTAGCAACACAACACATCTAAACTATACATCTTTTTGACCATAACAGAAGTCAAACTGCGGTCATCATATTTCGCAAATGAAATTCCTCTTGCCGTTTCTTCAGTTCACAGCAGGACACTGTACGATAGTTATTATGACTTCGTTATGACTTGAATCAAACAATACTTTCGCTATTCTTTGCTGCGGCGATGAAATATGGCCACTTTCGACGGCCATTTTGGACCTTATGAAATTGTAAACACAATTTTTATTATGTACTATGTTTGGTACAGTGTTAGCTATCAATCAACTTGTAGTGAAAGTTGCGTGTATTACAAAAAGAATGGTAGTTTTCGTTTCGGCCTGCGCCTATTGAGGCAAAGGAAAGTGGTCAATATACAAATAGTCTGTGAATCGTTCTTGGTTTTATTCAAAGTTTGAGATACGTTTATATTATTATCTATTTATTTTGTTTACGCAAACGACAGTATAATAGTAAAAAACCGGTTAAGTGCGAGTCGGACTCGCGTAAGAAGAGTTCCGTTCCATTATCTATAAAACGGCAAAAAAAAAATAATTTGTTTTTAAAGTGAATATATAACTAAATATTCTATCTGTTGCCGTTATCAATATCGAGCAAAAAAATCACGTTTGTTCTATGGGATTTATTTTATTCTGTTTTTTATTTGTTGTTATAGCGGCAACAGAAATACACCATCTGTAAAAATTTAAACTGTCTAACTATCACGGTTCATGAGATGACAGACGGTCAGACGGACGGACAACGAAGTCTTAGTAATAGGGTCCCGTTTTGTACCCTTTGGGTACGGAACCCTAAAAACTCACCCTAATATTATAATAGGTAACTAAAACACAGCAATGCCTGATGAAACAGGTTTAAAAAAAAAATTGAATTAAAGACTTAAGAAAATAAACAAATCATTTAAAGGACAGTGAATCCGTTTTTACAATAAAATCCCGGCAGAAGTGTGAATACCCTCATTAAAAATTAAATTTAAAAAGTTTAAAAACTTTACAAAACAGGATATTGTCAAAAAAGCTTACTGAATTAAATACTATCCAGGATGATAAAAATACATGGGATTAAATATTTTTTAATTTTTGTATTGTAACGTGTGCATCCTATTAATATTATGAAAGTTTGGATGTTTGGATGTTTGTTACTCAATCACGCTTCAACCGCTGGACGAATCGGGGTGAAACTTGGCACACATATAGGTTAGGACCTGAAATAGGACATAGGCTACTTTTAACTAAAACCGAGCTTAAACGAACTATAGCTTACATCATTAGTACAATTCACAGACAGTCAAAAGAGTTAGTTATGAAGTTCCATCCCGAAAGCCGAATTTAGGGCGGGCGGAGCCGCTGGCAAAATCTAGTATTTATATAAAGACTAATTGTTGATGTAAGTAAGTACCTGCTTTTTAATTTTCAAAATATAACGTGTCGATTTTATGTAAAAAATCCTTGGTGTTTCAAAAAATTGCATATAATAGCTTTAAAAAAATCATATTTGAATAATTGGTATAAAAAAAAAATTAAAATGTTTTGACATTGACATAAAAATACTTAGATACAGCGCTAATTTATTTCCGCTAGGTAGGTACTAATAGAGTTGGCGGACGGACCAATTTTTATTTGTTTAAAATTAGCAATAGACTAACAGTGTTGTCTATGAATAGATACATAAACCAGTATCGAAGCTTTATCGTAGTACCTGCCTTATTTAGAGTGAATACCTTCGAAACCTGTCGATTGGGTGATCGTGAAAGCCGTGTCCGCCGCCGGGTGTGGGACAGTGGGCCAACCACGAAGGCCACTTGGCTGTCTCAGCGAAAGTTTATGGTATAATTGTTGGTCGGTCAAGTGCGAGGAAAGTATGGGCGCAATGTCAAGCTTTGCGATTTTATTGTATTAGTCGTGTGTTGGAGAAATATTATCTGGCAGGTTACAGGTCTCTTGTGATGAAAGTTTGAACGGAAGATCGCTTGATTGTTACTTTTCTGAGTGATGGTTTCATTTTCAGGGATCTAAGGTTTTTGTATGACTGTTCACCAAGCTTATCACATATCTTTTCATCATGACCGACACGTGCAACAATTACATTGACCTTGAACGTAAATTTTAACGGCTCTTAAATCTTAAGATAGACCATAAGAGTTATGGAAGTAGCCTGCCCTATTTCTTATGTCGTTTTCTTGAGGGTTTTTATTATTTACTATGTTATTTTTCCACGAGTCTATGATAAAAAACAAAACACAAACAAATAGCAAATTGTTAAACATGGGATGTAAGTTTCACTTAAGTCACACAAGTCATTTACACCACACATATTTAGGCACGGGAACGAGTGAAGCGAGCTAGATTTTTCATATTTTAGAAATAGTGTAGGGTAACATCCTACTCTATAACACTTGTGTACCTATAGAACCATTTCTAGGGTTCCGCACTAGGGTTTGCCAACTTTTTTTTCGGCTTAAAGGGACCAATGATCATGTACTTTAAAAATACGGGATTTCTCTTTTTTTCCCCCGACAAAATTAATTGTATTTTTAGTTACCTACATTTTGTTTTATCTTAAAACTATACTTTGTTACAAATTTTATTGCACGCAACAAATCTTCTTGTGTTTTGACACGTTTAGTTTATAAAAAGAAATACAATCAAAATCGAATTTTAACAAGGTTGCGGTCGGTTTTAGTTTTTTGGCCACATATGGAGTACTGCTGCCATCTCTTGGCGGGTGCACCCGGATACGTAAAATACGGGACATGGCCTGTCCCGATGGACATTGAAATTTATGCAAGATATATGGGACGTCCCGTGAAATACGGGACTTTTGGCAACGCTTTTCCGTATCCAAAAGGTACCAACCTGACCTGCCCCTTACTAAGCCTACGCTGTCACTCTGTCTCTCCGACCTTTTAGATAATTTATTTTCAAGCGGGGGCGCGTCCTGCTAGGGAGATGCAACGGCGTGTAAAAGGGAACCCAAACGCTTTCTTCTATTGAACCTAGAATGTTGTCAAAAGCATGCAAGAACATCCGTCACTTTGACTCTCCTTACAACAAGACATAAGGAGATCAGTCATTGAGGAGAGATCAAGACAAGTGTGAGAAACCATTGCCTTTTAAATAAAACATCTAAAAAATTATTTCAGACTTTTATTTTATTTTACAATTGCGTGGCATTTCCATTTCCATTTTGGCAGTAGGAAGGCGCGATAAAAAAACATTGGGAACTCTTGTTTAGATAGATCTATAGGAGGAAGGCCGGATACGTGTTATTATGGCCAATTTTCTTAAAAAATACAAAAATTATTGCTCTATCGTAAACAACAGTTATTTATAACCTTCAAACCCATAGTTGAAGCTCTAAATATCACAATAAAGACTGTTGAAGTACGAGTCGAGTCAGCGTGGCGGTACGAAAACCTCGGTGTGCGAGTCCGACTTGTACTTAGCCGCCTTTTTATATAGAAACCCGTAATAGTAAAATCATTTTTGTTAACAAGACTTGTTAACAATCCTATAAATTTAGATAGCTAGCAATAACTGGTAAGTGTAGCTTCATAGAAACTATCCCATTGTCGTCCAACGGTTCCAATTATGCGAGGTTGTAATACATGGCAAAGAATGGGTCAGAAGTATACCAGGAGTAGGGTTACCAACATAAATATCCGGAAACATGGCGAAGACATTTTCCTAGAATTATTATGTAGGTAACAAATACCTTTGTGAGGGATATGTACATTGATAGTACAGCATATGTACTACATTTCCGTGGTACTGGAAATTTACTGCAATCAACCATATAAGAATAAAATTAGGTAAGATCTCAGTAAGCATACTAAAACTAGTCATTTTAAATTCCATATCAAACTATTCTAGTGTAATAATAATTAACTTTATTTTAATATATGTAGGTATCTAATTATGTATTTTTGATGATAAGCTACAACTGTTGTGAGATAAGGTTAATAAATATGTATTTATAACTACTTCCTAATTCTCTTTAATTTTGACCAACCTCTGGTTATTCAAACATACCTATCTATCTTTATTACTTTATTTATTGTATGTATGTTTATGTATTCATATTATATAACCGTTTATTTTATGTACTTGTTGAAGTAGTTATATTAGTATGTATGTGTATTTTATTTATATAGTAAGTACATATGTATATTATAATATTTTTTATTCTTCCTTATAATTTTACTTATGATCTTTTATGGATCACCTACATCTTCCTGTCAATATTACTCTACCCAAAGGTTGCCTTTTTAGCGATAAGACCGCCTCATTGTGCTATTTATTCTATTGTTATTTTTTGGGTATTTTTTAAATGTGTGATAAAGAATATTGTATTGTGTTCTAAGTATATTTCATTGGAAATAGGATGGAGCGTAGCATAATGTCAGTTTGTTTCTGAAAATAAAATATGTTATTAGTCTTTAATTTATAAGAATATAAATTAAAGATATAATATATATACTAAAATACATACCTATTCATGCACTTCATTTTGTTTACCAGGAGTCTGTATTTTAGTAAAAAACTCTGGTATCACCCATACCATGCTATGCTCAATTAAGTATGTCAGTATTTACCTACAGTGTATTAAAGGCATTAAAAATATGTTCCCAGCCAAGGTTTTAGTATGCCAACCCTAGCTGGCCCTTCGCTTACTTAATTAAATATAATTGACGTAATTGTTCACAATGGTATTTTCCCCTAGACTTTTATCGTCAGCACGTTTTTTCTCCTTGTTTCCCAATGTTCCCAATTAAAAACTATCAGAAACACATGCTTATCTAGGTACAGGACGTGAAGAAGATAGTTTCTGCAGTTCCTAAGTTGTATTTTAAAGGGACAAACGACGACTAATTTAGTTACTTGTTTCCTTTTACGAACATGAAATCGTAAGTAAAAGCATTAGCTGAATTAGCTGAGCATAGTTAAACAGTTTTAACAGGGTTTGGTTGATAAATAAAACCGTGGGAATATAAAAATAGCCTTTTTGACAAAGAGTGAATAAAATCTTATAGATTATTCAATAATATTTGTTGCCTTTCTTTTATGAAATGCTTTAACTTATGAGGTAAACTGGAATAGACTAGGGATAAACTAAGTAGATATGAGGTACATACAAGCTAAACCGTAGACACATGACCTGGGTTCAATCCACGCTCCGGATGAACATATTTGTTTGTCTTTTTCAAAATTCAAATTATGTTGTCTTTTTATTTACAAAGAAAAGTATGTAAGTATTCATATCAGTTGTATTTACCAAGGCTTATATTTTGAGACCTAATGGCACTGTTTAATTTGTCTAAAATTATCCTTACGGTCTGTTGATTCCACTGATGGGTTTCACTAGTGTGTCCAATAGGATTTTCAAGTACTCGTGGTTCTACTACTCAATACTGGTGGAGCTATAAGGATTTCTTTATATTATTCTACCAGGAATTGAAATTCAGTTTCGAGAGCATTCCACGTGGACGAATTATAGCTACATTTCTATAGCTAACTAACTTTATTACTTGAAAATTAAGGTTTACCATAAGAATCCCACGACGATAATTATATTTAACGCGGGCGGAGCCGCGGGTAAGAGTTAGTTAACAATATGAGTCTCACGATCTCTCAACGCTTCGTCGACTCTTTATAAATAACTGGGTTCTAAACGTTCATAATTTTATGCAACGCTTAAAAACCTTAACAATACACATTGTATGGAAGCTAGATGGAACAAGAACATAATATTATCTTCATACATATATTACTAGAAGCAACAATGCAGATCAGAAGAATGTATCTAACTCAATTAAGACCAAATTGAAATACCCTTTAAAGACGATACTACTGTGTTATCAGCCTTCATACGTTCCTACTGTGGCCTCCTACTGTGTGTTATTTTGGCCACAGTCAATTACTTGGACCCAGTGCAGATTGTGAACTATTCCATAAATACTTCAGTTGTCGTTTTGACTTATGTTTCATTGTGTTCAATTTCATAACCCAGCCAAGTAAAAAAGATTTAATCTGTACGTTACAGAAATAACAAACTTCACTCATCTCTTTAATTAAATTTTAATAACATTTCAACATCAAGTGCATAAAAAAAAGTCGGTGGTGGCCCAGGGGTTTCGACTTCATCTTGCATCCTGAGTGACGGAGGTTCGAGCACTGAGTGTACCAATGAGACTAATTCTTAGTAGGTACATTGATTATTCACACCTCTGGCTTAGCGGTGAAGGAAAACATTGTGAGAAAACCTGCTGTTCGGGAAAGATTTATGACTTATCGGTCGGACCGGCGCGGGCGTGGTGTGCAGTAGCAATAGTCAGAGAATCAGAGAAACACAATACAGACATATACATACACATACACACTACACACAATTTATCACAAAAAACGTTATCCATAAACAACTGATGCCAACTGTAAGTACCATTTCTTCTAAATGCCCAATAGTTGCCCAGTTTTTAGGATACACCTGCATACTGGCATACGACCGGTTTAAAAAGGGACATCGGTTCAGAAAAGTTTGTTGCACTGTACACTTTGTTGGTAAACAAAACAAAAATATAGTAGGTTATACGATGACACTTTTAGGAACAATAACACGATATGCTCCTAGTTTTCTTGCGTGTTGAACTTAAAACTCAACAACCTTCTGCGTTCCGCGTCCATGACCATTACATTAGCACTAGCTTTGGTTGTGTGAAGTAGTTGTAGATACAGTGTTTATGTTGCTGGCGTTTAACAATTCAGTAAAAGCTTGAAGCGGCTTTATGGAAAAGTCATGTGAGTTGTACTGTACGCAATGTCAATGTCGTGGACTCATGGGCAATTTTAATTTGATCGTGTGAATGACATTGCGGGTATATACGTGCACAATCCTTCATTAGAGGACGCTACCGCGGAGGTTTAGAATATTAAGACAATATTTGCGCAGAATGGGACCTTATTGGTTACAGTCTCGAGCTATTTGGACTCTTGAATTCGGGACAAAATTGTATGGAAGTCTGACATCCTCTCGAAACCCGTAAATGTACTTGCATATATTTTTCTCTCGAATTCCTTGGTACAAATAGCTTGTGACTGTTCCCAATAACGTACCTGTGGCATACCGTGTCGCGACGCCTCATGCATGACGTCGCGACCGACGTACAGTTTGGTAACTTCTGTCTAACACATATTTTTTCAATTAGGAATTGTATTGACCGAGCGAGTAATTAAGGGTTAAAATTGGTTTTCAAGCGTTGAGCTAATTACACTGTTGCTAAAACTGTTACGTGACGAACTGTGAATGAACTGGATTTAAGGATGAGCGAATTAATGCCCCGGATTTCGGTTCTAGTGTTATAAAAAATAATTGGTTTTAGGACATTGAGCTAATATACGTCTCAAGAGCTACAATGGTGACAACCACGAAATCAAACAAACGAACCCTTGTGTTGTGGAATAAGCTTCCTTCCACGGTTTCCTCTAAGAACTACAGTATGGGGTTATTCAAGAAAGAAGTTATTGGATTTTTGAAGGGTCGGCAACGCGTGAGTGATGCTCCTAGTGTTACAAGCGTCCAAAGGCTGCAGTGACCGCTTACCATCAAGCGGACCGTTAGCTTGTTTGCCACCTTAGAGGTATAAAAAAGAAACAACGACTTTCGCCTTATCTTTTTTGAAAAAAGAAAACAATATTTTTTTATTTATACTATAACAGAATCATAAACTTCAAGTAGGTACCTAGTTGCCTACTGAATGTAAAAACAGATGTAGATATAATATATGTATTCGAGACTTTATCGATATAAATAACAATGTAAAAGTGTTCCGTAATGTACAACCATCTCACGGCAACCGTAAGATATTATTTCTCATACAAACAATAGTACACAAATTGCTAACGATTTGCGTTACTTATATGTTTTACTTTTACTCAATCTATGACTATTATCTAAATGAGAGTTCTCATGAGTTGTTTGCTCAATATTTCTTCTAAGGATTCCACATTAATTTACAATCATAATAGTATAAAGTAAGTTGATGCTTCTTCGGCCGTTGTACTTGTAGGGGCATTAGTCTTTCCTTCGAGAAAGGGGGCCTAGGCCATAGTCCACCGCGCAGACCCAGTGCAGATACTTAGGTCGGACATTATCGAGCTAATGGTCACTCGACTACTTAAAGCATAACCTTCTGCCTTAGCTTAACGATTGCTGTAGTATACCAACAGTTTAACGTGCCCTTCCAAGTACAAAGGACGTTAGAAAAATGTGACTAGAAGCGGTCACCCAACCACGCACGAAGCTTACTGTGCCATTAGCTCCTCAAAGGCAACTAAAAGTAAAGTAGTTAATGTCTATAGCTATATTATATATATGTACATATAGGTACATATATGTAATATATTTTTTTTTTAATATAACTGCCATCGAGTTATGATATGTATATCTTAAAGCGTGTGCTGAGCTTTGGTTGTGGGATAAGCTCTCAGGTGAAATGTAAAAGGCTTAAATTTTTAGAGTCAGTATAGCGCGAAAATCTGGAGATGCAAGCGTCCATATGATACGGTAACCGCTTAGTTTCAAGCAGCCTGTAAGCTTGTTTGCCATGAAACTCATTTAAAAATAGTTTTAATGTATAAAGCTTAATTATTTTAACCAAAAACCTGTTTTGTTGGGTACAATTATTTCGTTTCTCTTGACAGGTATTTTGTAATTAAATAAAAAAAAATAGCTTTTTAATAGTAATTAAGTGCAGGAAATAGAGCAGAATTTATAATGCTTCACACCCACATGTGAATGAAATTGAATTCAAAACAAAAAAACCAGATTTCGATAATCTATTCTACTTGCTTGCGTCAACTGGTAAATTTTAAAAGTTTAAAATAAATTTTATAAATTAACCTACAGGACACGCAAATTTTTATATTTTTTCGTTGAATTTTTATTTGTACTTATAGTACTACTGGTTATAATTAAGTATTATATATTTTTATAGAAGAGTGTGTGCAGCTTACTTACTTTATAAAGTTTAAATCAAGAAAACTATGATTCAGGCTCGAAAAAGAAAAGCCACTCAGTAGAATATAGTTTACTCACTCTGTATTTATCTAATTTTTGAGAAAAAATCATAGTTTTATCAATTTTAAGTTAACAAAACAAAGCAGGTAAGAAAAAATAGTAAATCTTTCAAGTAATTTCGGGAAAATTGCTTTCGCGCTAAGAACCGAGCCAAGACACCGATGTGCGATAGGGAGAATAGCAATGTTTTGTATTCCCCACGTTTCTCCTTTAAATCTCAACAGAATTATATAGAAATTACTTTTTCTGAAAGTTAATGAGTTATTCTATGTGTGTATGTTTTGTTCTCTTAAAAAATAGTTAACATATATACATATATTTAAACGTCTAAAAATGTCATAAAAAGAGGCATTTTTTGAACTTGAATGGCCCCAGTTATTTATACGAAAACGGCATTTTGAAAAAAGCAAAACAAACAGACATATAAGCTGTGTATCTATCATATATAGAAAAACCTTAATACACTAACCTTCAGGGAATCATAAACAAAGAAAGATTATTTCTATGTATGTATAATTATATTGTATTTATAAATTCTATGAAGATTTTATGTGTTTGTAAGATTTATGTACAAGAACATAATAAGTCACTAGAGTTGTATATATAAAAAAAATATAGATATTGCCAAAATCCAGGCAGGAAACGAGGGAATACGTTAGTATGGGAAAAAGCAGCCTGAAATTTCCTCTTAAGCTCTCCGCGAGTTTTGTATGAAACTAGTCTTTAGTTCCTGGCTATAAGGAAGATTCGGAAGAAATAAAACAAACCCTGCTGAATCGAGGGGCGTAAGTTAGATTCCCGCACAAGACAAACATTTATTATTTATGTTTCTCTTGAGATAGGCTGTTTACTATGTGTAATATGTATAAATTTACAAAAAAAAGTGTATATATGTATTTGTATCCGTTTGTCTGATATCCATAGCACATGCATTGCTTAGTTTTGGACCAGACAGCGCTGTGTGTAATGTCTAGAAAAAATATGTATTTATTTGTAATGCTTTGAATAAAAAATATTTTGAAACAAATCGGATTTTAAGTTATTGGGATATCCACAATAATTCTCATACCACGGAACCTTAAGTTAATACGTGTACAACACACACTTGGCCGGTTTTTAGATTATATTTACAAATACTGAGCTAAAATAACGGATTACAGTAATAACAATAAACTAATCCTACAAGCGCAGTTGTAGGAAGGTTTATGGGAAGCTGCGGTGCCCTACTTGCGAGGACCACCGTTACGAAGGCCACGGAACAAGGTTTCAATCACCACAGATGTCAGAGGTGAGAGGACCGAAGTATATGATTGGTATAGACTTGGGTTCATCATAGACTGCTATGATTTACGATGTAGGTATACCTTTTTTTCTCATTGAAATTAGAGGATTAAGGTGAATTCTTATGTCAATTTCTACAGCCTTTTCTATGTGTCTAATGTGGTGGAAAGTTTTTTTTTAATTTGGAAATTGTCTTGACTTTTCAATTGTCAAGGTTATTTTTTTTATTCTTATCATAAGTGGTCTGTGTTTTAATCTATATTAAAAAAATATATCTGTAATGCAAGGATTAAGGTGACGCTCACCATCAGGCGGACCGTGAGCTTGTTTGCCACCTTAGTGGTATAAAAATATATTGGCGTTTATGCACACAGCGCCGTTTGGTCCTTAAGTAAGCAAAGCTTGTGTAATGGATACCAGATAACGGATAAAAATAGGTACATATACTTATATCACTTTTTTTTGTAAACGCGTTCATATTATTCATAGAAAAGATTGTATTGTTCTTAAAACCATATTTCTATATCTGAAACATAAAATCATGATTTCAGTTAGAACTCGTTATTTAACTAAAGACAATTTACAACCTATTTTATTTCTAGAAAATTATTGATGCAATTTATAATCGAGACAATGTGTGTACGAGTATATATGTCGCAGGCAAATCGTATAATCCGCCGTTTCATAATATAAAGAAATCGCACTGTATAAGTAATTTATGTTAGGTTAGGTTTAGTTTCTCTTTTGTAAACGTAGATGCGGAGCGAGCGAAGCGAGCGGAGCGTTCCAGCCAAGCTTCATATAATAATCTGTTTAGTTATATGATAATTTCTATTCCATACTTTACGATCTGCCTAGGCATATCATGAAACGGCGGATTATACGATTTGCCTGCTTCACATATACCTATACGCGCTGCACAAATTCATGTCCCGCAAAGAAAAAAGGAGACGAAGAAGAAAAAAAGACTTGCCAGACTGGCCACATAGAGAAAAACCATTTTTTTTTGTTCAGAGATAGTCTAACACAAACACTTTTTAAACTATTGTCATGTGATGCTTTTTCTTTTCGCTCGGCCCGCCCTAAATTTGGTTATCGACGTGGGATTATTACGCCAACTTCTTGATTTTTATCGGATTATTATTACGGAAGTTGTTTTAAAGCAAGCTATATGAGTATATAGCTGTAGCTATAGTTGGTTCAAGTGGAATTCGATTATATTTACTCATGTGGGAACTTTTGAATTTTCCGAATTAAAAAGTAGCCTTTGTCCTTTTCCGTATCTTTAACAATCTCTATACAAAATTTCAGCTCCATTGGATGCTACGTTGCGGCAGGATTGAGTAACTATTTTCATAGTTAGTCCCGCGGGAACTTTGAATTTTCCGGGATGAAAAATAGCCAAGTCCTTTCCAGGACCTAACCTATATGAGTGTCAGGTTTTTTCTCGATTTGTCCAGTGACTGAAGCGTGATTGAGTAACGCACAAACTTTCGTATTTATAAAATTAGTGGGGTATATTGACAGCGTATGCCATGAGATTGTCAATCCATAAATAAAACTAAATTGAGATAGAGAAGTATACCAAAAGATTGTCAATTATAAACATTACCTGCGAAAAAAAAACATTTTAATAACGTATACCGCGTTGACGCTAACTGCCATTTTTAGGGTCCAAACACACATTTTCATCGCAGGTGCATACTTTACCAGTTTATTGGTTTAGAAGTTGCCAATTTTTTGCTTAACATTTTCTCCCTTCCACCTTTTGAACCATGAGTTTAAAGAATCTAATAAAAGAGCTTTGTAAATACTTCGGACGACAACGAAAATTATTTCAAACACAACCGCTTAACAATGTTTGTTTTTTATTTTTATATCCGTAATAATTATATCTTTCTACGGAATCCTAACGTAAACAAAAGACACTTGATCGGTTTTTTGTATTGTGACCAATATTGTGACACTCTCATTGTCGTTGTGTGATATATGTACATACATATATAAAATTAAGAATCGACAATAGATACATGTATGTCGCTTCATTATACGTATTGACATAACCAGTCGCATAGTAGGTAATCAACTGTGTAACTGTTGGGTCATGAGAAATAAACTCAAGAAATGGTAGAGCCTTACCTTCCGATGAATCACTTGCGATACCGTAATGACACACTTAAGATCTTGTGATCTCCGATGTCGAATGTCGGATGATGGTAGCTCACTGATTGACGCTGTCAAATCAAAATAGCTATTCAGATGTCGAATGTCGTATCATCGTTTTTAATTCGCAAACTTTTTTGGTATTTATTTGTTGCTTTATTGGTTATTTCTTATTTAATTATGACTATTATATTTATTATGAGGGTTAGTGCGGATTAAGATAAGTAATGATTTAATACTAGATGATAGTATAGATAGATTTTATACAAAATGTCGGCGCCCGCACGCCTCTACACTGTACTTCATGTGACTGTATCTAGTCTAAATAAAGCAGGACTAATTAAAGTGGTTAGTAATAAAAGACTGTCCCCCAATGCCCACATTATATATATGTGGGTGTGTGTCCAGCCTGAACCTCTACTAGGACTTATAACCGTAAAGATATACTTCCTCCCTCGCAGCTTAGTTGATAGAGTGGTCAGGTGCTGCGCGGAGGGTGTGGGTTCGATTCCCGCACTGGACAAACATTTATGTCATGATGTAAAAATTTGTGTTTGTCTTGAGTCTGGGTGTATCTATATATGATATGTATGTATTTCCAAAAAAAAAGTAATATTTATGTATTTGTATCCAGTGTTTGGTATCCATAACACAAGCTTTGTCCAAAAATATTTATTATTATTATTATTATATGATAACATTTCATTAGTAATGAAATATTTGGTTCTTTCTTTAATAAAGTGAAGACTTCAAGATCCAATTGACATAATCGGCCGATCTTAAAAGTTCGTTGCACTTTGTTTGTGCAATTATAGATACATTTGGGAATAATGGTTGTTTGAGTCATCGAACTATATCCGTGCACGAGTTACAAATTTCGGAACGTGATTTTGTCGCTCACGACTAAAATTAGATTAAAAAGATCGGTAAAAAACCGACAAAGTCAAATAACTTTGGCGCGTCATCTATAAAATATTTGACGTGGCGACTGGTGACTACGAGTATGTCGAAGATGTGATTTTATTCCAGTTTAAATAATTTAATTCAGTTTTTTAGGGTTCTGTAGTCAAAGGATAAAGGGTAATGAAACCCTATTTATTTAAAACCATGAAATCAGCAAATTCACTTGGTAAGATCAATATATATATATTATGAAATAAGAATTAAGAGAATATCACTCTTAGTTTTCCACACAATTTCAATTAATGTTCAAATTAAAAGTGTCAAAACTTTTATTTTCTGTTTTAATAGCCATATTATTATTATATTAGCAAATCCACTTAATAAACACATCAAAAAGTTTACTCAGGACTGTAACAAAATTAATGAAATTCTTGCAATTTTAACTAGCTTGGGTATGCTAAAGGGTAAAACAATAATTCTCCCGAAATTGATTTGTCATAAATAATTTATTTAATCCTTTGGCACTGGCACCCAAGCTAATTTAAGATCAAACTTGTGTTTTATGTCTGGTAGGGCTCTCTTATATATATTCACACTTACTCGTAAACAGTGCCACGACGTGCTGTCAAAGCGGGTGCTAAGACTTTAATTACTCACACGGGCTTTTTCTTTGTAAATTTTACTTATCTCAAAGAACGTGTTCATAGAACTCTCGGGCGGTTATGATGCGCATATTCTATCAAGTATGTATAAAAACTGTCTGTTCAAAATATGAACTACGCGCACACTACAAGCGAACAATAACAAGTTGTAACTTCAACCAAAACTTTTTAATCCATACATTCTCTGGATCTAGATATCTGGCGGTGGCACTGTTTTCTCTACTTCTATTGCCGCCATTTCAATTCTGGTTTGCTGAATTTGTTTACTTATTCATCTTATATTTTTATTTACTTACTCGCAAATGTGATAAAAACATTGTGTGTAACACGGGCGGTACGGAAATTACAGACTTGAGTCATTAAAGCTTTTTCGGCCTTAGGCTTCTAAATAGGTTAGTAATTTTCTCCTTACCACCCTTAATACACAATGTACTGTTTCACTTTAAAATACGAGTAAAGTTTCATTACCACGTACTTAATCGTATAGTTAGGGGATATAAATAAACATTGCTAAGTTGTAGCTGCAAGAATTCCTCTATAGTTTTGTCGGATAATTTCGTCTTGATTTGTAAAAAAATAATTAACTTGTACTGTATTTTATGTTTGAATTGAAACCTGTACCACTTTCATAGATATCAAAGTCTAATTATAAATAACGACATGTTAAACTACCTACAAAATAATGAGCTACCCATTGAAGACACAAAAAAAGTAATCCGATTTGCACTCGTAGTAATGAACAGTGGTTTGTAATCTGTAATCATCACCACAGACTAGACAAGCATAACTATAGTTTACAATGTGCTATCGGGTTGGGGAGCAGGTATTGCGCCAATTATTTTAAAACCTGTTACACGCCTTCAGGCTCAGCAACTTCGAGCGGAGTTAGATCTGATTTTTATTTGAGCTTTTACAATTTCAAAATGTAATGGACAGGTAAGTCAGTTGATATATCGACAGGAGTAATGCAGTTACTATTCTATACATATATATTTATATATAGAGGTAATTTTTTATTATATAATTTTATCCCCATAGAAAGTTCCCACGTTTTTTTAATAAAGAGTGCACAGTTAGTAAAATAATATAAATACATAAGTACAGTCTTTTTTTTTACTTTAATTTGATGACTAAACTAGTTAAGTTAAAAAATCGTACAGAAGGTGGCTTAAAAGTTGGGAAAAAGCAATCGTATTGTTTTGATGCACCACAAATTCGAATTTTATATAAATTTATAAAAATGTAACGTCTTTTTTTAATTGATAAAAGCAATGCATGAGGATCGTTAATTTAATAGCCTTTGATAAAGATTATTAATGGGTCTGTGTAGAAGCGCAATTTGTTTGAAAGATTACACGTGTAGATAGACAAAATGGGTGTTCATACTAAATAGACATTATATATATCTTTATTCCATTTGTTTATGTGTTTATATCTTGAGAAATAAATGCGTGCAGCTGCAATTTAAGTGCACTTGGAGTCGCGTAAGTAAGGCACTTTATTATGTTCTATTTAGGGCATTTATATCAAAGGTGGTATATACGTGAACGTAAATCTATTTTTAGGGTGACGGCTTCTTTTATTTTAACTCAGATCTCCGACATTTGAGAATAGATTTAAATATTTTTTTTGTCATGGAAGGTTTTTATATAAATTTGGTGAGAAACTGATCACGAAAACCAAAGTTGGGTTTAAAAATCTAAATCTTACACCTGTTTCAGTATTTTTGTATGATGTAGAAAATCTTATAAAATCTGTTTCCTCCATTTCTTCAATATTCTAATACAAAACTCTTACGGTGTACGTGACGCAACATTTTGTGTGATTCGAAGATTTGATTTTCGTACAAGTAACTTGTAAGGAATTTTGCACCCTACTATACAAATTACCTGTTGTTGTGTTTGTTGTCGTTAATTCGACAACTTCTGTTGCGTGGGATTTGGTTTGGTTTGGCACACGAACATGACATGTTGGCTGACAGGTCCAGGCTCAGCAAATGCAACTGAGGGCTCGTGACCAAAAGTCACGAATTTTTAACTATTTAACAACTGCTTTACGTGTCCCATAGATCAGCTGCGACATATTGGCGTCACGCGAGACACAGCTGGTTTACAGAGAAACCTGAATTCGTGCAATTTGCTCGTGTGTCTTGCATGCATGCAAGTATTGTGTCAGAATAGTATATTATGTGTATGTCTTATGTTATGGATTCTATTGTTGACTTTTTGGCTAAAGACTAAATTAATCTCAAACAATCAGCCTGTAGCAGGCCATTGTTGGACAAGTCTTTTTCCAAAGACCCCAGTACACTCGGTCTTTTTTAGGTCATCGGTCCACCCAGCTAGAGACAACCCACGGTGCGCTTTCGGATACGTGGTCACCATTCTAAGACTCATCTGCCCCAACGGACATCGATTCTGCGTTAAATATGACCTGCCCAACACCACTTCAGCTTGCTTATTCTATGCCCTATGTCAGGGACTTTAGTTCTTAGACAGATCTCTTCATTTTGTATTCATATCCTAACTGAAAGGAGTCTACATAAATCTGAATAATACAGAATGGTTAGATGTCGATGAATGTTTCAACTACTGAGAGATTTACGGATTATTCATATACCTACTGATTCATGTAAGATCCTATGCCCACTACAATCTATCATTTGGTATTATGTTTGATTATTGCCCCCTTACGATCCATGCTGGAGAAAAATCTTTTGTTCATTTTCTACCAATCACTGAAATAGTAAAAAAAATAACAGATGGAAATATGCTGCGTAGCGTGCTTTAAAATGTGACCTAATTTTGAAGACGTCTTACATTCTTTTATGACATTAATAATCTCGGTCAACGGCATCTGACGATTATATCTTGATGACGTCATAGTGCCGAGCCTGTGATCACATCACCGTCTAGTCCTACTTTAAATATTTGAGAAACGAGCTAATGAAAATAGCAATAAGCGATTATAGTAGATTTTAGCGATTAAATATTGTACTGTTTGCTAGACAGGTAGAAAATGGGTGTATGTAGTTATGTGCCGCACATAGGTACTGGCAGGACCGCAATTGATCTTTTTTGTCACCGCTGACAGGTAAAGTGCAACCCCACTATAGTTACAAACTGCAAGACGATTACTTACCTCAAATTGGTACTGATGTTGTATGGGTATGGACCACATCTGTTTTTGTTTACTTTTTTATAGAAACAAAGACTAAAAACATGCAAAATAACTGTTTTCTCGATTGCTTTAACTAAGTATCATTTTAAAAATCTTTCCCCCTAATTAGTTTCTTTTCATCCCCTGGCTGGACCTTTTACCCGACCTGCGGGGTATTAAGGACATTTTGTTAGGAATATTTGGGATATAGACATACTCTGGCGATAGTCTTTGCTTGGCCATAACTTCTTGTAGATAAAGAATTATGCTATTAATTGGTGTAAAAGTCGTGTCCAGACATGTTGTACATACGTGACAATTACGCAATTTCGAAAAATGAACCTTTTAGCCACGTGCTATCTCGCCTAAAAGATAGACTTATGTTTATTGGTAATGTCTTATCAAATTAGTTTTTCCGTTATACCAGCGATGCACAGAGACAGATTTCCAAACCTAATTCCACGAGAACCATGACCCTAGTTTTAGAATATTATTATTGTATTATTTCCCTGCGAATTTCATAGATCGGTTTAGCGATTGAATAGTAAAAAGATTCACAGTCAGTAAAATATAAAAAAAAATGACAACACAATATAATACAATTATATTTTAATAAAACTGCTTAAATCTTTCCAGTTACAATAGTCAATATAGCTTATGATAAATAGTATTGCTATGTTCAAATATAAGTGGGTCTTAGCCGCACCTTGCCTATTATACCAACTGTTTCTAAATGCAAGTTGTTTTTTTCTCAGATGGGTATCTACAGGTGTTTAAGCCAAGACGATTTAAATCTTCGTCTAATCTTTGTATCGCATCAGTGAATATTTATATATTGTCAATAAATACTTTTTGTTATCTTTCTGTTTTTTGATCTAATTTAAGTTTTACGATACTAAATGTTAGACTCGTGTCAGACTGCTTTATATTCTTAAAATCACTGAATGAAAGTGGGTTATTTTATTTCAAAGTGTATAATACAGTAAAACACGCTGCCGTAAAACTTTGACAGCAATATTCTGTTTTCACAAGACCGTACATCTACAAAAACTGATACCAACCGCTATATCTGTAATTTAAAATGCTAGATAGAATTAATTATACAGTGCAATGACATAAGAATAATAATAATGTCTATATGCTTTTGCTAGCGGCTCTGTCCGCGCTAAATTGGAGGAGCGTTTTGTTGACAAGCATTATACGCATTGATTGCGATCAATGCTCTCTATGCGCACATTCGGTCGTTCTGTTAACCAAAGAAGAATCCGCTATGACGTCACTTCCGGACCGCATTCAGCGCATTGGCTGCACATACTCGGTAGAGCAATGGATGCGCTGTCAAATAGTGAACGGCCATATTGTTTGTCTACATTTGGTGAACAGAACGATTTCAATACCTATGCGATGTCATAGTCAATCCCGTCAATAGAACGTACCTTAGGTTAACAGCGGCGTATGAATCCTACGGCAACACCTTGGTTGTACAATGTCGAGCAATCAAATGTAACTATAGTCACTTACATAGACGACAATATTTCCTAAACAACGAGGTCAAAGGCACATTGAAGCGTATTTAATAAAACTCTTTTAATATACTTTTGTGCTATAAAGCTATCTTTACTAGTTTATGAAATATCGACGTTTATTTAAGTGACCAGTAAAGTTTGCTTGTCAGTGTATATAGTCAGAAAGTTTGCTAAAACAAGCTATACATAGTTATAGCTACAGTATTTGGTTATGAATATATATGGATTTTTTTTTGAATTTTGGGAAAAATAAAATGTAGTCTAGGTGATAAATAATTCAGAGTACTTCCAGATTTCAGCCGAAGTTCAGTGGCGTTAAATAGTTACAAACATAGTAACTTACTAACTTTCGCATTTATGATATTAGTGGGTATACTCGTAAGTATCTGCTCGTAACTGTTTAACTTGTAAGTTGTGATACATAGGAAATACGTACGTACAAAACTACCTTTTTCTTTTTCAAATATCTATACCTAATAAATAATCTTTGGTTAAGATTTTATGTGTAGCTGTGGTCGCAAAGTTTTTTACTATGCTATTCCGCTGTACCGGTGTTCCAGGTGCATTGGTAATTTTTTAATAACGGCTATCTAATGTTCGGCATCGACCATTTTAGTTAGTCCGGAAGTGTCCGGAACGAGGTGTTATATGGTCAGCTTCATACAACTGCATACATTATTGAAAATTCAAATGTTTGTTTGAGCGACGGATTCCATCCGGGCTAATCCGGAGCCGTTTAGTTTTCCGGACGTAGAGATTCTGGATGCATGTAGTTCGAGCCTAAGTGTCCACGTTTGGGCAGCGTAAGATAATAATGTGATGACAGGTAGGACGCAATGGCCTCATTTTAGACAGGTAGAGAAGTAAAAATAATGATTATTACATTTTTAATTAGTTTACTCACGGCTTATAAATCACCATGAGTAGTTGTAGCATATTATTAACGTGTATGTATGTTTGTAGGTACGAATCGTGTCTCATTAAAAATAATAAAAAAAATAATAACTTTCACATGTTCAATTTTATTAGATACAGCTCCAGATTGACAGATTATCGTTTAACAGTTATTAATTTTAATTGTAAGATTTAATTTAAGAATCTTACTTTTTATTATAATCTTAGAAGCTAGTAAATGAGGACTGACTTATGACAGTCGGACAAAAGACGACTGTGCAAAAACAATTAAATGTCGTTGAACCCTAAAAATCATTAGATCGACACTGCCTACATAAATAGTGCGTGTCTATCATTTATACGGATTCAATTTTCGCCATCTGTATTTATTTTTGGCGAACTGTCTGTCAATAAATTCCATTAGCACTTTTAAGGATATCCAATATAGCGGGAATCTCTAGAAAGTATTTACCACAGATTATACAGGCTAATTTGCGCAAAGAAACCTTGCAAATCTGCCACACGTGTGCGAAAGCTTTACATGGCCATTGACATAATAAAGTCGGTACCAATTTAATTAGATAATCTTTCATCCACATCCGTGCAGTCATTACATTAGTTTTTTTTTTAATTACGTGACTCGCCATGAACCTTAGAGTTACTTAATGACTTAATTATGTTTGTGCAAATAAATAAGCTTATTCTTAACAAAACCACTTAACTTAATTTATTCAAACCGGATAAAACTTGAAGTATGATAAGAAGAAGTATTTAGATTAGGTATATTAGAGTTCTGAATGAAAAGTTTCGAAAGGAATCCTATTTCAGCTAATATTTTTTTTTTTTTTTTACTTGTCATATATTTGGGCAAGTAAGTTCTCTACAGCTCTTCCAAATTTCGAACTTCAACACCTAGGTCTCACCATTAGAGTTACATTTTACAATTTTGGTACAAAACCTTAAAATGAAAAATAAAATGGCTTTCTTTGACAAAAAAAAATGCTAATACCAGAATTAAGCAAAAAAAATACTCTTTCTCTCTGATTAGTATAATTAATAGGTAATTATTATAAAATAACGAATGATAAAATATTTTATGTAAAATTTACTTTAATATATAAGCTACTTTCTCCATCGAGAATACCAGATATAGAGGAACATACGAGCTCCTTACTGGACCTTCTGCTGACTACTCGTCCGCACGGATACTCCGTCTCAGTGGATGCGCCTCTTGGCTCCTCGGACCACTGTCTCGTTCGAACTCAAGTGTCATGCACACAACCCGATCCTTCTGGGCCAACTAATTGGCGTCGTGTGTGGCACTATAAGTCGGCAGACTGGGATGGATTGCGAGAATTTTACGCATCGTACCCGTGGAGGCAGATCTGCTTTAACTCAGAAGGTCCAGACGTCTGCGCAGCCGCAGTCACTGAGACAATCCTTGCTGGTATGGAATGCTATATTTTTAACCCGCGAGTAGCTGCCGGCGTCAAAAAACGACCGTGGTTTAATAGGTCTTGCAAAAAAGCTAAAATTCTTAAGCAAAATGCATATGAGGCTCGGACCACGGCTTGTAATAATAAGGATCCGAATATTTCTGAGTTAAAACGCAAATTAAATGATGCCTTGTGGTTCAGCAAGAAAGCAACTGCCAGAGCAAAATTCTAATTCATCGGCAAAATAGGTGGGTGACTTGCGAGCTATCCTTCTGGGAGTCGTGCTTTCTGGTCGCTTGCCAAAGCTGCCGAAGGTAACTTTTGCCAGTCGTCGTTACCACCACTGCGAAAGACCGATGGTGACTTGGCCCATAGTGCTAAAGAGAAAGCCGATCTACTGGGCAGTCTCTTTGCCTCGAACTCGAATATGAACGATGAAGGCGCTGTACCACTATACCGTAGTGAGGTAAGACTATGCCGGAAATCTCCATAACGCAGCGGGAGGTCCGGCGGGCGTTGCTTTCTCTAGACGTTCATTAGTCGAGTGGGCCAGATGGTATACCAGCAGTGGTGCTTAAGCAGTGTGCTCCTGAGTTATGTCCTGTACTCACGCGCAAAGAGGCTTTCCTACCACACTTGGCAATTCCAGTCTTCATGGAAGACTGCGAATGTGCACCCGGTGCCCAAAAAGAGCGATAGATCCATCGAATTACAGGCCTATCGCTATTACCTCTCTCCTCTCTAAGGTGATGGAGCGTGTGATCAACACACAGCTTCTAAGATACCTAGAAGTACACGATCTGGTCAGTGACCGTCAATATGGCTTTCGCCACGGTCGCTCGACTGGTGACCTTCTAGTGTATCTCACACACCGATGGGCACTAGCCATTGAGAGTCAGGGGGAGGCATTGGCATGTAGCCTGGACATAGCGAAGGCGTTCGATCGGGTCTGGCACCAGGGTCTTCTATCGAAGTTGCCATCTTACGGAGTGCCCGAGGGTTTGTGCAAATGGGTGGCTAGCTTTTTGTCCGGCAGACGCATACGAACCGTAGTTGACGGTAGTTGCTCTGATAGCATGGACATTAATGCTGGTGTCCCATTACACAGCAAGGCTCTGTGCTGTCTCCTACGCTGTTTCTACTGCATATCAATGACATGTTGGACATCAACAACATACATTGCTATGCAGATGACGGTAGTGGAGACGCTTTTTACACAGGTCGTGCAAACATCCCTCGTTCCGTTGTGAAGGAAAACCGCGGAGAACTTGTGTCTCAAATCAAGACCACACTGTCCCAGGTCTCTGACTGGGGACGGGTAAACTTGGTCCGATTCAACCCTCCAAAGACACAAGTGTGCGCGTTCACCGCTAAGAAAACTCCATTGACTGTAGTCCCACAAATCTAGAACACTCCGCTCTCCATCTCCAAGAGCATTGGGATCCTTGGTGTCGACATCTCCAGCGATGTTCAGTTCCGAGATCATTTACAACATAAGGTGAAGCTGGCGTCCAAAAAACTTGGTGTACTCAACAGAGCGAAGCAGGACTTCACGTCGGGGCAAAGGTTGTTACTTTACAAGTCGCAAGTTCGGCCCCATATGAAGTACTGCTGCCATCTCTGGGCAGGTGAACCCGGATACCAGCTTGGCCCTTTTGACTCGGTTCAACGACGGGCTGTGAGAATTGTCGACGATTCCAAACTCACTTGCGGTATCGAGCCCTTAAGTCTGAGGAGAGACTTTGCCTCACTGTGTGTGTTCTACCGCTTGTACTATTGGATGTGTTCTGAGGAATTGTTCGAAATGATGCCCACGGCTACTTTCTACCATCGCACCGCTCGCCATCGGCAGGGAATTCATTCTCACAATTTAGAACCTAAATGGTCGCGTTCAGTGCTGTTTCAGAGAAACTTCCTCCCGCGAACGCTTAAGTTGTGGAATGAGCTCCCTGCCAAGGTTTTGCTACAAGGACTACAGTATGGAGTTCTTCAAGAAAGAATTCATTAGATTTCTGAAGGGTCGGCAACGCGCAAATGATATCCCTGGTGTTGCATGCGTCCATAGGCTACGGTGACCGCTTACCTTCAGGGAGACCGTAAGCTTGTTTGCCACCTTAGTGGTATAATAAAAAAAAAAAAAATCATAGGAATAAACTAATTTATTTCTATGCATTTTCGATAGAATCAAACTGATAAATTGAAAGATAATTATCAATTTAAACAGATGTAGTTATTAATGTTTTGAGGCGAATCCAAAATCAAAGATCTAACAAAATTAATCACCAGTCGCTTATAAAATTTAAATTTAGATTATTTATATATATTTTATAAACGTAGGTTTGGCCTTAAATAACGATCAACGAAATCAATGTGATTTGTATTACACTTTTTTAAGGCCGATGTTTTTTCGATTTTACATCATTCTTTCGAATTTTTATACCTGTTAAAGGGTAGTTAAATAAACTAAGGTAAAAATTTCTTCCAAACAGCCTTATAAAATATAAAATTAAATAGAAGTAGAAAGTAACTAAGGTGATGCACTAAGAAAACAGTAGAAATGTTATTATTCTATAGTATGTATTAAAGAAATACAGTGGTAAACTTACAGGCCTAGAAACAACATCTTTTTCTTATTATTTATTTTTCAATTAAAAAGGTGTGATATTCACAAGTGCACGAAATAAATTCAAAACGCCAAATTTAGGTAACCTAAAAAAATATCAGAGACACACCTTTTTAATTGTTGTACATGTTGTAATTTATGAAATATGTATATGTAGAAATATTTATTCGTTCATAGTCATAAATAACATTCAGTAATAAAGTTGGCATTATTAGATATCACCTAGTTTAGACATCTTTGGAATTTAGCTGGTATGAAAAGTCGATTGTGGTTTTAGCGTATCGTGATTTATGGTCACAGTATAAATATTTGAATATATACATACGCTTTTAACACTCTATAATATATTGATCATTAACCCCGTGAAAATAGTTTTAGTGAAATATAGCAGAGCACTTAAGGAATAAAAGATCTTGTGGCCCAGATACATTGGTCTATCGGAAATGGGTTAGGCAACGTTGGGCGTGCTCATTACCTGGATGGTGACCACCTAGAGGCACATCTCTTAAGTTAAACTTTCGATCCTGGCTATGACAGCAGTCAGATGCCTAACAGGCGGGTTGAAAACTCCCGCTGCCAGCTGGACAATATCCAATAACCCGCACCTGTTCCTCAAGATGTCTGTGACCCTGCAGTGGAGTGGAGCGTATTAGTTATAAAAAAACTTTGGTTCTAGAAAGGTTTTTAATGTAATTAAATGTAGGTACCTAATTCTCTGTTTGAGCTATAAGTAGGGTTGCCAACCGTCCTGTTCTCCCGGGACATATTCTGGTTTTTGCATGGAGTGTTCTGGGGTGTTTTTAAACAACGTCCTGTGTTTTTTCGGCAATTAAAAAACTTTTAAAATAATAATTTGAGCCGTTAATAGAATGTTTTTTTTGATTGGATAAACCACCCAATATATTGTGCAGTTTTTAACAATGAGTATGCCGAGGGTTATCTGTTCCTTGTTCATTCAGTAATGGCGATAATTCTTACAAATATTTAAAGAGTTGAAATAAAAGAAATCATCAGAACATTTATTTTAATAAATAACCGGCCAATTGCGAGTTGGACCTGTACCTGTAACTACCACCATTTATAAAATTTACAAATACAAACAAAAAATAGTTTACTATAGTAGCTAAGCGATCACCCATCCAAGTACCGACCAATCCCGACGTTGCTTAACTTTGAATATCGTTGTATTTATTGCAACAATAACAATGTGTTACTGTTTCTCTTAATGATAAGCTAGATGGCGCTGTACCGGTAATTTAAAATAGTAATTGCTTGGGCCCGTCTCACACTTGGCTGGTTTTTATTATTTGTTGTTATACTTTAAGTTTACACTATTTTTACTGCAAGTTTGATATTTGTATGTATGTATTTTGTTTTTACGATAGAGCAAAAACAACGAAAACGAGTCCCCTTGAATTTTAAATTTTTTAACTTTTTTTATTTGTTAGATAATCCCCCATTATTACACATATTCTGTGAAAAATACAGGCTTCTACCTATTTCGGCTTAAAAGATTGAGCTTTTTGATGGTCGGACAGACAGACAGCGTACTAATAGGGCTCCGTTGGCACCATCTGGGTGCGGAACCCAAAAAACTTTGGAACTCGCTTCCCGGTTTGATACGTGACAGCACATCACTTAATATTTTCAAAAATAGATTAAACGAGCATTATTTATCTCTATGAATTGGTTACACACTTAGGTTTGCTGTAAGAAATCTCTTTTAAGGGATAAGCTCGCCTTTGTACTTATAAGTTTTCTTTTGTTTATATGTTAATATGAGTTGTATTGTACAATAAAGAATATAAGAAATTATAAACTATCGAATCAGTATGTGCTTTTTATTTAAAAGATTACAACGTACATTGTTTTATTAATTTTATAGGCTACACACACAGGCTACTTTATCATTTTGCATAACCAACTGAATTTTCACACCTTCATTTGGCTGTGTTCCTACTTTTCAGATACAAGGGCTTTACGAATAAAACTTTATTTAATTCGAAAAATCAGGACCTAATTGCGAGTCAATGGGATAAAATTCCGGACGTGCTTACAAAATCTGGACAATTTGGACAAAATCTGGACGTATGGCAACTTTATTAATTTAAGGGTCAGAGTAAGGTAGATTCTCGTTTTTGTTTGTGCAAGTTTTATTGATTTTGCATTTAGTATTTGGAGCATAGTTTTAACTGTTGTATCAAGTACATATCTATTTATTGTGTCAGCCAAATATTATTATTATTATTAGCTAGTTATTAGATTTCTGAAGGGTCGGCAACGCGCGAATGATGCCCCTGGTGTTGCAAGCGTCCATAGGCTACGGTGACCGCTTACCATAAAGCGGACTGTTTGCCACCTTAGTGGTATTAAAAAAAAAAAAAAAATTGATCATTTTTCTTAATACTATCAGGTACTACTATTAACAATTTTGTGGGCACTGCGGTTTTACTAACCTAAAACATATTATCGTGGGAACCTATCGATTGTTGGAACTTTCACACGGGATTAAAGGTACCTAATAATTACTCCTACATACAAACAAATAGACAAATTTTACCACTTGATTTTGGTACCCATAGATATTGCTTGAAACTTGCTTAAAAGTCCTATAAATCAGCGACCTGACGACGTTGGATATGAATTGGTTTTACTACTCTAGTGATAAAATTGAAATAAAACACAAATTTATTTTACATGATGTTTTTATTACTACAGTCGCCTTTGCTACAAACTATTAATAAAGATTGCCATAGAGATGGATAGATAACGTCTAGTTTTTTTGTTCTAAGCTGTGATTTAAGATCTTCCTTGGTGGCGCCAGTGCCGCGTCGTACCTTATTGCGGAAGATCCGACACGATAAACAAAGCATGCGTGGCGTAGTCTTCCCTTCTGTGCCAGTATCGTGTCGTGTATCCGCGCATTTAACATTTTCGTTTACAACTATGGCTTAGTTTATTTAAATTTTGCTATTTGTTTCGTTTTAAAATAATATTACTTATAGGGCCGTATAATAATAAACATAGAATAATACATTAAGTTTTTCACTAAAATACTGGCTAGACTGACCACTTTTTATTATCAGTTTAGTATTCAGTTATGTAGATTTAGGATAGTAAGAGATAATAATAACAATACTTTATGTATTAAAACAAGAGCGAATAAAATTTATAAGTCTTGATTGTCTGTCGGGGCTACTTTTTTTAAATATATTACCTACGTATGTTTTTATAACTTATGGATGTGTTACTATCGTTTTGAACGGTAAGTGGAACAGCCGATAAAACCTGCTCTGCTGCCTGTTACAGTGTCCGAAGTGAACGCATGCAAAGAAACTTCAAGCCTAAAGGTTTACAGAAAGTATACCATATAGGGCTGGACGAATTTTCTTGTAGGTAAATTATATCGTATTTTCTTAGAAGTGGGTCTCAGGCAATTCCAGGTCGAGCCGCGGGTCATGGCTTTTTAATAATAAAGAGCACTTTTAAAATAATCGATAAACGATGGTTGGTACGTCACTATTGACAAAGCAGAAGAATCAAACTCCTCCATTCCTATTACAGGGTCTATCTGTCGATCAAGATTTCTATCGAAATTTCAGACGGGCATTGCATTTCCACGTACAATTTATATGGATATCTGAAGACATTCGCAATAAACCAAGCGGCTCGACATGGGCTTGTTCCCACGTTTTATTACTAGCGATAACGAAAAGTTGATTGTTGCGTTGCGAGAAATCGATTTGACCCCAATTCTATTTTCAGGTATTAAATTAAATTAAATTTAATACTTTATGCTGTTTCCACTAGGAACATATTTTTTGATTACTAATTTAATGGTATAGGCAATGTGTTAGTAGATATCTGGAGCTAGAAACTTTCAACATAGATTTTTTTATGACATAGAGCTCCACTAAGTCGGTAATTATTGAAGCTAAATCCATGGAAACTGGTGCTTGAAATTTTTAATCAAAAAAATCAAATTTTTTTAAAAAAAGCCAATAACCAGTTTTACACCAAAAAAATTATCCTAGAGGGTGAAAATTTAGATATTTTTCAATTTTTTGAGTAAATGAAGACAACTTTGTGTACCAGTAATACACAGTAAAATTAATTACCAAAATAGCAAAACAGAAAACCACATTCAGTTTAAGTCATTTCATGATCTTCCGAAAAAAATAGGCAATCGGTTTAAAATAATTTATTTACTAATATCTATATAAGTACGTTTTTTGTATTTTTTTCTGTTTTAAAATATTAAAATTATCTGCGACACCTGCTACGCTACCAAACAGAAAATTCAAAAGAAGTAATAAATTAATAGATACACCTACCTACACATGTTTTTATTAAATTCGAGTAGGTATAATTATTTAGAATGGAATAAACGAGTAATAATTTATCTATTTTGACTAGACTCTGACTACATCGGTTGTAGATTTTTATTTATTTCCTAAGTACTCCGTATTACGAATTGAATTAATATTGACAAATTTTTGAGGTTTTTAGGGTAATAGAGAAACTTAAGGTAGAAGCAGCGGGGTCAGGATGATGGGTGACCTACGAACTGAAGTGTTTCATTCATGGAGTGCCACCGTCATCCATTCAGTCGTTCGTCGGCCGTATCGTGGTATCGGCCGCCCTGTGCGACTGCTCAGTGCCGCTCGGAAACACAGTCCGCGACTGACGCACACAGTTGGCAGAACAAACAAGTGCCTTTGCCTTTTATTTTTTTTTCTATTTTTCGCGGCAAAGTTTAAAGTTTTCAGTTTATAATTTTATTAGTGGACGCTGTACTAATTAATTACTATCAAAACTACATTTATTTAGGAACAAAGTAGTGAAATGTTTATTTAGATTGTGATCGCTCCAGTTTTACGTCCAAAACAAAACAATACGTCAAAACTTCGTGAAGATGATGTCTGTGTATGAGGTGAGTACACGACTTTTTCCTTCTTTTGGCATTTGAGTTTTTGTTGAACAATTTGCTCTGAAAACCGGATGGACGCAAAGTTGACCTTTTCAAAGTAATTGTTTGTGACTAGATCTCGGTGTAGTAATAGGTATGCACCTACTTAAAATCTTTGAATAAAATCGATAAAAAGAATTATATTTTATTTATTATAAACATAATATGTTAAAAATAGGTAGGTTAATTAGTTCTATAATAAAACGAGCGCAACTTTGATGTTTTTAGATTTGTTTATAAATATTCAAAAGACAAAATGGTCATTAGTTAATTTAAGACAATAACAGTTAAGCAAAATAAAACATCGGTAGTGTTAGAATATAGTATTCTCAGACTGTTCCTATATTGTAGTTATACTTGTCGCAACATGAATCTTATAGCAAATGTTAACAAGTTCTAAAAATAGTAAATATATATGTAGGTATATAATAATATGTATGGCTTTATCACTTTTTTTTGCAGGTTTTCATGGAAGAACTCTATGAATTGAAATATAACTAAAACTGCTAAAAGTTTTTTTTTTTAAATGGGTATAGATACTTTTTACATAACAAAAATATCTCTATTAAATAATAATTTAAAAAATGTATTGAGCTAAAAGTGTTCTTACATTCTAATTCGCAATTTTTTTTATTTGCAATTAAATTCAATGCCTTTTTTTTAAATGTTCTGAAAAATAATATGATATACTGTACTATTATAAAAATAAGAAAACTGAGATAATTCTGAATTATCAGGGAATACCTACCTTTTTTTGTGTTTTTTTTTTTTTCGGTAAACCTGTTTTCTTTTCCTTTGTATCTTTTTCGTACAACTTTTTTGTTTTTATCTGTTTCCTATTGTTTCTAAACGTTTGTTTATTCTATTCTTCTTCTTTCTTCTTTCAAAAGAACAATGGTGATCGATTGAATTAAATATGAATCACATGTTAAAAAATTGGGATCGTATAAATTTATCCATAAAGCTTTCTCAATAATACGTTAATAATAATCATCGATACGAAAACTATCGATAAAGTTCATGTTGATAATTAGGTAGAAGTATTTTTTTCTGTATTGAAATGACGTATACCCATCCCTTCCTCCCTTCTAATTTACCTATAAACTTAAATTTTTATAGGTAATCATGTTTTTTACGTACTTGTGTATTTTTTATAAGTAATACCTGAATAAGTTTACATTTTCCATAAAAAGACCAAGCAATTATCTTTGTTGGACATGAATATCATTCGGACTATTGTACACCCATAAGTTATTGAGAAGCTCGTGACCCATTTTCGTCTATCGGAAACAATATGCTAAGGTTAGCAACGTTGGACATGATTAGTCATGGGATGGGGGACAGTTCAGTGGCACATGTTCAGAGGGTTATATGTCCGTTCTGGCTGTTTGTATATATTGACAGCAGTCGTTAGGCCATGACAGAGAATTTATGTTCTGCTTCAACTTTCCGCCAATCGAGTACCTTGACAACGTGTGTCAATTGGCAATGACCAAAGCCCCCTATAAATAGGTAAAAGCCCGTGCCTCTGTAGTAGCATTTACTATGCAATATCGTGTATAAGTATATATTTTTACTTCATTAAATAATGTAGTTCAGCTGTACATACACACATATACCATGACCGCACTTTCCATGAATGGTGAGTGTAAATATTAAAACAAGTTGTGAGTCGGTCAACTCAATATTCGAGGGACGATGGGACTAGTTCAAGTTCAACTATAGGAAGAGGTAGCTTAGGTTAATATTACCAAACAACTTGTTTATTTTTACTGAATAACTTGTTAATAACAAAGCTTCGTTATAACATGTAAAAAGCTTAAAAACAATGTAGAAACGTCGTGGATGGAGAATCTATACTTCTATACTAATGTTGAAGCCAATAAATTAAAACTGAAGTTTGTTTTTTTTCTCTGAAAATACCACTCGGATTTGGAAAATACTTTTTGCAATAAAAAATAAGTTAAAAAGAACCTGAAGTAATAGCGTGCTATTATAAAAGCTAAAGAGTTTTTTTTGTTTGAACGCGGTCATCTCTCTAAGTACCGGTCGGATTAAAAAAAATATCTTGCCCTTCTTAGGAAAGGTTATGTATAGGCTATTTACATCAACCTACGATTTTTTATTATTTAAAAAAAAATATCATTTAAATCAATAGAGTAGCTGACAAGGTCATCAAATTCTGACAAAATATAAAAAAAAAATAATAATATAAAAACAGGACAAGTGAAAAAATTAGGTCGATAGCATTTGTCAATATATTACAGATTTAAAAATTTACGAAAAAATATGTTTAAATAATATATTTTTTTTGTTTTTATATTATTAGATAAATTGCAAAGTTTATTATATAGACGTATTAAAATAAACATGGATGCATGGATCATGTTTACTTATTTTTTTTTCGTTTTTGTAAATTTTAACTGTCTACAATAATTGCTCATATTAATTACATAGGTTTTTTAGAAAGTAGGTAAAAAACGTAGATAATACGCTATACAAAATTCTAATTGGAAGTGGCATTGCGTTACATTACAATTTTTTCATTTAACTCTAGATGACTGCTTCCGATCAATTCAATTCAATCAAAGTTACAATCGAAATTGTAAACGAAGATAGAATCTGTCTTAATAAACGAGGTTGTCGGTGCTAAAAATAAATTAGAAGTTTATTATTAAAATGTTGCCACTATCTACTACTAGTAGAAATTGAATTAAATTCATTACAATTAGTTTTAGTCAAAGAAAGATAGCAGTTAATCTTAGAGTATATATAATAATAAATAATAAATTAATATTATATTTGCTAACACCAGCGAACGAAAAATAGTTAACCATGCCACGAATAAGCAACACAGTCAAATCACAAATATAGATACGTACGGCTTGTACACACCCACATCATGATCTAGTGAACAGCCTCTTTTGATCTACCACTTTAGTTGGTACTGCGTGGCAGGTGGTGAGACCATCGCCACAACACTGCTTTAAGTAGCAGTGTTAGTGGACTAAGGTGGTTTTATATATGTCCCATACGTCGTAATTAGCAGCTTTAAAGTATTAAGCGGTAAGACAAAAGACCTTGGACATAATAATATACCCCTTTTGCCAGTTCCTGATGAACTTAAAAAAGTTAGGCATTTATGGGCAGGACTTAAAGCGGTAATGGTTCCGTGTACGTGTAATTCAATTGAGAATAATGTTTGATTACTTCTTTTAGACGTAGTGGCAGTTCTTAGACTTATAAATGTATATTTATTGAATAGTAATGAACTATGTAAAAACTAAGATTTTAATAAGGTTTCTCTATGTGTATATTGTGCTTAATTCCAAAATAGGAAATCGTTAATTAAATTTAAGCATTGACCAACTCATGTCTGGAAAAGTAAGCAGGCGAAGACGCTTGTATTTGAATTACGTAAAATTGTATACTGCATTCTTAAAATTTTCAAATATACTGTTTATAAATGAAGAGGAAATACGGTTTCCTTTAAAAATACATTCCAAAATAACCAATGCTACAAAAATGTTTTCTAATGAAGTGTCCGAAAACAAAGGCGTCTTTCTTTCATTACTTATAACTCGAAAATCGTGTTTAAAGTACATATTATTAACATCTGTAGCCCAGCCTATTGCTTTCTGTCCATCCGTAGATTTTAACACATCTCTGACTATTTTCGGTTGTTTACTAAAGATGTTATCGTATGCGATCTACATTTGGTAAGAAACGAAAAGTAAGCAAAGCAAGGTGCTATTGCATAGCCAGATTGTTAACTATGTTTACATTTCAAGCGTGGTGTTTGTTTACATAGTAGAATGAATGGTTTCTGTGAAATTCCCATTTACGGTATAACGTATACATTATTGGTTTTTGTATTTATTCTGCCTTGTGTGTTGAGGTTTATTTTGCCATTGTTATGTTAATACCAATATATGTATGTATGTACATCCTGATAAGAAACTAATATATTTTGCTAGTTATGGATATGGTATAGGTTTTCGTATCGGTTCTTAGTTTTTAACTAAAAAAGAAAACCTAAAAAAACGGAATTTATTGTATCCTAATGTCTAATTTATGTTCCATAAGGGTAGGCAGGAAGTTGCTTGCGTATTATTCCCAAACCCCCTGCCACACTATGCTCTTCGCTCTTCTACTGCCGCGGTGTTGCAGCTCTCTGTCCACACACTGCTCTACTCGCGCAATTAATCGATGCTCCGTACTTTGACACGCGCCCAAAAACCGACAAGGAGCGTGGAGCATGACGTGCGGCATCGAGTAACGTGGCCATACTACGTCTTTGCCTCCTTTAGTAAATAAAACGTTAAAAATTGGTATGTACGCAACAAACAAAGTGTTTCAGCATTTTTGGAAATTCATCCCCTGAGGGGTTTAAATAGGGAAAGAAAGTTTATAATACCTAAGTTCCACCGCAGGAAAAGTTAAATCGCGTGGGTAACACCGCAGAGAACCAGCAAGCTAAGTATATTAGTACCTATTACTTAATATCAAATAATATTTAATATTAGAGTAAGTAATACTAAATATTATTAAAATAAATAATCAAAATATCATTACAATTTGTAAAACCGTTAGTCAACTGTCATTTTTGGCGGTTACTCCGTTGATCAATATTGATTTTATTCCTTATCAGATTTATTGTTTGTTTACGATTCGATGTTCACAAACTCGCGTCGTAAGTCGTCAGCGTGTAGAATACGTATTACAATTTTTTTATAATTTTATTATTCTATAACAATATAGGTCCTTACCTGTGAACGGGATGACCTATTTTAGTAAATAATTATATTTAGTAAAATCCACATCTAAGCCGGGATTCGAACCTATAACTCTCGTGTGATTAGGTACTGTAAGTGACGAAAAATATCAACTATTGAAATACAATCTGTTGCCTATGAATATATATATGTATATATTTACGTATGTATGTGCATCTGTTCCTAAGAACCGGATTTGTGTCGATATCAATAAAATTTTCTCTTTGATAACTGTTAATAGGTATGTATTTGTATGATGGTTTTGGGCCCAACACGGGCACGTCTATCAACATGCTAACTTTCTAGTCGTCCATAAATGTTAATAATGTGCGATACCCTTTATTTTTGTCATTTAAAAGTTCAATGAGCGGGCTTTCACTCTTAGTGCTATTATTTTCATATTACTAACCCAAATTAGGAAAACAGTTTGTATTTTTCAAGGTCAAACTATAAGTATGAATAGGTTTTCGAATTATTTACAATTCTTATGGTGTAATCATGTACTTTCTGTCTGCGTCGTCTGTAACACAGGTTTTACAGCCAAACGGTTGGCTGCGTCTATTTGTTTACATTAAGTTACTGAGGATTTTCCTATCAATATTTTATCGACTAGTAAACAAACCGCAAATACCAAAAGCCATAAACATCCAGCATCCGTATGTGGTCCGCAGGTGGATATGGAGATGTAGTGAGTCAATTTAAAAAAAACATGAAACTTTAAAAAAATTATAAAACATCTTGAGTTTACTAAAATTAATATAATTTTCCTTGACAAGGAGTAATTGTTTTTCATTAATAGGATTATACAAATAAAAATAAGTGGTAATATTTTATTGTAAAATATAATAATCTAATTTCGTTGCCGACCTTACCTTTTTTTTATATAATCTTCTTTGACAGACAAGGTTGAATATAATTGGCTTACGAAGAAAATCATCTAACATAAGTCAGTTCACTAAATTAATTCTTTATTCCAATCAGTGGTAATTGTTATAGGTAAATTAATGATTTTAGCCTACGATTTTAATATAACTTTAAATGTTGATTATTATATTTTTTCATTCTCTTGGAAGCCTCGCCAATGCCTCGAGTCGAATACAATAGCGTGACGAAAGGACACGTACGTAAAGATTCAACAAGTCTGAGTTGAAGGTACTCACATTGATTAGTTTATTTTTTATTTATATAAAAAAAAGTTTTTAGTGTTGTCTAGAATAGTGTGACGTTTAGTGGGAACCATAGACGTAAAGATGGACGGACACCGCATTTCCTAGCCAGCGGAAAACAAAAGGGCCGCAAAAGTGTGACAGAGACGAAGCGAACCTGTGGTATTTTGTCTCTGTCTCTATCGTTAATAGAAAGAGAAAAAGAAAACAGGTTTGCTTCGTCTCTTTCCAAAGGATGGTTAATCCTGTTAGGCTATTCCGCAGTCTATAGGACAGATTACAAATTGAGAATAATTATGGATTAACTATCACCATATGTTTGATTTCGTAAGAATCAGCTGCATTTTGTGACTAATGAAATGAAAATACACTCGTATTTCATCATGAGATACATCTTCATGCTTACTCCTACCTAACCCCAATTTTCAATCTCACAACCCTACACGGTATTGGGGCTTTTAAAGAGAGAGTGTATGGTGGTTGGTGTTCATACTGAAATGCTAAGTGTTAAAGCACTATACACCACAAGGGTAGAAAATACTGAAGTCACAAATTACGAAAATTTGTTCAATAAATGACGTAATTTGTGAATGACCCCAATCGAGATATGTATGAATTTATATATGCAAGTTTCTCGATAGACGTAGGATTTCGCGATTAAAATCGGATCCAAAAATAAATATGCAGTTCTATAGACACTACGATAGGTAAAAATTGCAAAAGCCAACACTAAAAACGTAAAGGACATAAAACAACTAACTGTCATGATCGTCTAACCGGAATTGTCTCTGTATAACACAGCCTGACAAAAGAACTTACACACAACACAGCACAATGATGCGTCTAGCAACGGGAATTGTAACACGTCCATGGTTACTTTTTTACAAACTTTTTTATTTGTGTGCAAATCGCCACTGACTACGTCTATACACAACTTCCTTTTAATATAACTTTTTATAAAACACACAAAGTTACCTTTTACCTCATCATATAAAAAGATAGTTTTTTTAGTTTAGATTTTAATTACACTTAATAGTTAATTCATTCATTAATAGTTGCCATGTATGTCACCTGCATTCTATAAGGGGAAGTTAGGAAATATAACAAGCCCATCGAGAAGTGGACGACAAAAATGAATTTCAATAACTGGAAATCTAAGTCAAGTTGACCTAGCATTGTAAATTTACCGCTCCTTTTAGTGGCTGTAACAATAAAATCAACCTGTTATGTGACAAAGGATTGGTGCTTTTGTCTAACGACTATACAATATGGTTATTATTACCTCTCATAATAATGTGAAAATACAAACAACCTGTCCACATATCTGTTGCTTTTGATATAAATAGAATACTTTATGAGCTAAGTTGGTTATTTTCTCTCATTTCTTTGATATACGCTTCGAAAGAGTCAAATATTGATGCAGGACATAATTTTGCTCCTTATACCTACTAAATAACATTCCCTAAGGAACATAAGTCGAAATCTCGAAAAAAAATATGAAGTCTTATGCAAATTGCCGATCAGCTGCAGTCTAAAAGTATAAAAGGTTAAATAAAAATTATTATTTGACTCTTTCGAAGCACTTAGTATAGGCAACTTACTCGTATACAATGTTAAGTACCTAACTAACAACGCCATCTATTGTCAAGTAGCTTTAGTGTTGATGTGTCGGTAAAAGTAATAGTATTACTACTCGCCAATAGATGTCAGGAAGATTCGTATTTTTCAGTTTATCATTGCCTTAAAACAAGGATAAAACGACGTTTAAAAAGGAAAACCAGCTAGATCAATTTATCGCCCCCGGAACCCCCCGCATACTAAATTTGATGAAAATCGTTGGAGCCGTTTCCGAGATTCATATTATACATACATATTATGTATACATAATGGGTGATGTCAATTGTTAGGGACTATGTTGAAAAAGTAGAGTAATGGTAGGTAATTGCTTATTGTGAGCAATAATGTTACTTGTTTATTACTATACCAACAAATTTAAGACTGACAGAAAAGTGTAAATTAAGCTATACAAATTGCAAATCAGTTTTGCAATGCCTTTTTATGACTATATAATATAGGTTCGTATAAAGCAAAGGTCAAAGAACAAAGCAAAGTTGAAGTGTAATTGTGGTACAAAAGTTATACAATAAATAAGACGTATGTGTCATATATTTACATATACATATAACTTTACCAAATATAAAGCAAAAATATGTACCTATGTGTGACCAAGTTGTAGACAAACTGTCTAGTATGTTTTTATAATAATAATATTCTCAACATTAGGTATTATATTAATAATGCGGAAGTTACGTTGCATTGTTTTTTTTATGAAATAAATAGGTAGGTACCTATCTAAACTTGTGTTTGAGAATGTCGTAGTTCAAGGTCTTATTATATGAATGTGTTTAAATCTATTACAATGGAATGTAAAATTTTAAAGTAGATTATACCTACACTACACAATCAAAATGTATGAAATACCTATTTATATACATTACACAATACACATACCACTTTTAGGCCATTCCTGAAAGCGCTACCAAGCAACAGACTTTCCAGCAGATTTCCGACGAATTGTTCCAAAATTGCTTCTTAATGTTAACGTTTTAGAAATATCGTAAACATCAGATTTTCCCTGTGTAAAAATGTTGAAGTTCAATTGTGAACACCTACTAACACAACAACAACCTTCTCTTTAGTGTGGACAATAAAACAAAAAGAAAGAGAACTAATAAAAGCAATTGAGATGTTGTGTTAGAAAATATTGGCAAGAATAAACTTGATTAAATGAGAAAAGAGTGTTATTTGATAATATAATATGTATAGAATAGAAGAGAGAAGATAATTGGTCATCTTGAACTACATGACAGGTTCATTAAAAAAATCATAGAAGAAAGGAGAAGAACAGAAAGACCACGGATGAGTTACACAAGTCAAACCATGGTATTTAGACAACATTAATTAATAAACTACATAGATAGGGGCTTGGGTAGCCTAACCTAACCTCAAAGGTTTAAATAATTTAGAAAAGTTATTTCACTTCGAGTACGAACGAAATGAGTCTATTTCCCGTTTTGTCTTTTCTGTAACAATGACGTCATCAATAGCGTGCGTGAGTCACACATTACACTAAGCCAGTTGTTTGGTGCCCGTTCTTGAACTCATTCAAAACAATGGCTGCCTTTAGCAAGGGGAAACGAAAACCGTTGTTGTAGTGAACTATTTAACTTATTATACCTATTTGAGTATGAAAAACAAAGAAACGGGAGATTCGATTAGCGACTAAATCAAACGGGATTAACACTATCTATTGCGCAAGGCTTGAATAATTCATTGCTAGCTTGTCTTACCCTTTGTGTTCGCCACTGCAGGGGCATAGGCCTCTTCTTGGAGAAGGAGGCTTAGGTCATACTACGCAGTGGAATTGGCGGACTAAAACGGCAGATAATCCATTACTGGACGTATATCTTGTGAGATAACTTCTTACACTTATGAGACTGAGCGTCTTTCCACAATTCCAGGTGTTTTTATGAGACATAAACTAATTTTTTGCATCATTATAATTAATAAATTATAATTATTTTTATAATGAAAGCCAATAAAACTAAATAACTTATAGACAAAAATATTTTCTAAGCATATGTCTTGCTGCGTTTGTATTTTTATGTACAGATTATTCACGATGTGAATTAGACAAACAAAAGTTAGCGACGACAACGCTTAATATTCTAAAAATAAATCATAGTACATACGAAAATTGGTAAATTTTAACCATTATCTTTAATTTCCATAACTCATGAACGGATATACAAGCACCGTCTGATTTTTATAACAAAATTAAAGATTAATTATATAAAAAACTTTTTTTAGTTAGTTTACCATAATTTTTTATTTAATGACAATAATTACATGACGATAACAAATAAATGCGAAAGTTTCGGATGAAATTTGGAATGGAGAAAGCTTATGGATTTACAGATTTTATCCAAAATTCAAAATTTTCCACGGGAACCACTAAAACAAAGCTTCATATATAGCTTGGCTTGGCTTCCTTACCATCCATAATACGTACCCGTAATCGAGAAATTACCGTAGGAATTCCTCGCCGATAACCGAATATAACGCGGGCGGAGTCGCACGCACTGCTCTTTTATATTTTAACACAATCTTTTCCGTAATTGCAGCGTTTTTGAGTAATCACAACTGGCCCCTGTTCTAAAAAATAATCGGCCATTATTTTATCTCATTTGCATGAAGAATCGGCGTGGGAGTATTTTCGGCTCGATGGTTGACTTATTACACCAATTACTAACAAATGGATTAGTTTCACCGTGAAGCAGATAATTTGAGAAAACAATCAATCGATTTAATCAGTCGACAATATCAACAAATACTAAGGAAGTCAGATCCGGTCGTTCGTTCAGGATCGTGAGAACTTCGATCTCTGGGAAACGTAGAGGGATGACATACACATTTTAAAACTTAGAATGTACGAACTAAAACTACAGTATATGGAAGGTCTAAGTCCATATACTGTAGGCTTTGTGTCCAAGTCTTTTAAATCTGAGGGGCTCTATCAAAATCAACTGAGCTACTATATCCAAACCCTGATATGGAATGACACTAATCAAAACTCAAGGTAGGTACGCCGAGCAAATGTAGGTATAAGCCTAGTTTTAATTGGTGGTTATCAAGCTAGTGTTTTGGCTATGCTCATACCCTTTGATATTTTCCCTTTAGAATCAGATAAAGGATTGAAATACTAATCCTACTAGATCCCTTTGTATACGGGGTGTAAGTGACACCATAAAGTAAATTAATACCATGCACTCAGTATATAATTCTGAACCCCTTGCCGTTGGAATTTTGCGTTGTTGTTTTCATTTTTTTTTTCTTTTAGTTTACTAAAAACTATACAAAATGACTGTGAAGATGCCACTAAACAAAAACAAAGAAAAAGTCAAACAAATTAAAAAAAAACAAAAAAAAATATGTTATTTACTCTTACTAGAAATATAGGTTTAGACTACGGAAATGGTAATTTTTACAATTTTTCATTTAAACAAATTGTTAAAAAAATAACCAAATGAAAAAAAACAACAAACAAATTTACGCTAAGGGGTTCAGAATCATGTGCTGAATTCAGGGTATCCGTTATCATTACGGCGTCACTTACACCTTGTATATGAGCCTGTTGCTCCTAAGACACTTTTACAACTGCATATTTAATGGAGTGAGATATTAAGGATCAAATAGAACGTGACTTTAGAACACTCAATCTGGTTCGCCCACTCTGCGATTCGGATCTGTCTACATCCTACATATTTTTTGCAGTTCATTCGCATATTTCAAATATTTCAAATTATACTCATCAATCTTGCAAAAAACCATGCAGAAATCTACAACATTAGCTTAAATGTCATAGATTTTTTTCCTGTCAGAATCTAATTTCCGATTTCGCGCGTTTACTTCGTTTTTATCAGATCTTTAAATTCTTTTGAGGATCGGTCCTGTTTTTTTTTGACACGGATTGTAAGCAGATAAAAATCGATTTGTGTGGGCTGTTGATTAATATACCTGCCGTGTATTCTGTTCTGCCCACTCTAAAAACAAAGTTTACATTTTAACCAAAAAATACGGACGAGTTAAAAATTTATTTCAGGAAAAAGTAAAAAGAATACTTACTCTGTTTTTGGTCATAAATTTAAAAATCAATTGTACTTTACTTTTTAATCGCTCCAGATGGGGCAGGTTAGTTGCAGGATAGTGGTTTATTAGATAACTAGATTTTGCCAGCGGCTCCGCCCACCCTAAATTCGGTTGTCAGCGTAAAACTCCTTAATTCAAACTTACTTAAAGCTGCAACTTTATAAATGATATTTTAACTCTGCTAACATATTTTTTCACGTGGGAAATTGACATCCTATCAGTTTATAATTATATTCCGAAATGAATCCGAGTAGAGTGGGTATTAATAATTCTCGAATAATTAAAAAAAATGTAATATGACCTAGAACCTGAGACTCGAAGCAGGCCATAGTTGGAGAAGTTCAAACGATGCGTGTCGGTTGGTTGGTTGCATTAGTCACAGCACAGATATTACCATCGTTAGATGTTACACCACAATGATGCCAATCTGTTTTCTTTGGAGATTCATTACACACCGTAAGGTGTCATAATCAATTACCTCGTGTAAAATCCGCACTTGGCCTTGATATTGCATAATGAATGTTTATGTTATGCTAGATTCATTCTTGTTTCATTTGATTATTGCAGCGCGTTGTAAGGGAAAACGTTAAATGACTTAGATGACCTTTTTCTTACTAATATGATTAAAAATTGTATTAGGTTTATAATACCTAAAGTAATCTTACGCAAAGCACAGCAACGACAAGGAACACTAAATAATCGATAATCAATTTGCAGCTACAAATGATCTAGCGAATGAAAATGCTTTAAAACCAATTAAAAACGTAAAAAGAAAGACAAGAATGGAGAATTTATTAATTTGGATCAACAACTTGTATTATTCCTTTTAAAGTTATAAAAAGCCATTAAGATTTAATTGTAGATAACTATGCTAAGTTGTATCATAAAAACATCAAGAAATTTTGGTGTAATGCGTCTGCCGCCAAAAATTTAAAGATTTCTTGCACAATATCCCATCGTCTATTGCCAGCCTTCATACGTCCCCACTGTTGGGGCACGGCCTTCCCTCATAGGCGAGGGTGATTTGGGCCATGGTCCACACGCAGGCCCAGTGTGGATTGTGGACTTCACTACGCCTTCCTTCCTTCCTCCTTTCCTTTTTTCTTGACATATGCAGGTTTCCTCACGATGTTTTCCTTCACCGAAAAGCTAGTGGTGTTTATAAATCAGTGTACATGAGAAATTAAGAAAAGATTCTTTGGTACACGCCGACCCCGGGGTTCGAACCTCTGCCACTTGGGACGTGAAGTGAAAATAAATTTAAACCCCTCGGCCACCACCGACTATTAAACCCCTCGGCCACCACCGACTCAATGATAATTATAACCCATATATACCCATAATACCACACAATGAACTGTCTAGATTAATTTATTATTCGAATGTAATTCATAACCTTTTCACTATCGATCCTTCTTCGAGTAATTACATTACTAAATGTCGAATTGCTATTGATGTCTAATTCTTGGTACCATCGCACGATGTCGACATTTTAGTATTATCGATACCTTTATCCAGATCTTAAATTTAGATACAGCCAAAAATTCTGATTTGTAACACCTATTAAATCCATTAGCAATGTACTCAATTACTTCACTGTACCTTGAATATCTATCTGTTACATTGCTTCAACAAGATTAGGATCGGGAGCGGCGTCTAATGAATCAGCTAAAGAACAAAGCCTACAATGTATCGACACAAAAACTTTCCAATTGACCTTTTTTAACAAAGGAGTATGGAAATGGTTCAAGGCTAAGTACCAGTGCAGTGGCGGATTTTACATCCGACAGTCACGATCTGGCTGAACAGAATGTTTGATAATGGCGCGGACCTATTATAAAGCTGGCCCTGATAAGGAATGGAATCTGGTAGTCTATGCGGACTTTATTAGTAGTATTTGAGTAGGTATTGAAATATCTTTATGCGGCTGCTTTGATCTTACTAATAATATTCAGTTTTAATTGTGGCTAAATGTTATTTCTTTCTTGATTAGTTTTAAGTGGAATTAATTGAACATACTTTTTTTTGTGAAAAACGAAACGAGAGCTCAATATTTACAGCTGAGTTTAAATTTATTTATTAAACATGTTATCTACCACTTTTAGGAGTATAACCTTATCTCAAATATTCAAAGTTTTTTTATCTTTAATAATACAAATTGTTCACACGAGTCATCATATTTAAAAATTGCATTACAGTTGTGCATGGCATCGGCTTTAGGTTATTCTTTTAAAACTGTAATGTGATACGTTTGAATTTGGCACAGATTAATATAAGGTTGCTAACCTATTATTTATATACATACAAAAAATCGATGTCTGAAAATGCTACATATAAAATATAATAGAGATATATATATTCTTAGTATATTCCAAATTTCAACACCAATATTGGCTGAGTGGTTGCAAAGATCACAAAACAGAATAGAAGTCGCAGCCGTTTACATTTTAATTAGTGTAATTTTAATTGTATCAAATTTATTTTCTATCGAGAGGCAATTTTAAATAACTTACATAACTTCTAAATCGTGAGATCAAGGTCTTTCGTTCTACATTAAGCATTTATTACGGAATCAGAAGAAAAATGACAAGCTCTTCCGCGGTTTAGTTGTGGTCGGATCCGTTGATACGTACACGGTCACGGGCGCACGGGCAGCGGCGGCCCGGCGGCACGATGCGGATCGGCGGATAGGCCGTTCACCGTAACAAATCTCGATTACATGCAGCCGTTTTAAGCAGCCGTCACTGTCATCGCAAAAATATATTCTTTGTTGTCATTTCTTTGGCTTTATATCCGTTTCGGTAATTTTTGTTTTGTTATTCCGTGACAAAATAAAAGAACCAGAAACAGAGCCAGACGACTATGTTTAGGGTTCCGGAGCCGTTGCTACAATGTTTGCTTGATATCGACCAAGATTACTGGACGAGATATATCTCGTAAACTTTTAACTTACATAAATTAGTCACGTAATTTTTACAAGAAAATTTTTGCCTGCTGCTTCAACCGCGCTAAATTCAGCTATCACCGTAGTATTCCGATTTATAAGCTGTTGCTGAAGCTGATATATTAAATATGTTGTTCTCTGTTCCTCCCCCCTGCCCCTTTGCCAAAAAACCTGTATCCTATGTCCTGTATCCCTGTTAAGAATCAAGACACCCTGTTGCTGAAAAATGTTTTACTGCGGGAATAATACTACTTTGGAGCCGAATTACTCTATGTATACCATAACTACCTGATTGCCCGATTCTGGTACTGGAAACGTATGTACGTACATACTTATTTTACTCACGAATTTTCGAGTATGTAGTAAGTACTAGAGACAGTGCGGACTAAGGCCAACCGCCAACAATCACGCTTCAAGAACGGAAAGGCACAATATGGCGTCAATTACAATTTTTGAACCCAAGTCACAAATCCTCTAATATCAATGGTTTCTCGTTTATTTTCTAAATTTTCCTAAAATTTGTGAACTGGACACTGATACGCTGGTAAGAAATGTTAGAATATGTGAAATTAGTATTTATCAAAATAGAGATTTCATTCGAGTTATACGATGCATGTAGCTAAAGTCAATACACCGGCAATGTATTTTGTATGCATCATTTAAAAGCTGGTTATGTGACCCACACAACAGAATCTGGCCCACTGAGAGACTGGTTAAATGCAAGTCACCGCTTCTGCCTGCTTGCATGAGAAATTCTCCAAGTATAGGTACGTTATAAGATAAGTTGCGTTGCATATAATCAAGTTTGGCAGAACCACGCATTTCCTTTATGTTTAGTTCATTGCTAGACATAAGACTTTCCCTAGGAACGCCACCGCACTTGGTCCTTCGCTTTTTTTCATCCAGCCACTTCCAGCCAAGGTGGCCATTTAGGTCATCAGTCCACCTTGCTGCTGGGATACCCATGCTGCCCTTACCGATCCGTGGTCTCCACTGGAGAACATGTATGTCCGAACGGCCATCGGTTCTGCGACAGATATGACCGGCCTACTGTCACTTCAGCTTGCTTATTCTGTGAGCTTTGTCAGCTACTTTAATTCTTCGTCAGATTTTCTCATTCATGATCATACCTTTAAGGAACACCAGCATAGCCCTCTCTAAATTTCGCTGAGCGACTTTTGATTAGTGGATCAGAGGCTAGTGTCAGTGTTGACGTTTCTGCGCCGCAGGTCATGACAGGCAAGAAGCATTGATTGAAGACCTTCGTCATCAAACTGTAACGGTTCAGTTTCGGATTCGAACCCAAGCCTCGGCTAGCTATCACTTAGTCAGCATGACTCAACCCCTTGGCCGACAAATTTGAATATAGGAATGAGATAATAGTGGGTTCGATTCTCGCCTATATTCAAGTTGCAAGTATTTTGGAACAGACACTTTATAAAAATATTCTTTAGGTACAATAATATTTATTAAATGTTTTCCTAATAACAATTTTTTTTTAAATATAATTCTATTATAAGACCTAGATTAACTTTACACTTTACAATGGTTTATTACCTTTTTTTCTATTCAATACCTAATGGCACTGTATAGCTATAGGCACTTTATATTGGAGATTTAGGTCAGCCTAGGATTGACTGCCTAGGAGTGACGAATCGGAGAATTGCCACCTAGGCAACGTGGATGTCCGAGCCCATGGTCCTTGCTACCATAGCCAGCTGATCAGGGTTGCGCCTGGAACTCAGGGTCACTGTCCTTCGCCGCCAGCTGATATTGCTAAGGTACGAAGTATCGGGTCACTGTCCGGTACGGCCAGCTGATCCTTCCAAGTTTGTTGACCTCTGATTTTTCATTTGGGCAGAGTGAGGCCCTTTTCTTCTATTTTTGTTTCTCCGACGACGATTTCAAAAATACTGCGCTAGTGAACTGACTATGCAGTTGGCTGTTGCAGCCATTATTGCTTCACCGGGCTTTTTGGGGCGAGACTCTGAAGGAGCCTCAGCCCATATAGCGCCCAACGCTCAAGGGCTCCCCGCGGGGGAAGCCTCGGCTTGGGTTGTCGCTCTCGGGGGCGTCCCTTCGACCGGCGTGAGTCTCGAACCCGAAGGGGAGTCACCGCCAGGAGTGGAGTTCCCCGTTACGCGGGTACGGTTGCGATTGAGTGGGGGCGAGAAGCGCCCCGGCACTCTTTGATACCTCGTGTATCCTTGTGGGCGCCGACGAACCCGGGGACGTCGGCGTCATGTTTGGAGGGAGGCCCTATTCGGGGAGGTCGTACAGACTAATCTCGCTATCCGGACAGCGAGATCGTCATCTGGGGCCGTTAGTACGTGCCGAAGCCGCCTAACTATAGTTCTACGACCATGCCCAGGTCGATCGGGGGGATGATACGTTGTGGATAGCACAATTAATCGATTCGGGTGATTTTGCGTACGCTCGAAAAAACGGACTGCCAAGTCTTTGAAGTATTGGGGAATCGTGGGGAGTTCGAAGTCTCTGTGTAGGTCCGCATTGTGAACGAACGGAGCAAGAGGCCGCTCTGAGAAAGCGGTTTTGGAGGGTCTGAAGTTTGTGGAGATTGCGCATGGATAATGCAAAAACTACGCTAGCATAAGCTTGTATGGGGCGGATACAAGTTGTGTAAAGATTTAGCTTATTTCTAAGCGACATCTTACTGTACTTGCCTATCATGGGATAAAGACGACCGAGGACAAAAGCGGCTCGGTCTCTGACTATTTTGGTATGAGCGTGGAAGTTCAAACGACTATCCATGGTCACACCGAGATATTTGGTCTTACTTTGCCAGGGAATGGCACGACCGAAGAGAGAGAGGGGAGGTGGCCGCGGAGGGCAGCCTACGGTAAAGAGGACGGCAGAGCTTTGGTCGAGAATCACCTCGATTCTCCATTTCCGAAACCATTCGCCTAGGGCGGTGATAGCGGGTTGGAGTCTCTTAGTGATTCGACTCACTTGCCTATCGGTGGTATAGAGAGCGGTATCGTCCGCAAAGAGGGCTAGATGGGAACCTATCGTTTTAGGTATGTCGTTGGTGTACAGAAAGTACAAGATGGGGGCGAGCACGGACCCTTGCGGGACTTCTGCTTCTATGGGACGGGGGGAAGAGAGAGTGCCTTCAACTTTGTAGCGAAAGCTACGATTCGACAAATAGTCTCGTATGATGAACACGAGACGATCTGGCAGCTGAAAGTTGTACAGTTTAAAAATTAAACCGTTGTGCCAGACTTTGTCCAAAGCTTTCGCTACATCGAAGAAGACAGCGCCCGTGTGGCGGGTCTTACCTAATGCTGGTTGGAAGCCAGTGAGAATATGTTCCGTTATGCGGAGGACTTGATGGACGCATGAGTGTTTGGCACGGAAGCCGAACGGCTCGTCTATTAAAATGCCTCTGGAGACTATAGCGTTCCGTAGGCGAGCGAGGAGGAGGCGTTCATAGAGTTTACCAAGGGCCTTTAGTAAACTTATAGGGCGATAGGAGGACGGCTCGGTACGAGCTTTGCCTGGCTTATGGATGCCTATAACAATTGAATCTTTCCATTGAGAAGGAAAGATGCAATTGTTATAGGCATCCATAAGCCAAGCCAGCGTTAAAGATCGCTACTAGGAGGCAGAGAAGGGGAAGAGTGAGGCGCTTTAGGATATCGTTAGAGATACCGTCCGCACCGGGGGCTTTACGGGGGCGTAGGTCTTTGATGACCTGTATGACTTCGTCGACAGTGACAGGGGGCAGGGGGTCTTGTGGAGGCAGAGAAGTTCTGCGCTCCACTTCGCCGTCTACCTCGCGCACGTGGTCGGGATCGAACGGTTGTGTGCTTAAGGCACAATGGGCTTGGAGGCTAGATGCTAGGCAATCCGCTTTTTCGTCGTCATTGAACGCGGGAACGTTGTTGGGATTTGAGCCTGCGATGATTTTTATAGGAGGGCTCGCTTCTATGTATGTGTCAGTCACTACTTCCACTATGTGACGCATATTTGGTTGACCAATCAATGGCCGCTTGCAATTTCGAGTTCGCCGATTGGCCGAGTCGTTCTTCAAAATTTCTGGGAATTTCAAAATTTCGCTTCTGGAGAATTTGATTGGTCCACACGTCTTAGTATCATTCACTCCGCCGCTTTTGTTCTAGAAGTTTCCCGTACATTTAATTGTGATGTAACTTCCGGTCGTAAACTTCGTCTATGTACTTATGTAGGTACATGTACGATGGCGAGCAGTGCCGTTGAATGTAATAACATTACAAAACATTAAAGTTTTAGCAACCTAAATTGCCTTGAGATACATTATATAGGTAAACAATGTTTCATAAATTAGAATATTTTCAGAGATTCGATTGGAATTATAACCAATAAAAGATAACACAACCAGTTTATATGCAACGCGATGCAAACAACCCATTCAACAAGAGCGATTCACGAACAGGTCAGCCATATTTAAAAAAGAACCCGGTCACCTATACACAGATGACACATGGTTCTACAATCGATTGATATAGTGGCAGTAAACACCAATCGCCGCATATTTTATTAATATATTTCTTAGTAACAGTAAGAGAGAGCGTAGACAATGTCGCAGCGTATCTTGATACTGGCTTACTGCACAGGGTTGTCAGGTAAATTAGGATAAATTTTCTTGCTGCATTTTTATGAAATCGATAATCTTAGATGTCTTCAAAACGAAATTTCAAATAAGGAGCGGGCAGTAAAATAAGTCAGGTATTTTATAAGGTAGTAGCTGTTCCAGCATCCGTTTTTGAAATTGCGGTCTCCACGCTCAAGCCTTATTTTTCCATCACACTTCGGTTTTACGAACCATATCATTTACTCTATAGTTCTTCTACGGATTTCAGATCTTGCAGGTCCTATCCACCTACCTATGTATCTAATTTAACATATTTTTTCTCACGCACTTAAAGTTAAGTTAATTCAAATCAGCAAGAGCTTTTAACAAAATAACATTTTATCAGTGATTGTGGTTAGCAGATGTTATCTAAATTGCATGGAAGTAAACGACGCTGAGTTTAAACGAAAATATACCAAAGTATTTAAGCGCGTAGTTAAAAACATTTCCTCTAAGTGATGCGCTCCAATTTCCATTCAAATCAGTGGTCATAAGCAAAACTAGACCGTCGACTAGAAAACAGGTAAAACTAAAAACCGGATTTTTGTGTGTAAAAATACTATTTGCTACTTCTAACCACTACTAGTTACCAATTTTTTATCTTCGTTATTGCCAATTCTTAACGTAATGACCACAAGAGGAGGAAAATGTCACACGTGTCGATTATGCATTTCTCTTAGAGACAGCCCTATTAAATCTAGAGACCACCGGCTGTGCAAATTTGCATACCTATCTCTACTTTCAACCTGTTGCACTGTGGATGTACCGCAAAGCTTCTATGTTAATTAACCGTTAGGGGTTCTTTTTACAAGCATGGTTTTCCATCCTTTACTATTTATTTTTGATTCGAAAACGGTGTAGTAAAGGCTGATCTATAAAGCAAGTGTGTTGAACAAAAATATGTAATGTAAATGGTACTTGTGCAGTAATTGTTACTGACGCACAAGTGCGTAATGGACTATAAGATGATGAAAACGGTGCAGTAAAGGGTGCTTTATGAGCAAGGGTGTTGAAAAGAAATTTAATTAGTTTGAAATGTGGAATTTTACTGTCAAATAGGGTTATTTGTACTTATAGCTAATGTTAACCCTAATTATATCATACATTTTTGTTCCTAAAATTATTTTTAGATGTTATGTAGCTAGTATCGGATATACCTATAAAAGAACATTAATACATAGTGTAGTTAAATAATGTTGTTAGCAAAGTAGCACATCCTTTTGCTTAACAAATAATAAGAATCGGTAATAAACTTAAGCTATACTTAACATCTTTACAAGCTATTAAAATTATTAAGATTATTTACATCGATATAACTTAATTACGTGGTGGTGGTTTCAGCGTCCCTATCAACATTAATTATAATTACCTACTGGTCATGTAGTTTAATATAAAATTTTATTTAATATATATGTCACCGTAAAATTGTAAATAACGTAAGGTTATAATCTATCTAGTGTGATTGCATACTATGAAACAAAAAATATTATAAAGTGTATTTTTTAGATAATATGAAATGTGATTCGATCGCTCCGCTCGCTTCACTCGCTCCGCATCTACGTAATTTACATTTGTAAACCTCACGTTATTTACAATTTTACGGTGACATATATAAAACTTGCAAGAGGGTTAGCAAGAATTTTTTAGTTTTCTGTACCAAAAATGAAAAAGGGACACTCATATCTTTACAGTTTTTATTCCCAGAAGGGGGTAACCCGAAAAAACTCATTGACATGAAAAGGTCAAGTTTAGGGTGGAAGTCTTGTTCATCTTTTTAAATGTACAGCTTTTATAGTTAGGGTTGCCATCTCTAAGCTCTAGCAACTGAGACAAGAAGCGTAAAACCCCGAATTTTGATGCTTAGAACCCGGACATGTCAACAGTTTCTTTTTAAAAGTTACTTAGAATAAACAAAAATTAAACTAAATTTAGTTTCATTAAGAAACAAAACGTGTTAAAAACTGCTTGCATTTTTTTTTATTTTTTACTCTGTTATCAAAACGAAGGGTTCTTAAAGTTTTCAGGAATTTTTAAACTCGGACTATAAATGAAACCCCGTCCGGATGCTGCCCGGACCCTCTCTAAACTAGGACAAATCCGGGGAAACCCGGACGGGTGGCAACCCTATTTATGATGTTTGTCAAATAAAAGCTAATAAGACTTTTGACTGGTTTTAATTATGGCAACCTTGTATAGATTACTTACTGCTAGCTTTTGCCCGCGGTTCCACCCACCCGCCTTAAATTCGGTTAGCGGTGTAGGATTTCAACGACAACTTCTCAATTATAGAAAAAAGAAACCGAATCTCACTTGACGCTGTCAAGTAGACTATGCCCTTTCTCGGGACTTTATTTCCATGCCAAATTTCACCTTAATCGGTACAGTGGTTTAAGCGTGAAGAGGTAACAGACAGACCGACAGAGTTGCATTTGCATTCATGATATTTATATGGAAAACTAGCTTTTGCTCGCGGTTCCACCCGCCCTACATTCGGTTATCACAAGGGATCAAAATAATATTTTAACGGCGAGGGCGCTATTTTGAATCCAGAGTGGAATGAAGGATTCTAGACTAGAATCCTGAGAAAAGAGGTAGGTAAGTGTAACTTATAAATAAGAATCGTACATTTATTTATTTCTTTATCACTACTTGAGGAAAACGCACAATTTTTTTTCATAAAAGTATAATCATAATTACGAATTCGAGTAAACAATTACAAAGGCAAAATACATTTTACTCGGTTTTTACTTTTTCACATTTTTTTTTATTACGTCAGCGCCCGGCCAGCCAGTTACTCGTTTTTACTTGGTGTCAAGTCCTCACATGTAATTTTGTTTTTTCTTTTAAGTAAACTTTTAAAATACTTAGCTAAACTATTAAAGACGGCAACCCTATAAAGTAAGGATGGGCGGAAAATATGTGGTTTATTTACGGGTGTCCGATATAGCCAAGTGTTGATGGTCGTACTCAGTTAGATTGCCGACGCTTAGGGCATTTCAGGCCATCCTCTGACAAGTCTATCTAAGCGCCGAGAGCTGGACTAGAAACATTTATGGCTCAAGATGATATCTACATAAGTATTATTGGTAATTTTATGCCCCAATGCGCTAACGGATATTGTGTTATGGACATAAAATTCATTCTTAGCATAAGTAAACTTGTCGATCATTATTTAAATAGATCACGTAAAAACTTATTCCTAGCTTGGGAGCGGGTATCCGCTAGTGTAAAAAAAACATAATCAAAAACGCGTGCTGAGCTTCTGATATTTAAACATACGATGAAACTGTCTTTCTGTCTGCACGTCGAGGTTTTCTCTCGACATTCAGTGCATTTGAAGTATTTACTTAGATATAGGTACGTAAGTCGTTAACTGTTAATTTTAAGCCTCTTTACTCACTCGGGCTGTGCGTTGATATCTCTGTCAGTCAGTTTTATATTATTATGTAATGATAAGTATAATTTTTATAAATGTACTTATAATTTATAAGTACGTTTTTCCAAATTACAATTTAAAATACTAATAAAAAAAAATTTTAAATACTCTTGTATAGTATAAATGTAAATAAAATATTTTTATAGCAAAGATGCAATCAAAAGATTATCTTTACTACATCTTTGCCATGAAAATACGCTCGTTAAGAACGTAGTATTAACTTATTACTTATTTTATTTACACTTTAATAATTTGCAGACGGTAAAACGGTCATGTTTATTATTGTGCCAAATTTTCCGACCCGGCGGCGTTCACATATCAAAACTAAAGTCGCCATATTGAAACTTCGAACTACACTAGTGACCAAACACTCAAGGTCAAAGGGGCATAAAAGTTAATTTTACAATCTGTCAGATTTTCTGCAGTTGACAATGATTTAGTTATTTTAACACTCAATGCTCTTGGTAGCAAAATTTGTAAATTGTAAACATACAAAGGAAACATTCGAACCGTGTTTAACTAAGCCAAATACCAAACTTGAAATGTGGTATTCTAAAACAAGTCTATAAAGAAAAATGTAATATAGTCGCCCGTCCGTCCGTCTTACTTTCTCTGTCTCGACATGCAGGCAGCGTGATAACGCTTTTTTCTGTTCGGCTTTATAACTTAGTGAAGGTGCTGACGTATCTAATTAAGTTAGCAGAATTTAATGGTGAAATAATTAAAAATCTGCTTACTTATTTAGAGAATACGATTCGAAGCGCCTCTCAGCGTGCTTCGTACTTCGAATTTCTGACTTATTTTTGACACTTGCTGATCAAACACCACGAAATTTTGAAAACATGTTCTAGTAATAAATATCTAGGTCTACAGTGTGCCAGTTTTCTATTAAATTTTATAGTTCAAACATTATACAGAATTCTAGTTTTTCATACAAATGGTTTCATAAAAGATTTATAGTTAATAAAAACATTTTACAAGATTTTGGAATACCACAGACATAGATGCTTTGGCTTGGGATTATGACTAAAAAAATTTGCAATGATTTATCAGTTAATGTCAAAAACAAATCAGAAATTCTTTTGTATGAAGCTCGCTGTGAGGCGTTGTAAATTGTATCCTCTTAAGTACGTAAGTGAGTATTTATTTACTACTATAAATAGGTATATTTAAAAGAATTTACTTACACTATTATACACCCAAAAGCTGTAACTTATCTTAAGTTTTTAACATGATGCTCTACGTGTAGTTTCTTATACTATGTTATCCATACCAGCCTCATACGTCCCCACTCTTGGGACACAGCTTACCCTCACCGAGGGAAATTTGGGCCATGATATAGACAAGCATTTCCTAAACGATCGAAAATGTTTCGCCGAGCATTAAAAATTCACGTGCTTGGCAAGCATGATGTCTAGGGAGCCTATTACACTTATTATAAATCCTTAATATTATTAAAAACACTTAGAAGCTTAAAAAATACACACATTATATTAAAATATCTATGTAGTTATTTTAGTGATTAAGTGATATGTGCTTACAAGGAATTTTTGTATTGTTCGTGTGAGTCGTAAAATTTCTATTAGATATAGTAGGTAGGTACTGCATAATATTATTAATGCCCTATTGTTTACTATAAACAATGTCTATAACAGGATGTATTTTAATATTTATGTATATCTACTGTGTATTGTGATATTTTTTATGTATACTGGTATATATATATTGTGAGGTTTTTAGAATATTAAGATTTCCTTTTTAGAGTTGTTAAATTACTGTATGGTATAATTATTAAAAATAATTTTACGTTGTTTTAACCGCGATTATCCGAGGAGAGCTGCCGATATTTCGGTGCTGTTGCAAGCACTATGATCGCGGGAAGTCATAAAAACCCCGTAAAACATTTTATTTAATAGTGATATGAACCGTGAATCTGTAAAACAATAATTAGATAGATCTAGTATTATTATGACTAAGACCTGCAGAAATGAATGACGTTCAAGGATGACTAAAAATCTCACCAAATAATGACTAAATTCTGTGTAATAATCTAACCTAAAGACAAATCTATAGGAAGATACATTTGTCTATACACAAAAAGATAGAGCATTTAATAAATATGTTGGGAAATAGTAACTCCAAGAGTTTAAGGAACAGAAAAAAGAAACCAAGATACTTAATCCAAATCTGTATAATTATATGTTTTCTTCGAGACTTCACCCTTCAAGCAGGAGTCTTAAGCGAACAAAGACTATTTCTATGCATCTATATTTAGCATGTATTCCTTAATTCTATAAAGATTTCAGTATTTCTAAAATTGATCAATAAGTCCCTAGTATGTAGTTATCTGTTTATGATATTCGTAACTGGCGTATTTTCAAAGCAAGAATGTGTCAGGATTTTAGGCAGCCGGAATTGTTGGTATCTGCCTCGATGGCTCATTTTGGTGTGGACTAAGACGGAATCTTAGAGTCGAAGGTTCAAGTCCTAACTCAAGACTAATATTTTGACTACAGCTTTGCTATGAAAATATTTATTTATATTAACATTGTGTAAATAATGAGGTAATATTACATATAAATAAGCTTTTTCTGTATTTCACACCTTAAAGTAAATAAACATTATTATGTTTATGTCATAGGAAAATCGTAAAATCCGCCGTTTTACAATATGCCTAGGCATAGCGTAAAGTATGGAAACGAAAGGAACAGAAATCGCACTGTATAAGTCATGTATGTTAGGTTAGGTTCAGTTTCTCCTTAGTAAACGTAGATGCGGAGCGAGCGAACCGAGCGGAGCATTCTATCCAATACTTCATATAATAATCTGTACAGATATATGATAATTTCTATTCCATACTTAACGATCAGCCTAGGCATTTTATGAAACGGCGGATTATACGATTTGCCTGCGACATATATGAGATTATAAAGTCTGAACACAGATATGCTTTATTTTTTTCAGTAATCTGGTTTTTAGGGTTCCGTACCTAAAGGGTAATAAGCGGAACCCTATTACTAAGACTTCGCTGTCCGTCCGTCCGGCCGTCCTTCTGTCACATGGCTGTATCTTATGAACCATGATAGTCAGACAATTAAATTTTCACAGAAGATGTATTTCTGTTGCCGCTATAACAACAAATACTAAAAAACCGAATAAAATAAATATTTAAGGGGGCTCCCATACAACAAACGTGATTTTTTTGCTCGATGTTGCTCGATATTGACGACGGCAACAGGTAGACGCTTAAAATATTTACAGAATATTAAGTTATATATTCACACAACAAACGTGATTTTTTTGTCATACGGAACCCTACGTGCGCGAGTCCGACTTGCACTTGGCTGATTTTACTTTTGCCGGTACCATAGATATCACATCACTATGACTACTAGGTCGGTATAATAATATGATGTTTGTTATGCTAATGATGCACTAGATGTGCAATGTGCATCTCCATTGTTGTTATTGCGTGAGTTGGTTTAGTATAATGGGTGTTATTTCTTAACTGCACAGTATATGTTATAAAGTAAGATGATTCTTCTCTATTGCCTGTTTGGTTTATATAACGTAATAAAAGTCATAAAAATAGATATTTCGACTTAAGTTAGAAGTGTTACTTTTATACCTTCATTATTATATACATATCTAATATGGCCGCTGTTGTAGTTCCGTAGCCATATGGTAACAAACAGATTTTCTTCACTTTAGCCTTTTAAACTATTATTTTTATTTTTGGAGCTTTATAAATATTTTTTACGAAAATTATATAAAAAATATCTGTTAACAAGTTTTACAGACGTCTTTAGCAAATTTTCGTATATTTATTTGGAGCCCTAAAACACACTTTGCAGGTTTTTGAAGTAAGACTAACTTTTTGAATTCAATTACTAAACTAATTACTAAACTAAACATTTTTTTTTTGCCAAAGTTTTGTTTAAAATCTATCCATCTTTAGATATAGACATTATGCTTTGAATAACGACCATAACATTTGATGACGATATTAACATAATAGATTTTCTAATTATCTAGTCAAATATTGTTGTTAATTATGTGCTGTAAAAATAAATTTGCCATAAACAACAATCTTGTAAAATTAAGTAAATCGTTAATAAGACCCCGACTGTGGTAATAAAATAATATAACCCGTTTAAACTATAGGAAATACAATTTATAAAAGAACGTATGAAAACCAGATTTATTTATTTAATTATTATTATGAATTAACCGATGTCTTTCGTATTGGTTGCCAACAAACACATAAAAGTCGTTGGTTAGCAATTGTTTTATTGTTAAAAGTTTTTGTCGTTGGTTTTAAAAAAAAACATTTTGGACTAATATCATAATGACACAAGTATCATTTGTAAATCAACGTAAAATAGTTTTTAAAATATTACAATTTTGTTTGTATGCTTTACCCAAATCCAAACTAATAAACCTATATATTTGTGAACGTCGCGACATCTTCATCATAATCAATGCGCCCAAGGCTTATTCCGCGATTGCCACGCCGAAGAGCTGAAACACCAACTTCATGTAACCTCCTTCGCACGGTTAGGTCACTAACTAGCAGCTGGTTGTCCGCCTGGAGCCTTTGCACCAATTACATCGCCATCACATTGGGTTGCCTCCTAGCATTTGACTGAAGAAAACGGTCCTGCCTTGGCGTGGTCACTCGAGTTCTGCCTGTATGCCGTTCTGGTATATCACCACAATAACGTGATTACAGCCTGGATATCACGTTTTGGTTAGTGCCCACATTAGTAGCAACCACGCGTTGAAGAGAGCATCAAAACATTCCTTGACGGGTTAAATGTTGTCGCGACATGATAACTAGCAAAGCTACAGAATAAAATTATAGAACAAAACTCAATCATCTCCCCGCTCTTACTTATTAATAATTTAAAAAAGAAAATTCTTAAACAGGTTTTTATCACTCTGTTTAAATCTTTGGCGCCATATTTGGTTTTAAAGTTTTTTTTTTATTATTTTTTTTTAATTAGGAAGAGGTAAAGTAGCTACAATCCTTACATATTTTTTTTCGAAAATAAAAAAAACATTATAATTAATAGTAATAATAGTTTAATGTTAAAATAAAATATCTCTAGATTGTGTTGATGTGCGTATAACTACAGCTATATCATGCTACAGTGAACTTTCTCTGTATAATCAAGCAGTTACCGCAGAAATCCCACGCCGATTGTCGAATTCAGCGCGACCCGAGCCGCGGGCAAAAGCTAGTTAAGAAATAAAAAACAAATGAGCTATGTAGTGGGAGTAAGTTTGAAGTCACTATTAATGTGTCGAATATCGATATTCATCTGATAAACACCTACCATGTCTAAACAAAACAATACCAATACACCTTTGTCGAGATGAGGTAGGGTTGTGCAAAAAGCAATGCGTTGGCGTAATCTTAGAACTGAATCACTGATTTATAATCACCGATTGTTGATAATTATTGGTTTTCGTACTTTTATAGAATATCTATTTAAGGAGTATTCAAACTAGCGCCGACACTAATGGTGGCATAAGGTTACCTATCATAAATTTACAGAACGAGTCCTACACCGCTACGCTATAAAACATCTCTAGGAGCAATACAACACAATACAACACAGAATTTGGATATATGTATTTACAAAAAAATATTTATATGTATTTGTATTCGTTGTCTGGGATCCATAACACAAGCTTTGCTTACTTTGGGGCCAGACGGCGCATTGTGTTATGTCCAAATATATTTATTATTATTATTTATATTATAGGTAATATTTTTTTTATCTAGATCTAGAAGATTGTTAACTTGACATATGCACCAAAACAAGGATATAATTACGTGACGTTCAAGCGACAAGCCATGTTTTTAAGCTGCGCAAGTCGTGAGAAGCTTGAAATTTGGATAAGGTACCTACCTACCTACTCATGATCTTGTCACGAATATAAATACAGCATTTATGTCAAGGCCCCTGATATTTTACTAATGTAGCTCATTCATTTCATACACATCATATTCACAACAATGTGAATGTAATATCATTTGGTCTGCGTTTCATAATGTTGCATTATTGGTATTTTTTTACCTGTCTGTTATTAAGAGCATGGTTACCCTCCGATAAGTTGCAAATTTTTTTATACATTTATGTGCAACTCGATTAATTTACAACTGTCTGGCGCGCCATCTATTCTAAAAATGTTGTGCTAATTCAGAAACCCGAACCCGGCATGTGTACAACTTTCCAAAATTTCATTACAATCGGCTTACCCTTAGTACGCGAGTCTAACTCTCACATGACCCTTGTTTTTCTTTCATAAAAAACTTGTGCTAACAATAACGCACACAACAAAATAAAATTATCCAATTTGGTGCAGTCTTTCGGAAGTTAGGACTAGGCCAAGGGAAAAAGAAAAATTCATTTTTTTTCATAGTATTTTTTTTTACTAAGGAAGAGTACTAACTATAGGTTTTTATACCTTTGTATTTTTTAAAACACAAAAATTCTGTGTGAGATAAAATGATTGCCAATTCGTTATTACAATAATTCTAAAAACGATCATTTGATTTCCATTTTTACCCGACTATGGCAAAGCTAAGAGGAACGGTTATTATTTAAGCAGTCCATGTATGTTTGTATTTACGTATGTTTCACCATAGAGGCTTAATTTTAATTAAGTGTTTTAACACTGAGCCGATTTTGATAAATGAGGTTTTTTTTTATACCATTAAGGTTTGCCACAAGCTTTATATTTCATGTTTTTTTATGTTTGTAATGGAAAGTGTCCTTTTATGATAGGGAGGGCATTTTCCAATATTTTAATTGGACGCTGTAAGAGAAAGGGAGATAAGAAATGCCCTTGCTGAGTTTCTTGCCGGTTCTTCTCAGTACAAGGTCTCCCGCCCTGTAGACTTACGAACCGATGGCGTAGTGACATTCATAAGTGCTCAATTATTGTAGCCTAAACTGAATAAATAATATTGAATTTGAATTTAATAACTTCTTTCTTGAAGAACTCTATACTGTAGTCCTTGCAGAAAACCTTGGCAGGGAGCTCATTCTACAACTTAAGCGTTCGCGGGAGGAAGTTTTCTGTACGGCACCATTTAGGTTCTAAAATGTGAGAATGAATTCTCTGCCGATGGCGAGCAGTGCGATGGTAGAATGTAGCCGTGGGCATCATTTCGAACAATTCCTCAGAATAGAACCCATTGTACAAGCGGTAGAACACACACAGGGTGTCAAAGTCTCTCCTCAGACTTAAGGGCTCGATACTTAGTTAGTATGGAATCGTCGACAATTCTCACAGCCCGTTGTTGAACCGAGTCAAAAGTGCCAAGCTGGTATCCGGGTGCACCCGCCCAGAGATGGCAGCAGTACTTCTTATGGGGTCGAACTTGCGACTTGTAAAGTAACAACCTTTGCCTCGACGTGAAGTACTTTTTTTTTTTTTTTATACCACACTGTACTGCTTTGCTCTGTTGTTTTTTTGACGCCAGCTTCACCTTATCTTGTAAATGATGGAACTGAACATCGCTGGAGATGTCGACACCAAGGATCCCGATGCTCTTGGAGATGGAGAGGGGAATATCTGGAATTGTGGGACCACAGTGAATGGAGTATTCTTAGCGGTGAAAGCGCACACTTGTGTCTTTATAGGGTTGAATCGGACCAAGTTTACCCGTCCCCAGTCAGAGACCTTGGACAGTGTGGTCTCGATTTGAGACACAAGTTCTCCACGGTTTTCCTCCACAACGGAACGAGAGATGTTTGCACGACCCGCGTAAAAAGAGTCTCCAGTACTGCCATCTGCATAGCAATGTATGTTGTTGATGTCCAACATGTCATTGATATGCAGTAGAAACAGCGTAGGAGACAGCACAGAGCCTTGCGGGACACCAGGTTTCAATGATATCGTTATAATGATCTAGGTGACATCAGCAATGAAAATGAAAATCAGCAAGGCGTCTATGGTGTCATTAAGTCATAGATAAAAAACATTAGCATTCAAATTTTATTGTGACTGTTATTCAATTAAATAACATAAAAATAAACAGCACATATTGCTGATAGATTATATTTAAGACATACTTTTTGACGTGAAAAAAATTTATGTTTAAGTCGATTTGCTGATATTATAATAATTTTGCTTTTAAACAAACTATTCAGAAAAAAAATATCTGACGTGGCTTGATGAAAATCAGCATTAGAAAAGTGATATTTGATAATTTCGACAACCTCCTTTTACTCTTGCGTTTATTGAAACTGCTTAAAACTAATTTAGAAGTCACAGAAACCAAGCGAAGTTAACCGTAGTTTATCATGATACATATATATAATAGGGCTAAGTATGCTGCAATATTGCTCATGATCGAGGTCGCGGCACGAATACCTATATCGATACATTATTATCGATAGATATTTTCTTTTTTTTCTTTTTCGTTCAATTTTAAATATGCGATTGATTGATTTGATTGAATGAGTTAGTTTATTATGTGCTGGTTGGACGTGAAAGTTATGTCACAAATTGGACACGACTCGACACGAGTGGTTCCGGGACTGTTGAATAATATTTTTATCTGTAAATTAGTAACCTAAATCATTTAAGTTTGTTAAATGTCATTGTAAACAATGGCAAGCAAAAGTTTTACTTTTTACTATGCTTACACTATTGTACACTTCAGCAATAGATAAAAATTTATAAGCACTGCATAAATTATAAAAATTAACACAACCAAGCATACCTACTCTAGTGGGTCAACGTAGTTTTTGTATTTATTTGTAACACTGATGAAGCTCCGAAAAACCTTAATTTTTTTTAAAAAAAATATAGTGTTTGAATAAAGAAGATTGTGGTTTTTATATTTACCATTAAAGTTCCCTATATTTATAAAGTTCATAAACAGCTGATATGTTTGATTTATCTACTTAAAAAAAGGAGAAAGTCTTTGATCGACTATTCCAGCGTTCGGTAATTTATTGAATCCTTCAGTACAGTGCGTCCTTCCGTCTATTCTAACCTGTTACAGAATCATAAACATTTTATAAACCAATCTGATAAAATTTAATACACTAAAGTTCACTAAACTCCTGAGTGATAGAAATTTCAATTTTAACGTAATATATTATAGCGTATTACGTTAAAATTGAAATTTCTATCTCTCATTAGATTCAGGTGCATTTTTATATTTTTACATCAACCTAACTTTTTTAATTCAGAATAAGGTTAGAAAACGAGAAGTATATAGGTCATCCATGATGAGACAAAATGAAATGAAAATGATTATTTTATGTGCTTTTTCACATATGAAAATAAAAAAGGTGTGTACTTTTTAAACTAGAAAATATTTAATTTATGCTAACTTTACGCTAGCGCCAGTAAATTTAAATTTTGTTTCAAAACTTCAATTAATAACAATTTGTTAAAGTCTTAACATTTTTCAAAATCAAATAGCATCACACTATTTCCTTTGTTTAGTTTGTAAGTTTACGTTGCTTATTCTATAATTAATTCTGAGATCATACAACACATTAGGGTGGGGTTTGTTGAATTTTAGCAGATGGTTCAGATGAAATGAAACTAAACATCTGTCCCACACGTGTTGTGTTAGGCCCCTTCGCTCAATATGAAAACATACCTTTCCGTTTATGGGTTCTTTAGAGTTCACATTCGTGTCAATAAGGCCAGTAGATAGAGCTATGAATTTAACAGGAAATAAAAATTCGTGGGTATATATTATTGGCTTCAATTCTATATGAATTTAACACCTTTTATTAAGGGTCAATTGTTAATGGCTGTAAGTTGAATACGGGTTTGTAATAAAACATATTATGAAGCATTATAAGGGTTTCGTTTTTTTTTAATTGGTGCTTTGGACAATATCTTCTTTGTATCTGAAATCCATACAAATGTTGTGAATGAGAAAAGAAAAAAAAATATTTAAATAATTTGCATTAAAATTAGCTGACAGGTGAATAGGTAAGCATGCTTAGAGTATGTAGGCATAGTCACGGTTTTTATACCCCTCTAGTGACATAACCTTCACTTTCATGATATTTAACATATTAAAGTAATAAAGACCGTAATAAACGATACGTATACTACAATAGTATAGCTGCTGAAAACACACGTACATCACTATGTGGGAAACAGCCTTTTCTCCCCAACCACTTAAAACCTTCTGCATACAGGTGGTGAGCCTATTGCGACACTGCTTCTGCTGATATTCTGTATCTGGAGAACTGTGTACCTCGATAATAGTATCTGTGGTGTTTATGGTGGTGTACTGGTGTGTGGTGGTATGGTAGTTTTATATTTATAGATATATTTATGTGCCATAAGTCATACCTACATACCAGCATGTATAATTAGCGTAAAATAAAAAACCAGAGACAGAATAATATACCCCCTTTGCCAGTTCAATGTCAATATGTAAATATTATAAACGCGAAAGTTACTCGGTCTGTCTGTCTGTCACGCTTAAACCGCTGAACCGATTAAGATAAAATTTTACATGGAGATAGTTTGAGTCCCGGGGAACATAGACTACTTGAGAACGTTTTTTTCTATGATTAACGAGTTGCCGTTAAAATCCTACACTGATAACCAAATTTAGGGCGGGGGGAACCGCGGGCAAAAGCTAGTTCTATATAAAGGTACTTTTCATTAAGTAAATAGTCAGGAAGCTACCAATAGTTCGGTGCTTTTTATACCAGTGAAGAGCTCTTGTTGAGGTAACAATAAAAGGCAGGCGAAGTCGTAGGAATTTACTTACTAACTTCATATATACAAATAGACTAACGTGTTAGTTTACATTTTAACATTACATAGGTATATGTTAGTCTATTTGTATATATATATATATATTATAATAGGACTCATTAGTACTTAGATATATTCACTCACATTTCTTTATTCTTATGCCTATAGTTTTTAAAGCTCAAAAGCTTATAGTATCAACATTTTTGAATATTTAAATCTTAGAAAGTGCAAACTCTCTTATCACACGCTTTAATATTTATATCAAAAAGTGATTTATATCCTTTACGTGAGAGAAAACGAAAACAATTGTAACATGAAATATGCAAGCTTCCTGTGGCACTGTGGACGTGCTGGATCCAACATTGTAGCAGGTAGATTCTGTCATCCATCTTGGTTGCTGGAGTGCCCTTGTAAGGCGTCCCCTCGTGATCGTAATCCTCTAATTTATGATCGTGTTCTTTGTTTCACAATCAAACGCCGCGCCGCTCTCTCGGTCCATTCTTTCAAATCTGTACAATGCACTTGCTTAGATGTCTGTTGTCTGTAGTTGCAAGTATTCTAGTCATTCATCATAATCTGTATGAATACAAAAGTGGTGATGTTTCGTCATCACGGTCAACTTGTTTCTGTTCTGTTGTATATAGATTACCAACCAAGTAAATGCATATAAAATACAGAACCCTAAAGAATTGGTTGGTTGTTTTAAAGAACGTCACTCGTTGTCAGCGATTTGGTTTACTATTATTATTGTTGGGATAGCTTTTTGATTCTTAGATAGAAACATTTCAAACCTTCGTCTTTTGAGAAATCTAGGGTTGTCTCGTCATACTGGTTTCTAGCATTGAGTTGCGATGATTGAGACGTTTGTCGTACGTCGTCCATGTTGCTTCAAAGCACTTACTAAATAGGACCTCAAGACTTGTAGATTAAAATAGTATTAAGAAGGATGTATTACTATCTCTAAATACAGACAATGTTTTTATTTTAATTTTTAATGACAGGGTTTTGAGATGCTTGGCATGTGAAACAGGGATCGACGCTCGAATCTGAAATTGCCAATATTCCCGTCCCAAATATAGCATGCGGGGCAGAAGAAAGCATTTAAGTAGAAATTATTTATAATTCTACACTGAAGTAGATATAATTAGGGCGAAAGCACAGCCTGGGATTTAGCCTGAAGCAATTTTAAATGGATAGTGTCTTAAAATGGTGCTCTCCCTCTTTGTAAAACTACATTTGACAAAGACGGATGATTGTCTTGTCTTATAGGTCGATGAATACAACACGTGTTAGTAAACTAGGGGTGCCAACTGACTTGTTTTTCCAGGACATGTCTTGGCTTAAAAAGCGTCCTTGGATAAGATTTATTATTAAGGAAGACTTGGAGGGTCTAGAATATTTTAATTATGTCACCGATTTGCTTATTATTTTAAGATCTGCTTGTTTAAAAAAGGGCATCACAAATTATTTCAGGATTTCAATTAAACTTTTATGTTGTATCCTGAATAAAAACTGTAATACAAAAATAATATAAAAAAATACTAGTTTTCTACGTGCGTAAGCTTTTATGTTAAAAGAGGCAGCCCTGTAGACTAACCTCTAACTGGCGAGATAGCGTGGGAGAACGCCTCAAGGTGTCGCAAATCGGTTTTGTTGCTGAACGCACACAAATTTAAAGCATGCAAATTTAAATTTTTGCAATGTCTAACTTGTTGTGGGCGGCTACAGTTTTTGCAGAAGACATACATATATATTATAGGTATAACAAACAAGTGCCGTAATGATATATTTTATGATTTAAATTGAGGCATGATAGGTCTCGAGGCTCAATGTTGAGGTTTAGTCATGACACATTTGTTACAATTTTACAGTAATTATGGTGAGACACTCCCAAAACATTGGATTTGAATAGCAAATATAAAAAATCGGCGAAGCGTTCCGTACCATTATATAAAAACGCCAAAAATTCACGTTTGTTGTATGGGAGCCCCCCTTAAATATTTATTTTATTCTGTTTTATAGTAAGTATTTGTTGTTATAGTGGCAACAGAAATACATCTGTAAAAATTTCAACTGTCTAACACGGTTCATGAGATACACAGCCTGGTGACAGACGGACGGACGGACAGCGGAGTCTTGGTATTTCCGTTTGGGTATGGAACCCTAAAAAATGTAAGGACTATTAAAATAGTTTTCATTTATTGATGGCTTTTTTGTTGGTTTTATAAAATTACTTTGATTTACTGTCGTCATATGACAGACGTCATTAAGGGGGTAAGATGCACTAAATAGCGCCACCATTAGATACATGTTTTTTTTTATTTCTACTTAGTAGGTACCTAAAAACCAAACGCCATTTTTATTATTTCATAAAACGTTTCTAAAACAACTAATCTCATCCTTAAACTTTTTCATTGAGCACTTTTTTGAAATTATTTTTGTATCGAGAACAAAATTAATAAGATGTAAGTAATATTTATCGAAGTATGTAATGGTGCCGCTAGATAGAATATCTTAGCGCCAAGTCCAGTCGTCTGACAAGCGACGATTCGTTAATAACTGCAAAATAATTTACTATTATGATTTTATTTATTATTATTTGTAGGACATTTATCTTTTTGCATAAAACAATAAATAACAAATCACTATTTAACAGCCTAAAAGTATAAATCATCTATTCACGAAATTCGTCTGCAGTAAATTAAAACAGAAAATCCACACTTTAGTATTTTAATAATCAAACCATAAATTATAAAATATGTCAAAGTAAATAGGTAATATAAACTTCTAAGTGGAAATAACTGTAAATGCAAGTAAACCTACGACTAATAAAGCAATAAATAGTCGCATTTCTCGTCGCGATGCACGTTTATATCCTCGCACCAAAGAACTGGTAACGTAACAACTAATGACATCGCCGTGGTTCCGTATCGATAAATCATAGAGAACACCCAGTGTGTGCGATGTGGGACAACTGTAATCTGTGCACTCTTCGACTACCTTACTTGCTCTATGCCTTAAGAGAATGCGATTCGCGGCGCCTCGGCATTCATACAAATAAATTTCCCACTTGTTTTCGACATTTGCTCATCAAATACTGTGAAATTTTGTAGACATTATATAAAGCCGAATATAAATGTCTGTGGTTTTCCAAAATCCCAAAAAAAAATTTCATTTAGTTGTAATCTTATTTGTATGAAAAACTAGAATCGTGTACAACTTTTAAACTGTACAATTCAATAAATAACTGTCACGATGCAGACCTAGATATTAATTCCTGGAACACTTTTAATTTTATGGTATTTGAATGGTAAGTGTCAAAAATAAGTGGGAAATTCGTTTGTATGAAACACGCTGCGAGGCGACGCAAATCGTATTGTAGGTATTATGTCACGGCCAGGGGTGTCACTTTTAAATAAACGCAAAATTTAAAAAAGATAAGGGCGATTAAGCGCTTTGTAAATTATTATAACCTAAATTCTTTTGATAACCTGGACTTCTAAATCCAAATCTCTACTTTATGTAACTGTAAACAATTAGATAAAAGTTGAAGTTGAAAAAACTGATTGAAATATTAAACTGAAAGTTCAAACTTTATTTTTAGTATTTGTTTTTTTTTGTTCTTTATATTCCCTAAGATTCGATTTTCATTTATAACCGTCAATTTTACGTAACTTCAATTTTATAGCAATCAGTATATAACAATGTTACGCGTAACACAATAAGAGTTATAAATTTAGGTTAAATCATTGACTAAACAAAAGATTTGACTCACTTCTCGCTGTCCCATTGAGTTGAAATGTGGTATCCATACTAATATTATAAATGTAAAAATAACTGTCCGTCTCTTTGTCTCTGTTAACTCATCGCGCTTAAACCGCTGTACCGATTGAGATGAAATTGGGTTTGGAGATAGTTTAAGTTCCGGGGAACTACATAGGAGTTATTATCACGAAAACCGCTCCGCGCGGTCAAACGCAACCGATTTGAATAATTTGACTTTTTTCGAGGAAAAAACTTTAAAAATAAAAAAAGAGTTATGGATAAAATTGTAATTAAAAAAAAAACTATGTCATGCATAAAAATAAATTTATTTAATATTTATACCAACATTTAAAAAAATAAAAGTCCACCTGTACGAGTCTTGACGGGCCGCTAGTATGGTATAATTAAAGATTTTAAGACGGCGATGTAGGCCAGAAAGCTAATTTCTGTAATACTATTATGACGTTGTTTATGTAAATGTACTAAAATTCATTATACAATGTCATATGTCATACTTGTTATATACCTAATTCCTTAGTAAAGTATTCTTTAATGACACCTTAAAACTTATTTTTGAAGTGAAAACTTCTTTAGCGGCGCTGTGCACTTTTTTTGGTATGGGTAAAAAATGATAAACTCGCGTCAGGTCACGTGTCCTTATCGTGGAATGCGTAAGACGGAAACCGCCACGCCTATTACAATTTTTATTTTTAGTATTCGCGATTATGAGTAGTACAGGTTGTTGTTTTGTTTGTCTGTTTGTCTGTTTGTCTGTTTGTCTGTTTGTCTGTTTGTTTGTTTGTTTTTTTGTTTTTTTGTTTGTTTGTTTGTTTGTTTGTTTGTTTGTTAAATAGATCACACTGTGGGGCCGTGGCGAGCACTTTTTTTGTGATGGGTAAAGACTGTTAAACTCGCATCAGGTCACGTGTCCTGATCGAAAATTCGTAAGATGTCACTCGCGTTAGGACACGTGACCTTTATTTACATTAGGTTAGTTTTTATTTTTAGTATATGAGTAGTACAGGGAGGTTGGATATGGGATTTTAATTCTATGACAGATTGAGCTGTCAAATATACAACGTCAAAAAAGTAAATAAACAAAAGTTATTATTTTTAATAAATAAATATGGATAAGAAGTGATGGGAAGTAAATAGCGAGTATGTTTTCACTTCTGCCGGCACTCCCGGAGTGCAATCCGTTTTTTTTTTTTTTTTATATGGGATTTGACGATTAACGTTTTTACCGTTTTGTAGTCACATTTTTTTAGTTTTTGCTACAACTTAGAGTCAATGCACTAGATAACAAGCTATTTTAATTATTTAACCAACCTTCATTACAATAAAATGCAATACACGCTTTAAAAATTTGCACAAGCGTTGAAACAATGGTCACTTCCAGATTTTTTATTGCATTCAATACAATAAATGAAAATCACTTATTTAGGTAATGAACTGGACAAAAGCAAGTTTTATAACATATATTTTTTTTAATCTTTAAGGTGCTATAGTTCAGTCACAAAATTTGCACAAAAACGGCGTATTTACGCGATTTTGACCGCAGTCTTAATACGATTGTAATTGGAATTGTTGTCAAGAGTGAGCCTCCAGACGTGATCGGCACATTTAACTATATCGCACTGGATACGTTAGTGCTAAAAAAAACCCAACCTAAACTAAGTACACAAAATTATGCATTGCAAATGGCTTTAAATCATGTTTCACGGTAAAACCGCTATTAAATTTGTTATAAGTAAACCGCTGCGATTGCGTTAAACTTTATTTTAGTTGGTAAACTCTTCTAGTTCTGAAATAAATCATTACTTATTTACTTACTCAACATTACCCATGAATATACTATATACTAGCTATTTAAAGTAACAATGTCTATCGAAACCAACTCGAAACCAAGTTATTTTTACCGAATTAAATTATCGAATCACTTAATATAAGCTCTACCATTGTTTCTTTTTAATTCACGGTAATATAAATTAAAAAATCACAGTTCACTTATTTTCTATACTTACCATATGTATTCTATTACTTTATTAAACTATATCTTAAATTGACAATATCTTTAACAAAATGGGTTAAACACACACACAAAGCAGTTCTGAATACTTACACGAATTGTTTGCCTATAGTTAAGTAAGTACCTTCTTATTAAGTAAAACTTTTTTCACAAAAGAAATATATATCTAACTAGATTTTGCCCGCGGTTTTACCCGCCCTAAATTCGGTTACCGGTGTAGGATTTTAGCGACAACTCCTCACCAGGACATTTTCGTCAAAAAAAACTTCGCAATACCATATTTCCAACTATTGTAGTTATGTCACTATGATTCCTTTTTTACATTTCAAATTCCGACCAACATCAGTCAAGCTTATATCATTCCATGGGACTCAAACTTTCTCCATGCCAAATTTGCCTGCGGTTCCATTCGCCCTGAATTCGGTTATCGGTTTAGGATTTCAAAGGCAACTTGTCAACTATAGGCACAAACCACAGACAAAGTAAAAAAAACGCACTCACACTTGACGTTTTCAAGTAGCCTATGTCTTTTCTCGGGGCACAAACGATCTCCATGCCAAATTTCATCTTAATCGACACAGCGGTTTAAGCGTAAAGAGGTAACAGACAGACAGAGTTACTTTCCCATATATAATATTAGTATGGATTTCGAACGACTTTTTAGTGAGTGGTGGTGGTATACAATAGTAGAGCTGTGATTGCACCGTTTTACAGTGTGGTGCAACAATTCTGATGCGCGTCTAGTTTTTGTCGCCATGCTTGTTATTCTCGGCAACTTTACCGATTATCGTTGTCATGACAAGTATTTCTTATGATCGATCATCTCGTTATTCCGCTTCGTTGGACGATCTGGCATAGCTTTGTGGATCACTTTTATTAGGGCATTATATCTATATAACATATATGTATCTACAAGATTATACTAGTTTTGAACAATAGGTAAGTGATACCTAATGTTTTTTAGGGTTCCGTGCCTCAAAAGGAAAAAAGGAAGCCTTAGAAGATCACTTTGTTGTCCGTCTCTCTGTCTGTCTGTCAAGACCCTTTTTCTCAGGAACACGTGAAGGTATCATGTTGAAATTTATATCAAATACTAAGGTCTACGGCCCTTGAAGCTGTAAAAAAAACACGCTTCTAAGTCAATGCAATTTTGGCATTCACAAATAAATCAAAAACTATGAGGTATTTCTCGTTGACCTAGAATCATGAAATTTGGCAATAAGCAAATGCAGCGCACATTAAGGAAAACAACAAAGTTTTGCAATTATAAACTTATTTGCAGTTTAGTTTGTCTCCCAATACAGTTTACCTTATACGGAACCTTCGGTGCGCGAGTCCGACTCGAACTTGACCGGTTTTTTCTTAGTAACGTAACAAATTGGGAGTTTTTATAAAAAAAATCTCACAGTAAGCATTATACACAAATACGCTTAGAGTATGTTAGTTAATAAATAATTTTCTAAGCCCATTATAACATTAGTACTTAAGTATATTTTAGATTTAAAAAAAAACAGCTTTTGCAACACGGAGTAGATAGTTGTCTATACTTATTTTATTCTTTTACATCAGTTTGTTTTATTTATTTATTTTTAAAAGCAAATAAGGGCACCACCACACGGCTAACAGACTGCGGTTGGCAGCGTAGCGCATGGCGGATACATCAGTTTGTCATGTCGTAAACTATATTGACCTTTGTGTCACTTCGTGACATTTTGCTGCGTCTGTTGCGTACAAAATGTCAATTTCGTGCACCAACAAACGAGATAACTATTAAGACGACCATTAGCATAAAAGACAGTAACGAAGAAGCTTAAGAATGTAATTTGTAATTCGGACACGCACAGGTAGCACAGGAGCATCGCTGCTGTTTTGGAAACGTCTTTTTTGCTTACTTACCTACCTACTGGAAATCCATGCCTGATTTTTATTTTTGTAAGTGTACCTACTTAAGAATGCTGGATATAATGTTTCGTCGTATTTAAGCGTTTTGCATATCAAATCGGACACGCATTGGCATAATAATATTTCATAGAAGGTTCATAGGTAATTAAAGAGAGATACGCCTCAGAATTAAGGTAGATGTCTATTAGTTCGCTCAGTGAAAATTTACATATAATTTATGCGGCCTGGAATAAATCTTTAAGCCATAAAAGTGCCCCGTCACAATAGAAGACTAAACAAAGCAAAAAACATAGCCTGTATAATTAATTACCTTTACCCATTGTCTATTAAATTTATGGTTACCTTCTAGAAATGTCAGTTAATATAGTATTTGTAATAAGGACAGAAGCTTTTTAGTTAACTCTTGTATGTACGAACAAAAATGCAGAAAAGATAACAAAAACGAGATATAAAAACGATTAGTTTCTAACCATAAATATTGACAGAGATTTTCTTCTTTATTGCAGGGCAAGTCAGTGATACGTCCAATAGCGTTTAAGCCGCTTGGCGGGCGCCTTTCTGCTGGCGGAGAGCGTTATGGTTCCACACCGGTTTTAGCCAGTCGACCACCTTCGCATATGACGCTTTATGGCAGTAAGTAAAATACCAAATAATCATAATTTAATCATACAATCAGTGCAACAACTATCCGAAAATGTTATAAAGAGAAAAATATTTAACAAAATTTATTTTGTCGCATACAAAGTGTGCTGCTGTTCTGAAATAAACTACGCCTACTATATTTGGATACAAGCTGATATTTTGTGCAAAACTCTTTTCTTGGAGTAGTAGTTGTATCTTTAGAAACATGATCGCCGCCTCCTTTTCACTCTTTTAAAACGTTTTGGCAAAAGATATTCAAATTTATAAGCACTATTAGATTAAAATTGTGGCAAAGCAAAGTCGCGATAGTGCTTTAAGCCCAAACAAAAAGGATTTTTTTTATAACAATGGAATATATTTAACTAATAATTTATTTCTTGTATTTAATGAAAACATCAGTGAGTTAAGATGTGGCTGTACTCCTCAATCACGCTTAATTACATATCACGTCGTCCTTATTTTACTCAAGTTTTCTGTCACGTTGTACTGATTCTTAATCACACTTAAGGCATACCCTAGAAAAAGCGTGCATTTTAGACCAGTGTATAAAGACATATACACTATTGAACATTTGCGTTAGAACGTGACCGCACGTTGAAAATCTTGATTTTCTCGGTTTTTTGTCGGTATGAAATTCAAATATGTATTTGGAACTATAAAACTAGCAAATTTGATTAAGGCCTTTCCCCAACTTACCTTACATTACCCTAACCGACCTAATTAAGGTTTTAACGGTGAATGTTATACATAATATTTTTTTCACGTCAAAAAGTATACTTCAGGACTGTAACAAACTTAATCAAATTCTTGCAAACTTAACTCGTTTGAGTATGCCATCACCTTAATAAGAGAGAATTTATAGTACATGCATGACGGAAAAAGCCTGGAAGTGACGGATAACTAAACAGTTTACACGTAGGTGCAGTTTTACTACGTTTTTGTGTACAAGTAACAAAACCAATTTGTTTTTGTGTATAGGTTCGTCTGATGTCCGCGAGGCGCGCTGGTGCGGCTCACCGCAGCCCGCGTCACTGTCGTCTCTGCCACCAGCGCAGCTTTCCGCTCCCCTCCACCAGAGGCACCACTCAGCTATTGTGTGAGTATTGTAAACACAAAATAATGGTTTACTTAAATATAGTATTTAATCTTAATGATTACCTTCATCATTATTTGTAGTTCTACTACCTGGGACCTTATTGAGAACAGTCCCGAGCTATTCGGATTCTGGTAATCAAAATAAAAATATTTGCAAGTACATTCACGGGTTTCGAGAGATAAATCAGACTTCTATACATTTTTGTCTCGAATTACACAGTCCGAATAGCTCGTCGATACTGTTGCCAATATGGTTCCAGTACTAATAAGGAAATATTTTGTTAAGATGAATTCGACGTTAATTGTTTTCAAACTGTTTTACACTAGTTGATTCTTAATTTTCTCGTTTTTTATGTTTTATGTATTTATTAAATCTTCTCTTGCAAACTTCTTTGTATCCTTGTATTTAGTCTTACTTTTTGTTTTGTTTATCAATACTGTAAGACATTGATTATTAGTGATGAATACATAAACTGTCTTTTTTTTTATACTTTATTATTAGATGCTTTTTTATGTTGTGCTTGTGCATTTCATGTTTTTTATGTTTGTAATGGAAAGTGTCCTTCTATGATAGGGAGGGCATTTTTCAACATTTTAAGTGGACGCTGTAAGAGAAAGGGAGAAAAGAAATGTCCTTGCTGAGTTTCTTGCCAGTTCTTCTCAGTACAAGGTCTCCCGCCCGAACTGATGGCGTAGTGACATTCATAAGTGCTCAGTTATTGTAGCCTAAATTGAATAAATGATATTGAATATTATAATTATCGGTAGTTTCGTAGTTACAACAAGAGTTTGACATAATTTATCATTAGATGTTATACTCACTTAGAGGCAGATGCGAACTTTGCCGCAGATAATTATATAGGTACCAAAATTTAAGAAGTTGACTTTCATGAATCGTAAAATAAAATATGATCAACATTATTCTCTTACTCAAAATATTGAACTTATTTATACATAACAAAAAAAAACTTTATTTCGCTATGATTTAAATTTACTTACGTAGCCTGATATACATTGACAGATATTAAAAAACCGATTAAGTGCGAGTCGGACTTGCGCAACGAGGGTTCCGAAAAATGTAAACTGCATTCAGGGACAAACATAACTTTGCCGTTGGACTGGGTTTCACAATAAATTATTAGTTGAAGAACTCGACTGAAAAAAAATTGTTGATTTTATTTGGATAATAATTTAGGGCCAGGGTCCTCCACTCCTCCTCCCGAGGCCTCCAGACCTTAAAACCCTGGTCAGATAGACGGACAACATCCTATAAGAGTCCCTTTTTTCCTTTTGAGGTACGGAATCCTAAAAAAAACAAAAATAAATAAATGGTGAAAATTTTATTTACCTACTCTACTAGATCTTAAGTTATTTATTATTATTATTTTACCTTAGTTGTTTGTATCGATAACTGCCAACACTACCGCATTTTTGATTAATAATAAAGTAAAAGAAAACTGACTATTGAAGTGACTTTTAAAAACGATATTTTATGCTAACTTTCAAGAAAAAAATGATTGATTCAAATTATGTACGTATGTACGTTGCTGATAGCGATGAACTGATGAATGACTGACTATCCTCTTAATAATGACAACTCACTTTTAAATTGATATGTCAATGACTTTAAGGTACCCCGTATCTGTCCATTAAACTGTATAATTATAATTAGTCACATAGCGTTGAGTTGAGACATAGAGAGTAGCTCGCGTGACCAACTCCCAACAATTTCATGAATGAGTATGGACGTGCAGTGATAAAATGTTGCATTTATTCGTTCTTGCATTTTAATCTACATACATACATACATTTGGTACTAAATTTATCAAAGTCAAAGCAATAATAAACTTATCATTCTATTTTTATGGTTTCTTTACGTTCTAATGAAAATACTGAACTCTTGTAGGATCACCGTGATTCTGTCTGTCTGTCCGTTTGTTACAGCTAATATGCTGGACCAATTAAATGGAAATTTCGTACACTGTGGACGTGTAATGTATAATCCATTTCGAAATACATCACATGAAGTAACATCAAGGATAGTTTTGAAACACATTTTCTTTTTTAAATATGTTATGAACCATAAAAAAATTATATGAACTGTACATATTTTTTGTTCAGTTATTCATAATAAGCGACCGAAAAAACCCCTGAGTAACCATGTCGGGCGACTTTAAAATAAAGTCACGGAGATGACCTTACGACCTATGCGTGACCTGACCCGCACTCGGCCGGTTTTGTTATATCTCTATTACCTCTTTAGAACCAATATCAATTGAATATTCAGCTTTCTTTTCTTTCTTTCTTTATTTTTTTAACAATAACTACGTTGCACTGATATAATGGTTATAGACACAAGTGAAAACATAAAAAATACTATAATAAGAAAAGCTCTTTATTATTGTTATAAAGCAATTAAGCAGCATATTAGCGCCACGTGCATCATCCATCAGTTGCTATAATTCACACATGGCCTCAAACGCATACCGTCCTGCGCCGCGACGCGCCGTGTGTGCGCTGCCTTATTTCATCACTACATGCTATTACTGCATTTCGGAAATGTTTCCGGATACTTTATTTACACTTACTGCTAAGTGAAAGTGATTAGTCGTGCAAAATGTATTAGTTTTGTTTATTACCGTTAAAAGTGTTTTAAATTAATTATCGACGTGATAAGATGTATAGGTAAGAGGTGTTTTTGTAAGTTACAATGTAAATATTTTATTGATTTACATTTAATGATTAATAGTGTGTGAACTGTACACCGTGCTATCATTATTATACATGATGCTTTGCATAATTTTTAAGTTATCTAGGAAGTACTTAGGTATACCTACCCTATTTTGAACTCCTAAACGTGTCTGACTTACCTCCTACAAATACTAGAAAAGGATCTCTATTAATACCCGGAAGGACCTGTTTAAATAGATCTGGACTCGAAGAATTCTCTGAAAACAAAGAAAACAAAAAAACCTGTTTAAAAAAAATGCCTATGTCCATTTTAGTCAAATCTTAATAAAAAGACACCAAATTAAATATTTTTTACAGATTTATTGTAATTTAAATTAGATTTTTCCCATCACTACACAAATAAGGGGAAGAGAGGGTTTTTTTAAATTAAGTATATTATGTTCAACCTTATGCAGTTAAATTTAAAAATATATATCAGAATCTGCTCCTTAAGTACTTCAAAGTTTATTACAAATCATTGACATAAGTATCTTCAAAATGCTTAAATATCTTGGTTTTATTATCTATGTATATAAAGTCTATTGAATGCTACACTTGAACCTTTATTTCAGAGCAACAAAACAACAACAAGGTATAAATTTAGAAATTAACTATTTACAATTAATCATTTTATTGATCATAAATTTTTAACAACCGGATTATTTGTGTCATTATAATAACTTATGTAGCACGATTTGGTTGGTAAACAGGCGTACATAGGACCATTTACTTTTTTCTATAAGCTAAATATGGCAGCTTATGACTGACTTGTTTATTTTTTTTTATCTACTCCTGTTTCAAAATGTTCATAAATATAAAACTACGTACAGCCAAAATATTTACATGCATTAAGAAAAGTGGCGTTTTGTTGACCGACATAATGTACATAATGCGGTAATCCTACCAAAGAGAATTCCCCATATTTGTACTGTGTTATACAGAATTTATGTCTATTTAACTTGGTAGGATTATGACATTAAACGCATTGAAGCAGTCAACGAAACGCACCTAAATACAAAAAAAAAAAAACCGCCTTTAAAATCCCAGCAAGAAGTAAAAATAAACGAACGTTCATGGAACATTGAGCTAGGCGTTTTCTTCTCTTTGAAGTCAAATGCTAAACACTTTAAATTGAAATAGAAAAAGTGTAAGTGACACTGTTTTTTCTTACTTGTCTGTCTTATTTTGTAAACTTAAAACAAAGAAAACTATGATTTTAGCTCAAAATTAAAACACGAAATGCACAATTAAAAATAAAATACAGATTAAACTATATTCTACCTTGACGTTTTTCTCATTTTAGCTTAAACCATAGTTTTCTTGGTTTTAAGTTTACAGAATAATACAAGTAAGACATTAAGAATATACCGTAAAACCATTAAGAACTAAACAGAAATTAAAACACTAAATATTTAACTATAACAGACGGAACTCATTGTTCACACAATTTTTTAATTTTTTTTTTTAATTAATTACGTTTTATTTACGTTTAATTCTTAATGTTTAATACTTTTACACCTATAATATCTACCTATCTAAAATACATCGGTTATCTTCACACAATAAAATAAATACTAAAAAGATTGCCAAAAAAATCTGCCATTACCTTCACGGAGTCTGCCGTAATTAGAGAGGATGTAGTGTTCTAAAGACTACCAACCAGGAAATACGGTCAATGAGCATGCTCGATACCACTACTGGCATGTACCTAGTCCATGACTTGCATGTACAATTTGTTACTCGCTGTTCTAGCTCTTAGATGTAATTTAAAAATACCTCGTGTGCAAGCAAATTAGAAAATTACGTTACATGATACATGCAAGGAACAGAAAAAACTAAGATATTACCTTTCTTAAATGTTTACTGTAGTCAGTTAAGTTTACAATTCTGTTAACAAAATCCAGGGTAACACGGGAAGTGTTACACATAGTGGTTTAGTTTACCCCAATCGTGACTTCTTATAGTTCGTTAGGAACTTCCCTTGGGGGTATATTATGCTACCCCAGGTCTTATAATACCTATATTACTGCGTATGACTTTAAAGCCACCTAAGTCCAGATTCGCTTCTTTAGAATCAGTGTTACGATGACACCCTCACGTAGGATGGAAGTTGTTGCTGAAAATAGTTTGTCCTATGATGTTGGTATGTATCCAGTCACTGGTACATCTTCTGGGGAGAAAACTGTTAAGATATACTTACATTTTTTATGTGATATGATATAAAACCAATATATTAGGCATGTTCTAAACGTTATTAATTCAGTTGACTTGTTTGTTTGCATAGTGCTTACAGCGCGTGGTCTTAAGACGAATCTATACTAAAGGAATTTTTTTTTAAACTTTTGATTATGTTGATAACAAAAGCTTCTGTAATTAATGACAATAGTACCTTAATTAATGACAATAGTACCTTAAATTGTCAACAAAAATAAGTTTATATTAGCTTTCATAATGTTTGCCACATAAAAGAAGACAGACGCGTGCAGGTATGTTTTACGCTTGCTCAATTGGTAACATCATTTATAAACAGAAATATGGTAAGATATAACTTCGACAAACTTAAGTTAACTTAAACTTAAGTGTAGTAAGTGATCCGACTCGAGCAGTGCTGATTATAAAACCATAAACTGCAGAAAATATAGGAAACTATTATTGAGGTAATGGAATAACATGAACTACGTATTGACAATTTTACGTACGTATTGACAATTTTAATTTTTATCATAAAATGAACGAAATATTCGTAGTTTCTATAATATTTTCTTTCAAAAGATAATATATTCCTAAAAGATATATTTAACAAGTGCGGAAACAAAATATATGTAATACTGAAATGGGTATTTTTACAGGTAAATTGTTTTGTGGTATATGAGGATTATATGATTATTTTATCAAACTACTGCCCGAAATTTGCAAAAGTGATGACTTGTACACCATAACAATTTCTGCTTGTGTCTGATAAGTTACCAAAATAAATGTCTGATAAGAAGTGATGGGAAGTAAATAGCGCGTATGTTTTCACTTCTGCCGGCACTCCCGGAGTGCAACCCGTTTTTTTTTATTTTGCGATCGCATTTTAGTTAGCTGAACCAGTATCGATTAATAATTGTGCTAGTAGGTTGCTGGCAACCACTGACGATCCTAGACCCCTTTAGATACCTCCTTCGGCCCAGTTTCAAAAGGCTTAGTCAGAAACGAGTGTGCCTGAAAACACCAAAGAACACTACAAACTGTACAACTTTTGTACAATTACCATTATTGTGCTAAAACTTCAAACACTTACCTAGAGAGATTATTTATATTATCTTTTGCTAGTGGCTACGTCCGCCCTAAATGTGATTATCGGCATAGGATTATATAGCAAGCCATAGCCGTAACAATAGTTCAATCAAGTAGAATTCGTCATATAGTTATTCCCGCTAAAACTTTTGCATTTTCCAGGATAAAAAGTAGCCCACGTGCTATAATCTATCGCTGTGTTTCATAAAGATACGTTCAGCTGTTCTGGCGTGATTGAGTAACAAACATCTATACATCCAAGCTTTCGTATTCATAATATAAGTATGGCAATAAGTAATTATTTTTACATTTTTAGTGCATCTTTTTTAAGCCGATTGTTTTTTTTTTGTTTAAATGTTTTTATTTTTTGCTTTTGAGTGACGAATTGCTTTTTTCTCGTTCACTAAAAACATCTATCCTTTTAACAAAATTTTATACAATCATCAACATGAAAGGCGCGCTTCACCAGATCAAAATTAACATCAATATGTTTTTTTCTCTAAAAGTTTAATTTTTAAATCCAAATCATTAATATGGGACCACCTCAGGAACGAACTCTTTCGAATAAAAAAACAAAGAATTTTTGAAATCGGATCACAATTGACGGAGAAATCGGTGGACAGACATAAAAAACATGAACCTCCATCTTTTTTGAAGTCGGTTAAAAATAAAGTAATATAAAAGTTCTTAACCTGCGGACAAAGACCCAATTTCGTGCATTAAAGGCATCCAGGTAGTATTTAGCGGCACTTTTAAGATTAGGACAAAACAGGGTGACACTTCGAATCGACGCCCGTTATGTCTTTGAGTGACTCACGTGTAAAATTTGTTTGCTGACGTCGATATCTCGAATGATACATTACTATTTTTTATTTTTGTAATAATGCCACTTATGGACTATGTGTAGGCAAAAAACACATAAGCAGAGGTGGAGATACATGTATGTATGTCGTAAAATCTTTAAGATTTCAAAATATTAACTTATTTGATGCTTCCTTGCTTCGTTTGTTCGAAGTTATTTGTTGTTTCTACAAGGACTCTTGACAGGTATAAAAGTTTCCAGTTTCTTTTGCGAAAATCGAAAACATTGCATTGCTCGGGTTTTGAATGGAAGTTAAGATAAAATGTTTTAAGTCATAATGATAACACAGGCCTGCAAAATAAAGGGTTTTAAAAGGTGCCGGCATTTCAACCATGCATTCTTGTACCATTTGACATTGCTTAAAACTATTTATTAGGTACAGTTTTTTATAAAAATGAGTTTTTTAGAAACTACCTTGTTTATATTTACCCTTTTTTTTAAAAACTAAAACTACTTTTATGTTTTTAGCGATCAAATTGATTATTATATAAAGTGTTCAAAATGAGTTTAAAATAGCTTTTTACTTTTTTCTCAGCAAAGTTATAGCGTTTAATTTTTTCTGCTCGCTCCTAATGAAGTTTTCAGTATGGAAAAGAAAACGTTTTGATAAACAACAATAATTTTACTACAAATAAAATAAACTGAATCAATCCATACTAATAATATAAATGCTAAGGTAACTCTGTATGTCTGTCTGTTACCTCTTTACGCCTAAACCGACCGATTAAGATGAAATTTGGCATGGAGATATTTTAAATCCCAAAAAAGGACATAGTCTACTTGAAAATGTCAAGCGTGAGTCGATTTTTTTCTATAATTGTTGTCGTTGCCGTTGCAATCTTGAGTTAGTTTGAGTCTGTGGGAAGGATATATCCATGGTAGAAATTTTATGCTTTTAACCCGAAGCTCACAATTATGACCAAATATTGAGCCAGGCACTTCTACTATAATAATAATACCATTAACAAAAATCGAAGCTATATCTTATGAGAACAATTTTTTACAAACGCGTGCGGTCCGTGGGAAACACCATAGAGTAGCAAACCTATCTCTATCAAACATTGATTATTAAGAAATAAAGAAATTTTATTGCATAACAGACGTTACAACATAGGAAATATGGGGTTTTACAATATAAATTTAGTTGCACAATAAAAATGGTGTTTTACAATGTTAATTTAGTTGCACAATAAAAAGGTAATTGGAAACCTTATTATTCCCTTGGTAGCTTCGAATACCAATTTATTGTACTTATCAGTTAAAATTAAGATACCTGTGCTGTAGGCCGGTAGGCCTGTGCTTCAGTAGAGGACTGGAGCACAGGCCTATTCATAGAGAAAGGAGTATAAGTAAATGTATTTTATATAAATTGTACTCTATGTGAGATCAAATTCATGAACTGAACATAATTTAAATGATAATTTAAAATCTTCTATAGAAGAATCTACATTTTTATGGTTTCAAATAAAACGTATAGTGTGGGTGATATTTGAATATACCTTTGTCATAATGATGGACCAGCTTCCTTACTAGTAACTTATGATTAAGTTACACCTTTTTTGTCATGCGGTAACTATACCATTTTGATATGCGCTAGTGATTACGTTTTCACCCACAATAAGTTTGAGTAGAAATGGAAAATATAGCTTATTTATATTTTGCTCTGGTTTTCTGTATAAGTAGTCAAGAAGATCAGTTGCCGTAACATAACTTACGAGATCTTTAAAACCTATTTGAATGAATCTTACTTTAAAGATTTATTTTATCTCATAAGGACTGTATACTGTCTGACTGAACGAACATCATTGTAACGAAAGAATGAATCAGCAATAATTCTAATTTTTATAATTTAATATTTTTTTTTAAACTTAACTCAATTCAATCACATTTAAATCTTTTTTTGTAAAACGATATTTTTTTCTAAGACTTAATAATTTAACAAAGTTTACAATGAACTTTGAGAACAATTTTTTTTATTTTGAATAACAATATTTGTTGATTATTTTCAGGGGAAATTCGAGTAGTGGTGTACACGGCACTGAGAGCAAGGAACCCGCACCTGCGCCTTCGCCAGCTGACTCTGGAGTATCGGAGCTGGAACGCGATCACCATGATTACAGGTTAGGATATGATTACTTCATTATCCATATCATCATCATCAGCATTATTATGATACATAAAAGGCTATGGAGGAGTTTAGTGACATGTACAGAAGAATTATCCACACTAATATTATAAATGCGAAAATAACTCTGTCTGTCTGACTGTTACATTTTTACGCTTAGGCCGTTATAACGATTAAGATGAAATTTAGCATGGAGATACTTTAGGTCCCGAGAAAGGACATAGGCTTCTTGAAAATGTCAAGTGTGAGTCGGTTTTTTTTCTATAATTGAGGATTTGCCGCTGAAATCCTACACCAATAACCCAATTTAAGGCGGGTGGAACCGCGGGTAGAAGCTAGTGATTGTATATATAAAGATGTTGTGAGTGATAGATGAGTAGTTTCGGAGATTACCTCCTACATCCAAATTTACAAACGTTACCTTTTTATAACTTTTATTTTTATAAAATTTTAGTATAGATAAATATATTTCAAAGAATTAATGACACAACTAAGTTATCTCGAAGACATCACGTTAGTTCTTACTAAGGACAGCCAAATCAAACCAGAACGAATAAGGCTTTAGGAGCTATTATTTGATCTCACAAGTTAAATATAATGTTTCAGCTCAACAGACCGGCTTCGTGGGCACGAAGTTCGTGTTAGAGCGCCGCGTGCGCTCATGATGCAAGGGTACGGGACCAGAACCAGAGATGAAAGAGACGCAGAACTGGCGCGCGTTCGAAGAGATCGAGCTTTGCTGAGGCAGCGATTAGAGGACACGGAGTGGAGCCTCTGTCAGAGAGCCGGGGAGATCGCGCTGTTGAAAACACAGTTAAAAGATGCACAGGTGAGTTGTTTATAGTGATGTCAGTATTCCTTCCGAGACAGAAAATGGAAGGTAATGGAAAGCTGAATCTAATCAAAGAAAACGCCATGTTGAAAACTGTACTAAAAGATGCACAGGTCAGCTTTACCCAACGTTTAAAAACATCTATGACATCAAAACCAAAAAAGCTTTTGAGTCAGAGACTGGGAGATACCGAGTGGAGCATTTGCGAGAGAGACGAAGATATTGCTCTGATAAAGACTCTGCTAACGTCACCTAATAGTTATACATAATAAATTTTAATAAAAGTCTTCTATTATCTGTCAGATAGCTAGAAAATTCAGCAAAGGTGACAAACAAGATGAGTGACATGTTCAATGGTGCTTCTGTCAAGAAATAAGGAAAAAAGTTCTAGAGTGGAGATCGTGATACAGAAGGCGGAGTGTGAACCTGCCTCCCACTAGGTGCACTGACGATCCTGCTAAAGGGCACAAGAGGGCGCAGGATGGCATACGGGTTAGATCCGTTCAGGACTTCTACGGAGGCGACCTATATCTTGAGCTGAGAATGAATATCGTAACGTACGTCTAAATAGAAAAGATCCTGACTAGACAAACTGTTAGTGTTTGCAAAAGAGACTGAAAGATCGCACCGTTGAGGATTGGTTGAATTATATAGAGTAGATACTATAGGTCTTTTTCTTAATTTTTTAAGTACATTCATATTCACATTATTGTGATTTCGGTAAAGAAAAACATTTTGAGGAAACCTGCATATGTCTAAAAGACCAATGCGTATTATATACTTCAATAAACCGTATTGGACCCTTGATGGACCAGGTCTAAGGCCCAAGGTGACGGTGGGCCTTGCCCCAACAGAAGACATGTATGAAGCTGGACAGGAAATTCTAAAGACATAGAAATCATTGACTGAGCATTTCACTTTTAGCTGTACAGTAAAAGTTTAGGAGTGGCAAAGTGATCTTTTCCTTTTTGCATTGGGGCACCGTACATACAGTTGATTTGTTTCTTTTTAGAGAGTAGTCAATTATGTGAGGCTGTTGGTCAATACATGATCACTATGTAAAAACTCGTACCCATAAGTTAAAGTAGAGCGCAAATGATGATTGTTTACTTTATAAAATGGTTGGCCCCAGTCAGTCAGAGATCTTAATGTTGAAAACTCAGTCAAAGAACGCAAAGAATCCTAGCACAGACCTCTTCTTCGAGAAAGGAGACTTAGGTCTACCGTGATATGTATTCTCAGATACTGTCGAGCTAGTGGTTACACGACTATCTGTTTTTAAGACTTAAAACCGGCTATCATATGACAACAGCATGGACCGATAGTTTTTCGTGCCACCCAAAGCACGGAGAAACTTGGAAAGAAGTGCTACTAGGCGTCACCCATCCAATGACTTGCCACTCCCGAAGTTGCTTAACTTCGCATATAATTCCCAATAGATGTATGTTACTGAGCCACTTACTGAAAGGCTTGTAATATATATATGATCATGATAATTTTAGTTACTGACATATAAGAACATCTAAGAAAGAGAACAGAAAAAATCAAGATTTAACTTTAGAACTTTTTGTCGTTATAATAATACCAAATGCCATGTTTGACACTTAAAGAACGTAACGCTTTTGAGTAAAAGGGCTGTGACATACATACGGACAGACGTTATGGAATTAAAAGGTTTTAAAATATGCTTTATAAAGCACCCTAAAAACTCTCAATGTTTTATTTTATATATTTATACTTTTATTTTTCTGATTCCAGAATGAACAAACGGCTAAGGGACACGAGTACCTAACTCTTAAAGTCGACTGCCGTCAACTAAGAGAAACTTTAGATACAAAAGAAAAAGAAATAATGAGGCTGCGAACAGAATCCGAAGAAAAGCAGAAAAATATTAACAGACTCCAATCAGAAGTAGACAGACTAACAAAAGATCTACTGGAAAGCGTCTCAGATCTCGCAAAAACTAAAGAAAGTAACAAAAATGAAATTGAAAGACTAAAAACTGAACTAAAAGAACTAAGACAAGAATTGTCTGATATCTCCTTAAGCGGATATGAAGGAATCGAATGCGGTAGAACTATGAGAGGAATATATGAAGTATGTAAAACTAATGAATATCACTGGACCGCAAATGACAGTACGCTAGAAGACGCAGAAGTACAAAGACTGAATGGAGAATTACCAGATTCATGCGGAGATCCTTGCCATACAAGCGCTGTCGTAGAAAGACTAAAAAACGAATTGGAAACGAAAGAAACTCAGTTTACTACTGAAAGAAGAAAATGGTCTGAGGAAAAGGATAAGGTTCTAAGATATCAAAAGCAATTACAACTAAACTACGTGCAAATGTTCAGAAGATCTCGTACTTTAGAAGCTGAAGTAGATAGTTTAAGATTAGAATTGGATTTGTGTAATAAAAATACGAAAAATTTAAACAAACATGGTAAGGCTATAGAACTATAATTATTACCAAATTTTATAGAGTTATTAATATTATATATTTATATGAATGCATTTGTAAATATTATTAAGATTTTGTAAGTGTTGTCTTGCCTTTTTTAGTATATTTTAGAACTGTTTTTATCTGTTAGTAATATTTTGTAATAACTTTGTTATTTAAAAGTAATTCTGCTAAAGTATATTTCAAAATATTTTATGTAAATTTCAATAGTTGCCCGGCTAAGCTTCATGCTATTTGTATTTGAATATGCATATTTTTATTAAAAAGATAATGTAAGTTATTGTAAATAAAATAATTTTCAAATACTACTTTCTGTTTAAGTTTAGAAAATATGTGACAATACATAGTTAAATTATTGTTGTTTAAATATCTGAATTATGGGACTTTCCGACCTTAGAAACGCTTTAGATGACAGTCCAATCAATTAACGATTCCACCTCCGGTTTCTGTAGTTATTTTAAACTATTTTGACGAATCATTTGAATTATTAATTTAATTTTTTGGGTTCAGTGCTCCTCCAGGGTTCTTATTTAGGACTCTTAGATCTTCTAAGATATAAAATATTACTATAGTATACATAACAATTTAAATTTGCAAATTCCTGGCATTTGGCTAAATTAAAATATATATATCATAGTCAAACGATTTGCTTCTTCCTAGACAAATCAGTCATTAAAATAGCAAATTGTGATGTAGATATGCAAACCTGCACTCTTCATTCTTCATAATACGTAAAGTGCGAAGATTGCTGGAACAGAAAACTTTTTAAAGAGTGGGATTTGCGGAGTAGAGTTTGCAATTAGCTTTGTAGAATAGGCCCCTAGTTTTTTGAAGTGAAAACTTCTTTAGCGGCGCTGTGCACTTTTTTTGGTATGGGTAAAAAATGATAAACTCGCGTCAGGTCACGTGTCCTGATCGTGGAAATTCGTAAGACGGAAACCGTAATGCCACGCCTATTATAATTTTTATTTTTAGTATTCGCGATTATGAGTAGTACAGGGAGGTTGGATATGGAATTTTAATTCTGACAGATTGCGATGTCAAATATACTACGTCAAAAAAGTAAATAAACAAACATTATTATTTCTTGACAATGTCAAAGACATGTCTTGTGACATATTTGAGTGTTAAGCGCGAATCGTGTGTAAAGGTTTTCACTTCTGCTGGCATTCCCGGAGTGCAACTCGTTTTTTTTTAAAAGTATTTTGTTGGGACTGTAGTTATGGTACTTTGAATCCAGTTTGCAGCTTCGTTAAACCTACGCTCGCTGAGTTATACGTAAAAATCTGCAGATTTTTCGGTTTGTCTCTAATCCATACTTAATATCATAAATGAGTGTGTGTATGTTGGTATATGCTTCTATAATTTCATATCCATCCTATGTTTGTACAGAGATAGTTTTTTGGGCCTAAGAGTAATTTCCCTTGAGAACATTGGTTCGAATATTTCGAATAGAGCATTTAAATGTCTAGATTTTTGAAACGGTCGGACGTTTTTATATAAACGGATTTTTGATACTTGGAAGAACAAAGATAGATAATGAGTATTTATCCTAATTAAGAGCCACAACGGGAATAGTCTTTTGTGCTTGTAATGACGACTGACAAGGCGTAGTATTTCTTCAAGTTGCAACAGAGCGATGGACTAATCTGATTTTAGCCCCGAGTTAGCTGCATTTTATCCTGATAGGAAGTCTCCACGGAAATATTTTAGAGCACAAAGGCCTTAACGGATCTAATTGACTTGATTGTTGGGACAGACATGACACAGAAAAGACATATAAGGATCCATCCATCACTAAAGTAGGCACCTATCGGTGTGTTTTCATTTTCTTCTGTCCATTTATTTTACTTTACTCTCTTATAAGTTTCTTTCTTTACATCATCTTTCACTTGGTCTGTATACCTACTTTCTTCTAGGTTTTCTACAATTCCTTTTAGTATCTCTTTTTCTTTTCATTATATTTGTTATAAAATGATCGTGACCAATCAAATGACATCTTTTTTCTTCAATGTTTCCTCTTGCATCTTTTGTATGTTTTAAGTTGTTTCTTATATATTTATTGATCTTAGATGGCTCGTTTTTTGTGAAATGCTCATTTTGCCATAGCTTTTCTAATTTATATGTTGACGATCTTGTGTCGTCTGTAATCAAGCTACCCAATTTATTTTAATTGATGCACCTATTCTATTGGATCATTGTAGATTTCTATAGGGTTTACTATTTAACAAGGCATTTTTGATGCAATTAAAATATTAGTTTTAGTTATATTTATCTTCATGTTCAGTTCTTTAATCTACAACAAGGACAATTCTGCCTTTGCGCAGTACTGACAGTTACTGGTGCCCTCTTTCAGGTTCCAAGTTGTCCTTGTGACGTTGCCGCATCCGCTTGCTACGTCGTACCGGTGATCAATATCTCCGGCTTCACAACCGTTACAGTCTTCACGCGTTACTTAACAACTTCAAACTTAAAACAATTCTAACTAATATATTAATGCCAAACTTTGTCGATTTGTCTTCCTTATCTCAGCAATGAAGCAACAGACCGACGTTATTTTTTTACACAATTATATGTAGTTTATGGTCTGGAGAGCGAGTGACATAGGCTTTATCTAATCCCCAGGCACCTATAAGTAGAAACTCCACAGGTAGTGGCAGACAAGCTAAGGCTGCTCTCACATCCCTGGATGAGCACCTGTTGAACAAACTACTGCATTTTAGTAGGAAAAACCTCCGCGACATAACTGGCATAATAACAGGTCACTGCCAACTAAATAAACATCTCTTTAACACCGGTAACACTGTCAGTATCAGACACCAGCTCACGTGATCTCGCACTTCAGAAGAGCAATCAACGAGCAAAGCTTCTGAACAGTCCAGAAACCTTAAGTAAGGCGCTGTGGAGCATTTAAATGGTATACTATAAGTAACCAATGACGGACCGATTGGTTACTTACGTACAATGGTCCCAATTGTGAAGCTTAGTGCGGAAAACATACGTCCAACTAACTAACTCCACGGAAATATATTTTTCCGCGGGACACTGCGTTCTTTCACGTTGCAGCAACAAGGTTACCTGTTATTCGGTGCAGGGATAGCTGGACATGAAATGCTTTTATCCCGATCAAGAGTTCCCACGAGAACATATTTTACCTCGGGTGATACGTGAATTAGGCACCGTGGGCGTAAAACTTTCTTTTATGCAGCAATGGAGTAATGGGGTAACCTGATAGCCGGCACAGATATGTAGGAATGGAAAAGGACGGAGAGAGTTTCCGAAGTATTAAATTATTCCATGGGTGAAACCATGAGACACTTTTCCTTCACGTTATATGCTAGTGACTTTATTTTTGAATCATAAGTAGCTAGAGGAACATAAAGTAGTACTTTTATTACGGTTCATCAAGGAGTTCCTATAGGAATACTTTATCACGTCTCAAAAATTAATCCGATTTGGCTTAAATTTGAATTGATTATAGGCTACATTTTATATGGATAATTCGACAAGAATCATAGTTAAAAGGTGGAAGAGCATACTAATAATAATATGTAGTACCATTTCGGTGTGTTGGTAGATAAATAGCCGTTTTTGTAGCCGTTCCGCAGCCCCAGAAGCAGTGTTGGTTGGTAGTTACAGTTCCTGAAATTCGCCGCGCCAAAAGAACCGGGAATTTTCAAGCAATTGAGAACCGGTGCTACCGAAAAGAAATTCTACGTACTTCGGTTCTATCGGTACTAAGAGTATGAACAAAATTATTCATAGTATTGCTTCATTCAACCTGTGACATGTTCATAATAAATGACGGTTTCAAAATTTATAATTTAAGTCAGCACTCGGGTGGCTCTCCAAAAAAACGATTGCATTTGGCAATCGTATAAGAAAAATTGCTTTTTTTTTAATTCTTATTTAATTCATGTGTTAAGATTAGTATTATGTTTTCTATACAATTGATCTCATTTAGGGCGCGTTCATTTAGCATTAATATCAGAAACATCAAAATTTATTATCATCTGTAACAAACTGTCATGCGTTCGTTTCCGATATTTTGGTATTTTTATCACTTTTGCCACCGAAAAATTAAACTTTAGACCCATGCCTGTCTGGAAGTGAGTTTTTAGTGTTAATCTGTCAAACTGTATAATACATATTCATTGTTTATGGTAGTGTATGTGTGTTTCATCGTAGTGTCTGTACGTCAACCGTTCGTTTTGCAAGTTTTGAAACCATAAATGTTGTAAGTAACGTTTCAAAGCTAGACGAACACTAGGTGTCGGTAGCAAAACTGGCGTTAAGAGTGTGAAAAGTATCAATCGTGGGAACTCTTAATCCCAAAACGAACGCGCCCTCTAGCTTGATATTATAACAATTTTTTTTTTTTCAATTCTTTCGTCGGTAAAAGGTGATCTTACTTAAAACGATAAATGTGTGCTTCTGTAAGATTCTGTAGCTTAAAAATAAACCGGAATCCCTTGTTCACAGATCATTCACATTAACGTAAAAACTTTGAATTTGAAGGAATGATAGTTTTTGACGATGCGCATATAATAAAATAAAACTAGATTGAAGATAAATTTTATATTCATTATGACTATATTATATTCATTATTTGGCACTAAACTTTACCCCCCTTAAATTTTAACTTTTTCAACTTTTATTATTTGTTAGGTAATCCCCGTTGTAACACATATTCTTTGAAAAATTTAGGCTTCTACGTATTTCGGTATAAAAGATAGAGCCTTTTAATGGTCGGACAGACAGACAGACAGCGTAGGCTTACTAATAGAATGCCGTTGGCACCCTCTGGGTACGGAACCATAAAAAGTAAATTACAATGAGAGCATATGTGCACAAGCGAAATGTCGTCGCGCCGCGTCGGTCGGTCCGGTGAAGATTTATTAGGTACGTAGAGGCCGTTCATGTTCCGGTAAACCGCAAATGAGGTTTGAGGTAAACCTTAACGTATTACTAATATTCTCACCATACGGTAAAACCATCACGTTTATTTTGCTGCCGTCCCTTGGCACTGAAATACGTAAGTGGTGTACTTACGTTAAAAATGTCTAGTGCCGAGGTACAAGGTGCTATGCGGTTCTACTACCTATATGACGATACGTAGAGCCGTGAGCCGTATACACCAAAGCAGCGTCCGCCCGTGCCACGGCCACGGTTTTAATTTCAGTACAGCTGCGCGCCGCACCGCTCCCGCCAGTCGCTCCGGCGAACCGCATAGCTAGCACTGTCTCACTCAGTCCTAACGGTCGACGCGCGCCGTATGCGGTGCGCGGTGGGGAGAAACGTCGACTAGCCGCTGTTCTCTTTTATACGTGCTTAGACGTGTTTATCATGTATAATATTAATATAGAATTACTCATAACACTGATTAATGAAAGATCTGTTATATGGGATCAAACATTGAAAATATATAAAAACAAAGTTTTACGTGAAACGGCATGGCGGGAGATTTGTAATATACTAAATGATGATTTCGAAGAAATGGATGAAAAACAGAGACAAAAATTTGGTTAGTCTGACAATTATTTATTATGTAGGCAACATATCAAACATTTATTATGCCATAGATTATATTTCTGATTGTAACACACCTAGCTGTAGTTTCACTGCGACCTTCATTTTGATTTTTAAGATTTTTGAAATCTTTTTCCATAATAAAGCCATTAATTGATACCCAAATGGCATTCTATCTACCTTTTATTTCTTGTTATACGATATTTATAAATTCTTTTACGGTCTTTGTGTGCTCTATCAAGAGTTCTACGGTACAAAAACAGTGGGGGATATCTGCATTTGTTATTTGTTCCAATTCCTGAGCTTTAGGATGATGCATCACATACATTTCTCTATCGCACTCTGCTCTGCTCTCTCTGTTATTGCTGTAATAATAACGATGGTTGAGGTAATAGGTGTTAATCAAATTATTTTCCAGGTAAACTAGTTGTGAAAAAATGGACACATATTCGAGATAGCTGGTTTAAAGATGTAAAAAAAAGGAAAAATCGAAAGAAATCTGGTAACTCCGTCAGTGCATACAAACCTTATAAATATTCTGATCAGTTGTCATTTTTGAAGAAAATTAACAATGCGACAGTAGGTCAAGGAAACGATGGAGATGAACAAACTAGTGATGATGAAGAAGAAACAGTAAGGCACGCTGAAGAGGACACTGAATATGCAACAACTGCAGAAATAGATAACAACAGAAGGAAAAAAACTATAAAGGAAGAAAGTACAGAAACATCGAACAAAGAAAGGAAAAATATAAATACGTTAAAGAGGAAGCAAAAAGAGGTTGACAAAAAAAATATTGAGTTTCTTAATAATGTTAACACAAGCAGGCAGAACGAAGAAAATCCACAATTACATTTTTTCAAAAGTCTTTTACCCGTTACTTCAACGCTCAATGCAGATGAAACCCTGCAATTTCAAGCGGGTGTTATTAACCTATTACAAAGTATCAAAAAACAGAAACAAGCTATTACTAAAATTTAGAATGTAACACAAAACCACAGGGCTATCTACAAGTTCACTGAAAACATTTTTATACCACATCATTTTGGAGAGTGCGGAAGAAATAATAAAATTTTCTTATTATTATCTAAATATTTAAAAACTATCAAAACATTTTATGATGAGATTACATAAGTAAATAAGGGATAACAATTTAAGGGATAAATATAAAATAGTAAGTAGTAATGACTACTAGTTCTTTCTTAGATGAACACTATGTGCTCAGTGAAAAGCCTATTTGGCATTGTATGACTCATAAGTTACCTTATATTTACTTAAGCTTAACGATTCCTGTATTCCAAATAAATGTTTTTCTTTCTGTTCTTCCCTTTCTTCCTTTCAGTGGTACAGTTTATTCATTATCATCAGCCACATTAGGTGTACTATTGATGCTTCCATGGTCATGCACCACTTGTTGTATCTAAACGCTTTCAGCTATTGTGATCAATTTATTTACCTTTTGCATGTTGCCAATTTCTCTTCTGGTTTTATACCTACCTACTTTTTCTCATAAACGTATTTTGTTTTTTAAGCGTTTTTAATTATTAAGTAATGAGAATACGTAGTAAGAGAACATCGATATTTTGTTTCATCACTTCGCTATTTTCTCCACGAGTGTCCAAAAGTGGCCCAGCGAGGTAATTATCAATTTTTTTCAATCAGTGCTCAATTTTTTTTAATTTGCATTAATTTAACTATGTACATAAACCTCATCTTTCATCATTAATGTACGTAACTAAAAGTGTTGGTTTTTTACAGACCACCATAGGTAGGTTATATAGCACTCGCGTCGCCCGTGCGTGATACAATTGAATGCATTAAAAATCTTTTATATATGTCATCGTAAAATTGTAAATACCCCTAGATTATAATCTATCTAGTAAGATTGTATACTATGGAACAAAAAATATTATAAAGTATATCTTTTAGATTATATGAAACTTGATTCGATTGCTCCGCTCGCTTCGCTCGCTCCGCATCTACGTGATCACAAGAGAAACTGAACCTAACCCACCCAAAAAGATTTATATAGTGCGATTTCTGCCTCATTTTGTTCCATAGTATACAATCCCACTGGGTAGATGATAATCTAACGTCATTTACAATTTTACGTTGACATATATATATATTTTCTACCCCTATTAGCTAAATCTACCACCAATCAACCGCGGTTGCAACGTTGGTATCTATGTTTCTCGAAACATTTTAGCAAATTGAATTACAAAACCAAATAACATTCCGCCGCACACTGTATCAAAAACCCGACTAACAAAACGTGTACCAAATGTGTAAGCGCTTAAATTTTAAACGTTTACGGATAAACAGTATCAGGAAACCGAATCGAAAAAACCGCAATAGAGTGAACTTACTGTGAATAAAAACCGAAAAAAGTCCGGTGACCATTTAAGAGTAGTTACAAACTTTGTTTTATGCTTGAATCACAGATTTGTCATTTAATCTAATGTCAAAAATGCACAGTTTATGCGTTATTTACGAGGCAACAACCTAAAAACCTGCAAATTTCTTCGTATAACTTATCAACACGGGTACCTTACAGGAACCCCTTTATTAACTGACATAAAACCCGCGGTAAATTTTATTTCCCGTAGGAACTCTTGATCGGTATAAAAGTATCATCTTTACTAAGTATTTCTGTGTCTTTCAATCGGTTGCTCCGTTGCGATACGTTAAGGAATAACAAGCAAAAATACTTTAGTATTTATATATTAGTAAGGACTATCCGTAGGAATAGTATTTTGTGGTTTCACTACCGAAAATCCTTATTCAGTGTCTGTCGGTCAGGATAAAAAGTATGTATCCTATGCATTAATTTAGGACTGTACCACACAACACCTACGCGTACGGTAGGTAATGGTAATTATATTGGACTTGAAAACGATTACCTTAGAGTTAGAAAATCCATCCATCCATCAATCCAGAATTTAGTTTTTATCAAGGGATTCTATAATGATGCTATCGTTGCTAGTTATGACCTACTATTTAGGATTTGAATATAACATAATAAAATGATAGTCACATGAATCAATGCGTCAATAAAACACAAAAATTGTGCATCATGCTTTATTGCTTTCTTGCTAAATTTTTAGCTTTATTTCTAAATACCTACTATTTTTTTACCTTTTGTTACATAGATATATTTTCACAAACAAGTAAACTGTCAACTTTAAAATTATTATTGTATGTACTAGCTAGCCCGGCAGACATTGTTCTGCCGTTTAAGTTAATGCGCTGTAGCTCCATCTGTTACAACAAAGGGGTAGCTATTATTCACGGCTCCACCCGCGCGGATTTCTATTATATACGGACATGTTTATGTCGATAAACTGACTTACACCGCCATCTGTTAGATATGTATGGAACTCTTAGCAAACGCCATATAAAGTTCCCAGTCGACATGATTTTTCTGACTTCTTGAACAATCATCGTCATATTTCAAAAAAGTAAAACAAGGACGGACGCGGAGCAATAACAATTTCGGCCACTATTTGCCTCTGTTGCACGCACATAATTATTTGCTGTCACGCTCGCACAGATGCAATGACCGACCGTTGTCTGCAGAAATTACTACTATTTTGACAACTGGCTAAAAAGTAAAAGGTCAACGTACGAAATTCTTCCTGCTTAGCGTCCGTGCTATATACGTTAAAGCCATCCTCTGGAATCACTCTATTAAAGTCAGCTGCGTAGGTAGATCTAAGCGTACATCGCTACAGATGGCAGGAAGCGACTTTGTTCCATACTAGGTATGTATAGATAAATATAGATCACACAAATATCTTACGTCATAAAGCATCTTTTTTCACATATTATCTCGTTCAAATGTAATTAAGTTAAAATTTAGGCTTCAGATCAGCCAGACCGAGGTTTCTTGATCTGAATGACAATCGTTCGCTTATTTTACTCCCGATGACGTCAGTGTTGTTTCTCGTTATTTTTGCTGGTTCCACCTGCATTTAAATTTGAAAGTTAGTATTATTCAGCTTAGACAATATATGTATACACGCTACACAACACCGGTTAAAACTAAACTCCAAATCGCTATTTTGAACTTTTCTTAACACTGATTTTAGTAAGTCCTTTGACAAAACAACATCCAAGGTAATGAATAACACATTTTTTTTTTACTTTATGGATTTATTACTAAGGGTAGGTAAGGTTACATTAAAGAGATAGGTTTCTAAAATGAGATAGTGGGTTATTTAAAAGTTTCTTCACCTGTCGCGAGTAAAAATTGTCTACTTTGATTACTTATTTGATCGTGTTTGAGGATAGGTTCAGTCATTATTTTTTTAAAGCGATGTTTTAACAGATCTCTTAAAACAAATAAACTAATTTACTAGTTAAAAAATTTAGAAAGTCATGTTATTTTTCTCCAGTCTGAAACTTGCAATAGGACAGTGGAATCGATTTTAAAAACGAGCAGAAAACTGCACATTCTAATAGGGCGCAGCCTTAAGAACCTCCTCCATTTTTTAAGTCGGTTAAAAATGAGTGAAATAAAGATGATTTTCATTGTATTCATATTCAACAGCTGCTTGTAACTTTTAATGCAATGGTCTAGTAAAAACATAAAAACCAGCATTCCTACGCTTCAAGCTGTAAGCCATCTAGACTAGACGCATGACACGTGTAATTAATTATACTCGGGAATTGTGTAGTGTAACTAAATAATACAATTAAAGTTTATTTTTACCTATAGTAACAATTTACCACATTTTTTGTAAAACAACTTTTCGAAACAAATCGAGAAGTTCTTATTAGTCTATTCCAAAATATACGCGTGCACTAGTTTCGGAATACAGGACCTAAATGTTACCTGCGTAACATCTCCAACCAGAGGTCTCTTTCTCCACTTGTACCACCAGTACTCCACTCCTAGAGTCACGCAGGCCAGACCAATGCCCATGAAGATCACGATAAACACGCCGCCAATATTCTCAATAGAGATGCCATCTGACTGGTCATCTTGTTTATCACACTTCACAGCTTCAGGGTTGCCGTTCCACCAGTTCTCTTTGAGCTTCTCCAGTTTACGTTTGTTCAGTAATTGAAGAATGCTGTAAAATCATAAAGAATGTCTTGGAGAATATAGCTACTACGATACTGATGATATATCCTAAGAACTGCAACTAATGTCAAGATACATTTTGTGTCCTTTTCTATACCGAGTGTAATAAAATAGGATAAAATATTATCCACAGTGAGAGTTATGAGTATTTTGACTTTCAACTTTAAAAAAATGCCCTGGTAGTAGTGGGACTATAGGTAGATATGAGGTTATGGACATTCTCATCGTATAATTCCTTCCTGGCTCCCCCGGGAAACATTGGATGACCTAAGTATCGGAGATGCAGGCTGCTTGGGCGCTGAAGGAGTTTTGTCAATATTAAAATTATTGCCGATTTCTAAGTTCTCGACCGATTTCTTTGATTATAGTCTGAAACGATATTGACGCTCGGAATAGGATTATGAGTATTCAGTTTAACATTCTTGGTTCAAGTTGTATTGCGATGTTCAGGTTAAAGCATTTAAAATTGTTTAGTTCATTTGTAGCTTTTAGGGTTCCGTACCCGAATAGGGTTCTATTACTAAGGCTCCGCTGTCCATCCGTCCGTCTTTCACAGGCTGTATCTCATGAACCGTGATAGTTAGACAGTTGAAATGTTCACAGAAGATGTATTTCTATTGCCGCTATGACAACAAATAATAAAAAATATTATAAAATAAATATTTAAGGGGGCTCCCATACAACAATCGTAATTTTTTTGCTCGATTTTGATATCGGCAACAGGTAGAAAAATATACACAGAATATTTAGTTATATAACCACTTTAAAAATCAATAAATAAATTAAAATAAAACGAATATTTAAGGGGGGCTCGCATAAAACAAACGTGATTTTTTTGCCATTTTTATAGATAATAGTACGGAACCCTTCGTGCGCGAGCCCGACTCACACTTGGCTGATTTTTTATTTTCTGTGATTATTTCTGGTACTCGAAATTGGTGTTATTAGTGAGATTTAGTTCTGAGGACAATTTTTATTTTCGCGATCAAACTTGTAGTTTCCGAGATATTTTAGTTCAAGTGGAGTAATTTAGACACACACCCTTACACAGACAAAGCCTGACTAATTGACTAGCACTTGTCATTCTCAAAATTCTCTGTAATATAGGTGGAAGGGGGCAAGTGACACGTACACCTGACACCTGGTTTGCTGGGATTAATTATGCAGTTCTTAAGACACTGGTATGCCATAGGTACATTTAAAAAAAACGGTAAATTTTCTTACGTGCATATTTCATGTCGAAATTATTTATTTTAGTAATAGAGAGACAACCCTAAAATCAGCTGTTTGGGTTCATATTCCTCGAAAGTTTGTCTTAAATTCTGTTATGGTACTTCTGGGGCCGCGCTTAACATGGCGTCAAACATGTGAACACATAGTGTGGCACGCTTAAAAAAGCTTAAAGTGGCACTAGTATATGAGTGTTAGCGTTAATCTATCACAAATTTGTATAAAGTCCAGTTGCGTGTGTGTCTCTAAGCGGTTATTTGAGATGAACAAAAGTGTTCTTGAATTTATTAAGTTTTTGCATAGAGAGCTCAGCATTTGAAATTCAAAGAGTAGAAGTCATAAAAATATAAGGTTTTATATTATTTTACACATATCTGGCGCCGGCATAAGTGCTTACAAATTTTTAAGGTAATGCGCAATTAGTACTACCTATTCTGTTTGTATTGGATTATACTATTGGATTTTCACTAAATTAATCTATCTATTAATTGCTTCTACCACCCTAATAATTTGCACAACACGAACCTTTTAACGATTGGACGTTTAGCGACTTTGACCTGAGTCTTAGACAAGTAAACACAGCGACGACAGGAATCATAAAAAAATGTAACCTGCACCCAATTATTTGCATTACCATGTCTATTCAGTCGGCTTATAAAGTTTCTACGATCGCGTAAGCAAAACTTCACACTTCTCTATGGCGTCTCGTCTTTACGTCTGCTGTGGATCTTTAAAGCCGAAATGCACAGTACCTAGTCTAGACTAGTCTAGAGGGTCTAGTCATTTTTACGACTGCGGATCGTCTTTCACTAGTAACATAGGTGGTTGACATTCGAAGAAACTTCCACCCAATGTGATAGTTTCGACAAACTGCTTCATATTCCACAAAAAAAAAAACATTTAGGCAAATATTTTTTAGTCTTTTGGAAAGTACCTAATACTGATGTCTTTAAATTGTATACTGCCAGCCTTAGACTAGCATTGAAGTCGGCAATCATTGAGAAATCGCCGACCTTGACTCCGCATTCAATTTTTAAAGTTCCAAATAGATAATTCAACAAATAGCCACATTTTTATCAAATTAAATTGGCTTAACAACTCCATTTGCTGTTGATTAGTAAATGTCTTTCGAATGTATGTATGTTCACCTCTACTCGACACTCGGAGAATGTATGTTCACCTCTACGCGACACGCGGATAATTTGCATAAGGCATTGACCGTATCATCCAAGTCATTTATTTTACGAGCGTGTGGGTAACATTTTACAACACAGTTTTGTCTTTTCACCAAATACCAAGGTTTTTTTGATAAATAGCTTTATTTCTTCAGTTTTTCCAGTACTTAGGTATCTTGATATCGTTTACTTTAGGACATTTTAAGTTAAGGTTTTTTAACTTGCAAATCCGCTAAAAACAATTCAGTAGCACTCACGTACAGAAGTACACCATCCACATGTGTAGGAGTGCACCCTCCCTCCCTCCCTCCTTATGTGGACGATGCCAACTTCACTATAACACTACACCACTAAATTGCTAACAAAACTCGACACGTGTTTCGCCTCAACATGAGGCATCTTCAGGAGACGTAAGTTATTCGTGCGGTATACCTTTAAGGTTTTTTGGTGAAAGGTCAGGTTTGATTGATATAGTTTTTTAGATAATTTTTTGAAATTTTTAATAAGAAAATATAGCCTAGACAGTAAAACAGAAATTCTAATAACAAAGACTAGCCATTAGGCCATATAATAATAAAATTATAGTACCATACAATTTTATTGTACGTTATTGGAGTAAAACCAATTCATGCACCCAGTAAGCAAAGGTTATGTAAGATCTTGAAGAAAATGCCGACAGCGCGCAACGTTCCGACACTCATGGTGCAAAGACGAAACGTATAACGGATGGCCAAATGTAAAGACATGCCGTCTAGTCGCGCACCGCACCTCACGATGCGCTGTCTAGACGACTTCTATCCGACTGTATGCATGAAATGAAAGAGTTTTTAATACGTACGGTTCTAGTTAAGGCTATGGTAAAACTATGTAAGAATGTATAATTATTCCTTAAACAGTAAGAAAGAAGTTATCTATTGCAGACAATCTTTAAGTAATTTAATTTCTTTCTATCTCGACGGCGATCAGTAAAAAATCTCGTTAATGTTTTACAGTAGACTAAATATGCCTAATATATAAAAATAGATTGACCAATATCGTTGAGAGGTTTTTAATTAATGCGATAGGTGTCGTTTTACGCGTTCAAATGAAAAACGGCTATTTACCACGTTTTCACTGGTCTACGACGATAATATACAAGTAGATATTTAGATTTGTTTTTTTTTAAATTTCAGTCTTAAGTGCTGAACATATTTTTTTTTCAACGGGATTTTTATTTCGATCAGAATCTCTTTGTTGCAAAAACGCAAAAATTTTTCTGTCCAAAAATTTTAAAGCTGAGTTTACAACCAACTGCTCACAACAATATTATTAGTTTTATTTTATTCTATACTATATTCTATTTCACTGTGACAGCTGTCAGCCTAATGAGACTAGTGGGAAGCACGTTTTAATCGATATTACAGTTCCCCGATTTTCGATGATCGCGACGAAGTATTAGAAATCGATTCAACAGTAATCAATATCATAAAAAAATATTGCGCCATTTTACATACATACCTAAAAACTACGTCCTTAATATACGAACCGTAAGAACTTTTTTAGGATTGTACTCTCATAAAAAATTCAGACCATTCGAAAAAAAGGAACATCGTTTATCATCGCTACGGGTCTACAACAATTTACAAAAGAGTAGGTGTAGGTGGTCACCCCGTATTCTGAAATTGTGGGACCTCAGTTTTGTCATTGGCTTTCTTAGCGCAGAACGCGCAGACTTGTGCCTTCGTAGCGTTGAATGGGACCAAGCTTTTTCATCCCCAATCATTCTTGCTTGACAGAGTAATCTCGATTTTAGATACAAGTTCTCTGCGCTTTTCCTCTTGAATAGAACGAGGGATATTTACACGGCCCGTGTAATAAGCGTCTCCAGTATTGCCAGCCTTTATACGTCCCCGTTGCACTATCTACCCTAAGAAGCGAGGGTGATTTGGGCCACAGTCCGCACCTGGATTGTGGACTTCTCATACATCTTTTTTTTTGACGTTTGCAGGTTTCTTCACGATGTTTTCCTTCACTTGAAAGCCAGTGGTGTGAATAAATAAATCAGTGTACTTGAGAAATTAAGAAACGACGCATTGGTACATGCCGATCCCGGGGTTCGAACCTCCGCCACTTTGGAGAGACAAGTGAAATTTAAAACCCTTGGCCACTACCGACGTCCAGTCTCCAGTATTGTCATCTGCATAACAACGTGTATTTTTGATGGACAACATGTCATTGATATGCAGTAGAAACAGCGTAGGAGTAAGCACAGGGACTTGCGGGACACCAGCATTAATGCCCATGCTATCAGGGCAACTACCATCTACTACGGCTCCTATGCCTCTGTTGGACAAAAAGCTAGCCACCCATGTGTACATACTCTCGGGCTGTCAGTGAGATGGCAACTTCGAAACAAGACCCCAGTGCCAGCCCTGATCGAACGCCTCCGCTATGTCCACACTATATAAGAATGCCTGCCCATTACTCTCAAAGACCAGTGCCTACCGTCGTGTGAGATACACTAGAAGGTCGAACGTCCGTGGCGAAAGCCATATTGACGGTCGCTGACCAGGTCGTGTTTTAGACGATTTAGTTGTTGATCATACCCTCAAGACACAGCTTCTAAGATTCCTAGAGAGGGGTGATGCCTGTAATTCTATAGATCTAATCTATGGCCCCTTTTTGGGCACCAGGTGCACATTCGCAGTCTTCCATGAAGGTAATTTTAATGTCCAGTGTGGCAGAAAAGCGCAAAGAGGCGCGTGAGAACAGGACACAACTAAGGCGAGAAAGTTTAAGCACTACTGCTGGTAAATGTCTGGTTTGCATGTTTATACATATAAATATACAACATATAGAGGAGCGTGTAATTGTGTAATAAAGAATCTCAACATATAGATGAACATGTGTAATATAAATTTCAAGTAGGTATCTATTTTATAAAATGTCACAAAATTTTTCAATTTTTTACCGTGTTTAATTTGGTAGGTAATGCATGTGTTTGTTTATATTCATGTTTTATACTCTATTAAATTACAGAAACTAAGATCAGTAATCGATTTTTCAATAATGTAACAATTTTATCTGATGTTTGTAAAGGTCTTAGTCACTTCACTAGCGAAACAACAACAGACTACAGAGAGCGCGTTCGTTTTGGAATTATGAGTTCAAACGATTGATACTTTTTACACTTTTGATAACGCCAGTTTGGCCAACGACACTGACACCGTTTTTCGGTGGCAAAAGTGACAAAAATAAAAAAAAATACGTAAACGAACGCATGACAGTTTGTTGCAGATGATAACAAAATTTTGATATTTTCGACACCAATGCAAATCGAACGGATGACAGATTACAAAGTAAACGAAAATAATGATTCTGCATCCCAAAACGAACGCGCCTAGAACGTTGCTGTTCGTTGTACTAAAAAAGGGTTTGGAACTTATTGCAATTGTATTAAATTATGTAGGTATTTTAAGATACACTAATACGTTTTTTCAGTGTCCTTGTTCGCACCGCAAGTGATACAGTTTATTTTTATAGTAATTTTTATTAGCTATTATGTTTTTGTTAATGCCAAATTACAAACAATGCAAAAGTGACTGAGACGTAGAGATTTGCGTTATATGGATTAAATGTGTCGCAGGGTAGTCACAGGGGACTTCTTTGGTGAAATAGAATAGTGGCGTTTTGTTGACCGACATAATGTACATAATGCGGTAATCCTACCAAAGAGAATGAACCAAGATTTGTACTGTGTTATACAGAATTTATGACTTTTTAACTTGGCAGGATTATGACATTGAACACATTGAAGCTGTCAACAAAACGCACCTAATATAATATTATAGTAAGCTAAAATTTGTTTGTTTGTATGTACGAAGTAATCTCTGCAACTACTGCAACCAATTGTAGAAAATCTTTCACTAGAGGAAGCTACACTAACAACCTATGTAACCTATTGTGGCATCGAAATAGGTTTAGGAACACTTAGAAGGTCATTAATACGGAAAGACAAATTTAATTAGTTTATCCCGATTGAAAGTTCCCACGGGAATTCACTCTATTTCAAATTTCAAAGTGATGATAAGTTTAGTAAGGGGCCGTCCATTAATCACGTGAGGCTCGAAAGGGGGGGAGGGGGTTCGGCAAAAATCACGAAATATCACGAGGGGGGAGGGGGGGTGTAGTAAGATATCACGTGTATTTATTTTTTCGTCAAACGCGCGATTTCTAAACCAAAAGCGTCATGTAGTGTGACCTTAACTCGCTATTGCCAGGCAACGAACAAAGTCCCCGCGCGCCACGACGACTGCCGGGATCGGCTTGCCAGTCGCAAGTTATTCTGTTATTTTGGCGCCGAATACATGCGTAAACCATTACCTCGTATGTTTTGCATTAAAACAAAATATGCATAAACTAGGTGATCTGTATAAAGACCTATTTGCAGAGTATCAGAAAGAAAGAAAAACATAGTGTGGCTCAGAAAGAATTTAATGATTTGTGGGCTACTACAAAAATATTTTTTTATTTATACCTTGTAAAAAAGTTATTTATAATTAATTTCTTAGGTTTTTAATAGTTTTAGCTAGTCGTTGGCGCACAGGAATATTATATTCCATTCCATTAAAAAATGCTAAAAAAATATCACTTGATTTAATCCGATATTGCAGTCGTCTAGTGGCCTATGTATTCTAAAGCGTCAAGAGCATGATGGCAAGACGTTTTCTACAATTCTTGGCATTACCAAAACGCATGAGGGCTTTAACAAATTGCTTTATGACCTGTACAGAGTCGCTATAGAGTCGTCCAATACAAGCAGAAACCTTCTGTACACAAACGATATCCCTAAAACGATAGGTACCCTTTTCGCCCTCTTCGCGTACGACGCTTTTTACACCGCTGGTAGGCAAGTGAGTCGAACCGCCTTAGGCGAATGGTTTCGGAAATGGAGAATCGAAGTGAATCCCGACAAAAGCTCTGCGAGACCATCTTCCCTCTCACTCTTCGACCGTGCCATTCCTTGGTAAAACAAGGCCAAATATCTCGCCAAAATAGTTAGAGACTTTTGTCCTCGGTTGTCTATATCTCATGATAGGTAAGTATAGTAAGATGTCGCTTAGGAATAAGCTAAGTCTTTACGTCACTTGCATCCGCCCCATACTAGCATATGCTAGCGTCGTCTGTGCGTTATCTAAACGCAACCTCCATAAACTCCAGACCCTCCAAAACCGCTTCTTCAGAGCGGCCTCCGAGGCCTCCTGGTACGTCCGGAATGCGGACCTACATAGGGACTTCGAGCTCCACACGATTCCCCAATATCTTAAAAACCTGGCAGTCCGCTTTTTCGAGCGTACACTAAATCACTCGAACCGATTAATTGCATGTGCAATCCACAACCTATCATCCCCCCGACACGGTTGAAAAACAATTGTTAGGCGGCCTCGGCACGTACTAACGGCGCTAGACTACGATCTGCTATCCGGATAGCGAGACTAGTCTCAACGACCGCTCTAAATAGGGCCTCCCCTCTAACACGACGCCGACGTCTCCAGCTTCGTCGGTGACCGCACGCATACACGAGGTATCAAAGAGTACCGAGCCGCTTCTCGCCCCCACTCACTCGCAATTGCAACCGCGTAACGGGGAACTCCCCTACTGGCGCTGATTCACCTTCAGTATCGAGGCTCATGCTGGTCGAAGGGACGACCCCAAGAGCGACAACCCAAGCCGAGGCGTAAGGCCCGCGGGGAGCCCTTGAGCGTTGGGCGCTAAAAGGAATGAGACTCATTCAGAGAGAAAAAAAAAGTCTAGAGATGCACAATGTTCGTACTTCACACATCCTCACGCGACGATCAATCGGTAGATTAAAACAGATTATTTGCGTAGTGTGCGAAAATGAGAGAGAGAGCCGAGTGGCTTGATGAAACTGACGTTGATCTTCAACAAAGCACAGTGCCAACAACTGACTTGCAAGATTCTTATCCAGTTGTTAGTGTTGAAGAAAGTCTTGCTTATCCGTGGTCCGAGGACAATGAACATTAAATATGTTCATGTACTAGTAAAATATATATTTTTCGCATGATTACACCATTCCTTCAATATTATTTTTATGCCAATCAAAAACAACCTGCCATCTTTCTGTCCAGACATTTTTATCATGGTCCTTAACTTTCTAGAATAAAATTAGATTATACTTTATACCTGTATTTAAAGATAATATTCTAAAAATTTTAGGATTATTTGTAGGTATTTGTAAATACACGTGATTTTGGGTAGGGGAGGGGGTGGTAGTCTTAAACCTTACCACGTATCACCAAGGGGGAGGTGGGGTTAATTTTTTTAAAAAAAACCTCACGTGATTAATGGACGGCCCCTAAGGGATTGTGGATTGGAGCGCAATATTCTTCTCTCGAAGGTGAGAGCTGCACTACTTTTAGATGTGCAATGTACAACGTCTACCTGAATCTGTATAAACATTTGAACATTTTGAGTTTACAGTTAAAAAAGATGACAAACAGGACGGTTGTCTGGGTAATTTTTTCTACCTAGCATCTGTGAAAAAATATTTAAACCCGATATTTTTTATGACTTCTACTCATTGGATTCCTTATACTGAGCTTCCTTAGTAAGAACAATAAATCCAAGAACACTTTTGCTGCCCTAGTCTATCTTGAATAACCAACTACGCAAAAAAGACGGCGAACGGTGCCCACGCCGATAAGCAAATTAGGGGGGGGGGGGAGCCACTAACAAAATTCATTAATTACCAGCTAATACATTAATATTATAAATGCGAAAGTTTGGGTGTTCGGTTGTTTGTTACTCAATCACGCTTCAAACACTGGATGTATCAGAAACTGCTGAACTGAATAACTTTTACGTTTGTTACTCAATCCTGCCGCAATCAATCAGTCAATAGAGCTAAACTTTTGCAGTGAGATAGTTAAAGATATGCAGAAGGCCATTGGCTACTTTTTATCTCGGAAAATTCAAAAGTTCCCGCGGGATTAACTATAACCGAGATCTTTGAACGAACCATAGCTGCAGCTATAGCTTGCTAAAAGTAACTACTTTAGTATAACTAAGGAGTTAACGTAAGAATCCCACGCCGATAACCAAATTTAGGGCGGGTGGAGCCGCTGGCAAAAGCTAGTTACTTATATACTTATTGTAAAACCAAATAATAAACTAGAAATAAAGTCGAATCATTTATGTTCCTATTTGTATTTTTCTTTTACAATTACTTAAAAATCTAATATTCGTAACTGAAACTAGCGGATAATCCGAAATAATTTCATATTCGTAACCGTATCTGAAACCGGTATAACATTATTTATATATATATATCCATATCCAGATCCGAAATTTCATATCGATCACAACCTTGGTGTTCAAACTTTGAACATATGGTGTGGCACGGGTATTTGAGCCATGTTTGAAGCCATATCAAGCCCTGGCTTTATACAAAGTTTGCGCAAATATCCGTGCCTTGCTATGTGTTCAAATGAGTACACATGTTTAAAGCCCAGCGCCAGCTCGCGTTCTCCGAACCAAACCGGCTGGACGTATGAAGGCTGGTCAGAAGGAATGAAGATTCATCGGCTTTTTTAATTCATAAAAGTGAAAATAATTAATAAGACAAAAACATCTTACGCGTTATTGAACTGGTCTTTTAAAGGTGATCCCTGCTGCACTGCAATAGCATAGGGCTTCCTTGAAAACTCGTCTCCAACCATCTGTAGATCACAACTGGTCAAAACTTGGTATCTGACGTCTGTAGCGTCTCCGAGCCAGGCGAAACCTTCACTTGAGCTCTTGGAGTCCAAAACTCTTTGGACAGCCTCCTCTATAGAGTTAGGGAGACCAGCTTCTTTCATCGCTTGCCACATCTTGCTATATTTATCGCTGACAGGGTAATCCCAAACGGCCAACTTAGCGCGTTCGACATCACTTAAGCTGTCATTCAAACTCATGTCCTTCCAAATTCTGTAAATAAGAGCTTAGCTTAGGAAAAGAAGCTATAGAAATTAGGGTCTAGAGCTAGACTCTAGAAGTATTTAGTCATAGGTTCTCAAGAGCCCGTTCACCTTAATAAACAAATGGAACACTACAAAAATCTATTTCAAAATTTGACACAATATATCAAGCAAAGTTTCTACAAAAAATTCTCTTCTATGAAAAAAGCGCCACGTAAGTTGAACCAAAATGGCGATCGTCCGCGCAGGTACAGTTACGGACAAAAGTACTAACGAATGTTTTGTGCGTGGCCCGTAATTTCTCATATTTTTTTCTAACTTATTGATTATATAACTAAGTACTTACTGTCTGGTACTTACCTGCGCCAACCACACGAGACGACAGTTATTGCGTCTCATGTACCCAGTAATTATATCTTATTAAGTGAATTAGTTAAAAAAAGTTTTGTTTTAATTTCATCCTGTTTAACCGGAATTTTCATAAATACGTAATATCGGACCGTCATACAAGTTATTGTACTTTTTGAACAACATTGGCTTGGGAAGTGGTCGTTAGGTAAAATAAAATGTTACTGTTAAAAACTAACAATTTCATAAAACACTAAAGGGGTAAAAGTTTTAAATGGTTTTTAATCACTGTCACTCATTGGCATGACACCTTCTACATAATTTTGAATTGGCATAAACTTTGACCTGAAATTCCGACTTTAGAAACTAAAGTGCGTAATTGTACCCCAGGGCCTGCATTGCTATGGTCGCACAGCATTCCACACCTCAATGGCCCCGAAAATGTGTTACTTCGCATGGTTCAACTTATGTGGCGCGAGTTATACCTACTAAAAAGTACAAAAAAAAAAATCAGACAGTAACCATAGAGCTGTGTTTTCTTCTTCTAACCATCGGATGCAATAAACAATATTATTCCATCTATGTTGCATTTGACTACATTATTTTGTCGGTTACAACACAATAATATTATTTACAGTAGATCTTTTATCAAGTACATCATCCAACAGATCATAATCCAGTCCTTGGCATAGTTCCAAATATTTTGAACACATAAATTTGAGCATATGCAAATTTCGTACAAATGCTCAATATCAAAATCAGAATATGTTTTCTAATGTTTTCTTTGAAAATTTAAGGCTTATGAACACTTTACAGCTCATATTTGCACACATAATGTCGCAAACAAGTGTCCCAGCCAGACATACATTGTAAACATTTGAATAACTACATACATTGTAACAATAACTATGCAAATTCAAAAAATCAAATAAAAGAACTGAAATTCTTAGCTTCAGCTATTTCGATATCTTAAACTGAGCTCTCCTTGCAATAATAAGAAATCAAATGAAAAACTATCACAGCTCATAGGCTTTACAAATTATTTATTAAAGAATATAATAAATCAAAAGAGGAAAATTATAAATCAAAAAAAAACTTTTTATTAGGTACCTATATACCTATATAATTGCAACAAACGAATCACGATACAACTTCAGTCCCTACCTGTACGCTTGTTTATTCATTTATGTAAGTTTGTATATTAATTACCTACATAATTAGGTATGCTGCATAATAACACAAAATCCTTCTTCACAGATTACATTAACATAAATTAGTCTACACTATTACACTTGCTTTTTAGTGAAAAAGTGCGATTTAGAGTTCCTTAGCAAGAATAAAATCCCCTTTGCCTGAAGGGTAGAGAGATACGAATACCTACCTAAAAAAATGTGTTTCACCCTTTTACTTGAACTGCGTGTTTAAAAAACTTAAAAAAATACGATATTAGACAAAATTAACAAAATCGGCTCTGACATTATTCAAATAGTCTTGTAAATTGCAAATACTAAAATTCGAAATCGAAATTAGAAATTAAAATTGTTGTGCTTTATTTATAGTTGCCACATGGCCTTATTACATCACCCCAATATGTAGCTAGCTAGACATCATACTTCTATTTTAGTAACCAAACATAATATAAACTCACCGACTGTAGTTCAATATCGAAATACAAATCACATTTAGGTATATTCATTCCATGTTGATTATTTATCATCATAATATGAGGTGGCCCTGAAGGAAAACTTTGCCATATGATGGTATTATAAAAATTAAATTTGGTTTCAAAATGCGTGAGAAAATTGAATAAAAATTGTGTGTGTAACAGTTTGTCAAGTAAATAAGCTCAACGTCGCGAAGCAATTTATAGAGTAAGAGCTGTCCTAAATAGTTTTTTACGTGACAAACTAGCTAAAATCGGCAAACTGAAACTGAAGTGACAATGAGCACAGGCAGGCATAAAAGCAAGATTATCATCACGCCATGCTCTGATGACCGGTACAATGGTAGGCCTTATTCTTATTATATTTTTGCTTGTTTTTGAAATAGATTTCTCTGTCCTATTGTAATCTCACACTGAAAAAACTATATAATTCCTTTACACATTATTTTACTACAAAAAAAAATATAAATAAATATAATGTAAAGTAACCATAAAACTAGCAAATTAATGTAATTAATTTTCCATATTATATTAGATAGTAACTTCCTATCTTACGCTAATCTCTCCTTCAATTTAAAAGATACCTACTCGTATGTTTGTCAAACAACAAGAATAGTACATTGTTCACCAAGGGGTGAAAGTGATTGATTAGCGACGAAGCCTTAAAACACCTGAGGTGGAAATCGTCTTTCATTCCGAGTGATACATAGTGCTTTACACTACAAATGCGAGGATAATAAAATATAATTAATTAAAGTTTTAATTTACTTAACAGATATTAGTTCACTTTTATAAACATAGAGGCGCTGTAACGAATAATTACAAGCTATGGTTATGTTTTCTGTTGTTTATAAATAGTGAGTTATTTTTTTCGAACTGAAATTGGTTCGCTTTTATAATCACAGATAGCACTGTACCAAATAAAAAGAACCTATTTAATTGTGTCATCATCTTTTAAATAGAAAGTGCTTTTTTATTTTTACTTTTTTCCCTCTAAACGGGCAAGAGAGTAATATTCTCTGCAAACACGTACTTTCAACCCTATTTTTGACTATGCATGAAGGTTCTTTCAGAGCATGAGTAGTGTAAATTATTTTTAAAACCTCGATTCAAAAAAAACTGGTTGCCTGTAAAGTCGGTATACGGGCGAAAGTTTTACGTGACAATGATTTTATGTCTGTCTCTCTCGCTCTTAGGCGGGCGCGTGCCTCTCACTCGCTCTCATTGTGAGCGCATAACGTGAGCGGAGCGTAACGCAGTTTCTTGAAGTGTCACCCGGCAAACCAATTTATAAGACGTTGTCACGTCAAAAGTTCACAACTATTGAAGGAATGAAAGTAGCTTGAAATCCCTCACCAATTTATCCTGATTTTTCTTTCCTGCTCCGTAATCAGACCCTGATGATAGTATCTATAACGTATTCATTGATACCATTTTAATAAGATCAAAACATAAACCTTCTTGTTATAATTTGGTAAGAAGTTGAGTATCCTGCAGATTTTAGGTGATGATGCAGCATAAGGTCAGGTTTACTATGTTCTTTCAATATGATTGAAGTAATAGGATAACTATTTTGAATCAATTGGACCTGTGGCAGTTGCTAATATCCCTTTATCGACTAGAGCTGATGATCAAACGACTGAACAGATTACCTTAAATTTTAGCTAAGAAACAAGACTTTCGATTAAGTCTCCTTTCAAACAACAAAAACTACATCAAAATCGGTGCATCCGTTTAGTTGTTACTATGCCACAAACAGATGTACACGCGTCAAACTTTACCCATCCATTTTTTTGTTGGAGGTGTAAAATAAATTCTATGAGATTTGAGATGCGATTTCAGGTCAATCTTTGTAAGACAAATGTGTATGATGCGCATAAGAGGGCTCTTAAAATAAAAAATAACAAAAAAATTAACAAAAAACATATTTTTGTTTAGTTTGTTCTTTATCATAAAATCCTGTAAACATATAAGCTTTTAACTTGTAATAATTATAGAGTAGTCTTTATTTTAACAGAATATAATATAGGCCAATTATAAATCGGGCTCGCGCTAATGTATGATGGTACGGAACTTTCCAGACTTTGGTAGGTACATTTCTGTAGGATTTTACAAGGGAGTGACACTTCTGTACGGTGCTACTATTATATATTCTGTGTTTCGAAGTATGAATGGTGCTCGTGCCGAGGGCAACGTACGAATTGGAACGTTTCCACGAACGCTTCGAGTTCGCACCGAGCGCCGCGACGGGTCTCAGCGGTTGCGCAAGCTTCGTGGTCTGATTACCGCGCTGGCTAAGTAAAGAACAAACCCCGGTTTAAAACTGACTTGACTTCAATGCGTTTAATGTCATAATCCTGCCAAGTTAAATAGATATAAATTCTGTATAACACAGTACAAATCTTGGTTCATTCTCTTTGGTAGGATTACCGCATTATGTACATTATGTCGGTCAAGAAAACGCCACTTTACTTTAAACTAAAGTCAGGCGTGAGAGTTCTGTATTCAACAATAAAATATAACTATTATGTAATTGTGTATCCGGCTAATGCTTACCAGGGGTTAGGGAATAAAAGTATGAATATATGTGTACATACATACATAAATGTAGACCTGATACAAAGCCCAAATGGAGGCAACAAATTTCTAATTTAGTATGCGAAAGTGTGTTTGTTTGTATGTTCTTCTGTTAAAATTATTGACTTACATATATATTATGTTTATATATTTTCCAAGCTGCCGCTAGTAAATAAAAAAAACATAAACGGAAGAGTAAAATAAATAAGTAGTATCTATTGAAATTAGTTAATAAAACTCCTTCATATAACACTCTATTTTACCTTAAACTGATGTGTCCATGCAAGTTCTACAAATGTATCGAGTTTCAAGTCGGTAGTCAATAGATAATACAGAGATAAAAACAGACGTGACTTAGGTACAGAGACAGACGGCCAGACACCGAACTTTGGTTCGTCTAAAATTAGGAATCGTTGTTTAAATCAATGCTCTGGTCTCGTCATTGCAATTACAATACAATATAATTTCCCACGAATGAGAAAAAGTTGACACTATTAGAGACAGAGCTATTATTTAAACGAATTATGTAGTTATAAGGCATTGACATAGTTTTCATGTTAAATTGAACCTGTTTCAAGAATTTACGACTATTATCATTATTAATTTTAGTGTCAACCGTTTTAGAAAAAGGGGAACGCTTTATTTCGCAAATCTTCCATCATGTTTCAAAATTAAAGTTGATTAAACTAGTTAAAAGAAATACAATCAAATAATTTGTAAGTGAGGAAATGATAACTTAACATTAGGAATTATTGTTTGTTTGTCTTTCATTTGTTTTATACGAATCATCTGATGGCGCGCCTATATCGATGTAATTTCAATAGTGCCCGTCAAAGACGAAAATAAATTTGGGCAGCAACGGCAATCACCCAGTGTGATTGTACAATACAAGCAAGTTTATTGGTCTTTTCACTCGTGTATTGTGTCGCAAGTACATTATCTAACAGAGTTATGACCGATAACGGGCTGATAAGATTGCGCGGGCGCCATTGGTATTGCATTCTTAATTTCCTTACTTTCCCCCTAATCTATCTTAAAAAGTTTTTTTGTGTGTTTTTTTGTTTGAACGCGCTAATCTCTAAAGTACCGATCGGAATTGAAAAATTTGGTAGCCCAATTCTTGAGGAAGGTTATAGGCTATCAAACATCACGCTGCGACCCTTAGGAGCCGAGCAAAAAGTAAAATAGCGCGGGCGAGCGATGCGACGGGGGATGGCGCTGCAGTGCAAAAGTAATGAAAACGAAAAGGGCAGAGCAACGTTTGCCCAGACCGCTAGTTTTTGAATAAAGCAAAAAATTGTTGCTTAAATGCAATTTATAATTCAACAATCAATATAAATAAATAAGAATGTCTTTATTGTTTATCATTCAGTGTTACACCTTACGGAGACACTTAGTTCTGTAGGGCGGTTGGCTTCTCAAGTCCATTATTAATATCATCGCAACACACGTAGGTGTTGTAATAACATACCATACGCGTTCGTTACTGGACTAGAAAACTATTGCCAATGGCCTTACGATTGCCAACAGAATCAAGCTGTTACCCCGTGTGATGACGGGGTTGGTGCGAATACATTTACCTACGTCAAATCGGCAAGGAGCGAGAGATCAAGGAATGGGTGTCATCATTGGGTGTCATCATACTCTCTCTGAATATACTTAATGAATGCACCGAGGTTTTCTTTTCTTCAAGAAATGAAAGATACAGAAGCGATTTTTAATCCCATTGTTACTTGTGTTAAAAATTTTGATCTTCACAATGCCAAGCGCTTATCCTGTAAGATGTACCTATTGCCCCTCAGTTGCCTTTGGTACAGTATTATATAATCTGTGCCTCTACAATGAAAACGAAAACTTACCCCATAAAAGCAATGTTTAACGTTTGGTGATCGGTACTATAGAGTGATTTATCCACAAGAGCTTTTAACTATAGCTAGGTACATTAAGACCGTAACTGCAGAACTTAACCGCACCCTGGAACTAACAAGGTGGCGTCCATAAATACGTGAGGCGTATGGGGGGTCCAGCAGAATCTCACCAATCACCCAATATCACATTATTTTATTTTTCGCAAAAAACAGTGAAGAATGGCGAGAAAACTGTTAGTTAACACAATTCTCACCAAAACTAGTTCACGCCAAATCCTACACAATAACAAATATCTCAGCTATGCTATAGCCAATAAAATAGCGGAATATGTTTTTTTTAAATGTATCCAACGCAATCAAGAACAGAATAACGTGCTTACACTAACGATACGCATTTAAAAAAATCTCACGTGAGATCAGGGTAGGGTAGTAAGTGTTTTGAGCACAATTCACGACATCCACAATCACGTAATTTATAGACGCCAAAACCACGTTATTCGGGGCTACTAACACTACAAAAACCAATGTTTCTTTTAATGCCACAAGGTGGCAACTGTGCGCCTGATGGTAAGCGGTTACCGCAGCCTATGGACACTTGAAACACCTAGCACTACTTGCGCGTTGCTAACCTTTTAATAATCTAATAACTTCTTTCTTGAAGAACCTCATATTATAGTCCTTAGAGAAAACTTAGGCATGGAGTTCATTCTAACCTAAGCGTTCATGGGAGAAACAATGCTGTGTGTATACACGTCGATGTGTGCGTGGTATATGCAAGCAGTCACATGATGGGCACAGAGGGTCGATTTAAGAAAGTGCCACGCGCCGGCCAGAGAGTAGCCAACAGTCGTACTGCACGTAGTGGTATTAACGTATATTATACAATAATAGCGTAGTTCATTGCCTATCAATCGGATTTCGTCTATTGATTGTCCCTACTGCTGCTGAACGCAACACGCGGGCCCACCTGCACAACCAACTTTCTCCAAGCTGCAAGACCTACAGGGGCAAGAACCTCTTTGTCACTAGACCTTGCTCCAATTGTCTTCTATTTTTTCCAGAAATTATGGCAGTTTGGTAGAAAAAAAATTATATCCGAGAGACAATAGGAAATGCTTTTGATTGAATAGATATTCAGTAAGCCTGCCATACTGTCGACTTTATTTTCAGGCAGACTTTAAGACAGGCAATTTTAAATTGGCAATGAATGATGCATTAACATTATTGGCAAATGCTTCGAATATTGGAAAAGATCTTAAGTTTATTTTAATCAGGGCGCGACCCACTGGTTAAGAAACGCCGATCTAGATTGATCTATTTATAAATGTATCAAAAGCCGCATAGGTATAAGTAGGTCTGTTACCAATCAATACACTTAAATAAATGTTGCTTATGAATAACACATTTAACTTCTTATACTGATTGAGAGTTCCCACGGCAACAGACCGCCTCGGGTTGAATAATAAAATGCATGTAAGTATAGCTATATTTAAAATAAGATAACGTTTATTTTCCATTTATTCACTCAGTTGAATCCATACAAAGATTATAAATGCAAAAGTAACTCAGTTTTTCAGTCGGTCTGTCTGTTACCTAAGTTTATTTTTCATTCATTCACTCAGTTGAATCCATACTAAGATTACAAATGCAAAAGTAACTCAGTTAGTCTGTCTGTCTGTTACCTAAGTTTATTTTCCATTTATTCACTCAGTTGAATTTATACTTTGATTATAAATGCAAAAGTAACTCAGTTTGTCTGTCTGTCTGTCTGTTACATAAGATGAAATTTGGCATGGAGATAGTCTGAGTCCTAGGAAAGGACATAGGCTACTTGAAAACGTCGAGTGTGAGTCGGTTTTTTTTTACTACGTATAATTCTTCTGTACGTGTGTTTGTCGCCGAACTCCTCCTAAACGGCTAGAACGATTTGGGTGAAATTTTGTCTGAATATTTCAATAGGTGGCGCTACAGTCCTTGTGTTCCTGATGTCCTCAACGGCAGAGATGATTTTAATGATATTTTTTGTGTACGTTTAAGTGGGTTCCTGCAAGGTTGGAAAACCTAATTGGAACCGGTAGATGGCGCTACGTCGGTGTGTCACTGATCTTCTAAACAGCAGGGACGATTGTAATGATATTGTAAATATATTCGACTGGGTCTCTGCAAGGTTTGAATTTACAAATGGACCCGGTAGTTAGCGCTGCAATCGGTGCAACGGCAGGGATGATTTCAATGATTTTTTTTGTGTACGTTGTGGGTCCCTGCAAGGTTTGAAAACACAATTGGACCCGGTCGATGGCGCTGCAGTCGATGTGACACTCATCTTCAAAACGTCAGGGAAGGATTTAATGATGTTTGTTGTGTATGTTCGAGATTTGATAACACAATTGGACTGCATTCGGTGTGTTACTGATCTGCTCCCCAACAGAAAAGATTGAATTGTAAAGTTTAAAAAAATGTTAATATTTAATTTAAAATATCATATTTCATGTGGCGCTGCGCAGGTCTGCCGGGAAACCGCTGTACCGATTTAGATAAAATTTGGCATGGACATAGTTTGAGTCCCGGTGAAGGTGAAAACGTCAAGTGTGAATCGGTTTTTTTTTTTATATAATTGAATATTTGCCGTTGAAATCCTACACCGATAACCGAATATAGGGCGGGTGAAACCATGGGCAAAAGCTAGTGAAGAATATATATGAAACAAAAGCTAGTTCACTATCACCGTAGAACAATAATAAATGGTTTCTCAATCAATTTGATAACTGAACTAAACAGTTCTTAAACACGAGGAGAACAAGGGTTAGCGGTTAGCGTCAAATTTAAATCTCAAGCTGACACCAGGTCAAAAAAAAATATTGTAGAATTATCAAATCCAACTATCCTATTAAAATATAACCAAAAGGAATTAAGACCACAGGGCTTCAATGTTTTGCATTCAAAAAGTTATGAAAACCCACCGAAAATATTGATCTATGAACTTTTCAGTGCTTCCAGCCTGAAAAATACTCCGAAAGCAGCATTTAACAAGCAAAGAAAAGAATGTATTGCGAAACTTTGATTGATGTTTCACACTTTAGTATGTTTTTGAATGAACTATTTGACCTTGACTCGGACTCTTGTTGATCCGTTTTTAAATGAACTAAGGTCTAACAGTCGGATAATTTTATCTGTTTTTGACAGACTCCAAAAAAGTAGGATGTTTCAATTCGGATGTTTATATTTTTTTTATGTAGGTACGGGTATAACTCCGTCATGTATAGACGGATTTGCAAAATATTTTTTTTATTTGTAAAGGTATCCTTCTGGTAAAAAGGTTTTTATAAAATTAACTGAGGTTTGATACTTGGGACACTTGATGCGTTTTTAAATAAGGTAATAAGATCTGACACTCGGGACACTTGATCAGTTTTTAAATTTGGTAACTAAGATCTGACACTCGGGACACTTGATCAATTTTCAAATTTGGTAACTAAGATTTGATATTCGGGACACTTGATCCGTTTTTTATATTAACTGAAGGTTGAAACTAGGGGCAGTTGGCAAGATTTTAAATTGATTGCGGTCGCAAATTCTTTAGAAATTAAGTGATTAGTAATACTTTTTCAACTATCGCGCTTTGAACACATTATTTTTATAAACTTATTTCGGGTCTTATATGCGAAATATATAAAAATAAGTGATTAGTGTTACAATACTTACTCATAAAATCTAACTTCTATATCAGCCATCCTCTCGAAGTAGGTCATAGCGGAAGAGCCGTTGAGCGGTGCGTATTGGATCTTGTACTGTTTTGAGAGGTCGTCCAGGGATTCTATTGGGGTGTCCAGCCGGGAGACGGTCAGGAACGCCGCCAAGTTAGCTGTGTACGAGGCTATGATGATGAAACTGTAGTCAAAAAAGAGTTTTTTAAATTCAATTGTACTCTGTGATAAGGAAGACTTTTTATTTCTCATAGACCACTAACTAAATTTAGCTGATTTCGGTGGACCCCAAAACTCGACAAAAAATGTGAAGATTAGATCTAACTATGGAAATTTGATCTATACCTAAATATGGAATACGCAAGTTTTTACAAGTAACAGTCACTGAGCTTCTTAAAATATTGTCATTCCAACATTATAGTTCTTCACAATCGAAAGCAGATAATTTAGACGTAGACTCCATCCACTCTCCTGTGGACCACTGGGGGTCCACCTTGACCAGATTGGGAACTACTGAATTCTAAACCTTACAGTAAGCTGCAATAAGGACGGTTTTAAATACAATTTATGCAATAAAATAACGAATTGTGTACTTTGTATTAGAACTAGAAAATGTAAAGTCTTAAATAAAACTATTTTGCAATTATATCCGGCCGGTAACACACCGCGCACCGATAAGCGCTGCCTAAACACTGAACAATTGCTGCTAACGAGCTTAATTATTACATTACATTACATTGCTTGTTGCATTGGTATGTTATGGTGCGAAGTCTTATAAAACAGGCAATGTAATAACGTAATTTTAATTTCTTTGAAACCTGAGTGTTTATTATTGTCATTATGTATTTTCGAGGACATGTTGCTGTTAACCTCTAGTGCCTTTCAAAAAAAACTGCCTTTGGTTAATATTATTTATAACCTAGACATTGCCGACGGCGTACAGCTGTCAAGATTCTTTTAAATCAATTGTTTTGACTTAAATTTATCCTTTTTGAGAATAAACCAATTATTCGTAAAATTTAAAAACACAATTAATATCCCTGCATATTACACACAACACTATCTGGTCCTTTAAGCTTTTATTTTGGATACCAGACAACGGATGCAAAAAGATACCATTTTTAATACTTGTTTTTGTATATCATATATAGGTATTATACGAAGAAAACACCAAGACTCAAGACAAATGTTTGTCCTGTGCGGGGATCGAACTAGGGCTTGGAATCGGTTTACGTGATAAATTATATGAACCGGCTCTTTCGGTTCCATAGAGGTTTGAGTAATTTTATTGCGTATTTGCGCTAACCTCATACAATTCGCAATGTGGAATTGATCCACTTCCCGTCTTCGTAGGAGGTCATAAGAGGTGACACTGCTTCTTACTATTTTTTACAATTATATTTTAATGAAAGAGAAACCAAAAAATTGCTGTTTTGCATATGTTTTTTGTATTCTTTTTTTTACCTTATTTAAATAACTAAAAATGGTGTGGTAGAAAAACGTAGAAGAACCGAAACAACCGGGTTTATGCACCCATCGGAACCGACAAACCGGTTTTGCAATCCCGCCCCGGATCGGCTGCCTGCCTGTCACTACTACCAACAGAACTACGGAGAATCATTAAAAGCTCGATATTCCGTACGCTGTTACCATGAAAGTATACGAAGTGCAAACGATGTAAACCAGAAATGTACTTTTTATTGAATTACGTTAGGGGACAAGTCCTTTGAAATAGCTGTTCATCTACGAAACATACACACACACAGCCTTTTATCGGCATCATAGCTTTTTTTCCAAATAGCATGTTACAAGTTTTCTTACTTACCCACGTTTAACTTAATATACACTAAAACATCTATTTAAAACCGTCATGAAGTCATGCTTCATCAGTGGGTAGTAGGGATTGTCCTTAGAATAAATACAATCAATTGAATTTAAATAAATACAGGGTAAGTATTTATGCATAGTGTAATCCTAGACCGACCAGGTCAGGGTAAGTATGAGCGTCATACTTGTTATTACTGCTGCTGACCCTACTGAAACGGCAACAGGGTAAAGTAACTAATGCATTAGGGTATCAGCGGATCTGTGGTAGGTAACGTAAACGTGAAAATATCTATGTAATGCAATAATCTCATGGAATCCAATCCATTATGGCGCGTCTCCCGCATTGTCGCGGCGACATAGTGGCTCCAACAAGATCAGTCAATACCATAGACATAGGATTTTTTCACTACGTTCTATATCTATTGTCAATACAGATTTGTGTATTTTCCTTGCACTAATGAATAGCGTAAGCGGCAGGCATATAGGTATCTACACGACTGGAGATTGTGGACTCATGAATAAGTTCTGATAAATGCTAATGAAAAAATGTATTATTGTATGATGCCAAAAACATTTGGGGTTGCAGAAAAACGGACAAACATACCGATATAAAGGTAACTGATATACAATACGATAGAGGAATGAAAGAGAGGGATGTATTCATACCCAGAACGAAGGGGAGATATTTGAAGGGTTGCGTACGTGCGTGTGTATAACATGATATATTATAAATTATTATTATTCGCTCGAGGATGCGATGCGATTTATATATCACTTATCCTTTTATAGTTTATTTTTTTTACCTGAATGATGGCGTTGGTCTCGTGTACTGCCCCAGGGTAACCGTCAGGATTTTAAAAGTACTGTCTTCCTTAGTCTGTGAAAACACTTTAAAACAGGGTGGGGACTTTGATTCAATTCTTAATTTGGATTGCAACTTTTTCACGACATTAGTGTGCCTATTTTGTAACAAGTGCCTATCGCGTTCGCGTATTAACGAAAAAACCGTCTTAAAACGCATCCTCTAGACTAACGGCTAGAGGCACTCACACATTTAAATACATTTATTTTGTCGACGCAAACACGATAACAGATTTAATTACACACACTAGGCGGCCGGTTTCACAACCAAATTCAGGCAACAAGCTATTTTTTAGTATTTAGCTCTGTTACGCCATCTAATTTGATGTATGAACGTCATGACGACCTGTTTACTGTCGAAAACAACAAATATTCGTGTACCTACTTAATATTTAAGAGAAAGTGTTTTTTTAGCACTGTGTTGGTGATCCTACTGGAATTTAATGATCGTGTTTTAAGGACACAGTATAGCACTATCAATCCAGCTTAATTAATTAGGTACTTACTTACTTCATCTCGAGATATCATAAATAACGTCTAGTTAATAACTTAAGTTTTATAATATTTTATCGTAGACAAGTAATTGTTGAAATCAATAAAATATAGGTAGGTAATTTTAAAAGATATCAAGTAGTGAATGTTCTTTACCCAAAAAGCCACCAAGTGGCAGCTAGCAGTCTCCCGGAGAGGTTCTTGGGGGCCTCCCCGCCACCCTGGGGGGTCAGTGACGTCATGCAGAACCACAGACACTCCTTGAGTGAGAATTCTCTCTTTTCCTCATCGTCTTTGTACTTCTCGCGGTTGTTCTGGTAGCTGTACGGACTCCATTTATCGAATACCCACATAAGAAAACTAAAATAATTTCATAACTCATAGTACTTATTTTATTAAATAATACCTAGAAATAAAATAATGAAAGAGTCCTCGATGGTCACCAGTACCTATTGTAGACAAAAGCAAAGACGTAGAAGAAGAAAAGATATATTGAGTCCTGATTAACTGCAATATGCTCGACAGCATCACACCACCACGTCCGTTGATACGAAACAGAATACCATGGGTAAAGGGTGCTTATTACGAGTATAAACGTAGGCGCGCACTTCCAATTGTTGACTCGGCCGATCAAAGAATCTGGCAGCTACGCCTGCTGTTTTATATGAAACTGCACGCACTACCCGATCAGTAATCGGCCGATAATTTATACAATTCGAAACACTCATCGATCGGCCGATTAAAAAATCTGGCAGCTACGCCTGCTGTTTTATATGAGACCGCACGCACTACCCGATCAGTAATCGGCCGATAATTCATACAATTCGAAACCCTCATCGATCGGGCGATTAAAATATCGGCCTAGTGCGCGCCTACGCTAACTATTACCTATTGGCCACAACGGTGCACAACTGCATGCTTGTCGTGATTTTTTTAAAATCTTACACATACAAAAGAAGTTGATCTTAATAAATGTACAACCACCGAGACCACTCAAAATGCCGTTTTATTGAATGCAATTTGGCGCCGTGAGCTTGACAAATAATTTGGAGGTCGCATTACAATCAGGTTATTGTACTTAGCAACGTAACACGAATACGTGTGTTACGTTCATACGTACAACCACCGCACATCTAACAACGCAAGATCAAATTACTAGAGAAAACATTGATAAGTAAAGTGCATTGACTTCTATTCTTGATTGTGACGAATTTTTAGTATTTTCGGTTGTTATAAATTGTTAGAGTACATTTTTGAGATATAATTGTTACGTATATATAATAATCATTGTAATGAAAAGTGCATTTTCCATCACTTTTTGATAGTGATAAGTTTTAGATAAATTAATTGGTCAGATAAATCAGATTAGTACTTATAAATATTTTTTTTTTAAATTTATCTCCTAGATAATGTCTATCTATATATAAATCTTATAAATCTTTAAGCTCCTGTACACGTTGGCGCGCTCGACAAATTTTAATGACAGTGTTCACAAGTTGGCGTGTTTAATTTTGCGTTTCGTTTGCCGTGAAGATGGACGTAGCGGCAATCGCGGCTGCTTCAATTTACTTCTACAGCGCTTTTAATTTTTATTAACATGTTATTAAGGGCCCTCTTACACTAGCGCCGCCATTAGATATCCTCAATTTTCTCTTCGTAGAAAACGAATTTTTAAAATCCAAATGTCGCAAATATAAAGCTAGTCATAAGCTATTTTTAGAAGGTTTTATATAGTTTCTAAATAATATCTGTGAGTTGCAGAGGCGGCTCGTCCTAAGGAGCACTGGTGCAGCGCACTCCTATAAATAATTATCTACTTAAGAAACAATATGTTTTATATTTTACTTGAAATAAATAATTATTATGCTTCTATTACTCTTTATGTTAAAATAGCATTTTACTAAAAACATTCTGAACACACACAGTTAACTCAAGATTTAGTATTAAATTGCACTGAGAAGACTGTGTTACTAAGTGGGGCGCTAGTAATTGCGCTCCTATGAAACGAATTTCAGTACAGAGACTTAAAGCTAAAATCCACAAGTGTGAAAAAGAAAGTTCGACTCAGTCTCACACGTGAAACAGAAGATTTTGTATGAAAAGTTAGCAAAATGTTGAGCGTCGCTCCTGGGCTAAGTTGCGAGCTTGACTCCCGCCTTCGGTTCGACCGGCGCTGCTGGCGCTCTTGTTACTACAAATGTTTCATTCGTGCGCGCGAATTTTGATTAACAAATTAAATAAGTACAAACCTACATAAACAGTTTGTTTTATTGTTTAATAAGTAACTATAGCAAAATAAAATGTGATTATTGTGATGTGATTAAACAGTGCTAAAAGATTTTAGTAATACAGTTAGAAATAAAGACAAAGGGTCATAAAAATGTGACACGAAAACATACAAGCGCGACGCGCGTTTGTAAATCTAAATAGGCGAATTAATTTTAGTTATAAATAGAATTATAAAAGGTTAGCGTTTAAGAAATTAGGTACTCTCTTGTTTTTGTTTTATAATGAACAGTAAACACCCATTAAATATTGTCACGAGCCGCCTCTGGTGAGTTGTAGTTGGCATTTTTGCTAAAAGAGGCCGTTTTGAGCAGAAATGCCAACTACAACTCACAGATATTATTTAGAAACTGTATAAAACCTTCTAAAAATAGCTTATGACTAGCTTTATATTTGCGACATTTGGATTTAATAAATTCGTTTTCTACGAAGAGAAAATTGAGGATATCTAATGGCGGCGCTAGTTAGCTGCTATATGGCGCAAAAGGTGGTGGATGTTGTCTATTCAACGATACAGTAAAAAGTAAATCAAATACAGTCAGTATGTTTAAGTTACGAAACTAAGCTGGTGTAACTTACGAAAAACGAAGGTACGTACTGAACGCTCCCCCAACGTGTTAATATTTACTGATAGCAAAGTGTATCTAGAGGTGTATGTCAACAAACAAAAAACTTCATTAGTGTAATTAAGGAGTTCCACGCCGATAAATATTTTTGGACATTACACACAACACCGTCTGACCCTAAAGTAAGCATAGCTTGTGTTATGGGTACCAGACAACGGATACAAATACATAAATATTCCTTTTTTTTGTAAATACACCCAGACTCAAGACAAACACAAATGTTTATATTATGACATAAATGTTTGTATAGTGCGGGAATCGAACCCACACCCTTTGCGCAGTAGCTGGCTACACTACCAACAAGGCTGAGAGGGAGTTAGTATATTAAGAGATAACCGAATTAAGGGCAGACGGAGCCGCTTGCAAAAACTAGTAATTTCATAAATATAATTCTCAGTTTTCAAAACCCGACTGACAGACAACACAGACTAATAAAACAGACTAACGAAGTTTGCTTTAGCTACTGAACCAGGAGCCATCCATAAATTACGTTACATATTTAGAAGGGGGTACATTCTGTAATTTAATTTTTTTGTTCGAAAATGAAATGGCCTGCCTGAGACTTTAATCTTGTTGCGTTGTCATGTTATAGTATATACATACGAATATATGAATATATTTTTTCGACGCTAATACTTTAAAATCCAAATTACGAACTTGAAAAATGTTCTTTAATTTTGCCAGAAAAATCAAGAAATAGTCATTTTAGTCTTCACTTCTTTTATAGCTAGATAATAAAACACGCTTGTAATACTTTTAAAATTGTCGCCTACGCCTCAGTTTTTATAATCACACTCGGGTTTTTTTAATACCCCTTAATGAAAGTTTTATTAACTACTATTGTGAATGACCCTAAACTCTTTGAACATCTAAATATTTAAATATTTCTAAAAAAGTAGCAACTACCGTCGCGTCGCGAAAATACTAAGGCTCGAACTACATGCGTCCGGAATCACTCCGTCCGGAAGAAAAACGGCTCAACGAATCCGTTGCTCAAACAAACATTTGAATTTTCCCTACATCGACTACATAGGATCCGGAATCAGTCGATTCTGAATTTTACACGGAAGCAACCGGAGCATGCACTTGTGTCTCCGGACGCCTGGTCTGTTATTTTTCAGCATGAATGGGCGGAGCCTATCAATAACACCTCGTTCCGGGCGCCTCCGAACAGAAATCTCTCCGGGTCCAAACCGGCCGCATGCAGTCGATATCATACCGAAATCGTTTTTTTCCGGACGGAGAGATTCCGGATGCATGTAGTTCTAGCCTTAGTATAGAATACGTACGCGATTCTACCCGTCCGTCACTTTTTTATAAAAATACCCTGATTGCTATTCAAAGGTGATGTCTCACCTACTTATCGGTGAGTGTGGCAACCCTGGGTGCAATTAGTCATGGGCAGTGGACGCGTCGGCCAGTTGCATCAGCCCTAGTTGGCTCCGTGCCGGAACGCACTACGGTATTAGAAGTTCTGCTTTGAGGCACACTTCAGTTGCGTTTTATCTGAACTACGAACTCCATACAAACTTCGACCACTGCTGTTAGCTAATTATTATTGTTATTATGCAACGCAAGGTTGACAAGCAGAAATAGCGCTTAAGCCATAACACCTTCTTACATTTCTTAAACTCATAATGACTGCAATAAATTATTTAATTATCTAATTGATTACCTACTTCAAAAAAATATAGGAGCAATAATGAATCAACGGCATTTTTTGCTTTATGCAAAATCTGTAGGTGTAGTACATTATTAGAATTATATTATATATAATTATTTAAGAATTAAATTGCATATATTAGAACTTTTGCACTAAACGCTAGTTTCGCAATTTATTATTTAAAACAATACATAAGTATTGTAATACATACAATAGGTACTAAAGAAACAGCACAGTCAACAGCAATGAGGGTGACATTATGTAGCTAAATGAACTGTCATAAAAATAATTTGCGACCTAAATACTTACGAGTACAGACCTACATAGGTAAATAATTACTTTAGTTTCCTTAAGATATCCATAAAGATAAAATAAAGTTTAAAAAAAATACAGCATTGGAGATAATAAAAATAAATAATTGGGTATCGCTATCGATGTGATGTCATAGTAGCAAATGTTGTATAGACATGTAAAAACGCAATATATTTTTCAACATTGAAAAATTGTGGGTCAGCTTCGAATAATAAATAAATAAATATTTTTGGACATTACACACGGCGCCGTCTGGCCAAAGGAAGCAAAGCTTGTGTTATGGGTATCAGACAACGGATACAAATACATAAATAATACTTTTTTTTTTGTAAATACATACATAAATACACCCAGACTCAAGACAAACACAAAAGTTTAAATTATTACATAAATGTTTGTCCAGTGCGGGAATCGAACCCACACCCTTTGCATAGTAGCTGGTCACACTACCAACTAGACTGCGAGGGAGTATTTAAACCGTTTTTAATTTTTGTCTATTAAGGAAAAAGGGGTAAACTTACTAAGTGATAAAATATTAATAGATATCAATTAGGATTTTTTCAAAAAATAGAACGCTTTTTATTGCTTTGTGAAAGGCCATTGCGTTAATTTACCTTCAGATTTATTTTAGAAATAATATCCCACAGATATCAATGAGGTGTCAACCTACGATTTTTATGACAGAGGTAAACACTATGTTACATTCTTAAACCCAGTCATAATTTGATAATTTAAAAGCTATAAAGCTCGAGTGAGATTAAAACTAGAACTGGCAACCTATTTAACTAACCCATTTACTTTTTATTCGTGAACTGTGTTTGTACGGATTCTTGAATTACAACTGTGCTTCTAGGACAACATGGCGACTACAAACAAAGCTTGCTTCAACAAATTATAATGTCGATAATGTTTCCCATAACATTGTGCGTCATATCATATGACCCCGTTCTACTAAATCAGATAATGTGGTCACCGCTTTACTTAAGCGGGCGTCACACGATGACACGATCACACGATGGATCCACCCGATTCGAACACGAAAATGTATACTATCTAGTTTTTAAACGAGTCATTTAAACCATTAATGAGTAACCTGTTACTAATGGGTAACGTGTAGACTTTACTAAGAAATTCAATATCAATTCATGATGCTTTACTGGACAACAAAATTTTATTTTACTGGTAGCAAAAAAAGGAACTTAAAAGGTTCTATTCGTAAGGCAATATCGATGTTTTATTTAAACAGACGGTGGCTCCTAACCTTATATAAACGTTAAATATGACAATAAATGTAACCTAACAAGAAACCGGTATTCTAACTCACCTTGTAAAGAAATAAGCGGCCAATATCGATAGCCAAACATCGTTCTCTAAAACCGTTAAAAATTTGAATAAAGAGGTCGGCGTTCGCGGCAGTTTCATTAAAATAGTTATTCCCACCAAGTCGTAGTAAGGCACCGTGAAGTCGACCACGTTTTCTCTTTCCGCCATTACAGATAACGAACCGAGGCCGATGTCTGCCCTTTTTTCAACAAGTTCCTTAATAATTCCATTCCAATTTCCGTTTTCATCCATGGTGCCATAGTTGCCGTCAGGTGATAATATTATTTCGTAGTCAAATTTCACTATTTGTCGTATTTCCTCTATGAGGTCTATGCAGTAACCTTTGAAACCTTTTGGGGCCTCATCGTCTCTTATGATAAATGGCTTTTGCTGTAAGTACAATACAAACATCAATATGAGCTGTGGTTGTGTTGTGTCGTCATCCTTCTCAAGCATGGCATTCGGAAACCACAAGGTCGAGATATTTAAAATCGTGATCGAACGTTATTAGTTTAGTTCTTTGATGGGTTTAAAAATAAAGATGTTGGCTCATTTTCCTTAAGAGGGGCAAAAGCTTTAAAGCAAAATAGCTATTAGTAGAATTAAATTTTAAGTCAGAAAATCCAAATAAATAAAATCCAAATAAATAATAAAAAATATGTAGGTATTACATTAAAATTCCAAAATCTGATATTAGCAAAAACTCTCTCTTTTGACAAAAATCACAAAGTCACCTTTAGGTTATTATTACAATGGTATGTATATACATATAATTAAGTTGAAATTTTAATTACATATTACTTAATACAAAACCTGATGATATTAGCAAATTTTAAATACAGGTAATAATATTCAAGTTATTAATATTTAATGTTTCTGGATTAAAAAATATGTCTGGCTTTATGCCAGCCCCTCTGATTTTGAATTCAAATAAGCAAAACGGAATTTTATTAAACAGAAATATTTAATGTGTAAAAGAAAAACATTTAATGCATAAAGGAAAAGGGAACGAGGAATGTTTGCACAACCTGGGTATTAGGCGTCTCCAGTACTGTCATAGCAATGTATGTTGTTGATGTCCAACATGTCATTGATATGCAGTAGAAACAGCGTAGGGGACAGTACAGAGCCTTGCGGGACACCAGCATTAATGACCATGCTATCAGATCACCTACCGACAACTACGACTCGTATGTGTCTGCTGGACAAAAACCTAGCCACCCATTTGCACAAACCCTAGGGTACTACGTAAGATGGCAACTTGGATAGAAGGTCCCGGTGCCAGACCCGATCGAACGACGAGGCTATGTCAAGGCTACATGCCAATGTCTCCCCCTGGCTCTTAAAGGCTAGTGCCCATCGTTGTGTAAGATTCAATAGAAGGTAGAAGGAAGTCGAGCGACCGTGGCAAAACCAGGTCGTGTTTTTCTAGGTATCTTAGAAGCTGTGTGTTTATCACATGCTTTATCACCTTGGAGAAGAGAGTCCTGTAATTCGATGGATCTGCTCTATCGCCCTTTTTGGGAACCAGGTGCACATTTGAATTCTTCCACAAAGACGAAAATTGCCTAGAGTGGTAGGAAAGCGCGAAGAGGCGCGTAAGCACAGGATTTAACTCAGAAGCAAACTGCTTCAGCACCGCTGCTGGTATACCGTCGGGTCCTCTCGACTTATGGAGGTCTAGAGAAGGTAACGCCTACCGGACCTCCGGCTGTGTTATGGAGATTTCCGGAATGGTCTTACCGCACCACGGTTTAAATAGGTGGTACAGCGCCCTCGTAGCACATATTCGAGTTTGAGGTAAAGACACTGCCTAGTGAATCGGCTTTCTCTTTAACGCTATGGGCCAAGTCACCATCAGTCTTTCGCAGTGGTGGTAACAAGTGAATAAAACATTCCATACCAGCGTAGATTGTCTCAATGACTGCAGCTGCGTAGACGTCAGGATCTTCAGAACTAAAGCAGAGCTGCCTCCACGGGAACGATGCATAAAATTTTCGCAATCGATCCCAGTCTGCTCGCTTATAATGCAACACACGACGCCAATTAGTTGGCCTCGATGGATCGGGTTGTGTGCATGACACTTGAGTATGAACGGGCCAGTGGTGGTAGAGGAGCCAAGAGGCGCATCGACTAAGACGGAATGTCCGTCCGGACGTGGAGCCAGTAGAAGGTCCAGTAAGGAGCTCGTATTGTCCTTTATAGCTGGTATTCTCGATGGAGAAAGTTAGAGCTGAGAGAATCCACAGTTCAGAGCAAATTCTTGCGTAGTTGTTGGTTCGAGAACGGAGCCACTAACGATGGTGAGCGTTAAAGTCTCCCAAAATAACTAATTCTGCTGTGGGATATTCCTCTAGAACCTTGTCACTCGTCAAACTCAGGTGCGTGAAAAGTCGAGCTACTACGTCCGAGTCGCCGCTATGAGACCTGTAAAGGCACGCATAAATACAAGTGTGGCCACCGTAATCTACGTGCACCCCTAATATCGACAGGTCCCTGTCTTCAAGGCTATGAAGGCGGCGAAGTTGTCACATACAGTACCTATTTGTAATTATTTGGAGGGTTTTAAAAGCAAAACATTAAAATTCCAATAGGTATTTTAACGTAGGTAAGTAGTCATATTATCATGTGCAATATCAAACAATTCGCTTGCTGTTTGCCTTCAGAGATAGACACCTAAAACGCATCAGTTTGTGTTGTTTAAAATTTATTTAAACATAATTAACAGTCTGGATGACGACGCTATTTACACAAGTGTTAAAAATTTAATATTTTTAGTTGCCAAGAATTTAACGATCAAAGTTCATTTACCCACCTCTACAGTGACGATTCTGTAGACCAACTGCGCAGAATAATCGCTCATATTTTCTGGGTCGGTTATAGTAAGGGGATTGGACAATCCCGCTTTCCAGGACCCCAGGGTCCTACTGCCAATTGAAGCCCCATCTTTTACAGTGACAACAGACAAATCTGTACTGAATTCCATGTAGCTTCGTCCATTCATCGAACCGTCTTCAGGGAAGTAGAAAGGAGCGTATGTTGGAGTTTCTTTAACCTGTAAGACGAAAAAGAACCTATCTATTTGCGTTACTTAGGATTCTATTATTACTTAATACTTAGTTATTCAAAACAATTTTTGTTAAGTGGATTTATCCAAACTATAAAATATTTGTAACATACTGTTTGGTTGTTTATAAATTGCTTAACTTCGCTACAGAGCAACCCCAGTTGTGGTGGTTGTCGGTGGTGGCCCATGGGCTTAGTTTTGTGTCCTGAGTGGCGGCGGCTCATAGCTGGCGGCTACCAATGAGTCTTTTTTCTTATAACCTTAAGCACATTGATTTTCACACCACTGGCTTCCAGTGAATGAAAACATCATGAGAAAACCAGCATACCAACGTTAGAAAAAGGAAAAACGCATGTAAACAATAACCCAAATCATTCTTGGTGAGGCTAGGCCAGGCCGTGCCCCAACAGTGGGGACGTAGGAGGCTGATTAACTATGGATCAACCAATAAAGTAATTAAGTTTTTAGCCCAGAGATGATAGAGTTTGACGGAGAAAAGACATATAATGGAAGGAACTTGTAGTTTATTAATTAAAAAAAAAGTGATATAATGTTCTATTTTTTAATAATAGGAGTAAAACATTAAATCAGAAAAATGATTTTGTGGACGTTGCTAATAGTAGTCAGAAATCCTAAGGAATTCCTACATTTAATGACGAATAGTAGTTTTAAAAGAAAATCATAACCACGTTACATAATTCTTAATTTATAGCAAATCTAGATAGAAAACTCTTTATTGATCACCAGTATTTAAAAGTAATTAAAAAAAGTAAATATTTTAAACTAGGTAACAATTTAGGCGATCATTTCGCTATTTAGCGATTTCTTCCAGACTACCCAGTTCTTATAGAGAATAAATAAATTTCGTGCTTGGTAGGTGGTAAATTGCATGCACAGCAAAGTATAATACATGTATATTATTTATGTATATAAATAAATTATTATATATACATATATGATAAAATACATATAAATAAATACATATATATTAATATATATCCATACAAATTTGTAAATAAGATAAAATATACCATTAATAAATTAAAATTAAAATTGGAGATAACAATGTGACAAAATGATAAAAGAAACTTATTATTTTGATAGTATCTCTTTAAATAATTTTTGAACGACCTTATGGTTTAAGCACTTTTAATGAAGGCAGCGCATTCAGAGTTGTATAGATCTTACAGTAAAAGCAGAGTTATAGAAATTTGTAGAATGTGATGAAGTTTTTAGGAGTGTTTGAGTTGATGAACGAAGATTTTGATTTTAATTTCCAACAAATTGGAATCTTTCTTTTAGATAAACTAGAGTCGATGGATTGAACAATATATTATAAAGAAAAGAAAGATAGTGAATATTCCGGCGAAGGCGAATTTGAGGCCACTTGAGCTTTGTGCGAAATTTAGAAATATGATCTAATTGTTTAAGAATAAAATAAAAACCAATTATATTTTTATCATTCTCGGCAATTTTTCGAAAAATAAACCATAATGACATTGATACTTGACTAACAACATAAACTATTATGACCGCGTTAATACTTTGTTAACAACAAAGCCAGTAGTTCAAAAACTAATCAGGAGCACGTTGACAGATAGATAAACCCTTTATTGCACAAATAATATGAATAAGGTACAGGCCAGTAGTTAAAACACTAGTTACAATTGCGTTGATACTTGTTTAACAACATAATTACGTATATATAGTACCGTAAAAAACAAACTACAAAGCCTGCAGCGTCTTGTCTGCCTAGCAACCACAGGCAGTATGAAAACGACTCCCACGACAGCATAAGAAGTCATTCTCAACCTCAGACCCCTTCATCTTGTTATACAACAAGAAGCTGCCGCTGCAGCCATACGACTTGAGAAAATAGGGCTCGGTAAACGGGACGGCAGAATCACTCATGCACGGCTCAAGGAGGCGGTGGGAAACGACCTTCCGATGATAGAGGGGACATGTGACATCATCCCAAAAACCTTTGTCTTTGACAAAAAATACCGTATCCAGCATCATGAGGAAGAAAAGCATAGCTCCGGCATCCATAAAATCAGGATCTACACCGATGGCTCCAAAACGGAATCAGGAACGGGCGCAGGAGTATTCTCCCATGACCTAAACATCAACATATCAAGGAGCTTGGGTGCACTCAACACCATCTTCCAAGCAGAATGTGTTGGGATTACCCGAGCTGCAACAGCGGTCTTGTCTAAAGGCATAAGCAACGCATCGATACGCATCATCTCCGATAGTGCCGCTGTGCTACAAGGTCTCAACAACAACCGCATCAACAGTGGACTAATCCTGGAGTGTCACTGTGAACTGCAAAAAATTGCATTGAAGAACCGGGTTACTCTTCAATGGATACGTGGTCATAGAGGGTCTCTAGGCAATGATGCGGCAGATGAGCTGGCAAAGAGAGGATCGGGCACTAAAATAATAGGACCTGAACCAATTGTACCGATACCATTCATCCAACTCAAAACATGGTTACGTGACAGAACCTTACAACAACACAACAAACAGTGGGCAGAACAGACGGACTGCAAACAAACCAAGAATGTTCTTACATCCTTGGACGCAAATCTTTCGCACAAACTGTTAAAACTTAGCAGGAAAAACCTACGCTACATAGTTGGCATAATAATAGGTCACTGCCCGCTAAACAGGCAATTTTTCAATATCGGCGTTACTGACAGTCCTCTATGCAGGGGCTGTATGGAAGCCGAGGAGACACCGTCTCACGTGGTTCTTCATTGCAAAAGCGTGAGCGACCAACGGACAAAGCTCCTTAAGAATCCACAAACCATGAGAGAGGCGCTGAATAACATCAGATGCCTCCTTAACTTTTGGATGGAGCTGGGATGGTATGAGTAACCAATGACAGGTATTGGTTACCTACGTACAATGGCCCTATTATGAGGCTAAGTGCGGAAAACATAAGTCCAACTAACTAACTAACTATATAGTACAGAATCGAATTTTAATATTACTTATGCAAAATTTCGAGTAAAACGCCTTTATTATGCTAAATGTCAAATTGTAATCGCGCTAAGTCACCTTCACTGCATGGCTGTTGGTTGTCACAGCCGAAACTGCATGGCTCTGACTCATACCCTTAAACACCACAAAGATAAATTACGAAGAGAAAAGGAAACTAATAATACTATTAAATTTGATGAGCTATCTTTCTGAATGAGTAGGAATACGCCAGAAACAATGATTCGAGAGAAAAAAAATGCAAGTAGTTCTTACTTCTTGAGACCCGTGAAATAATTGCATAAATTTTTCTTGAGTTGACATTTTTTAAGACTGACCAATAAGCTCCCTTGTACGGTTTTTTACATTCGACTAGCAAATCGAGTACCATATATATATTTTTTCCTAAATTGAATAGTTCACAATGATCAACACAACGCAACGAAAAAATATTATATACGTAGACAGACAGGCAGACAAATTGTCTGAATTGGATTGTCGTTGTCCCATATGCTTAAAACAGTCAAGTACTCGTATTATATATAGGGTTGCCATACGACTGTCATCATATTTGAGAACCTCGTCCCGTATTGCTATTATGTCCCGTTTTTTGTTAAATATACGTATGCAGCAATACGACTGTTTTAAATCGTCAATTTAATGAAAAAAAAATATTAAATGGCACTAAAATATACTTTTTTCAAACTTAAAGCTGATCTCGACAGATATCTCCTTAAACGTCCCGTATCAGTTCCCCATAAATATGGCAACCCTAATTATATAACATCACACTCTCACACTTTACGAATCCCATGTGGGCAATCTGAGTTTAACTACTGTTCGTGCAACGATGATAAGTTTGTCACTTGACCCAAAAATGTACCATAGTCTTTAATTTGTAGTAGGTAAGTACAATATTTTATTGAAATTGGAAGAAAACACACCTGTTGAAAGACAGATTTAAGGTCCAAGCTTCTATTCGGCCTGTTCTTGCCGTCATAATCATCACAAGTGATATATTGCATATCATTTGGCCACTTTCCAGAATCCAAAAGTGCCCTGGAAATTCATGAAATGTGAATATTCATGGAATACACTAACCTAAAAATAGTCAACCATTACACGTGTATTAAGGTCGACAAACTTATCTGTTCGTGTAACAAAAGTGTTACTGGCTATAAAATTAGTAACGTGGCACATGGAAGACTGTTTAATTTTATTTTTGGCGATTGACCAGACAAGTTTGTGTACAAAAAGGTATGTTATAAAATGGGTGCACGCGCACGCAGCTGGTAAAATATTAAAAGTAATTACTTGACAGCTAAAAAAGTTCTCAAAGATAAGTCGAAATAAAACGCCGAAGTTATTTCCGGCTCTCCATTCATACTATAAGTGGTTTTAATTTTTCCCAATCTATCTTTGCTCTTGGCATCAGCAATTGGTCTCATATAGACAATATTGGCATCTTTACAGCCACAGGTGACGTCACCTTTATCCAGAGACAAGGCAAACCATGCCGTTTTTCTTCCAAAATATTGGTTTTCATCAGCGGCATCCAGAACGTTTTTGATGGTTCTTAAACTTCCAATAATAAAAAAGTTTACAATATCAAGTTCTCGGATGCTTCGTAATTGGGTTTTTATTGCGTCTTTGTTGAAACTCTTCACTGGCGTTATGACGTGACGAGTCGGAATGTTTTGCAGTAGAGATTTGTATTTATGATCCATTACTGAAAGAATAATAACAATGACCTAGCATAAAATGTGTTTTTATTAATATCGTATCCTAAATCTTCTACATTCATCAATAATTAAGGAATTACATGCATGTTTTAAAGTTTTTATTACAGCTCACAAAGAAGGTACAAATATTCGAAATCGTAGTTTACAGGAATTTTACGTTCGGGCAATTTTTGACTTATTTACTTTTTTTTTTACTTTCTTGGTTCATACCAGTTCGTTCAAAGGGGTTTCCTTTCATAAACTTAGCAATAAAGAAAATTATATGATTCGAGAACTTACGAACCAAAAAATTCATCAAATATTATAGCTGCATTTGTAATATCTTGCTTAACAATAATGGCTCTAATAGCTTCAGGTAAGATATCAGCAGGAGGCATCACTTGAAGAAGAAACTTGGACTGTTCTTCATCTAAATTTCGCCACTGTCGCAAGTCTCCAGCCTGGCCAAATGATCCAGAAACGGTAGGCAATGCTAGTGCCGCTGTGAAAGACTTAACAGTCTCCGAACCAACTCCTGTCATAGTGAAGTCCAAGACTACGTGAGGAGTTTTCTTAGCTGCTATCATATCGTTGTATTTTCTGCAAACTAAAATATACTATGTTACACGTTTGATCAGTTAATGCGTCTATTAAGGTAAGATAACTCATAAGAAACGGATACAGTGACATAATGTGTGCCGTAGGGAAATATAAAGGAGCTGTACAAGGTCACTGTCTTCATAATCTTTGGCGTCGGTAGGTACCTGTACGAACGTCGAACACCTATGTCATCATCGGGTTCGATCTTCTGATCTAATGGTATTAAAAATGTAGGCTTATAAAAGATGTCTGATATGACATGGTTAACCATTAGATAGTCCGCTATCAGGCAATAGATATTAATTATTATATTATTCTTAGTATTAAATTAAATTACCCTTTTTCGTTTAGGTTTCCTAGACATCCTGATAGATTTCACAAGGGGATTAAATTGTTTATTTTTTTAATTTGGCATCTCATCGTTATGCGCCTTCATCGATTAGCATCGATACAAACAACCAGATAATGCCCGCGATCGGATATTTTGTATCACTACCTGAGAATGCATTGCTCTCTTTCTAACATAGTTTACGCTGTGTTGTAGTCCTTTTCGTCACTGGTTTGGAATGAGTCCTTCTAGCTCTTCGATGTGAACACGTTGCGGTGCGGTGACAGTATGGAACGGGCATATCTTGTTTATATCGATGTCGATTAGCTTAGATGCGAAATAACGCCTAATTCTAGCATTAGCTTTGCGTTAGTATTAATATTATGTTTGGTGCAGTTTATTTTTAAAGATTTAGCTTTTTTGAGAGGTTTGCTGGTAACGGTAAACCGGAACATCTACTTGTGTTAAAAATTGTGCAGGTTTTCAGGACATAAGATTCCAGTTTAACTGTACAAACAAACCTGTCAGGTTTACCCTTCGTGTGCAACACAAATTACTTTACTGTATAGAAATGTAACTGTGTTCTAGAACTAACTCTCCGGTATGAGTTTCGTGCGGTTTCTTTCTGTCTTGCAGGAAAATGTATTTGCTATCCTGCTGTCAGTGCTACCCGTGTTAACATGTGCGTGTTTTTGGACACAGCCCCTAATTGTGTTCACACAAAAATGTTAAAGATTTAAAAGTACGCCTTACCATTTTCTAGGAATGCTTTGGCATCGCTTCTGTTACCGACCACAATAACTGGATCAACAGCTAGCCCCAAGTTTGGGTTCCGTCGAACATACTCTTTAGCTACCTCAAAAGCTTTCTCAGCTAAAGCATTATATTCTTCATTGATAAGTACTGAAATAAAGTAAGTATTTTTAGGTGCTTCCCAATGCTGCTCTTTCTTCCCACGTAGAACTCAGACGTAGAGGTCTTTCTTAAAGATGCAAGCTATCTTTTGGCCGTATTTCTTTAAAATCGGCTAAACGTCCTGGGACCTTATTGGAAACAGTCTCGAGCTATTCGAAGTCTGGAATTCGGGACAAAAATATTTGGAAGACTGACTTACCTCTCGAAACTCGTGAATGTACTTCATAAATTTTTCTCTCGAATTCCAGAGTTCGAATAGCTCGAGAAACAGAGACAGAAGTATTCTAAACTCTAAGCCACAGTATAAGACAAAAATCAACATCTAGCTTGCTTATGTTGCTCGTCTATGTTGTTACTCTCATTGATCATAATGTACAATGAAAACCAGCCAAGTACGTACCTATTGTACATGCATTTAGTTAAGGTTCCGTAGAATGAGAGTCTAATTCGATTCGAAGTCGATTGTCTAAACACGTATCAACCCAATTTATTTAGACTAATTTTATTTTCGTTAGTAGTATTTAAGACCTATTATTTTAGTTTTTCAGATTTGTATATACATAATAACCACGATTGCATTCTTGAAACCCTATCCAACTTCACACATTGAGTTGCGCGGAAAAAAAATTGTTTGTTCCTCAGAACAACCCCTAAAAAAAATTTTAATACACCTTTCTTCAAACTTTTATCGGAATTGATGCAAAGATGGTAGAATTATAAGGCTGTGACATACGGACTGATGGACGGACGGACATGACCAAACTATAAGGGTTCCATTTTCCCCTTAGCTACGGAACCCTAAAAATATACGTATTTGGTATAGTGTCATATTGAAAATGACGTTTCTAATAGATCCGTTATCAAAAGACATTTCACATAGTTAGGTAGGTAAATTGTCAGATACCAATGTACCCATTATGACCATCATCCTTATAAAACTAATTCAAAGAAGGGTACTTACAAACATTAATATTCTGGGTCGTCTGAGATATTGAAACAGGCACAATAGATAAAATTAAAAAACAGATTCCACGCCACATGTCCATGTCAGACTCGCTTGTTACACGGTGCATGCACTTTGACATATTTCACCCCACTACTGACCAGTCTAAACGTCCCTTGCTGACTGATGGGGTAGATCCACGTCCAGTGTGTACTGTCTAGTAACCACGGCGATAAGTAACCTTGTATTCTTATTTATTAACGATGTTTACACTTGCTCATTCCATTACCTTTATATTATACATTGCGATACCTACTACAAAGTCACAGAGTAGGGATTGGATACAGAGGCCAACTATAGTCATCTTGACAAGTGTGGCATGTGTACAGGGCAGACAGCGACCCCAACTAGCCTCAGCTAAAGAAAAATGTATGCAATTGCAATAATTCACAGGTCTCGAGAGAAAAGACCTATAGCATACTTTTTTCTCTCGAATTCCAGAGTCTAGCATACTCGAGATTGTTCCCAATAAGCACATTCTATTCGTAGATGAAGATTTCCTGCTTAGCCAATATATCTTATCTACTATACACTGGTTACAAACTCAAACTCTATTGTGACTGCGCGTGTGTTACATATCATGACGGACACACGGGCATTTATTTACAGATCTCACAAAGGTGGTTTACATACAACTCGGTTCTCCATCACTTACTAGCATGGACTCATAAATAAAGTCCTTGAGCAATATTCCACTGCAGAATTAGCGATTTTAAGAGACTTTAATGCTCAGCACGTAAAGTCAAAGGATAAAGCTAAAGGTTACTAACTATGTGGGTAATTTAGCTCTGACCTATATGGATTATTTAAGTAAGCTAATAGCGAAGATCATATACGACCACAAGCTCTTTACTGGACCTTTTTGGGAGTATTTACATGAACACAAAATTAAGTACCTACCTAGGGTGATGGCACTAGTAATGAACAAGAACCTATAATGGATACATTTTATTGAATTAAAAATATTGAAGAATTGTAAATACCCTAACTTTTCGCATTGATAAACTTCATTGAGTTCGGGCAAAAGTTGGTATCAGAATAACTTTTATGGAAACATTAGGGGATTAATATTGTAACTTTAAGTAAATTTTATTATTAAAATTAAATAATCATATTTTTTTTTTACTGTTTTTGATACTATCTATAAATATTTAGTAAAGGACAAGTGTCGAACTTTATCGTTTTTAGGTGCTTAGTAAATATAACTTTGTTCAAATTATTTCTTTTGCATCATATACCAGGCTACGCAGGAAGTTTTGCGAAAAAAAAATTTTATGTACTGGCCACTTGTAATTATGTTGAAAAATTTGGTTATTTAAAAGTAAAAATACCATTGTTCGAATTTCTTTGAGAGCCAAATTAAATAATCGTTTTTCATTTAAAAAACGGATCTGCATCGATAACACTTTCGTGCGATGATTTTCTACGATTTTAAATGAGGCATAAAGCCTGATGAGTCGCTTGATCGACTTCAAATGGCTCTTAAGGATGAAGGACCTTCAAAAGTAACCATCTACCGTTGGCATAGCGAGTTCAAGCGCGGTCGCCTTACTTTGAGCGATGAACAAAGGAGTGGTCGTCCTACGACAGCTGTCACGGATGAAAGTTTGCTGGCATTTAAAAATTTAATTCAAGAAAACAGGCCAATTACATACGAAGAGATTCAGCATACACTGCAGATTGGTTCGGGAAGCGTTCACAAGATTACACTACACGAGCACCTTCGCGCGACGAGGATAGTTTCGCGCTGGGTGCCGCACAACCTCAACGGAGCTCAGAAGCAGGACCGTGTATGATGGTGCCGTGATATGATTTAAAAATTTGAAGCAGGCTCGTCTCGGCCCGTTTACGACATTGTGACAGGTGACGAATCCTGGATTTATCAATACGATTCTGAAACAAAGCGTCAGTCGACAGTTCGGCTGTTTCAAAACGAACCTACGCCTACGAAAGTAAAGCGATCGAGAAGCGCAGGTTTCAATGCCATTGCAGCATCAACGCCAAATGATATACCACAAAATGCCAGACAGAAGTTTTGTCTACAATGAGCAACAAGCGACCGAACACCGGGCTCTGCGGGGACTGCTTTACCATGACAATTCGCCCGCGCACTCAGCGTCAAAACGAGGGACTTCCTGGGCACCACACTGGTCAGTCTTGGGTCACCCTCCTTACAGTCCTGATCCCTGAAATAAAAAATCAGCTGAAAGGGATACAGTTTTTTATCGCCGGAAGACACGCTAGCAGCGTTCGAGAAGGCCGTGGAAGAGGTGTCTGCGGCGGACTGGAAAAATATTTCGAATATTGGTTCAGACGCATGAAACTTTGTATACAGGCTGGTTTTTGAAAAGATTCAATTACAATATTTTATCCATAGAAGTTAGTTTTTTAGATTCTCAAAACTTTCTGTGTGTCCCACGTACTGCAGTGTCATTTGAAATAACTCTACACTTACCAATAGTGAAAAACTTCCAAAAGTGGGTATACAGTATATAAAAAATCATCAAAAAAATTGAAATTATTGATTGATTGATTGGAGTGTTTAAGTAAAAAATTTTTTTTTTATTTTGCTTTGTTTTTAAATAAAATTGCATGCCGATAACTGGTTGTCCATTACTGGATTGAAGGTTTCTATTACTGGTGATTTCATCTTTTTGTTTATTTTCTAAAATAAACACATTGTAGTTAAGCATTCAACAAATTATTTGCTTAAATTCTTTAACTATTTCTGTACATAAAAACTGCCATCTTCATTCAGTTCAACAAATAACAGAACATTTTTCATGAAATCTTAGTAGGTCTGCTTAAAATGTCCATGATTGGTGCCTGGTACACATTCATAACGTCACCAGTCCCTATACCTACATCTTTCTTTGTATCCCTATGTCGTTAAATTCTCCAAAATGATCTTATTTCGTTCAAGGAAAAGCCGGTGCCCCAACCGTAAAAAGGCTGACACAACGGGTCAATGTAACTTAATCAACAATGCAGGTGTTTCGACTACGCCATGGCAACTACCCAGCAACCCGCATTTTAACACGTGAAAGTTAAGAATAATAATAGATTATCGCACTTAAAACGTCACTGAATAGGTATCTAACCTATTTTTACCCACGACGGCACAGAGCGGAGGTTTAGGGTGTGTGATTTTTGTTTATCGAACTCTTTAATTATAGTAAAACTGCCGTCTCACACTTGACGTTTTTTAAGTAGCGTATATCCTTCTCCTTAGCTCCATCGGTAGTTAAGCCAGCTACACATATTCTCACAACGATAATTTTAGCTCAAAATAGTATTTGCTATATTAGATTGGTTATTGTGTGTACAGCTGTATAAAATTTAAATTAACAGTCTGTCCAAGGTCCCTTTACTTGATCAGTTTTTCCTATTAGCTGTTTCTCCATTGGCCGTCGCGGCAGCGACACTACTGCATTACTCTTTTAAAGTACAAGATAAAATAATTTATACTAAATTTAAATTGAATGAATGTTTTTGAGAATATTTCAAAAACATTGTATCCTTATTTATAACAAATATGACGCATTACAACGTCAGTTATAAATACAGTTTACATCTGTGTGCCGTCCTTGACAGTATTGCAGCATATTCTTAGAAGTTAAGCCCGTAACACACATAGCTTTAATACATTTTAATATTTCAAAGTACATCCACACAAAACTGTGTAAGTTAGTATATAGTAAGTATATTTAGCTGCGTGTGTTTATAAAGCCCTTCACAAACGGAGCTATAATATATACATATATTATTATAAATTATAGTACGGCATTTTAACCCCGAATCATGTGCTAATATTATAAAGCGGTCGAATTTGTAAGTTTGCATATACAAGGTAATCTCCAAATCCAGGTCCAATTTAAAAAATCTATTACCAATATTAAGAATTGGCTTTCAGGCTAGATATGCCTAACCTAGGCTATATTTCGTTTCCATAATAAATTTTTTAGTTCAAAATATCTGTATTTGTAAGTCAAATCGCAAGGAAAAATCCACTTTTCCCGAAGCAACCAATATGATCTCTCATTTTGGATAAATGGATAGCTGAAAGAGCAGTAAATAATATATAGAATACTTTTCTCCTCAACAAGAGTTCCCATTGAAATCAATGTTCTGTGGACATCCATCCTAACGTAATAGTAAATACCAGTAACACCAGTAACTTGATTTTTGGCACAAATATCTAGTAGCAAAATCAAAGAAACCTATCATCCCGATCGACAGTTCCCACAGGAATAGGTTTTTCCGTGGGGATCCTTTAGTTATAATACAGTATACCATTACGCCCCGCTACAGGTGGTCAGAGCGGTAACAATTCTCGTTCCACCGATATGGTATAAAAATTGTTCTCGTCGATTAACAAACGTGACGCAGGTTGTACAAGCCTATTGCCGTACCGGGCACTAACCAAACTAGAGAAAACTAATACCAATTGTGACAATATTAACTGCCTCTACCAAGAAGTGGAGTGTCCCAAGAAAAGGTGAGGCTAATAGTACGATACAATCAACAAAGATTTAAAAAAAAAAAAATGGGGGAATTGAATAAAGTATATGAAGTGTGCAAGGATCGTAGCAAGTAGAAGTCTGCCGTAACTGACTACCCTTCTGAAAAACAAGCGTGATGTATGTTTTACTAGTGAAGTGGAACGCTATTTTAGCTGAGGTGACCTCCCCCAAAATCTAAGGCTCCCCAGAATCAACGCAGGTGCCGGCACGCGCCTTTGGTAGCGATGTGATATCCTATGGCAGCTGATTTCACGTTAAAACAAGTTATTGTGTAGATTTAAGGAGCCGTTAGTGACGCACCTTGCTTTGCTACCGCGGCCAACGTCGCAAGCTCTGGAGATGTCGCGAGTCTCGCAAGCGTGTGCTGCACACCCTGCACTATAGGTAAAGCCGGCTCTGACATGGAGACACCATATTGCATACCTAGATATCAAAACTAGATTTCCTAGTCGTGATTGATGCCAAAACATTTCACCTACACGGAATTCAGGCCTAACTAAACTTTACTTAAACGTTTAAGGGGCAGAGATTAGGACATTTAACCCTACGTGTTTGGTGTGTTTGAGAGCAAAAATTTGATTAACTGCGTGCATTTCAAATTTGATCGTCTAACAGACGCGCCACTTTTGCTCGACATTACTGCGTTTCGTACGAGTATGTAATAGATTTCCGCATAACTGTATCTTTTTGCAATTAGTGGCTCGACTGACGCTTACAAGTACATCAAAGTTTTATTGTCCATTTAAAAAAAAAACCTTTAGGTTATTATATTTAACTGGGTTTGTATGCACATTTTTTCTCAATAGTTAATCTATCTCAGCAAATGCTAAGGTCAAACGGAGAAATGCTTTGTCTGTGTTTCTGTTCTCATGAATATCATTCAGGCATCGTCCTGTCAATTCGCGGTAAAAATGGCATCAAAACAAAAATTGAGTTGTGCGTGAACGCTAATATTTGATGAAAGCGTACAAACCAAACGTTAAATTTTACAAACATATTTGAACGTTTACCGGCTGCTTAACACTACGAAATTGATCTTTATGTATCATCACCTAACAGTTGGAAGCCGCAAGATGGCGTAGTAGCACATGTGGCAATATTCTTTGGCAGCGGTGCGTTGCCGAAGTAGGTACCTACTCCTACAAGTCAGGGATGACACAAGAGTCAGTGGCACCAAATATATTGTGCAGTGGTGTTCGTTGCATGTTTCTCTGGTGGACACCGGACCTATCGCATGAATAAAAAAATATTAGAAGGAATGCGCAGGACGAAACCGAAAAATATAGCCTTCTTACCTTTTGTCATATCGATGACCTACTTACCGGCTACCTACCTAAATGTATTAATTTAGGATTTAAAATTAAATATTTTGCAAAATATATACCTGAGAAAATGAATTTTTGAACGAAGCATCCGATATCTATTTATAGAAGAAGTTATTTTATTAATATTTTTTTCATGTGATCCACATTGCTTGTGATCACTATGCTGGATTTAGTGTCCCAAACGCAATCGTTAATTTAATTGAAGAGTGGAAGTAATACCCAATTGAAAGACTATCCATTTACTAAATAATATTTACTCAACAATGTTCAAATATGTGAATGATGATTCGTAAAACTTTGTGATATTTAATAAATATTCTGGTTTTATTTAAATTGATTGTCAGTCAAATACTGGGACAGGTTTGTCAACATGTCGATATTGTATTCCTACAACATGTAAGGGTAGTGGTGTTTATAACTGAAACTGGTAGCTAATAAGAAATGTAGCTAGAAAAGGAAATTAGCCGATTGTTAAGAAATCTTAACATCTACAGACTAGCATAATTTTTCAAACCAATCAGCTACCAGTTTCAGTTATAAACACCACTACCCTTACATGTTGTAGGAATACAATATCGACATGTTGACAAACCTGTTCCAGTATTTGACTGACAATCAATTTAAATAAAACCAGAATATTTATTAAATATCACAAAGTTTTACTAATCATCATTCACATATTTGAACATTGTTGAGTAAATATTATTTAGTAAATGATATTAGTCTTTCAATTGGGTATTACTTCCACTCTTCAATTAAATTAACGATTGCGTTTGGAACACTAAATCCAGCCTAGTGATCACAAGCAATGTGGATCACATTAAAAAAAATATGAATAAAATAACTTCTTGTGACCCCATTACAACCACATAGATAAGTTTCGCTGTGTATAAATAGAAAAACTATATAGTATCATTGGACTATTTTATTGCCTGAAACGTTTCACAAACACTAACTTCACATGTAAGAGAAGAGTGTTAAAATCTGTACATACTACAATAAATCTAATACTAAATGTACTTCTGAATCAATTAATGTTGAATACATCTTTTACTTAGTCTTAATAATTATCTTGTATTCGTGATAACATCTTCCATTTGGCAATAAAAAAATGAAGATTCACTTCCACAGTTATCTTACATTCGAGGTTTTAATTATCACAACAATGAAAAGAAAATAAATTAGAAAAACAGGATAATAAGAAAATTAAAGACATTTGTAGTTATAAAAATAGCACAAAGAAAAAAAATGTCAAAATATGAACTATCACCTTATGTCAAGTTTGAACTTCAATTACAATAAATTTCTTATAATTAATGTCACAATGTGAACAGTTATTAAAAATGACTGTCTTCATATTAAGGTTGGAATTTATGAGAAAATGTATGGTTGGAAGAAAATGCATGAATGTATGTCGTCATTAATTCCAACTCAAATACAAAGATACTATGTTCACAATGTAATCCGTAACCAAAATGTCAAAGGAATGTTTCAATGGTTAAGTAGTAATGCCTATGAAAAAAAATATATATCATATAAATGTATGAAATTTAACTGCTAACTTAAAGTTAAAACTGAATTATCTAAACATTTAAATCTTAATTAATCTAGAATCCTTGTTTTTCAAAAGCTGTTTATATAAAATCGTGTCGTTCACAGAACGCAGAGTGAATTGATTTCACACTGGGTGAATTAACTTTGGCAGTACTTTACTGGCAAAATGAAGTTACTGATATAGATATTTTTAGAATCCATCAATTCAATAATCCATCTCTAAGTCTGTTCAAATAGACACCGATACTCAAAAACAGCAAACATTTAACTTGCCTATATCAGATGTCAGTTCACTGCGATGCATTTACCTCTGACACTGCGGGTCTATTTCAAACTATTATACAATTTACAGGTACTTCAGTTTAATACAATAGTGTATTAAAAACCTAAACATAAGTTGTCACAAAAGAGCTCAACTCGGTATCAACAAATAGATCATAAAAAATTTACATAACATTAAAAAACTATGGATTTGGTATTGTATATATGTAAACATTTTGTGTAGAGATATGTACGTCAAAAGTGAGTTGAGCTCTAATGAACCAATATGCATTGCAGTAAACCAAGTGGAGAAACATTCATATTTTAAGCTGCAGCTTCTTCCTCTGCAGGTGGGGCATCATCTGTTACTTTTGCTTTCTTTTCTGGTGTTGATTTTTCGACTGCATCACCATTATCGGCAGCTGCTGATTTCCTCTTTACGCCAACATCTTTCTTATCTGTAAGTAAAGAGTATTGTGAAGATATAATAAATACAGAAATATACTAGCATAATGCTCATAGAATTTTGTACAATTAAATCATAACAAGTATAAAACTTAATGGCTTTTATGGCAATCTGTTCAAAAACAACAAAATATTATCTATAAGTAATGTGCATAAAGCACTGTGACCAATCAAACATTTAAAAGGAATGTCAAACTTCAAAATAATCATAAATTACCTGTGGCATCCCCATTCTCAGTAGCATCATTACTTTCTTCAGCATCTCCGTTTTCAGCTGGAGTTTCTTCTTCTGGGGCATCACTGCTTCCATTCTCTTCTTTGCCATTACTTTCTGTAACTTCTACAACTTTCTTTGCTGGAGACTTCTTTACTGGAGACTCTTTAGCTGCTTCTGTTGATGTGACTTCCTCAGGTGCGACGTCACTGGAACGATTAATGAATTCCTTTAAAATAACTGCTCAGTAATAAAAATCAATTAAACAGACATTGTAAAGGAATAGGCAATGGAACAAAAACAAGTGCATGTAAATTGCTCAACCTTCATCGTGTGGGAAAGTTGCAGGGTTTGCGGACGTAAATAAAATGTTTGTTACGGGCATTAGCCAACTGAGTGTAAAGCGGTAAAAATAACTAATGACAACATGCGGACCTCGCAACTGGCGGCCGTTGGCGATAACGTAACTAACCGCCGAGTTGCAAAACTCGCTTCAAGTCACCGTGAATTCAAAACGAGCGCGCGCCAGTGACGCATCCCGCGCCGGCACGCCGCGCATTCAGCGCCATCTTGAACAATTCGACCCGGTCGCCACCGGCGTGTTTTCGATTACTATGTGCCTCATAAAGACCATGATACTATATTGCGATATAATGAGAGCAATATACTTTTCGCAACGAATGAAGCAAGCGCACTACAAATGATGATAGAGGTTTTCTTATAAAAAACACTTTCAATATGAACATTTTCCCGCGTGTTCCACTGTCAGCGTCAAAAGTACTTATTTTAGGATTCAAATGTATTAAAAACCAACTGGAAATCCAGTTCACAAGTGCCAGTTCAGAAAATAACTTGAAAAGTAGTAAGAAACTCGAGAAACATTCAAACATACTACAAAATCGGAAGCCATTTTGATCACGTTTTTGGAAACCGCCAAAAGTGCGTCTCCGTAAAACTAAGAAAAATGACATAATAAAGTAAAATCGACTTACTTCTTTTCAATTGCAGCGTCTGCCATTTTTGTAATTTAATTTAACAGGTAACTAACAACGTTTATAATAAATTAAAACACGTGTCCACACTACGAACAACACTGTTCACTGCACAAACACCGACGACTAAATGAAGGAGGAAGAAGAAAATATCGTTGCGTGAAATACGCGGTCGCGGGGGGCACTAGCGGGGCAGCCGATTACACTGAAGTTCGCTCACTTCATCGTCTAGACAAGGAAAACATTATACACTTTAAACTGATTGAAAAAAGATAAATGCTAATTGTTAAATTCGTTTAGAACAACCTTGAACTTCTCGATTAGAGGCAGATGGCGAGAACTCTATTTTTCCTGTTCTATCGCGCAAAGAGGAAAAATTTTAATATTGGCGCGCGCGACCTCTGGAAATTACTGTAGAAAAATGTATTGGGACATATTGGTATGTATATAGGTATACAAGTTTACTGACACTGACTGGTATGGCATGGTGGATAGTAAATTAATGGATTTTGGTTACAGTAAATATTGCAAAATATATTACAATCATAATAATGGGTAACTTCAAATTGCTGCATTTAAAAAAGAATTCTTGATTTTTTTTTCTATGAGTTTTACAAAGACTTTATGACTACAATAAATAGTGCATGTAGGCTCCCGTGAAGTACCGGTACCGACTTTTCCCGGTATTTCCTGAGAACTTGTCCTTTAATACAGTACCTACCTGAAAATACTAAAAATATATTTCTCAGTAGGTAGGTACTTTCGGTACTTCCAGTAGGTACTATAGGTATTGATTTTTAAAACAAATATTAATTTAAGGTGAGATTAGGACAAATAATCTATCAGTGGAAAGGATTTATATTATTATACCTACATACCACGTAATTTTCTTTTAGTTTGAACTGATTTTTCCATTTACAAAAAAGGGGTAAAAGAAAACGGTGCAAAGCATAGAGAGGTGAATGCTCCTATGACCAGCCTCCCTAATTATCAGCCGGACGGGCTTTTTTCTGTGATAAATAAGGAGTAACATGCCTTATCTTCACCTATGGTCTATTGTTTAAAAGAATATATATTTGCGACGTAATCTTCAAATTATCACGCCTATCCCTTGGTTAGGGTTTTTTCAATCTCCATTTCACGGATTGTTGTGCCCCGCATGCAAATTTTAACAAGAACGCCTGATTTTGTTGGACACTCAGTAAGCGGTATGTCACTTACTTTGACGCTTAGATATATCTTTATAATTTAAGGGAAGAACTATCAATATTTCACACAGTTGATAAGAAAAATTGAGTAAATCTTTCCCTGGTTAAGAATTTAATTGAGGGCTGACGTTTGGCCTATTTTTTTTGTATGGAGTGCCATATATTAGCCGGCGGATCGATTCCGTAAAATGACAGCTAACAATTCTCGTTTGAAATCCATAGAAATAAGATGTACATTGTGCATATCAAATTACGTATGACGTATACATCGATTGTCGCGAAACCGCAATGTATATGTTATTTCTTTCAAAAAGGTTAGCAATCTTTTTACGGAATCGACCTGCGGTGCTGTACCGGAACTGTTCCAAATATCAGCCATCACTTATATTTTTTGTTTACTTAAATATTCATTTTTGTTTGCAATTGTTCTATTTCATGCTTCACGTTATATATAACATGTTAAAATATGATTATCTAGTATAGATTTACTTTAGCAACAGCGTTTTTAGCTTCCGCATGACTATATTGTCATTTATTAACTAAAATAATAACAAATTTATTGTGGAGTTCAATCACATCCATAATTCTTTTCCAGTATATTTTGTTTAGTTTAGTGAGACTTGTAGTTATTGACGATACTATGCTTTTCGTTTTTTTTTTTTATACCTTTACGGTTTTTATCCCCTGACGGGGTAACCAGTGGACTCGCACCCACATCATTATTTAGGGTTTGTTTCTTTTCACCAGTTACTTTAGTCCTGCATGAAAGGGGGTTAGCCTATCATCGCAACACTGGTCGTAATGCAATAAATCTGGACTTAGGATGCTTTATATATGTCGACGATGCAAGGGTCAACATGATTTTCAGTAAAGGGTTGATGGAGGAACAAAGACTAACATAGAATACTTTTAACTTTGTTTAATCAAAGGTTCAAGTAAGAATCCCACGCAGGCGAAGTAGCGGATAAAAGCTAGTTTTTTTGCCACTAGCAACGAATCACATGGGCTGAATGTATGGTAAAAATATTACCATCAAATCTTAAAGCATAGGCATCTGCACGGCTAGGCTAGGCTGATGTTTGGTACATTTGGCTGTTTTTACATCCAAGGCGGCTGATATTAGGAAAATACCACAAAATTTACAAAAACATTTTCCTATAGTTTTACGAGTATTTTGTCATTTTTATGCAAACTCAAAATTACAAATTACCAGTAACGAGTAAGAGTCTTAAGTTATTGTTTAGTATGAGAATGTAGTACTTAACCATTATAAGTTGAAAAAAAGTTTAGAGGGCTGATGTATCGATCATTCACCCACCTAGACAGTAAAATATCCGTGGCGAGAAAACCCCTATTATAACTAGTATTGTTGCATTTTATGTCAAATACCAAAATTATAGGTCTGCTGGAAAGAATGCATTAAGCAGAATCGATTACTTGTACTAAGGAACCGAGTTTATACATCATCAATATCATGATTAGAGAAATAGAGAAATGTTCCAAAAACATTTCTTTATATCTTTTTCTGTTGTGTTGTTCCTGATTTCAGCAATGAAAACGTCGTAAAGAAGTTTTGCAAATGCAACTGTGACTGCAGATGTTCTTAGGTCGCTCGCTAGTCATGTTTTATGTGTGTACTTTTTCTAACATGCAAAAAAAGAAAAGTATAGTGAATTACTTCTTAATTCCACATGCACAAAGTTGCAAGCAAAAGCTCATACAAAAATAACTGTAACGGACTTAAACCATGAGGAATTATAAAAGATTGGCCCATTGTTTGTGTCTCAATTTGCGACAATAATGTCAGTATTTTGGGCATATTATTGCATTGACTTAGAAGCTTGATTTTTTTAACAAATTTAATTTACCGTAGACTTTAGTATTTCATGTTAATTTTAATTTGATATTATCACGAATTCCTGAGAAAAAGTGCTTTGCTTGACAGACAGACAGACAACCTTTTTTCCAATATGTTATAACTACAAATTAACGAATTATTTATTGTATATTTCTCTATATATATTTGTAATCTAAGAACTTGCTTTATGTCAAATTTAATGATTCTAGGACAATGGGAATTACCCTATAGGTTTCGATTCATTTGTGAATGCCAAAATATGCAACAAAAATATTTTCTTATTGCGTTGCGTTGAAGCATGTTTTTTTACAGCTTCAATTTCTATATAAAATACAGATACAAATCACTTTGGCTGAACGTTGTGAAAATAGACATGAAAAGCCTGCTAAACTTACACTCGTCGGAAGATAAGTTGATCGTAGTGCCTGTAATATTGAAAATAAACCTTTTTGCTTTGGTTATAAAACAAACCTGCAACATTTCCACACGCAAAAATCCATCTATTTGAATTTATTTTATTTGATTTAACGAATTCAAACTTAACATTTTACTTTTAACGCAGCTATAGAAGTTTTACTTTAATAAGTTGTATTGGGATGAATCTATTGTAAAGTCAATAAAATTGGGGTATAAAGTAGCTAAACGAGCGTCCACTTTAAATAAAAGAAATATCAATGTATCTCAGACCGCACTGTTATATCGGACCCGGGATTTTAGTTTTTAAAAAAAGATTTTATTGAATTTCAATTAATTTTATTAGAAAATAGAAAGTACAAAATTTCAAAGAAGTGTCACGGGTGAAGGATCGTACTGGACTGACTGACTGGATAGGTGGATGGGAAGCGTCGATTATAAAATGGTGACTAGACAGCTGACATCGGGTTAGGGTAGCGGAGCTAGTATGAAGGTTAGGGGTATAACAACACGAATAAACAATAATATAATTATCCGTTACAACAACAAATTTGAAAATCATTACATACGGTGAATATACATGTATGTCCAAGACAATAACAAATAACTTATTAACTGATAACTCTTACAAAATAAAGACAAAACACATTTTTAAAGTCTTAGGGTGAGCTCATACCGAGACGCGACGCTGACCCTTAATGTAAAGAACACGAGATTAATATTTTAATTGTATTTTATCGATATAATTCTGCAATGTTACTAAGACGCTACCCCATCACTAGGCAGTACTCGTAACGAGTAAATATCGTTCGATTGTTTATTGTTATGCAGATACATATTGTCTTTTAATATGATAAGGTTGAAAATTGTATGAGCGTATTAACGAACCAAAGACGATAAGATTAACACTGAATTACTGAATCAATGTTGTTGTTGTTTATCCCAACTCTCATTATGTTTAAATATTTTAAACGAAAAATATACAAATCCACTTGTATATGCAATGTTATACTATTTTTATGTAGTGTTTAATGGTTTTGACATCTTTTTACATTGGTTAACAGCACAAACTGGCATTATTTACATAGCTCTTTACAGATCGAAAACGATTCATAAAATGACAAAAATCGATTACCTTTATGAAAACGTTCGAGATAATTTTGATCTTGTATCTGACAGAGGGGAATTAAGCGTAGTGGGTACTCTCTTTGATAGGAATCAGGACGCGTCACGTGTCCAGTGGTTTTAAATGGTCTAAGGCTAATTATGAAAAATTAGCTGTCGATTGTGTATGAAAGTAGTGACGTCACAACTTTAAACGATTCTATACCTTATTCTGTGGTTAAGGTAAAAACAAACTAGTTTCATGTACGCGATTGGAGTTTTTTGTTCAATAGTTTTAAGTGTAATCCTCTAATTTCACAATAAATGCAAATATTTCATGACCCCAAAATTCTTTTGCGCTCCGTGCGATTTTTGATTACGGCGAAACTTGTGCTCACGAAACTACTTTCGTCATGTAAACGTGATGGTACCTATAGCGGTATTTTCCATTAGACGACACGACGACGACAACGATAACGACACCGGCGGAATCAACAGTGTATGAAAATATATGCCACGCTTTTCTACTGAACGACAACGCCCCGACTCGATGATGACTCATTTTCATACACTTTTGGTTCCGCCGGTGTCGTGTCCTCTAATGGAAAACCAGCTATTAAAACTGGTGACTGAATGAGTAGGGTCTTATTACGATAAAAATTAAATTACCACCCGATAAAAGGTTTTTTTTTATATATACCACTAAGGTGGCAAACAAACGTACGGTCCGCCTGATAGTAAGCGGTCATCGTAGCCTATGGATGCTTGCAACACCAGGGGCATCTCGCGCGCGTCATTGCCGACCCTTTAAAAATCTAATAACTACTTTCTTAAAGAACATCTTTAATGGTATTTTGCGCACTGGTCACTTCGGGAAAATTATTGTTCTGCCTGAACCTGGTAAAGACCGACATCGTCCTGAGCACTATCGCCCAATCAATTTACTGTCCAATCTTGCCAAGCTGTTCCAACGCCTTCTACTACGTAGGATATCCCAGCATATCCAGCTAAGGCCTGAACTGTTGGGTTTCGGAAGCAACCACAGTACCACTTTACAGCTTGTCCGGGTACTCCACCACATTGCCTTCGAGCTCAACAAGGGCAGGTAAACGGTCGGAGTGTTTCTAGACATGGAGAAACCTTTCGACCGTGTTTGGCACGAAGGCCTCTTGTACAAGCTGCTAGAAACGGATCTACCTCCTATGATCGGGCGATTGATAGCATCGTATCTTGACAAACGTAGTTTTTACGTCTCGGTCGAGAACAAACACTCAGTGCGTAAAACCATTGCAGCAGGGGTACCACAAGGCAGTTGCCTGTCGCCTCTACTTTATGCGCTCTACAAAAACGACATCTCCACTCTCAGTGCTTCCGGTTTAGCCAAAGGTGTTGAAGACGTCCTCCTAGCTCTCTATGCGGATGATAGCGCTGATTTGACAACATTTAAGGCCACTTTAGCAGCCGCAAAAATGCAGCGTCTTTTGAACAGCCTACCCGACTGGCTGGACAAGTGGAGGATAGCTGCAAATGCCAGCAAAACTGCCGCCTTATTGAGCGGCAGACAAAAAATCCTGCCTCCAAAGCTAGTTTTCCGTGGCCAAACAATTGAGTGGCAAGCCAGCGTGAAATATCTCGGCTGCATTATAGACCGCTTTCTCCGCATGCACGAAATGGCGAAACATGTGTCCACTCGTGCGACTGGAGATAGGGCGGCTCTTAGGCCGCTATTTTCTTCTGAGTTGCCTCTCAGAACAAAACTACGCTTTTACAAATTGTATGTCCGATCAAGGCTTACATACGCAGCTCCCGCTTGGTACGGTCTGCTGTCCTTCACCAATAAGAACAATCTCCTAATAACAAGAGCCGGCCGCTACGTCCGTAACTCTACAATAGCTAGAGACACTAAAACCGAAGCACTTGATGAGTTTATTTCAGGGTTGTCTAGACGACTCTGACAGCGCGGACAACAGCCACCATATGCATCTCAGGGGCATCGCCCCACTACACGCCCGTCTTGGAGGACGACCACTTCACCGAGAGCTCATCCCGGTGGATAACTAATCAATTGGTTCGTTATTTATACCTCACTTCATTCTCCCATAACAAGCAACGTCCTCTTCAATCATTCCACATTTTCTATATTTTCGCTAATCGCATCGTCTTTTTAAAATTTAATTTTAAATTTTATTCCAATTTATTATTCATTCTCCGCATAGAAACCTGTAAAGTAGGTGTCCTTTAATCCCCGAGGGTACTTCTACCCTTGAGCTTATGCCCGGGTCATGGTGTAAAAAGCAGTTCCACTCGAAACCCGTACCCAAAGATGACTTATATGCCTAGATATCGTGTTCGCGCACACAAAACAAGCCGATCCGAGTACCTAAATTTTAAGGTACTTGCCGTCACACTACATCATAAGTAATCTGTGCGTCGACGCGAACTGTGCTCCCGCGTAAAGTTATAAAAATGTCGATTTGTGCAATAAAATCGTGCTACACTATTAACAATACAAAGGTATGATAAAAAATCACTGTTTACAAGTTATTACACTAATCTGCTTGCTATATTTGAGATACAAACTAAGTTTTCAAAATAATGATTCACAAAACAAACAACAAATGTTTTTCTGTCTGTGATGCCAAGTCTGTAGGTACGTTCATTTCCCATCCCAAGTTTAGTAAGGCGAATACTGAAACGACAATACTTATTTTTCACCTAACGTCACTTACATACATTACACTTTTTCAGGTTGATAAAGTATTTATGTATCTATTGATCACCCCTATGACACATTGTATCTATAGAACATAAACTTTTACCCCGGACTTCTGCAATGTTCAAATAAAAAAAAACATAACAGTTAGATGTAAATATCAATAGAAAAAGTAACTTATCATCTATTCTATGAACTACGAAATTAATAAATTACTGTTAAGATAGATAGCATTAGTAAAGTAAAAGTAAATAGACAATATACTTTGACATATTCATTCCATGATGACTGATTGCTAGGTTACCAGAATGACTGTTATCTGTCTTAAAATAATAATAACAAACTCTCATGTGGAGTTTTGGCGCGAATCTTAAGAAGGAGTGGTGTTTTTTTCTGTTTAATTTTTCTAAATTCATTTAGTGACTTTCGATGTATATATTTTAGCAATGTTTAAATATAAAATTTCCATCATGCTAGATGCTACTGAAGGTGTCTTAGATGCGGTAGAAGGTAGGCTTCAGAAACCCACCCCACCTAATCAGATGCCACCACCACACCACACCAGCTAATTACAGTAAGTAATTGAAACTGGTGCATTGCTCATGCTAACTACTAACATGACAGAGGAAACACTGAAAAAGGTGATGAGATATAGAACTGTAAAAGAAGTCTGGAAGGAGTTACATAGGCTATTTGATGGAGAAACAGAAGATAAAGTATACAGTTTATGCCTAGAATTCTTTGGATTAAAACATAGTGTGAGTGATGACATTCTAACACATATGTCAAGATTGAAGAATATCTGGAATGAAATGTGTGTGGAAGTTTTAAAAGTTGATCCAACTGCTAAACTACCAGAAATTCTCCTGATATGCAAAGCCTTAGACACTCTTGACAAGAGGATCTTCAATTTTAAGTCAAGCTGGCAGATGCTAAAGCAGACCGAGAAGACCATTGACAGTTTAACAAGTCACTTATGCACCTATGAGAGAGATTTTGGAAGTCAAGAGAGCTCCAGACAGAAGGAAGACAGAGTTCGCAAGTGTAAGAAGTGGATCAAGGATGAGAGGCCACCCAGGCCCACTTCAGGCACGTCAGCAGGATCTCAGCCAAAGAATGTGCAGCAGTTGACCATGATGGAATCTCTAACAGTCAACACATGTGGAAAAGGTCAAATTCAGGACCAACAGAGCTGGTTTGTTGATAGCGGTGCGACAACGCACATAGCGATTAGAAGCGATTTTTTCTCTGAATTTAATGACTTTGATTCAGATCAGTTTGTATCAACAACAGATGGCACTATTATACCTGCTCTAGGACATGGTACTATAATAGTTGAAAAGAGCATTGGTAGTGAAAATAATAAATTTGCACTTGTAAAAATGTGTGGTTTGTACCCTCATTGACAAAAAATCTTTTTTCTACACTGGCCACCCAAGATCTATTGCAAGATAGCAAATTTACGTCGACAGCTAGAGAATGCAAGCTAGTAGCAGGCACGACTAAAGTTGTTGGCCACAGAGTTCCAAATGGAGGACTCTTTAAGTTAGACATGAAGACAGTCATGCCAACCAAACAAAGACCCATAGAAATTAATGTCGTAACTGGTTCTAACATGTTACAACTGTACCATGAGCGCCTTGCTCATCAGGACAAGAATCATATCATTCGCGTGGTAAAGCGTGAGGTAGGCATCAAACTACAACCTGATAAAGTGAAGTGTGAGGGCTGCATATATGGGAAGACTCACAGAAAGCCCTTTGGAGCAAGAGAGAGAGCGTCAACTACAGGAGAGCTCATACATGCAGATGTGTGTGGCCCCTTCACAGAAAGCATCTCCAAGTACAAATATTTTGTACTGTTCAAGGATGATTACTCCAGTTACCGCATGGTCTATTTCCTCAAACAAAAGTCTGAAGTAATTGATAAACTTTCACAAATAATACTGGAAGCCAAGACTGCTGGGCATGTTATCAAAACGCTCCTTACAGATAATGGTGGAGAATCTGATAATAAAGCTGTTAAAAAAATTTTTGCAAAGTTAAGGAATTCAACAACGATTTACAATGCCTTACACATCGGAGCAAAATGGCTGTAGCGAGCAGGAAAATCGGACTCTGGTGGAAGCGATGAGATCAATGATGTATGTGAGGGGAGAATTACCAAAAGTTTTGTGGGCTGAGCTAATTAATACAGCTACGTATGTAATTAATAGAACTGGTACTACTAGAGTGGACGCTAAAGTGCCTTATGAACTTTGGCATGGCAAGAAACCAAAAATAAGTCATTTAAAAGTCATTGGAAGTAAATGTTTTGCTTACATTCCAGTACAACGTCGCAATAAGTTGGACAAAAAGGCGATTGAAGGTACGCTTATAGGCTATGAAAACGATGATGGCTATCGTATCTATGGAAAGAAAACTCAAAGGTCAAGAGACATTACATTCGAGACTAATGTTGAATTTAAAACTTCAAACATATTTCCTATCCATTCAGAGGGAGTCACAAGTGATAGCAATGATAATAATTTTTTTGAGCAAGAACAAGAAACTGACAGTGAAAGAGTCGATCATGAACATGTTCTAGAAGGAGATAGATTAGAAAATTTAGATCAAATTCATGAAAATGAGAATATCAGTGAAAGCGCTGACCTTGATGAAAATGGTATTGATGAAAGTTATTTTGATGCCCATGAAGAACCACTAGAAGCTGTAGAGCCATTAAGAGAAATGGAGGCTCGTTATAACCTTCGAGACAGATCAGCAATTGCACGTCCAAAAAAGTTTGCAGATTATGTGAACTTTGTAGATACTGAAAGTTTTCCTGAAACAGTAAAGGAGGCTATGGAGAGCAATGATAGAGCTGAATGGCAAAAAGCCATGGCAAGCGTGATGAAGTCTCTATCTGACAACAAAGTTTTTTTTTTTTTTTTTTTTATACCAAACGGTCCGCCTGATGGTAAGCGGTCACCGTAGCCTATGGACGCTTGCAACACTAGGGGCATCACTCGCGCGTTGCCGACCCTTCAGAAATGTAATAACTTCTTTTTTGAAGAACTCCATACTGTAGTCCTTAGAGAAAACCTTGGCAGGGAGCTCATTCCACAACCCAAGGGTTCGCGGGAGGAAGTTTCTCTGAAACCGCACTGTACGCGACCATTTTGGTTCCAAAGTGTGAGAATGAATTCCCTGTCGATGGCGAGCGGTGCGATGGTAGAAAGTAGCCGTGGGCATCATTTCGAACAATTCCTCAGAACACAATCCATTGTACAAGCGGTAGAACACACACAGGGAGGCAAAGTCTCTCCTCAGACTTAAGGGCTCGATACCGCAAGTGAGTTTGGGATCGTCGACAATTTTGCAAATTGGACATTGTGCGATTTGCCAAGTAACAGAAAAGCTCTACCGTGCAAATGGGTTTTCAGAATTAAGCGGCACCCGGATGGCACTATTGACAAGTACAAAGCAAGACTTGTAGTCAAGGGATTCAAACAACGCAAAGGAATTGACTATGAAGAGACTTTTAGTCCAGTGGCTCGCATGGCTACAATAAGAGCTTTGCTAAGTGTCAGTGCTAAAGAGAGAAGTTGCACTTAACACAGTTTGATGTTTCAACAGCTTTTCTCAATGGTACGCTTAAAGAAGACATATATATGAAACAAGCAGATCGTTTCAATGATGGTAATTCAAAAGTATGCCAACTTTAAAAAAGTCTGTATGGCCTCAAGCAAGCACCTAGGTGCTGGAACTCATGCTTTGGCGAGATGCTGCTGAAGAAAGTCTTTGTACAGAATACAGCAGATCCATGTCTTTTTATTAAACAAATAGGAGATAAAAAGATAGTTATCACGTTGTATGTAGACGATGGATTGGTAGCCACAACTGATAAAGATCTGGCAGATGAGTTCCTAGAGGAATTAAAGACACAATTTAAAATTACGACAAAGTCAGCATCCTACTACTTAGGACTTGAGATTACTCGATGCGAAGATGGTTCCATTTTTATAAAACAGGAATATTATATTAAGAAGATTTTAGAGCGTTTTCGGATGTCAGAATGCAATCCAGTTTCAACACCTATTGAAAAGGATACTACTATTGAAGCAGGGAAAGTTGACGATCCTGGGGAGAAGTTTCCATATCGAGAGGCTGTTGGAGCCTTAGCATATGTCATGACTAGCAGACGACCCGATATAGCATATGCTGTTGGAGTAGTGTCCCGAACATTAGAAAATTCAACGAAATCCGATTGGATGAAGGTGAAAAGGATATTTCGTTATTTAAAAGGAACTATATCTTAAGGCATCAAATACATTCGGATTGTGCTAGAGCCAAAATTGAAGGCTACAGTGATGCAGATCATGGAGGTGACGAGCGAACTGGACGGTCCACGACGGGCGTTGCATGTTTATTCGCTGGCGGAGTGGTTTCATGGTTAAGTCAACGACAACCATCAGTTTCAATATCCACCACAGAAGCAGAGATTGTTGCAGCAAGGAATATTCAGCCAACTTACAACTACAGAAGGCATACCAACTCTTAAAGTAGATTATGAGGGAGCCATACGCCTAGCTAACAATCCAGAATTCCACAAACCAACTAAGCACATTCGAGTAATGCATTTCTTTGTCAGACAAACAGTAAAAGAAGGATTAGTTGATGTGCAGAAAACTAGCTCGATAAACCAACTGGCAGATATTATGACTAAGGCAGTTCCAAAACCAAGGCTTAATACAATCAGAGCAAATTTGGGACTGCAACCACCACAAGTTTAACTAATGTGGGAAAGTGTTAAGATAGATAGCATTAGTAAAGTAAAAGTAAATAGACAATATACTTTCACATATTCATTCCATGATGACTGGTTGCTAGGTTACCAGAATGACTGTTATCTGTCTTAAAATAATAATAACAAACTCTCGTGTATTATAAAAGTGACTATCTTGTGTAAAACATTATTAACTTTGAATAAGTGTTTCTGAAGAAGTGTTGTGTTTCGGTGTAATGTGATACATAAACAATTCGTCAAATCTATGAACAGTTCTCTTCGTATAGGATTTTACTTTACTTCTTTCCTACTTCCGAGAAGCAAGTCTCTGTAAGTAAATCGTATATTTCATAATAATTACCGAATCTTAAAATACATAAATAATCTGAAAAAATATCTTCTTTACAACGAACTGTAACGTTAACGTCACTCTTTGGACTCTTTATATAAAATTTCAACTTTAGTTACCTAATACTAGGTACTTTATTAGCAAGCACACGCGCAATTGGGTGTGTAAAATTATAGGGCGAGTGTAATTTGCATAGTTTGTGTAATATTCTGAGACGTCAATCAGTAATGTTAGTTATTCATTTAGAATGGTAGACTTATTAGGTCTTAAGAAAAACAAATATTATGTATTTTTGATTGATTTTATTTTGGATAACTAATAAAATGTTATACTAAAATGTTTTAATTTTATTGATTATTTTTAAATAACATATTATATAGAATCTTTATAAAATTTAGAAAGGTAAAAATTTTCTTAGAATATGTATAACGTATGCGGGTTTCCTAACTAATAATAAAAAATAAAAGCAAAAACTAAAAATTTAAGAGGGCTTTTTAGAATAGGCGCCGTAGTATTAGTAGTAATTAAATGACACTGTAACTTACAAAACTAACGAGTATAAGATTTATAATTTAAACGTTAGTTTAATTGAGAATATTGCACAAATTTAAACAATAGCATTGTGATCATTCCTGCAGGCTGCTCTAACAATATCAGCAATATCGCTTTCGCAAAAGAAATTTAGTAATTTTAATATTTACGCATTGAATGTGCTCTATGCTCTCTACGCGCGCATTCCATCTATCTATTGACTAAAAATAAATGCGCTCTATGTTAAATTTGGCGGCACTTACAGTCCGCATTTAACGCATTGGCTACACAGGCTCAGGAGGTAGGACAGTGGATGTTCTTTAAAAATAGTGAACAGCTATTTTGGGTCTTGACATTTGGCGAACAAAACGATTTCAATGGCTCTGTGATGCGATAGCTTTCTATGTTAAAAAAAAATCATGTTAACAAAACACTGCTGTTGCCACATGGCGGGACCTATGAATAACGAACACGGCGCGCATAGATGCCATGGCAGAGGACGACGGATTTTATTTTGTACACCCATCTATATTTTAGCACAACAGTATTTATATTTAGAACATACTTTAAGGTTTTAACATGCATTACATAAGTTGCAAAATACATACATACATGGCATAAGTTCTATCTCAAAATAATGTGTCACCGCAGGGGTCATCGTAAGTGAAAATAAATTGTAGTACCAAATAAAAGTAAGAACTCCCCAAATTGGGGTAATCACTTTAAGGTTGGTAACACCAAAATTACGCACATAGATGTAAAAATGATAGTCGTATTAGCTGATTTACACACACATTGAAAGGAAAATGGCTCGCAACACTCCGTTTGTAGTCCATTGAAATGTTACAATTTAAGGACCGAATATTAGCAATATTCGTATCGCAAGCCGTCTAGTCCCAACAAACAATTTACCGTTGGTTACAGATAATTTTGAAGCTTAGAGTACATCTATTGATTTATAATGGATTCGGTTGTCACTAAAAGTAATACAGTTCACTTATGAAAAACGTCTATAGGTTGTATTAGAACTGTAAAAAGAAGTTAAATAGTCTTTCCAGTTAGTGTAGTAGCAGCGGCCGCTTATATACTTATGACGTTAAAGCTTGTTTCGTCCTGCAGCGTCAGCGGCGTTGTAATTCTTCGAGTGTCGTAATAGATTTCAGAAAAGTCTGCACCTGTAAGATAAATATCGCCATTTTCAATAACTTTCTGTCAAAAAAAACTAAACATTTATTTATACAAAATCACTTTTAAATAAAGTGGTACCTAAATTTTCCGAATTATTTTACATAGTTTATGTATACAATCACTAAAACTGACCGACATTTGAAATTGAATGTATAAAAACTATTTTAGGTTATTAGTACTTTTAGTTGTTTTACTTTTTTTTCCTTAAAATCATATTTTTTTTAAGGCGCGTCAAAATTGAGACGAGAAACATGATACACTATTACATTAAACTTGCAAGCGCACTAATAATAAATATTATACTTCAAGAACACTGTCAATCAACAATACTTACATTTCGTGATGTAAATGTTGCAATGTCCGTAGATACACAGTAGCACTTATTTCATATTTATAAATTAATGTAATTTTATGACTTAAGATGTCTTTACTATATTTACTTTTGACCCTGAAAACGCTAAAAATGAGTAATAAGGTATTAAAATACAGATCCAAGTTCTTTCAATAAAGTCCATTATAAAGGTGCAATAAAGGTTTAAGCGGAAAACTGACGATCTTATAACACCTCTTATACACTTCTACTAAAGGTTATAAAGAACCACAATAAAGGGTCTATACAGGCTTTACCTGCTTAATTTTGCGCCAAAATCGAAGATATAAAGGTGATATTTCACTCTATAACTCTCTTATAAATCATTCGCTAACTCTTTAATATTTAGGCGGAACCGAAAAAAAGGTCCTCTACAGCTTTTCTTAACGCTAAAATTTTACTTTGGGGTGAGTCGTCTTTATTACCGCCGTATAAAGCTATGAAAAAACGTTCGCCAACAAGATTTAGCAAAGATGGATCGACTTTCTCACTCAGGAATAGCGCGTTACCACCAGCTAATTCCGGATGTCACTTAAAAAAAACGCGCCTACAGACTCTACCTCATAGGTGACGGGGAAAAGAGTTAGGAATGAATAAGTAAAGTTGTACGAATTTAACAAAAATTTGTTAGGAATATATTGACAATAAAAAAAGAAATCAGAAATAAGTTAAACATTTCGTTTTGACCGGATTCTCATGAGCATTGACGAACCCGGTCAACTTTGGAGCGCTGTAACAGCGGTTTAAATTAATAAAATTTAAAAAAATTACAGAGAAAAAATTTCCCTAAAAGACCATCTACAAGATTGGTCTGAGGTATTTTTTTGTAAAATGTATAAAAAAAAAGTTATAGAGCAAAAAATATCTCACTTTTTTGCTTATAACTTCTTTAATTTTTAATTTAGGGCAAAAAGATATATAAACATATTTGTAGGCAAAACAATTTGCTACAAATTATGTCTAACGAATTTTTTGTAAGACATAGTTTCCGAGATATCGCGAAAAAAGTGTTATCACCCCTTTTTCCAAGATGGCGACCCTCCAAACTTGAGGTTAATCTTCTATTGACTCCCACACATGTCCCAAAAATAAAATTGCGTCCTCTAACAAATGCAAAGCTTATGTAACATTTCAATGGACTATTGATGTTGTTTCGGACACGGTATCTAGACGTATAAGTAGGTTTGCCATACGTCCCGTATATACGGGACTGTCACCATATTTGAGAGCCTTGTCCCGTATTGCAATTGCGTCCTGTCTTTTTGTTCATATACAAGTATGAAGTAATACTGTCACAAATCGTCAATTAAATCATTTTTAACTAGTTTGGGATTCAGGACTTCATAATTATCTTATGTATCAATATCTTGTCAGTAAAAAATATAGTTTTTTAAACCTATTGTTAATCTCGAGAAATATTACCTTAAACGTCCGTATCAGTTACCAATAATTATGGCAACCCTACGTATAAGTCATCTTTACCCGTTACTCTATCGTCTAAAGGCGGAGCAGAGAAGAACCTACGACAAAAAGAACCCCATACTGTAGTTCTTGGAGAAAACCTTGCTAGGGAACTCATTCCACAAGCCAATCGTTCGCGTATAAAAGTATACAAAAATTAATCATAAGGCCGGCCACGAGAAATTTTCTTACAGTGTGCGGGGTCTAATACAAAATGCACGGAATGCACGGAATGCACGTTATTTGTCGGAAATTTTATAATGTGCGCTCGGCGTGAACGAAAGCTTCACGGTTTGTTTCAGTTGATTGTTTAATATTTTTGACTAATTTTGACGTCAATGCTAAATGAGCGGATGACAAGGTGACATAATAATCAAAAATAATGTTTATTCATTGACATAGTGTTTATTTATCCTAACCTAAAGCGGACACACTCGGCCGCGTTCAAAAACTCTACCGGGATAGATCTCTACTCTTTCCGTACTGCGGCTTTAGCCATATGTGCACAAAAGCGATAGCGTTCATAAAAACGCTGATACCCGACCGAGTAAAGAAGTTATCATAAATGTATAACTGCGTTAAGTAATGTGCAACCAACATATTTGGTCGAATATTAACGTTTCTATTATCGTTTTCGTTGTTTTTCTTACTTGGCTAGAGGCTCTGTACAAAAATGCGTTCGCTACTACCTGGGTTAACCCGAGTAGGGTTTGTGAACGCGCCTTTGAATTGTGCTGCCATCTTTTTAAACTGTCAATCATTAAAGAGTGTTGCCATTCGTCAAATTGGGTAGGTTTAGTAGTTTTCATGAGGATCATAGAGCATAATATGTAAACTAAAAAATAGTACAAACATCAACATACTGAACTGCCCATTAAAGACACGGCTGAGAGAAATTACCACTGTTCGAAAGGGATAGATATAGTAAAGGGTCGATGTTGAAATTAAATAAAACGAGCTGTATGTGAGATATTAAAGAAATTATTTTTTTATTTGTGAAGGTTTGTAAAGGTTCATTTATGCCACTAGTTATGAAATATGACATCGTTTAAATGTCCACCGCCAAATTCGCCAAGTTGAAGTCTGCGAAAGGCTGAGTACTTGTGTACGGCGAGAAATCGACTGCCTCGGAGTCTCCTGCACACTCTCACGGACAGCAGCAATGTTCTCGGCCGATCTGGCGTTCCTTTGACTTAAGGGTGTTGGTTGGTTGTTTACCGAACAAGTCGTCTCGAATTTGGTCACCAAACGTTGTCGAGTCGACTTTGATGGGCCACCGCGTCTGCCGTAAAATGGACGTAATGCGCGCAACATTTGCACTAACAAACATTTATTTTGATAATAAAGTTTTATCATTTGGACGTGCTTCTCAATTGTGTAACTTGCCATGGTGATTGGGCATCAGTAACTGAAGAAATAACAACGCATTTGACAGATGCCGCCAATACAACATGGTCGCCACAAACTGTCAACATCGACCCGCCCTATTTGAAAGACCCTTTATATAAGTCATATTTAATGTAGAAGAAATAAGTTTTTCAGGTAATAATTCTTAATTCTGTCGTATTGCAACTTTTCTTTAATACTGAAATTGACCTTTACTCAAACTTTATTCCAAATAAAATTAATATTTTAAAATAATTTAATAAATGCGTGCACGGCTATCGTTATTTTTCAACAAATGGGGATGAGAGTTGGCGAACAATCGTGACAACTAAATGTGCTCGTAAGTTTTACATCAAATTTTATTATTAGTGTTTTTCGATGTTTGTCTTACTAAGATTAGGTTTACCTGAGGTTTTCTTAGTAGCACTAATTTTATTTTTAGAGACGGTGACATATACGTGGCTACGGCGATATAGCCCTACGAGACCGTCCTCGTGATGCTCGAGAACGTGTAACAGCATAAGCTGAAGACGCCACCATAGCCGCTAACCACTCGTAGGACGCCTTCCACCACACTTGTGATACTGCTACCCACTACCGTGTAAGTTAATATGATACAAATATCTAGCTGTCGGTATTGTTACTTTATTCTAAGTTCTTCGTCTTAATGCTTTTTACAGATTTTAATGCAAACAGTGCGTCGTCGCCTTAATAAATAGGTAATTGAAAAAATTACTTACACAAGCGCATATAGACGACATAATGGCTTTTAGCCTTCAATAGTACAATTTTGATTTTTTAGATTAATAATATCTTGATATATATATATAGACGAAAAGGCTTTCAAATCAGGAAAGCATGGTCGGAAAATATTATACAGGCGAAAAAATGAACGTTATGTAGAAGCTAATACTTTGCCTAATAGGTTAAGTGGAAGAAAAGGTCTGGATTTTATGGGGTTGGATGATTTCCATTTGTCCAAGGAAGTTTGTTGAAATGAGTGGCCAGGTGAATGGACATTAATATACGGAACTCCTAAGGGATGTTTTTTTTACTCACTGTTCGTTTGGCTTACCTTGAAGTGACTTGTTATCTTGCCCAGGACAATGGTGCCATTCATAGATCTCAAGTTGTGCAAGAACGGTTGGCAAGTCATCCTGATATCAAAATCATACATTGGCCAACAAAAAGTCACGAATAATTTGTGCCCAAAGATTCTCAATTGGGATCCCACTGATCAGACCAATTTGGACCAAACTACGGGATCTGGTATATTCCACTTGGGAGTCGTAAAGAGTCAACGAACTGCTGAAGCTGGAACATGGTGGAGTATTTGCGAGTCAGGATGACTTGTATACTGGAAAACGGTAAATCTCACAGTCTATATTAAGGGCCTCTCCAGAAAAAGTAGAGGTTATTGCAACAAACTCTACGCTTGGCAGGCAAAATCGATTTCAACTATTGGCCCGTGTCCAGGTGTCATGCAAATTGGTCCTGCTGTTTATGCGTATTTAGAATATAATATTCGGGACTTTTTCTTTCACTTCTCACCACAAATTAAAATGGTGATGTGGGTGGTAAATTCATAAGGCATTATTTATATACTTTTTATTTATTTGTTTATTATTTATTTGTTTATTGGTACAATTGTAAACTAACAGGTAACCCAAAGCGTTTACAATCTAGTTAAAATTAGTTATTTACTATACACTTACAGACTAACTATATTAAATTTATAAATAACTGTACATAAAACCTTTACACCTACACCAGAACATCCGCCTAAGAATATAATATCTACTTAATAACAATGTAAACTAAAAAAATATAAAATAACAATGTAAGTAAAATATAAAATAACAATTAAAATGAAATACAGAGCCCATAATAGTGTGATCTACCGTTGTGAACTGCAGTACGCTAGGTGGATACGCGTTGCAGATATAATTTCTCCTTTTGTATCTGCAAATAAATCTACGTTGTTTGAGGATATTATTGAGTTGAGGAGCGTGAGAGTGCGTCTTGTTGGTGCATTATGTGCAGCTCAAGTTTATTTTTTATACAAATCTTATTTCAAAAACGCAAAACATAAAGTCAGAACTAGTCATAACCTATTTTAAAACGTTTTTGTTGCCCTAAGCTCCATCTTTATCATTGAGGACTTCTCTAAAGACAAAGCGCTACTCCTTTCGAAAATGTGGCGCGAGATGCAATGCCACATCCTACGCGTCCAAGGAACCCATCGTGACACAGGCCAAACGCGCAGATTCCTGGATTAACATGAATAGCGGAGATACCGCACCCAAAACATGGCAGTGCTATTTTTGCCAAGCCAAACAATAATGATCACATCTGCTTATTCCGTGTGCCGAGACACTATGGAACTTATAACCGTGGACACTGGAACATGCATATTTTCATTAGTCTACAAACCATCTGGCAAACCATATCTCCCGGGGCACCTTAGCGGCTCAAATGACAGACGTTTCAGACTGCCCAACTAACAAAAAATAGTCTTATAGATTACTTTTTCAGTCTTATATCAGTTTAATATCATAATAAAAGACTTTGAGCACAATCATAAGTGTGTTTGGTTTTATGTCGTTTCCATATCAGTCTAGGTGAATGTCGTTCGTATTTATACTAATCTTTGACAACTAGTTATAACATTGAACAGGCTAATGTTCATCATACTCTGGTAGCCTCTTAGCCGTATATGCTAATATTGGTCTTTGTCCTTTATCTTACTAGCCTGATGAAGCTTATAGTATTTTTACGTAAGATTAAACGCGCTTCTGACTTGCTTCGTAATAGCGCTGTGCTTGGTTTGTAAAAACTTATAATTATAATACTATATTGTTGATTTTGTGTTTATGCAAAGAACTAAATTAAATTAGATAATATCAGTTCGGTAATAATTAAAGGTAACATATTGAAAGTATTTATTGCATTCTTATGGGGAATTATTATTTACTGTAAAGGGAACCCGGTTTCCGGTTAACAAATTAATGCTCCTCTCCAAAAATGGATATTCCGTAATCATGTTAAATAATGTATTTGTTATAATTTCACCATTATTAGAAATCTGTATTGTTCAAGTGCATTCTAAGACCTTTGACTTATATTAATTTTAGGTAAGATCACTGTAAAAACCTTAGGCTTATATCAGTTATTGGCAAGATCACTGTAAAGACGTTTATCTTATGTTAGTTTTTTGCAAGATTAACACCATTTTTCACAATTTCAATTTCACATTAAACCTTCCATCTAAAACTGTTAGTGTATGATCAAACACTAATATAGGTTTTTAAGGAATGAATTCTAAACTTTTAAAATAGGCATTACTTATTTTCTGACTACCTTACTTTCAATCTGGCTTATTTGTGACCAAAATGAGAGCGTTCACATGTTCTACAACAATTGCTAGAGCGATATTAATCTTCCATTCTTAAAAGGTGCGCATTCTCAGACTAATATGCTAGTTGGGTGGTTGTTGGCAATTTAAATAGACACTACATGATGTAGGAATACCGTGAGCCCCGCCTTAAGAGCCACAAGAGCTATATGCAGTACACCAGCCCCCAGTTAGGTGACCCTTCCAAAGAGCGCTGTTTACTTTGTCAAAACCAGTGCCCTCCACCTAAATTGTATGTGTGAGCCTCAGAAGAACTACCACCCAGCCACAAAGAACCATGGTGCTCATTGAAGGTGTTTAACAGGCTCAGGTGCCCAGTCGGTCGCTGTAATTAGAACATAGCCAGATGCGGACTGCTCCGTGACCGCTCAACTCAATAACTGAGGTGCGGGTTTCGAGGAAAGATAGATGAAGATTTACCCCATGACCCGGGTATAATCTCACGGGTGTACTCAACCTAATGCCTGTGACATTCCAGCATTCCTGCTCTGAACACGACCTGCAAGACGCTACGGCCAGGGCTGTCAACATAGCTGCTTACTGCATCACGAACGAAAAAAGCAAAGAAAATGTTTTGTATTGCTCCAGAAATATAAATGTAAGTTTCATTTGTCATTTCTGCTAATTTGTGCGTGGCCACCTTGAGCAGAAATTTTAACTAAAACTTAAAGATATATTATATTTAAAACGTTCTAAATGTGGCTTATGACTAATGTTATAAATTCTATGTACCACATTTTCGACATAACCTTTTTACGAAAAGGAAATAAATAATATCTGATGACGACGCTAGTTAGCTGCTATATGGCTATAGAGAAATTTAGTGATAGTGAAAATATGCAAGACGAGAAAACTACGAACCTGAACCTAAAAAGATAAATAGAAAAAATCTCGCGCATGCTGCGTACATACTTTTTGTCATGAGACATTTGGCGAGATATTAGCTCCTATGATTGAAACTTTTAACCGTTTAATTTATTTACTAAAATCAAATGAACTGTATTCTGTGCACATTTAAGTATTTGCAGCAGAAGGACTGTATACTATCGTGAGTTTTTTAAAATGTAATGGTATGGTGAAGTGCTCCAGGAATGCGTTTCCATTGTTTGTGATCATACTTTGTAACATAAAGTCTTTATTGGATCAGTAAATCGAACATTACAAAATATACAGAATTATGGGTAGCCCTTTGGTTTTATTTCCAAGAGATTTAAGACAGATTCTTACCCATTGCTATCGGGAAACATAGGCAGACGAAATAATATATTAGGTATTCATTGAGTCCGAAAAACATTACAAGATATTTAGAATTATATTTTTTCTTCTTTTATTTTCAGGAGATTTTAAACAGATTTTTACCCACCATTGATTCGCAGGCACCATGGGTGGACGAATTCTTGCCAGTTATAATAATTAAATGTGCAATAACTAATTATTTTTTTCAGATTTCGGTGGAGTGAAATGGAAAACGTTTTAAAAATGAAATAATTAATATTCCTGAAATTTTACACTCAGCGTCGTCTGATGGATACCAGACAAGTATACAAATCTTCATACCTATTTATTTACTCAGTTTTTTATCCCAGAATCAAGACATACACAAATATTTATCACATTTTTCATCATCAAAATGCAAGTTCTAATTGTAATTTTTTGACACGAACGCCAAATGAACGGATTTTATTCTTTTCTAAAACTCACTTGCAGTAACTGATACCGCTTATCTATAATCTTAAGTATCTATCCGTCTTTATGAACGCGATTCTGGTTTCTTATTTTCTCTCTGTTATTCTTATAATATTGAAAATATTTAAAATCATGGTAGTAAATTTTATAAACAGTTGGTAACATTAGTAGAATTTAGAGAAACCTCATCCTCCGCCACCCGCTCGTTCCGCTCGATTTTGCTGCTTGCGGGTCGTGTGTCGTGTCGATCGAGGCTGTTTCGTTTGCGGTAGCCATTTTCTCGTGAATGTTGAGATTTTTTTTTTATCATATTATTTTAAAGTTCTCAATGTATGCCTGGATCAATTGTGTTTTGTGACGTGTGATAGCGTTTTAGAAAAGACTTATAATGGTCGTTTTTCCAATCATTTTGTGTTGACCTGCCCCGTTTCTTACGCGGTCGCACGGGCAGGCATCGATTAGTGGGTGCAACAAGGCGGCCTCTAATACTAGTTGCGGAGTAGTTCTTGTGTAAGCCATGGGAAATAATGCAGCCACCGCTAACAAGAAGGTGGACGCCGCCGAAAGTGTCAAGGAATTCCTTGATCAGGCGAAGGAGGACTTTGAAGAGAAATGGAAGAAGAATCCAACCAACACCGCCGGACTGAATGATTTTGAAAGGATAAAAACCCTCGGTACGGGTTCTTTTGGCAGAGTTATGATAGTGCAACATAAACCTACGAAAGAATATTATGCTATGAAAATACTCGATAAGCAGAAAGTCGTAAAGTTGAAACAAGTAGAACATACTCTAAACGAGAAGCGAATACTTCAAGCAATCAATTTCCCATTCTTAGTAAGCCTCAAGTTTCATTTTAAGGATAATTCTAATTTGTATATGGTTTTAGAATATGTACCTGGTGGTGAAATGTTCTCACACCTGCGCAAAGTAGGACGCTTCTCTGAACCGCACTCAAGGTTCTATGCTGCACAGATCGTACTCGCCTTCGAGTACTTACACTATTTGGATCTTATCTACAGAGATCTTAAACCAGAAAACCTACTTATTGATTCTCAGGGCTACCTCAAAATAACTGATTTTGGTTTCGCGAAGCGTGTAAAGGGCCGTACGTGGACTTTATGCGGGACACCCGAATACCTGGCCCCAGAAATTATTCTTTCTAAGGGATATAATAAGGCTGTGGATTGGTGGGCACTGGGTGTACTAGTGTATGAAATGGCAGCAGGATATCCACCCTTTTTTGCTGATCAGCCTATCCAGATATATGAGAAAATAGTATCAGGAAAAGTCCGTTTTCCATCACACTTTGGTTCTGATCTTAAGGACCTTCTTCGTAATTTACTGCAAGTCGATTTGACAAAACGCTATGGTAACCTAAAGGCCGGGGTGAATGATATTAAAGGTCACAAATGGTTTGCAAGTACAGATTGGATTGCAGTTTTTCAGAAAAAGATAGAAGCACCATTTATTCCGCGCTGCAAAGGTCCTGGAGACACCAGTAACTTTGATGACTATGAAGAGGAGGCGTTACGTATCTCATCAACTGAGAAGTGTGCAAAGGAATTTGCTGAGTTCTGAGCACATAGTTGGTGCCTACACATGGACAATCCCTTGAGTAGGTTTGTATTAGCAAATCTTCCACAGCTGTGTGAGTGTGGAGTGGTGAATGCATATGCATGCAGATGGTTATGGGTGTTAGTGGACATATTATCAGCCCGAGCCAATTCTCTTATTGGATGTAGGACGGACTGTAGGAGAGTAATGATTAGAACTGATATCCGATATTTCGGTGGCGTTCATTTGCTTAGTGCCCTTTCAAGTTGACTTAGAGCAGTTTAAAAGTTTAAAGTGATCCTTTTTCTAGTGATATTCCTAAGACATTACTAGCAGCATGTCTGGCGAGTGATGCTTGACCCTCAATATCAGTTATGAAATTAAATTATTTTTTGTTGTGTAGTGTGTTGCTGATACTTGCAACAGGATATGGTGAGCTTTATTATTTAAGAATGTTTTTGTGAAATCAATGATAGTTTGAGCAAAATGTAATCATATTCTTGTTGCTTAAGATTAGTTTAAACCAAACTTGTGTTAGTAAATCACCTAACCACCTAGGAATCATTGGTCAATCGTTAATTTATAGTTAAATAAATTTTATATGTCCAAAGTAGATACTTTATTTACTTTGGATAGTTCATAGATTTTTCTTAATACTTGACACATTATGTATTGTTTTTATTTATTGTTTGTATGTTGATATTAAGGGAAAATCAAAGTAGAAGAGATTAATTTATATATATCCATACACATTATATTTATGTATGTGTACATTTGTGCAATTTGACCCATGTGTTTGTGATCATCTGTAAAAATAATTTGTATTTTAAGTGTAATTCGTATTTTAAGTGTAATTTGTATAGTTCCTTATTTTGTAGTTGTATATTTTTTATTAATTGTGTAATAGATTTGGCTAAGGCTCAATATACACATTAGAAAAATGTTGCTGTGCAAAATAAATTTACTACATTTAGTTGGTGTATGTATGAATTGAGCCTTAATCATGGGGCCAGTCTGGATAGCTAGAAAATTTTTCCAATACCAAACTGTATCTGAAACTTATTGTTAGCATCAGTTTTTCTATGACTTTCTCAAATACCTTAGAACTGCAACTGATAATTGTAAATTTTTTTTTAGATGGAAAATGCTAGTGTTGTTAATTTTAAATGTTATTTGTACATTTTACATAATTTTTATGCAAGGTGAAAAAAACTGCTTTAGTCTCTTTGCATATTGCTGTTAATTGAAGGTTTGGATACAAATTTTGACATAATTTTTTGCAAAATCATATTAAACGAAGTTTATTTCATGTTATTGTATGCCAAATGTAGATAAACAAGATAGCCAATCACTATTTTCACAGAACATAAACTTGTCTACTTGCCGAGTGTGTGCAGCCAATAAACTCAATGCACACCAGAAGTGTTGCCTTTTATATTCACAGTGAATAATAAATTTTTAGCTGATACCTAGAACAATCTTATTTGTGCATTTAGAGCATATAGTGCATTCTTTGCAATCAATGCTTGTAATATAGCAAACTTATATCTGAAACTACATTCTATGTAGATTAGTGATTAAAGTTTGTTTGATATATATTGTCTATCTATGCTCTATTCTATTTGCAGAGTTCTAGTAATTTAAGTAATTATGTATCACAACAATATTTACTTACCAATAAAAATATAGCAGTTATGTATGGTTCCTTCTGACATAGAATTGCTAACAGTCAATGGATCCTTAAAATATGTAATCAAAAACTGCCACAATATGGCCGCTATCAATTTAAGTTCCTAAAATGTATCTTGAACAAAAAGTTTATGCTAAAATATGTATTTAATGTTCTTGCTTGCCTAGTGTGCAATAAGGTATTTAAAGCTTTTCATTAAACAACATTTATTTTCAAATATTGATAGTATTCAAAAATGTTTGTAAGGCAATATCTTAGCACTGAGACTGATGTTATCAATAAGAGTAAAGTATCTACGCTTCGATAATGAATCTATGTAGTTGGAACTGCTCTAAAAATTTCTATCTAAGTGTTCAGCAACCAAAAATTTTTGTTAAGTGTTTTTTGGCAGGTGGTGTATAGTCTTTTTCCCTGTAAAGAGGTGCCATCAGCATATAATACCAATGTCATGGTTTTGGACATGATATGGGAGATCAATAATGTAAATGAGAAATAAAAAAGGACCAACAATTGAGCCCTGAGAGACTCCCATAGTAACTGCTGATGCCAGAGATTTTTCACCTTTACTATCTATTTTATGTACACTGCTACTTGTGTAGGACATCAAAAGGTTAATCAATTGGAAAGTATTTTTTTATTAAGATTACCATTTATGATATTAAGGGCATCAAGTTAAGCATTTTATGTATCTATAAAATGGTTGTAATGAACTATTTTGAGTGGATCCTCATAAGTTTGGTAGCCCTATAATAATTGAAAGGACCATGACCAGAGACCATGGTAACTAAAACAGAAATACAATATTTTTTTCCTTAAATATTGCTGAACTTCTGACCTTGTGTTTGAAGGTTAACTTATTGAATTTAACAACATAATTAGTTGTACACAGATTTCTATTGTATTAACAGATATATGCCCTCAGTGTTACTATTAGCTTTAGAATAAACACTAACATTACCTAAGAGAAGATTAAGGAGCAGTTTTGTCTACTTGAATGCATTATCCAAGAAATGCTTAATTAAATAAATCCCACCATTTTCTTAAAAGGAATGATGTTGGAAGGCAATGATTACAATAGAGTTCTGTTGCTATTAGATGTAGGAATATAAACTCAGGCTATACAAAATTTAAAATTATTTGTAGTGAATTTTACATTGTGAAAGTTATGTGAGCATCTGTGGTATGATTAGGTTGAATTTAACAGCATATATAAATACATACATATTATTATATACATAAGTATAACTTTGTGCACTCTCATATTTTATATATATAAAAAGGGGCTAGGTGTGTTGATAACACTGCCATAAGCAATTTGGTGTGACAATTGTCTAATAATATTGTTGCAGCATTTACCAAACAATTTAAGCAACATAAGGTATAGTATCACTGAAAGTTTATCAGAAACATGAGGTATTTTAGTAATATTAACCTAGCAAGCACGGGAAACATGCTGAGTAAAACATTGTCACATCAATAACGAAATTAAAAGTACTAAGTCACTCTGAATCTTTAACTGTCTATGTTAAAAACAGAATCAGATATGGCATGTTAGTCTGCTTGCTTAGATGCTGCTCTGCTAATTTGAATCAATATTATAAAAGTACCTTAGTAATATATTGTCCATTATTTTTGAATATACATTCAGTGCTGCATATGATTTTTTTTTATCTTCATTATTTTGTAGATAATATGAAAGTGTCATATCAATCTTCTCTTATTTGTTTCAATCACCAATTCATATGTCAACTACTTAGTGCTATATAGGGCCAAAAACAAGATTGCACAATGGCTTCCTTGGCTATAAGCACCAAACTGAACTGTTAACAACTTGAATAATTAAGGTGCTTGTAGTTATACTGGTGAATAAAGAAATAGTTATAATAATCACTACTGAAAGACATAGTACTCGTATGTCATAGTTATTGATTGATATTAATCATTTTTGTAGCTTTTGGTTTGTTGTTTGCAGTACTTATGAACATGTATATATACCTATATAAGATTGATTACTTTTATCTAGCTTTCTGTATTACCAGGATTTGAAATTTATTTATAGCCATAGTATGCTCATTCAAATTGTAAAGTAGCAATGCAGTGTTTTAATAATCTATACTTCTTTTTTACTGTAAAAAGTACTTGAAATATCTGGTAAAATAATATCTTAGTGGTGAAATGTCTTTAAAGAAATTAGTATCTGTGTATTTTGAAAATCTGATTTTACAAATTTATGTAACTTGTTTGGTGCCATATGTAATTATCATAATTACATACTTTATATATCTTAATGAGTTTTAAATTACCCTATTTCATAAGCTATATATTCTATAAAATTTTGCCCTTCAGAAAAATATTTTTTGCTATCATTTATGTTTACATAGTTGATAACCTTGGCTATCAAGAAACGTAAAATCGTCGTCTAAGGTAGAGTTGTGTGCTTTAAGTTCAGGTTTTTCGAACTGGTTTAGCTCATACTGGTTTTTTTACATAAAGCTACACATTATGGCGGCCACACTCGTATCTATGCGTGCCTATACAGGTCTCATAGCGGTGACACGGACGTAACTCGACTCTTTACGTACCTGAGTTTGACGACTGACAAAGTTCTAGAGCAATATCCCACAGCAGAATTAGTTATTTTGGGAGACTTTAACGCCCACCATCGTGAGTGGCTCAGTTCTCGAACCAATAACTATACTGGGATATCTGCTCATGAATTTGCTCTGACCTATGGATTCTCTCAGCTGGTACATTCTCCAACGAGAATACCAGATATAGAGGACCATACGGGCTCCTTACTGGACCTTCTGCTGACTACACGTCCGTGGATACTCCGTCTCAGTGGATGCGCCTCTTGGCTCCTCGGACCACTGTCTCGTTCGGACTCAAATGTCATGCACACAACCCGATCCTTCTGGGCCAACTAATTGGCGTCGTGTGTGGCATTATAAGTCGGCAGACTGGGATGGATTGCGAGAATTTTATGCATCGTACCCGTGGAGGCAGATCTGCTATAGCTCAGAAGATCCTGACATCTGCGCAGCCGCAGTCACTGAGACAATCCTCGCTGGTATGGAATGTTTCATTCCTAACCTGCGAGTAGCTGCCGGCGTCAAAAAACGACCGTGGTTAAATAGGTCTTGCAGAGAAGCTAAAATTCTTAAGCAAACTGCATATGAGGCTTGGACCACGGCTCGTAATAATAAGGATCCGAATATTTCTGAGTTAAAACGCAAATTAAATGCTGCCTCGAGGTTCAGTAAAAAAGCAACTGCCAGAGCAAAATTCCAATTCATCGGCAAAATAGGTGGGCGACTTGCGAGCTATCCTTCTGGGAGTCGTGCTTTCTGGTCGCTTGCTAAAGCTGCCGAGGGGAACTTCTGCCAGTCGTCGTTACCACCACTGCAAAAGACCGATGGTGACTTGGCCCACAGTGCAAAAGACAAAGCCGATCTATTGTGCAGTCTCTTTGCCTCTAACTCAAATGTGAACGACGAAGGCGCTGTATCACCTACTTTACCGTGGTGCGGTAAGACCATGCCGGAAATCTCTATAACACAGCGCGAGGTCCGGCGGGCGTTACTTTCCCTAGACGTTCTTAAGTCGAGTGGGCCAGACGGCATACCAGCAGTGGTGCTTAAGCAGTGTGCTCCTGAGTTATGTCCTGTACTCACGCGCCTCTTCACGCTTTCCTACCACACTAGGCAATTTCCGTCTTCATGGAAGACTGCGAATGTGCACCCGGTGCCCAAAAAGGGCGATAGATCAGATCCATCGAATTACAGGCCTATCGCTATAACCTCTCTCCTCTCCAAGGTGATGGAGCGTGTGATCAACACACAGCTTTTGAGATACCTAGAAAAACACGACCTGATCAGTGACCGTCAATATGGCTTTCGCCACGGTCGCTCAACTGGTGACCTTCTAGTGTATCTCACACACCGATGGGCACTAGCCATTGAGAGTCAGGGGGAGGCATTGGCATGTAGCCTAGACATAGCGAAGGCGTTCGATCGGGTCTGGCACCGGGGTCTTCTATCGAAGTTGCCATCTTACGGAGTGCCCGAGGGTTTGTGCAAATGGGTGGCTAGCTTTTTGTCCAGCAGACGTATACGAGCCGTAGTTGACGGTAGTTGCTCTGATAGCATGGACATTAATGCTGGTGTCCCGCAAGGCTCTGTGCTGTCTCCTACGCTGTTTCTACTGCACATCAATGATATGTTGGACATCAACAACATACACTGCTATGCAGATGACACTTATGACGCTTATTACACGGGCCGTGCAAGCATCCCACGTTCCGTTGTGGAGGAAAAGCGTGAAGGACTTGTGTCTCAAATCGAGATCGGTCTGTCCAAGGTCTATGAGTGGGGGCGGGAAAACTTGGTCCGATTCAACCCTTCAAAGACACATACTGCGCGTTCACCGCTAAGAAAACCCCATTCACTGTAGTCCCACAATTCCAGAACATTCCCCTCTCCATCTCCAAGAGCATTGGGATCCTTGGCGTTGACATCTCCAGCGATGTTCAGTTCCGAGATCATTTGCTAGACAAGGTAAAGCTGGCGTCTTAAAAACTTGGTGTACTCAACAGAGCGAAGCAATACTTCACGTCGGGGCAAAGGTTGCTACTTTACAAGTCGCAAGTTCGGCCCCATATGGAGTACTGCTGCCATCTCTGGGCGGGTGCACCCGGATACCAGCTTGGCCCTTTTGACTCGGTTCAACGACGGGCTGTGAGAATTGTCGACGATCCCAAACTCACTTGCGGTATCGAGCCCTTAAGTCTGAGGAGAGACTTTGCCTCCCTGTGTGTGTTCTACCGCTTGTACAATGGGATGTGTTCTGAGGGATTGTTCGAAATGATGCCCACGGCTACTTTCTACTATCGCACCGCTCGCCATCGACAGGGAATTCATTCTCACACTTTGGAACCGAAATGGTTGCGTACAGTGCGGTTTCAGAGAAACTTCATCCCGCGAACGCTTGGGTTGTGCAATGAGCTCCCTGCCAAGGTTTTCTCTAAGGACTACAGTATGGGGTTCTTCAAAAAAGAAGTTATTAGATTTCTTAAGGGTCGGCAACGCGCGAGTGATGCCCCTGGTGTTGCAAGCGTCCATAGGCTACGGTGACCGCTTAACATCAGGTGGACCGTAGGTTTGTTTGCCACCTTAGTGGTATAAAAAAAACACCTTATTAGAGCGGCCCTGTATTAGCAACTTCAAAATATTGATTTTGCTTATGCATATGTAATAAAATTTTTTTTTACAAAAGTGCTTGTTTACAGACTATTATGCTGTGTTCAAGAATCCTATGCGGTAGTTAGAAAGTTGGTTTTGGAACACCAAGCTCCAGCCTACAATTACTGGCAAATTGGGCAGTCCAAACCCTAAAACCTCCCTGTGGGTTTCTTAATGCTGGACAGTGTATAAGGCAATTTGGTGCTGATAGCTGTGGCAGTGGCAGTAGTGAGCATTCATGGAGTATCCTTACTATTGAACGCTTAAAATCGGCGCAAGGAATAGCTGTTATTTTGTGGCATAGCCTATCCTGTTAAATAGGGGTCACTGTAAAAAACTCGTGAATATAATTTTGCCGTATTGGGATTGAAAAAAATAATGTTAAAACTTACTTACTTACTTACTTACTCTTGAAAGACTAATGGGTCTCCATACTGAATCTTCAGGTCCAGGTAGGTCAAATACTTAACAAATAATCATTCTTAACAAATTGATTGTATGCATCAATCGCCAATGTCAATACCACAATCACAGAACATTATACGACCACAATAGTATTCGTACCGGGGGCATGCTCACTTTTAAAACCATTTTAATCACAAATTCTTGCAGTAAAGGAGGAATACCTACTAACTATTCAATCATAATAACCAATTTAGTTCCATAATTGGCCACCTAAATGATAAATCGATGGAGTCCAATTGCTGTTGTACTGTTTCTTTGTACTTACTTTGTAGGTAGGTACTCTTATTGGTAGGGCTGCCATATTGGAAACTGATGGGGGACGTTAAAGGTCTCTTGAGATTAGCAATCCCTATTAGCCTCATACGTCCCCACTTTTGGGGCACGGCCTACCCTCACCAAGGGCTATATGGGCCACAGTCCACACGTTTTTTGACGTATGCAGGTTTCCTCACGATGTTTTCCTTCACTGAAAAGCCAGTGGTGCGAATAAATAAATCAGTGTACTTGAGAAATTAAGAAGAAGACTCAATGGTACACGCTCGGTCTCTAACCTTCGCCACTGAGAACGCAAAGTTAAATGGAAACCTCTCGGCCACCATCGACTCATTAGCAATATGTTAAAAAAACTATATTTTGGTGCCATTTAATACATTTTTTCATTAAAATCACGATTATTGCATACGCGTATTTCAACGAAAAGCGGGATAAGGTTATGAATTATGGTGACAGTCCCGTATATACGGGACTTATGGCAACCCTACATATTGGTTCAAACTTTATCTTTGGTTCAAAGAGTGAGTAAGAATGCTGACTCCGACAATGGCATGATATATTTTGAGACGACTATGACTTTCATACACTGTTTCGGCTGATGTAAGGAAAAAAACTATGTCGAAAACCCTACATACCCACTTGACTTGAGCTTGAAACCGTTGAACACTTTGTACATGATACCTACCTCTAAATTTTCGTGTCGGTTTTTAGCAAAACAGATCATAACAAAGTGATATTAATGGAATGAAGGTTTTTTAAACATAAACGCGTCCTTAATTAAACAATCAGTTCTCTAGTCATCTGCCACAATTTATTAGCCGTCTATGACGGGATCTCACTAAATGTGTGAAAAAATTGATTAAATTACGTAGGTATAACAAACTTGCATGTTCAGACGGCATCACGGATTACTGAAGGCTTCCATTACTCCAGTGATTACTATTCTAGTGTGCAGCAGTGCCTCTCTCACATGAACAATAAGTTTGTCGTCTACGCAATCTACTAAAATCATATTTCGTAATGCGTTGCTGCTTACAAAAGTGTTTACCAACCGCTCTGGCCTCTGATATATGTATAATGTACTTAAAATCATGCTAAGCAATATTTAACAAAGCAGAATGTTGATTTAATGATATTCAATCAGTCAGCCAGGAGTCGTTTATATAATTTTATGTTCTACTTTAGATATAATTTTTAATCACAAAATCCTGGTTCGATTAGGAAAACCCGAAATCTCTAATACGCGTTCATAAACCCAACTTGGGTAGCACTGACAGCAGGATAGCAAATACATTTTGCTACAGTACAAAAAGAGATACCTTCAAATACCTTGCAAAGTCTAATACCAATTCGGACAGGAAACCAAAAAAGGAAATGTTAAAACAAAAGAATAACATAAATACTGCTCTTTGAATTTGATAGTTAAAGAAAACATCGCCCAAGATGCTGTGTGTCTGCATACCAGTGAGCTTAATAATTTAGCCACTAAAATTGCAAAATGATTGTAAATTAATTAAATTCGAGTTATAAAATAACCAGAGTTTTTATTGAATTATTTATAACTAGTTTCTGCCAGCGGCTTCGCCCGCGCTAAATTTCGTTATCGGCGTAGGTTCTTACGGCAGTTCCTCAATTATAGAAAAAAAACAAACTATCAAATATTTCCTCCTTAATGGCATAATACATTCGTGTCTGTGAAACCATCGAAATACCTAACCCAATCTGTCAAGCCGTTTAAAAGTTATGTGAAAAAAAATAGTAGGGAAAGACAATTCTTACTACCCGTTGTCCTATTACCCGTTTTCCCGTAAGAATGAAGCATTTTCCCGCGGTAAAAAGTAGCCTATGTTTATCAGGGATAATGTCGGCTTCTAATGGTAAAAGAATTTTGCAAATCAGTCCAGTAGTTTCGGAGCCTGTTCAATACAAACATACATACAAACCTTTCCTCTTTATAATATTAAGTATATTAATATATATTACTTAGTATAGATTATTATTTTATTATCTTAAAAGGCTATACTACCTAAATTTAATTTTTTGGGCAAATGTTTCTCCGGATCTGCTAAGCAAATACGACTAAAATTCAATGAATGTGTTCTTTGGTATTGAATTGGTTCAACTTTAAACCCTGAAAGTGTAATAAACTATTAATTAATTTCATGTATTTGTTGAGTTGAGATGTAGCTGCACTACTCACGCACGCTCAGTTATATATCGCATTATCCTTGTTTTTCATCAAGTTTTCTGTCACGTTGTACTGCCTCTTAATATTATAAAGCTAAAGAGTTTGTTTTTTGTAACGTGCTAATCTCTGGAACTACTAGTCTGATTTAAAATATATTATTATTGTATTCAAGCTTTAAACTTAAAATTATTACAGTTCAAGCTTCAGTAAAACAAATAATAATAACCGGTCAAGTGCGAGTCGGGCTTATGCATTCCGTGGTTGTACGGAACCCTCCGCGCGCGAGTCCGACTCGCAATTGCGGCCGTTTTTATAGTATGTACTTTTTAAAGATAATTATTAGACATTTATTATGGATATTGCAATATTTCAGGAAGTGCTGGCAATTTAGGTAAAAGGTAACTTAACAGTTATTTAAATAAATCTTTTTTTCTTTGCCGCACCTAGAACGTACGTACGTATGTATTTATAGCCTTATTATTTTTATGCTATTAAATAACAAATGATTACATACCTACTGAAGATTTGGTGCAAGGATTTAGCTAATATTTTCTAATTTTTGGAAAAATGTCAACCTTTGTACTTTAAAATTCTTTAACCAATGTCACAGCCTAAAAAATAATTAATAGGGCCAGCTAGACAGAAATCGTGAGGTAAGGTGCGCGGCGAGACGAGGGCAAGCGCACCCGTTCTAAGCCTGTGTCGTAACATGGCTAGTAGGGTGCTATCCAGCCAGTCAAACATTTTGTCGCGACGCCATGACTGTCTCGACGTTGTAGTACTCATCAAGGGCGATGACTCACTGTATGTTTAAAATGAATGTTTCGTTTGTGTGTCAATGGGCTATAATAAAAAAGTACAGCGCCTTCAAAAACATACTAAAAAGTAGAAAATTAAGCGACGTATTTTCTTCTTGAAGTCGGAGGCTAAAAAAAAATTAAGATTAATCACGCCGCAATAATTGTACCCGTGGAATTTTTGCATTCGACTTCAAGGAGTAGAAAACACTTAGCCTAATGTTCCGTAAAGGTATCTCTACTAGGTAGTGGGTTTTTGGAGGCGGTGTAATTTTTTTTTTTTAGTTGGTAGGTACCAACTTGGACATATAAATACCTACCTATTATTTGTCATTCAAAAAAAGTATGGGGTTCTTCAAGAAATGAGTGATTTCAGTTTTAAAGGATCACCAATGCGCGAGTAAAGCCCCTGGATGGCGTTGGAAACGTCCATAGACAACGGTGACCGCTTAGCATCAGGCGGGCCGTTTGTTTGTTTGTCATCTTAGTGGTACAAAATCCGTTTACGAATTTTAGTTACGAATACGCAAAAACTCACACTAACCACACCGGTCTTAAACTCTACTATGGCGTTCGCGTATTCAAAAACAGTCTCATGAAAAAATAATGTACTCAAACCGCATCCACTAAGGGCGCTGCTGATTAATTTTCATAAATTTACTTCGTTGACGCAAACGCAAACGGTAAGCAAAAAGCAAAAAAGGTAAGAAAATCTCAAAACGACTCACATTAGGCACAATGATATGAAACATCTAATTACACAAACTATTTTATCACAAAAATAAAAATAAAAGTTTATTAGAAAATTAAGTTGATTCTTAGGTGTTATATTTGCGTAAACAAGATATTATACAAACTTTAAATCTTGGCAGTTTTTGAGACCTAAATAATCCTACTATTCTAATATTATATCCTTTACAGAGTTAATCCTAAAATATTGACGGTGGCTAAGCTTTAGTGCGCGACAAGAACGGCGATACAAGGAGCTAATTGCGAAAAGTCAGGAGTAGGTACTCGGACAAAATGTATGGAATAATGACTCACTTCTCAAGACTTTGGAGGTTATTGGAACCAGTCTCGAGGATCCCAAACTCTGCAATTCGAAAGTAAAATTCATCCAAGTATTTTCACGGATCTCGAAAGGTAAGACCTACTTGCTTCCTTTCTTCTCTCGAATTCCAGAGTCTAGGACCTTGAGACTGTTTACTTAGTTTTAAAAAGTGGAATATACTTGGAATGAGACAAGACGCGCTTCCATACATTTTGCCCCCGAGAACGCAAAACCCGAATACTACAGTCTTCTTCAATGAACTCCCTGTGCCTACGGCGACGACAACGTTCAGAAGCCCTAGCCAAGTGTGCGTAGAGTCAAAAGCGATCATACAAAAGTAATCAACGTAGGTATCAAATAAAAAAGATATCTTTCCTTACCAAATAATCTGCACATTGTGTATTTAGTCGGGTTTCTATGATCGCTATGGCCGCTATGCACATTACACGCACTTGGGCCTGGGGCCAAGATGAACTTTGACCTGGGGTATATTCATTCAAATTCTCTTCCTATTCTCAATCTGGCTTCAATAAAATTGTACCTAGTTACTGTTATTATTTATTAATCACACAATTTGCTATAAAATCTTCAACACATAAAGAAATAAAGAAATCAAAAATCCCAACTGCGTTACGGGGTTGAACCCATTATTGAGAAGATTTGAGCCGGTCTAGATTTTTAATGGGTCCCGACTGTTAAAGTAGCCATTTTCCGGATTAGAATTTATGATTACAGGACTTATTTTGGGTTTTTTGATTTTTTAAATCGTTTATTTTTATTTGACATTGTTTAGTCAGAATAAAATTATACGAGACGGTAAATATCACAATATTGTCAAAGTGATCCTGAGGTTTGTATTGAAGTTGACCTACTTACCGCGCGCTATACGTACTTTGTTTGCCTCAAGTTAGCAAACATTCACTATGCAGTAATTTGTATATGCTGCACAACCATTTTATAAAGTAGGTAGGAATGATTGTGTTCTGTAGCAACGCTAAAAAAACGCAGGAGAATATAAATCTCGCAAGAGAGCTGGCACGATCATAGGAATCATATTTGCATATACGAAAATGATGCAATAGAATAGACACCCACTAAACAACTAGGTATACACTTTGCAACTTGTCGTGGTCATACTTGCTCATGGCGATATCTATTCTTTACCACAGACTATATAAAACTATAGGTACTATAAGTGCAACAAACTTTTCTGACCTTCGGCACAAGACTTGTGCCTTCGGTGTTTGGTCGCTAGTGTCATTTTAAGTTTACACCATTTCAAGATGGCGACGACCAAAGATGACTTATGTGGCGACTGTAGTTTTAATTTTCGACCACCAGGGTCAGAAGTTTGTTGTACTATACAATACATAACAACCATCTTACCACCTTGGTGATTATTACATTTAAAAGATACGTGTGGAAACTAATGTTTTATAATGAAGACGTTATTGTAGTCAAACAATGTCATAATGGTGAATGTCACTTTCCCATCAAAAGACACATGAATAGTTCAAGAAAAAAAATTATATCACCAACTAAACAATGGCAAATATTAGCTTATTTCCCACGATAGACAAGCATCAAGAACAATTACCTGAAAGTAACATTGTAGGTACTTATGACTGAGTTACTGATAAAAGGTGCGTTATAAGAATATTACTGATCATATTAGAATTCAATTATATAATTCTTAAATTAAACAGGTTAGTCTGATGCTAAAACTGTGACCTTAACTATTTTTAACCGAATTTATAAAAGGTCGTTATCGATTCGACCCGGCATTGAGGTATGTAATATTTTTTGAATATTACTAAATTTTATTTAATATGTGGGCATCTAAAGAGATGTCCAAAATTTGTAAGTGCATGTATCATACATATTTGTCCACGTATTTTCAGAAACTAGTAATCGGCGGCTCGATTCCGTATAAAGATTGCTAGCAATTCTCGTGTAAAATCCATAGAAATAAGATATACATGCGCATTTGAAATTATGTATAAAATTCATCGATCGTCGCGAAACCGCAATGTATATCTTATTTCTATTGAGTACATTATTTTTTCATGAGACTGTTTTTGAATACGCGAACGCCATAGTAGAGTTTAAGACCGGTGTGGTTAGTGTGAGTTTTTGCGTATTCGTAACTCTACTATCGCGTTCGCGTATTCATTAAAAGTCCTATAAGAAAAAACCGTCTAGAAACGCGTCCGCTAGAGGCGCTTCTTCATTTCCATACATGAATTTCGTTGACGCGAACGCGATAGTAGCGTTAAAAACTCGCCCTAGCCACAATGCATACTACGAGACATTTCCGATAGGAAAATTCTAGTACGCGCGGGACGGGCACATCGTGCATACATTAGGACACGAGAAAATTTCTTACAGTCTTGCGAGGTCTAGTAAAAATGTGTGCACATTAGTGCGCGTCTGGCGCGCGCAATAATTTTCCTATCGGAAATTTCACACACACCGCTTTCTGTCCTATCCTATTTCACATAGCTTCAATTTTACTCATTGTCATTTTCGTAAATGTGAAAATTTTAAAGCCATTTTTGGATATTATAGTGTAGGTAAATGAACATTATTGTGACTGTGTGTATTTGGGAGCAGTCTTTTTTTATATCTTATTTATTTAAGGTGCGTTCGATTGACAGCATTGAAAGCTATGGCATCGCACAGGCATTGAAATCTTTCTTTTCACCAAATGTAAACAAACAATTTGGCCGTTCACTATTTGACAGCGCATCTACCACTCTACCTGCCTAGCATGTGGAGTCAATGCGTTGAATGCGGTCTGGAAGTGACGTCATAGCGCATTAATTTTTGCTCAACAGAACGATCGAATGTGCGCATAAACAGCATTGACCGCATTTAATGCGTATAATGCTTGTCAACAAAACGCTCCTTTAGTATGTATTGAAATGTTCATTTTTAGACTCTATTTATATCGAGTGCCTTTAGCGTTGAAGGTTCAAGTGTATAAAATCGATTAATTTAAGAACATAATAATTTTATTTGGCACTATGTATTGATCTTCCATAAAATTACGATTTAAATTAAAAATATCGATGTAACAGCAGATATTTGTATGATTTGTATTTCTAGGTGAGCCCAGTATAGGCTTCAAAACCCTTAGTTTAGGTACTTGAGACTCTTCGGAGCGATGTTTAAGGATGTTACATACCATTATAAATGAGTCAAAGTAATTTTTTTTATTTAAATTAGGTTTTTACAAACACTTTTGAATCGTCAAAATTACTAAATACTATTTTTTGAAATCTACCACCCACCCTCCAGTCCACAATGTAAATTTTTAGCGAGGAGAATCCGGCAAGAAACTCGATACTCTTTTAAAAAAATCATTTAACAATTTACAATTGCTCAGTATAGTACCTATAACATACTTTGTCTGTGTCATCCCATAAGAAAAGCAGATTATATACATTCAAATATGAGATAAATAAGATAAAATTAAATTTAACAATGATGTAACGAAACATGGAGTCGTCATGAGAGCTCGCCTTCACGTGTCTGAAATCTAGCTTTTAGATTAGTGCAATCAATCCTTACAGGGAGATAAATCAAAACATTCCAGTGCCATCAGTGGCCTGTATTTTCCATGTCTTCCACGTGTCTACATGTAGTTGGATTTTCTAGTGTCACACGGATTCAAATATTTATGAACAGCCTATTTTAAAGTAAGAATATGATCTTCAAAAACATCCATCTCCAAGCCAGGATTTGAAGCCAGGACGCACAAATCCACGTGTCTCACGTTTTAGGCTCAAGAGTTCTCCATAGCTACGGTTGCTGCTGATTCAATTTGCCATCTTCGCACGGTTCGAAATCAGAAATGAAGCAAGTGAAATATACTGAGTACATCACTGAAAAATGGCAGGATAAAGAGCTTATTGTGAAATGTCTGAAGTCTTCAAGTCTCGCATTCTCAGTAGCAAAATGTAAACTAGAAGTACATTTACCCTTAAAGATCCATGTACTTCAGACTTTCTGCAACAGACTCTCAGCCAAATACGTATGGTGAAAAAGTGGCCTGTTTTTAGCTGTAGATGTCTGCTAAGAATGGTTAGATTTAAATCTTCGTTTCCGTAAAAATATATAAGTACCTACATGTAATTTTTTTGAAGTGAAAACTTCTTTAGCGGCGTTGTGCACTTTTTTTGGTATGGGTAAAAAATGATAAACTCGCGTCAGGTCACGTGTCCTAATCGTGGAACCGTAATTCCACGCCTATTATAATTTTTAATTTAAGTATTCGCGATTATGAACAGGGAGGTTGGATATGGAATTTTAATTCTATGACAGATTGCGACGTCAAATATACTACGTCAAAAAAGTAAATAAACAAACATTATCATTTCTTGACACTGTCAAAGACATGTCTTGTGACATCTTTGAGTGTTAAGCGCGAATCGTGTGTAAAGGTTTTCACTTCTGCCGGCACTCCCGGAGTGCAAATCGTTTTTTTTTATATACTATGTGTTTTCTATTTTGACTGAAGACGATAAATATATCGAAAGATCTCAATTAATTATGTTTTTTTATTATTTATAATTAAATATAATATATCAGTATATAATTAAATGTTTTCGTTGAAGCGATAAATACACCTTGGAGAAACTACGTGTAATTTGAAATTTTCATAGCGTTTTTGTAAAACATATTTTATTCGAAAAAGAATACAGGAACGACATGGAATCTAAACTGCTAATAATAAATTAACAAAAAAAAACGCTTTTCTGGACCGAAACGGCGACAGTAAATTATACTACTACTTTCTTAGCATATGGCCACTAATGAAAAACACGCTACTAATTTTTTTAAATATCGAACTGGGAGCTTATTGGGAACAGTCTCGAGCTATTCGGACTCTGGAATTCGTGACTAAAATGTATGGAAGTCTGACTTACCTCTCGAAATCCGTGAATGTACTTGCCATTTTTGTTTCGAAGTTCAAATAGCTCGAGACTGTTTCCACTAAGATCCCCGTCCAGTGACAACCAATCACTCTGCCACAGCCGCCACGGTGTTGGAATAAAATAAAATAAAACGGCATATCCTGTTTTTCAACTTTTTCTTTTCAATTTTATGTTTCTTGTTGGTTTCTTGAAAAAAAACCAGTGCGGTGTTATAAGTTTGACGCGTGTATCTGTCTGAGGCATCGTAGCGCCCAAACCGATTAACCATTTTTGTTTCAAAGGTGATGTGATCGAGAGTGTTTAGCTAAAAAAAAACTGTTCAGCCGTTTGAAAATCATCAGCTCTTTTCTAGTTGATAAAGAGATATGAGCAACATCCACAGGACCGATCGATTCGAGATTTAGTATTCTGTTACTTTAATGATTTTGAAAAAATATAGCAACCTTGACCTGATGATGCAGCATCACCTGGAATATCTGCGGCTTACCCAAGTCCTTACCGACTTACAGCAGATATATCATGGTCTCAATTAATTAACTTGTTATAGATAACTAATTATACTAATAGGAGTAGCGAAGGGAAATGAGGATGAATTAATAACGGATTCTAAGTTACTTTCAATCGATATGAATTATTTTGGGTCGGGGTTTTTTTAAATTTTAGATAATTCGACTCGTTGAATAAAATCAAGCGGTTTTAAACTCATCCAGCAAAGGCTGACTTTCACAGCCTCTACAGTAATGTACCACTAAGAATATGTAAAAAAGCCCGTTCAAATGACACAGGCCATTTAAGATGTCATCTGGCCTGGGCAAATAGACAGGTGACCATCCTAGTACCTATACATATTATTTATACTTCCCTACTGACTAAAAAAAATACGCCGCTGGCAAAGAATAATTACTCTTTCAAGCCTAGAACCTCGAGGTACAGTGCACAAGATTGCGTACTGTATAAACTTGTCGCAAGTTTACCTTCACGACCGAGCGCGCGGCACGCGGACTGCACGTGCTGTGCTAATACGTGGCTTCCTAATAAAGAGCGCTCTGTACCGTCACCAGTTGCCGTCCCAACTACGCATAATTAATTTATGGTTTTATACTGACTTACTTATGCTAGTCGTTGTCCGTTTTCTGTCTGAGAGAAGCCTAAAGTAACGTAGGTATGTTGAACTCTTTTTCAGTGTAAAGTAGTGTAAAGAAGAAAGGCATTTGCATCAATAACAAGGTATAATACTAGCTGTGTCTCGCGGTTTTAGGCGTAGCTCTCCATACATCCTCCTTCAACCACTACACAACTTTTTTTGGGAACACCGTTGTGTTGTTGTTGCGAGTGATGCCTCAGGTGTTACAAGTGTCCATAGGCCACGGTGACCGCTCTCCATCAGGCGGACCTTAGTGGTATTAAAAAAAAGTGTAATTGTCGATGTCTTTAAACAACTTCTTTCAATGTATGCCTGGCGTTCTGAGGGGTTGAGGTTTGTGCACGGCGTTTATGTTCACATCACTGGGTTTTTGGTGAAGGAAGAAGTCGTGAAGCGATCTGTATTTGTAAGAAAGATGTATGTGAAGTAATCTGCACTGGGACCGCGTGATGTACTGAAGCCCTAACCGCCCTGGCTCAAAGTGAGGTTAGACCGTGCCCCAATAGTGCAGACGTGTGCGCTGCAAAAGAAGGTCTTCAAAAATACATTAGATTTATAAGATTTTTTTTAAAGTGTGCTGAGGTTTGGCGGTTTATAGGGTTTTATACCTTTTTCAACGAAAATTGTTTTGAACAAAATCAGTTTATAAGTGTTTAGAAATCCGCAATTATTCTTAATGTACGGAACTGTCAACGACACGCGTTTGGGTGCTGTTTTTATTATTGGACTAGTTATGCCTGCGTGCGACCTCTTTTCTGTGGACTAAAGTCTAATATTAAAAGTTAGGACGTGGTTTAGTAAATATATAAAATAACTTAAATACCTTAGCAAGCAGTCAGAAGTTGTCTGTAAAGGCACGTTTGGCTGTCCATAGGTATGTATTGTTTCCAACACCTATGTATAAAACTGAATATTAAAAATTAACCGGCCAAGTGCGTGTCGTACACGTATTAAGTTAGGGTTCCGTAGAATGAGAATTAGTACGGATATATAAAAAACTTATGAACTGATTGTGTCCAAAATATTTTTTATTAATAATATAAACTACATATTTCAGATTTTTAAATCGCACGATTCAAAATTGACGAGCAATAAAAAAAAAGATAATAACTAGCAAAATATAAATTTTAAGAAAAAAGTTATAGAAAGGTATTGTTTTTTTGTAATACAATCATACGGTCCGCCAGATGGTAAAGCGGTCACAGCATCAGTCGAGGGTTACCAACTCTTTAAAGTCTATAAGTAGTGGAAAAACAAATGGAAATGTAGGGTTAAGGTTAAATTTATTTTGTTCAAAAACGAAAGCCAAGAACAACAATAGGTTTCTTTCTACCCTAAATCATCAAACATTCTTTGTTCGATCAATAGAAGTTAGCCAGGATCAGAGCAATGTAAAGACTTTGCCTATCTTGCGATACATACACAGAAATAAAAAGGAAGGTAACAGTGGTGATAGGTTTGAGTCTCGGGTAGTTAATTGATAAATATCTTTTTCAACACATTTTCTCAAAAAATGCATTTACGATGCATGTATACATTGTTACACAGTACACAGTACGAAGTTCAAAACCACGCACCATGCAACGAAGTTACGGTAAAATTGGTACTCTCACATAATTACCTGTTTTACCCCACACTCCGTTGTATGGCGCCGTGCGTATCCTTTACGGTTTTTTTTTAATTTCGATCGAACCTCCTTGGTAGCCCTTTGTATCTATACGTTTGACTCACGTTAATACTAAAATAAAAAAGAGGAAAGATGTAGTTCTAATTTTTACCACCCGCATGGAACGCCATTTGCAAATGCGCGCCATTTTCATATTAGAAAAATATTGTTGCGACTTTCCGACTGATATCTTTTTATAAAATAATGAGTGGATATATTGAATCTACTCCACCTAAAATGAGGCGCAAATTGCAGAAAATAGACTCTTACCGCCAAAATCGCGAGAGCTATATTTAATAGTTGGTAGTATGACGGACGGCCGTGCAGAGGGTGTGGGTTCGATTCCCGCACTGGACACACAATTTGTGTTTGTCTTGAGTCTGGGTGTACTTATGTATAATATGTATGTATTTACGAAAAAAAAAAAGTTATATATATGTATTTATATCCGTTGTCTGGTACCCATAACACAAGCTTTGCTTACTTTGGGGCTAGACGGCGATGTGTGTTATGTCAAAAAAATATTTATTTATATTTATTTATTTATTATTTATTTTAATGAATTACGTGTGAAGTATAAGCCGTCCTCATTATGGTAAATATGTATATTCGATGTTGAAAAGCACTCTTAAAACCAACAATGACTTAGATTTATCAAAGCACGTAGGTACATAAAGTTATACGTATATAGCAAAAAATCTAAAGTATTCACTGCAGCTAACGTAGAAAAAATCCTAAATAATGCGCCAGATAAAAAAAAAAACATATTAATTAAGGTACGTTTTTGAAATCTTTGTTTACTTTAAACCTTTTTGTAGGCACTAACTTGCCGAGTACTTATTTGTTATGTACCTGACCAGTATAGAACTACAAAAGACAAACCTAAATAACTTGTATTTTATTACAGGCTATGTTAATTTTTGGTATATATGGGTGCGGGCGTGCAAACGCCAAGAATTTGCCAACATGGTGAGCGATATCGCAAACCACGAGAACTTATTGCTTGTCAAGATACCTGACATAAAAACCAAAATCCCTTGTACGTTCACCATACATAGTGTGTTTTACGCAATTATCATAAAGTATCAATCTCTAAGCATTACAAACGCAAAGACTAACAGATTCTTTAGAAGTACCAAAACGGTAAATGCATACGGCAAGTCAAACACTTTTTTAATATCGGCGTTACCGATAGTCCCCAATGCAGGGGCTGCATGGAAGCCGAGGAGTCACCTCCTCACGTGTCCCTACACTGCAAAAGCGTCAGTAACCAAAGGACAAAGGTCCTTAAGAATCCATCAGATGCCTCTTGGTTTTCTGGACGGAGCTGGTATGGTATGACTAACCAATGACACGAACCGGTTACCTACGTACAATGGCCTTATCATGTGCGGAAAACATAAGTCCAACTAACTATGCGGCAAGTCGTTGGTGTTAAAAAAATCGCTAGCTTACCAAAAGCCACGTTCTTTAAATTTGAAAATCCGGCCAGTTACACTTATCACAATTTTAGAAGAACCTATGCAATATTACTAGCGAATTCCGGAGCTGATATATGTACACCAAAACGTCACGAAAGATGGCGCTCTCATACCGTTGCAGAGGGTTATATTGAAGACTTGGTGCACAATAAAATTGAAATAAACGACAAGATATCAAAGTCTATAAATGTAAAGAATGCTTTGAAACCGCGCCCTCCACCTCACGTGATACCGTACAGCAACCACCGGCGCCGCTGCAAGCTTCGCCGCCGCCGTCATCGCCGAAGTTTACGCATCATTCTCCCGTTTAACATATTACGTGTGAAATTAAAAAAGTCAGTCAGTCAGTTACGCTTCCAAACCAGCAAGTTTCACTGAATTTCAATAATTGTTCAAATTTTACTATTAATTTTCTAGAGTCGGTATAATTTATTATTTGCTATTGAAACAGTTAAATTAAAAAGTTTATTTAAAAATCTATAAATTATACTGTTTTCTCGCAAATGTGTTGAAAAACGTTGTATGACATTCGTGCGGAATAAGTATTTACAAACTCGTTTTTAATAACCAACTTACGTCACTAATATCGTAAATAACTATTTCCATATAAATAAACAGGTAAGTAACGCTGTCGAAGTAGTTATTTTCCTGAACAGGATTATTAAATAGCCGATTTTACTTCGTCATTTAGCTTGTTATGACTATAAATATGCATATTTATTATTCCCTTACGAGGAAAAAGGCCTAAGCTTATTAAATTTTGCTGTGGATAAGTACATTTCATGATACTTACCCAATGACTATCAAGACAAAACTTTATGAACATCACATCCGATCCTCGAGGATCAAAAAGAAAATATGTATACCTATAATACATATACACACACATATCGTGGCACTAGTATTTGAGCATTTGTGCAAATAAAGAAATGTTCAAAGTTGCGTCTTGTTGACGGCATACGGGATTAAGAGCTATAACATCGTATAGGCGTTGAAATTCTTCTGTTCACCCAATGTAAACAAACAATATGGCGGTTCACTATTTGACGGCGCATCCACTACTCTACCTCCCGGGCATGTGCAGCCAATGTGTTGAATGCGGACTTGATGTCATAGCGCATTTATTTTCGGTCAGCAGACCGATAGAATGTGCGCAAAGAGAGCTTATAGCGAATTCAATGCATATAACGCTTGTGAACAAAACGCTCCTCAAATATCTACTCTTGCCACATGATGTGTTTACACGCGTTTGGAGCCATGTCAAGCGCCGGCTTAATATACACGCAGCTTGCACTAGTCATTGACGTCATTTTAAGACCAAGATAAGGAAGATTAATCGTAACCGAGCCGACACCGTTTCTTTTGGCCCTAGGTACTTACTTATTCATAATTTCTAGGCACAGTATTCTAATGGTACGAAAATGATAATATTTTAGCGCACGTAAAAACATTGAGGCAAATATATACTTATACGTCTAAACTTTGCATTTTTACGACTTAGCTCGACTTTTTGACCGAGCATTACGTAAAATGTATTCGATGCGTCAGCGTCGTGTCGGGCGAGAACTAAAAATAACTAGCTATAATTTTTCGTTGTGTATCCTGTATTGTCTTGACCGCATCACAAAAAAGAATAAATAAACAGACATGTTTGTTGGCAGGGAATGAAATTTGCGAATACAAGCTAATGCTCGTGCTTCGCTCTTCGTACGTGTCTCGCACACTTTACCGGACATACCTACTCAATAAAAGGAACCCAACATATGTGGTGTCACATTCAAAAGTGGTCAATTTTTAACCGGGAATTTTTGACTGACGCTTACTGGGCAAGCTGTACCATTGATCGTCGTTCATACGGGCTATATACTAAAAAAAATACGGAGGTGGTCTAGAAAGTTATAAGACCAAGAAGCAGAGTTGGTCTACAGCTGAAGCCGAATACATGGCGATGACAGAAGCAGCAGATAAAAGCAAACAAGCACCTTTAAAACACCTTATACATATTGGTAAATCAGGAAATAATAACGCTTTATAATGAGTATCTGGAGACCGAGCTCTGCTCGTTTTTATTAACAACGCCATCTCTTGTCAAGTAGCTTTAGTGTTACTTAACAACGCCATCTATTGTCAAGTAGCTTTAGTGTTGCTGTGTCGGTAAAACTAACAGTATTATTACTTGCCAATAGATGTCAGGAAGAGCCATATTTTTCAGTTTATCATTGCCTTAAAACATGGATAACATGACGTTTTCTAAAAATGAAACCTAGCTAGATCGATTTAGCGCCCCCAAAACCCCCTGCATACCTGTCATGACGTAGTAGCCGTTTCCGAGATTCAGATTATATAAATATATATAAACATATATACAAGAATTGCTCGTTTAAACGTATTAGATTTAGCAACGCAATCTAATAACTAGTAAGTGGTCTAAATAAATATATAAGTATAATAGAACAATATCCATGAGGATACTATACGTTTAGAAAAAGAAGTCATGGAAGCTTTAGACTTTTTTTTGGATTTTGACTTGTCCCACCGTATAAAGATTTAATTTACAAAAATAAGTAACAATTTTTTGGATAAACTTGAAAAAAATTAATTACATTGAATTCTTACAGGAATCATAATTAAAGATATAAAGTTTTTAATTTAGTTTCACGCGCATACGTTAAAAGTAGCTATTTTGAATGAAAACGTCCAGCTTCACTAACTTCACCGGAAACATTTAGCTATAGACGTAAAACATAAGATCATCCGTGAAGATACGTGGTAGATACTTACTTCATATGCTAACGTTTTTTATAAAAATCATAACTACACTTGCTAGCGAGTATCAAATAAACAAACGTAACGTTTGATTTGCCCTTTATCCTTAAAGTCATAAACTTTAAAATGGAGTATTATTACAATTGACCCCATCGTGGGGCGTGTTGTGCCGATGATGGGGTTAAAAGTGTCACAGCGCCGTTCAGGGAAAAGACATTATAAATAAAAATAAATGGTGTTAAGCATTGCAATGTATGCAATATATCTATTAATAAAATAACAACTATGAACTTCTTCTTTAATTTTACTATTATTAAAGTACGTAAGATAAAACCAAAAAATATCCAATATTTGTTTACGGAAGGAAAGACATGCAGAAAACGTAATGATTTTGTTTTCGTCTTTTAGCTTTCAAAACCTATAATGATTAATGACAGATTACAGTTGCCTAGTTTTAGTTTGCAGTGTAGGTACATGATTAATTAAACAAAACACAAAGTACATAAGAGGCGGTGTCTGTTTCCTTATTATATTACGTGTAATAAAAACATATTCCTAAAAGTTTATTTTGCACTTTTCAACGCTGCTCGATTCTGATAAAGTTCAGTTATTGAATCATCGCTGACTCACAAAATACTGGGTTACCGCACTGCTGATATAAGAGTAAGTTCTTGTTTGTGTTTACCTTTATCACATTACTGCTGTCATCAAATGAATTACTTACAGACTTTAATGTCTTAATTTAACATTAAATATTTTTACCCACGACGACGAAAGAACGAACGGTGACGGTATTTGCGTTTATGGTGAGAGTTTTTTTGTGTGTATGTACGTATGTATGTCATAATTGTTTAGAAAAATTACTGGACCAATTTAGTCTGTTACTGAAGTTGATCTGTCAGCTCCTTGAATCGTTTCTTGTCTTACGCCAATCGAAAAAGGAGCTCTGTGTTCGCGGTACCCGTCTATTCTCTTATGTTCCTAAGATAAGACTCTCTTCTCCCAACGTACCAATTGCCTTCAAATTTGCCCATCTTTATGAGTTGAAGAATTTGAATTTAACATACCTAACCACATGACCTAGATACCCAACTTTCCTCTTTTTAACGGTTTGCAATATAAGCGGGAGCGTGAAACTAAGTACTCAATTTTTTCAGAGTTAGTACATAACTACTTAGTTCTTCTATACTCTGAACTGAGCAATGAGATATTTTTGTCATGCTTTGTTTTCAAAAATGTAATTTAGGTATTTTTTTCCTACAACTACTTACATGTAAATACATTGTAAGTTATTAGCTTCTGAAGTTGTAAATTATGTGCAGGGGGCAATTCTGAATCTTAATTCTGAATAGTAAAAATTTTAAAATAATTGCAATGATGAAGTTTTCGAAATACTTCTTATTTTGAAGCAAAATGTGTTAAACAAAATAGGTTTAAAAGAAGATATTTTAGATATTTGCAATGATTCTCATTCTGCGGAACCCTAATTTAATGCGTGTAGCTACGACACAAACTTGGCCGTTGAGGATTCCGTAGTATATTGGCAAAGAACTTCTTATAAATTCGTCATGTCTGTCGGTCCGTCCATGTCACCTTATAATCCAGCCGTCTTTGGGTAGATTCTAATGAAATTTTACAGAGTATTTTTTGTGAACCGCCATACAGATACTTCGTGTACTCAACAGAGCGAAGCAGTACTTCACGTCGGGGCAAAGGTTGTTACTTTACAAGTCGCAAGTTCGGCCCCATATGGAGTACTGCTGCCATCTCTGGGCAGGTGTACCCGGATACCAGCTTGGCCCTTTTGACTCGGTTCAACGACGGGCTGTGAGAATTGTCGACGATTCCAAACTCACTTGCGGTATCGAGCCCTTAAGTCTGAGGAGAGACTTTGCCTTACTGTGTGTGTTCTACCGCTTGTACAATGGGTTGTGTTCTAAGGAATTGTTCAAAATGATGCCCACGGCTACTTTCTACCATCGCACCGCTCGCCATCGGCAGGGAATTCATTCTCACACTTTAGAACCTAAATGGTCGCGTACAGTGCGGTTTCAGAGAAACTTCCTCCCGCGAACGCTTGGGTTGTGAATTGAGCTCCCTGCCAAGGTTTTCTCCAAGGACTATAGTATAGGGTTCTTCAAGAAAGAAGTTATTACATTTCTGAAGGGTCGGCAGCGCGCGAGTGATACCCCTGGTATGGTCCATAGGCTACGGTGACCGCTTACCATCAGGCGGACCGTCAGCTTTTTTGCCACCTTATTGGTATACTATAGGCAATGTTAAAAAATCTATTAAAGATTTAGAATTAGTAAGTATAGCAATTTGGACACCTCCTTACCAGCCTTTATGCCTCCACTGTTTACGGCACCGGCCTACCCAAAACTTGCGAGATTTTTAACTTATATTCCATCAAGCGGGCCAAGTGTGGATTGTGAACGTCACACACATCCTTAAGACGAATGAACGATGGTTTCCACACGATGTTTTCCTTGATGGCGAGCAGTGCGATGGTAGAAAGTAGACGTGGATATCACTTCGAATAACTCTTCAGAAAACATCCCATTAATCAAGTGGTAGAACACACACATGGAGGCCAAGTCTCGCCTCAGACTTTAAAAAGAGATTTTTAGGTTTGGTTGTATGACCTAGGGCAGGACTTCAAAGAGGTAAATAATGAAAACTGGTGTTTGGTCTTATGATTGTAAATTAAGTAGAACGTGTGCCACAGTTTTTAGACAACTATCCCCCACCTAGAGGGTAAAATAGACGATATTTTTTTTATAAAACAAACCACTATTTTTTTTAAATAGCGTAGTTCCTGTGATGTTAGGAAAAAAAGTTCGCATTGGAGTTCTACTACTTAATACAAAACTAAAAGTTTGTGTAGGAAGACGAGAAAAGTAAAATCGCCCTGGAATATATATAACAACGCGCGGAACCAGATAGTAGATTATGAAACACGCGCTATATATATTAATGTGGACAAATGATAGTGGGAAAATATGTATGGGAGCTAGTCCCACTACCGCCACAGTTAAAACAGTAGTTATGAAGACATTGTCTCTCCGCTTGCTCAGGCCAAGGCGCATACAAATCTGTCCAAGGGTTTTCCAGTTCTGTTCATGTTAAGTTAGGTTAGTTCATGGTTAGGTTAGGTTAGTTCACGGTTAGGTTAGGTTAGTTCATGGTTAGGTTAGATTAGTTCATGTAGAATTGTAAGGTTGTAACACGCCAGAATAAAGTTTAGGTTAGGGTCAGTTTAGATTAGACTAGATTTTTTGTCTTGATAGATCAAATAAAAATAAATAAATGTTTGAGAAAACTGTTTTTTCAATGAAAGTGACAAACGTTTGCATAATGAGGAATATAGTAGTTATTATCCAGTATTAATAGGAATAAATAAATAAACACTTCCCGTATTTGGTGATCAAGAAAACCCAAGTAAGTGTAGGAGACTAGAATAAACAACAGGTGGATTTTGAACTGGAGCATCTTCTTGGACTAGCACATCATATTAGACATGCTCTCTCAAAGTCTCTGCGGTGGTGGCATGTGCGTCGGGTTGCGAACGCTTAAGTTGTGGAATGAGCTCCCGGCCAAGGTTTTCTGCAAGGACAACAGTATAGGGTGTTGCCCTTGGTGTTGAAAGCGTCCATAGGCTACGGTAACCGCTTACCATCAGGCGGACCGTAGGCTTGTTTGCCACCTTAGTGGTATAAAAAAAAAAAAAAAATGGAGTTCTTCAAGAAAGAAGTTATTAGATTTCTGAGGGGTCGGCAACGCGCAAGTGATACCCCTGGTGTTGCAAGCGTCCATAGGCTACGGTGACCGCTTACCATCAGGCGGACCATAAGCTTGTTTGCCACCTTAGTGGTATAAAAAAAAAAATACAGATAGGTTATGGAAATTGAGTTTTTGTTAGGATTAGCTCTCCATTGAACCGAGATATGAAATTTCTTTTTGAGCCACCCCATGATGTAGGATAGGGCTTTATAAATGCATTTTGGGTTCTCAAAAAACTTTTTGTCTAAAATTTATATTTTGCGAGCTATTGGATTCCAAAGTAATTGTACATTGTTCACCAAGAAGTGAAAGTGACTGATTACCAACACACGAGGTGGGAATCGTCTTTCGTCCCGAGTGATACAAAGTGCTTTACACTACAAATGCGAGGATAATAAAATATTATTAATTAATTTAATTTACTTAACAAATATTAATTCACTTTTATAAACATAGATGGCGCTGTACGAAATAAGTACAAGCTATGGTTATGTTTTCTGTTGTTTATAAATAGTGAGCTATTTTTCTAAACTCCAGACCCTCCAAAACCGCTTTCTCAGAGCGGCCTCTGGAGCCTCTTGGTACGTTCGCAATGCGGACCTACACAGAGACTTCGAACTTCCCACGATTCCCTAATACTTTAAAGACTTGGCAGTCCGCTTTTTCGAGCGTACGCAAAATCACCCGAACCGTTTAATTGTGCAATCCACAACGTATCGTCCCCCCGATCGACCCGGTCACAGTCGTAAAACTATTGTTAGGCGGCCTCGGCACGTACTAACGTCCCCAGATGACGATCTCGCTGTCCGGATAGCGAGATTAGTCTCTACGACCTCCCCGAATAGGGCCTCCCTCCAAACACGACGCCGACGTCCCCGGGTTCGTCGGCGCCCACAAGGATACACTAGGTATCAAAGAGTGCCGGGGCGCTTCTCGCCCCCACTCAATCGCAATCGTACCCGCGTAACGGGGAACTCCCCTCCTGGCGGTGACTCACCTTCGGGTTCGAGACTCACGCCGGTCGAAGGGACGCCCCCGAGAGCGACAACCCAAGCCGAGGCTTCCCCCGCGGGAAGCCCTTGAGCGTTGGGCGCTATATGGGCTGAGGCTCCTTCAGAGTCTCGCCCCAAAAGCCCGGTGAAGCAGTAATGGCTGCAACAACCAACTGCATAGTCAGCTCAGAAAAAAAAAAAAGAAAAAAAAAAAAAATAAAAAAAAAAAAGTGAAATTAGTTCGCTTTTATATTCACAAATGGCACTGTACCAAATAAAGCTTTTAAATAGAAAGTGCTTTTTTGTTTTTATTTTCTTCCCTCTAAACAGGCAAGAGAGTAATAATCTCTGATTTTTCTTTAAAATTTTCAGTTATTTCTTAAAAGTAACTTGAGCTTGTACATTCCCAAGAAAGACCATTGTGACTTTTGTTGTGCTTACAAAGTCGGAAATGTAGCTGAAGACGCCCAAAAGAATCACATTAAACTTAAACACCGAACCAGGGCTGAAAAATCTGCTAATAAGAGTTTGGCTGTCTTTGGTGCCTGTGATGTTATAACGCAAGATGTGAAAATGAAATGAAAATGGCTCCAAATCTCCAAGCAAGTGCTTTGTACTTCAAGACCAAATGATGTGTCCACAATTTCACAACATTCAACTTAGCCAACCATGAGGTGAGATGTTACTGGTTTGATGTAAATAATGGTGGTCTCGAAGCTTCAGTGTTTGCCTTGTGCATTGTGGATAATATTTTACATGTATTAAATGAGACAAAAATTATCTGCCGAGTCAATACTGTGCGTTGACAAAGTCTGCGAGAGTGAACCCAAAACCGTACGACGCTATTTACTTAAGTTATGATTTTTTGCAGATTTTTCGAAGCCCGAAGATCAAATTTATAAATCTATGAAACCAGGCAATAAAGCTGGAGATCCGGCAGTATCTGAAATTAATGTTCTTATTCACAAACCCGATGGAACCATCTGGTACAAATCAAATTTTGATGATGAACCAAAGATATTGCCGCAACGTCCAAAGCCTCCCAAAAATGCTATAGATGACTTACCAAAACTATATGAGTCGTAGGTTCTTCTCTGCTCCGCCTTTCGGCGATCGAGGTACGGGTTTCGGGTGGAACTGCTTTTTCCTCCCATGACCCGGGCATAAGCTCAAGGGTAGAAGTACCCTCGGGGATTAAAGGACACCTACTTTACAGGTTCCTAAAACTATATGACAATAGAATACCGATTACTGAACGTAAGTGGCAGCACCTTTGAGAGCTAAAACGCGTAGTACTAAATGATTGCCATTCCTTATATGATAGCCTACCTCATTAGTTACTTAGTTTAAGGATTTTGCTTATTTAGTGGCAGGATTATTTATTATTATTATTATGACATCGTCATTATCATCGTCATTAGAAGGATAGAAGTTCAATAAAGGGCTAAAGTTTCATGGATCTGGGAAATAACTTATTTTTATTGGATTTTCAAAAGGATTGATTAAAATATTGTTATTTGCTTTGGAAGTGAAAAGCTTTTATTGTTTTTAGAATGTTTGTGTTTTATATTATATATATTTTGCAATAAAACTTAAAAAGATTTCACTGCTTGTTCCTAAACTTTATCCTAAAGTCATCTTAATGAGATCAAATTGTCCATTACTTTTATAAATAGTAAATAAGGTAAGTGATAAAGATCAGCAAGCAGTAAAACAGACCCTAAAAAGTCAAAAGAGTACTTAAGTAACTGATTATAAAGTCTGTTTGAACACCGCCTATTTGTTATAATTTGCTATATTTAATATAGCAACACCGCCTCTGTGACTTTTTCAATTAATTAATAAGCATTAAACTATTAAGAGATTTAATATTTGTATACGAATTAATAATTAGTGTCAAAATCGAAACTGACTTTTATTTCATTGTTGTGTGGTAAAAAAAAAAGTTTTTTGTCCACCTGTAGAGTTATGATAATGCATATTTGCGGTGATTTAATATAAGCGACGAATACCCAGCCAACAGCGGCAGCACGGCGACACATTGGCGACATAGTCATTATCTTTGAGACAATGGGTATTCAGTTCAACTCAGCTTTCAATCAGCTGTTCACCAGAAATGGATAGGTAGGTAGCTAGGTACCAATTGTTTTAGGATATTACTGACGTAGGTACCTAAGTAGACGTAATGGCTGGCTTACACAATGGACCATCCAAATTGATAGTTAAAGAGGGGACTCTAGCAACAGATAATAAAATAGGGACAACAGCGAAACAACGTTCGCAGGGCCAACCATTATATAAGGTGCGTTTTGTTGACTGCTTCAATGCGTTTAATGTCATAATCATGCCAAGTTAAAAAGACATAAATTCTGTATAACACAGTACAAATCTTGGTCAATTCTCTTAGGTAGGATAACCGCATTATGTACATTATGTCGGTCAACAAAACGCCACTATAATATAGATGTAGGATATTGCAGCTGTAGTCAAATTTATTAATTTAAGGCTAAAAAGTAAAGCCAGACGAACTTCTTTTTCTTCGACTATGAAGTAATATTTTTAGTATAAGTTTATTAAAAACAAACAATACATGTTTATTTAAAATATTTATTTGTCATATTATAATACATTTTATTTATTATATAACTATAACGTTATCAAGTTTTTTTTATAAAATAAGTTAGTTTTAAACAGTTTTCTCGTTCATAAACTGGGATGGTGATTCCTTGTTTGACTATTTCGTAAAACCGATGACCGACAGAGAAAGACAGCTCATTTTACAACACTAATATTAGTATCGCCTGTTTGTGTCAAATCTTGCAATCATAATTTCGATCAGTTCCCGACTAGCTACACTACGTTGTGGAATGAGCTCCCTGCGAAGGTTTTACCATCGGCGTACCGTAAGCTTGTTTGCCACCTTAGTGTTATACAAAAATACAATTACTTTGCAGTGTTGGCTTTCTAAGAATAGCGCTATTTCGATCACAGCATTTGAATGGTTTTCGTCACTGGTCATTGGCTCATCTTCCAACTCTATGGAATCATGAGCTGCCCATAAGTTCAATTTATTCTGAACTGATTTCAATCACAAGACAGTAAAATTTAAATCCCATTAAGAACACACAAACACACAACCGAGATAGTTCTCGGTTAGATTTGTAGCCGAGAATGCCGAGACCGAGACCGAGATTTAAACCGAGATCTCATTCAGCAGTAGACATTGATGATGACTAATATGCTGGCGAAGTCGTTATTTTTGCCTAGTCAATTATTTTCTCCCCTGACAGGTTTTAAGGGACCTTATCTTATATTACACAAAAATGTGTGAAAGTCCCACTTGACTCTCGAAACTCGTGAATGACGTGCATATATGGATACACTGGATGTGAGGCAAAGTTTGATATGGATTTACCGCACACCATACACTAAACATTGCCCAGATGTTTCAATACAATTACCTTAATTTATTCTAATAATTTAAATACTTATTTAGTGATAATACATATAGTAAATTCGAATACACATTTATCTATATGTAGATATATATGAAAGTGTATGTTATTCGTCGTCGCGGCCCCCACCACCGCTTCTTCCAAGTCAAGGTTGGCTTTTGTGCAACATATCCAATATGCGCACGTTTTACGTAAGTAACACTGTTACGTACATTGTCACTGGTAGGGTTCCCACAAATTATTGTTATCAGCATACCTAATTTTTCATTTTTTTTTTGCGTTTCATTTCTTTTCAGATCATGCCGCTATCTCTCCGTCCATCCGTTTGTCATAGAATTTTAATTAAAAACTATTTAAGTCTGGCTGAAAAATTAGCGTAGTTAAACATATGTTGCGAACACGCAATATATGTGCAAGATTATATGTTAAACGATTGTTTCTGAATACGACACGACATCCGATATGTCGGCGCGAAAATGCGAGCAAAGTGTATGGCTTGCCGTTTTTCCATACGACTGCCGACATCTGATAAACGACATTTCTGCTACCGACCGAGGTTTCCGATATATCGGTGGTGTCGCCAGATCGGAACAATATTTGTATTCGGTAAAGTTTAGTTATTTTTTACTGGCAATAAAATTTATAATTAATATTTATATTGTCGGGCCGATTTGTTCGCTACAAAAACACGTTTGTGCTTTAGTTACATACAATATAGTTGGTTCGACAATGTCTTGCCTTGATGTTTTTTTTAAATGATCACAAAATCCATTAGTATTAGATTAGAAGGTTCGTGGTGGATAGTATTTGCAAGACCAATCAAGGATGGCCATTGGAAAGAGGGGTGGAGGTGCAAAGATCCTAAAATCTTGACTAAGTTACCAAATGGATCATGTATTGATTATGATGATATGATTCTTTTTTGTATATTTTATCCATTTTGGTTAAATAATATTTGCTTGTAAAATGTTGCCAGTTTACAGTTTATTTACCCTTCAGAAACAATCGTTTAACGACTGCAGTTCAAATCAAGGAAAAAGTTAAGTTTTATGAGTACTTTAGTTCTGGCCTGTTGTTGCATCTACACTTCTACTAATTCTAAAGATAGATTGTTTGTTTTCTATATATTTTTCGAGTACTTTGTATATTAGTAATTTTTAGTATTAGCATGAAATAAGTAATCTATATACTAATATAATAAATCTGACGAGTTTGTTGGTTTTTTGTGTATTTTTGTTTGAATGCGCTAATCTTTGGAACCACCAGACGGATTTGATTTTTTATATAGGCCAATTCTTACGGTTACCTATGGGCTATTTAAAAACGCGCTACAATCTTTAGGAGCCAAGCAAAAAAAAAAAAACCAGAAAGAACCCTAAACGAAAACGAAGTACCTATTATCGCGGGTGAGGGATGCGACGAGGTATGAGAATAACGGAAAATGCTGAAAGCCTAAATTGGAGATCAAAATTAGGCAAAAAAGAATATTTTAATTATATTTTTTTAAGAAGAGAGTTTTTTGCTAGCTCTTTTTGATTGAAATCAGCATTGTGAAGAGATTGATAAAGTAGCTACTTATTGCTTATGACGATTCAAAAGTGTTTTAGGAAACCTACTTTAATAAAGATTTATTTATTGATTCATTCATTGATAGAAGTGTATCGCAAACCTTCATGCTTACAAATAATATAAATGCGAAAGTAACTGTCTTTTTGTTACCTCTTTACGCTTAAACCTCTGCGCTGATTAATATGAAAGTTAGCATGGAGTCCCGACATAGGCTACTTGAAAACGTCAAGCGTGAGTCGATTTTTTTTTACTATAATTGAGGAGTTGACGTTGAAATCCTACGCCTATAATCAAATTTAGGGCAGGTAAAATCGCAGGCAAAAGCTAGTAATATTTACTTACAAAACGGTTTCAGCCGCGGAAAAATCTATTTCTGTGGGAACTCTTGATCGGGATAGAAGTTCCTATGCCTTTCTCCGTCACTCCATCATCACTGTATCAAAAATCAGGCCAATTGCATGCTCCGTAGGGCTTAAACAACTCTTTTTTATTTGATTTGAGTTAAACATAAACAAATAAATAAACAGGTAAACAAGTTTTTTTTGACATTAATAAATGAAGACAATGTAATGATAATAAAGGTCGTCTCGCTAAAAATTTGAGTTGCTAAATTTTAAAGTGCATTTTGTCCACTTTCGAAAAAAAGTAAGTTTAGCCATGAGTTTGTACCAAACTACGTTTTATCCAATAGCTTACGTTACGAATATCCCGTGGTTCATAGGTGAATTTTTATTATGCATGCCACTCTTGGACACTCTTGGAATTCACACCAGCACGGCCTTGTAGTTTGTTCCATATGGCACCTTGTCCGTATATTGCCAAAATTGCTGTTGTTATATAATAAATAAAGCAAATATCTATTAAAACTCTTTTTGTATAATCATGTTTAAATCTTATTGTTAAGTTATTTACTTCCTTTACTTTCAAATATTGTTGTAGATATGTTTAACAATAGTCAGCTCAGTGGGTAATGAACCGACTACTAAATAAAGGGGCGTGAGTTCGATTCCCGCACAAGACGAAAAATCATTTGTAATTAATTAATTGTTAAAAACTATCTGGCTATATATAAAGTCTCAATCCAGATACACTGCTATCAGCAGTGTTGCAGCAATCGGCTCACCACTTGTCACGTAGGACTAAAGTGTAAACACATTATGATGTAGAAGTGTTGCCAACCAAAACACTAGCTAAACCTCGGGAAATAAAATCCGAGATGTTATTTATACATACTTTAGTTATAAGTTAAGTAATTACCAAACTACTGTTTTTATTGATTACATAATCCATGAAAAAAAAACGAATTCATCTATATTCTATATTCACTCTCGCGACGTTAGCACATTGTGTTGCAAGAGTGAATATAGATTTTACATACTTACATAAGTATAACCTACGTTACAGGTAGTCTGTAATGCAGGTAAGTATCAATAACTGAAATGCAATCGTGGGTGTGTCTTCAAGTAATACGGGGTCGGTCCTCGTAGTTGATTGTCACCTTGAGGCTTGAAGTCTAGAAAGCGGCACCTGCTTGGTAACAAGCTTTGCTGTTTCGTGTTTCACACGTGGTCATTGGTACATACTTGCGGCAGTACATATATATAAACTTGCAACATTTGGATATATACGTCTTTTTTATGGTTTTTATGGAAATTTGAAGTTACTAAATTCTTAAGACACTTCTGGGTGTCTGATCCAGCTTATGCTGTGAGTACCATAAGAATAGTAATATATAAATACACTCATAAGAAATTCAAATGAGGGTGCTGTATTTACAGTTCCGTAGCCAAGTGGCAAAAACGGAACGTTGTTTTGTCATGTCTACTCGTGTTGGTCCGTATGTCACAGTCTTATATTTCAGCTGTCTTGAAGCATTATGAAGTATGGGGTTCTTCAAGAAAGAAGTTATTGGATTTTTGAAGGGTCGGCAATCGGCGCGCGTGTCACAAGCGTCCGTAGGTCCATTCTTTTGAATAAATAAATAAATAGGTTACGGTGACCGCTTACCATCAGGCGAACTGTAAACTTGTTTGCCACCTTAGTGGTAAAAAAATAAAATAATTAAGCGTGGTATCGTTACATTGTTGGGTAGATCAAAAAATGTATGTATGGTATAAAAAACTTTTCTCTTTAATTTGTGTTTCTAACTTTTTAACCGCATGTTTTAAAATGGGAAAAAGAAACAAAATAACAGGTGTTTTACAAATGAAAATTGATGAGAATAATATCGGTATATAAAATTTTCAGATATCAGCAATTATTCTCATTCTACAGCACCCTAACTCGAATAATCGCTCGCAACTCGCAATTTAACAATCGCCTAGCACCAGATGGCCTAGCACTGATAGCGGGACAGTAAGAGACAACATAGAACTGCGTACAACCAGTGCCACGACATTGAACCACAAGAAAATTATGTCTTTATAACTCAAACTTTATTTAAATAGACTTTTATTTAGCACTTTTAAATTATAAACAAAAAAAAATAAATGCAATATCTACAGCAAAAATTGTAAACTTGACCCGGTGCGAAAGCCACGATAGCCTATGCATACCACAAAACTCGATACCATAATATTTTTCACATAAAAATAAACAATTCTCGATCTCGAACGTGTTGGTGGTAACCCACCTGATTATGTAGTGAGGGTATGTTGTGTCTCAGCTGGAGCAGAGCTAGCAAGTGTTATGACACCATCACTAGGCTTAGACACGCAATTTTATATCTGTTGATGTTCTAGTTTATACTTAAGGTTCCGTAGTAAAATTACAGATACTAAAACCAAAAAATGCTATTTCATATCAATGTGCTGATAGGGGCCATCCATTTAGTACATCACGTAAATTTCCTTAATTCAATCCCCCTCATTTTAATTCCCCCTCCCCATTGTCACGCTTTCTTCCCAATTCTAGTATGAACAATTTGCCTTTGCCACACTTTGCATGACTCCCCCCCTTTCCCCTCTATGCGCGTGACGTATTAAATTGATGGCCTCTAAAGATGTGATAGTGCGTCAACATTATTTTGGCACGTGCCTACAAAATATCACAATGTGTTAGAAAACAAAAAGCTATGCGAATATTACACATACATAGGAAACAGTTCGTTTATTAAGACTTCACAGTCTAGTTGGTAGTGTCGCTGGATGCTGTGCAGAGAGTGTGGGTTTTGTATGTTAAATTTGTTTTTTAGTATCTTTGTAGTTACATTGTGGTAGTAGTTACAAATGACGCATCAACTTACTTAGGGTTGCGTAACCTAATTAAAGGCAAAAACGAAATATTTCTAGTTTCGTCATATTAGTTTGGCCGATTGTCCATATTTTACAGCCTTATCATTCCGGCATTTTGGAATCGCTTTGATAAAATTTTACAGAAAGGAGTGATATCCGTCATTCATATGGAATTGAGAATTTCCATGCAGTGTTAGAGGAATGAAAAATTTAAAAGGAAATCGCGCACCTGATTGGATTATTACACTCGTTGGATAGACCTACAAAAGATATTATCCCTCAATAAAATACTTTTTGTGGGTTACCTTTTGGCTTCTAATACATGGGCGCCAGCGGGCAGGATAATTTTCAGGGTTGATTTGACGATCTTCAAATAAAAAGTGCTATAATTCTATAAAAACGACCACAAAATAAAACCAATTACAATAATTATACGTAATCTTTTTTTACAGAATAGCTTTTGCCCGTGGCTCCGCCAGCAAGCTGCAGCCATAGTTTTTCTTTGTGGAATTCAGTTATAGTTATTCCTAAAGGAAAATTTCAATTCCGGAAAAATGCTCATGTCCGTCTCCGTCCTTTCACCTATCTCTCTAACAAGTTTCAGCTCAATTAGATTCTCCGTGGCGACGTAAAGAAAGGACAAACTTCCTTTCCCATTTATAATATAAGTTGCATGGATGATATTTTTTGGAGCCAGGGGGACGCAAGTGCAAGTTCTCCCGGAGCGCTCAAGTTTCCAAAGTTAAGAAAGAGCCCCTCTGAATTTAAATTAAAAACTGCGTTCTAAAAATCTGAAATAACAACACGACAATAAATCTTTACAAATTCCGACAACTAAAACTGTTTTGAACAAAATCGGTTGACATGGTTTTATAATATTTTCAATAATTCCTATTCTCCGTAACCCTGGCTTCTGGATGTACCTACGATTTTTGCCGGTCAAATATGTATGTGCCCGGTCTGTCCGGCTTTTAGTAGACTTTTGAATATGCCGATCCAGAGTGCGGAGAATCCATAGGGTGATAGGTTGGTAGGACCAGTGTCTGTCTGCGTCGAGATCTATGCTGTCCGACCTAAAAAAGGATAATTATATCTTTCGAACAGTAATAGGTACCCGACTTTACTTAAGTAAATTTAAACGGATGGGTGACCGCCTACTGGTAAATCATTCGTGTTGTCCTTTGTGTTCGTCGATTACTATGGCGGTACGGAACCCACGGTTCACGAGCCCGACAAGCGCTTGACGTTTTTTCAAATATCTTAATTTACTATGTTGTTAAACTTTCTGTAATATATGACATGTCAATATCTTTGGATAGGTTAGTTTGATATTTCTGACCTTACAGAATAAAATACATACTCCAAAATATTTCGGAATTCTATCACACTTCGGGTTTTAACAGTAACAAATACTTACATAAATATTACGAACATATTAAAGTAGGGGTCAATTGATAACCCTAACGGAAACTCCCTCGTATTTGACCAAAAAACGCCCTCTTTACCAGGTCAACAGATAAATTAAAGTATTTAAATGAAAACAAATAGGTAGGTACTAGAGATATAAAATATACTGCTCTATTTGTTTAAAACATATAGATAAACGAAGTCAGTCTATTTATAAACATATATCATCTCATACTCACAAGTAATCAACCGCTTGTTTGCCTAAATTAATACGTTTTTTTTTTTGTTTTTAGTAGAAGAGTTTAGTCAGTTTGGTTCGAGGTTGAGACGAATTTAAACTTATATTTTTAATGACAATCGCTTATTATGAAGCGTTTTAGAAATCTATGCTTCTTAATATGTTTATATAAAGAGAGAGCAGATAATGTTAGTTTATTTATATGTAGAACCCTACATCTTTTTTCATTATTTCAAACATAATGAGAATCAGTACTGTGGTAGCCTCGCCTCTACCAAAGTACGTATAGCGCGCGCTAAGTACTTTGCCTCTATCCAGTTTAGATACTAAGACGGGGTCCTTTTTTGCCATCGCAACGCACGACAAAGTAGAATCCGCATGTCCTATAAGCTGCAGTTCTCTTTCTGTCTGTTTTGTTTTGTTCCCCCCGACCTCGGCACGGTCTGGATAGCGATATCAGTCTCAACGATCTCCTCTAATAGGGCCTCCCCCCAAACACGACGCCGACGTGCCCGGGTTCGTCGACGCCCGCAAGTATACACGAGGTATCAACCGCATCCGCGTAACGGGGAACTCCCCTCCTGGCGCTGAATCACCTTCGGGTTCGAGACTCACGCCGGTCGAAGGGACGCCCCCGAGAGCGACAACCCCAGCCGAGGCTCCTCCGCTCTTACGTTCAGATCTAAATGTTTTTAGCTTTTATTTAGTTTCACTTATCCCGTTGTCTGTAATCAAATCTTGCAAGTTTAAACCACTTTCTGGTGTTCGAGTGATTTTGCATACACACGTAAATCGGATGGTAATGCCGAATAATGATGATGCTTGCTGGTCAGACAGAGCTGGTCTGATGATGGATCCGGAAGGTGGCCATAGGACCTCTGTAACGAAACTACCCTGCCCCATCGAGTTTGGGCTTTTTTGATATGTATTGACAAGTACCGGGTACTCTCTCTTAAACGATAACCATTTTTTTACGTATATTCTTGTTTGCTTTGTTATATTGTTTTGTGTTGTGATGTGAAATAAAGAGTTATCTATGTCTATATGTTTACATTATTTCGAAATAAAACATTATATATGTCGTAGGTTGATCGAAAAATCGGATCATTTCAAAAATCCTAGGACGTTGGAAGATAAGAATGAATTTTGTATTCTTCCGAGCATTCATATCCGATCATAGCATAGTGATCATTGCAGAAAACGTAATTTGAGTTGGAAAGAATCGAAATTTGACTGCTGCTTGGGTGGGATGAGGTACGATTTACATTTATCTAATAGGTCAGTACTCTGTACCCCTATAGTAAGAACAAACAATGACGGAGGCAACATATTGGCTTACATTAACAGTCAGTTTTCTTTCTTAATAAAATAACGTTGAATATCTATAAACACTAAATAGAACAATTTGACTATAATAGAAGTCAATTATAGATCAGGAATGTAGCTATTCGCTATAGGCATTTCTGTTAGTTTACAACGTTCATACAAACCAATTAGCGATTCATTCGCAATAATTCTGAAATAAACTCGGATTTTTGCAATAATCCTAAAAATTGCTCGGAATATTACAAAACTCATTCTTATTTTCCAATCATCCGGTCGTTTGCAAACTTCCTACGATTTTCGCAATAATCCGTTTTTTTCGATGATCCTGCGACATATACTATGTGGCGGATTTTTTGCAAGGAATTATTCTCAATCGATAGTTAATATAGAGAGGGAAAAGAGTCGGGCTCGCGCACTGTGGGTTCCGTACCAAGCCTTAATTATCTAGCCTATTTTTGCTAGATGGCGCTGATACGGTCATTTAAGACGGTTTCTATTATTTGTTGTCATACTGTAGAGCTCACACTAAATTCACTGCAAGTTTGAAAATTGTATGTTATACTCGGTTACTATTAATGGGCCGTGAGAATGAGTCTGACCATCGATTCTTGTTATAGGTATCAAAAAAAATTATAAAAAATAACAAGTATAACAGTGTTTTTTTTTATCTTGAAAATAGATGAGATATTGATAAGTAAAGTGGTGTTTGGTGCTACGGGCGAGCAGCCAGCCACGTGACCCCCTGTGACGCCACATTGCGCCTCGCCACTCGCTGTCTCGCTGCTGGGTGTCTACGGCGCGCATGTCTATTTGCTTCCATCATAATTTGTGCAAGTAAATATGGTTAGAAAGTACTGTATTGTTCCTCTGTGTACTAATTCAACTGTGAAAACACACTTTTAGTGTTCCACGAGAGGTTGAAGGTTGAATCTGAATATAGGTACCCAATAGCATTATCACTATACCGTTCTTTTCCTGATCTGAAATAAGTGTAATAGGAGTAACTACTTATAAAATTATGTCACTGGTCAGTCGTATACATAACTACGTTGTTTTTTAGGTTCCGTAGTCAACAAGGAACACTTATAGTTTCGCCATGTCCGTCGCTCTGTCCGTCTGTATGTCTATGCGCGGCTTAGCTCAGAGACCATAAGTACTAGAAAGCTGTAATTTGGCATGGGTATAAATATTAATTAGGCCGAGAAAGTGGTAAAATAAAATTGAAAAAAAAAGGAGAAAGATTTTTTTTCTCGTATACTCTTTAATGTTTTGTATATATTGTACATATATTGTATAGCTCGTTTAAAAATATTTTGGGTGTGTAAACACAATTTTTCGATTCAGTGATGAAAATTTTTGTTAGAGAGTTTGAGAGATTAAATTCGAGCGCTACAGGGTACAAACTTAATAATCTAGTTGCCCCATGGTAAAAACAGTAAAACAAGCAAGCTCCAATCTTGCATTGATCATAGTGTGTATGAGCTCTAAACCAAACCAACAAATAATAACTGGCCAAGTCTGAAACGGGCCTAAACCATTTACCATCTTAAATCAACGCACGCCACAGGGTCTAGAGACTTGAAATTCTGCACTAAGATCCTTTATACAACGTAGGCGTGCACAAGTTTCAATTGGTAAGTCCAAAATCCACGCGAGTAAAGCCGCAGGCGGAGGTCTAGTTATATTTGACAAAAATGTAATTCTGATATACAATTTGCAGGAGAGAATCAATATTTTAAATCTTTATTTATAAATATTTTTTTTATAAATTCAAACTATGAGGGGGTAAAACAGGGTTAAAAATTCAAAAAAAAAAATCGATTTTGATTTGACTTTGAACTTGAATAGAAAAATCTACACGGGTGAAACCGTGAGCGGAAATCTAGTTGAACATAGTATTGTAAGTCTTATGTGCAACAAACACGAAGTTTATTCAAAGGTTAGTACATTATCTAGTTAATATCATCTTTCAAACTTTATATGCCATAAAAACTCAGTTAATTCAGAAATTAAAATATTGTTTAGTTTATATCATCCGTTAAACTTTAATAAATGTTTGTTACCACTGCTTTTTATAAATGCATAAGTAAATACATATAACTAATCTAAAATCTGTCTTTTCTTATAATGTGTGGTATACTTAGTCATTCTAACTTACTTTTTGAGTTTCATTCCACGCATTTCAGATGCTACAAAATCATTATTTTTAGAAAAGTATTGCGCAACCATAAATAAAAATATGCACTTTAGGCAGATTATCGGCTTAACCTTTTTAAAAAATTGTTACTATTTTCTTGTTTCAACTCACCACTTACTACTAGTTTTCTAAGTTACTACTCGTTAATATTGGTTAACGTTTTCCAAATGAGTTTTTTGGTTGACGACTGTACCCTTACCCTATACCTACTACAACTACACAGCGCGCTCACGCTCTGCCGCTGGCGCATGATGACGTCACAGACGGTATGTCTTAAGTCTTCTTCTTCTTCTGAAAGTCTTACTTGGAGAATTCTATACAAAACTTACTATTTCCCTTACCCTGACATAAGTCGACGTTAGCAGCTAGGAAAAAATAATTCATAGATATTTGAGGATTTGACTCCATGTCTTATTATTATTGCTTAGACTGTCGAGAGTGAAGGAAATTCGTTACTAAGGCTTAGCTAAGAATAAAAGCATGCTTAGCAACGTGAGTGTGTCTGAGTAGTTTTGTTATTACATTACTCGAACTAAGCCTTTGTCTTAGTAACAAGTTATGCTTTGTCTAAGCAACGGCTATTATAAGGGGCCTCAGTTATGTTCGTTGTTGCCTTTAATTACATTACGCTTGCTTAGTCTCTGTCTTAGAATGATACTTTGTCTAAGCCACGACTATTAATCCGGGCCTTAGTTGCTTTTATGAAGCTCGATGCAGCGTCGGAACGCTCTAACTAGCACACAAAACAATCTCCAGTCGCTTTTCGGTATGCAGTATGCAGCATCGTAGAAGTCGCTGAAACGCGCGATTTTGATACCATAGTCAAAATTAACACGACGCCAACACGCTTTGCAGTATCGATGCTATAAAATACCCTGTCTGCTCGATCGATCAATGCTTAAAGTATTGCGTCTGTTAAGGCCCTAAGTCAAATTCAACTTACTTACAGGAGCTATAAATTTATTTGTACGTAACTTTTACACGATAGTATATATATAATATCTTGACCTATTAATGTACTAACATTAACTTGAACTGCAAGTCACTTTGAACACTTTTATGTTACAAACACTTAATTTGTAGCTAATTTTAACACCTTTAAGACATTTCAAACTAACTTGTAGTAACTTAACCGAAAAGTCATGCACTTTTTAAAACTACCGAATCTAAAATTTTGAAAAAAACACCGAAAATAGTTCTTTACTTATAGATCATTAAACAAACACGGTAATCTCTTAATATTGGGCATAGGTACAAATTTACAAATCAATTATAATTAAATATTTTTTTGGGTAGTTAAAAAAACTTTTGAGAACCCTAGGTGTGTGCGTTTAAGCCGTCGCACTTGACATTTTTTTATTAGGTGGCAAATAAACTTATGATCCGCCTGATGGTAAGCGCTTACCGCAGCCTATGGACGCTTGCAATACCTAGAGCAGCAGTCGCGCGTTGCCGACACTTCAAAAATAAAATAACTTCTTTCTTGAACCCCATACCTTACTCCTTAGAGAAAACCTTAGCAGGGAGGTCATTGAACTACTCTAGCTCTATACTAGCTCATTATATATAAGTAAATACAAGAATTGCTCATTTAAAAAAAATAAGTATTAAAATGTTTTCTTTTTTCTATTAATCAAACAAAGTCTTTCCAGGCTGATTACAAATCAGCATTAACTCCAACAAAACGATCTATATCATATATTTATATATATATTTATATTGTGTATCATTATCCTGATTATCATTTTTATGTAAACTGTACTTATTTATTTGTATGATGATATGATGATATTATTTCATCTTCTCGTCGTTTCAAATATCGGATTCGTGTATTCAGTAAGTACCAGTAGTGTATATACCTAATCATTGATAATGTAATCTGAAATCCAATAAGATTAACGAACAAAGAAATTTTTTGAAGTATTTGTGTAACACACAAATATAATATTTAAGCATAATTTGTAGTTTTTTCCGCGGCATCGCTCACGCAGAATTCAGTTTGTAGCGGTGGAATAAATAAAGACTTATAAACAGCATCTATCGAATCTGTATAGGTATAGGATTCTCCTTGTACCCCGATAAGGGCACGTCCAGAAATCGAATCGAACAGAATCTCACCTTATCTCCTGTGTATTAGGTACTTAGCTTGATTTAACTGTTAAATATTGCCAAATCCTATACACAATAAAAATATTTTCATTGATTCTAATGATTTTTCACTGTAATTTTTTTTATTATCGAGATAATAGCAGATAATTATCAAAAAATAGGTTTATACCAACGCTACTTGTAGCTGGTGGATGTCGGCAATTAAGTTATTAATTATATTTATTTAGCAATCAAGGTAATTTATATAAATTTGCAAACAGAGGTGGGAAGCAATTACCCAATGTGGAATATTATGCTCATCCTTCTCAACTTGTCTGTATCTCTGAAGATTTTATCTTTAAATCCAATTTAAATCGGCTAATAATCTATACTCATATTATAAATGCAAAAATAACTCTGTTTGTCTGTCTATTATTTCTTCACGCCTTAACCGCTGTACCGATTAAGATTAAATTTGGCATAGAGATAGTTTGAGTCCCGGGAAAGGACATAGGCTACGTCAAGACTGCGAAAACGTCTAGGTGATTCGTTATGTTTTCTACAATTGAGGAGTTGCCGTTAAAATCTAGGATCGATAATCGAATTTAGGGCGAGTGGACCCGCTGCCAAAAGGTAGTAAACTTATATTTCGATTGTTATTTGCCAAAAAATCAACCTATATCAAATTGCCATAAGAATTATTAACGATGAATTATTATCAATGACAATTATCGCTTCTAACGCTGCCTATAATAAAAAATCTAAAAGGGTTTAGCGTCAATGAAATATGTGATGTACTATAATGTGAGTATTTTTATTTGACACTATTCCTACCATAAGAAGAATAATGAATAAGATGACTATACCTTTAAAGAGTTCCGTCAAGTCTAGACACCAGCAACATAAAGCACGTATGTTATTACAACAAGCACGGGGTTCAATGTCCCCACAACACATCAATAAATCAACGCAAACCCAATTTTAACTGATTCTTTACAGCAATTTTAAGAATCCAAACGTATTTTGGATCTGAATATGTTGCCAGCTACAAAATTAAAACTGCTATAAATACATAATTTTATACTCTCTTTACTAATCCATATCAAAGAATAAACTGTCTGACTGATAAGAATATAAAGCACAGTCCAAACTACTGGGTCTAGCAATGATCTTTTAAGTAGTACAAGAGATTTCTCAGATTAACGTATTTACGTGAAAATCATCCCGTGGGGATTTATATCATTAGATAAAGGTATATTGCTGGTCTATGCAAATATTAAAAGACTTGCATAATGTTTGTTTATATATGTATTCGTATATATATATATATATATATATGTATGATATGTATCGGTATATATGTATAATATGTATAGGTATATGTGTATGTATGTTTGTATGTATGTATGAATTTATGTAGTTAAGTATATAATGTAAATAATACGCAAGTATATATGTAAATATCTTTTTCTTTGCACCTACCGAGACTTTCTTGTTAGCATTAAGTCCACCTATTGTACTCTTTTGGTGTTCAATAAAGAATTTAAAAAAAAAACATACATACCTAAATAATGTATTGGTAGAATGGAATCGCCACACGGGACTGCTGGTACGAGGGTATTCATAGTGTTCATAGCGGCTTTTCTAACAAACTTACTTAGGCAGATATACATGAAAGCATTATACCAGACAGTGATTATGCCCAGGCTGCCTCGTTGAGTAAAAACAACTGCCATTCAAACCTATTAATTCCATGTGGATGCCCTGCCTACGGGCGACGAGCGGCAGGCGGCAACCCAGCGCCCTTAACGCTTCACTGGCCAGGTGGAGCGTTCCCATTGCGGGTTTCAGCAAACTTAACTTTTCGTGTCATATAAAAAGACTTTAACCAAGTCTCATGTTATATACTGACTTGAAGGTGATGGTAGCGCTACACAGATTAGAATAAATAAGTTTGTAAAATCAAATTGTTTTGTGTGTAGGTATATTTTGTCTAGAAAATAACGCTAACTTTTTTTTAAGTGTGTGAAGTTTTTTAATAATATTTTGCTTTAGTTGTTATACTGTGTTAATAGTAAAATACTTTATATTTACTAATGTGTTAAATGTTTTCGTTTATTAAAACTGACTTAAAATAGTACCAATATAATTACAATAATACGTAAAAAATTAATGCTATTTTTAACTTCTAATTTCTATTTGCGATTCTATAATAATCAAATGAAAGAAATTAAGAAAACAATGAAACATTAATGTTAAATGTGTACAAAAAAACTTAAAAATTAACTTTATATCAGATATAATACCTACATATTTAAAGAGCTGAAAGTGTTCTGTCTCGTTCTCTGATGCTAAACAACATATTTAAAGCTTACCTAATATTATGTATTTTTATTTGGATTTGTAAGTTTGTTATTGGAAGACTATATATATATATATATATATAGGTACATATTTATCTATTTTAGTATAATTGTTTTGTTTTCAATAAGAAATATGAACTAAAGATTAAAAATTTCCCTCATGAGGCATGGTGCCCAAAATAGAGGCAGCGTTGCCACGCTGTATAGCCAGGCTTATCTTTTGAGCAAAATAGCTACCAGCCCTGTGATCTTTAGTCTCCTGAATGAGACGTTTACTTAATTCGTGGAAGAAATCTTTAGTTCCAGACCCCCACGGACCCAGCGTTTCAACCGCAAAAGGCACAAACAAGAAAGCATCACTGAGGCCCACGAATTTGCGCCGTTTGCGGTCTTCGGCACCAATAGCAGCAGCTCCAAACTTTTTCGCGGTTGCTGAAAGATAGGTCGGGGCCAAAGTATCTACACAAGTGGCGTCCCATACAAGAATTCGACCCATCTTCCAGGCAACTAAAGACATCCCGTCAGGCCTCTTGCCATCGTCACGAAGTATGCCAACTGGTTCTAAAATAGCTGGAACGTTGGCAGTAACAAGAGCCCGACGGATAATGTCATTGATATTACTATGCCTTGAAAAGCGGCCTGCGCTTCGGGCACAGGACAGTCCGTGGTGTCCTAAATTGTCCACCATCTCGCCACAGTGGCAACGATGGGGGAAATTTGTAAAAGCGCCCAAACGCAAACATGATGAAAGGCGGAATGTATTGTTGTCCAGAAGTGTGCCGTTTCTGACAGAAGGTAGGGCTTGTAGCCACAAACCTGACTTCCACACAGAAACAGCACGGAGACGAGCCTGATCTGCCGTACTGGTAGATGTGTATAATAAATTGTTCCACTCCAGACGGCAAAGAGGCTCATCCCATAGTCTCTGTGATGCAGGAATCCTTGGTAGTTCTAAGTTTGGGCAGGCAATCAACCAAGTGTTCTTAGCTTCACTCGAATACGATATTTCAAAATTTCCAGAGGATGAAGCAAGTATTTTTCCAATAAGATCGTGTGTGCTGTGAACTGAAGACAAGAACGCTGGGAGAGCCACACTAGATATTTTCCTTATTCCCAAACCTCCAAACCTAATTGGTAAAGAGGCTTGAGACCAAGAATTTTCTTCTAAATTTGTGTTTAAAAGTTTTATTGAAGTATTTTTAATAATAACATCAAAACTATTTAAAAGATTAGGAAATTTCCAAAAATGACTCGAACGCAAAAAATAATTAAATTTTGGGACAAAAAGACAATGACGAATAATAAAAAAAGCTACATGAGTGTCAATTTTAAATAAACGGTCTAACACGTTATTAAAATTATTAATTTTTTCGTCAACAAAAAAGGGGATGGAATCGTCTAAAATAGGAGAACCTAAGAGTCTAAGTGAGCTCTTATCAACAAATCTTATATTCGGTGCTATTGATAAAAAAATAGAAATCACTTTAGAATCAGATTTCATACTTTCTGGTAAAAAAATTTCACATTTCGAAGAATTTAAATCTAAACCAATATCATGAAATGACTTCTGAAGAAATATAAAATCATTAAAAACTGTATCTGCGTCGCCTGCCAGAGTTCCATCATCCAAATACCAGACGTTAAATTTAGAATTTAAATTTTTGAGTACTGTGTGAATCGCAAGACTAAAAATTGCCGGTCCAAGAGGGTCGCCCTGTTGACAGCCTACCTCAGATGATAAAAGGTTATTATTGTAAACTAATTTTGACGGTGTACTATAACATTGCCAAAGAAATTTATAAACTGTGGGAATGTTTCCTTTGATTTGTGTCAACAGGACACCCCTATCGACAGAGTTAAATGCATTTTTAACATCCACCTTTACTACTATATCATCTACATGCATGTGGATGTAAGAACGTAAGGAATGAACTGCTGCCTCGCAGCCACCATTAGAGCCAAAGCCTAGCTGAATGGGTTGGAAATACTCACGTAGTGTATCATTTATGTTGTGACAGCAGACTTTGGCTGTAAGGCGACGATATGTAGTTCCTACAGCTATTGGCCGTATACCACCATCCTTTTTTAAAAGTGCGCAAAGATTAGCTCCATACAAAATGCTAGTGATATCATGAGGGACGCTTCCTTATAACATTATGTTAGTGAGTGCCGTGAGGTCATTTAAAAGGATCTGTCCTATTTCACCACAGCCGCCACATAAAAGATCTTTCAAATGTTGGGCTGTTAAAGCATCTAGCCCCCCACATGAACCACTGCGAAAGGACATTACAGCATTAAAAACATCTTCCAAAGAAGCCTGGGTATGTATGTCAACTGTTTGTGGTGGGTCAGGAAGGCATACAGTAGTTGAAGAAGGTGGATGTTTGATTCTCAAAGAGTTTAAAGTATCTATGGAATCTGAAGCTATCGTGTCACTAGAAAAAAGAAGACGGGCAGCTCCAGTGATATCTCCATCTCCAAGTTTATTTTCAACTTGCCGAAAATGATTATAATTAGACCTACTTTCATTATTTGGTTGATCGAAATCAAAATTTTGTGTTGTACTACAATTTTTTTTGATTCTATTAGTTAATGATGATTTATTGCTAGTTTCCCTCGGAACATGAAGAACTCTATAAGCAAAGGTCAACAAATGTTCCCAAGCATTTACTGTATTTTTTGCTATAACTGCTTTTAAATCTGAAGAAAGTGACTGAGCAACAGTTATTCTGGCACCACGAGGGATTCTCTTCAAAACTGGTTTAGTCTTTTTTAATTTTGACAAAATTTGCCAAAAGGGTTCACTATTATGGTCAATAATAGAATTTATAGTTAAAATTAGGTCTGAAGGACATGTAGGTTCAAATTCGGCGTTTTTATGGACTTTACCTAAGTGTATTTTTAGTCCTCTTTGTGTTTTGAAGAAACGTGCTTGGGAACATTTTGGACATTGTATTCGTTCTAGTGACACGATATTTGGAGAAACAGCATCATTCAACAGCACATTCTGCATATTCACATTTGGTGAGGTATTATTCATTTACAATGTTATAAATATAGTACTCCACTAAATTACTTATGAAATAAATATTAAAAAAATAATAATTAGATAAATATTTAAATAATAAATAAATAGCGAAAGTCAAAGCCTAGTCGTAAAAATACATATTTAAACATGGATTTTGAAAATAAAAACTAATTTGAAGTATCACAATTTCCTGCACTTGAAAACTGACTGCCAAAAGTTCGTTCGAAGGTTTCACCAAACGTATAAGCACGATTGTAAACAGGAAATATTTCTTTTTGAAATTTTCTTGAAAACTGGATATCGTCAAAAGCTCATTCAAATTTTCTTTGGAATATAACGTAGAAAGAAAATTGCGTTCGCCCTGAAGAAAACAGAATCACGCAGATTTTGTGTGTTTATTTACAAAATTTTGCTGTCATGGGTTGACGTTGTTTACAAAAATGACATGTATCTCCGGCAAAAATTTTTTTGTTGTACAAATTAAGATTGGTTGCACAAAGACTGGTCAACAGACTGAAACGTGGACATTTATTTCAGGAACACTTTAAAATATATGCATGGGCTAAAAAAATAGTGAAACAATACAAAAATTATTTATAATCAAAAATTGAAAGTATGACAAATAACGTCAAAGTTTTTTTTTTTTTTTTTTATTTTTTTTTTTTTTTTTTTTTTTTTTTTTATTGTATTTTTATTTATATTAAAGTTTTTTTTCATATATAACTTTAAAAATATCCACGACGTTAACCTACTTAGCCCGGGGATAATAGCTCAGGGGAAAAAAAATAGTTACAGGATAAGAGTAAGCGGAAATGGACGACAAAAGGGGTTCGAAAAATTTTGATTGGCGAGGAGTGAGGGTGGGTTTTAGGGGTTGAAAATCGTTTTTTGCCATTTTTGGCGGAGCATCTGCTCAGATCACAAAATGGTCTACAGAAAAGTTGTAGATAATCAAAAAATCTACAATTTTCGATCAGGGTACTTTTCAACCTAACCTCAATTTTTCGATTTTTTTACGTTTTTTGCCCCAAAAAAATGTTCAATATATTCAAAATTTGGGCTGAATGTACACTTTTGCCAATACTCGTAAAATTTGAGGTTAGGTAGAAAAGTACCCTGATCGAAAATTGTAGATTTTTTGATTATCTACAACTTTTCTGTAGACCATTTTGAGATCTGAGCAGATGCTCCGCCAAAAATAGCAAAAAATGATTTTCAACCCTTACAACCCACCCCCACCACCCCTCGCCAATCAAAATCACTTGGCTTTATTTTTCCGTTTTTTGGCTAAAAAAAGTTCTATTATCCCTGGGCTAACTGGACTACAAAAGGTTTTATACTTTTTAAGTGAATCAGTTTTTAAAATAAGATTAACACAAAACCTTAATGGTTTTTCTGTATCATAGAACCTTTTGCCGCCATAGGGCTACTAGCAATTTATACTAACTAGTACTAGATAGCAATTTATACCAGTATTATGTAGCTATTTATACTAAAACTAGGGTGCTATTTATAGTAGTACTAGGTAGCTATTTATCTTTACATGACAGTTCTTAAACATTTTATATAAGGGGGGGGGGGAGGTGAGGTACATTTAGTCAATTGAATAAAATCTCACGTTGTTTCCAATGTGTCATGTACGTCACTATAACAAAGGCACGTGCTAATTTTCACACCAGCCATAGCCATGTCAATAAAATTCAAGGCGAAATTAGAAAAGTAGTATATATCTAAGCACTTGTATCTACTGACTACGATGAGCGATATACAGTGTTCCTTCCATATTACTATTACAGACCTACACTAAATTTGGCCAAGAGCGAGTCAGATTCGCGCATCAGGGGTTCTATACTAAGACAAAAAATAAACATTATTTTACAATACAAGATATGTAAGTATATCTATGCTAAGTAATTGGTAAAAATCTATGAAATGACTGACAAAAAGATAAGGACCAAAGAGTTCGACTTAAGGGGATGGAATTTGTGAAAGTATTTGTAAATATATAATACACATAATGAACACCCAGACTCAACACAAACACAAATTAATGTTCTTTGCATAAATATTTGTCCTGTGCGCCAAATCCATGACCCTCAGATCAGACAGTCACTAATACCAACAGAGCCACGGAGCAGCCATATAATACCTAAATAGACATATTCCATATAATACATTCAAATGGAAAAAAGCTGATGTGATATAACGACCTGCAATGTCGTAAAAAACCGATCGGTCACTTCCATTTTGTATAAAATATTGATTTGATTGCAAAGTAACCTTATAACTTTGATTTGATTTCCTTGACTTACTGGAGGGAGTCACTTGCAGTAGTATTTACCCCAATAGCCTATACAAAGAGCTAAATTGTAACCATGGTGGGTATTGTCATCATTGTGACTGTTTTACATTACATAAGTATGTATATCTATGTCCTCACTACCTGCACAAAATCTTTACATCCAAAATACCTCAGTGCCTAAAGAAGAAAGTCTACAATCAGTGTGTGTTGCCAGTGATGACTTATAGTACAGAAACGTGGTCTGTAACTGTTGGCCTCCTAAATAGCTCAAAGTCGCTCAGCGACCTATGGAAAGAGCCATGTTCTATAGAAAGAGGAAATTCGCCGAAAACCCGAAGTTACCGACATAGCTCGAAAAGTTAGCAAAGGGCAGGCGACATCGAACCGATTATCGATGGGGACGAAAGGTTCTCGAATGGCGAACACGGAACGGATGGGAAGACGCAGAGTGGGACGGCCTCCTATCAGGGGGACAGACGACCTAGTTAGAGCCGCAGGAAGCCGATAGGACGCGGGATTGGCTGTTGTGAAGACATATATATATATATATTTGTAATTTAATTTATACATTCTAATAGACAGATAAACAGAAAAAAACTAATTATTTAAAAAAATAGGAAAATAACGCAACGAGAATATAAGCCTTGTCATAAAGTCATTAAATCCTAATGAATAGTCCATATAGTGACGTAAAATAAATGAAAGTATGTGCCGCTCCCACACCGCAGGTTAAAAATACTTTGTTTTCGTCCCCTCACACACAATGCACGTCACCAGTCGGCGGTCAGACTACATATGTAAATGACACCTGATTAATTATATCTTGTACTGAGATCAGATAAACGAATTTGGCATAATTTTTTTAAAAATCTACGTTTTTAAATCGGTTTTCTTGACGATTGTAGATTGTTGTTATAGTCAGCATTCGTAACAATTACATAAGAGGCTGAAGTCGTAGATGTCGATAGCCATCTGCAGAAGAGACAGAGCTACAACCTCTAGCAAAGTCTCTTTTCTTCCCTACATGCGTTGCAACTATTGTTATAGATACATTAGGCTAAATATGCCGGTTTATCTTTTGTCCGCCACATTTACTTTTTCATCTAAATAAGAAGATAAAAGGCAATAAAGACTCACCTAAAGGTCTTTGATACCAGGTCATAAAATTAAAAAAAAAGACAAAAAAGAAAAACGCCAGTAATGCCACTACAAAGTCAAATCTATCAATACGGTCTGTATCGATGGATTCTACCTTCTCCCTCACTGTTTCTACGATTATTTTTGGTTTATTTTTTGTAATTAGTCAATAGCATCCCAAAATGAAAGTGATTTGCGTGTATGCTGCTCTTTCATACAAAAATAGTGAGCTTACTGGTTCTGTTTGTGATACCAGGTCCGGTAGTAATTTTTATCTTCGTGCTTGAAGTTCGTTAAAAAAAAATCTAAAATACAATATTTTAACAACTAGCCAGTAGAACCATGTTTTATGAAAGATTCCTAAAAATTACTATAAATATTCTGCTTATTTATTTATTTTAATTTTCGTTTGCAATGTGCCGAGATTAAGGATTGAAACTGATGCGAAACTAATAACTTCTTTAAAATATTAAAAAAATTAGTTCTGTGTTTTTTTTTAATATTTGTTTTAATATTACATAGAAACATTATTGTTACTTACTATTTTTATAAATAAAAGTTGGAAGGGTACCTGCGGGTGAGGATGTTATACGAACTAGCAGGTAGGCTATGCCTGCAGGGGTGGAAGTTATACGAACTACTTATAGCAGGTAAATGGGAGTTCTTGGGTGTGCAAAAAAAATCATGGGAGTAGCATATATAACGAAATTAAAAGGAAAACTATCAGTACTAGAGAAATTAACCTCCGCCACTTAGGACACAAGGTGAGATCGAAACCCCTCGGCCATCATCGACTTAAAGTATAACAACAAATAATTAAAAACCGGCCAAGTGTAAGACGAGCTCGAGCCATCAGCGCTATCTAGCTACTATTAAGCGAAACAGTAACACATTGTTTATAAGAAACGCTATTCGAAGTTAAGCAATGTCGGGCTTGGTCAGTAATTCGATGGGTGACCGCTTAGCGGCACACTTTTTGTTTTTCTTTGTGTTTGTAAATTACGTAAATGGTGGTAGGTTCGGAACCCTCGTTGCGCGAGTCCGACACGCACTTGAGAAGTTTTTAGGTTTTTTACAACGTTTATATTAGTTTCACTGTTTTGGTCATATATTGCATGCATAATTTCTATCGCTTCTCGACTTAGCTAAAATTTTTAGGGAAGCTCATAACTCATAATTAATGTTTACCGCCACTGTGAAACTTTTCATCTAAAAACAACAGTTAAAAAAAATAACTCAAAAGTAGAAAATAAGACCTCATACATCATGGAGCAAAAAAGCGCGGGAACTTTCATAGAATAATACAACAGCATCAGCCAGTATTTACAGGAAAATAAAAATTTTGAAAAAAACGAGTTGCACTCCGGGAGTGCCGGCAGAAGTGAAAACCTTTACACACGATTCGCGCTTAACACTCAAACATGTCACAAGACATCTTGACATTGTCAAGAAATAATAATGTTTGTTTATTTACTTTTTTAACGTAGTATATTTGACATCGCAATCTGTCATAGAATTAAAATTCCATATCCAACCTCCCTGTACTACTCATAATCGCGAATACTAAAAATAAAAATTATAATAGGCGTGGCATTACGGTTTCCGTCTTACGAATTTCCACGATTAGGACACTCGACCTGACGCGAGTTTATCATTTTTTACCCATACCAAAAAAAGTGCACAACGCCGCTAAAGAAGTTTTCACTTCAAAAATCTGATGGTTTTGATTTCCTGTATGATAGTTGAAAAGTGGCTTATTTTGTGGTTTTTAGTTCATTTTTTATAAGCGTTCTTTTTAATAGTTATTTGTTCAACAAGTGGGCAAAGTTGCTTTTTGTGAAGAGTGCCAAATTTAAATCCCGAGCTAGCGAATTAGGCTAGAATTGAATCACGAACGTAGCGAGTGATACTAATATAGACTAATGATCACAGCAAGGGATTTAAAGGCACGAGACCTAAAATAACTTGCTCTTGTGTGAAATGTGTGTGAAAATGAAAATGTGTTAAATGCTTTAACATATTTTTTACGTGACTTCTCTGGTAAAATACTTAGTTCAGCATTAGACACTGGTTTCCTTCGCTCTTCTGGTGTTAAAGAAATATCTGTGTAACTTGAGTCACTCATTTAAAAAAAAAATTAATACATACGTAAATAAACAATCTAATGTTAAAATAAGGCTAATTATTTTCGCGCCATTTCGCTTTCTTTTTTTAGACGTGCGTTTAGAAATTTACTCTATGACACTTTAATCGAAAACAAAGCATATTTTTTTTTAACCCTCTATTACATACAAAGCCTTTTTTGTCTGCTAAACTTTAGAATTTTTTTTTTACCATAATTATATAAGGGAGTTATATAAGGGAGTTCAAACTGATACAAAACGCAATTTTATTGTCTATGGCTAACATCGTATGTCATCATAACCTCACTTTTCTCCGGTGCGTACGCAAAGTCGTACCTAGTAATTTTTTTTGCAGCTTTGTTGGTGGAAATTAAATAGAAAAGGTAAGAAAATTGATTTTCAAAAATGTAAATCATGTTCTGCAAAGCCTCTATTTTTGACCCCTAACACAGTTTATTCAAAATATTTGTTCCTTATACTTCATTTTCACTAATTTCTACATTCATCCATTTTTGGCTTTGTATGCAGTAACGATGAAGTAAGCTTGCGCCTAAAATGGCTTCGCATGCATTTAAAGTTCTTTTTTTCCAGCCAAACTTCATAAGTGGGGGTACAAAAATCAAGTGTCGCGTAACGTATCTGGGTTCAGTTATGATTTCGATATTTTTGCTGGCGATCAAAGCAACATTTTACCAAGTGATGCATCAGATGTTGGAGTCAGCTCCAACGTTGTTACGCGACTCACATCTACCGTGCCTCGAAATGTAAACCACAAAATATTCTCAATTCAGGTTCAATAGCATAAAAAATGTGCTAAATTTACTGTCTGCGTTTGTTGGTAGCGAACTGATTTCTACTAAGACTAGATATTTCAAAAAAGATAAACAGTACAAAGACATCATATCGCCACAATCCGTTGATGTCTATAACCAACACATGGAAGGAGTTGATTTGCTTGATTCTTTGTAAGGTCTGTATAGGATCATAATAAGGATTATTATATTTATATATATAGGATGCATCTCGTCAGTGGTATAAAAAAATATTTTTCCACTTGGATATGTGCGCAGTTAATGCTTGGTTACTGTGGCGACGAAAGGTTGACCTATACATTTCACTCTGACTTCAAGCTCGCCATTGCTGAACATTATTGCAAGACTGGCAAGAGCATCTTATAAAAAGAGGCCATCCTAGTATCAATAGTCCCGGTACAACTCCCTCATCAAGAGGAGATACTCCTATGTCCTCCTAACAGTAGAAATGAATCGCCCGCACCTCGGAAAAGGGCACGGAAAACCACAGCAAAAGTGCAAGACCTACCTCTAAATTAGTACGTTGAGACATAATTGACCTTTTACAGATTCACCAAAGGAATCTTCGATTATGCCAGAATAATTGTTCTTTGCGTTCTCATATAAAATCTGACCTTTTTCTTTGCTTGAATGAGAAAAGTAATTCTTTTAGAGAATTTCACCTTGTATGAGTTTTGGTATTCGTTGTGCATTGGAAGCCAAAAATGGTAGTCTCAAACACAGACGTTATTGCGTGGGAAGCCAATTTTGGCTTCTGCTTTTTTTTCCTTTAGCTTTACAATATTATTACTTAAAAACTTTCTCTTAATAAATATAGCGCCTTGTCAGTTTCTTAGTTTACTTTACGAAGAGCCAGTCAGAATAATATTTTATATATAGTTCCTAATGCTCACCAATCAGCACTCAAATTTCGATAGGTCCTAAATCAAGATCTAGTTTTTTGCAATGATCCTGAATGTAGCTCGGAAAAATACAAAACTCATTAACTCATTCCTCATTTATTTTCCAGTCATCCTTTTGCAATCTTCCGTATGACACCTATAAATAAATGCAAATTGTGGCTAAAATTAATAACTATTTTACGCCAATGCTAAACAAATTAATAATAATTACGTTTATATTTTCCGATTGCATAATCATAATATTTTTCACTTCCAAGTTGAATGTACGTTGATATAAAAACTGAGATAGGCAGATACCTAATGCGAAAATCGGAACGTTATCTCAGTAGCTTGTCTAAAAGCAATACCTTATCATGCGTTATCATTTTCGTAATCAAGAAACAAGCCGGTCGTTCTTTAAGGGCGCTTAAGGTTACGATGTAAATCTTTCAATCCATAGGTAAATGTAACTTTAGCTATAATTTCAACTGTCCTTAAAACGTGACATTCGTTTCCTATTTCTGGAGCTTGTTATTGATTAGTGATTAGTAACAAATAACTAGTTATAAAAAAGGCTTTGGTTTGATCACTATCTTTAGAGTAAATGTAACCTACATTTTAGTCTTTGGTTCCAGTTAGTTTATTTGACCCATGTATTGTTATTGATTGTGTCCAACGTATTATGCTGCTTTTCTATAGCTTTAGCTTTAAAACATGTGACTTTAACCTAGAAGTTGCTTCAGCGCAAAGCGCAATATGTCTTTCAATTTTTAGTTTAGTCGGATTATTTTAAATAACACTAAGGTGGCAAACAAGCACACGGTCCGCCTGATGGTAAGCGGTCACCGTGGCCTATGGACGCTTGCAACACCAGAAGTATCACTCGCGCGTTGCCGACCCTTTAAAAATCCAATAACTTCTTTCTTGAAGAACTCCATACTGTAGTCCTTAGAGAAAACCTTGGCAGGGAGCTTATTCCACAACCCAAGCGTTCGCGGGAGAAAGTTTATCTGAAACCGCACTGTACGCGACCATTTTGGTTTTAAAGTGTGAGAATGAATTCCCTTTCGAAGGCGAGCGGTGCGAAGGTAGAAAGTAGCCGTGGGTATCATTTCTAACAATTCCTCAGAACACATCCCATTGTACAAGCGGTAGAACACTCACAGGGAAGCAAAGTCTCTCCTCAGACTTAAGGGTTCGATACGGCAAGTGAGTCTGGGATCGTCGACAATTCTGATTTCCAGCAGAGATTTTTCTAAAAGTATCAAACGTGACGCGGCCTAAAATATGATTGTATTGAGGTAGTTAGACTTGAAAGAGTTTTCTTTAAAAATGTTTATTTATGAGTTTTAATTAGAAACCTATTAAAGTATATACGCTTCAAATTATTAAAAATACATAGTTTGGTTGTCAGTCGAACCTGTGACGTAATGACATTTTTGAAAACATTTGTTATTAATCTTCAAATAATAAAAAAAAAAAACTTGTCATTCTTCAAATTTGATTGATTGTTGCCGACTTTACGCAACTTACGAGATTCCCAAAATCTGAGACAAATTTATTTGTGACCAAAATATTATACTACAAGAAAATATTTTTGGCGTGTTTACCCGATGACGTTGAGCTGTCTTCATATAAAGAAGGAAGAAGAAAGAAGATTTTTTTTAGGTAAATTTCATGATTAAATATAGTTATACAGCGAAATAAAAATGCTTCAAAAGGGGGCTCCTACTCAGCATTATGCGGTAGTCGGCTGCTTCAGCGCACACTTTCAGTGGGAACCCAATTTGATCAGATTTGTTTATCAATTTTACAGGCAACTGATATTCACTTTGTGTTGAAACACCTTGCGTGTCATGCACAAATCGGTTACTGAGTGCTCCATTCATTTATACAACCCATATGGCAGAAAATAGAGATAAAATTTTCTTTCAAGTAATTTTTCTACTTCTAATACGTGTTGGCTGCCGAGCTAGTGTTACCTTGGAGCTTATTGAGGCAAGGAGCTTATTGGAAATAGCCTTGACCAAGCCAGAATGTGGAATTCGAAAGAAAAATGTATAAATATTTTTTTAGACTTTCGTAGTTGTGTCTTACCTCTCTACCTACTTGCATATATTTTCTCCCGAATTCTAGACTCCGGTGTACTTGAAACTGTTACCAATAAGCTCCTAGTATCGAGTACAACAGACTCATGAATTGGGAAGAAAAATTTAGACAAGTAAGGTTTACGTCTCGTATACCTTCAACGCCCGAATACTCACGAGACTGGCGTACTGGAGACCGTACCTAACGACGACCCATTCCCATGTAATACCAAAAACCACGTCAAAATTAGTCCTGTGTACTGTATTTCGTGACACATCTTGGCTAATATCCGTGAAACATGATAAACAATCTGCTTTGAAGTTTTTCCAAAATATGGTGACAGACATACAAACAAACTTAATCAATAAATGTATATAGGTACCTCCTCCGTTCGTTTCGTCGCGTCATCGTCGTTGGTTAAAAGAATAATTTTCGACAATTAACGGCTTCGTTTACATTTTTAGTAAATCCAATTGAAATATGCCGTAGATAGTTTATCATCGTGTACGTAACTGATATTTGTATCACGATAGTTTTTATAATCGACACTATTTTTTAATTTGCTTTGGTAGATAATAACTATTCCTTGTTATCACTTTTTTATAGACCAGTCAGTTTGGTTTATTGTTCATAAAGAAGATTGTGACCCTCTAGCGCGTTGCATTCGTACAAAACGACTTTATGAAACTATGAGTAATTTATCGAAAGTCTAAATTGACTACTTTTAACGTAAGCTATTCGATTTTTTTTAAAGTATTTTTTTAAAAGTAGTTTCTGTAGAAAACAATAAAGTATGTCGATGTATTTAATTTCCCAGGCGGGAGAACCTGTTTTTAAAAACTAGTTAATTTATCATCCTTCATCGACACTAGAGTACCACAGAGTTTAACGTTTTATGACGGATGTGGCTAAAATTAGACAAATTTCTAGGAATTTTATCGTGAAGCTTGGTTGAAAGATAGGATGTCATTGTTGGGGTTATTTCGGTACATCCCGGCTGGGCTGGCAGCCGTAGAACCGGCTATGTGTAGACGATCCCTTCGTCTATTCCTGGACGACATTGCTCTTGTGGCGGTCACATAACAAGGACGTCACCTCGAGCTGAGTTCAACTCAACATAGGCTTAACGGTGGTTTTAAATGGCCGACTAGATTAAATCAAATAAAATCTGATAGTGAAATATTTAAATTGAATAAAAAATACTGGCCACATAATCACAAAGTGTCATCTAATTCTAACCATATAGCAAAAGGATTGTGCAGACAAGTTCAGTGTATTATCAAACGAAACATTAACTCAATCTCAATCTCAATCAATTTTTATAAATGTCGCAAATATAAAGCTAGTCATAAGCTATTTTAAGCAGGTTTTATATTGTTTCTAAATAATATCTGTGAGTTGAAGTTGGCATTTCTGCTAAAAGTGGCCGTTATTAGCAGAAATGCTAACTACAACTCACAGATATTATGTAGAAACTACATTAAACTTTCTAAAAATAGCCTATGACCAGCTTTATATTTGTGACATTTATAAAAAAAGTTATATTTTATTCAAATTCGATGTAATAATAAAGTGAAATATCACAAGTAAACGTATTTTGTTACATACATAAGGAATATACTTATCATTATATATAATATAGACCGAGGAACATACCGTAATAATCGTGAAGGTGTTTGTTTATAGTGTAACTCCTAAACGACTTGACCGATTAAAGTCATATTTACACAGTAGATATATTTTTTCTTTTGCATTACAAAGGTTTATAGCTTTGTTTATATTTGAAAGGTGGCGCTGTAGTCAAGGTAATAAAAATCTATTATAATAAACCTAAATTACCCATTTGCAAAATATAGCTTGGTTTAGTGCCGAAAACCATAAACATACATAAAATATAGAGGCGATAGGTGGCGCTGTGGTCGAACTATATAAAACATCGTATAAACAACACAGTCAACAACAACATGAACAACATATGTCAGGCTTGCTAGTATTATATAAACACTGCAAAATACTTTTACAGTTTATTAAGGTCAATTGCTTATTTTAAGATATAAAAAAATATTGAACGAACAAAAAAACCCGACTGCAAAAACATTAAGAACTAAACAGAAATTAAAAAAATTGAGTAATCTGTTTACTTTTTTTTGAACTTGCATTAAATATTTGGCATGTTTAAACTTTTGGTTAGTTTCTTATGTTTTAGTAGTCAGGTTGTTTTATTTATTCAATCATTTATTTTTATTCACAGCTTTTTAGTGTTATTTTATTTTAATGATTTTACTCGCGCTTGACGATTTTATGCTTTAAGTGTTATATATTTTTATACTTGCCTTTGAAAGCACTTGATTTTGTTACCCAACTAGAGGTTCTCAAAAAAAAACTTTAGCCCGCACATTAAAGCGCGAAAAATCCGCCATTTTGTTTTTTTTTTAATTTTTAGTACCTATTGCCACTCTTACAACTGAAACAAATCTAACGACGCCTCTCAAGCTAAAATCTATCGAGCTTAGGCTACAGAGCGTGCCAAGGAAATAAACATACATACATACCTACTGGCACTCGAAAAACGTAACCCTCCTTCTAGCGCAGTCAGGTATTTTCATTACAAAAAATATTGCTTCCTAATCAAACACATTACATAAATGTAAAAAAAAAATTACTTTTAACTTTTTTTATACCACTAAGGCAGCAAACAAGCTAACTGTCCGCCTAATGGTAAGCGGTCACCGCAGACTATGGACGCTTGCAACACTTGGGCTATCACTCGCGCGGCCTCCAAAAATCTAATACCTTCTTTCTTGAAGAACCCCATATTGTACTTCTTAGAGAAATCCTTGGCAGCGAGCTCATTCTGCGACCTAGGTGTTTGCGGGAGGAAGTCCCTTTGAAACCGCACTGTAGTGACCGTGATTTACATTCACCCGCCCAGATATGGCAGCAGCCGAACCGGACTTGCGACTTGTAAAGTAAGCCTTAAAGGTTTACCCAGAAGTACTTACTGCTTTGCTCTGTTGAGCACTCCAAGTTTTTTGCATGCCAGCTTCACCTTGTCTTCTAAATGATCTCGGAATCGAACATCGCTGAAGATGTCAACACCAAGGATCCCACCCAATGCTCTTGAAGATGGTAAATGGGTGTGTTCCGGAATTGTGGGACCCTAGTGAATGAGTTATTCTTATTTTTATAATATATGATTATTTAAACATAGCTAAACCATAGTGATTGTAAAATAAGAAAATATATCTACTGTGTGAATATGTCCGTAATCGGTCCAGTCATTTAGAAGTTACACCATAAACAAACACTCCAATGAATATAACGTATAAAGGAAACGTATGGGCCTAAGTATATATTATATATCGTATGTACGTATACAATATAATATTGTTGCTAGCTTTACAAGTGGCGATATGGAGTACTGCTGCCATCTTTGGGCAGGAGCACCCGGAAACTAGCTTGGCCCTTTTGACTTGGTTCAACGACAGGTTAAGAGAATCGTCGGGGCTTACAAACTCACGAGGCGTATCAAAACCTGAAGTCAGAGGAGAGACTTTGCCTCCCTGTGTATGTTCTACCGCTTATATAAAAGGATGTGTTCTGAGGAATTGTTCAAAATGACGCCCACGGCTAATTCATATCCTACATCTCTCGCCATCGGCCATCGCCATGAATTCATCCTCACACCTTAGAACCTAAATAATCCTCCTGAAACGCTATGGTGGTGGAATACGCTCCCTGCTAAGGTTTTTTTAAGGACTACAGTATGGGGTTCTTCAAGAAAGAAGTTATAAGATTTTTGATGGGTTGGCAACGTGCGAGTGATGCTCCAGGTGTTGCAAGCAGAGGACCGTTTGTTTGTTTGCCACCTAAGAGGTATAATAAAAAATATTTACTTTATGTATATAACAAAATACGTTTAATTGTGATATTTCACTTTATTCTTTCATCGAATTTGAATAAAATAAAAAAGTCGCATTCGTATTCGCTACCAAAAAAAGGCGCCATTTTAGGCAAGGGCCTTTCAGTAGAATTAAAAAGGAGGGTGTAAAAACCGGCCAAGTGCGAGTCGGATTCGCGCACGAAGGGTTCCGTACCATTATCTATAAAAACAGCAAAAAAATCACATTTGGTGAATGGGAGCCCCCTAAAATATTTGTTTTATTTCAATTTCATTAATTATTTTTAAAGTGAATATACAACTAAATATTCTGTGAATATTTCAAGCATTTACCTGTTGCCATTATCAATATCGAGCAAAAAAATCACGTTTGTTGTATCGGAGTCCCTTTAAATATTTATTTTATTCTGTTTTTTTAATATTTGTAGTTATAGCGGCAACAGAAATACATCATCTGTAAAAATTTCAACTGTCTAACTATCATGGTCCAATAGATACAGCCTGGTGACAGACGGACAGAGAAGTCTTAGTAATAGGGTCCCGTTTTGTATCCTTTGCGTATGAAACCCTAAAAAGCAACACAACTTCATGGAAACTTCATGGTCGGGCGATAAAATTTACCGATACTATGATATGAATGCAAAATCCTAGGGGATTTCTGGGGGGAAATCAAATTAGTCTAGGAGTGCGTAGCCAAGTGCGGCTAAAGGCCAGTCGTTGTCTTCAGGGCTAGAAGTCTACTTTGGACTAAGATGATGACAATCTTAATTATCTGTACAAGTCTTTTCTCATCATTATATAGGCACATACTACATAAATTGCATATTAGAAAGTACATAATACATAATGTAGATACCTATTTATTGTATATTCGATTCCGCTACTCAATAATTTTGAAAGAAGTATTACTGTTTCCATCAGAAATATGGTTAAAGTATAAATAAATGATCTTCAATTTTATCACATGTCTAATGATCGACCTTCATAAATCTTCGCGAACCAGGAAACGAACTTGTGACTAAGACGATTCGTTCCAGAATATTAAGGGACATGGCGACAAGGGACTTATTAATAGGTAGCAGGTGTTACGACATCGCCATCCTATCTATATTTTGACTATCAAATGCGGCCATCTCTATGATGTTACATTTTAGATATATCAACGCTTTCTTAGATTAATTATCAAAAATAGCTGTTTATATTGAATTTTAATGATTTAGGTAGTCCATATGGGTGTTAATTACTTTTATATGAAATTAAATATGTAAATTTAGTATAAGTATAAATTAGAAACATCATTTAAACTAAAAGTTTTATTACACTATTGAGGCTTACAACACAAGAGACTTTAATCTACGAGCATTGCATATAAAAATCGGGCAAGTGCGAGTCGGACTCGCGCACGAAGCGTGGTGCGGACCATTATCTACAAAAACGACAAAAAAATCACTGTTGTATTAGAGCCCCCCTTAAATATTTGTTTTATTTAGAAATACAATATACAACCAAATGTTTTGTGAACGTTTCAAGCGTATAATATCGAGCAAAAACGAGCAAAAAAATCACGTTTGTTGTATGGGAGCCCCCTTGAATATTTTTTTTTTCTTTTTTTTTTAAATTTTGTAAATTTTAACTGTCTAACTATAACCGTTAATGAGATACAGCCTGGTGACAGACGGACGGACGGATGGACGGACAGCGAAGCCTTAGTAATAGGGTTCCTAATTACCTTTCAGGTACGGAATCCTAAAAACCGGACATACCTATCCCACCAAAACATTTTCATGTGAAATGTTGCTAAGACGAGGTAATTTAAGGGGTCGAGCGATGATATTTTTTTTAAAACCTAAAACACGTATTTTTGACGGAATACTTTACCTCCCTGTGTGTGTTCTACTTGTATCTACCTATGTATAACTTTCTTTCTTCCACATTTTTACCAACGCTAGGTATGGTTAGGACCTTCATCCTGAAAACCTTAGAAGAGGAATGGTCAGTTTGGTTTTAGAGGAATTTCGTTTCGCGATCACTTAGGCTGTGGAATGAGACCCATATCAAGGTTTTCCGTAGTGACTACAGTATGTGACTCTTCAAGAAAGGAGTGATTAGATTTTTAAGGGGTCAGAAACAGGGAAGTAATGCCCCTGGTGTTACAAGCGTTCAAAGGCTAAGGTAACTACTAAACAGCAAGAGAGCCGCATGCTTGTTTGATAGTTTTCGATTTTATAGTAACGACAGATATTAAGGCTCAGTAACATTCGTCCTGGATGGGTGACCGCCTAGTAGCACATTTTTCTAAATTTGTTGTTTAATATGTCACTTAAACCGTCCCAGCTGTTTGTCATATGACAGTAGTCGTTAGGCCAAGTTAAAGGCCTTTTGGGCGTCTTGAAAACTCTAACAGTCGAGTAGCCACTAGCTCAACAACTTCCGTCAACCCAGACTAGGCAAGCGTGGTGGATTAAAGTTTAAGCACCCTTCTTTAAGTAGAGGCCTGTGCCCTTATTAATATTTGTTTAATAGAATACAGCAATCGTTGTTAAAATAAAAAAAATAACAAACAATTTCAATTGACTTCAGTAAAATCAAATAGATTCTAAAACAAATATTAAAACTATAATACTAAGTTTCGAAATACAATCTGCGTTATTGCAGGGAGAAGACGTTTCAATTCCCTTCAGAGCTGGCGTGCAATAACTGCTGGTTCGATACCTACCTTCTTCGATTCGTCAGAGTTCAGCTATTGTTTCAACTAAAGCTTTCCATTTAATACCCATATTGTAATAACTGAAGGAATATTTTTTTACATGGATTTGTTGGGTACTTGGAATGATGTAACGACACCTGATACATCCAAATCTATTCAGGAATTTAGAAGTTATGGCGGAATAAAGAAATTTATAAACATACATACATAAACCCTGAAAACATTACACACCATTTTTAGGCAATCGTGTAATTAGGTACCTACTCAAAAACCTCACAATAAAATTTCCAATGTATAATAAATTTTCGTTGAAACTATTTATGAATTTCGATTTCATTGTGATATTTCTCAGATTTTTAGAACTCACGGTTCAAATGTTAAGACAGAAAATTAATAACTTTGGAAGCTAACAACTGACATTTAGTAGCTATTGATTTGAGACAAAGAAAATAAACAGACATTTATTGTATTTCTAAAGTCCAATCTAACCATACTCCACACGAACACGATGGCGTGATGCGGAAATACAAATCATCCTTCAGTACAATGCCTGAAGGTTCACTTAAACATTTTTGTTTATATTTTTCATTCATGGTCTATTTGATTAAAAAGACAAAGAAACGAAATACAGCTTTATTTGTGGCTTCATTTAGCTTAAAAGGCTTCGATCTACTACCATCAAAGGCATCAAAATCGTTAAATGAGGATCATTTCTTTTATGGTCTAATTTAAATATCAAAGAGAATATAATAACTACGCTCCACTTTGTAATAGAATCCATTCAACGTTATCAAATGTAAGCGCAACCTCTTTAAAAATTTGTGTATACGTGCAGGGATATAGAAAAATCCGTGTTTTGCCCAAAAACCCAGGAATTCGACCAAAATCCGGGTGACGGTAAAATATATACATATATCACTTACAATCAATTACATTGATCAGTAAATCATGAAATCGATTCGAACCGGTTTAATTAAAACTATCATTTGCAATAAGTATTCATACATTCGTTCATTTATCCATTCACAAAAGAGGTAATAGAAATTCAATTCTTACGAAATTCTAATTTTGGCCCAGAAAAAATAACTATAAGTGAGTAGGTACTATTCTTTACTCTGTAGCGTGACTAAATAGCTGAAGAAATAAAACCCGAAATATCCGGTTTAAATTATCCACTTAATTTCGTTTTTACCTTAATCTTCAGCCTTCAGGTTAAACAATAAATTACTTTGGAACTCGTAAAACGTAATAATAACAATATCCTGTAGTTTAATTCAAAGGACTTTTTTTAATACCACTAAGACTTAACTTAAAGACTTAAGACTTAAGAAAAAAATTGGTCTTCCACTCAGCACTCAAAAATACTGCACTGATATTCGGTGTAAGCTTGTGACAAGATGTCTCACGTCTCTGACGATTGTAGCGTCAACCATCAATATTTTATTGCTAAAAACAAAAAAAAAAATACTTAAAATAAAATAAACAGAAAAAAAAAAGATTGCGCAGATAGTATTTTTTTATGTATGCGAATCTTTATCTATAATTTTTTGTGACTACAAAATCACGTCATCTTTACTTATTAAATTACATGTTAGGTATGATGACTGACTTCTTTATCAAATTCCAGATTAATACGCTGTTGGAGTCCGAAGCTTTAAAATTTGAATATACCTTATGTAGGTGGCTTTGACTCCCTCGTGTTTTCATTCCTTCACTGGACAAACATTTGTGTTTTTCTTAAGTCTGGGCGTATCTATGTACGATGTGTATTTATTTACAAAATAAAAAGTAATCTGTATGTATTTGTATCTGTTGTCTGGTACCCATAACACAAGCTTTACTTACTTTGGGGCCAGACGGCGCTGTGTGTAATGTCCATAAATATTTACTTTTTATAATTATTCTATGACGTAGAGCTCGACTAAGTTCTGATTAAAAGGGTTAAATTGTACTTGTAACATTGCGAAATTATAATTGGAAAATTAGTTTAAGTGTTCTCGGTTGGTTAATAAGAAGGACGTGTTTCAGCGTTTTGGGAAAGTCATCAGTTAAAAAGGTAGAGGGAAAAGATGAAACGTTGAAAAGTGTCATCCTAAATTTTATCCGCTTAAGAGGGCTTAGACAAAATTCGATTACTTTTGTTTTTTATGTTGGTTTTCTGTCGTTGATTTAACTATTGCAATAACTAATAAATTTTATACTTACTTACATTAAAAGATTAGTCTTTAGCAGAACTTAAAAATTGGTAAAAAACAGTTCAACATTTGTTATCGTTTAACCTTTGTCAATTGGTAAAAAGAAACGTTATAGTTATTGCTCACTGCCATAAAATCACAAAACTGAATAATTTATTTACAATCATTTCTAATTAATAAGAAGTTATAGTAGTTGAACTTGAATAAGAAATTGCCGGCGGTTGGTCGAGCTAGTGGCCTCTGCTTTTGACTTGGCTTAAACTACTGCTATCATGATATAACAACAGCTAATCATCCGATCATAGTTTGATAATTTGATGCACAAAAATGAAACATATTAATTTATAACGGATAAGTAAATTAATTACGTTCTATCACAATTTTCATAACAACGATTCTTATCTCAGAAGATCTTCCTTTGATATTTATATAATTGAATTTGTAAACACAAGGGTAACAGACAGTTTAAGGAAAACGATTTCTTTTCTATTTTCGTTCACCCAGTTTCACATAAAAAGAAGTAGGCCACTGCGAGTGGTGACATGTCATCTACGTTTATTTTTCTTTTATAGAAATATATTTTTACATTAAAAATGTCTGTATTTAATTTCGTGATTGTGAATTGTATGTCGTCTTATTTTTCCGGGGTCAAAAGGAACCTGTATAGGAAAACCTTTTTTTTTCTGCAAAATTTGGTATTCTGGCCCATTTAAAAGTCAAAGTCAATTCTGGCCCATTTAAAAGTCAAAGTCATTTCGTTTTATTTAAATTTGGTGTTTTTATAGTCAAAACCCGTTTCATACAAACTTTACGGCTCGATGCAGAGGGACCAGGGCTCTCCTTAGTGAAGGAGGCTAAGACCTAGTTGACTGCACTGGCCCAGTGGAATTGTTGGACGTATGTCGAGCTAGTTGGCCACTTGACTGTCAGTTCTTATGCCACTTAGGTATAAGGCTCAAAGACCAAGTAAGACATTGGCTTAACAACAGCATCATACGACAACACATCGAGTGCTGACACTATAACGTGCTCTTCGATACACGAAGGAGCTTAGAAGAAATTTGACACTAGGGGGTCACCCACCCAGGGTACTGACCAAACTCGGCGTTGCTTAACTTCGTATATAGATATATAAATCCAACTAGGCCACAAGCACCTGCATGATGATGAGTCTTTGTATAAACTAAACTTGAGTGCATCAAACCAAAGTTTTCCTACCAAATATTATTTTTTATATGCACAACTGTGTAAATGTTTGTTTTTAGATTACTCTATTTCAGCTGAACGACCTTTGTTTATCAATATTTGGCTTGTGCTTGTTTAACTAGGTTAAAGGAAAAGACATCAAAACTAGCTTAGTAGGTAGTGCTACTTATAGGCATTTTTATTATTTCGAAATTCAAAACTAAGATTAATGAAATAAAATTACACTTATTCCCATTGTGTAGGTCACAGACAATTTGCTTGCTTGCCTCAGCCATTATGTGCCCCGTTGCAGGGGCACAGGCCTCTCTTTGGAGTCACCGGTGCTCGCTCAGTGCGAATTGGCGGACATTAGTTGAGCTAGAACCACTCGACTGTCAGAGTTTTCAAGCCTATAAATGCCTCTGACTTAGCTCAAAGACTGCTGTATTATGACAATAGCCAAGACCTATGGTTTAACTCCACTAGGCAGTCACCCATCCGGGTACTTTCAGCGCCCGACGTTGCTGAACTTTTTATTTTTATACTACTAAGGTGGCAAACAAGCTTGCGGTCCGTCTAATGGTAAGCGGTCACCGCAACCTATGGGCACTTGCAAAACCAGGGGCATCATTCGCGCATTGCCAACCCTCCAAAAATCTAATAACTTCTTTCTTGAAGAACCCTATACTGTAGACCTTAGCCTAGCCTAGCGTAAGCCTAAGCCGTAGGCATCATTTCGAAAAATTCCTTAAAACACATCCCATTATACAAGCGGTAGAACACACACAATCTCTCCTCAGACTTAAGGGTTCGATAATGAATGTGAGTTTGGGATCGTCGACTATTCGCACAGCCCGTCGTTGAACCGAGTCAAAAGGGCAAAGCTGGAAGCCTGGTGCACCGGCCCAGAGACGGCAGCAGTACTTCATATGGGGCCGGACTTCATCGCTTATCGTTTCCGATAGACAAATGCGACTGGGCCGCAAGAGAGTTGATGCGAACGTCAAATTGCTCTATCGAACAGTCAATACTGCTCGTAGTATGTAATCATCCTTTAACGGTTTTCCGTCCTAATAAGGCAACAGGAATTGTGTCAATGGCTGTTCATTTCGCATAAAACAGACACAAGAAAACTTTTACAATACAAAATTTGTAACTATTTGTTGTTACTACCAAAAATCGAACAGTTGAAAAATGTAAATTACTTTAGTAAAAACTTTTAACAAAAACAACAATCAACGTGATGCACTAAAAAGGTAAAAATAAATATTTTAAGCAATCTGATCTAAATTAAAGTACAGTTTGAAGTTGGTGAGTTTATAACACACTTCATAATTGCACGACACCAACTTCAAACTGTAATTTAGATCTGATTTTTTTAAATAATATTTTTTAACTTCTTAGTGCCTCTTTTTTAAGTCGGTTGTTATTTTTGTAAAAAGTTTTTATTTTTCCTTTTAAATTTTTCTATCTATTTGCTTATTTTTCTTACACTAAAAAATAGACATAGAAATTTGACGAGTTCCCACGATTTATCCAGGATCCCATCATTATATCCTGACCTGATGACCATGGGACCACCTGGGAAGTACACCCTTTCAGAAAAAAAAAAATATTTTCGAATCGAAGTCACCCCTTCGAGTAATCGGGGAACATACATAAAAAAAGATAAAAAATAGTCAAGGTAGCCATATTACAAGCACTACAAACTTTAATAAAGTTCTTTTTTTTATAGGTAAGTTTACTATATAGGTAGTTTTTATAGCTTATCTATTACGGGTACATATATTATATATCGTTATCAACGTACGTATCGTATCAGACATAGTAGGGATTTGATCACATGCTGAGAATTTGGCTGATCACGTAGACAGGCTTTATAATTTATTAGTTATGAAAGCTGTTTTAATACTACACGGTATAGGCAAAGAATAAGGATAAGATATAGAGGTTTGACGAAAGGGAGCGACCTTAACTAGACTCAGCATTCTGAAGGCGTACCTATAGTATTAAGGTCCGCTATTCCTTACTTTGTCCTGCCCTATATGAATAATATTTTTATACGACTGCAGTATGGGGTTCTTTGAAAAGGATCACTCGTTTTAAAAAAACCGTAACGCGCGAGTTATGCTACTGGTGTTGCAAGCGACAGTATTGCTACCATTGTGGTATAAAAAATCTTTACGCGGTATAATTACAATAATAATTATAAAATCAACAAATTAATTGTACAATCAATTTAATTATTGTTACAATCGATAATATGTTACGGCTAGGTCTTTCCGGCTAAAGTTAGGTTAGGTTCGGGTGTTTTATGTAAGTAACACCCAGTTCTAGGTGGCTATACCTAGTTGTAGCTTGTTGTTGTACTTTGAACATTAGCCGTAACAGATAAATATTGTAACTTTAACCAAAATATTGGTAGATGCTTTCACAACTTTTGTAACTATAAGTGACAAGTATTCAGTTTACTACATTTTTACTAGTTTAGTGTCTCATGTCGTAAGCAGGATAAACATATTTCAAGTACAGCAGTCGGCAAAAATTTTCAGACATCTTCAACAATCATCGCTAAATTTTAGCCAATTTACTCAAAACCACACTTAATATATATAGCAGCTAACTAGCGCCGCCATTAGATATCCTCAATTTTCTCTTCTTAGAAAACGAATTTCTAAAATCCAAATGTCGCAAATATAAAGCTGGTCATAAGCTATTTCTGCTAAAAGTGGCCGTTTTTAGTAGAAATGCTAACTACAACTCACAGATATTATGTAGAAACTACATTAAACTTTCTAAAAATAGCTTATGACCAGCTTTATATTTGCGAAATTTGGATTTTAGAAATTCGTTTTCTAAGAAGAGAAAATTGAGGATATCTAATGGCGGCGCTAGTTAGCTGCTATATATATTAAGTGTGGTTTTGAGTAAATTGGCTAAAATTTAGCGATGATTGTTGAAGATGTCTGAAAATTTTTGCCGACTGGGAGCTTTACATGGCTATGTAAACTGTAAAAGCCACAAAGCAATAAAACCTACAATAAAATATGAAAACATTTTATAGAATGATTAAGTGTCTCTCAAGCAAAGCGGGGATGACAAAAAACCATTTATTGTAGTATAGAAATTTTGTAATATATAGCTAACCAAAGTTAGAGTTTTCGTGGTATTAAACAACAATTGTAGTCAAGGCTACGGAACCCCACTCTAAGTATGACCCATCATGCTCTTGGTTTAATTATACCTAATTACATGTTAAAAAAGTGCGTATACCACATTGCACCCGTGCGAAGTCGGGCCGAGTTGCTAATATTACCAAAAGTAAGGCGACACCTGTATGAGACTGGCAGTAATCACCTAAGCAGGGGTATATATTTCCTAAATATTCTGTTCCAGCGATACTATATTAATTATATTATGAACAACCATGTATTCAAAGTATTCATTCTCAGATCGTTACGCGGTCGTTCATTTGACGGTGGAGTGTGCTGATGTCGCCATGTAGAATAACTACTGAAAGGACGTTGCTCTTGAATCTTTTCTCAGACAACAGGTAAACAGTTGCTAGTATATCATTACTAATTTAAACAGAAAAACCGTTGCATTATGAATACAGTCCGTTCTGTCAGTGATTTAGGAAATCGTCTTTTATGAAAACTGTAATATATATCAATTTTTCCCACGTTAACGATACTTTTTATTTTGTTTCCAATATTTTGGCATAATTGCATGCACCGTGGTCTCGGATGAACTGTGGAGATGCGTAGTACAGGCAGAGTATGTCGAGTGAGTTCTCTTTCGATAGAGCTTTCTTCTAATAGAGCAAGATAGTATATATATAAGATTCGTCTTAACCTGTCACACTTACTCACCTCTGTGATTCTTTGCATCTGATTGGATGCTTTCATAGAAGAATAGAAGGAATCACAGAACACAAACTTACTTGATACACTCTGGTACAGGTAGCTACATTGGGCAATTATCCGTATCCACTCTCCGTCTTTTAGGTTTTCGGTGTTCATCATTATTAAACACTTGACGCGTTGTGGTCTTTCGGATTGTTGTCGCCGCATAAGAATAAAAGCATTAAAAGCATTAGCCTAAATAAGTCTCGCATCATTTGTAATCGGTAAACATCCTGAATTATCAGATTGCATCATACACACTGTTGATAGCCGATAACAGATAGGTGACAACCGATAACCGAGCGTGGGTGGACTTGCTTACTGGCGCTCCATCCAAGCGGTCGTTGCCATCGTAACTGTCAGATGCCACAAATGTTCCTTAATTTTCATAAAAACGTAACATTAAAAAAAAGGTAATAATTGCTTGTAATTTAATGTGAAGTTTATGTTATTTAAAACTTTTTTTTCATAACTTAAGATAATGATTATATGTCGCAAATACTTTAAAGCTTGTCGAGTTGGCGTATAGGATCTAAGGCCATCCCTATTCTTTATAAATAAAATATATTAGCGTTTAAATTTACTAAGCGAATGGCCAATTTGCATACAGCTACACAAATTAGTATTTTTTTTTTCTAATCTACCTGGTAAACAAAATCATAAATCGGTTCTTTGTGTTAGAAAACAGGTGTGATAAGATATTTTACTGTTATCTATGCGTCTGTACTTAATCAAAATAGCTCAATCAGCGATCACTAGTCAAGATTAGGGCAAACATAGCAAGATATAACCAGGTTATGATTCTGATCCATGGTGTAATATTAAGCAATGTGACACAATTCAAGACTAGACATACATAGTACAGGTAGTTTCACACTTAATCTGTTATTACCTATGTAGGGTTTGCAGTCTACAAATACTCGATCAATACTGTTGGTTATACTCCCGTCCATTCTCGGCCTACGCCTCTCGTGTGACTGACGCTGTGCCTCGAGACAATGTTATGTACTGTATACTGTTATGGTATTTTTTTCTATTTTCTGAACTGACTATGCAGTTGGCTGATGCAGCCATTACTGCTCCATCAAGCTTTTGGGGCTAGACTCTGAACGTTTGTACACGTGCCGGATTACGGTCCGCCAAATATTTTTTTATCTATTTATATCACTACGCTCCACGTTACTTGACTTTGTTTATTCTCGCGCTAACCGACAACCCTGCTGACCTAATAATAATTTTGCTGACTAAATATTTAGTTTTTTTTTTTGAGAATCCCTGATTAAGTTGCTGACCATGTATTGCATGTAGTTTTTTTTAAAGCTGACAAAAACATATTATGTTGTCTATAAAACTTTTAAAATAATACCATTAATTTACTTGCTATTTTAAAAACGCTGAAACACGTCAAGGGCCAGCGTACTTACTACGTCAAAAGAGTTGTAGTGCTGTAATTAATTATGTCTTTTTTTGCCAAAATAAGGTAATAATTTGATAATAAGGTAAACAAAGTAATAAGGTAAATATAGGTAATATATAACTTATTTATCATAACATACTCAATTATTTACCTGGATCGTGTTGTGCACAGCTGACAGCTAATGACGATGTGACAAAAAAAGTTACTATTAATAAGGTAGGCAGGTAATATAGTCCATTTAAATGTTACATGAGCTTTGCATTTGTTAGAGGACGCAATTTTATTTTTAGGACATGTGTGGGGGGTCAATAGAAGCTTAACCTCAAGTTTGAGAGGTCACCGCCCTTGTCATCCGGCCGCCATCTTGGAAAAAGGGGAGAAAGTTTCTCAACTTTTTTGCTTATAACTTCTTTAATCTTTAATTTGTAGGCAAAACAATTTGCTATAAATTATATCTTACGAATTTTTTGTAAGACGCATAGTTTCCGAGATATCACGAAAAAGTGTTTTCACCCCTTTTTCCAAGATGGCGACCAGTTGACAAGGGTGGCGATCCCTCAAACTTGATGTTAAGCTTCTATTCATCCCCCACACATGGCCCAAAAATAAAATTGCGTCCTCTAACAAATGCAATATTCGGTCCCTAAATTGTAACATTTAAATGGACTAATATGCAAGTTAACATCCTTGAACTCAAAACACGTCTTTCGTTTTCTTTGTGATCTTTTTGTTGTTAGTTCTAAGTGTGTGTATTACCACAGTCTATTCATTATTCCTAAGACTGTGAAATTACGTCTAGAAGAAGGTTAAGATTACATATATTATTTAACAGGATAAAGAATCTGTTCTGGTTTTAGCCACAGGTAAATGGACCAGTGATACGAGAAACCATAGAAGTTTCTCGACACCCAGGCCTTCATGCCATGGTCTTTTTTATAAATTTGAATAGCGAACCCTAAAAAGTAAAATTTGCAACTGACACAAGTATTGTCAGGCAATACTTTACGTTCTGAAATCAGCGCGGCGACTCTGTAACGGTTATAATCAGCACTAAAGTATTCGATATGCCGTTGTGGCATACCTAGATTTACCTACGTGAGTTCCAAAAGCCTAATAGTCTAAGGAGACTTTGGGTCTCAAGGTCTGGTTTTTCCTTTGGTAAAAACGTCAGCATCTATAGCAAATCTGACGACCTCTTGAATGCTGTAGGACGTCTGGTTCCAGTTAGGTAGGCATACGGTTTCTATCGGCATGGTCTTACTGCACCCAGTTACATTATAGTAGGTGGTACAGCGCCTTCCCCTTCGATTTGCCGACGACATAGTGGTCATGACAGACTCGCTGGAAGACCTAAGCACGTCGCTCGGAGACCTCAGCAGAGTTTTCCAACAGGTTGACCTTAATACACATTTTATATTCTTTTCAGTACAGTTAGTCGGTTCATATTCTTGATGAAACGACTAACCGCTTGTCGCCCGCAGGTTGATCGGGTTCCCGAACCCAGGGATCACTTAATCTCTGCCCGTGGAGGCTAAAGCGCTAGCCTGTGTAAAGTCTCTGAATTAGTAGTCGTACCGGAGAAGGAGACCGGGGTGGACCCGACTATTACAACAAAGAGAGGGAGAGGAAAATAGCAGCAGAAAGAAACATATCTGCCGTGTAAATCCTCATCTTTAGTTTAAGTAACTGTTTTAAAAAATGGCTAAAATAAAAGAAAAATGTTTTTACAGCGGCCGCTCCAGCCACAGCCAATGTGGATTACTGCAATGTCACGGGTATTCACGCCAACCATAACGCAGTTCCCCATCACCTTGAAAATGCGCAGCCGACAAATCTTGTTTACCGGAGACGCAGATGGCCTGCCCGGCTGGTACATCATACCTTCATTATCCATATATATATGCTAATTTTTGACCAAAGTAAGTAGATGAGAGTGAGAAGGTAACTTAGTAAGCTTATGTTCTAAGTTGCTTGTTAGTGAAGCGCGAAGTGTCGCTACGCTCCAGTTGAAGTTGCAGTCTAATAATGCAGTAACACGTTAAGTACGTAAGGTACTATGTTAATTTAGGTCCTCAAGAAGTGTAGAAAATTGGTTATTCTAAAGTACTAATTTAGTTTAAAATTTTGTCGCCCTTTTCAACGTACACCACCCATACCCAAACACAAAATTATTTTTAAACTGAACATATATTTATTAAACGGGTGTAATGTACGAATAATACCATGTACGTTTTGCCAAATCTTATATTATAATACAGTAGGAAGTGCGAATAAGTAAAAACCCAACATTATATGATAAGGCAGTTTATCAGAGCGACTTGTTATCGCCGCTTACCTACATACGCGACATAATATACGCAGCATAATAAACACCACGCTTGTTTTTGTATCTTTAATTGTTTATATTCCTAATTTCCGTATGTGTGTTTTTATCTATACCAATAGTTCCCAAAGTGGTCAAGGTGGACCCCCAGGGGTCCACGGGAGACTCGACGAGGGTCTACGTTGGCGTGACCAAAAATTCGTAAGCCTTTTTGATTCGCTAACTTTACTTTTCTGACATCCACTCACAGCACAATTTATTAGTTCATCAATCAATTCGCACTTTTTTGTTTTAAAACTATTAATTCGTGGTTGGAACTCAGCCGCAACGCAAATTTCCATATTTAGATCTAATCTTCATATTTTTTGTCGAGTTTTGCGAATATGGTAGAGAATAGCTGCAGGGTGTCTACCGGAACCAGCTAACTTTTGAAAGTGTTCTATGAGAAAAAAATCTGGGGACCTCTGATCTATACAAAAGTAGTTAATTATTTTTCTCCAACTTGTTCTTAAATTGATTTATAATTAAAATTTTTTTGGGTACGTAATGAAATAACACGCCAGCAATTCCCAACACAGCAATACTGGAAACTGCTGGAGTGGATTCGTATTAATTACATTCTTGGAGTGCTATCAAAGACGATCAAAAATACTTATTAAGCATTTACGTACTTGCCAAGTATTTTTGACCATCTAGGGAATCCGCAAGTATACTTGTCAAGCATTAACACGTATTTGTATTGGAATACAAGTATATTTTTATTAAATATCGACAAAGCAGTAGGTGCTGGTCAAGCTTTTCTTAAGTGGTCAAAGATGCAAGCAAAGCATTTTTGATCATCTGGAGAGCCTCAACTAAAAAGATTTAAAAATGAACTAATACTGGGTCGAATTGGCACAAACAGTCATTATATTGTATTGTGGATGTTGTCATAATTTTATTGTTACTTTCCAAATAAGAGGAGAGTTTTACGTTAGTATTGTTTGGCGCCTCGTTTTTATTACTCAATGACCTTTTAAGTAGAAGGTCCTTGTTATTACCTACTATTATTATGACTCGGCTCTTAATTACTTTATTTAGGCCTTGTACCTTGCAAAACTAACTACGCAGATTGGAATAAAATGAGTGTACATCAATTGTGTTTTACCAAATATATTTATTTAATAAGAGAACTCTTGTGTCCTAATGCTTTACATTTTACTTTAAAATTATAACATAGCCATATGCAGGTCATGCATCCTTTATGTCTTTTCGATTGTCCATATTCAAAAACAATCTATTTTCAAAAATTAATTAGAAGTTCTCTCTTTGCCGACTTTTAGTACGGTTTTTTTAATTAAACCATTTAATTATGCCCACGGCTACTTTCTATCATCGCACCGCTCGCCATCGGTAGGAAATTCATTCTCACACTTTAGAACCGGAGTGGTCGCGTACAGTGCGGTTTCAGAGAAACTTCAAGAAGGAAGTTATTGGGTTTTTGAAGGGTCGGCAACGCGCGAGTGATACCCCTGACAAAAAAACAAACCATGTTTACAATACCAGCCAAATAATCAAAAGCTGCAACGATAGCGTCATTTAAAATATGTTATATATTGGCGAAACACAAGAACCCATTGGAGGATAGATCGATTATGAAGGAAGCATTTATTGCAGCGGGTGAGACATTATTTGGAGATTTTAAAAATAAAAAAAATATGACTGCTATTAAAGAACTTCAGCTATCTCGTCCAACTGTCACAAGGCGTGTTAAAGTAATGTGTCCTGACATAACAGATAAACTTAAACATGATATAATGGAAAGTACATACTTTTCTTTACAGTTAGACGAATCCACTGATATGACAGATACTGCCCAGCTGTGTATTTTTATTGGTATCAATGACATGTCGACTAAGTAAGAGTTTTTGACAATAATTCCTTCGAAAGGAAAGACTCCTGGCGAAAACATATCAGAAGTTTTCTTCAATTTTGTGTGCATTACAACCGATGGAACACCAGCAATGACAGGAAACAAAAACGGTTTCGTGGCATTGTGTCAAGCCAATGACGATTTCCCTTCATTTTTCTCCTTCCACTGCATTATATATTAACAAGTTTTAGTTCAAAAGTTCTAAACATGAAGAGGATTATGGGCAGTTCCATCCCTACACGTAGCTTGCAACGACGGCTCATTAAATTGCAGTTGGAAGATAGTAAATCAGCTGAACACACTGATTTACTTCTTTACACGGAAGTTAGGTGGTTGAGTCTCGGGAAATTCCTAGAAAAGTTTCAAGAATTATTGCCCGAAATTTCGAAAGCAACAGCTTTTCTGGACGAAAAAGAAGGCGACACTCAGATGCAGAAAAACGGAAAATGGTTGACAGATTTGGCATTTTTGACAGACATCACAATACATTTAAAAACCATTAACTTGGAGCTTCAAGGTAAAGGAAAACAATTATTGAGAAGATAAGCGCAATAAACACATTCAAAAGTAAGTATCAACTTATGATAGATCAAATGAAAAGAAAGGATCTGAAACCTTTTCCATCTTTGAATGCAAGGATTCCTCAATCGAATTATCATATTTCTGAAATAGAATTACCAAATATTTTGGGTCAACTGGCAAATATCACATCATTTATGAGCTATCCTTTTGTGTAAAAATATCAAGGAGTTAGATACTGAAATAACAATATAATTTAACATGGACTCATGTTCTGTTAAAAATGAGTTATTGCGGATTTCAACAGATATACATCTGAAAGCCACAGCATCTGATACAAAATTCTGGTCTCTTATATCTAAAGATAAATCTCCGAATCTCATCTGACTTTGGTTGATATACCTAATTCGTAATTATATCTATGCTAAGCGAAAGTGCTAAAAATTCCAAAACTTTGTAATCTCGGTTAGAATGCAATAATATCGTACCATGAAACTGATTTGATATTTTTTTTTCCACTCTAGTGACAAAGCGGTCACCGTAGCCTGTGCATTTTTTTTTTTATTTTTGAAACTTGGATTTGTTTTGACGAGTAGGTAGGTACTGTTCAGGTTCTGAAGATGAAGCTGGAAGGAGGTAATAGGAACTTCTAACAACATACTCCTGTCGTGCTTTTGAACAGTACTTAAAGCTTCTATAGCTTTGCTATTTAACTTCAAACCAAATATTACATACTTACTTAGTAAAGTTTTAATTCTAAGTTTAGTTAAGTTTAAATAGAATCTTATATTTAAAAAGTTTATTCATGTTCGTCTAATTCACTTAATCATTAAGATTTTGTCATTTGAAAAGATTGATAAAACTGGCTTTAATTGCGTACATAAATATTAGATATCGTTAAATGGTTCGTAAACATGAAAGTAAAACTATTTTCGTATCACATTCCATTCAAAATGCGCAAGAATCATGTAAAAGTTACATAAATAACTTTTGTAATATAAATCATGCCAATTATGTTTGTTTATAACAATCCCGCTCAAATATTAAATAACGAATATTAAAATTTTTATACCTAAATAACGAGTTTTAAACTTACTAATGGTTTTTTTGAAGACTTTGTCAACTTTCTGCTACACTATTTTATAAAATGGATAAAAAAATAGTTTACAAACTACAAACCGGCTTCTGAACTGAAATAACACTGAAATAACAACATAATTTAACATGGATTCATGTTCTGTTAAAAATGAGTTATTGCGGATTTCAAAAGATATACATCTGAAAGCCACAGCACCTGATACAAAATTCTGGTCTCTTATATCTGAAGATAAATCTCCGAATCTAAGGCAAATCGCCCGTCAACAGTCGGCAATGCTTAAGCCCAACTTACTTCTGCTAGTCTGCATTTTCTGAAATGATGATAACAAAGTCAAAAAAAATATCGCAATCGATTAAATAACAGACATTTGTCATCATGCTTGCGATTAGCACTCGGTAATTACGTACCATCTCATGAAAAGTATGCTGAGGATATGCAGTGCCACGCTTCAACATCCAAAGTCACTTTAAAACTCTTTTGTTTTTTTTTGTATTATTTAGTAGTAGCAGTCTAACTTAAGTAAAAGGTTTAAAACCACTGCAATTACATATTCCGTAATATCACCATCCGTGTACTTCGTAGTAAGTGTAAAAATTTGAAACTCACACGTTGCTGTTGCATATTTTGCAAAAGTTATGAAACATTCAATCAGTAGCGCCACCCTAAAATGTAAAGTCACACACACATTTTCACAGACTACTATTAGCGTCATACTTGTTTTTTGACCGGGAACCATCTGACTAGCCAAACGCACGATGACGTACACAGCTATCTTTGTTTACTTACTTAGCGTCAACCGCTGTGATTTTATAAATGTCTAGTAGGTACTTACTTTTGCGTTGATAGTGATTTATCGGAGAGCATTTTTTTTCTGTTATTTCAAGCCTGCTTACTATTTACTAGTTTGTTTTACCGTTTCATAAGTAATATATCAATATATATCAACGTAATATAACATTAAAGTAAATTAAACAACATTTTAATTCCTAGAATAATTTTTGTTTTGCAAATTTGACATTCTTGATATTTTGTATTTATTCGTTCGTAGTCAGGAAGGGTAAAAGATCATTGTGCCACACCCAAATGAGCAAAGCCTGTGTAGATACTATGGTCCAAATTATGTTTGACTTTTGACTTAAGAGCAAGGCTGACCAGCGTGCAGTTGTGCTAACTACCTAGCACCAATGATAATTACCCCGAACGTAGAAAGCACCCTTAAGCCGGATCTTCTGCTCGTGTTTCGCCGAAACATTACACAAAAACATCTAAACACTTTAATGCACGTGTTGTATTCTGCTTTGGTATTGTTGTTTGACGTTTTTGAAAACATTTATTGTAAACATGACTTCAAACGTAGAAGACGTATATTCGATTTTAAAAAGAGTAGATTCGGTATCAACAAGGAGAAGACATTTGCTTACCACAGATCATATATATACGAACAAAATAATGATTTAGCGCCTTACCCTTGCGGGGGTAAATGTTTAGTTGTTTTCCGTCGAGCTAGGAAAGCAAAAACATTGTTTCCATCAACAAAACCAACAAATATGTGTTGTGTAGATGTTTTTGTGTAATGTTTCGGCAAAACACACGCAGGAGACCCGGCTTAAGATATACAAAGATGCAGAAAACAATACTTAATATCAGTTTTTAAACGTCCAAGCCCATAGGTAACGAAAATATTGAAAACACGCGCTATAGGTCAAGAGCGAAAAATGTAATTTAAATAGTCACTAATATTGCAATGTATAGTATTGTTTTTTTGTATTGTATTATATTGTGTTGTTTTGATGAACTTAATTATAGGCTCAGACAAGGGCAGAACAAGGATTTTAGCTTTATATTGTTAACATTATATTATTTTTTTGTTTTTGACATGATTGTATTTAATTTACTCAAAAATTGTTTTTTTAAGAAGTCATTAATATATCATATTGTATTGTTTTGATGATTCAGCTTGATTATAGTCTCAAACGAACGCAGATCTCCTCCCAGTTATTTTATTCCTCTATAGATAAGCACAAGAGTAAATCTGTAAGTCTCTCTTCTGCTGTAGTGTAGCAAGTAGGTATTTATGCAGGAGAAGAAAATAGCTGGGAAGGCGCCGTAGGGGTGGTCTGCCCTTTTAGTTAAGGCGTAGGTATAAATATGTTAAGTGAAAGTGCTTAAATTTTCAAAACTTTGTAATCTCGGTTACAATGCAATAATATAGTACCATGAAACTGATTTGATAATTTTTTTTTCACTAAGGTGTCAAACAAGCGTACAGTCCGCCCGATGATAAGCGGTCACCTAGCCTGTGCATTCATTTTTTTTTTGGTACTTAGATTTGTTTCGACGAGTTGGTAGGTACTGTCCAGGTTCTGAAGATGAAGCTGGAAGGAGGTAATGAGAACTTCTAACGACATAGTCCTGTCGTGCTTGGCTTTTGAACAGTAATTAAAGCTTCTATAGCTTTGCTATTTAATTTCAAATCAAATATTACATACTTACTTAGTACAGTTTCAATTCTAAGTTTAGTTAACTTAAAATAGAATCTTATATTAAAAAATTTAATTCATTTAATCATTAAGATTTTGTCATTTGAAAAGATTGATAAAACTGGGTTTTATTGCGTACAGAAATATTAGATATCGTTAAATGGTTCGTAAACATGAAAGTAAAACTATTTTTGTATCACATTCCATTCAAAATGCGCAAGAATCATGTAAAAGTTACATAAATAACTTTTGTAATATAAATCATGTCAAATATGTTTGTTTATAACATACCCGCTCAAATATTAAATAACGAATATCAAAATTTTTATACCTAAATACCGAGTTTTAAACTTACTAATGTTTGTTTTGAAAACTTAGTCAACTTTCTGTCATACTATTTTATTAAATGGATAAAATTGTTTAAAAACTAAAAACCGGCTACTATTAAAACAGCCTATTATAAAAAAAGTATTTATCATTCCTTATCACTTTGTAGGATTCCGTACCGAAGGGGTGCCAACGGAGCCCTATCACTTTACCTACGCTGTCTGTCCGTCTGTCTGTCTGACCGACTATTAAGGGTTTCTATCTTCAAAACCCAAGTATGTAGAAGCCTAAAATTCTCACAGAATATATGTTGAACTAGCGGACTATCTAAAAAATAATAAAAACAAAACAAAAGTTAAAAATTTAAGATCATTGATATCCGTCAAAATAACCCTCCTTTTGTTTCGCCGTGGTCGGGAAAAAATTAATGGTATGGGTGTGTACTGTGGATTCAGCCAGCCACTTGTTACCTCCTTCTGGGGATTAAATACGCGACGTATATACATACATACTCTACCAGTAGTTCCCAAAGTGGTCCTCGGGGTCCACGGGAAACTCGACGGGGTCTACGTTGGCGTGACAAAAAAATGGGGGTTCACAATTCGTAAGCGGGGATCCTCGAAAATTTATCTGCTGTCGATAGTGCAGAACTATAATGTTGGCTTGACTTCACCTATCAATGTAGGCAGATAAAATTTTAAGAAGCTCAGCGACTGTTACTTATAAAAACTTATACTTATACATATATAGAGCAAATTTCTATAGATAGTTCTCATCTTCACATTTTTTGTCGTGTTTTGGGAATATCGTTGAAATGTAGCTGCAGGGGTTCACCAGGGGGTCCACCAGAACCAGCTAAATTTTGAAAGTTGTCTATGAGTAAGAATGTCTAGGAACCTCGGATTCTACAGCCTCATTTCACGCACATCTTTAGTTTTTCGTGACAACCAACACTGTTTCTGATTTAATGCATTTAGTCTAAGGTTAGGCATCTTATATAATATGTATACGAACATTTAATGTTATCTTATGGTGTACCTAATAAATAAATAGGGCTTGTTGAAGATATGATTAAATTTCTGCGTAAAATGAGTCTATGGTGACCGCCAAGCATTAGGCGGGCCGTTTGCTTGTTTGCCACCTTAGTGTCTCCTTTATTTTTAAATAAATGACGAAACACACTAGCATGCGCACGCCTAGTGCCACCGCTCCTTGTACAAAACACTCTAACTAATAAATTAAAATATTTACTGACTCGACTTTGTAAGTGATAATTAGGCAAATGGCGTTCTTACATCACTAGCTACGTTGTCGTCGGGCGCGAGTCGCGACATTTGCTTTACAACACCCAACATGCGCGTTCACTTTTCCTTTCATCACCGATTCTATTTCTTACAATATTTTACATTACTCGCTGTACATGACATAGTCGAAAAAATGTTTATCTATTGTCAGCAATGTATACGATGAATTGTAAATACGTTGTGTCTTTACATTTTCGTAATACAGCTGAGTAGAAACGGTTTGCCTTGACCACGATTATATGATGTTAATGCGACAAAATTTGCAATACGTTAGCATTTAAATTGCTGTGTACGCTAACAGAAACATACATTGACCTAGTCTGATAAAAACTAATTGTCGAATGCGGGAAAACGGCTCGGAAATAACTACAATTTATAAAATTTTGTAACTTTAGCTCAGAACAAAGGTATCTGAATAGAGCTCTAGATAAGGTTAAGTGCTGAATACAAATTGCCAGCGTTATCGTTCTTTTTTAACCAGCTTCAAAAAAGTGAAAATGTTCTTTATTCTTCCACGCTAATATATTCTTGTATAATTTCGTTGTTGATTAGCAGTTTGTTCTGAACCTTTTTAGTTATATGAAAAGGTTCACTTCACCAACAGATTAGTCCCATTATAATATTGGTAAAGGTCTAATAATGGAAGCCAGAGACATGTTGGAAAATGTGGTCCTATGACTTGTAAAACCACTTTGATTTCAGTATTTGTAATTTGTAAAAGTAAATTTGATTTTTATTATCATTATAAGTATCAGTTAGCTAGGTAAGAAAAAAAAACGGGTTGCACTCCGGTAGTGCCGGCAGAAGTGAAAACATAATACCTGGATATAATATTTTAACATGTGTAATCCGCACTTTCATCTTTTCATCAACCCAATTTCCTTTTACATTTTATTCGTCCTATAGAGTTTAACATTTTTTACCCATCACAAAAAAAGTGCACAACGCCGCTAAAGACGTTTTCACTTCAAAATTATAATAGACGTGGCATTATGGTTTCCGTCACACGAATAGTTATGGCGTGGCTTTACGGTTTCCGTCTTACGTCTTACGACTTTTCGATCAGCCAGCGCGAGTTTATAATTTTTTACCCATACCAAAAAAAGTGCATAACGCCGCTAAAGAATTACATATTACTATAGAACTCGGGCCTTAACGCGATGCACGTAAGTACGTATACGGAAACGTACCTGTATTAGGTGCCGGCGTTTCGACAAGGATTGCACCTTATCGTGGTAGATAGATATATAGACCCGAGTTCTATAATAATAATTCTGTACCAGTATCAAGAAAATCTGATTCCCACGTAAGTTCATGAACATGGCAAAGACCTGAAAGTCCATGCGGCACGAGAGATGACTGAGTAACAGTAACGAGAAATAGAAGCACAGAAAGCTTTCGTTCAGGTACGACTAAAATAAGACTTGGCAAGTTTAGACAACCAGAGCTCAACACGATCAGAAAAATCGACATGGCTTTGGGTGGAAAAATCACGCCCTTACTTCAATGCTCCTATCAACGCTGATGAGGTGGATTATCTGTGAAATGATAATATGCCAGCACGCAATGACAAGCAAAACAAGCCAAGTGATGCCGCAGACTGCAACAGTGTGCATGGACACTACTCCGGGGATGAAGCGCGACAGCATTTCAAGGATAGTGATTTTTCTAATTGACCAGTTATATTAGTAAAGCTTTAAATGTTTTACATACTAACAATGATGAACTGTTAGGCAGACTCACTAGTAATAATTTACCGACTTTTACAGGCGATCTCCTCGATCGGCTGCGATTTGAAAAAGCCTACAATATACAATATCTACTACAAAAGTGGGTCAGTATTCGGAGAAGGAGAACCTTGCCCGATTAAGAAGTCTCTTGAAGGCGACGCATGGCAGACGGTTGCTGCCCAACGATTGAAATCAAAAATCTTACTTCCGGCGTGCCACAAGGAGGAATATTATCACCCCTATTGTTCTCCATTTTCATTAATCTCCTTGCCTGTAAGCGTGGCTGTTCTTACCATTTTTATGCTGATGATTTGCAGCTTTATACTCAAGCCAAAGTTGACGCCCTTGATTTAGCCATTCGTGACATTAACAAGGTGTTGAAAGACATTAACGATTGGTCTAAACGATTCGGCATAGTTGTGAATCCTTATAAATGTCAGTGAATCGTAGTTGGACTACCAAGGCAAATAAGTAAAATAAACTTTGAACTTGTTCACCCTTTATTTTTTAATGATAATCAAATTCCTTTCTGTAACCATGTCAAAGACTTAGGTTTGATTATTGATACCAGTCTGAGTTGGTCAGTGCACGTTAAAGAATTTGTCGAAAAGTCACTGCCTCTCTGCGCTTTTTATACAGATTTCGTAGTTTTCTACCCACTAAAACTAAGCTTCTACTTATACAAACTCTTATTATTCCGTTAACTGATTACAGTGATGTGTGCTATGTAGACTTAAACTCGGACCTTCTCAACAAATTAGATCGACTTCTAAATAACTGTATCCTTTACGTCTTCTGTCTTCGTAAATATGACCACATATCTGCTTTTCGCAATCAACTCAAATAGTTGCAGTAGATGCAATCAACGCAGAAGCGTCAGAATACTCTGTATTCTCTTTTCTATTTTAAACGATCCTAACTCTCCAAACTACCTAAAATCTACGCTCGCGAGCAACCAAATCGACTCAAGCGCTACCTCTGCATTCAAACATTGTTTTAAGTGAAAGTATACAACATTTTAATAAAAATGATATGTCATTTGAAAGCTTAAAACTTCAGCTTTTATGAGATGTCATCATTATTAATATCCATGGATACTTTTTTTTATTATTGGTGTCTGAACTTAAATGGGGGAAAAATGGGATTTTGGGTAAAGGAGTTGTATTCAGAATTGACACAAATAAAACACGTTTATTTGGTATTGCTGCTGAGTAACGCGCGAGCATTGTCGTGCATTAGGATGAGGTCTTCGCCAACAAATCCTGCGTAGGGTAGCTGTTCCAGGAGAATATTTGTGATGTACCCATCAGCTGTCAGTCCTGCTCCTCGGCCTCCGCCAGGCACGAAAACGAGCTAGGTTTTACCCTCCAACGAGATACCAGCCCACATCATGCAAGAACCGCCACCATAGGCAACAGTTTCTGCGAAGCAGCATTGAAAAAATTGCTCTCCCGGACGCCTGTAGACCCGGCCTCTCCTGTCACTGCCATGCAGACACATCCTGCACTCGTCAGTGAACAGGACCGACCGCCATTGCCCAATGCTCCAGTTAAGATGCTCTCGAGCAAACTGTAGCCGAGCTTGCCGGTGGCCTGCAGTCAATTTGGGCCCCGTTGCAGGCCCTTTTGAAGTCAGGTTGGCTTCCATCAGACGTCTTCTTACTGTCCACTCGCTGACTGCTATACCTCGAACACGTCTCAGCTCGCCCTGCACGTCAACACCCGTAAGGTGCCGATTTCGCAGGAAGGTTGAGATAATGAAACGGTTGTCTCGTTCAGAAGTACAACGGTGGTGGCTGGTTGTTGGTCTCTGAGTGAATACTCCAGTTTTTTGATATCGTCTGTATACTCGGGATACAGCAGACTGACTCAAGTGAAGCTGGGAAGCGACTACTCGCTGACTGAGTCTTTGTTGCAATAAGGCAACAACTGGAGCGGCTTCTTGAGGTGTGGTATCCATGGTTTCCAAAAAAAATTAATACAGGTCGCGGAGACGTGTATCGGTCAACGGGGGATTTATAGAGGTAGAGGGTATCGTAACTGGCAGGTAGCGTAGTGAGTTATTTGTCCCATACGCCCTAATTGAACAAATTAACATGTTGGTACTTGTTTTATTTAATGGTGTTGATATTTTTTTTAAGGCTTAGGTTTCAAGCTTTCAAATGACATATTATTTTAATTTAAATGTTGTATACTTTTATTTAGAACAATGTAGAGGTAGCGCTTGAGTCGATGTGGTTGCTCGCGAGTGTAGATTTCAATACCTTGGCTCTACTCACGAGCGTTCACTTAGTTCTTAAGTTATTCTCAAAGTACTAGTCTCTCTACTCCTCGTCACCGTTCAGGTTTTGTTTCTCATTCATTCACAGTTCAGGCTATACAACTCTGGAACGGCCTCCCCAAAGATATCCGCAGTGCTCAGAATAAATACACCTTTAAATGAAAGCGTAAGAGGACACACTTCGCGGCGCCTTTATAGCAGATACAAGTTTGAAAATATGGTTCTATAATTGAAGATTTAACAATGCGTCATGTATTTTACGTATGAATGTATGTATGTATACATATAAATACATGTATGAGTATAGTATTATGTAAATTTATTATTATATATATTAGTATATAGTATTCTATGTATTTATATATTAAATGTATTAATTAGTTTATTATTACAATCTAGTATAGTTTACTCATATACTTTTAAATACTTTTGTATATTTGTTAATTTTTGCTCTTACTGCACCGCCGACAATTTATCATATTAAGTATGGTTGGCTGGTAGAGAATGCCTCATAGCATTAAGCTCGCCATTGTACAATTTTTTTTTGTGCATAAAGATTAAATAAAATAAAATAAAAATAATATATTATTACGGAAACGTTAATCAATGAATTACGTCAACGCTATTACATTCAGAGATTACGGACGACAGTAAGAGAAGAGAAGCCAACGTGCATAGCCTATGATGGCTAATCTGCCGCAGTATAGACTACATCAAAATTATAGGACCTTAACGTACTGTGGAATCAATCTGTTTGGCCCAATAACAGTCACTATAGGTCGCTAACGAGAAAAACGTTGCACAGGGTGTCATATTACCCTGATTGAGTACTCGTGCAGTACATAATAAACTGGCGTCTTCTTTGTCAGCTGAGTCAACTATTCTGGCAGCTCGACGAAAATTTCTCAAGCAAATCCACTCGGTTAATAGAACAAATTTTAGAGGCGCAGACAAAGAAATACAAAAGTCAGTTCAGTTAATATTGACAGGAGATAAAATGGCTCAAAAAGTGAATGATCTCGGTATCAAATGGACGTTCAATCCACCTGATGCTCCTCAGATGGGCGGAGTTTGGGAGAGGATGGTGAGATATATTAAAACAGCTCCCTCATAAACGCTAGTTACACTATCTCCGAAAGAAGAAGTTGCCTGGACGCTTTTGATTGAGGCAAAGAATATTATAAATGTACTCACCTAATCATTTTCTATTAGGACCTTCAAATCCTCTACGACGACCTGGTGAATTTTCTGATGACGATTTGTATCTAAACAACCAGTGGAGATTGGCTCAGCGCTAAGCCGATAAATTTTGGTCTTGCTGGATACGTGAATATTAACCTAGCCTTCAGATGCGTCATCATTGGACGTTAGACGCAGGAAGTCCAGTCGAATTACGAGATCTAGTTTTAATTTTTGACTCAAACTCTCCAAAAAATTTTTGGCAAAGGTAAGGTAGTAGGGACCACGCCTGGCCACGATGGGCGTACTAGAATAGTGAAAATCGCAACCAAGGTATCTTACGAAGGCCGGTAAATAAACTAGTGACTCAGCTACCCCAGTAGACTATTTGTATAGCGCGGAAGAGTATATTACTGACCTTTTATATTGTTCTAGATGCCTAGCTATTTAAAGTCTATATTCTTTTTAATTCTTAGAGATTCAGTTCAGTCGATTTAGAGAAAAATAAATAACATATCGAAATAAAATTGTGTTTATTTGCTTTAAATAATGGTTTAACTTGAAATTGAATATAATTAAGATCACTTGAAACACTGGGTCACTTGGCAAATCTGGATCTGTGGTACGCACAACAAAGAGTCAACCATTTAGCACACCATAAATAGTTGGGCTCATGTGTGCGGTCTAATAGTTTTTCAAATATAGCTCTGTATGTTAACGTTTATAATAATGTTGCTAACATTGATATTGAATAATAATATGTACCGTAGAAACCTGATATTCTTATGTTAAATCGGTTCTCGATAACGAAAGACCAGGGATAGAATAATTTACCATTAATATAAGAGTAAAATTTAAATGATAGAAAAAAGGGTTTAGTATAATCTATTATTGACTGACATATATTGATAACCGATTACTGTTTATAACACTCATAACTGTTTCTTGCGCAATGTCAAGGGCATCTTCAGTGTTGTCTGAACAAATATGAACACTAAAATAGACCGTAGAGCAACTAAATAGCAAGGGATCGTTAGATCGCCTTTCTGAAATAAAAAGCGAATGAGTTTTATATATTTGATAGAAGTATTATTCGTCATAATACCCGGCAATTCTATAAAATACTTAATTGTTTCTTTTTTTAAAAACTAACCGTGATTCTTGTTTGATTCTTTTGACTCAATTTGATCGATCTTAATACGAATACTTAATGTGTGAATATTTACCATTTGCCGATCAGAACTTAAAAGATTATATAATTCATCAAAAAACTATTTTTTTTGCCCATTCCAAATAGAGACAACAAAAAAACAACTGAAGTAGGTACATACTTCATTTTTTTGTTAAAACCTAAATAACTCAATTAAGAAAAACAAGCAAGAAAACCAATTGAAACTAAGTAATCATCTAAAGAAAGCAGAATCTAATTAACTAGCAGCACTAAAACAATTAAAGTAACAGTCGAGCAACTGATGAACTCGCGTCATTTTGATAGCTTTACCAACAACGCAGGGTAATTACGGTCACGACAGCAATTTGCTCGGTATTACCTGACCAATAGCACAGGACAGCCCTAATCTCACTGGACCCCTTTAACGTTGACCGACTTGTGTCTCTAGGCTACAGACAATTGAATAGGTATTTGCCCTTATATAGTATAAAGTGGCACCATTTTTAGCTTACACGTACACCTAACTCTGCGCAAATGACTAAATGAACTGGGTCAATATGAACTTGTGGCGGTTTAGAAAGATTTATTTATAACTATTCCCCAGTCCCACCTATAGCGAAACAACGTTCACTGGGTCAGCTAGTAATTAATAGGAAATAAAAACCAGCAAAGTGCGACTTAGACTCGTGCACCAAGTTTCTATATCATCACATAATATTTAAGTACTAAGTTTTAAGTGAACAATATACGCCATTAAGCTAGTTTGATAAGTTGATTTGTTACTGTTTTAATTTAGGGTTTACTAACACTACAATAACTGTAAGTTCAAAGCTTTCACAATGGAGCAAAAATGAAAAAATAATATTAAAATTCAAATTCAATATAATTTATTCAGTTTAGGCTACAATAATTGAGCACTTATGAATGTCACCACGCCATCGGTTCGTAAGTCTACAGGGCGGGAGACCTTATACTGAGAAGAACCGGCAAGAAACTCAGCAAGGGCATTTCTTTTCTCCCTTTCTCTTACAGCGTCCAATTGAAATATTGGAAAATGCCCTCCCTATCATAAAAGGACACTTTTCATTACAAACATAAAAAAACATGAAATATAAAGCACAAGCACAACATAAAAAAGTATCTAATATAAACAAAAGACAGTTTATGTATTCATCACTAAGAAATAATCAATGTCTTACAGTATTAATAAACAAAACAAAAAAGTAAGACTAAATACTAAGAATACAAAGAAGTTTGCAAGAGCAGATAAAAAATCATGTTCTATATGCGTCTCTCCCTAATTTTTATTTGTCGTGAATTATAATTTAATAACTCATATTCCTTTTTCAGCATTATACCTATTACTTCAAAAGATAGATCCCTTTAAAGGTCTTAGACACAGACTAGACTTAAGCTGCGATTTGTTGTCGGCCTATGACATCGCATAGGCATTGAAATCGTTCTGTTCACCAAATGTAAACAAACAATATGGCCGTTCACTATTTTTGACAGCGCATCCACTACTCTACCTCCCGAGCATGTGTAGCCAAGTGGAAGTGACGTCATAGCGCATTCAGTTTTGATGAACAGAACGATCGAATGTGCGCATTGAGAGCATAGAGCGCATTCAATGTGTATAATGCTTGTTAACAAAACGCACCTTTAGTAACCGTTGGCACTCTTTGGGAATTCGTAGTTACACCGACTGAGACTAAACTTGCAGTCGCATTTCGACGAATCACTAATAATTATAGTCAATAATATTTCAGTTGAATGCAATTGAACATCAATTTAACATTGCGCAATCTAAACACAAACCAATCAAAAACCGGCCAAGTACGTGTTGTACATGCATTAATTTAGGGTTCCGTATAATAAGATTTTTCACAATATCTGAAAAACTGCTAAACCGATTTTGTTCAAAACAATTATGGTTACAAATTATAAAGGATACAAATTTTAAAACAAAAATTTTCTTAATTTCATTTCAAAACGGTTCACACAAAACAGATGGACGTACATGACGGATCCATTTTTGGCATTTGGCTGCGGAACCCAAAACCGAAAAATATATCTTTCTGTTCATTCCGCTTGAGGTCACAGAGGTTATCGTTCTCGGTGATTGTCAAATTAGCGGTGACAGAGGTTTAGGGTACAGTACCTTTTACTCTTATATAGGGGTTGCAATCCCGCAGCTTATCCAATCCCGCGGATTGATATCGCATTTTTGAAATTATGTTATAAAATCAAATTGAAACTACAGATTTTTGTGTAAAAATAAATTTTGATTAAACATATCAGGAACGCGTGATCCCGTTTTGCGGGATTGCAATCCCTACTCTTATACTTTGAAAAGTTTCAAGATCCTTAAACTACGAACGGGGATACAGTTCCACCGAAGTCCTAGACTAAAAACTAAAAAGAACCGGCTAAGTGGGAGTTTGGCTCGCGCACTGAGGGTTCCGTACAACCTTATTATAAGTAGATAGTTCTTCCATCGTGAGTTCGGGTGTCACAGGTTTTGATCAGTTTTTGGATTTTTTTCTATTTTTGTGATTGCTTCTTACCAAATTTCATGATTCTATGTCAATGGGAAGTACCCCATAGGTTTAGATTTATTTGTGTCATAATATGCGACAAAAATGACCGTTTTTGGGCGATTTTTTTAATTGCATTGACTTACAAACTTCATTTATTACAATTTCAATTAACCCTAGACTTTAGTGATTGATATTACAACTTGATACCTCCACGCGTTCTTGAGTATAAGGGTCTAGACAGACAGACAGACAAACTTTTTTTTATCATAACACATAAAAAAAAGTTAACTACAAATTAACAAATTTTGGATTATTTTCTATATTTGTAATGTAAAACCTTGCTTCGTGTCAAATTTCATGAAGGACAACGTGAAGTATCCCATAAATTTTGATTAATTTGTGAATGCCAAAATATGCGACAAAAATGGCTGTATTTCTGCCGTATTTATTTATTTGGTTGACGTAGAAGCTTTAATTTTCTACAGATTCAAGGGACCGTAGAGCGCATAGTATATTTGATATGTATTTCAATTTGATACCTTCACGCACTCCTAAGAAAAAGGGTCTTGACAGACAAGCAGCCGGACAACAAAGTGATCGTATAAAGGTTCCTTTTTTCCTTTTGAGGTACGGAACCATAAAAAACGAGATTTATCTTCATTTCGGACATTAAATACATATAAGATCAATGATGGAATATCGTGAGTTCCTGCAGTCAATTACCAAGTAGGTTACTGAGAAAAATTGTCTTTCTATTTTCCGCATGATTGATATTGCGGAGAAACTGCCCTTGGCCTTAATGCGTAGTGGATTTAGGAACAAATTTGGTAAGTGAAAGCAAGTACTAGAGCTAGGATGGGTATCTTTTGCTATGTTTGACTTGACGTAAATTGTCAAGAAATTATCATCAGACTCATCTTGTCAGAAATATCTATGTCTTAGGGTGTGTTCGTTTTGGGAATAAGTAATTTTATTTTTATAAACATTATTTTCTTTTATTTCGTCACTTACCATAAATAAGTTCGTTTTATCATTGGTCTCAAATATATCAAAATATTAGTAACATCTGTAACATACCACCAAGAAATGAAACTTTAGATACATATCTATGTGGAGGTGGGGTTTTCGTGTACCTAAATCTGTTAAACTGCCTACACATATTCATTATGTATGAAATATAAACAACAGAGTAAGAAATAGAGTGATACACGAGATTTACGGAGTGAAAGAAGATAAAGTGATTCATAAATCAAATCTAGAACCGTCATAGGACTGCGTATAATTTTTTTACTATGCCGCAGCCACCGCTTATTTACCTACTGCCGTAGTATAAGAAAATAAGTAGACCTCTGCTTCCCTTTCAACGAATCACATAGTTGATTCCTCAATAATAACAATTATGATACCTGAAGCTTATTTACTCAAAAAAGTTACAATAATTTTACTATAGCATGTAAAGTATTTTAAGTGTATGTAAATTGTTTCTAGGCGGCATCGCATTCCAGATATCTCACGTGGCTGACGTGGTTGTAATCAGCTATCTTCTGACTGGTTACATAACGTAAGAGATTTGCACTCATCTTATCTGGCGAGATCTTTGTTTTTTGTTACCTTGACTATAATTTTTATGAAATATCCGTAATTTAATTTTCGTGGTCGCTGCTAATCCAATTTGTTCCTAATTTTATAAGTATTTATGTAAGTTGTATATTTTGAAATATCAAACGTGTAAAACATAGAGCATGAATACGAAACATTGATTTTGAAGCATTTGTAACTTATCTATACAGGGTGGAAAAGAAAGGCCATGGTTAGAGGGATAGTACCCTAAGTACTGATAATGGCAAAAAACCTAGAAGAAAACATTCCTTTATTTTCCAAAATAAGTAAAACTGCATTCAAATATTTGTGGATGTGTAACTGTTTCTAAACTCTTAATAACAGTTGCTCTATCGTGAAAACAGTAACACATACTATAGCACGGAAACTAAGCAGAAAGAATTTCGTTCAACGATGCGAAGTGCGGTGATCTCTGTCATAGAGGAGCGCATCTGTGCGACAGAGACAAATAGTGACCGGTCATTGAACGAAATTCTTCCTGCTTAGCGTTCGAGCTGTAACTTCAATCTTGCAGCTATAGTGTGTGTAAGCTCTCAAGTATGAAGTCAAATAATAACGTTACAGCGCCATTTAGCTTATTATTAAGAGAAACAGTAACATAATTGTTTGTTGGAAACGATATTCAAAGTTAAGCAACGACGGCCTTGGTCAGTACTTGGATGGGATGGTTGGCGGCACACTTTTTTTTGTGTTTGTAAATTACGTAAACCATAGGTGAGGAACCCTCGGTGAGCGTACTTGGCCGGTTTTTATTTAACACTAGCAATTTTTTTGCAACTTCGTCCGAGTGGAAGCTTTTAACTGGTTTTACCTACAAAAATATCAGAATTCTCGTACAAGTTTTACCTACAAAAATATCGGAATTCTCGTACAAGTTTTACCTACAAAAATATCGGAATTCTCGTACAAGTTTTACCTACAAAAATATCGGAATTCTCGAACAAGTTTTACCTACAAAAATATCGGAATTCTCGTACAAGTTTTCACCACCTGTTTTGACCCTAGGAGATGATATTTCAAAAACGGTGAAATAAGTCAATATTAGTTTTCCACTTAAATTTCAAATAGTCATACAAAATTGACGTAATTTCATACAAACTTGCATCTCCAATTTCACCCCTTTAGGGATGAATTTGCAATTTTTCCCCTACGTTAAATCAGAAATTCTCATGCCAAATTTTAAGTTTCTAGACTCAGCGGTTTGGGATGCGCAGTAATATGTCAGTCAGTCAGTTGGTCTGTTTTTTCTCTCATATATACAGATATAAGTTAGGTAATTAGCGAAAAATGTACCCAACGAATGTTTCAGCAAAACTACCATCTACTTTGCGAGATTTTCCTCTAAAAGATGACATCTAAATTTTTGAACAAAGTTTTCATTCCACGGCGGCGGCGATGACTGTGGCGGGTGGTGATTTACCCAATACATTGCAGCATATTAAAAGGGTAATTAGGAACTTGGATTTCCGCGGCTTCATCCATCGTAATAATGGTAATCAAATCAAAAGTCACAGTCATGCAGCAGTCATCCGTCAAGCTGTCAGGCGTTCATTCAAGGACCGAGTTGTTCAAGAGGGATTTGCCCTAGAAATTTTATATTCTGAGAAATTCATGTAAACTGAGAAAAAAAAGGCAATGAGCCCAAACGGAGCCTTATTTATAATAACGCTGTCTATCTATCTATTTATACCACAATATATTGAATGACTGTCTTACTAAAGCTAGATTGACATTACAAGAGTCGTGTCATGTCGTAATGCGTTATCAGAACGTTATAGAAGCCATATATTTTGTATAAACGCATGCATGGTTTCAGATAAACTTCCTCCCGCGAACGCTTGGGTTGTGGAATGAACTCCCTGCCAAGGTTTTTTCTAAGGACTACAGTATGGTGTTCTTCAAGAAAGAAGTTATTGGATTTTTGAAGCAACGCGCGAGTGATACCCCTGGTGTTACAAGCGTCCATCGGCCACGGTGACCTCTTACCATCAGGCGGACCGTGTGCTTGTTTGTCACCTTGGTGGTATAAATAAAAAAATGCTCACTTCTGTCATCCTTACTCGTCAGAAGAGTGTGCACGCCTTCATACAAAATATATGAATTCAATCACGTTCTGACGACGCATTACGACATGACACGGCTCTTGTAATGTGCTCGTGCCTTAATTAACTAACGCAAAGTCGAAAATAATAAAGTTAAGCCTCAATTTGGTCAAGTTCTCAATTTTAAAAAATTTTTTGTTGTTACTTTGTATGGGAAAATGTAAACCATAAAATCTAATTGAAGACCTTCTGCTAATGACCCATCTCACTCAGCGTCCATTGTTTAAAAAAATCTCAAATATCGGTTCAAAATCAGTGCATATATCGTGCAACTCTGTCCAAGTACTCAAAACCTCAAGTACCTCAAATGATCCTCAAGCGGATCTGATACAATGTAAAGTATATATATATATCTTTACAGTTCTATTCCTCAGAAGGAAGGAACCATTGTCCACTTCAGTCTTGCGTGACAGGTGGTGAGCCCATTGCTGCCACACTGCATCTGAAGCAGTACATATGGACTAAGGTAGCTTCATGTGTCGGTCCATACGTCGTAAATTATAAATATAAATAAATATGTTTGGACACTACACACAGCGCCGCCTGGTTCCAAAGTAAGCAAAGCTTGTGTACCAGAGATCGGACACAAATATATATTACTCTTTTTTGTAAATACATACATAATATACATAGAAAACACCCAGTCTCAAGAAAAACACAAAAAATTCTTGTGCGGGAATCAAACCCACGCCCCTTGATTCAGCAGTGGGGTCATTATCCACGGAGCCGAGTACTAGACGAACCATTGGAAGTAAGTCAGGATTGGGCATGGAAGAAGATTTTTATGTCTAGTAGCGAATGTCTGGCGCCTTATATGTTAAAGTAATTAGTACAAGTGACTAATTTATACATGTAGGTATACAATGTATGTGGCTAAATATTCGTACCATGCATGCATGAGTACGATTGCGGCTTTACCTTTTATGGCCACATATGCATAATTCGTGACAAATATGGCGTTGTGGTTAAAATTTCATATAGCACGCGCTTCTGACTGGAGCCAGATTAGGCTGGTATCACTCGGGAACACTTTAAGCGAGTTCATTTGAATTTTGCCAGACTCTGACCTGTTTAAATCTGAAATACTTTGTAAGGTCGGCGGTTAGGTCGCTTTAGAAACGAGCAGGAGGTCACTGTGGTTCGGTTTAGTCTGTTTATTAATTTTTGATGAAACATGCGAAACTTTTAGATGTAAGCATGTGATATAAAAGGGTTGCCTAAATACTTATTTTGTCCGTGACTTCGATCTTATTTTTATAAACTTGTATACTTAAAGATTTTGCCCTATTCAAGTAAATATGAAGTTTACTGTTCGTTTTGAAAACTGATCTTCAACTTATGACAAATTTCAGATTTTACCCACTAAGTAAGTACTATACCAAAATACTCAATTTATCAAAGTTTCTATGTAATGCTAAATCCTTAAATCTTGACATTATAAGCAAAGCTGCAAGTAGTTAATGGCATATAATAAATAAATACAGAAGGTCCATTAATGATTACTAGATTTTAAGAAACCATAAATAGCCATATCATAAATTACATATTTTTCTGCCAATGATTTCATTGGATCTGCTTAGTAGATCCGATTAAAATTTAGCGATTGAGTTCTGTGGGACACAACTCTTTCCCTGACAAAAATGTGAAAACACGAGTTTTACGTGCTACTACTTTACAAATTTGGTAGAACATACTTGTAATGGTGATTTTAACCCTTATAATTATAAAAACCATTTTTTAATAGCACAGAATAATAATAAGCTATTAATTTCTGTCTTGTATTTCTATGAAAATATCAGAGAATTTAGATGTAGCTGCACTACTATACCTTTAGTTACAAATTACGTCATCCTTGTCTTTATTCAAGTTTTCTATCAATTTACACTGGCTCTTAAGTACCTACCTACCAGTGCGTGTACCTATGTATCCGTAGTGCGCGCTAAGTATGTAGTGGTCTTTCTGTGCCTTTTTATTTAGTGGTAAAAGAAAGTTGCATCGCCTGTTATCAGGAGTTTGCAGCATGACCCTGAAATTTAATACTCTTTTATCTTTCTTGACGCAAATAAACAGTATCTTTTTATTTTTATGACCAACTAACCTATGCACGTGGCCGTTCCTGTGTAATTTTCAGGATATTAGTTCCATGTTCCATAACGGAATAAAAAAACTGACAACTCTTACGATCCTAGTATTAAAATCCTATTAGTAAATTTTGCGACAGTGATTTATGGTCTCTATTTGATCATTATCTTTATGATTTATTTTGCGGACATATTTATTTTTTCGATTCATAGTTTTATTGGATTGGCTGTGCTAAAGATTTTGGTAAAAAAATCAAAGTCAAGGTCGGAGGCAAAGTTCAAAGTCGAATAGACCAACCAAGTTATTTACAACAAGGCACTTGATGAATATCTTTAGGGTTTAAAAGGATTAGATCTTAAAATGTACTGTAGTTTTGTAGTGTATTAAAGAAAATAGATAAAATAATAGTTATTATGAGCAAATAGTTTAAGGTTATGAGCAAATTGGCTGTGACAGACGGACAGACGAGTATTCCCATAAGAGACCCGCCGTTTTTCATTCGTATGTACGAAACCCTTAAAACGAAATATTTATTGTTTTGCGAACTAAATATCATTATTTAATTGTTTTTCAATGTCTCTCATACTATCTAATCTATACAACTAATATTATAAAGAGGTAAAGTTTGTATGCATTTAAATTTGTAAGTTTGGATGTAATACAATAAGGTGGTGGGCGATGACGAAATCGCGTCAGAGCTTTTGAAAGCGGGCGAAACACAGATACTCAATAACTTAGTACTTGTAAGCAACTCCCTACTTTTTTCATCTTCGAAGCCAGACGCTAGAAACTTGGATCAGGAACGCGGTCATAATTTTCTTGATAAAAAACTTTTGAAGATTGAAGAACTATGGCCCATATCGCTTCATAGCCATAAACTGCTTTTCAGGGTCATTATTACTTGTCTCGAACCCAAGCTAAATGATTGCGCCCTACCGCACAAGCCGGTTTCCGGATAGATTTTAGTAGCATGGCTATCTATATTTAACTCTATTAAGACCTGGGCAGTGTTACAGTCTCTCTTACGGTGCCACTTTGACTATAGGTGCAGTGTTTGTCTGTTCGACTGCAAGACCTGAGCACAAAACTAATCAAACTGCAGAAAGGTGTGAGACAGGGATATATTTTTTATTCTGTTGGAAGACGTGTTTAAGTTCCTGGAGTGGAAAGGAACAGCATTAACATAAATGACGTGTATATCACTCAATTTCGTTCTGCCACCGATGTAGTAGGCACGATGCTCGAAGACCTCAGCAGAGTATCCAATCAGGTGGGCCTAATGAACATGGATTAAACGAAAGTGTAATGTCCATGTCGTGCCTATACCGACGGTTATTATAAATGTGGTTCTCGAAGTTGTTGAAGAGTAAACATATCTAAGGCAAGCACAGTCCAGTAAGGTAGGTCCAACTTTGAGAAAGATTAATCGAAGAATCCAGCTCGGCTGGGCAGCGTTCAGGAAATTACGCAACATCTTTTCGTCCAAAATACCTGTGTGCCTAAAGACAAAACTTAGCAAGCATAGTGTGTCAGTAATAACTTTCGATACAGTAACGTAGCCCCTAACTTTTGACCTCTTAAATAAGCTTAGAGTCGCTCAGCGAGCTATGGAAAAAGCTAAGCTTGGTATTTCTTTGTGCGATAAAATCTGGAACGAGGAAATTTACCGAAGAACCGAAGTTACCGATAAAGCTCAAAAAGTTAGCGGGCTAAAGTGGCAACGGGCAGGGGGATGACAGATGGGTAGGTACGAAAGGTTCTCGAGTGGAGATCATATATAGGAAGACACAGCGTGTGTTAGCCTCCTGACCGGGTGGATAAATGACCGTAGGAATTCAGAGCTCAGTGAAAGCAAGCGACTCAAAACAGTTGACGACTTCCTACTGAGACGACGACGATATTAGATGCGTTCTATTAACGGCATTGAGAGCTATAACATCGCATAGACATTGAAATCGTTTCGTTCACCAAATGTAAACAAACAATATAGCCGTTTAATATTTTGACAGCGCATCCACAGTTCTACCTTTCGAGTATGTGCAGCCAATGCGTTGAATGCGGTCCGGAAGTGAGGTCACAGCGCATTCATTTTTGGTCAACAGAACGATTAAATGTGTGCATAGAGAGCATTGAGGGCATTGATTGCGTATAATGCTTGTCAACAAAACGCCGCTATCAGAAGGATAACAACCTCAACCAAAATTAATCATACTTAAATGAATAAGAAGAAAAAATAATATTTTATTCCTACAATCTTGCTATTAAAGTAAAGTGAATGTAACACGCAGTGTCACTTAAGCAACTCTTAAGTATATTTTACCCAAAGCTACGTCGGGTGTACTGTTTTAATATTCTTAAAACGTTTCTAGGAAATTGCAAGTCGAAATTCAGTGCTCCGCTGGGCACGTTAGGTTAGGCCGATTTAGACAAAATGTCTGCCGTTTTCTTATAATAATAGATCTGCACATTGAAGTAAGTATTTCATTTAAGTTTTTATTTTAGATTCCAATTCTGAAGTGAAATATCTGTCTATAAATACGGAGGCATGTAGCAATTTATTTCGGAATAGTGTGTGCTTTGAAGTTTTATACCTACCTAAATATGTACTTAAAGCCAAATCAATTAAGTCATTCAAATCCTTGTAAATTTAAAAATAGTTTTGGTGTATGGTAAAGTTCATTTTGTGGGTACACAGATTACCTTTGGGCACAGCATATATCAGAACGCTCACTCTAAACTAAGCGTTTTTAACCCTTCCCCGCACGCATACGTCGCGGACATCCAAGTTCAAGGTATTGCAAAGGCCTTTGTAATTTTCTAGGGCTCGGGTACGCGTAAGTATGCGATCGGTTGAAGGGTTTACAGAACCTTGTAGAGTGACCGTTGTGATATAATCTGTGCTTTGTACCATGAAATGTGCAAGATCCCATTACCAGAAGTGGCGTAGAAATATCATAGAGGAACTCGGTCGCGTCACTATGTCGTATTGCTCTAAAACTCTATGAGGAATATAGACGTGAAAAAGCTTTTAAAAAGAGTAAATTAAGTATTTTATTCTTTTTAGGGTTCCAACGGAGCCCTATTACTAAGACTACGCCGTCTGTCTGTCCGACCATTAAAAGGCTCTATCTTTCAGACCGAAATAGGTAGAAGTCTGAATTTTTCACAGAATATGTGTTATAAGTTAAATAAGAAGTTAAAATTTGAGGGCGGTCCCCATACAAGAAACACATTTTTGTTGTTTTTGCTTTGTCGTAAAAACAGAAAGACAGACAAACTTCAAACTTGCAGTAAAAACATTGTGAACTCTAAAGTATAACAACAAATAATAAAAACTGGCCAAGTATGTGATGGGCCTAAGCAATTACTTTTTAAATCGCCCGTACAGAGCCATCTAGCTTATCCAGAGAAACAGTAACACATTTGTTTGTTGAAAACGATATTCAAAGTTAAGCAACGTCGAGATTGGTTAGTACTTGGATGGGTGACCGCTTAGCGGCACACTTTTTTTGTTTGTGTTTGTAAATTACGTAAATGTTGGTAGGTACGGAACCCTCGGTGCGCGAGTCCAACTCGCACTCGGCAGGTTCTTACTGTTTCGTAGCCAAATGGTAAAAAACTAAACCTCTATAGTTTCCTCATATAGGTATATAAGGCATATGCCCGTATGACATTTGCCCGTCCGTCTGTCCGTATGTGACATCTTTATAATTCAGCCGTCTTTTTTATCGATTCTGTTGTATTTGTATAGGCAGGGTACATAGGAATCTCCAGTTTTAAAAGCAAATTAAGATTAAAAATATTCAGGTAGCTCTTCGTATTTCTAGAACTCATTGGCTCGGTGCATAGATATCGAAAAAGTTACACATTCAAATTTCATTAATGGTTTTATAAAGACGATTTAACCATTTAGGCGAACAATGATCCGATCGCAAAACGTCAGTTCGAAAAACAAAACCGGCCAAGTGGGAGTCTGGCTCGCGCACCGAGGGTTCCGTGCAAACTTATTATATGTTGTTGTGTATTATTAAAAATATTTTTATTATATGATGTAACTAAAAATTCACGGTTTTCGCAATGTTTCCTTTATCTGTACTATAAGATGTTGCTTCTTACCAAATTTTAAGATTCTGAGTTCACGGGAAGTAAATACCCAGGCAGGTTTTGATTCCCGGGCGAGTTCCGAAAATTGGCGACATAAACGGCTGTATCTTTTGATTGCGTTGGCATAGAAGTTTGATTTTTTTACAGCTTCAAGGGAAGTGAAGGGGAAATTTTAGCTTTATAACTCCACGCGTTCCTGAGAAAAAGCGTCTTTACAGACGGACGGACGGACGGACAACAAAGTGATCCTATAAGGGTTCCGGTTTTTTCTTTTTGAGGTACGGAACCCTAAAAATGACGCGCGTAACGCGTGGTTGACGCATTTAGTTAGATAGCGGACTAATGTTAAATGACAATGAAATGTCGATGCTTGTGTGTAGTACATTAAGACTACTGGCGCCACAGCACATGTATATATATATAACTTGTTAAATAATAGAAATTAAATTTTCTGAAGCTGAAGTCTGTAATTAGAATTAGATTGTCGCCATTACGTCACATCATATCACACGTCCTAATATCCTACTTCCTACTTATATTATAATTTTTTTTATACCTCTAAGGTGGCAATCAAGCTTACGGGCCGCCTGATGGTAAGCGGTCACCGAATATATTAGGTATATCATGCAAATTAGGTATCCATGTTTGCGAAACTGTTTGTTCTATCAGGATGAACTTAATACCAACGTGTAGATAATTTTATGGAGTTTATTTATGCTTTTCAGAGTATTTTTATAGCTCAAATAGTTTTTGTAGAAATACCTAAAAAACATTGGGTAGAAATTTGAAGGTCGGAAGGAAAGCCAGTATCTTATGAGTGGGGGACTTTTGAGGAGATTTTGGGTAATTAGGCAAAAAAAAGGCTGGGCTATGAAAAGGCGACAGTAAAGTCAGTTTTAACAGGATGCGACGTAACAAAAAAGGATTTCATAGCGTGTCTTACCTCGGCAACAAAAAATGTAAGTTTATTGCCGCGTGTTGGTTTCTTTGACTTCACCATGCTAATTCTACTTGTGAATTGTGATAATCCGTATCGGCTTACTTAGTTTCGCTTGGATACAGATAAGTGAAGATAGTATAAAAATACATTGTCATTGGTCACGTAGCCTGTAACAAAGTGAGTGTTAACATTTATTCCTTTATGTCAGTTTTGTAATGTTCGTCTCCGCTTGTTCACTCCAGTGTTTCTATTTGAAGCCTGGCCTCTAGTTTTTACCTAACTGCCAAAAAAAGGGTAATGTTCTTCGGGTGGATGTATGTTTGAAGTATGGTTAAATCTTCGGGACTTTGTGTAACCTAAACGGGTTAATAGATTTTACTAAATGAAGTGTAGTTATAGATTTGTCTTTATTTCGGAAGTGCTAAGGGCTACATAAAGCCATCAAAAACAAACATGGCAGCCATAAACTGATAAAAATACCGAAAACATTAAAGAATATCAGAAATTGAAAGAGTATGGTATTAAAAAAAAAACCGGCCAAGTGCGAGTTGGACAGATAGACAGAAAGACAGACAGACAGACGGATGGACAACAAAGTGATCCTATAAGGGTTCTTTTTTTCCTTTTAAGGTACGGAACCCTAAAAAAGGTGTTAAAGAGCACAGAACAAATATATTAAATTTACAGATAACAACATAAAATTAATATCGTTATTTTCAGCCGGAAGACGTCTATTGCTGAACGTAGGCCTCCCCCATATGTCTCCACAACGGCCTGTCCCGAGCCAACCGCACCCATTGGGTTCCTGCGGCTTTAAGATCGTTTGACTATCTAGCAGAAAGCCGTCTCACACTGCATCTTCCGTTCCATGGTGGAAAAATAAATATGGCGACCATAAACTCTCAAAAACTAAACTAACTAACTAATAAAATTAGTGAAAAATCCGAACTTTAGAAAAAAATATCGCCTTTTTTTGGTTAAAATTCGGAAAGCAGATGACCGGGAGAAATGTCGCGCCATAAAAGGGGCTTATGTCCAGCAGTGGACCAATATAAACTGATATGATGATGACAATATTAAATGAAAGATATAATAGGTACCTAAATTCTAAATTTATATTTATATCACTAAGGCGGCAAAGAAGCATACAGCCCGTCTGATGCAAAGCGGTCACCGTTATAGCCTATGGGCGGCGTTTGCAAGTACAAGGGTAATAATCGCGAGTTGCCAACCTTTTTAAAATCTAATCACTCGTTCAATCGTTCTTGATGAACCTCATACTATACAGAGAGATATTATCTCTAGGGAGAACTTCAGCAGGGAGTCTCATTCAATGTGCGGCCGGACTTATGTCATATTATAAATCAGTAACTTATGCCCCGACGTGAAGTAAACGGCTTCGCTCTGATGAGTCCATCAAGTTTCACTTATTATTAGCCTATAATAGAAAAAAAGAAACTATTACTAATATATTTTTGTCTAATATTAGTATTGGTAGTAGTTAATTTGGTTCGGAGTAGGTGTGATCTTAGTAGTTAGCTTCTTATCTAAAGTACTTTTCCGTATTCAAAAAAAAACAATTGTTTTCATTTTAGACATGTTTAAATGTAACTAGTTACTCTTTCTATCTCTTTCACTATTTGTGTGAAATACCGTTATTGTAAATGTATCTAGTTACAATGTGAAAGAAAGCAAAAAAACATTGTTATGTATTTATTTATATATTAGCTAGAATTTTCGTTTTATCTCATTGAAACAGCAATCTAATTGGGAGAAACAGTAAACAACTAATCCCTACAGAAAGTTCCATTACTTAATCTTTATTTCATGTAATTTTCTGTCTGAAGCTGAAACAGAAGTAGGATGAACAAAGCGACCACTGTTCATTCCATTCCACATTTGAAATTCAAAACACTACAAACTACTGTATTCATTTACGATTTGAAACGCTAAGTAGCGTTCCGAATCGTATCCATGCTAATGTATGCGATATTTTATGGTTTGTTTACGTTATTTTGATTGATAAATATTTCTAAGCGCCGGTTTCTTAAAATCGTCTCTGTACCTACCTAGTATAAATGTTGAATATTCATTAATAACTTTAAACCCAAATTTAACCTAAATCTCGCAAATACTTTACGACATTACGCCACATGATATTTTTTGTTTTTTTTAGTCATAAGCTATAATACAAAAAGGTATCATTGTGCGTAAAAAAGCTACAAAAATAAAATGGCGGCAAAAATTATGTCTAAGTAAGTTTTGTTATTTTTAAAGAATTTATAGTATCCTATAAATGCCTGAAATTACCAGACCCAGATAATTTTCACGTAAAGATAAATATTCACGTAAAGTTAAATATTCACCACCAGATTTCCGTTTAGGTCTAGGGTCCCTACCCAACCAGTTACTGTGAATAGCCGCCTCGCGTCAGGTGGAAGTACAATTCATATAATTGGCGACTTATCGCCCAATCTGGCAACACAGAACACTGCACAGGACTGAGGGGAAGATGCGGAAGTGATGCGACCTGGGATACCACTGGGTAGGCAAATATTACGTATTATTAGTATATAGCGTGTACGAGCTGGAACTAAGTGTTTCTATCTAGAGGATTTGGATGGTACTTTGGAAAATCGATGTCTGCACCTGCAAACTCATTTGATGAGTTATCTCGTCTCTGACACTCTTTGAAATGGTCTAAGTTGACATTATACAAATACCTAGTTATCGGAAATTTGCGGATTGCGCTCCAAATCCTGTAATGTAGGTATCTACACCAGCGTCAAACTGCTAAGCAACGGTCGACTACATTACAGCGGACCTATCATAAAAAAAAACCTGATAATTCCCTCTCTATAAAGTACACACATACATCGAGGCAGAAATAAAACAGTGACAACTTGTGATGACGACATCCGTGTTACGCAGTGAGAACAAAACTTGTATTTTTAAAAACTAATTTTATTGAACACACAATTTATTATAAAGTATTACAGATTACAGATATAGAAATATTCTATGGAACTAGTGATCGAGACGAGAGTTGAGAAGTGACTGAGCTCTGGAGAGAGGAGTGGTATATAAAGGAACAAAATGGGAAGTTTACATATTTACTAATGAGGTAGCTTATTTCTAATGGTACAAGGTTCACGACTATGAGAAGCATAAACAATATTAAGGAATGAGAAAGGCAAATAATGTTAAGGGATGAGACATTAGACAATTAGATAATTACTTAACTTCTATAACATTTACAATTAGTCTATTACGAATCTACATATTACTAGCTTATTACCTAAGTACATGTTTGTGTTGTAAACAATGGTTATGGTCACAACATAACATCCGTTCTTTCTTAATTAATATTATACCTACAGATACTTGATAAATATTTTGTTCGATTGCTAGTTTCTACCAGCAAGCCAAATTTTCGGAATAATAAAATAAGAATCGACAAGAAACAGGTTAAGAACTTGCGAAGGCTATAATATAATTCGTATATGAGAAACTAGCCAAGTCAGACCTTAGGCTACAATATATTATCCTAAGTTATACGAAGAAGTGACATTTTATGTTGTTATAAATAAATTTCAGGACTGACCATTGAACTTGGCACCCATTTAGATCTCACTTCTTTTGTCGTTGAAGTCAATATCCAAGGCATATATAATAATATTGAACTTGGTTCTCATTTCACATTTATGTTTTTTATCGGATTTCATTACTTTTTGTACATAAATTATTAGTAGGTACTTATTTATAACAAAATTTAAACCAAATGGGTTTTGTTAAACTACTGTATTTTCCTACGCTTACGACATACACACTCTACTATAGTCTCACGCAACCTATTTGTTTGTTGTATATTACTATACTCAAACAAAGAATATGCAATCGAATGGAATAGGCAGCTTCCATCGGGAGGCATTGGAATAATTCGGTGTAAGGTAAGTGTGTTACCCACCCGTAATTCTGTTGTACGACTCATTGTACTAAATACGTAATAAAAAGATAATTATTTAAGACGATTACGGAACAAATTACCTGTTATCTATTAAATTCTCAAGAAAAACAATTTGTTACCAATAAGTTCTTATTCTCAAACTCATACATAACTACTTATACCTATACCATACGTAGTTACTAAAAGAATTGTAATAATAATATAACCACAAATATATAAGTATTTTTTAAGAAAATCTATGAATTTCGTAGCATAAATGGCATCCTTATAGGTCAGATATCGAGAGACAACTGATCAGCAAAACAGCGCTAGCGCTTATAGCGCGGCTGCCACTCGCTCGGACACATTCGCGTCAAGGTTCGCGCAACCATCCCGCTGCTCCGACGTCGCACCGCGCGCCGTGTACTGAAATGCCTATTATTTAATTATTTATAAGTAATGATCTTATACTATTGATGTGCGCTAAATATTGAAACAATGAATAATACCAAATCCCAGTTAATAACGTAATAAATACGAAAGTCGACTATACCATTAGTTATAAGTACTGAAACGGAAATATTTGGATTAATAACAATTTAAGGGTCGTATTCAACTCGTTATATATTCACGTGAAAACCTTAAAATCCACATAAAGACCGGCTGTCATAAGATTTGATTGCTGATTGCTGATTATTACATTACAGTTTTTATAAGTATATGTAAGTTAAGTGTTCCTAATAGAATCAAACCTTCAACCGCAATAACCGTATTTTCGGTTATAAATTACAATATTATCATCACTTATGATTGCCAATATTAGTAGCCTCTCATAGGTTCATTGTGAACTCAAAACAATAGATTCTTCGTTTCTGTGCGCATTGCTTAATCTAAATTATATCTTTCGTTGTAGGTTTTCCGCCAAATATTTTTTTTATTAAATAATTTAATAATTTGTCTTTTTAATTCTTAAAAACCTTGACGGTCACTAAGGGTACGCGCGACCGCTTAAAGGTTAAGTGAAAAATTATAATAAAATGATAAAAAATTACCAGTTTCTGATTTATTTCTTTGTATTCACCTAATTACCTATCTGAATGCCAAATTTGAACTTTCTAGTTCATCTGGAACTGGGTTAGAGTTTTGATCTATAGGTCAGACAGTGATAAAAATGACGATTTTTGAACGTTAATATCTAAATAACTATTTGAGATGTGCTTATTAAATTTGGAGCACATATGTATCTCGCAAGTCTTAATATATGAGCCAAATTTGACACGTTTATGTGAAATAATTTTAGAGTTATGAGGGGGTCAAAAGTGGCTCCAAATGGTTCGTTGGCTTGACAAGCTACCGCGTCGTAGGTATATTACTATTTTAGTCTAAAGTTGACGATAATAAATGGAGATTACGTCATGTTTATTTGTACTTTAATAATAAAATATTGCTTGTTAAATATGGCATATTGTAGGTCAGGACATAGCATAAAAAGTAACACGCAGACTATGGTCAGGGCTGATGGCATGCATGCAATGCATTCCTCTCCACTCGATGCAACACTCGATAGATGTAAACGATCGATTAAGTGCAAGTAGTGTATTTGTGGCGAGTACCTTAAGCCGTATTTTTTTGACGATGCCACAAAAATGGGACTTGCAAACTGCAACGAAAATTCGATAATATAAAATTTTTGAATGTTTATGTCCATAGCTTTTCCTTTTTTATTTGACAAATTTTCCAAATATTTAATTATTTATGAAAATATAACGTCCGAATAGTGCCTAAAAGCTTGTTTTAACAAGACACAGTGGTGTTCCATGCTCTCTTTATAACGGAAACTCGAATGAGCGCTCAAATGACAAAGTAAACAGTTACTCGGTGTAGAAGCAGTTCGAGTATCAGTAGTATAGTGATCTAGAATACCGACTTGCCTTGTTGAACCGTTATTATGTAAGAAAAAAATTTAAATATCTGGAAAATAAATTAAAATTAAATAAAAAGAAAAAAAAGCCGTGGTCACAACGTTCGATGATTTTATATACTATTGATACATTTCGTTTGCGAGTTCCGATCTTAGTGGAATCGTCAAAATACAACTCAAAACAACAATGACCGCAAACCAGGCAGTTAAAAGTGCATGTGTACTCGTAAAGGGTTCTCGCCATTGCACTAAATGGATCGATTATATCTATCGAGTGATGCATCGAGTGTAAAGAACGCATTGTGGGGAAAGCTACACGGCCGATTAAATAGGAAGCGCTCCTATCATAGATAATTTACTCTCCTCATCCATCGACTCAGAATTTCACTGAGTATAGTACTAAAATCTCACGTTTACACTGGTCGATTTTATGACTTGGCCAAATCACTCGGCCCAGTGTTTGATAGATATAAACTAGCTATCGTGAAAACACCTTCTTTATTTGGTCGAGTTATAACGTTTATACAATTACCACCGCCAAAAATTCACACTAGTCTAAGTTCTCAGGATTAGGAATGTTTTTGTCCGTTGATTCTATATGTCAATGATCGCGACACAATGACACCAGTTTCTAATACTCACAGTAATGCGTATTTAATTAAGTTCTCAAGATCTAATTGTAGCCAGTTCCCGTTGGCACTTCACAGCTCGTTCTGCGGCTAACGCAATTTTCTTAGTTTGTTGGCCACCGCGCTCCTACAATAACATTATTCAATTAAAATGTTCCTGCTGGTGTCTGGGATTTAATTGACTTTGATGTACGGGGTTAAGATCAGAAGGTTCATAGATTAATAAAATAGAATATATAGTCTTGTGTTCAGTTATTATAACTTTGGTTAGATACCTACATACATTGATCAATGCCTACATAAGATGTGTCTGGTATGGTGGATATTCTTTCGCTTTCACTTTGCCCAACATTACAAGATGTAACATAAAGAATATTTTACGAAAATTAATGTCTTTGGTCGTATTTGCCGTAGTGCATAAAACATAGGTTTTTTTTAAATATATTTTTACTTTTTATTTTTGTATACTTAAATTTTTTGCATGAAAGTCACGATTCTGTTATAAAAGCTTTTATTTAACTTGACATTCGTATGAAAGAGCTTCTCGATGTCCAATTGACCTGAAATTCGTTGTATGTACTTATATAAGTTCGGTGACAATTCAAGTATATAGAAGGTACCATGGAGCTGAACAGATGATGGGACTGGGCATCTAGGTATAGAAACCCCTCAACTAACCAAGTGTTTAAGCTCGTTAGACTGATATCGATGAGCAGTTTGCAGACAGATGGTGATTAAGAATAAAACGACGCAACCCTATTTAGTTTGGGCTCGTTAAATTTGTCATGACAAATAAACTGGTCTTAGATGATATTTAGTCTGATGATGAAGCCGGAAGGTGGCCATGGGAACTCTAACGAAAAGATGCAACCTCATCGACTGTGGGCTTATTAGATTGGTCGTGAAAAGCACTCTAGTCTTAGAAGATTTCCAGGATCTGATGATGGAAGAACATAATAATTTCAAAACTAGTTTTACTATTTTGCTATCACATAATTCTAAAAAGTAAATCATAAATAAACATTAAAAACATTCTTTTATTATGTCAAAAAAGAACTAAAAATTTCAAAATAAATTTATTTAAACAACCTTTTTTCCACCAGACTAGTGTTACATTTGACAGCAGAAGAGAAAAAGATAAAGTGTAACACGATTTTGTTTTGGTGATAGGAATAAGTGTTTCACGTACAAAAAGTCGTAACTAAATTTATCAAAAATGAGAGATGTGCCAGTTTGTATAATTATAGTCTAACTGACTTTTTTTCCACCATTTTTTTAAAAAAAATTGCAAGTGTCAGAACAATAGTCACTTCCTGATTTTTTTTGCATTTAAAACAATATATGAAATTCACATAATAAGCTAACAAACTACATGCACAAAAGCAAGTTTTATAATAATTTTTTTTTAGTCCTTCAGATGCTATAGTTTCGCTATTAAATTTGCAGAAAAACTGTTTGTCTAGCCTATATATTAGTCTTAACTTTTTTTTTTATTATCAGTTAATAACTTCCAAAGTATAAAAAATTATGTCCTTCTCTCTCTGAATGTTTCTAAGGCTCAATTTATTTATTGTTTATGTTAGCGACGGACCACACGAAATATCTAAATAGATCTATCACACATAGGACAAAAAATGTAAATAATTTAGAATAAGGATTTTATTAAATAAAGTCGTATTTTGACACAAAAGGTAACGCTAAAACAGCGTATATAGCAACTTGTTAGTAATTTGAAAGATTTTTGTAAGGTAAGTAAGCTAATAAATAAATAGACATAAAATAGTAAGTTGTAAGTGACAAAAAATAAAGTCACAACAGCCCAGGTTAGAAGTATGACATTTCAATGTAAAATAAAGTATATAATGATAAGGCTCACTCAATGTAGTACACAATTTTATAGTAAAAACGATTAAGTAAATAGTAAAATGTATAAGGAATTACGTATAAATAACTTAATGTTAGCGCATAGTGTTCTAGGATCGTATATAATATTGTGACTAAACAACTGTAGGTAATTTCGGTTAAGATTTAATGTGTAGGATTATTCATAAAATAGTAGCGTAGGTTTAATAATTTGTAAAATATTATGATTTTATGTAAGTCGTGTACTCAAGCAGAGTTGAGTTAAATTCTTAATAATTCTCGATAATTGTGTAACGTAGAAAAATATCAATTTTTAGTTAAAATTTAGTTAAAATCTATTTGTATGAAAAGTAAGAGCGTGAATTTTTAAAAAATAAGCAATACGTTGATTACGCTCTTAACCTTTGCTTAGTTCACCAAACTCCCGCACACTTTGCCGTGGAGCTACTAGGCCGGGCGTGAATTTTGAAATTATTAGCAATACGCTTGCGAGACGCCCTTTGCATTTGTATAAATTCTATTTCATAATGTTTATAAAATTAATATCTATCTGTAGAAAGTAATTGTCATATAGAGAAAATTCATTTTTATATTTTAAACTAACAAAAACATGTATCTCCATACAAACGAGTTGTAGACAGCAAGAATTGTAAGAGTAGTCTAGCTATAGTTTACAACCGTAACGGTAATTTTATGGCCTGCCGCTTTGTTCGAAATTGTTTAAAACTCGACCGAGGTAGACGGCGAAGTGGAGCGCAGAACTTCTCTGCCTCCACAAGACCCCCTGCCCCCTGTCACTGTCGACGTAGTCGTACAGGTCATCAAAGACCTACGCCCCCGTAAAGCTCCCGGTGCTGACGGTATCTCTAACGATATCTTAAAGCGCCTCACTCTTCCCCTTATCTGCCTCCTAGTAGCGATTTTTAACGCTGCTATGGAACATTGCATCTTTCCTTCTTAATGGAAAGATGCAATTGTTATAGGCATCCATAAGCCGGGCAAAGCTCGTACCGAGCCGTCCTCCTATCGCCCCATAAGTTTACTAAAGGCCCTTGGTAAACTCTATGAACGTCTCCTCCTCGCTCGCCTACGGAACGCTATAGTCTCCAGAGGCATTTTAATAGACGAGCAGTTTGGCTTCCTTGCCAAACACTCATGCGTCCATCAAGTACTCCGCATAACGGAACATATTCTTACTGGCTTTCAACCAGCGTTAGGTAAGACCCGCCACACGGGCGCTGTCTTCTTCGATGTAGCGAAAGCTTTCGACAAAGTCTGGCACAACGGTTTAATTTTTAAACTGTACAACTTTCAGTTGCCAGATCGTCTCGTGCTCATCATACGAGACTATTTGTCAAATCGTAGCTTTCGCTACAGAGTTGAAGGCACTCTCTCTTCTCCCCGTCCCATACAAGCAGGTGTCCCGCAAGGGTCCGTGCTCGCCCCCATCTTGTACCTTCTGTACACTAACGACATCCCTAAAACGATAGGTACCAATCTAGCCCTCTTTGCGGACGATACCGCTCTCTATACCACTGATAGGCAAGTGGGTCGAATCACTGAGAGACTCCAACCCGCTATCACCGCCCTAGGCGAGTGGTTTCGGAAATGGAGAATCGAGGTGAATCCCGACAAAAGCTCTGCCGTCCTCTTTTCCTTAGGCCGCCCTCCGCGGCCAACTCCCCTTTCTCTCTTCGGTCGTGCCATTCCCTGGCAAAATAAGACCAAATATCTCGGTGTGACCATGGATAGACGTTTGAACTTCCAAGCTCACACCAAAATAGTCAGAGACCGAGCCGCTTTTGTCCTCGGTCGTCTCTATCCCATGATAGGCAAGTATAGTAAGATGTCGCTTAGAAATAAGCTAAATCTTTACACAACTTGTATCCGCCCCATACTAGCTTATGCTAGCGTAGTCTTTGCGCTGTCCAAGCGCAATCTCCACAAACTCCAGACCCTCCAAAACCGCTTTCTCAGAGCGGCCTCTGGAGCCTCTTGGTATGTTCGCAATGCGGACCTACACAGAGACTTCGAACTTCCCACGATTCCCCAATACTTTAAAGACTTGGCAGTCCGCTTTTTCGAGCGTACGCAAAATCACCCGAATCGATTAATTGTGCAATCCACAATGTATCGTCCCCCCGATCGACCCGGTCACGGTCGTAAAACTATTGTTAGGCGGCCTCGGCACGTACCTACGTCCCTAGATGACGATCTCGCTGTCCGGATAGCGAGATTAGTCTCTACGACCTCCCCGAATAGGGCCTCCCTCCAAACACGACGCCGACGTCCCCGGGTTCGTCGGCGCCCTCAAGGATACACTAGGTATCAAAGAGTGCCGGGGCGCTTCTCGCCCCCACTCAATCGCAATCGTACCCGCGTAACGGGGAACTCCCCTCCTGGCGGTGACTCACCTTCGGGTTCGAGACTCACGCCGGTCGAAGGGGGCGTCCCCGAGAGCGACAACCCAAGCTGAGGCTTCCCCCGCGGGAAGCCCTTGAGCGTTGGGCGCTATATGGGCTGAGGCTCCTTCAGAGTCTCGCCCCAAAAGTCCGGTGAAGCAGTCATGGCTGCAACAGCCAACTGCATAGTCAGCTCAGAAAAAAAAAAAGTCATCGTCGCAGTTCGCAGCAAGAAACCAAGAAAGGAAGAACCAATAATCAAGAAAGAAACTCTGCAAGAAAATAAGTGCTCAATTGTAGAGTGAAGGTTCAAGAAAGAAACGCTGCTGGAAAAAAAGGAAGAAACTCTGCTAGAAATTAAGTGTAAAATAAGTGCTTTAGTGTAAATAAATTCTTCACAAGAAGACTCCGCTTCACTTCGGCTATTTTATTTTGCGCTCAAGAAATCTTCGTGGTCAGCGGTTCACAAGTGCGTCACCCGGCTTCACCCGTCCGGCCCGCAATACGGTCGCCCACAACATACAGTCCACTATAAACACGTCAGTGGCCTAGTCTAGTAGCTAGCTACCGTACGGTTGTCTAATTTCTACGGCGCTTCGTTTTCGTAGCTTCGTTTTAGCAACCGAGGAAGCTAGCCTACGCCCGTCGCCGCTGTGCGTGTTCGTAACAGTTTATCTACACTAATATTATAAAGAGGAAAGATTTGATTGCTTGTTTGTTTGTTTGTATTGAAAATAGGCTACGAAACTACTGGACCGATTTGAAAAGACCATTAGTAGCCGACATTATCCCTGACGAACATAGACTACTTTTTACCGCGGGAAAATGCTTCATTCTTACGGGAAAACGGGTAATAGGACATCGGGTAGAAAGAATTATCCTTCTGTACTTATCTTTTTCACATAACTTCTAAACGGCTGAACCGATTGGGTTGAAATTTTATATGGGTATTTCGATGATTTAAGAATACAATTGGACTATGTAGGTGGCGCTATTGGCGATATGTCAACTACTAAATGGCTTGACCGATTGGGTTGAAATTTCGTATGTGTATTTCCATGGTTTCACATACACGAATGTATTATGCCTACCAAATCTATCTTTTTATCTACACTAATCTTATAAAGAGGAAAGATTTGATTGTTTTTTTTTTATAATTGAGGAGTGGCCATAAGAATTCTACGCCGATAACCAAATTTAGGGCGGGCGAAGCCGCTGGCAGAAGCTAGTACCATATTATTTTATTTTATTTTATAAATTTTTTTTTTTGTCGAGGATTAGACCAAAAGCGTTTTAGTATCTTGACTAGAATAAGCAGTAAATTTTCGATTTAAGTACTCTTAAGGGCTTACGATAGATATATTTAACCTTACCTTCATAATTTCAGCAACTACGGCTTGTTGCCCGAGGCGTTTCAGGCCAAGTTATTTACTCCAGTTAATTACCAGCTCTCCAGAACCCAACCTGAAACACGTAACACGGCTAAATTACTTGTGATTTCTTTGGGCTTAAGTTTATCTTATATTAAACAAGTAACGTCTGTATATTTGCATATAATCGCGTTCTTAACAACGGATAACGAATGTTTTTCGGAAATATAACTCGATCTAAATCTGGTCGGCGAGTCGCATGCAAATTTTGATTTAAGGGGCGAATATAGTTAATCACGTAAAATTGTTTGAAATTTGGTACAGTTGTAGAATTTGCTTGCTTGCATCTCTATCTAATAAATTAGTAATTATATTTTTAGTTTTTGAAAAATGGAGTCTGAATTGGAGGTTGAAATCTAATAGAGTACCGGATTTTGTTTGCATATTCTAAAAATGTTTTTTCATAATTTTAGTTGGTATAGTAAGGTAGTGACTAATAGCCAAAAATGTACTAAAAATATAAAATCATATACATATACTGGTAAATAGGTCCCTATGTTTTAGTTTTTTAGGGTTTCGTACCCAAGGTTAATTAGCGGAACCCTATTACTAAGACTCCGCTGTCCGTCCGCCCGTTTGTCACCAGGCAGGGCGTATCTCATGAACCGTGATAGTTAGACAGTTGAACTTTTTACAGAAGATTTATTTCTGTTGCCGCTATAACAAAAAATACTAAAACATAGAATAAAATAAATATTTGAAGGGGCTCACATACACCAAACGTGATTTTTTTGCTCGATATTGATAACGGCAACAGGTAGACGCTTAAAATATTCACAGAATATTTAGTTATATAGTCACTTTAAGAATAAATAATAAATTAATATAAGACAAATATAACAGGGGGGGCTCCTATACAACAAACGTGATTTATTTGCCGTTTTTATAGATAATGGTACAGAACCCTTCGTGCGTGAATCCGACTCGCACTAGGCCGATTTTTTTAAGTAATTAAGAATAAGTTTAACATTTCTATTAAATACGGAATCAAAAGTGTGCGAGGTCGACTCGTGCTTGGCCGTTTTTTATAGATATCTCCAATCTTTTATTTCTAATAACCAATTATCTTACAGCGGTTAATAAATAGTCATTCCAGTTTTTATTTATTTTATTTCATTTTTGATTCCATTTGTTTTTACAGCAATGGGAGATACGACACGGGCATATAATGTTGAATTAACTGTTAAAGAAAAGTAGTTTTCTTGCTAAAATATATTGTTACGTTGTTAAAGGCTAGGACATCATATGAAGAGTAAAGCCTATTTTTAGAACATTATCAAAAAGTTATTTTATTTAAGAGCCTTTAGGGGAGTTTGTCTTGATTTGACAGCATTTAATTTCAGCGCCATCGTGGCGTTTAATAAGGGGTGGGTAAAAATAGCGCAAGCGACAATGTGCCGAGGAATATGGGTCGCATGTCGCTCGAGGTAGAAATGCCGGGTAGGGTGACCATCCGATGTTATATATATTTTTTTAACTTAAATCATATGACATCGCATACCTAGTCCTGATAAGTCAACTACGAAATTAATCAGTTTTGGTAGATATATCTTTACTATATACATTGTATATGGCGCCTTTATATAATATGTCTTAAGGTGTATCCGAACATCTTTTTTACATAATAAGAAACTGTATTACACTTAATATTCTTAGCCATAGACATTTCGCTACTCAAAATGTATTACTATTATAAAGCGCTATTTATTATAGTCGCAAAACGCATATTCATCAATAAAATTTCAGTGAATATAAAAATATATATATATTAAATTAAAAAAAACTTTAGTTATTTCATAATTCACTGGTAGGGATTGCAATCCCGTTTCTAATTCAATACAAAAAAAATAGAAACTACAGATTTTGTGGAAAAATCAACTTTTGCTAAACATTTCTTACATTAAGCAACAAAAATTATTTCTTTTTCTATAATTAATTATAAGTAATTAGTAATCTGTTTTTTTTAGATTCATCTTTAAATTTTGGCATAGTTAAAATGTTTTGTTAAATTTTCCCCTAACTCTTAACAACAGTTTTATATTTTTAATTCAGTCTATTAATATAATGACTAATAATGATCAAATCCCAAGTTTCTTTTAGATACTATTACTATATATAATATCAACTCATCAGCAAATGGCATTTATTGTATTGCTAAATTAAACGCCGTACGGTGAATATGAAAACAAAACACTCGTTACCTTCAGGAAGACGTGCGCAGCTCAATGCCGTTTATGAAAAACTGAAACGTCGCACTCATGCTTCTCGCGATTTACGCGAATGTTTTAGCGCCTAATTTTTAATTTGCGGGATCGGCAGATCCGCACTTTTTTTTTTTTTTACCACTTAGGTGGCAAACAAGCCTACGGTCCACCTGATGGTAAGCGGTCACCGTAGCCTATGGACGCTTGCAACACCAGGGGCATCACTCGCGCGTTGCCGACCCTTCAGAAATCTAATAACTTCTTTTTTGAAGAACCCCATACTGTAGTCCTTAGAGAAAACCTTGGCAGTGAGCCCATTCCACAACCCAAGCGTTCGCGGGAGGAAGTTTCGCTGAAACCGCACTGTACGCGACCATTTCGGTTCTAAAGTGTGAGAATGAATTCCCTGTCGATGGCGAGCGGTGCTATGGTAGAAAGTAGCCGTGGGCATCATTTCGAACAATTCCTCAGAACACAATCCATTGTACAAGCGGTAGAACACACACAAGGAGGCAAAGTCTCTCCTCAGACTTAAGGGCTCGATACCGCAAGTGAGTTTGGGATCGTCGACAATTCTCACAGCCCGTCGTCGAACCGAGTCAAAAGGGCCAAGCTGGTATCCGGGTGCACCCGCCCAGAGATGGCAGCAGTACTCCATATGGAGCCGGACTTGCGACTTGTGAAGTAGCAACCTTTGCCCCGACGTGAAGTACTGCTTCGCTCTGTTGAGTACACCAAGTTTTTTGGACGCCAGCTTTACCTTGTCTAGCAAATGATCTCGGAACTGAACATCGCTGGAGATGTCAACGCCAAGGATCCCAATGCTCTTGGAGATGGAGAGAGGAGTGTTCTGGAATTGTGGGACTACAGTGAATGGGGTTTTCTTAGCGGTGAACGCGCAGACTTGTGTCTTTGAAGGGTTGAATCGGATCAAGTTTTCCCGCCCCCAGTCAGAGACCTTGGACAGACCGATCTCGATTTGAGACACAAGTTCTTCACGCTTTTCCTCCACAAACGGAACGTGGGATGCTTGCACGGCCCGTGTAATAAGCGTCTCCAGTACTATCATCTGCATAGTAATGTATGTTGTTGATGTCCAACATATCATTGATGTGCAGTAGAAACAGCGTAGGAGACAGCACAGAGCCTTGCGGGACACCGTCAACTACGGCTCGTATGCTTCTGCCGGACAAAAAGCTAGCCACCCATTTGCACAAACCCTCGGGCACTCCGTAAGATGGCAACTTCGATAGAAGACCCCGGTGCCAGACCCGATCGAACGCCTTAGCTATGTCTAGGCTACATGCCAATGCCTCCCCCTGACTCTCAATGGCTAGTGCCCATCGGTGTGTGAGATACACTAGAACGTCACCAGTTGAGCGACCGTGGCGAAAGCCATATTGACGGTCACTGATCAGGTCGTGTTTTTCTCTTTGAAGGTGCGGGATCCAGCAGATAAATAAATGCAGCGGGATCCCGCAGGAATGCGTAATTCCGTTTGCGGGAATGCGTAATCCCGTTTGGTATTCCATTTATGCATGTTTATTTTGCAACAACGACAAATAGCAATATATAATAATAACGCAATTTAATTTGGATTTTAGCTCTGTTATAGGAAAAAGTTCATATATGTAAACAATTCTGAAAATTAACACCACAACTTTTAAGACAAGCATTAAACCGATTTTACTAAAATTTGAAATGGAGATAGCATATATCCTGAATTAACAGGAAGGCTACATTTTACTTAAATATCATACATAATATCCTAACCCTTTTTTAAAATTATTGTTACAGCACAGTAAGACGATGTGTAACGCTTTTGTTCGGCTTTGTGGAGACATGCAAATTGACAGTGTACTGTCACGAAGGCACCACTATCTATGTAAAATAAAATAGTAGAGTTAAAATACTAGTAAATAATCTTTGTCGAGTTTCGTCTTAGCTAGTTGTTGATACTAAGGTATAACTTTTCTACGCCATTGTTCTATTATTATGTGCTCAGACACTTTCACTGGAGTTTTCTTTCATTCCACCCGTTTAATAATGTTCCTTTGACAGTGTAAGGAAAGAAAATCTTTTTTTAAAGAGGAAAAATCGTCAGAAGAATATTGTCTTTCAATGCCTAGTCTATAATATAGTTACTTACATACTTAGGTATTACTTTTATTTCATTTTTTTGTTGGTTTCCGAGGAAAAGTTGTTTAAAATAAATGTTATAGATTAAACAACTTTATATCAGATTCACTGGGTGAAGTTCCAGATAATTCTGGTGATATAAAATAAAATTTTCGCAAAACCGGAACCCTCACTTTACCTTTTCGTCATTGCATCGATGCTGTTGAAGTTTTTCAGGAAATTGTCTAATGAAAACCGAGGAATTGAGGAAAATGTTTTAAGGGTATACAAGAAATAAGGGATGAAATATTTTTTTCGCACACTATTTCGTGGGTTAAAATCTATACTAATATTATAAGGAGGAAAGATTTGATTGATTGATTGTTTGTTTGTTTGTATTGAATAGGCTCCGAAACTACTAGACCGATTTGAAGAATTCTTTTACCATTAGAAGCCGACATTATCCCTGATGAACATAGAATACCTTTTACCGCGGGAAAATGATTCATTCCTACGGGAAAACGGGTAATAGGACAACAGGTAGTAAGAATTATCCTTCCGGACATTCCTGATTACTTAATTACGTAATTACTTCCTTTTTCACTTTACTTCTAAACGGCTGAACCGATTGTGTTGAAATTTTATATGGGTATTTTTCTATAATTGACGAGTTGCCGTAAGATTCTACGCCGATAACGAAATTTAGGGCGGGCGAAGCCGCTGGCAGGAGCTATATATATATATATATATATATATATATATATATATATATATAAAATGCATTTGAGGTTCTTAAGTTTGGTTAAGTTGGTCACATTATACAAAACACCCTCTATTTAACTTCAAAACAACTACATTATGGTGCTACCAATAGCTTAAATATGTATTGAATCTATAGTGTGATTTTTAATAAACCATACATAATGTTGACCTTTTAAAGTGAGGGCCAAAAATAGTAGTATTCATTAGTAATTTAAAGACTGCAGGGACGTAGTTTGTCTCGGGTGTTCAGTTAAATAGTAAAATCAGCTTATTGATCTTAGCAAAGGTTTTATTTGCTTTTCTAACTGACGTGGACCCGCGGTGCGCGATTATTTAATTCAAAATGTAGGTAGGTAATTTATGTAATCAGTTTTAGGGTTCCGTATAAAAAAAAACCAACGAAGCCCTATTACTTAGCCTACGGTGTCTGTAAAAGCCTGAAATTAAATAATAATATTAAGAAAAAAATTAAAAAGGAAAAATTCAAGGGTGTTATTCAAGAACTACGTTTTCGTTGTTTTTGCTGTATTGTTAAATTAGTAATAGAAGCTTTACACTTGCATGAATTGTAGTATGAGCTCTCAGGTATAACAAAATATAATAGGAACCGGCCAATAGTGCGAGGAGGGCTCGAGCCATTTAACCATCTTAAATTACCGTATCAGCTTAAACTATCGAAAAAAGTCTAGATTATCCAAAGAACAAGTTACACATTTGTTTATTGGAAACGATATTCAAAGTTCAGCAAGGTCGGAACTTGGTCAGTCATTGGATCGGTCGCCGCTTTGCGGCACACTTTTTGTTTTTGATTGTGTTTGTAAATTACGTAAATGGTGGTACGGAACCCGCGTTGCGCGAACCTGACTCTAACTTTTCCTATTTTCATACTATACTGTAGCTAAGCAGTTAGTCCTCAGAACAAAGATTAATATAAATGAGTTAGCTAAATGCCAAAACTATTTTTACGAGAGGTTGACCCACCCAAAATACCGTCAGATATGTCAACGACGTAAACAAGCGGTTTTAGGGTTTCGCAGCCAAATGGCAAGAAAGTTATCCTTTTAATTTCGTCCGTCTGTCCGACTGTCTGATCGTATTGGTATCACCCATTATACATTTTGATGACATTTAACCCATTGGTATTTTATATGAAACGCCATAATGTTGCGATTTTTTTAAGAATGTCTCCATACATTTCACTAAGGAATGAAAATGTTTTTGATGAACCCTACTATGTGAGGTGTTGGTGGATAGGTACGCATTCTAAGTATTTCTTGTTTCATGTACATACTTTGTGACTTAGGTGTTAGCTCACCGAGTTTAAAATCTTGTATGTAAATTCTATAAGGAAGTTATAAGATTTTTGAAGGGTTGGTAACGCATGATTGATGCCCTGGGTGTTGCAAGCGTTTAAGGCTGCTTTGGCCGCTTACCATCAGGAGGACCGCAAGCTTGTTGGCCACCTTAGTGATATTAAAAATCTAAAAAATATAGATCTATAAACACTCTTAACAAAAATTGTTTTAAACAAAAAAGGTTCACAAGTTTTTCAAATGTCTACAATAATTCTCATTCTATGGAACCTTAAATTAATCCACTTTGTTGATAAAAGAAAAAATCTACTACTAATAAAAAATGTCAGTAGGATTTAGTATAACATCTTAGCTGTAATTAAAAGGCCACAATACGCATTTTGAGCATACCACGACTGAATAAAAGTTGAGACGACTGGACTCAAAATTACTAAATGGGACAACAGGGTCGTAACTCTACTTTTGTGATATTTTTCTAAACGTCCTACGTTTCAATAACGAGGATCAAACTTTAGAGTAAGTACCCGATATTAATACACACACACCGTTTTTTTTTCACACGTTACCGATGTGCCAATTATATAAATTAAATTAAATTAAATTACTGTCCCCACACATTCCAACGGGAATAGTTCCCGTAGTCGCTGGAATCCGCCGTGAGTAGGTGCCCTTAGCACTTTTACTTTCTTGTTATTACTCGATATAATACATCTAGTGATATCTGGTCGAGGTATCCAGTGTTGTGATGGGAACGGAATTCGAACCCGCACAATGTCGAAGTACCTACTTATGTAATCATGAGTTAAACCAAATAATGTGTTTTCACTATGTAAAAAAAATAAAAATTAAATCCTACGAATATTATAAATGCGAAAGTTTGTAAGTACGGATGGATGATTGTTGCTTTTTCACGCTTCAACCACTGGACGGATCGGGATGAAACTTGGCATACGTATAGGTTTGGTCCTGAAATAGCATATACTTAGGCTAATTTCTATCCCGAAAAATTCAAAAGTTCCTGCGGGAATAACTATAACAGAGTTAAATGAACTATAGCTATGCTATAGCAAACTTCATTAGTATAATTAAGAAGTTTCACGCCGATAACCGAATTTAGGCGGACGGAGCCGCTGGCAAATTCTAGTATATTATAACTATATTATAATGATAAATATATTTAGCCAGGCACAGTCCTTGTTAGGTTGTAGTAATTTCTCCTTGTTATAAACTCACCCTCAGTTTGTGAAAAAACTATTTTTCACTTTAATTTTTAGGACTTCATCCTATTGCAAAATGTAAAGAAGACTGACTTCTTACGTAGTATTTTATATTCTCTTTCTTTTTGTATTTTCAAACATCGAGCGTTTTTATACCGGCCAGCACTTACATCATTTAGATGTTTCGTATTCAATCACTAACAGGGAAGTAAAAATTAACAATAATTTTGTAATTAAAATTAATACGTATTAGAAATTAAATTATAGTCTAGGGGCTGCAAACCTTAAATTTATAATCATTTTAATAGTACAGGGGTCAGCAACCCAAAAAGTACATCAACAATCTATACTAATATTATAAAGAGATAAGATTTGTAAGTAGTATGTTTGTAACGAATTGGCTCAAAAAGTAATGGGCCGATTTTAAAAATTCTTTCACCATGTGAATGCTACATTATCACTAATTACAAAGCACTACCGCGGGAAAATGCTTCATTCCTACGGGAAAACGGGTAATAGAACAAAGTGTAGTAAGAATTATCCTTCCGTACTTATCTGTTTCACATAATTTCTAAACGGCTGAACCGATTGGGTTGAAATTTGAAATTTTCTGGATGATTTAAAAATACAATTAGACCCGGTAGGTGGCGCTGCTGTCGATATGTCAACTACTAAACGACTTGACCGAGAGGGTTAAAATTTTGTACGTGTATTTCCATGGTTTCACATACACGAATGTATTATGCCATTAAAGAGGAAAGATTTGATTGTTTGTTTTTTTTCTATAATTGAGGAGTTGCCGTTAGAACCTACGCCGATAACGAAATTTAGGGCGGCCGAAGCCGCTGGCAGAAGCTAGTAGTATATAAAAAACCTACTCGCTACTAAGTACTCAAACTGCCGAGGGGAAAATTATACAAAATATTAGAGAATTTAAAATTAAATTTATAATTCATTCAATGTGGCAAAAAACTATGCTTTATGTTCCCATTAGTGCAATTAAGTTACATTATTTAACATAATACATAGTTTGTTGCAAGTAATTGGATAACATTTACATAAACGTATAATATTATGTTTGAGTATAATAATTTGGCCACCCTCTGTTGATGACACCAACTTCAAACTGTAATTCAGATCAGATTTTTGAAAAAAAATGAATCATTTTTTACCTTTTTAGTGCATCTTTTTGAAGTTGGTTGTTTTTTCCTAAAAAGTTTTTAAAACGCTCTTTAGGGATGTAAGGGCTGTTGTCACTATATGATAGCAGTCGCCAAGTCAGTGGCCTTATGTGCGGCTAAAAAATTCAGACAGTCGAGTGGTCACTACTTCGACAAACGGCTGTCAATTCGTACTGAGCCAGCGCTGTGGATAATATTTTAAGCCTCCTTCTCCAAGGAGAGGCCAATGCCTCTGCAGTGGGGCCATAGAAAAGAATAAATTGAGTTGGGCGTAATCGCTGAGGTAGTGGTGGTGCATTTTTAGAACTGCGCCCGTTTCCAACTAATCACTTTCCCCTTATTCGAGTCAGTTAAAACTACCTTGCGCTTTTTGAACTAAATGCGTAATACATCAGCGATGTAAAACAGCAATGTAGATCATTCAATTCCAAGTAATTAATATAGACTTTGATAAAGCCCCTGGTCGCTGACCTCCACTAGCAAAGCCTCACCTAAAACCTGTGAAGCAGCACGTACGCTATGTTAATTTAATTAAGACTGTTATTCATTTCGACTGGGACTATTGGATGACAAAGTCAAGGTCAAGAAGACTAAACAGAGTCTCGACCTTCGCAATGTCCTCCTTGATGTGAAATTGTCATTTGACATGTCTCTGATTTCGATCGAGATCGAGATGTTGATTTCAAATCAGCGTTGAACTTTATCACCGACTAGTCTTTGCCAGCGGCTCTGCCCGCCCTAAATTCGGTTACCGGCGTGAGACTCCTTTATTTAATTACAGTATTAATACTGTGATTTACTCTTTAATTAGCCCGCCCTAAATTCGGTTATCGGCGACTGTGATTTACTCCTTAATTACACTAATGAAGTTTGCTATATCAAGTTTTAGCTATAACAATAGTTCGTTTAAGCTCGGTTATAGTTATTCCCGCGAGATAAAAAATAGCCTATATGCTATTCCAGGACCAAACCTATAAGTATGCCAAGTTTCATCCCGATCCGTCCAGTGGTTGAAGTGTGAAAGAGTAACAAACATCCATCCAAACAATCTTTCACATTTATAATGTTAGTAGGATTTAATAAACCAACGGTACCTACCTACCAGAGTTTCTAAAATTGAGTTACGTACAAAGTTATTGAGTTCATTTTTTTTTAAATTTAATAATAAACTTTTATATTTATTTGGCCTTTACGTATTTTAATATGAAACAGTAGTTTTTTCTCGTATCCTATCTTAACGTTTAGTAGTAGTAGTTAATTCTTTATTGCACAAAAAAATAATTCAAAGTAGTAAATACAGTTGATTGTTAGAGTACAATTGAGGCGGTCTTATCATTATTTAACGATTTCTTCCGTCTGGAACCTTTGGGTAGAGGAAATCTAGTAGAATAAGATTTAAGAGTAGGTGCAACTTGGAACTAGAAAGTTATATAAATATAAATAAAAACAAACAAGTGTGTTATAATAGATATGAATAAGACATAAAACACGTTACTTCATTTTAAATGTAGTATTAAAAAAAATTACATATACTTACATAATACCTTCTACATAGACGTACACAATATAAATAAAATAACATGTCTTATTTGTGAAATAATAATGATTACTGTGACTGATAATAATTTTTGACCTGCGTTTTGAATCAGTGTAAGCTTTGGGCTTGTCTGATATTGAGCGGTAAAGCATTCCATAGTTTTATAGATTTAACTGTAAATGAAGATCGAAGATTATTTATTGATATGGGTCAAGTAAGTCATTTTGGTTCAAAAATTGCTGATTTGTTTCTGAGAGCGTGTTGTAACGCTCTAAAACTTTGGATAGGAAAGGAAGAATGGAAATGGGTCTTTAGTTGGAAAAGGAGGAAGGATTCGTCTTTTTTGGCAGACGATTCGAATAATTTATGATATGGGTAACGACAGGAACGATAATATCAAAAATGGGTAAGATCATTTTACGGCTAATGCAGTCATTACCGAGCATTCGATGGAACTCAAAGAATGCTCTTCTTAACATCAGAATCGTCAATTCAACTAAAAGTGAAAGCGGAGGAGGTCAGGGTTGATCTAATAGAAAGAGAGTTCAAAGTATTAATCTTTGTGTTAGTATCAAAAGTAATATGAGAAGAGAAATGTTGATTTAGAGAATCGAAATTCATGTCGCTAGGATAAGTAGTCGCAGTAGACTTGCCAACCCCTAATGACCTTAGAAATTTCCAGACCAGTTTTCTACGGATTTGTGGATATGGCGTCATTGTGCGTCTCTTCACATAGTATTGCGTCGATTCCTAAGAAGTTTGTACTTTTCACGGTTCTTGTTTGAAGGATCAGTTTTAAATTTCGACTTAGCTCTATTTTTTTTCTTCAGAAGATCTTTTATATCCTTTGTAAGCCAAGGTGCGTGAAGGTGTTTCACTTTTACCTGCCGTATTGGCGCATGTTTGTCATATAACTGGGTGATAGAAGAATTGAACAAATTTACTTTGTCATCAATATTTGAGGCATCAGTTACGGTCTTCCAGTTTATATTCTGTGCATCTTTGCGCAAATTTTCCACGTCCATACCATTAAAATTGCGCTGCAGAAGTATTTTCGACTTAACCTTTGCAGGTCTAACTTTATAAGATAAATATATCAAATCATGATATGAGAAGGCATCAGCAGCGCACAGACCATGTTTGATTATATGATTTGGAGAAGACACAATTATTAAGTCAAAAAGCGAGGGAAGAGAAAATAATGTGTGGCATTAAGTAGAGGCATATTCAGGTTACAAGCATCAACGATTGCCCTGAGTTTTTGAGACCGACTATTACTTTTTAGTAAACATGTATTAAAATCGCCCATTGGAATACTATGCTTATAAAAAGGTATTAATTTGTCAAGTACATTTTCAAAAGATGTAAAATAATTTATATGCATTGAGGGACTATAAAATACTCCAAGAAGAACTTGGGTGTGTGAAAGCAGTGTTTCAATAACTAGGTGCTCAGCGGCATCAGGCTGTGGATGTTGTGCAGACATACTCAAAGTTTTAAAAGGAATATTGGATCTTAAATAGATAGCTACACACCACCTACTGTAACAGATTTTTTCTGCTACAGAGTTTATTTCGCAAAACGAGTGTATGGTTGTACTATATACTTAAAATATTTACTTTAAATTTAACCAAAGTACAAAACTTTGTACTTATTAAAATAAACACTTCTCAGTAATGTGAACAGACAATACTCTCATTGTACCCTTTGTTTTAAAAAAAAAAAATTAAGTCGGGAGTGTTTATTTCTCACGAATTTATGTTTATATTAAGATTGGTGCCCTTAGTGGGATTCGTTCCTGTTCTATTACACACTTGCATAACGCTTATATGACAAAATAGTGTGAACCATACGCTACGCTAGCACACATAGTGATGAATTTACCATGATACAGCTATGTCATTTCTACAAATTCAAACCTTATATAAATAGAGTTGTTTTTTTGTGGTGTTGTCCATGTCAGTGGTATATTCGGAGGAACGGAGGAAAGAAGGGTACAGGGGTGTATTAAGCTAGGCGGCAGACTAAAACAAGGCCTTATTGTTCTCAAAATATTTCCTTTGTTTGTAGACGAGTTAGGGGAAAGAAGGGGGTGAGGATAGACCAATTTATACTGGTTGTAAAATTGGGAACGTTGGAATTACCACACGTATATGTCTTCTGTTTTAAACATGTGGGATCATAATGTTGTGATTGTAAGGTCTACATTTGCTTATGGTTACATGGTGAGATGATTTTCTGGCAGGCTTTTATGTAAACAAAGATCGCAGCCAGAATATTGAACTCGGAAACAAAGAATTTACTTGTATGATGTTCAGTATTTTTCCATGGCATTACAGTGGGGATTGACTTTGTGGAAGATTGAGAAGAGAACCTCAGGACAGAGACTGTCAGACTATCGTTGAGTTTAGACGTCTAGAAGGTATAATACGGGAAATTGTCGAGGTATCGTAGAGCTTGCACATTGAGCGATTCGAGAAATCAGCCTGTCCGTCCGGCTTGAAAAGTGGCTTAATTTTTTTTTATTTTAAAACAGTGAAGAACTAAATAAATTGTGTAAGTTACACAGATCCTATTATTTAATTATTTTTAATTTTATTAATAATTTATTTATTTTTCAGAGGTAGGAAATAATTTTTTTAAATTTAGATTTAGATTTACAAGGGCTCCAAAATCACCGTTTTCCCGGGTGATTTTCTGAAACACAATGAATGACAAGAAAGAATTTAGCTGTTTATCTTGTTGTCTGATAGATTTTTAGGAGAACTAGGTAACCTAGACTTTCTAAGTCTGGCTATTATTTGTTTTTCAGCTCGTTGTATTTTTATGGGAAAATTTTGTAGAACAAGTGTGATAGGGCAATATTTCTCGATTTTCTTTTATGTTAAGGAGAGTGTGTGAATTTTGTGAAATGTTTAAGTTTTGTGTGTTTTTTTTTTTAAATATTTATTGTTACACTTTATTTTTAAAATTAAAGTAACTGAAAGCCTACAAAAATGAACTAGATTTTAATAAGCTAAATAATACTTTTAGCAATTTTGACTGAGTTGTTACACAAACAATTAAATTTACAGCTCAGCCTATTTTTTTTTTAATTATACCTTGTCTTCATAAAATATCTCTGTGAGAGTTGAATTTTGATCTGAGTTAAATTTATAATTGTCACTGAAAATTACATTAAACTTATTTTTTCTTTTTTTAATTTTATTATATAAAATTTCTTAAAACTATACTTCACAACACTAATTTACACGCCAAAATCTGTGTGTTCAATGGAGTTTGAGTCGGAAGGGAGATCTAGAACAGATATTCGCTAAGGGTCCTTCGCTACAGATTCACGGCATACTAAATCTGGACTAAGTCTAGATAAACACATATCGAACATTGAGGATACATTCTGGAAATGGTTCTTGGTATTTTTGGACCTGTAGTTTATTTATCGTCGACTACTTAAACGAGGAGGTCTAATTATATCGAGACAACCTAATTTTTAGAACACACTTAATCCGCAACCAAAAATTATAGATTACCTAAAATAAATCTTAAAACTAAGATACCTGCAGGATTGATTGGTTGTAAGAAAGTTAATTTGAAACTAGTATGTGCTTAAGGAAAAGTAAAAGAGAGATTTGGACGCTTAGACTTATTTCCAGTATGGTTTGATTGTCTAGATTTTTTTAGTGCTGCTAGCTGGTTCTGATGGGGATGCCTTGTCTTCTGACTTCTAAAAGGGTTTGGTAATATGGAGTGCTGGTGTGACCAAACAAGTTTCGGTTAGGGTAAAAACTTCTTTATCTAGTTATAACTGGATATATCTTAATATATGAATCGCTTAGATCTTATTTCATGTCTAAAATCAAAGGAACACAGGATGGTTTTGACGCACGCCGGTCCCAGTTTCGACGTGTTGACTTCGTATTATGTTAAATATCCTTAATTTAAAAAATATTTATATATGTCAACTATAACTATTCTTTCCCTAAACTATGTGACAAAAGACATTGAATAGTGTGAGGGCTACAGTGTCATTCACGCGGGAACCCTGATGTTCATCTATTCCTGACAGTATCCGAGGTTCCTGCTGAAGGAGGACTGCAGTTCTTTAGAGGGAGGTAACAACCACATCGAGTCTCAGTAAGTGGATACTACTTAGTCATGCAAGAATAATTTTTATGTTTTTTTTTTAATTTTTTTATTACGTGTATATGTTTCCTTTTATTTTCTCTAATATTTTTTTTTGACGGGAACTGGTGCATAACCTTAACGCACGTAAGCATTTACAAGCAAAAGCAAAATAACTATTACACTACTCTATCTGTACGATCGTTTCTGATGAGCTGAAAACTTGGTAGAGGAAAAATTTGTGGAAGGAAGACAGGGCTTTAGCCATGATTCTGAAATAAGTATGGCGTAAATATTACTGTTTTCGAATGATGAAAGTAAGTCAATATAGAATACTTTGAGCATTTATGTGGACAAAATTTAAATTTTTCACAGAGTTTGAGAAAGCAGAATTAAGTGTTGCGCTGAGGGAATCTGAAATACTTTGGAAACTTCCGTCACTGTTCAGTTCATCAGTAGAAAAGGTAAGTTAAGGTAGTAAGTCTAGAATTGGCAAGGTGGTATATTATCCTGTCTCTGGTCCTAATTTTACCGCTTATTACTATAAAGCTGGTATTTATGACTCAAGTAATGTACCTGGTCTGGACTAAGGTGGCTTTATATACGAGATATAAAGCCACCTTAGTCCAGACCAGTGTTGTAGCAGTCGACTTACCACCTGTCATGTAGGACTAAAGTGGTTGGTGAAATGAAGCTGTCCTCCACATTACGTTTTGGGTCAGTTTAGCCACTGGTTACCCCTTTTGGAATATATAACCGTGACGTAATACGGACTAAAGTATTTTATTTAAACCTTGGAACCTAATAAGTACATGGCAGTTTTTGATGTACGTATTAATGTGTGTAAATGTTTTTTGCAAAGTTAGATTTTCAGAGAGTTAGTTAAATGTGCAAAAAATAAAAAAATAATCTGTTTGTTGTAGTTTTACTACATAATTTGCGTTTGCAATTTTTAAAATTAATGCATGGAGTGCGCCAAAATATTTATAAGTGCCTAAAATAGAGATGAAAATTTATAAACACGTTTACAAAATTGTTGTCTCGAAATATTATCCTAGTAGTTTTAAGTTAGTTCTTAACTAGGCCTTAATGTTTATTATGAATTTTCCCACCCTCCTAGGTTTTTTATCACAAAAAAGTCTCATTTGGTACTCAAATTACCACTGCGTTACCAGTCCCTATGACCTCTCAAAAATAATGCGTTAATGTTAAAATAACGTGTTACCAAACAATAGTTTTTTTATTTATTTTGAGCCCAAATATTTTGATAAAAGTCATCATTCGGGTATGCTTATGTGATTTTTTGGAGATTTTCCGAATAAGTAACATTATGCGTTAGAATGTACAAGGGACATTTTTATAGTTCTCAAAAAGTATTTTGACCCGAGTACCAAAACTACAGGTTATATTTTGATTTGTATTTCAGATTTGGAGTTGAATTTTATTTTTCTAAATTTTTGCAAAATTCACCGGAAATAAATTTTAAATGAGAATTCCAGTATTTTTGTAGGTAAAACTATGAACAGTTGAAACCTCTTTTTTAATGAAAAGTTCACGTTGACGAAGACGCGGGGATATAGTACTGACATTACTCCGCGGCCCGCAAATACAGCATAACCGGGCGACCGTGAGAATGCGGGCCGAGGCATAGCAGAGGCACGCATAACAGACTCCGGTTGTGGCCAATGGCTTGTATAGTTCTTTATGGGGTCGGAAGGGTACCAAAGGGTAATTAGCTGAACCCTATTACTAAGATTCCACTGTCCGTCCGTCCGTTTGTCTGTCACCTGGCTGTATCTCATGAACCGTGATAGTTAGACAGTTGAAATTTTCACAGAAGATGTATTTCTGTTGCCGCTATAACAACAAACGGAAAACGCTTAAAAACAGAATACAATAAATATTTAAGGGGGCTCGATATTGGTAGCGGAAACAGGTAGACGCTTGAAATATTCACAGAATATCTAGTGACTATATACACTTTAAAAATAAGTAATTAAATTAAAATATAAAAATATTTAACGGGGCTCTCATACAACAAACGTGATTTCTTTGGCGTTTTTATAGATAATGGTACAGAACCCTTCGTGCGCGAGTTCAACTCGCACTTGGCCGATTTTTTATTCAAAAATGCGTGTAATTTAAGCTTAAGTATACATAAATGTAAAACTATCACATTTTCTAAGAAAACCAAAACTGTAAAATTAGTTTATAAACTCCTTAACAATTCTTTAACAAAAGTAGATGCTATCAGAGATCTTGGTGTAACCATGGACAGCAAAATGCATTTCCATACTCATGTCTGTGAAATGGTAAATAATGCATACAAGTTATATGGTTTTATAATGCGTTCAGGCAAGGAATTTAAAAACGCAAAAACGTTTATACACTTATACAAATCATTGGTTCGACCTTAATTGGAATACGCTGTATCTATTTGGAATCCGCTTTATAAGAAATATGTAAATGCTATTGAACAAGTACAAAAAAAATATCTTCGTACTATGTTTTACAAACTACTTGGTAAACGCTTGTCTTACTCACAACTCTTGAATAAATATAAACTTTTGGATTTAAAATCAAGGAGAACATTTCTGGAATCACTAGTTTTATATAAACTCTGTCATAACAAATTTGATTGTATTGAGTTAAATAACAGCTTGTGTTATAGTGTGCCCACTCGTAGTTGTCCTCAACGTGTGGCGCGCCCTCATAAGCTGTTTGCTGTGGGCCGTTGCCGCACCAACGCTGGTGAGCGCGCGCCACTACGTCGTGCTGTTGCATCTTACAATAGTCAGTTTAATAAGGACGTAGATATTCTCTCTGTATCTGAAGAAACCTTCAGAAAAAAAATGTTAGACAGTTTAAATTGTTAATCATATATCTGCTTTGTACTGTAGCTTTTGTTTTGTTTTGTTTTGTTTCTTTAAAAAGTTATCAATACTTAAAAAAAAAAAAAAAATGATATATAGGTAGCTAGACTTTTAGTATCCGCTTACTTTTTTCTGTTAGTATTTATCTGTGGTTTATGGTGTAGGTTACATTTATGCTTATTTGTTAAATGCTATTTTATGTTATAATTTGTGAATGTAATTGTTTATAAACCCCAATAAAATAAAAATAAATAAAAAGTAATTTAAGAGGATACACTTCGCGGCGCCTCGCAGCGGGCTTCATACAAACGAATTTCTCACTTATTTTTGACACTTGTTGATCAAACACCACGAAATTTTGAAGACATGTTCTAGTAATAAATATCTAGGTCTGCAGCGTGCCAGTTATTTATAAAATTTTATAATTCAAAAGTTATACAGGATTCTAGTTTTTCATACAAATGGTTTTAAAAAAGATTTATAGTTAATAGAACGTTTTACAAGATTTTGGAAAAACCACAGACCTAGGTATTCGGCTTGGGATTATGACTAAGAAATTTCACAGTAATTGATCAGTAAATGTCAAAAACAAATGAGAAATCGGTTTGTATGAAGCCCGCTGCGAGGCGCCGCGAAGTGTATCCTCTTAAACAATAACATAATAACTTGTTTATTTACAAAACTGATTATATTGACAACTGTATGGTATGTTCAATCTTTATTTTTGTTAGAAACAAATTACTGTTTTTTTTTCCAATACATGTAGAATGATGTAATATTTCTATCAATTAAACTAAATATAATTAGAGTTCTGCAGTTTTAAACACTGTTTCCTATGTCTGGTTATGATGTAATATTATGGTATGTATGTATGTAGGATTGTAAACCGGACTCAGAATCTGTTTGCAATTCGTGTAAACAAAAATGACCTTGACGCGCGTCTTTCGCTTTTTTAGTCTATGCAACATATACATAAATACGTATAATATTTCTCATTGTAAATTTGAAATTTTGTAGATTTTAGGGTTAGTCAGTGTCGTGATTTGAAAATCAGTTAAAGAATGTGACAATAAAAATTATCATGTAAGCATTTTAATGATTTATGATTAAATTACCAGAAAAAGTTAACATTAAGTAAAGTTAGGTTATGTTTACAAGATTTGCACAGAGATTTTAAGTCAGGTTAAGGTACGTATATAATAGCACATCTTGATAACCAAGATGTTATAATAAAATAAAATGAGTAAAATTGCTGTGTCATAGTAGCTTTTATACTCATTTATAATAGCGATTATAAATAACAGCTTGTTTGTAATTTACTAACACACAACACATAAATTATAAAGAAACTACAATTTACAAAATTCTTGGAAAACCAATTAGGCAAGTCTCAAACAAATTGAATTCATCTGTTCACTGCAACTTATGATCATAATTTCACGTATAATTAATTTTATGATTTCGACTGTGAAATTACAACAAAATCAGTGTTTTTCGAATATAACTAAACACATTCAAGAGTTCTACTATACAAGAGTTCTACTCCAGTAGGTCCAATCCTCTTTTACACCGAAGCAATTTTTTCTTCAGCTTAAAAGCATACTGTACTTAACACACTCGAACGGTCTGCACAAATTCGTAGATCACATAAAGCTCACTAGTAACTTGTCCGTTAAACAAATAGCACACGATCAACAATAACTCTAAGAATCCATGGCGAAGACAAAATTGTGATAAAAGCTGTCATCATTAAGCAGCAAACCAAGGGTGGACTTAAAAATTGCTTGAGGCTTGAATAACAAGTTTAATTTTTTGTTTCGCTCCTCAGAGTTATGGTGTTAAGTTATAAATATAGCCTATAAACTTCATCAAGTATTAGGTCACCAAAAGAAAACGAATTGTTCAAATCCTACTGGTCGCTCTAGAGAATGGAACGTTTAAACAGCACTACTCTATGGCTTTAATTAAGTATAATTGTAATTTGAATTTAAAACAAAGTATTTTTCTGTACTAGTAAAGTATTCTGAAGATTTTGCTTTGTCAGTTTGTTTGAATTTCTATGCCCGGACAGAATATAAATCACTCATGTATTAGAAATTCCAAAGTCGAGCCTTTTTTTTGTAACTTTGTTGGATAAATAACTTGATAAATAATGAAAGTCAATTTAACATGGACTATTTCTTTACAACAACTCCTTAATATAAATAACTGAGTTTAATTAAAGTTACTAAATATTCTATAGAAATACTAGTTTTTGAAAGCTTGTTCGTTATACGAACAAGACTTGCAATTTTTTAAAAGCTTTTATTTATCTTCTTGCAATGTATGTTCGTTCGGGTGGAATCTTGCTACGCAATTTAAAAGCAGATATCTTCCACCGATTGAGCTGAAATTTTGTATAATTTAGTTTGGATGACAAAACACGATAGACTGTGTAACGACATTCTAAATCCAATATGGCGGACCATACAAGATGGCGGAATAGTTATTTTTTATGCACTTCTGCAATATGGGTATCAAATGAAAGGGCTTGCCGAAAAAAATTAGAAAATAACTAAAAAGTAAAAAATAAATTAAAAGCTAAAAATCTTTTTAAAAAAAAGCTTTTATTTAAATGCTCTAAAAAAGAAGAAAATAGAATTTTGATTTAAAAGTTTAACTATCAACTTATAAACTTATATACACAATTTAAATGATCATAAAAGCTTGTCGCGCTATTTACTTGTGTAAATAAACTAGTACCTATTGAATTGAGTAATTTAATTTGCTTAGTTTATTTTTTTAAATTTCAGTTTAATTGAATACTTATAGGTACTCACGCAAACCTCGCGACAAGCTTCTATATTCATATAAATTGTGTATAATGAGGTAATAAGTTGGTAGTTAAAATTTTAAAGAAAATTTTTTTTTCTTCTTTTAGAGCATTTAAATAATTTTTCAAAGAAAGGTTATTTGCTTTTAATTTTTTACAGTTTAAAATAATACATACAAAGTGTTTAATGAGTTCAATACCAGTAACAAATATAATTACTTCTTGTTATCACCGTTTTTGGAAATATTTACTTTTGTGTTGTTTCGGTGTAAATGCAGCTTCATTAAATGTTACGTAAGCGTGTTTGGCGACTGGCTGGCCACCCTGGAAAATAGATGATGTCATATTAATATTCTCAGTAAACATTTCTTGTTTCCTGATAAATGTATTACTTACGACATGAGTTTTTTTATAAAGGGTGAAAATTAGGCATGAAAAGACAAATAACAATAAGAATTAATAGATTTCCGGCAATTTAGAAATTCTAAAATTTTAATGTATGCGTCTTCACGGTTTTTATACCAAGAAGTGGTTTAAGGGGTAAACCAGCGGTTGGATACATATCCACATCATAATGTGGTGAACATCCTCTTTTCATCAACCTCTTTGACAGTGGGGGGGGGGCAGCTTATCGCTGCAAAACTGCTTCTGATGCAGTGTGAACTAAGATGGCGTTATATATGTTCCATATATCATAAGTTTACATATGTCCTATATGTCATAAGTTTATATATGTCCCATATGTTATATGTTATATGGTATAAAGTAATAAGCGGCAAATAGAAGATATGTGACTGAAAAATATCCCCACATTTTTTATGCTTTGAAACCTGTATAAGTTGGTATCACCCATTGATATGATATACATAAAAAAACCTGTCAAGTGTGAGTTCGACTCGCACGTCGTGGGTTTTGTTGTGGTCACTATTTACGTAATTTACAATCACAAACCGTACCATTATCTATAAACAGCAAAAAAATCACGTTTTTTTTATGGGAGCCCCCCTTAAATAATTGTTGTTTTTAATTTAATTATTGATATTTAAAGTGACTTTATAACTTAATATTCTGTGAATATTTTAAGCGTCCTTCTGTTGCCGTTATCAATATCGAGCAAAATCGAGCAAAAATTCACGTTTGCTGTATGGGAGCCCCCTTAAATATTTATTTTATTCTGTTTTTTAGTATTTTTTGTTATAGCGGCAACAGAAATACATCTTCTGTGAAAAGTTCAAGTGTCTAACTATCACAGTTCATGAGATACAGCCTGGTGACAGACGGACAGCGAAGTCTTAGTAATAGGGCTCAGCTTATTACCCTTTGGGTACGGAACCCTAAAAAGGTACTGTTTCTCTTAATAATAATTAAATCAAACAGACAAAATCATAGAGTATCATCATATGAATACCAAACTTATTATACCTGGTGTTAGTTCTTACAATTATTAAAGTAAAGAAAGAGTATTTTGTTGGACGTAAATTTATCATGTATTTCATTTCAAGACTAAATAACCAATTTAGTCATGTGCTAGGACTCTGAGTTTTCATAATCATCTTTATTCTGTAGTAATTAAATTAAATAAATTTTGAAGTGAAAACTTCTTTAGCGGCGTTGTGCACTTTTTTTGGTATGGGTAAAAAATGATAAACTCGCGTCAGGTCATGTGTCCTAATCGTGGAAATTCGTAAGACGGAAACCGTAATGCCACGCCTATTATAATTTTTATTTTTAGTATTCGCGATTATGAGTAGTACAGGGAGGTTGGATATGTGATTTTAATTCTATGACAGATTGCGATGTCAAATATACTACGTCAAAAAAGTAAATAAATATATTTATGATTAACGTTAACGTTCAAATTATTTACCGAAGTTCCGAGGCTTGCATGTAGAGAAAAAGTTAATAAATAATCTTAAATTTTATTAAAAGAAAAAATTAAAACATTTAATTTGTTTTCCGAAAGATATATAATTGTCGATAGCCGCTAATCTTATTTACATATATACTACTAATGTTATAAATGTAAAAGTTTGTATGTCTGGATGTATGTGTGTTACTCAAATACGCTTTTACCACTGGACGCATTGAGATGAAACTTGGCATACACATAGGTTAGGTCCTGGAATAGCATAAAGGCTACTTTTTATCCCGAAAAATATAACAGAGTTTAAAGCACAATAGATGTAGCTATAGCTTGCTATAGCAAACTTACCTCTCAAGTAAGGAACGAATCCTATATCTTGGAGTTTAGTTGACGATTATTAATTAAAAAGTCATTGCATGTTTCAATAGAGATTCGAAATGCCGAAAAACAATAGATATTAATTTTTTATCGATAAAATGACCGATTAGGCGGGTGCTCTTTAGTATATTGAGATTTGAACGCAAATGTAAAACTACTTAATATGAAACATAATATCAGTAAATTAACTAAGTAACATAAATAAAGTGTCACACCACATTCAAATACATATTTGAATTTGAAGCGATTTATCAATTACAAGTCACATGACAACGTAAAAACCGTAGAACTACACAGTTCGACCTAATTTCTTACAAATGACTACGTAACTAGCGACAATGAAAGAGAAAACAAAAACAATGAATAATGGCATAACGTATTCGTGAAGGCACAAATTAACTACGTACTATATTGTTTTGGTTAGTACTAAGAATTTATACGTGACGCGTTACATTCAAATTAGGACGCAAGCACAATCATATTAACAAAAAGAGTCCATTAGGCAACAAACCACTCAAACATAGCACTTATTTAGACAGAAATAAGGTTTTAAATACAGTAAAAAACTGTCCTATCAGTTTCGTGTAATTTCGCAAAAGACCTTTGTTAAGTAAATTACATACCAAAAGAACCTATTTCCTAAATGAGTGTTTAACGTGGCATCGTCTTCGAGCGCTACGAAGGAACTCATTTCGGTTTCTTTATTGCATTGATTTAGAATACGACCTTCTTCGTTAGGAAAGCAATATACAACACAAAAGCTGTTTTATCGAAAACTCTGGCGCCACTGTCTGATAAATACAAACTTATCCTATAGAATACAACCCAAGTAATAGGTACTATACGAGTCTTAGTTCTCTTGTTTAGTCACTGCATAATTTCTGTTTGTACCTAACACGCGTTCGTAAGTATATTGTGTTTCATGTACATAAATAAACATTCATAGCTTAATTAAACAAAAGGGAGTGCCGGCAGAAGTGAAAACCTTTACACACGATTCGCGCTTAACACTAATAATTATAATAATAATAATTATTGTACTTGAATTATTTTCTAATATACCTAGATACCTTTTTATTTAGCTAACTTAACGTACGTGCCTATTTGACATAGTAAAATTCGTAATCGCTTTTTTGTTTTCGTAACGTGAATTATGGAGACCCTAATAAATTGGTTCCTATGAGTATTTAGCATTTTGGCACGAAACCCTGAAATTGATAGCAAGATGATAAAATAAATAGTACCCACTTCTTCAATTTTGCAAGGTAAAATCTAGCGAAATCAAGGTGGGTAAAGCAGCACTTCAAATTATCAGCTTCTTAAAAATCTTTGAGTAGGTATACCTGATCGTGACAAGAGTACATAATGTTGCTAAGTGGCAAAGGACTGTGCTCTATCACGTAGACTCTCCTGTTATAGTTAGGGTTACCAGATCCAGGCGTTTCACATTCTGGACTTTTGAGGTTCCGGCAGAATAATAAATAACAGACTTCAAAATTTTTAACTTTTCGAAGCTGGGACTTGACGAATGTAGTTATAATACTTCAAATAAGGTAAATTTGAAAAAAAAATCATGATACCTACTTATGTCAAAAGAAAAATTTAAATAAAAAGTAATAACAATAACAAAATAAAATTTAAGTGAAATACTACTACTACCGAATACAATTTTGATAATACGAATTCATGCAAGGAAAAAAATATCACCGGCTACCTGAAGATATCCTAATAAACTTAAATAGTTTTAACTTGAATAAAAACTATCTACTTATGCCGCTCATAATCTACTATTTTTGATTAATTTCTTATTTATTAGACTAACGATTGGGTTGTGGAATAAGCTCCCTGCCAAGGTTTTCTCTAAGGACTACAGTATGGGGTTCTTCAAAAAAGAAGTTTTTAGATTTCTGAAGGGTCGGCAACGCGCGAGTGATGCCCCTGGTATTGCAAGCGTCCATAGGCTACGGTGACCGCTTACCATCAGGCGGACCGTAGGCTTGTTTGCCACCTTAGTGGTATAAAAAAAAAAAAACTATGCCGATTTGTCCTACTCAATGACGTGTAATAACTGAAAGCGGGCCGGGATGGGAAGCAAAGTCCCAGGACTTTCCCAGGTTTCCCGGCCAACTGGCAACCCTAGTTGTAGTTGAACATTCTGTACGATCTGCTATAGAAAAAGTAAGATTTAGCGATTTTTTGCGATAAGGAAGGGCTCTCGTTTACAAATCCTTGATAACACAAAGCAATTTTTAGACTATTCATAATAATTTGTTTGTTACATGTATGAGTTTATTGAAATTTATTTTTACTATGGTACATAATTAAACGAACAGTAATAGTGAATTAAAGGAGAAAGTAATTTTTTTGTAGTCCAATTCTCCAAATCTACAATTTTAAAACCCAAAAAACAGTTTTTAACTTCAGCAATTGGACGAGAAATTAATTTATTTGTACAGTAACTCTTTCGTCTCTCTCTGTAAACAGCCCACTAATATTTATGATTTCGTATTTATTTTTAGTACTTGGGGACGAGCTTTGCTATTTTTTTTTGACACCGCCATCTATTTTCAAGAAGCTTTAGTGTTGCTGTGTCGGTAAAAATAATAGTATTACTACAGGTCAGTATGTCAGGAAGTCATATTTTTCAGTTTATCACTGCCTGAAAACACGAAAAAAACGACGTTTTCTTAAAATTAAACCTAGCTGGATCGATTAGATTTCATGAAAATCGTTCGAGCTGTTTCCGATATCCAGACTATATATATATATATATATAATTGTCGTTTAAATCGTATTAGGTAAAAACTCGCGCACCGAGGGTTCCGTACAAATAATATGTAATGTAACAAAAAAATTATGGTTTAAAACAATGCTTCATGCCAAATTTCAAGATTCTTAATCGACTGGAAGTACCCTTCAGCGGGTTGATTCCGTAAAAGATTGCGCCGTGGCGCGCCGTCGCCGCCGCCGACTGTTCGAAATTCGGCGCCGAGCGAGACCGAAAAGGGATTTATGAATGAAATGAACTCGTCGATTAAGATGCCTTTGGAGACTATAGCGATCTATAGGCGAGATAGTCGGAGGCGCTTGTAAAGTTTACCAAGGTACTTTAGTAAAATTATCCCTAAAAATACCCCTAAAAATAGGCAAGTTTAAGACGTAATTTTTACCCATTAACGTAATTTTACTTCTCGTTCTTCAAGTACCTAACATGCCTAAGTACGAGGACTGACTGTACTTATAATATCATGACAAGCAATATATTTTTTATAATATGCCTGTAAATAATAGTAGAGCAATAATTTTAAAATATTTTATTGCTATTTGCTTCATACTCATACTCATTAATTCATAATAAAATTATATGTCAAATGTTACAAATATTTCATTATTATAAGTTTTCATTATTACATTTTAATTGTTATTTAAATAAATTTCTTTTATGTTATAAAATGCGTTTTTAATAAGCCATTTTTTTAATCCAGAAAAGAAGATTGTGTCAGATGTGATATTTTTTATGTCCTGAGGGATTTTGTTATAAATTTTTGGGCCCATTGCGTACATGGTTTTGCTTGTTTTTGTGAGTCTGTCTTGTACGGTTTTTTGATTTTTGCTGTGTCTTGTTTTATATCGTCTGTCAGTAGAATTGTCAGGAAATAAATTAGGATTATGTCGAACAAATTTTGCTATGTCAAAAATGTATTGAAAGGTCAATGTCATTATGCTTTGTTCTTTGAAAATGTTTCTAGCTGGTGTGTCAGGTGGATTGTGTGTTATTATTCGTACAGCGCGTTTTTGTAGAATGAAAGCGCGTTGTGACTGTGCAGCTGTACTCCAAAATTCAAGACCATAGCATAACTTGGAATGAAATAAGGAGAAGTAGCAGGTTCTCAGTTGCTTAGGAGGCAGTACTTGTGCCAGCCTTCTCAAGGCAAAACAGGCACCGGATAGTTTTCAGCATAGTTTATCTATGTGGGTTTCCCACTTTAGTGCAGCGTCTAAAGTTACACCTAAGAAATTTGCATACAACACAGTTGTTCGTCTTCTGTCTGTACTAACAAGGGTCTCGGTGGTTTACCGCCCAAGTGGAAGTGCATGACTTGTGTTTTAGACACGTTTAAAACAAGTCCATTTGAGGTGAACCACTTTTGAAGTTGTTTCACTTCGTTGGTCAGTTGTTGTTCAAGATCGTCAGCTGATGAGGACGTTACAATGTCACAAGAGTCATCTGCGAACAAATATAGATCTCCGCTTACTGCTTGAGGGAGATCGTTTACTTGTATAAGGAAGCATAGGTTTGCCAGAGAAGATTCCTGAGGAACTCCAAGATTTATGCCCCCTTTGCTGGATTGTGTTTGTCCGTTGTGAAGTGTTATAACTTGTTGTCGATTTGTTAAAAAAGAAAATAAATAAAAGTAGATAAAACGATAAGTTTTCATTGCACAAAATGTAGTGTGTGCTTAATGCATATTGGTATATGATCCATCCTTACTTAATATTTTAAAGATAGTTTATGGGCCCGAAAGTGAGTGAATATAATGATGAATAATGAATGTTGTTACTGCTTTGTTACTCTAACTAAACAGATTTGGCTAAAACTTGGGATGGTAAAAGGAATTTTTATTCAGAAAAATTCAAAAGTTACCGCAGGAAAAACTGTAAGTGAGCTTAAACGAACTATAGCTATATATATTAACTATGGATAAAAACTTTCCTATGTCCTTACTGTCTGTCCGGGACACAAACTATCTCCATGCTAAATTACATCTAAATCTTTTTATCGGTTTAAGCGTAAAGAGGTAACAGACAGACAAATAGACAGATTTACTTTCGCATTTATAATGTAAGTGTGATTTGCCTATGTAACTATCGATAAATATTTGAATTCAAAAAGCAAGGAATAATAAAGAAAATACAGGGCCTTTACCCTAAAGAATTTTCATATTAGGCTGATTCGTGCCTCTATTAGTAGTTGTGACTGCCTAGCCGTGTCGCACAGAATAAACATTTTTGTCATAAACATTTATGTTTGTCTTGAGCCTGGATGTTTTCTATGTATAATATGCAGTAATTTATTTCCAAAATAAGTAAGGTGAAAATGCTTAATCCGTTAGCTGCAACCAATAGTACGTAAAAGCTTGCTTAGTTTGGGATCAGTGAGTAACTTTTGAGTTACTCTGCGATTTTAGCATCAAATAAACCACTTATAGTATATTTTTATGCTAAAAATTCAAATGTTTGCAATGCAAGTATATGTATATTTTTAAAATGATGGTTTGTATACTAGATAATTAAAGCTGTACGATTAAAATTGGAATTGAGATTGTCTTCGAGAGTTAGCCCCAGATAACGATGAATTTATATACATTAATATAGAAGAAAATTTTAAATTCGTCAGAGAGCTACCGTTTGTTTTTTATATCGATACTTTTTTTTGGGTAACTATCTAATATTTGTATAAAAACTACACGATATTAGCTGGTATTCTAAGTACATATCTATTTTTGGGTCACTTGTTAATTTAGTATGATTTAAAGCAAAAAAGTAAGACGTGGGCTGAATAGCCTGTCTCTGCTCTGTTGATATTCAGATCAGATCAGGGATATTCGATACTTCTTTCTGTTCTTGTACTCTCCTTCTATTATAAACTAAACGAAATATCGCCATTACAATAGAAATGCTCATTACTAACATTATATCTACACCTACGACTCTACATTGTGTGTTTAACGTGTGGATATCCGGGATATGGGTCAATGGTTTAGGTGACCACTAGCATGTGTAATATCTTGGATATGGGTCTACACTATAATGTTCCAGGTGAGGAGAGTGTTAGATGACTTTGGTAGAAAATGTCTTAGTAAAATTTGTATTTTCCCTCTTTATTAGGCAATAATAATAATAATAATATCATATAATATGCCATCATGAAACTTATCCTTGAAAGAGAGTCTGGTCACTGGCTGCACGCGCTGCCCTCATCTAAATTAGGCACACTTTTGGACCGGAACACTTTACGGATTTCTGTTTGTTTGCGTCTTAGTACAAATGTTTGTGAAGTACATGTTTGCCCCTTTGGACACAGTGTTGATGAGCGAGGTGCTCATGGCTTCTATTGCCTAATAAGTGCAAGCCGCATATACCGCCATGGTACTATTAATGACCTCATTAGGAGAGCTTTTTCTACTGCGTCTGTTCCATCAAACTTAGAACCTTGAGGACTTTTTGGAGACGATGGAAAGAAACCTGATGGGATGACATTAGTGCCATGGAGTCCTGGTCATGCTCTGGTTGGGGACGCTACTTGTGTGGATACACTTGCTCCGTCCTACATACAGAATATGTTAACAACACCTGGTGCGGCTGCTGAGCCAGCACAACAACGTGAGCGCCGCAAACATTTATCATTAAATAATCGTAATGAATTTGTGGCACTTGCAGTTGAGGCACTGGGCCCTTGGTCATCGGATACGAAGTCTTTTGTTAAGGACTTATTTAAAAGACTTGTTCTTGCGTCTGGTGATTTAAGGTCTGGATGCTACCTCTCTCAAAGGCCCTAAGTTTGGCTGTGCAGAGAGGTAATGCCGCCAATGTCAATGGTACTATACCACAGGGGTTTACTTTGGATGAAATATTCTTTTTATGGGTCTAGGATTTTATATTTTAATTATGTATCATTTATTTATTTTTTAGGGATTTAGTTAAGATAATAATTAAGTAACTATGTTTGTCTGTGTTGGATTAAGGAGTTGTCGTTGAAATCCTACACCGATAACCGAATTCAGGGCGGGTGAAACCGCGGACAAGAGCTAGTACTTAATAATTCTAAAAATACTGATACTAACGAAACGTTTTAAGCATTTATCTTTTAATAAAACAACATTATCTTTAGATCGACTTGTTTCTCAAAAAAATTTGTTCACGCCAGACAGATCTGAACAATGCTCTTTAATGACTGTGTTTTTCGGGACATGGTTCAAACACTGAAAAAACGTGAAAACACGATAAATAAATTTTTGTTTTATAAAAAAAACCTATACTGACCACTTTTCACTGTTTTTTTTTTAAGCTTTGGCAATAAAATCTCCAAAGTACTAAACTTTATAACTTTACAAAAATCATAGCCGTGATAGTGTTTTTAACTCTGAGAAAAAGCATTTTTTGATAACAATGACAAATAATAAACTAATAATTTATTTTATGTTTTACAATGTGAACCTCAGTGAATTGAGATGTAGCTGCACTACTCACGCACGCTCTGTTATAAATCGCGTCATCCTTGTTTTTTCACAGCTTCAAGGGACAGTATAAATTTTAGCTTGATACCTCCTCACGGTCCTAAGAAAAAGGGTCTGATAGACGGACAGACGGAAGGACAACAAAGTGATCCTATAAGGGTTCCGTTTTTTCCTTTCGAGGTACGGAACCCTAACAATTTTTAGTTTTTACCTATCCTGGATACGCCGACGTCTTTGTCATTGATATTGTTATCAAGAGTAGGTGAGCCACTAGTTCTGAGAACCTTCGGCTTAACCTCGTACACTCAAAGACTCAGCCCACGACCCGGTCTTTAGAGGACGGAAGAACTGTCAAGGTGAAGGACACAGGATCGATAGCCCGGAATCGGAGAATTTATTCACGGACTTATTAGATTTATGACTCGAGCTCAATTTTATTACACGGCTGTTTAAGTATTTCGGGCATTGTTTCAGGCAGTAAATTGTCTTTTGTGTATTCAAAATGTAATAAGGGTGACTAAAGACAGTTATATAAAATGTTATAAAAAGATAATGGTTATATTCTTGGAATGTTGAAGATGTATTTATTCGTAAAATAAATTTATTACTGGCTTAAATATTCTTTTTGCGCTTTCTTGTCTGCGTAAGTCTTAATTACAGTTTTTGCTGATGCTCAAAGGCGTCTCAGTACGTTTGCCTCGCACACTGAGGACGGTTGTAGTTTGCCTCGGTCGCTCAGTTAATATAGATAGAGAATTGTGTATCAAGTTGATTAAGATAGTAGTAGATTGAATGGTAAATATAGCGGCAGCCTTGGGAAAAAAAATTACAGACCGATGCTGCCTCGGGAGGCTGCTCGCTCAGTCACGACCTGGCTATTGACAATCAACATGCAGCTTTAGGTGTAAGATACACCTAAAGTTTTTAGGGTAGCATGCATTCGGAGTGCACGAGGACTTAAAAAAATTAGGTTAAAAAATTTAAGTGAGAACTTAGCCTTTTTAACATTTTTTATGCTTATGACTATTGTTTGCAAATAAGTAATTCAAATATGTTTTAAACGGAAGTCAACACCTATATCTAGCTTTAGCCATGTACTCGACTACCTAGTTTAGGAGGCAGATACTATGTTCTGATGTACTGTCAAAATTTATAACAGATATCTTATTTATTACAATTTATAGGATTTTAACATTGTCAATTGTCTTTCATTCTCTTTCTCATCAAAATTTATAGAGCCCTGTGAAGGATCATGCTAGTGCATACTAAATTTTCTCACAAATCGAGAATAAAATATAATTTAAATCATTTTCTTTATTTTTAACATTGAATCAGCCACATAAATTTAAATTTCAAACAGGGAATATTGCATTAGCCGCATACTAACTGAGTGAGTGTGGCAAACTACAACCATCCTCAGTGCGCGAGGCAAACGTACTGAGGCGTCTTTGAGCATCGACAAAAACCGACAAGGCAGCGCGTTCGTTTGCCGCGAGCGAGGCGCGTTCTGACTGAGCAGCATTTGTTTTGTTGCAAGTGTTTTTGTATATATAAATTTCTCAGTCTATAATTAAAAATGTTGGAGGAGGGAAAGGTACCTACATGGATTTCTGGAAATAATCCAGTGACTCCGGTTTTTGGCTAGAAATGGTCCAGAAATGAGAAAACCTACCTAGTGCTTACCGAAACAGGGTGCTTCTGGGCCCCGGACAATACAAGCATATGTATAACATAATCTGATAGCAAATCGTCTCCTTTGTCGGTTTGCCTACATATTTCGCATAATCGATACTCGATCATTGCTCTTACGAGGGGTGGTGGTGAAAGTACACGTGTGGGAGGTGGCAAGACAAGTGTATCGAACGCGCGAACAGCGATACAGTAAAACACATAATTATAACACCTGGCTGCGTATTATTGTACCTAAATTTTAAGGGCCTGTGATCATTACAATACGCAGCTTCTGAGTTGGGGCTTCTATACAATGATATAACAGCCCTGCCGTTTCTTTACTTTTTTTTTAAGTGACCTAAAATTGCGTCTAGCACTACGTCGCACTTTAGAAAATCTAATATTATAGTATAAAAATATCTGGACAAATAATATCGACGAAAAATTAGTGTCGGACAACCGTCCGGAATCGTGACAACTTGTGCCTTTCACTTTTTATGTCTGTCTCTCTCGCTCTTAGGCGGGCTAACCATGCCGCGTGCCTCTCACTCGCTCTCATTGTGAGCGCATAACGTGAGCGGAGCGTAACGCAGTTTCTTGAAGTGTCACCCGGCAAACCAATTTATAAGACGTTGTCACGTCAAAAATCAAAGAAATTAAGAACGCGTTTCTCATTACGAGGCGAACGCAGTCGAAAGTAACTATTTGGATAAGTTTGATGGTGGCTGAGTCTGCATGAGGAGGTGCATAGCGATGACGGAAACGCCCTGTGTGACTGTACACTTCGGAGCAGCTGCTGCCAGCGTCAAATGCCTCACGGTTTGAGGAAAAGCTGACAGGCAGGGCTGACATTTTATAGGAGTCTCGTTGATCTGTGATGTTGATTGTCGATTACCTATTCAATACACATTTCGATTATTTTAAATCCTTCACTCAAAAGTTATCTGAGAGAGATCGCTTCAGACAATAAGATCGCCATTTGTATTTTTTTTCTCCTGTTCCTTTCAACCGTTTCAGCGTTTTACCAGCCAGCGTTCCAGGACGCAAAGAACGGGTCACAAAAAAAAACCGTCGATGAGAGGGCTCTGTAAAATGCTCAGACAAAGGGGCCCTCAACCACCGGTTACTCACAATAAAATAGAGTTTGTACTCTTTATACTATATAGATTTTCTTTTTATATGGTTATGGTTAATGGTATATTGTATTTATTGTGTCGTAGGCGAATGAATGCATATATCTACTTTAAACGATATATAAAATTAACATTACAAAGTTATTTTAGGAGGTTATTTTAAACCAAAACTGAGTAAAGTATAAAAGCTCCGATTTATAAAAAAAAACTTTAGTTGAACGTTAGTCGAGGTGACGTAGAAATGTACTGTAAAAATTATGTTATTAATTTTTTAATAGTTATTATTTGTTTTTTTCACATTAACTTGGAAATAGGAAATATATTTGTCTCTTTCTTGTGCACTTATTTAGTCATCTTGCTTCTTCCTTCAGTCATGCATTGGCACACTGACAGCTTTAATCAATTAAAAATTTACAATGGATCTTAATTTTCAGCCGAAGAGTTATTTAACAAAGTTGGTTTCTTAATTAATTCGAACTTCCGCAACACAAATTGTATTGTAAAGTTAGTTAAAAGGAAGTAACAAGAAATGTAATTTAGCTTCCTTTACAATTTATTATAATTACGTAGATATTACTTTTTGTAAAGCGATTTTTTGTGGGAAAGACTTAAATGTGAATGATTTCTTATTTAAACACGCTTTTTCAATAGGATATAAATATACTTATTATCCTTTTGTTTCAAAATTAGAAATGAAAAGCATGAACATCTACCACCACCACCTTAAACATAAAATGCCCCACTGGAGGGGAAAAGGAGGCTTAGTCTATAATTAGAATAGAATAATTAATTAATTAATATTATTAAATTATTAAATAGAATTTTTTGAAATGATATCCACGGCTACTTTCTACCACATCGCACCGCTCGCCATCGACAGGGAATTCATTCTCACACTTTAGAACCGAAATAGACGCGCAGTGTTTTTTTTTTTGAACGGACTATGCAGTTGGCTGATGCAGTCATTACTGCTCCACCGGACTTTTGGGGCGAGATTCTGAAAAAGTCTCAGCCCATATAGCGCCCAACGCTCAAAGGCTGCTCGTGGGGGTAGCCTCAGCTTGCCTCGAAACTAAAGGTTAGTCAGCGCCAGTCGTACAGTGCGGTTTCAGAGAAACTTCCTCCTGCGAACGCTTGGGTTGTGGATTGAGCTCCCTGCCAAGGTTTTGTCTAAGGACTACAGTATGGGGTTCTTCGAGAAAGAAGTTATTAGATTTTTGAAAAGTCGGCAACGCGTGAGTGATACCCTGGTGTTGCAAGTCATAGGCTACGGTGACCGCTTACCATCAGGCGGACCGTGTGCTTGTTATCCAACTTAGTGGTATAAAAAAAAAAACATTTGCTTTATGGGCGTTAAGTTGAAATCAACAATGTTGTTATCACGTAGAACTTATTTTTCTGTGGCAAAAATATACTATAGATAGGCGAACAGCTGAAAAAAGTGGAAAATAATTAATAACAATTATATCACATAAGATACAAAATTCTATTACCGTAATTTTCTAGATTTATAGTTACTTAATATTTCATGAAATGAATTATGTTCCCACTACTAGTTGATAATGAGATAGAATTAAAAATAGAAAAATCGGCCAAGTGCGAGTCGGACTCGCGCACGAAGGGTTTCGTGCCATTATCAATAAAATCGGCAAGAAATCACGTTTGTTGTATGGGAGCCCCCCTTAAATATTTGGTTAATTTTTATTTCATTATTTATTTTTAAAATGATAATATAACTAAATATTCTGTGAATAGGTACTTTAAGCGTCTACCTGTTGCCGTTATTAATATCGAGCAAAATCGAGCAAAAAAATTACGTTTGTTGTATGGGTTAATTTATTCTGTTTTTTATTATTTGTTGTTATAGCGGCATCAGAAATACATCTTCTGTGAAAATTTCAACTGTCTTACTATCACGGTTCATGAGATACAGCCTGATGACAGACAGACGGACGGACAGCGGAGTCTTAGTAATAGAGGAGAGTTTCGGTCGTTATTTTTTTAAAGCGATGTTTTAACAGATACCTAAAAACAAATACAGTAACTTACATTTTTGTCCAGTCTGAAACTTACAATAGGACAATGGAATCGATTTAAAAAACGAGGTGAAAACTGCACATTCGAGTAGGGCGTAGCCTCAAGGCTATGGCATACCCAAGCAAAAGCTAGGAAAAGCACTATTGGAGTATACAAAGAGACACAGTTCCACGTATGTTGTCGGTATAAAATTCAAATATTTATTTAGAACTATGAAATAAGCAAATCCACTTGGTTATATTAATATACATTTTATGAAATAAGAATCAAGAGAATATCACCCTTAGTTTTCCAAACAATTTGAATTAAAGCCTAAAATACACTATCGTGTCAGAATTTTTTTTTTTCCAACTGTTTTAATAGCCAAATTATTATAATATTAGAAATTCCTCTTAATTAAAGTTCAAACTATCACATATGTTTTTTCACGACAAAAAGTGTACTCAGGACTGTAACAAAGTTAACTTAACTCGTTCGGGTGTGACATCACCTTAAGGTGAAGTAGTGAAATATTTCATCACTCCCACGCCTGAGGTCGACGTTCGGCCTTAAATATATAGAGTAAATCACTGTTTAGGTTTTCGACTTGAGGGAATTGGCATGCTTCACTTCGTGTTCCTCATAAAATATTTCTTGTTAGGTTGTTTACTGGGATCCTTTTAGGCTGAAATTTAGCTTACCTTTACCAAATCTAGGTACCATAGAGTTCGTCTGACGATGGAGATAACCGCCGTGGCTTGGTGGGTAATGAACTGCCTTCTGAAACAAAAAACGTGTGTTCGATTTCCGCACAGGACAAACATTTATGCGATGAATATTATAATAAGATCTTTGTTTATATTGAGTCCAGGTATGTTAATATTTTAAATTTTAATTATAAATAAAAAGTGGCAGGTGTACAACGGCAATTTCGCTCGAAAACTGCAAATCGATGTAGAGTTTAGCAGTTTGGCACGCAGGTACTTTACAAAACAATAATTTTGAGCCGCAGTTCCTCAAAATATTTCCCTTAGGGGTGATTAGGGTGTCATCAATTTTTTTTTTGGGATTTAAAATTTTTATTTTCAGCAACCCAACGTGTGGGTTATCAAATCAAATGGCTTAATGAGCCGATACTAAATATATACCACATAATATTTACCTTTAGGCTACTTTTTTTCTTAAAATCCGAAAAGTATTTTCAAAACTTACAAAGATTGGGCCCCTCCAGGTAGAAGATGGCTGAGTATTTTTCTCTAATATATACCTTAAATGATAGTTTATATCCTCATTTTTAACCCCCTGAAAGCAATCTGGAAAATATTAAAATTTAGTATTTTTTTTGAATTTTTGAATATTGCAATGTGTGACGGTTCCTTTAACTTCAGATCTTCGATGTGAACTGTACTGTACCCTGCTGCTACTGTTTACTGGTGTTATCTAACTGTATTTAAAAATTAAAAAAAATATTAAATTTTAATATTTTCCAAATTGCTTTCAGGGGGTTAAAAATAAGGATATAAACTATCATTTAAGGTATATATTAGAGAAAAATACTCAGCCATCTTCTACCTGGAGGGGCCCAATCTTTGTATGTTTTGAAAATACTTTTCGGATTTTAAGAAATATATTAGAAAAAAATACTGAGCCGTCTTCTACCTGGCCCTGTCATTTGATACCCCAAACGATGGGTTTCTGAAAAAAAAAATATTTATTGTTACTATTGATTTTTTTGATTTTTTTATAAATAGCAAATTCTCAATTACGCAATGACTTCCCGTCGTGTTTGGAGTCGCTATAGAACTAGGTGCTAAGGGCTAATATGAAGATGGAAGATAGGCATAGGAAGTATTTAGATGACCAAGACAGCCGCGTCGTGTTTGGGCTCTATGGATTTGTCTGAAACAATCAATATTAAGAATGACAATATGACAAAAAAAAATCGGCCAAGTGCGAGTCTGGCTCGCGCACCGAGGGTTCCGTGCAAACTTATTATATGTTGTTGTATATTATTAAAAATATTTTTAATATATGATATATATATGAATTTACGGTTTTCGCAATTTCTCCTTTATCTGTGCTGTAAGACGTTGCTTCGTACCAAATTTCCAGATTCTGAGTTCACGGGAAGTACCCTGTAGGTTTTGATTTCCCTGCGAGTTTCGAAAATTTGCGGCATAAACGGCTGTATTTTGATTTTGATTGCGTTGGCTTAGATTTGGCTGCCTCTTTTGATTTTTCACAGCTCCATGGGACAGTAGACCTGAGTATTTGATATAAATTTTAGCTTGATACCTCTACGCGTTCCTGAGAAAAAGGGTCTTGACAGACGGACGGACGGACCAAAGTGATCCTATAAGGGTTCCGTTTTCTCCTTTCGAGGAACGGAACCCTAAAAATATCATATAATAATTTTGATGATGTGTGTGAGCTGAGAGATAGGCATAGGAACTACTTAGCTGACCAAGATAGCCCCGTCTTTTTTAGGCTCTATGGATTTGTCTCTACAAGCACTATGACAATACAAAGTCAATATGACAAAAATATTAATTTTGACGGATCAAGTGATGTTAGAAAACATAAGCCTACTTATTTAATTAAATTATTTTTAACTCTTCATGTTGTTCTTTTTATTTAAAGTATTTTTAAGTTTTAGTTTATTTATTGTTATGTTTTTTTTTTATAACTCTTAGTATTTAAAATATTTTGTAGCAAGGTATCGGATGAACATTTTCCATTTATTTTGTCTGTATAAATTTGCAGGACCTTAGACGTAACAAAAGTAGAGATAGGGATCTGTGGTAGGAACTTAATCCCAAAATTTAGAAGCACTTACTTAGAAATAACTAGTAGTACTAGTACACATAGTTCTTAATTATTATTAATACTTATGGCGTACTTACCTTAATTCTACTACTTTATGAATGTAACATATGCGTGCTAGGTAAACTGAAAGGTTCCGGTTTTGCCTCTATTTATCCATTACAATACTTAAAACATAACGGACAAGAAGCAAATAAAAAATAATATTCATATATAATTTACAATATTTAATATGATATGATTATATTGTATATGTACACGGTACGTTTAATTTTTCTTTAGTTCTTCCGACTTTAGTGCAATTCATTTGGAGTAGAGACGTGTGAGGAGAATCTCGCAAGTGCTACGCCAGAGTTATCTATCTAGAGTAGTGTTCGGTTGTGTTCGTGTTAACATTTACCCTCTTCAGGTCGTTCTTAATTGTATGTGGCCATGTCACGTTGTCGACCTTTTCCTCTTTTGCTATCCTTTATATTAAGAATTGCCTTCCTCTATATTAAGAACTTTCCGAGTCATGTGGTGCTCTTTTATCTTTTACGGAGTGCCACTGTTTTCTTGGAGATTTTCTGCAATATTAAAAGTTCCCCCGACATAAGTAGCTGTTTCGAATTAGGGTCAGATCTTAAAACACTTTTACAACTTTTAGTTGTTTACATTTTCGGTTCTTCCCCTTTTTTATAGGATAGAATTACTATATACCTTACAAACGCAAAAGTAGGTTCGTTAACACTCGATTCCGCAACGTTTAGACAAAATTACGCAAATTGACAAAGAGATTCTACACCGACCTAAATTCCGCATTTTAATACGTAGGATTTTATCTCGATCGACGGTACCGACCGGAATATATTATTTTATGAAATCGTGGCCAAAGAAATATCTAATTTTTTTTTTTTTTTTTTAAATACCACTGATGTGGCAAACAAGCACACGGTCCGCATAAAGCCCAGCTTAAGTTCCAAGCGCAATCGAGGCTGTATTGAATAAATTTATTAGAATCCTTTTTACCACCCTCTTAGATAAATTAGACATTTACATTCCTACATTCTTTAAATTTACGATAAATGTATTGCAAAAAGTGTAATTTAAATGCAATAAAGTAGCATTGTCTAGCTCATGAAGGTGAGGCTAAGGACTTACTGAAAGTAATATATTTAAGTCAGTTTTTTATTTAAGCTTATCTTGCCGTCATATTGGATTTCACATTTTTCAATGAAACTAACTCGCACCGAATTCGTATTTTGTGCTAGCAAAAAGTGCTCCAAGTTGTACTTTTTACAATTATATTAATGCTTTTTTACTACAAAAAGTAAAAATAAAATAAACAACCGTCTTCTGAGCGGAAATACGTCTTTTGTTGAACCTAGGCCGCCTCCATAAGTTTGCACAAAGGCCAGTATTCAGTCGCCTGCATCCAGTGCCTTTATGAAGCTGCGGGGCGACTCAAGTCAGTTAAAACCCCTGGTTCCGAGATGGCTGTGAAATGCATTTTCCGTTTTCTTACGTTTTAATAAAAAATATGCAAATGGACAATGCATGTCACAGCGATCTTGGAACTGTCTACCTAGTAGGAGGTGATCCCAAAAGCGTCTTCCAGTTTGTGGTCGCCACATTAAAACATTCTTCGTATATTCATCATTTATAGCTGTTATCAGTTCGATGAGCGATATGGCTTGCCTATTGTTACTTCAGCTTGCTATTGTATGAACTAAGTTTTTGAACGTTTAGGCGCGAGCCACTTAGGAATCATGGGCATAATCACACATCGAATCGCATCCGTGCTATATCATTCGGTGTGTTCTTCACTTTATTTCCATGTGTTCAAATTCGAATGGAATTGAAAGATGCCCGTGCCATGTCAGCGCCCGCGCCAGATCCTATGTGGCTTGCAGATTCAAGTCTTTCCCACAACATGTTTTGCCATGCTTAGTGTGGGGTTCCGTTAGGCGATACAAATATCGCTGTTTGAAACCGCAAAAACTTTGAGTAGGTACGAAACGCTTAAAATTGTCTTGTTCCGAGATAATTTTGACCTATTTAGTTTCGGACTTTGGTTAAAAACGTATTTTCAATAACGTGATTTGTTGACGAATTAGGAGGCAGCAGTAAAGTTTCGATCATCGATTTTAGAACCCGTATTTTCTGTTTCTGCTAGTGGTTTTCTTTATTTTAGAACCCGTATTTTCTGTTTCTGCTAGTGGTTTTCTTTATTTTAGAACCCGTATTTTCTGTTTCTGCTAGTGGTTTTCTTTATTTTAGAACCCGTATTTTCTGTTTCTGCTAGTGGTTTTCTTTATTTTAGAACCCGTATTTTCTGTTTCTGCTAGTGGTTTTCTTTATAAAAGTTGTTATTTAAAAAAAGTTTTGTTGTATGGTATCTTATTTACGTACATTACGAAAAATGCATTTATACTATGTTAATAGTTGTCACATGTCGAACTATAAAAGATGTATAGTTAACAATATAATTGTTTGGTACCTAATTCAACTAAAGTTTATTGGTGGTAACTAAATTTAAAATAATCGGCCAAGTGTGAGTTGCACACGAAGAGTTCGGTACCATTAAATAAAAACGGCAAAAAATCACGTTTTTTGTATAGGAGCCCCCGTTAAATATTTGTTTTATTTTAATTTAATTATTTATTTTTAAAGTGACCATATAACTAAATATTCTGTGAATATTTTAAGCGTCTCCCGGTTGCCGATATCAAAATCGAGCAAAAAAATCACGTTTGTTGTATTGGAGCCCCCTTAAATATTTATTATATTATGTTTTTTAGTATTTGTTGTTATAGCGGCAACAGAAATACATCTTCTGTGAACATTTAAACTGTCTAACTATCACGGTTCATGAGGTATAGCCTGGTGACAGACGGACGGACGAACAGCGGAGCGGTACGGAACCCTAAAAATCAATTAAACCAGAATTTAGTTGGCTTTACAAATAATTTTGTACCAACTTAGTTTATAGTTAGCTTCCTTGATCTTGAGGCGCCAATTAGTTCGCTGATAAGCATCATCAACAGATATCTCTCTGAACATTCGTTATCCAAGAAGTTTGTGGCCTGCTTTTGGGTAGGCATGAAGTGGCACTTCTTAACTACATAATTTTCGGATCTTTGCATGACATGTGTAAACCACCTTAACCTGGATTACTTTCTGTAATTGGCCCGTATGTGTACTTTACGAACTTTAGCTGCTATAGTAGCTCCACCCGCCCAACAAAGCATAGGCGGATTTTCCGTGATCTGTAATTTATTTTTTATGTGTTTTCTTCATTGCCCACGATTCACTACCAAAGAGTACAACTGTCGTAAAGCGGTATTAAAGATCCTTGTATTGGGTAACGGTCTCTGAGATAAGTTCCTGTGTCAGACAAACGTAAAAAATTGTTAAAGATCTTCCCTTTGTCGGACGGAACCCAAAATATGAGAACTGCCTTCTCCTCTTTGGCGACTCCTTTGGGCGAATAATTCACAAGACTAAGTGCTTCCTGTTAAATACCTAAAATTGAAAACTATTTCACGATAAAAAGAGTAACAACAATACTATAAATCTAAACTGTATAATAGTGACTTTTATAATAAGCATTTATGTTTAGGTTAAATAACCCATAATGTTCAAGGTGACAGCAATTACTACTATATTTAGCCATTACAGTTACTTCAAGGACAAGCATACGATACTTAAGAAATAAACTTAGGTAAGCCAAATAAAATAAAAACAATTTTACGACACCGACCACCATAACGGGCCGTAACATCGCTGTCGTAAAATATACAAATTACGGAAATATTGAGCAGATCGTAAAGAAAATTCAATTAAAATGAAATAAGTAAGTAGTAAAAACATTTCTTTGAAACAATAAAATAATTAATAAAAATAGTGATTAAACTGATATGTCTCTTGTTAGTAAAATGATTTGAAGGTCGTGTTCTTCTAGGTATCTTAGAAGCTGTGTATTGATCACACGCCTTGGACCTTGGAGAGGAGAGCGGTAATAGCGTTAGGCCTGTAATTTGATGGATCTGATCTATCGCCCTTTTTGGGCACCGGGTGCACATTTGCAGTCTTCCATGAAGACGTAAATTGTCTAGTGTGGTAGGAAAGCGCGAAGAGGCGCGTGAGTACAGGACACAACTCAGGAGCACACTGCTTAAGCACCACTGCTGGTATACCGTCTCGCCCACTCGACTTAAGAACATCTAGAGAAAGCAACGCCTACCGCTGTGTTATGGAGATTTCCGGCATGGTCTAACCGCACCACGGTATAGTAGGTGGTACAGCGCCTTCATCGTTCATATTCGAGTTTGAGGCAAAGAGACTGCCCAGTAGATCAGCTTTCTCATTAGCACTATGGGCCAAGTCACCATCGGTTTTTCGCAGTGGTGGTAACGACGACTGGCAATAGTTCCCTTCGGCAGCTTTGGCAAGCGACCAGAAAGCACGACTCCCAGAAGGATAGCTCGCTAGTCGCCCACCTATTTTATCGATAAATTGGAATTTTGCTCTGGCAGTTGCTTTCTTACTGAACCTCGAGGCAGCATTTAATTTGCGTTTTACCTTCGGATCCTTCTTACTGCGAGCCGTGGTCCAAGCCTATATATGAGCCTCTTAAGAATTTAAGCTTTTCTGCAAGACCTATTAAACCACGGTCGTTTTTTGACGCCGGCAGCTACTCGCAGGTTAGGAATATAACATTCCATACCAGCGAGGATTGTCTCAGTGACTGCGGCTGCGCAGACGCCAGGATCTTCTGAGCTTAAGCAGATCTGCCTCCACGGGTACGATGCATAAAATTCTCGCAATCCATCCCAGTCTGCCGTATAATGCCACACACTATCGATAAGTACTGATGTATTGGGAACGCGCTTTTAACGTTAGACTTAATTGCCATCTGCAAAATTAATTTTGCGTCATTTGGTTAATTTATTGATACAGAAATAAAATTAAGTGCTGGCCGAAGAATTAGTTAAGCTCGCGAAGGAAGGCAGCGACAGAAGCTTTGTATCAATAAATGTTATCATGGATTCTCTCGCCCAAAGACTTGACGAACTTCAGCCCCCAGAAATGGCTCGATTTCGAAAAGGCTACAGAATCCTTGACATCATTAAGACAATGTAGCAGATTATACAGATGACAAGACAGCAGAATCAGCCACTTTGTATTTACTTCGTAGACTATGAAGAAACCTTTGATTGCTGGCTGGCTGGCTGTTCTAGATTTATTGCAGCGATGCAAAGTCGATTGGCAATATATCAAGGTGCTAAAATGTCTGTATGATGCCACAACAATATGCGTATAAGTACAGGACCAGCAGACAAAGCACCGCAGAGGAATACCACTGGGAGATGTATAATAACTGAGACGCTGTTGAGCAGCGCACTGGAGAATTTCTTCAAGACTGGACTTAAATTAACTGGAAAAATCGCGGCATCTCTAGAATCGAAGAGTTTATTTCCCACTTTCGATTCGCGGATGACATTATAATAATCGTTGTATCGCTGCATGAATTAAAAAAATGAACCGCTTCAATTGTTTCTCCAGACAAGTGGGTCACGAGATGAACGTGGACGAGAAGGAAGTCATGTGTGTACACGTTAACTTAAATTACACTAGGTAGAAACGACTTCAATAAACAAGTAGGCAGAAGAATTTAGTTGGGACGGGGAAAGCATTTGGTCAGTTTTGTCAGGTCTTTACCTTAATTTTTAAACACGAAATTCCAAATAAAACCGCGCTTTAGCACTGATGCAGATGATCATAAATAATTAGACTGTTATTAAGTACAGAAAATATTAACTATTACAGTGCCAAATGTTAGGCAATTTCATCGTTTCTAACTGAAGTGTGAAGAAGGTTTTTTATCTTTGGCGGACACCCGTCGTGGATGTCCGCTGCGGATCATCAGCTTTGCGTATAATCCAGTAGCACGGGAGTCACAATCGAGTCCATTTTCAAAAAAAATGCGAATGGCTAAGAGTACTTTTCTAAGGAGTTATTTGTGCGCTGATCACGAATTTTTGGGTCATTTTGCTCCTCGAGGTGAGAAAAAAAGATATGGCCATTTTCAAGCACGACATTAGTATTGTAGTTTCGGTTTTCTTAAGTCTAGCATTTGAACAGAGGGGTCAGATCAACAAAAGTTATAGCTAGAGTACATACGCACCCCATGCCTAGATATGGCTCATTATGCCCATTTTTACCGTTTTTTTGAATGATTTATTTCGAATAGGAGGTTGATTTAAAAAAATGTATATCGGAAAATATAGAGGTATTATGTTGATTCATCCCGATTTTGTTTTTTTTTCAATTATCACTTCCGGCGCCAAAAACAACCATCGTAAAATTAAGTTTTTAGGCCGAATACAGCTATGAAAAAAAAACTAAAAGAGGTCTTGTGTGTTTCAATATAACCTAAATTGGGTCAACACCTCAAATTCTGAACTAACTATAAAAAAAACGATCCTCGAAAAGTGGTTAATTTTTGTGATTAGTTTTTTTATGCTGGCAAAATTTTACACGTTGTTAGAATAGGCCACGGCCCAACTTTTGCCGTCAGCCGATTTATTTTATCTCATTTAGAACCGGAGATATTAAAAATAAAAACCGAAATTTACATGTTTAATTCAAATGTACCATACCTTTTTTTCCTTAATTCGGGGAGCAAAATGACTCAAAAATTCGTGATCAGCGCATAAATAACCCCTTAGAAAAGTACTTTCAACCATTAGCAAAAAAAATCAACAAAACTTACCATGCGACTGGCCTATTAACCGTGTTTTAGTCGGCGATGGACGGCGCGTTAAATCGGTACAGTTGAACAGATAGATACTACAAGAGGTGCGTTCTATTGACAGCATTGAGATCTATGATATCGCATAGGCATTGAAATGGTTCTGTTCACCAAATGTAAACAAACAATAGAGCCGTTCACTATTTGACAGCGCATCCACTGCTCTACCTCTATTCGTTTTTGGTCAACAGAACGATCAAATGTGCGCAAAGACAGCATTGAGCGCATTCAATGCGTATACTGCTTGTCAACAAAACGCCCCTAAGATTACAACATATGTTGATGCCTGTTTAAATAATGTTCGCAATAGTTTTTATTTTCCTCCCCTTGCTCGGACCTTTTCTCTATAAGTCGCATAAATCGCACTCGAAGATTGAAAACAGAGATTAGCACCGTCGGGAAAAAAAATTAGCTTTGCCACCTTATGAAGACTTCATCGACCGCTGCATTTTTGTGTTTTTAATTAAAATAAAATTGTTAAGATTTTACATAGACCCAGAAAAGTAAAATCAGAACATTTGACCAATTTGTATGAAAGAAGCACGCTCCCTTTAAAATCCCTCCCCATATATACAGTCCACTTGATTTTGAGCTATTTCTAATTATATTAAAATTATTTCTACTCCTTTTTCCATCCAATTCAACATATTCGTACCACATTCGAGACATGAATAACATAACGCGTCGACGCAGGCAAACACGAAAGTGAGCCAATTATTAACATCCTTTTATCTCCGCTGCTTAAAGGCACATATCATATATATTGCCTCATAAACTGCTCCAAAGTAATACAATTTTTTTTTTAATTATTGTCGTCCCTCAATTTCGAGTCTTAATGCAAGTATAATTAAGAAAACCATATGAAAAAGTGTAATATTTATGTTAGAGTACTTATATCTCCGTGTCAACATTCATGACGACCGCGGCAGTACAAGGATCGACGTAGCGGCTGCGACAGTCTGGTGTGAGCCATACAAAGAAGCTGCCAAAATACTCTATAACACAGCTAATAGAAATATATACAGAATGCGGAACACAAGACAGTTTATCACACACACACACTCAAGCGCGACATACCGGGTATACTAGGTTCACTAATATACCCGGGCGCTTTGACTAGTTAGATTTAAATAATAATAGGCGAGGACTGAAGAGTTTCTTGCCGTTTCTTCTCTTCAGAACGCCTTTTCTTTTCCGAAACGGCGGTAAATTTTAGTCAGATTAGTTTTTAAGAGCGGTTGCCCAAGCCGAGGTTCGTGTCCAGGACACCCTTGTGCAAACCGCCCCAACTTTTCGCAGCTAAGTGCAAGCAGCACCGTAACAAAAGTTAGTCAAGGCCATCTGCGGCCAACAACAGTAGTTAGTAGTTATAAAAAATAAATAATACATAGTGACTGATGACCTACGTCACCGACGGGCATCGGTTGAAGTTAAAAGCGGGCTAGTCCAGACAGGGATCTCTCTACAGCACACATTTTTGTCCTAAGAAATGGCTCCGGGTTTAGGGTTTTTACTGGAATATTTAAATGTATAGATAATTTTATGATAGTTTAGAATAGATTAAATATGTTGAAAGATGTATAACAAAATAAATTTAACCCAACGGAACTGTATCAAATTCAACTATTTCAATGTTCTATTTTTACTTAAAAGATAAAACGGTTTAAAAGAAATCTGGAGCAGTCGTTGGGTGGGTTAAGCTTTCTCCCTCATTTCTATTTGTGCTATTGACGACGTTGACCTGAAGATCAAGGTCACAGGCACAGGCATTCAGGACGTCCTTTCTTCTGTTGATATTGTAAATGGAACATTAAACTTTTAGTAACTCCGAAATGTGGTAATAAAGGTAGTAAAAAACGTTATTTTTTCTTCATAATCGCTAAAATTTATAGGCAAGGAAAGCGAAAATGCGTGTATTTGAATGAATTATGTGGTTGTAATTCATTTTGTTATCTATTCTTTTGACGTTTATATTAAATGAAATGTCTAGGTAGGCGTCTATTTTTTTTTGTGGAACATAAAAAAGTGCTCAAGGTCTAAACTGGCGACCTAGTTGAGTAGCTTGTTGTGAGGACCTCGATACCTAATAAAATTTAGTTATATACATATTACATACATCATATTATTTTTAAGTTAATTTACCAAATATAAGTCCGTTTAAAGCCAACATCACACGCAGCAAGTATAAAACATAGGCGACCCAAAAGACCCCTGTAGCGTAAAGTTATTTTTTTTATAAAATTCCAAAAACTGGCGACGGCGCAGTGTTATGCTAAACACATGTCAGACTCGGGTAAGTTAGCGTAGGAAATGCGGTTTTGGCACGTAAAACGACAGACGATAAGAAGTGTGAGCGAGATGTGGGGCATGCTGTTTCTGTCCCTGTTGCTCTTACGGACGCTGCACGCGAACAGACCGACCTCTGGCGACTAATAGAGATAACTAGAAAAGATAGAATAAGGCGTAAATTACTAAACTTTAGACAAGTTACAGACTATACTGGTAGAGGCCTCTACAGAGAAAGAGATGGCGCGAAAACGGAAATTGACGGTGTAGAAAATGAGGAGATTAAAGACAGTTAATTTTTGACAACGGTTCGCAGTGATCAGCTTTTAAGTTAAGTATCTTCAATCTTCTCCTGACTTATAATTGCAATTGTTTTAATTTGTGTACTAACAAGCGTTGTCAACCGTTCCGTATTTCACGGGACGTCCCGTATTTCATGCATAAATTTCTATGTCCTGCCGGGACAGATAATGTCCCGTATTTTACGAAAATCCACCACGACCATAACAAATCCATGAATGGTGTCGAAAAATGCACGAAAACTATCCGACAGTTTTCGAAAACTAAGATAAGCAATGTTTACACGATAATTTCTTTTATTTTCAGTATTCCTAGCTGAAATTGTTTTGTCGAACAAGTATTTTCCCTTAAATGGACTGACGTTCGTAATAAATGCACACCGAATTTGATTAAAGCAGAATTGATGACCATGTTTAACTACGATTTTGACTGCGTTTCTGTTTATATTTATGTCAAAAGACAAAATTATATGTTATGTGCAGTATAATATGTAACAAAGTATAGTTTTAAGTCCATATAAAACAAATTTTGACTAAAAACTCAATGATTTTTATTTGTTCCGCGTGAAAAAGAGAAATCCCGTATTTTTTAAGATTTATGACCATTTGTCTCTCAAGGCCGAAAAAAAAGTTGTCAATCCTAGTACTAACGTTCTTAAATCTCAACAGCTGTTATTTTACTCCAGGCTCGCGGAGCCCATCCTAACCCGTTACCTAGTTAACGTAGACCCCCTCGACACTTATTGTAAGTTAGGAAGAATTTTTATTTGTTTCTAAGTGTCGAATTTTGAGACTGTAACGTAGTTTGGTCGTGATAGTTCCATAGGCTACGGTGACCGCTTACCATCAGGTGGACCGTAGGCTTGTTTGCCACCTTAATGGTATAAAAAAAAAAAAAAAATGTAAAAAAGGAAAGCGCTTTTCTGAAAAGCCTTTCTGGATTGAGGGCGGTTGACCTTTACCATCTTCGGTCAGCTAATGGGCAAGTCTTAATTTCGGATCTCTGAAGCTTAAACTTCGTAGAGCAGAAATTAAGGCTTTGGAGATATGCAAAGGACTATCTTTTTTCCCCAAAAGGGAACCTCAAATCCTTCTTTTAAAGCAGACAACTTTTATGTTCAAAATATATACACCTGTATTTGTATCAATGCCAGGTGAATAAAACGAGCAAAAAAAACGCGGATTACTTCCAGCAATACGAGTTTATCAAAGCAGAAATACTACATCGCGGAGATGAAACGAGATAGCAGTCTTTATACGCTCGGCTAAAATAACCATTACTTAGTTTAGGAGTCTATAAGCATCGCGTAGGGTTTAATAAGTGATTGTTTTGAAACAACTCTAAGGAGTCCTCACATAAGCTCTACTCATCCGTAATTCAAAAAAATATCATTAAATTATTACGTTTTCTTCATCGCTATAAATATCAAGTTAATGAAGCCTTAGGACAACACACCGTAACTTACTCTAGTGCTACGTAAAGTTAAACAAATCAAATAGTCAACTTTGGTCTAAAACCGTGGGCTGAAAAAAAAATCTAAATACGCTTATGACTTCAGTAATTGTTAAGCTGTATCAGAAGCCTGTAGATGTCATTGAGCTGGCAAACAAGCTTGCGCCCCGACTTTTTATCGATACTAACTAATATACTAATAATATTATAAAGAGGAAAGATTTGATTGTTTGTTTGTTTGTTTGTACTGAATAGGCTCTGAATCTACTGGACCGATTTGAAAAATTCTTTTACCATTAGTAGCCGGCATTATCCCTGATGAACATAGGCTAATGCCTCATTCCTACGGGAAAACGGGTAATAGGACAAGGGGTAGTAAGAATTATCCTTCCGTACTTATCTTTTTCACATAACTTCTAAACGGCTGAGCGGATTGGGTTGAAATTTTATATGGGTATTTCGATGGTTTTCTGGATGATTAAAAAATACAATTGGACCCGGTAGGTGGCACAGTTGTCGGTATGTCAACTACTAAACGGCTTAACCGATTGGGTTGAAATTTTGTATGTGTATTTACATGGTTTCACAGACACGACATATTATGCTATTAAAGAGGAAAAATATGATTGTTTGTTTTTTTTCTATAATTGAGGAGTTGCTGTATCTAAGGACCAACGCCGTTAACGAAATTTAGGGCGGGCGAAGCCGCTGGCAGAAGCTAGTACACGATATATGTATAGTATAATATAGACTACCCGAACATCCGTACAAATACAACTTACAGTTTCTCTCAATTTAATAAAATTTGTACAAAGCGTAGTATATATATTCATTGATTAACGTTTATAGGCAGGCAACACACATAAATAAAGGCGTATAGGCTTATTAATTCTATATTTACATAAATAGAATTAAATTAAAATTTGTTAAAATTTAATTTCATATTAAATTAGTTTAGTTTACAGGGGTTTTGCCAGACAAACAAGGGATGAAAGATAAAAGATGCGACATGTGACGAAACACTCGTCTTTGACAAAAGATATCGTATTGGATACCATCATAAAGAGGACAGCTCCGATATTCATTAACATCTACAAAGATGGATTCAAAACAAAGTCTGGAACAGGAGCAGAAGTCTTCTTACATGACTTAAACATTAACAACGACCTTAGGTAGCTTCAATATTATCCTCCTGTTGGGTCCAGCCGAGCTTCATAAGTGGGGTGGTCTAAAACTTCAAATTTTTATCATAATTTTAAACCTTTTTGTACATATTTTTTTTTGCGTTTTAATTAAATTTACATTTACATTACAATATGCATTTTTAATATAAAGCTTTTCACTAAAATTAATGTTGGGTTTTAAAGAGAAAAACGTTTGTTAAAAAATGTTGTAATACGGATATTTGATAGTATGGAATATTTAATAAATGGTTTATTGAAAATAGGTGTATTATATTTTAAATTGTGAAAATAAGATTTTAATATATAATATCCAAAACGCGATTTTTTTAAGTAATGGGAAATATGGCCGTTTTTTAAACTCCAATATTTTTCTGTTGGCTTAACATAATTTTAAATTAATGACCCTCTTGGCGCAAAATTGTATGTACTTTAATATATCATGACTAATTACAGAGAAACTGAAAAGTCTTCAAATTTGTTGGGATATGGGTATGTTTTTGGGACACTCTTACAACACAAGTGACCGCTTACGATCAGGCGTACCGTTAGCTTGTTTGCCACCATAGTAGTACAGAAACACATTGGTGCAAACTCTTCTTAATATCAATTTTCAGCTTTCCGAGACTTAATCAGCTTACAGACCTATGTTGCCTTTTCTATTAGGCTTTAGTTATTGCCAGCCAGTTAAATATTTAAAACAACTATCACGACTTGGTTAATATCAAATAACTGTTTAATTAAAATCTTTTTCTTAGGAAATATTTAGTTTGATACATTTCCGTGTTCCGAAAAACGACACGACAATGCCTAGTGACCTATATTTAGTGACCTCGATACTATAAATGGAGTCTAGTATACTTAAGGCATTAGGGACTCATAAAATGGATAAACAAATCAGTAAACAATGTAAATGAAGCTATAATATTTTGCTCAGTCTCCTGAGTGCTTTGAGAAAACAGTCTGAACACAATGTGAAATATAGAAATATTTATGTACTTACATTTAATGTACCGAATACTAACTATTATGGCAGCCTCAGACATACTCGGTACTTGAGGCAGAAATAAAAGGATTATTACCCAAATTGTAATTCTTTGACTTCTATGCACTCAGAAAGTCTTTGTTCCATTTTTTTTCGAATTGAATATTGGCTGGGTTCCGTAAAATGAGTATTAGGTATTGCGAATACCTTAAAATATTGTTAACCAATTTTGTTCTAAACGATTTTCATTGAACGTATTTATAAAGTTTTACTAGCCCATTTTTAGATTACATTTTTTTTTATTAGATTAGAGAAAAACTCACTTAGAAACCTCAAATGAATTTTAGAAGTCTTATCGAACGATACCCAAAACGATACAAAAAAAATATCCCAAGGTTCAATGTTATACAGCTGCCCCTAAAAAAATTTTTCTTGGTTTTCATAACAAATCTGTATAGCGGTCAATCTATACAAAGACGACAGAATCATAAGGCTGTGACAAACGGATGGACGGACATGACATTTGGCTACGGGACCCTAAAAACTTAGACCAATAGCACAACACTAATTTTGTATCCAGTACTTTGGGGAAATATTCTGCTATAACTGTTATTCTCCTGACTATTGTAGCCTGATTGGAGTTTCTAAATGTCCACCGGAGAATCTGTAAGTATTTCGAAATATTTGCTACTAGATTTTGCCAGCGGCTCCGCCCGCCTTAAATAAAGTAATAAAGTTATCGGCGTGAAATTTCTACGTCAAATCCTTAATTATACTAATTAAGTTTGCTATACAGCAAGCTATAGTTCGTTTAAGCTCGGTTGAAGTTATTTGAATTTTTCGAGATAAAAGTAGCCTATGTCCTATCCCAGGACCTAACCTATATGTGTGCTAAGTTTCATTTCGACCCGTCCAGTGATTGAAGCATGATTCATCGTTACATACATTCAAACTTTTACATTTATAATATTAGCAGGATTATTAAAGAGAGTAGGTAGGGCCTACGTAAAAAATCCTAAACTGACACAAAAACGTGCGAATGGATTTGTAAGTCACGAGTCATTTAAGTAGAGAAGCCAAATACTTACATTTCAGTAAAGTAATTATGGGTGCGTAACAGGATTATTACCTGCTCGGCCATTTTTATCTTCCTTCTATTATTTTTAACGTGTCTAAGTAACGATTTTTACGTTACAGTGCAAAACACTTTTTTGATCTTCTGAACTTGAATTTTTGGTCGCTAGTGTCGTTATAAGTTCACAACATTTCAATATGGCAACTGTAGTTTTGATTTTTGACCATCGGGTTAGAAAAGTTTGTAGAACTTTACTTATATCCTCGATATCATTATGTCATCGAAGATAATGCCTGTGCCAGCCAGGTACAATCACTAAAATTATGTCTAGCGGCATAATTGGAATTATTAGCAAGATTTAGATGCCCGGCATTTAGTAGGAACAATCCGGTATCCACACATTCCAAATCCAAACTAAGCAGCTATATAGTACAACCATTCTTAGTTAGCTTTTAATATGATATAACATTAACACTTTCTCCTAATAAGTAATAACTATTTCTGTTTTTGTTTTATTCTCTTCTTGAAATTTGTTAAAAATTGGCATAAGACCACCACAACTTTGCAATGGAACTCGGCTAAAAGTAACCCAGTTGCAACAAAATATAATCGAGGCTCAAATTTTAACAGGTTGCGGTGCAGGAGAAACCGTCTTAATTCCCAGAATTCCCATAATACCAAATAATTTTCCATTCCAATTTTCCAAAAAGAACGCAATTCCCAGTATCGGTGTGTTATGCAATGACAATTAATAAGGCTCAAGGGCAGACTTTTCGTGTTGCTGGAGTAGATCTCGGTGACAGTTGTACGTCACTCTTTCCCGGATAAGCAGTTCTAGAAATCTTTATGATCACTTGCCGGACGGGTCAACTTTCAACATAGTTTACCCGGAAGCTTTGCGCTGAAGTATTTGCGTTCTATAGGTACTTAAGCCTCATGTGAACGTGATCTAAACAATATTACCAATACATTAACTTAATAACACACAAGGAGTTACACGCTGACGGAGTTACGGGCACAGCTGTTGAATGGATTTTAATGAAACTTTACAATAATATAGTTTATACATCAGAATAACACATAGGCTACATTCCACTGCTGAGCACGGGCCCTAACTTCACGCATGTGAAACCGCGGGCACAGCTAGTAAATAATATAATAAATAACAAAATTTTAAAAAAAAACTTAAAACTAGCTTTATGTTTTATAGAAAATAAGCTTTTACGAGGAAAAAATTAGAATACCTATCTAGATACCTAAATTAAATGAACTGTTAATTAAATGCTATATGCCGCTAATCAATCATTTAAACAAGTAAAAAAAAAACAGTCACTGAACTTTATTAAATATATATACATATATAAAACTGTAAATCATAGCTGTGCTACGTTTTGACCATGGTCTTACCTTAAAAGCTGCTGAAACGTGCAAAAATTTAGACTATATCTTTCTAAATAAAAACTCTTCTTCGTGGTGAATAAGTCACAGCCAATTTAGTCTTATGCCACGAATTATTAGCAAACAAACAGACAGACATTAATGTAGATAACTTAAAATTATTTTGACTAAGAGTAGAAGAGAAAAGCAAGCGTCACAGAGCATTTGATACAAACTGAATTGCTTTATGAAATGCGTATAAATGAGAATTCCAAGAGCTAAACAATTTCGAGCAATGTGCTCGTTCCTCGATTCCACCCAGTATGACAAGCACGTACGTACATCCACTCCCTACGTACACATTGAATACTTATTGTTTGTATGTTCATTAATCTGGTCACGTTCTCCTAAAACCCTTACAGTGTCAATAGCTTGCCCTCTTTGCGACTGTTTTTATTTATTATGCGACAGTTTTTGTTGGATAGACATGGCTAAAATTCAGTAAATATCTGTTGGTTCTCTGCTGTTTTTATTTTTAGGGTTATATATATCCAAAGGAACCCTATTACTAAGCCCAAACTGTCTGTCCGTCTTTCCGTCCGTCCATCAAATGGCTTTATCATTTACACAGAGATATTTTTCACAAAATATGTTAATATTCAAAGAAATACCTAACAAATAATTAAAATTTCAAAAAAAAAAAAAAAAGGATTGGTCTCCATACAATAACAACCGGTCAAGTGCGAGTCGGACTCACACACTGCGTGCACCGAGGGTTCCGTAAAAGGTAAACTGTATTGAGGGACAAACTTAACTCACCAACTGCAAATAGGTTTATAATCGCAAAAAAATATTTTTTGTGATGTAGCAACCAATTTACGGTTTTTGGATTGTTTCCTTCATGTGCTACATGGCATTGCTTCTTGCCAAATTTCATGATTGTAGGTGAACGGGAAGTACCCCATAGGTTTTGATTTATTTGTGTCACAATATGCGATAAAAAATACTATATTTAATGCATTTACTTAGAAGCTTGATTATTTTATAACTTTAACTTGATCGTAGACTTTACTATTTGATATTTATTTCAACTTGATGCCTCCACGCGTTCCTTTTTCTGATGCAAGACCTTGCTTCGTGTGAAATTTCAAGATTCTAGGACAATGTAAAGTACCCCATAGGTTTTGATTAAACACAAGAACACACAATTGACATACAGGCAGACAGTCTGAGAGACGGACAAAAAAGTGATCCTATAAGGGATCCTTTTTTTTTTGTAGTACGGAACCCTAGAAATGGCTTTGACACGGGCCATAGACCAAAATCAATTTTGTGTTAACAAAATTTACCCTTTCACAAACAAATAAATTTTTTTAACAGCTTATTTATATATATATATATAAATAAATTGATATATATATATATATTAATTACAACTTGATACCTTCACGCGTTTCCGAGAAAAAGGGTCTTGACAGACAGACAAATAGACAACAAAGTGATTCTATAATAGTTCCTCTTTTTCCTTTGAGGTATGGAACCCTAATAAACGCGTTTTCGTTATTTTTGCTTAATCGTAACAACAGTAATACCTACAAGCTTCAAACTTGCACTGATTACAGTGTGAGCTGTAAAGGATAACTGCAAAAAAGGTAATTAATTTTAGCCATCTAGCGAGAATACTCTACATTATTATGAGAAACAGTTAGCTATAAATTAATTTATTGGTAACGATATTCATAGTTAAGCAACGTTAGGCTTGGTCAGTCATTGGATGGGTGACCGCTTAGCGGCACACTTTTTGTTTTTTGTTTGTGTTCGTAAATATTAGTACGGTAGTTGTATTTTTTCTAATATCAGTTTAAAAAATAGATACAAATATTTTTTTTTAGCTACAGTTTATGTTTGCTCTGTTTACTGATGATACGGTTTCCAACTTAATGTAGGAAACGACCAAAAAGTGCTTACGAGCAGGGTTGTCCAAAAATAGTTACAGTTAAACATTGTTCTTGAACAAGCTAAGTTTATAATTAGGTACCGATTGAATTTTCACTTCTAGGTTATATGCTTGAGGCGGCTCTTCCCAAGATTATTTTAAGTTGGCATAGGATAGTATTAATATTTTGGGATTTAAAACGTAAAAAAATTACACTCAAGAAAGTATGGTAAAAAACATACAGTATTGGTCCTACATAATTTTTTTGAAAACATTACTGATAAAAAGGTTCTCTTAACTAAGTTTAAGGTTAATAATACAGTTTTTTTTAGGTAAATGGAACCAAATTAAAATTTATTATACATCACCAAATTTTATATTTATATATTTACAATGTAAGTATTTTTATACGAGATAAGATTGCAATTAAAATTATTTATATTAAAATGGTATCCCAGTATTATTAATAAATTCATTTAACTCACGTCTATGACATATTATGTTTTGCCTGATCGTAAATCATATTTTTAGTATCAGTACATTGATTTTTAAATAGTTAGTTAGTAATATGTAGTATAATTTGCTTAAAATGTACTAGGTGAATCTTACATGAGAGATAGGGGGGGTGTACCGCATGTGACCAAATCACACCAAGGGGGAGGGGGAAGCCCAAATAATCAAAAAAATACCTCACGCAGTTAATGGATGTCCCCTTAGTAAAAAGAAGCTATTATGATATATTTATAATACATAATATGATAGATACATTATGATTTGGAGTGTTACCAGCCACTTCGGTTAACCCCTAAACCTAGGTATTAAAAACCTACATACTGAAAAATTACCTACCTTTGGAATTGTGATTTTCAACTGTCACTCCCCAGATCCTTCTTCGAAAGCTTTTGATTTGATAGGAGGATAAGGCAAGGTTGATGTCCTTGTGACCGTCGACCTAAGGGATTGGATTCCATCGACATAGCATGGTGCGTAGTATTTAGTAAATTTTGTGGCTTAACATAGAACATCATATAACTAACGTATGATAATAGCACATTATGATATACGTAAGCAGAACTTACGAGTGTCATTCGACTGTTTTCAACACATCGGAAGGACCTTAAATACTTATTTTAGTGTTAAAATGTTGTAAAGTTCATACTAAATGGAATCTAATAATTTTTAATACTTTTAACAAACACGTTAAATTTATTTTTCCAAAAGTAAGAACTTAGATTATAGGCATAATTTTTTCTTGCTAAAAATTAAAAAATTGTATGCGCTTCTGCGGTATTTACCATTACCGCACGAGTGCGAAATGAACGCTATTAAGATGCTGAAAGATATAATTTGTATCTTTGAAGATACATCATCATCATTATGTTTACTCCATTGACGATAGCTTAGCAATCGAATTTGCCAAGAGGCACTGTACTTATTAGTTTCTGTATAGAATTGTGATAAAATCTTTGCAAAGATCTTATTTCCGCAGCTATTCGAAAAGAAAACACAAAGAAAATTGCATAGCGCTATTCAAAAAGAAAATTCAGCTAAAGTCGGAAAGCTGACACTGTCTAAAAACAGCTTTTAACGGAACACAAACAACGACAGCGTTGTGCTTTCAGAAGCTAAAAGAAAATTGACTTGAACAAATTGCTGGTTTACTACAAAAAAAAATCTATAGACTTCTCTTCTATAGTCAATCGAAGTATTCAACTGATATAATTATATTAAATTGATAACACCTAAAAATGGACACGGAAATTAGTTTTATTTCATAATCAATATTTTTTTATTCTGGATTTTACTAACAAAAAAAGGTTCCGTAGCCGTTGATTAAGTTCTAAAAACAGCTACGTTTTGGAAACTATTCAATGCGTTGAGGAAAGGTGAAATGGCCGATTTACAGTCAAAAATAAAAAATCTACAAAACCATAAATGATCATGATAGTCCCTATTAAAGATAAAAGCAATATTACATAAATGCGTAGTTTTTGTGCACATTTCATAGAAAGACTATAGCTTCTGAAGAATTAAAAAAAAATGTTACATGGCTAGTGTATTACCTTACTTAATGACTTTCATTTATTGTATTAAATGCGAAAAAAACTGGAAGAGACCATTGTTTCAACACAAGTGCAAATTTTTAAACCGTGTATTGTATCTAAAAAGGTTAAATAATTAGGATTAGTTGTTATATACTGCATTGACAAGCACTTTGTTGCAGCAAAAATCTAATGTAACCACAAAACGTTGAAAATAATTTTTACCATATGAAGTTTCAAGGCGTCAGTATGGTACAAATTACTATAGAAGTACATAACTTATACATCTTAAAGTAATGTGTTTTACATTGCGTAATGATAATATTATTAGTACATTAACATGCCCGTCATTGGTATAACAGAAATTAGTTTTCTGGCCTATATCGCCCTCAAAGTCATTAAATAACAACTTTGTAGCTTTGAATAACAAATAACAGGTTTTCTCCAAGGACTACAGTATGGGGTTCTTCAATAAAGAAGTTATTAGATTTCTATATCTATGAGTATACCAAATATCACTTCAAGATGTTAAAAATAACTTAAATATAATTAAAAAAATTGACATTGGCCGTGTCTTGAAAACAAACCAGCCGACTTTTCTTAACTCAAACATAAAATCATCTTCAACATCAACTTTTTCATTTATCAACGACTCTTATAGTATAGTAAAACCAAAATAGGTTTGGTAAAAGTTTAAAGTTTAAAACTTGTAAATTTATTTTCTCAGCGTAAGCTTTTATCAGGGCCATGAAAGCTTACGACAAATTTCTTAACATCATTTATATTAATGAGAGGTATCTATCAGAACGTCTTGGAGACTGGGCTAATTAATTTAGCCTACAGAAAGTCCAGGAAGTTACGTTTAGACTTACCTTAAGTCTGTGCCGTCGATAATGTCAGAATGATCTATATAAATGAATATTTCTGTACCACACTGACAAACAAAAATAACTACTCACATAAACGACGATATTTTATAAACTAGTGAAGATAGCTTCATAGAACAAAAAGTATTTTAAAAAGAGTTTTATTTTACACTTAAATAATTAAATGAGTGATTGAATACGCTTTGACTTCATAGAGTTATCATGACTTCATTGGGTTATCATGAGTTGTTTAGGAAATATTGTCGTCTATGTAAGAGACCAGTTAATTTTTCTAGTCAGTGTTTATGTATACATGATAGATAAACTCAGTCATTATTTAACTTATTTTTGACTAAATTGATTATATTGACCATATGATTATATGTGGTTCAATGGGCAATGACCTACCTCCTTAACTGAGGGATTAGGCTTCGATTTCCACACAGGACAAATATTTATGTGGTAAATATTTATATTTGTCATGAGTCTGGGTGTGTTATTATGTGAGTATTTACAGAACAAAAAGTAAGTAAGTATTTGTAGCTGTTATCTTGCTTTGCTTGGTTTGAGCGATCTGGTGATATGTCCTAAGTATTTAACTTTTAATGTTTTTATTATTTAACATGAAACACATGGCACATCTTAGTGTTTGTTCATGGAGAAGGTTTCTTTGCTGTCTCCTTTTTTGTGACTAGCCACTAGATGGCACTGCAGCACATTACCTTCTAACAACGTCTGCCAGGTCATGGAGCTTATTGGGAACGGTCTCGAGTAAGCCAGGCTTGTAAAATGTATGCAAATACATACAAGGTCAGACTTTGCATACATTTTGCTTAGGAATTGATGATTCTGGCGTACTCAAAACTGTTCTCAATAACCGCAAAACGGGATCTCGCGGGATCCCGCTGCTTTTATTAACCTGCCTTCAAAACTTTGCATTAATCCCGCACCTTCAATACGCGGATCCGCCGATCCCGCAAATAGAAAATTGGGAACTTTAACATTCGCGTAAATCGCGAATGGCACGAGTGCGATGTTTCAGTTGTTCATAAATGTCACTGCGCTGCGCCTGCGTACGTCTTTCTGTAGGTGACGAATGTTTTGCTTTTATATTCACCGTCCAGCGTTTAATATAGCGATACGATAAATACCATTTGATTCTTAAGAGGATACGATTCACGGCGCCTCGCAGCGGGCTTTTACTGATTAATCGCTGTGAAATTTCTTAGTCATAATCCGAAGCCGAATATATGTGGATGTGGTTTTCCAAAATTTTGTAAAAAAAATTAATTAACTAGAAATGTTTTTTTAAAACATTTGTATACAAAACTAGAATCTTGTATAACTTTTGAACTATAAAATTTAACAGAAAACTGACACACTGCAGACCTAGATATTTATTACTATAACATGTGTTTTATCATCAGCATGTGTCAAAATAAGTAAAAATTCGTTTGTATGAAGCACGCTGAGAGGCGCTCCCAACCGTATTCTCTTAAGAGCGTATTTTTTAAAATTATCACCATAGGTTGATATCATAGTAATAGCATCTAAGAGAAAGTTATGATTTGATTATTAGTTATTATATGAATAAGACTTAATTAAGAATATAAAACTGTTGTTAAGAGTAAGGGTAAAATTAAATAAAACTATTTAACTATGCCAAACATTTAAAGATGAATCTAAGAAAACAGATTACTAATTACTTATACTTAATTGATAGAAGAGAAATAATTTCTGTTGCTTAATGTAAGAAAAGTTTAATAAAAGTTGATTTTAACACAAAAATCTGTAGTTTCAATATGATTTTAAATACTAATATTATAAAGAGGAAAGGTTTGTATGTAAGTTTGTTTGTATTGAAACTACTGGACCGATTTGAAAAATTCTTTTACCATTAGAAGCCGACATTATCCCTGATGATCATAGGCTACTTTTTACAGTGGGAAAATGCTTCATTTTTACGGGGAAACGGGTTAGAGGACAACGGATAGTAAGAATTGTCCTTCCGTACTTATCTTTTTTACATAACTTCTAAACGTCTTGGCAGATTGGGTTGGGTATTTCGATGGTTTCACGGACACGAATATATTTGTTAGTTTGTTTTTTTTCTATAATTGAGGAGCTGCCGCAAGAACCTACGCCGATAACGAAATTTAGCGCGGGCGAAGCCGCTGGCTGAAGCTAGTATAACATAATTTTAAAGATGCGGGATCCCGCGTGACGCCGCATCAATCTCTCTTATAATTCGTTTTTATGCGCTACCTTTTGAAGACATGCAAATGTTACCGTCATAAATGTACTTGTGCAAATGGAAATTTTAAATATAAACTAGATTAATTACAGTTACTGTATTACATTTACGAAATTACGTTATGTATACACAGCAACTCAAAATCAATTTGTCACGCTAAATCTGTAAATTGTTATAACTGTAATAATTCCCATTTCGTTGACGCAAAAGTGATTTGAACCTATTTGTCGTAGATATACCCGCTACAATTGCTATGCGTACTTTCAATATACTATACTTTAGTGGAATATACTGGGAGTGACCGGGCCATGTCGCTAGTCAGAAATATAATCCCGGTTTTTTCAAATCAATTTAATGCAAATATTTTACCTGGACTTAGTCTTACGTAGCCAAAATGCAAGTCATGTTCCAAAAATGTATAATCAAAGGCCGGACACCGTTTAATATGGCCGGACACGCAACCAAAAAGCCTGACTGTGTCCGGCTTTATCCGGACGCCTGGCAACCCTAGACGGATGGACATGACGAAAATATAAGAGCTCCGTTTTTGCCGTAAACCATACCCTAAACATGTTAATTCTGTTCAATGCTTGAAATGGTTGTCATGACAACTTATCATTAAAAAAGTTGGATATCAGTTATTGTTGTTAAGTACAGTGCAACAAACGGAAAAAACCTTTTTGACCCGGTGGTCAAAAATCATAACAACCAATGCCACATTGTAATGTTGTAATGTGAACAACGACTCTAGCAGACATTGATAACTGACAATAGGACAGATAAGTTGGTCGCACTGTATTAAAATCCTTCTTGTCTTTAGTTCCAAAAGTCAACTCACCATTACAAACCTAAAATATATTTTTCAATGCAAAATATACGAGGAAACATGTAAACATATGCAAGGCAACAGTTCATTTCTTTAATTTTTTTTTAATAAATATTTTTGGACATAGCACACAGCGCCGTCTGACCCCAAAGTAAGCAAAGCTTGTGTTATGGGTACCTAACAACGGATACAAATACATAAATATTACTTTTGTTTTGTAAATACATACGTATCATACATAAACATTATTTAAGTGATAGATAGTTTTTATTTATAAAGTACAAAGATTAATTTCAAATGAAGCATAGACAGATAAAATCGAATCATTATTTCTATACTTGAACATTTTGAAATCGACATTTTTTAACCCTGTTATTTCTGCTATTTACCGAGCCACCCTTTTACATCGACTCAACTTTTGAATAATAACGAAGGCTTGTTGCTGGGGGTTAACGTGGCTCTCCTTCCCCGCCTGCAGGGGTGGAAAACAAATCGGCGCCCATTTGTCAGACGGCCTAAGAGTCACATTTATCATTCCATTATATGTACTTACATGTTTGTGGAGTGTTTACAAAGAATGTTGAATATGTCGTTGGAATTTGTCGTTCAGGTTGATTTGGGAGTAGATTTGTTTGCTAAAGAGATTTAATTTTTGGTCGGTCTGTCACATCATTATTAGGGCTGTTTTTAGGGTTACGTAACAAAAAAGAAAAAATGGAACCCACATAAGATTAATTTGTTGTTCGTCCGTTGGTCTATCAAGACAATTATTCTTAGGAAAGTGTGGAGTTATCTAGTTGAAATTAATAGCAAATACTGAGGTCTGTGGTCCCTTAAAGCTCTACAAAGGTTCTTATAGAATCTTCTAAATCAAAGCAAAAAAAAATATGGTTAATTATGCCGCATGTGAAACACTTGTTCTTAATAACTTCAAATCATGTTAAGGGCCCTATAGCAGCTAACTAGCGAGAACTGGGAGAATTTTTTTATCGGATATTTCTCATAGTCTGCGCCCGGCCTTAAGCAATAGGGAAGTGTTGCTGATGGGTAACCATTCAGATAACTAGCGAGAACTGGGAGAATTTTTTTATCGGATATTTCTCATAGTCTGCGCCCGGCCTTAAGCAATAGGGAAGTGTTGCTGATGGGTAAAAGCAGTACAATGCAGCAAAAAAAATATCTCATGGCGATTAAATAGTGACGTAGAAGATCAAACAGGATAAGTATCTAATACAAATACATACATTTACTGGGCTATGTATTGCACCACGTCCTATTATGTAGAGTTTATATACCGTTGGTCCATATTATAAAATTTTCATATAATGCGTGAAAAAGAATTACGGTTAACACTACACAATATTTAATTCAATCTTTTTTTTAAGTAAACAACACATCTATTTATATTATATATCACTCTATTTATATTATGTAATTTTTATTTGGCAATATCTTGGTAGGGGAGATGACTTTGTGCATTCAGATTTGTTAATTGTATGTCCTCTCCAAAAAAAAATTTTTGAGTGTGGACCACAGAGTAGGTATAAATTGTCAAAGATTAAAGTTTACTTTACAATGTATGTTTGAGTTCTACTAATATATTTATAATACGCCAGAGAAGTAGTTAGTTAGAATATCCTTAAAAAATTGCCTTGTTTACATGTACCCAAAGAACATACAAAACATGGAAGTTGTAACTTGAACACCTAGAACAATTGGGTTAATAACGCGTGGGTTGTGGAATGAGCTCCCTGCCAAGGTTTTCTCTAAGGACTATGTAAGTAAGTATGGGGTTTTTCAAAAAAGAAGTTATTAGATTTCTGAAGGGTCGGCAACGCGCGAGTGATGCCCCTGGTGTTGCAAGCGTCCATAGGCTACGGTGACCGCTTACCATCAGGCGGACCGTAGGCTTGTTTGCCACCTTAGTGGTATATAAAAAAAAAAAAAAAAAAAATTTTGTATCATAAAATAGTACAGGAAGGGACTCTGTTATACAAAACTTGAGAACATTCTTGGTCGAACGCACAATGAGAATTGCCGCATCGGCTGGCATTTGGCGAGGGCGCCGATAGACGAGGTGCGGGGCTCTAAAATTGTCACCTACTTTGGCGGTCTTTTCTACTCTATTGTCTTTGTGTTCAGTATATGAGGCCTTGGTATCAGTTCCATTAAAAAAAATTGGACCGTTTTGCTGTATGAGGCGAGGCTTGCTTATAATATTAGAGTAATTAGAGTTCCGTACCAAAAGGGTGATAATGGAGCCCTACCACTAAGCCTACACTTATCACCCTTTGGGTACGGAATTCTAATTACTCTAATATTATAAATGTTATTTTGGACTACAGCTTACATATCATACACCCCCTGGTCGGATTTCAAAATGTTCTTTGCCAATCAGTAGCGGCAACTTTTTTCTGCAGATGTAAGCGCGGGTTTAGTCGCAAAGGACCCTTAAGGATTTCGCAAGTCATTTTCGAAATAGTTTGTTGGTTTAGTTTTTTTTTTCCTGTAATTTATGATATATATGAATAATTTAATATTTTGTCAGGGACAAGCCTTTCCCATCGTTTAAAACTTATTTCGAATCGATCTAACTCATATTTCCAGGGTTATAAGAAGTTTTAGCGCAATAAGAAATGTCGACGCTCTGACTTTAGACACTTCTTCCGCGGTCTTCCCCTTGCGAAGATCTGTCTCAAGCTCAACGGACGATGCCTAAGTATCTTGTTTTATTTTGACAAGTTGGATAAACAAAGTTTAAGGCGATATATACGCTTCACCTTGCTGTATCTTTTTTAGTTTCAGAGATATAATAACGCGCCAAAAGTTCATAATCTGATTAGAGATTGCAGATTCTACAGACTTCAGTTTTCATGTCAAATGTTTTTATGTCAAAATCCATAACCATGGAGCACAGCAGTCAATATGTTGACACATCATCATTCCAAAAACGAATAGCAAATAACCAGAAACTTAAATATCGACCTCCATTGTGCTACGATTTCACGAGCTAAATAGTCTACCGCGTCAGATCACAAACCCTTTCCTTTCAGAAAATTTACCCTATGCGCAAATAAGTTTGCTTTATGTTCGTTGTGCTGAAATGGTTTTGATCTCTAATATAATAATTTTTCTGTAACGCCTTTAATCAAAAAATACCTTTTCAAGCTTAGCGTAAAATCAGAAATTAATTAATTTAATTCTATTACATAAATTATGAAAAATCTATTACAATTGTTAACTGCACTCTATTATATTACCACTACTTGGAAATAAGGAGTTAGGCTAAGCGATAGTATTGGAGCTATCTAAAAAAAAAAATAGTAACTTTCCTGTAAAATTTGAGTTATTCAACGTATTTCCTAATTTTCCACTGTGGCCAAGGAGAGAAAGTACGAGCATAGCTCGCTGAGCCACATTTATTTTATCACTATAACATTATCATTAATTTATAAACTCATCAGCTTTAGACTACGTCTGAGCATCATTAGGTATCACGGCAATAATCATCAATTATGGCATAATTATGTAACTGAGGTTATATTTTATTAATCAATTTTAGTCACAATTTCAGATAAGCTTCCTACAATTTTTATCGCAATATAAAGCTTTTAAATGTTTTAATATAATTTTTAAGGTTCCATACCAAAAGGTAAATTAGCGGAACCCTATTACTAAGATTTCGCTGTCCGTCCGTCCGTCTGTCACCAGGCTGTATCTCATGATCCATGATAGATGACAGTTTAAATTTTCACAGAAGATGTATTTCTGTTGCCGCTATAACAACAAATACAAAAAAAACAGAATAAAATAAATATTTAAAGAAGGCTCCCATACAACAAACGTGATTAATTTGCTCGATATTGATAACGGCAAAAGGTAGACGTTTAAAATATCCACAGAATATTTAGTTATATAGTCACTTTAAAAATAAAAGCAAATATTTTCTGGGGGCTCCCTCACAACAAACGTGATTTTTTTGCCATTTTTATAGAGATAATGGTACGGAGCTCTTCGTGCGCGAGTCCGACTCGCACTTGGTCGATTTTTTTTAATAATTGATGTGAAAAATATATTGTTCTGATGGTAAATTGTGAATTTTGGATACCTATTTAAATAACAAAATGTTTAAATAACAAAAGAATGTCTCTCAAGCATATATTCCTATGTAATAAGCGAAGTTATTTCAATATTGCCATAAGCAATTAGTAATAAACTCTCAATTTAGATTTAGATTTAATGTATGAACTTGGATCTATATCCAACGAGCTTACAATAGACAGACGTAGGGCGCAGGTGTAGGTAGGAAATGGGAGGTGGGTGGGAGGGAGTTTCTCCCTTTCTCTTCCTAGTGACGTCACGCGTCAGAACAAGTTCAAGGGCATTCAATAACGTGTGTAGTTTCTGAACCGTTTGTTTTTGTTCACATCCCAGAGCAATAGTTGTTTGAAGAAGAGAGTAAATAGGGCGCAGTATGTTAAATTACGTTGAAGGTATTAAGTTCTTTTCATGTGTAGCACAGAACTTGTTATAATTTTTTTTCAGAAAGAAACTGTTCTAAAATATAATTTGAATGAATGAATGAATGAATTTTCTTTATTGCACAATTTAGATAGAAATACAATAAAAAGCTACTATAAAAAAAAAAAAAAGTACAAACAGGCGACCTTAACGCTAAAAAGCGATCTCTACCAGGCAAACCTGTAAGAGGAAAATACAAAGAGAAGTTGGTGGTGCGGTGACGAAAGAGGTAAGTTGTAATGAGAATAAACATACACACAATATATAATATACATAATAAACAAGTATCTTACTTATATACCCAATATATATAATATATATTTAATATATTATATGGTATTAAAAAACTGGCAAAGTGCGAAGGGGACTCGCGCACTGGTAGTTTCGTACCACCACAGAATACACGAGCCCGACTTACACTTGACAATTATTTGCTGTCTATACTAATATTATAAAGAGGAAATTGTTTGTTTGTTTATTTGTACTGAATAGGCGCCAAAACTACTGAACCGATTTGAAAAATTCTATTACCATTAGAAGCCGACATTATCCCTGATGAACATAGACTACTTTTTACAGCTGGCAAATAGTTCATTTCTACGTGAAACCGGGTAATAGGACGGGTAGTAAGAATTATCCTTCCGTACATTCCGAATTACTTAATTACGTAACTACTTCCTTTTCCACATAACTTCTAAACGGCTGAACCGATTGGGTTGAAATTTTATATGGGTATTTCGATGATTTTCTGGATGACTTAAAATTACCATTGGACTCGGTAGGTGTCGCGCTGTTGGTATGTCAACTACTTATTAAACGGCTTGACCGATTGGGTTGAAATTTTGTATGTGTATTTCCATGGTTTCACAGACACAAATGTATTTTGCCTTTAAAGAGGAAAGATTTGATTGTTTTTTTTTTTTCTACAGTTGAGGAGTTGCCCTAAGAACCTACGCCGATAACGAAATTAAGGGCGGGCGAAGCTAGTTATACTATAAAGCTAACACAATTATCGTTTTGGGTTTGAAACTTGGATATATTACCGTTTTTACCAATAAATTTACACAGCAAAAACAACAAAAACATATTTGTTGTAGATTACCGTTTTTACCAATAAATTTACACAGCAAAAACAACAAAAACATATTTGTTGTATATTACCGTTTTTACCAATAAATTTACACAGCAAAAACAACAAAAACATATTTGTTGTATATTACCGTTTTTACCAATAAATTTACACAGCAAAAACAACAAAAATATATTTGTTGTAGATTACCGTTTTTACCAATAAATTTACACAGCAAAAACAACAAAAACATATTTGTTGTAGATTAAAGAGCCTTCTTAAATGCTTTTTATTCTTTTTTTATTTTTCAGAAAATCTGCCATACATAATATAAAGCTTATTTAAAGTCAAATGGGCGCAGACAGATAGCGTAGACGTAGTAATAGGGCTCCCTTTGGGAATGAAACCCTCAAAACGATAATGGATAGCTAGACCATAAGCATAGTTTAGTTCAGTAATTTAAAGTCTTAGTACTATAATCAAGTTTGTGAGTAAAATAATTTTTGTTATTAGTACTTAAAAATTCAGTCTTTTTTAAACCACTAAGGTGGCAAACAAGCACACGGCCCGGCTGATGGTAAGCGGTCACCGTGGCCTATGGACGCTTGTAACACCAGGGATACCTTCAAAAATTCAATTACTTCTTTCTTGAAGAACCCCATACTGTAGTCCTTAGAGACAACCTTGGCAGGGAACGCATTCCACAACCCAAGCGTTCGCGGGAGGAAGTTTTTCTGAAACCGCACTGTACGCGACCATTTCGGTTCTAAAGTGTGAGGATGAATTCCCTGCCGATGGCGAGCCATTGTATAGTAGAAAGTAGCGCTGGGCATCATTTCGAACAATTCCTCAGAACACATCCCATTGTACAAGCGGTAGAACACACACAGGGAGGCAAAGTCTCCCCTCAGACTTAAGGGTTCGATACGGTAAGTTGGGATCGTCGAAAATTCTCACAGCCCGTCGTTGAACCGAGTCAATAGAGCCAAGCTGGTATCCGGGTGGACCCGCCCAGAGATTGCAGCAATACTCTATATGGAGCCCAACTTGTGACTTGTAAAGCAGCATCCTCTGTCCCGACGTGAAATACTGCCTCGCACTGTTGAGTACACCTAGATTTTTTGACGCAAGGTTCACCTTGTCTTGTCTTATTTCGTCACTGATTGTGTTTATATACCTACATTTTATATTGTTTAAAATAATCATCTTTATTAAATATTATCTGTCTGTTTGTCTGTCTGAAAGCGGTAAACTAAAAAACTATTTAACGGATTTTCATATGGCTTTCACTAATGGACGGTTGATTTAGGTGTATAATTTATAATGGTTTTGTGTACTTAAATTGTCTGAAATATAAGGATGTTTGTTAATGATGTCTAAAAACCGTGCCGACTGGGAGCTTTACTGGCGCGCGCCGTGTAAATTATATTAGAGTTGTATTAAAACAATGTTATAAATATAATAATAATGAATCTTTAAAATATCTATTAAAATATAGCAACGCCATATGTTTAAATTCTTAAAATGACACCCAATAACAAAACAAAAATATAATGTTTTTATAATAATAACATTTCAAAATAATATGCATATTACATATTGCACATGGGCGAAGCCAGGCGATGTCGCAAGTTCTAATATAATACGAAACTTTGAGTGAGTCAGATCTTTGCTTACTCGTTTTGTTAATTTTGACTCACTTTTCACTACAAATTTATATCTCAGTACAAAAATATCTCACCTTTCGACAAAGAAAATATAAATATTTCAACGCAATTTATCAGATAAATTCCAAACCACAACTTAAAGGTCAAATTGCGTAAATATTAAAGGAAAACATTGATCTCACTAAGCCGATTATCCGAATAGAGCCTCGTCTAGCAGGCAGAAGGCAGGGGGTATCAAGTTAGGTAGGATCTTCACTTAAACATAAAACGTGGTCTCGGGGAGCAGTGACCGTTGAAATCCTTTCGGAATTTATTCATTACCTTCTTAAGATTAAGTTTAATAGAGGAGGAATAAAGTGGTTCAAGTCAAGTTTTTTCATTAAATATGCAATTTTATTGTGTGTTGTATTTTTCAAATTGTTTTTTATTGAATTGGATACGTCGAGCCCTCAATACGTGAGAATCTGATTAGGGATACGAGAGTTTTAAAAGTTTTTAGATTTGTAAAATACTTGAATTTTACACTGAAATATGTTCCGTAAGTCAAATAACAAGGTAGCAAATAAAAACTAACAAAACAAATTAAACCTGTTATAAAAATTTACTAAAAAGTCCTTGTATATCATTAAGCTAAGCATTTTCTTTTTCTCGAATGTACTGAATACTTGCTTGAATTCCAGAAATTTTAGACATGAGAGAAAATTGTTTGTTGGCATCTGACGGAAACCCTTAGTTTTTATTCTATAGCTTCTTCCACCTCTCAGCTTAGAACAGCTTCGGAGGGATTTCACACCGAATTGACTTCGTATATAGATAAGAGTTGTTTGAGGTTTCAATAGGAAAAAGTGATATATTTGAGTAATTTTTAGTCACATCTGTTGTAAACAGTCAAAACATCTGCTGAGGTGTACAAACAATGTCTTCAAGCAATTCCAACGCTACTATGTCGGCGGCAAGGTGTTTATGGATTTGAAGCAAAGAAGAACCTACCACTGCCATATGCCTCTCTGTAGGTAGCTGAGTGACTTTGAGCATATTAATCAGGGTAACAGTTCGTTAGATACTATGTTTATGTTGTAACTTGTAAGTCATCACTAGCAGAGCCTTATTCTTATGCTAGTTGTCAATTTTCGGCATTCTGACAAGCTAGATTCTTCGTCGAAGTCAAAGGTATTTATAGTAGACACATTATTGCAAAATAATAAAACAGTAAGTTGTGCCTTTTTGAGTTGGATCCGCTTTAGTGGGTTATATTATTACATTTTACATTATATACATTATAGTGTGTGGCCAGATGAAAATTATTAAGACAAAGAATAAAGATTTGGTGCGTCAAAAGGTAACTTGCTGATAAAAAGAAACAGTGTGAGAAAAGTGTATACAACCAATTAAAATGTCAATTTGAATAATATAATGTTAAAAAGGTTTCAAAGTAATGGATGAATGTTTTGAGGAACTAACAAACTTACTATATTACTAAACGCCTTGATCGCTCAGTACATAGATAATGATATTTTTTTCATGAAATAATGCTACATTTATTGAATTTATATATAGGTTATTAGAATTAGTTAGATAATTAGAATATACATATATATATATATACTCTCCCTGTCTCACGTATTGGGAAAGTGTAAGTGAGGCAGGTGTCTGCTAAATAAATTTTTTTTTTTTTAAAAAACGCTTTTTCATTTTCTTTAACAGAAATCGAGATTATATTTTAATTCATTATTCTAAACATGATAAAGGTAGTTGCTTACTTTAATAATACTATGTTGTTTATAGCTTATGTGAAAAAAAATCCGTGAAAAAATTGTGTGACGTAAGTTTTGATTAAAATTAAAAAAATTAAAACAAAAGCTTAAAAAGGACGAAATAAGAAATTACTTACCATCTCTCCACAGCAATTTCATGCTGTACGCACTACGCAGTGGAATTAAAAATGGAAACCTCACAAAGTTCCCTTAATTTGGTATTCCGTCCCAAAGCTAAACTTCCCTCGTACAGCTTTCCTCGCACCGAGCTTTCGACGAAGTTTCGTCGAACAAGTAATGTACATATTAAACATATACACACCTACGTTAGTAAATGTATTAAACTTATATAAAATAAAATAAGGTTTCAAATATTAATAGTAGGTACCACGTAACTTCATTAATTGTTACCCGCTGCCTTACCATATGTAGGTACTAACGTGCCTTTCAGACTTTAACATATGATCTACAAACAGTGCCCAACACTATTGTTATACTTTAACATATGTTCTACTGACAGTGCCACACACCATTGTAATATTTTTACATATGTTCTACTAACAGTGCCACACACCATAGTAATACTTTTACATATGTTCTACTAACAGTGCCACACACCATTGTAACACTTTAATATATTTTCTACTAACAGTACCCAGTATTATCAGCAGTTAGACTTTTACTTGTGATCCACTAACGATGCCACGCAGTGTTACCCGCTGTAAGACTTTTTTATAAGTTCTACGAACAGTGTCTTCAGTGTTACCCGCTGTGGGACTTTTTCATAAGTTCTACTTACAGTGCCATGCTGTATGGCCTATTTTTGTACTCGGAGGGGTAAGAATACCCTGTATTTAATTAAAGACATGTTCTATTTGTATTCACATTCCTAATATTATACTATAAGATACCTAATTCAAGATATTCAGTAGAATTAATCTCGATTAGTTGTCAAGAGTTAAATACTCTGCTGAAATGAAAGTCTAAAATTAATTTCGGTTTGGTAGTTATTATTTGAAGATGGAGCTAATCTATCGAAAATCATATTTTATCTTGAGAAACAAACCTTGTCAAAATATTTGACAATAGTGAATAAAACTACAAAAATACAGCGTAAAACAATATATATGAGTGACTAAGTATGTCGCAACAAGCAGCATTGTTCCGTAAGTGTTTGGCAGAGCTTTTTCGTTTTTAGGTCAACACAACGAGAGCTTTGTGTCGTGGACCACATTTTGTATTGTGAGAAATGTGGTTTTAGTGTAGTTGTGTGCTTCTCTTGTCATCAATGCTTTTTTTTGTTTAGGGAACTATGTGCTTATTTGATAAAATAAAACCGATACTTATATAACCCCTTGAGTTTTGTCAGGGATATAAGTACGAAATGTCCATTCTTACCGGTGCCATAGTACTTATATCGATTAGAATAAACCAATTGTAACTTATTATTGCCCCTACCGAATTTGAACCAAATTATTTAGTTACTACTAAAACCTTACATCAGTTACTTACTTTCAGCCTTTTATCGATAGACAAAGCGAGACACGGTTTTTAAGGCTGAGGTGAGGTTCGGTATGAGACGGATGAATCCTGGGCACACGTCTGGGCGGACGGCCGGCTGTCGTCATAGAATAGCAGTTGTTAAGCCAAGTCAAAAGCCCAATAAGTCGCTTCAAAACTTATGAACCCGGCACACTGCCTACAAAATTATTTTATATACAAGATTTCTGTACCCTGGATGTCACTTATAAAGCCTGGCAACAAATAACAAAAAAAAAGAAAAAATCTGAAATATTATGCACGAATTTTGGAACACGAAATTAATTTGATGTTATGAAATAAATTTTGTATTCTAAAATTTCTTACTCCAATGGATTAGATGAATCAGGACGTCTTTGTATTTTAAAAGTAAAAACTGTTATAGGTATGTGTGTTTATCCTCGTATCGGTCAAACCAATTTCTTACGGACGGCACAATCAAATTCCTTTACTAATTTAAAGTAGTCTGAATACCATTCTGGGTTTCATGTGTCCCTAATAGTAAAATACGATTTTGACATGCACTATTTAAAACAACATGTAACTTTTTTATTAATTTTGATTGAACATGGTGATATTATTTTTACCTTAAGTTTCCTGTTTATGGAAGGATCCATTATTCTAAGTTATTGTTGTGTACCGTTACTATCGCCTTGCAGCAATTTGGATTAGATTGTACTTACCTGTCATCATTGACGAAACAGTCACAAACATACATACTTATTATAATGTTAATAATAAGTATGTCGTTAGTTTTTTGTTTAAAATTAAAAAAAAATGTTCTGGAATCCATAGAAATAATAATAGATATTTTTATGTAATATTAGGTACCTCACTTATTATTTTTAAAATTGTAAGCATTATTGTATTTAGAAAACGTAGCGCCATCTTGTGGGATATCAAAACATGTCATTACCCTCCATTAATACATTATTTCCAACTTTACAGACTTAACAGCATCACCTGTGGCGGCGCTAGTAAAGAAATCAATACAAAACGAAACCTTAAAAACGAGAACATGTATTTTACTCTTGGTTTGGTAAAAAACCTGATGTCGGGAAATGTGAATTTAATACAAAATAATAAATAAATAATCATCTTTACACATCCTAACAGCGCCATCTAGTAAGCGCTAAAGTAAGTAACTAACTAAACTTCACTTACTATGTTGTGTGCCTACCAGACAGATAACTTATATACTTTTTTGTAAATACATTTAGATACACACATCTAATTTTTTTTACATTAGCAAGACTCGACTGCAAGCGACATCGACAGTCAAAATCATTAGAATCTTTTTTAGGGTAATTATGAATAAAATAATATCGGAAATCAGATTTAACTTTATAATTACGAAAGTGTAAGCGGTAGCTTTTTAAACGACTTCAAAATAGAGGAGGTTATATGTTCGACTGTAATTTTTTTTTTCAATTGTCACTACGGCCATTGTAGCCTATATAGAATATTTTGGGAACCCACATACTTATCTATTTTCACGCATATACTTTCGGTTTTTGTAAATCAATTTTGACGATTTTTGGGTTTACGTTAAGAATTGTACCACTTTGTCGACGATCTGATCATGCTAACAAGAGTTAGGTTAATACAGATGATTCTCATATTTTTATAATTATTTTTATGATAGGTACTGAACTTCAAGTAGCAGCATAATTTTTATATAAATCACGAAATTTATAGATAAAAACTACTCTAGACCTTCAACAAAAATCGTTTTAAATAAAGTTGGCTTACAAGTTTATGTTTGTTATAGGTAGATGTATATTAAAATTATTTTACGGAACTCTTATGGATACGGGTACGATACTCACTTCTGGGTTTTTTATTCCGTGTTAAACCGACAATTCGTGCAATCAAAAACAAACTGGTAGAAGTATGACCTGTCATATTATGTATCTATACCTACATACGGACCTGTCACTAAAATGGTTAGTTATTCTCAGATATGCTAAAGTGCATCTATCTAGGAGTGGTTGAATAAATTATAGAGAGAATTGGAGTGAGACTGTGACCCGGCCTGACCTATTTTCATCCGTGGTTCAAACAGGTCAGGCAAGGTTAAACTGTCAAGTGAATTTAAACTCTATATATATTAATTAAGAATGGTTTAGCGAAACAGTATGCAGCCAAAAATAGAATCGCGGGATGTTATTGATTTTTCTTATTTTAGTTTAATATAGAATAGATTATGACAGAATATAAGCATATGCTAGAAATAGATTTGTTTTTTTTAAATTACATTTGTTCAATTACTATCGTTTCCCTGCAACTTTGTCTACGTGGATGTGCAAAAATAGTTAGTTAGTGTAAATACAATAATCTGTGCAATAATCATTGAATATATTTAAAAAAAATAGAATTTGCTTCTTTGTGGTGTTAGCATAGCTTAGATAATTGTTATTGTGTAGAATTTATCGATATTTTACACATTTTTCCTCCCCCACTTGAAATTGGGTGAGACTCTGCTAGAACCCATCCCCCCCCCACCCTAAACGCGTAATTTATGGACACCCCCTACTGACTACCATTATCAGTTGAACCCGATTCGTAAGGTGCGTCTTTGCTGAAGGTAAATCAGATTTTTTTTCATGCAACTTCATTACATAAAATATCTCTTACTTTTACATTTTGTTAATCAAAATGCGTTATTGTTATCATTAATTGATATTTGCACTTTTAATTGTAATGTAGCAGACGTTGTTCTGCCGTTTAAGTTGATGCGCTGTAGCGCCATCTGTTTTGACAAAGGGGTAGCTATTACCCAGAGCTACACTCGCGCAGATTTATATTTGATACTTACCTAATCCAGAGATGCTATGTCGATAAACTAATTTTCACCGCCATTTGTTAGAAATGTATGGAACACGGACTTGCTAATGGACTAAACCGACTAACATCGCCATCTGTTTGAAATATATGGAACTCTTAATTAGCGCACGCCATGTAAAGCGTGTGTCGGCATCATTTTTTCGACATCTTGAATCATTATATATCGTCATATTTCAACAAATTAACACACACCTATATTAAACTAAAAAAATAAATAATCATCTTGAATCACTCTATCGAAAAATTATTTATTTATTTAAATCTCGTATCCTTTCAAGCGGTGGGAGAATTCTCAAACATTTTTTTTTCTCCTTTTTTACCCTTTTAGGGGTAGATTTACTGTACATATGGTATGTACTTGATGTAAAAGTGTAACATAAGTAATGAAAACTATTTAGACCCTACTTTAGAAATGATATCCGAAAACCATTTAAAAGCGTTTTCATAATTATTAATCGAAAGATATAGTTTTTGTAATATGCCTACCTAATTTGCATGAAAAACATTGCAATATTTATGTATGTGTTTTGCGTTTCCACAATAACTGTAAGAGTTCTGAAAATGTAGAACCAAATTATGTAAATTAATAAATTAACTACAAAATATTTTTTAAGTTAATTTTGTTAGAATAAAGAAGTTATTAGATTTTTGAAGGTTCGGCAACTCGCAAATAGTAACCCTGGTGTTGCAAGCGTCCAAAGGCTACGGTGACCGCTTACCATCAGGCTGACCGTAAGCTTGTTTGCCACCTTAGTGGTATAAAAAAGTCAGTCATTTTAAAAACGGAGCACATTTTTAAAAAACTGAACTTAAAACCTTACAATTATTAGGATTTTCCTATAGGAATATATTTAACGATACTCTACTCTATCAGATTATAGCCGCTGAAACCCTCAACTGCATTTTTTTCTAAAATTTTAAAACACATTTTATTGCCGCTATAACCGTTTATATTTTCATCAAATTCTACCGCTTTAATCATCGATCAATAATCAAAAAGATACACAACAAGCGCCAAATAATGTCCGAGACCAAAAGACGCCTGGAGCCACAGCGGGCGTTAATTTCAATTTAGTCGCGAGTTGTCCTCGAAGCTGTGCAGATCTCGAAGCAAACATTTTTTTGTATTTTTGCTTATAACAGTGCATCTTCTTAATTATTGAGCAACGGCTGGAGCATAAATATTTGCTGAGTAAAATGTCTGCAACATACGACCAGACTAACAAACGGACATGACTAATCTATAAGGATTCCTTGTTTGACTACGGTACCATAAATAGAAGTTAAAATATCAAATTACCATTGCAAATAAGTTTCTTCCTCAGGCGTGATCGGCTAACGAGGCAGAAACTACGTAACATTCGAATTACAAACAACAATTAAATTTAATACTACTATAACGGCATTTAAAACTAAAATGCAGTTGTTGATTGCAGAATGAGTCGATCGGCTACGTTATTTGTTATATGTTATCTACTTGCGTTGCGTGTGAAAGCACACAAATATTGCAATGCAACGTCAAGCCCAGCGGCAAGACAATTATTAGATTTTAAGCTGCAGAATCTGGTATGTAAACAAAAAATAAAATTATCAACTAGAAAACATTTTCTACCAAAAATTACTATTCATGATCTTTAAAGATGATGTTAAAAGTTATATAAATTCCTAGAGTCAACTATTTTCCATTTGTCCCTGTATAGTTCGTGATAATAAAGCAAAATGCGTTTTGTTTCCTTTTATTTTATTGCAAGCTATTTGGTTCTTTTGTTGAAATTAAAACCCCTCATGCTAAAAATTTATGATTTTAACTTTAATATGGATCTGAGTTATAATTTGGGTTTACATTTGGATGTTGTTGTAAATAACAAAACTAGTTTTATTTTTATTCTATTTTGAATAAATGTTAATAAACATATGTATTAATTTACAGACTCCAATTGGTATTTTAACTACCAGTGCAGGAGCGCCAGTAGATATCAGAGACACAGTAATTTTAAACTCAGATTCTTTGTCAAATCAATTTCATTTGGATCTTATAGCAAATTTAAATGCTGAAAGAATACCTGAAAGAGGTGTACATTCAAAAGGAACGGTTGCTTTTGGATATTTTGAGCTGACCCATGATATTTCAAAATATACTAAAGCTGACTTATTTAACTCAGTCGGAAAGAAAACACCATTGGTTGCTCGATTTTCAATAGGAAATCAAAATCGCGGAGGCACGGATTTTGCACGAGAGCTGTCTAAGGGTATAGCGATAAAATTCTACACCAAGGAAGGAAACCTTGACTTATTATGTCTACACGTTCCTATATTTGCGTTTAATGATCCAGCTATCTTTACTCCACTTGTTCACGTTGCCTTAAGAAATCCAAGCTCAAATCTCTATGATAATAATATGCGATGGGACCTATTTACAAGGAAGCCAGAGTTACTTCACTCTGTTTTATGGTCTTTATCTGACTACGGGATGCCAAAAGGATACAGAAATATAGATGGGTTTCCTGTCCACACCTATGAAATATATGATAAAAATGGAGAAAGATTTTATGTTAGATTTAATTTCAGAACAGAACAAGGAATAGCTAATTTTACAACTGCTCAAGCTCAAGAAATAAGTGGAAGGGATCCAGATTACTATACAAGGGATTTGTATAATTCTATTGAAAGGAAAGAGTATCCTTCATGGAAACTAGAATTAGAACTAATGACTTTAAATGACATTAAAAACCTTGATTATAATCCTTTTGATATGACGCGATTGTGGAAAAAAGGCACGTATAATGTTATACCTGTTGGTCGTATGGTTTTAAATGAAAATACAAAAAATCAATTTAAAGACAACGAAATGAGTGCATACAATCCTTCCAACTTAGTGCCCGGTCTCAACGGAGTTGACGAAATGTTAAGAGTTCGACGTTTATCATACAGAGACACCCAAAATGCTCGTCTAGGAGTTAATCATAATAAAATTGATGTGAATTATCCAAAACATGAAATGACGTATAATCGTGATGGGGTTGCTCCTGTAAAAGATAACATGAAAGATGCTCCAAATTATTATCCTAATTCGTTTAATGGACCGTTTCCTTATGCAGATGAAAGTCGACCAAAGGAAAGGTTAATAGTTTTGCAGAGTACTGCAGTTGATTTACAGCCAGCGAGTGATTTCTTCAATCAAATTTTAAGAAGTGACGGTGAGAAGCAAAGACTTTCAGACAATATTGCCGCTTCACTTGAAACCGTGACACCTTCATTACTACTGAGAGTCATGAGAGCGTTGAGTAACATCGACCCAGATTTAACGAAGCGCGTAATTAATTCATTAAATGCACTTAAAATGGCTCCTCCAAGACCTCATGAAAAATACATGAATAAAGTTTAATAGCTTTATTCTATCATATAATTTTAGTTTGTGCTGCGGTTTGATTATAATAATATAATATAAAAAAATTATATAATATATCTATAAAAAATATATTTTTCATATGGGTTTTACAATGACGACGCGACGTTGAATTGTTATTCGCAATAAATGTGTTACGAAATATTTAATTAGTTTAGAGTTAAGTAACAATTTTTTTGTCCCTTTTGTAGATGTAGATGCAAGATTAAAAAGGATTTTCTGAAGGGAGTGAAACAGAGCAAAAATTAAAAAGGTTTTTGTATGTATCTCTTTTTACTATTTTGCTTAAAGAAATGCTTATCTTCTGCTTTCAACAAAAAAAAGTCTGTGAGATGACCACCACACAGTGGCTCTGTCCACCTGGTAGGAGGCTGTCGAACACTGCATCTTCCTATCTCCCGGTATTACATATTTTGCAGCAATGCAAAAAGTTATGGACCTCACCACACAGACAGCGTAGGCTGAGTAATAGAGTACTATTAGCACCATTTGGATACGGAACCCTGAACGAACATGCGATCCGCCGAATACTGTATCGAGTGGCATGGGTTCAATTCCCGCATAAGACAAACATTTATTATTTTTGTTTGCCTCGAGACTGGGTATTGTTTATGTAAAATATCTATTTTTTACAAAAATGTATAAAAATGCATAATGTATGTATTTTTTGCTTAGTTTGGGAAAAAGACGGCGCTGTGTGCAATGTCCAAGAATATTTATTTATATTATTATTTAGAAAAAAAAGAAGTAGTATGGTAAATTTTACTGGAGCTAAGATAGTATTTTCTGAGGTCTAATGACGGGGCTGTATAATGGCATTTAGTACCGAAAACTTTCAGCTCGTATCTCACAATCGCATTTAGTTTCTATAGTAGGGGGAGAATGGGTAGGAATGTATGAAATTTCTATTTTTTTATACCGCTAAGATGGCAAACAAGCTTACAGCTCGCCTGATGGTAAGCGGTCAACGTAACCTATAGACGCTTGTAACACCAGGGGTATCCCGAGAATATTAATATCCATCACCAACGAGAACTATGCCATAAGTAGTCTATTTAATATTAATAATTTAATTTTTTTAATAGGATTATGCTTTTTTTAGCCTAGTGCCTAAGTCTGCCTAAGTGCCTAGTTTTGGGTTGATGTTTCGTCCAAACGAAATACCATCTAATTTTATATCTTTAAACGAAAAGTTCTTGTACGTATGCGTATCTCGGAAACGGCTCTAACGATTTAGATAATTTTTTTTATTAAGACGGAGAATAGCTCTTTAAGTTTCGGTTTACATAGTTGTGTATGTCGAAAAAAAAAAAATTAAAAAAAACACGATTTTTCTAAATAATATCGAGCCATATTAGGTCGCCTACTGTATCTATCTAATACCTTTAAACGAGCAACTCTTGTATATATATATATATAATCTGAATCTCGGAAACGGTTCTACCGATTTTCATGAAATTTAGTATGCAGGGTTTCGGGGACGATAAATCGATCAAGCCAGGTTTCATTTTTAGAAAACGTCGTTTTATCCGTGTTTTAGGCAGTGATAAACTGAAAAATATGACTCTTCCTGACATCTATTGGCGAGTAGTATAAGCAACATTAATGCTATTTGACAATAGATAGCGTTATTAAGTAACGCTTAAGCTACTTGACAATAGATGGAGTTGTTTAAAAAAAACCAGCAACGTTCGGTCCTCCAGGTACTGTATCATAACGCGTACACAACCTAAAGTCCTCGTTCCTGAGAAATAAAAACGTGGACAATTTGACATTGAATGACAAGCAAGAAGCAAAATGGGAATTTCAAATCCCATATAAAAAATTGATGATGTCATTACTCGGGGGGAGTTTATCCTACTAATATTATAAATGTGAAAGTTTGTTTGGATGGATGTTCGTTACACTTTCACGCTTCAACCACTGGACGGCATCTTCAACTTGGCATACATATAGATTAGGTCCTGGAATAACACAAAGGCTACTTTTTATCCCGAATTTCCCGCGGGAATAACTATAACCAAGCTTCATTAGTGTAATTAAGGAGTAAATCACAGTCGCCGATAACCGAATTTAGGGCGGGCAAATTAAGAAGTAAATCACAGTATAAATACTGTGATTAAATAAAGGAGTCCCACGCTGGTAACCGAATTTAGGGCGGGCGGAGCCGCTGGCAAAGTCTAGTGTGGAATATTTTTAAGAACTGCGGCTTCTACGTAGCTTCTATGTTGCTGGTAAAATTAAGTGTATATTATGTAGGTGAAGTTGGAATGGAAAAAAAATACAAACGAACCTCCTCCTTTTTTGAAAGGGTTGAATACAATAAAAAACAAAATCTTTAAAAAACTTTACTTTGCTCAATAAAAAGAAAATAACAGTAAGTTACCTCAATAACAAACCTTTTCAACACACGTAACATAAAGAACACTAATTTTTACCAGTAACATAGGAGCTACTTAGAAGTAACGTAGAAGCATGACAGGTACATGAACTATATTTTACCAAAAATATTAATCCGACTTAAAATCCAATAAAAAGTAAAAAATAAACTTATATGACATTATGAGCTTTATGTTTTTTTTTTGTCTTGAAGTCGTTTGCCAAATTAGTAGTTGTAGTAGTAAAATACTTTATTGCACAAAATAACAGAAAAACATTATTAAAACTTAATAAAAAACAGAATATAGGCGGTCTTATTGATATATTCCAGACAAACTTTGGGCAGAGGAGAATTCAAAAGGAGTGAATGTGCACTGAAATATTAATATAATATACTCGTACATACATACAGTATATAAATACTAATAAATACAATTAAATACACAGAACTAAATAGTATATGCATATAATTATATCCATATCATATACATACACATAATAATAAATGAAATATATACTCTATTACATATAAGAGAATTGAAGTAGCAAAATGTCGGTTTATTATTTAAGGAAAAGTGCAATAACCATTTGAATGTGCATAGTGATTTAGCACTAATATGTATTGGAAAAGCATTCCACAGTCTAATCGCACAAACAGTAATAGAATTGTAATAAAAAATCGAAGGGTGTGTGTGTAGTATGTATGTCTTAACATCAGTTTTGTGGTAGTAAGAAAAACAGATGATCCGTGAACCTAAAAGCGCTGTTTCAGATATAACGGCGAAGATAGATTTAACACTATCTATTTTGTTAAGTAAAAACAGAATACAAGTATCCCGGCAAAGGCAAATTGGGAGCCATTTGAGCTTAGATCGAAAATCGGAAATACGCTCATATTTGCGAAAGCATAATATAAATCTTATGCCTATATTCTGAAGTCTTTCAGTATTAGTTTCAGTTGCTCCTCAGTGAGATCAAAATAGATAGCATTGGCATAGTCGGGAAAAGGAAGAATTAAAGAAGATATGAAGAAATAATATGTACTATATAGTTATGTTGTTAACCTAATGATTTTTTTTTAAAACAGTAACTATGGAGTTTTTTTCCGGATTCTATTCGGTAGTAATCCACATTGTGAACCGAATATCCTACTAATATTAAAAACGTGAAAGTTTGTATCTATGTCTAGTTGTTTGTTACTCAATCACGCTTCAACTACTAGACGGATCGGGATAAAACTTGGCATACATATAGGTTAGGTCCTAGAATAGCATATAGGCTATCCCTCAAAATTCAAAAGTTCCTGCGGGAATAACTATAACAGAGTTAAACGAACTATTGCTCCACCTATAGCATGCTATAGCAATTGGTAAGTATAACTAATTAATTAAATTATCGGAGTTAATTATGGAGTTAAACGCCGGTAACCGAATTTAGGGCGGGCGGAGTTGCTGGCAAAAGTCTAGTTAAAAATAAAAATAGTATTAACTAACTTTGAAGATTTAAAAGTGTTTGTAAAAACATAATTTAAATAAAAAATATTTGAGTTTGAGTTTAATAAAGATTGTGCTAACGTAATTTTAGTCGGTATGGGATGAAAATTTCGCAATTTGCGTAAATAAGCGTTAGCAGCAAGACCTCTTTTGCTTACCGAGTTAACTTGAGGAACCTATTATAAACATTGATCTACGAGTATATTGATGCCTTATTTTTCTAAATTATCACTATATGAAATCATTATTCCATTAATATCCACAGGTGGCAAAGTATTGAAATCTTATTTCGACATTAGCCTAGACTGCCAATAATAATCACTTTAGTTTGAAAAGGATTAAGTTTTAAACCTCATAAATCACTCCAACATATCGGTGCGATAACTTTCTACAATTTTACGTCGGCGACGGCTGTCACGGAAAAATTGTGCTTGAAGTAAAAAAAATTCAAGAAAATAGGCGAATTACATACGAAGAGATTCAGCATACACTGCAGATTAGTTTGGAAAGCGTTCACAAGATTCTACACGAGCACCTTCGCGTGAGGAGAATAGTTTCGCGCTGGGTGCCGCACAACCTCACCGAAGCTCAGAAGCAGGCCTGTGTGGAGTGGTGCCGTGATATAATTGAAAAAATTTGAAGCAGGCTCGTCTCGGTGCGTTTACCATATTGTGACAGGTGACGCATCCTGGATTTATCAATACGATCCAGAAACAAAGCGTCAGTCGACAGTTTGGCTGTTTCAAAGCGAACCAACGCCTACGAAAGTGAAGCTATCGAGAAGCGCAAGAAAAATTTTGATCGCTAGTTAATTTGTTTGACGGGGTATCTAGTTTCAATTCCATTACGAGACCAACGCAGTATCAACGCCGAATCAACAACAAAATGCCCGCGCACTCAGTGCTTAAAACGAGGGGCTTCCTGGACACCAGACCGGTCAGACTTTTGGGTCACCCTCCTAACAGTCCTGATCAGGCACCTTGTGACGTCTTTTTATTCCTTAGAATAAAAAATCAGCTGCAAGGCAAAAGATACAGTTTTCATCGCCGGAAGACGCGCAAGCAGCGTTCGAGAAGGCCGTGAAAGAGGTGTCTGCGGCGGAGTGGAAAAAATGATTCGAAAATTGATTCAAACGCATGAAACTTTGTAAACAGGCTGGTGGAGAGTTCTTTGAAAAGATTAAATGTAAATATTTTATCTATAGAAGTTAGTTTTTTAGTTTCTCAAAACTTTCTGAGTGTCCCATCTATGTGTGTAAAATTTATAATATCAAATGAATTAAATGTCAAAACAGTGACATTTCTTGCGTGTTTTTTCAAAATTTGTAAGGTGTGAAAGACACAAGGAAATTGCGCGAAGTCCGAGAAAGAGTTACATGCAGATTTTGTGTTTGCTACAGATTTCTTCTTACTTCTTATTTTCCGCACGGCATGTTTGCACTCTATGGGACTTCAGTAGGAATATGAAACCCCACGCTCTACGCAAAAAAATCTACAGATCACTATAATGGTGCGCGAATCGAAACGCGGTGGTTAGAATTTTGTCACTACGCGTTCTTCAGATCAAGGCTGTTTTTATTTTTATTGATAGCCCCCAACTCGTATGCTTTTCGTTAATTTCAAGGCCAATATTTCTCTTCCAAAGAAGTGTTTTACATTTCAAATCTAAGTGCGTAACAAATCAGATGCTTTACGATTTTTTACGATCTTTTGAAGCCTTAGAATGTTGAGTTGTTAACTAGAGTGCCAAGTTTGCACGTATTAAAATGCGGAGAGATAATTCTACCGTATATTATTTAGGTTAATCTCATTGAAAGTGGTGCCTCCTCCAAGCAGGAATGTCTCGGCTAGTAAAGACCGATAGAAGGTCATCTAAATAATCAAAGTCAAAGTAATTAAGTAAGTCTTACAATTTCTCACCTAATTCGGGTTTTCTTGGACCAATCTTAACTAATTTTAAATATGACCAATATGTCGGCTAAATCTTTCAAATAAGAAAAAATCAAATTGGTTAAAAAATTACGAAGTTCTGAATATCCAAACATTAAAAACAAAACATACAACCGAATTGAAAACCTCCTTTTTAAAGTCGCTTAAAAATCCACCGTCACCGTGGCCTATGGACGCTTGCAACACCAGGGGTATCTATTATGAATTATATATATAACTTCTATTATGAATTTATATTATAATTTATTCAATAAATCTAAATATAAACCGTCCAGCCTGTCATACATTTTGTCGTGGCGCCTTGACTTATTGACGTTGAGAGATTTATCAAAGGCAATGACTGAAGGATGCCTAGGCTGTGGAGTCTGTAGTACTACATTAAATGTGTGTAAAAAAACTAGTGTCTACTCTTAAAAATGCCAATATTCATCCAAAAAATCACCTCCTAAACACACGGAAAACTCCGCGTACCCCTGCGGAATACATGCGTGATGTTATGTTTGGGAAATTGAAACATTTAAATACTACTGATACATTTATAGAAAGATAAAAAAAATGAGGTTTAAAATAATAAAATATTAGGTACACTAAATTCAAAATTCACTAACAGTAAGCCCAAAAGCGAATTAATCCATATGCGTAAATTTGTCCTTTTGCGTTTTGGTCTTAATACGTCGGAAGGATAAATAAGTTCCGTCGAATGCTATGCATCTTTGATGTAAGTTTTTTGCATTCGACTTCAAAGCGAAGAAAACATGTAGTATTGAATATACTTTTTTTATTGCATTTAAAAATAACAAAAACAAAAAAAATTAAGTAGACAAGTAAGGTACAAATAGGCGGCCTTATCGTTAAAGAGCGATCTCTACCAGGCAAACCTTTGTGTAGAGGAAATTATAAATGAGAGGTGGTGCGGTAGTGAAAAAAGTAACTTAAAATAAAAAAGAACAGAAAATTACATATAAAAGCAACATATATACCAACATAAATATCATCTATATATATATATATAAAAATAAATAAATACACATATAATAATATATATTCATACCTATATACTTATATACTAAATACATAAACAGTATAATAAATACATCAAAATGAAGATTATATTAACCAGATGTATTAAAATAAGAGTTTTAGTTTGAAAGAAAATTAACATGTTTTTTAAAAATAGCGATGGATTGTAAACTTCTGATATTTAGTGGAAGGGAGTTCCACAGCTGTATAGCTTGCACAGTGAATGAGTGGCTGTAGTAGATGGTGTTATGTGCAGGTGTTTTTAAAAGTAAGCTAGTCAAAGGGCGAAGTGTAAGTGTTGATGAAGAAATAAATTGAAAATGTTCTTTAAAATAATGAGGAGTTGATGGATTGAACAGTACGTTATAAAGAAGTGTGAGAATATGGGTATTCCGGCGAAGACGAATTGGGAGCCACTTGAGCTGATCACAAAATTGAGGGACATGATCCTATTTGCGTAATCCAAATATAAATCGAATACAGACATTTTGGAGTCGCTCAAGTTTGTTTGATTGCTCCTCGGTGAGATTGATATAGCAAGCATCAGCATAGTCAAGAATAGGAAAAAGTAAAGATTGTGCAAGCGTAACTTTGGTGGGAATAGGTAACAGAATACGCAACCGTCTCATTGACCCAATAGAGGTGAAAATTTTACGACTGACCTCTTTTAGTTGTGGAATCCATGATAGTGTACTGTCAATAAGAATCCCTAGATTTTTTACTGAGTTTAGGTAAGGAATTATAACTGAATAAAGTTCAACAGGTGGTAGTAAATCCCAATTAAGACGTGAAATTTTTGATCTGCCAATAATAATGGATTTGGTCTTAATGGAGTTTAATTGAAGACCATAAAATGTACTCCAATGAAGTATTTGGTTATGATCAGCATTAATTTTTTGAATAGCATTATTTATGTTATCAATTGGGGCATGTGTGTAAATTTGGGGGTCGTCTGCATACAAGTGGTAGAGAGAAGATAGCTGGAGAGAAATAGAGTTAATGAAAATAGAGAATAGGAGTGGAGACAAGACGCCACCTTGCGGTACACCGGCTGAAGTGGAGCACTAGTCAGATCATATATTCTCTAACCGAATGCGTTGCCGGCGCACATACAAGTAACTGTGAAACCAGTCTATCACTGTTGGAGATATGTTAAGAGAGCGTAAGATGCCCAGCAATAGGTCAAAGTCGACAGTGTTGAAGGCATTACTAAAACCTAACAGTGACATGACTGTGAGTTGTTTGGTATCCATGCTGTAACGAATATCATCAGTAATTTTAGTGAGTGCTAACCGTACTATGACCAGGACAAAAACCGGATTTTAAGGGATTCAACCGACTGTTTTTGCCAGGAAAGTGTTAAGTTGATAATAAACAAGTCTTTCAAGGAGTTGTGACAGGAAAGGTTATATTGATATGGGTCTTAAATCAGAAAAAGTAATAGGATTTACCTTTTTAGGTAAGGGTATAATGAAAGCATTTTTCCATTGCGCGGGGAAGGTACTGGAGGATATAGATGCATTAAGGATGTGAGTGATGACGGGTAGAACTATGTCAAGGACGGGAATGATCATCTTACGGCTAATACAATCTCTACCAACAGCACTAATACATCATTGAATTGACTAAAAGAAAAAGGAGGAAAGTCAGGAGTTGTTGTTGTTGCTGTTGATTAAGCGTATGCGCCTTTCTGTTGCTATCCATGGCAACAACAGAAGAGAAATTAAGATTTAGTTGATTAATGTTGAAATTATCAAAAGATGTTTTTTCTTGAATTTTACCAACTCCTAAAGACTTTAGAAATTTCCATACTGGATCACCATTTGTAAAAGAATTATGAATGTGGCGTCGTTGTGCATCTCTACACACTGTATTGCAGCGATTTCTCAGAACTTCATATTGTTCGAGTATATCGAGTATTGTACAACAAACTTTTCTGACCCAGTGGCCAAAAATCAAAACTATAGTAGCTATAATGAAATGGTGTGAATTTACAATGACACCAGCGACCATACAATACACCCAAGGTCAGAGGGTCAGAAAAGTTTATTGCACTATACTTAGATCAAAGTTCTTTCAATATGTCTGCTGCAAGGGTAAAAAATGGGACCCTACTAGTAAGACTCCGCTGTCCGTCCCTCCGTCCGTCCGTCTGCCACCAGGCTGTATCTCATGAACCGTGATAGTTAGACACTTGAAATATTTACAGAATATTTATTTCTGTTGCTGCTATAATAACAAATACTAAAAAACAGAATAAAATAAATATTTAAGGGGGCTCCCATACAACAAACGTGATTTTTTTGCCGTTTTTTTAGATAATGATATGGAATCCTTCGTGCGCGAGTCCGACTTGCACTTGGCCGATTTTTTAGTTACTTCTTGAAGTAGGAATACCTTTTGGATAAAATTTTATTTTAATTTTTAGTTGGCACTACACATATTCATGATTATAGGCAAATGAAAAATGAATATACAGTCCACATTTTCTAACCACCTAAAAATCATCAAAAAGATGGTCGGAAACTTAACTATAAAGGACTTAGTTTTTCTAATTGACTATGAATAAAATTTTCAATGAACGAAAGTTACAAAACTATAACTAAGGGTGCCAATTTTGCCATTGGGCGACCCTTAATTTCGCCAGACATATGGACGGATAGAAGAAGATAGATAGAAGTTTTCAGTTTTGGCTACGGAACCCTTCAAATTAAATCTTCAATGTGAATTTACCTTAATAATAACAATGTATTAAACTGTATTATCAAATCGGAAACTGAACATCATACTTCGCAGAGTGTTATTAAGTTTCCAATCCCAACTAAGGCCATTTTCATTACTCGATCAATTTTAAATTTAAATATCTTTATAAATGACTGAGCATCTGAATTTTATTTGCAGTTGTTATAGATATAAGTCAATATGAAGGAAGTGATTTTGCGGGTAATTTTTTATACGTTTTCTATTAGCCGTGTGGGTGCGTTATCTGAAAAAAAGGACAATGTAACTTTGGAACCTGCGGATCGTCAATTACCTGATTTTGCACTAGCTCATTCGGTGCGTTTTTTTCTAATTTACAGAATGTAATTTATTTAATTTGCTTTCATATTAGGTGGTGGCTCAGGGATTTTGATTTCAGCGGCGAAGGTTCAAACCCTGCGTGTACCAATGAGTCATTTTTTTTAAGGAGAACATTGTGAGGAAACCTGCATATGTCATAAAGCCCCATATGGAGTACTGCTGCCATCTCTGGGCGGGTGCACCTGGATACTAGCTTGGCCCTTTTGACACGGTTCAACGACGGGACGGGAGAGTCGTAGACGATCTCACACTCACAAGCCGTAGCGAACCCTTAAGTCTGAAGAGAGACTTTGCCTTCCTGTGTCTGTTCTACCACTTATATAATGGGATGTGTTCTGAGGAATTGTCCAAAATGATGCCCACGGCTATTTTCTACCATCGCACCGCTCGCCATCGGCAGGGAATTCATCCTTAGACCTTAGAACCTAAATGGTCACGTACAGTGCGGTTTTAGAGAAACTTCCTCCCGCGAACGCTTAGGTTGTGGAATGAGCTCTTTGCCAAGGTTTCCTCTAAGGACAGAATGGGGTCCTTGAAAGGGTTATTAGATTTTTACCCGTAAAGCGCGAGTGATCTCTAGAAGTTGCAAGCGTCCATAGGCTGCGGTGACCGCTTACCATCAGGCGGACTGCAAGGTTGTTTGCCACTTTAGTGGGATAAAAAGGAATTCCACGTGGACAAACAATAGTGGCTATAGCTTTCTATAGCAAACTTCCTAATTATAATCAGAGTAGTAGTTGCCGTAGGAATCTCACAGTGAAAACTGAATTTAGCGCAGGTGGAGCTGCGGGCGAACACTAGTTTATAAACACAGCTCATATAAATTGCTCTGGCCTCAAGCTAGTAAACCTGGACTATAGTCATACAACTTTAGTTATAGTACAGTACATACCTACAGAAAAATACATAATTATATTAAAGCCGGGAGTTGAATTTAGGAAGTACACGTCGATATTTTTTGGACGAACACTGCAACCACTAGGTTAGGGCATGAATATCCGAATCTCGGAATATCGAAATCCCGGAATCTCGGAAAGTTAGGTCCGATATTATAATTCCGATACTGAGTAGTCCAATATCGTAATATCGGAATTAGTCAAATATTCTGTTTAAATTTTTAAATAAGATGTAAACGGTGCCAGCCGGCGCTCCGTTGTGCGGGCGATTTGATGTTGTCTCACTACCTTCTTATTGAGCTGCTAAATAGTTACAGAATACTATTACAGCTTTCGTATTTTCTTCCACCAAAGTGCTACAAACTGCCATACAGTACCCAGTACACTAACCACGAACACGCACGTTGCTAAAAAAAAATCTAAGGCGGGCCCGAGTCCCCGAAATCATAGTAAAACTATAAAATATTACGGCAAAGCGCCGCAGACACTTAACATTGGGAGGCACGAACACTCTCAGGCACCAAAGAGTTGCCGCTACTGCTAACGAAGGGCGAGAACGTGAGTATTGAAAGACAAATCTCCACTTCGTACAACGTCGCCTCGCCTTGAACGACTTCCGAACTTTCGTCAGTTATTTAATTTAAAATAGTAAAACGGGATTAAACGCGTTGTTATTTGGCAAACTGCCTTTTTCCCGACGTTTCGGCTGGGTTACACCTGCCTTGGTCCCGTTTTACATGGAACGCATAAATTTAAAAACTTATTTTGTTAGTTATTGTCCCCGAGTCAAAGGGAGGCAGTCTCTAGATTTTTTGACTGGTGTCGCGAATATGACTTAATACATTATATATAGTATATAGCAAACACAAAATTGAAATTCGTGTTTCAAACCAACGAGTAAAAAAGTATATAATGCGTATGCATGTCCTAAACTTCAAATATAATACAAACCCTGTATGCACTGTAGTTGTCACAGAAACAAAGACTATGTTCAGGTAGTTTTATGACTTTCCGATTAAAGTAACTACCCAACCACTACAAGGTATGATATATCTTTTGGCCAAGAATTTGAGAAAATCTATAAAAAATAAGAAGGCCTTGCTTGTGGACGCCAATTTTTACCTTTTTGAAATTATAATAGCTTATCAACTTGTATGCGGCAAAAACGGAAGGAGGGATTAGTGTATATATAACATGCGTACAGAGCGTTTGTATTTTACATAAGTTTTGCTTTAATGTTAAAAATAAGCGTGTTTTTCGTCAGCTGGACATTTTTGATGCATTGCCCGAAGTTTGATTTTGCTGAAATGCCAGAAGCCTTTAATTTATTGAGAATGCACTATCAAGTTTCCGTCTTAAAAACATGTACAGAATGTTAGTAAATAAGTAGTTTCGTTCCATTTATTACCAATTCTATTTTTTGAAAGATTATGTTGAGTTTTTTTATTTAATTAGTAGCAGAAGAGTAGCGGAGTGGAGGAGTTTCTATGAACGCATCATGAAGAAAAGGGGTGGTTTTCTAAAAAATAAATAAATAGTACAGGATTAGAAGTTTTATTCTCTTGTTAATTTTTTTTCAATTTATCTTCTCTAGTGAAGTTATTTCAGCAGATATTTTTAATTTAGATTTTGTTCATTGGTTGTGCTATTTTTAAATATATTTACCAAAATCAATTTTTATTTTTATGTTTTTTTTATTGTTTAATCATTACAGAAGTTGTTTTATTTTTATGTTGATTACAAAAAGAAATTAATTTAAAATTTTTTGTATCTAACACAACTTTATGAAAAATATGTCCTACACTAGGTACGCTGCTGGTGACAAATTGATGATTATATTAATGCCCCGCTGCAATGTGGAGGAAGGAAAAAAAAACAAACAAACTCACCTTAGTATTTATAATGCTAATAGTCTAGTATCGAATGAATAATTATTGCTTACTCTTGTACATATTTTAAATGTTTGTTTTCAGAAACCAATAGGTGTGCTGACGACCAGTGCAGGAGCTCCAGTAGATATACGAGATACGATTGTATTGAATACAGATTCTCTAGCAAATCAATATCATTTGGATTTAATCACACATTTCGATGCTGAAAGAATACCTGAAAGAACCATATTTGCTAAAGGAAATGGTGCTTTTGGTTACTTTGAAGTGACGAATGATGTTTCTCAATATACAAAAGCAGATGTATTTAATGGTGTAGGCAAGAAAACTCCAGTTAACGTGCGGTTTTCTGTAGGGACTGCAAATCTAGGAGGAACTGACTTAGGAAGAGAACACAAAGGAATGTCAGTCAAATTTCATACAGAAAAAGGGAACTTAGATCTTGTTTGCATTCAAATACCTATTTTTACTTCAAATAATCCTATCAGTTGGCCTTTTACCGTACGGGCTTTTAAACGACACCCTCAAACTAATCTTTACGATAATACAGCCCGATGGGACATAATAGTTAAATATCCAGAATTATTAACCACTTATCTTTGGCTATTATCAGATTATGGACTTCCAAATGGATACAGAAATATGGATGCATATCCTGTTCATACATATGAAATTTATAACAAAAAAGGTGATATTAACTACGTCAGATTTAACTTCAAAAATGAACAAGGGTCAGCTAATCTTACCACACCTGAAGCACTAGCTATCAGCGGTGTCGACCCTGACTATTTTGGACGGGATTTGTTTAACGCCATTGGAAAGAAAAATTATCCATCGTGGAAGTTAGAAATGGATATCCTAAGTTTTAAAGAAATACGGGAAGTTGATTACAACCCATTTGATTTGACAAGCTTATGGAAAGCAGGAACTTATAAAACTGTACCTATAGGACGTCTAGTTCTAGACAAAAATCCACATAACCACTTTAAAGATGTTGAAATGGCCGCGTATAATCCTGGAAATTTAGTTCCTGGTATTTCAGCTCCACTTGATGAAGTTTTCAAAGTTAGAAGACTAGCTTATCGAGATGCTCAAAACTATCGATTAGGTGTAAATCACAACAAAATTGACGTGAATAATCCCAAATACGAATTGAATTATAATCGTGACGGCGTTCCAACAGTAAAGGAAAACATGAAAGACGCACCAAACTATTATCCGAACTCGTTTAATGGACCTGTTCCATTTGTGGATGAAAGCCGACCAAAGAAGCGCGTAATTGTGTTTTATAGGAATGCAGCAGATCTAGAACAGTCAGCATACTTCTACAATCACATTGTAGATGATGATGCTCACAGACAGAGGATTGCGGATAACACTGTATTGACTATGAGGAATGTAGCTGCCCCAGTTTTAAAAGAAGCTCTTAGACTAATAGCTCTTACAGATAATGACCTGTACAAGCGAGTCTCAGAAGGTTTGATGGCAGCAAAAGTTAATTGAAACCGAGTTTTTTAAAAAGATGTACTAGTAACATATTTTTTTGGTCTAAAAAAAATGTCTTGTTTACAAATCACAAACATATATCTTTGAGAAAAAAAAAGTTCATTTGAATATTAAAGCATCAATTTCATGACATTTTTTTTAATGCTGCTATAACAACAAACTAAAAAACAGAATAAAATAAATATTTAAGAGTTTACAGTTTCGAAAATCGAACTTTTTTCCTTCGTCTTCAGCTCACGTCAATAAATAAATACACTGGCCTGCAAAAGAAGGTATAACATTTTTTAAATTGAATTTTCTCCTGAACTGTAAAACTTAAAGACTTGAAATAAAAACAACATTTAGAACAGGTAAAAAATATTTTTTAAACATAAGTTTATTTTACTTAACCTAATGTTTTTAGCATAAATGAAACAAAAAAACAAAATGGAGCCATTATCACTGAATGGCAAAAACTTAAAAAACTCTGAAAAAGGTGTTTATCCTCTTTAAATCACATTTTAAATAACTGGTGTTGCCTCCTCTGGCTCTGATCACAGCTTCAAGTCTGTTTGGCATACTGAAGACGATGTTGGGGGATATTCTCCCATTATTCCATTAGGGCTTCTTTAAGATCATTTAGGGTGACAGGAGGTCATCTGCTTCGTCTGACTAGCCTTCCGAGCTCAACCCAAGCGTGTTCGATCGTGTTCAGGTCAGGCCAGGCCATCAAGTAGATACCAACCTCCTGAATGTACTCTTGTACGACCTGAGCGGTGTGTGGCCGGGCGTTATCTTGCATGACAATTGATCCATCACCCATATTTACCAGATATGGTCCTGCATACTCATTAAGGATCTCTTGAGCCTATCTCATCCCGGTCAGAGTGCCATTTTTTATGGCCACTAACTGTGTGCGACCTTTCGAAGAGATGCCAGCCCATACATATACAGAGCTCCCGCCACTAGCTCACCAGGCTCACCAGGCCGCCTGTAGACTTTTCGCCTTCCGTCATGAGTAATAATGATAAACGTGACTCATCTGTGTTTTTGTACAAGACTTTTGCCCATTTTTCTTTACCCCACTGTACGTGGTCACGAGCGTACCTAAATCTGTTAACCTAATGCCCTGCCTCAGGTTTGGGACCATTTGTTGGCCTGCAGGGCTTCAGGTTTACTTCAGCTTCTTCTGACCGTGTCTTCGCTAATGTAATCATCTGCGAAGCTGCTGTTGGACCTAAACTGCAATGAGGTGACGATTTCTCAAAATAATGCTGGCAATCTATCGGTCTTCTCTAGCTGTAGTGCATCTGGGACGGCCATAACATGGTCTTCTGAGATGGTTTCCGGTTTCTTCGTACTTTTGTTTCAAGACCGTTCTTAATGTCACACCCACCATTCTTGCAGTACGACACATACTGATGCCTAGTTCCAGATGTGCCATAATTCTTGCACATTCTTCAGGTGAAAGAGGCATGATAATTAATGTTTACGTGCTGAAGATGCCTTGGCATATGAATTAAATGTAAATTATCAAAAAGCTAAAGGTAAAAAATTGCAGCATTTGAAAAGGGAGCGTTTTTCTTTTTTGTTTATTTTTCAGCCATCATTTGAAAGGAGGTTGTCAAAAAGGAGTTTTTATATGACAAAACTAAATTTTCTACATAATGCTTTTTATTACAAGTTTCTAATTTAAATAGTACAGAAGTTATCGTCACGTTTATGAGTGCTATACCTTCTTTTGCAGGCCAGTTTATAGTAACTTACAAAATAACTTATGTTGTAGATAGTAGGTAAAGTGTTTATATTTTGTCTTAATCTAGACAAGTATAGGTACCGCGACAAAAACCTGAAATGATTGTATATTCAGACAAAGGTTTGCCCCGCGGTTTTACCCACTGAAAAACCAATTACTGTAGGGATAAACTTTATTGTAAGTCCTTTTCTGTCCATCCAGCTACCGCTGCGACAAAACTCAGGATACCCTGTAACTTGGTTGGAAAGTAATGGAATGCTTTCTTCTACTGACCCTTTTTTTCGAATTAATTTCAAACTAAAAACTTATTTAAATCATAATAAAATAAAGATTTTGTTACTCAAGAATAGATTAGAATCGATTCAGTAATTGCAGAGATTACTTTTTTTTTCAACAAAAATCAAATAATCTATCTATACTTATATACAGTGCAAAATACTTATCTGACCCTCTGACCTTGGATGTTTGGTCGCTTATGTCGTTGCGAGTTCTCATTATTTGAATATAAACTAGGTACAGTACTTTTGATTTTTGACCATTGGGTCATCAAAGTTTGTTGCACTATTATAAAGTTGAAGATTTTGGTTGATAGGGTTCCGTACATTAAGGGAAAACTATTTTATTAAAGGATCACTTTGTTGTCCGTCTGTCTGTCTGTCTGTCAAGGCCCTTTTTCTCAGAAATGCGGAAAGGTATGACGATGAAATTAATATCTAATACTAAGGTCTTTGATTCCTTAAAGCTGTAAAAAAATCATGATTCTAAGTCAACTTAGTTATAAAAATACAGCGGAAAAAACGCAATTTTTGACGCATATTTTGGCACTCACAAACAAATCAAAACCTATGGGGTCTTCCCGTTGTCCTGGAATCACAAAATTTGATATTACATCGCAGATGTAGGAAAAAATCCGAAATTTGTTAATTTGCAGTTATAATACATTTTAATAAAAAGTTTGTCTACCTGTCCTTTTACTTGAGAACGCTTGGAGTAATCAAGTTGAAATTATATCATTTTGTAAAGTCTACGGGCACTTAATGTTCTAAAAACTCAAGTTTCTAAGTCGATTTGAAAAAAAATATTCCCAAAATACGTTTATTTTTATCGCATATTGTGACACAAATAAATCAAAACCTATGGGGTACTCCCCGTTAACCTAGGAGACTTAATCTTATGATGAAGGAGCTATCTTCGTAAAATAAGTTTGTACGGAACCCACGATGCGCGAGAAAGATTCGCATTAGGCTTTTTTTTTATTTGAATGCGATAATCTAAAATTCATAGCTCTATTCTTAAAAGGAAAATTAGTTATTTACATTATGCTAAAACCCTTAGAGCCAATAAAAAAAAACTATGTAACAGCGTAGGGTAGCGCTGCGATAGTGCTGGGATGTGACTGTGGATAGCTATATAGTTTTTCTGATGGTTTTATGAAGTGTTTTTATTTTGCATTTGGATTAGATAGGATAGGGTGTACTTCCATTACTGAAATATTCTGTACGTTTGTCAAATTGGCGGTCACGAATAGTTTTTTAAAATCTTCAGAGCCCTTCTAGGCCAAATTGTGAACGCACCGAATATGTCGTAAATTGTCAACTCTTTTTAACGCCATCTATAAGAAATTTGTGAAATTACATACTAACAATGCTCTGCAAATTAAAGCGCTGATACTGATAGACGACTTTGATAATGCCTTATATTATTAAAAGATGGCGTTAAAAGTTCCTTCCTTTCATGTAATAATAGTTGCACGGAATTTTGATTTAAAAAGCAGAACGTTTTTTCAATTATTGTTTAATTTGTATAAACTGCGGCATTAAACGAAGACACGGTTTACATAGAATATTACTTATAGTCCTTACTATTTTAATGTTTATATTATTGTTAGTACCTACTATTTATTAACGTTCGATTTTCACTGCATCGAAACATTTACAAAAACATAAAATGGTTTATCTATTTACTTATATCTCCTGCAGCCGTTCAGGATCTGCGTGTTTGGACAGTTCCGTTAAGCTGACCAATTGCAGGTCGATCGCTTAAATTTGCTTATAACCGCCCACTAGTAACCTCAGAAAAATTATGAAGTTCCAGATACAATTGAAGGCCCATTATGATTAGTTGAAACGGTTTACTTACCAATACTTAGTTTAAAAATAGTTATGTAAAGAAAACTTTAAATGTGTCAAGACCTTTATAACTGAATCGATGAAATGAGGCCCGAAATATAAAGTTGTGATTAGGGAATATAATGCCGGAGCATTTTTTTGATCCCGGGATTACTAAGAGCTCAATTTCGGGAATCTGGGACCGACCCCGGGATTAGCTGAAAACTAAACGAAACTTAATATAAGAATATCCATAATTGTAAGGATGCAGCTTTAGGAACAATAAAAGTTAAGTAGGTATTAATTATAAATTATTTTTATACACTTTATTACTATATAGACATAGAGAAAAGGACAGCGCATTTTCTAGCCTGATATAAAAAAAATGGTCGCAAAAGTGTGACAGAGATGAAGCGAAACTGAGGTCTGTGTCTCTTTCTATATTGTTTTAATAAACAAAATGGTGTACGTTGATAGGAAGAGAAAAGATGGTTAATTTTGTGAGGCACAGTCCATAGGATATACCTTTTACAGACGATGCTAGACTTCGAGTTCTGAAGGCATTGGCATAGTAATGAACTTTAAATGAGGGATTTTTACGAATTCTCTGATCGTTTTTTAGAAATTTAACCCAACATTATTCTCTTCTCAGGTTATACTTACAGACTTATTTCGAAGCACTTCTGTCTGCTAATTTCCAGCAATATTGAATACAATTAATTTTGAGCTTTGAAAGATACCTGTAGTTACGTAAATTCTTAATTTGTGATTCGATGATCGATCTTAGATACAAGCAACTCTACCTTTCAATTGTGGTGGCACCGGCATACACACAACTCCAGCAACTTCCGGTAGACCTGAGTATTTGATACAAATTTAAGGTTGATACCTCTCCACGCATTCCTGAGAAAAAGGGTATTGACAGACGGACGGACAACAAATTGATCCTATAAGGATTCGATTTTTTCCTTTCGAGGTACGAAACCCTAATATTACTACAAAAAATCATGTTTCCATGTGTCATGTTCCAATAATGAGTAAAAATACAAAAATTATATTTTGTTACCGGCTCTAATACACAGGGGGGGATACACTATTCTGGTATCGGTCCTAACTGGAGCCAGCCCCCGGTTGGGGAAGGGTGATTCGAGGGTCCATCACGCAGGTTCAGTGCAGATTGTGGATCATACACTTTTTTTTTACCATTGTCTTTTAAAAAACAATAACACATTTCTATAGGTTTATTGATCTATCTAATAAATTTTTATTTATCTAATTTATCCTATTAATTATTTAAAAAATCGTCAAAATCAGTTTACAAAAAAGTTCTACGTGAACATCAGTTAATATGTTATAGGTATTCAGGCAGCCTAGTTGATAGAGTGGCTAGCTGCTGTGCTGTGTGCTGTGTGGTTCGATTCCCGCACTAGACGCACATTTGTATTTGTTTTGAGTCTGGGTGTATTTATGTATGTATTTACTGAAAAAGTAATATATATATATGTGTGTATTTGTATCCGTTGTCTGGTATCTATCTTTGCTTTTTTTTTTAATACCACTAAGGTGGTGGCCTATGAACGCTTGCAACACCAGGGGTATCACTCGCGCGTTGCCGACCCTTCAAAAATCCAATAACTTCTTTCTTGAAGAACCCCACTGTTGTCCTTACTTTGGAGCCAGACGGCGCTGGGTGTAATGTCTAAAAATATTTATTTATTTATTATAATTTAACTATAATATTTTACAACCACGAAATTACTAATTTAAAACATGTTTTTTTTTTTGAATGTTATATAAAAAATTATTCTTGTCATTTAAATACTCAACAGTGTTATACCCTCCCTTTATCAAATGACATTTAATTGCAGATTTAATTTGATGTAAAGGCAAGATCAGGGTAGTCTGTGGGATCTTGTTATAAAAGCGTACGCACCGCCCGACCAAAGAATTGTTAATTTTTTGAAGACGACTAGTAACATCTATTAATTTATGTTATCGCTTTTTTTATAATACAAGTGGAAGTTTCTACGAACATACATTATATTTGCATAAATATATTGTGATGTTATAAGGAAACGATCGTTTCCGGTGGTCCGTCTCCGGTAAATGACCGTATGATGTAGGAAACGGTGGAAGTTTCTAGGCATCCCTTCTTAGGTCTATCACCGGTGTCGTGTTTTTGAATATCGAGACCAAAATAGTCTCGATAGGTTGTGACATGTAGGTTGTCATAACAGTTCTTCACGTGTATTCGCTCTGCGGACATATAAAAAATCTATTTGATTTTATTTGGAGTTAAATACTTCCAGCTCTACTTAAAACTTAAAGCTGCAACTCTGTTGCCTAAGATTTCTTTTTACCTCTACTACTTCTAATACTTAACCGTGGAAAAACCGAAGTGTTTCTAGCACGACGGTTTTTATTTCCTGATATAACCACTTCTCTTCTCGTCTACTGCGAGGGCCGGTGCGCGTCAACCTGTTAGCGACGTCAGCACTGAGGGAGGCCTGGAGTTCTATAGAATGCAGCGGTGCATTGTGCCAGCCACATTTAAGCTTAATTAAATGTTAAGGTTTCGAACATTTGGTAAAGCAAATTTTATTCATTACAAATCGGCCAATAGTTATCAAACGATATGTACCCTTTTTCCAAAGTCTTGATAAATCAAGGGGATCGTAATCAACATCTTTGATATCATTCAATGATATAACTTCCATTTCCAAACGCCAGAATGTAAAATTCTTTTCAGCTATGGCATTATACAGATCTCTTGTGTAGTAGTCGGTATCCATGCCAGTAATGATGGTACCTTCGTCTGTTGTTAGGTTGGCTATGCCCTGTTCTGTTCTAAAGTTGAATCTGGCATAATGTCTGTCTCCTTGTTTATTATAGATTTCATATGTATGAGATGCAAAACCATCCATTTTTCGGTATCCATGTGGTATTCCATAATCAGATTGTAGCTATAGAAAGGTGTTAAGTGCTTCAGGCTTTTTTTGTAAAAAAATCCCATTGCATTTTGGAAGTGAATAATAGTGGATCTTTATGCAGAAAAACAGGAATATTGAAACAGTTTATGCCTAAGTTTTAATTTTTAGTGAAAAATTTAACAGCTTATCCTTTGAGTTCTCTTGCGACGTCAGTGGCGCCTTGTTTTTGAATTGCAAGAGAAAATCTAGCAGCTCCTTGAGTTTTATTTTCAATATCATTAAGGGCCTAGAAACATCATGAATGACTTCAAAATAGCTAAATGCACCCAAATAACCCGTAACCATACGTTCAGGCATTGTCTCAGCATCAAAATGAGTCATTAAATCTAGGTGGAAATGGTTAGTCAAAGAATTTGTATTTAAAGTAACGGTATCGCGTTTGTCCACTGGCGAACCTGCGCTTGTTGTCAATACTCCAATAGGACCCTGGTAAAATTAAAATCAAGTTATTAAATTAATGTGTCATAATTAAAGAGCGAAATTCGTTAAACCTGAAAGATTGGCTAGTCAAAGCCTAGTTTATACAAACGTAAATTCGAATATATGGCCGCATCTGCACTGGCAACTGTCGTGTAGAGTGGGTGTTTTGTGTATCTTGTTGTGGTTAATCGTTTGTCTTAGCCGGAAGACGTTTACTTCCGCCGAATGTAGACCTCCCTCATATGTCTCCAGAACGGCTGCTCCTGAGCTGCCCATCCCAATGGGCTTCCTGCGGCTTAGACCAGGTCGTCTGTCCACCTGGTAGGAGCCGAGATGGATTTTTCAGTTAAACTCTTTCTCAAAGTTGGACCTACCTAAATGGACTACTTGCCCTAGGTATGTGTAATCGTGACGTTGAATTACGTCCAGGATTTCTTCGTTATAGACTTTTGAGCCTCTATTTCGCTCTATAGTCTTTTCCACACGTGATGTGTTAAAGTGGCGTATATCACGTCGTATGGATTTTGAGATTTGTCTATTGACAGCAGATTGAGCCGCGTGTATTCTGACCTATCAAATAAAGACTGCAATTTCATTTCGCGCGTGTCATACGACTGAGAATCTGATCAGAGCATCTTTGTGTTCTATATTTGCGACAAGCTTTGAAGAACTTAGCTCCAACCGTTTGGACAATTTCCCACCAGCCTGTCATTTAATTCATACACATTTTCGCATTCTGCTTGATACTGAAAGCTATTTTGAAGTTCGAGCTAAACTGTTCAGGGTTGTGTATGAAGGCAGTCGTTGGAGGGAGAGTAGACCTTATCAAACAACGTCTTCCAAATTCGAGGTTAATATTCAGCGTGCTTGTTACCATGCGGTGATCGCTGCCAGTTTTAACTCTATTTATCACCGAGACATCACTGAATATTCGCCTATCAGAAGTCAGGATAAAAGCAATCTTGTTTTAGGCTAGCCGTCATGGCTTATCCAGGTCTATTTCCAATGAGGATGTATGAATTCATCATAAAGATACCCTTTTTCTCCATAAAGTCGACCAATCGCTGGCCCCTTCGGTTTCGTTGCTCTACTCCAAATTTCCCCCTTTTTAGCTCATCACAATTTTCAGTGCCCAGTTTTGCGTTTAAGCCCCTCTATGACGACTGTAAAACGTGTTGGGGAGGTGTGTATGGCTTTGGCAATATCCTCATAACACATAACATAACATAACCTCAACCTCATCATCTGGGTGTGCCGAAGTCGGTGCGTAAACATGTATCACCTTCAGAGAATATGTCTTGTTGATTCTGAGTACAAGCTACGCTACCCTTATCGACACACTCTCGGTGGTCGTAATGTTGTTGAAGAGGGACTTGTGGACGATAAACCCAATACCACTTTGGGCAGTTATTCACCCTCCCGGAAGTAGAATAAGGCGCCGGATTTGAGCAGTATGGAGTCCTCCACCTGTCTTCGGACTTCAGATAGCCCTTTCTTATCCCAGTGCAGCTTGTTACCTTCTTATTTCATCTAAACAATCTTTTTTCCTGGTGATAATAATAGAAGTAACATATGACATCATCTCAAAAACCTTTGTCTTCGACAAAAGATACCTCTTTAAGAATCCACAAACCATGAGAGAGGCACTGAATAATATTAGATACCTCCTTGACTTCTGGATAGAGCTGACGTGATATGAATAACTACCTACGCACGATTGCCCTATTATGAGGCTAAGTGCCGAAAACAAACGCCTAACTAACTAATTGTTGCATGTAGGCTTCGTCTTCCCCATATGTCCCCAAACATATAGAGCCTTTACGACGTTGGACATGCAGACAGACATATACACAGACACACAATATAGGCACAGAGTAAGGATAATATTAATAGGTCTGACCAAAGGTGTCTAGACAGGAAAAATGGTGGCAAGTACTTTTATCTAACAATAAAATGAAATTGCAAGTCAACAATAACAGACTAACACGGGTCATATTGCAGAAATAAAACTGCATTGCATTGCATATTTAAGTATTCGATTATTAGTTAGTTGGTATAATTTAATTGTTATTAAATAATACTACATTATAACTTTATATAACAATGCCAATTATATTGATGTACACGCAACCAATAATAAACTAAAACGTTCAAATTTAGGCTTAGGTTTATCTACAAGTGAAAACTGATATGAAGGTTGTTTAAATGCCGCACCTCAATGCAATGTGTTTTTTTCGTTGGATAGTAGTATTTTGCCAACTGAACAACTAATATTATGATTTCAAATGTATGTTTGTTTGGAACTCAGCCTCGCTTAAGGGTGTATGTGACGCAGAAGTTTTTCTAAAACTTTTGAACGTAGTTTTTTGGACGCCAGCTTCACCTTGTCTCTTTAAAGGATCTCGGAGCTGAACGTGATCGCAACAGCAAGGATACCAATCCCTTTTTTTTATAATTGCACGAGCCGCGTAATAAGCTCTTCCGATTCTGCCATCCTGGATATGCAGGAGAAACAGCGTAGGAGACAGCACAGATCCTTGCGCGGCGCCAACATTAATGCTATCCGAGCAACCGTAAACTTGTTTGCCACCTTAGTGTTTAAAAAAAACTACCGTCAACTACGGTTCGTATGCGTCTGCCAATCTAGCCAACATTTTGCACAAACCCTCGGGCTGTCCGTAAGGAGTTTTAAAGATTTACCCTAAAACGGATCCTTCAAAAATCGAATCACTCTAATAATGTGTAAATTAGTTTTTTAAGGGTTCGTCAACGCGCAATTAGTATTGCAAGTGTCCATAGGCTACGGCAATGATATTAAAGACTCGTTGAGCTTAGGTGACCGCTTAACATAAGGCGGGCCGAAAGTTTTTTTTTCACCTTGGTACTATAAACACTACCTTACCTAGAGAAAACTCCGGCAGGGAGCTCATTTTACAACCAAATATTAAAAAAAAATTAAAAATTAGACCGACTGCATGTAGTGACCTATATATTTACTGTGCCGGCGCACGAAGGCTTGGTCAATTAATATTGAGACTGGTACCCTTTGAGAAATAAAATACTTAAAGTAATTTGTTTTACTGTTATAATAGGGCGTTTTCACAAATAGATATTTGGTTATCGGTGGTTTCCTCTTATTATTTATGTAATTGATTATTCAAATGAATGCGTGTAAAAAATATTGTGCTACGCAAAATAACCGAGTCAATTATAATTGATAATTACCTGCTCTGTGTTGAAACAAATGGATTTATTACTATGAAGTATTTTTACAATGAATGTTGTTGAAAACGTTCAATATGAATATTCAAATTTTGTGTGTCTGCATTTATATCAAATGTGTGTCAAGTAACAGCAATGATTACATGAATATCACCCTCGAGCCTGCCGCCAGACAGCTGTTGAATTTCAAGTTACAAAATTCTGTATGTTTATTTTTTTGTTGAATATTTAATTTTAACGACTTTCTACACGGTATAAAAACATTTTTTGCGATCGTAAACTTATTTGCAATTGATGAACTAACTACGACCTATATCGATGTTTTCAGTTTTCCAATGGCAAAGTGAATTTTGTCCCTCAATACATTTTCCTTTAACGGAACCCTCATTGCGCTAGTCCGACTCACTTGACCGGTTTTTCCTGTAAGAGTCAAGGTTAAGAAGATGAGCAAAAATATCTACTTATGGTTTTTTTCTTGTGTGCAACTAACAGCGTTAGCCCTTTAAAACGTTCTTGATAATAACGATATACCTGTTAACTTTATTTTTGGGATAAGGTTCTCAGAATGACGTGTGTTTTATTTGAATTGCATATACAATTATTTATATCTCTTATTCTTCTTGTTACTCTCCAGTCACTGGTGGTCGGGCCTCAGCCTTGAAAATTTCTCGTTGTCCATAGCAAGGTAAAACAGCTCCGCGGAGCTCGTTAATTTAGTTCACTCTTGAACGTTTTGAATCCAAGACTTTTTCCGTTGGCCAACACCACGTTTTTCATTATTTTGCCTTATCATCATCATCTATTCATCATTATTATTTTCAATAAGCTATCTCGTATGTCTTGGGTTTAAGCAACTTTTCTTGTCTTGATGGTTTGCATCAACGTGCATTTTGACCGACTCCCCTTAAGAGGATCCCAACCAAGCGAATACGTTAATAGGTATTTGAAAAACACTTTACATTACTCTAAGGCTTAGGCCAAGATAACGATGTGCGAAAGGGACTACTGCACGTCGGGCTGATTGTACCTAGTTACAATCATCGAAATCGGGGTACCGTCTTCCCTACTTTTTAAAATCTTTACAAGTTTCATAAAAATTAGTTCGGTAGCAAGTAGGTACATACTGCACAAGCAATTTCTCTTGAGCTTTTTTTTTATATTTGAGAATTTATACCATAATTATGGTCGATTAATATGGTCACGAGAGCAATTTGGTCCATTGGTTCTTAAGATATCGAGAGGTCAAAAAAGATAACAAAAAGATAACATACAGTAATACCCCGGACTTACGCGATAGGTGGGACCAAGCGCTATCCGTGTAAGTCGAATTCGCGTAAGTCGAGGTACAATTTTGCATATAAAGACATACAAAGTATGTTTAATTGGGACCGGAGACTAAATAAAACATTAATTAAGGAAATAAATGTGTTACTAATTGTAGATAATATGACAAATCTGAATCCGAATAAACACAATCTGAAGTTATTTTGATGTAGAAGGTTTCATAAAATCTTACAAAGTCGTCTGACGAGTCAATAATTTATAATAATAATGTTAAGTTTACACTTCAAATATAATGTTTTTCTTTTCTTGTTTGAAGCAAAAGAGTCGGTTATAATTCATTTGGATGCCATAGTACTTAGTACATATCTTAGGTCATCGCACAACACACAAAATCCTTATTTTCTAAGCCTGAAAAATCGCGTAACTCCGAATTCGCGTATGTCGAGGTAGTGGAAGTCGGGGTATTACTGTACATTAAAATAACTTCTCTCAAGACAAGTTAATAAAAGTCACCCTGGTGAACCCTGAAAGATTATGATTTATTCTGTGTCCAAACTCAAAATGGCATGTTTTTTTAAAGAAATAGTTTACATATTTGTATAGCGCACGTCTAAAGATGTCATAAAAATCGGCAACTCTTTGGACTTTTTAGGGCCTCATTTAATTTTAGGAATTGAATATCGATAAAAGAAAAATATCAGTATATCATCGTAAATAAATGATAGCTCTTATGTCACAATCGAGAAAAGAAACAGGAGAATGCGTTTGTATGTGACAAAACAACGGGATATTTCCTCTTAAGTCTTCATCATTAGAACCTTTTGGGTTCATCTAATAGAGAATACGAGGCGGTATGTCCACATTTCGAAAGTCTCTAAACATTTTCGAAGGTCTTCTTTAAAGGTTCTTAATATCATAAGTAATAAAATTATGTAAAATACTCTTTCTTTAACGTTCAATTACAAAATACATGTACCTATATATATATTTATTTTTCAGGAGCCTATTGGGTTGCTAACCACGAGCGCAGGATGTCCAGTGGACATAAGAGAGACCATTACTGTAAACACCGATTCTCTTGCTAATCAGTTCCACTTAGATTTAATAACTCACCTAGATGCAGAAAGAATACCAGAGCGATTTGTACATGCAAAAGGTACTGGCGCTTACGGATACTTTGAAGTAACTAATGATGTATCCAAATACACCGTAGCTGACGTTTTTAATGATGTGGGGAAGAAAACTCCTTTAGTTGCACGCCTATCAATAGCTATACAAAGTACAGGAGGAAATGATCTTGCTCGATCAAACAAAGGCTTAGCTGTAAAATTCTATACTAAAGAAGGGAATCTTGATATACTTTGCCTCCATTTACCAGTTTTCTTTTTCAAAGATCCTGTCAATTTTGTATTATTTTCACACGCTTTCAAAAAAAATCCTAAGACTCATGTGTTTGATAATACTATGCGTTGGGACCTCATGACTCTTAAACCTGATTTCCTACATGCATTCTTCTGGTTAGCTTCTGATTATGGAATCCCAAATGGATATAGAACCATGGATGCCTTTGCCATTCATACATTTGAAATATATAACAAGAAAAAAGAACGATATTATGTCAGATTTAACTTTAGAACTGAACTTGGCTTGCAAAATCTTACCACGACTCAGGCACAGCAGATAAGTGGAACAGATCTGGACTATTTTACAAGAGATTTATACAATGCTATAGAAAATAAAACATATCCATCCTGGCTGTTAGAAATGGACGTGCTGTCGTTACATGACTTAAAACGTATTGACTATGATCCATTCGACACAACAACTTTATGGAAAAACGGAACATATCACACTGTACCTATTGGACGGCTTGTTTTAGACAAAAACCCTGATAATCAATTCAAAGATATTGAACAAGGTGCTTTTAATCCTGGAAATTTAGTGCCTGGAATCACTGGATCACCCGATGAAATGTTTAGGGCACGTAGGCTGTCATATCGAGACACTCAAAATCATCGTTTAGGGATCAACCATAACAACATTGAAGTTAACTATCCCAAAAGTGAGAACACATACAATCGTGATGGTGTAGCTCCTGTAAAAGATAATATGAAGGATGCCCCTAATTACTACCCAAATTCGTTTAATGGACCAGTTCCGACAGTGGATGTTTTTCGTCCAAAAGAAAAAATGAAAATTTTACAAAGTACCGCAATGGATTTGAGTCCTTCAGCTCATTTCTATAATAATATCCTAGTTAACGAGGCTCAACGTCAAAGGTTAATAGAGAATATAATTGCTTCTCTTGTGACTGTTACAGATCCAGTTTTGAATAGGGCTCTAAAATTGTTGGCTTTGATTGATACAGATTTAGGTAAGAGAGTCGCTTTAGGTTTAGCAGTAAATGGTGAAAATAAAAGGATGTAAAATTTATGTCATATTGTCCTGTATAAAAAAAATTAAATTGTAGGTACCTTTAATTACATTGAATTTAATTGAATTTTAATTGAAAAAAAAGAATTAAATATTTTTTTGAGACAAGCTTTAAAAAGTCTTTTTAATTTAGACAATGGGTTAAATCTTAGAGGAGGTTTTTGCTTAGTTACGTAAGGCTTACCTTTTTTTAAGTTTCTTCTTGCTTTAGACCACGTTTGATCGTCGATTCTTGTCATGGGATGGTAGACAGTCGGACTTCAAGACTAAAAAAATAAGCTTTAAGAAGCATAATAATGCAGAACACATTTGAGTTTTGTAAAAAGCTTGGATCTGAGATGTATATTTTGAAAGTTATTATGGCTTAGAAGTTTAAAACATTTGTGTACCCCTTTCACTTTTTATCTGCGCGTTCTAAAAATCTAATAATAATCGAAATAATAGGGCTTTGCAAATACTTCCAACCAAAATATTTCGTACGAAATCGGTTAATAGGTTTTTTAGATATCTGCAAATGTCCTTATTGCAGGAAACCCTAACACGATTTATTAGATTTACGACAGGTACTTGTTCAAACGATTGTTTAACTCGTCTCGAAATTATTACCTCTTGCATTATCCTCTCATCGACATTAGGTTAAACATTCTTTATTTCTTAAAAAGAATTACAAAATTCACTTACAGAGAAATACTTAAATCTTATATTAATGTCAGTGATTGCTTATGTGACATTGGCTAAAAAAGTTATTTGCAGGTACCCACTGAAAGTTATCGCAAAATATAATATACATTACTGTAAGATGTATTTGTTACTTACGAACTTCTGAAGTAATTTTAACCATAACGTAACGAAACTTTCCATTTTTTGTTTAATTCTAAACAAAGGATGAATAGCGTTTTAACCGTTTTGTACTCACATTTTTACTAACTTGTTGCCAAAAATTATTCGTGAATGCACTAGAAAACAATAAATTTTAATGATTTTACTAACTAATTATAGAAACCAAACCAAAAAAAAAAAGATTTCTGCGTTGCATTTTGGTATAAGGCATCTTCGTCCATTAAAATCAGTTTTTACGCAAAAATTACATGGTGTAGAGAATTAAAAATTACCGGCAATATAGGTACCTACGCTTTAAAAACACATAAGCCTACAGTCACTTTTTTTTATAGCACGTAATTACAATAAATTAATATCACTCAATAAGTTAATGCACTAAACAAAAGTAAGTTAAATAAAATGTCCATTTTTTTATTTTTCCCATCAACAATTGCTAACAACATTCACACAATAACTGCGCAGGTATTTATTTACTTACACAAAGTGTAAGGTAAGGCATCTTTAGTTGATGTTTTTGTTTAGTAAGGCCTAGCTCATAGTGCGAAACTTAGTCAGCGGATTAATTACTTGGAATTTTATATTAACTAAATGTAAGTTAACGAAGTATATATTTATTTTGCACGAATTAAGTTTTTGACGTGACACCGTCTTATAAATTGGTTTGCCGGGTGACACTTCAAGAAACTGCGTTACGCTCCGCTCACGTTATGCGCTCACAATGAGAGCGAGTGAGAGGCACGCGGCATGGTTAGCCCGCCTAAGAGCGAGAGAGACAGACATAAAAAGTGAAAGGCACAAGTTGTCACGTAAAACTTTCGCCCGTATACCGACTTTACAGGCAACCAGTTTTTTTTAATTTGTATTTTAGTTGTTTAGTTGATAATAGATTATATTTACCTGAATTTAAATTATAAACACGAATTTGCTCTATTATTAAAGGTTTTATGCTTGATAATTACTTAAATATTTTTTTACATTTGTAACTAAGGTTTCTGATTCCTCGAACTATTTTCGTTCTCGAGGCCAAATTCACGAGTCTTCTCGAGTCTCGAGGCTTTCAAAGAAGACTTATAATTAATAGTAAAATTTTAAAAAAAAAACTTAAAATAATCCCGAAAGCAACATATTTTTTTTACCCCCAACTGCGCTTACTTAAATAAAAACGAAACATAAAAACACATAATTAACAAATCTTAATACTTAGTAGAATAAGAAACACTTAAAATCTGCGTGCGTCTTTATCATCTAGAAACAAAAAACTTCAGTATAAAGCTATTCGTTTTTTCGTTCGTTTTAGCCTAAAGACGTCCACTGCTGAATGTGAACCTCTCCCATATTTCTCCACTACGGCCGGTCCTGAGCCGCCTGCACCTATCCGCTTCCTGCGGCTCTGACCAGATCGTCTATCCACCTGGTAGGAGGCTGACCTACGCTGCGTCTTCCGATCCGTGGTCGCCACTCGAGAACCTTTCTTCCCTATCGGTTATCAGTTCGACGATCGATGTGGCCTGCCCATTGCCTCTTCAGCTTGCTAACTGATTGAGCTATGTCGGTAACCTTAGTTCTTCGGCAAATTACCTCACCAATCAAGCTATTGCTCTACTAATAATCTAAACAATAATATAATATTTGTATTTGTATTTGTTGCTGTCAACGCACTGTCGTATAATTATCAAGGTGAAGGGTGGTACACGCAGGTACGCACACAAGCTTATTTACTAACTACATACATAACAATTTTTCTTTTTATTCTTTGCAGTGAATATAATAATTTGTTTTTGCTGTATTTATAGTGAGTAACTTTGATTCTAATCAGCTATGTAATCGAGTTAAACCAGTTTGTGCTTATTTCACTATTTTGTACGCATTAAGGCACCAACATAAAATAAACTAGTATCATCGGCGTAGAGAGAAATATAAATACGTTTAAGCTAATTTCATTGATATTATTTATTTAAATTAACAATAAAAGTGGTCGGTGAATTGAACCCTGAGAAACGCCGTAGGTAATCAATTGTGTTCTGCTCTGAAATCCAGTAATCTATCGAAAGTTTGATGATTGATTTGATTTGATAACTTAAGAATAAAAAGAGCGGTGTAAGCTAATCCTCAATTCTTAAGATTTGTAAGAAGTATTTTATGCATTACGTTGCAAATGCTTTTTTAGGTCTTCAAATATATCTAACATATTTTTTTTATTGCCAATATTTACTTTAAGTTTTGTTTGTAAGTCCATTTTGGCTTTTATATCTGAATTCGTTTGTTGTACAGATAATTGGTATTAAGTAAGAAATTTACTGAGTTTATTATGAAGTATTTTTTTTAAATGTTTAATTTCCTGTGTCCATTTTGTGTTTTTGATTTGAATAGGGGACTTACTTTAGCAATTTTAAGGACACTGGAAATTGTACTGACTTTCAGCACTTATTTAAACATAGAGTTAATTTTATTTATCAACGATGTCATGTTGTACACATTTTATAACTTTAGTACTGATACATTTTTTGCCAGAACTTGAATCGGTGTCTGATTAACAATTAATTAAAGAGAGAGTAGTGGCTTATTTAAAATCGGTTAATTTTTGTTCCTGATTTGCGAGTAGCCTTGCGTTTATTATTTTTAATTTTGGAAACTCATTTACAAGTTTTGCACTTATAATTAAGAAAAAAGTATTAAGACATGCAACTATTTCCTTATTATCTGAAATTTGACTTGATCATCATCAATTTAATTTAAGAGAGATGTTAATATTTTTAATTTTGTTGTTAGACAGGGTATTTATTTGACTCCCTCGCAGCCTAATTGGTAGTGTTGCCGACTGCTGCGCAGAGGGTGTGGGTTCGATTCCCGCATTGGACAATCATTTATGTGATAAATTACATTTGTGTTTGTCTTGAGTCTGGGTGTAATTATGTATAATATGTATGTATTTACAAAAAAAAAAGTAATATATATGTATCTGTATCCGTTGTCTGACACCCATAACACAAGCTTTGCTTACTTTGGGGCCAGACGGCGCTGTGTGTAATGTCCAAAAATATTTATTTATTTATTTATCAATTGTCACGTTGTCAAAGGATTTTTACAGTCTTTAAATGCATTGTGATAGTATTAATTCTTGGTTACCTGGATATCTTGCCGTTCTTATGTTTTCGCTTGCATAAACTCCCTTCTCAGATCTTTGTCTTCAGGTGTTTGGTTCAGATTGTCCTATATCTTGTTGTAGAAAAGTTTCCAAGCTAACAGACTCGGTAATTGTGGTATGTTTGATTGTTTTGTATAGGCTGTTGGGGAAAATTGCTTTATATTGAATTTTATTCGGCTTTTCAGGTTTGATTGTACTTACTTAAAAGTAAATTTGGTTGTGATCAGACATGGCACTTTCAAAAAATACCATTTATATGTATTTTGGGTTAAATTTACGTTTGTACAAATGTGGTCCAGTATAGTCCTAGGTGATTCTGTAACAAGTGTGCAGTGCGCCTTATCAACTTTGTTGACAATTTTGTACCCAACCGTTTGACAGATTCTTTTACTGAGTACAAACAAAAAAACTTTTTATTTTTACTGAAAATCTTTCATACATTTCCAGAAAATTTATGATCCTATATCTAAGGTATTTTTTAGAGATGTATCCACAAAAAACCACCCTTCGCTGCACCCACTGTCTATTATGTCGTGTTTTAAATGGTTATGCACAAATATCGAAACCCCATCTCCTCTAAACTTTGTCCTGTTTTGTAGTAATGAGTGTCGTTAGGTAATTCTAGTCTTCTGGTTTCGACCTCATCTTTGATCCATGTTTTAACAAGTATTAAGACATGAAGTGTTGTTTGAAATGTCTCTATTATACACCGTATTACATCTATTACCGGGTTTGACAAGACTGCGAACATTGGCATAAAAAAAGCTGGTAGATTTTTTTGCGGTGGTTATCTTTTAATTCATGGGCTATATTATTATTTCTAACAGAATCTTTCATTTAGTTTTTTGGCTGAAATTTAAGAATATTTGGTTTTTCTCTAGTATATCTCATAATTATTAAGTCTTTTCTCCATTTTATTGTCTTTTCAGTAGTTCTATTTTCAATTTTCTTTTTGCTTTTTGTTGTTTTGATCTAGGTAGATCCTGACACCCTCTATCATTATTTCAGCTCGTTTCTGAAGATTTTTTTTGTGAGTTCAAGGTAATTTTTATAGGTCGTGATTTTTGGCATCATATCTTCCAAGCCTTGATACCCTATTAGCTTTCGGACAGTCTGGCTATATAGCTTGTAAAATCTTTTCTCCTTCAGACTTATTCAATTTTACCTCTCTTATTTATTCTTGAAGTCTCTCTCAAGAACTCCTATCATTACTAACCATATTTTAACTTCTTAAGGTTTGTTCCTGGAATTCCAACACCACATAATTCTCCTGTCTGCAGTCTGCAGTGTGTCAATTTTCTGTTAAATTTTATAGGATTCTAGTTTTTTATACAAATGGTTTAAAAATAGATTTCTAGTTAATAAAAACATTTTACAAGATTTTGGACAACCCAGACATAGGGATGGGATTGTGACTTAGAAATTTCACATTAATCAGTGAATGTCAAAAACAAATGAGAAATTCGTTTGTATGACGCCCGCTGCGAGGCGTCCCGTATTGTGTCCTCTAAAGGTAACTAATGCATGCAAAATAGATTGTATTTTATTTTTAATTTTTTTTAAAGCAATCACTGAACTAGTAAGTCGTAAACGTTAATATCAATGTCATTGCCTAATAAACAAATACCTAACTCTGCTTAATAAACAAGGTTATACAAGAAAAAAGTATAGAAATAGGATTAACCATTTTGAGTCATCCAATTAGGTAGGTAAAAAGTTATTACAAATTACAATATACGTGCGATGTCGTGTCGTGTCGTGACGCATCAGAACGTTATCGAATCCATACAACTTAAACTAAGGCGTACAAATGCTTCACAGAAGTTAATGCGAAATTGCGAACAGTCCCGAGTACGACTGACAGGTTTTTTCGGGATTTAAATATATGCAAGTACTTCTTCTATATGATTCTATGATATCTGAGATGCTTGAGATTTTTCACAATAAGCTTCCTGTCAGCAGAGTGTGCACGCCTTCATACAAAATATATCGTTTCATTAAAGTTGTAATGCATCACGCACAACACGACAGGACACGACACTTGAAATGTAAACATACCTTAAGAGCAGCAATATTACACAACCTAATTAATATACTCGTTAGACTCATTTACGCAAATCGTTAATTACTCCTGACCATTTATAAATTTATAACAGCGAGTTGGACTTGCACACCAAAGGTTCCGTTTTAGGGTGCATTAGGTTAGTACGGATATGGTGTACCAGTTAATGGTTAATTACATGTCCTGTAAACCTTATAAGTTTTTACGTTACTGGTAACATTGCATGAGGCGCCATTTAATGTAGTTCCCTACCGCAATATACCGCAGTGTGTTTTGACATTTTGTTTTATACTCCAAATACTATAGACAAAAATCGTATGATATTAGTATCAATCGACAGGTCATTCTTTACACTTACGAATGACTAATATAAAGAAATTGTAAGCGTTAAATATTGTTGTGAAAAATCGACTTAACCGTAACAAGTCAACTTGTTTCAACTCCCCTTATACCGAGGTAAGATGAAACAGGGGTCGAGGAGAGTTGAAACCTATGTTTTTTGAGAAGTTTTTAGGGCTGTAAAATAAAAAAGATGATTTATTTTAAAGGTATTTATTAAAATATAACTTTTTAAGCACGAAACAAACTTTTTATTAATATTTTGTACTGATATATCAGTTAAGTCGGTAACTACAGGTCTAATAAAAATCAATCAACTCCTTACGTAGTAAAAAGAACCATAACGTCCTATTCACACACCATTTATTAAAATACGAGATAAACAAAATGTTTTACATTCATACGTATTCATTTTATATATATGAATTATAATATATTAACTTTACAATCAGTCGTGATCAATATTTCTTCAAATATTTAAGTATAATTTTGAAAAAATAAAGTTGCACGTTTGTTCTACTAAAACTTGTAGCTCGAGCGATACTTGTATTTTGAGTGTAGTTAATAAAATATCGAAGCCAAACCTCTCCAGCCGTTTCATGCTCAGTCCAAGAAGAAGGTTTTTTTTTTATTATATTCTACAGCCAACCTATGGGCAAAAGTACTGGCTTCCTTAGTTTCTAGGCTTAACTTAGCAGCAGCGCAGTTTAAAAGATAGTCACAGAATACCTTTTCCTCTGAAGCTGTAAAAACAGTCTGTTCGGTATATCCAACCGTTGGAGCAGTCGCCGTTTTGTTAGCTTCATAAGCCGTTTTTTTGTAATATACCTGAAGAGGGAGGTATGGTTTAGGTTGTAATTAGAAGCCGCGTCACGGAGACTTTTCTGTCGCAAAGTTACTTCTTCTTCTGCGAGATCACATATTTCGCGACTCGCCATACCTCTGTCAGTCTATTTTTTATAATCAGTAAGCATGCTGAAACAAAATAAATCAACAAAAAAATCATTATCTTTTTTGTGCACGCTATTATTGACTGCTGTCTAGTATAAAATTGAAAAAGAGGAGAATTGAAACAGCCTAAGTTTTTAAATTAACGCATTCCATTTCTACTTTAAAATAGTTATATACGCGTTGTTATTTGGCAAAATATCTTGTTCCCGACTGGGTTACGCCAGCCTTGGTAACGGGTAGAACAACGCGTTTAATACCGTTTTACTATTATAAATTTGAAACAGCCTGTTTCAAATCTCCTCAGTAAGAAAAAACCCCCTAATTTTTATTTAATCCACAATCAAGAAGGAAATACACAGAAATCAATTGTACCAAATACATATAATAAATCGTTAGTTAATGAGCTTTTGAAACATATATAATTTAAACCAAAAACAAAACCCTTATCTAAATATAGGCATTGAAAAAGAAACGTTAAAAACTTACTTTTCACGATTTTTGTCACATGGCAAGCAGAACTCCACAACCGCGCGACTTACGCTACCGACACAACTGACACGTTAGCAGGCGGAGAAAAGTGGTTGAAAACCGCTTACGGTTTTAAGTTCCGAGAAATCGGTACTGTTTCAAATCCCCTCGGTCCACGTACACTCTTGTGTAACGGAAAGGTATTATGTATTTCCTGGGTAAAGTTAGGATCATAAAAGTTCCAGTGTTTCCCCATTTAGTAATACCAGGGAAACCATAGTAAACAGGCATTCTCAAACTTTTTAATTTCTATTCCCATATTTTAGGTGTGGAACATCAAAGGCCGCGTAACTGTAGTCTATAATCAAAAAATATCAATAGCAGCTTGTAATTTCAAAGATATGTTTATGTACTCCTGTTTTAAAATGATCTTACTATAAAAAACTTTTTTCACGGATGCTTTTACCACCAAATATTAAAATTGGAAATTTATATTTGATTTCGTTACTGTAAAGTTTGTTGATTTTGTGGAGTTAATAAGAATTTCATAAAACATATAAAGAATATATATGCATACAGTTTTAAACAATTGGCAAAATTAGATTAGAAGAATTGTATGTCATGTATTATAAAATTGTCGTGATCCAATAATGTAATAATAATAATAAATATAATGATTTGTTACTATAAAACAAATATACTTCGCTAAGCAAGTATCAAAACCGTCAAACTGCTATGCAAACACATGTCAGACTTTCATTTAAAACTGAAGAGAAAACTAGAAACGGGCAAGTTCTAAATACTGACTTATTTCAGTTTTATGTTTAAAAGTTAATAGAGCCTATTTTAAAAAATACTCCAGATTTTTCCAATCACCATTTGCCCCACATCATCAAAATGTTTTTTACTGTACTTCAGATACAATTTTGCTGTTACAAAAAAATTACATTTTAAGTAAATGAATCAAAATTAACATCCAAAAAAAATATGTCTATTAGGTAGTTAAAAAATAAATAAAAAAGGTTTGTAAATTCAATGAAAATCCCTTAAAAATAATATTTTTAAAAGTACCTTTTCGCATATTTTTTTATTTATTCTACATTTTGTGCTTGGTTGACTTGGTTTAGTTTTGAATATCATTCTACATAAACTGTCGTAATTTCAGTTCCATAACTAATTTCGTTTACGAGTCCAAGTTCCGTTTACCCAGTTACATACGGACGAACAGACAGACGAACAGCAAAAAAAATAATATAATAAAAGCTTAATTATTAAGCTGACGATTCAAAAGTGCTGATTAAAAGCCTACTTGAATGCAAACATATTAAGTGTGTGAGTTACAGTTTGAGCAAAAGAGCTCCGTTTTACCATTTTGATATTGACCCCTAAACAGTTGTGATTTTGTCTAGCGCCGTTACTTTAGAACACTTCACTATAGTTTAGACTCTCAGTCACTTAATTAGCGCTAAGAGATCAATATAAAGTAAGTATTTTTTACCGTTTTTTCTTTGTGAAATAAGAATAAATTATTTGACTCGATACCGCAATAATATAATTTTTTTTATTTGTGCGACATTTGAAAATAGAAAAATTTGGATTGTGAAAAAAATGGAACTTAAAGACTACTTCTACAGTTTTAAAAATGGTGCCTGGTTAACGTCGGTTAAAACTATTCTGCCGTGCTATGACAAAAAGGATAGGCCTTAAACGTGTTTTTATGATTTCATTAAGTCGCACTAACTGAAACTACCTCTCTTTTTTTTGTGCATATAGCTATGTTAATAATAAAGCTGTTCATTTCTTATGTTTTGACCTTAAAATATATATATATATATATATATATATTTCATTTTAAACGGACTTACGACTTTTTTGCTTAGCAATTTAGTATAGTTGTTAAGTATTATTTAGTCTTATATTTCTATGAAAGTTTCCATAGTAACGTAATAATATATCCCAGTTCGGGATGACAAAAAAATAATTAAATAATTATTAATGTTGTAAATCAACTCTTTATTTTCATAATTACAGCAAAACAAAAAAAACCTGTTTTAACTCAAATTAAGAAAATAATATCAGTCAATTCTCTTACCACAAACTTAAACAAAAAAAAATTTGTCGCTTTAATCTTTGGAGAAACGATACATGCAAATCATGAAACTGCATTGACTTTATGTCAGTATATTAATCAGCACTTTTAACTGCATTTTCAAAATCATCCAAGTCACGTACAGTTTGTCGCCTTATTTCATTGATTCCTCAACTCTGTGATTAAATGATTCTGCGCTCATAAAGGAGTGACCAGGTTCAAAATATTTTAGCAATATATCTACAGCCAAAATTTCATTAGAATTAATTTATTATTATTATTATCATTATTTATATATGTCTAGTGCTGACGAATCGTTTTATACTGCTGAATCCGCACATTCATTAGTATCCATTGATGATGACCCCTGTGCAGTCACTCTTGGAAGTGTTCTGAATTAAACATTTGCGGATTTTCCTAAAAACTTCAATGTTTGTCATGTAAATGCTCAAAGTATACCTAGTAATCATACTGAATTTCTAAACACTTTTCTAATTGTAATGCTCAAGCTATTCTGGTCTCGGAGAGCTGGCTAAAACCCTCTTTATCTTCTACCTCTTACTCTCTTCCTGGCTTTGTGTTAATTCGCAACGATCGTTTAGATAAGGGTGGTGGTGGTATAGCCATTTATCTCAAAAGTAATATTCGTTATAAATTTGTCTCTCAGTCGCCAGGTTCCTACAGTGTCTCTGCTGAATATCTGATTAACGAAGTAAATCTCGGTGTAAAAGTTCTTCTGGCAGCAATATACTGTCCTCCAAACATTGATTATTTTAATAATCTTGAGCATGTTCTCGAGTCTCTTAGATCCGAATACACACACCACATAGTAATGGGTGACTTTAACACCTGCCTTCTCCGTAACAATTCCAAATGTCATAAACTGCGTTCAATTGTTGAGTCAGTAAACCTTTATATATTGCCATTATGGCCAAGCCATCACTCCACAATGAATGATACTGACACTAAGCTTACCGCCTCACATGGTCAATTTTTGGCTCCGGGATTTTCTCTGCATGACCTTATCTATGCTTCCTATATAATTAAAGTACCCAAGCCTAAACCGATACCTATACTTTCAAGAAACCTTACTTGCATCTATGTAGATAGGTTTAATGAAGACGCGCGAGCGATTGACTGGTCTGCAGTAGAGCATTACCTACGATTGATGAGAAATTATCATTATTTTACTCAAGTTTGATTGAGTTGTATGATAAGCACGCACCAGTTCGTCCTGTCAAAATTAAACATAGTAGCAATCCATGGATTACTGACGCGATTGAAAAATGTATGGAAATCAGAGATAGCGCCTTTCGGAAGTATAAAAGTAATCTTAATGATCAAAACTGGAACAAAGCTGCAAGAAATCTGTGTAATCAGATGTATAGGAACTATAAACGCAATTTCATCTTACTACTACTTCAGTGACCCTCTTAAGGTATGTGGAAATTCCTCAACACAATTGGCGTAGAATCTTGTGAACACAATAGTAATATCCCTTTTAATCTTGACGATCTCAACACTCGATTCACTTGTTCCACAAATATAATATATATATATATATTTCATTTTAAACGGACTTACGACTTTTTTGCTTAGCAATTTAGTGTTGTTGTTAAGTATTATTTAGTCTTATATTTCTATGAAAGTTTCCATAGTAACGTAATAATATATCCCAGTTCGGGATGAAAGAAAAAAAAAATTAATAATTATTAATGTTGTAAATCAACTCTTTATTTTCATAATTACAGCAAAACAAAAAAAAACAAAAAAACCTGTTTTAACTCAATTAAAGAAAATAATATCAGTCAATTCTCTTACCACAAACGTAAACAAAAAAAAAATTTGTCGCTTTAATCTTTGGGGAAACGATACATGCAAATCATGAAACTGCATTGACTTTACGTCAGTATATTAATCAGCACTTTTAACTGCATTTTCAAAATCATCCAAGTCACGTACAGTTTGTCGCCTTATTTCATTGATTCCTCAACTCTGTGATTAAATGATTCTGCGCTCATAAAGGAGTGACCAGGTTCAAAATATTTTAGCAATATATCTACAGCCAAAATTTCATTAGAATTAATTTATTATTATTATTATCATTATTTATATATGTCTAGTGCTGACGAATCGTTTTATACTGCTGAATCCGCACATTCATTAGTATCCATTGATGATGACCCCTGTGCAGTCACTCTTGGAAGTGTTCTGAATTAAACATTTGCGGATTTTCCTAAAAACTTCAATGTTTGTCATGTAAATGCTCAAAGTATACCTAGTAATCATACTGAATTTCTAAACACTTTTCTAATTGTAATGCTCAAGCTATTCTGGTCTCGGAGAGCTGGCTTAAACCCTCTTTATCTTCTACCTCTTACTCTCTTCCTGTTTCGTTTAGATAAGGGTGGTGGTGGTATAGCCATTTATCTCAAAAGTAATATTCGTTATAAATTTGTCTCTCAGTCGCCAGGTTCCTACAGTGTCTCTGCTGAATATCTGATTAACGAAGTAAATCTCGGTGTAAAAGTTCTTCTGGCAGCAATATACTGTCCTCCAAACATTGATTATTTTAATAAACCAAATTTTATATCGGACCCGGGATTTTAGTTTTTAAAAAAAAATTATTGAACTATAATTAATTTAATTAGAAAATGAAAATAGAAAGTACAATTTTTCAAAGAAGTGGCACGATTGAAGGATCGGACTGGACTGGCTGACCGGCGAGGTGGATAGGAAGCGTCGAGTATAAAATGCTGACTAGACAGCTGACATCGGGTTAGGGTAGCGGAGCTAGTATGGAGATTAGGGGTATAACAGTATACATTCGGAATAAATACGCGGGGCCGAAGCAGGCGAGAGTCGCCGCGAGGACTATGGGGGTTCGCGCGCTTGTCATTGCGACTGATGGTAGAATACAGTCCGGACGTCCTGTCAAGAACAAACGTGCACACAATGTCGCTATAAACATAAACCAAAACCAACGTTTCCCAAAATAGTGGCATTTGTAGGTTGTAGTTTTGTGCCAGGTATATTTTTTTTTTGTGATAATAATAAATATGTTTTATTATTTTGTTGTAATGTTTCATTGAAAATCCATCCATGTCTACTTTCATAAGCCCATGAAACATATTCATTTATTAATGAACTTGATTACCTTACAACCATAGTAGCGGCGGCGACGGCGCGGTGGCAGAAAGTGGTAGGTACCTCAACTAATACCGTCGCTGATTCAACACGCTTTTGAAGACTCAAGCAGTTGAATCATAAAAGTTTTTAGTTTAAATGCACACTTTTTTGTAAAACCTCCCCCATCGCCACTTGATCGCAAAAGCGTACTCAGTTGACGCCAGCTGTGCACGTGTTGGTTAAATTGTTTAGTAATACAAAAGCGTGCAGATTTCGTGAGACCGGTGTCGCCAGTTAAACACGGAAATGGAAATACGCGGAAGCATTTGAATTTCAGCTATAGTATTCGATTTTATTCGAGAATCAAGTTTTGTGGAACAAGTGAATCGAGTGTTGAGATCGTCAAGATTAAAAGGGATATTACTATTGTGTTCACAAGATTCTACGCCAATTGTGTTGAGGAATTTCCACATACCTTAAGAGGGTCACTGAAGTATAGTCAATGAAATATATATATATATATATATATATATTTCATTTTAAACGGACTTACGACTTTTTTGCTTAGCAATTTAGTGTTGTTGTTAAGTATTATTTAGTCTTATATTTCTATGAAAGTTTCCATAGTAACGTAATAATATATCCCAGTTCGGGATGAAAGAAAAAAAAAATTAATAATTATTAATGTTGTAAATCAACTCTTTATTTTCATAATTACAGCAAAACAAAAAAAAACAAAAAAACCTGTTTTAACTCAATTAAAGAAAATAATATCAGTCAATTCTCTTACCACAAACTTAAACAAAAAAAAAATTTGTCGCTTTAATCTTTGGAGAAACGATACATGCAAATCATGAAACTGCATTGACTTTACGTCAGTATATTAATCAGCACTTTTAACTGCATTTTCAAAATCATCCAAGTCACGTACAGTTTGTCGCCTTATTTCATTGATTCCTCAACTCTGTGATTAAATGATTCTGCGCTCATAAAGGAGTGACCAGGTTCAAAATATTTTAGCAATATATCTACAGCCAAAATTTCATTAGAATTAATTTATTATTATTATTATCATTATTTATATATGTCTAGTGCTGACGAATCGTTTTATACTGCTGAATCCGCACATTCATTAGTATCCATTGATGATGACCCCTGTGCAGTCACTCTTGGAAGTGTTCTGAATTAAACATTTGCGGATTTTCCTAAAAACTTCAATGTTTGTCATGTAAATGCTCAAAGTATACCTAGTAATCATACTGAATTTCTAAACACTTTTCTAATTGTAATGCTCAAGCTATTCTGGTCTCGGAGAGCTGGCTTAAACCCTCTTTATCTTCTACCTCTTACTCTCTTCCTGTTTCGTTTAGATAAGGGTGGTGGTGGTATAGCCATTTATCTCAAAAGTAATATTCGTTATAAATTTGTCTCTCAGTCGCCAGGTTCCTACAGTGTCTCTGCTGAATATCTGATTAACGAAGTAAATCTCGGTGTAAAAGTTCTTCTGGCAGCAATATACTGTCCTCCAAACATTGATTATTTTAATAAACCAAATTTTATATCGGACCCGGGATTTTAGTTTTTAAAAAAAAATTATTGAACTATAATTAATTTAATTAGAAAATGAAAATAGAAAGTACAATTTTTCAAAGAAGTGGCACGATTGAAGGATCGGACTGGACTGGCTGACCGGCGAGGTGGATAGGAAGCGTCGAGTATAAAATGCTGACTAGACAGCTGACATCGGGTTAGGGTAGCGGAGCTAGTATGGAGATTAGGGGTATAACAGTATACATTCGGAATAAATACGCGGGGCCGAAGCAGGCGAGAGTCGCCGCGAGGACTATGGGGGTTCGCGCGCTTGTCATTGCGACTGATGGTAGAATACAGTCCGGACGTCCTGTCAAGAACAAACGTGCACACAATGTCGCTATAAACATAAACCAAAACCAACGTTTCCCAAAATAGTGGCATTTGTAGGTTGTAGTTTTGTGCCAGGTATATTTTTTTTTTGTGATAATAATAAATATGTTTTATTATTTTGTTGTAATGTTTCATTGAAAATCCATCCATGTCTACTTTCATAAGCCCATGAAACATATTCATTTATTAATGAACTTGATTACCTTACAACCATAGTAGCGGCGGCGACGGCGCGGTGGCAGAAAGTGGTAGGTACCTCAACTAATACCGTCGCTGATTCAACACGCTTTTGAAGACTCAAGCAGTTGAATCATAAAAGTTTTTAGTTTAAATGCACACTTTTTTGTAAAACCTCCCCCATCGCCACTTGATCGCAAAAGCGTACTCAGTTGACGCCAGCTGTGCACGTGTTGGTTAAATTGTTTAGTAATACAAAAGCGTGCAGATTTCGTGAGACCGGTGTCGCCAGTTAAACACGGAAATGGAAATACGCGGAAGCATTTGAATTTCAGCTATAGTATTCGATTTTATTCGAGAATCAAGTTTTGTGGAACAAGTGAATCGAGTGTTGAGATCGTCAAGATTAAAAGGGATATTACTATTGTGTTCACAAGATTCTACGCCAATTGTGTTGAGGAATTTCCACATACCTTAAGAGGGTCACTGAAGTATAGTCAATGAAATATATATATATATATATATATATATTTCATTTTAAACGGACTTACGACTTTTTTGCTTAGCAATTTAGTGTTGTTGTTAAGTATTATTTAGTCTTATATTTCTATGAAAGTTTCCATAGTAACGTAATAATATATCCCAGTTCGGGATGAAAGAAAAAAAAAATTAATAATTATTAATGTTGTAAATCAACTCTTTATTTTCATAATTACAGCAAAACAAAAAAAAACAAAAAAACCTGTTTTAACTCAATTAAAGAAAATAATATCAGTCAATTCTCTTACCACAAACTTAAACAAAAAAAAAATTTGTCGCTTTAATCTTTGGAGAAACGATACATGCAAATCATGAAACTGCATTGACTTTACGTCAGTATATTAATCAGCACTTTTAACTGCATTTTCAAAATCATCCAAGTCACGTACAGTTTGTCGCCTTATTTCATTGATTCCTCAACTCTGTGATTAAATGATTCTGCGCTCATAAAGGAGTGACCAGGTTCAAAATATTTTAGCAATATATCTACAGCCAAAATTTCATTAGAATTAATTTATTATTATTATTATCATTATTTATATATGTCTAGTGCTGACGAATCGTTTTATACTGCTGAATCCGCACATTCATTAGTATCCATTGATGATGACCCCTGTGCAGTCACTCTTGGAAGTGTTCTGAATTAAACATTTGCGGATTTTCCTAAAAACTTCAATGTTTGTCATGTAAATGCTCAAAGTATACCTAGTAATCATACTGAATTTCTAAACACTTTTCTAATTGTAATGCTCAAGCTATTCTGGTCTCGGAGAGCTGGCTTAAACCCTCTTTATCTTCTACCTCTTACTCTCTTCCTGGCTTTGTGTTAATTCGCAACGATCGTTTAGATAAGGGTGGTGGTGGTATAGCCATTTATCTCAAAAGTAATATTCGTTATAAATTTGTCTCTCAGTCGCCAGGTTCCTACAGCGAACACCTGTAGCGTGTTAATAAGAATACCTCAACAAGTGTATCCTTCAATTTGTTATTGTTAATTTAAATATTACTTTGGACTTTGAACAACTATTTTGTTCAAAGCATATTAATTTTACCTTTGTAAAACAAAATTTTGAACATAGAAATGGGGCCTAAAGCCGACGCGTCGGAACAAAGAACCGACAAATTAGACATAAGCGTAATATTTAAATTTGTTAAATCTTTTGATGGGACAAGGGACAAATTGAACTCTTTTATATTTAATTGTAACAGCGCATATGCACTGGCTAGTCAAAGTCAAAAACCTATTCTCTTAAAATTTATCATTAGCCAACTAGAAGGCAAAGCCGAGCGTGCTTGTTCAGTTAAATCTTTTGACACATGGGAACAACTTAGTGGATTTTTAAAAACTCAGTTTGGGGAGAAAAAACATTACACCCACCTTTTGACAGAACTTTAAGAATGCAGACAACTAGCATCCGAATCGGTAAGTCAGTTTGGACTCCGAGTGGAAACCTGCTTATCTGCACTTTTAACCGAAATTTCTATGTCCAATAAAAAGACCAAAGAACTCGATGGCAAAATCTCAGCCATGGAGGATCTAGCTCTTCACACGTTTGTGATAGGTCTGTCACCGAAAATCTCCGATTTTGTGCGTCTTCGAGATCCTACAACTTTGTACGATGCCGTGAACTTAGCAATTTCCCCATAAATACAAATTCTCGTGTTTCTCGCCCACAAATAAACAACCAGTCTTATAGACCTAACCCCAATTTTAATCCAATAAACCAAGGCCCGTTTAGAAGATATCCAATTATTTGCAATTACTGCAATAATCCCGGCCGTTCCATCGAGGAATGCCGCAAACGAGAATGCAACAACAACAAACTTAGATCACCTCAAAATAATAATGCCTACCAACAACCTCAACCGTCTACGTCCCAAAATCGCAACTTCCAACCTCCGAATCGTAATTTTCCTAACAGAAAACCTGTAAATTTCGTAAACCAAACCCATCAAAGCTATGACTCCCAACACGACTACAACCAATACGACCACTACCAAGATGACCAAAATGAAGAACAAAATCCTAACTATGAGCAGCATAAAGATTTAAACAATTAGAGCTCCCGAATAGGTGTCGTACGGGTAGCTCAACATGTAAAGTCGATGCCGAAATTAAATTTAAAACTACTGAACCAATTTCTAAGTCTAGAGCTAGCCAACAAAAAAATCATTCCTAAATCAGCTGCTCATCCACTGTATCCAGAACCAACCAACAGGGTAACCAGCCCCAAACTGACAGTTCGCTGACTGAATCCAGAACTAACCGACAGGGTAACCAGCCCCAAACCGACAGTTCCCTCACTGTTTCTCAAATTATATTAAATCCCTCTGCACCTAAACCTGATACTTCTCAAACAAATATATTCGAAATCACGAGTAATCCCAAAAGTAGACTCTTACCTCGTGTGCTTGTACAATCTTCAATATCCAACATCTATTATTATTGATTATTCTAAGGATGTTTTGAAAATAGTAAAATCCGAGCTGAAACTGCACTTTAATGAACCTGTTTATTTCATACCACCTCGTACTGAAATGGTAATTGAGAGCTCAGTTTCAAATCCCGATCTAAAGGAAGGTCTAGTATTAGACCAACACTATTCCAAAGATTTACTAATTGCTAACTGCATTGTGAAAGTAAAAAGAAATAACAGAAAAAACCTATCAGTGGTAAATATATCCGAATCTTCCATAACCATTAATTCTAACCTTAACTTAATCTTAGAGCCTGTTGAAAATCCTAGCAACCCAGAACTTTACCCTATAAATTCTATATCTAACAATAATAACAAAACAAACACATTAAATAGAACTAATGATGTCTTATGAATGCTCCGTACACAACATTTAAATGAGGAAGAACGAATAGGCCTATTTGACGCTTGCAGTCACTACTCCGACATATTTCACCTACCTGATGAACCGTTATCCTCCACCCATGCTATTAAACATGAAATCAAAACAGTTACATCCCAACCTATCCACGTAAAATCCTATTGCTTTCCTGAATGCCATAAGAAAGAAGTAGAAACTCAAGTCAATAAAATGTTGAAAGATAATATTATCAAACATTCTATGTCTCCGTGGTCCGCACCCATTTGGGTAGTCCCCAAGAAATTAGACGCATCTGGACAACGTAAATGGTGCGTTGTTATTGACTATAGGAAGCTCAACGACGTCACGATTGGTGACTCATATCCCATTCCAAATATTTCAGAAATCCTAGATCAATTAGGTAAAAGTAAATACTTTAGTACCCTTGACCTCGCTTCCGGTTTTCACTAAATTAAAATGTCCCATGAAGATTCTTCTAAAACCGCTTTCTTCGTACCTCAAGGCCATTTCGAATTTAACCGTATACCCTTCGGATTAAAAAATTCCCCCTCCACTTTTCAGAGATTAATGAATTTCGCACTTTCTGGTCATACAATGTTTTGTGTACCTAGATGACATTGTTATCTACTCTAACGACCTCTTTTCCCACCTAGAAAACCTTTCAAATGTCTTTCAGAGACTACGCCAGTATAATCTTAAATTGCAGACGGACAAATGCGAATTTTTACGTAAAGAAGTTTCATACCTTGGTCACCTCATCACAGATAAAGGTGTTAAGCCAAACCCCGACAAAATAAGAGCCGTAAGCGAATTCCCAACTCCTGAATGTCCCAAAGACATAAAATCCTTTCTAGGATGTGTGTCTTACTGTAGAAGATTCATTTCAGACTTTTCCAAACTTGCAAAACCACTCACGTCCCTTTTAAAAAAGGATGTTCCTTTTATGTGGCAGAACGAACACCAAATATCCTTTGAAACATTAAAAGAAAAATTTACCTCTGCTCCCTTATTACCTGTGATGCGTCCAATTATGCGATTAGCGCTATTCTATCCCAAGGTCCTATAAATAAAGATAACCCGATTGCCTATGCCTCGAGAACCCTCAACAAAAGCGAATGCAATTATAGCACAACGGAAAAGGAACTATAAGCTATCCTTTTCGGTTGTTAAACCTTTCGTCCATATCTTTACGGTCGAAAATTTCAAATAATTACAGACCACCGCCCCTTAAAGTTGTTAAGTCATACAGATCCCAGTAGCAAATTCCAAAGGTGGAGACTTAAGCTCGAAGAGTTTGAATATGAGATCGTATACAGAAAGGGTAAGTTAAACAATGCAGCAGACGCACTCTCTCGCTATCCTGTTAATATTATTGAACAAAATGATCCAATTCCTTCTACTAGTAATGCATATACGCCAATTCCTGAAAGCCTTCAAATACAATCACCAGATCCTCTCGATGTCCTCGAAGAACTTGGAATGTTAGATCTGAGTCCTCAAGGGAACGAAACAATAGATTTTGAACCCTTAAGTCTCCCGTCTCCAACACAAAACCCTGAAACAACAAACTTTCCCTCGCCTGTCCCAATTCCTAACGACCTCGACACAATTAACTTAGAATATCTGGATTTTCCATCCCCCGTGTCCGATCCAAATATACCTGAAAAAGAAAACGAAGTAATTGGTAATACAGTAAGCAACGACGAATATTCCAAATTCCTTAAACATATTTCAGACAAGAACTCCTCTTTTAATTCAAACCTTGTGGAACACAATGAGAAATTAACGAAGGCTCTTGCCCAATTGTCTTGATCCCTACTTCCATAGACTTAGACGAGTCGAACCCTTACATCTCAGATATCCTCTCTGACCTCGACAATCTCGCAGACGTGGCTCAAGCTGAAAAAGAACTATTTACCTTCCAAAAAATTACCTCTAATAACAAAGCGTTTTACTTACTTTTTACGAAGGTGCACCACTTTGATGAACCCACTTATCCAGAAATATTTAAAACACTGAAACACGTCAAAAATGAACTATCAGAATTGGCACACGTAAATGAAATTGCTATTTCAGACTTCAAAAACCCATTTGAGAAACACTCCTTCTTTAAAATATTTAACATACTTACCTACCTGTTCAATGACACCTTAATCACCGTCCACGTTTACCAAAACACTGTAATCTAACCTGTCCCTAGCAAAATTCAAAAAATACTGAAAAAAAACCATGACATTCCTAGCTGGACATCACGGATCCACTAGAATGCTGAATAGAATTAAAGAAAAATATTATTGGAAAAATATGCGTAATGACGTAGAAACTTATGTTTAACAATGTAACTCGTGTCAAGGCAACAAAGCGTTACGACGCATAAACCGTGCTCCTATGCAAATAACAACAACTTCTACTAAACCTTTTGAAAGAGTATCCTTGGATGTCGTCGGTCCACTACCAGAAGTAGGCGCTGCCAAACTTAAATATATACTTACTGTTCAGGATGACCTTACAAAATTCTCTGTCCCATACCCCATATCCAATTGGACGGCTGAAGAAACATGCGAATGTCTATTAAACTTCATTTCCCTGTTTGGGATACCCAAAATGATCCTCACCGATCAAGGTACTAATTTTACTTCCGATGCTTTGAAGCAAATATGTAACTTCCTTAAAATAAAACAGATATGGTCAACTCCATACCACCCACAAACACAGGGCGCTCTAGAAAGGAGTCACTTGACTCTAAAGGAGTACCTTAAATCATATGTAAATGAAAATCAAACTAACTGGCCACGATATTTATATACAGGCATACTAGCTTATAACACTAATATACACTGTACTACCAACTATTCTCCCTATGAATTACTTTACGGACATAAACCATTTATTCCCGACAGTGTCTATAACATTGACTCAACTACTACCTACCTAGATTACGTAAAAATGCTTCAACACCGACTGAAACATTCGCGAGATGTAGCCCTGGAAAATATTAGGAGATCTAAGAAAAAGTCCAAAACATATTACGATAAGAAAACTAGACCAGTGTCATATAAAGTAGGAGACTATGTATATTTAAGAACCCATTTGCGTTTGAGAAAAGCTTTGGCTCCAATATGGAAGGGTCCTTTTAAAGTAGTTAAAATTCTTGGAAATAATACCCTGTCCTTATTAATAAATAGGCGCCACGTAAAGCATCACTTTGACGAAGTCAAACTAGCAAATCTAGGAGACGAAATTAGTATTAATAAGATTTATTTATTCTTCAGATTAAGTTTATTCCCTTTCTGTCTTATGGCAAATGAAGATTATGTTGAACCAATAAAAGATAGCCCTGGCATTTGATTTTTAAGGTCAAATGAAAACTATCAATGTATACCTTGACGTTATAATACCTATTGATATATCTTTTATTAAACCGTACTAAGACAATATATATACTGCTTTTGATACGTCCCGATATTTATGTGACCAAAGCGACGCTTTAGATGACTTAGAGTGTTACAATTTATTAGAACCGCTAACTGTCCGTTACGATGACATTATTAGAGATTTTGAAGCAATCTCTCATCTTATACCCAATCGTCAGAAACGTTCTGCTTGGTTTGGAGGCATTGGTACTCTGTTTAAACATCTCTTTGGCAACCTAAATGAAGATGATGCAGTTAAATACGACAGCGCCATTTCAATGGTACAACAAGAACAAAAACACATTGCATCACTTATAAAACAAAACATTCTGGTAACTCAATCTGTCTTAGAAAATGTCAACAGTACCGTTAACCAAATTAGTGAAAATGAAGAAAGACTAAAAACTGCCATAGATGTCCTTTCAGAAAATGTACACATTTCTATCCTCAAATTCCGACAAACTTTAATTAAAATCAGAAATCATTGAAGTCTTCGCTATACTCGAGAATTCAATTATGACCTTGTCCTTCAAATTAGAAGATATCGTAAATAGCGTAGCTCTAAGTTAAAACCATGTATTACACCCATCTCTCATTACACCAACTGAATTGTATAACGAGTTGGTCAATAATAATCACCTTCCGGGTAACTCCAAAGAATTGCCTGTAACATTAGAATTAAGCCACATGTATTCTCTTATTAATAGTTCTAGTATTATAAGCTACTTTATAAATTATAAGGTTGTATTTGTTTTGAGGATTCGGTTAATTAACCCTAGAATATTTTATTTATATCATAGTATGCCACTACCTTCCCCCTCTGATTCCAAACAACCAGAGACCTTCGCCACTATAATACCTTCGTTTAAATATGTAGCTATAACAAAATATAAGGCTTTTTACACCATGTTTAACGAACTCAATAACTTTAAAGTTGTGATGAAACGTGACTTTATTTGTGAAGCATCTATTTTGTATCCTACCGACGCTCACCCATCTTGTGAAAACGAAATTATATCTGAGATATTATCTTCTCTTCCAAAACAATGCCAAACTTAGTTTACAAATAAATAAAGCGGGGCATAGCGAGTACTTGCTCGAATGAGCGGCCCGAACTGGGGAAGTACCTCCACCATACAGAAAACGGCGGCCACAATAACACTAACATTGAGTAGTGTTGTGTTCCTGGCGGTGAGTAAGGTTGCCAGAGCTCTCTTTGAGGATTCGCTGCGACTTAATCTCCGTCCTGGGAGGCTGATCCGCCAACCTGTGTAAAGTCTCTGAAGTGGTAGTCGTGCCGGAGAAGGAGACCGGAGTGGACCCGGCTACTACAACAGAGGGGGATCAGGGGCCCTTCCGCCCGCCGTGCCAGCAACCGTTTCATCTGTGTTGAGCTTCGGCAGTCTTAGTACCGCAACTTTTTGTCTTCTAAGCTGTCTATGCAGTGAATCCTCATCCTTAGTCTAAGTAACTTCATACAAAATGGCCAGAAATAGGAAAAAGAAAAGAGTTTTTACAGCGGCTACTCCATCCACATATAATGTAGATTTTTGCAACATAAGGGGTATTCACGCAAATCTTAACGCAGTCCATCACCATCTCGAGACTGCGAAGCCAACCATTCTTTTTGTAACGGAGACGCAGATATCCTGCCCGGCCGACACATCATACCTTCGTTATCCCGGCTACAAACTCGAGCACAATTTTTTGAGTCGTGCCGGTGTATGTATGTTTGTCCGGGAGGATATCTGCTGTCGCCGACTTCATAGCCTTGAAGACAGGGACCTGTCGATATTGTGGGTGCGCGTAGATCATGGCGGCCACACTCGTATCGATGCGTGCCTATACAGGTCTCATAGCGGTGACACGGACGTAACTCGACTCTTCACGCACCTGAGTTTGACGACTGACAAAGTTCTAGAGCAATATTCCACAGCAGAATTAGTTATTTTGGGAGACTTTAACGCCCACCATCGTGAGTGGCTCAGTTCTCGAACCAATAACTATGCAGGGATATCTGCTAATGAATTTGCTCTGACCTATGGATTCTCTCAGCTGGTACTTTCTCCCACGAGAATACCAGATATAGAGGACCATACGAGCTCCTTACTGGACCTTCTGCTGACTACACATCCGGATGGATACTCCGTCTCAGTGGATGCGCCTCTTGGCTCCTCGGACCACTGTCTCGTCCGGACTCAAATGTCATGCACACAACCCGATCCTTCTGGGCCAACTAATTGGCGTCGTGTGTGGCATTATAAGTCGGCAGACTGGGATGGATTGCGAGAATTTTATGCATCGTACCCGTGGAGGCAGATCTGCTATAGCTCAGAAGATCCTGACGTTTGCGCAGCCGCAGTCACTGAGACAATCCTCGCTGGTATGGAATGTTTCATTCCTAACCTGCGAGTAGCTGCCGGCGTTAAAACACGACCGTTGTTTAATAGGTCATGCAGAGAAGCTACAATTCTTAAGCAAACTGCGTATGAGGCTTGGACCACGGCTCGTAATAATAAGGATCCGAATATTTCTGAGTTAAAACGCAAATTAAATGCTGCCTCGAGGTTCGGGAAGAAAGCAATGGCCAGAGCAAAATTCCAATTCATCGGCAAAATAGGTTGGCGACTTGCGAGCTATCCTTCTGGGTATCCGCTTGCTAAAGCTGCCGAGGGGAACTTCTACCAGTCTTCGTTACCACCACTGCGAAAGACCGATGGTGACTTGGCCCACAGTGCAAAAGAGAAAGCCGATCTATTGGGCAGTCTCTTTGCCTCTAACTCGAATGTGAACGACGAAGGCGCTGTACCACCTACTTTACCGTGGTGCGGTAAGACGATGCCGGAAATCTCTATAACACAGTGTGAGGTCCGGCGGGCGTTGCTTTCCCTAGACGTTCATAAGTCGAGTGGGCCAGACGGCATACCAGCAGTGGTGCTTAAGCAGTGTGCTCCTGAGTTATGTCCTGTACTCACGCGCCTCTTCACGCTTTCCTACCACACTAGGCAATTTCCGTCTTCATGGAAGACTGCGAATGTGCACCCGGTGCCCAAAAAGGGCGATAGATCAGATCCATCGAATTACAGGCCTATCGCTATAACCTCTCTCCTCTCCAAGGTGATGGAGCGGGTGATCAACGCACAGCTTTTGAGATACCTAGAAAAACACGACCTGATCAGTGACCGTCAATATGGCTTTCGCCACGGTCGCTCAACTGGTGACCTTCTAGTGTATCTCTCACACCGATGGGCACTAGCCATTGAGAGTCAGGGGGAGGCATTGGCATGTAGCCTAGACATAGCGAAGGCGTTCGATCGGGTCTGGCACCGGGGTCTTCTATCGAAGTTGCCATCTTACGGAGTGCCCGAGGGTTTGTGCAAATAGGTATAGTAGCTTTTTGTCCGGCAGACGCATACGAGCCGTAGTTGATGGTAGTTGCTCTGATAGCATGGACATTAATGCTGGTGTCCCGCAAGGATCTGTGCTGTCTCCTACGCTGTTTCTACTGCACATCAATGATATTTTGGACATCAAAAACATACATTGCTATGCAGAAAACAGTACTGGAGACGCTTATTACACGGGCCGTGCAAGCATCCCACGTTCCGTTGTTGAGGAAAAGCGTGAAGAACTTGTGTCTCAAATCGAGATCGGTCTGTCCAAGGTCTCTGACTGGGGGCGGAAAACTTGGTCCGATTCAACCCTTCAAAGACACAAGTCTGCGCGTTCACCGCTAAGAAAACCCCATTCACTGTAGTCCCACAATTCCAGAACACTCCCCTCTCCATCTCCAAGAGCATTGGGATCCTTGGCGTTGACATCTCCAGCGATGTTCAGTTCCGAGATCATTTGCTAGACAAGGTAAAGCTGGCGTTCAAAAAACTTGGTGTACTCAACAGAGCGAAGCAGTACTTCACGTCGCGGCAAAGGTTGCTGCTTTACAAGTCGCAAGTCCGGCCCCATATGGAGTACTGCTGCCATCTCTGGGCGGGTGCACCCGGATACCAGTTTGGCCCTTTTGACTCGGTTCAACGACGGGCTGTGAGAATTGTCGACGATCCCAAACTCACTTGCGGTATCGAGCCCTTAAGTCTGAGGAGAGACTTTGCCTTCCTGTGTGTGTTCTACCGCTTGTACAATGGATTGTGTTCTGAGGAATTGTTCGAAATGATGCCCACGGCTACTTTCTACCATCGCACCGCTCGCCATCGACAGGGAATTCATTCTCACACTTTGGAACCGAAATGGTCGCGTACAGTGCGAAACTTCCTCCCGCGAATGCTTGGGTTGTGGAATGAGCTCCCTGCCAAGGTTTTCTCTAAGGACTACAGTATGGGGTTCTTCAAAAAAGAAGTAATTAGATTTCTGAAGGGTCGGCAAAGCGCGAGTGATGCCCCGTGACCGCTTACCATCAGGCGGACCGTAGGCTTGTTTGCCATCTTAGTGGTATAAAAAAAAAAGGAATAGATTGATTTATGTACAGTCAGAACCCACAAAACTCTCAGTAGATTGTCCAAACAAAAGGACTCAAGAAATCCCGATCATAGGTACTGGGATACTAAGTCTTCCTATTGATTGTACGGGCTACTGTAAAGTACTCAACTCTTACCACGAACTATTGTTAACATGAATATGTCCACAGTTAAATCTAATTTCAACCTTATTACCTTACCTTATACCTCATGTTGTAGCTATGTGGCTTTTAACAGTATTGAACCCAAAGTGTCCCCTATTCTATTACAAAATATAAATCTAGATAACTTACAAAAAGAATACAAAATATCAAAATAATCTTATACAAAAGCTAGACAATATAATTGAAGAACCACACATAATAAAATACGGGACACATTATTCTGTACTAAATATATTATTATTAATTATTATTGCAATTGCTGTAATTGTTATTATTTTTAAGAAATTTAATATTGTAAAGAAATTCCTAGTCTGACATCCCACAGCAGAAGTTACAACTTCAGAACACCATGATTCTCCCATTCCTATCCCTAAAACAAGAACCCACCTATGACTCCTTACTTTATAAACTTCGCGTTTTAAACGCGGAAGTTTAATCTTCTCCGGGGGGCTGTTATACCCCTAATCTCCATACTAGCTCCGCTACCCTAACCCGATGTCAGCTGTCTAGTCAGCATTTTATACTCGACGCTTCCCATCCACCTCGCCGGTCAGCTAGTCCAGTCCGATCCTTCACTCGTGCTACTTTAACTCGTACGTATTGTACTTTCTATTTTCAATTTCTAATTAAATTTATTATAGTTTAATAATTTTTTTTTTTTAAAACTAAAATCCCGGGTCCTATATAACAATACGAACGCCCTCAATCAGCACGGATTTGTTTTAAACAGGCGAATTAAAAACAGTGTTCAATTCAATTACACACGGTTTTGTAAAAACCTTAAAAGTGTTGCTTGCTTGCAAAAGCGTGTTCAGTTGACGCGAGGTGAGCACGGGTTGGTTGAACTGTGTAGTACTACAAAGGCGTGCGGATATACGAGACCGGTGTCGCCAGTTGAACGCGGAAAGGGAAATACGCAATGCTTCCCATGCCAAAAATAGCTTCTTTTCTTTATTCACCTGTCGACAGTGCAGAAATAAAAATAAATATCTTGTCTATTAATTCTAAGGCTATTGGTCCCGATGACACTGGACGTGTTATGATTGAGCTGATCTTAGATTTTTTATTGCCAGTAATTACTCATATAGTGAATTTTTCTTTGTTCTCTGGAAATTTTCATGACACTTAGAGAAAGGCAGATATATGTCGACCATGACCTTTTACTGGCTTTGTTAGACCGAATTATGTTTTCAACTCCCGTTCTCCAATGGTTTTCATTCTACCTTCGGGGACGCAAGCTCAGCTCAGCAAGCTGTTCGAAACGGTCCATTAATCTCAGATTGGTGCAACTCAAGCGCTGGAGTACCCCAAGGTAGTATTTTGTCACCAATTCTTTTTTCGCTTTTCATTAACTCCATAACACATAATCTTCATAGTCACTAAAATTCCTACGCCGACGATCTTCAGCTTTATCTACATGCGGAGGTCAAAAATGTGTCTGATGCCATTAATAAAATAAATGTTGATCTCTCATACATACAAACTTGGTGTGCGAACTATAGCATTGACGTCAAATCTACTAAATATCAAGCCATCTTATTAGGTAGTTCCCGGCAGCTCTGCAAAATTAGTAATAATACTTTACCAAATATCAGATAGTTGGGTCCTGTTATACCTTACGAATCATCTATAAAGGACTTGGGAATTATTGTAGACATATTATAGACTTAGTTGGTCGGCTCAAGTGAAGGAGCTTCTTGCAGATTCTATGCCTCTCTACATTCGTTACAACGCTTCAAACATTTTCTTCCTACTTCTACTAAAATTACTCTCGTTAATACTCTTCCCCTACCCATTCTTGACTACAGTTATGTGTGTTATTTGGATCTGTCTGAGGAACTATTGTCTAAGCTTGATCGCTTACTAAAAGTATGCATTAAATTTATTTTTCGCCTCCGTAAATTCGATCATGTCTCTGAATACCGACGTCAACTGAATTGGCTTCACATAAGAGATCGAAGAAATCTTAGAATACTCTGTCTCGTTTACTCTATCCTTTTTGACTCTAAAACAACCATTTATCTGAAAACTAATTTTCATTTCCTTTCCGATACCCGTGAAAAACATCTTCGCTTATCCTCTAACTTACTACTTAGTACCCCACTACATCGTAGTGGCTTTTTGAATAATTCTTTTGCTATTGCAGCTGATAGACTTTGGAATAATCTTTCTGAGTCTATCAGAAAGGCTACATCACGCGATTCTTTTAAACGGCTTGTTCGAAATCACTTCCTTTCATCCTCATCATAACTTTTCTGTCTAATTACAATCTGTAACACTTGTTCTTTCCAAATCGTTTCCCCGATTCGCCTGACATTTCGTTCAATATTTATTATCATCCTGTTACACTAAAATTTATGTATGTATTCATATAGATATATGTATAATATGTATAGGTATATGTGTATGTGTATGTATGTTTGTATGTATGTATGAATTTATGTAGTTAAGTATATAATGTAAATAATAAGCAGGTATATATGTAAATATCTTTTTTCTTTGCAACTTCCGACACTTCTTGAACATTTGTAGGTCGACTGGTAGAAAGTGCTGTTAGCATTAAGTCCACCTTTTGTACACTTTTGGTGTTCAATAAAGAATATAAATAAATAAATTAATAACATTATTATGAATACCAGTAATAACATGTCAGTAATGACATAAAAGTCTAGTTTTTATTCTGAGCTGAACAATTGTCTAAACAGACAATTATATGTTTTGTATTACATTGATTTTTTAAGAATTGATGGAACGTACTAATAATACTTTGTTCTTTATTTCTGCTAAGTATAGCATTGCGCATCGTGCCAAATGCAAGCAAATATTTTAATGTTTTCAGATGATATTTTCTTTACCACAAGTACAAAAGATTAATTATACAACTAACACTAGAGTCGAGCCTTGGTAACATTATTACTTTCTCTAAATGTTAGATAAGCCTGATGCGTCGTAACAAATGACAATAATTAGGGTAAGGTTGCTCAAGTCGTACCACGGCCTAAGTCGTACCTCGGCAATATCTCGTCTGATACTTATAAGAAGTACCATCTAGTGTCGTCAACATAAAACTATTTAGTCAATTAAGCAAACATAAACAAGTGGTAGGTCGGATGACTTCGTGAAGCAAAAATATTTAAAAAGTAAGTTTTTTATACAGTTTTCATTAAATTTTTTGACTCATTTGTAAGCTAAGCTTATTATGGTAGGAATGTGATTTTTTTCATTCTTATTTGTTAACATCTATTTGTAATACTTATTTGGCTATTGTTTGGGCGAATTTAAACGGTAGAACTTTCCAAGGTTATGTCAGTAGTTTTCGTTTAACTAAGAAGACCTCGCTGCTTATGTCGTACCTGTGCAAAATTCCTTTCTTTGGTATTAAGAAAATCGAAATAGAATAAGGAATAAAAAACGGGATTAAATATATTGTCCACCAAAAAATACTTCGGCACCCTAAGCTCTCTTGCTATATACTAAACACCAAAAAACGAAACATGTACCAAAAAAAGAAAGTCTAAAATTACAATGGTTCTAGCGGTTTTAGTCATGATTGTACTTTAAATTGTATTCAAGAACCAAATCTAGTAAATGATCATCTAATCTTAGAAAGCAAATTAATGTGCTATTACTACCTAAATAAACCGCTATGATTGACATAAAATGTAGGCATGGTAACAAATATAGTGTAATGACGCCAAATGAAGTTAAATCTCGTTTTATATGCCCTTTCTTCTCCCGGACACCGCAGCCGCCCGACGCCATTCGGACTCTGGTATTTGATACAAAAATGTATGGAAGATGGCAGATACAGAGGGAAGGCCATGGGCAGACGGTAATGAAATCCCAGAGTATTTGAAAAAACGTCAAAGGGAACTTAAAAATTGGGTTTTTGAAGGAAATTTATGAGTGTGCAAAGCGCACAGGAAATTATCAAAACTAAGTAGACCTGGTCAATACAAAAGTTCTTACAAAATTATAATCAAAGGATTATTGAAATTGTATGAGTTTAATTTCTAAACCTTATGAGAATTTGGTTGAATAAACGTTCAAGAAAAAAAATTTTTTTGGTAATGGTTAATTAATTTAGACTTTAAAGCTCAGATTTTAGTAAACATTTAACAATAGTATAGGGTCAAACTTTAGGAGTTAATTTACTATTTTTGGGTAAACAATGATTTATCTAGAGTAATTTACTTTTATAGGAAAACGAGATGTTATTTATATAATATTTGGATGATATTTTAAATTATAATGTAGTAAAAATGTTGGTGATTATTTACTATTTTTAGGTTAGCAATGATTAGTTTGGTAATATTTGCTTCAAAAGAATAACTAAATGGTAAAATTTTTGTATATAATTTCACATTAAAATGGGGTTTAATTTTTGACTTATGGGTTGGTTTTGAAAGTTAAATAAAGAAATATATTAGTGAATTATGTGGTCAATCTCAACTTTCTCAATAAATAATCTATAACATTACTTTTTTAAGAGAATTTAGAGATTATTGTTTTAATAACTTAGTCATTAGTTAGACTTTGTAACTAATTAATAACCAAAAAAAAAATTTCAAGTTTATCTGAGACTGAATTGTTTGTAATTTTTAGTTGTTCATGTGATCTCTGGTTATTAAGTATTTTTAACTTCTCTTGAGAAGTTATTGGAATAGGTCCGAAAATCGAAATCGAAAATTTTGTGTTTTCTTTACGTTTCAAGACTTGGAGATTCATTTGCAATCATTTTTAGAGTGATATCTGTGTGTGTGTGTGTACGTATGTATGTATGTAGACATATTTTGGCTTTCGATTCCTCAATCACTACTGGACCGAATCGCTCTGATGACATATCAATCGACACGCTACTTCATGACTTAGATCTGAAAGTATTTTGAAATAAATCGGTCAAGCGGTTCGTTTCTTATCCGTAAAAAACTGACTTTTTTATGCACGCAACATAAATTTCATGTATAATTTCATGTATCGAGGGGTAGTATAGGGCTTTCGAGGGTGCTGATTTCGAATTCTTTATCAGTTTTTTTAAATTCAAAATGTCGGGTCCAATATGTCGTAATTTTTTTTTGTAAAAGATTTTTTCTCAAGAGAAGTTGCATGTACGGTACTTGCTGCCGAACCAATTTTTTTTTATAGTTATTATGAGTTCACTAAAGTCTATTGTCTAAGAACGACTAAGGCTATAGGTGGTACGAATTAAGCGACTAGGCACCTTAATCGTAGCAAAGTATGCTGGTTTTGGCAAAGTTTCCTACATCAACATTTATCTTAGGCCAGAAGTATCTGTCTGCCATCATCCTACGTGAAGTGCGTCTAGGTGAGTCCTTATCACTTGGCTTTTTAGAGAAAGCATACATTAGTGGTTTGTGGTCGGTATAAATCGTAAAAACGCGACCTTCGATCATATACCTAAAGTATTCCACTGCTGAGTATATGGCTAACAACTCCCTATCGTACGTGCTGTACTTTTGTTGAGCCTCAGACATCCGCTTTGAGAAATAGCCTAACGGTGTAATCTTACCTTTTTGCTCCATATTCAGCACGGCGCCTAAACATGTACCTGACGCGTCGGCCATGAACGCTAGCTTCGCGTCCGGTGTCGGGTAGCTTAGCGTCACAGCGTTTTGCAATTGTACTTTGCACTCGGCGAATGCTGACTCGGCCTCTAGGGCTATAGCAATGGGTGGGCGGTCTCGCTTCTTGGATTTGTGCAAGTACCTATTGAGTGGAGCTTGGATTTCTGCTGCTTTGGGAATATGGGCTCTATAAAAATTGATCATGCCTAACAAGCGACGTATTTGTAGAACAACATTTTGAGGTTTTGGAAACTCGTTAATAGCCTTAGTTTTTGATTCTAAGGGTTTGATGCCTACGGGCGATACGTCGTAGCCTAGAAACTCTACAGAACCTTTGCTAAAAACGCATTTGCTTAAATTAATAGTGACACCAAATTGATTTAGTCTCTCAAATTGCTTTAAGGTGTTTTTCGTGAGACGCGTGGTCTTCTGATGCAATTAGAATATCGTCAACATAGCATAACAAAAAATCGGTGCTGGAAGTCAATACCCCATTTTGGTTGGGTACTTGAATGTTACGGAGCACGATGTCGTTCATGAAACGCTGAAAGGTTTGGCTGGCGTTTTTCATGCTAAAATGTAGGCGGGAAAAAGAATAAAGTGACCATGGTGTCGTGATACATGTTTTTTCGATGTCTGACGGAAAGATCCTAATATTATGGTAGGCCCTATTTAAATCAGTTTTGGTGAAAATTTTCTTGCCAGACAACATGTATGTGAAATCTTGTAACCGTGGTATGGGATACCGGTCCACCTTAGTTATCGCGTTCAGCGTGCGATAGTCACCACAAGGTCGAAGTCCACCGTCTTTTTTGGGACCAACGTGTAGAGCCCAGGCCCACTGGCTGGTTGCTGGTTCGCAAATTCCCATTTCCTGCATGATTCTAAATTCCTCTTTTACTTTTTTATACCTATCGGGAGGAAGTGGCCTCGGGCGGGCAAATACTGGTGGGCCAGTAGTCTCGATGTGATAGAAAACATCGTGAGGCGGAATCTTCTTAAATGACATCGGTTTGGTGATATCTGGGAATTGCATGAGTAGCTCATGGTAGGGGTTACGCTTATCGATAGAAACTAACATCTCACAAGTGGACAGCGGATGTTTAAGTCTGTGACACTATCAGTTAACCTACGCTTACATAAGTCTACTAATAATTTATGTTTACTGAGGAAGTCAGCCCTAAGGATGGGCTGCTTCACATCCGCGATGACGAAATTCCAAGTGAATGGTCTGCGGAGACTTAAATTTAAAGTTATTAACTTCGTGCCATAAGTTTTTATTTCACTGCCGTTGGCGGCGTAAAGTTTGTACAGGCTGGGCCTTATGTCGTTGCACACTAACCTGTACCTTTTGGGCAAGACTGAGATACACGACCCAGTGTCGACGAGGTACCTCGGTCCTGACTCCACGTCTCGAACTGTCAGGCGGCTGTTCATCGGGGACGTGCAGTCATCCGCCGTGCGGCTGCTAGTTTCCCGGAAGCTGCCTACGCGCCTCGGCTGCGGCTGCTGCTAGTTCGCCCAGTTGCACGGCAGGCGGCAATAGCGTGCGTCTGCGCCGTACCTGTGGTGTATGAAACACAGGCCATTGTGATTTTGCTGCTCTCGGTCTCTTGAGTGGCTGCTTCGTGTTCTCGGTTGCCAATCTTGTCGCCTAGGTTGCTGTCTTCCTCTGGAGCTTGATCTCGACCTGCTATTCTGCTCAAGTTCTGTTAGTATTGCGCTGATTCTGTTTACCTCTGTCGAGATAGCAGTGGTGTCTGGCGTGGCGTTGCTGGGTGTGCTTGCAGGCGTTCTGATTACGGTAATTTCTGCCGAGCTTGTTGCCTCTACAATCTTATTGGCAACCGTTGCCAGTTGGTTTAGGTCTTTATCTTCCATGATTGCGAGTACTCTTCGTGTTGCTTTTGGCAGGTGATTTTGTCACAGTACCTTCAACGTGCTGTCGTTGATTTTGTGCCGCGCCAGGTCCTTCATATAGCGCAGCAATTGTGAAGGCTTGCGGTCACCTAAATCCATCTCTCCGATTAGTTTCTAGATTTTCTGCTTTCTGACTCTTCGTAAATTTCAAGGAGTTTTTTTTTTATTGTCTGGTACTTCTGTGCTTCTGGCGGGTTTGCAAGAATGTCGACTATTTGGCTAATCGCTTCCTTTCCTAATTTGGACACGACGACGTTGTACTTTGTTTCGTCTGACACCTTTTGAGGGTTTAGAATTGCCTCTAATTGTATGAACCAGACCCTTGATTGGTCTGCCCAGAAGTCGGGGATTCTTGAGGTTACTGATATCTGTTCCTTGCCTATTTTTGAGTCTTCTTGGCTTGTCATATTATTTCACTTCGCGTGGTAAAACTCGCGTCGGTGAGATAAACGAGCGAAAATGTCCAAGGAGTTACTTAGTAGCACACGCAATAGGCGTGGAGGAAAAAATGTTGTAAAAAGAGATGTAAAAAAATAAAAGTAAAACTTGTAAAAGTTTGGGAACCTGGGTACTAGTCCTGATGTTGAGTGCACCGCTGTGTGCGTTGTTCGTAGAAAATTTCAGTTGTTGTCAAGCCACTTAAAATTTTCCGACGATTTTCTTCTGACTCCAATTTCGAGGTTGCCCCTATTTTGTTCTATAGTAGGGGTCACCAATTTAGCTACTTGTTGTGTGAGGTATTGAGGAATACCTATGTAGTGTAGCTAAGGTGGCGTGACTTGACGAAGGCAATTAAATGAAAAGGTTCACTTGAAACAATTGGATTTATTTTGCTATAGGCAAAACGTAAAGTTAGGTTACAAATTTACCTTAGAGCTAGGAACCTAGTACCCAGTACGGATGCGCGGCAGTGACTGGCGTCACGGCTAGCGGTCTTGGCGAGGTGTGGGACTTAGTGCTATGTCAGCACAATTGCTTGTATAGCGATGTCGCTATATGATTTTTAAATTTGAATAACAATTAATAATTTAAATGAGCGACTACTGGAGAATGTCTTTCGACTATATTCATACTGCCTAATATTACAAATGCGAAAATGAGTTTGTTAGATCTACCTTCGTCGCAACGGATCATCCAATTTAGTTGAAATTTGGTACAGGGATATTTAAAGAGACCGAGGAGGACATAGGCTTACCTTTTTATTCCGGAAAATAGGTAAAGGAATACCAATAACTGAACTCCAGGTGTAGTGAATATAGCTATAGGAAACTTCCTTATAAGGAATGGCAGTAGAAATGCCAAGCTATTTAACCAATCATCATGTAAGTTGGCTTGGCACATCTAAGTGGAGAGCCATGGAGAACGTTTTTGTTTTGTTCCTTTTATTGTAACTTCCCTCTATATGGCAATTCAGCGCAAAAACAACAGAAAGAACAGAACGGACGTCTGCCGTGCTAGTTACACTAATATTATAAAGGTGAAAGTTTGTGAGTGTGTATTTTTGTTACTTCTTCACGCTCAAACAGCTCAACTAAATTTAATGAAAATTTGTATGCAAGTAGTTGACACCCTGGATTAACACATGTGCTAATTTTTATTCCGAAAAAATCATAAGTTCCCGCGGGAATAACTATAACAGAGCATAAACGAACTACAGCTTGCAATAGCCAACTTCATCAGTATAATAGAGCAGTTAATTAAGGATTTCCACGCCGATGATCAAATTAAGGGCAGGACATTAATAACACTTTTAATTTTATAAATACAAAAGTTTGGATGTTCGTTAATTTGTTACTCAATCGCGCTTACACCATTGGATGGATCGGGAACCGCTGAACTGATTTAGATAAAATTTGGTATGAAGATATTTTGAGTCCCGGGGACCATCCCATACACATAGGCTATTTTTCATCCCAGAAAATTTAAAATTTCCTGCGGGAATGACTATATCGTTTTTTACTCAATCCTCCCGCAACTGAGCATCTAATTGAGCTGAAATTTTGCACTGTGATAATTGAAGATACGGAGGACAAAGGCTATTTTTTATCCTGGAGAATTCAAAAGTTCCCGCGGGAGTAACTATATCCACGAACGAACCATAGCTGCAGCTATAGCTTGCTATAACAAACTTCTTTCGTATAATCAAGGAGTTGCCGTAAGAATCTTACGCCGATAGCTAAATTCAGGGTGGGCTGAGGCTAACTAAAGCTCCTATATTTCTAAAAAAATTAGTTTTTTTTTTATTTATTAGCATTTTTTAAATGTTTATTTTCAGAAATAAAAAATTTTGATATAAAATTGATGTACAAAATAGGACAGGATGTGGGCCTGCGACTCTAACTTAACAACCGCTATTGGTAGTGAAGGAGCTATGGGACCATTGTTTACGCAGGCGGTGAAGAGTATTTTTGCAGCTCAATGCGCACTGGCAGGTGACCATCTTTGGCCCCCTGATCGTACAGATGCTGTTCTTGCAGGTAATTTTTTTTTTTCAATTCTTTAATTAACACAGCTTTTTCGACAATCGAATTTGGCACAGAGCAGCTTCTAAAGCTGCGGCAGCAGTAGGACGGGGAGCAACGTTCAAAATTCAAGTATAGTGTAATAGACTGTTTTTGCCGCTTGCATTTGAAACTTAGTTTGTGGTCGCCTAGGGGTTTCAGTTTAACCTTACGTCTAGAATTGCAGATTTAGTCTGGCGTTTAACAATGTGTTTTTTTAATTAATGTCCCAAGTACTGGTTTTTCTGTAAAAGCAAACATCTGAGAGTGAGGAAATTTGCATACGTCAAAAAAAAATATGTGAAGACACACTGGGCCCGCGTGTAGATTATTATTAGATTATTGCCTAAATCGCCCTCGGTGAGGGTAGGCCGTATCCCAACAGTGGGGACGTATGAGGTTGATAAGGTAGGAAAGATTTGAAACTTATTGGGGCCCTAGCGCAATAAAATTTGAGAAATTGATGATGATATGTGTCAAAAGAGGGCTGGTTGTTTTTTTTAACCATCGTTGAGTAGCCAGTATTCTTGCAACCATGCATTTAGACTAACGCCTCTTCGACCATCGTTTCGTATAATAGTATATATTGATTTTATTTAAAAAAAGGTTTGTCTGTGGTTATTGTTGCTTGTCATACCCAAAGACTTCGAGTACTGTTATCTTTCCTATGGACTATGCTATAGCCTTTCTACTAACGCCTTTTATTATATACCTGACTAGAAAATGCGCTGTCCATGTCTTTATATCTATGGTCATACCTAAGCACGATTATAGAAATAGAATTCAATAGATTTTACTTCAAATAGATGTGATAAAGAGACGGATCAAGCAAGCAAGCAAGCAAGGTAGCATTCTTTTCTGCAGGAGGTTACAGTGGTGATTTTATATTTCCAAGAAAAGGGTCTTTTCTATAATCCATTTTCCAAGATGGCCTTTAACACCCCCCGCCGGTGCCGCGCCAACTCAGGACCAACCCCATACAAAGTGGAACAAAAATCGCTACTGGAGCCTTATGTTGGCCATTGTTTCCTCACCGACCGAATATTTAAAAATTTCGAAATAACGAGTCAATTCAGTTTTACTTTATTCAGAATTAATATTTTTTATCGCTAGCCTTCTACATTTACAACACCTGATAATTATATTAGCTTGTTATTTTATGCACAGTGATTATATTTTGCTTGTTTTCGTTAGGTTAAATGGGTTGAAACCTGTAACCTTGGACAGAGTTGTTTTGATTTTCGACTCAACTAATTTTTTTCTTTTATTTTTTGGCCAATCAGACGTAGGGTTGCAGTATTAAGTACTGGCTTGAGGTCCAACTATTTTTAATGTGTCATTCTTTGCTATGAAAATAAAATATTTGTGTATATTAACAAATAGAGCGTACTCAAGCAAAAACTAATAAATCTATTGAGTTGTAAATACGTAAGTCTTATAGTTCAGAGACACTTGAACACAACTTATAAGATTTCTTAAACAGAAAGAAAATTTTATTAGCTACTAAACATGTATGTAACTCGGTTAGTATTAAAATGATAGGGGGTTTCCCCCGGGCCCGCGATTTGCCGGAAAACCTTACTTTAATGACGATTTTGACTGTTTGCATAGAATCAATCCTTTTAAATTTTCGCGCCCGAAGAGCAATGGGAACGCGCTATTGGTTTGTGGAGCTCCGTGCGCCGAAATAAAGTCGTGCACATGGATACCCCCGGACCCTGAAGTTCTCTCTGCGGCCCTGCATATATGTAGTAGAAAGATTTTACATACAGTAATCCTTATTATTAATATTATGAATGCGAAGGTGTGTTTGTTAGTCTGTTGGTCCTTCCTTCATGTTTCGCAACGAAGCATAGGCAACGGTGACCGCTTACCATCAGGTGGATCGTAAGCTTATTTGCCACCGTAGGGGTATAAAAAAACGCATCCAATTGAGCTAAAATTTGGCACATAGATAGTTGAAGTAATGCAAAAGGACAATGGCAATTTTTTATCCCGAAAAATGCAACATCTAGAATAACTACAACTGAATTCCGCGTGGACGAGCTACAGCTACATAAAGCTATCATTGCTTGTTGATGCATTCTTTACTCTATAATTACGGGACTATACCTACAACCTTAATTTAATCTTTTTGGCAAAGGTTTCACAGGATCTGATACTGAGCAAATCAGGTTAAAAGAAGATTGGCAGTCTGGGTACCACTTTAAACTTTTGAAATACGAAGCGTATTGTAATCAAATTTGTACTAGTATTTAGTTGATTGTGGGTGTATATTTTAGCGCTTAAATCATATTTTTTAAAGTTGGAAAAAGAAAATGTTTAATTTTATTAAATCTCAGTATTTTGTAGAAATGGAACGTAAAACAAAAGGATAGAAATTATCCACGGTACTACCAGTACCGCATTATAAATTGCTTATCGATTATATTTAATAATCGATATTTCAAGCTATGTTAGAAGAAAATGTTCGTTGTTGTAAAAGTAATCTAAGGTTTGTAATTAGTTATAAGCTTTCTTGAATCCCCACCTTCGAGGCACTTGTCTACCGTAGGTGAGGACAATTCAGGCTATACTCCATTACACGGGCTGGTTGTGGTTTATTCGTTCAGTTTTCTCTAATGCAAGTTTCCTTATTAACTTTGACCGACCTAACCTTTGTTCTATTTTGTTTATTATGCAGAAATGAAACGTATTATACATACCTATGTCTCTTAATTCGCTCTGGGCTAGCACTGAATCCTTCAAACCCGCCTCATACGTCCCCACTTTTCGGACACGGCCAGGGGCGATTTGGTCTATAGCCCATCATTCAAGCCCAGTGCGGTTTGTGGACTTTACATAAGTCATTTTTTTGACGTGTGCATATTGCCTTACGCCAGCTAAGGGAATAATCAATATGATTGTGAAACTAAGAAAAAGACTTATTGGCACACACCCGACTTGAACCTCTGCCCTTTAAGATGCGGGGTTAAATCGAAACCCCTCAGCCACCAACGGCCTAAACCTATCTCTATGTAGAGTCCTGTGCCATTGTGTTGAAGACAAACAACGGCTACGACAAAAAAAGTCACATTTCATAAAATAGGTTCTAATTCAGTAAAAAGTATTTTAAGGGAATTTAAATAATCTTTTAAAAAAAATCGATTGTAGCAATCGATATTTTGATGGCAAAGTGGCAACACATATTTTTGCTGTCAGCTTGATTGATTGACCGATGGCCGATGCGAAAAACGGTATATTGTTTTGAAGCTAAATGTTCAGTACTAAATATCGGAAATAAGAACCCCAGCAGTTCATATACAATTAATGACAACAATTGGAATCTGTTGAGCGCTAGAAAGATTTAGCCAACTTAAAATGGGAAATGCATAGCTGCTACAAAAAAAACGAACTCTATCCTATTTATTATAAGAAAAGCATTTTCTTATATCAACACAACAACACTGTTTATAAGTCTTATATAAAACCACTGTTAGAGTATGCATTCCAAATATGGAGTATGTATTTTAAGAAAGACATTAAGCTCCTTTAAACTAAAATGGTACCAAGATTTAAAATTGCTGATATGAAGACAAACTCAAAAATATGTTCTTAAAACCCATGTCCGTCATTATTTTAATGTTGAATAATTTTTCAAGTTGAGGGTAACGAATTCTTGCAAGAATTAAATAATAATCTTAGATATTTTGGAAACTTTTTATTGTAATCTATCGACAGGTCTGAAGTATGACAGGAAAAGACACATAAAAGAACTATAAAAACACCAACTGACCAGAACAGTCAGGTTAGAAAGAAATCATAAAGCTAAACTCCTAGTGTTTCAGTACCTGGAAGAATAAACATTCGACAAGTCAAGTCTTGGTGCCAGAAGTTATTTGAGAGTTCCTCCATGGATGTTATTCATCTATATTTGGATATTTCAACAACTGCTTGGGACTTAGGGGCAAGTATTCATTCGGCAGAATCATCAGTTCGTCTCATTAAGCCATCAGTAATAACGTTTCCAGTCTTTGCATAGTGCTAATATAACTACATTAATTTTTTAAACATTTGTATTTTAAATATATTTTTGTATGCATATAACGTCAAACAAATAGAAGAAAAAAGTTATTTCATTTCTGCTATTCTGCTCGAAAGGCTTTTGGAAGTTAGACCCATATAACCTGGCATTCAACGTTTTGATCATTATAAGGGCATGTTAGTACAATGTTAAGATACCAATAACTTCTTATTCCCAACTTCTAAAAATATTCAACGATTACACTTTTTGTTATAATTGTAAAAAGCTATTAAAACCACACATTTACTTAGACATACGCGAAGTCTTTATGTGGTACCCAAAACACGTAGAAGTCTGACGTTCTTCTTTAATGAATTGTTCTTCGGGATATGGTTCAGATCATGAAAAACGAGAAAACACGATTAATGAACTTTTGTTCGATAAAAAAACTCCTGTACGTCTTTTCATTGTTTTTTTTTTTAACTTTTGGCAAGGAGATCTTCAAAGTTCTAAGTGATAATAGTTTACAACTTTGCTAAAGCATAGTGCTTTAGACCCTGAGAAAAAGCATTTTCTGATAACAATGATGTGTAATAAATTATCAATTTATTTCATGCATTTTAATGAAAATCTCAGTGATTTAAGATGTAGTGCACTACTCTCGCACGCTCAGTTACATTTCGCGTCATCCTTGTTTTGGCTCAAGTTTTCTGTCACACAGTACTGCCTTTCAAAGTTTTAGCCGTAGGAATCCCGTTTAGAAATTGAGCAAGGGTTGAACCGGGAGCAGAAGTTAGATCGAAGTAGGAATGTAAGGAAAGTGAGAATGAGATAGCTTTCATGCTAGATAGAAATAAAAATGCGAATGTCTGTTTGTTATTACTTAATATCACAATCAAGCAACTAACTACACTGGACAGCAAATAAATCGAGCCACCCACTACTTTGGAACTCTGATTCGATTTTCTCGAAAAGTATAAATCTTACAACTATCAAAGTTATACTTACAGAAAATAAATTTCATGTGGATTGAAATGGCCACAAATTTATTCTCAATTACTGCCAATTTACATTGTACGCAAGCCACAAACGCAATACCAACGATTTGCTCTGTTTTACTAGAGTTTGCGATTAGCGTTCTTTTTTACAATGAGTGTTGTCGGATATTTCATATGATTTCTTTAGTTGTCGTCCATCATTTGCTTTATACGCGTGTATTTTTGCTACTTTATTCGGTCAATAATGGATACGACACCTCAGGAAGCGGTTCAAGCTGTAACACTACTTCAAGCAGGCGTTTCGCAACGTGAGGTCGCTTGGAGACTTCGAATCAGCAGATCTTCGGTACAATGGGTTTACAGACGATACCTAGAGACTGGAGCATTCGATCGCCGACCAGGTATAGGCACACCTAGGGCTACATCAGCATCAGATGATCGTACATCCAACTTACTGTTTTGCGAAATCGCCACTTTAATTCAGTTCAAGTCCAACGATGTCTGCGTGACGAACGCCAAGTTCGTGTTCAGATACCGTCAGAAGGAGACTTACTGAACGCAGCCTGACTCCAAAAAAAGGTGCAAAAGGCCCTAAATTAATGGTAGCCCACCGTCGAGCACGACTTGAATTTGCTCCAGATTATAGGGATTTGACGTTAGAGCAGTGGGGCAATGTACTCTTCACTGATGAGACCAGGGTAGGTCTACATGGAAGTGATCGACGTCAGAGGGTATATCGTCGCCCTGGAGAACGTTATTCTCAGTGCTGCATCAATGAAACTGTTGTTTATGGAGGGGGATCTGTAATGGTCTAGGGCGGCATCGCGTTAACCGCTCATACAGCGTTAGTTCTCATCGAACCAACGGGCCGTACACGTGGATCAACTTCTCATCGCTACGTTACTGAAATCCTCGTAGAGCATGAGGTACCCTACGCAGGATATGCAGTTGATGCATGATAATGCACGACCTCATGTTGCACATGCGGTGACCCAGTACCTACGCGACGTCGGCATTCGCATGATGGACTGGCCATCTCGAAGCCCGGACTTGAATCCAATAGAACACGTATGGGATAAGCTGCAACGTCGGCTTCGAGCCCGGTTACCTGCTCCAATATGCCTTTACGAGCTGCGAATCGTAATTGGAGAGGAGTGGAATGCAACGCTTGGGTTGAGGAATGAGCTCCCTGCCAAAGTTTTCTCTAAGGACTACAGTATGGGGTTCTTCAAGAAAGAAGTTATTGGATTTTTGAAGGATCGGCAACGCGCGAGTCATACTTCTGGTGTTGCAAGCGTCCATAGGCCACGGTGACCGCTTACCATCAGGCGGACCGTGTGCTTGTTTGCCACCTTAGTGTTTTAAAAAAAAAAATCCTCAAGATTTTATCATCAGGCTCGTGAGGTCGATGAATACCAGGATGCGGGCAGTTATCCGAGCAAGGGGAGGTAATACTCAATACTGATCTAAAACTTTTTGTTAATTTTGTATTTCTTTTTGGCTTTAATTTTTTTTTCATTTTGTGGTTACTAACGATTAACACGACTGGAAAACGACTCTTGCTCATGCTCAATAACACTTAATAAATTGATTAAACACAATAAGAATCAAATAATTTTAATCCACTTGAAACGCACTTTCTGTAAGTATAACTTTAATAGTTGTAAGTTTCATACTTTTTGAGAAAATCGATTTAGAGTTCTAAGGAAGCTCGATTTATTTGCTGTCCAGTGTACTTGACATGATTTTATTACAAAACCAGTAGATAAGAACACTAATTTTACTTTAAAATTCTTTAAAAGCATCGTTAATGCTTGGCACTTATTTAGATAACTTTACTCGTTTACATAATTGTGTTTTTTTGTTTTTGTATGTACCTATAGATACATATTTTTGTATTTAAGTATTTTAATGTACAATATATACATTTTAATGTACTTTTAAAGGCAATTTGATCGTTAATGAGGACTATAATAAAAAGGTTTACCGGAATAGGCCGCATTTAAATGTTTTTAATTTTAAAATTTATTTTAAACACCTATAGGGTGTTTCCGGAATCCAATCTATCTCTGTACCAATTTTCATCCAAATTAGAACGCTAGCTTAGGCCGAGCGCGCATCACGATTTGTTTCTTTGCGACACGATTTTAAAATCAGGCTGTGAAATGTCGCAGAAAATTCACTACGCGCACTGTGATTAAAAAGTCGTCAGATAGTTTATTCTCGACATGGGCTTAGTACAAGTTGTTTGTCTTGTCTTGCTCCTTCAGAAGAGATGGAGAAAGAAAAAAAGAATTCGTCAATACTGGACCCATCCTTTTACAGCTGAAAGATATATCAAAGGTTTATTTTAGGCCGCCGCACCCTGCGATTTAATTATTGTAGTGTGTGAGTCTTTACAACTACACATGTTGCAATTTACTTTTGCGACAATCGCGTCGCAAGCCGTCGCGGCAAAATGAGACAAATCACAATTTTAAAATCGCTGCGATTTTCATGTCGTATATGCGCGCACTGCCATATCAAATCTGTATGTTATATTTCTGCGGCACAATTTATCGCACGTCGCAAAATCGTGATGCGCGCTCGGCCTTAGCATGGCGGATTTACATTTACTTACAGTACCCCTTGGATTCACCCGCGTGAAATATCGTCAGCGGACAACCGAAAGTATTTTCCACTTAATTTGCTACTCACGAACTTAACACAAGAAGAAAGAAAACCACCAAATACCTAGGCATTATTATTTTCAAGAACCTGTCTTGTTACCCACAACTTGAAGTAGCCGCTAGTCGTGTAAGAAAACTCATTTGGTTATTCAAACACCTGCGTAACATTTCTGACAAACCGCTTATAACATACATTTATAAAACGCTTGTCCAGTCTGTTTTACTTTATTGTATTACTATGGGTGTGGTACCTTTAAAACAAGGTTTCTAAAGGTAATGTTCAAGAAAAAAAGGTTTTATACTACGTCAAAACTATATAGTGAAGCTCATGTACTAACCGTTAGACAATTATACATACAATTATACATATATCAGTTGACACTAATATCTTAAAAAAACGAAATCCGTACTCAGTGGTAACTTATGACAAACAATACAGTGTTTACTTCAAATCAATTTTGCACAAAATCTACAATAAAATAAATAGAAAACTAAAAATCTACACTATGACTTACTTGCAATCTCTGTCTTATGATGAAATTGAAACATTATTAACTTTCACGTTTCATGAATTATAATATAATATAAACCCACGATATAATGTTAGCATATATAAAATATCTACTCATCTATAACATTTATCTCAAACATTTACACACACTTTCACACATACACAAACGCATCATTCATACACTCACACACACACACATCATACACACCTCCCCTCACATGCACATAAAGTGCATTCCGCAAATAGTTACCTATTTACAAAAAAAAATATTCTCCTAATACAGGTTTCACAACTTAACAGGAGGGACCCAACCCTGTAGTGAAATAAAGAAATTTTGAATTTTTTGAAGTTTGAACACGGCCCTATGAATCCCCTTCATACGTCCCCACTGTTGGGGCAAGGCCTACCCTTATAAGCGATAGTGATTTGGGCCAAAGTCCACACGCGGGCCCAGTGCGGATTGTGAACTATACATACGTTTTTTTTTCGACCTATTCAGGTTTCCACACGATGTTTTCCTAGACCGAAAAGACAGTGGTGTGAATAAATAAATTCAGTGTACATGAGAAATCAAGAAACGATAATTGGTGCACGCCGGGTTCGAACCTCCGCCACTTGGGACGTAAAGTGAAATTTAAACTAGGTAGGTAACTAGGTATCTATATTTGACAGTAATACAGAAAAAAGGTTGAACTTTCAAGTATTTGCCTAGCCATTCTTGAGTAATAACGAACCAATAAACAAACGTACGTACAACCCTTTTCGATTCATAATATTAACATGTGATTAACCCCTGCCCTATCTAATCTTCCTTAATATTGCTCGCCAAAAACTGGCAAGGAGCATGTTGTTCTGTCTTTCATTTTACCGCTTATTAATCCAAAGTCACCTTAGTCCGAATACACTGCTATCAGAAGCAGTATTGCGGCCCAGGGCTCACCACCTGTCACGCAGGAGTAAAGTGGTTGGTGAAAAGAGGCTGCAGTCCCCTCCATTTTGATGTGAGTGTGTATCCCCTGGGCACCCCTTAAGAGGATTAAAACCGTGACGTTATAACATACACACATACGAGTAAAAATACGTATCTATGTATATTTATGTTAATTTTAAGGGTTCCGTACCCAGAGGTTACCAACAAAGCCTTATTACTAAGCCTACCCTGTCTTACTGTCCGACCATTAAAAGGCTCTATATTTTCACCGAAATAGCTAAAAGCCTAAATTTCTCACAGAATATGTGTTATAATATGGGAATTATCTAACTAAAGTTAAAACAGTTAAAATTTAAGGGGTCTCCATACAAGAAACACATATTCACTGTTTTTGCTTTATCGTAAAAACAATAATTCATAAAAACTTCAAACTTGCAGTGAAAAATAGTGCGAACGCTAAAGTATAACAACCATTGGCGAAGCCATTTCCATTTAAAATTAGCGGTACAACGCCATCTAGCAATGTTATTAAGAGAAACAGTAACACATTTGTTTGGGGTGTCCTCATACATGAAAAAGGGCCGACGTTACGATTGAAAGGGCCCCGAGAAAGGCCAGTGTGACGTTTGAGACAATAAACAATAAAACGCCGGTCATGTAACAACTCCAACCACCTTTATTGTGGCCCTTAATATTTATAAACACTATCTTCTTAACAACTACTATTTACACAATTTACACCGCAGTTAAAAATAAAACTTCTTCTTTCTTCCAGTTTTCTTCTTCTTCTTCTGCTGCTGTTCAAAAGTCTTTTTTGATCCCCGAGGCAACAGGAATGCTTTCAGCGCGCACGTCGGGTTTCGTCTCACTTTTTCTGAAATTTGAATTCCAGGAATTGTGGGGAAAGAGTTTCTAGTCATTAGACTACTTCTCTAGCTTCTACTCTGCTCGTTAAAACAAGTCAGGTCGTTAGGGTTTGTTATTTAAAGTTTCTTGTGTAGGTCTTCCTTTTGGAAGGCGGTTCCGTATTAGTTTTTGTTGATGCTCCTTGTTGTGATGGACACAATTGTCGTTTTCTTCGTCTATCGGGCGGCCGTGCGTGGAGCTTATATGGGCGTGTTGGGATCCCTCAACTTGCTCAAACATCTTTTCCCGTAGACATAGATACATACATAACATCACGCCTGTTTCCCAGAGGGGTAGGCAGAGACCAAAGTCTGCCACTTGCTACGATCCTGGCATTCCCGTTGACGGTGAACAAATTCATCTATGGGTTCAATCTGTAGGTCCCTTGAGATTGTTTGGTTCCTTACGTAACGCGGTGCTCTGACTACGCTACGGAGAGCTAAGTTTTGCTGTGCTCGGAGTCTTTTTTTGTTGTTGTCCGAAATCAAATGGTACCAGGCTGGTGCTGCGTATATAAGCCGGGATCTTATGTACGTTTTATAGATGCCAGTTTTTGTCCTTAGGGGAAGTTTTGAGACTAGCACTGGGTTTAGTAGGCCTCTGGCTATTTTTGCCTTGGTCACCGTCTCGTTTATGTGTGCTGTCATTGTAAGGCCTCGATCTATGGTGACCCCCAAATATTTGACATTTGGGGACCATCTATAGGTAGTCCTTGTAGCGTAAGGCAGGGGGACAACGGCTCTTGCCTATTAGGATAGCCTGCGTTTTGGCTACATTTACAGCCAGCCTCCATTTCGCTAGCCAGTTGGGTAAAGCGTTTAGTGTACACTGCATCTTTTTTGTTAGGTACTTTATATTCTTGCCACTAACATAAAGTGCTGCATCGTCAGCGAAAAGCGCGAGTTGGACATTTTCTGTTACTGGAATGTCATCCGTGAAACGTGAGTAACATGCCGGAGAGAGGCAGCTGCCCTGCGGGACCCCTGCTAGTATCACTCGCTCTTTGGAGCATGCTCCTTCTACCGACACGTGGAATCTGCGGTCTTTAAGGAAGGAGGCTACGACTTCGACAATAAGTCTTGGTGTGTGGATGTCGACAGTTTGTACAGCAGCCCCTTGTGCCATACCCTGTTGAACGCCTTCTCCATGTCCAAAAGGACCGCGATTGTGGATTCTTATTCCTTTGTCTCGACTCCATTTCACCCAGAACTCTGGTGAGCTGTAAAGTTGTTGAGTGGTTCAGTCTGAAGCCGAATTGCTCAGGTCTCGGTGTGATGTGAGGTTTGAGCTTTTCAAGTAGCAGTTTCTCAAAAACCTTTGCAAGGGTGCTGAGAAGCGTAATAGGTCTGTAGCTCTCTGCCTTTTTATGGTCCTTTCCTGGTTTGGGCAGGATTATCACTTTTCCATTTTTCCAGTTTCTGGGGAAGTGTCCTGTGCGCATGATTCCATTGTAAATGGGCGTTAACGCTACAATGATTTTATGCGGCATTTGTTGCAACGCAGTGTTGGTGATATTGTCTGCGCCCGGGGTTTTTTTTGAGTTTGTCCTCTGTATCTCCCTGCGCACTTGGCTGGAGGTAAAGAAGACTGTTGTCTCATGTCGGATGGTGGTGCAGTGAAATAGTCTCGCAGGTGTTGTGAGACCATCTCCTCTTGATCCTGGTCAATAACGAGATTTGGGGTGAACTGACATTCTAGGCTGCTAGCCAGTATTTCCGCTCTTTCCTCCGCTAGGTACTTAACTGGCCGTTAGCGTCCATCAAAGGTCTAGTAGATGCCTTGGCATTTGCCAATTGGCAGCATAGTCGGTGGACTGACGGTAATTGTTCACCGATGGTCTCGATGTGTCTTTCCCATTCCTCTGCAGCATAATAATTTAGGGTTTTGGTGATTTTGGCAGTGATCGCATTCAGTTCTGGGTTTCTCGGGGCAACGAGACCACTGCCATAGTCTCCTTAGGCTATGAGATATTGTAACCAGCGAGGCAGAGATTGCTTCCTTTCCATCGCTGGTATATCACTGGTTGCGGCTTTTAGTGCTGTTTGGATTTGTAATGTCAGGCCTTCTACTGTTATTTCTACATCCACCGGAGTGGAAATGGGTTTAGTAGTAGTTGTAGCGTTTAGTGTTTTTGAGAATTTACCCCAGTTAATTTTTCTTCTTGGCCTGGGTGGCATGACTCTTGTGGGTAGGACCTTAAAGGTCAGTAGTATTGGGCGGTGGTCTGAGGGTAGGTCGATTAAAACTTGTTGTAGCGGTGGAGTGCATAGACCACTATATACCACCACGTCCAGCACGTCACTGGTTCCATTTTGGACGTAGTGTGTTGGCTCCGAGGGACCCACGATGTTATAATCGTGGGTTACCGAGTCTTCAAATAGGCGTCGGCCTTGGTTGTTGATTTCTGCTGAGTTCCAAGCTGTGTGTTTGGAGTTCAAATCTCCGGCTATAACAGTCGTTTCACGCGACGGTAGTAGTTTGCAGAATGCGGCCAGGTCAAGGTTTTGTTTTTGGAGGTTTATAGGCTGCAAATAAACGTAGGGATTGGCCGCCAATCTGAGTAGTTATGCCGATGGCCTGGAATGTGTCAGAAACTATAGGGTCTAAAAGTTGGTGTGTTATCGCTCTTCGTATTATTATAGCCAGTCCTCGAAGAGTTCTGCCTTTGTCGGTTTTCTCGTCCTTCCGATGCGTTATGTAGTTTGGAAAATTAAAGTTTATCCGCTCATTCAGCATTGTTTCGCTGATAAGCATAACATCAACTTTACAGTCTCGCAAGAATTGCAAGATAAGTTTCTTTTTCTTCACCACTGAGTTGGCATTCCAGTGAACCACTCTCAGTGGTGAGGCCGCTGGGATGTGTTGGGGTGTATTGTCCATTGCAATGCTGTACTAATTTCGCAATACCATTCAAGATTCCTGGCACTGGGTCAGTATTGGTGCGTAACGCTTTCAGAACATCCATTGCTCAAGCATCAAGATTTCGATTGCTAGCTCAATGGTAGCGAGACGATCGCCGTAAATTATTGCGGGCACGTTTGGGGTTTTAATGGATTGAGGGGGATTTGGGTTTACCTCCTGGGTGGGGGCTGGTGTTAGTCCCTCTTGCGGCGTGTTGAGAGTCGCATTCCTTTTGCGAGCACCTCGCTTTTCCTTCCTCTTGGGTGGTTGTGGAGCACTGTTTCTATCAGTTTTCTGATTGTTTGCTGCCGCCATTAGTGATGACGGATGTGGGGGTTCTGCTGCTTCTGTTGTAGCTGTATTTATTTTAGCCGTAGGGTTTTTGGTTGCTTCTGCTGTTATGGCAATAGTGCCGCCTTTTTTGTTCCTCGTTTTTCTACGATAAATCGGACAGGAGGAGTTGTTAGCAGTGTGCGTGTCACCACAGTTGGCACACGTTGGTGGCTGGTCTTTGGTGCGCTGGCAGTCTTTGGCAAGGTGGTTTTCACCGCATTCCTGTGGCATCCATACGACAAATGTCTAAACTGTTGGCAGCGGTGACATTGTGCAACGCCTTTTTTGCCACGCCATGCTTCTATTTTAATTCCTGGCATGCAAAGGAGATCGCTAATGTTGTACAAATTAGCGATGGTATAGGGGGTGCGCCACAACTGCGCAAAAAAGATGCAACCCGGGCGGTCACGCCTTACCCGGATTCGAAGGTTCGAAGCCCTGAATACGAAGGTCCTCTGAAATATCGTCAGGAGGGGTATCGGCAGTGAGACCTCGAATAGCTACCTTTAGTAACTCTCAGCGGGTAAGGAGTAGGAAAACTATGAGATATTTTGTTCCTTTTCAAGGTTCGTGAGGTATCTCTGTACGATGCAGTATTCCTCGTCAGAGGTAGGAGTAATACGGATGCCTCTTCCATAGGGCCTACCGTTGACAGGACGCTTAAGTTGATCTTTTAGGATTTTAAAATGTTTTTGCCAGTCTGGCAATATTTCTACCACTAACGGTGGGTATCAAGGAGGGTTTTTGGGTTGGGTAGATTCATAAGATGGATTATTTAAGGACTCAGTAGTTGTCTGGGATTGCGCTTTTGCATTGTCTGTTTGAGCTGTTTTTTCCGCGAACGTAACAGTTGAAGTTGACGGTTGAGTGAGCGGAATTGGAGGGGCTCTACGGAGTCTCGGATCACGTTGCGATAGGGGCGCGCTTTGTGGACTAGGTATACTAGTCTCAGTTTGCAAAGAGAATGCGATGGGTGTAAGCGGTAAGGGCACTTCACTTACTTGTGGTGACTCCTTACTTGCCGTCGGCGTTGATGGTGAGGCGGCGAGGTTCAGCCGCTTGTACTGCTCGATGGGCTCTTCCTCGGGGCTGCGTGGGCGACGTTGCACAGTTTGACAGACATTTTCAAGTAGCCTATGTTGTTCCCCGGGACTCAAACTACTTCCATGCCAAATTTGCCCGCGGTTACACCCGCTCTAAATTCGGTTATCGGTGTAGGATTTCAACAGCAACTCCTTAATTATTATAGGAAAAAACCGACACTCACTTGACGTTTTCAAGCCTGCGTCCTTTTTCGGGACTAAAGCTATCTCCATGCCAAATTTCATCTTAATCGGTACAGCGGTTTAAGTGTGAAGAGTTAAGAGACAGACAGACAGAAAGACGGAGTTACTTTCTTATGGATATGGATTTAAGTGTTACATACTAGTAGCCTCAAATAAAATTTAATTTCTAGGATTCTGAGAACAAAAATAAATATTGAATTTATTTATTTTATCATAGGGACCTGTAAAGTGGCTAAGAATTTGCCATTTTTTATCCTTCCTTCGAGTAAAGTTAAAAATGGTCTTTTTTCAAAAAATAGCTTGACGGATTTTTTAATAAAATAGATAAAAAACGGCAAATTTGAGTATACTTAGTTTTGCATTAGACTAAAAATAGTATGCTAACTTCAGAGAGCTAAAAAAATCTTTTTTGAGCTAGTGAGATGAAAATTATAGTACAGTACCATCCGTTTCATCGCATTTCAGATCCAAAATTCGACTTCATAATCATAGGCGCTGGCTCTGCGGGCTCAGTGCTCGCGAACCGTCTCAGCGAAATACCGGACTGGAGAATACTTCTTGTTGAAGCTGGAGGCAACCCTACTATTGCTACAGAGGTATTATGTCAGAAGCTCAAAGTTTTGTAAATTATTTTTTATAAATTCCTTGTTTGCAATACGAGTCACCGTTAAGCGAGAGCAGGACCAGCAACGGGAATAGATAGGTTTTTTTTCTAAAAATCGAATAATGTAAAATATTACAAAATCATACTCATTTTTTTAATTGCAATTTGTTTCCCAAAATTTATAAAAAAGTGTAGAAATCGTAGTGTTAATCTATACAAGCTGAAAGATTAAAAATGACTAACACGTGTATTAAATGAAGAATTGTTTATCACATGCGACGAACGACCGGGCAACGTTAATGTCTCTCTAGCGGTGCAATCAATGACGGTATATCAAGGCTGGGTTTTATTCACATGTGCAGTTTTCTGCTCGTTTATAAAATCGATCCCAAGTTACCGTTCTATTGAAATTCTTTTCCCCGAGAGCGACAACCCAAGCCGAGCCCATGAACGTTAGGCGCTATATCGGCTGAGACTCCTTCAGAGTCTCGCCTCAAAAATCCCGGTGAAGCAGTAATGGTAATGGCAGCAGTAACAGCCAACTGCATAGTCAGTCAGAAAAAAAAATATTGAAAGTTTCAGACTGAAAAATAATTACATGCCTAAACATTCTTTAACTGGAATCATACTGTATTTGTTTAATATTTTATATCAGTTAAAACATCGCTTAAAAAAAATTGCCGACACTCCTATAGTCGGCCGTCTTCCAAGAGCGGTACTGTAACAGAAAAAAGCTGTTGTTTTCTTAATTAAGATGCTTTATCAAAAGTTTTCAAATGAAAACATTATACTTGTTTTTTTTTACAGAATTGCGATTGAAGATAAACTATTTTTAAACACGGTAAACTAGAAGTGTTCTGTGATGTATAAAAAAAAAAAAAAACCCACCATAAACATTTTCATGTAGAATGTTACCAAGTAGTAGATAATACGTCAAGTTGTACGTTGTCATAACAACGCCAACCACAAGGTCACATCTCTTTTGCACCCGCTCGTTGCGCTCGGGCTTAAAAACCGTTTACATTCCGCTATAATATACCTTATTATATTTATATAAGGTCAACTTCTGATGCTTTCATTTTATAACGCACTTTGTCACATTGAGTCACGGGACGAAATAGGTACCTTATCAATCATTTACCTGATTAGGTACTAATTATTTTGATTTGAATTGTTTAGTGTGATATATTTCTTTGTGTTAATAGGTTACACGCGGTCAATTTATTAAATTGTTCAGTGTTCTTGTTTGATTTGTTTGTATATTACTTATACCTACTTGTTCAGTAAAAACTAACAAATAAAGTATTTGTTTATTTTTGTAATTTGACAGTTGCAAAACGTCAAATGAACGAAACCGACAAAACGAAAAGCAACGAACAAATACAGAAACGTCTAATGACTGCCTACACAGATGGCCGGTCGTTGTGATTGTAAAATAGATCGTTGTAAAATAGATGCTTTTCATAACGTTGTCAAAACGCTCATAACGTCGCGTTGCGTTATGTTATATTTACATAACGACACATGTCTATTGGCAAGACGAGGTTCGCTCTGTCAAAAAGTTTTCAGATCTCATGTAGAGCCAAGCTTCTAACTCTACACGTCCTAACTTTACAAACTCTGCGCCGTAGTTAAAATGTATGACTTGGCTGTTTTGTTACTACAGCAACTATTGTATAACAAAAAAGTAATGAACAGTGAATAATTTTTTCACCTTACGCCCATGTGACGGTAGCGAAACGGCCAAGGCACATATTTTGACTAAGTCGTAGAAATTGTAAAGTAAGAAGCTTGGCTTTACATGAGACCTGATAATTTTTTGACAGAGTGAGCCTCGTCTTGGCAACATTTTACATGAAAATTAAAAAAACTATATTCGCATAAGTCAATTGGTTGACTATGGCTGCGGTCCGAATTGCGCCGAAAGTGCCGATAGCGCCATCGGTGCGCCCATAAGTCGGTTCGAATTGCGCTCACGGCACTTACAAATCTGCCTCTTGAATCATATGACGTCATTACTGACGTCATATCCGCGAGCTAACAGTGCCTTCGGTGAAGAGGAAGGTCGTCGTAAGCACGGTCAACAAACGTCAAACTGACACAAAGGTTTGTTACTCTTTGGTTTAAACTGATGGTTTAGTATGTCAAAATTATATATTTTAGGTTAACTTTTGAGCGCACTTACGACTTGGTCCGATTTGAAAACGTCACTCACGACCGTAAGTGCGAATTTCAATTCGGTCCACTCATAATCGCGCCTACGCTCGTAAGTCTTGTGAACGCAATTCGGACCGCAGCCTAAGTCATCAAATTTTGAAGGCCGACAACAACCGGGGCCTACACCATTGTGTTTCACCATCACCATAGAAGTTTTCTTTTGTAAATATTTGTCACCATATTTTAATTTAATTTTTATCGAAGTACATGAGTAATTATAAAATTATTTGTATAATATAAGTATAATAAAGTAGTTATATTCTAAAACCGTGCGAAAGCCTCGTATACACTTTTATCTTCTAATTTAGGGTTAAGGGTTCAGGGATTTTGTTTAAAAACCTTATACACGTATTTTTTAATTTGTAATAAGAAGTCAGTTAACTTGTATAATTGTCACATATTACCATGAAATTAAGTTTGTATGGTAAAATCCATACAAACTTCCATCCCCTAATTTAAAGTGTGGGGGGTGATTTACTAAAAATTCTGAAACATTTAATTTATAATATATCACAAGGAGCCCCTATATCAATTTTAAGACCTCTAGCATCAAAATTTGCGAAAGTCTCATACAAACTTTCATCTCTTAGTTTAAGAGGTTGGGCGGTAGAAGTTCCAAGTTTTAGATTTCGTTTTTTTCGTGTCCATTCACCTGTTTGCCTAAAAAAATACATCAGTTTGTACCTTATGACCAAAACGAATGTAAAAGGCCTATTTTCAACCATTTTTGGCTATCATAGTGACAAAACACATAACTTTGCAGGAGAATGTTGTAATTAATTTTTTTTAACCAGTTTGTTCAGTTACACAAAAACAACTACACTTTAAGTTTAGGTAGTAAAAAAGCCACAGGGAATACTTTTATTGAAATATTATATGAAATAATAATAATATAATAATAAATATATATTGTTATTACATTGATATGTATATATAACATTATATGTTATATATTGATATTACAGACGGCGCCATTTGGTCCCAAACAAATACAACAAGCTTTAGTATTATGGAAACCAGACAACGGATACAAATACATATTATATTAATATACTTTTTTTGCATATACATACATACATACATACATACATACATACATACATACATACATACATACATACATATAAGCACCTAATCTCAAGGCTAACACAAATGATCATCACATAAGTGTTTATCTTGAGCGGGACTTGAACCCACGCCTCTCTTTTCAGCAGTTGGGTCATTACCGATTGAGTCACAGAGCCGACATATTGGTATCCTCAATATGCAAATCGCAGCTGATTGGAAAGGGTAAAGAACTAAATCATATCAATTTCATTCCTTTATTCATCTCCTTATATAAATAAAAATCAATTACCACCTGTATGACGGAGCATCACTTGAAAATGATTTGACCGACTTGGCTGTTTCTTGTTATGTTCGTTATTGTCAGAAAGAGGTTTGTATAAAACCAAAACCAACTCATCCGATTATAATCACATTTTGGTTAGTTATTGTGCGCATGCCCGGGAAGGTTTCTGAAATAGAAAACTCAATAGGTGACGCGCCAGTCGTTTTACTAAAGGAGAAACAACGTCCGCGAAGTATGAGTGATACGACGAGAGGAACCAGGCGAGCCAGCTAGCGTTAAATAAATATATTACAACATTTTGTTCTTAATTTGATTAATGAAAATACTTGGTTTCAGACACCCTTGCTGTTCTACAACACCATGAAGACTTCTGTAGACTGGCAATATATAACACAGCCACAAAAAGGAAATTGTAGAAATTACGAATATAATGGTTGCGCATGGCCCCGAGGAAAAGTATTAGGAGGCTCTAGTACCATTAATGGCATGTTTTATGCCAGAGGAAACAAGTTGGATTATGATAGATGGGCTGCTCAAGGAAATAAAGGCTGGAGCTATGATGAAGTGATGCCATACTTCAAAAAAAGTGAAAACTTTAGAGGAAAATTAACAAAAGAAGCTACGAAATACCACGGTGTAGGAGGCTACATGACTGTTGAAGAAGCTAGTGAAACAAATGAATTTGAAAAAATAATATTAGATTCTGGCAATGAACTTGGGCTTAAGACAATGGATGTAAATGGCGCAAGTCAAATGGGAATAATGAGAGCTCATACTACAATCGATAATGGAAAAAGAGAGAGTACTGCCCGAGCATTTTTGAGCCCTATCAAAGATAGAAAAAATCTAATAGTTATGAAAAACACACTTGCCTCGAAAATATTGTTCAAGAGTAACTCTAGTGTCGTGTGTGGCATAAAATTACGCAAAGATGGAAAAACTTTAGTCGCTTACATAAAAAAGGAGTTAATTTTATCCGCGGGAGCAATAAATACTCCGCAGTTGATGTTACTTTCCGGTCTTGGTCCTAAAAAACATTTAGAAGATTTACGCATTAACGTCAACGCCGTGTTACACGTTGGAGAAAATTTACAGGACCATTTATTCGTTCCAATATTTTATTCTATGCCAGGAGATAGCAACATAAATTCATTAGCTAACATTTCAGCTGCATTTGCTAATTATTTCTTAAATAACACAGGCCAACTTTCTGACACTTCTCCTAATAAAGTTATAGGGTTCTTTAATACCACAAACCCGAATTCTGTATCTCCAGATTCACAACTTCATTTTCTTGTTTACCCACCTTCATTTGTCAATATGATTGATGTTTATCAAAAGCATTCATTAAGTCATGAATTTCGGAATAAGTTTAACGATGTCAACAAAGATAAGTATATTTTAAACATCCACACTGTTTTATTACAACCAAAGTCAAGGGGCCGTATATTGCTTAAAAGTAAAAACATAGCAGATCACCCATTAATATACCCTAACTATTTTGAACATCCAGATGATATGAAAACTATCATTAAGGCGATGAAATTTTCAATAAAATTTGGTGAAACCAAAGCTTTCAAATCTGCAGGTTTGAAACTTCAATGGATAGAAATTGATGCTTGTAAGAATTATAGTAAAAGTAGCGATAGTTTTTTGGAATGCATAGCAAGAGAGCTGACGTTTTCTGTATATCATCCATCATGTACTGTCAAAATGGGTCCTGCCTCTGACAATACTGCGGTAGTTAGTTCTAAACTAAAGGTCAAAAATGTTGAAAGATTAAGGGTAGTAGATGGCAGTATAATGCCAACAATTGTAAGTGCAAACACTAATGCACCTATAATAATGATAGCAGAAAAAGCTGCTGACATAATTAAAAAAGACTGGAGGCCCACTTAAGCCTGTCAGAAACAAAAAAATTAACTGAGTCTATACCAGTTTCTACTGTTTATGCCTTAGCGATATAAATCAAATAAAGAATTAATATTTTACCCGAAATTCTTTATTCAGTAACAATTTTTTTTTATATGAACTTATATATAGTTATAAATACAATAAAAATAACCTAACTATAAATAAAAAATATCCTCTAAAAAATCATGCGGCATAGTGGTGCCCAGAATGCTGGCAGCGTTACCTCTTTGGATCGCCAAACTGATCCTTTGGCAGAGAAAACTGCCAGCCCTCCGGTCACCCGATGCCTCGACCAGTCGCGCGGAAAGGTCCGGTCCCCACGGCCCAAACGGCACAAAAATGAAACCTGCCTCAAGATTGGCATATTTACGCCGCTTGCGGGCTTCAGCATACGCCGCTGCCGCGTCAGGGTTCTTTGAGGTCGTTGGTAAATGAGACGCCGCCAGCGTGTCAACGCAGGTGGCATCACACAACAAAGACTTACCGAGCCTCCATGGCCCCAAAGTAGAACTGTCAGGCCTCTTGCCATCGGTGCGGAAAATTCCACTTGGCTCTAAAATGGCCGGGAGCCGAGACGAGGTTAGGGCCCGACGGATAATATCATTTAGGGCCGAATGTCGCGAAAAGCGGCCGCAAATACAGGTGTGTGGCTGCACTAATCGAAACCCAAGGCGTAGGCACACAGCTAATGATAAAGTCTGTCTGTCGAGCAGAGTGCCTATCGTCGCGGAAGGCAGTGCCCTTAACCAGTGGCCTGATTATCGTTTAGACACAGCTAGCAAACGGGCACGCTCACGTGGTTCTATAGCGGTTGAGATAAGGGAGAAACTAACTTTTCTGCATAAAGGTTCGTCCCAAAGTCCCTGCGATTTTGTGAAAGATGGAGGATCCATACCATGACACGCTGACCGCCAAGCCTGCGTGGCCAATGTCAAGTATGGGACCTCGACGGAACCCAAAGAAGGGCCAGTAATCTTATCGTAGAGATCACACGTACTGTTGACAGAGGACACTAAAGCTGGGAGGGCAACAGCGGTAATGCTCCGGATTCCCAAACCACTATGTCTGATAGGAAGAGAGGCCTGCGACCAGGCACGCTCATCTAAAGGGCAGTTTAAAATTTTAAAGCAAATTTCTAATCAAAGAATCCAGAGGCAATAGCAAATTTAGATGGTTCCAAAAAGGGCAGCAACGTAAAACATAAGTGAATTTAGATACAAATAAACAAAAACGAATAATTTAAAGAGCCATATAGGGGTTAATTTGATCAAGTTTATCATCTGCTGTGCTAAAATTTTGTATTTTTTCATCTAAATAGGTTGGGAGTGCTTCCTCTAGGATTGGAGCACTTAGGAGCATAAGATGTGACTTTGACAAAATTTTAATATTTGGGGCCAAGCTATTAAATTTGCTTACCAAATCAGATTTTACATTAACACTTAAAGAATCCGAAATATAAAGTTCACACTTATCAAAATTTAGATCCAAACCTAGTGCGTTGAATTCATAAATGAGCGTGCGGAGGTCTTCAAAAACAGTAGTAGCATCGCCGCCTAGGGTTCCGTCATCTAAATACCATAGATTAAAAGCGGAATTGAGCTTCGAAATTGTTGAATGTATCGCTAAACTGAAAATGGCTGGTCCAAGTGGATCGTCTTGTTGACATCCAACTGAAGAAAACAGGATTTTTTCTTTATAAAACAATTGGGAAGGTTCCGAATAACACTGCCAAAGATAGGGGAAAATTATGGGCATTTTTTCTCTTATGTGTTTAAGTAGTGTTGATAGGGGATCAATTGAGTTAAATGCGTTCCTCACATCAACTTTTAAAAACATTTTGCCCCCTTATTTAAAATGAAAGAGCGCGCTGCATGTCCGGCGGCTTCACATCCGCCTCGAATGCCAAAGCCAAACTTTTATTGTTGCGTGGGGCAAAATAAAGATGATATCTGTGGAAGGATGATTTTTGCGGCAAGTTTAGAGGCAATTCGCCTTAAGCACGCACCCTACTGCTATTGGTCTAATGCCACCATCTTTTTTAGAAGGGCACATAAATTGGCCCCATAAAGAATCTTCGTAATTGCCTCGGGAACCACACCTGACAACATAAGGTTTATAAGTGCGGTTAGGCTGTTAAGTAGATCGTTGCCTACATCCCCTACAGAGCCACTTAACAGGTCCTTGTAGTGCTGTGCGAGAGACCGTCGAGGCCACCGGCTGAAGCGGGCTTGAATGAATAGAAAGCAGCACGGACGTCATCAGGGCTCACGTGAGGAGTGAGGTCACCTGGTTGTGGTGCGTCAGGGAGGCGACAAGTGACAGCAGCCTGTGGATGCTTAGAAAGCAGAGCATCTAACGTCTCTGTTGTATCCGGTGCGATGACATCGCTCGAGAACAAAAGCTGCGCAGCGCCTCTTATATCGCCATCACTCACTTTGGCCTCAACAAGGTGGGAGGTGTTATTGCGAGGACGACGATTTCCCTGTCTGTAAACGACAGTAGAAGTTAAAAAAGGAGATAGTTGCAGTGGAGCTGAACAGTTATTTTTTATCTTTTGTGTAAGGATGGCTCCCGTGCTGTCCTCAGGTGTTGCGTGGAGGGTTTTGTAGGCGAAAGTTAACAAGAGGTCCCAGTTCTCTGTTGTATTGTGGTTGATTTTTTTTTGGATGACTTTATGAAGGGCCTGTGCTACACTTCGCCGAGTACCTCGAGGAATCCGTTTTAAGAGAGGCAATGTTGAACGCAACCCTCCCAATGATTTACAAAGGTTGTCGGTGTTGAGTGGAGTTTGTGGCTCCGATGTAAAGAGGTCCAATGAGGAACCAGTAATGGGCTGGGCAAGTGGCGGTGCAGGGCGAGGCTTATGTTTTTTGCCAAAATGAATGTTGAGCCCTTTACGGCCTTTGCAGGGCTGAGAACATAAGTCACATAGAATAATTTCGTTCACAGAAGTAGTCGGAGCGCTGGCAAGCAACGACGATGGGGTAGATAACGAAATGGACATGGATCGTTAGTTTTGAGATAATAAAAATACTTAACGATACAAAAGCATAAAGAAGAAAATTAAAAATTAAATTATTGGAAACAGTATGACAAAAACACTTTAGAGATTGTAGACGATTACACAAATTCACAACACTTCTTTGCAGATCTTGAATCCGAAAATTAGTATAGAATAATATAATTTTTTTTAGTATACTTAACCCTCAGTTAAAATATGTGAATATAATATCCTAAATTGCTACAAAAAAGATTAAGATTTTTTTAAACTTTGTACAGTTTCAACGCATTTTAAATCCTTGTAAGTTTAAAGTCAAGACTTCCAAATGTTTAGGTCTATAAACGTATGTAAGTGGACGGAGTGTGAATTAGTTTGGCATGTGGGTGGCCAAATAGGTACAGAAAAATGCTCTCGGTAAACGGGCACTAGTATCCAGAACGGTATCAGCTCAGCGGTAACTAGCGTAGCAAGGACACGTACATGGGTGGCGTGTCAAGCTTGTTTCGCTGTGATAATGAAATATTATATCGTATGTGCTGTGTGGACCGCCATAGTACTCCCCCTCCAAAGGATAGCAAAAAAAAAGAGAAGAAAAACATTTTAAGTAAAAGTTATACATAATTGTTTTTCCCTGCGAAACCCTTATTTGCCTAGTGATGCTCGCTGTGACGCTGCGCAGCTGGCGTCCGATGTCTAGCTCAGGAATGCATATAGTAGGTTATCTTAAGTAATACTATGCTACTTTAAGTAATATTATGCTACTATTTAGACTTAAGCGAGCTGATTTACACAGCAGCACAGCACAGCACAGCAAAAGAAACGTACTCGAAGGTTGAGTTTGACAATTATTTCTGAGTTTTGTTATTTTAAGGGTTTTTTACTATAATTATTATGTTTTGTTATATTATTTACATTAAATCAAACACCAATCTACTATATAACAATAAAACTATGTTCAGCATTGTTCTGTTTAGCACATTATTAAACATTAAAAGAATTAAATAGCATTTTAAAAATAATTTTACCTATTCGGCCATTAGGCATTTTGATGACGATGTCCTCAGTGTGTCTTACTTAGGAGATATCATCTATAAGATGAAAAGTGAATGTTGTTTCACCTCCCGCTTTTGATTTTTTCTACAGTATTTTACTACGGGAGAATCATCATTAATATGTAACATGTTTTTTAATACTGCCGCTAGAGCCCCGGTCGAAAACCATCAAAGCTTGTATCGGATCCAAAAATATTTATTTCTTCTGATATCGGGAAAGAGGAACATATGTTCTCCTTACCCCGGTCATAGTAGTTTCCCTTGCCCCACTTGTGAATTTTTAGGTAATGCTTCGAAACAGACCGAATTTTAATATTTATTGCAGAGTTTTTCCAATTTTTTACATTAAAAATCTAATTATAGGCATAAAGGAATACTGACAGACATTTATACACCTCGTAGCAAAACTTTTTACCATATTAATCATCACCAGTGAAAGTTTTCACTAGCTCACGTTATCGCAATTTTCCAACTGATTTTTTGTTTGTGTCAAATTCGTATGTTGCTAAAGAATAGAGCCATCTGTGTTTTTTCTTTGAAACTAAATTTACATTACTGATTTAACGATCGAGTAGTTATAAAGCCACGGCCTTTAGTATTTAATATACAAGCTATTGTTTCCCTTGCCCCATAGTTCCCGTTCCGCGAAATATCATTGAATGAAGGGTTTGGAACATTAACCTAAGTCCACAGTCAAGCTACGTCAGACAGGTCTGCCTCTTTTAATGGATTATAAGTTTTAAATTGCACAGGTAGCTAAACCGGACTCTGAATCTTTTTGCAATTCGGGTAAACAAAAAAGACCTTGACCTGTGACCATAGGTTGCACTGAAGGTTAACAAACTCAAACCTTTTTCTGCTTAGTATACTTGCACACCCAAATATTTTTTAGCACATTTATAGCTAAAGATGGAAAAGATAAAGATGGATATGTGATACTTTTTTTCCCGATTAAGAGTTCCTTCCTACGGGAACAAGTTTTTTGCATTTTCTAAGTGGGTATCGCAGTTCCCACAGCTATAGCGAATTTCCTCACTAATCAAGGAGTTAGCCACAGGTAAAAGCTAGTAATTTCTCAAACCCCAGGATTTTAGTTTTTGGCTTGTTTTATTTATTATGAGATATCGATACAACCCTAAAAACAATCGCCTGTTGCATGTTTTTATTATGTTTGTTACCCATTGTTAAACTATTTTCATTCTTATTAGGGTAAAAAAAGTGGAATAGTTGCCCCACATTTTGAAATTGGCTCATTATTTTCAAACAGTCAAAGTATTTAAACAAGTTATTATTTATAATGAAAACTAAGTCTTTTACCTTTATCACGATTAAGAGTAATTATATAAAAGCGACAAATAAATTATTTTTTGAAGTACCGATTTGGGGATTAATGCCCACCATACGAGATATATGCCTCAATGATTTTATTACTATGAGGATAATTGCCCTTAAGGATTAATAAAAGAAAATGTTTCATTACTATAGTCTTTCAACGAATAGTATATTCGGCCACACGCCAATATCGAATATTCAATACAATTAAATTGTTTTTTTATGAAGTGTTCAGGGTGTAGTTTTGGTGTGTCAATTTATCTTGTGTCTTCCGTTAATTTTTTCAGCCCACATTTAAGGTGTAGATTTTTGTAATCTCGGAATTCGTCGGTCCCGCAAGATCCTGGTATTAGCAGGATCTCGCATTATGTACTGTATGATGCTTTCTGTAATAAAGGAAAAATAAAAGCCTTTGTTGAGTTTTTACTTTTATTTATATGGCAAAATATTCAACATTATGTCTAGTCTTGCAAGTCTAGAGTGATTTATCTTATAACAAGGGACAGCGTTAATTCTTGCAGTGACAAAAATCGCTGTTTGTCATTAAGTTCATCATCATATTATGCTGTTTCATTTGCACAACAACAAAAAAAGGGATGCCATCCTTATCAGAACCATCTTTTTTGTAAACGTCACATAATACATTAAATTGCATACACTGGACAAACTCCTTTCCGTACACACTAGACCTAATTAATTTTTTTTTGTTTATGTTTTTCTCAGTAAGTGATTTATGAACTTTGGAGAAATAAACGTCTAAAACCTTAAAAACTTTTCCCTTTTGCAATACACTTTTCATTAGCAAGATTAATGTTTTAATATTCGTGGAAAATTAACATTACTTTCTAATTCCACAAATCACGCACCAATAATCTCGTGCGTGATTTGCGGGATCAAGAATTCATGCGGGATCCCAGTATTTTGAGATCTCGATATACCGAGATTGTATGCCCTACCCACATTAGGTATATCATTTTTTTTGTGAGTGAAACACCTATTGGTTTAGGATTATTTTAAAAGCTCGTTGTCACTTACAGGTGTAACTATAGTTATAAGGTTTATTAGTTTAACAAGTAAAATCTAGTTGCGTCCTAGAGTACTATCGGGGATTTTATGCATGCGTGTTCAAAGTTTGTCGATGCGTACTGTAATTGTACTTGTACTGTGTTAAAGCGTGTTATTAATTTAATTTAAAAATGTATTAAAAATTAATTTAAATGTGTTGCATTTCGCTTAGTAATAAAAACAAACTTAACACTATTTCACGGTTAATCAATGATGACGGTTTTTTCACGTAAGTTCCATTTGTTATTAATTCTTGTTCACTTTATTATTATTTTTTATCTATTCTCTTTGAGAAAAAATTGCTCAATTAAAGCTTTTTTACGTTGGGAGACCAAATGAATCATGTCTGTGTGTGTGTACGTATGTAAATCGACCAAAGATATGTTATTTTTGTCTAATTTGAAAGTTGAAATAGGACAGTGGAATCGATTTTAAAAACAAGTAGAGAATTTGAAATTTGGTTAGGGTGCAGCATTAAGAAAATAATCCTCTGCACCTCGCCCTCCAATTTTTTTCTTATGCCACTAAAGAGTAGGTCCGCCTGATGGTAAACGGTCACCGCAGCCCATGGACCGGACTCCGCCTTCTGTGACAAAATGTGCAAGCAAAATCAATCTGATGGTTGTGGTGGTGGTGTACCATTAAATAAAACAAATAAATAAATACAAATATATATATATATATATTGTAAATAAATACATACATACCATACATAAATACACACATCACAAACACAAATGCTTATCACATAAATGTTTGTCCAGTGCGGGAATCATACCCACCCATTATTTATATCAGTTGACTATTATCTATAGTAAAAGCCTAGTTTGAGAACAGGTGGCGCTGTGTGATTTATCCAAAAATATTAGGTATTGTTCTTATTATTTTTAACTTTTTTTATTATAAGTATAAAAATGTTTTATTATTTTTTTATTTATTTTCATTGCAGTGCTGATTTTTGTCGTTTTCGCATCAAGTTGTCACGCTGCGGTTAACTCCTTTAATTGTCCCGCAAACTATTTTAGAAAGGGACCAGTATGTGGCACGGATGGTGTATCATACAGAACTTTATGCCACTTTGACACTGGAAATATTGATGATGGGCCCTTGCTCTCATGATTATTATTGGTTTACCGATTTAATAACTGATGATATATAAGCTAATCGAAGTAGGAAACATATACAACACAATGGAAAAAAATGCTTTAGTTGCGTTTTTGATAAGATTCATGATGCTTTTGATAGCTATTTTAACTCAAAAGATAAAGATGACGAGAAATCTACTGAAGTGAATACTAACCCGGAATCGGGTAGTGATCCGATTGAAGCCGAAACTAAATCGCCAGAGAATGAAGATATTACCCACCCACCAAACCCACACAAAAATGCAAAATGCTGCCAGAAAGGGAAGTCTTTTAAAATACACAATCAAAATAAAAATCAAAACGATATCAAAAACAGTGATTCCGATATTGATATAGACAACAATAACAAAAAACAGGGTGGTTCTTGCAAATGATAAACATTTATTTAATTAAAACATGAAAAAAAGGTATATCTCAAATTTTTTTTATAACCATTGATTAATTGTTATTTATTTGTTGTGAAATAAAGTATCTGGAGATATTTTTTTTCACAAATGATGCCTTTTTGCCATTTTCTAGTATTATGTTCTAAACATGTGTTAATACATAAATTGGGTTATCAAATTACTAAAAAGCGAAATACAAGTTTCAGTGTAATACGAGAACAAACAGACCAAAATTCAGCTTTTAGTGGTACATTGCCAAATCTATTTGAATTAGTTAAAGTAGTTGGTAATAGAAAAAGTGGTCAATCGTATGTGTCAATTTAAAAGGCAAAACATTTAAAAAATAGATGATAATAATTTATCTATTTCGGCATTTTAACACTTAAAGCTGGATGGACATGTCAGAGGCGGTTTTAAGCTTCAAGAGGTCAGGCCACTAGCACGCAACGTTTGTCAATTTGCGCGGTAAACTATGACATGCCATGACCTAAAAAGAGACCTGTGTCTCTGTAATGGGAACAAACAATAGCTGAAGTAACATTGTTACTATTTATTCTTCCGACAGCATTTTAATAATGCACTAAGGCAGTGTTCAACCTTTTTTCAATACGCGATCCTTTACAAGTAAAATATCTGGCAACCTCCAGGGACCTAATTCTTACTTCATGTGAGATAATTTCAAATTAGAGATTTTGACTGTAAAATTTCGAACGTCTACATCATTTTATCTCTTTTTTTATCGTTTGCTATATTCGAAACAACTATCAATCGAAACAACCTTTGAACAAAAAGTCGTTCGAAGCGCTGAAATGTTGCCATTGTGGACCGGTTACGCAGCGAGGTACGTTCCGTTACAGTTGTTTTAGAGCGTTTTTAAAAACGCCTACTCTAATATGCAACTTTTGTTATATTAAAAAAGGTTTTGGTGACTACAAGATGTTTGAACCAACATTTTACTTGTGTTTCATCATTATTAATAAGGAAATAATAAGTTTAACTAAGTTTGTAAACTAAATCCCTATTCCAAGAAATTGCTTTAATCTTTAAGCGGAACGTATTTGGACATAATTTAAAAAAACTCTATGTTTTTTGAGTGTTTTAATTGTTTATTTGGTTGAGAATTATAAGTTATTCTTATTTTTCAAAGGTGTGATTGTGTTTATCAATTTTTCTCACATGAAATTACCTGCGCAGGCTAAAGATAGCGGCGCCGGACGTTAAACATTTTTGTCAGTGTATGTAATGTAACCTAGTGTTTGTAATGAGACAATCGGCCTACCAATTAATTGAGAAAAGGCTCATATTTTATTATGAAAAGAATAAAGGTAAAAAAATATAATATTTGCTAATATAAGTCTTTTTTCCGCTCTTTTAATTACTGTTACTGTTTATTAAACTGGGCCCTAAGTGGCCTTAACTCGGCCGCGGAGAAAAAATTACAAATACTTACAGTTGTATCTAGGTCGATCCCACCCTTTAGAGTCCATGTATGTTGGGCGAGACTGACTAGCGCGGTAGCGCGCCGCAAATTGACGGGAACAAAAATGATATCTAACACCTCTTGGTCCGAACGGGTGACTCATTGAAGTCTTTTCTGAACAAACCCCCGCCCCAGCCAGACCGTGTCTAGATGAGGATAAACTGAGCCAGAGTCATCGATCTACTGGCAATCGAGAAAGCGTCGTGACGGCACGCTTCAGCACTGACCTTCCCCACCATGGCCTCTACGACCCTCGGGATACCGTCCGAAACGGGGAATAACTGTACGATGCGACCTAAACGCCATTGCATCGCAGGGGGTTGGTTTTATCCGTCCACCAAACCCGTTGCTGTAACAAATGTAAGTATTCTGAGGACCACCGACGGTGGAACAATTGCGAAATTTGCAGCGCGATAACCAAGCAAGGAGGCTAAGGAACTACCGATCAAGAAATGGCCTGGAGTTAGCGCTTTTAGTTTTGGTAACCTTGACAGCTGCTTCGAAAATGCCGCCCCACCAAGGATAGCCGGGAGGATCAAACTGTAAATCCCAAATAATTTGTGCGCGCGGGTCGCCTCACGAACGGTTGGGCGAGACTGAATAGCGCGCCGCAAAAATGACGCGAACAAAAATGATATCTAACACGTCTCGGTCCGAACGGGAGACTCATTGAATTGTTTTCCGAACACTTACATTTTGAACAAAATTTGTCATGATTCAAATGCGAGATGTAGTATCGAACGGTCCTAACCACTCGAAGCAGTTTGAGCGGCTTGCGTTCGAGAAATGTCGGATTCGAAATTACCAGAATTGCTTAACTATACTTTTTTCGAAAAAAGTTTAAATTCGTACTTTTTTTCGAATTCGTAATCAATTCGATCGCGTGAAAATTGGCTCTATGGACCGTTAGACCTATGTTAGTGATTTTACAAAACAACGCATTGAATTTTCTTTCAGTTGAAATTATACTAGTAAAATTAATTACATAAGTGCACATAAGTGCAAGTTCAAGGCAAATCTCTATCTAGAATTTGAAGCTAACAATGGGCATTCTAAATGCTGTTCCAGTTAGCTGATCTGATCACAAAACTGTTAAAATTTCCTATATATTTTGCTGTTAATTATGCTTATGGCATGCTTTAAAAAAAGCTAAAAGCGGTATCAGGATAAAAAGAAAATCTAGAGCTGAAAAAGGAGCTTATAAATTGCTACACTTTGCCAGCGGCTCCGCCCGCCCTCAATTCGGTTACCATCCCGGAATTCTTCAGGGTCAGCTTAGTCCGAGACGCGACACGACGCGACGCGACGTGAAGCGGCTTAAAGGTGCAACAAGCATCCCAACGTCGCGCGGCGCATCTTTACGTCACATGGTGACTTTGTCGTTGGCCGTGGTTATCTCGTTTGCCAGGGTCGAGTTTCGTAGTATATTTTTTTATTACCTTTATTAATTATACAATATTTAAATATATGTTTATATGTAGAAAGTAGCTTTTTGTTTAAGGTTTTTGTTCACTTAGTTTCTAAAACAAAACAAAACTTCACTATGAAAATATAAAATACACTTAAATGTATTACGTGTAAGTTGTTTATTTAATAGACAATAAATATTGAATAGTTATGTACATATTAATTTAAGATGAGAATATTTAATTTTATATAACCTGCGTCAAATCTGAATTTCTGTCTGGACTAAAATACCATCCCAACGTCGCGCGACGCATCTTGGTGTACTTCGACACGTAACCTTTAACTTTTGTGCTTTCACTAAAATTTGTATCTTTTTCTCTAGTGTACAAGACATGCAAAAAAACTGCGTCGCGTCGCGTCTTGGTATGAGCTGACGTTTAATAATGAATATGGCTATAGCAAGCTATAGGTCATTTATAGTTTTTCCTGAAAATATAAGTTAAATATATATTTTTTTAGGATAAAAATGTCTCAAGACCTAATCTATATATGTGTATATGTATATAGCGAACTTCATTAGTATAATTCAGGAGTTATTTTAGGAGTTCCACGCCGATAACCGAATTTAGGGCAGGCGGGGCCGCTGGCAAAATCTAGTTTGTAATATTCGTAGGATTAGTGCTATTTGCCACTCCCTTACTATATGAACTAACGATCCCTTTAATGGTGATGTTAAAAACTAAGAATAATTGAACAAAACAAAGAGAATTAGACTCTAATTTGGAATTTTTTTAGTTAGGTATTTGTGTTTTAAAAAGCAAAAAGCACGATTTGTCATATTATTTAGAATTAACAGGTTGTAGTTGGTTGTAGTTTAGAAAGTTCAACGCCGGTTTTTTACTTTTACCTAGCTTGTTACCTCGAGCTACTGCGACCTCCTGAGCAAATCATTGCGACCACCTAGGGGATCGCGGCCCACAGGTTGAGAAGTACTGCACTAAACTTGAATTGTTATATTTAAATAATCTGACTAGTGTTTGATCACTAGTATAATAAGAATAAGTGACTTTTAAAGGGTGGCTAACAGAACACCATATATACACTCAACAGAGCGATAAAATATTTTTTCACACAACCCATTGCTGAGTGTGTATGAGTCTTAAGTCATGCTCGCTTATGTGCGATTTTAATGGGTTTGATAACAATAAATCATACTAAGTAGGTAACCCCGGCTTAGACATTTTACTTCATTAAGATGTGATTTGATGAGATTCAAAGTGTTTTAAAAAAAATGCCATATGAGGTCGCATTTTTTTTACCAAGAAAACACACTAAAGTGATCTACCATCAAACTAAAAAAGTACAAAATATCTATTTTGCAGGATCTTGGAGGTATTGCATTTCTAAGTTTTTTTAGGTTTTTATATATATATATGTATATATAATAATAAACTTAGCCTTTTTTCAATAACGTGCATATACATGTACATAATATAAGTTTTTATATTTTGGAGTAACATTAATGGAACTCGAAAAAAAATATACTAAACTAAATAAATAACAGGTACTTACGGTTTTAATTTTCATGTTTTTATTTAGTTTCACCTGTCCCATTGTCTTAAACCAAATCTTTTAAGTTAAATTTGACCTACTTCCCCGTGTTCGATTGATTTGAAATTTCTCTGATCTGATGCCGACTGATGATGATGCCGACTGATGATGATGCCGACTGATGATGGTGCCGGAAGGTGGTCAAGTTTGGGCCTTTTTAATTGGTCTTGACAAGTACTCTGGTCTTAAACGATAACCACGGTCTGATAAAAGCTTGTTTGTAACAAAGAAAATTTACGTATATTCTTGTTTACATGTAAACATTTCACTTGTGTACTTACACGGCGATCATTTGTTTATAGCTTTGAGGACCACTAACATACATAAAATATAAAGTTATTAGCGGACTTTTAAAACTTATTTATTACACAACATTCGGAAAAAAAACAATTTTATGATGCAAATAAGTCGAACTAGTAATTGAGGAATCGCACTCAGAATTGTCATCACATATAATTATTCAAAATAAACACAGACTCCTATACGATAATTTTCCTCAAATTTAGTAATGAACACTAGAAAAACCAATGGTTTAAAAACTTAAGTCTAAAAAAATAAAGTTGCATATAAGCCATTTGCGTAAGATATTCTTATGTTCTTTTTGTACCACGAAAGTCCGCCTGATGGCAAGCGGTCACCGCAGCCTATAGACGCTTGCAACACCAGGGGTTGATAGTGCAAAAAACGGAATGATGAACCCTATTTACAATCTCATGTTAAATATCAACTGAAGGGGCATAAAAAGCGTCACATTTAATTTTATTACAATAAATCTGTAAAATTTTACAGAATTAATTATTAGAACAAAATAGTAAAAACCTACTAACGCCGCTAAGGATGGACATGGATTACACATAGTAATTACTGTTTCGCTTGGCAAACTTAGTTCTTTAGTGGGCTATATAATTATTATGGCTGGTATAATCTTAGTTCCCACTTCTACTTTTATAAAAGATTTATCTTTTCTTAGCTGAAAATGTCCTAGAAACAAGGTCCGTTAATATATTCCTTCCTTCCGAGATGATTGAGATTTTCTAGCATTAATTTCTAACCGGCATAAGCGGGCTCGTCATTTGGATATTTTAACATTAATTTAGATATTTTTAAAACACAACCTAAATAATTTCACAACGAACATACAATATTTTCACTGTAACTTCTATATAAAAGTATTTACAAACCAGTAATGGAGGTACAATCTGGTTGTAGTTTACCACAAGCGTAGACTATGGTTTTCTCCTTTTCGGGCAGCATTTCGACAATTTAAACAACGGCAATTGAATGTTCTGTATGTATAGGACCATGCACTTTTATCACCACTAACCCCTCTATAACAACCTCCTCACCCCACATCCTATTTTTTTTATTCCGGACGGATGTCCGGCCTTAATTTATTTTAACAAAGAAAAAGAATATCTTTTAAGTATAATACTAGTTATGTTGATTGGGGTACTATTATAGAGTCCTAGACTAATATGAACGGTCTAGATAAAACAGTCTATTTATCCTGCATTAATAGAATTCTGATAGAATATTGATATTATGTTCTCAATGTTCGTAAAGTTCTAACAAACCCCGGGTATTTCAAATAAACTAACAATTCATACCATTATACGGAATACGTCAAAACCAAGACAACTATCTTTCATCATTGTTAGATTTTTTATTGTACGAGGCTACCCTAATGGTTGTTAAACGACTCACTTAGGTAAGTTTCGCGGGTGTTTTTAATATTATAAAAGATCTAAGTAACTTAAACTTCCGCGGTTATACTCAACATTATAGAATTCCTAATAACAGTAGCATGACTATTTAACTAAGGCAATAAAATTAATAAGAAAATAAAATCGGGATAACAAAACAACTCTTATCTAGAGGGTCTCCGATTTATCCTACGTTTAATTTCCTCAATAAATTTTATTCGAGTAAAAGTTATGAAACTACCTTTAAAGGGAATATGAATATTGCTTCAATTTTTATATCACGTAAGCACCAATCAGTGTTTGTCTTAAAACGTCCTCCAATCAACTTTGGTTGCAAACAAACACTCAGTCATCGTAATCTTAAACCATTCATTCTCGCAACGCAGGTTCAAAATTTTACGCAACCTTATTTTGTCTAGAGTCCGAATTCATAAATCGGGAGTTAGATTACTACCTATATTTAACAATTAATTCTGTATTGATGTTCATGATTTGTAAGTTCATAATTTAATATTTTACATTTGAGTCATTTTTACTTATATTTTTTTAGCTTTAAACCTTTCATAAAATAAATCATAACTTCTCATCTAATGTATAAAATTACTGATTTTGTATATTTGAACGCGCCATTCTAATTCAAAGATGCATTTTGCTGTAAGTAGTACGTTCATCGCGAATTGCTTACGAATGAAAATCTGCGCGCTAAAACTTGGACAAAAACATTTTGTTACAAAAATGTTATGGCATAAATATGGTATCGTCACAACACCCACAACAAATATACAGTTAGATCTTGTAGATAATACAATATTCTTAGGTATTACTCTTGGCACAAAGTCTAGAGTTTCAGTTCTGGAGATATTATCAAAAATTATCCCATTGCCAAAAAAACTTAATTCTACTTCATTCTCCGACTACCGTCCAATATCCATACTACGTTTCCTGTCCAAAGTCCTAGAACGTCATGTACACCAGTACCTTGGTCACTTCTTTACAAAAATCTCTCCTTAATTCTTTTCTAATCCAGGTTTCGTCCAGGGCATAGTACGGTTACTACTCTTACAAGAATTTTCGATGACATTTGTCTAGGCATGGATCGTACTGAGCTCACAGTTTTGTCTTTACTGGATTTCAGTAATGCAGTCGTCAGTTACGGTCCATTAATATATCTCCAGCGGCAATTGAATGGTTTCGCAGTTACTTGCAAGAACGCCGGCAACGGATTCAAGTAGAGGACACGTTCTCTTCTTGGTGTGATATTGGGGCTGGTGTTTCACAATATATATATATATGTAGGTTTATATTAACATATACCTATATTTTGTTTTATTCAATTTTTTTTTTATATTGCATCACCTACCTTATACGGCTTATTTTTAAGATCAATGTTTCCTCTACCCAAAGGTCGCCTCGCAGAGATCGCTCTTCAGCGATAAGGCCGCGTTAATATATGCTTTCCAATATTATGTTATATAAAAAGTTTTAAGTAAATTTTTGGTATGCAATAAAGAATACATCTATCTATCTATTTATCTATCTACATTGGCCAATTGTGACCGCTTACGGCCCGCCTGCCACCTTAGTTAGACTTAGTTAGGTAGACCTAAAAAAAGGGGTTAGTTTTGCAGCATTTGCGGTTAAAAAAGCTACTGTCCGGATAGTATACTTCAGCTACTTTCATAGCGTGATGTCCATCGGTATTTTATAGCGGGGACACGCAGCTGATAATAAAACAATCTTTGTGCTGCAGAAGAGGGTTGTTCGAGCAATTTACAATCTGTCCTATATATGTCTTTTAGAGATAAATTTAAGAAAATTATGGTTTTAACCTTACCATCTCAGTATAAATTATATTTATTTTCATGTTTTTTTGAATTGGTTGTTTTAAAAAGAATAGCGAATACCATTTGTATTAAAGTAGAAATTCTAGAGATTTCGCAAGCATGCCATTTTTTTCTATTATTTTGTTGACAAAGTTTTTGACCCATGTGTCCAACAATCGCCAGCAGCGTAGGTTGCTTTAAGTAGGCACGTAGACTATTTTTATAGTTAGAGTACTATAGGGGATTCTGTAACTGCATCCACAAAGCTTCTAGTTGCGCACTGTAATTGTGGTAATATTATTAACACCTATTAAGTACTTGTACTGTATTAAAGCGTGTTATTAATTGTATGAAAAAATGTATTTAAATTAGCTCACATGCAATTTTCCGCTGAGTAATAAAAAAAACTTGCGACTATTTTATGGTAAATCAACAATGACGGTTTTGTTACGTAAGTGCCGTTTTTTCCTGTTTATATATTAATATTTTTTTATAACTTTTCTTTGAAATGAGAAGATAATTGCTAAAGTTCGGCAAATTAGTTTAAAACAAAAGAAAGTCTGCCCACAGACTCAAAGTGCATTCGAAAGAATATTGATGTTGATATTTATTTATTTGCATAAAACATGGTACATTAAGGTCTTATACATATTATTTGTTACAATTCATGTTTTACTAAAACTAACAGCATGCAAACACACAATAAGTAAATAATAAAACCTATACCCAAATCAATTTCAATAATAAAAATGAAAATTAATGTTTTACAGTTTAAATGTCATATTTATTATAGTAGCACTCAATATTTGTTAAATGTCATTTCGATATATTTTAAATCTATAATTTTAATCTATATTTATTTACAATTTGATTCCGTGATGTCAATCTTTTTTAAGTTCATATATTCATTTATGGAATAAAAACATTTTTTAATTAGCCAATTCCTTAATTATTTTTTTTAATATGTTCATTGGTAGTTCTGTAAAGGTACCAGGTAATTTATTAAATATGGTTATTGACATAGAATAACTATTTTTTAGAAATGCTGTCGTAGAACATTGAGGTACCTTAAGCTTGTTTGTATACCTTGTATAGAAGGGACAATTATCAATTTTCTTTTTAAATAAGTGTAAATTAAGCTTTACGAATACACAAATTTCAAAAATATACAGGCTAGGCAGGCTCGATATTTTTGATTTAACAAATAGTGACTTACATGAGTACAAAGGCCCTTATTAATAATTTATTAATAATATATAATATATATAATTAATAATTCAATTACATATTTTTGGGAAGCACTGTACATTAAAAGACATTGACTTTAAATAGTTATATTTTTTTGGGACAGGAAAAAAAATACTTATTGTATTGTTTTTACGTCACTTCAGTTAGGAAAAGCGCAAAAAACGAAAAATTAGCGATTTTTGATAAAAAAAATTATAAACAAATACTGATGGAAAAATAACTTTTATAATTTAAAGTTTTTGTATCACTTACTATTAAATTTTACATACTACTACTACTACGCTTTTTTACAACCAGTTTAACACTTCCTACGTGTTTATAATCTAAAACAAACACATAAATTCCAAAAATAAGTAAAATGAACAAAGTTGTTTTTAAATAAATTAAAATCAAACAAAACCAAACAGTAATAAATAAAAAAAATACTTAACCATTTTTTTTTATATTGTTAACAATGGATACAAGTCTTTTGAGTAATTCCTTAGAATCATCGAAAATTCATTTCTACCAAAAAAACCAAGGTGAACACAATTTATTTATTGTAATTTAAAAATTAAAACCAGATTTGAAATACAGACTAATAATCGATCAATAATAAGAATTATAAGATCGATTGTTTAAATTTACGATGAATGATAATGGGTCGCCCTGACTACACTAAATAAGTACAGTTGGTCCTGGCGCTCGCCGGCCGCTGCCGCGGCATGCTCCACTCGGCTTCGCGCGCTAGTTTTCATGTGCTCCGCTTGGCTTTGCGCTATAGTTTCCATGTTCGCAAGTGGGTCGCCCTGACTACACTAAATAAGTACAGGTGGTCCTGGCGCTCGCAGGCCCATATGAAATGAACGAAATATTTATATATGTGCAATGTGCATACATAATAATATAGTATTATCTAAATAACTGAAATATTACATTTATAGCTATTATTACCATGTAATGTTTCAAGATATTACAAAAAAAATGATAAATTGTGTAAACTCGGTATTCTTGTATGCACTATTACTTTCGTTGTTCTTTTATTATGTGAGGTAAAAGCAAAGTTATCCTACGACACTGAATTTTCGATATTTTATTTCTCAAAAACTATGAAGTTCCGCAAGATAAAACTTTGTAGATAGATTAATGACAGTAAGTTCTATCCCCAAAATAAATATGAAGTCGAAAAGAAATAGCAGATAAAGTACAGTGCAGCCGATATTTTTTGGGGAACTTTATTTTTCTCAAAGAATTTATATATTCGCTTATTAGAGGAAGATACAGGTTATCTTAAATAAATAGGAAACTTAAAAATTAGGCAAGCAATAGAAACGGACGAGAACAAAATAAAAATAGTACTTACATTTATATATAATAGTATACATTTCAACTTCAAAGCATTTTATACCATAAATACAGTGTGAACACAGTTTGCTTGTTAAATTAAAGTTATAAAACTGTACCTATTGTTTTGTATCGGGTGAGTTAGAGTTACTTCTAATCAATTTCTATTGTTTCTATTTAGTTCTAGTATAAATAAATAAACACAACTGCAAAAAGAAAACAAACCAAGTGATCGAAACGGTTCTGTGATATCTGTAAGAATTGATTTTATTGGCGGGTATTTTGTGGCAGTAGTCAGTAGAGTTGTGGTCTTGATAGTAAACATGGTTTTTATTACGTATCGGACCGTACGTGGTCTCAGTGGATAACGATCGGCAGTGTCGGCTATGATAGTCATGATGATTATTGTTAGTTATAGATAATTAAAATATTGTAAGTAAAACAGTTTAGATTAGATATTGTTTGTGTTTTTAGTTTTCTTAGTTTGATTTTATATTTTTTTTGTACAAAATGTTTCAGATTTTTTTCAAACAATGAATATCGTTTGGTAATCTATTAAACATTTGCACACCGTCATACATAATGTTTTTAAACCATAATTGGTTCTAGGTTTATTTATTAAGGGGCTAACATAAGTGAAAGTGGCGCCCTCACTACATTTTTTAATTTCCATTAAAAAATCCATTAAACTCATTTTCAAAAAAGTACTCAAATTAAAAGTTTGATGTACAAGTAAGCAATTTTTTGAAAGTTTTATTTGCTAGACATTATTGACGTGCAGGCTGGAAAGTTCATTTATGCTAAAAGTGGCCTAGCCTACACATGCATAATATATAGCGACTAAAACTTTCTAAAAATAGCTTACTTGTACTTTAAACTTTTAATTTGAGCACTTTTTCAAAATTCTTTATGTGATGAATACAAATTGAAAAATCTAATGGGGGCGCCACTTTCACTTATGTTAGCCCCATAAGAGAATATTGTTCGGGTTTCTTAAAATCGTGTTTGTATATCTTTTCTTAGAATTTTTCGAACAAGCATAAAAGTATTGTAAATAAGTTTTGTTTTTTTGTAGACTGTAGTTGTTGGGGTTAAATAGTCGAGGTGAAAAAGTAATTTTATAATTTTATTTTGGGTTATTTGTACTTACCCCATACTTCGATGAGATATGTGAGGTGGCTTTTTACGAAGGAATTATAAATTAGGTACCAAACAGGTTTGGGAAAGCAGCGGACATTATTACGTAGGATGCCGAGTAGGGCTGATAGTTTAGATTGTACTTGTTTTATGTGAGATTTCCGGGTGATATGGGTGTCTAGAGTAAGGCCAAGATATTTTTCAGATTATACTAATCGTATTTGAGCATTGTTTATGTGTAGAGAGGTCACGTTACCATTTTCTTTATTTGTTGCCCTAAATAAAAGATTAAAAGATTAAGCAAAAAAAAACAGGTTTATTCTATTTAGCTTTATAATTTAGAATGAATACAGTGGTATTTTTACGGTATTGTACAAAAAAATAATGTTATCAAACTAGTCTTCCAAATGGATCATGTGTCCACCCTGGGGACAGACTTTTAATTTCTTGGACCAAGTTTAATTGACCTTTACTTACTCTCGTCTGTGTTTTCTTTACGTTTCGAGACGTAACAAATTATTTACGACTGTTTTTAGAGTGATGTCTGGCTACGTATGTACCTACGTGACATTTTTGTAATCGGATATCTAGATAACGAATACATTAAATTGCTTTAGATCATTCATCAAAAACATTAGGTATTATTATTTTCAATCTTTCGTTTTGTAACTTTATTTTTTTACTTTTCTTATTTTGTAAACTCACAATCAAGAAAACTATGATTAAGATCGAATAATAAAGGCCACTACATAAAACATAAGTACTTCAATCCCTTTTGTTTTTATCACATTGTGCATTTCGCATTTTTTGATATTTTGAGCTACAACCACCAAAATAATAATTGTATTAACGTGCAGAAGTCTCACACTTGTCAGCTCCCATACTAAACGGGTAAACATCTACAGAAACATACTAAAAATTACTTAGTTCAAGCCAATTAATGCTCTATACGCATTAGATAACGGTTACTATACACTGAACTGCTCGGTTCAGTGATAGGCCTGCGAGCTATCAGCGGTGCTTAAGGCCGATATACACGAATACACGTCTGCGCAATTTTTGTACACACGTCCGATAAAACTATGCAAACGGACTTCGCAGTCAAATCACTACGTTGTCGTGTATACCAAACATTAGAAATCACACATAGCTCCACGCACTGGATTCTGGTGCCGCACGGCAAATTAAGCTCGCCCAAACGCCTTTATACCTAAACTTCGGAGTGCGCCACGCCTGCCTTAACCATAGTTTTCTTGATTCTGAGATTACATAATAGAATAGAAGTAAGAAACAATAGGTGTACAAATCGTGTGTAAGTAATTTTTTATTTGTTTTTATTGCAGTGTTTATTTTTATGGTTTTCGCATCAAACTGCCACGGCGCAGTTTACCCCTTCAATTGTCGGGAAATCTACTTCAGAAAGGGACCAGTATGTGGCACGGATGGTATTTCATACAAAACTTTATGCCACTTCGCCATCGTTAAATCCCATAAACAAAACCTTGGCTTATTGATGATGGGCCCTTGTACTAATAATTATTGGTACTCTGATTTAACAAAAGAACATAATCCTCTTAATTTGCCAAACATATATTCTTCTCAAAGTACAAAACATAGACATCATAAACAAAATAAAAAATGCTTTGATTCCGTGCTCAACATGTTTCATAGTGCTTTTAGTAAAATTTTCGGCTCAGAAAAGAAAAAAGATTTGGTAGCTTTCAATATTTGGAATAAGAATAATGAACACAAACACATGAAAAAAGAAGATCAATTTACTAACCTGGATGCCGAACCGCATATTCAACTGGATATTGAATCAGATATTGAACCAACTGTGGAAACAAATATTGATCTGGACACTGAGTCAGATAATTCCGATGATATTGCTATAATAGATAAGCCAAATTATGAGGACAGTAGTGATAATTATGATGATGGGGGTTGGGATGGTTACGATGATGGTAGTGGTGGTGATAGTGGTTTTGATGGTGGGGAAGGTGGTGGTGATGGTGGTGGCAATGGTGACGATGATGGTGATGATGATGGCGCTTCAGAAATACCAAACAAACATCATAATCGAAACACACACTATAAACCAAACAAACATCATAAACCAAACAAATCTAGAAACCCGAAGAAACCAAAATGCTGCAACAAAGGAAAACCTATAAAAATACAAAATCAAAATAAAAATCAAAACAATATCATAAACAGTGATTTCGATATCGATATAGATAATAATAATGAAAATACCAACATTATAGAAAGAGGTTCATGCAAATGTTAAACATGTATTTCCTTAGTAAGAAAAAGAATATGTATTCCATTTTTGATTTTTTGTCACCCAAATTGCATTTTTTATTGTTATTTAAATACGTATATTGTTGAGAAATAAAGTAGTCGCAGAATCACATTTTTGTAGTTTGCTGGCCAAATGGCCTACTTTACCAAATTATCGTCTACAAAATCAGTCAAGAAAGGAAAAATAGAGTATCACGTCAGGTTGCAATACGTCCCGATACGAGAATCGGTCATGGGTTCGATACTAGAGTCTTTAATAGTCTGGAAATTACAGATAACAATATAAACACAATTAATTAAAAGCCAAAGGCAATGTACCAAAAGCATTGTATAGAATGTGGGCAGGTGAACTTAACCTTATCTAAAGAAAAAAAAAAAAAAATCTATAGTCAAATAATTATAAAGAGAAAGCGGGGATTTTGTAAGTTCGTTTATATGTAGAGTTTGTGTAAACTCTGAAACCGCTGAACCGGTTTAAAAAAAAATTTAACTGTAAGAAACTGATAAGCTGCCTCAAGCTAGGCTAGCTTGTCTGTAGGTCCTGGTTTTAATTCCAGATCCGCAAACGGAAATTAAAATAGAGTAAATAAAGAGTATGTTGACTAAATTAAAATAGTATTTGAAGAAAAAGGCAGAATTAGAATACAAAAAGTGCACAAGAAAATCATAAAAGTAGTAAAGAAGGAGGTAAAAAATTGTCTTGTGGCGATGGGTAGTTACTAGCTATGACTTGGTGGAAAAGTGGAGTAACGCAGTAGAGATTGATGTGGATATGAATGTGACGGGGACTTCGGAAGTCCCAGTCTTAAATCCGTTTGAAAATGTTTGGGATGCAGATAAAAATATGTACTAAAAGGCAATGCAGCTACCTAATACAGATGCACGTTGCCCCAAGAAAACGGCAAAGACGTGAGAGTCTATTTTAAACCAACTGGCCGATTCCTGTCGGTAACACTTCATTATTGTCGGTTATTGTTGCTAACGCTGCTCATGAAGTTAGTACCTAGGGCAAGTAGTCCAGTTAGGTAGATCCAGCTTTGAGCAAAGAGGTTAACCGAAGAATCTAGCTCTGCTGGGTAGCGTTCGGGAAACTGCAACATCTTTTCATCCAAAATACCTAAGTGCCTAACTGATGACTTATGGTACAGAAACGAGGTCTCTTACTGTTGGCTTCTTAAATAGGCTCAAAGTCGCTCAACGAGCTATGGAAACAGCTATGCTTGGTGATTCTTGCCGCGATAAATCGTATATGAGGAAATTTGCCGAAGAACTAAAGTTACCGACATAGCTCGCAAAGTTAGCAAGCTGAATTGCTAAGGGGCAGGCCACATCGCTTGTCGACCCGATAACCGATGGGGAAAAAAGGTTCTTGAGTAGCGACCACGGATCGGAAGTCGCAGCGTGGGACGGACAGACGACCTGGTAAGATCCCCAGGAACCTGATGGGCGCCGGTGCCTCAGGACCAGCCGTTGTGAACACACATGAGAGAAGGCTATGTAACACTAACTAACTAACTACTAACTAACACTTCAGTATGATACTTTTTTTGACGTCTAAACAAAACCTCATTTAGTAGCTTCTTTTCCTTACGGTAGTCATTGTCTCCAACAAATCATATTTGAATCATAATACGAATATTAGGATACTTTATAAGTTTTTTTTTATCCAATTTTTATTGATTTGATTCTTTTTACTGATGTTGATCTTAACCTAAGTACTATCAGCCTATAAGTATGTCTCCTACAATGTATGTGTGAAGAGTAATTTTAAAATAAATCAATAATAATAAGTGAGACTTGTATACCAAAATGTGCCTTTTGTCATAAATATATATATATATATATATATATATATATTAACTATGGTTTTTTTAATAAATTAAATTAAAAATCTAAATGGAACGTCATTAAAAGTAAATAAACAGAGACGAACACCTACCTGTAAAACATCACTTGTAGAGAGACTTTAGTCCAAAAATAAAATTAAAAAAATGTATAAAGAATGAGGCTGTTTAAAAGTGGATTTAAATTTAGGTAGAGAAGAAGTACAAGGATACTCTTAAATGGTACCTTGACTATAAAAAAGGGTTGGCCGAGATATACCTCAGAAGAAATATATAGAAGAAATTTTAAAAAAACGTAAGGATCCAAAAGTACGAGTAGAAGAGTATGTACTGAAACGAAATGTATATTAACATAACATTATATTTTGAATTTCTATCAACATTGAATTTTACTAATTTTCTGTAGAAGTCCTAGAAAAAAAAATTATAAAACTAAGCAATACACAAATTGATTTATTTGTTAGTGGACATTATGGTTGACAATTCAAATCTATGGCCGCTTCTTACTCGCACTGTGAAATCATAGCGAGCCTAAGGTAATCCGTGTGACGCTAAACATTAATTATTTCCGGTTTATTATCATAGTTTCAACCAAATCATAGAGAGCAAGTGTTTTACACTTTGGAACATAAATGTTATTTTGGTAAAAATTTTTTCAACGTAACAAACGTCTAATGTAATTTATTTTAAAATGACTTCAAAAAGGAGGAGTTTCTAAATTGACTGGTAAGTTTTTTTTTCTAAAAAAATTACATTAGCATTCCTGCAATCGACTACGCAAACTGTGGAAAACTCGCTGATACATGCTGTGGGAGACCGCGGCTACTGTGACGACCCTATCTAAAAAAACCGGTCAAGTGCCAGTTGGACTCACGCACCGAGGGTTCCGTACCTACCACCATTTACGTACTTAACAAACACAAACAAAAAATATGTTTATTTTTATTTTTACATTTGAGTTGATTGATTTATGACGTGTTAAAAAAAACTACTTACTAGATCTCGTTCAAACCAATTTTCGGTGGAAGTTTGCATGGTAATGTACATCATATTTTTTTTTAGTTTTATCCATCTCTTATTTTAAAAGTTACAGGAAAAAATGTGTGTGTGTCCCCCACACACACATTTTACCACTTTGCAAGTGTCTCTCGCGCAAACTATTCAGTTTAGAAAAAAATGATATTAGAAACCTCAATATCATTTTTGAAGACCTATCCATAGATACCCCACACATATGGGTTTGATGAAAAAAAAATTTTGAGTATCAGTTCTAAGTATGGGGAACCCCCAAAATTTATGGTTTTTTTTCTATTTTTGTGTGAAAATCTTAATGCGGTTTACAGAATACCAAGAACTTATCAAGTTTCAACAGTATAGTTCTTATAGTTTCGGAAAAAAGTGGCTGTGTCATACGGACGGACAGACAGACAGACATGACGAATCTATAAGAGTTCCCTTTTTTTGCCATTTGGCTACGGAACCCTAAAAAGGCATGTAGTATGATGTTATATTTTATTTAATAGCTCTATTAGATACAAATATTACCAAACACAGCAGTTGAAATTGTACACGCTGTCGATGTCGTGCACGTTCGTCAATATCAGCCATTGCGTTGCGTGTTGTCTGTCTTAGTCTCTCCGTTCGCTTGTCCGTGAGTTAAGTAGACCTGGAATGGATAAGATAAAGTGTATGTATTTGGAACATAAAAGAAGTTAAATTTATGTTTGTCGGAGCGTATTGCGTAAATATAATAGCACTACCTTGTCACTAAAGTATCGATTCTTGTTCCCTTCAGTTAGTAGGTACTTCGGAGACCAAGAAAAAAGTTTTGCCCTTGACTAAAAAGGATGATAGTTTCAGTCATTTTCTTAAATCTTGGACATAATCTCCGGAGATAATATCCAGGATTCTACACCATGCTATTATGTGAAAGTTACTCTACAGTCTGCAAAATGTGGTACTTAGAAGTAAATACTAAAATTCTATTCAATCAACAGTTAGTACCAATCAAATAACGTTAGCTAATAACGGACAATGATGGGCTCCCCGAGCTTGGAGTAAAATAACAGCTGTTGGGATTAAAGAATATTAGTACATGAAACATAATTACACAATTGCAATTAAAAGTCAGGAGAAGATTTAAGATAATTAACTCGAAAGTCGAACACTGCGAACCTTTGCCGAAATTGACTGTTTCACTTTCTTACTGCCACCTTATACTATAGCTCTAAATCGATACCGTCCCGCGTGCTACTCTTGTTCTAGTAAAATCTCGACTGACTCCTCACATCTCCGGCGCCCGCGCACCCTTTGATGTCAAGGGAAATCTGTCCCAAAATCAAACTTAATAACGCTCGACCTTATTAGGTACGTTTGCAATAAGTTCGAATCTCCATTCTCCATTCTGTCATCCCCTTAAACTTTGCAGCCTTAACTAGACGGTAACATACACACCTGCAAACTACTACCATTTCTTCGAAACTCAGTTTTGCCAGAATGGTTGAAAGATAACAAAAAATATTGTACCTGACCTTTGCATACTTGGTAAACTGTACAAGTTTTAAGAGATTTAAATATTGCAAGCTTAACTAAATCGCCACATTACTTACATTTATATAGGTATATCCATGTGGACGTGTCACAATCTCCCATATTTTCTGTTTTAATTGGGATATTATCGTCGATTTATTATGGTACACTCGACTCTTAAGGTAGCCCCACAAGAAAAAATCGCAAGGTATCAAAGGTCCAGGCTTCTCGGTGGCCATGGGATATCACCTCTGCGAGAAATCAATTTGTTCGGAAACATATATATATATATATATATATATATATATATATATATAGTATGAAATGTTGCTCGACCATGTTGCATCTAGGTCATGCCGTTATGTCCTTCAAATTCATGTAACTGTGTTGTCAAAAACTCTTAACAGTTTCACGTATTACACTGAGTTCACAGTCTCGTTTTTTTCTTGATTATTTTCAAAAAAATACGGACCAATTATACCCTATGATGATATTGTAGCCCATACTGAGCTTTTAGGTGAGGAAAAGTGGCTTTTAGTGTTTTAGGCGAGGGTTTTCCCTGCTCCAATATTGACAATTGTGTTTATTGACGAGCTCACTGGTTTAAAAATGATTTATTCCGTAAACAATAGATACTCAGGCTAAGGTATCGCTCTAGTATAGTGTCAGCCAATAACGCGTTGAAAGCAATTGTTTGGATTCAGTTTGAGGTCATAGACTAGATCTTGGTATTGGCCAGAGCCGCCGAACGCTTACGCGTAGATGATTATGAATCATTCCTTACGGAAATTTTTACGTTCCGAATGTTCTCGTTGGTTCTTCTTGCCTGTTTGTTTAGTATTCGTCGTGTAACCAGCTTGCTCGACCTTCTCGACCCAAGCTTTGATTAAATTAACACTTGGACACTTACTTACCCAGCGTAATGCGTTCAATTATAAATAGGCCCCGCACAGTAACGTAGGAATCGTTGTTTTTATAAAATTGATCAACACAAAAAGCACGCTGTTGTCTCGTGTAGCGTTCCATTGTGACTAAAATTTGCATGTTGCGACGCGTAACTTTACGCCCCCCGTGCGCCAAGCGCCTATTTCCAAGAAATTATATGTTGCTATTTGCAAAAAAAATTATCCCATCCATATTGAATCGTCAGTTTAATTTAATGTTTTAGTTATTTTTGAGTGAGATAATTGAAGAATTTTACAGACCGTAGACTTTTAGCAGCAGTGACGATGTATAAGTAATTGCGACAAGTGGTCACGGTAGACGATTAATATAATAAAATTATAGAAATAATTAATCCTGGACATTACAAACAGTGCCACCTGGTCCCCAACTAAGCAAGGCATGTACTATGGGCAGCGAGACAAAATTGGGAAAGCCAAGTCGTAAAAATAATTGTACTCAGTACAAACCATTAAATATAGCCAGGTCACAATCAAAAACATAAAGGGAGTCTAGTAGGGTAAGTCACATCTTAAAAAAAATCGTACATACGTAAACTACAAAGATCATTATATGAAGTCAATGGTGATAGAGTAATTTTGCTAGCCCATTTCATCCTACCCTATTTCGTTCATCGTTTTGTGCGCGGTTTACATTATCAGTGTAACTTTGTCCCTTTCTCTCTTAATGCGCACAATATAGAGGCCGCGAAGACGCTATGAATACGCATTACATGAGTACAATAAAATAAAAGATGTAAGCAGTACCGACATAGTAGGCCATTCAATAGCAACCTACGTCACACCCTGTACCCATAATAAATATATATTTCTGGACATTACACACAGTGCCATCTAGTCTTAAACTAAGCAAAACGGATAGAAACAGGTACACATAAAAATATTTTTTTTATATGTGTACCTAGAATTATAATTTTTTTTTTTTAAATTACATACATTTTTTACACGGAAAATAGCCACTGCTAAGACAAACACAAATGTTCATGATATAAATGTTTGTCGTGTGCGGGAATCGAACCCACGCCCCTCGACACTGATCGCCCACTGAGCCACAGAGCCGACATACTTAATTAACGTGAAAATACCAAGCACTAAATCTTTTTATTCCTGCTTGCCTGTTATTTATCAGTTACGTTGTTACGGCTAAATCACTGAACTGAATTCAATGAAACTTGAAAAGGAGATTAACATCTTAACTCAAGTCCAATTTTAGCAGAAAAAATAATAAAAACGAATGTTCCTGAATGTAAAGTTCCCTTTGTATTTAAAAACATTAGTTCTACGGACATCATAAATACATTTGAAATAAAAAAACACCACAGCCTTTCTTTAAAAACTATAAAGGACCAGAGTTTATGAAAACTTAAGTGCGTGATTGTGCCCCAGGGCCTGCGTTGCTATGGTTACGCGCTGCCCCGCGCGTCATACCGCATTCCCCACATCAATGAACCCGTAAATGCGTTACTGCGCATGCTTCAACTTACGTGCCGCGACTTATACCTACATAAAAATGGTCATATCAACTAACTACAATAATTTACTAGCTTATTCCCACGACTGCGTCCGCGTGAACTTTTCAATTTCATTCCATATTTTCCACTCATGGGGATGATTTTCCATAAACTGTAAAACACGCTAATCTAAAATTTTAACCTAAATGGCGGATTTCTTCATAAACTCTAACCCCATTTTACCTCTCTTACTGCTTGCCTACGTTTTGTTTCAAGTCTCTGAACCAAGTAGTTTAGACTGTGCATTGATATATTTATTCTTTTGTATAAATACGAGTAGAAAAAGCAACAACCTGCAGATTTTTTTCGTATAACTTAACAAGCAAAAGTTTTTCAAAGTCCAAACCAACATATCGAAAAACCAGAATACCAAACGTTTGCGAAATTTTTAACTGACTTTCAAAAAGGAGGAGGTTCTCAATTCAGATGTTTGTATTTTTTTTATGTATGTTCAGGCATAACTCCGTCATATATAGACGGATTTTTAAAATTATTTTTTTATTTAAAAGTGTATACTTCCGGGATGGTCCGATATTAATGTAGTGGATTTAAAACTTAAATTTTTGGCTAAAAAAATTTATTGGTGTGGCCTTAACGCCTTTTATGTTGATGATTGTATAAAATTTTGTTACGAGTGTACGAGAAAAAAAAGCAATTCGTCACTCAAAAATAAAAAATAAAAACTACTGGAAAAAGATCAGATTTTTTAAATTATTATTTATACCTTTTAAGTGTATCTTTTTGAAGCCAGTTGTTTTTTTCTTGTTAAAAAGTTTTTATTACGATTTGAATGGCCTATTCGATTATGATTCTTTTTGCTTTAATTACTGCTTTTCTTAAAAATCTTATATAGGAATGTGCGTAACGTCACGGGTTTTAGTTAGCTCATCGCCAGAATACTACGTCTGACACAACAGTACCTATATCTGGACTAAGGTGGTAATGGACCAGCTTTAGGTCGGTCGCATACTACGAGAAATTTACGATAGAAAAATTCTCATACGCGCCAGACGGGTACTCTGCGCATACATTTTAACCACGAGAAATTTTCTTACAGTGTGCGGGGTCTAGTACAAAATGTATGCACGGATTGCGTGCCCGGCGCGCTCGAGAATTTTTCTGTCGGAAATTCCTCGTAATGTGCGCTCGACCTTAAAGTGATAAGCGGTAACCGGACACAGGGATGTAGGATTGTAACCCCCTATACCAATTCTAGGCAAACTTTAAGAACTAAGACAGGGTTAGACTCGGGGGATGACGAAAAAGAGTGCTTGCAACTATTCCTTGAATTAAATACTCTTGTTTTTTTGCACTTAGAATTAACGATATTAAAACTCTAACCGTCAGGCACTTACGTGAGAAAACCATTGTCGATGTACCGTTAAATAGAATTTAGTTCCTGTAAATAATTAACTAAACAGAAAAAAATAATCTTTACTTATTATGTTTTTGCACTTTTATTTGCTTTATTATACGCTTTAATACATTCAACGGGAAATTAATTTCATATATGAGAAGTTATACATTACAAGTTACTTTTCTGATTTTAGTAAGTAAGGTTTTAGAGCGAATAAGAACTAGAGTGTGAGTACGATGAGGCCTTTATCCAGAATAAAGTTTACAATAATTTGTCAATTTATTTGAAACTATCGAAATAATTCCAAATAAAATATCCGAAACTGAATGGACTGTACGGTAATAGAGTTAAAGCAACGAAGATTCTTTACGCAATAATAATATTTATATATGATATTGCTTAGACCAGGTTTTGAATTTTAACACTTTTTAGGAGACATTATCCTTCGTTTATTTTCATCAAAAAATTATCCTTATCCTTTTGTTTTAAATAAGCAAATATTACACACGATAAATCACAATCCTATTAATAATGAAAGTCCTCGTATAAAACCTTAGTCCTAGGCTTTTGCGTAGGTGATAGATTGACAATGTACATTAGGCTCGAAGTGGCCAGTCCACAGAACATTATAAGACTGGGGTGTACCCCAGTAGATTTATGCTTTGTAAAACGGCGAACGTACCACGATCTTGAGCAGACGCGCACTTCACTTCGAAACTCGCGAATCTGTCATTTAGTGGCTCGCGGACTACATCGCTGTATGTTGCTGCGCAAAATATTTAAAATGCCTTCCTGTGCAGTAATTACTTGCAGAGCAAGAAACCAGGTATTAAATGTATCAAAGGGAGGAATATCTTTTTATTGGTGCGTGGAAGAATACATAATTATAAGCTTTTACATAATTATAAGAAAAATAACCTTTGAATGAAAATTGACATTGATAAACAATATCTTAAAGTATCAAAATACAAGCGATATGCATTACTGTCAATATTCCTCGGAGCCGCAACAGGGACCGTGTCTAGTAGTGAGCAACAGAGTCGTATGATCGGTCAAAATTCTAAGTTTTAATACTTTTTAATGTTGGTAGCGAATTGCATAAAAGTGCAAAACCTTTATAATTTTGTCATGTCTGTCCGTTCGTATTGTAGTTAGATGTCCTATGTAAACTGGCCTACAGTTTTGTAGTCAACCTGAGAAAAAAAAATATACAGTTGTGTGAGGGTGTCGTTGGACACAGGTCTGCAAATTGGTAAAAAAAAATTGTAAGTAACTTATAGCGAGTTATTTGCTTTCAAAACAAAGTCGGTTTTTTTTTGAATAGTCAAAAAACATTTTTTTTGGCTATTCGCATTCTCATTCTACGGAACTTTAACTCAATGCGTGTATATACGTATAAGCCGGCACGCAAACGGCCAACCGTTTTTTTAACCGACTACAAAAAACCAAGTTTATCAATTAGACCCGTATGTATGTAATATTGTGAGAATTGCGCTATATTCATATTTTAGGCTATGGAAGCCCACAAAGGCAAACAGGTGTGCCAAATTTTATAATTGTATTTATGTATGTTTGTCTACATATTTCTCAGAAACTTTCCCCGGCGTGTACATAACAACTTACCAAAATTTCATTACCATACCAAATTTATTACAATTGATTTCACTCTATTGCGCGAGTCCGACTCACACTTGACCCTTTCGAAAAATTCTTTCGTATTCGATACATACGTTATACGAAGAACACACCCTCCAAGTTTCAGGCCTCTACTATCACCGATTTAGGCTGTGCGTTAATCTGTCAGTCATTCATTCAAGACAAAGCATTTTATATGTATAGATTGGTTCATAAGGTTATATTTTATTTTATGTAGTAAAAAAGTTGATTTCATAAAGTTTAATAATAATTTGACCTAAGTATGAATAGATTATTAATTTTATAATTAGCAAAAATCTTATCTTTATACGCCAAATTTATCGATATGGATTTATCGACAGAGCCTCCTCCCTAACACTTTTCAAACTGACAACGCCTATTTGATCGTGATTGGCTAAGACGCTCGGCTCTTTCAAAATGGCGAATGTATTGTGGCGACAGCGGTTCCAGTACTGTTTGAGTAACATAGCACTTCTAATGACTTATAATGTTCTGTGGGCGAGTCTTACACAGTCGCAGATGACAAACGAATAATATGTTAACGTTGAGCAACGAATTATGAAATCCTATTTATTTGACACCGAGGCAAATCAACTAAAGGCGACAGGCATGGAGTTAAAGTCCAAAATTAATTCTCGAGATAAAGAATTGTTGCTGAATGATTAGGATATCTCAAATAGATATACCTAACTTAAATAACAAAGATCGTGTTTATAAAACTGGGCTGTTTAAAAATCAGCCGGAAGAGTGCGACGTTTTTCGAAACATTTTTACATTGGTATTGAAATTTAACCGTCGAAATCTGCCTTTATTACTTTCTAAACTCACGTTATATGGATTTGACAACTTGACAATAAGGTTATTCTAAAGTTACCTTACCAATAGATTTTAAATAGTCAAGATTCGTAAAACTGATGAAACCATCAAATCCAAATCGGACAAATTACCATTACTTAATTATACACCTGTATAATTTACAATGCAGACTTAACGTTGTGTATTAAACGTGTATTAGTATTTCATTTATATGCAGATGCCCTACAAACATATCATTATTTTTCTTCTGAAAAAACTCAAGCAGCAACTTTCCATATAAATGACTAGCTGTTGCCCGCGGTTTTACCCGCCCTAAATTCGGTTATCGGTGTAGGATTTCAATTTCAATGCAGAAAATAATAATTAAATATTATAGAAAAAAATCGACTCACAATTGACGTTTTTAAGTAGCCTATGTTCTTTCCCGGGACTCAAACTATCTCCATGCCAAATTTGCCCGCGATTCCATCCGCCTTAAATTCGATTACCGGTGTAGGATTTCAACGGTAACTCCTCAAATTATAAAAAAAACCGACCTACGCTTGACGTCATCAATTAGTCTATGTCCTTTCACGGGACACAAAATATCTCCATGGCAAATTTCATCTTAATTGGTACAGCGGTTCACGCGTAAAGAGGTAACAGACAGACAGACGGACGTTACTTTCGTATTTATAATATTAGTATGGAGAGCGGACCCGGCAGACGTTGTCCTGCCCGGAAAATCAGCGCCACATTAAATATGATATTTTAAATTTAACATTTACGACGTTTTCAAGTGACCTTTGTCCTTTCCCGGGACTCATACTATCTCCTTGCCAAATTTCATCTTAATCCGTACAGTTTTAAAAATCACATTTTTGGAAAGGCTTGAGATTGTTAAGAAATAAGTAATAGAACATTGTGTTTGTGGTAGTTAGAAGAAATTATTAACGAGAGGCTATCTAGAAGAGTAAGGCGAAGGTCGAAGGCTGAAATGATTCGAGTTTGAAATTTCCATACCGACCGTCCGTGTTATACACAATGTTTTTCATAACATTTGCGAGAAAATAAATAAAAATATAAGGAGAATTAATAGAAAAAATCACAAAACACAATTGAAATGGCGGAAATAGAAGTAGAGAAAACAACGCTATAGAAAACAACTAGATGTCTAAAACACATGAATTAAAATGTTTTGTCTCAATTTAAAACTTGTAATTACTCGCTTGTTCAAGTTTTAAACAGATGCTTTTATAAATTCTTGATAAAATAGGCGCGCTTAAAATTTAGAAAGAAAAAGCCTGTGGTTAAGGAAGTAATAACACTGTTTACGAGTAAGTGTAAGGAAAAATTAATTATTTATAAAAAAATAGATATATTGGTGCTTTAAAGTTTTTGTTTGCGTAAGTAGATACCTATTTTATTATCATAATATTATGTTTCTTCTTTACAGGAGAAATTTTAAGCTATTTGTGTGTCGAGTGGAGTCAGTTTTCGGCTAAAATTATGGGCCAGCATTATGGGTTTCTTTGGACAATGCTGACTCATGGAGCCATTTGTTTCTACGATTCTGTAACTATTTAATATTTTATAGTGTATAATATTTTAACCGCCTTTGAGTATTTTTAGTGTAAATGATTGCAATAAATTTTTTGTGTGTATTTATATTTTGCATAAACTTATTTCTTCTTCTACTTCTACGTTCCGTTGTAGAGGGAAACCGCGATAAATTCGTGTACAGAAAATAGAGGCCACTCTGTCCAAGGTCTCTGACAAAGGACGGGAAAACTTGGTCCGATTTAACTCTACAAAGACACAAGTTTGCGTGTTCACCGCTAAGAAAACCCGATTCGCTGAAGTCCCATAATTCCAGAACTAACCCCTTACCAACTCCAAAAGCATTGGGATCCTTAGTTTTGACAACTCCAGCTATATTCAGTTCTGAGATCATTTGCAAGACAAGGCGAAACTGGCAGCAGTACTTAACTTCCGGAGAAAGGTTATTGCTTTAGCAGTTGCAAGTCCGAATACCATATGTAATACTGCAGCTCTTAGCGGGTGCATCCGGATACCAGCTTGGCCCTATTGACGCAGTTTAAGAATGAGCTGCGAGATTCGTCGACGATCTCAAACTCACGTAAAAAGCCGTATTGAATCTAAGGTGAGAGTTTGCTACCCTGTATATGTTTATACCGCTTTTATAATAGGATGTGTTCTGAAGAGTTGTTAGAAATGATGCTCACGGCTACTTTTTTCCATATCACCACTGGCCATCGGCAGAGAATTCATTCTCACACCTTAGAACCTAACTGATCACTGGTTAATGGTTTCAGAGGAACTTCCTCTCGCGAACGCTTAGGTTGCGGAATAGGCTCCCTGCTAAGGTTTTCTTTAAGGACAGTATGGGGTTATATTGGGGTTCTTCAAGAAAGAAGTAATTAGAATTTTAAAGAGTTGGCAACACGCGAGTGATGCCCCAGGTGTTGCAAGTGTCCAAAGGCTGCAGTGTTCGCCTACCATCAGGCGGACTGTTAAGCTTGTCTGCCTCTTTAATGGTATACAAAAAAGTTGGAAAAATATATTAGCACCTCAATTACAAATAAGGCATCATGTAACAAAGTGTTTTTCCTTATTGCAAATTCATTGCATACAGTGGTACTTCATAGAATAAATTATTTTTTATCACTCTTTCTCGTAAGCAGTGTCCTTACGTTCAAGCAAAGCGGGTGCTAAGACCTTGATTACTCCCACGGGCTTTTTCTTTGTAAATTTTATTTTCTCAAAGTAAAAGCACGCGTTCATAGAACTCACTCATTCTATCATGTGGTATGTATAGCAGTCTGTCCAAAATATGAACTACGCGCACATTACGAACGAGCAATTACAAGTTTTAACTTTCGCTAATACTTTTGAATTCATAAATTCTCTAGATACTAGATATACGGCGGTGGCGTTCTTTTCTGTACTTCTATTTTCGTCATTTTAATTGTGTTTTGGTGATTTTATATATTTTTTGTGTGAATGTGATGAAATAAATTGTTTGTAACACGGGCGGTACGGAAATTACAAACTTGGGTCATTAAAGCCCTCAGACTCCGACGTTAGGCTTCTAAATAGCCTCTCGTTAGTAATTAAAAGTAAGTTTTATAAACACCCTTATTAAAATAATCTACTATTTATTATTAGACAATGTCACGAGGTTACTTTCGTGATTGGTTGAAAATTTTAAAGAGCAAACTATAAAAACATGTATGTATATAATAGTGGGTGATAAAAACTGTATACAACACACCAGGCACAAAAATTATAATTGTTTTGACTTCTCAAATAATTTAAGTACTTAAACTGACTTTTAACAGAACGACAGATAACATCAACGCAAATATTTTTTTACAAAATAAAAAAAATTATCATTATTGATTATCTTATTAAAGCAAGATAAAACGGTTAATCAATAAACGTATAACAAATTTAAGTAATAAATAAGAACACTCAATAATCGCAATGGATAATAAAAAAATAATATTAACACGTAATTCGTGACTTACATAATAATCTAAAATATACAATATTTTTTGTCGTTTAAATGATTAAAAATGTGTGTCACCGCTTGCATTGAACAGGATGGCGTTTATGAATAAAACCATTCGACAAGTGTATAAACAATATCTTTTTTTTCTTCAAATACACTATATTAAACACCTATAAAAATCTAGTACAATTACTTTCTGAATATATCTCGTATCTCAATTCTCAAATCTCGCATCGTCGTGCGTCGACGGCATGTCAAAGGCTTCAACTACCAGCATATAGCAGTCCACTGTTAGATAGGTATAGGCCTTTTCCAATAAATGCCACCACACCCGGTCCCCAGCTTTTTTATCCAGCAACTTCTTGCTACCTTTTTAGGTCATCGTCCACCTGACTGAAGGGTGGCCTACACTGCGCTGTCCAATCCAAAACACGTATGCCTCTATGGCCATCGGCTCTGTGGCAAATATGATCTGCCCATTGCTACTTCGAAAGTCTTAGATAAAAGATCATAATCATACACGTTATAAAAACTTGTTTATAAATACAATAATCTAAAAAAATGTGGCTTTTTATGACGAATAACATAAAGTGAATGTTTTTTTTATATTACTAAGGTGGCGAACAAGCTAACCGCCTGATGCAAAGCGGTCACCGCGACCTAGAGACGCGCGCGCCGCCGACCCTTTAAAAATCTAGCTACTTATTTATTAAAGAACCCCATCAAGTTCCTAGAGAACCCCATGGCAGGTAGCGTTTGTGGCAGAAAGTTCCTCTCTGAAACCGTCTGTGCGAGACCATTTAACGTAGGTTCTAAGGTGTGAGGATGAAATCCCTGCCGATAGCCAGCAGTGCGATAGGAGGCATAATTTTCAACGATTCCTTAAAACACAGCTCAATATGTAAGCGGTAGAACACGTACAAATAACAAATCGGCCAAGTGCGAGTCGGACTCGCGCACGAAGGGTTCCGTACCATTATCTATGAAAACGGCAAAAAAATCACGTTTGTTGTATGGGAGCCCCCCATAAATATTTGTTTCATTTATATCAAATTATTTATTTTAAAAATAACTAATAATTTGTGAATATTTTAAGCGTCTACCTGTTGCCGTTATTAATACCGAGCAAAAACGAGCAAAAATCACGTTTGTTGTATGGGGGCCCCCTTAAATATTTATTTGATTCTGTTTCTTAGTATTTGTTGTTAAAACGGCAACAGAAATATATCCTCTGTGAAAATTTCAACTGTCTTAATATCACGGTTCATGAGATACAGCCTGGTGTCAAACGATTTTTTTACTCTTTGGGTACGGAACCCTAAAAACATCGAATCATATCTGCAATTATAATGAATGTAAATTTTATAACAGCTTCAGCTTGCTAATTCTGCAAACTATGTCGGTAACTTTGGTTCCCTTCCGGATGTCCTCATTTCTGATTTGATCCCATAGAGACACTCTGAGCATAGCTCGCTCCATTGCACGCTGTGCGACCTTGAACTTGTGGACCAGTCCTGTTGTAAGTGTCCACGTTTCGGTGGCGTATATAAGACATGACTGAAAGGACGCACTGGTCAAAGACTTTGCAGTATAGGCGACGTGAAGACTTGACGAAGTTTACCAAATGCTGTCCACCCTAGCTGGACCCTCCTATCGGCTTCCTTCTCAGAATTTTTGCGGCCCAGTTGGATTTTCTGTACACATAATCCTGGACAACTTCGAGTAAGGTACCTGCGATGTATACTGGCATTGGCACGACGATGTAGTCGATCGTATTACCACTTTTCTGTGTGTTGTGAGTTACACAACCATGGCGAATTGAGGACAAACCTACTATTTATAATTTATATCTAATTAATGACTTAGTTGATTAGGTATATTATTCACATGCCCCTTGTCTTCGGGAATAAATGTCAAAATGGTATATATCATATCATTTTTCATAGGTACAGATTTATGATGTAATGTTGTCATTACTTTACCCAAACTTTTGAATTTCGTATTATCATAATCGTACGCAAGTATAAAAATATGACTAAAATAGATTTTTTTGCCTTACCACTTTACAAAAACCAGTCAAATGCTAGTAAGTAGTGGGCACTAGGTGCCCTAGATGTTGAGATATATTAAAACAAAGATATGTTCTCTAGTTGACGATCTTATTTTGAATGATTCCAAAAACTACTAATTCTAACTTACTGACTAAGCATAACGTGACATACGTTACACGTGTGGCCTAATTATGCGGTCAACACAAGTGAGTGCATTTCGCAATGCCTACAAGCTACACCTCCCCCGAAAAGGACAGGGTTGCACACCCCCTTTACAAAAAATAAATTTTATTTCACGCTTCATCCTTCAGATAATTAATTAACCATGTAGTATCGTGCTCCAAGTAATCGGTGCCGCATTGTTTAGATCCAATCAATACAAAAAACAAGGAACGTTGTCGCTGAGTACTGGTAACACTAATCTGTCAAAATCACTTTCGTGTTCGCGCTTTAACGGTGACGCAGGCGAATTAATGTTATTTTGTAGAAATTATAAAAATTGTGGTCAATTAAGTGAATAAATTAGTTCCGACATGCCTCGTGACAAGGTGAATGAAAAAATTGAAAAATATAAGCGAAAATTGGAAAAATTGCGACGCCGAGAGCGCCACAAATGGCGCAGTCGTAGTAGGCTTGGAAATACAAGGTATACTGATAGATCCCGGAGTAATAGTCGTGATTTTGAATAGATAATAGATAAATCCCACTGCGTGACAGTCAAGATCCACAGGTACTGCATGAAATGCATTATTCTGTTTTCAGGTCCTAAGGAACTGGGTGTAGAAATGGTTCCATCGGAGCTACCAGATGAGAAGGTTCACTTAGCCTCTATTCCTAAACACCTCCTCGCAGCCTTGGGGGAAGAGGAACCTCTTGAAGAGAGATATGGCACTAAGTTGAAGTAAATAATAAGTTCAAAGTTGTTAATAACTTTAAAAGAAGGTATAGAAGATAAAATTAAACAAGACCTTTTAAAACACTATAAAAATCCTGAAAATTGTAAATTGCTTAAAGCACTTTCTTCCTGTACAAAGAAGATATTATAATAAGAAATTATTTGACCAAGCGTGATCGTCAAAAGTGGTAGGATCCGAAAACCGTTGTGTTAGATAAGTAGTAACCCGGTTGTTTTAGAGGTACGTCAGGGTAATACAGCAAACAATAATACACAATTAAGCGTAAAAGAAAAAAATAATCAAGAAATTAAATATAGCTAAACCTACGATCATAAATAATGCCTACTTTGAGTTTTCACCATTTCTAAAGTCAGTACAAAACCACCTAAACAAAGCAAATACGTGAATATTAGAACTAAAAGGACACAAGTACCAAAGGGTTATATGATTTTTCTGTCATCCCTACGCAAAGAAACCCTAATTTTTGCTACTTCCACATTTGAAAGTCAAATCCATACGAATGCTAAATCCATTGGTTTGTAGCGTGGGAACTAGGTAGCTATGTGTTTAGGACTTGCGACCTGAAAGTAGGTTTAAGGGGCGCACCCTTACAATGTACATTAGCGCTCACTTACACTAGCTAACCAGCCAAAATAGTAAAACCCTACTAACGCCGCTAAGGATGGACATGGATTACACATAGTAATTGCTGTATCTCTTGGCAGACCTAGTTCTTTACTGGGCTATATAATTATTATGGCTGGTATAATCTTAGTTCCCACTTCTACCTTTATAGAAGATTTTTCTTTACTTAGCTGAAAATGTCCTAGGAACAAGGTCCGTTAATAGATTTCTTTCTACCATAAATTTCTAACCGGCAAAAAAAGCGAACTCGTCATTACGATGCTTTAATATTAATTTAGATATTTTTAAAACACAACCCAAAGAATTTCACAACGAACATACAATATTTTCACTGTAATTTCTAATATAAAAGTATTTACTAACCAGTAATGGTGGCACAATCTAGTCGTAGTTTCTAGGTAGCTTCTAGCATAGACTATGATTTTCTCCTTTTCGGGCAGCGTTTCGATAATTTAAAAGACGGCAATTGAATGTTCTGTTTATAAGGAGCCACGCACTTGTATCACCAGTAACCCCCCTCTAACAACCTTCTCACTCCACATTTCAGACCCCTCCATCCTAATTTTTATTCCTGACGGATTTCCGGTCTTAATTAATTTTAACAAAGAAAAAAGAATATCTTTTAAGTATAATTCTAGTTGTTGGTTGGACTATTATAGAGTCCTAGATTAATATGAACGGTCTAGATAAAACGGCCTTATTATCCTAAACTTATAGAATATTAAAATTATGTTCTAAATGTTCGTAAAGTTTTAACAAACGCCGGGTAATTTCAAATAAACTAACACGTCATATCATTATACGGAATACGTGAAAACCAAGACAACTACCCTTTATCATTGTTAGAACCCTAAGGCTACCCTAATGGTTGTTAAACGACTCACTTAGGTAAGTTTCGCGGGTGTTTTCAATATTATAAAAGTTCTAAGTAACTTAAACTTACGCAGCTATAGTGAAAATAATAGAATTCCCAGTAACGGTAGCATAACTATTTAACTAAGGCAATAAAATTAATAAGAAAAGAAAACCGCGGATAACAAAACAATTCCTATTTATCTAACAATTCCTAACTATTTATCCTACGTTTAATTTCCTGAATAAAATTTTATTCGAGTAAAAGTTATGAAACTACCTTAAAGTGCATATGAAACGTGCTTCCATTTCTATATCACTTAACCACCAATCAGCGATTGTCTTAAAACGTCCAATCAATTTGCCTTCCAAACAACCATCCAATCACAGCAAGTTTAAAAGCATGCTTACTCGCGCCACTGGTTCAAAACTTACGCTACTTCATTTTGTCTAGGGTCCGAATTCATAACTCGGAAGTTAGATTACTACCTACATCTAACAATTTATTCTGTGTTGATGTCTGATTCGTAAGTTCATAACTTAATATTTTACATTTTAGTCATTTGTACTCATATGTTGTTAGCCTTTCATAAAATAAATCATAACTTCTCATCTAATGTATAAAATTACTGAACTTGAATATCTGAACTCGCCATTCTAATTTAAAGATGCATTTTACTAAAGGTAGTACGTCCATTGAGAATTGATTACTAATGAAAATCTTCGCTCTAAGACTTGAATAAAAACATTATTTTACAAAAATGTTAAGACATAAATATGGTATCGTCACAGGGCTTAAATTAAATTTAGAAGTTAAGGCTGCCTTAACTGAACCAGCTAAAAATAGGGACAAGATCCTTCAAGACAGGCAACAGGAATTGGGCATTACGCTATCGATTATTAGACAGGCATTGTCAAATTTGCTGGCAGAAGACAATGACCTCCCAAACGTCATAACTTATCTTAGTGATGCAAGCAGGTGCTGACCTCTCTTCATTTTTTTGGAAACCCAGACCAAAAAACAATTAGTATCTCCAGACAAAGGTTTTCTGAGAATAGCCGAAACAGTCACCCGAGATGAGTTTATTTTTGGTGAAAACCTATCAGAAAAATCAAAAATAATAAAATTATTGAACGACCAGGTCAACAAATTAAAAAGCCATTGCCGCCACCTAGAACTTCAATTTATCATCATTTGGGAAACTGGAATGGTCCTCCTCGCCAATACCCACAGCAGAAGGTGACTGCACGAGGAGGACTGAAACGCCAAGCACCACCTTCAGTCCAAACGAAGAAACCAACACAAGTGTATCGCCGTCGACCACCGAGCCATCCCGAAAGGAACTACCAAGGTGCTCGCCCTCGACGATAGCGACTAAGGTACATGCTGGTAACATAATAAATTATTTAGAATGCTGGAGTAAAATCATCGATGACCCTGTCTTACTTAGTTGGGATAAAAGGCTATAGAATACCTTTTGTATCTTTGCCTTTCCAAACCAGAATATCTAAAAGTAACTTTTCAAATGCTGAAAAAATAGAATTACAAAAATCAATTGATAATTTGTTGAAACTTGGGGCTATTATGCACTGTAAGCAGGTATCAGGACAGTATTTGTCTAATATTTTTTTAGTTTCAAAATCTGAGGGAAATTTAGGTTCACAATAAATTTAAAGCCCTTTAATAAGTTTATTTTGACATTCCACTTTAAAATGGAAGACATTCAAACAGCTGTAAGACTGGTGGACAAAAATTATTTTATGACCACTATAGATTTAAAAGAGTCTTATTTACTAGTACCGGTAGCATATGAACATAGATTTTTTTTAAGATTTCATTTCCATAAGCTTTATGAGTTTACAGCCCTACCCTACGGTCTATCTTCTGCTTCAAGTGTTTTTACAAAACTACTTAAGCCAGTTATGTCATATATACGTATTCTAGGCTATATTACTGTTGTATATCTTGATGATATTTTGTGCATTGCTGCAACATATGAGGAATGTTAAGCTCAAACTAAGCACATAATTAAAATTTTGGAATGTTTAGATTTCATCCTTAATTTTGACAAAAGCAACCTGAAACCAAGTAGAGAGTGCAAATATCTAGGTTTTATAATTAATACTCAAGAGCTAAGCCTTGGCTTACCAGTAGATAAAAGAGAAAAAAATAAGGACATGCTTATCAGGTTTACTCAACAAAAGTTTGCAAGAGCAGACCAGCCTCCTGTGGAGGCACCCGTTCACAAGTATGACACATGAATTAGCCATCGCTTCGCTCAACCATGTTTTCGGGAACGTAACGACCCGGCGCACATGCCACCACCGCAGAGACTTTGGGAGAGCATGACACACTCAAGCAACTCCAACAAAAAAAGTTACAATGTGTGTAGTAAAGGAACAAAATATAAATCCGATTCATATTGAGATTTACACACACAAATTTACATTTAACATTACAGGTCGAACACACGTACTCTGAACTTAAAACTGATTTATATTAAAACACGGTGTATCAAAATTGATACTACTAGAAAAAATATACATATATGTATACCCTTACATAGGTACAAGTATAGTAATATAACAAATATAATATTAATAACCCGCTGCAATCCACCATCGGCCGCCCAGCGCCAGAGAGGTTCCAAATCTTGAGGGGAGGGGAGAGGGCGCATCACACAAACGTGCACACATACCCATATGAATACACATACTCACAGACGTTGTATATCATGAAGTAGTCAGCTCCCACACGACAGTCCGGCAACAAATGCACACCATTAAACGTACTGTCACTTCGGAAACAAGCCTAAGGGAAGAAGAAGTGACAAGAAACTTCCCGGGTGTACACCTGTTACCATCAATCACGCAGGAACCACAGGATATTCACATATCTACAGATTGTATTACTGTCCTGATATCAGATTTGCTTAAGACTACAGTAGCAAGTAGGGAGAAAACAATTTTACGTCTGCCATATTTTGAAAATGAAGCAATTTGCCCTGCCAAGAACTTCACAATATACATTGAGGAAACCCAAGAAATACGAGGCAATATTCCCTATATATTTCTTACATCCAAACCTTATAAAAGAGCATCAACTCAGACCATAAGCCACTGGATTAAGGAAGTTCTCTATGTAAGTGGTATTGATATAAATATCTATTCAGCACATAGAACCAGACACGCCGCTACATCGAAAGCCAAAAAAGCAGGCTTATCTATTGATATAATAAAAAAAACTGCCGGTTGGACTACAAGATCAATGGTATTCGCCAAACACTATGATTTGCCAATCCCTAATAATGTAACTGATTCATTTGTAAAATCCATACTGGAAGAGCATTTATGATATAATTTTAGTATTAGATTTTAGTATTAGATTTTAGTCACTTGTTTATTTGAGTCAAATTTAGGACAAGTTCCTAGACAAAAATTTTGTGGAAAATAAATGTTGATTATCTTTATAACTAACTACTTCTTATTGCCATTAATTTCTCTAAACATCTAAACGGTTAATTAAGACTAGCTTACCTTTAAGTGAAGTCTGATGATAATTTTATAAACGCTTCATCCGGAAGATAATTACCCTACCCAAAATTCACTAATATATAAATAAAACTACATCCAACCCATGAATAAATAATGGCAATATTCTTAACTCTAAAGAAAGTGATTTTGACAGATTAGTGTTTCCAGTACTCAGCGACAACGTTCCTTATTTTTTGTTTTGATTGGATCTCAACAATGCGGCACCGATTACGTGGAGCACGATACTACATGGTTAATTAATTGTCTTCCCGATGAAGCGTTTACAAAATTAACATCAGACTTCACTTAAAGGTAAGCTAGTCTAATTATTAAATTAAAAGTAAACATTTTATTTAAAACAATTAAACTAAGAAAATAATACAGCTTAATATTATTACGTATGAAACCATTTTTATTGTTTTTATGTACTGAATATTCTTTGTAATTCATATTTATTTTTATATTGGGTGATTAATCTTCTAAGACTATGAAAAAAATTATTTTAATTCAACTCTTTGGGATAGTCGTTATAGTTACACAGAGGATCGACTCCTTTATGTAAGGTAAGTTAGAAAATTACAAAATTTATCAAAAACAAGTTCGTATGGAATATATTTAGTGTCTGAATGAGTACTAGTGTTGAATGAAATACACCAAAATGGAACCCATTCGCTCCAAGAACTCCAATTGTTCTCGCACTGGATCTTGAGGTAGGTGCCTATGTGTTTGTGTGTATTCTCTATGCCTCCTAGGGTCTCGTGATGATAAGTGGTAGAGCTTAACTTCTCAATACCTTGTAACCTACACACTGCAGTCATCACTGATGACATAAATTCGGTTCAAATGTCGCGAGTATCTGTTTCGGGATACCATAGCGCAATTAAAGTTATTAATGAAAGCCTTGGCCTTAGTGTCTTTGCGCTTTTGTGGATAAGCCTCTACGTATTTTGTGAGATCGCACTGTAAATTAAGTATTTATTTACAATGGTAGTTGAGTTTGAGAACTCTGACATAGTTTTACGTACTTTATGACGTCATTAATCATACGAGGCCAAAATAATATTTTTTGATATTGTTTAACATACGATTTATACCTGCATGTCCACTTGTGGGTAAAAGGTGAAAGTCATTCAGAATTGTCTGTTTGTAATAAGAAACTTTGGAGACTTTACATTTTTTGATACTGTGCAGTAGATTTTTAATAAAATTAGCATTACTCTTACGTAAACGATAAGGAGCTCTACTATATTTAATTTGTTGCACAACTTTTCGAGATCCCTCGCTTACGTCTCCTCGGACGATAATGATCGAGTATTAAGAAAGATCGCGGATTGTGAAGGTACGTAGGTGCAATAGTTAGCTTCACTTGGAATGATATCTTAATTTCTCAGTCGTTTGTCATTGAAATTCGTAGTCTACTAACTGACTCGCAAAGTTTCCGTCTGAGCTCTAGTCAACACAAAAACTACGTGTTTATATGTTTCTTTTAGGTATTTAGACGCAACCGGAAGTTGACCTAATGCGTCTACAGCTGCATTATTTCAACCTGGCACAAATTTTACCTCAAAGTCAGACTCCTCTAAGTAGATACAATCTAAACTTCGTAAGTCGGCTGGATGGGTCGGTTAAGCTAAACAAATAAACAAGAGGCCTGGGGTCGGTGAAAATATTAAACCTTTTACCATTTGAAGTGACGTACGGCCCATACAATAGCTAGGAACTCAAGGTCTATGATGGGATATATAGTCTGAGCTGTTGTTAGAATCTTACTAGCATAAGCTACAACTTTTCTGTTGCGATTTGATAAAGCAGCACCTAGTCCTATTTTAGCAGCATCTGTTTTTAAGTGAAAGGTGTTAGTCTCGGAAAAAATCAGGATAATCCGAAACTGGTGAATTACATGGAACTAATTTTATTTTTAAAAAGCGTTTTCGCAATCGCTAGTCCATTCAAATTTAGTATTTTTCTTTTTCGGAAACGGTTCAACGGAAACACATTGCCAGCGAGACGTGATATGAAACGCCGGTAGTAGTTCTCGAATGCAACTCATCGCTTTATTTCGTCTACATTACATCATTTTGCCTTGGATAGTTGTTAATAATTTATAATTTTATCTGAATTTGGGAATATACCTTCTGATGTAATCTTGTGTCCTAGGTAAATAATTGCTTGTTTAAGGAACTCACACTTCATAGAGTTCAATTTAAGATTGACCGCACGTAAACTGTTCAGAACGCTTTTGAGATTTTTATTATGGTGTTTCATGGATTTTTCTAAGTCTATAGAAAACACTTGCACTAGTTTTAAGACCCATTGGGCAACATTTCATTTGAAATTGTTATACCTGCAATAAACGCGGTACATTTACGTGAGTTTTTGTCTAAAGAAAGCTGATCTATCTTATTTAAACTAAAAGATGTATATTAACGCGATTCTGTATTTAAAGATAACTAATAATAACTTTGAGAAAGGTCTATTTAGAAAAATAAATGCTAGCGGATAACGGGTCTAATATTCCGGTAATATTAGGTAGTGGAAATTTATCGCCCTGGATTTTATTGTTTAATCGCCAATAATCGATGACTAATCTTCACTTTTCTCGTAAGATTTATCAGTTTTCTTAGGTATTAACAAAACTGGACTCGACCATTCTGATACGGTCTCCTCTTTGATATCAGTTTTGAGCATGTCTTGTACCTGTCTCTATATCTCACTCTTTAAAATTCTGTAAGGTTTGACGTTAATATGTTTTACATTTTCTTTCAAAACAATATTATGTTTTACTAAGTTATAAACAGATAAGTTGTCCCCTGTCAAATGAAACACGTCAGCATATTTTGCACATCTGTTGAATACCTAAACGCTCTTCCTCATTTAGGTAGTTTAAATCGAGTATTTCGGACAGAGTTTTAACTCTATTTCAAGACTTATATTATTTCAAGACTTATACTATACTATTTCTTTGTTGAAGCAACAAATACCAAAATTGTCAATAGATTAGAAGCAGAAGAAAAAGAAGGGCTGCTCTCACAATATCAGCAATATAGCTTTCGCAAAAGAAATTTAGTGATTTTAATATTTACGCATTGAATGTGCTCTATGCTCTCTACGCGCGCATTCCATCTAACTGTTGACTAAAAGTGAATGCGCTCTATGTTAAATTTGGCGGCACTTGCAGTCCGCATTTAACGCATTGGCTGCACATGCTCAGGAGGTAAAACAGTGGATTATCTTTAAAAAAAAGTGAACAGCTATTTTGTTTCTTGATATTTGGCGAACAAAACGATTTCAATGGCTCCGTGATGCGATAGCTTTCTATGTTAAAAAAAATCTTATCAACAAAACACGGCTGTTGTCACATGGCGGGACCTATGAATAACGAACACGGCGCACGGATGCCATGGCAGAGAAGAACGTATTTTATTTTGTACACCCATCTATATAGCACTGCAGTATATAATATTTGGAACATACTTTAAGGTTTTAACATGCAAGAAGAAAGAAGAAAAACATTTATTTGACACTCAACAATTATGTATGAAATATATATTTTTTATATATATTTAATTTATTTGATTATAAAATTAAACCTATAATTGAGATAAATCTATTTCGGCCTCTTGGTCTCTTGGGCTTAAAATTCTTACTGGAATGCGTCCTTGATGCGGTTTCGCTATTATTTCGGAGGAATCACTGTTACAACTTCACAACGAGGCGTTATGTACTTGTGTGTACTTATCGGGACTGTTGCCTTTAGGCAACGCAGTACGGTTATCCCATTTTTCGATGTACTAAGTGTCCTCGTTTTGTAATTAATTAAGACGTTATATTTTTTTCAAAACTTATCGCCTAAAATGCCATTGGCTGAAATTAGTTAAAAGTTCTTAAAATCAAAAAATCCCTTTGTGTTTAGGGAAAAATCCGTAAATATTATAAAAGCGAAAGTAACTCTGTCTCTATTGCCTCTTCACGCCTTAATCGCTGTACCGATTAAGATTCAATATTTATATACGTAATATTTAATATTATATAATAGTTTGAGTCCTGGGGAAAGGAAACGGACTATTTAAAAACGTCAAGTAGAGTTGGCTTTTTTTTTTCTTTAATTGAGGAATTGCCGTTAAAATCCTTCACCCACAATCATATTTAGGGAGGGTGGAACCGCGGGCAAAAGCTAGATTTAACCCATTATTATAGAAACGTCGTATATAATTGTTTTTTCATTGTATTTAATTTTATTCTTACTTGTCTTATTTTGACACGAGACAAAAACCGTTTTGAAATGCAATAATGTGAGAGCTGCTAGTGTGAATGAATAAATGAATGAATTTTCTTTATTGCACAATTTAAAAGAAATACAAAAGAAAACTAGAATAAAAAAAAAGTACAACTAGGCGACCTTATCGCTAAAAAGCGATCTCTACCAGGCAAACCTTTGGTAAGAGGAAATTACAAACAGAAGTACACACATACAGATACAACCTTTGCGTTTGTTGTTTGCCTTACGTAACGTAACATTTTCCGCCCCATAATATCCCATTAAACACTTCCTCCTTAATAACTCGACCGCAGCGCCACCTATCATCTAAATTTTTCGACTTAATTTTTGGCATTGAACTAACAATACCAACAAACTCGCATATTGTCAATATGAATTATTTTACTTCATAAATACAAATTTATTAATATCGTCAAATCAGCACAGCCGTTTAGGAGGAGTTCAGTGACGTACACACGCACAGGAGAATTATATAAAGACAATCAGTGGCAGATCCAAAGAGGATATAATCACCATGGGCAGAATTCAGTTTTTTCAGTGTTCGGAAATTTAGTTGGTATGTTTTTGATACCTTATGATTTCATTATGGATCTGCCACAAAACTGTTATTCAATCGTGTATTATTTTATTTATCTCATTCACGTCGGGGCAGAGGTTGCTGCTTTACAAGACGCAAGTTCGGCCCCAAATGGAGTACCGCTGCCATCTCTGGGCAGGTGCACCCGGATATTGTGACTGTGAGAATTGTCGACGATCCCAAACTCACTTGCCGTATCTAGCCCTTAAGTCTGAGGAGAGACTTTGCCTCCCTGTGTGTGTTCTACCGCTTGTACAATGGGATGTGTTCTGAGGAATTGTTCAAAATAATGCCCACGGCTACTTTCTACCATCACACCGCTCGCCATCGGCAGGGAATTCATTCTCACTCTTTAGAACCAAAATGGTCGCGTACAGTGCGATTTCAGAGAAATTTCCTTCCGCGAACGCTTGGGTTGTGGAATGAGCTCCCTGCCAAGGTTTTCTCTAAGGACTACAGTATGGGGTTCTTCAAGAAAGAAGTTATTGGATTTTTGTAGGGTCGGCAACACGTGAGTGATACTTCTGGTGTTACAAGCGTCCATAGGCTACGGTGACCGCTTACCATGAGGAGCTTACGTGAGGCGAATCGTGTGCTTGTTTGCCACCTTAGTGTTATAAAAAAAATCACAGTGGCAGCTCTCCCGCGCAACGTCATGACGTGCGGCATGTGGTGGCCACACTACGTCTCTGCCTCCTTTCTGAGTGTGTGGCAGGGCTATTAGATGGGGACGGTAGATATGAGCACTTACAATTTAATCAGCTGTTTTTGGCAGAAATTAACATTGTTTACATTGTATTGACGATTAAAAAGTGTTCTTATAAACCTATTTGAATAAATATTATTTGATTTCATTTGATTTGGTAATTAATTCTTATAAGACATGAATAATTTAAAGATAATTGGGCTCCCCTAGCACCCCAAGTAGGGTCAGGTACAGGGTCAGGGTAATCATAGTAGCTCTCCTATTAGGTACTGATTTTATAATCATACCTACAGACCTTCACAAAATCAATAAAGTTAGAGTAACTATACACACATACATAAAAATTATCGTCTTACTGACTTTTTAAATTTATCTGTAATAATCAAATAGATATAAATAATGCTCAGTGGTCAAATGTTAAAATACACAGAGATTACGTAAACTTACATAAAAACACTGGCCAAGTGTGTGTCGTGCACGTATTAACGCGAATCTCTAAAAACATTTTGAAAGCATTTTATTTATTTAAATTCAAATATTTTTAGACATTACAAGCAAAGCCAGTTCCAGCCAGATGGTCCCAAACGAAACAAAGCTTGTACTATTGATGCTAAACAACAGATACAAATATTCGCACAATAACTATAATTTTTTTGTAAATACATGCATAATATACATAGAAAACACTTAGTCCCAGGATAAACACAAATGTTTGTCTTGTGCGGGAATTGAACCCACGCCCTTTAATTCAGCAATCGGGTTATTACTGTGCCGCGAAGCCAACAAGTTGAAAGCATTATTTTATAAAACTTTATTATTGTGATTGGAGGTGTACTATACTATAATTATGATTTTACATATTTATTTATGCACAATACTTTATTTGATATTTTAAAATTGGAGTAGCCAGTTATTTATAACGATTTTCGGACCTTAATTGGCCTAATATTTGCAAAATATAAGCAAGATTCTATGCGAAAAAAATAAATCATCCCTCGGATATTCTATCAGTAGATGATATTAAGGTGAAACCGACTCAGGATTTTTCCATACAAATTTTTATGCACTACAAATCTATAAATATAAATATTTCGCCACTTAAAATGTATTATCATATATCGCTATTTGATGCAGTCGCAATATGTATAAACATTCATGAAATACTACTGAATTTTTAAATATCCAGAGATTTTGTTGAATTAATACTTCGAATTTGTTTAATGAAAACTTATATAAAAATTCACTGGATGAATATGCCTTTTGCGACAATAATAAATAGCAATATAATTATATGATAATAACCCGTTTTGGTACCAAAATATTTAGTATAACGCAATTTGTATGAAAAAAATTACGTCGGATTCACCTTAATAAAAATATAAATAAATTCAAATAAGAAACCCGCCTGCGAAATTTTATAAGAATCGGTGAAAAAAAGGCAGAATTTCTAATAGACCTCTGACACTATACCTGCCGACGGACAGACGGCCGATACTAGAATGGTTCCAATTTCGCCAATTGACTACGGAACCCTTAAAACGCTAGAATTACAAATTACAATTACTTGTTGAAGATATAAATTTGGCGACGTGTGTCGCTTTGGTTTTTACTAAATATTCTGTGCCGGACGGATTGTATACATATAATAGTGTGTGGACTTTTGTTTCATAGGTTAGTGTTTTTTTAGTCTTTGTTTTATCTTTTTTTATTGAAGTGAGTTGATCACCTGTGGTGATAATGTGCATCATATAAATATCTGTTTAAACAGTACTTACATTACTGTCGAGGTCGTAAAGGTAAGCCTTTGCTGGATGAGTAGTTTGAAGGCCGAACCGATGGGAAGGCCATCAATAATACGAATCCAGCAATGGCCTCACGGCTGAGACTCAATAGCGAATGGAAAAGGAAACAGACTTTTAATAGAATACTTACCAAAATTTATTAACAGAATTAAATTCAAGTTAAAAAATTTAAAAACCTTAATTTATTTTTATTCCCGTGCCGCGGTGGTTATGGCACTGGTTCCATATTTTAAAACGTGGAGAATTATTCTGTTCTTTCAATTGGACAAATGAAAATTTATTGCAATTAGATAGATTTTAAAATAGAATGACAGGCCATGCAAAGAAAATAGTACCTATAGGATTTAGCCTTTTCTAGTCCAGATTATTTTTTTCTATTTATTAACAATTGATACGACTGGAGTCAAAAACATTTAAATAAAACTACAAAACAGGGTCGTTACTTGACAGTGTTATATTTTTAGGAAACCTTTAGTTACAATAACGAGGTATCAAAATTTCGCCGCACATTCCGGCGGGAATAGATCCCTATTGTGCTGGGTCCTATGTGTACATTATTACGTTATTCAGCGCTGTAAGGGGAACGAGATTTGAACACGCACCTCGACGAAGTTCCCAAGTAAAATATGCCGCAAACCTATGCAATAAAATAATCTTTGTATAAGTTACAGCAAAGAAAACCTCCTGATGACTCGACCTCTGACGGGGTGTCTTGTACCCGCCCGGAACAATCCTTAGTATAATAGTATCTTATTCTCTCTATTCTCCAAAACATTGAGAAACACTTATTTTTTCATTCAATTGAAAAAAACTGGTTGCCTGTAAAGTCGGTATACGGGCGAAAGTTTTACGTGACAATGATTTTATGTCTGTCTCTCTCGCTCTTAGGCGGGCGCGTGCCTCTCACTCGCTCTCATTGTGAGCGCATAACGTGAGCGGAGCGTAACGCAGTTTCTTGAAGTGTCACCCGGCAAACCAATTTATAAGACGTTGTCACGTCAAAAATTACACACTATGGAAAATATAAAAGTCGTCTGGGTTATGAAAGGCTACTTATATGTTATGCTTGGGAACAGTCACAATATGTCATTGGTATCTTTTGTGACCTAAACGACCAACATGAAACTCTTATATAAAGAATTAGGTGTGGTCACATATATAAAATACTACATAATGTTGTTTTTAGTTTAGCTCTTAAACTTATTCACTCACATCTAATATACGCACAAGGTTTAAGTCAAAAAAGTCAAATCTACAGGTTCATAAGTAAAATTAGGCTTTTGGCAAGCTTCTGTTTTGGGTCCTTTTTAATTTGGTATATGCTATGATTTCAATGATTTTCCTTTCTTTGTATAGAATTTGTATGATTTGAAAATAACACTTCTCTAATATTTTATGTTGATAGTTATAAAATCTCTTAATTTTGATTACATAATAAGTGCACTTTCTCAGATTCTATTAATTGTTCGCGGCAAATAATTTACTTGTTAATGAAACAAAGACCGAGTGTTTAAAAGTAAAGATGTCAAGTTTTAAATACAGGATTATTAAATTATCCTTAAATATCAAAACGACTTCTAGAACTTTACATAAGACACTTGGTTGTAATGGAACTCTCACATTACAGATCTTGCAGGACACTTAGGTACCTAGTTGCTTGCATGTAATAGTTAAAGTAGCACCTTTCAAAGTTGTCATTGCTCTCTTGACTTTAGCTACTTTAAAACAGTCAGATCACATAGCATTGTACTTTGGGGTGAGTCAGCCAATATTGATGCAATTTTTATTTTGGAAAAGAAAAGCCTAACTAAAGTACTTAGAACGCGTAAATTGAAACACCAGACTATATACACATATATTTTAACTACCCTTCTATACTGTACTACATTTGGTGTCTTGCACAGTGTCAATACAAAAATAAAAATCCAAAAAATCATCTTCAGAAGGAATCTCTTTTGCATTTATGTACTAGACATTTTTAAATTCACAATAAGCAAAATAAATACATAATTTAACAAACACACCGGTTAATACGGACGACCTAGTGAATAACACCGGAGAATCCTTCGACGACGGGCGCCCGTTGAAGGCAGGCTGAAAAAGCCACTGTTATAGTGCAGCTGAACATCAAGTGCTAAAATTTACAATTTGTTGTTATTTACCGTACGTACGTACATAATATATTATGCTTAGTGTCCAAAAGTAATTAGTTAATTGATTATTTAAAAATATTTTTCATGTTTTTTTTTATAAATTTTAAAAATCTTTTCAGGTATCAAATAAGATTACCCAAGGAAAAGATGTGGGCGTGTGACCCAAATGTAACTTCAACCCTATTGGCGGCTAACCAGGCAGCTGGGCCACTGTTTGCACAAACACTCCAGACCTTTATGGCAGCCCAGTGCGCTTTGATCGGAGACCAAGTCTGGCCAGCTGATGCTACCGAACATGTATTGGAAGGTATACACAATCTTAACGTTATTACAATTTTCATTGAAACTGTATACCGCATCGTATTTAGACAGAGAAGAGTTAGCTACAAGCCAAGGTTAAAGAATCTAGCAAAATCCGAAGTTTTTGCGAACTTCACATACAACAAAAAGAAGCAGCAAATGGATACAAAAAAATAATTAAAAACCACCTTTTGATGGGATTTCTATAAGTTCCTCTCCTCTCATTTCATTCTTAACCGTAACCTTTTTGCTACCGTTTTAGTTAGCCCTATTGTTTTTATTTTTCGCTATTAATTTTTCAGTTATGCACTAGATTATGATAAAATTTTAATGATTTTATTGACATATATCTCAACCAAGTGATTATGGTATAAAATTTTATACAATGCAATTTGTGCTAAAAAAACCGGTGCAAATGTAACACGCTTTATTAAAAATTTAGCGTTAACATTTTGACGGCAAGAGATATAAATATAGAAGGTGTAACAAGCTTTTATTCGCGCTGTTCAACCGCGTAACGGGGTTCTCCCCTCCTGGTGCTGACTCACCTTCGGGTTCGAGGCTCACGCCGTTCGAAGGGAAGACCCCGAACTTTGAGCGTTAACCTTTAGAGTCTCGCCCCAAAATCTCTGTGAAGCAGTCATGGCTGTAACAGCCAACTTCATAGACAGATCAGAAAAAAAACCGCTTTTATTTAAAACAATGGGCTATAAAACATGTACCTGTACCTATAAAATGGTACATTTCTTATCAGAATTAAATTATTTATAACTTTTATACAAGCAATAAAAGCTTGTTTTTTTTAAAAAAAAAACTTTATTTTTATACTTAATCCTTAATTCTACTTCTTTATAAGCAAACTCCTTGAACTAAAAAAAAATTTTTTGTGTTGTTTAAGACCCAAACTACGATTTCATAGTGATAGGGGCCGGTTCTGCAGGGTCAGCGGTGGCAAATCGATTGAGCGAAATACCTACTTGGAAGGTTCTCCTAGTTGAAGCTGGAGATAATCCTACTCTTGAAAGCCAAGTAAGTACGGCTGATTACTTAGCAAAAAACTATAAGTAAAAAACCGATAAAGTACAAGTCAGACCCACGCTTTTAAAAGTTTGTATCTTTTACAGCTTTTACACTACATATATACTACAAGTTCTAAAGTATGTTGTAGTTCGTAGTACCTTATGTACGGAATTCTTGAACCTATGTCTCTTCACACTCATTTAATTGAAGTTTTTTTAATTATTTTTAAGTTTTCGGTCAATGTCTTACATAACATTTCAAGTGACTGAAACTATGTTACCGTGTCATACAGACGGACGGGACAGAAGCACAGACATGCAGACAGCAAAGTGACAATAATAGGGCTCCATTTAGCCCTTTGGATATGAAACCCTTATAACGAGACAAATGAGTCCTTGAGCATTATAGGTCAAATTTGGTCTTAAGTCAGGCCAATGAGTCTTACAGTGCAACAAACTTTTCTGACCTTCTGATCTTGAGTGTTAGATCGCTATTGCCATTGTAAGTTCACACCATTTCAATATGGTGACTGCAGTTTTGATTTTTGACCACTGGGTCAGAAAAGTTGTTGCACTATTATACATCGGCAATGAGTTGTCTTAGAAAAAAAATTTACAATCTGTGCAGTAGAAAAAAGATTAAAATTTGTTTTTTCAGATTCCTCTGCTTTTCTACAGTAATTTGAAAACATCAGTGGATTGGGGTTATAAAAATCAGCCAGGTGGAGCTTGTAGAAGCTACAAGTCAGGAGGTTGTGCTTGGCCTAGAGGAAAAACTTTAGGTGGAAGCAGTGCTATCAATGGATTGTTTTATGTAAGAGGGAACAAACTAGATTATGATGAGTGGGCAAGCAACGGCAACACTGGATGGAGCTATGATGAAATACTGCCATACTTTAAAAAAAGTGAAAATTTAAACCGTCCCATGACAAAAGACACTTGGGAGTATCATGGTTTTAATGGCTATATGCACATAGATGATGCGAATGAAATTTATGACAACGAACAAGTAATTTTACGAGCAGCTAATGAATTGGGAATGAAAACCTTGGATTTCAATGGGGTTGATCAAATGGGCATAATGAGAACTTACACTACAGCAAAAGGTGGAGTAAGAGAGACTACCGCAACAGCATTTCTAAATCCAATCAAAGACAGGGAAAATTTGCACGTGATGAAAAATACCTACGCAACAAAAATTCTTTTTGAAGAGGATACAAACAATGTCACCGGTGTTTTACTACAGAAAGATGGAAAAACAATAACAGTCAATATAAAGAAGGAGTTAATTTTATCTGCTGGATCAATTAACACTCCACAGCTTATGATGCTTTCTGGGTTAGGGCCTCGTAAACATCTGGAGGAATTAAATATAGATGTTAGAGCGGATCTACCAGTAGGAGAAAATTTACAAGATCATTTATTTGTACCAATTTACTACACAATGAAGAGTGATAAAACTGCATTTTCTCTGCCAAACATTACGTCTATGTATTTGGACTTTGTAATTAATCACAAGGGATTGCTTTCTGACACAAGTCCTAGCAGAATGATAGATTTTATGAATACAACTGATCCTTTTGCAAAAACTCCCGATATACAACATCATTATCTTCTTATCCCTCCAAGTTTGTATAATATGCTAGATATTTACGAAAAACATGGATTTAGTGATGAATTTGTTAAGAAATTTAATAAAGTAAACAGAGACCTTTACATATTTCAAATATGTACAGTTTTATTGCAACCGAAGTCAAAAGGACGTATTTTACTAAAAAGTAAAGATCCTAATGAATATCCATTGATTTACGCCAATTATTTCGAAGACCCTGATGATATGGCTACTGTTATAAGAGGCTTAAGAAAACATGCCTTAAAACTAGGCACGACAAAATCTTTTAAAGACGCAAAATTAAATTTACAATGGATTGAACCTAATGCTTGTAAGAAATTAAACAAAGAATCTGATCAATTTTTGGAATGCATTTCTAGAGAATTAACATTTTCTTTGTATCACCCAACAAGCACTGCAAAAATGGGCAAAGATACTGATCCCTCAGCAGTAGTCAATCCAGAATTAAAAGTTAAACATGTCGAACGTTTAAGAGTAATCGATGCGAGTATTATGCCTAATATTGTACGTGGGAATACAAATGCTCCAACTATTATGATTGGAGAAAAGGGGGCAGATTTGATTAAAAAAGAATGGTTAAGCAAAATGAACGTTTGTAAAGCTTAGTTTCAAAATATTTTTAATATTTACACAGCGAAAAAAAAATTGCATCGAAATAAGAATTTACAGAAAAATTTAAACAGAATAACAATATAAGACTCGAAGTAAAAACGATGGAAATGGAGTTGGCTAGCATCGATGGTTTTTAATGAAAAAGAATTAGGACAATGTGTAGTAAGTAATATTCAGCACCAGGAATAAAAATAGTCTGTGGACTAATTTTACTTTGGTATACATACAAATTACAGAAAAAAATATCCTTGCACCTTATAGATCTGATGTGAAAATATCTTTGAACATATTTTAGTTTGCTATAGTATTACCATACTAAACTTACTTGTCGTATAAAGATAATAAAAGAAGTTGTGTAAATATATTGATCCAAGAGTAAAGGTAAGGATGCAAATATATAACGTCGGATCTGTGAAACGATCAAAGTAACTGAATTAAAAATATACTATTGTAAATAATAATTTCTTCTCAATAATTATTACAATTAAATACATGTAATGGAATAAAATGTGCTAGTAACATAGTTTTTTTTTTCTTTACAACACAGAAGACGATGCCCGCGGTTTTACATAAATTATGATTAACAAAAATTAAAGATAAAATAAGATAGGGGCTGGTTTCGGACATTACTGTTGCTCTCTTTTATAACTAAGCAACTAGTAACTTGGCAATGACGTCTTCATTTCGGATATTACTATCGCACTCTTGGAGTAACAAAACCGTTCCTTGTAATATTTACTAACTGCATTAACAAAAATCGATTCAAAATTGTTGCAGAGCATCTTATGTCCCCGGGTTTATAAATATTTTAGTAACAATTAATATTTTTCTGTTAGTTTTTCTCTATACTGGAATAGATCGTGAAATTTGGCCACTTAACTGGAATCTGGAACCTGGAACTCTGTAGGACAAAGGTTGGCATTAGAGTCCAGCAGGTACTCCAATGACGACCAATTTCACGTCCTGCTTTTTTGCCTTTATCTTTGCGGATCTGGTCTCCGTTTCTCAAGCAAAGCAGAGCGTGAAAATTGTAATGAAGAAAAAAAAATTTTGGAATCTAAAGAACAAGGGATGTCTTAGGAAATTAAAATCCAAAAAAAAATCGGAGCTATTGCTTACGATTCAGATTTAAAATCAACTTACCTAATTTTTGGGCTTCCTTTAATAACTTTAATAATTCAGCGGCCTTTGCCGAAAACCCGTTTTATATTCCCGATGACGCGCGTGTGGAATAGGAACTAAATGTTTTGTGTTTGTTTGTGTAAGTGCATCTCTCCAATGCTGCAATTCTGCAAGAGTTGAATTTCTAGTTTGTTTAAATTTCGTAGTAATTAAAAGGGTCTTATTACGAGTTTTCGTTAGAAAAGGAAGTATTTGAAAGGTAATTTACAATTTAATTTTATAAAGAGAATGGGAAGTTTCATATTTTGGGTATTATTAAATATGCAATATCCACGGATTCGACCGCTACGGCTCATATACGTGTTACAATGCCAATAAACATTTTTCTAAACAAAAAACATTAATCCGACTTCTAATCCACTAACCTAAAAGCAGACAGAATTGCTATAGTGCTGGAAACATGTTGAACTTGTGTTGTCACTACGCATATTGCAGATATAGGGTTTTTTTTTAATTCTTTAAGAGTTATTAGTTACGAGTTAAGAGTTACCGTATGCATTGAGTAAATTTTAAAGGCAATGATTCGTAATAAAATCTTTTTTTATTTTATTACGAATTTTTTAATTTGTTCGTCATTCCTTCATCATCCTTTTTGAGACGGAGGCGACACCTTTTTTTACAGGAAAATTCTAAAGTTTTTCAAGAATAACTAGGTATACTTATACCTATAACCGAATTCCACGTGGATGAAAGATTTTATGCGGGCGGAGACTCGGGCAATAGCTAGTCTATCACAAACGTAGCCGCCATAACCTCCGCCCGTCATATATACTATATATCATTAATTGTAAACTTGTCTCTTGTAGTGTATGCTTTTCAGTCAAATTAATGTGTTTCTTCTTCTTTTACATAATAATTATTATTATGTAAGTCGGTAGTGGCCGAGGGGTTTCAATTTCACCTTGCGTCCTGAGTGCCGGAGGATCGAGACCCGGCGGTGTACCAATGAGTCTTTTTCTTAATATTTCAAGTCCATTGATTATTTACACCACTGGCTTTTCGGTGAAGAAAAACATCGTGCATGCGTCAATAAAAACAAAAAAGACGTACGTGAAGTTCACAATCCGTACTGGGCCCGTAATTTTTGAACTTGTATCGGCTACCTACCTACCCTACAGTAAGCAAGACCCGACAAACTTTTGACTGGTCTTTTATATTATTTGTTGCGTCAACCTAAAGTGCATGCTGTAGTTGCTATTGCAAAGTTGCATCACAAACCGATAAGGAAAAGATGTTCATAATTTATTAAAAAAATTTGACCCAAAAAGAACAGACAGCGAAAAAGTTACGTAAATGCTTTTAAAATAAGAAGAATAACTATGCAAATGACTACATTATGTGATGTGAAAATGTAAAAGCTGGAGCCAATCAAGGTCAAGTTCCATAGTTGGACTCGCGTGCTGACGGTTCTGTATTTAACATTAAAACTTAAGTGTATCGCAGTCTTCAGTATAATAGCCTTATTAGGACCAGGACCAGAGCGGCAAAATTTATGAGGCGGCTAATTTACAAGATGTAAAATCCAAATATTCAACTATATTAGATACTCGTAAATAATGCAACTATATTCTTCTCAAGACTAACATCCGTAACAAACTTAGAAACAGTCATTCGTGGAACACTGCCCAAAGTAGCGACTTAGCTACAAAGCTTAAATCTTACAGTAGATCCATCAAAAACAAAAATAATGCAGTTCAGAAATTACAAAAGTAAAGAAATAAATCTAAACATTCAACTCAACCAACATCGTGTTGAACTGGTAAATGAAACTAATTTTCTGTGAATAATTATGGATAGGTACTCATTTAAATTGGAAGTAACAATATAAGGAAGAAACAAAGTAATTTAAAAAATATCTAGCTATTGCTTTGTTTTATACATTTCGACTTAAACTATACTAATGAAACTGTTTCAAGAAATCATCAAGAAATGCATATTTTGGACAAGTAAAATTACTAACCTATGGTAAAATATTTTAGGTTAATTCTGTAGATGTTAAAACTACGTTTGTCTTACAAAAGAGATGTATAAGAATAATTTATAAATTGTTAAACCGTGATTCCATAAGTAACACATTTAAAGAAAAACATCTCTTAACTGACAGGTATCTTTATATACACACCGACACAATTAGCGGAACACAAAAAAAGGATTTGAACGAATGGCAGCAGGTTCTCTTTACTGATGAGTGCAGAGTTCTTTTAAAACAGATCGATGGGAGACAGCGAATATGGAGACGCAAAGGAGAACGCCACATACAGTCTAATTTTGAACACACAGTGGCTTATGGTGGCGGCTCGATTATGGTTTGGGGAGGGATATGTTTGGGAGCTCGCACGGAGTTAGTGATAGTCTCAGGAGGGATCATGACAGCAGATCGATACATCAGAGACATTTTAGAAGAACATGTTGTACCAATTGCCCCATTTATTGGTGACGACTTTATTCTAATGCAAGATAATGCTCGTGATCATAGTGCACAATCGGTACAGGCATATCTGAGCCACGTAGGTATACCGGTGATGCAGTGGCCAACAAATTTCCCCGATATGAATCCGATAGAGCATGTCTGGGACTTGCTAAAAAGAAGGGTTAAATCCAGAATGCCACCCCCCATCAATCTGAATGAACTTGGAAACGCATTACTTGAGCAGTGGGAGCGGTTGCCTCAAGAAATCATCGATAACATCATCTGTAGCATGCCCAGACGAATGGAAACCGTAATCAGAGCAAGAGGGGAAAACACTCGTTATTAATTTTATTGTTAAATCATTTAATGCTTACTTTCTTTATTTTTTGTGATGGTTCATAATCATCTAAAAATTTCACTTATTTCAAATTTCTTTATTTTTCAATAAAAAATAACGAAGACTTTTCAAAGTCGTTGTTAAAAGATGTTAATCAATTTGATATTTTGTGTCTAATTACATTTTCGTCAAATATATGCGTTATTATCTCATAGTCTCACTTTTTTTTCTGTTCCGCTAATTGTGCCGGTGTGTATATTTGAATTATGCTTATTTGTTAAAAATAATATGGGATATTTTACACAAAAGAGTTCAAGAAAAGATACGCTCTAAAATAGATATAATTTATGTTTAACATTAAGTTATAAGATTTCTGAAGGGTCGGCAACGCGCGAGTGATACCCCTGGTGTTGCAAGCGTACATAGGCAACGGTGAACGCTTAACATCAGTCGGACCATATGCTTGTTTGCTATTTGTTGTGCAATCAAAAAAAATATTAAAAACAGTATGTATCTTAAAACTGATTATGTAACTGCTATTAGAATTTTTAACAACCTGCCTAATTGTATCAAAATGTTGAATGGAAAGGTATTTAAAGCTAAATCAAAGGTTAATTGATGAATGTTTCTACAATTTAAAAGAATTTTTGAAACTAGAAATAAGTAAATCATATTTTGCGATTAACAATATCAATTATCTATCACCTTTTTTATTTAATTTTTTTGCGTTGGAAATTCTCATGGATGAGGGAACATGGCGAGAGCAGCGCACAGGTTATGTCGAACTCTCACCGACTAAACCCAACGGTGTGCCTAGTCGCACATTTACGGAGGCGCCGTGGGAACTCATGAATGCCTCCGCGACTCCGCCACCATAAGCGTTTCCTATGCTCTTTTGGCGGCACGCTCGGTTGCTTACCACTATCAAACGGTGGTGGGATAGGACGCCGTGCCAACGGTCACACCACTGTTGATTTGTAAATTAATTTATACGATATTTTCTAACTACAACTCAGGTTTCATCAAAATCGGTTGAGTAGTTTGCAAGATTAAGTGTGTACCAATCACTGTAAAAACACATCGTCGGTTTTATAAGCGGTATTTTTTGTGTGTATTTTACCCAATATGTTTGCCGATAGTGAGCCAATTATATACCACGTAACTATGGTAGCAAACAAGCAGACGGCCCACCTAATGTTGAGCAGTCACCACAGCTTGTGGTCATTTGCAACGCCATATATTGGAGACCCTTAAAAAATCACAGCCACAAAAAATGCATGAAACTTTACCGAAGCATACGGTTTTTTTTTTGCATTTCGATTTGGAATAGTAATAAAAAGTTGCCAAACGCCACCATTCATAATTAAAAAAAAAATATCAAAGTATTGTAAGAGCCCCAAACCCTGGCATCAAATATCTAAAAAATATACAAATTACTTTGGCTTTGACAAAATGATAGATATACGAGGATAACGGATCTTTGGGGTATATCAATCTTATCATTAATTTTTAATAAATGTGTAGACGAGGAAGTCTTTATCGGTTTCATGTAACATAGTAAAATCATACCGCTGTTCAAATGTGGAGGTAAAATTGAACCTACTTACTTTAGACCAATTTCGATATTACCAGCTTTAAGCAAGAGATCGAGAAAATCATGCTCAATCAATTACTTCGGTATTTTAACATACATGAACTGCTACATGTTCGGATTTACGCAAGGTAGGTCCAATACCGACGCGGGTGTTGAACTAGTGAAACATATTTTTGGGGCATGGGAAAGGTCGCAGAATGCCATTGGTATTTTCTGCGACTTAACTAAGGCATTTGATTGTGTTAAACACAAAACTATTATTCGAAAACCAAGTCATTATGGCTTTGTAAATACGGCTCTTGAACTTATTTTCTCATATTTAAGTGATCGAACTTAAACAGTTGAAATCATTCATGTGAACTCTTCTGGATCAGCTGTTGTGATGGGAGTATACCCTTTTTATTCATATATATATTAACGATTCGTATATTAACGATTTGCCTTTTCATGTAGATGAGAGAACCTGTGATGTAGATAACCTGTGCAAAATTGTATTGTTTGCTGATGATAAGTCTTTGATATTAAATGTTGAAAGAAACATTTGCAAGTTTTAAATTGGTTCACATCAAATAATCTTTTACTGAATGCACAGAAAACAAAATGTATAAAGCTTGTTTTACCAAGTGTCAAAGATACACCAACACAATTATTTATAACCAGTTGAGCACTCAAACTAGTTGAGTCAACAGTCTTCTTGGGCATCACTTTAGATATTAAATTGTAATGGCACTCACATATTTCTGTCTAATGCCTGGTGTACACCGCGAACTAAGCTAGGTCAACGCTAAACTATGCAAGCTTAACTAAACTAAACTAAGATAAATTATAAAAATGACGCATGCACACCGAGAAATAGCTCTGAACTAAGTCAGTTTTGTGTGGGATAACGTGAAGGACGTGCTCGACATGAATATTAGCGATGAAGAAAGTTCCGATGATAATTTCATAACACATAGGAAAAAAAGATTAATACTGACTTATTAATCCCTCGCAGCCTAGTTGGTAGTGTTGCCGTTCGTTTCCCGCATTGGACAAACATTTATGTGATAAATAACATTTGTGTTTGTCTTGAGTCTGGGTGTATTTATGTATAATATGTATGTATTTACAAAAAAAAAAGTAATATATATGTATCTGTATCCGTTGTCTGACACCCATAACACAAGCTCTGATTACTTTGGGCCAGACGGCGCTGTGTGTAATGTCCAAAAAAATATTTTTTTATTTATTATTATCTAAAGAAAAGACGTTCCAGACCTTGGGTATGTCAACACATCAAACATCGAGCAACAAGTGGAGAGTTTATAACTCTATTTTAAGAGTTCGATGAGAAATACTTTCATATGTACTATCAAGTCATTAAAGCCCAGTTTTTTAAGTTGCTATCATTGATTAACGGGGATATTACTAAACAAGATACTAACTATCGGAAGGCTTTAACTCCAGTTGGCTATTTGTTTGAGTTAAGTAAAACAATATATATGTTCATGTGTATTTTTATTATATAGGTACCAGAAAGCTGCTGAAATTACAAATTATCAAACCTATTTTCATTTTGAGACAATGGTGTCGAGTATGCGGATGATGTGATGTACCCGTATGGCTGTCTAGACATATAAGTTTCATAAAAGTCCTCTGCTTTCTCTCTTTGTAACCAATCCGGAAGCTTTTTAGTTGACTCGCACAAACTTTCAAAAAACAAATTCAATGGTTGTCTGTTTTTCTTAGCCTCATCTGCCTCCGAAGCCTTTCGTTTATTCCTTGCTCACATTGTTGCATAAAATCGGCAACAATCTCCTTAAGCAACTGCAACAAAAAGCGTAATGATGGGACATCGGGTGCTCTTCTCTTTCTTCGCGTTACTTGTCCAGACAAGTTACTATTATCATTCTGTAGGATCTCAGGGATACCTTCAGTTTCTTCAACGGTGGATATTAAAACCTAGGCCGTACGTAGGCCCTAACTAGGTTGAAAAGAAATTTGTTACAACTACTTACAATTCTTCCCCTTATGATTGCTTCCCCTTTTGTAGATGTTTGTGTTAGTGTAGTGTTCTGATTGTACTTGTATTGTTTGTAGTATCCGCTCGAGGGGGCGCTCTGTGGTAGAAAACGTAATCCCGCAGTTCGGTTCTAAAGGAGTCTCCCGAAGTCCTCTCCCGTTGCTACCGCGCGACGGGGCTTCAAACGATAACACGTAAATAAGATCTTCACTTAATGTCCACACCACCAAAGACAATAATGTTCAAAAAAATTTCCTATTAACAATGTTACAGGGACGCGGACTACGCGACAGCTGGCTATGTCCAACTGACAAATTCACTATTTAATTACTTTCGATTGAATTTGAAACGAAACTGCGTGACCTTTTGTCGCCGCTGGTATTTCTGGACTGCCGCGCACTCGCACGGAGTAAGCTACGAAGCTATCACGCCGGTCCGAACATTATTTTCAGAAGAAACGGTATCAGTCAATATTTGATTTTCGGTCGATGGGTGATTTTCGGTAGATGATGTATCGGGTAGACTTTTACTTTCGGTAACGGGCAAAGTATTTTGATCATAATATGATACGTTACCAGTTCGTTTCCGGTTTTTCATGAAGGGTAAAAAAAACTCGAGTAACTCTGCATATTTCCAGTTATTTACTGTCGGAGAAGCAGCCTGACCAGAGAAACCGGAGTAGGTTAAAATTGGGCCCATTTTATTTTATTCACGCATTCGCCCATTTTATTCACCCCACTCATGATTCTGTTCGCTGATATACCTATAATTAACTGACAGAGTCCGTACTAATTATTCCAAACACGATACCTTTTACGCGATTGATTAGGCAATTGCTAATTCTAAATGATGTTTCGGTAGGTCATCATATAAATGCCTGATGCAGAACCAGCAAATTTTTTTCACCCCCCATGAATCAGTTCGCTGATATACTATATAACCTACTTACATAGACCATACTGATTATTTGTCATGATAGATCAGTGTTCAGATTTTGTGCTATGTCAGTGTCTAAACACTTTCGGACTGCCCAAGTCATACTAGAGTTCAAAGACAACATAAAGCACAGGCGACAAGCGCTTAGATGATAACACAAGACGTTGGGTATTCGTCAAGCGTCAATCCCTAGCACGAGTCATCCCCTTAACGATGCTCATAATCTTATATAGCTATCAATCAAAAAAACTTCGTTTTGATGATTTACATGTTTTATAAATACCTCTAAAACCCGACACAAAAATAATATACTATTTCCATTTGTTATAAGCTTATTTGAATACTCTTCAGAATTTCATATTTTTAAACTAAATCAGAGCAGCCTCAGGTTTTTCTTGCAAAAAATTAATTAAAAAAAATGTAGCCTATAAAACCGTCATCTAAAGAAAATGTATGCCTGCGCCTGCTGTTTCGTTTAGGCGGCGCAGGGCGCTTGCGCGAATGGTCGTGTGTGTTTATGTTACAGCGTGCTACGCGCATCCATGGATGGTGACAGCTGATGGCTCGACCGTCTGTGTAGTGGCCATACTGCTGTGTATTCGTAAAATTCGTGTATATAAAGTGTTTAAGATATGGAAATTCAACAAAGTGCATCTTTGTTTTTGTAAAATACGGAAACCGTAATGCCACGCCTATTATAATTTTTATTTTTATTATTCGCGATTATGAGTAGTACAGGGAGGTTGGATATGGAATTTTAATTCTATGACAGATTGCGATGTCAAATATACTACGTCAAAAAAGTAAATAAACAAACATTATTATTTCTTGACAATGTCAAAGACATGTTTTGTGAAATATTTGAGTGTTAAGAGCGAATCGTGTGTAAAGGTTTTCACTTCTGCCGGCACTCCCGAAGTGCAACTCGTTTTTTTTTCTTTCGGATTTACTAATCGTTTTAAATATTTGGGTATCAATTTAGTATTGAATTCGCTTTTCAATTTAATATTGCTATTTGAAAAATAAAAATAAAAATGCTTCTTTCTCTTAATTTCCTGGCGATTCTATCATCAGATCATGACTTGGTGACAATGGAACCATCTCGAAAGTACGCTCGTTTGAATAAAAAAATAATTTTTTGAATCGATCTACAATTGACGGAGGAATCGGTGGACATACATACAAATATACCCAACGAACATAAAACCTCCTCCGTTTTGAAGTCGGTAAGAAATGAACCTGCATCTTTTAAAATGTATACATACCAACTTAGCTTTATCCCTTCCTGTTTAGTTACAAATCAATGCAAGTACAAAACTCTTCGTTTTTAGAATCTTGTATCGGATTCAAAACATACAACCAAATTTAATAAAAATACTGACCAAGCATAGTTTCCTTAGACCGTGTGCATATTAGAGATTAATGGTTATAGTTTTGTTGAATAAAAAATAAGCTTTGTGTTTACATCATAAGGTTTACAATGGTGAGTTAATTTAAAGTATTTTTGGTCCTATGATTGCAAATAAACTTAGAATGTAATCATGTGCATGCAGCTTTATGAACCAATTCATTGAATTTTGCTTATTAATATTTTTGTCACTTTTACTAATGCTATTATCGAAGCTGGTTGTCTGTACTTTTCTTATACAGTGTCAACTATTTTAAACAAACTTAAATATGTAAGTGTTATAGTTTTTTAATTTTAATGAAAGATTTTACATATTGCACGCCTCATAAGCGGAGCGGTGAGGTAGTGCTCTACTCTCGACATGTCAAAAAACCCAGTCTTTCGAAACTTAAATGACGTTTTTTTTTTAATATAACACTTACAGGATAATATGAGTGCACTAATATGAAGTTAAATAATCTGTCTAGCACATATGGTACATTTTATAAACAATTAATTTGTTTAATATAAAAAATAATAACATTAAAACTAATCTTTCTTGGACGTCCGTGAGTCTGTGTTTATGTGACCATGTATGTGGCAGAGAAATTGGTCGAAAAATTCATCTTACCGGAATACTTTTGTTTTTAATATATAAAGTATTACACTGTGCTGATTCCTAGTTAATATTAGCGTTCTAAGTACTGTCGTTTAATTATAATTTATAAAAAATATTAGTTTTACTACTGTATACTGTATATCTATATATATATATTTTATTTAGTTTAGTTTAACACAAGTTAGTATGCGAAGAGTACTACTATATTTTTTATAATTAAAAAAAAGTAACGACAAGCAATTTAATGTAAGAAATATTTTTGGAAACTGAATTCGTTTGTTGATCACGTTTATGATACATCTACTGCCATCTAGTAATCTACAGTAATTTCTCGACGTACACGTGAGTTTGCAAGAAATTTCTCGCATGTTCTGGTCAGCATAAGTTCAGTTACAAATAGATAGATGTCGATTATCTGAATACATAATATATTTTTATTTTATAGTATATTTTTTCCTCACCTTATTTGTTATTTTATTTTAAAAAACTTGAGTTTTTGTTTTAGAATTTTTTTTTTTAATGTGAATGACCGCTATGAGGCGTGCACTTTTGGATTTTCCAAATTTTCATTTTGTCCTCTATTGTCAAAATTTTAGAAAACTGAAGTAATGCCCTGTCCAGTTATGTGGATGGAATCGGCTACTAAGATTAATAATTCATTATTCATCAGACCTTTAATAATTCATTATTTTTCAGGTCTCTCAATCCGTTTGACGCTGATTGCGAGGAAGTGGCGCAACCAGCAGCGTCTACAAAGAAAAAAATAGTCAAAGGAAAAAAACCACCTAGAGCTGCAGTCAAAGCTAAGAAGACACCAGCAACGACGTTTGATAGCCCGCAGTTGAACGTGGGTTCAGATTCAGAAGAAGTTGCTTGTTTGCCTTCAAAGAAGAGGAAGCAGAATATGCAATTTTCCGATTCCGAGGTTAGTCTGGTGAACTATAAACTTTCCTTTGTATATTATTTAATTATATGATTTGTATTTAATAAATAATTAAGTTAAACTTGTGAAATCCCCTAACGCTAACAATAAAATAAAAAAAGCAATTAACTATTGAATAATAAAATAAATTAAAATACTAGGATCCGCCTGGTACGCGTTACCATTCGCCATGCGTCGAGTAAAAAAATTTTTCAAAGGTGATGCTCTTACTGGTTCAGCTTCCTCCTGTAATAAAAACCATAAATATGTTACATACATATATACGCCATATATGCATTTTATATGCACTTAGGCTGGTAACTAGACTAGCTAGTAAATTTTTTTACTCGACGCATGGCGAATGGTAACGCGTACCAGGCGGATCCTGAGCGCCGCGGTGATTATTATATGGAGTTGCGCGTATACAAGACTCGCGACATCGAGACGCTACAGGTGTGCGACCGAGATCGGGTATAGTACGCTCTAGTTCAGTGCAAATGTGCAGTGGACACAGACACTGTTGTCTGGCGTACTGTCACCAAGCTCGTGGCCGAATGTAAGGACCAATTCAAATTGGTTCGTCCTATTTTGTACTCCTCCAATATACCTTATTCTTAAACCTATTTTTTTAAATTGTCTTTGTGTACAATATAGTATATAGAATCGGATTTACATCATTTTAGGTTATATCATAGACTTCGAGTTCTGTAATCTGTGCTATGGACTGCGCAATTGGCTTCCTAAGGCCTAACTGCCTAACTGGCCTGTTATTGTAGCTTGCAATTTTCGCAACTGACAGCAGGATAGCAAATAGATTTTTCGACAAAATAGAAAGAGACAGCATGAAAGCAATTGCAATCGTAACAGCTAAAAAATCACGCCCTAAACATGACCACCACTCTTTATGAAGAGATAAAGGTAAACTGCGATCCTATGTCGCTTTTTACAAAGAAAAAAAAACCAATTGGTCAGAACAGAACAGATTGCAAAATTATCTTCGTCTTTGTCACACTTGTAAGCCCGTTTTACAGCTGGTTAGGAAATGCACTGTCAACTCTCTATGTCTTAGGGTTATACTTTATAAATTCAACCAGTTATTGGTTTCAAAAACTGTTACATAAGTTCTATATTAAAACGTAAAGGGAAATAACAAATAGTAAAAGAACAAAAATATCTTATATAATTTATTTTATTAAAAGATACGAATTAACACTGAGTATTGCAAATTTTTTTAGAATTTTTTTTAATATTTTTTTCTTTATTATCTAATATTTCGTCACTGCATACTGGGCACTTGCAGCTCGATGTCTATCGCTTTCGCCGATGGCTTCGTCAATTTTGATAATATATCTTCCCATTCTTTTATCACCAATTTTATAAATAAATGAACTTGATTCATCGTTTCCTTTCCTCTTCTTTAATGGTTTTCTTTTTCTTTTTCCATAGTAGCTTTGACCATGTCTAGTCTTCGTTTTTCAACTTTTTCGAGCCAGGAGTTTACATTTTGAGCATCAGTTTCAACTTTAAAATCCTGGCTAACATTATAGATGTCAAATTCGGGAGCCTGCATGAACTAAAACAAAAAAAATTAAAGTCAAATTAAATTAGACGCAGCTATAATATAGTTAAAAAGTAAAATAATATTTATTTCTTTAAACAATAAACTCAATACTTCAAAATTATTTTAAATAATCAAATAAAGATTACAACATTTTTAGTGTTATTATTTACCAGTTACTAATATTCGAAGTTACAAGAGTAGAATTAAACAACTATTCAGCTTGAAAGTTAATGCAGAATTAAAACAATTTACAATAAAGATACGTAAATTGAAACCAATCTAATACGTTTATGTGTACTAGGTAGTTTGGTTTCAATTTACTTCTGTTTAAGGGTTTATGACGTTGCTAAGATAATGAACAACTACTCTCTCACATAAGTATTTAAATAAAACATGTTATAACTTGTTTAGTAGGTCAAATAAATTAATTATAACAAAAAAAAGTAGGAATTGGAAGTAATACTCATCTAATGTTTTTATATTTAATAAATTAATGTTAAAATCCAGTGTTAGACGGAAAGATGAAGTTAGTCAAGCAACCCGTTTCTTTGGGAATAGATAGAATATGCGTTGAACCGAATCATAATAAAATTAAACATAGCGTCCTTTTACCAAATTCTATTCGGTGTATTATCTGCGGTCCATCTAATTGCGGAAAAACCAATATAATGATCAGTCTCTTACTTCATAAAAATGGGTTAAAGTTTAAAAATGTCTACATTTATTCTAAAACAACATTTCAGCCTAAATATCCTTTTTTACAGAATGTCCTTAATAAAATACCTGCAATAAATTTATTCCTGTTCCAAGATGATAGAGACATTATAATGCCTAGTGAAGCCTTAAACAAATCCATATTTATTTTTGATGATGTTACTTGTGAAAATCAGATTAATATCCGTAATTATTTTTAGACATAAAGAGATAGATTGTTTTTATCTATCAAAAACTTACTCTAAGATACCTAAACAACGAATACGAGATAATGCAAACCTTGTTCAAGTGATGTAAATAACAGTTTAAATGATTATGATGATAATAAAATAAGAGATGACGTTAATCAGGAACTTAAAACTCTTGAAACACAAGATGATGTGGCAAAAATAGTAACTTCCACTTCAAAGCAAGAACATGGTGAATATAAAGCTTTGAATGTTGCTTTTGGTGTGAGACGCGAAGGTGATAATTTAATGATAGGAAATGCTCCCATTAAATTCCAACTTGAAGACGATTCATCAAACAAAATATCATTGATGACAGTTAATGGTAAAAGTTATGATGTTACTCCAGGACTATCGGAATTACTGTTTCAAAGTAAACCTAATACACAGTTAATTTCAGAAAAAGATAAACTAGTGTACAAAAGTATACTTATTAGTACAAATGCTCATAAAAGAGTATTCTGTTCATCAGGTCAGATACAAGGAAATTCGGGCATGAAATACTGTAAAATTATAAAACCACTATTTAATGAATTCGAAACTAAAAACATAAAAAAGGAGGCAGTTTACCAACACTAAAAAAATATAAATCAAATACACATTTAGTATAATGGGACGATCCTAACGAACTAATAGATAGGTTAAAAGTTTTAATTGCTTCTAAAGACGCTGGTAATACAAGTCATGATAATGAAATTATCTCCATTATAGAAGAATTAAAAGAAGCTGGAATTATTAAGGAATAAATAACATGCAAAAATATTTTTTAACTCAGTCGCATGAAAGAAGTCAAATATGAATGTTGACAAATTTGGAATACATGTGTTCAAAAAACAGAAAATTAGACTGTATGAAGAACCAACTATTGTTTTGTCAGAAGATGGTACTTTAAATGCTAGGAATAAGGTTATCAGAAATATAGGAAAACCTATCGATTTAGGGGACTGTGCTACAAAACAATATGTTGACAATGTTATTGAAGATATTTCAAACATAAAAAAATCAATTAATCAAACTTTGAATCAATTAGGGGGATATAGGTTACTGGAACTCCTAACAACATAGATTCACTATCTCAAGAAATCAGAAAAAAATGAGTAAAGATATTGTTGTAAATGAAATACACAAACAAGCAAGTAAAAACTTTATTCGTAGGCATGTAGTGATGAACGATGTAGATGATTTATGGCAAGCTGATTTTATTGATATGCAGTCAGTTAGTAAAGAAAATTCGGATTAAAAATATATTTTAGCTGTAATATATATATTTAGATACATTTTCAAAATATGCATGGGTATATCCTCTCAAACAAAAAAGTAAAGACTGTCTTTATAAGACCTTTAAAGACTTGTTACAAAAAGGTCGTATTCCTAAAAATTTGCAAACTGATTCAGGAACCGAATTATATAATAAAAAAATGAAACATTTATTAGATTTACATAAAATAAATCATTATTCAACATTTTCAACGAAAAAAGCATCAATAGTAGAAAGATTTATAAGAACATTTAAAACTAAATTGTATAAGGAATTTAGCCTACAGGGAAACTACAAATGGATAAGTAGCACACTATTTAATTTAATAAATACATATAACAACACAAAACATAGAACTATCGGTATATAACCGATCTAAGTCAAGAAGAACAATAAGCAACAAATTTTACAAAGGTATAAAGCAATGTCAAACAATAAATTAAAAACTAAAAAAGCTAAATTAAGAGCTGGAGATAATGTTCGAATAAGTAAGTATAAAGGGACATTTGAGAAAAGATATACACCAAATTGGTTAACTGAAATATTTTCAATAGTCGAAGTGCAGAAAACCAGCCCTGTTACATATATTATCCAAGATGAGAGACATAGATCTATCAAGGGCTCTTTTTACTCAGAAAAATTACAAAAAACCAAAAATCCAAATATTTACCTAGTTGAAAAAATTATTAAGAGAAAGGGAAGAAAGTTATTTGTAAAATGGTTGGGTTTTTCTTCAGAAGAAAATAGTTGGATAGATAAGTCGGAAGTTTTATAAGCAATTCTATTATTGTTTCTTAGTCTGTATTTCATTCGAGAAACAGTGTTTTTAACCAACGTTTTGTTTTTTATTTTTATTTTCATAAAGATAATGAGGTGTGATAAAAAATTAGTGAGGAAATGTAAGAAGCAATGTGAAAGGATAACAAAACAAGGAAAAGTTAAGACCGGGGCTGGCTTAAAAAAAACTTTTAGAAACATTGTCTCCATTACAAAGGATCATCTAAAAAAGCCAAAATGCAAAAAGGTTTAGCTATTGTTGTTGTAAAAGAATTAAGAACAGATTCAAATGCATCTGTGAACTTACCTCGTGTAATACCAGTTCCTAAAGTTGGAGGAATCTTGCCCTTAAACCAATATTTGCGGGGTTATCTGCAGCAAGAGGTATAGCTGGAGGAGCGGCTGGAATAGCTAGAGCGGTTAACGCTATTAAATCTGCAAAACAACGCTTACAAGAACTTAAAAGGCATAATAAGAAAATGGAAGAATTATGTATCGGAAAAGGAATATGTCTTAGAGAACACAAGGACGGATTAGAAATTTTCGAAACGAATAAAAAAAACTAATGAAGAGGCTACCTAAAAGAGCATTGACAAACATCGATATTCTTAATTTCAGTGATGATGTCCCATTTTTCAGAGGGGTTTTTATGAGAGATACACTTCCAAAACGCCCGTTTAAAAAGGAATGCGGTATTATTAACCTCGATAGTTCTAATAACCCTGGAACTCAGTGCGTAGCCTATGCTGAATATGTTGAATACTTTGATAGTTACGGTTATCTTAAACCACGTGACGAATTTATTAAATACATTGGATCTCATATATTTTATAACTATAACAATGAACAAAAAATTAATCCATATATATGCGGGCATCTTTATATAATTTTTTGGAATGTGAATAAAAAGGAATAAGTTATAAAAAGTTATTCAGTATACTAAAATGTCTTTAACATTAACCATCACCGGAAATAAATCAGTGCTACATACGGAATTTATTCCTCCTTTAATATTGGATGATTACTATAAGTGTGGTTTATTATATTTTTCAACATATAATTCAATACCGAATATTCATATTAATAATGTTATTGCTTACGGTCAAAAAGGAGAAATAAAAGTACCTAGTGGTAGATACGACTTATTAGACATAAATGAATATCTCAAAAAATCTTTGAAGAATTGTGAAATAAATGTGATATCTAATAACAATACATTCAAATGTTTGTTGTACTGTTCTCAGCAAATTAATTTTACAGTAAAAAACAGGGTGTGCTCATTGCTAGGATTCTCCCCTACAATATTAGATCCAAATAAATGGCATGTGTCAGACCTTCCTGTTAGCATTGTGCCCGTGTCTGTCATAAGAATTGAATGTGATTATTCAAGGCTCGTACACTAACGGCTTACCAACACACATAATTCATGAATTTGTCCTAAATACTCCTCCTGGGCATCGACTAATTGAAGTACCTAAAAATATTATATACTTCCCTATAAGAAAAAAAATATCTATTACGATAAAAATATTTGATTTAGAAGGAAATCTTATCAATTTTAATAACGAAAATATTCAATTGTGTCTTTATCTTAGAAAAATAAAATGATAGTATTTAATGATAATTATAACATTCAAAAACATAAAATTGAAAGTACAAAAAACCATTACAAAACGTAGTGTCAAGCGAGCAAGACGTAAGAAATCTTACAATATTACCAAAGAAAATAAATAATTTCTAAAAGCACTTGGATTCAAATTATGAATTTTCTCCAAGTAACAGATTGTCTAAAATTCGATAACTCTATTGAAAGTTATGAAATTCATATTCATTCATATATTATAATCCATATAATAACAGCTACAATGAAAATGATGAAATAAGAATACCCATTCATCAGCATGATATTTATGTACTTCCTTCGGCAAGCGCATTATATATTGAAGGAAATTTTTTAATAACAACTAAAGATGCGGTTACCGCTGGCAAGAAGCAGAAAGAAGTTAAACTTGTTAACAATGCCATCACTTTTCTTTTTCAAGATATACGATATGAAATTAATGGTATTGAAATAGATAGGATTAGAAATGCTGGAATCACGACGACAATGAAATCTTTGGTTTCTATGAATGGTGGTGAAAGCAAAGCTGCTGAAATGTGGGTTTAATTAATAAACAAGGAGGATTTTGTATTCTTTTACCATTAAGCAAGTTATTAGGTTTTGCTGAAGATTTTCGAAAAATCATCATTAACTGTAAACATGAAATTATACTTAACAGAAGTAGTACTAATTTCAACAGTATTATCACAGACAAAAATGATGATGTAGAATAAAGTATTCAAAAGACACAATAGCGTATGCCGCATGTAAAAGTATCAGATTCTCAAAGGCTTGCTCTATTGAAACATTTAGAAAAAGATAAGCCGATTCAAATAGCATTTAGAAATTGAGATCTTTATGAGTATCCACTATTACCCAAGACTACTAAACATTCATGGTCTGTAAAAACTGCCTCACAATTAGAAAAACCGAGATATGTAATATTAGGACTACAAACAAATAGAAAAAATAATAAAGAAAGAGATAATACTTTATTTGATCATTGTAATGTTAAAAATGTCACCTTATTTCTTAATTCATTCTATTACCCCTATGACGCACTTAATTTAAAATTTGAAGAGGATAAGTTTAGTATATTATACGACATGTATGCAAGATTTCGGCAGTCTTTCTACAACCTTCCAGTAGATCCATTGCTTGATCTTCATGAATTTAAAGAAAAGGCGCCATTATTTGTAATCGATTGTTCAAGGCAAAACGAAAACTTAAAATCAGGACCTGTTGATGTTCGCTTGGAAATAGAAACTTTAAAAGATATTCCTGATATACCAGCGCCTACTGCTGCGAATACCGACCTCTAAGCAACATTGTACGAAAACTAACATAATAATTATCTATAATGAAATCAGTCATTGTTGATTCGCAAGGGTTTAAGATCGAAAATAATGAGTTTATTGTAAATGAAATTGCAATCTTTTCTGATGATCAAATGTTGGTTCTTCTTGTTCAACCTCCATTCCCTTTCAAAAATCTTACAATAGAAGAAAAAAAACTTGTTAATTGGGTAGAAAGGAATAGAAAAATATTATGGAACGATGGCTTTCTTCCATATGGAAACATTAAATGGTAAATTAATAACTTTTTAGCAGACAAAATGATTTATTGCAAAGGTGTTGAAAAAGCACGATGGATTAAAAATATTTGTAATACTGACAATGTGATGAATTTAGAAAATATGAACTGTTCTAATTTACTCAGTTTATATGAAGAATATCGTAATTCTAGTGTTATTTTTAATTGTATTTATCATCCTACAATATGTGCCCTAAGAAATGTAACTTGTTTGAAAAAATGGTGTGTAGATAATAAAATTTTATCTCATAAACTGACTTTAACTTAACCTAAACCCAAAATACAAACTGCAGTGAATACTTCAATACCTGGCTAAAATATTATCTCTGTATGACAGATAAACCCTGTCTGTCTGTCTGTCTATTTATATGATGACTTACCGAAGCATCATTTGGAATCTGCATTAGCAATCGCCTTATCAACCTATAGTAAAGGTATCGTGTTTGGAATAATTGGAATATCAGCGAATCATGAGTGGGGTGAATAAAATTGGGGTTTGGCGAGGAGACTGATGCAGAACCCCCAATTTTAACCTACTAACCGGATTTCATTCTTTTGATTGACTCTCGATGGCCATCCCGTAGTTTCTTCCACTTATTCTTTGCTGTTTTCACTAAAAGAAACAAATGTAGCATAAATTATTACTAGTGGCTTTGTGAGCTGTAAACCTCGCGAGTTTTTTTTCGCAGAAGGGAGTGATAATATTTTTTGATGCCCTTGGTATTGTAAACGTCCATAGGCTACGGTAAACTTGTTAACATCAGGTGGGCCGTAAACTTGTTTCCCACCTTGGTGTTATAAATGAAAAAAAAACATTAAACTTTTGGCAACTGGCGACAGCTTTAAAACAATTGCATACAATTATAGGGTAGGCAATAATACAGTTTCTAATATTATTCACGGTGTATGCAATGCACTTTGGATTCGTTTGCAACGAACATATATGAAGTTACCGACAGAACGTGAATGGGAACAGATCGCAAAAGATTATTATCAGCTTTGGCAATTTCCAAATTGCCTTGGGGCCATAGATAGCAAGCATATTTCAATAAAATGTCCTCCTGATTCTGGTATTTATTATTTTAATTTCAAAAAATTCTTTTCTATTGTCTTGCTCGCAGTTGTCGATGCCTACAAAAGGTTTATTATTATAGACATTGGTTCAATGGGCCGATTTAGCGATGGAGCAATTTTTGCAGACAGCCCATTTGGCTACAGATTACGAAATGGGCAATTAAACTTGCCCAATGACCAACCTCTAACAGCTGACAGCACTCCGACACCCTTTGCAAAAACACTTAATGAGACTGTACCCACGGGGTGAAAACAGAGCGAAAAACATGTTTAACTACCGCCTCAGCAGAGCACGAAATGTAGTAGAAAATGCGTTCGGCATCTTATCAGCGCGATTTCGTATATTTCGTCGACCCTTCGAATGTAAATTGGAATTAGTTGACGTCATAACACAAACTGCATGTGGCTTGCACAATTATTTAATGTCTTCAAGAACGTCAAATACTACTTTCAACGATAATATTGAAGCCACCTTTAAGATCGGTAAAACGATTATACGATAACTTACGAGCAACTATAGAAGCAATTCGTGTTAGAGAGTCTTTTCGTGATTATTTTATTTATGCTTATGTAAAGTAAACTGAAAATTAAAAAATATAATTAAACTTACTGTCAGGTATGTCTGGATTTTTTAATTCCTACACTATGTTTTTCCATGCACCATCCTTTTTATTTAGGCTGTGATAGTCTTTCGACTCAGTGTTCCACAGTAAAGGAAATTGTTTAACAGTTTCAATCAATTTCTCCATACTCGTATACAGGAGGTTCGTGGCGGTTCGTGCGCACGACACAAGACACTGGACATCACTGGCGAAGGATGTGCAAAGTGAGTGCGAGGCAGGCGGGAGGGGCTTAGCTTAGCTCAGTAACTGCGCATCGGCATACACAACTATTAAGTTTGGCATATTTTAGTAAGCTTACATAGCTTAGCTTGCATAGTTTGCGGTGTGCAAGGAAGTATGGAAAGCTGTGTCAGCTGTGCGAGCTAAGCTAAACTAACTTAGCTTGCGGTGTACACCAGGCATAAGCTCGAAAACTTAGCTCAGCCGCTTATGCTGTCAAAAAAGTTGCTCAATTTACTAATACAGAAACTGCTCGGTTATTAGTTGTTTCCATTCCTTTATGTCATATGGTGTTTTATTGTGGGGAAGGGCGGCTGCCATCCTACTAATATTATAAATGTAAAAGTTTGTACGGTCGCGGTCAGAAAATGTTTACGAGTTTTGAAATTAGATTCTATATCACACTTTTTTCACTAAGTCTAAAATGCCATATCAAGTTACTTATTACCTTTCAAAAGCTATTATGCAAAATGACGCATCGAGAAAAACAACAAGAATTATTGATCACTCTTTGATAATGGAACTAATATCTTTATTTGTTGAAATGACATTTATCAAAAAATATTGTTTGAACGTCGTTTTGACAAGAGTAAAATTTTACAAAAGATTTTTTCATAACGAAATAAAATGGCAAGTTTAAGCCTGGAGCAAAGAGCTGAAATAATATTTCTCTTCGAAGATGGACATAGTATTAGTGCTATATCACGAGAACTCAATATATTGCGATTCACTGTGAGGTTTTGGATTAGGCGTCACGGCGAAGAAGGGCAAATAACAGATCATAGAAATAATTCAGGACGACGACCGATACTAACCGCCGCGCAAATAACAGAAATCATTCGTCGTTACGAAGAGAATGGTTTCACACTAACTAGTTATTTTGCTGCTTTATATGGTGTGAGTGCTCGGACGATCCGACGAGCTTTGCACAATGTTGGACTACAGACACAGATACCATGCTATTAAAGTGGAGCTGAAACCTCACCACAAAACAGCCCGGCTTAACTTTGCGCGACGACATCTCGATTTTGATTGGTCGAATACTATATTTACCGATGAAAAAACTTTTAAATCAAGCCAAATCGGAAGAATAACTTTATGGCGCTACAATCGAACTCGGTATGATGAAGGTCATATTGTGCCTCAAAACGAGTCAGGTCGCATTACAGTAAACTTATGGGGGTGGATGAGCCTTGACGGCGTCGGAGAACTGGCGTCGTTAGAGAATAGGGCTACGGCTATTAATTATGTGTCGCTTTTGGAAGAAGTGATGCTGCCTACTGTGCGCGTAGTGTATCCTGCAACGGAATTCCCACACATTACTTACGTTCAAGATAATGCACGGATACACACAGCCCGTGCTACTATGGTGTGGTTCAACCTGCACCGTGACATTCGTCCCATTCAATGGCCTGCTCGGTCTGCTGATTTAAACCCTATTAAAAATTTATGGGGGCTTATGGTTCAATGCTGGGACTGTCAAAATGAAAGAAACCCTCAAGCTCTTAGATCACACTGTGCTCAAGTATGGGATGATATCAGAGGTACTGATCTATGCACGCGTCTTGTTGCATCTATGCGAGATAGACTACGTGCCGTCATAGCTGCAGAGGGAGGTTATACTAGATATTAAATAAAGATTTTCGAAGTGTCTATTTTATTATTTCTTCATATTCTTATTTAAAAAACTAAAATATTAGTTTTTTCAAAGAAGGTTTCCTATTTATTAAAACTTGATAGTAGTCAGTCCATCTCCTAGAGCAGAGACGGCGAACTCATGGCAATTCGGGCACGCCAATCATTTATAAAATTTCTATTTTCACCTACGTATGCTTGCAAGTCATTTTTAGAAATGAACTCTAGCTTCCATACTGCCTAGTAACAAAGTACGAGCCTGCCCTAATGTGAGATTTTTAGCACCTAATTTGCAACAGCAGAAATTACACTAATTTTTTTTTTATTTGAATATAAATATTAAAAATTTCGATTGCTGTAAACATTTCGAGCTGCAAGTATCTAAATAGCTTTAAGTTAACAGCAATTCGTTTAATTTTTCTCCATTATTATTAAGTAACCCAGATTTTTTTACGGCACGTCATAGGTACATTATTTTTTTTTTATAGAAAATGGCACATTCATTAATAAAGGTTCGCCATCCCTGTCCTAGAGCGATTGATTGTCATATTAGAAAAAAGATAATCTATGATCAATCAAATTATTATGAAATAGACATTTAGAACTTGTGACTTAAACATGTGCATGCAATTGTGATCCTTAAGGTGGTAAAAATTTTCTGACCGCGACTATATGTCTGGATGGATGTTTGTTACTCAATCACGCTTCAACCACAGGACGGATCGGGATAAAACTTGGCATACATATAGGTTAGGTCCTGGAATAGCATATAGGCTACTTTTTATCCCTAAAAATTCAAAAGTTCCCGCAGGAAAAACTAAAACAGAGTTAAACGAACTAATGCTGCACCTACAGCATGCTATAGCCATTCATTAGTTTAACTAATTAATTAATTGGTGTTAATTAAGGAGTTCCACACCGGTAATCGAATTTAGGGCGTGCGGAGCCGCTGGCAAAGTCTAGTAGAAACTATTTTTATACTTCAAAAAAGAGCAATAAGATCAACGTATAACTAACGGCGCCGAGATTTTCTTCGTGAGCGGTTACGAGATATTATACTGCGGAAGAATTCAATAAAGATAATAATGTCTGGAATTAAAGGTATGGGCCCAATCTATCGATGAGTTGTGAGGTTGAGAATTAATGACACATTACGGTCAGGGGATGCACCATGGATCGTCGTCCAACATTGGCTGCTTGGTGTTGGGGGGGTTCTGGATGGGGGTGGGTGTGGCGCATATATGTGAACATCCTACTAATATTATAAACGCGAAAGTTTGTAAGTATGGATGTTTGTAACTCAATGTCGCTTCAGACACTGGACGGATCGGGATGAAACTTGACACACCTAAAGATTAGGTCCTGGAATAGCACATAGGCTTATCCCGAAAAATTTAATATTTCCCGCGGGAATAACTATAACCGAGCTTAAACGAACTAATGCTACAGCTACAGCTTGATATAGCAAACTCATTAGTGTCATTAAGGAGTAAATCACAGTATTAATATTTAAATTCAGAGCGGGCGGAGCCGCTGGCAAAGTTTAGTGTATGTATATTTGCATGAATTTGGTGTATTTGGTGATCTGGTTCCTGCGTGATTGATGGTAACAGGTGTACATCCGGTAAGTTTTTGTCACTTCTTCTTCCCTAAGGCTAGTTTCCGAAGTGACGTTAAATGAAGTGCATTTGTTGCCGGACTGTCGTGTGGGTTGATCAAATGGGCATAATGAGAACTAACACTACAGTAAAAGGTTGAGTAAGAGAGACTACAGCAACAGTATTTCTTAATCCAATCAAAACAGGGGAAAGGAACAAGGATCGACCTTAGCATGCAATGGATAATATGCTTCTTGTCTTAAGAAATCTTACCAACATATTTATCTGCACGAAATCACTACTGCTGTCATCAATGGATCTTGGCTCCCTAGATTTACTACACCGAATCCTAAATTAGTTTATCCTATGCCCGATAGTTAACTAGGCCAGAGACCGTATACTTTTATTAAGTACGTTTATAAACTTTGAACCAAATGAAACCCCGTAAGAAAAACAGCAACTTGGCGAAATTTGTCGTAAAATTATATACACGAGTCTAGTTTGCCATCACAGTACATTTGTATCGTAAACATGGTTCGAGGCCTTCAAATAAAATAAAAGTATAATAAAAGAATGAAAATTAAAAAAAGATTTATAAAGTCATTATGAATGTGCACGCCGAAATTTGAGATAAAAACGATTTTTGTGTTGAAAAATAATAAAAAAAGTTTTTCATTCACAGCGGAACGAGGGATGATTGCACGACCTATGCATAGCAATGTACGTTTTTGATGCTCAACATGTCATTGGTAAAAACAGCGTAGAAGACAGCACACAGCCTTGCGGGACACCAACATTAATGTCCATGCTATCAGAGCAACTGCCGTCAACTAGCCACCCATTTGCACAAACCCTCGGACCACTTCGTAAGATAGTTAGTATGAAAGAATTTCCTTATCAAGACTGATACGTCTCCAATGTTGGGGTACGGCCTACCCTCACCGAGAGTGATTTGGGCCGTAGTTCACATTATGAAAGGACTATATAAGTAAAACTACTGAATTTTTTAACTGTAAGCTACTAAAAATTAAGAAAATAACTATTTTTTAACAAATACGTTTATCCGACTTCAAATTTTCTGTCTACTTTAAGTGGATGGAAGACGGATGAATGTTTTTGTTAAAAAAGTTGTTTATTGGCACTGAAATAATTGTGGGGAGAAAATTAACGAATACTTTTATCACAATCGCGAGTTTCTACTGGAATAGGTTTTTCGATGAGTGCAACCGCGGGGATCGTCTTGTGTTTATTAATGACAAAAACTTAAGCTAGTCAATTGCACATTTTATTTATAAACAAGTTTTTAAAATAGTAATCATAATCAAGTGGGAAATATTTAATTTTATTTACAGTAGGATATTTCTGGTTATTGCCATCGTTTTACAGTTTTAACCATTTACAACATTGCCTTTACTCTTTGATACAAAGTATTTAAATATTTTGTTTAATAACCAAAATTTGTTCAAAGATGCAAGAATACGTATCCTCTCTGTTATTTGTATTTTCACCAAAGTAAATTTAGTCAGATTTTTATTATATAAAATATAGAGATTATATTCCTGATGCTAAATATAATTTACTTCACATTGTCTTAATTCTTATTTCATCTAAAACCCAAAAAGCTAGCTAAATCCATTTTCATCGTTCTTACTTTAAATCCGATATTGTTATTTTGTTTAGAACTTCCTATACATTATTTCTCCGATCTGTGAAATGCCAATCTTTTTTCGCTATAAAACAATACTAAAAATATTTTGAAACTAAGTTTCAAACTAACTAACACTTACAACTAAGTTACGTTCATTTTGCGTATTCACTTTTAATCAAATCTGCTCCCTTTTCTCCAATCATAATAGTTGGAGCATTTGTATTCCCACGCACAATATTAGGCATAATACTTGCATCGATTACTCTTAAGCGTGCGACCTTTTTAACTTTTAATTCTGGATTGACTACTGCAGTGGGATCAGTATCTTTGCCCATTTTTGCAGTGCTTGTTGGGTGATACAAAGAAAACGTTAATTCTCTAGAAATGCATTCCAAAAATTGATCAGATTCTTTGTTTAATTTCTTACAAGCATTCGGCTCAATCCATTGCAACTTCAATTTTGCGTCTTTAAAAGATTTTGTCGTGCCTAGTTTTAAGGCATATTTTCTTAAGCCTCGTATAACAGTAGCCATATCATCAGGGTCTTCGAAGTAATTGGCGTATATCAAAGGATATTCATTAGGATCTTTACTTTTAAGTAAAATACGTCCTTTTGACTTTGGTTGTAATAAAACTGAACATACTTGAAATATGTAAAGGTCTGTGTTTACTTTATTAAATTTCTTAACAAATTCATCACTAAAACCATGTTTATCGTAAATATCTAGCATATTGTAGAAACCTGGAGGGATAATAATATAATGATGCTGTATATCGGGAGTTTTTGCAAAAGGATCAGTTGTATTCATAAAATCTATCATTCTGTTAGGACTTGTGTCAGAAAGCAATCCCTTGTGATTAATTACGAAGTCAAAAAACATAGACGTAATATTTGGCAGAGACATTGCAGTTTTGTCACCCTCCATTGTATAGTAAATGGGTACAAATAAATGATCTTGTAAATTTTCTCCTACTGGTAGATCCGCTTTAACATCTATATTTAATTCCTCCAGATGTTTACGAGGCCCTAACCCAGAGAGCATCATAAGCTGTGGAGTGTTTATTGATCCAGCAGATAAAATTAATTCCTTCTTTATATTAACTGTTATTGTTTTTCCATCTTTCTGTAGTAAAACACCGGTGACATTGTTTGTATCCCCTTCAAAAAGAATTTTTGTTGCGTAGGTATTTTTCATCACGTGCAAATTTTCTCTGTTTTTGATTGGATTTAGAAATGCTGTTGCGGTAGTCTCTCTTACTCCACCTTTTGCTGTAGTGTAAGTTCTCATTATGCCCATTTGATCAACCCCATTGTAATCCAAGGTTTTCATTCCCAATTCATTAGCTGCTCGTAAAATTACTTGTTCGTTGTCATAAATTTCATTCGAATCATCTATGTGCATATAGCCATTAAAACCATGATATTCCGCAGTCTTTTTTGTCATAGGATGGTTTAAATTTTCACTTTTTTTAAAGTATGGCAGTACTTCATCGTAGCTCCACCCAGTGTTGCCGTTGCTTGCCCACTCATCATAATCTAGTTTGTTCCCTCTTACATAAAACAATCCATTGATAGCACTGCTTCCACCTAAAGTTTTTCCTCGAGGCCAAGCACAACCTCCTGACTTGTAGCTTCTACAAGCTCCACCTGGCTGATTTTTATATCCCCAATCCACTGATGTTTTCAAATTACTGTAGAAAAGCAGAGGAATCTGAAAAAAACAATTTTAATCTTTTTTTCAGTTCATGTATTATCTGACGCAGTGGTCAAAAATCAAAACTACAGTCACCGTATTGAAATAGAGTGAACTTATAACGACACTAGCGATCAAACGCCTAAGGTCAGAAGGATAGAAAAGTTTTTTGCACTGTAATAACTCATTAGCATGATTTAAGACTAAATTTGCCTATAATGCTCAAAGTCGACTATTTGTTTCATTTTAGGGTTCCATAGCCTAAGGGCTAAATAAAGCCCTATTACTGACACGTTTCTGTCTGTATGTCTGTGCTTCTGTCCCGACCACTCGTATGACACGGATCTCCAGTTTCCTAACGGAATGAGTTTCAGTCTTTTGATATTTTGTGTAAGACATTGACCAAAAACTTAAAAATATTCAAACAAAAATTCAATTAAATAAGTGTAAGGAGACATATGTTCATAAATTCTGTTCATTGTTACTATAAACTACATCATGCTTTAAATAGGGGGGGATTACGAATGTAGTATAAAAACTGTAAATAATATAAACTTTCAAAAGCGTGGGTCTGACTTGTACTTTATCGGTTTTTTACTTATAGTTTTTTGCTAATTAATCAGCCGTACTTACTTGGCTTTCAAGAGTAGGATTATCTCCAGCTTCAACTAGGAGAACCTTCCAAGTAGGTATTTCGCTCAATCGATTTGCCACCACTGACCCTGCTGAACCGGCCCCTATCACTATGAAATCGTAGTTTGGATCTAAAACAACACAAAAATTCTGTTTCGGTTTTATGAGATAGCTTATAAAGAAGTAGAATTAAGTATTAAAAATAATCAACACTTACACACAATTAAATAAAATATTTATAAAAAAAAACATGAAATTCTTTCTCTTAACATGGCTATCGTCACTTCTTATAACCGACTTCAAAAAAGGAGAAGTTTCTCAATTCAGTTGTATGTTTTTTTATTAATGTTTGTTACCTTAGAACTCCGTCATTTGAAAACCTATTTGATCTTTATACGTATGGGGAAGGATTAACCTACAGATTGGTCCCATTTTAATTTAGCAAGGATTGGTCCAAGAAAACCAGAGTTATGTAAACAAAATGTTTTCAAATTGAATCATTTTGATTATTTAGATGAGCTTCTACCGGTCTCTACGTTAGTTACTACTACTATTAATAAGTATGTTTCTACGACATCGATATAAAAAAACTACGTCTAGACTGGCCATGTAAGTTTCTGCATGGCGGAGGCACCACAGACAATTTACTCGTACTATAAAATTATTGCTACGCATTTCAAAACGTGCAAACTTATTTGACGCGCACTCTAGTTGTCAGCTCGACATTCTAAAGCTGGGTGCCCTGCGGCGCGGCGTGTTGCGGTGCGTATTCAAAATCGTAACGCGTCAGTTTTGGTGCGAGCTTTTAATTTAATTTGTACAGAATTTGATAGGATACAGTGGGTGCACGGGTCGTGAGCGGGGATTATTGGCCTTAAAAAAAAAAAGAAACCTTTATCCGTAAAACGCATAGTGACAACATTTCTTTGCGGATGCGGATGTTATTGCGTAGTGGGTTTAATATGATTAAGTGCAAAAATTCCGTACGATAAAAAAAGGTAATCATTATGCAGTTTCGACATATCTGTCTGTTGATCCTTAAGCAGTAGATATGTATATAGTAGGTATATACAAATGTTAGAAAGTAATTTGAAAGATTTTACTTTCTTCATGTATTTTCAATCATTTGTTTTTAGGATTCCGTAGAGATGTAAAAATAAGTATAAGTCGGCTTTAGGGGTTTATTTTTCTAGTCGCACTAATATTGTTCAGCACAATTGCACTGTGCAAAAAAAATTAGCATGAATTACACTTGGTTGTGATGAATATCTAAAAAATTATTAGAATTTATCATAAACTTGTGCATTATCGAAAAATTTATAGCGAAAAACGAAGGTTATTGTTATGAATGAAATGAGAGGTAAGGATCTTGTAGAAGGCCCCCGATATCAAAAAGTGGTTTTTAATTATTTTTTTGTATCTATTTGCTGCTTTTCTTTGTTGGTGTGAAGTTCTTAACAATTTCATATTTTTTCAAGTTCTTTAAGGTTTGACTCTGTCTAAATACGATGTCATATATAGTTTGATGAATATGTTAATTACATAAATATAGCGTATACCTTTTAATACATGCTCGGTAGCATCAGCTGGCCAGACTTGGTCTCCGATCAAAGCGCACTGGGCTGCCATAAAGGTCTGAAGAGTTTGCACAAACAGTGGGCCGGCTGCCTGGTTAGCCGCCAGTACGGTAGAAGTAACATTTGGTTCACACGCCCACATCTTTTTCTTGGGCAATCTTATTTAATATCTGAAAATATTGTAGGTATTAATAAATAAACAGGTTTAATAATTATAAACAATCCTTTAACTAATAACTTTTGGACACTAAGCATTATGATAATAATAAATATTTTTGGATATTACACACAGCGCCGTCTGGTCCCAAAATAAGCAAAGCTTGTGCTATGGATACAAACACGTATATTACTTTTTTTGTAGATACATACATATCATATCATACATAAATACACCCAGACTCTGGACAAACACAAATGTTTTTTACATAAATGTTTGTCCAATGCGGGAATCGAACGCACACCCTCTGCACAGCAGTCGGCCACACTGCCAACTAGGCTGCGAGGGAGTCAAAAGCATAATATACGGTGAATATTGTAAATAACAAAAATATGTATTATTTTAGCACTTAATGTTAAGCTGGACTATTTCAGTGGCTTTTTAAGGCTAGTTAGCAGCTTATCTTTTACGGCCGCCCGTCATCGTTGACTTCTCGGTGGCGGATTATTAGCGAGGTCGTCCGTACTAACCCGTGTGTTTGTTGAACTATGTGTTTATTTGTTGTATAAGTCAAGAGAGCAATGACAACTTTGAAAGCTACTACTTTAACTATGACTTACAAGCTACCTACTAACTTGGTACCTAAGTTTCCTGCAAGAACTGCAATGTTAGAGTTCCCTTACAGTGTCTTATGTAAATTTCTAAAAGTAGTTATGATATTTAAGGATAATTTATGCTCCTGTATTTAAAACATGACAACTTTACTTTTAAGCACTCAGTCTATGTTGCATTAACAAATAAATTATTTGCCGTGAACTATTGATAGAATCTGAGAAAGTGCACTATTTATGTTATCAAATTTAGGTGATTTTATTTCTATTTACATAAAATATTAGAGAAGTGTTATTTTCAAATCATACAAATTCTCTAATAAGCCAGAAAAATCATTGAAAATCATAGCATATACCATATTAAAAAGGACCCAAAACAGAACCTTGCCAAACGCCTAATTTTACTTATGGACCTGTAGATTTGACTTTATTGAATTCAACCTTAAGCATATATTAGATGTGAGTAGATAAATTCAAGAGCTAAACTAACAACACCTCTACGTAGTAAATTATATACGTGACCACAGTTAGTGACCCACTTTTTATATAAGAGTTTCATGTTAGACGCAGTCAAATGCCTTTAATAGGTCACAAAAGATAGTAATAACATATTGTGACTGTTCACAAGCATCAAATATACATATGCTTGTAGCCTCGTGTCAGCTAGACACGGAAGTTTATACCTGACATGTTTTCTTATAGGTAAACCGAAAGGTTTACCAAAATTTATTCTATTTATTTGTTTACTTTTTAGGAGTTTTTTTTTTAATTTCTTATCAATAAACGTTACTTTTAACACTTCACTTTGGAAAGGGGGGGGGGGGGGGGGAACAAACTTATTTTAGGTCACACATATGTTTAAAAGTAAAGTTAATACCCATTATGCGTATAAGTTCTCTACCGCAGCTAACAAAAGAGCTGATGACCTTAAAACGACTGAACCGATTTTGCTAAAACATGTCTAAGAACCACCGCTAGAAAACCTCCTTTTAAATAAAAACAACCGCATCCAAATCGGTTTACCCGTTTAAGAGCCACGGTGTCACAGAGAGATACACAGGCACACATAGCGGTCAAACTTATTTACATTTTACATTCATCGGTAGTTGCGTAAAACAATTAATCTTAAAGTAAATACCCATACCACACACACACACACACCCACACACACGCTCACGCACACGTACACGCACACGCCCACGCACACGCACACACACACACACACAAACATAGCGGCCAAACTTATAATACCCCTATTTGTGCGTCGGGGGTTAAAAAATCAGTACACTTTTACTGGTTAATCATGCTAATCCGCCCTCGCAACCAGCATGTTCCACACCTGCATATAGCTCATATGTGCGTCCAGCTGCTAACAATGTCGTGTAGACATGGTGTAGACACAAACACGCCGCCACAGTTTTTTTTTCCAACATCTGCATTTCAGCTACAAACAGAGGTGTCTTACGCAAATAAAACATAATACTATACAAATAAAGTACACAATACACCATATTAAACTATTAGCTGTGTTCATGACTGAATTGATAAAATATTCATTATACCTACCTAATTACCTATTCAATTTACTAATGTGTTTGTATTTATTTTATTTATTCAATTCAATTAAAAAGGCCACCAACTGCTCAAGTTCTTATAAATTTAAATATCCATACTCATATTATTAGTATGAAAGTGAGTTTCCTTGTTTTTTCGCGTCTCGCATGCAACACTAGCAACGGAATAATTAATTGAGCTGAAATTGGCTGCAGAACCACTCATTATCCCAGAAAATTTAGAAGTTCCTGCAGGAAAAAAACACAACAACAAGGACGAACTGTAGCTACATAACAGTTACAGCTTGCTATAGCAAACTCAACTAAAATATAATCAAGGAGTTGGCATAGAAATCCTATACCGATAACCGATTTTAACGCCGGTGGAGCCGCGGGCAAAAGCTTGTTAATATTATAACTTTATTACAGTTTTTCGGGTTTCGTAGTAAAACCGAATCACACTTGACCGGTTTTAACCGACTTTAAGAAAGAAGGTTGTCAATTTGACGTAATGTAGGTACATATATGTTATATTTTTTGTTGCGCAATATTCATATAACATTATGTTTGTCAGTGTGGGCCTGTAAATAGACATGCCAAACTTCATACGTGTATGTATGTATGTATGTATGTTTGTATGCATGTATGCAAATATGTATGTATGTGTAAATCTACATTGAAATAATTCTTTTTGTTAGTTAAACTTTTAAAATTTAATTAAAAAGCCGTGCAAGTTTGATTTAAATCGGTTTGATAGTTTAAAAGATAAAGACTCGGCGGTTAAACAGAGCAATAATTACTTATTGTGTGTATGTTACCCGATGTGTTCGCCGATTGTGAGCCGATATTATATATTATAGAGCCAAGGTGGCAAGCAAGAAAACGGCCCGCCTGATGTTTAGCGGTTACCGACACGGACGTGTTGTCGTGGGTAATTAATTATACAGTAGATGACCTTTTCTTTTCAGTCTATTTAGCATATTATCTTAAAACGCGAATTACTAGATAGCATTTAATAAAACAAGAATATTTATTACAATGCATTTTCAAAATTAGCTTAAAATATCCAAGCAACTACAGATTATTAATGTCAATGTGCTACCTTGACATATTAAAATTCAATCCAAATCAGCCGAAGCGCATTGAGAAATCTGCAGTCATTGTAGGTATAAAATATCCGCAAATCGAAGCTGAGTGATTTGTATTAATATCATTTCCTTTTGAGGGCGGAAGCTTGAAGAGAATGCAGTGCTGAACTGTTTTGAAGAAAAGGGCTTTACTGTCTCACACCTCTTTACGAAGGACATGGCGAGCAAGAAGATCACGGACTCTGAAATCAGAATTTGAAAGCGGACAACGCTGCTGTCCTGAGAGCTGTCGATGGTAACACAACGCAAACTTAGGCAGGACTACTACTCGAATGTCACCAAGCTCTACAGGTAATATCACTCAGTAATACCGTGACGGTGGGTTGGATAAATGGCCAAAGTGGATCATTAGGCAACGACGCGGCTGATGATCTGGCCAAAATCGGCTCAAGCTCGACGCCGATAGGGCCGGAGCCAATCATACCCATACCGTTCAACCAGCTGCAGTCCTGGCTTACACAACACACACACCAACAACATCAAACAGAATGAGTGGGTGGTACAGGCTGCCGACAGGCTATGGACATAATACCCAATGTAAACCCCAGACTAAGACCCTGCACCGGATGAGCAGGGATAACCTAAGAAAGGTAGTAGGGATCTTAACTGGTCACCGCTCACTTAACCGACATCTATTTCTTTTAGGTGCCACCGACAGCCCCCTCCGCATGCATGGGGGCCGAAGAAACGCCATCCCAGGTAATGCTACATTGTGCTAGGGTGGAAAAACACCTGGGAACCCAGGGACGCTCTAGGAGGCCTGCAGCAATGTGGGTCACCTGTCGAGATTCTGGAAGGAACTGGGTTGGCTGCAACAGCCGGCTATCTGCTACGCACAAAACCACCATCTATGTGTGCAAGTGCTGAAATCAGCCCGCCACAAGAAAAAGAAGACCTCTCTGCAGTTCGATTGGTTTCGTGTTTCCGGTCTTGTCGTGGAATAGTGACTTCGTTATATAAGCTCTTTAAAATTTCCGGTTTACTTTAAAAAGTACGTAAGTACGTAAGTAAGTAAGTAGTTGAAGAGACTGCATTACTGCCCCGGTTTCAAAATAATCGTGGACTGTTTAATAGTCCACTAACCCTACGCAAGGAGGCTGGTTTTACTACTGTGTTTTCAGTATAATCTGACGGAGCGTATACATAAATATATGTATTCGGATATTATTGTTCAGGAACCTGAAAGCCTTGAATCCCGCGTCATGACGACTTGTATTGGCCTAACTACTTTGAAAAGCAGTTTACAAATCAGAAGCAAGTTACATAATTCTTTTATGAGCTTAAGTCTGTTCTAAAGGGAAATGGAACCTCACCTGTTTCTGACTTTTAGTTAGGCATTTACCATAGTCATCGACAGATCTCTTACGAATACTTATGAGCCTTTATTGCGATTTATCGCCACTTAAACTTGTGATGTATAAAGTGGCGTATATCGTCGTGTGGCTTTCAAGATCTTCTTGCTTAAGAGCGTAGTTCTTTCTGACTTATCTGATAAGGAATGCAATCTCATTTCGCGCTGTTTGATCGTATAGTTAGCTAGGTACTTGGTCAGTTTCTACCAGAGTGAATTTTAACCTTGGATTAGGTGCTTTAAGTAAACTACTCAATTAGTCGCATGAGGTCTCTCTCTAGTGACCCGTAACAAAATAAAAATATGGTATTGTAAGAACAATAAAAAACAAAATATTTATTATTAAATATATTAAAATATTTAAAAAAGAGATTAAATCTAGTCGCGATTAATTTGCGCATCCCGCAATGAGTTAGAAAGAGCGCCGCCCTGGCGTACTCCGAACACTCTAGCACATTTTGTTTCATTTGCAATAGTCTTGATCACATAAGCCTAATAAAGGGTTAAATTGCCTAAATTTTTGCAATGTTCTACGCACAGAAATCAATTGCTAAATTCTACCACCACTGCGAAAGACCGATGGTGACTTAGCCCATAGTGCAAAAGAGAAAGCCGATCTATTGGGCAGTCTCTTTGCCTCCAACTAGAATATGAACGACGAAGGCGCTGTACCACCTACTTTACCGTGGTGCGGTAAGACCATGCCGGAAATCTCCATAACACAACGGGAGGTCTGGCAGGCGTTGCTTCCTCTAGACGTTAATAAGTCGAGTGGGCCAGTCGGTATACCAGCAATGGTGCTTGAACAGTGTGCTCCTGGGTTATGTCCTGTACCCACGCGCCTCTTCGCGCTTTCCTACCATACTTGGCAATTTACGTCTTCATGGAAGACTGCGAATGTGCACCCGCTGCCCAAAAAGGGTGAAAGATAAGATCCATCGAATTACAGGCCTATCGCTATTACCTCTCTCCTCTCCAAGGTGATGGAGCGTGTGATCTACACTCCGCTTCTAAGATACCAAGAAAAACACAACCTGGACAGCGACCGTCAGTATGGCTTTCGCCACGGTAGCTCGACTTGTGACCTTCTTATGTATCTCACACACCGATAGGCACTAGCCATTGATAGTCAGGGGGAGGCATTGGCATGCAGTCTGGATATAGCGAAGGCGTTCGATCGGGTCTGGCACCGGGGTGTTCTATCGAATCAAAAAATGTTGGTGCAAATGGGTGGCTTGCCTTTGTCCGGCAGATGCATACGAGCCGTAGTTGACGGTAGTTGCTCTGATATAAGGACATGAACGTTGGTGTCCCGCAAGGCTCTGTGCTGTCTCCTACGCTGTTTTTACTGCATATCAATGACATGTTGGTCATCAACAACAAACATTGCTATGCAGATGACAGTACTGGAGACGCTTATTGCACGGGTCGTGCAACAATACCTCGTTCCGTTGTGGAGGAAAAACGTGAAGAACTTGTGTCTCACTCACTGTACAAGGTATCTGACTGGGGACGGGAAAACTTGGTCCGATTCAACCCTACAAAGACACAAGTCTGCGCGTTCACCGCTAAGAAAACCCCATTCACTGTGGTCCCACAATTCCAGAACACTCCCCTCCATCTCTAAGAGCATTGGGATCCTTGGTGTCGACATCAAATTCAAATTCAATATAATTTATTCAGTTTAGGCTACAATAATTGAGCACTTATGAATGTCACTACGCCATCGGTTCGTAAGTCTACAGGGCGGGAGACCTTGTACTGAGAAGAACCGGCAAGAAACTCAGCAAGGGCATTTCTTTTCTCCCTTTCTTTTACAGCGTCCAATTAAAATATTGGAAAATGCCCTCCCTATCATAAAAGGACACTTTCCATTACAAACATAAAAAAACATGAAATATAAAGCACAAGCACAACATAAAAAAGTATCTAATATAAACAAAAGACAGTTTATGTATTCATCACTAAGAAATAATCAATGTCTTACAGTATTAATAAACAAAACAAAAAAGTAAGACTAAATACTAAGAATACAAAGAAGTTTGCAAGAGCAGACCAGCCTCCACAGGCGGCACCCGTTCACGAGTATGACACATGAATCAGCCATCGCTTCGCTCAACCATGTTTTAGGGAACGTAACGACCCGACACACACGCCACCACCGCAGAGTCACTTTGAGAGAGCATGACACACTCAAGCAACTCTAATAAAACTTCGATTGTACTAGTTACAATGTGTACTACACAAAGGAACAAAATATAAGAGAAGATTGGAAGGTTCGTAATGCTTTACTACCGAGAAGCAAATAAACTCACTAGTTAATCTTTTATACATCATATAAAAATACAATATAGCCTTACACTAGGTAATAACATAATAAACAATGTTTTAATTTAAAAAAAAAAATTATTTCAAATGCCCCAATACAAATCAATTAAGTTCTAATTTTTCCAAGCATTTTTATCATTTATGTATTCATCAACTTTGTAATAGCTTTTTTTCATTAAACTATCTTTGACATATATTTTAAATTTATTTGAGGGTAAATTAACCACATGTTCTGGAATTTTATTGTAGAAAAGTATACTTTGTATTGCGAAAGAGCTATGTACCTTCTGAAGACGACATGTTGGAACTACCAATTTATTCTTATGCCTTGTATTAACACTGTGGAGGTCACTATTCTTAGCAAATAAGTGACAATTTTGGCGTACATACATTATACAAGCGAAGATATATTGGCAAGGAACAGTTTAAATATCAATTTTCCTAAATAGTTCCCTAAGAGAAATTCGAGGTCCTAATTTATAAATTGACCGTACTGCTCTCTTTTGCAAAATGACGGAATGGAAATAGCTAAAGTAGACCAAGCGATCAGTGTCAACATCTGTAAGCTGCCTAACTTTCCTTACTGCATAGGCAGCTGAACTGAGTTTTCCTGCAAGAACTGAAATGTGAGGGTTCCACTGCAGCCTATTGTCTAATGTAATACCTAGAAACACTGTTGAGTCTAATAGTTCTATTTCTTCTCCGTTTAGGGATAATTTTGTACTTATGTTTCTGACATTTGGCATCATAAATTTTAAACACTTAGTCTTTTTCGCATTAAGAAGTAAATTATTTGCCGTAAACCACTGAAGAACCTGAGAAAGCGCACTACACCTCCAGCGAAGTTCAGTTCCGAGATCATATAATAGCAAGACAAGGTGAAGCTGGCGTCCAAAAAAATTGGTGTATTCAACAGAGCGAAGCAGTACTTCACGTCGGAGCAAAAGTTGCTGCTTTACAAGTCGCAAGTCCGGCCCTATATGGAGTAATGCGCCATTTCTGGACGGGTGCACCTGGAAACCAACCAGGCCCTTTTGACTTGGTTCAACGACGGACTGTGAAAATTGTCGACGATTCCAAACTCACTTGCCGTATCGAGCCTTTAGGTCTGAGGAGAGACTTTGCCTCCCTGTGTGTGTTTTACCGCTTGTATAATGGGTTGTGTTCTGAGTTGTTCGAAATGATGCCCACGGCTACTTTCTACCATCGCACCGCTCGCCATCGGCAAGGAATTCATTCTCACACTAGAACCCAAATGATCGCGTACAGTGCTTTTTAAAAAAAAACTTCTTCCCGCGAACGCTTGGGTTGTGGAATGAGGTCCCTGCCAAGGTTTTCCAAGGACTACAGTATGGGTTTCTTTAAGAAAGAAGTTATTGGATTTCTGAAGGGTCGGCAACGCGCGAGTGATACACCTGGTGTTGCAAGCGTCCATAGGCTACGGTGACCGCTGACCATCAGGCGGACCGAAAGCTTGTTTGTCACTCTAGTGGTATATAAAAAAAAGAAGAAACTTTTTGGCATTCTTTATTTGGCCAGTCCTCCAGACGGAGCGTTGACCTTATAACACGATCTTTCGGTTTCGATGATAATATTCAAAATGTCTCACATAATGGGTTTGCACGGCTAGTTTTTACCATTATAAACACAGATTATTAACCTATCAAATGTAAGAATAATATCAAATACCGATGAATTGCCGGAGCTCATGTAGACTGCATTTTTTGTGTGTTGTTTAAAGAAAGAATTCACTTCACTGAAAAATCAAGTTATCAATTCGATCCGTATGTATGTAATGTTGTTAAGCTAGGTTTAGACTACATCACATTGCAACACAAATGTCAGACATTCATTTGTGTAACTGCTCACCCTCAAACGTCAATTTTTGTATCTGGATAGACACTATTTAAAAACGTATTGACCAAGTATCCGAGCTGTTCACACGCCAAGTGTCGTGATTCGTATCGTTCGTACTGGCAGTGTACACGATCGCCATCATTAATAAAATCATTCAAATTTAGATTCAGATTCTTTATTTGCTTCAAACACAGATAGATACAGATGTTGGTACATATTTTCTGTAGCAATGTGAGTGACAAATTAGCAATGGTGTGCAAAGTTAACATAATAAATAATCATTCTTATAATTATTAATAAAAATATCAGAAGAAAAGAACATCAAAATTACAGTAACAACCAATTACTTTCACACAACACTACACCAAGAAAAGAATATACAATAATAAACATTTTCTTTTATTTTTCATTTTAACATTCTTTTTATTTCAGGATTTACTAGTCAACCTTTCGTTTTAGAAAATCAGCTATTATGTAGAAATTTCATTTTTGAGCCAATTGCTAAGTTTTTTTTTTTGAATTTGCTTACATCGTGCAGTTTTTATTTCTTTAGGAGGAGCGTTGTAAATCGCTATGCACATTGGATATGCTTGTCTTAAGAATGAGGACGTATTTGTGCGAACATCAAGAACCAATTTGTCTGGATATCGACTGTGTCTGTTGTATACGTCGCAAGGTTTTTTAAATATGTCTTTATTCCATTTAACATAAACAGCAGCTTCAAGAATATACATACAAGGCAACGTAAGAATGTTTAGCTTTTTAAACAAAGGCTTACAAGAGTCATAAGTTGCGGTACCAGATATTGCTCTAATGCATTTTTTTTTGTACAATAAAAGATTTAGTTTGGTCCGTAGAGTTCCCCCAAATAAGTAAACAGTATTTTAATGTGGAAGCCACATAACCGTACTGAGCGACCAATACACTTTCTCGGCTAGCCGTTTTACGAAGTTGACGCTGCACATATACAAAGCAATCGTAGCAAGTGGCAGTCTTTGGTCTCTGCCTACCCCTCTGGGAAACAGGCGTGATGTTATGTATGTATGTATGTATATACAAAGACAATTGGGCACCAGACTATGAAAGATTCCCCTACGGCGGATAGGGATAGGGCGGATGGGGAATTTTCCGGATATATCCATAGATGGCTCTAGTATACAGGTCAGGTAATATATAGGTCACACCTCTGTGGGCTGTGAAAAACTTGAACAAAAAAATAATTAAAATAAGATATTCTTTGTATTATTGCACGGTTCCATTAGGTCGTATCGGCTGACACTTGTGAACGCAAAACTGATCTGGTTAAAAAGTGTAAAATTGATCTGATGACGAAATAACTAAATTTTGTATTTTTATTTAAACATTTATTCACATTTGTAAACGACAAAAATATCGTCCAAAAGCACAGGTGGTTTATCAATATTTTATTGGTGGCTTACACTGTGTTTGTACTGTGTAGTTTATTTTTTAATGAGTTTTTGGCATTATTTTACGTTTAAAACATGTTATTTACTGTCAAAAAGTGTTAAAATAATTTGTTTTGCCTGATAATTTTTACTATTTTCTTGTCCGTGACCGAGTCTGATTCCGCCCAATTATTTTATCAATGTGATCCTTCCAATCACAATTTTAATCAATTGATAGGCCAAGGAAATTAGAACTTTCTACTTCTTTCAGTTTCTGGCCCTTATAATTTATATTAAGGTCATGTTTCTTTGCATCATAATTATGGAATTGATTAAAATTGTTTTAATTTAGGTTTACATTTAAATTATTATTTTCAAGCCATTTCATAATTGAATAAATTGTATCATTGATGACACATTCATATTTTTACAGGTCACAGTTACTAAAATGTCGTCCGAAAATAAAGTCATTTTATTTTGAGTCACGTTAATTATGTCATTTATATAAATTAAAAACAATAATGGACCCAAAATGCTGCCCTGTGGTACACCAATTTTGTTAAATATTATCGCAGACTTTTCAGCTGTTAGCAATTTTTTGTCACTGATGGCTAATATTTCTACATATTGTTTCCTATGTTTTAGGAATGTTAATATCCAATTAAAGGCATTACCTCTTATTTCAATTTTTTTCCATTTTTGACAACAATAAATCATGAAAAAGAAAATCAAATGTTTGGACATATCAAAGAATACCACTGTCGTAGGAAATCTAGCATTTAAATTCTTGAACACCACTTGCTTAAGAAGATACACTTCGCGGCGCCTCGCAGCGAGCTTCATACAAACGAATTTTTCACTTATTTTTGACACTTGTTGATCAAACACCACGAAATTTTGAAGAAATGTTCAAGTAATAAATATCCAGGTCTGCAGTGTGCCAGTTTTTTATAAAATTTTATAGTTCAAAAGTTATACAGGATTTTTTCATGTTTTCAAATATGGAACCAGTGCCATAATCACCGCGGCACGGAAATAAAAATATATTGAGGTGAGAGATTTTTTTAATTTTTTAACTTAAATATAATTCTATTAGTAAATTTTTGTTAGTATTGTATTCTGTCTGTTTTCTTCTCCCTACGTTTTTGAGTAAACCTCTATACAAGTCTCGGCCGTGAGGACATTGCTGCATTTGTATTATTGATGGCCTTCCCTTCGGTTCGGCCTTCAAACTACTCATCCAGCAAAGGCTTACCTTTACGGCCTCGACAGTAATTTAAGTACTATTTCTGTCCTCGTACTGTTTAAACAGATAAATGTTGCACATTACCCCTACAGGTACTCACTTCAATAAAAATAGACAAAACAAAGACACTCACCTATTAGACAAAATTCCACACTCTAAAACATATACAATCCGTCCTGCACAGACTGTTTAGTAAAAAAACAAATCAACACACGTCGCCAAATTTATATCTTCAACGAGTGAGTTTTACCCTTTATAGGATGATAAAAAGTATTATAATAAGATATATATATCATTCTGGCGATTTTAGGGTTCCGTGGTCAATTGGCAAAATTGGAACCATTCCAGTATGGGCCATCCATCCGTTAGTAAGTATAGAAATTCTGCCTTTTTTCACTGATTCTAATTTAGGTGTTTGTAATGAATTTATTTATATTTTCATTTAGGTGAATTCGACGTAATTTGCGTTACACTAAATATTTTGGTACAAAAATGGGTTATTATCATATTATTTTATTATTATTATGTTTTTGCGACAAAAGAATATTCATCCATAAAATGCTAATGAATTATTATATAACCAAAGTTTTCATTAGACAAATTCGATGTATTAATTCAACAAAAGCTCTGAGGATATAAAAATTCAGGAGCATTTCATGAATGTTAAAAAAAATATATATATCATAATAATATATGTATTTATATATATGAAGTGCACAAAAATTTGTATGGAGAAATCTTAAATCAGTTTCAGCTTATATAAATACTACTGAAAGAATATCTAAGGGGTGTTAATCAGGCTAGCTCTATGCCATTATTATATTGCACTGTCATCCGATTTACGTGTGTATGCAAAATTTCAACTCAATCGAGCACCGGGAAGTGGGTCAAATATAAATTTAAAAATTTGATCACAGACATTGACACAGATGAAAAAACATTTTAACGTTTTTATAAAAGGGCTAAAAAGTTTAAAATATTTTTCCCTAAACACAAATGGATAGTTGAACTAATCGACACTAATGTGCTACTTGTATGTCACTAATTTAATAACTAGTGAATAAGGAAGGCATACGAAAATATTATTTTCTCAATATTCTATTTGAATAGAATAGAATTGAATACGTATTGGTTGCTTGACTGTTTTTATGTGTTGTGTGTTTGCAGGATGTTATAAATATAAACTAGGTGACAACAGTTACCAATAAAGGCGTGCAGTAATTCTACTATTTATGTTAGTTATTGATTCCGTAAAATTATGTCACTTATTAAATATTATTCTTAACAAATAAGCATAATTCATATGTGAAGATATCTGTAACAGTTAAGAGATATTTTTCTTTTTATCCAGTTAAATATGTTTATTTCCTATCATGGTTGAACATTTTATAAATTATTCTTATACATCTCTTTTGTAGGACTTGCATCTGCACAAATGCTTAGATGATAGCAGGTATCACAACGGTGCGTATAAGAGTGAGAGATAGGGACGAATCAAGCGCTATCTCGCTCTATTAGCGTTGACTGGACATGATGTTCAAAAGAGAACTTACTGGATATACTCGATGTGGGATTTTGAAGACGTTGTAATTTTTCAATAAAGGAGAATGAGCAAAAATGCATGACTGTTTGTCTACCAACTTAACAGTAATGAAATATACGTTTTTAGTAAGCTTAACGTTAGTTATTTTTGAATAAGGACGTCAAGCTCTAGGCTTTGAAAAAGATAAGAAAAAAATGGTTCTCCCTACTCTGGAGTAAGATGCACAAAACGTCGTAAAACGGAACCACAGCACATAACTTTAGTCTTTTTAGTTACTTTCATGATCTCAAGTTGTTCGCCCTGGCTGCATGAAATAGGTGCAATGCAGTTAAAACGCAATAATAACTAAACCCTCATCTAAATTGGCTAATTATATATAACTTTATGATCTTTAGCCTATATAAAAATAACTGTCAACAAGTAACATTAGTCAATATTTTACCAAAAATGAAGATGTTATAAATCTTTAAAAAAAACCATTAATGCGCGGTCGGTCACCCTATACTCCTCCCCACCCTCACCCCTTCTCACCCCTTAATTCAATTGCCACAATGTACAATTCAGCTATTATGAATATTGTTTTTGTAAATTATGTCTTTAATCCTATACTTTCCACATCTTCAGGTCCTTACAAAAATGAAGTACTAACAATGAGGTATATATAGACATATTTTTTACCTAACAGGTAACTAGCGCCGCAATCAGATATGTTCAATTTACTATTCGTTCAAAACATATTTCGAAAATATACTACATTAAAATTATAACACTAGTCATAAGCTAGTTTGAAATAATGTTTTCTATTATTCCTGAAATACCTAGAACTGTTCATTCTATTTGGTGTTTCTGCTTAAAGTAGCCAATAAGTAATAGGAAATAAATAATAAAGGCGCCCCTGGTTAGGTAAACACAAAAATAATTCACAAAATATTTCTATGCGAGTAATTGTGACATTAAGTTTAAGTATACAAGTAACCCGATGACGGTGCAAATTAAGTCACACTTAATTTTTTGTCAAGTCCAAGAAAAAACTGACATCTAGTATAATTTGATTCAATCATTTTCAGACGTTTTCTTCCCATAAATGTTAATAGTTTAATTTCCTACTAGATGTCACATCAATGGTACCAGAAAATGTTCTGACAAGGTACTGTTACAATATCTAGACAGATGGCGTTATCTTGTACAAAATATGAGTCGTTCCGTATTTAAAGAAATTTTTGTTTCCAGGTCTGTGTATCGGCTGCCAATGCCTCGCCCTAAGTTTTCGTATAAAAAGTGGAATAGTTATATTAATAATACCCATATTTTTTAATACAAGTGTGACAAATTAACGTTGGACTTTCTTCACTCTACTTATATTTCACATTAACCAGATTAAATTCTTAAATTATACGAAAGTACGTATTATATAATGCAAAAATGGGAGCTCTATCGGAAACGCTCATGGTAGCGTTATGTAGCTTTGACGTCAGTCCTAGATCAAGAGTCAGACCCAGATCGTGAATGCTGGTGACACGTGTTACAGGCAGCCCCGGATCTAAGGAGGGGCAAACCGGGGCACTTGCCCCGGGCGGCAGTTTCATGGGGGCGCCAAATTCTTGAGACATGAATTCGAAATATCTAACAAATGAAGCCTCTTTTCCCACAATCTCATAGGTTTTTATCAAGTAATCGAATCTTAATATAATATGTTTGAAAAACAAACTTTTCTGTTTCCATACACCCAGTTAGTTTTTGAACACATATAAAGTGATTTATGAACGCATCTTAACAGATCAAGTAAATTGGGAATCCCCGTCACATCTATACGAGCCGAGCCGAACGAATCCAAACAGTCGAGCGTCAAGTGACAACACTGGTTGTTAATATAATAAGTAAGAATTACAGGTAAGAAATAATTACATATTAGAGGTATATTTTTTATGAGTGCTTTTGTAGGTATCTACTTTATAAATATCGTCGTTGAAGCGTGTAACAAGAAAAATCTTCCGCCGATGCAAAATTGAACTTTTGTTTTCATCTATTTACTATAACTATTCAGTAGCTAAAGTTCAACATAATCAGAGGTCGGAATAGGCAGACTATATTTACTTCCACTTTACGACAAGACATAACATGGAGTAGTTATATACACAAAATTATCTGGATATCCCGGTAACTTTTAATTCTATTTAATACGTTTGTTTTAGATATGTATTTCAATCGTATTGTTGATCCTAAAACTATTGAATAATTACATCTTAAATCCCGAAAGTTTAGTGGTTGTAACCGCTCTATATTATGTCTTGTGTTAAGGTTTAGGTAAATATAGTTTACATATTCCGACCTTTAAACATAACACTATTACATTGAAATTTTTAATTTAATAAATTCTAACTTTTTTTTTTTTTTTAATATAAGTTTTATGACATATATTATAGAAACCAGTTAGTATATTTTAATTTACTGGGTATTTAGTATTGTAGTTATAAGTAAACTCTACAATAAATAAAATAAAATCTTCAGGAAGAGGTAACAAGAAGTACTTATAGTTACTAAACATTGCAATCAGGCCCACGTTTCAGTTAGCTTGTAATTCAGCTTTCATCAAACTATAGATACATATTTATTTATATTTTTAGGTTGGAAAAACCAAACGATTAGCGCACCAAGAAAAAAGCTTTCTGGGGCTTAAAACAGGAAAAAGAGCAAAAGATAAAATTGAAGATGCAATGAAGTCGGCTTCTAAGATGAGAAAGTGGTTTCTCAAAGCAGACGAAGCGTCAAGTTCCACTCATACTTCTGATACAACGTCAGGAATTTCGAATTATTCTTGCATTTTGGACACATGACACAAGTCAATTCAACTGATCAGTCTAAACGTCAAAGCTCAGGTGATGATGAACAGTCTTCACCGTCCGTATTATCTCAACAGGAAGATGACACTCAGCTCTTGCTTCTTCTTCTTCTTCTGACTAGGCTATTTTCCAAAGATATAAAAGTAGTGTTTGACAAAATTTTAACAGAAATTGAGATAAGAGTAGAGAGTGCAAAGAGTCTACATGAAAAATTCGCCTTCCTCAGTGGCCACGCCTTTTTAAATATGTCGACAGAAGATCTGCAAAAAAAATGGAGCCGATCTAGCTTTAAAATATTCAAAAGTCTTGAATGCAGTTGATTTTTGCCAGGAACTTTATTAAAAGAGCTAGTACATGAAAAAGGGGAGGGGGGGCGCAACTATCAAGGTTCTGCCTCGGTTAGAAAAAATCGCAGATCCGGGGCTGGTTGCAGAAGTATCGCCAACAACATAGGGGGTTACGAATTCGATTCAACGTTTTACACTGCATTAAATTCTAAGATATTGCGTTTACTCTATTCTACTACGCTGTTAATATCACTTTGTAGCAAGTGGAATTTTGAGCTGCTTTCGGCCTGTAGATAATTGTATCAGATCTGGAGCCATCCTTATGCACAGGTGTAACACTAGAGATCTTCCAAGCTTTTATGTACACTAAGAGGTGTCAGGTTAGAGATGTTGAGTGAAGAGAGAAGAGAAGTCGGGTGCTTAACTAAACTAAAACACTGCTGGATTATGTAACGCGGAATAGTGTCTCGGGAAAGGAGTTTGCCTTTAGGCTCCAAACAGAATGGTAGATGTCGTGGACGGTAACTAAGTTTAGCACTACTTTTGCTGAGTCGTGTGTAGTATCAGAAAAAAAGTGATTTAAAAAATAGTAGATGACCTCAGCGAGCGAGTCAAACTCAAACTTGCCCGATTTTTTTTTATTTAACTACTAGGTTGACATTTTTATTGAAGATTAAAAAGAATCTTTTTCAGCGTTATTGGATACAAATCATCCCCAGGATGTGAGGTGTAATATGATATTTATTCGTAAAATTGTCAATAGATGGCAGTTAATTTATATTTTTGTCGATATGGTTTGGTTTTTATGCTATTAGGAATTGGTTGTTACTACTTCTGTGTTTTGTAGTTGTACTATAAAATTTGCAACTTTTTGAAATATCTCTAGTGTAGTAACATTATATCTCTTGTTCATAACGTATAATATCGCTAAAATGCACTCTAGCTAGATTGGAAAAAAAAATTTTTGGCGAAGACAATTTTGATATGGAAAATTTGGGGAAGTAACTTTTTATTAGTACTTTATTAACTTAACTCGAACTCGTAATCCAAATTATTGGAGAAGGCACTCGTGGTTACTAAAGCCATTTCTTTTCTTATATGGTTTTAAAACAACACGTAGTTTGTTGTCCAGTTTGTCTATAACAAAACAAATATAATAATACATACCTAACGGAGATATTTGAACTTTACCAGAATTATAAATCTTGATAACGCGCATATACCTATCAGTTGCTCAATCAATAAATATATATAAATTATACTTGGTCAGTTGAACAGCAATTAAGGTTTAAATTTATGTATCGTTTATAAAAAGCTATAATCTTGATTTTAGTATAGGTAGTGGATATTAAATATTGTCATAAATTGCAAGGAAAATGTAGGTTTTTTTAACAATGTAATAGATATAGGAATAGTTGATTATAGAACAAGTGTAAAAAAAGGGAATTTTATTCGGGGGACTAAGTTAGATCCCGAGAGAGCGAAGCGAGGGACAAAGGCCTAAGATGAATTTTTTTTTACGTGTTTATTACCTACTCCAATTTTTACCATTTACTGCAAGCAAATAAAAATACTATTATCCCATTTCGGTATATATTCGGTAATTATCACCGGGTGATAAAAGAATGACATAAAACTATCATAATAACAATTGTTACAAATTCAAAATGTTTTTATTCACTCAGTGAATAAAAGTGAGTTTTATTCACTGTTATGTTTTTATTCATTCCGTGAGTAAAAGTGAGTTTTATTCACTTTTATTGATGAATAAGATGCCCTTTTTCGGGTTGCAATGGTAAAAAAAATGTTTTTAGTACAAGTTGATAGAAACTTACGATTGTACGCCTCTGTCATATGGAGTACCTATCTTTTGTTGTTACAGTACGGAACCCATAATGGCCTAGCTCGGTATTGACGGGTTTATCAGATTAAATGTAGTTATATGCTAATTTGATCTATATTCCATCATATTCTGAATCTTAGAACGCAATAAAATGAAGTTAAAAAGGGTAATAAGTATTGAAAAAAAATGTATCAGTTTGGGGTTTTTTTGTTTCTATGTGTAAATATCAAAAAATCTACCTGGAGGCTACAATAATGATGAAGGGTCTGTATTTTTATATGCCAATGCTATTATCATGTCGTAAGTAAATGTACAGATTTGTACCAGATATGGTATTAATAAGGCTTTAAAAAGTTTTTTTAAACGAATATTTTAGGGACACGCATCCATTATAGTCAATAATTTTGTTATCTATATATATAAAAATTACGTGTCACGTTGTTTGTCCGCAATGGACTCCTAAACTACGGAACCGATTTTGATAAAACTTCGTAACTATCTGGTATTTGATCCAACTTAAAAGATAGGATAGGATAGGATAGCTTAAATCTCAATTTATAGTCGCAATATTATTTTATTGCAAATTATTTGTCAAAATACAAACGTTTCATAAAAGCTTCAATTTAATAGTAAAACCACCACGTGTCACAATTATCTGTTATACTTAAACGACTGCACCAAATTGGATAATTTATGTTTTTTATTATTGTTAGGGGAAGGTTTATATGATATTAAAAAGGGTCAAGTGGGAGTCGGACCCGCGCACTAGTGGTTAACCTATTACAATGAAATTTTGGTAAATGGATGTGCACACCGCCGGGGAAGGTTTTTGAGAAATAAAAATTGGTCAAGCATACGCTGGGGTTTCTAAATTAGTACAAACCTTTCAAAGGTGGCGCGCCAGTTGTTTTAAAAAGAGAAACAACTTTCTCCGGGTCAGCTATCTGTTATTTGATCCAACTTAAAAGAGTTTTTATCTCGATCTGTCAAGTGCGAGCCGGACTCGGGCACTTTAGGTAAAAACCAACGTTCGCCGGGTTACAGAGGGACGGCAGCGAAACAACATTCGCCGGAAGCGTTCGTTGTAAATAAAAAATCGGTCAAGTGCGAGTCGGACTCGCGCACGAAGGGTTCCTTACCATTATCTACAAAAACGAGCAAAATATCACGTATGTTGTATGGGAGCCCACTTAAATATTTTTTTTTCTGTTTTTTAGTGTTTGTTGTTATAGCGGCAACAGAAATACATCTTCTGTGAAAATTTCAACTGTCTAACTATAACGGTTCATGAGATACAGCCCGGTGACAGACGGACGGACAGCGAAGCCTAAGTAATAGGGTTCCTAATTACCTTTCAGGTACGGAACCCTAAAAACCAGCAAAGTCCGCATAGCGGTCGCACATAACAAATGCGCAACGCGGTCTTACATAATGATGGGTCATACAAGCATTAACTAAGGATTACAAAACCAGACCGATTGGATGGTGATCAAGAATAATGAATAGTTGCCCTGATAATGAGGATAACTTCGGCAAACAGTGTTAATTCACCACAAGTCAACGTAAGCATTTGCGGCAGCACACAGTAACACGGCATCCTGACGCGGTTGGGCCTTGTTGCGCAATGGCGGAAGCGAGCATCCCTAAAAACGCAAAGTGCGTGAGCATTTACCTTCCAGGATGTGAGGATGAAAAAGTAAGAAATAGCCGTATAAAGGTTACACATTAACTTCATTATAATAGATATCTGGAAAAGTTGTAAACGGATATTTTTCGAAACCAATTTAAATTTAAAATCTGTTTTAAATTTTAGTGTTCCGCACCCAACAGAACAAAACGGAGCGACTTCATCGTACCCTGTATGTCTGTTTGGATGTCAGCCCTAAAAAAAGGCCATCTTATCTACCTAGATGTCTTGTGAACAGTCATTTAATTTTGATTAAAAAAACTAAAAAGTATCTTTCCATAGAAATGTGGAACAAAAAAAATGTTTGACGAAACCCTTCGTGTTGGTTAAAAGCAAAAAGCAAGTCTTGCAATCTAGAATTTTTGTTTAGCAACATTAGGTAAAGATCTTAGTCGATCGGTCGATATCCACGTAAATACGGAATATTTTGGGACCAGTATTATATTATGAGTATATTAGTCGGGTAGAGCGTGTCGGAAGAAACAGATTTAGCTAGTTCAGATTTAAAACAGGCCCCGACTAACTGAGTCATTACGTTCCATATTAGTAGATATTTTTACTGTAAGTTTATATGGACATCAATAACCTTCTATATAAACAGGTCATTGGTGGTCACGGACCAATGGAGTGACTTTATTTTTGTCACATGGCAACCCTAGGAACAACATAAAATGCCTTTTATTATTTCTACGCCGCAATAACCAAATTTCGCACGAATGAAGCCGCGGGAAGGAGCTGGTTTTATGTATTTGCAACGTGCTCATAAACTTCTTTCATTTGATACCCTACTTTATGGATTTTTCGGTATTTTTTGACACGTTGTGGCCACAATGTCTACTGTGTAACGACCGATACCCTATTTTTATATCCAGATATATCCAGATCGACAAAGTTAAGACATAATTACAGTTTTAGGAGATATAAATTAAAATGACTATTTTGTTATATGGATATCTCTTTATTATAACAATAAACTCTAGACAGGAGGTATTTATCACTTGTTTTATCTACTGTAAAATTTGACACGTATAATCAGAGAGATAGTAAATTATTAACATTTAATCACATTTTTAATTATATATTAGAAAAATAAACTTAAGTACACAACTAAACCAAATGTTTCACTTATCAAGTAAAGTAGTTAATTTACAATTTAAGCGTTATGCATTTAACTAGTATTCATTAATATAAGAGAGATCTTTATTAAACTACTAGATTAAGATGGGATGTTTCCTATAATACTGCGGTAATGTAACATTTATTGAAATACCATTACTATGCGTTTTAACTAAGTTGGCACACAGTCAACACTGGCGGCACATTGTATGTAAGTTACCTACTTAGTACTAGTTACGGACTACACCCACCAATATGGCGCCTGATTTGACACCAACTCATTTTAAACGCATACTCCGTTAACATTTTATCTATAAGCTTAGATAAAGGAAGGCGCGATAAACGGATCAGATTAAAATTACGCAATTGTGCAATTACGAATCATAGCAAAAACACCTGGTTTTTTTCCTGATTAGTAAAAAACTATATTGCGTAAGTAAATCATGGTAGTTTAAGACATTTTGTAAAATTTATCGATGAACCAGCACCAATAACAGTCAATTTTTAAGTAAGAAAAAAACTAAAAATTTATTTCCCTGATTATACTATTAACCATTCTACATGTATCTTACAACTGGCGCCAAATCTTAGTACGAATATTTGGAGACACAGTGTGGCACGAATATTTGGTCATTTGTGCAAATCATTGATGGTGCAAATAAACAAATGCTCGTGTATTCGCGCCAACTGAGTCCTTAAATATGTGATAAAATTTTTGAGCGCCGGCCTTGCGAAAAATGTTTAAAATTTAACTGTACATAAATAAATATGTTAGCGATTTTTTCGACTCCAGCAGATTTCTGATAATGACTAGGTATGACAAAGGGTGGTGACGACTTGATAGCATTACATTTGATTTTCCTTTCTTCATTGGGTCCGACTGTGGCAACAATAGTCGGACTCACAGGACAACTGGATGGCAGATGGAGATTTAATGAGCATCTCGTCGCCTTCTGCCGGGTCCGCTGGCAGAGTTGGCAGCAGCATAACCCATCAGGTGCTTAGCTTGCAGGGCTCCGGAGTATCCGCGGCTGAGACCCAAGTCCAGGGCACGTTTTTCGCTGTGTACAGAATAAGGTTGGAAGTTTCAGAAATAGAAAATGATCAAGTAAGTTTGATTAGTTTAAGTTGCCATATGTTAGTAACCTGTGCATTTTTGTTTTCATATGTTAAAAACATATTTTACTTACACAGTTCGAATTAGTTCTCTTGGTGGAAAGAAACAACAAATAGGCTGGGTATTATTTTATTTTAAACATATTTCTGGCTCTTGTTAATCTCTCCCATTAATAATTTAAATAAAGTTAAAGTTATTAATGAACCTAGGGAATTAATAAACATTAAAAAACGCTTTTTAAATTATGGCCCAAAAGCGGCATTCGAGCACAACGTCTTGTAAAGAAATGGCAAGATCTATAGCGCCTTAAATAAATTTCAACAGCAAAATAACTAAAAAGCATAAATAAGAGTACTATCTAACCATTATTATGAAAAATTTCACACATACACAAACCTAAAACATATGCCGTCACTTTTCTAAAATATGAATAATTTAATAATCTTGTTTGGATTGTACACATTTCTTAAATTAAAGGCAAACAGAAAAGCATAAGCAACTGAATTTATCAAATCAAATTAAAATGATATTCATGCTTGTATACACATTCTAAAAATATATTACAAAATTTAAGGTTTAGTAAAGTCATGCTAAATCAACTTTTGCAAATTATAAACCAGCTGTAAAATTCTACTTAAGCTTTTAAGACGTACCTAGAAATGTCGTCTTTAAAACTGAAAAGAGATAAAATCATGTCAAAATGTGCACAACACACATAAATATAGGTTTATTATATAAAATTACTATAGATTATGAGCCTGTTTTTGTAGCATAAGTTAGGTGTTTATATTAGGTGTGTATATTAGGTGTTTTTAATCAATTTAATAGAAAAAATAGACTCGTACAACTCAACTTGCCGACTACATAGGACTAATTCCTTATTATCGGGTTTTCTTACCGATTTCTCTAGTATTTCATTAGGGTTCAATCCCAGAAGAGGGTTACTAACGGCTACAACATTATAATGTGGGAGATAGCCTGTTTGTATCAACCACATAAGTCCTGAATGTCATGAGGTAAACCCGCGTCGCAACACCGCTTCTTATACAAATAAGTCGTAAATCAACAGTTTTAGAATTATTACTGGCAAAATGAAACCAGATATAGAATAATATACCCATTATATATATACCCATCCATTTGCCAGTTCTCGACTAACTGTATGAAGTAAGTCAGTATTGGTCACGCAGGAAACAGTCATTGATTAGTGGTCAAATTTAACTAAGTAGGTAAAAATATATGAAGGAAAAAGTGGTGCTTGGACTTGGATCTACCTTGAAGAAGACATGCTTTATAGAGAATAAAAAAACAATTTCATGCATTAAATTTCATGAATCATTGTAAAGTTGACATAATGATAAAATTGCATTTACATTCAAACTATTATTTTGTAGATAAATGATTATAGTAGGCTATCTATAACGCAACCTATGTCTATAATGTATGAAAATTCTGTTTGTTTTTTATAGGGATATGAAATGAATAATAATAAACAGTATAGGCCTTCCTAAATTCCATTTATTATAAATACCTACCTAGTCATAAGTAACAATCTTAAAAAAACATAGGATGTGAATATTCCCAGAAGTTTTGTGGGTAGCCTTAGGTTGCACAGCATTTGTGCAAATAATAGCGAAACGATTATTCGCACAACTGTTACATGAAATTGTTAATATTTATAAACAATAATTCTAAATATGTTAGTATTTTTATGAAAATGAATCTCAAGTCCAGCAAGCGGAAGCGTGTCGCACCACCTCACTTTTCAGTACAGTTTACAAATTATTTTCGCGTTTTAGTGTTGGGGTTACTTACTTTATGCAACGAGTTTAGGGTTTCTGGTTTCTAGACCTTTTTTTTCGACCAGGACTTCCTGAGTTTCTCGAGTATCACGAAAGATAAGGTTTTTTTTTCAATACATTTTTGCTTTATCTGGTACAAATTAGTCTGATAAATGAGATCAATTATATCATATGGTAATTTTTTACCAAAAAATAACAATTAAATAACAATCAATAAATTAAACAAACTTTATTCGACTAGTCTGTATAAAAAGTAAAGAGAGTTAAGTAGTACTTAATTTTTTTTAAGCTTTTGCATTGCTTTTATCGCGGGCTCTGAGCGCGGCGACCGAATCAAGAAATTCCGTAACGAAAATAAAACCTAACGATCGTTTAACGTCGTTTCAGTTCGGCAGACTTTGGCAGTCCGGCGTCACTCTTTTTACCAATAAGAAAGAAAGTCTTATCCTACTAAATACAGAATCTATTTTTGAAAACATCCTGTTTGACTTAGCAAGTATTTATTATTTGGACGCATTATAATATATATTTGTCGGGTTGCCATCACTACCGTTGTTTATGAACTGTCAGCGTTGTTTGTTTACAAACACTTTCAAATACCTTCTTATTTGTGAAATATTAGTTTTTTATTGGGTTTTAATAGACGCAAGTGCGAGGTGTGTTCTCTGTCAAAGAAAAACAGTGATATATTTTTAGCCAGATTTCAGTTAGACGTAACTCGGTATGTAATTACATTGTTTAGTTACTGTCTTACGAATTTAATCTATATAATTTCAATTTATATCTTTGAAGACAATTAGTATTTCGCTTAGAAAGTAAAATTTGAAATTTAACAAAGAGAATATAATCATATTTAACTTATAATTTAGGAAAGCCGCAAATTGCGAGAAATGTGCGATAGAAAAATTCTCGAGCGCCCAATGGTCTGGTCGGCGTAGTGGTCCAACTGGCCATGCAGTTGTACGAAGGGCCCTGCAAATTTCGGATTTCTAATGTTCAACTATTTAGTTGGTCCACGGGAAAAAAAACCCGAACTTTGGCCCAGAGATAGTACCTACATGCTAATATTAAATAAAGGAATATTTTTGAATATTAGATTTAGATGCTAAACGAGCGAAGCGAGCGGAGCGTTCCAGCCAAGTTTCATATAATAATCTGTTTATTTATATGACAATTCAGCACACACGAAAATTTTTCAATCGGAACTTTCTCATAATGTGCGGCCCGGCCTTAAGTGTTTTGATTGCTACTAGTGTTACAAGAAAATGAGTGAGTACATGCAACAGCTTACCGCGGCAGGTCCCGAGTGCCACTGTTTTTTTTTATAATTATTCGGACTCTACCAGTTTTCAAATGATAAATAATCAGTAAAATTTAATCAACAAAATTACTAGTACATATTTAGATAACTATAAAAACTCATTAAATAAAACAAACATTGTGCTACCAACTTTAACTATAAATACCATATAAATTCATAAACTATTATGGTGATAACAATACAGTCTTTCGATTAAACAAATCATAATTAACTTTCAATACATTTTTTTTTAATTTGAGCAAAGTATACTAACTAAAACTGAACCAGTAACCCGCAACATAATCAACAAAGAAATTAAATTTTATTTTAACTATTTTTCCTTTTAAAATAGGCTTTTAGAAACACACAGTCATCTGATAGACGATTTCTTATTTTACTGACAATATTTCCCGATAACGAGAAAACACGCTCATATTCCGTCAATTTTGCTTTAGAGTCACTTTATATAACGGTGCGATGCCTACCTATCGCAAGGAATGGATTTCTCGAGATCTCGAGGCGTTGAGTTTTATTTTCCCATCTCGACTAAAAACAAATTTTGAGCAGAAACCCTAAACGATTTGTAAAAAGACTACAAATGATACTAGTTTTCATTTATTAATTTGAAAATTAAAGTATAAATATAGTATACGGATCGAAACAAAAACTCAATTTTCACACAATATATTCAATTAATTAATTATGTAGGTACTCACTTCTCCATTTTGCGTTCTATTTGGATGAGGTTGCCGAGACGGTTGAGCATGTCCATTATTTCTTCGGGGTCGTATTGGCTCTCATCACGGTAGTAGCTACCCGGGCTGTAAGTAATACCTTCAACATTAAAATCACAACACGTGTTCCAAAAAGATTAACTGGACATATTTGTTCGAATTTTCAAAATCTGTCTAGCTTAAAATTTTGTACGGTTTTGTGCCGCAAACCAAAAATTTACTGCTAAACAACTCAAGGAGTTAAGAAAGACACAAAATTATCGGTATGAAAATTCGACAGACCCCTATTAAAATTTCCATGATCTGTTTAACCTACATTTAGCTCGTCAAAACGAGTTTAAGAAGGCATGATAACAAAAATTAACTTTTTTAAAAATATGGTTTAAAACGGAATAAAACTTTAAATGTAACAGATCTTAAAAAGCAACTAAGAGGCAGCAACGGTTTTTTTTTTTTTAGCTATTATTTTGTTTCTTTGACAACTCCTTAAGTTTTTAGCACGAAACTTCAGGTTTGAAAAGGAAATAGAAGCTTCCGCATTTTCATACTTATCATTTTGTTTCTTTGATAACTTCTGGAATTTTTTAGCATAAAACTTTGGCAAGACCAGATTTTTACGGAAGTCAATATTTCGATGTCATGTCTCTCTTAGTTAATGAGGAGGGGCTGCCGTGTCTCCAGCCCCCCATAGTATTCCTACGATAACTCTTCGGGTTTTGTTTTACTTTTTCGGCACAAAACGGTTCAAAACTAACACAAAACTTTCACAATATAACAATAAGTATAATTGATTCTCTTCTCTTCTCTTCTCGTCTTAAATTCAAACCGAACTTTCTTTACTTTTTGTACCACTCCCCTACTATACTATACGCGAACGCGATCTTTCAGTTACAAACTTGCAAATAATTAGAATAATCCCTCTGTTCGACACTGATCTTGGGTAAATCTTATACAAAAGGATCGAAAATGTATCATTTATTAATTTCATTTCATTACCTTCCAGGGAGCTTATTGGGAACAGTCTCGAGTACGCTAGACTCTAAAATTCGAAAGATAAATGTATGCAAATAGACCTACCTCTTAAAACCCTGTATACATTATGCTCTCTAATTTCAGAGTCTGGTGTAGTCGAGACTGTTGCTAATAAGCTTCCTCAACAAGTAAGCACTTGAGTACAACTAAATTATGGTTTTGTTTACTAAAATAAGTAATAGATAATAATCCGACTTAGAATCGCATTTCATAGGACAAAGTACAACTACCTGGGGTAAGCGGATGCTGGTACTGCGAGGAGCAGCGTCAATAGCAGGCAGCAGACGGCCACGCAGCTCGGTCGCACCATACTGGAACAATAAGTAAATTAAAATGAATAAAAAACCCCTGAAAATATGGTCCCAATGCAATTATTGTACTATAGGGTCCAAAGAACTGATACAATTATTGAAGTATGTACTTTTACATTATAACCCAAGACACAGCCAGAAGTTTACATGTTTGTCCGTGCGGGGATCAAACGCGCCCTCGGTTCAGCAGACCGGGCCACTATAATTATAACCCACAATGTGACAATACGGAATATTATCATTATCGTTAGCAGGAAGACGGCTACTGTTGGATGCAGGACCCCTCCATATGTCTTCACAACAGCCGCGTTTGAGCGGCCTACTTTTACTGACTTCCTGCGGCTCTAACTAGGTCGTTTGTCCACCTGATAGGAAGCCATCCCACGCTACGTCTTCCGATCCGTGGTCGCTTTTTTCCCCTTCGGTTATCGGTTCGACGAGCGGTATGGCACGCCCAATTCCGCATCAGCTTGCTAACAATTTCCTCATTTCGTATCAAGAAACACCATAACAAACGCAAGTATAGTACTGCCGAGCGACTCTGAGCTTTTTTTGGACGAGTCCGAAACTAGATAAAGCATAGAGAAAATCCCAGAACACCTTGCACCTTGCCAAATAGATAAATAGTCTGAAGAAGATAACAAGTTATAGATGTCTAGCAGCCTATTCCAAGAAATGGATGCCTATACATAGATCTTCTTAATTGACAAACCTACACATAACGACCCGGACTGATCCTGTTTACGCAACAACGTATTCCTAGTACTATTCTGTATTCTAAGGCTACACACAAGGAGCGCGGCAAACTATATGACCTAGAAACTTGTATAAGTCCTTGCATAAATGGAAGTGGAAATCAATAGTTATTATTTTAGAAATTCAAAAGCCTAAGAAACCTTACACTGAGCAGGTAATTGTTACTGGCCATTTTTTGTACTTAATGAATAAAAAAAATTACTTACAATTTGCAAATAACTTTCAACCATAAGCTCAAACCATAGGAAACGTATTACCGTGTAGTAAGCATCGGCTTTAACTTCAATTTTCTACGAAATCGAAATGCTAATCGGCGGAAGGATCATTTTCATGGCTCAAATTTAGGAGAGATGTAATTTTAGCAAATTTAAGAAACGTTACGTTTACTATAGAGTACAGTAATTTAACAAATTACCTAACTATAATGAAAACTTGGTGTAGCTTTGTTTGTAAACTAGCTATTCTGTTACGCACCAAATAACTGGTTTTAAAAATAACTCGTTATCTACTTATTTTTTTTTTGTTACATTAATCTCAGGTGGCTCCGTGGCTTAGTGATAAACCTCAAATCAAATCAAACAATATTTATTCAAGTAGGTTTCTGAGAACACTTTTGAATCGTCAATACAATCTAAACATTGTCTGTAATACATTTACATTATATTATTTTTTTTTTTTTTTTTTTTCTTAATTAAAATTTTATTTATCATATGTAGGAAATCATTAGCAACTGCTGCTCAATAGATAGAAACCTATACCTTTATCTCTCAAAATAAATCTAGAAAATTACAAATTCATTTTTAAACAAAAAAAACGTTTTTTTGAAACGCAGATACTCATACATTTAAGTGCTATTTTAGGACCTGTAAAGGAATATTTGCATTTTTATTCAAGTTGGTTTTAAAAACGATTGAAGTAGTATCTACATCAAAAATAAAACAAATTATTTTTTCAATTAAAATAAAGGTTTTTTGAAAGAAGATACTAATACTTTGTAGTACCTCGAAAGGACTGTTCACTTTTTTATTCAATTTAGTTTTTAAATAGGTTGCATAAGGATCAGCAAAGACCCGATTATCCGGCCCTCAGTTAAGTTTGGATTCGCGATTATTTGGCCTGCCAATACCAAAAATCTACTCCTTCAACAAATGTTCGAAGTATTAAAAACAAGCTCCAATCTCCTGTTACCATAATTCGCACATAGTTCTGGAAATAACACATTCAAGTGAATTCCAAAATAAGAGCGAGCGATACGAATAAAATTAAAAGAAAGTTATCCCTATTTCACTTTTCAGCCATCCCATCTTATCTTCTAGATTCGACAATAAAATATTTAGGTGTTTCTCGATACACGTTATAGTTGTCGCCAACACATCACAATTAAACGTCACTAAATTCAATAAAAGGTTCAAATACGTTTAGGTATAGGTACGTAAGCCGCACCTTGACTTACACAAAGACTTATTACTATTACCCTAGTACACAACTATTATCCAACTAGTACCCTACTATTTAAAAACTGTTTGTTTTTATACATTAAGTTATCCGATTATCGATTATCCGAATGACTTACGACAACAATTATTCCGGTTCATAAAGTTGCTAATGTGCTAGCAGGTTTAGTTTAGTTAGTTTTAGTTTAGTTTATTTTATTACCAATAAATTTGCAATGTTCTTAGCTACACGAAGACTGCTAATTAAAATGCGTTAATACTAAATTTTCATCATTACAATGAAGGCCAATTAACATTTACAAACATCTTTCTAAGAATTAGTGAAGTTTACTAATAACAAACATCAAATCGTACTGCTACGATAGAAGGTTGACGTCACACGTCTTACATCGCGCTATCGAAGTTTTTTCGATAGTTCGCATATATACCGACATACCGAAATGCAAAATAAGTATGACAAGGCGTTCTCCAGGTATAACTCCTCACCTGGCGGGGAATTCCCCATTACCGCGCGCTTCACAATTAGTAACCCTGAGCTACACAGATTGGATGCACTATACGCCGCAGCCCTTCCTTCATCTACCAGGTACATTAAACAAGTTATTATCAACCGTACGCTTCGCATTCACAGAGCCTTCATCAGTACTACCTACTAGTATCGGTGTTATTTTAAACGCTGATTGTAAGTGTGTCTATACGTTATTTACATTTCATTAAATTTTACTTGTTTTTAGTAAACAACACTGTTATTCCAACAAAACTAGTTTTATTTCTGATAATAAATACAATAAGTAAAACTCATTGGTAACCGTCAGTGTAATTTACTTGTCCTCGGAATTACTAATATTTTAGTGGTTATTAGTATTATTTACTTGTAGCTACTAAAGTTTTTTCTCCGTGTATATTCTTCAATTAATTTTTCCTAAAATAAGAAAGAAAACGTATGATCAGCCTATCTGAATTTACTGCGAGACATATGCAATTTTTCTTAATAATAAAGGAATATATAATAATAAAGGACTCACTTGAGCTAAATATCGCTGACTATCTGGACTATCCAAGTCCAAATCCAACGAACGTGTGCTAAAGTCAGTGAAAAGAAGCTCAACTTATTCAGGAAACAATGTGGGAGTTTCATATAAAAGCTTATCGTTGGTGTGACCGGCCAAGCGCAATGTTGACTAAGCCCACTCATTGTTAACTAATTACTGAGTTTTATCAAATCAGTTTGTGATAATGACTGTGTTTCATGACATTAGTTTTTGATTTGATAATATCAGATATGCAGTGATAGGTTATATCTAGGTACGATTCGCATTAGGATTTTTTTTGTGCGAAAATCCGTCAGACAACGTACGCTGCAGAAACTGTTGCCTGCTTTGTGTGTAGAAATTTTCATATATAAAATATGATAAATGCGGCGGAGTAAGCGAAGGACTTTATTTTAAAGAAACTTAAAAAAAAGAAGAAAGTTTTTAACTGTCGGTATAAATACATATATATTTTAATGCAAGTAGGTACGTATGTTCGTGCATATTCCAGTTGGATTTTTACATTTGTTGTAGAACTCGATTCCAGACTCCACGCGTTCCCATTTTAGTAGGGGTCGGACAAAGAACAAAGGAACCAAAGTTAGGTTAGTAAATGCGGTTCTAAGATTAGTATAAATTATGAAATGAAAATGTTGATCTATTTAAATTAGGTTCCGTTTTTGCAAATAGGCTACGGAACCCTAATAAGCCCCTAATTTCAACAGAAACAAGCTAAATATATTCATCGCCAGTGAAAAGTCACAACCTTGCAGAAAATGTAACACCTTTGGTTTACTTCAAAAGTTTTTGAAGAGATTTAGGAGAAATAAATTTGTTACAATAGTACTTAGGTATTTACCTTATTGAGATTTAATTACCTTTATAACTAACTTTTGATTGACCCTATATACAATGTACAAAGTATTTTCTTTGTTAAATTTTGCTTATAAATTGTTGCGTTATTATAACACATTATGAGATAAACAGGTTAACAGAGTAGATCACAAATCATGCGGGAAGACAATCGCCAACCTTGTTATCGCAGCTCTTCATGGAACGTGAGCTAGGTAATATTATATTTTCATTAGGCTTGGGTGGAGTTTTCTTACAGGCAAAGGCTTTATACATAGGTACGTATATAACTTGCGTTAATGTAATTTTAAAGGTATTCTTTAGTAATAATAAAACTTTCAATGTATTCCTACTTCAAAGTAACGTACGTGGTTTATTTTTAGTGCAATATAACATTGCACTTAACTTGCATAATGTATAATGCAATAAACTTCTCTAACCGGTAGTCAAACATCGAAACAGACTACAGTCGCTATATTAAAATGCAAACTGACACGACACTAGCGACGGAGACCGGGTCAGAAAAGTTTGTTGTACTGTACCTAATTTAAAAGTTTCAGAATGGGCGTCAGTGCTTCAAAGCAAAACTTTGGTGTCTCAGTGAACAGTGCAACTGCAACAGTATTCTGCGGTGGGCCCATAGACATAGAGAACTTAGACAGCGCATTTCCTAGCCAGATGTGGATAAAAATGTGGCCGCAAAAGTGTGACAGAGACGAAGCAAAACTGAGGTCTCTCGTGTTACCTTACCAGCGTGTTTCAATAAACATAAACAAATTAATGTCCGCCATTTTGGCGGACATTGATAGAAAAATAAAACCATAGGTTCGCTTTTTCTGTAAAAGGATGTTCAATTTTATAAGGCTATTGAACAGGCCATAGGACAGATTACAGAAGTCGAGTTGATTTAACAAACCTGCTTGTGCCACTGTCGAGCTTACCAGAGGACAGGTACAGACAGACAGGACAGATAAACAATAAGTAAATTTTAACTGTTGGCACAGTATAGGTGCCAACACATGCTTTTGGATAAAAATTTTGGGAATTTGATTTTGAAAATTTGTGTTTGAGATACGTCGAAGAGATTTTATTTTTGTTAAGTATCATCGTAAATTTTATTTAAATTCGTTTTTCAGTTTTCGTGCAATGCTCAAATAAACAAAAAACAGAATAAACAAATATAAAAAAAATCGTTAGAGTGGTCAAGTGTGTAGGCGCAAAGCTCTTTTACAGTTTTACAATAGAATAGATAAACAAATATCTTAAGTTTTCTAGGTTATATTCGCCTTTTATGACAAACTGTAACAAAGGATGACAGCTAACTGTCATCTGCGCCATTGTGCGACATCTCAACTTGACAGTTCAGGTGTTTCCAAAGGCTATCCAGTAAATTGTTCTCTTTTAAAAAACGCTACTGCATTATACTTATTATAACGTAAATTCGATTCTCGTACAGAACTAACATTTATGTAGGTTATGAACAGTTTTTCTTGAGTTTGGGTATTTTCCGTGTATAAATGTATGTATGTGTTTACATTTTTTTTTCAGAATGTCCAAATTGTGACCAAGTTTTGAATGTCCAAACAGTTATCGTCTCGTATTGTATGAATTGTATGCGTAGTATTGTAGAGACTAATTCCTCAGGGGAAAATAAATTAAGAGATGCGTGAAATCCGTAAATACAATTTAATTATAGCTTCCTATACGATTACACTTCACAATTTTAAATAATTTGAAACTCTGATATGCCATACACAATTGCACACCTTCATTTTAGAAATTATCCATTTTGCCGATTTTTTTTTGACGACCGTGTTGTAATTCTTTTTCTAGTCGACTGTATTATCACCAATATTAGTAAATCGTGATATGATGTAAGAAATAAGTAGTTTTAGACAGTCTATGTCATTTCCATAATTTTTCCCGATTAATCAAGTAACGGAAAAAAAATCAATAAGGTGAAAATGGCCAATCCGCAAAAATCATGGTCTCAGTAGTCCCTATTAAGAAAAGCAGAACTTTGGTACCTTCTGTGTGATTTAAGGTGGAACTCACAAAGCGTAGACATATATATAAGGAGATCATTGTCATTCTTTTTCAAATCAGATTTAAAAATCTGTCGAAGTAAGAAGTATGGCATTTCATGCTTGTATGGATATAGAATTTTACAATAATTTTGACATAAACACGCAAAAGGTTGATCTAAAGCTATTTACACACTACATACTACAAATTAAAATACTTCACTCGTTACATTATCCCCCCTTCCTCGTGAAAATTCGGTTAGACGAATTTTCCGGGCTGTTAGTTTAATAATTTAAAAGACAGAACCGATACCTAAAACTTACATCACGTACGCATCTAATACTCTAACCTCATCACTCATACTTATCTAACCTAACACGCTAACCTCATATACTTCCTATTTATTCATCCACACACGAAGGGCGTAACCGCTAAGGAACCCCATGACCGATCTGTTAGGGACTTGATGTTAATCGTTGCATCTTGGCCAAATGCCTTATTACAACTAGGAATACGATATAAGGCTTATTTAATGAGTTATCCCACCGCTCAAACTCCTGGACAAGGGCTTTTTTAAGGAGTTGTCAATCCGCTCCATATTTTGGATATACTGCTTAATAATAAAACCCCGCTGTATTAAAAACCATTAATTATGGGATAAATATAAAAGAGACCGCCTAAAATTCAAAAGTTTGAAAGTAGCTAAATAGTAAAACGAGAAAGTAATTAGATAATTATTAAATTAATAAAGAAAAATTAGGTAAAATAAATTAAGTATTTTTATATAATAAGCTACAATAGCTTTTATAATTAATAATGAGCCAAAAATATCGTGGTCTTTGGTCTCTATATATTAGCGTAAAAGTCATATAACCGACGCAACGAAGGAGTACTACTTCTGTATTAGTCATTAAAACTATGTAAGGTAAATCATAATAAATGATGTCGCAGACATCAACGAACGACATTAGTCGTCGTTATTTTAATTTTGAGAAAATATATACAATAACGTTCTATTACGTATCAAATAAACAAGAAAAATGTACAGTATAGAAATTACGTCTCTTGACGTGAGACAACAAATAGCTTTTTTGAGAACCAGATAAAATATTGAATAAAAGAATGCGTCCAATCGACGTTAGTGAAAAATTATTATTCGTAGTTAAATATAAATACAAATCAAAGCATTTCCTGCATGTCAATCGAAAGATATTAAATTTATGTTTCCTCTAAAATAAAAAAACAACAAAATATTAATAAAGGCCTAAATGTTATTTTTATAAAAACTACGGTGTCGTTAAAATGACTTTTTGAATTTCGAAAATGGTTAAAGAGGAATATAAATTAAATTAGGTCTAAATGTTATTTTTATGATAACGACGGTGTCGTCAAATGACTTTTTGAATTTTGAAGAATTAAAAAAACAATATATAGTGTTTAGTAATTTAAACAATACATAACTAACAATCAACTTAGTTGTAAAACCATTAAGAAAGCATATATTAGCTTCATAAACAATAATACTTCACTCGCTACAGAATGGACTATTATTATAAATGCGAAAGTGAGTTTCTTTGTTTGTGCTTCCTTCATGTCGCAACGAAGCATCCTTTTGCGCCGAAATTTGGTACAGAGATAGTTAAAGAGTCTGAAAGGACATAGGCTACTATTTTTTGTCTCGGAAAATTCAAAAGTTCCCCTAATAAAAACTATAACAGACTTCCACGTAAACGAACTATAGCTACAACTATAGTTTGCTAGTGTTTTAATAATATCTGATAACTTCACGTCTGTCAACATCGTCGGTATAACCAAATTATTATTTTTGTGCATACCCATCCATGATAGACAACCAGAATAATAAAAAAAAAAATTATTAATATTATTAATAACAGTACAATGTGCATCAAACCTTTAGTATACAAACTTTGAAACCACCTCTGTGTTTCACAAAGCAAAACATATACGTCGCTAAGCCTTACCTTACACTCCAGCATTTTCTCAGCTGTGCTAAGCCTTCTGGCCTCGTGTTGATTTGAAAACTCGGCTAAAGCCACTCGGAAGCTCCTATTGAGCTTGCGAGGAGTAGTTACGTACAAACAGATGAAAAAGTTTTATTTTCGGATTAACAAACATTTTTTTGCAGTAGAAATTATCATTTCATATATTGACGTTTCTACAAACAAAAGATATATTTTTAGAGCACTAAATGCAGGTATTCTTATATTTTATCATATACTACTTAGATTAATGTAATACGTCTTCACTTATGAAGTTGCTATTCTATATTGTTAATAGTATTGGCCATTTGAAATATAAGTTTTAAGTCTATTAAAAAAACATGAAATTCTCTTTTCCATCCATTTATATTTTTATTAAAAAGTGTTTTGTTTTGACTACGTTTGACTGTTTTTTATCAGCATGGTCACGTTAAATAAAAACAAACATACAACCGAATTGAGAACCTCCTCCTATTTGAAGTCAGTTAAAAATAAGAGTAATTATGGAATACTAGTTCCGGTCCGACGGTAGCAATGCGGCTCAAACTGCACGCTACATCAACGAAGTTTATAGTAAGTCACAGCCCTTTATTGGATTGAAGTTTGAAAGCTTCTGTTCTGGAAAATTTTGATTTGAAAAATAAGCCCCGCAAGAAAAATAATAAAAATTTGCCCGAAAACGATGGTCAACAACGACGAATTCAAGATGTTTGAGATAGTTACGTCAAATTGGCGAAGTTGAAGAGCTTGAAAAATGGGTGCCAAACGAATTGAATGATCGCCAGCGCGACGTATGGGTGGAGGCGTATCTCGCAATGCTCAACATTGCGACATTGTTAAAGCTGAGCTGCTAATCAAATTGGCTGGTGGTTTAGCACCTAAGCAATGCCCTAAACGAAAACTTTACCCTAACAAAGATATTTTTGACAGTCTAATGACATTCTACTTATTAAAGCTTCATACCACACAGAGAGTCAGTACAAAATGTCTTCGAAACCGTACAGCTGACTTCTTCAAGAAGTACATCAATACATTGCCACTGCGCTGGCAAAAATGCATCGATCGACGGGTGACTACTTTTTGGAGGTGCGCGCTGTATAAAAAAAACCGGCGGCGGCGCGCCATGAAAAATTCCACAGCGGCGGCGTGAGATTTTTTGAGCTAGTTTTGAAAAAATCTTGTATAGGCTTATAAATTAAGATAATCTAAAAAGTATACCTAAAAAATAGACGTTCACTCAAAATTACGGGAACATTCCTGACTCTGATGAGTTACAAATAGGTAAGTATAAAATAAAATAATAACAAAAACCTACTTGACTTAGATGATGCTTTGATCTTTCTTTCTTTCAGCTTTTATCTAAGTATTTAGTAAAGTGTAGTCTAGTACAACTTAATATTAAAAAAAACAAACTGACTGTAAACCTCAACTAAAAAGGTAAAAAATTAGATCCAAAAGGAAAGGACATATTTACAGAAAATCAAGTTACTTTTTTTTGCCTTGAAGTCGGAGGCCTAAAATTTGCAGTAAGTAAAATAGGCAAAAACAACGGCAAGTCAAAGAAAAAACGTCACTTAATGTTTCTGTAGGCATTTAGGACTTATTATTTTCCTTTTCAATTGAGGTTTGAAGTTGGTTAAATTTTATTGTTAAAATATTTTTTTTTTTTTACTTTACAACTTTTATAGTTGTCATGCAAAACAAGGATTTTTTTACCCTGGAAGGACTAAGGCGAGACCTTTTTCTTTTATTTTCTTTTTACAACTTTTATAGTTGTCATGCAAAATAAGGATTTTTTTTACTCGGAATGACTAAGGCGAGACCTTTTTCTTTTATATTCTCTTTACAACTTTTATAGTTGTCATGCAAAATAAGGGTTTTTTTTACCCTGGAAGGACTAAGGCGAGACCTTTTTCTTTTATAATTTTTTTTGCAACTTTTATAGTTGTCATGCAAAATAAGGATGTTTTTTACCCTGGTAGGACTAGTGCGAGACCTTTTGGCAGGAATAATTAGTCCGGCTACAGGGAACACCCTCTCACTGGGAGTGCTAAGCGTGACAAACAAGGGGTGGCTAGTTTTTCTGGTTTTCTAGTAAGTCAGGATGTATCCGTCTATAATTTTTGCAGGAACTGCAGTCGCAAGGTATTTCCATACTTCTTGGTCGACATTGTCACCAGTATCAGCACTTTTAGTCGCGTCAATGAAGCCCTAAACAGGCAATCTTCGAAAGTCTGTTTGTTTGTTTTTTTATATTATTTAAAATCAGAAATATTTCAAAGGGGGGAAATAATTATTTGTATTGTTTAAACAATATGTAAATTATTTATATAAGGAAACAAGTTTTAGCCTGTTAATGTTTTAGTAACTCGAAAAAATAACCGTAAACAAGTAATTTTGTGAATTGTTTTATTATTTTTAAAAAGAACATTTAATTCTGATCATTTATTTGTGTATTAAACCCATCATCTTCTTCAAGTGGTGGGTGATTATCGCAGTCACTTCCACTGCATACAATGCAGGCGGGTGAGCTATGCAAACCACTTTTTCTGCAGCCACACGCTGAACCGCATCCTGTTTTGCAATAGCAATTCATGTTCATTGGTGCTGCGGGTTGTGTCATTGTGTTTGGTTTCAAATAATTATCTATTTGCCAACCCCAATCTTCGGGAGGTATTGAAGCATTATCTTTTCATTGTTGAACTTGCTGGTTAACTCTTTTAATGTGTTGTTTTGCTGCATCCTCTGTTGGAGGTACGCTCTTGTTTTTTGAAGCTTATGCTATAAAACGCTTGCATCGCAGTTCATTCAAGCCTTAGGCAGTTTTAGCACCATACATGGTAAGAATACAATAAATAACTCCATTCATAAGTATTTCTTCAGCTTGCTCTTCGACCATGAAATTTTCAGCTACTGCACGTAATTTCTCATCATTATTAAAAATTTTAATGAAATAATTTTTTCCTCCATTATAAAAAGCAGATGTAGAGTCATATCCAGTGAATGCATGAATGAACAAGGGATGATTTTTGGTAATATTTGGATATTTTATTATTATGGTTTTTGTCGAATAAACTCTTTGTGACATTATTTTTGACTGGTTTCAAGCAAAATATTTCTTTATGATCAGGTGCTTAAGCCATCAATATCACTAACACATCAATGTCCTCTGCTACAACAACTCCATCATGAAAGGAACTATCAAGAGCTGATTGTACAATTAAACAATCTGCATCACTTTCTACTTGACTCCACTCAATATTTTTTTCGGACAGTTTTTTGCAGAGAAGATTGATTAACCTATTTTTATTTTTGCTGTTTCCTAAAAATTGCTCTTTAGTTGTAGCAAGAGGCATGTCTTCGTCAAAAAAATAATCGATTGAAGTATTACTGTTATATCTACGATTTCTCTCAGACGCTTTAGTTCTATTATTATTGTATCCATCAAAAACAACTTTAACGTAGGTACCATAGTTATTACGTAAATATCTGTTGAAAATATCGACAAACTTTTTATTTTTTTCCCATTTTAATCTATGAAGTAACATACCACCATCAATAATGTAAAAAAAAATTGTAACATCATTAACATCCGTTTCACATTGCTGAAAAATCTCGTTTAGCGTTGATTTCGTAGTTTTCCTCATTCCACTGTTTTCATAAAGCGCAAGGGTAAGGAGCCAGCTCATAGTTAAAATAACATATATACGTGTTTGTATAGCAAAAACTAATATATAGCATACACGTAACGCATGAATATTTTTTGACCCACACAGCAAATTTTTAGGATGTTAATATTCAATTATTACTAACAAATGTACTTTTAACACCAAAGTTAATACACGAATATTTTTTTTCAACGAAAATCATGCAAAAACTTGTTTCCTTATATAAATAATTTAACGTCATTAACATCCGTTTAACATTGCTGAAAAATCTCGTTTAGCGTTGATTTCGCAGTTTTCCTCATTCTACTGTTATCATAAAGCGCAAGGGTAAGGAGCTAGCTCATAGTTAAAATAACATATACACGTGTTTGTATAGCAAAAACTAATATAAAGCATACACGTAACGCATAAATATTTTTTGACCCACACAGCAAATTTTTAGGATGTAAATATTCAATTATTACTAACAAATACTTTTAACAACTTTTTTTAACACCAAAGTTAATACACGAATATTTTTTTTCAACGAAAATCATGCAAAAACTTGTTTCCTTATATAAATAATTTACATGTACAATACAAATAATTATTTCCCCCCTCTGAAATATTTCTGATTTTGAATAATATAAAAAAACAAAAATTTAAATCGGAGCTGCTTCTGAGGACTTTCGACCAAAAAGCTTTATTGACGCGACTATTTGTGAACCATGTTGCACATAGCTTTATTTACGTGAGAGTAAGATAGCAATGATGATTTACTTGTACTTGGGCTAGATATTGTTTCTAGTGGGTCTTCTTGATCTCGATCTCTTTTTCCTTTCTGACTGACTATGCTGTTCGCTGATGCAGTCATTACTGCTCCACCGGGCTTTTCGGATCAAGACTCTGAAGGAGTCTCAGCCCATATAGCGCCCAAAGCTCAAGGCCTTGGGATGTCGCTCTTGGGGTCATCCCTTCGACCGGCGTGAGTCCGAACCCGAAGATGAGACAACGCCACTAGAAGTTGCCTGCTACGCGGTTTTGATTGCGACTGGCGTGGTCGGTCGGGGGGATGGTAGCTTGTGGATTGCACTATCAATCGGGTCGGGTGATTGGGTATACGCTCTTAAAAGTAAACTGCCAGGTCTTTAAGGTTTTGGAAATCGTGGGGAGCTCGAAGTCCCTGTGTAGGTCCGCACGCATTCACGACGAACCAGGGGGCTGCGGAGGCCGCTCTGAGGAAGCGGTTTTAAGGGTCTGGAGTCTATGGAGGTTTTTTTTTTTTTTTTTTTTTTATACCACTAAGGTGGCAAACAAGCTTACGGCCCGCCTGATGGTAAGCGGTCACCGTAGCCTATGGACGCTTGCAACACCAGGGGTATCACTTGCGCGTTGCCGACCCTTCAGAAATCTAATAACTTCTTTCTTGAAGAACTCCATACTGTAGTCCTTGCAGAAAACCTTGGCAGGGAGCTCATTCCACAACTTAAGCGTTCGCGGGAGGAAGTTTCTCTGAAACCGCACTGTACTGTTTAGACAACGCATAGATGACACTAGCGTATGCTAGTATGGGGCGGATATAAGTGGTGTAAAGTGTCAGCTTATTTCTAAGCGACATCTTACTGTACTTGCCTATCATGGGATATAGACGACCGAAAACGAAAGCGGATCGATATATAACTGGATCACACCGAGATATTTGGCCTCGTTTTGTCACGGTTCTAGTGTCGGGAGGAGTGTCAGATGGGCACATCTTTTATGTCTGTTTTAAAAACGAGAGCAAGGTTTATTTAGCTTTTTTCTGAGAAGATAAAACCTCAACGGTTCGGAACTTGCCTAAAAAATTCACTGAATCTTCTAGTAAGTTCCATTCATATTGTAAAATTTTTAGATCGAATATAATATGTTGGATATCCTACGCATGATGTTATTCCTGAGATTTCGATTGCATCAGTGTGCCATACTTTCCAAATGTTATGTTCTCACCACATGGTGCGAACGTGCAAAGGCTATAATATAATTCGTATATGAGAAACTAGCCAAGTCAGAACTTAGGCTACAATATATTATCCTAAGTTATAAGATGAAATGATAATTTATTGTTATAAATAAATTTTAGGACTGACCACTGAACTTGGCACCCATTTAGATCTCACTTCTTTTGTCCTTGAAGTCAGCATCCAAGGCATATATCATAATATTGAACTTGGCTCTCATTTCACATTTATGTTTTTGATGGGATTCATCTTTCTTGGAATGGAAGTAAGACAAACATTGCAAAATACCAGGCTTTCTAGAACCTTTTCGTTTTTAGTATCATTCTCGTCGTGAAGAACTAAATCACCAAAGTATTTCCAACACGTACTGATTTTTGTTTTGCATTAAAATTATGAGATACTGAAAGTCTCTTTAATTCTTTTTTTTTAATATCTGAACGTGACGTCATTTTTAGGGTTCCGTACCTGAAAGGTAATTAGAAACCCTATTACTAAGGCTTCGCTGTCCGTCCGTCCGTCCGTCCGTTCGACTGTCATCAGGCTGTATCTCATGAACCGTTATAGTTAGACAGTTGAAATTTTCACAGAAGATGTATTTCTGTTGCCGCTATAACAACAAATACTAAAAAAAATATTGAGGGGGCTCCCGAACCCTTCGTGCGCGAGTCCGACTCGCACTTGGCCGATTTTTACGTTACAAATACCAAACAGAAACAGATATTTACTAAATGAAAACTACTAGGCGCCTTATAATTTCATTAATAAATCCCTTTTCGGTCTCGGTCGGTACCGAATTTCGAACAGTCGGCCTTGGCGGCGGCGGCGCGCTATTACTTGACGGCACCTCTACTCCTTTTATTAATGGAAATGAAAAAAGTATAAAAAAACACACAACAACCTTTTTCGTACAGTATGGCAACTTCATAATGTTTTAATATATAAAAAGTTTTACCTATTGTAAATCAAAAACAGACTTAATTTACAGTAAGTGTTACTTTAGAAACAGAAGTAAGTACCTACTTTGAAAACAGGGTAAAGGCACAACATCTGACCCTGCCCGTCCGCAGGCTGTACAATAAATTATTGTTTTATATTCTCCCGAAGCATTCTCCCGACATGAAACCGCTAATATTGCTGTTTATGGATATCTATAAAGTCTATTTCCAACTTTTATTGTTCAGGAAAGAATCATGAAAACATGAAATTAGCGTAGATAGGAAGGTATTCGTACTGTATATATCATATTTTTGTTTTTTTTAATGTAGAATTCCTATATAATTTTTTTTTAATCGAATTTGCTATTTGAAAATCCACTGTTTTCTTTGTTTTTTATCCACTTAATTTTGTATAATATTTAAATGTAGTTAGGTATAATTCAAATTTGTTTCAGTTTAAATATGCAGGTAGGTACCTAAACAGATAAACAGCGCCACAGAAATAGTATGTCCGTACGAGTACGTATAAATAGTATGTCGATGGCGTAAAGTTTAAAGGACGAACCGCAAAGTAAGTCCAGTAATACGAAATCAACAATGGCCCGAGACCAGAGATTTATGCAAAAAACGTAAATCGAGAAACAAAAAGTTAAAATAAAATAAAAAGTTTAAAAACATGATATTCTAAAAATAAACTATACTTTGTCATTGTAAAGTTGTTTTTTTATTAGTTTTAATTTATGTAAGTCGCAATTTGATGCTATCTCAAATTTTTATTGCCATTTCCTGTTTTTTTTTGGATATATTGTTACTTATTTATGCGTAGGTTGATCGTTCATAGCCAATACCTTAATAAATAGAAAAAAAACTTTATCTTTGTGATATCTCGCCTTTGTTTTTTTTTATGTTCGCATTAAGTAAGGTCTTCGATGATGCTGACAAGTCTTTTGTAATTCTTTTTTAAATTCAGTGCCGTGGCAGAGTGGACGGTCGTCACTGGTCAACTGGCCTATTTGAAAAAAATTAAGAATTATTATTTTAACAAACATATTACAATAACCAGTACCTGGTTTATTGCCAGCATCCAATCCCACTAATATTATAGACTAGACTTGGCCAGCGGCTCCGCCCGCCCTAAATTCGGTTATCGTCGTGGAAATCCTTAATTAACACCAATTAATTAATTATACCAAAGAATTGCTATAGCATGCTATAGGTGCAGCAATAAAAATAATTCGTTTAACTCTGTTATAGATATTCCCGCAGGAACTTTCGAATTTTTAGAGATAAACAGAAGTCTATATGTTATTCCAGTACCTAACCTATATGTATGCCAAGTTGTATTCCGATCAGTCCAGTGGTTGAAGCGTGATTGAGTAAAAAACGTCCATCCAGACATACAGAATTTCACATTTATAATATTAGTAAATAGGATGTGAATGTATTTCTGGATAGATGGATGTTTGTAACTTTATAACTTGCCAACGACTGAACGGATCGTTATGAAAATTGGAACACATAATTGTAGTAGGCAGAACGTTTTTACCCCGAAAATTCAAAAGTTCCCGCAGGAATAACTGTAACTGAGCTTAAGCAAACTATTTCTGCAGCTATAACTTGCTATAGCAAGCTTCATTAGTATAATTTAAGGAGTTCCACGCAGATAACCGAATTTAGGGCGGGCGAAGCCGCTAGTAAAATCTAGTATTTACTATTTGTAAAACTACAAACGAAACATATTATTATAGTCAACTAATAAATACGTATTTTGTATTGAAGCACTCAACATACAAGCTTTTCAATTAATTATTAGTAATATGTTTATGAGAGAATACCTACTTTAAAAGTAAGTTAGTAATATTAATATAAAACAGTATAACCTTAAATAATTAGATATTAAGTTTACAAGATACGTAGCGTTAAAGTCACTTGGCATTAACTAAAAATTGCAACAATTTTTGACAAAAATCATCGCGGTAATTTTCCAGATGAAATTGCACTTATAGTTCATAACTGAAGATCGGAAAACTTCTAGTTTACTTAAAGACTTTAAATTAGTTTCTTCAGGTAACGAGCACAGTTTCACCTATGTTTAGAGTACACAACGTCGAATGTCTTCAAACGTTTTAATTTATATTTATGTTCTTTCAAGAGATTTGAAATAACAGTAATTATTGCTTAGGTATGTCAATGGACCTATAAAAAAAATTAGAAAACCTGTCTTGTACGTTGCTCATGTTTTTATTTGCTCTTTTGATATTTTGCATCAATTTCTTATGATATATTTGAGCCCGAAACCAGCAACACGGGCCCAGTTGGAATTAAAAAAATATATAAAAAAACATTTAAAAACCACTTTTATAACGAATGAAATAAAATAAGCCCCCACATCAATAAAGCGTGGGCACTTTTCAAGTGTTTCTTGCGTTTGATATCATATTGTGACCGAGTTCTAAGCATCCCTGAAAATTCTAGCTAGTCGGGAAATTATGATTGCAGGATATGACCCAAACAAGTAAAACGATTATAAAATAAAAAGGCTGTCTGCTGTGCATAAGGTGTTGGTTCGATGCTGCACAGGACAAACATTCACGTGAAATGGTTTTTATATATGTTGTCTGGTAGCCTTGCTTAGGTACCCGTAGTTTGGTATCAGATGAGTGCCGAGTGACATCAAAATTAATTTACAAATTTTTGCTAGCCGAAAAATTCACAAATCTAGGCTAGCTAAGCTAAATTCTAGCTTAATTTTTCTATCTATGTTTTAGACTAACTGTAATTAACCTACCTAAAACTAGAAAAAAAAATACAAAAATAAAAGAAAGAGAGATTATTACTGATATCTAACCCCTCAGCGAAAACTTTCGGGTCCCATGACCTTAAGGGTCCGACCCACAATCCTGACAATTTATTACACAAACCCTTTAAGTTGTATACGTGGTTAAGATCTTGAATAAAATGGAGACAATAACTTCTCGTTAAAATAAAGTGGTACTGAGAGGTTACTTAACCGTGTTTTGGACCCTGCATAAGATAAATTTAAAATAAATCATAAAGGTACTATAGGTTACACAATCACATTCAAGACATGTTTTTTTTAGTGAACTGAATACTTCTGCCATAGTACGCAACAGATAAATAAAACCTAATGAGCATGGTAGCTGCATTAAATAGGTTTATGACTTAAAAAATTAAAAAATAGCCTTAGCCCTTTTTCAAAGCTCTGGTTTCAAATTTATAATCTGGCATATTCAGCATTTCATTTTATTACAACTTGAAAAAAAAAAACATTTCTACCAATATCAATAGCAATCAAATATTTTATTACTCCTAAGGTATTTAAAAAACACAACGTTGTAAATAAAACAAGAACATACGTAAAAAATCTTTTAACAAACAAACTTTCACCAGACCCTGGTTATCATTTAAGACCAGAGCACTTGTCAAGACAAATCAAACAAGCACAAACTCGATGGGGTTGCGTCATTTCGTTACAGAGATCTTATTACCACCTTTCAGCTCCATAAATCAGTAGTTTATTTTTTCCCGTTTTCATATTTAGGCCTACTATTGCACTTTCTCGAGCCAAATCTTACAGTATTTTCTGTAATGTTACAGGGTCGTTAGCTATTATGATTAGATCATTCGATTACTTAGATGATATAGTTGTCGCCAATTGATGTTTATGCCCTGCTCAGCCCAATCAAATTTTCTGAAGATTTGTTCCAGGACTGCGGAATTTCGGTATTAGTGGGTCGCCTTGTCTCAAACCTTTGTTTACTTGGAATTCTTCTCCTCCTTTTTTCAATTTCACTTTGGCGGTATTACTTTTGTAGATTTCTTTTATAATATTTATGTACTTTTTATTGATTCCTTGTTCTTTTAATGCATTTCAGAAATAATCGTGTTTAATTGAGTCAAACGCTTTCCTGTTATCTACGAAACCTATATAATATGGTGGGTTGTATTCTTTAAATGTTTTCTATTAGTTATGTTATCTTTACCCGGTGCTTTATCATCTTTTTGACATTTAATAGCTTTTTTCAGTTAATTTTGCAATACTGGCGGTATATAAATAAACTAATACCAAAGACACCAGTTTATTTCCTCAAATACCGTTATTATATGAATATTCTTCATAGCAAATGAACCAAAGTGAAGTTATTATTTTGTAATTAAAGTAATTTATTAAAGTCACTGTTATGTGTTTAAGATTGCATCTAATGTCTACGCATTTTAGTACAGATCCAGATGCGAAATACCTTTAATGAAGAGTATAGCTTATTACCGCAACTTCGTTTCTGTGGACTTTTGAAAAAAAGCAGGCTTTTTAACTGTTAATAGTTTTACCTACAAAAATATCGGTATACTCATACATTGTTTTATACCCTGTTTCTAGGGCGGTATAACCAACACAGCGCGCGGCCCGTTTCATTTTATTAATCAGGCGTCCGGCATAAAACCCTGCAACTCTCCGCAAAACCTCTTAGCGCGATCGCTTAGAAATCATTAGACTTATTTCGGCAAGTGCTTGCGCGACTTGCACTGAATTTGGGTGCCGCCGACTGGTCGCACCAAGCATTAATACCTAAACTTTGGAGTGTCACTCCTGGTTCTATCTTCACATAGACAGCTAGCCTTAATTTTTTATACCTTAACTTTGTTACAAGAGTGTGTGGCAGTTTACATAGGATTTCTGTCTGTAAGATTTTATAGGAATTGATGGCAAGACTGTCTTCTATGGCACAAAAGGATAGGACGAACAGAAATAACTACAAAGGTTCCGTTTTTACCTTTGGCACGGAACTGTAAAACGTGTACTTTTTGTATTCAAAAGACCATTCCGCAAGGACTCCAGACTGACTGTTATAAACATCTACGAGATTACTATAAGTACACACAATGCAAAACACGTGAGTGCGGTCCACTGTACAAAAGAGAATACTCATTCGTCTACCAATTACTTACAGTCAGTTACTTAGTTTTCTTTATTATTCCGAATTAAAAGTGGTTGCTTAGAGCAGCTGTTGTTGTTAGTTAATAAAAATATCATGTATTTATAATTATCATATAAAATGATACAATATTATAATAACTGCAATATTTCAGCGATTAAATAAAACAAAAAGCGAAAGAAAACAGAAAGATTACAAACTATTTTACCTCGAAATTTCAATTTTAAACAGACAAGCCTTTGATAAAATAGTTTAGCAATTGGATTGAATTTATATTTTACAAATGTACTCATTGTTTGTATAAAAATATATATTCCAATAGCTAGCTTTGGTAAGCAGCTCCGCCCGCCTTAAATTCTATTATCGTCGTGGTATTCCAAACGGCAACTCCTGAAATGTAGTCAGGAAGTTTTCTATATCATGTTAGGGTGTGTAGCTATAGTTCCAGTATGCCATAAGAGATGAAAGAAAGGTCTTTTGACCTCTCACTAGCACGATTGAAAAACGGTGCAAACAAGATAGAGCCACTTTTCTCCCTAAACAATAAGGAGAGTGATAAATTTCAATGACCCCAACCGCCCCAGCAGATCAGGATACTACCAAAGTGAGTTAACAATCAATATCAACCCTCGGGATACAGTGACAAATAACTTAGGGCTCGTACGTGAGGGATTCTCATTATTTTTTGTGTACTGGACCGCATATCCGACGAAACACTTGAGAAAAGGTGAATAACTACATTAAAAACTAAATATAAATAAGTATAAACATTTTGTTGCTGAAAATGCGTTATCATATACTAGCTTTTGCCTACAGCTTCACGCGCCCTAAATTCGGTTATCGGTGTAGGATTTCAACGGCGACTCTTCAATTATAGAAAAAAACCGACTCACACTTGACATTTTCAAGTAGTCTATCTCCATACCAAATTTCATCTAAATCGGCGGATGAAGCGTGAAGAGGCAACAGACAGACAGAGTTACTTTCGCATTTATAATTGCTTTGTTTATCTCCGTCGCAAATAGCGTATTTTATTATGAAATGCCAGGGAATTGTGAAATAACTAAAATTTTTATTGATTTCATTTTCTGTAGTTAAGTAAAACACAGTTTGTATGAAAAAAATATGTTCGAAAACACGTTAAGGAAACAAAAACAAACTAAAGACACTAAAAATACATTTTACTAAAATATTTAAAAATGGGTGTATTTTCCTAAAATCCCGTTTATATACCAATCGATTCTAATTGAATTTTACAGTTATCACCTAAGTGTCATAGAATGAAACTTTAGAAAAAAAAAAAAAAAAAACTGGTCAGGAGTTAGATGTTCGCAGTAATTCTCAAACTTGGCTTATGTCAAAAGTCAGAATAGTCTGAGAATGACCACCTTAAAATTGCATTTACAAACGCTGACGAAGCTCCAGCATTCAAGAGTGAAATATTTATTTGAACCACATTTTAATAATATTAGCGAGCAAAAAAGCATCTGTCCATACAACATTTATCGTGCACCGTGCTCTTTCGTGAGACACCAGACGCACACACCTTAATAAAACTGTATGTTTTCTTTTACTTATAAAAAAAACCATTAAAATCAAAACTGTTGTTTAATTTACAGAATGATAATCTAGTTGTGTCCATTTTGATTGATGAAATTATTACAAATTCAATTAATTCGAGTTCCTCTTGATTAAGTGATTAAGTTTTATTAAATGCGGGGATAAAACCGCTCTGTTACAGTTAATTTGATTAATTGATCAAACTGCTAAACATCTATTCCAATTCGGAGACAGGTAAAATAATTTATCATAAAAGTTCCTATCTAAGACTTATTAACTATCGTTATTTCGAACATTACAAGTCTCATAAAATATACTGCGCTAAGGGTGTGGGTTCGATTCCCGCATTGGACAAACATTTATGTGATAATTAACATTTGTGTTTGTCTTGAGTCTGGGTGTCTTTATGTATAATATGTATGTATTTACAAAAAAAAAGTAATATATATGTATCTGTATCCGTTGTCTGGCAACACAAGCTCTGCTTACTTTGGGGCCAGACGGCGCTGTGTGTAATGTCCAAAAATATTTATTTATTTAGAATCCAACCCGCATTAATTCACATTTTCAATATTATGTTAAAAAATTATTGATATGATAAAAAACCATCACTTTTGAGATAAAAACAATGAGTATATTATTGTCCTAAGCTCATAGACATAGACCACATAGTGTCTCACTATGGTTACCGCAACTATTTTAAGATACCATAACCAAAGGTACAGTACCATTTTAAAGAAGAAAACAAATATTGTACTTAAAACAACTAAATACAATTATATCGATTTCTTAGGAATGGGTAGAGATATAAAGCTGAAATTAATACTTAGGTAGAACTTTCGGTCTCCAAGAGGTGTAAACGCATTCAAAATATTTTGTGTCACACTAGCAAACTGCCGTAACTTCCCGTTAATCTACAATTATGAAATTTGAAAAGAAGCAATGATTGACTGGACACTCCGCCTGCACTGAATTTAGTTATCAGCGCGAGATTTCTACGGCAACTCCTCGATTTTATACTAAGAAAGAAAAGTTATGGCTATTCCTGCGGGAACTTTTGGAATATCCGAAATAAAAAGTAGCAGAGAGAGATGTCTTTCTCTGTCCCTTGACCAATCTGTGCCAAAAACCAGATCAATTTGTGGCTCAGCAGCGAGCAACGTCGCAATAACAAACAAACAAACAGAGTTTAGCAAACACAGTTAGCACAGCTTATTTTTTTTACGATTACAAACTAACATTTGCAGTTGGGGTATTAACCATTATGCAAATTAATGTAGGAGATTTTTTTTTTAATTAGCTTCCCTTACCTGTAACGAATGAATTTCAGTTTTTTATATCGTCATATCTTTATCATTTAAAGGTATTTTTCTAGTGAATTCTATCCCTAATATCGCTAAATCAATTATCAATTCAAGAATAACTTCTTCTATTTACTATCAATGGTCAATCGAATACCAATCTCCAATCCAATAGACTCGTACAAATCACAAAAAGGCAAGTTTACACTCGACGTGATTCAATTTACCGGCCGCTAATAGTTTTATACTTGGCCGAACTAAGCTGACTGCTAACGCGCTCAGATATCCGCAGTTTTTAAAAAAAATTGCACAGTGGCTTTAAATGGAACTACCATCCGTTAGTTACAACCGGTAATATTAACAATATTTTATTATCTTGTACATCTTTTAGGCTACTTATGCCCTTTTAGTACATAAATCTTATAAATAAACCGTTCTTTATAGAACCAAAACAGATATGTTATTAACTAACCATAGCCTGTGGCTCCGCTTGCACATTGAACATTCGGTTATCGACATGGGATTTCTAATTAATTAATAAAACTCGTTGATTATAGAGATCATATTTTGGTATTGCAAGCTTTAGATCGTCCACATGAAATTCGGTTATAATTATTCCCGTGTTTGGTTATAGTTATTCCTGATTTTTTTGACCTTTTTCCAAGATGTCCTTTACAGTCCCTTTTAAACAATCTCTCTATACAAACAAATAACCTAACAATCAAAAAGACTATCTCAAATATATGTATACTAGTTAGGATTAAGACATACATTTAAAGACATAACCTATGTTGTTCTCTCTTGTTTGAGATCTCTGAATGTAGTAGTTTTCCTCAGTCACTATTGAACTTCGATAGCTCAGTGGTAGAGTACTAAGTCGGAGGTGTTAGGTTTACGGGTTCAAGTCCTGGCTTAAGGTCAAATCTTTTGACCTTGTTTTTGCTAAAGAAAATTAAAATATTTTTATTGTTATGTAGTAAATTTATTTCATTTGATTTATTTTTCATTATTTATATAAGTATATCTTCAGCCCTGAATAAAAAAATAAGTTCATATGCCGTCCTCGAAACTCGAAAATCAAATTTGCAGTGACTGTTTCTATCGGATTATTATTATCTTCTAAAGTTGAAAGTTTTATGTTGATTTAAAAACCTTTACTGTCATAAAGACTAAAAACACAAAACGGCAAAAAAGCATGTGGGCCATCACGCAATTCACGCATGACAACCAATACGCATAACGACCAATACGCATAACGACCAATACGCAAAACGACCATTACGCATAACGACCAAACGCGTTTCAACCAACAATCATTTTTCTACGTTTTTTGGTTGCAGTCACATTTGTCACGTTCAAAATTTGGAATAAATTCAGACCAGATTTTTCAAGTCCGGGTGCGTAAAGTTTTAATATATTCTCATTGTTATTATAAAGCGATAATAGTAATATACATTCTGTGTGAATTTCAAGTGTCTATACTTAATTGTTTCAGAGACATAGCCCTTTCTAGTTTGACAGTTGCCCAGATCTATCACTTCAGTAGAGAAACTACTAGAAATGATATATAAATCCTACAATCTATTACATCTATTTCAGAAAAAATCAAAACCAATCCTCATTTACGTCGTAACAGAGAATTTAATTAAACTGAAATTTGACATAGGAATAGTTGAAGAGACTGAGAAGGGCATAGTTTTCTTTTAATCTGAAAAATTTAAAGCTTCTTGCATGAATAACTATAGCCAATGGTGGTCGAGGATAGCCAGTAGTGGCTGAGGGATTTCGATTTCACTTTACGGCCTAAGTGGCGGAGAGCTGAGCCCGGCGTCTTTTCAGTGAAGGATAACATCGTAAGGGGACCTGCATACGCCACAGGAAAAAAGACGTACCTATGTTAAGTCCACAATCCGCACTGGGCCCGCGTGTGGACTATGGCCCAAATCACCTTGATGCTCCTCAAGCAGTGGGGACGAATGAGGCTGATAAAGAATTATAACCGAATTCCACTTAAACTAACAAACTACAGCTATAGCTTGATATAGCAAAGTTTCCCTCTATATAATCAAGAAGCTGCCTTAGGAATCCGAATCAGATAAACAAATTTAGCGTGAGTGAAGTCGGTGGCAAAAGCTAGTTTAGAATCCAAGATAGAACAGAGTAACATTCTGCAATGTCATCTGCCATAATATTTCAGAATTAAATGCAGACATGTTTGATCAAACAATTTTTTAACTAATGAGTCGGTCGTACGTTTAGATACAAACATCTGTTATCTCCAGGTTAGCTCAAAGGTACTTTATAAAGATAGGCCAACATAATATTCTTAAATATTTTTTTATTACAAACTAGGTTGTGACCGAAACTTTGTCGAACGAAATGTGTTGAGGACTTTTTACTGCAGATACGTGTGCTGAAAACCTTGAACATTAGTATATAAACCATATTTTTATTTATTCATTTTTTTTATTCCTCATGCCTCTTTAATTACGCACTGTTTAACAATTAAACATTAAAAATCCTTAGTTTACGCACAAAAAGAAAAAAAAGCCTATTTAAATTTGCCTAATATAGTTTTTCTCAAAAAAAATAGCTTTACTCGGTCAGTAATCGATTCCTTATTTTGAATATGGAAAGTCAGATTTAAAAACCATGTCACAGCAATATTCATGGTATAATACCTACTTGTACCATCCTGCGCGTATAATAAAGCTTAAAAGGTTTGTGTGCTGTGCGGGACGTGCCTCAAGTACTTCTTTCGAAAGATACGATGAAATGGGTTGTATTGATGATCAAAAAAAGGTCCAACAACTACCTACAGCACAGAATAATGCCCCTAGTTATAAACGTCCATAAGTTAAGATGAAAAATCAGCCAAGTGCGCGTCGGACTCGCGCACGAAGGGTTCCGTACCATTACCTATAAAAACGGCAAAAAAATCACGTTTGTTGTATGGAGTCCCCGTTGAATATTTGTTTTATTCTTTTTTTAAAAGTGAATATATAACTTAATATTCTGTGAATATTTCAAGCGTCTACCCGTTACCGTTATCAATATCGAGCAAAACAATCACGTTTGTTATATGGGAGTCCCTTAAATATTTATTATATTCTGTTTTATAGAATTTGTTATAAATACATCATCTGTGAAAATTTCAACTGTCTAACCATCACGGTTCAGGAGATACAGCCTGTTGACAGACGGACGGACGGACAGCGGTGTCTTAGTAATAGGGTCCCGTTTTTTACCCTTTGGGTACGGAATCCTAAAAATCAACATCAAGCGGGCCGCAATCTTGTTTAATACTAATCTGATTGTCTATAAAAACACTCTATAGTTTATTAAATTTATCCAACTAGTAACTATTCTTTTTTTTTGTTTGCTTCACAGATTGACATAATATGTAAACTGACTATCTTTAAAGTACAAATCTTTAACATACAGCGTTTTCAGCTTTAAAGTTTGGTTGTATCTATACGTATAATGTTTAAATCAATGCCCTTCATACTTGATAAATCTCATCAACATGTAATTATTCATTATTATCTATTCATTTATTATTCAGCGGTTGTATTAACATACACTGAATAAATTTATATGTCACTAACCTGTTAAACAAAATAATGTCAAAATCTATACCGATTTTATTACTTCAAAAAACCTGCCGAATTACTTAAATACATAATTCACAAACTTAAACTACAACAGCACGAAAAATAGCATTTTATAAATTTAACGACTAAGGGTGGATTCGACCAAAAGCCTAACTACTCCTAAATAACTTTACTCTTTATATTTACTCCCAGAAAACAGCGTTTGTGTTTTTTCTATCCATAATATAATTACTACAAAATACGATATTACCTATAAATAAAACACAACTTACGACTAATATAAATAACTTAAAAACAATTTAAAAAACTGGTCCCTTTAGGAAGGGTGCCCATCACGCAGGCAACGTTCCCTGAATGGCAATGGCGAGCCTTTGAGAGAGAAAGCTGCCCGCCCGAGGGTCCCCTGTTGCCAACCTAAGGCGCTTGCTGAGCGCCCTGTGAAGCCCACGAGCACCCTGCCCCCAAGGACCTAGTATCTCGACGCCAAAAGCGACAAATTCGTGTCCACCGCCGCACTGGCTTCCCTGCAGGTGGATGGAAGGTAGGTTGCCGCTAAAGTATCCGCGCATGTGGCGTCCCATACCAGCGCTCGGCCCATCCGCCACGGTATCAAAGACATCCCGTCCGGGCGCTTGCCGTCGTCCCGTACGATCCGCGGCTCTAAAACCGCGGGGACATCCGCGCTAATGAGCGCCCTTCTGATTTTGTCGTTAAGTGTGGCGTGGCGAGAGTAGCGACCGGCACCCAAAGAGCAGGATAGTTCATGGTGGCCAAGGCGATCGACAGTGGCTCCGCAAGAGGCGCAGAGTTGTTCTGCGCACACCTCGGCACCTAGTCGGAGACCAGCGGCTATGCGTAGTGTGCAGGGGTCGATGAAAGTGCCGGTGTTGGGGCATGGATTGGCATGAAACTATTATCCTGACTCAGGCCTAGATGTTGCCAATAATCTGGCGTGGTCTTTGCCTGTCGTACTGTCGAGGAGAATTTTCTGGGTAGTGATTGAGGCTATGGTGTCCCAGGCCCTTTGTACTTTAGGTTTTGATGGTAAATTTGAGCTCGGTCCAGCTAACCAGCTGTTTATAGCTTCATCCACGCACGCGACCTTACAGTTTGTACCCGTTGGGGCTTTCAGGATATGACCTGCAAGATCACACGTGCTATGGATTGAGGCTAAGAAAGCCGGTAATGCGACACTTGAAATTTTGTAGATACCCAAGCCACCGTACCTTACTGGTAGAGAAACTTGGGTCCACGCCTGCTCGCTGAGGCTTATGTTAATTATACGTTCAATTTGGGATTTTAACAAAAGGTCGATAGGATGTACTAAATTAGGGAATTTCAAATGGGACTGCAGCGCAGCAAGTTAGTAAATTTGGGAACGAGCAGGCAGAATTTTAGGATAAAAAACGGTTCTTCTGCAAGTGCAAGAGCAAAATTAAGTGAGAAATTCGTTTGTATAAAGCACGCTGAGAGGCGCTCCGAATCGTATTTTGCTGAACTCTAAGGAGAGACTTTGCCTCCCTGTGTGTGTTATACCGCTTGTACAATGGGTTGTGTTATGAGGAATTGTTCGAAATGATGCCCACGGCAACTTTGTACAATCGTACAATGTCGCGTACAGTGCGGTTTTAGAGAACATTCCTTCCGCGAACGCTTGGGTTGTGGAATGAGCCTTGGCACGGACTATAGTATTGGGTTCTTCAAGAAAGAAGTTATAAGATTTCTGAAGGGTCGGCAACGCGCGAGTGATACCCCTGATATTCCAAGCGTCCATAAGCTACGGTGACCGCATACCATTAAGCTTGTTTGCCACCTTGGTGGTATAAAAAAAAAACACGAGGCAGCACTACGTTACAGAACACTTGAGCAAAAACAAGGATGACACAATAAACTGAGCGTGCGTAAGTAATGCAGCTAGGTAAATATCGACTCAATCAGATTTTCATTGATATGCATGAAATAAATTAATAGTATATTAAACATCGTTGTTATCAAAACAAGCTTTTCTCAGGGTTCAAAACACTATCACGGCTATGCTTAAGCAAAGTTGGGAACTAATAGCACTTAGAACTTTGGAGATTTCTTTGCCAAAAAAAAAACAGTAAAAAGGGGTCAGTTTAGGATTTTCTTTATCGAACAAATCAATCAATCAATATCATTTATTCAATTTAGGCTACAATAATTAAGCACTTATGGATGTCACTACGCTATCGGTTCGTAAGTCTATAGGGTGGGAGACCTTGTAATGCGATGAACCGACAAGAAACTAAGCAAGGGCATTTCTTTTCTCCCTTTCTCTTACAGCGTCCAATTAAAATATTGGACAATGCCCTCCCTATCATAGAAGGACACTTTCCATTTCAAACATAAGAAACGTGAAATATAAAGCACAAGCACAAGATAAAAAGATTATCTGATGGCAAATATAAAAAAAAGACAGTTTATGTATTCATCACTTAGAAATAATCAATGTTTTACAGTATTGATAAACCAAACAAAAAAGTAAGACCAAATACTAAGAATACAAAGAAGTTTGTAAGAGCAGACCAGCCTCCACAGGCGGCACCCATTCACGAGTATGACACATGAATCAGCCATCGCTTCGCTCAACCATGTTTTAGGGAACTTAACGACCCGACACACATGCCACCACCGCAGAGACACTTTGAGAGAGCATGACACACTCAAGCAACTCCAATAAAACTTCGATTGTATTAGTTACAATGTGTGTAGTAAAGGAACAAAATATAAGAGGAGAAGATAAGAAGGTTCGGAATGCTTGACTACCGAGAAGAACGGGCAAGAAACTCAGCAGTTAATCTTTTATACTTCATATTAAAATACAATATAGCCTTACACTAGGTAATAACATAACATACAATGTTTTAATTTAAAAAATATTTCAAATGCCCCAATACAAATACAAATCAATTAAATTTTAATTTTTCCAAGCATTTTTATCATTTATGTATTCATCAACTTTGTAATAGCTTTTTTCATTAAACTATCTTTGACATGTATTTTAAATTTATTTGAGGGTAAATTAACCACATGTTCTGAAATTTTATGGTAGAAAAATATACTTTGTATTGCGAAAGAGCTATGTACTTTCTGAAGACGACATTTTGGAACTACCAATTTATTCTTATTCCTTGTATTAAAACTGTGTAGGTCACTATTTTTAGCAAATAAGTGACAATTTTTGCGTACATACATTATACAAGCGAAGATATATTGGCAAGGAACGTTAAAATATCAATTTCCCTGAATAGAAAAATTAACCTAAGAGAATCGAAGAGTAATTTGAGGTCCTAATTTATAGATTGACCGTACTGCTCTCTTCTGCATAATAAAGACTGTATCAGTATCAGCTGTCTTACCCCAAAGCAAAATGCCATAAGACATGACGGCATGGAAATAGCTAAAGTAGACCAAGCGAGCAGTGTCAACATCTGTAAGCTGCCTAACTGCATAGGCTGAACTAAGTTTCCCTGCAAGAACTGAGATGTGAGAGTTCCACTGCAGCCTATTGTCTAATTTTATACCTAGAAACACTGTTGAGTCTAATAGTTCTATTTCCTCTCCGTTTAAGGATAATTTTGTACTTATGTGTCTAACATTTGGCATCATAAATTTTAAACACAGTCTTTTTCGCATTAAGAAGTAAGTTATTTCCCGTAAACCGCTGAAGAACCTGGAAAATTGCACTACTGACGTCGTTAAAATTAGTTTTAATTCTGTCAACTTTAAATAAAAGAGAAGTGTCATCGGCTAATAGTACAACCTTGCACAGCTTCTCCACAAAGAAAGGCAAGTCATTTATGTAAATTAAAAATAGAAAAGGACCTAAAATAGAACCTTGACGAACTCCTAATTTTACTTCTGAGCCATTGGATTTTTCTTCATTGATTTCGACCTTTTGCATTCTACTACTCAAATATAAGCAGTTAAGCTCAAGAGCTCAATCTGCAATACCATAATGACTCAGTTTCGTATAAGAGTTTCATGTTGCACGCAGTCGAATGCATATAACTATGTCAGTTGTGGAACACCCTTTTGTAAAACCAAACTGTTGAGGATGAAATAATCCATTTAAGTTAAAATGTTTAAGCATCTGCTTGAACATAAGTTTTTCAAAAATTTGCTTAAAACAGGCAGTATAGAGATAGGTCTAAAATTATTAGGATCATCTTTACTTCCACTTTTAAAAAGTGGTATTATTTTACTATATTTCATTAAGTCTGGAATAATCCTTCGTCAACACACTTATTAAATATTATGGCTAAGATTGGTGCTATAATTTCAATTATTCCGGTAAGTACTTTAACTGATATACCCCAGGGGTCACCAGTTTTTTCTGAGTTAGTAATTTAAATGTCTTAATGATTTCTTCTTTATAGTTGTGTAGAATTTTTATTATTTGGCCACAGTGATCGGATGGCAAATTCTTATTAATAAAAGATTTATCTTTTATTCAACATTACAGAAAAAAATATCTGAACATGTAGATGAAGTCGATAGAATTATCTAGTTGGTTCCAGAAACTAATTATTTATGTCAAAACTTGTTAATAAATTTATCTCTTGTTAGGGAACGCTCTAAAAGATCAATATTAAAGTCATCACAAACAATAACTGACTTTTTAGAATGACAAATATTTTTTAGAACTTGTTCAATTACAGGCTCAAAAGAATTATAATTTGCAGAAGGGGGGCCATACACACAAAGTATAATATAGTTATTAAGTTCTATACAAGACATTCTATTATGCGTTCAAGTGAGAGGCCAACTATATACTATCGGTCTTTACACTGTATATTATTATTAAAAATTATTAATGAACCCCCTCGTATAGCATTTTTTCAAATAAAGGCACTGGACAAATAATGATTGCGGAAACTAAACATTAATTCATTTTTACTTGGCCAAAGCTCAGTTACACGCAACATATGTATATTATGACTTTTCAAAAATAATTCTATTTCCAATTCCTTACCAGAAATGCCTTGTATATTTTGATGAACAAAATTAAAAAAACAGGCATTGGCTGTTGTCAAAGGACTCAGTTTAATTTATGATCTAAAATAGGAACTGACTGGGTGCAGCTAATAACATCAGCTCTATAAGACATAGCACTAACGCTAGAGAGGTAAGACTCCTTAATAGTACTTAAAATTAAATCATGTATATTAGAAGCTAACAACGTAGCCATTTGTCGTCTACATTTCATAGGCATGGACATACCAACCGGTAAAAATTATAAATAAATTTATTTATGTCAAAATATAAAATTGCATCGCTATCAAGATGAGTCAAGTTGTACAGATGTACATTTATTCAAATATATGCCTATTTAGTTTAGCAGTGGAGCTTGAAGAATATGGTAATGAAAATTCATCAATCGTGTTTTCACATTTTTAGGGTTTGAACTATATCCCGAAGAACACAGTCATTAAATTTAAGTCAGTTCTTTTCAGCAGATCCGGAGAAACCTTTGCCAAAAAAAAAAAAAATTAAGTAGTACAGCTGCTTAAGTTGACGAACACAGCCTTATCATTGCATTGCATCTTTGCATCAATTCTAATAAAATTTTACAAATTGTTGTGTTTTACAAAATGTGTAAAAAAATAAACCCCACGCGAAACACCGCAGTAAACCTGCTACTAGCGGCCTGCTAGTACTGTATAAACCTTAAAAGCAGAGTATATATAAGTTAATGAGCTCCCGAACTACGTGTCTGGTCCAAGCGAGATAACGTCATATCGTTTGTTTTTTTACCCAAACAACAGAGTAAAGTCAAACGTCAAAATCCCGTCCAATTACGACGTCTCTACTTTTACGGTCTATTAACGAATTAAGTCACGAATCTAATATTCTACAAGATGTGCACGTCAAAAATATTCGCAAAAGTATTAAGGCCATTTTCGCACCTCCTACGTTAAACATAAAGGAAAACGGCTTCATAATTCACAAAACACAGTAATAAAAATTAATACAATTTTCAAGAAACAAATTATTTCATGAGTGGTTAATAAAAACAAAGCAAAACTGTCGACGCAAGCTTATTTATTTGAATACAAAGGAACATTCCTCATAGCAAATGAACAACAAAACATTTTACATTTTATAATTAAAGTAATTTATATCACGTCTCGGCATAATTTAGTGCAGAGAAACGCTCTGCAGTTGTTACCTTAACTAAGTACAGGGTGTTTGTGAGAAAATGGCTAAGATATAACACCAATTAATTATTTATTTAATATATGAGTTAAACAGTTAATTAATTGTTATCATATCTAAACCAGTTAGTTAGTTACCTCAAATGTGATTTTTTCTGGTAGTTCTGTAACCACATCATGCTACTTAATGGAAATCAGTTTGTTACTCAAATTCATCAATAATCTATCTCTAAAATAAAAAATATAAATTAATCATTCTGTCTCACAATATGTTATAGGGCTGTAAACTATTTCAACCGTAATAAGAGAGAAAACTGAAATTTAAACGAAGCATGTGCAACTATTATTTTTCCAGATATTTTCGATAACGCGTTTAATCGAAATAAAATGCTTACAAATTCGATTTTTCATGCTAGTAAATTGTTTGTCATTTGTTATTACTTTTGAAAATTACTTAATTGTGTTGGTCATGCCAATTTTAACACCACTAGAACAAAGAGCTACGTTCACTTGAAGATTCTGTTGGCCATTCCTTACGAAGGAACATGTCTATGGTTCTGGGCGATATAACGAACATAACCGAATATTCTTTGCTACTTTAATATGAAGCCAAATATTTCCAAAACGGGGCATAGTTTAAAAAAATATGAACAGTAAATAAGTAACCTCACAATGCTATTGTTTTACATTTAAATGTCGACCATCTAATAAAATAAAATTCCGCTCTTGTTGGGGCACCATGGTACATATAAAAAATATATATATACCAGCAGAATGCAGGGTGGATCTGTCTTTTGTCTGTCAGTAAACAGACTCACGTAATGCAGACCGTTTAAACTTTTCTATTTCCTTTCTTTTAACATAAAAATACCTACAATATTTCCTCATTCACACAAATCGAACACAATTCCAATCACACAAAAGAATGCCACAATATCGACAAAAAGGTAAGTTAATGTTTACTTATAGCAAAAACATTATTCGTTAACTTGATAAAAGAAAATATTTTAATAATTGGATACTTTTTCGGTTTTTTAGAGTATATAGGTACATATGCTAAGATTTTGCAGTAATAATAATAATAATAATAATAATAATAAAGCATTTTAATTTCAGGCACAAGTCCTATACAAAAAAAAAAAACAAAAAAAGAAAAACATAAAATATCATCACAATTTCATCACTATTGGTAACATATAATAAATAGATTTTGTAAAAATTTCGATTAAAAAATATAAATAAATAATTAATTCACAATTAAATTAGATGAAATCCAATTGAAATTAAATAAAATACATAATATCAATCAAACGTAAAAACTAAAATTACAAAAAATTTTTGGTGACAAATTTTACCCTAAATTCTTTACATGTCATATATATGTTTCTGTATTTGACTTGAACAATTTTGTTTTCACTTCTATAAAGGCGAATCTTAAAGCCGGAAAGCATTTTCTGCATATTGCTATAAAAATCGGTTACCCTGTTTTCAGCGAACATACCAGAGGCACTACAACGCCAGGGTAAGCCAAGCATAGTCCTGAAAGCATTGTTGTATTGTACACGCAATGAGTTGTAGGCGAATTGAGTGTAAGAATACCACAGCTGGCTTGTGTAGAACGACTGGCAGTATGCCTTAAACAGAGTCACCTTAACTTGATCTGAACATTGGCTAAACCTTCGAGCTAACATATTACTACTTCTAGCAAGAGCCCGGCTTTGTCTCTCTAGGTCATTTTCACTACGTAGTGGGTCTGTAATAATATGGCCTAAGTATTTAAGCCTGGACAACACCTTTAAGGGAGAACCGCCCATATGTATATCAGGTATGTTATCTGGTCCTTTACCATACCTGAAGACCATAACTTCGGACTTGGTGACGTTATATGTCAAGCCATGTTCAGCAGCATACTGCTCACAAATACACAGTAACTTTCGGAGGCCACTGACTGAAGGGCTAAGCAGAACCATATCATCCGCATAGTTAAGATTGTTGACGCGTATATAGCGCCACAATTGCACCCAACTCTGGATCTGCTCAACTCCTCAATGAAGCCATTTACAGGACCGGCAACGTCAGACCCCCCTGACTTACACCACATTCCATCGTATTGCTTTCAGAGTGGTCGCTGCTCCAGCGGAATCGTTTGTTTGGCTTTCGTAATAGTACTCTAGGAGCCTCACGATATTTTCTGATACACTTGTAGACCTGAGTTTTTTCCAAAGGATGCCGTAATTTATTGAATCAAATGCACGAATCAGGTCTAAAAAACAAGCGTACACTGTTGTCTTACGTAAATATTATATTAGGTATATATTAGTAGGCACACATTATCTATACATAGTATAAAACATAGTTGGTTCCCGCTATCTGTGGCACGCAGTAGTTAATAGTATGTACCCATAGATCTTTTAAACTACGCAATGGATTTTAATGCAGTTTTTATCAATAGATAGTGATTCAAGAGGAATACTTATACATAAAGTAAAAAAAAAAAAAGTGTTCCATACATTTCTAACAGATGGCGGTGTAAGTAAGTTTATCGATATAAACATGTCCGGGTTCCATACATTTCTAAAAGATGGCAGTGTATGTTAGTTTACGGATTGGAAGTATATATTAGAAATCCGCGCGGGTGTAGCCGTGGGTAATAGCTACCTACCCCTTTGTTGTAATAGATGGCGCTACAGCGCATCAATTTTAAGGACAGAACAAGGTCTGCCGGGCCTGCTAGGATTGTATATAAGGGGAAAGTAACACGATACGAACGAAGTAGTACAGTAGTAGTGCGTCTGCCTGGCGTGTCTAACGTCTCAGGCTCGATCCCCGGTTGGGACAACAATAAAGAAATCCAATTTGGGCATCGTTAACTTTTGTGCCGGATGGCACGGTTGGTAAGGCTCACGTTGGGCTTGGGACGGAATATACCAGACTATCAGAGTTCTGTAATCTGTCCTATGGACTGTGCAATAGCCTTACAAAATAGGCCATTCTTGAGAAAGAGACAAAGCTTATTCACTGCAACTATCTGTCTCTTTTCTGTAAAATAAAAACAAAGCGTAGGAAGGGACAACTACTCGCCGCGGACTCGCTTCGTATCTTCACACTTTTTCTACCGTTTTTACTTCACAGCTAACTAGGAAATGTGCTGTCGTCTCTTATCTCTATATCTGTGGAATATATAAACCCCTGAAAAAACCAGATTTATGAGAGAAGAGAGTGCTTAATTGTTTGCCACGACAGATTACCTTTTTTTTTATACCACTATAAGGTGGCAAACAAGCTTACTTTACGCCTGATGGTAAGCGGTCACCGTAGCCTATGGACGCTTGCATCACCAGGGGTATCACTCGCGCGTTGCTGACCCTTCAAAAACCTAATAACTTCTTTCTTGAAGAACTCCATACTGCAGACCTTGGAGAAAACCTAGGCAGGGAGCTCAATTCACAACTTAAGCGTTCGCGGGGATTCGCGCGCACTGTACGCGACCATTTCGGTTCTAAAGTGTGAGAATGAATTCCCTGCAGATGGCGAGCGGTGGGATCGTAGAAAGTAGCCGTGGGCATCATTTTGAACAATTCCTCAGAACAAAACTCATTGTATAAGCGGTAGAACACACACAGGCAGGCAAAGTCTCGCCTCAGACTTAAGAGCTCTATACCGCAAGTGAGTTTGTAAATCATCGACAATTCTCACAGCCCGTCGTTCAGCCGAGTCAAAAGGGCCAAGCTGGTATCCGACTGCACCCACCCAGAGATGACAGCAGTACTCCATATGGAGCCGAACTTGCGACTTGTAAAGTAACAACCTTTTCCACGACGTGAAGTACTGCTTCGCTCTGTTGAGCACACCAAATTTTTAGGACGCCAGCTTCACCTTGTCCTGCAGAAGATCTCGTGATGAACAGATCACCCGTTCCAAAACCTCGGATCACTAACTTTCCCTGGCAAATAATTCTCGGCAGAGATAATTTTTTTCAATCATAGCCTAAATAACAAATGTAAGTACGTTATGTTATTAAATAACCAAATATAATTACATAATTATTTTATTAAGTAATCGCATTTACATCGCAACTTACTAAATTATTTAATATTTTTTGTAAGTAATCACATCATTTTTATCTTAGGCATTCAAACTAATGAAATCTTCGTTTAAATTAAAGTTGACAGACATCTAGAACGATAACCATCACAGGCTGTCTGAAACACAAAAATATTCTAAATTAAATGCAAACCACGTCTGTGTGGCCTATTGTTTGAAAGTGGACTTCTCTCGAGGACTAATTGCCTCCAGTTTGTGGAAAATTAAAGGGTTTTTTCCTTAAAATGCCTATAATAACAAAACGTGGGAGGAGTAATAGTCAGTTGAAAAAAAAAAATATACTCTGAGCTAATAGACGAATCCACAAATTCAACTTCGCTTTTCATTTTATTTTATTTGACATTACACACAGCGCCATCTGGTTCCAACTAAGAAATACAAATATATACGTATATATATTTACTTTTTTTATAAATACATACATTTTATACATAGAAAACACCCAGTCTCAAAAGCAAGACAAACACAAATAATAAATGTTTGTTTTGTGCGGGAATCGAACACACGCCCCTCGATTTAGCAATCGGAGCCACTGAGCCACGGAGCTGACGATTAATTAATTATGTAAGCTTGCCCCTTTAATACATTGCGAAGCTAAATGTATGATTTTTTAGTTAGCTCAGTATTTTTTTGCACAAACCATTGCTAATATAAAAGATACTACTTTGTTTTAAGGATAAACGCCGTAGATTTTTTTTGATACAAAATTGATTTGCCATAAGTTAAGTCCCGTGAATTTCACTTTGTATTTTGATTTAAAGAAGAACAAGAGGTATGCCGGCTGAAACTAGGGGCGTGAGTTCGATTCCCGCTCAAGACAAACATTTATGTGATGAACATTTGCGTTTGTCTTGAGACTGGGTATTTTCTATGTATAATATTTATATATGTACTTACAAAAAAGTATAAAATACATGTATTTCTATCTTTTGTCTAGTATACATAATACAAGCTTTGCTTAGTTTAGGACCAGACGGTACTCTGTGTATTTATTTATAATACATACTTTATAACATATGAAATAATTTCAGAAAATATTAATACATGTTTTTAATACAAACGAGCTAGTTAAGCTTTATTTACTACATAGAACCATAAGACTAGTATTCCCGGAAGGACCTTAAGGGTGATGGTAATTTAGAATCCGCTTTTGATCAAAATAATTGTTGTTTCAAAGTAAATTCATTAGGTTTCTTGTAACACAGTTCTAACTCTCTACGGTTACCCTAAGTATACTCATTCTATAAAAGATAATCAGATACCAGATATGTTTACTTTGAAACCAGTTTGTGTTGATATTGTTAAATATGTTGTCTACTGACGTAACCAACATAGAAAATGTAACGGGGCTTACTTTTCTTTTGATTTATACGATTTCTTAAATGTTTGCATTTGCTATTTATCATCTAGACCCATATCATCTTTACAAGGTTGGAAAGTTGTTGTTTGGCGGAGTGCCTAGTGGATATTTAGGGTTGCCAGGTCTAAAAACCTTAAAGCCGACAGACCACTCAGTTTAGCCGGATATTTGGGTAAAAAGGCCGGACATCTTTCCTTTTTTAGTCTTAGTATAACTCAACACTTTTTTTTATGTAAAACAAGGTTTTATTTACCATAAAATCTTCTTTAAGTTTAATGAAACAACAATAAAATGAATGAATCTATCTTCTTTATTACTAATCTTTCAATATTTATTACAATAAATATTAATTTCATTATTCAGGGTGCGGGGTAGACAGAGAGACTAGTCCGGTCGTTTGTGCTAGCGATACAAGGTGATGCAGGCGGAGCGGAAACCAATACAAAACAAACGAATGAAATATATATAATTTAAAAAGCCTGCAGTCAGGCTTTACCCGGACGCCTGGCTACCCTACCTATACTGAATACTGATCAAGCAAAGAATTCAAAGAATGTACCCACGAGCGAAGCAAGTGGTTCAAAAATTAAATCTTGAGCAAAGCGAGGGGTTCTAAGGCATGAAACCCAAAAAAAATTTAGCTGTGCGAAACACACAATTCTTCTCACTACAGCGAGGAAAATATATACAAGATACAAGAAAAACAATAATTACTTAGTGTTTAGTTACTTATGAATGGATCAAGTTTACTTATTTTGAATAGTTTAATAAGTATTGATAACATGATAACAACATAATAAGTCTCTGAAATAGGTTGAGCGCCTTTTATATGTCTGCGTGTAGTCAACGTATCGCACGCTCAGAGGTACTTGCCTATTTTTTTTCCGGATAGGCTTAGGTATTTTACGTCACTGGTGGAGTCTCATGTTTTTGCACGCCTCATAAGCGGAGCGGTGAGGTAGTGCTCTACTCTCGACATGTCAAAAAACCCAGTCTTTCGAAACTTAAATGACGTTTTTTTTTAATATAACACTTACAGGATAATATGAGTGCACTAATATGAAGTTAAATAATCTGTCTAGCACATATGGTACATTTTATAAACAATTAATTTGTTTAATATAATAAATAATAACATTAAAACTAATCATTCTTGGACGTCCGTGAGTCTGTGTTTATGTGACCATGTATGTGGCAGAGAAATTGGTCGAAAAATTCATCTTACCGGAATACTTTTGTTTTTAATATATAAAGTATTACATTGTGCTGATTCCTAGTTAATATTAGCGTTCTAAGTACTGTCGTTTAATAATAATTTATAAAAAACTAATATACCACTGTATACTGTATATCTATATATATATTTTATATTTTTATTTTATAGTATATTTTTTCCTCACCTTATTTGTTATTTTATTTTAAAAAACTTGAGTTTTTGTTTTAGAATTTTGCTATGAGGCGTGCACTTTTGGATTTTCCAATTTTTTTAATTATTAACTTCAAGTTTATTTCATAAAAGTGATATGTTTATAGTATAAACAACCAAAATGATGTATCTACTACGTAATTAATTATAAATAAATGTTGCTTTTCTTTTTCTTTTTTAAAGGTGCGTTCCAAATTTGCGTCTTGCCAATTTTAAAATTCTTAGAACAAAGAAATTTTATACTTAAAACTTATTTATTCTTATTGTATTTAATAATTTTACAAACTACAATAAATTTTCTATCAAATATCATTAAACAAAAAATTATCCTTAATGCAATATAATCAAAAATTAAACTAATTAACGGATAACTTATGTATGAAGTAATAAGAACAAACCGCATTTAGGACTGTTTTATTATGTTTGTTTTTGTAGAATTTAAAAAAAAACCTTTTGCACGCAAGCGGATAAAGTAGATTTAGATTTTAAAACACAATGTGAGCCTTTGCGAACATAAATTAAAATAAATAATAGTTTTATTCACACTATTATTAATTTATATTCATTGAAATTTTTAACACTATTTTCTTAATTTAAATTCATTAAAATTTATTTTTTAGTTCGGTTTTCTATAAAAAGCGTGTTTTTTAGTTTTTTATTATTATTATTTATTTTCTTCTTTTTTTTTTTAATTTTAAACTATTGCACGACTCATGATGCGAAGCATCAGAGAGTGCTTTATTTTTTCTTACCTTATGTCGATAAGATTATTATAGATGAAAATTATATAAATTAACAAAAATCATATTTTGCAAATTGAAAAATGGAATAATTTTATCAAATTAGTGTATTGTCATCGGTCCTCAATAAATCTACAAAGTTTGAACGAAATCTGGCCGTTTAAAGTGGGTCAAAATCGCGCCCAAAGAAGTCGGTTACAAACAAACATACAAACATACAGGTGAAGCTAATAAAAAGCTCGTAAATATGTACTGTAATTCCATTGCAATAAGGATTGCAAAAAAATATCTGGCCTCTATTCATATTACATGCATAATTAACCTATATAATAGTATTAATAAACACTATTAATGCCTACTTTCAAATGGCACTACTAATGTGAACATAATAATAATATACTTTTCATCTTACTGGCTCGAAAAGGCTCACTTTATCGTTTAAAATCTGCGTGGAAAAGCAGCTTTTGTCGGCCGGTGCGCACAAGTTTTTTTTTTTTTAATTCTACAAAAAAACAAATAATTAAACCGTCCGAACTGTGGTCCATACTTACTATATTAGACATGAATGATCCGTTAATAACACTTTAGTTTAATTTTCGATACTTTTGCATTTAAGATTATGTTTTGTCTAATGTTATTTATAGATAATTTATTGTAGTTTGTTAAATTAATAAATACAACAAGACTTAACAAGTTTTAAGTGTAATTTTTGTTTTAAGATTTTTAAAATTGGCATGGTGCAAATTCGGAATGCACCTTAGAAAAAAGAAAAAGAAAAGAAACGTTTGTTTGGAATTAGATAGGTAGTAGGTACATCATTTTGGTTGCTTTTTACTATAAACCTATTACTTTTACTAACTGCCACGTTTCGTTTCTTACGTTTTTGTAACAATTGCCTGATAACTTGCTATTTTTTTTCAAATTTAAATAATATTTTTTTTTTTGTGTCAATGTTTATTTTAAACTTTTGGAAACTTTACCTAGTAACTTACTCAAACATTGCAATTATCATATTAATGCAACATTACATTTTAAAGTTATAATAATTTTCAGTAATTAGGACTAGGCAAGTTACATGGTTTACTTCTGTCGCGGCCGTTAGGTCTTCGTTCTGGGGTTGCTAAAAGCTTGCTGGAATATTGCATTTGAAACTACCAAGCCCCCAAATGCAATTTTTAGCAATTTTATTGTAAGTTTGGCTCGCTTACTTATATGACAATTACACTATTTGTGGTCTTACCCCTTAAGGTTAGTTCTTCCAGATAACATAAGGTACAGGAAATTCGTTGTAGAAATAAATAACTAAGATAGCTCGAAAATAAAACCGTTGGCTACCTCGTACTGGTAAGCTCATTGTCGGTCAGTCCGCAACAAATTGAAAAGATTTGGCTTAAACAGTTACTGGATGCAAGTTGTTCAACGTCTTATATTGTGATACCTTTGGAAGGGCCTACGATCTATCACGATCAGTAAGGAATATCTATCCATTGACTAAGATCATGGCGATGTTGACCATCATTGGTATGCTATTCAGACTTCGTACCTGATAGATTATATTAGGTAAACCTATCTGCTTATTACTTTTGGATTCAAAGTTAAAACCAAAGTCAGAAAAAAGTAACAAATCAAATGAAAAAATAGTGGTATGGCTACAAGTAAAGGCCGAGTAATAAATTTCAATGTGACAGACAAGATCACGAATCTGCCAAAGTAAGATAATGCCTAACATTGGCAGGTAGTTGAGAAAACTCGAAACTCAGATAGTGGTAGATACGTCGGGTTCAGACGTGAGGGATTTTTATGGCTTTCCTCTGTTTAAAGTTTTAGCAACTACAAGCGATTCTTTGGTTCATATGTGTGAATAGAGCTTTTATATATGTTTGTTTTACTGTTTTAGCCCATGAATAGATACTTCCAGAGTAGAATAATGAATAGTTAGGTAACACAACCCACGGTAGGCACAAAGGGCATGCTTGTCATAGTTTCAAACACAGGTATGTTTGTTTGTGAATAACATACACTAGCGGTTACAAAGGTAAATATTACACATAATAGGTCTGCTGCTTTAACTTAAGTTATCATGCAAGGTAAGTTAAGTAAGTTTTTTCTTGTTAATGAACGCATTTAGATGACTTCTTTTTATTATTAGATTTTTAAACATTTTAAATTGTTATCCGTCAATCCTTTGGTATTCAATTACTTTCGTGTTCTTGATGAACAAATCCACATATTATGTGCACACTTTATTTCTTTAAGGCTTCTAAAAGTCAGCATTGATTAGTTGGTAGATTAGGTTTAGGGTAGAGTTGGCAATTACAGCGCGGTGTATAATTCCGTGCTTTACAATATTACACAAACCAGACACACTGTGCAAAACAACGCCAAGTACTTAGCAAGGTATCCATTTTTGAAGGTATAAAACGAAATGGCAGACTGAAAATTTCGTGCTTTACGGCGCCCCAATAGGTACTATCAATTTACTTATATCCTAATATTATTATCTCTTACTAGATCGTCAAAAAACAAATTCCTTTTCACATTTTTATAGGTTTGATGCCCCAGCATTGAAGCCAGTTAAATATTATATCTATCTATAATAGTAACCTTTCCTCATAAGTACCTGAGGTAAAATATTAGATATTAGCGATGGCCCTTAAGGGCACGCTATATGCAACAACAATTCTTCCCTACGTTATAAACCTTAGTATATCTATTCCACAAAATTATTCTATGGTACATTTTTTTTTATATTTGGGTGTGTGTGACTTGTGAAACTTGTGAATTTAATACACAAATAAAAAACCTACAAAGTAAAAAATTATAAGATCATAACTGACTTTGATTTGTTATCTGAATAATTATTCCGAAGTGTCAACTTGTCGCCAAATCATTTATATTATGGACAGAGCTTAGTTAGAATAAAAGTTTCCGCAAAAGAAAAGTAACAAAAAGCTCAATCAACTTTTTGAATAAATGTTTATTCAATTAAACCTTAGCGGCTTAAGTGAGTGAGCAGGGAAATATAAAAGATTAATAGGCATTTTCGGAATCATAATATAATTCTTTTTGTTAAAATTTTCAAAAAATTATAATATTTCGGGACCATGACCCATCAAACTCTTAAAAAAATATTGATAATCACATAAATAAACACCTACTTATTTTTACAGTGTTTATAATGTGACATTTAAAAAAAACTTTTTTTCTTATACCACTAAGCTAGTATTTATTTATCCATTACATTTACATTTACATAAGTAAAACAAGCTTGCGATCCGCCCTATGGTAAACGGTCGCATCAGCCTATGGACGCTTGCAACACCTGGGGCATTACTCGCGCATTGCCGACTCTTCAAAATTATAATAATTCTCTTTATATCTTTATAGAAAACTTTGGCCGAGAGCCAATTTTAAATTAAAAATAAAAATAGATGTACAGATGCAAGAAAGTTATTTGGAAAAAAATATTTTTAGAAACAGTGAATTGTTCATTTACTAGTAACTCATTATTGCAAACAGTTTTTTTTTTTATTTCATAGTATTTATAAAGGAAAATATATTAATATAAAATAAATTAATAATAATAGATTACATTGCAAATACTATTCGTATACACAAAAGGTTTGTTCACAAAACAAAAGTTATAAAACGGAGTTTTCCTAAACAAGCGTTGCCATCAACAAAGTTAAAATGGCTGACTACAGCGTTAAAAGTTCTGTCCACGACTATACTGAAGCAACGTACCTGTCGAAAAATTTGAGTCTATTATGTTTTTCCTTTCTATCGTATGCTTGTAACACTTTCGTTTTTCCTAAAAAATAAAATAAAAAAGTAGGTATACTGTGATATTCATTATTTACCTTAAAATGTATAACCTAATAGATTACTTACCTACTAATGCATATTCAACAAACTATTATTATTACATATACATAAAATATATATTACAAACAAAAATTACTAACGACAAACGCATTTATTTTATTAGTAGATGCCTAGATGACTTGCTCGCACTGTTCCCTCTGATCATTATGTTTCTCATCAATTCAACCTATCTTTAATGTGAAAAACTTAATAATTAATTCATTTACCATGGTGGTAGCCATTTCATGTTCTAGGGGTCAAAGTACAATCTGCGTTTAAAGTTTTAAAATTTTCCCAAAAGTTAGTAAAACCACTAAAGAATCACTATGCTATTGCGATTCCAAATTAGTCAATCCGTGAGTTAATTTTTATACTTTTTTTAATTTTACTTTTTACCTAGATTAGTCACCTAAATTATGCTAGATCTTATCATTTTTGTAATGTCTAGACTGCCTCATCATTGATTACTATCTAACGCTTCAATACCGCTTTCTACAACGACAAAATTCAACCGGATGAAAAATTTTGTTGCAGTAACTTATTGAAAGTGTGCATTTTTCTTGATGGCCGTTTTTGCCGTATTTCAGGGTTTGTGAAAACGGTGTGGGTTCGATTCCCGCAAACATTTATGTGATAACATTACATTTGTGTGTCTTTAGTCTCGGTGTATTATGTATGATATGTATGTATTTACAAAAAAAGGTAATATACCTTTATATATTTGTATCCATAACACAAGCTTTGCTTTGTAAAAAATTTGTAGAAAAGCTATAATTACAAATAAGATTAAAAAAAGAATTTGTTATAAAAATTGATGTCGTCTAGTGCATTGTATTATTAATTTATTTATTGTATTTATTGCTACAAGAAATCTGAAAGTGACTATTGTCTAACACTTGTACAAGTTTCAAAGCTGTATTTAATTGTAATGTTAGTCAGAGCAAACAGTAATTTTTGATATTATCTAGTGCATTTTCTATAAGTTTTAACAAACAGTTAAACCATAAAAAAGGTAAAATGCCCAACAAAAAATGAAACAATAATCAACTTCGAATTTAGGTAAATTATATTTCTAAGTAGAAAAGAAAACCGATAGTTCGTGACAGAATTTGTATCCATCGTTAATCGTCTTAATGTAGTGATTATTTACTCTATGGTCGTTAGCATTATTATTACAATATTATACAACCAATTATAATTATATATTAAATACCTTAATTATCAGTTTTTAGATTTTTTCCTGTATTTGTAATATTGGATGCCAAATGCCAAACAAAAAATGAAACGTTTTAACGCGTCATTACGATATAAATTACTTATGAAATATGTAATAAATACATCTTTAAGTAATAATTTCGTAATGTATGACATTGTTTAATTATTTAAATACACAGACATTAGCTTACTGGCCTTTATCGCCCAATTAACAAGAAATTTCAATTTTCAATTAATCCTTTTCCATGTATAGATATGTAAGTTTGCTCAAAGTCGCTTAGCTTTTGGCTTATTATCCTAACTAACTAATACTGTTTAATCCTATACCTATCCTAACTAATATATATTTGTGAAATTTGTTTGTTTGTTTTAATTCCTTAGCATCGCAGAAATTTGGCACAGGGACACATATAGTTGAAAACTACCTTCAAATCAATCACCTATAATAGTAATTATAGAGTTTCCGTAAGAATCCCACGACGATAACCGAATTTAGCACGGGCGAGACCTCAGGCAAAAGCTGGTATTTAAAATAAAAAAATAGTTTTTCGTTAATATTTAGAATTACAAATTATTTACTGCATTTTTTTGAAGAAAATCTAGTAAGGCAGTAGTCAAACGGAATCGGCCGATTGAATCGATGTGAACCGATTGTGAAGATACTGGCGATTTAAAAAGTTCGTGAAAAAATATACTTGAATACAAATTCTTTTTTTGTTTTTATCTAAAAAGGCTTTAGGCTTGTATATTTTACAAAAGTTAGCACAGGAGTAGCAAATAACTAGTCGCACTTGCCTGTATTTTTACCCGACTGCCAAAATGAAAATTCTTATACTTACTTTAATGTAAGTTTCGACAAAATAAAGTCAAAATTGTAATGCTAATTAACTGAAGCTTAGAGCATTCTAAGATTAAAATATTATAATTTTCGTAATAAACTGTGTCGTCGGAAAAGATCTGTAGGAAAATGGACTTATTTTAATTAAGTAAAAGAAAATGATTTGTACAAAGTAGTAACAGCAGTAGCTTTAAAAAATTAAATTTCAGTTGGCATTGCATGAAATAATGTGATGCATGCATCAGCTTATCTTTATTTTGGTGTCCGTTTAAAAAATTACCTTCTGCTAACACACATTCATTAGATCAGATTATATTTTCACTTATCTTACATCTATACTAGTTTAAAAGGAAATATTATGCTGCTTTTCCCGATTCAAACATATTCTTCCGTTTCCTCTCTGAATTTTGGCATTAAACCTATATTTTTTTATACACGATAGATATACAGAGTCACTATGGCCTCCATGTAATGCCTTTTTTTAAAAATGTCATTTGTATAAATAACTAGAGAAGTGCAAAAGTCGAAACAGTGCCTATTTTTTATGAAATTCTTAGTCGTGCTCTGTACAAATATATAAACCATTTTTTAAGAAAACACAACATAGACTAATTAATTTACTTTCAAGATAAGTAATTTTTATACAATTATGGGCGCGTTCGTTCTGGGATTAAGAGTTCCCACGAATGATACTTTTCACACTTTTGATAACGACAGTTTTGCCACCGACACCTACCGTTCGTTTAGCTTTGAAACGTTACTAACAAAATTTTTGGTTACAAAACCTGCAAAACGAACGCTTGACGTACACACACTACGATAAAACACACACATACTACCATAAACAATGAATATGTATAGGCAGTTTGACAGATTAACACAAAAACCCCACCTCCAGACATGGGTCTAAAGTTTCATTTTTCGGTGGCAAAAGTGACAAAAATAACAAAAATATCGTAAACGAACGCATGACAGTTTGTCACAGATGATACTAAAATTTTGATACTTTTGATACCAATGCTAAACGAACGGTTGACAGGTGGCAAAAGTAATGAAAATAATGATTCTGCATCCCAGAACGAACGCGCTCTCAGTTGAGATTTGGAAAAGAAACGTGGGGAATACAAAACACTGATTTTAATGATTGTGACTAGGTATAACTATTCCGAGGCGCAGTTGTCCCTATCGCACATCGTTGTCTTGGCCCGGGTCTTAGCGCGACAGCAATTTTATTGTTTTTTCAAATACCTATGTGTGTAATTCGCTTGGGGCTCATTTTTTCTCTTTCTTAAGTTATAATATATATATTTAAACCTCAAAATGTCAAGTTTAGAGAATATATTTTAATACTGGCGCCGACTATTTTGTAAGGTTCCATAGTGATATTTATCAATTTTTCAGTCAAAACATTACGCTAAGTTTTTCAAAGTTTAATAGGCAAGAATCTAAAGTAGGTATTGGTGATTATTGATATAATAATTCGAATTAAAGTAATTAAAGAGTATGTACTTACTATATATGTCATTGATTATGATAAATAATTAAATGTACTAACTGTAAATGTAAATTTGTAAAATAACACCAAAAAAAATAGGTTACGGCGAGATTTGATTCTTTATTTTTGATCATGTCCTTAAAGGACTTTAAATTAGCAATGGGCAGGTAAACGACTTAGAAGACACAACCATGGTACAGCCTTCTATACCAGATGGACAGACGACCTGACTAGAGTCCTAAAAACTTATTGGCGCAGGTAGCTGCATGGAGTCAGTTACTTGTGACAACATATAGGGGGAGGCCTTCGTTCAACAATGGACGACTTCTGGGCTGGCTGAGAAGAAATGCCAAATGTCTTTCTGCCCATCTGTTTGTTGCCACTTGTAACTTTTACAGAATTCGTGGTTAACCTTTTGAACTCTTGAAAAAAAATTGAACCTTTACCATAGCGAATAATAAAACTGTCAATAAACCCAAGGAGGCCGATGGATGACTTGAAAGCTCTAATTGGTTACTAGCTCGACATCATCCGCCAATCTTGACTATGGTCTAAGCCTCTTCTTTCGAGAAAAAGCCTATGACCTTGTAGTAGCGACGTACAACGGCAGAGTAAACGTTATCATATGAATTAATTTTGATAAATGAAGAATCGATACTCCAACAAATCTCTGTAGTGAAATTAATCCTGATTTCCAATTTGAAATCACTACAGTGTGTATATAGCGCAAAGAATGACGCGTTTACGCTTCACGTGATTTAATTTGCCGGTCGCTAAAAGTTTTTCACGTGAACGGCCTAAGCTGACTATTTTACGGTAAAAAAGCCACACCTAAAGCTCTTTACCGCGTCAAAGTTCTTTTTAGTGGTGAGGTCGTTCTGCTTGACATACTTAGGCTGCGGTCCGAATTGCGCCGAAAGTGCCGATAGCGCCATCGGCGCGCCCATAAGTCGGTTCGAATTGCGCTCACGGCACTTACAAATCTGCCTCTTGAGTAATATGACGTCATTAGTGATGTCATATCCGCGAGCTAACAGTGCCTTCGGTGAAGAGGAAAGGCGTCGTAAGCACGGTCAACAAACGTCAAACTGACACATGAAGGTTTGTTATTATTTTGGTTTTTTGTTATTGTTTTTTTTGGCGCGAACTTTCGAACTGTTACTCCATGGTAAACCTGTAAATGCAACATAATATAAGAGTACATAATTCAAAATATAGAGTCAATGCCTCGAACCATTTCAGTTGTTATTAATTAAATACCATTTAAATTTTTTACCGTACACAGAGCTTGCCTTGAAATATGCGAGGTAAAACTATAGAAATAACTATATCTAAGAACGAAAATAAGGAAATCTTGAAAATAAATTTTAGGTTAACTTTTGAGCGCGCTTACGCCTGGTCCGATTTGAAAACGTCACTCACGACCATAAGTGCGAATTTCAATTCGGTCCACTCATAAGCGTGCCTACGCTCGTAAGTCTTGTGAGCGCAATTCGGACCGCAGCCTTAGTATGACAAAATCCTAGACAATAATCAACTTCGAATTTAAGTAAATTATATTTCTAAGTAGGAAAGAAAACCGATAGTTCGTGACAGAATTTGTATCCATCATAAAGTCGTTAGTCGTCTTAATGTAGTGATTATTAACTCTATGGTCGTTAGCATTATTATTACAAAATTATACAACCAATTTCCATCTCTCTCTCTCTCTCTCCCTCTCTCTCTTTCTCAATAATAATAAATAATAAACAACTAAAAACTAATTAACTAATGGATTACCCTCGCGAGCATCACACAAACTTTGAACCCCCGTTTAGGGGTTAGTTTTGGAAAATACTTTCTTAGCGCACGCCTACATCATAATAGCTATATGTGTGCTAAATTTCAGATCGATCCGTCAAGTGGTTGGAGCTGTGCGTTGATAGATCAATCAGTCAGTCAGTCAGTAATAGTTACTTTGGGCTAACGCTAACTTTAACCGGCGACTTTGTTTACGTAGAAGGTGAAAATATTTTTAAATAATACGTACCGCCCTTCCTCCTCATGACTGTCTGCGGCGGTTGCACATAATTAATGCGCTTGCAGTACTTGATCATTATTTTGCTGCGATGTTAATTTAAAACTGCGATATGTCCTAATCTATTCATTAAAATCGAATGATGTAAAGGGCAATTTTGTTTAAAAGTAATACTTGTGATGAATAACGTATTTATTTGGATAAGGATTAATATCACGTTTATAAAAACACCGTCACAAATAATGCATTATTTCAGAACGAATTTGGTCAGCATAAAAAAGGTTATAGTGAGCCAACCTTAGAAGATAGATACCTGTCGCGCACCTTTTTTAAAACTTTTAAAGGGAAACAATTCTGTCATACATGATTTTTGCAAAACTTTAACCGTTTACGCAGCGCACACAGCGGAATCTCTCAAAAAGAAAAAACAACCCCGATTTTGAAACATTCTTCATTGGTGCTCCGCTCCTGTTGATCTTAGAGTAATCATTTAGGATCATTCTCACTAGATCCATTGTCCAGATCCATAATGGATCTAGTGAGATATTATTTTCTCAATAGATCCATTTTTAGAAGTGTGTATCTACTGAGAAGTATTTGTCTCGCTAGATACGTTAACCAGAACCAGATTTGAAAGTGTGGGTCTACTAAGGAATTTCTTTCTCACTAGATTCAGTTCTGGATCTGATAAAAAATTTGGTGTCGGCTACGCTTGTTGTCCCCTAGGCTGGGGAGATAACGGAACTTACTTTCTAATACTATTACTCGTATTTCCTGTCATATTCTTGTTTTTACCAACTTTAAAAAAGGAGGAAGTTCGCGAATGGTCTGTAGGTACCTATATAAGAGATATTATTAATTCAAAACTAAAAATTAACCGACTTTATAAAATGAGGATCCATACTAATACTAATATTATAAATTCGAAAGTGTCGGTGTTTGTCTGTCTATCAATCCGTTAAATTTCACGGTTGGACCAATTGTGATAAATTTAATATGGAGATAGTTTGAACCGCAAAAGACAAGAAAAATACTGTTTTTCTTAATATATATTTTATTTTATATATTAAAAAAAAATTAAACTATTGATCTTACACGTGTAGTTATTTTACAAAAGTTATAGATCTCATCAAGATCTTTATTTCAAATGACAGCTGTCAAACTAGAAAGGTCTATATCTCTGTAACTATTGATCGTAGACTAGTAGTTTCCCTAGTAGAAATGATAGATCTCATCAAGATCTTTATTTCAAACGACATCTGTCAAACTAGAAAGGTCTATATCTCTGTAACTATTGATCGTAGACTAGTAGTTTCCCTAGTAGAAATGATAGATCTCATCAAGATCTTTATTTCAAACGACATCTGTCAAACTAGAAAGGTCTATATCTCTGTAACTATTGATCGTAGACTAGTAGTTTCCCTAGTAGAAATAATAGATCTCATCAAGATCTTTATTTCAAATGATAGCTGTCAAACTAGAAAGGTCTATATTTCCGTAACTGTTGATCGTAGACTAGTAGTTTCCCTAGTAGAAATGATAGATCTCATCAAGATCTTTATTTCAAACGACAACTGTCAAACTAGAAAGGTCTATATCTCTGTAACTATTGATCGTAGACTAGTAGTTTCCCTAGTAGAAATGATAGATCTCATCAAGATCTTTATTTCAAACGACATCTGTCAAACTAGAAAGGTCTATATCTCTGTAACTATTGATCGTAGACTAGTAGTTTCCCTAGTAGAAATGATAGATCTCATCAAGATCTTTATTTCAAACGACATCTGTCAAACTAGAAAGGTCTATATCTCTGTAACTGTTGATCGTAGACAAGTAGTTTCTCCACAAAAATTATACGTCTCATTAAGATCTTTATTTAGGATGAGACCTGTCAAACTAGAAAGGTATATATCTCGGTAACTATTGATCGTAGACTAGTAATTTTTCCACAGCAATGATAGTTCTCATCAAGTTCTTAATTTCGGATGACAGTTATCATCTTAAACCTTTCTATTTTTGACGTGTCATTTCTGTAGAGAAACTACTAGTCTACGATAAATTTTAGGTACCCGAGTAAGTTTTAAGTTACCGAGATATATTTCTTTATAGTTTGACAGATGTCATTCTCTAATAAAGATCGTATGAGACGTATCATTTCTGTCAAGAAACTACTAGTCTACGATCAATAGTTACGGATATATAGTCCTTTCTAGTTTGACAAACAAACCCTAGGGCAGGGATGGCGAACCTTTATTGATGAATATGCCTTTTTTATAAAAAAAATACTACTGTACCTATGACGTGCCGTCAAAAAATCTTGGTTACTTAATAATAATGGAGAAAAATTAAACGAATTGCTGTTAACTTAAAGCTATTTAGATACTTGCAGCTCGAAATGTTTACAGCAATCGAAATGTTTAATAATTTATTTATTTATAAATTATATATTAATAATTTAAATTTAATAATTTCCGTTAATAATTAGGTATCATTTTCTATAATTACATATTTTTTCAAACATTCTATTTAGTGAGACAATATATTATCATTAGATCTAATTTATTTTAACATTATTTTTAAAATAGATCTATAGGCAATGAAAATTCTCATTAGATCCAGTTTATTAGAAAACAGATCTAATGAGAAAAAAATTTCTCACTAGATCCATTATGGATCTGGACAATGGATCTAGTGAGAATGATCCATCATTTATAGCATATAGCCTTTCTCGATAAATAGGATATCTAACACTGAAAGATTTTTTTCAAATCGGACCAGTAGTTCCTGAGATTAGCGCGTTCAAACAAACAAACAAACTTTATATATTATATATACAGTATAGAAAAAGATTTGCTTCTGTTTTTAAATGAGTTTAACCTTTTATTCAAAAACCGAATTGTGTTGTCAAACATGAGTGAAAATAAAATGTAATTTAAATCAAAAGCACTAAGGAGTATTGATATCAACTTCGAAGCAAATCACCACCAAAATACCTTTCTACCCCTTTTTAATCCTGTTAGGGGATAAATTTCAATAAAATACGAAACACGTCTTCCAACAATTCTGTTAAAAAAGGTTTATTTAAAATTTGAAGGAGATTGGACCAAGAAATCACGTTGTCCCATACAAACTTTGCCCCCCTTTTTCACCCCTTAAGGGTAGAATTTCGGAAAATCCTTTCTTACCCGATGCCTACGTCAAACAAAGAACACACCCTCCAAGTTTCAGGTCTCTACAATGAACGGTTTATGCTATGCGTTGATCCATCAGTCATTCAGGACAAAGCATTTTATATGTATAGAAGATATGTATAGATAAGGATATCCAACGTAATAACACATATTCTGTCAAAATTTCATCTACTTATCACTGTGTAAAAGATAGAGCATTTTAAAGGTCGGACTAACACACAGCGTAAGCTTAACATTAGGCGCAGGCCCTTTGTTGGCACTCTTAAGTTATAAAACCTATATAAAAATCAATCAAAAATTTGATAATAAATCACTCATCACCTATGAATGTGTCACTAGTTCTCTACAGATCTGTTGAAATATAAAACGGATATTAACAATAGCCTCTACACGAACACGTTAATTGAAGCTATTAACACCAGTGAGAGAAACTACTCGGGAAAAGTTGATTACTTAGAAAATACTAGCAGTCATACTTGATTGATGAATAATGTGCTGTTACTCCCTAATAAGTAACTTATAACTTACATAAATATTCAACTCTTACAAATTCTAGTGATTTAGTCCTATAAATATTTCCTGTTATTATAAAGGTAATTGAAATGTGTCCCTGTGCTTTTATTTTAGCACTTATTACTTTAAATTTACGGCTTTTATATTATATGTATGCATAATAAGTCCTAAGAGCGTAGTTAGGTTCGGAAAAGGGGGGGCATGGGTAAGCGTATAGTCCGAATGATTTAATCATTCAAAAATGTAACTATTCTCTTCGTCTAAATTTTATACCGTTACTACACACTCCTACAACTATTCGGTCAACCATCCACATCCAGAGAAGCAGTTCGTATTTCGGTGTTTAGTCGTCTTTAGTAGTGGTAACTTGTGCGGTCACAATTACAAGATCGTCCAACAGTCCAACGAGTATAAGGTTGCCAGGTGATAATTTGAAAAAGAAGACAGGTGAGGAGTCTAAAAAGGAGGATTTTCTAAATAAAAATAGGACTTTTCCAAATAAATAAGTTTTTTTCTTTATAATTTACTTTTTTTAATCATATTCAGCTGAACTGCCAATTTTTGATAGAAGTAAAAGGAGGGCATAGAGTACATTGACCACCAAAAGTCCGTAGTAAATTTCGATTAATTTCTTTGTGTGTTTTGGAAATGTAGGTACGTATTCGTATATGGTTTTCCTCATCATGGATTACCTAAGTATCTGGCTGAATTGGCAATTTTAGTTTTTAGTCATAAATAGTTTGTTTGCCTTTTAAATACACAAAAAAAAATATCTTCTGTACATATAATATATTAGGAAGAAGTAATGCATATGCTTCCAAAATAGTTTTTTTTAAACAAAGAATCAGTTGTAAACTAAATTATTAGTGTAGATATATATTATATACTACTATATAATAATACTATGTTTTCGTATAGTAAATCTACAAAATTGCAGTTTTCAATTTCAAGTCATTCATTCGATTCCAATATGTTTTCAGACTCGATTCGATTAAGCTCAACGATGCCAAAGTAAATACGACATTTGAGATTTATTCTTTAATCTCTTTTATGAAGACACTTCACTGGAGAAAGAAAAAGACAGGAAATGTGACTTTTACTAATTTGAGATGATTTTTATTGTGCAATACATATGTCGTTGTTTTATTTATATATAATGTGTGTTTTACAAATATTTTTTGAAAGATAGAGTTATCTTATGTCTTTTATTAGAAAATCGTTTAAGACCACCTAAAGCCATATCAAGCAATTCTTTCTTGATTTTGCGTCCTAGAAAATCCTTGGAATACATTTTTTTACTCTCGCTCATATTTTTCATGTTTTTAGGAGCTTTATCATTTATCACTAATCAACACGTTTTTAAACTTATTTTTTTTAAATATTTTATTACAGGTACAACTTCTAGCAGTGGGGTAACTCTCGACGCTCAATTTTAATTTCACTGTGATTTTTGCATCAAATAAATGAGTTATTACATATTTTTATGCAACAAAATCAAATAGTATTGTTAATTTACAAACCGCTTAATATAAGTATTCAAAATCATTGGTGTTAGAGTCAGCTAAGCCCACTGGTCCATAATTAGAAGAGTACACTGCAAGAACGATAAATGTCCAATTTATAACAAACTAGCTTTTGCCCGAGGTTCCACTCGCCCTTAATTCGGTTAGGTTAGGAATTCAACTTCAACTCCTCAATTATAGAAAAAATACCAACTCACGCGTAACGTTTTTAAGTAGGCTATGTCTTTTCTTAGGACTCAACTATCTCCATGCCAAATTTCATCTTAATCGGTACAGCGGTTTAAGCTTAAAGAGGTAGCAGACAGACAGGCAGACAAGCCTGACTCTGACTTTCGCATTTATAATATTAGAAGTTCAAATGAACTTACTACATTCAACCTGGCTATTAAGCTGCCAGTCTCTTATAAATCCATTTTGTACATAAAAACTTTTTAAAAACAACCGGCTCCTAAAAGGTGGACTAGAAAAGTAAAAATAATTACTTATTTCCAAAAATTAAAGTTCGTTTCTAGGTACCTAACAATTTAAAATAACGTCATTTGCATGAAACTAACTTAAACTGTAATTTAGATCAGATTTTTGGAAATAAGTAATTATTTTTAACTTATTAGTGTATCTTTTTAAGGCCGGTTGTTTTTGTTTTAGGTTTTTATTTTGTAATTTTAAGTGACGAATTGCTTTTTCCGTACACTAAAAACATCCATAATCGATCAAAATTGTATACAAACATCAACATAAAACGCGTTTCACCTGTTCTAAATTAACACCAATCATTTTTTTTTCACCAACACTTAAAGTTTTAAATGCACTACATTAATATAAGATCACTTTGGAATTATACCCTTTCAAATTAGAAAAAGAATTTTGCAAACCCGTCCACATATGACGGAGTGATACCTGAACAAACATAAAAAAAAATATAAACATCCGAATTGAAAACCTCCTCCTTTTTGAAAGTCGGTTAAAAGGAGGTTACCTGAGGTATGCCTGATATAACTCGCAAACACTGCAGTAACCTTAAACTCGAATTCCTCAAAATCACTTTTAAATTGGACATTCCTCATTCTTGCAGTGTACCCTTAATTTCATTGCGGAAATTATTATTTCATTGTTTCCTACTAAAAGCCAGTAATAAAACACTAATGCATATGTAGAGGCTGCATATAGCAGTGCTAGTGTAGGGAAAGGCACGTATTCCCTATGTTATTCCTCACCCTAGACGAAACCCATTCGAAGAGTAACATGCTACGAATGATACGGCACTGTATCGTCACATCACGTCCTATAGCCGCATAGACTGCTATATTTCAAGACAATTTTCCTCATATAAAAAAGTTAATGGTTTATAGTTATACATGAAGGTATCTTCTTCTAAAACGTACTACTGAATCAAATGTCTGTATCAAAATTCGCTGTTTATCTTCAATTATGTATAATTCTTCCTTCTCTTTGTATTAGTACTGTTCATGGGCGTAGCGAGGTACAGGCAGCCCCCCCCCCCCCTAGGTGCCCATAACCTGAAGAAATTTGCTCAAAATGAACATGTTCACTATATTAAAATGACATTTTCTATCAGGTCTGCCCCCCCCCCTCCTAGCCAAGCCTGCCCCCTCAAATCCAAAAGCTGGCTACGTCCATGTTACTGTTTGTTGTATTAACTGAGTTAACACAGTTAAACGTAAATTTTAATGTCAATCGTGTTATAATGTAAAATATTCATAATCTATTTCTTTGGTTGCATTGCTCTTAGACAGAATAACTTAACCTTAATTTTACTTCAACGGAAGTTTTGTTCTTCAACCTGTGATATCTTCTGAGATAAAAATTTAAATTGTTAAATATTTTTTACCTAATTAATTCTTTATATGTAAATAATTAATTGATTGATTTTTCTGACTTATTAGTTCTATCTAATAACAGCTAAATGCAACTTATATATTATATTTAGAGAAAGATTTTTTCTACTATTTATAAATTTTATTAGGTTATATTTATACATACCTACCGGAAGATTTTTTCTCAATGATAGTGAAACCCGCATCGAAATGCATTGCGTAGTTATTAAGAACTAAGAGGACAAACACAGAAAGACTCGAAGTTATTTATTTATAATCTGTAGAGAAGATTTAATGGCGAAAGGTAAGCAAATACTAAATTTCGCAAATACCATTTGCGAAAAATTTACTGTTTCTTATAAAAACTCATTCATTCATATTGTACTTAAAACAAAATTTGCCGATTTATTTAAACTTCAAAAATGGTGTTGCCCTAAAATTAAACTAATTCATATTCTAGAATGCTAATGTTATATTTATTTAATACGATTTGATAATATCGAAAAAAACTGATACTGGAAGAAATAATCTGACTATTGTAGATATTAAAAATGTCTATAAATGTCCAGGAGGTAGAAGAGAACTACGTGTATAAACTGAAAGGCAAATTATTGGGTGTGTGCTTTATAGCACTTCAGATATAAAACATAAAGGTGTCAGTTTAAAATAATGTACTTTAATAAATAACTAATGCCTTAATGCTTAAGAGCAGATTCTACCAGACAAACTTGTTAAAAAGAAAATAAATCACTTTAATTTTAACATATTCAATAATGTGTGAAACCAAATCCTAAAACACAAAACGAAAAGTGACTGAATATTTGAAGAGACAGCGGTAAAAATGACATCACGTAGATTGGGAAAAGAATAAAAGTAAATCTTGGATCAATTCAGAGAAGTCTCTCCTAACAAATAAACCTTGAGCGGAAATAAAATCGTGTTTGGTATATGAAGATTATATATTTTTTTTCGTCAATCAGTGAGAGTTTTAGTTCGCTGGGCACTCAAATGCTTTGTGATTGGTGATTGTCATACCTAGGCACCTCTTCATCATTATGATTAACGGTGTTATAATAGTTACTGCAGGCAAAAATAAATTATTTAGATGTATATTTTTTTCTTTTCTATGCTGCTGAAGTAATTAACTCAAATAAGTTCAGAATACTAACTCGGAAAAAAAAACAAAGAAAATTTTAGAAAATAGTTTAGATCAATAAACGTGTAGCTCATTGGGTTATAGCAACTCTATTCGTAGATTTTTACACATTTTCCTTGTTATGTTTTCCTAGTTAGTATTTTGAACTTATTTACTTAATTGCTACAGCAGATTTTGATTGCTGTTTTAAGCAGTAAACATTGCAGGCTCACTTTGACCACCAACCTGGCTAGCTCCCCTTTTCTCAGTGTATGTAAATCTCTTCTCCACAAGGCTTACACTCACTGCAGTAGATAAAAGTGTGTCAATTATACATCATATGCAGGGCATTAAGAGGAGAAATTGACGATATTAATATCTTTACAAAAATATCTTTCAAATTAAAGGAAACCTTAACGTAAATTCGTAAAATTATATCTAAGGCTATAAAAATCGATTAAGTAGGTAATTTACTAGCTGTTGTGTCAATGTTATGAATTAAGGAGTTTAAGAGAAGGTTTTTAAAGCGATGTTTTTATAGATATTAAAAACAGAGACAAAGATTAAAAAATCAAAACGGTTATGTAGTTATTTTTAAGGTTACTTTTAGTAAGAAAGTGGTAGTTTAGTAAGAAAATTCAAAATTTCCGTGGGCGAAACAGATTCCAATTAATATAAGAAGAATTTATTTCTGTCAGCTCAAAAACTTTTTAAATTGTAGAAATTTTTCTAACTGTACCAATTATGTAAAAGTGCGATCTAATCGCGCAAAAACCAATTGTCTTCGAGTCCGGAATAGCGTTGTGTTGACAAACAAAATATCTAATTTGCCGCAACAGCCGTTTCTTTCTTTCCTACCCAATTTTATTTTTATCACAGAAATGGTATATTTTCAGAATTCTTTCAAGCATTGTTTGGAAATTCTCTCCTTCATTGATTATTGTAGTTTTTAACTGCAGTTATATCAATTATTATTATCGACGGTCCTTTAAAAATATGTAAAAAAATAATTGCGTCTAAATCAACGCAATAAAAAAATACGGCCAAAACACGGACATTTTTGTCACATATTTTGGCATTCACAAATTAATCAAAACCTATAGGATACTATCACAGATATGAATATCCTAAAATCATAAAATTTAACACAAAGCAAGGTCTTGTATCACAAATATAGGTAAACATCTAAAATTCGTTAATTTCTAGTTATGACATATTAAAAAAAGGTTTGCATGTCTGTCTGTCAAGAACCTTTTATTCAAAAACGCGTAGAGGTATAAGGTTGAAATTAATATAAAATACTTAAGTCTACAATCACTTAAAGTTGTAAAAAAATCAAGCTTCTAAATTTGCCCAAAATACATCAGTCGTTCACGGTTCATGAGTTACAGCCTGGTGACAGACGGACAGACGGCTAAGTCTTAGTAATAGGGTCCCGTTTTCTACTCTTTGGGGTTTGGGGTGATTTGGGGTAAAAAAGTGTTAATTGAGACCACTTTAGAGGTAAAGACAGGTAGGTGTAGAAACCCCCCCTCATTTATAAAAATAATAAAATTATAAATTTGAACTCACGTGGAGTATACTGACGTAGTCGCCAATTTGAATACGTGATGGCGTACGTAATCCTAACATATTATTATTGCCTTTATTATTATAAATGTTAATGATATTTTGTAACCGTTAATGTTATTATTAAAGAAAGCTAATATTTTATTTGGCTGTGATCGTCTAGTGGCGTAATCGTCTATTTGGACCCCTCGTTGTGACCGATAATAACCCAATATCTTAAGAGGTATGGATTCAACCGGTCCCAGGTGTGAAAGAATAAAATCAAAACCCTAATTTTACATTATACCTACATTAAAAGCAATGGCCTATAACTAATCCTTAACCGCAGAACCACTAAATCCTGATTAGCATTAGACCAGAATTTAAATTACTAAATGCGAGTTTCAGATTAAATATATGCGATTTATTATCCTAACGTAGTCGAAGTACCCTAGCCTAAGTCACCCTATTCACCAGCCTAGCTACCTCCTTACAGCTCCGAACATGTCTCGTAATAACACGGTTGCCCCTCGAACACGATAGGCCTTAAAGTTATAACGACTAAGACCGCATACCCCTTAAGTGAAGTCGTAATCCTATAGTAATGTATGAAATCGCCTCAAAGGAGAACTCTTAAACGGTAAGTAGTCCATCGATACACTAGTTATCTTGCCCTTAAGTAAGCTTGTAACCTCATAGTAATGTAGGAAAATCACCTTAAGTGGAAGAGCCCTTAGACATATGAAAATACTAACCACTAATAAACTCACTGGCTTCCCCTTAACTAAAGTGGAACCCTTAGACATATGAAAGTACTAACCACTAATAAACTCACTGGCTTCCCCTTAACTAAAGCTATACACTTATAATATAACGAAATCATTTAAGAGACAGACAGACCTATTTAATAACTAAATAAATTATTAGCAGATACGCTATTGATCCCTTAATTAACCTATAATCTACACAACTAACCTGTCACCAGTTCTCTAGCTTGCGCTTAAGCGAAGGTCGGAACTAATAACAACATATATAAGGCATTAGGGAGACAAGCGGACCTATTAAGTACATAGATAAATTATTAGCAGACTAGCTGTCGATCCCTTAAGCGAAGTTATAAAACTGTAATGTAATATGAGAAGTCACCATACGGATGAACTAACAGATTGAATATATATATAGATAACACACGAATATACTCGCGGCCTGGCCCTTACGTAAATTACACAACCCTCTTAATAACACTAAGAATGCACCACAGATGGGCCGACTGGTTTAGTAGTTGCATAAATTATTGGTTGACAACCCGTTAACAACCCCTATGTGAAACCATAAAGTCGTAATGGTATTCGAGAAGCCACCCCAAGACAAATAGACAATCTAAGTATATAATGAGCCTACCACTATCCTTACTAGCTTCTCTTCAAATCTTATCTTATAATAATATATGGAGAACCGCCGTAAAGACAAACTAACAAATTAGAAGTAAATGTAGATCTAAAATACAACTACAGCCTACCTTTGAATAAAGTAATGACATGGTTCTAACCGTATCCGGAAATCCTCATACATTCATGATTATTATTTTACCACTGTGGCTCACGCCATCTGTGTAACAATCGTAGAATTACTCGGTCGATCGATATCTTAGCTAGCTGTCTAATAATAATCTTGGGGATGTTGAGAAGGGCTTATAGGGGGCGCTATTCACAAACAAATTTAGTATGAGAGTCTATCTAAATTTACTAATCCTAGTTTCCAGGTTTTCTACGGGTAACCCTAACTGGGAATCGTCCAGGAAAATTCACATATACAACCATTCCTTAAGGGTTCGTAAGTTGTTCTATTCAGAATTGTTGGGCCCGCCACCAAATTATCCCTTCGGCCAATTAAAGACTGAACGGTCAGACTTTTCATACATTTGCCTGTGCGTCGAAGTGCCCAGCTGGCGTCTCGTGGTCACGTGGGTGCGCAGAGTTCACACTTTAGTCTTCTGCGCAGATACAGAGTCTAATCGTGTTACTCGACCTTCCTTCGACTAATTTACGTTGGTTCGGTTTTGGTTTAGTATCTCGCGACCCGGTCAATACGAATTTCGTTATTAGATCTAAAATTGGGTTTGTGTTTACAAACTATGGCGATTATCTACACTAGAATATAAAGTTTATGAAAACAAAACTATAAAATTGAGACAAAACCTAACGCTCGCCTAACTTATACCCTAGGTTGTTCCTACTTGATCGCTAAAATGAATGTTGAAAATTAATTATGTATAACTTGAATTTGAATAGCCTTAAGGGCCTAGGGTACCGTCTGGCCTTAAGCGTTTGTCAAATGTATCGTACCTATTATCTGACTAACGTCTTGGAACCTTTAACAAGGAAGGTATATAACGAGCAACTCCTGACAGCCTCGTAGATAGGTTTAATCAAACTAGCTTACCTTGTGGCTTCGCCTTCCTGTCATTTAGTAATCGAGTTAATAGATAACCTTTATCCTTCGTGCACTGTGCCTTAAACTGTCCTTTAGGATAGGTAAGTAGTGCTCCCCGCCTACTCCTACATTTATAACGCCACGGAGGTGGCAAACAACCAGGCGACCATGTATTTATCCTTACTACTATGACTAACTACGGAACTAAGGGGACCATTTCGTTATTATTTGAATATAACCTACGATCGGTCGGTTCGAACCCGAGGCTCCTTAAGTTTAAATAGCCGCTAGTCCGGAGAAGCTATGCTCGCCCGAAACATATGCCGTGCAAGCTAAGTTCACAAGAAATAATAAAATAGGTGTGCAATTACGCACATGGTTAAGTGGTAAATTGTTCATCAGAGTAATTAAGGCGACAGAACACCTAGTTTGACACACAATAAGTATGTTTAAGGTGGATTGTAAGGAAGACATATTCACACTCAGGACCTGGCACATTAGCCAGATCAAGTAAGGGTTAGCCCTTTTCTGAGTGTTTAGAACTTAACGTTTCGGCTTTCCATACAACAATTCAGAGCCTCATCAGTTAGTAGAGAATTGTGTATGATTATACTAATACGTCTTCAACGGGGTGATTCATGGTGAAGAATAGAACAAATCCTGACCCACTAATGTCACCTCATAGCCTGTTAATAAAGTTTGGTCAAGGTTGAAGTTCTGTCATATTTATCTTAAATGGCTCAGTCAAAACATAAATTAAACAGTATAAAGCAATAAAATAAAGCCTAGATAGTCTAATAAAAAAAATAGACTCGCTAGATTAATGTCGCGGCCCTGAAAAACATATGAGGTTTACGTTTATTTTTACACAGGAAACAAATATTTAAATATGAACACAATAATACTTAGCTTTCCAAATCTATCCGTCGCAGTAATGGGTGGAGTGGAGGTTTTATTTATATACGAATTCCTTAAGGAGATTGGGTTAAAAATCCCACATTAAATTTTAGCCACCCATTACCTAAACGGCATCTAACAGTTCAGCTTCCCCACTCGACGCCGGTGAAGGGTGGAACTGGAGCCAACCTAGATCTAGGTTTCGTCAGCCCCTCACACCCTTAGATTCCCGAAGCCTGCAGTTAATCAAGCATGTCTCTAACATTAAGCCCCGATCTCCCCTCATCTTATAACAAGCCAGACCCCGCTTGAAGAACCCCTACTGTGATTGCCCCGTCCTCACCTACCTCTATCTACCAAGGGTCTGCTTGCTTTGGGGGTCACCCATACCGCAACGCAACAAGACATCGGGACTAAAATGATTGAGATAGTAAGTAGCGGATATAGAGATATCATTAACATAACCATCAATTACATGTAACATAACTGTACCATTCTAATGAGCATCTACCAAAGCGTGTAGGATTTTCATTAATGAAGATACATATACACAGGACAGGATTTACACAAGGGTTGCCTGCCAAGTCATGTAAGCATGCCCCGTCACCTCGAGTCCGATCAAAGCGCGAAGTCGATGCTCAGGACTTGCGTAGGGCTTTCATCAATAAGATATACATATACACAGGACAGGATTTACACAAGGGTTGCCTGCCAAGTCATGTAAGCATGCCCCGTCACCTCGAGTCCGATCAAAGCGCGAAGTCGATGCTCAGGACTTGCGTAGGGCTTTCATCAATAAGATATACATATACACAGGACAGGATTTACACAAGGGTTGCCTGCCAAGTCATGTAAGCATGCCCCGTCACCTCGAGTCCGATCAAAGCGCGAAGTCGATGCTCAGGACTTGCGTAGGGCTTTCATCAATAAGATATACATATACACAGGACAGGATTTACACAAGGGTTGCCTGCCAAGTCATGTAAGCATGCCCCGTCACCTCGAGTCCGATCAAAGCGCGAAGTCGATGCTCAGGACTTGCGTAGGGCTTTCATCAATAAGATATACATATACACAGGACAGGATTTACACAAGGGTTGCCTGACCTTAACCCTAATCTTAAACGATTTCTTAACTAATCAGATCAGAGCCTAATTACGGGATTTCTTCCCACAAAGTATCACAAAATTTACAACATCATGTTAAGAGACGCCGATCCCGGCAGGAGCCCTTTTCTCCACTAAATTTTCTGCAGAAATCGGCAATCTCTTTTCCTTTAAGAGTACATAGCCAACAATGTCAACAAACTACCTCTGCATTTTTAATAAGCAAGGGTTCTTCCCTTCTCTACTCCAAATTTACAACTAGAATCCCAACCAAAAAGTCAACCACTTTCAATTTTCCCCAACCAACCCTTCACTTTAACCAAGGTGGCATCTTACACGGTCCCTTACACAGTCCTTACGCCATGGTATAAAGGAAGTCCCTCACAAAGCCCCATAGTACAAACCCATCAATAATAAATTGACATTGCTAGCCTCAGTTCTCACAAAAGACACTTACTGATATTTGATGTAGGCGAAACGTGCACGGCGTCGGTATTAAATTTCTTCAAATCTTTGTTCGTCCTGTCCTTCCCGCTTCCTCAGGAATCTCGAGCACGGCCAGCCTCTCGGTACGACGACAGTGGAAAAGGGTGCCGCAACTGACGCCTATCGCTTATAACCGTTCTCCCCTCCCCCCCGATAGACGCGGCCTGAACACGTGGCGTGTCTAGGGATTGTGGCGCCAGTTAATTTCTTCTTTATTTTACTTCCACGTGTACCCACGTGCTTCGCATTTTAGTGGCCAGTTACTTTATAGTAATAATCGAACAATCATATCGAAATCGTCACCCGATTCTACTAAACTCTTTACCTGCCGAACTAGTTTCTCCGCTTCTTTGTGACTCGATTATACAGCTTCGATTAATTTACACATTGAAGGCTCGTCGTAAGCGGCGCGGAGCCTACTCTACTATCCCTCTCGCACCCTACGATATTTATAACAATTAACTGAAAATAATCGTTCGATATTCTCCATATATTTTAACCTCCTGGTTATCTGCTACTTTACGAATCGGTCGTATTTAACGAGTAATTATTTTTCTTTGTGTTGATGATTTTAGGATCCCACTGCGATTTACGCCTTATGACGTAGGTACAACCATATTAATCGAACCCCGGTGAGGACATCCGGGCCCCTCACTTACTTCATACTTCATTGATCTCCTTTCTATCCATTTATTAGGAGTATCCGATCGGTATGAATTACGAAGGTGATTAATCAAATTTATATTTATTATTGATAAATTCTATCTTTAATTCACCTGCTCTCTTAAAACTTAAATTAGCATGTCAACACCGTGTCGTGGGGTCCAGATTATTACAATTCTTTATAAAAGGCTTGGGACCACTACAATCCTCCCCAACAAGTCATAAATGTACACTTATCAGTTGTGACTTGTTTCTTAATTAACCACTGGATCTCTACACCTAAGTTTTAAGACCTCGACTTACAACTCGAACCTAGTTCAGTAATGACATATAAATTACTCGAGACTTAATCTAACCTTAATTCAGCAATAACGCTAACCTTAACCTAAAAACCCCTACATAAACCTAAATCCAACAACCCTCATGTTGACCTGGACTTCCCAAACATAACCGTAACCTAAACCTTATAACCCTCATGTCCACCCAAACCTAATAAACCCTAATGTTAACCTAAACACTATAAACCTCATGTTAACCTAGACCTCCTAAACATATCTGTAACCTAAGCCTAATAATCCTCATGTTTACCTAAACCTAATAAATTTTATGTGTACCTAAACCCTATAAACCTCATGTTTACCTAACCCTAATTGCCCTGAACCTAATAAACCTAATATTATCCTTACCTTAATCCTAGCCCTGCCGTCAGTAAAAAAGAAATCGCATCGAAATTTCCCGTAACCTCCTCCGAGAGCGGTATCGCGACTAATACACAAGGCCCCTTATACAACAATGAAAACTTCTTAATCCACTTCACCCTCACACTTGAGTTATCAGTTCTACGCGCTTTCATCAAATTCCCTGACCGGAATTGTTCCTTTCAACGTGTCTTCTCATAAGGATCACCCTTCCTTTAACTGCACTTTACCCATTCAGTCCTAGCCTTATCTTTCATTTCCTCCAATTCCCTCTCGCTTATATTATCGACGGTTTTCCATCCATTCCCCCGTCGTAAAATCAACTTAGTTCACCCTAAAACATAATCATACGTTCACCCTATTAAAACTAGCAACAGCACCTAAAGCTTAAATCAGTCTCTCGACACTACTGATTTCTAACTAATCAACTTAATGGACATCTCCCATCCTATAATCACCCTCAACTCCAAGGTTATCTCATCGTTCAAGGTCTGCTTCCATTTAGATATTAATGAATCTCATACTATAGTTCCGTACCAAGACGATGACTAATCAAACCTGGTTTAGCGTGGTACTAGTTGTCTCATCATGTTCCTCACTAATCTAAACTGGTTTAAAGGGCTGTACCCAATAAGCTACGATGATCACCTAAGAGCCTCCTAATAATAATGAATGACACGTCATAATAATTACTCGAAATAGAACGTAAGAGATTAAAAAGAAATTATAGTGCTTAAGATCGTGCTTTACTCAAATGCAGCAAATAACTATGACGAACACAGCTTCAGTTAAGGACCACTGGCCTCACTCAACCTCAGCCAGCGACTACTCAGGGACCCACCCTGTCGAAACAAGGTCAGTCCCCTGCAACGCTACGATAGGAAACACCAGATATAATGGATAGTTATGAAGAATATAGTAGATCGAAGAAGGGAAATATGATTGGAAGCAAACAGTTGAGTTTTTCCATTATTAGTCGTAGATAATCAGGACGGGTACGACGGAAATGCTTCGGTTAAGGACCAAGGGCCTCACTTAATCTAGGCTTGTTATGATGAATATGCTTCGATTAAGGACCAAAGGCCTCTCTCAACCTCGGCTTGTCGGGATAGTTATAGTAGTTTAAATATGGCGATGATGTTTGGAAACAAACAGTTGAGTTTGTTCATTATTAGATGTAGGTAATTATGATAGATATAGTAGTTTGAATATGGCGACGACGTTTGAAAACAAACAGTTGAGTTTGTCCATTCTTAGATGTAGGTAATTATGATAGATATAGTAGTTTGAATATGTCGACGATGTTTGGAAACAAACAGTTGAGTTTGTCAATTATTAGATGTAGGTAATCATGATAGATATAGTAGTTTGAATATGGCGACGACGTTTGGAACCAAACAGTTCAGTTTGTCCATTATTAGATGTAGGTAATTATGATATATATTGCAGTCTGAATATGGCAACGACGTTTGGAAACAAACAGTTGAGTTCGTCCATTATTAGTCGTAGGTAATCATGATGGATATGCTTCGGTTAAGGACCAAGGGCCTCACTCAATCTAGGCTCGTTACAATGTATATGCTTCGATTAAGGACCAAGGGCCTCACTCAACCTCGGCTCGTCATGATAGATATAGTAGTTTCAATATGGCGATTATGTTTGGACGCAAACAGTTGAGTTTGTCCATTTGATGACGTTCGGAAACAAACAGTTGAGTTTGTCCATTTGATGACATTCGGAAGCAAACAGTTGAGTTTGTACATTTTTTTAGCCGTAGGTAATTGTGATAGATATAGTAGTTTGAATATGGTGATGACGTTAGGACGCAAACAGTTGAGTTTGTCCATTTGATGATATTCAGGAATAAACAGTTAAGTTTGTCCCTTAGACGATGTTCGAAAGCAACCAGATGAGTTTGTCCATTTTATGACATTCGGAAGCAAACAGTCTAGTTTGTCCATTTTTAGTCGTAGGTAATTGTGATAGACATAGTAGTTTGAATATGGCGACGACGTTTGGAAACAAACAGTTCAGTTTGTCCATTTGATGACATTCGGAAGCAAACAGTTGAGTTTGTCCATTTTTAGCCGTAGGTAATTGTGATAGATATTGTAGTTTGAATATGGTGATGACGTTAGGACGCAAACAGTTGAGTTTGTCCATTTGATGATATTCAGGAATAAACAGTTAAGTTTGTCCCTTAGACGATGTTCGAAAGCAACCAGATGAGTTTGTCCATTTTATGACATTCGGAAGCAAACAGTCTAGTTTGTCCATTTTTAGTCGTAGGTAATTGTGATAGACATAGTAGTTTGAATATGGCGACGACGTTTGGAAACAAACAGTTCAGTTTGTCCATTTGATGACATTCGGAAGCAAACAGTTGAGTTTGTCCATTTTTAGCCGTAGGTAATTGTGATAGATATTGTAGTTTGAATATGGTGATGACGTTAGGACGCAAACAGTTGAGTTTGTCCATTTGATGATATTCAGGAATAAACAGTTAAGTTTGTCCCTTAGACGATGTTCGAAAGCAACCAGATGAGTTTGTCCATTTTATGACATTCGGAAGCAAACAGTCTAGTTTGTCCATTTTTAGCCGTAGGTAATTGTGATAGATATTGTAGTTTGAATATGGTGATGACGTTAGGACGCAAACAGTTGAGTTTGTCCCTTTGATGACGTTCGGAAACAACCAGTTGAGTTTGTCCATTATTGGCTTTAGATAATTATGATGGAAACAGTTGAGTTTTTCCATTTGGCGATATTCCGAAACAGACAGTTGAGTTGGTCCAATATTAGCGATAGATAGCTATGACGGATATGCTTCGGTTAAGGACCAAGGCCTCACTCAATCTAGGCTCATTATAATGTATACGCTTCGATTAAGGACCAAGGGCCTCACTCAACCTCAGCTCGTTATGATAGATATAGTAGTTAGAATATGGCGATGATGTTTGGACGCAAACGGTGGAGTTTGTTCATTCTAGCAATAAATAGCTATGACGGATCTGCTTCAGTTAAGGACCAAAGGCCTCACTCAACCTCAGCTCGTTATGATGTATAAAAGTCTGAATAGGGCAATGACGTCCGAGGGTTGTTTATTTAATGATATTAAGAAGCAAATATTAAATTGTTATCAGCAACTATAAGAACCGGTTGTAAAATTTGAACCTTGTGTAATAATGCTGATACTAGAGCGGCCTAAACCCATACCCCGCATATCCCCCTCCTCCCCTTAACTACTCACCCCTCATTCACGTTAAGCCTAGCTTCCACTAACGACGTATACATATGTACGCATACCTCCACACACTTATACAAACATACACCGGAAGCGATCCATCAAAACAGCAGTTGCCGAAACATTAAAACCTCCCTGAATCCCACAAGGCAAATTTGTAAGGGCTGCCACACCCACGTATCCAAAACCATCTCATTGTTGTATCTAACAGCTCACCATTTTTTTTTTTATTTTTTTATTTTTTTTCCCGATGACTTAAACACATCTCCAGCATAACACCTTTTGCTTCTTCAGTTAAGGACCTGACTCTCCCACCATTAAGGCAGGGCCCGACCTCAACTTCGACACATATACACATGTATGCATACTGATATGTATACACACACATAGACACGCACCGCCCGCGGTCACTCAGGGATCGTACCTGCCGAAACATTACGACCCCCTGCAACTCACACGGCAAAAATCTCAGGGGTTACACTAGCCATGTATAAAAATCCAAAATCATTTCAATTCAGGCCCTAACAACTTACAATCTTTACTCGCGGCGATTTAAACACACCCTCAGCATAACCCCTTTCGCTCTTTCAGTTAAGGACCTGACTCTCCCACCATTAAGGCAGGGCCCGACCTCAACTTCGACACATATACACATGTATGCATACTGATATGTATACACACACATAGACATGCACCGCCCGCGGTCACTCAGGGATCGTACCTGTCGAAACATTACGACCCCCTGCAACTCACACGGCAAAAATCACAGGGGTTACACTAACCATGTATAAAAATCCAAAATCATTTCAATTCACGATTCGTACCAACCTAAATAATAACCTTGTCCTACTCGGCTGGGTTTAATAATTTTGCCTTAATTTCACATCTACATAGCAGATAATAGTATCTATCCACGTTCTAGCTCACTTTTCACCTTACGCTGAACCTAATTTATATATATATTTATATTTCATGTGAATCCTAATTCTGAATAAACGTTAATGCAGTTTAATAAACATTTATTATGTTGACTCCTCCCCTAACAACTTAGCGATTTATACTGTGGTACCCTCCCCTCTCGTAATGTACATTTCATTTCTAACCGCCCTTAACATGACTACCCTAACAAAACCGGTCCCTGACCTACGTCAATGTTTTTACTCAGCCATCAACCCCATTTCTCAATTGCTACATATCGCCTACTCGACAGAACCCTTTAAACAGATAATACCTATTAACAATAACCTATTTAGTTCAAAAGGAACACGCTACCAGGCATACCCGACCTGAACACCACCTAATACCTGCCATTGTCCTATCTTACCTTTAAGTACATTAAATTTCCTAATCCGATTTGTATATATATATATATATATACATAAGTACACTTCCCGTTTACATTTCAGTATCACACTTCCAATTTATTACCTTCATAATTAATATCACAATAGGTTAAACCCTTTCACATTACTGGTCCGCCTAGTAATAAAATATTTATCGACAATCAATATAATTTGGCAAGCAAAACCATGATCCAAAAGTATCCTAAAATCTGAATCTAATAGCCCGTGAACGGTAGCAACGAATCTATAAAAGATGACCTAAACCTAACGTCTACATTCGATCGCACAGAATCACCCCAGACAGCTCCGTCGGCCAAACACCTCACGCTCGCGCCAAAACCCCGGGAAACTCCGAGTTCAAATCCCCGCTCGAGCGCACACCCTTTTCTCCCCCCGTTTATATTATTTGATATAATTTTCTTTCACCATATCGTATCCCTAAACTAACAACTTACAAAGTACATTTAGTCGTTTTAACATCTACTGTTTACTTTGTTAAGGTTACCTTCTACCAGACATGAATCTTCCCGTTGGAGGAAGTTCACCTGGTCTAAGGGCTTAACAGACGTCACCGTCAAGTGAAACAGTAATTAGATGTTCGTACTTTGGAATACCCCTTTAACTAAACTTATAAACCGATAATTACACATATATACTGATATGTCTAAATGGCCTATGGGGATGATCCCAACTTACTAAGTCAGCGCTACTTAGTATAAAATTAAAGTACTGAGATGGATGAGGCCTACTTTAGCTAATATCTTAGTGACCTTATGACCTTACTTCTGCATTAACATTCCAAATGCTCGCTATCCCGCCTTTCAATGCATTCCCTAATCATAAAATAGCTCACTCTAACTCTTCAATAGTAAAATGATACATTTAGGCTGCACCCTACTTTAATGTACAGGTTTCTGCTTGGGTTTAAAATCGATTTCGCTGTCCTATGGCAAGTTCCAAACCGAAAATAACATGGCCTTCTACATTCTTTGGCTAGCAGATTACTGCATTTGGTTGCGCGGTTTCTGTCCAAACCAATTTTTTTTTTTTTAAGAAAATTACAGCCGAATTTCCCGTTTTCTATTTTTAATTCATAACTCGTTATCAATAAGTAGCGAGAGCATAATTTATTCCATGACATGTTAAATAACTACATAGCTAGAAAATTACTGTAATTTAATTTTTATATCGCATGTGATGTAACTGTAATCAAATATTTCCCCCCCTTTACGCTAAGTTGTGGGCCTATCTATAATATTTTTACGCCACTGGAAAACGAGCTCTATCTGAACCTAACATTGTCGACTCCCGCTACACACCCGTATAGCAAAGGTATATGTGCGTTGGGGCCCTCTTAAGTGCTCGTTATTTTATTATGTCCTCCCCCTCCCCCAGCATATAAGACCTTTATTCCACAGTGCCCCCCCCCCCCCTCTTAATAATAATTCTATGTATATAGACAGTTCATTAAGGCCACCCCAACTATACTGATCTCTAATCTATGTCCATACGGTAATATGCCTCGCGACAGGCCACTAAAGTCCATAAGGGGGTTCCCCTTTTTATAAATAGTACGGCTAACTCCTCCACTTTATCAGTTGACAATCACAAGTTCAAGAATCCTTCCATAAAACACCTGCGAATTTATATACTTATCCACATCTACTTACGCACACATATACGTACAAACCAACACTCACAAGCTTATTCGAACCGTACTCACAATATTAAGCTAAGGTCCATAATTATTGAATAGTGCTATCCAATAATAAATTTATTCGAATCTAGTTTTTAAACATTTTCTTGAACCTATGTTATGACAATAAGCATATAGGTACTACCACATAGAAGTTCAGATTGAACGAGACTAGTAAGATTTATCTTACGAATACCGTTCCCTAGGTTTCGGATGATTGAGATATACGAGTATGTATTTATAAATAAGGTTATTAGATCATACCCCTGCCTACCATTCTATAAATGTAATTTTAATTTTGCGTATTAGCCGTAATTTTATGTCTACATATTACTAGTAATGCCTTCCTATATCTAAGCCTAAGTCGTAGAATATATCTTACTATACTAGTACCTAAATAGATGTACTGTACTACCTAACTAAAATAAACCCATTCTTTTACACTAATTTAATATGGTTTTATCCTAAACTTGTGTCTATAATTAGCTTTACATAACAACTAATTTACAACCTACCTTCTAAAAGATATCTCGATATAGTATGGATTTAAGACTATTATTCCGCCTTTCGGTCTCTCACATGGAAAAGGGAGAAAACAAAACGATCTACCCCTTAGGTTACCGATCCAATTTCCAATCTACCCTCCTTCCAGAAAATTTAATATAGTTCGATGTTATACCAGCATTATTTGTATCATTCACTCCGTGGCCGTGAAATCGTCCTTTAATAACCCCATTTTGTTTAAAAAATAACAACCCCTGAAATCCCAAATGGCCCGGACCCGAGGGGAGTATTCGAAGACCGGCTCCCGTCTGGTCGTAGAGGGGAGGCCCTCCGAGCTTATTATTATGTCCAGTGGCGTTATCCGCCACGTTCTCGATGTCCCAGGCGGAGTCTCCGCTCCTTCTTTTCCAACGTGTTCCAGCGTGGTCAATCCCGGTGACCTTCCTGTCGATCACAATGCGTCTCCTGACCACAACGCCGAGGGTAGGCCACCGCCACCGGAATCCGCACCGCAAGAGAAGAGGAAACGACGGAAGCGTCGAGGTCGTCGCAAAAAGAATGGTGGACATCACCGGGGAGTGGTGCGACTACCTAAATACCTCCGTCCCCAGGTTTAATAACATTTTGATTTTTTGATTTTCTTTTATTAAACATACCTTAATCTCAGTATCTTTGTGTATTTCTGCCTGCTGGCTAGCCTTGGGATCCAATATAACGTTGGTCTCCGTCTACCTTTACTAAAGTGAAAGCTTAGGTATGTACCTTACTTCTCATTCTGTCACCCCTGTTCTTCTGGAATCCATTTTAATGACCTCCCATCCGTTGTACGACAACAAAATGTAGGCTTTTACAAGCCTCCTTTAGTTCTTTATCCTATCCTGGTAACGGCAACACATAATGTAGAAACCCCCCTTCACATAAAATAAATAAAATTATAAATTTGAACTCACGTGGAGTATACTGACGTAGTCGCCAATTTGAATACGTGATGGCGTACGTAATCCTAACATATTATTATTGCCTTTATTATTATAAATGTTAATGATATTTTGTAACCGTTAATGTTATTATTAAAGAAAGCTAATATTTTATTTGGCTGTGATCGTCTAGTGGCGTAATCGTCTATTTGGACCCCTCGTTGTGACCGATAATAACCCAATATCTTAAGAGGTATGGATTCAACCGGTCCCAGGTGTGAAAGAATAAAATCAAAACCCTAATTTTACATTATACCTACATTAAAAGCAATGGCCTATAACTAATCCTTAACCGCAGAACCACTAAATCCTGATTAGCATTAGACCAGAATTTAAATTACTAAATGCGAGTTTCAGATTAAATATATGCGATTTATTATCCTAACGTAGTCGAAGTACCCTAGCCTAAGTCACCCTATTCACCAGCCTAGCTACCTCCTTACAGCTCCGAACATGTCTCGTAATAACACGGTTGCCCCTCGAACACGATAGGCCTTAAAGTTATAACGACTAAGACCGCATACCCCTTAAGTGAAGTCGTAATCCTATAGTAATGTATGAAATCGCCTCAAAGGAGAACTCTTAAACGGTAAGTAGTCCATCGATACACTAGTTATCTTGCCCTTAAGTAAGCTTGTAACCTCATAGTAATGTAGGAAAATCACCTTAAGTGGAAGAGCCCTTAGACATATGAAAATACTAACCACTAATAAACTCACTGGCTTCCCCTTAACTAAAGTGGAACCCTTAGACATATGAAAGTACTAACCACTAATAAACTCACTGGCTTCCCCTTAACTAAAGCTATACACTTATAATATAACGAAATCATTTAAGAGACAGACAGACCTATTTAATAACTAAATAAATTATTAGCAGATACGCTATTGATCCCTTAATTAACCTATAATCTACACAACTAACCTGTCACCAGTTCTCTAGCTTGCGCTTAAGCGAAGGTCGGAACTAATAACAACATATATAAGGCATTAGGGAGACAAGCGGACCTATTAAGTACATAGATAAATTATTAGCAGACTAGCTGTCGATCCCTTAAGCGAAGTTATAAAACTGTAATGTAATATGAGAAGTCACCATACGGATGAACTAACAGATTGAATATATATATAGATAACACACGAATATACTCGCGGCCTGGCCCTTACGTAAATTACACAACCCTCTTAATAACACTAAGAATGCACCACAGATGGGCCGACTGGTTTAGTAGTTGCATAAATTATTGGTTGACAACCCGTTAACAACCCCTATGTGAAACCATAAAGTCGTAATGGTATTCGAGAAGCCACCCCAAGACAAATAGACAATCTAAGTATATAATGAGCCTACCACTATCCTTACTAGCTTCTCTTCAAATCTTATCTTATAATAATATATGGAGAACCGCCGTAAAGACAAACTAACAAATTAGAAGTAAATGTAGATCTAAAATACAACTACAGCCTACCTTTGAATAAAGTAATGACATGGTTCTAACCGTATCCGGAAATCCTCATACATTCATGATTATTATTTTACCACTGTGGCTCACGCCATCTGTGTAACAATCGTAGAATTACTCGGTCGATCGATATCTTAGCTAGCTGTCTAATAATAATCTTGGGGATGTTGAGAAGGGCTTATAGGGGGCGCTATTCACAAACAAATTTAGTATGAGAGTCTATCTAAATTTACTAATCCTAGTTTCCAGGTTTTCTACGGGTAACCCTAACTGGGAATCGTCCAGGAAAATTCACATATACAACCATTCCTTAAGGGTTCGTAAGTTGTTCTATTCAGAATTGTTGGGCCCGCCACCAAATTATCCCTTCGGCCAATTAAAGACTGAACGGTCAGACTTTTCATACATTTGCCTGTGCGTCGAAGTGCCCAGCTGGCGTCTCGTGGTCACGTGGGTGCGCAGAGTTCACACTTTAGTCTTCTGCGCAGATACAGAGTCTAATCGTGTTACTCGACCTTCCTTCGACTAATTTACGTTGGTTCGGTTTTGGTTTAGTATCTCGCGACCCGGTCAATACGAATTTCGTTATTAGATCTAAAATTGGGTTTGTGTTTACAAACTATGGCGATTATCTACACTAGAATATAAAGTTTATGAAAACAAAACTATAAAATTGAGACAAAACCTAACGCTCGCCTAACTTATACCCTAGGTTGTTCCTACTTGATCGCTAAAATGAATGTTGAAAATTAATTATGTATAACTTGAATTTGAATAGCCTTAAGGGCCTAGGGTACCGTCTGGCCTTAAGCGTTTGTCAAATGTATCGTACCTATTATCTGACTAACGTCTTGGAACCTTTAACAAGGAAGGTATATAACGAGCAACTCCTGACAGCCTCGTAGATAGGTTTAATCAAACTAGCTTACCTTGTGGCTTCGCCTTCCTGTCATTTAGTAATCGAGTTAATAGATAACCTTTATCCTTCGTGCACTGTGCCTTAAACTGTCCTTTAGGATAGGTAAGTAGTGCTCCCCGCCTACTCCTACATTTATAACGCCACGGAGGTGGCAAACAACCAGGCGACCATGTATTTATCCTTACTACTATGACTAACTACGGAACTAAGGGGACCATTTCGTTATTATTTGAATATAACCTACGATCGGTCGGTTCGAACCCGAGGCTCCTTAAGTTTAAATAGCCGCTAGTCCGGAGAAGCTATGCTCGCCCGAAACATATGCCGTGCAAGCTAAGTTCACAAGAAATAATAAAATAGGTGTGCAATTACGCACATGGTTAAGTGGTAAATTGTTCATCAGAGTAATTAAGGCGACAGAACACCTAGTTTGACACACAATAAGTATGTTTAAGGTGGATTGTAAGGAAGACATATTCACACTCAGGACCTGGCACATTAGCCAGATCAAGTAAGGGTTAGCCCTTTTCTGAGTGTTTAGAACTTAACGTTTCGGCTTTCCATACAACAATTCAGAGCCTCATCAGTTAGTAGAGAATTGTGTATGATTATACTAATACGTCTTCAACGGGGTGATTCATGGTGAAGAATAGAACAAATCCTGACCCACTAATGTCACCTCATAGCCTGTTAATAAAGTTTGGTCAAGGTTGAAGTTCTGTCATATTTATCTTAAATGGCTCAGTCAAAACATAAATTAAACAGTATAAAGCAATAAAATAAAGCCTAGATAGTCTAATAAAAAAAATAGACTCGCTAGATTAATGTCGCGGCCCTGAAAAACATATGAGGTTTACGTTTATTTTTACACAGGAAACAAATATTTAAATATGAACACAATAATACTTAGCTTTCCAAATCTATCCGTCGCAGTAATGGGTGGAGTGGAGGTTTTATTTATATACGAATTCCTTAAGGAGATTGGGTTAAAAATCCCACATTAAATTTTAGCCACCCATTACCTAAACGGCATCTAACAGTTCAGCTTCCCCACTCGACGCCGGTGAAGGGTGGAACTGGAGCCAACCTAGATCTAGGTTTCGTCAGCCCCTCACACCCTTAGATTCCCGAAGCCTGCAGTTAATCAAGCATGTCTCTAACATTAAGCCCCGATCTCCCCTCATCTTATAACAAGCCAGACCCCGCTTGAAGAACCCCTACTGTGATTGCCCCGTCCTCACCTACCTCTATCTACCAAGGGTCTGCTTGCTTTGGGGGTCACCCATACCGCAACGCAACAAGACATCGGGACTAAAATGATTGAGATAGTAAGTAGCGGATATAGAGATATCATTAACATAACCATCAATTACATGTAACATAACTGTACCATTCTAATGAGCATCTACCAAAGCGTGTAGGATTTTCATTAATGAAGATACATATACACAGGACAGGATTTACACAAGGGTTGCCTGCCAAGTCATGTAAGCATGCCCCGTCACCTCGAGTCCGATCAAAGCGCGAAGTCGATGCTCAGGACTTGCGTAGGGCTTTCATCAATAAGATATACATATACACAGGACAGGATTTACACAAGGGTTGCCTGCCAAGTCATGTAAGCATGCCCCGTCACCTCGAGTCCGATCAAAGCGCGAAGTCGATGCTCAGGACTTGCGTAGGGCTTTCATCAATAAGATATACATATACACAGGACAGGATTTACACAAGGGTTGCCTGCCAAGTCATGTAAGCATGCCCCGTCACCTCGAGTCCGATCAAAGCGCGAAGTCGATGCTCAGGACTTGCGTAGGGCTTTCATCAATAAGATATACATATACACAGGACAGGATTTACACAAGGGTTGCCTGCCAAGTCATGTAAGCATGCCCCGTCACCTCGAGTCCGATCAAAGCGCGAAGTCGATGCTCAGGACTTGCGTAGGGCTTTCATCAATAAGATATACATATACACAGGACAGGATTTACACAAGGGTTGCCTGACCTTAACCCTAATCTTAAACGATTTCTTAACTAATCAGATCAGAGCCTAATTACGGGATTTCTTCCCACAAAGTATCACAAAATTTACAACATCATGTTAAGAGACGCCGATCCCGGCAGGAGCCCTTTTCTCCACTAAATTTTCTGCAGAAATCGGCAATCTCTTTTCCTTTAAGAGTACATAGCCAACAATGTCAACAAACTACCTCTGCATTTTTAATAAGCAAGGGTTCTTCCCTTCTCTACTCCAAATTTACAACTAGAATCCCAACCAAAAAGTCAACCACTTTCAATTTTCCCCAACCAACCCTTCACTTTAACCAAGGTGGCATCTTACACGGTCCCTTACACAGTCCTTACGCCATGGTATAAAGGAAGTCCCTCACAAAGCCCCATAGTACAAACCCATCAATAATAAATTGACATTGCTAGCCTCAGTTCTCACAAAAGACACTTACTGATATTTGATGTAGGCGAAACGTGCACGGCGTCGGTATTAAATTTCTTCAAATCTTTGTTCGTCCTGTCCTTCCCGCTTCCTCAGGAATCTCGAGCACGGCCAGCCTCTCGGTACGACGACAGTGGAAAAGGGTGCCGCAACTGACGCCTATCGCTTATAACCGTTCTCCCCTCCCCCCCGATAGACGCGGCCTGAACACGTGGCGTGTCTAGGGATTGTGGCGCCAGTTAATTTCTTCTTTATTTTACTTCCACGTGTACCCACGTGCTTCGCATTTTAGTGGCCAGTTACTTTATAGTAATAATCGAACAATCATATCGAAATCGTCACCCGATTCTACTAAACTCTTTACCTGCCGAACTAGTTTCTCCGCTTCTTTGTGACTCGATTATACAGCTTCGATTAATTTACACATTGAAGGCTCGTCGTAAGCGGCGCGGAGCCTACTCTACTATCCCTCTCGCACCCTACGATATTTATAACAATTAACTGAAAATAATCGTTCGATATTCTCCATATATTTTAACCTCCTGGTTATCTGCTACTTTACGAATCGGTCGTATTTAACGAGTAATTATTTTTCTTTGTGTTGATGATTTTAGGATCCCACTGCGATTTACGCCTTATGACGTAGGTACAACCATATTAATCGAACCCCGGTGAGGACATCCGGGCCCCTCACTTACTTCATACTTCATTGATCTCCTTTCTATCCATTTATTAGGAGTATCCGATCGGTATGAATTACGAAGGTGATTAATCAAATTTATATTTATTATTGATAAATTCTATCTTTAATTCACCTGCTCTCTTAAAACTTAAATTAGCATGTCAACACCGTGTCGTGGGGTCCAGATTATTACAATTCTTTATAAAAGGCTTGGGACCACTACATAGGGCACTGCAAGTACTCGCTTGAATAAGCCACCCGAACAACTAAAGCAGGGCATAGCGAGTACTTGCTCGAATGAGCGGCCCAAACTGGGGAAGTACCTCCACCTAACAGAAAACCGCGGCCATAATAACACTAACATTGAGTAGTGTTGTGTTCCTGGCGGTGAGTAAGGTTGCCAGAGCTCTTTGAGGATTAGCTGCGCGGTCAGCGGAGGACCGGCGGTGCTTGTTGCTGTCATGATCGGCGTAGACGCGTCGTGCTGGTTCGGCGGTCAGGGAGACCTGATGAAACGGCTAACCGCTGGCCGCCCGCAGGTTGAACGGGATCCCGAACCCAGGGATCACTTAATCTCCGCCCTGGGAGGCTGATCCGCCAGCCTATGTAAAGTATCTGAAGTGGTAGTCGTGCCGGAGTGGACCCGGCTACTACAACAGAGGGGGATAAGGGGCCCTACCGCCTGCCGTGCCAGCAACCGTATCATCTGTGGCGAGCTTCTGCAGTCTTAGAACCGCACCTTTTGTCCTCTAAGCTATCTGTACAGTGAATCCTCATCCTTAGTCTTAGTAACTTTTTTAAATATTATGGCTATAAGAACGACAAAGAAAAAAGTTTGTGCAGCGGCTACTCCATCCACATATAATGTGAATTTTTGCAACATCAGGAGTATTCACGCAAATCTTAACGCAGTCCACCACCATCTCGACACTGCGCAGCCGACCATTTTCTAACGGAGACGCAGATATCCTGCCCGGCCCGGGGACACATCATACCTTCACTATCCCGGCTACAAACTCGAACACAATTTTATGAGTCGTGCCGGTGTATGTATGTTCGTCCGGGAGAATATCTGCTGTCGCCGACTTCATAGCCTTGAAGACAGGGACCTGTCGATATTGTGGGTGCACGTAGATTATGGCGGCCACACTCGTATCTATGCGTGCCTATACAGGTCTCATATTGGTGACACGGACGTAACTCGACTCTTCACGCACCAGAGTTTGACGACTGACAAAGTTCTAGAGCAATATCCCACAGCAGAATTAGTTAACGCCCACCATCGCGAGTGGCTCAGTTCTCGAACCAATAACTATGCTGGTATATCTGCTCATGAATTTGATCTGACCTATGGATTCTCTCAGCTGGTACTTTCTCCAACGAGGATACCAGATATAGAGGACCATACGAGCTCCTTACTGGACCTTCTGCTGACTACTCGTCCGGACGGATACTCCGTCTCAGTGGATGCGCCTCTTGGCTCCTCGGACCACTGTCACGTTCGGACTCAAGTGTCATGCACACAACCCGATCCTTCTGGGCCAACTAATAGGCGTCGTTTGTGGCACTATAAGTCGGCAGACTGGGTCCATCCCATGCGAGAATTTTACGCATCGTACCCGTGGAGGCAGATCTGCTTTAACTCAGAAAATCCTGACGTCTACGCAGCCGCAGTCACTGAGACAATCCTTGCTGGTATGGAATGCTATATTCCTAACCCGCGAGTAACTGCCGGCGTCAAAAAACGGCCGTGGTTTAATAGGTCTTGCAGAAAAGCTAAAATTCTTAAGCAAACTGCATATGAGGCTTGGACTACGGCTCGTAATAATAAGGATCCGAATATTTCTGACTTAAAACGCAAATAAAATGCTGCCTCGAGGTTCAGAAAGAAAGCAACAGCCAGAGCAAAATTCCAATTCATCGGCAAAGTAGGTGGGCGACTTGCGAGCTATCCTTCTGGGAGTCGTGCTTTCTGGTCGCTTGCCAAAGCTGCCGAAGGGAAATTTTGCCAGTCGTCGTCACCACCACTGCAAAAGACCGATGGTGACTTGGCCCATAGTGCCCATAAAAGCCGATCTACTGGGCAGACTCTTTGCCTCGAACTCGAACATGAACGATGAAGGCGCTGTACCACCTACTATACCGTGGTGCGGTAAGACCATGCCAGAAATCTCCATAACGCAGCGGGAGGTCCGGCGGGCGTTGCTTTCTCTAGACGTTCATAAGTCAAGCGGGCCAGATGGTATACCAGCAGTGGTGCTTAAGCAGTGTGCTCCTGAGTTATGTCCTGTACTCACGCGCCTCTTCGCGCTTTCCGACCACATTAGGCAATTTCCGTCTTCATGGAAGACTGCGAATGTGCACCCGGTGCCCAAAAAGGGCGATAGATCAGATCCATCGAGTTACAGGCCTATCGCTATTACCTCTCTCCTCTCTAAGGTGATGGAGCATGTGATCAACACACAGCTTCTAAGATACCTAGAAGTACACGATCGGGTCAGTGACCGTCAATATGGCTTTCACCACGGTCACTCGACTGGTGACCTTCTAGTGTATCTCACACACCGATGGGCACTAGCCATTGAGAGTAAGGGGGAAACTTAAAATCAGGAAAACTATAATAAATAAGTAATAAATAAAAAATAAATATTTTTGGGCATTATCACACTGCGCCGTCTGGTCCAAAACTAAGCAAAGCTTGTGCTATGGATACCAGACAACGGATACGAATACATACATGTTTTTTTTTTTAAATACATATTATATGTTGAAAACACCCAGTCTCAAGAGAAACACTAATAATAAATGTTTGTCTTGTGCAGGAATCGAACCCATGCCCCTCAACTCAGCAGTCGGGTTATTACCCACTGAACCACGGAGCCGACATGATGTGATTTAGGTTCAAATATGATAATGCAATCCAATCTTCTTGTTTGTAGTTGGGCAAGATAAGTTAGAAAAAACAGGTGCACTGTTATTTCTTTACATCCCAACTAAGCATACAATTGACCCCATTTTTTGGAACAGGTGTAGCTGGAGAAACAGAGGACATAGCACACATTTTTATTTTGATCGAAAATATTGCTTTTTGAAGTCAGTTAAAAATAAGTACGCAAAGACTGCAAAATTTTATAACATTTTGTAAAATACAGGTAATAGACACATTAACATAAATAAAATTGCACAAATTACTGTGACTAAAATTGCCCCAAAGGTATATCTGTAATGAGGAGCTAACTGAAGAAGATACTTTAAGCCCCTTTCTTGATTTACCCGCGTTCGCCCTCAAAGCGTGTTTACAAGAATCGATAAGTCGAAATTTTCATATTCGTTTCCTTCGCTTAAAAGAATGAATATCGCAGTTCATCTCATCAGTTACCGACACACTTGGTAATCAAATCCTTATAAAAATACGAAATAAGTGAATTTAAGACATAGTCTAAGGTCTACGTATACTAGTTGAATACGTTCTCAGATAAGGCAAAGTCGAACTTATCTTAAAAATTAATCTGTTTTAACAGGGTTGTAGCTGGTGGAAGTATCTGGTCTATATTACCCCTTTGAGAACCAGGTGTAATCTAATGTGTGTGTGAACAAATAATAAGCAACCTAAATTAGTCGTAATCGTAATATAGACATATGTATTATTTTGTAAGCACCGGACCAACAGACTTTTGTTCTGGCGGTTTTGAAAATTAACACCGCGAGGCATGACCAACTTGATTTCATTCAGTATACACAAGCTCATAATGTGTCAGCGCAGTAAAGTAATTTAAAAAAAAATACAAAAAATTATCTCGAAAGCAAGCAGGTAATGAAAATAAAAAAAGGACAATTATTTTTTATTCCATTTCGTGCGCTTTTATGTACAGCCTTATAATTAGAACGAGAACAATTTAATGCAACGAGTTTAAAAAGTATGGCTAACACAGACAAGAGAACTAAGTTTCATCGAAATCGAAGAATTTATTAGAGATATGGAAAAAAATGCTTTTTATGATAAAAAATAACCCGCTGGTTTAATATTTCTATGAAGCAAATCGGTCATAGCTTACGTACATAAACACACACACACACACGCACACATGTCACTAATGGTACCTACCCCAGGGACCTTATTGGGAACAGTCTCGAGCTATTTAGAATTCGAAAAAAAATTATTGCAAGTACATTCACGCGTTTCGAGAGGTTAGTCAGACTTCCATACATTTATGTCTCGAATTTCAGAGTCCGAATAGATCGAGACTTTTCACAATAAGCCCAGGTCTGAAAACTGTCATGAAATGCGATTATTAGAAGAGAAATTCAAAAAGCAACTTTTAATTCAAATTTAAGAACTATGCTTAAAAACTTTATTCTATGTAACTGCCTCATGCTTGGAAATTTATCTTAAATGTAATGAAATGCCGCTATTCTCTTTGATAAAGTAACAAAACCTATCAAAGAGCTCTCAACCACAGTTGTGAAAGTGAACAAGGGTCTATCGTATTCGAAGACAATAGTTGAAAATGACTGCGAAAGATATGATTTCGTCAGATGTCGAGAAATAATTGGTGTCTCCCAACCCAGTCTAGTTCGTGACAATCTTCTGGCTGGCTCAAAGCAAAATTGTACGCCAAGAAACTTTATTTTTGTTCCATAAATTGAAGTAAAATCGATCACATAATGAATTTCATCGATTCTTAATTCAATGTCATAATTATTGATACATTTTTTCATTTTATTAATATAAGGAAATCCTTACTAATATATAAAGTCGAAAGTCAGTTGTTTTGTTTGTCATTCCTTAAGTTCGTTGTGGAGCCTCCATCTACTAGACAGAACGTAGGAAAAACACTTATTGTACTTAATGATCCCAACCTTATCAAATCCTATGTAGTAATTCCACGGCTTTAACTAACACAGCGCAGGTGAAGCTGCGGGCAAAAGCTAGTGCAAATGCTAAAATTACAACAACTTAAGTTTTACATTAGTTTGGCAAACGAGTTTTACATCTTTTTTCAACTCTACAGATAATTGCAACAATTTAAAAGTTTCGCTGAGAAATTTGTTCGTGTATTTGTCAAAGCTTTGAGCTGAGCGAGATTGAAACCGCGCAAATTGTTTGCGTGTTTCCGTTTTCACTGCGGAAATATTTTTACATAATCCGTATCTAATTGCATTTAAATTTCTTTGTCTTGATATATAAATCCTTGTGACGTTTATTCTATTATTGAATTGTATCTTACATTTTTCAATTCAACCCCGTTTTTATTGACGTTTTCAACATAAACACAAAAGAACAATAACAAAAAGGTAAGAAATGAAAATAATTTATAATTTATACAAGTATTTGGAACTCATAATTTGTTAGTACATCTTAAGCTAATTGTTAGTAAGTATGAATCAATAAAATTAAGGACAACAATCAGTAAGCGGCCGCAAGCTACAACTATAAACTATTGTACAATGGGCTCTAAATAATGTAACAATATGTATGTATTAGTTGTTTTTTCATATAAAAGTCTATAAATTCGTTTGCGTCGCAACGAAGTATCTAATTAACCTTAGATTGATTTTTGACATAGTAATAGTTGGCGGAACGGAGAAGGACATTTTTATCCGGATTTCCGATAAAAATAGACTTTTCCGTGGTTGACACCGCGGAGTACTATTTCTATGCGACACAACAACTTGAATAATGGCACAAGGTTAGCTAAAGAGATATTAAATAGCATATCAATGGTTACGAATACTAAGGAAATGACGGAATGCTAGTTATAAAATAAAATTGAGTCTATATCCTTGTTTAGTTTCATTTCTTTTTAATCTCGCACATATAATTTAATGAAAAGTTCCCGTAGTGCCGCGTGGGGGTAACAGTTTTATGACACGAGCTTCAGCTTAACGGACACCGACCTTATTAAAAAACTTCTGTAAATGGCCTTAAAAGGTTTGAAATTGCAAGTTCATTATTAACCTATAGTAGAGGGGATTCGTTGGTTCTGGCGCACTTCCCCCCAACCTCAGCCCCTCGCCTAAAAAAAAGCTCACCAACTTTTCTGCCCCGCACGACTCGCGCTTGACCACTCTCAAAACATCGTTGGTTCTGGCTCACTACCCTCCAACCCCAACCCCTCACCTAAAAACTTTTCTGCCCCGCACGACTCGCGCTTGACCACTCTCAAAACCACCCCTGTGTCTGGGGTGTGGCGACTCGCGCTTGACCACTCTCAAAACCACCCCTGTGTCTGGGGCTATGTCGACTCACGCAACCAACCCCTGTGTCTGGGGCTATGTCGACTCACGCTTGACCAAAACTACTGCGTGACGTCACAGTGGCTCCTGTGTATAACTTGTCTCTAGTTTTGTTATGTAATTACATCATTTTTATCATTATCGTAATGGGTTATCATGTTTTTCCCCCGTTCATAATAAAGTTATTCCTATTTAATTACAATGATGTTGGTGGTGACATTCCAAAAACTAGTCCCCCCGAGGGTGTATCTCAAGATTTTAGGGGTGTGTCCACTCACGCTTTACAAAAACAACCTGGAGACGTGTCGGTTCACGCTTGATATGACTTGACATGTTATACCTACAGAAAATCTTCAATTCAAGTCGGTCGAAGTTTAAAGAGAAAAGCTGATAATAGTGTTAAAGATTTACAACTAGCATTGACGTCATCATGATGTGTCAAATATGTGATTGAACCTGTAGGTTAAGCAAAGATTCTATGCTCAGCACTTACGATCTAAGAAACACAAATAGAAATGTCTTATTCTTAATCATAATTTACTTTATGTGTCTGTTATATCACTCGTGAAGTATTTATAGCATCAATTGAAGAATCAATACTATTTTATTATTCATGCAGATTTTGATCAGGAAACAAAAGATATTAAAAAATTCTTTTGAATTTTTAAATTTGACTATTAGGAATTGGATAAAAAATGGTAAATTAGAAAATTATTCAGAACCTTTAAGTGATGACATTAAAAATAAAATGTGTAATGACACATAGTGATTTAGAAAAAAAAGAAAATGTAGACTTTAAAAAAAAAAAAAAAAAAAACAGTTTTTAGAAATGCATGTTAATAAGTTTAATCCCTTACGGGGATCTTCGTATATTCGTAAAAAAGAACGATCAACAATGTTTTAAGAGGACTATATCCTGCAAATACACATTCCGATAGGGTATCATCATACTTGAGGCATTAAAATAAACTAACGTTTATTTTATTATTCAGTTCCCAATCAAATTATCTGATATACCCAAGGTAGAAAAACAAAATGACATTAGCATTAATATGTTTGAATTAGAGTTTAACAAAGAAAAAAAAACTTTACAAAATGTTCTAATTAATTACAAATTAACTTATTATTTTTAAACAACGGTTGGAATGGTCATTATTGTATTTATCACGCTTGGTAAATAAACAAATAACAAATTGAAATGACACTATTCATATCTGGGCCGGTTGCCGTAACTATTTTTAATCTAAAGTTAATTTAATTAATCACCAGAAACATGACTGTGCTCAAATTTTTACTGAATAACTAGGAATTCATAAAAAAGAAAAATATTGGTTTAATAGGGAAACAAATAATGATGAAATCTATTTTGATAAATTTCAAAGAATATTAAAATTACATTTTATAATATATGCAGACTTTGTAGCTCATTTAAAACCCGTCACCTATTGTGTCCCTGATCCATCGAAGTCATATACGTAAACAATACATGAACATGTAGTTTGTTCTTATGGATAATATATAAAATGTTCATATGATGATAAACTGTCTATATACAGAACATACTCAGAGCCTAATTGTACAAAAATGTTTATGGAAAGCATTAACAAAGATATTAGCAATATACATAGGATAAATTGTTTTCAAAAATGTCCACATTCTTTAACTAATGAAGAGAAGGAATCTATAAGGAAATCGCAATTATGTTATATTAGGTGATGAAATCACAGTAGACTATGACTGGAATACTAGTAATTTTAGAGGTGTTAGTCACGAACTATTTAGTAGCACAAAGTATCGTGTTCCATTTTTCATTCCTATTCTATTTCACAATCTAAACAATTATGATGCTCATTTTATTGTTCATGCTTTGAATTTTAAAGATTGAGAAATAAAAATAATTCCGCAAAATAAGTAAAAATATAATTCATTCTCATGTAAACCTAATATGTCGTATAGTTCATTTGCGGTTTTTAGATTATTTTTAATTTATGATCTACTAGAGTTTAGATATATAGAATATTATATAAAGACCAATTTGCAGAATTAAGAAATCAATTACAAACGAATTTTAATAAACTTATTAGGAAAGGTGTTTTTCTTCATGAATTTGTTAATTCTTATGAGTCCTTAAAAATTACATCTCTTCCAAATCAAGACGCTTTCTTTAACTCTTTAATACCAGTGTATTAAATTATAATTATAAACATGCTCAAAACGATGTCAGCCCAATTTAAATGTAAAAATATGTTGGAATATTCCAATCTATATTTAAGAACTTATGTAATGCTACTCACTGATATTTCTGATAACTTTAGAATTTTTATATCTAATGTGATATAATTGTTATTATTTATTTTCTTCTTTTTACACTAAGCTGTACACCTATCTATAATATATTTTTGCCACGGAAAATGAGCTCTATTTTAAAATTAACCTGTAACCTTAAGTACCCTGAACATTTACATGATCTTAATTCAGATTTACCTTTATGCCCTGAAAAACATTGTAAACGATTACAATAAAGATAAGAAATTAGTATCAAAGTTTTATAATAAAACTAAAATATAATTTACTATAGAAATCTCAAACAATGTTTACAACTTACTATGAAGTTAATTAGGGTTCATAGAGTTTTACAGTTTAAGCATAGTCCTTAGTTGAAATATATATAGATTTAAATACACAAGTAAGAACTACAGCTAAAAGTGACTGAAAAAGATTTTTATAAATAATACATTCTTTGGTAAAATATGGAAAATGTTGAAAAACGTGTATTTGTGAAAAAAAGATATTTATTTGGAGAATTATAAGTCGTGTCTATGTCTCACAAATGTAAATAGTTCACTTGCAGAATTCGAAGTGTGAAACATACTATTTTACACAAAAAAATTAAAAAAAATTTGTTGTAGACTTTTAGTTCTCCAAATAAATCTCTTTTTTGTCACACTTTTCTTGAAAACTTTAGATTCGGCAATTACTTTAAAGATCGAGAAATAAAAATAATTCCGCAAAATAAGTAAAAATATATTTCATTCTCAAATAAACCTAATTTGTCGTATAGTTCATTTGCGGTTTTTAGATTATTTTTAATTTATGATCTACTAGAGTTTTGATATATAGAATATTATATAAAGACCAATTTGCAGAAATAAGAAATCAATTACAAACGAATTTTAATAAACTTATTAGGAAAGGTGTTTTTCTTCATGAATTTGTTATGTCAGCTCAATTTAAATGTAAAAATATGTTGGAATATTCCAATCTATATTTAAGAACTTATGTAATGCTACTCACTGATATTTCTGATAACTTTAGAATTTTTTATATCTAATGTGATATAATTGTTATTATTTATTTTCTTCTTTTTACACTAAGCTGTACACCTATCTATAATATATTTTTGCCACGGAAAATGAGCTCTATTTTAAAATTAACCTGTAACCTTAAGTACCCTGAACATTTACATGATCTTAATTCAGATTTACCTTTATGCCCTGAAAAACATTGTAAACGATTACAATAAAGATAAGAAATTAGTATCAAAGTTTTATAATAAAACTAAAATATAATTTACTATAGAAATCTCAAACAATGTTTACAACTTACTATGAAGTTAATTAGGGTTCATAGAGTTTTACAGTTTAAGCATAGTCCTTAGTTGAAATATATATAGATTTAAATACACAAGTAAGAACTACAGCTAAAAGTGACTGAAAAAGATTTTTATAAATAATACATTCTTTGGTAAAATATGGAAAATGTTGAAAAACGTGTATTTGTGAAAAAAAGATATTTATTTGGAGAATTATAAGTCGTGTCTATGTCTCACAAATGTAAATAGTTCACTTGCAGAATTCGAAGTGTGAAACATACTATTTTACACAAAAAAATTAAAAAAAATTTGTTGTAGACTTTTAGTTCTCCAAATAAATCTCTTTTTTGTCACACTTTTCTTGAAAACTTTAGATTCGGCAATTACTTTAAAGATTGAGAAATAAAAATAATTCCGCAAAATAAGTAAAAATATATTTCATTCTCAAATAAACCTAATTTGTCGTATAGTTCATTTGCGGTTTTTAGATTATTTTTAATTTATGATCTACTAGAGTTTTGATATATAGAATATTATATAAAGACCAATTTGCAGAAATAAGAAATCAATTACAAACGAATTTTAATAAACTTATTAGGAAAGGTGTTTTTCTTCATGAATTTGTTATGTCAGCTCAATTTAAATGTAAAAATATGTTGGAATATTCCAATCTATATTTAAGAACTTATGTAATGCTACTCACTGATATTTCTGATAACTTTAGAATTTTTTATATCTAATGTGATATAATTGTTATTATTTATTTTCTTCTTTTTACACTAAGCTGTACACCTATCTATAATATATTTTTGCCACGGAAAATGAGCTCTATTTTAAAATTAACCTGTAACCTTAAGTACCCTGAACATTTACATGATCTTAATTCAGATTTACCTTTATGCCCTGAAAAACATTGTAAACGATTACAATAAAGATAAGAAATTAGTATCAAAGTTTTATAATAAAACTAAAATATAATTTACTATAGAAATCTCAAACAATGTTTACAACTTACTATGAAGTTAATTAGGGTTCATAGAGTTTTACAGTTTAAGCATAGTCCTTAGTTGAAATATATATAGATTTAAATACACAAGTAAGAACTACAGCTAAAAGTGACTGAAAAAGATTTTTATAAATAATACATTCTTTGGTAAGTCTGTAGACTCTCGAAATACTTCACCATTGTAATACGCAAGTTTCGTTTTATTAAAGTTTAATTATAAAGTAACCATAAATGTTATCACTAAGATAGTCTGAAGTATCGAAAAAAAAATCTAAGTCAGATTTTACATCATTATAAAAATTATCTGTAAATACATATTAAACGAAGCTACCCGTATCAGGGTATTATAACTTGACACTATTATCTTATTTTTTTTGTGCATGGTATTATAATGAAAGTTATACATCAAAATTTTTATATTTCCAATATACAAAATCGTAACAAGTATTTCGAGAGTCCTACAGAATTCTCAAAAATTAATAAAACTTGTTGTAGACTTATAATTGCTTGAAGTAATTGCCGAATCTAAAGATTTCAAAAAAGTGAGACAAAAAAAAAGAGATTTATTTGGAGAACTAAATAATAACAATTATATCACATTAGATATAAAAATTCTAAAGTTATCAGAAATATCAGTGAGTAGCATTACATAAGTTCTTAAATATAGATTGGAATATTCCAACATATTTTTACATTTAAATTGGGCTGACATCGTTTTGAGCATGTTTATAATTATAATTTGATACACTGGTATTAAAGAGTTAAAGAAAGCGTCTTGATTTGGAAGAGATGTAATTTTTAAGGACTCATAAGAATTAACAAATTCATGAAGAAAAACACCTTTCCTAATAAGTTTATTAAAATTCGTTTGTAATTGATTTCTTAATTCTGCAAATTGGTCTTTATATAATATTCTATATATCTAAACTCTAGTAGATCATAAATTAAAAATAATCTAAAAACCGCAAATGAACTATACGACATATTAGGTTTATTTGAGAATGAAATATATTTTACTTATTTTGCGGAATTATTTTTATTTCTCAATCTTTAAAATTCAAAGCATGAACAATAAAATGAGCATCATAATTGTTTAGATTGTGAAATAGAATAGGAATGAAAAATGGAACACGATACTTTGTGCTACTAAATAGTTCGTGACTAACACCTCTAAAATTACTAGTATTCCAGTCATAGTCTACTGTGATTTCATCACCTAATATAACATAATTGCGATTTCCTTATAGATTCCTTCTCTTCATTAGTTAAAGAATGTGGACATTTTTGAAAACAATTTATCCTATGTATATTGCTAATATCTTTGTTAATGCTTTCCATAAACATTTTTGTACAATTAGGCTCTGAGTATGTTCTGTATATAGACAGTTTATCATCATATGAACATTTTATATATTATCCATAAGAACAAACTACATGTTCATGTATTGTTTACGTATATGACTTCGATGGATCAGGGACACAATAGGTGACGGGTTTTAAATGAGCTACAAAGTCTGCATATATTATAAAATGTAATTTTAATATTCTTTGAAATTTATCAAAATAGATTTCATCATTATTTGTTTCCCTATTAAACCAATATTTTTCTTTTTTATGAATTCCTAGTTATTCAGTAAAAATTTGAGCACAGTCATGTTTCTGGTGATTAATTAAATTAACTTTAGATTAAAAATAGTTACGGCAACCGGCCCAGATATGAATAGTGTCATTTCAATTTGTTATTTGTTTATTTACCAAGCGTGATAAATACAATAATGACCATTCCAACCGTTGTTTAAAAATAATAAGTTAATTTGTAATTAATTAGAACATTTTGTAAAGTTTTTTTTTCTTTGTTAAACTCTAATTCAAACATATTAATGCTAATGTCATTTTGTTTTTCTACCTTGGGTATATCAGATAATTTGATTGGGAACTGAATAATAAAATAAACGTTAGTTTATTTTAATGCCTCAAGTATGATGATACCCTATCGGAATGTGTATTTGCAGGATATAGTCCTCTTAAAACATTGTTGATCGTTCTTTTTTACGAATATACGAAGATCCCCGTAAGGGATTAAACTTATTAACATGCATTTCTAAAAACTGTTTTTTTTTTTTTTTTAAAGTCTACATTTTCTTTTTTTTCTAAATCACTATGTGTCATTACACATTTTATTTTTAATGTCATCACTTAAAGGTTCTGAATAATTTTCTAATTTACCATTTTTTATCCAATTCCTAATAGTCAAATTTAAAAATTCAAAAGAATTTTTTAATATCTTTTGTTTCCTGATCAAAATCTGCATGAATAATAAAATAGTATTGATTCTTCAATTGATGCTATAAATACTTCACGAGTGATATAACAGACACATAAAGTAAATTATGATTAAGAATAAGACATTTCTATTTGTGTTTCTTAGATCGTAAGTGCTGAGCATAGAATCTTTGCTTAACCTACAGGTTCAATCACATATTTGACACATCATGATGACGTCAATGCTAGTTGTAAATCTTTAACACTATTATCAGCTTTTCTCTTTAAACTTCGACCGACTTGAATTGAAGATTTTCTGTAGGTATAACATGTCAAGTCATATCAAGCGTGAACCGACACGTCTCCAGGTTGTTTTTGTAAAGCGTGAGTGGACACACCCCTAAAATCTTGAGATACACCCTCGGGGGGACTAGTTTTTGGAATGTCACCACCAACATCATTGTAATTAAATAGGAATAACTTTATTATGAACGGGGGAAAAACATGATAACCCATTACGATAATGATAAAAATGATGTAATTACATAACAAAACTAGAGACAAGTTATACACAGGAGCCACTGTGACGTCACGCAGTAGTTTTGGTCAAGCGTGAGTCGACATAGCCCCAGACACAGGGGTTGGTTGCGTGAGTCGACATAGCCCCAGACACAGGGGTGGTTTTGAGAGTGGTCAAGCGCGAGTCGCCACACCCCAGACACAGGGGTGGTTTTGAGAGTGGTCAAGCGCGAGTCGTGCGGGGCAGAAAAGTTTTTAGGTGAGGGGTTGGGGTTGGAGGGTAGTGAGCCAGAACCAACGATGTTTTGAGAGTGGTCAAGCGCGACTCGTACAAAGCAGAAGAGGGGCTGAGGTTGGGGGGAAGTGCGCCAGAACCAACGAATCCCCTCTACTACCTATATCGGTGTTTTGTAACTATGTTTTGGTGTGGCGATTTTTTTGTGTCTTCCTTCCTTCCTTTCATCATTCCTTACAATGTTTTCCTTCGCCGAAAAACAAGAGATGTGAACGAGCAATGTACTTATTGGTACCCGCCGGTTTGAACCTCCACCCTATAAAACGTGAGGCAGACATTGAAAACACAAAACCAGGTATTTCAGGAATTGAAAAAGTTTATGTTACAGATAATACAAGAACATACAGTTTTCTGACGTAATTTAGGGGGTCATAAACATTTTAATATATCTGGCACAGCTCTTCCTGGTCTGCCCAATATCTCCTACACCAGTTTTTTTTAAGAAATCACAAATTTTTCAACTTATTTCCGTTCTCTGGGCTAGTTATGGCTCATACTCGTATCTTACATGGACAATACTGACCATAACTAATTCCTTACTATTATGTCAAGAGGCTTTTTCTATATTCGCGACATAGGCTTTTTAATAAACAGTTTTCAACTACATTCTGCCATAAAAAAAAAACAGACCTACCAGCATCCCTTTTCGAATTGCAAAATTTCCCCTTTTATCATATTTTTATTTTATCTTTAAATCTTTCTTTTCTCACTCTTTCAACGTAACGTGACAGACAAACGGACAGCGTGGGATTAGTAAAAATGGGACTAGTAATAGATTTGGCACTGTTTGGATACGCAACCCTCAAAAACCTTCGGTTGGACAGAATACACGTATTAATTAAAAAACAAAAAGTTAGTCATCTACTAATCACCTCGCAGAATATCTAATAACGAAATAGTTTATTCTAATCCATAAAAAGTAATTTATATAGAGGTACCTAAATATTTAATAATTAAGATACACTTGTGTATCACGCCGCCCTAACGACAACTTTTGCAGTAATTCGTCAATGTTCCCATTGATTGATTACTCTTTGCTATAATATTTTAGAACAATGGCCAAGAAAGAGGTACATCATTATAATGAGATGATCGTATACATTCTATTATCTAATATATCTAATCGTTACGGTCTACATGATCCTGAAATAGCAGTAGAGGTAACCTGTTGATCTAGCTAAAACTTTAAACAGGAGTAAATCGTTTGGCCTTATAGTTAATCAAGCTAAGACTAAAGTTATTACCATTGGCAATTCACGGTTAGTTTGTAATATCAATTGGGATACAATACCTTCTGTTTATGGAGTGGAGTAGTCCTCCTAGAGATAACCTTTTTAATCGAACTCTATCCCGGATTCTGCTTATTAAGGAAGTTAGCAGGAGAACTCTCGTCGGGTACGAAGATTAAAAATTCTTTCGACAAAAACTAAAATTACTCTAAAACGATCTCTTCTTCTTTTTTCGTTTCTATACAATGCCGATACCAGTATTCTGCATCTCACTAAAGACCAGCACCAAAGCTTTAACGTCTATAGAACTTCTGAATTCCTTATTAAGAAACTTATCTTAATATCACAATCACCTTAACTGGCTCCCTATACGATTACGCAGGAATACTCACATCCTTTTACTTTTTAACCGTAAATCCTTCAATCCTGTACCTCATATTAAAGAGCGCTATGAATATCTATACTCAATGTATGGTTTTCATGCAATCTTTTTCTTATGTTCTGAAGATTTTGTGTTTTATGGTTTACAATTTCATACTGCGATTGTAGTATAATGTCTATAATGACTGCGTTGATGATGCAAAGCGCAACTTTAGGCAAACACATAGCCCGGTCAGATTGCCGCCCTTAATGGACAAGCTAGAATAAATCCGGCACCGAAGTTCGAGGCATTTATAGCCTAGATATCAAGTGCTGCAATGATGACCAAATTTGAAGGCCGAGAGCGGCTAACTCGAGGCCAGCACACTGTACCCAGCAACGAAGTCATTGCATACCAAGGCTTGTATAGTGCTTTACCCAAACAACTCGAGTTATTTCAATAAAACTAGCTGAGAAGATCGGCTTTGCTCGGAGGAGGTTGTCAGGTTAAAAATCCAGCGTGCTAGACTATGGCCTTAGCCTCATTTCTCTAAGCAGAGTCCTCTGTCCCAGTAGTGGGGATACACCATGGCTATGGTCATAATGTTAGTAAACAACGTAGTACCGGCTTAACATGGGCCGAAATGCTCTGAACTGGTCTTTCATAGTACTTACCCTTTAACAAATATAGTATAAGGTATAAGGTATATATAAATATATAGATACCTAACTAATTATTCTTTAAGGGTAGACTTATTTGTTGCTTCTAAAAAACACACAGCAACGATGTTTTAAAAATTAAAGGAATTTATTTTTCGGAGCTATTGTTATTTCGTAAACATAAAAAACCGTACTTGTTGTTTCTGCTATCAATAGCTTATTCAATATTTATGTTTATTTACATTTAAGATGAGAAACCTTCTGCGTCAAAACCTACTGTTTTAAAATTAGAAAATTGTTTGAGCAGATACAAATCTGCAACAAAAAGCAAAGCTCCCTTCAATCGGCCAGACTTTACACAATTCGACCAAAACTATTGTAATTATTTTTAAATAGTAAATACTTTATAATAATTTTATAATATAATAGTAAATTACTATATGGGGTAGTACACATGTTTACAATTTACAGTAAGAGGTACATTTATTATTCGTAAACCTACCTAGAGGTATTGTATTTATATGTTCCTTATATCTGAATTTTGCTTAACCTGGAAGGATACTAGTCTTTTAATGTTTTAGTACTAAATACTATAAATGAAAAAACTTTTTAACAAAAAAAAACCAGCTTAAAAAAATTTCATGTGATGGTTAATTTTTTTGTTAAAAGTTTTTATATTTTTTACTTTTGATTGACGAATTGCCTTTTTTTCTCGTACAATAAAACATCCGTACTTATGACAAAATTTTGTACAATCATCAACATAAAAGGCGTTTAACCAGTTCTCAATTTACATTATTTATTTTTCCTCTAAAAGTTCAAGTTGTCAATTCACTACATTAATATGAGGCCACTTGGGAAGTATACCCTTTTAATAAAAAGAAAAAAATTCTCGAATCGGTCCAGGCGTTTTAGAGTAATCAAGGAACATACTTAAAAAACTAATCCGAGATTGAGAACCTCTTCCTTTTTTAAAGTCGGTTAATTAACCGATGATGATGCACAAGGCAAAAGTATTTGAGTAACTTACGTAACCTAATATGTAGGTATTTGAGTAACGTACGTTATATTTTAATAAAGCCAAAGAATGTGTTTGTTTTGTTTGTCTGTAACGACCAGTTGGATTTGAAACTTCTTTTTGTATTTGATAGCCAAATTCTTAAAAGACGGTTAAAGGCAATCGATCGTCACGCTTCGATCCTTAGGTACCTAGCAAAAAAGAAAAAAAGGAAATAACGCTATGCAAAAACGAAGTGATGGCGCGGGCGACCGAAAAAAGTTTATATGGATGGGTGATAAGACGGGAAAGTTAGATCGCGCGGGTAACATCGCGGTAAAATAACTAGTATGCTATAAAATGATCATTTTACTCTATATTATCATCAGCCTCATACGACCCCACTGTTGGGGCACGGCTTACCCTCACCGAGGGTGATTATGATCATAGACCAGACGCAGGCCAAGTGCTGATTGTGGACTCCACATGTCTCATTTTTGACATATGCAGGTTTCCTCACGAGGTTTTCCTTTGCCGTATAAAGTCAGTTGTGTGAATAGTCAATGTACTCAAAAAATAAAGAAAACGACTCATTAAAACACAGGGCACAAACCTCCGCTACTCAAGACGCAAGGTAAAATCAAACCCCTAGGCCACCACTGACTAATAAGACTCCATATTTACACAATTTACCTATTTCTGATACCGATTCGGTGTTATAAGCAATTTCCATTAAAGTATCAATATTCAATATTCAATATTCAATATAATTTTATTCAGATTAGGCTACAATAATTGAGCACTTATGAATGTCACTACGTCATCGGTTCGTAAGTCTACAGGGCGGGAGACCTTGTACTGAGAAGAACCGGCAAGAAACTCAGCAAGGGCATTTCTTTTCTCCCTTTCTTTTACAGCGTCCAATTAAAATATTGGAAAATGCCCTCCCTATCATAAAAGGACACTTTCCATTACAAACATAAAAAAACATGAAATATAAAGCACAAGCACAACATAAAAAAGTATCTAATATAAACAAAAGACAGTTTATGTATTCATCACTAAGAAATAATCAATGTCTTACAGTATAAATAAACAAAACAAAAAGTAAGACTATATACTAAGAATACCAAGAAGTTTGCAAGAGCAGACCAGCCTCCACAGGCGGCACCCGTTCACGAGTATGACACATGAATCAGCCATCGCTTCGCTCAACCATGTTTTAGGGAACGTAACGACCCGACACACACGCCACCACCGCAGAGACACTTTGAGAGAGCATGACACACTCAAGCAACTCCAATAAAACTTCGATTGTACTAGTTACAATGTGTGTAGTAAAGGAACAAAATATAAGAGGAGAAGATTGGAAGGTTCGCAATGCTTTACTACCGAGCAGCAACGGCAATAAACTCACTATTTAATCTTTTATACATCATATAAAAATACAATATAGCCTTACACTAGGTAATCACATAATATACAATGTTTTAAATTTAAAAAAAATAATATTTCAAATGCCCCAATACAAATCAATTAAGTTCTAATTTTTCCAAGCATTTTTATCATTTATGTATTCATCAACTTTGTAATAGCTTTTTTTCATTAAAATATCTTTGACATATATTTTAAATTTATTTGAGGGTAAATTAACCACATGTTCTGGAATTTTATTGTAGAAAAATATACTTTGTATTGCGAAAGAGCTATGTACCTTCTGAAGACGACATTTTGGAACTACCAATTTATCCTTATTCCTTGTATTAACACTGTGGAGGTCACTATTTTTTGCAAATAAGTGACAATTTTGGCGTACATACATTATACAAGCAAAGATATATTGGCAAGGAACAGTTAAAATATCAATTTCCCTGAATAGTTCCCTAAGAGAAATTCAAGGTCCTAATTTATAAATTGACCGTACTGCTCTCTTTTGCAAAATAAAGACTGTATCAATATCAGCTGCCTTACCCCAAAGCAAAATGCCATAAGACATGACGGAATGGAAATAGCTAAAGTAGACCAAGCGAGCAGTGTCAACATCTGTAAGCTGCCTAACTTTCCTAACTGCATAGGCAGCTGAACTGAGTTTTCCTGCAAGAACTGAAATATGAGGGTTCCACTGCAGCCTATTGTCTAATGTAATACCTAGAAACACTGTTGAGTCTAATAGTTCTATTTCTTCTCCGTTTAAGGATAATTTTGTACTTATGTTTCTGACATTTGGCATCATAAATTTTAAACACTTAGTCTTTTTCGCATTAAGAAGTAAATTATTTACCACTGAAGAACCTGAGAAAGCGCACTACTTACGTCGTCAAAATTAGTTTTATTTCTGTCAACTTTAAATAAAAGAGATGTGTCATCAGCAAATAGTACAATCTTGCACAGCTTCTCCACAAAGAAAGGCAAGTCATTTATGTAAATTAAAAATAGAAAAGGACCTAAAATAGAACCTTGAGGAACTCCTAATTTTACTTCAGAGCCATTGGATTTTACTTCATTGATTTGAACCTTCTGCATTCTACTACTCAAATATGAGCGGATAAGCTCAAGAGCCAAATCTGCAATACCATAATAACTCAGTTTCCTTATAAGAGTTTCATGTTGCACGCAGTCGAATGCCTTTGATAGATCACAGAAGATACCAATAGCATTTTGTGACTGTTCCCAAGCAGCAAATATATGCTGTATAAGGGCAACACCTGCGTCAGTTGTGGAACGCCCTTTTGTAAAACCAAACTGTTGAGGATGAAGTAATCCATTTAAGTTAAAATGTTTAAGCATCTGATTGAACATAATTTTTTCAAAAATTTTGCTTAAGGCAGGCAGTATAGAGATAGGTCTAAAATTATTAGGATCATCTTTACTTCCACTTTTAAAAAGTGGTATTATTTTACTATATTTCATTAAGTCTGGGAATATCCCTTCGTCAACACACTTATTAAATATTATGGCTAAGATTGGTGCTATAATATCAATAATTCCGCTAAGGACTTTGACTGATATACCCCATAGGTCACAAGTTTTTTTCTGAGTTAGTAATTTAAATGTCTTTATGATGTCTTCAGAGGTAACATGCTCAAATTTAAATATAGCCTTGCATTTATTTACATTACATTTTAAAAGTAACTCTGATTCTAATGGAGAGGAATTTAATGCATTAGTTGTAATTGTAGGCATTTCAGTAAAATATTTCTCAAAAGAGTTAGCGACATCAAGATCTGAATCAATTATTTTTGAATTTACAGTAAGTGAATAATGATTGTCACGCGGTTTTATTTTTCCTGTTTCACTATTTATTACATTCCATGTGGCCTTAATTTTATTATCAAAATTTTTAATTTTGTTACTTAAATTTATTGATTTTGCAACCCTGCATACTTTTTTAAATATTTTTAAATACATTTTGACATAGTTGGTGAATGTGGGACTGTGGTTATATTGTTTCATTTCATACAACCTAGTTCGTTGTAGACTCGTTCCGTTGTAGAGGAAAAGCGCGGAGAACTTGTGTACTCAACAGAGCGAAGCAGTACTTCACCTCGAGGCAAAGGTTGCTGTTTTACAAGTAGCAAGTCCGGCCCCATACAGAGTACTGCTGCCATTTCCGGGCGGGTGCACACGAATACCAGCTTGACCCTTGTGACTCGGTTTAACGACAGGCTGTTACAATCGTCAACGATCCCAAACTTACTTGCCGTATCGAACCCTTAAGTCTGAACAAATACTATGCCTCCCTGTGAGTGTTCTACCGCTTTTACAATGGGATGTGTTCTGAGGAATTGTTCGAAATGATGCCCATGGCTACTTTCTACCATGGCCCCGCTCGCCATCGGCAAGTAATTCATCCTTACACCTTAGAACCTAAATGGTTACGTACAGTGCGGTTTCACAGAAACTTCCTCCCGCAAACGCTTAGTTTGTCTTAGGACTACAGTGGGTATGGGGAAAGTTATTAGGCGGACCGTTAGCTTGTTTGCCATCTTAGTCGTATAAAAAAATCTAATTTGCTATGTTGATTTTTTTTAGTTACTTTTTTCTTTCATCATTATTGGACGCTATAAAAAAATATGCAAAAGAAGGACCTAATTCTAAGAGCATTGTGTGACAATGCATAACTTTAGAGCAGATTTACCTACTTATCCATCAACACTCAACAGGTACCTACCTACCTGTCCTAAACTAGCTCTTTTTATTAAGTTTTAGCATTTTAATTTTCGTAACTCCTTACCTCAAATAGAAGTTAATAATACAAGTACTATTATTCTTATGATCCTCAAAGATTTCTCTCCAAATTTAAACCTCTAAAAGTTGTGCATTTGATTAGCCCAATGAGCTGTGAGATAATAATCTTATTATATATGTAAGTCACATTTAGCTTTTATAAAAGATAAAAGACAATATTTCAGCAAAAGTATACCGAACTCTTTTGTATTTCGAGTAAGGCTATTACAAATATGTAACGAATAGAATGTTTTTCTTATATCCTTACTCTCAGTGAAGTTATAGACACCTACAATAACTATTAGGAGATAGAATAATACATTTTATTACAAGTGCAGGAAATCATGTATTACGAAAAGTTATCGATGTAGAAATCTATACAACTATCTAAAGTAACATATTTTGCATATAACATTAAATATTTAAAGAGACCGAAATGAAAGGTACATTTAAATATAAAATTATACCCACTGACGCTTTTGATCAAACTTATACAAATTTTATTAACCGCAAAATACAAACATTTCTAACTATGTAAGGGCTCATTCAATTAGCCCTTATAAAAGTAGATTAAATTTTGCGTAGTTACCTGTTGTTTTGTCACTTTAAACAAACTCGTTCCAAAACCGCATGTTAGTTTAGGATCACTAATTCTTTCGGACTTACCCTAACTTGGTTATTGAGAAAAGTTGGCTCGTAACTTAGTTCTCTTGCTGCGTTACCGTTGTAACAATAAGTTACCTACGTGACTCTTGGTTTCTCTTATAATTATTCGAGAACTTATAATTTGGAGCTTAATTAATGATTTACCATATGTAACTATACCAATACCTATCAATATTCGCTTTATTAATAATAGCTGCCAAGCTTGTATGCTAGCAGTGTTCTGTGATGTTATATAAAGAAAATAGTATTTTGTTTATTAGTTATTTTTAAAAAATATCTGAAATCATCATTTGTAACGAGAAAAATTAAAAGTCGAACTCAGCGAAAGAGAGCTTTTAGATAAATTCCAAATCCCTAAATAAAAAATTAAATATTCTTCGCTTCATCTTCACTGTAAAAGTAACCTTCTATTATAATGGTGCTTTACATAGCTTCAAACATTTATATGTACACATACTAAAAAATAATATATAGTGTAGCACAAATATTTTACAAGCATAATGCTCAAAATTTACCCGTGCCACTATGTTTTCAAATTAATGCACAAAGATGTAGCGCTGGCTTAAAACATACTTAGGTACACTACCTACTCTATATATCTACCTAATTATTTTGTGAGTGAAGGGAGAGATGTGTAAAATTAGTATTGTTTACTATAACAAGTTGTATCACTTTACGACGATCCTCTTTCTGAATACGATTAGTACATTGATAAGCTCTTAGCATGAAGCTTTTATGAGACGACATCATGTATAAAAGTCGACATATCGACTTCAGTTACTCTGATATCGTTGTTTATGCCTTGTAAAAAGATAATATTGTATCTGTTCCTAAATCCTTACGAAATATAGCCGCGGAATGTACCTTTATATTGAAAATCGTAAAAAAACGGGTTTTAAAGGAACTAGTAGGTATTTCCTTACATTTGAGCAAGTTTCCTTAGTTTCCTTAGTTTGAAGCTAAGCTGTCATTTTAATTTATGAATTTTGGAGAAGTTGATACTATCAGGACATACATATTTCCCCGAAGTGGTATACAAAGATATAACAAACGTTAACTAAACATTTAAATCAACAAACATTTCTTTCTTCAATTTCCATTTAAAAGAAACCTGATTTTTTCATCAATTTATTTTCAGTCCAAATTTAAGTACGACTATCAGAAATATTTAAGCGAAAATAAATATATATATCCTGGAAATTTTCCATGCAAAACTTTTTTCAGCTAACATTATATAGCCGAATAAATTGTAATAAATATTATATGGCAACAATTTTATCAACCATAGCTGTCTGTCGCACTCCGCCATGTTTATGACTCCTATGATTTGTGACGTCATTTACGAGGCGAGATTTATGGCTTGATGTTGGAAAAAATTCGTCCAATATACGGTTACGTGACGAGATGTCAACTCTTTCCATAATAGGTTATGTCATATTAGTGACTCATGACCTTGTTATATTTCAATGATCCTTTTACATTATGATAATTATAATCGAAAGTCATATTTGATGATTGATACGTATTATAATTGTTGGCGTGAATTGGAATGGATATATATTACGTATCTTACTGTATGGACATTGTACATTATAAGTACTGTACACACCTACCTACTAGCACATAATAGAACTGTGTATAATGTATTCGTACAACCTAAATGTGTCATTGGATCTGTCTTTTCGCTTGTAACTACATACTGAACCGATTTGAATAAAAATTAACAGAAAAATAATTATTGGAAGTTGGAAATAAACATACCTCTATCTAGTAGGTTACAATTTACCATTATGAAAAATAATGGGACGGAGTATTCAAGTACCTACTTAAGTGACTTTGAAATCTACACTAATATTATAAAGAGGAAAGATTTGATTGTTTGTTTGTTTGTATTGAATAGGCTCCGAAACTACTGGTCCGATTTGAAAAATTCTTTTACCATTAGAAGCCTACATTATCCCTGATGAACATAGGCTTCATTAGCTATCGGTGTGTGAATTACACTAGAAGGTCACCAGTCGAGTGACCGTGGCGAAATCCATATTGAAGGTCGCTGACCAAGTAGTGTTTTTCTAAGTATCTTAGAAGCTGTGTCTTGAGCACACGCTGCATCACCTTTGGTGAGGAGAGAGGTAACAGCGATTGGCCTGTAATTCGATAGATCTTATCTATCACCCTGTTTGGGCACCGGGTGCACATTCGCAGTCTTATATAAAGACATTGATCACCTTGTGTAAAAGGCGAGCGCGAAGAGGCGTGTTAGTACAAGACACAACTCAGGAGCACACTGTTTAAGCATCACTGCTGGTAAACCGTCTGGCCTACTAGACTTATGAACGTCTAATGTCGAGCTCTGGAGAAAGCAACGCCCGCCGGACTTCCCGCTGTTTTATGGAGATTTTCGGCATGGTCTTACCGCACCACGTTATAGTAGGTGGTGCAGCGCCTTAGTCGTTCATATTCGAGATTGAGGCAAAGAGACTACCAAGTAGATTAGCTTTCTCTTAAGAACTATGCGCCAAGTCACCGCTATTGTTTCGCAATGGTGGCAGTGACGACTTGCAAAAGTTTCCTTCGGCAGCTTTAGCAAGCAAACAGAAAGCACGACTTCCAGAGGGGGCTCGCTAGTCGCGCACCTATTTTACCGATGCAAGGAATTTAGCTCTGGCAGTTGCTTTCTTACTGTACTTCGAGTCAGCGTTTAATCTCATACGCAGATTGCGTGAGAATTTTAACTTCTCTGCAAGACCGATTAAATCACGGTCGGTTTTTTGACACTGGCAGCTACTCGCGGGTTAGGAATAAAACATTCCATACCAGTGAGGATTGTCTCGATGATTGACAGGCGTCAGGATCTTCTGAGCTAAAGCAGAGATGCCTTCACGGGTACGATACGTAAAATTCACGCAATCCATCCCAGTGTATGTGATGTAATGAAAAAAAAAGATTTAAACTTTTTATTGGTAATTAAAAAACCATCTGAAATTGAAACTTATATTGACTAAAATAAATGTAACAGCTACACAGCGAGGCTCCAGCCTTAAGAACAAAGAAATAGATGTTTATAGAAGACTTTGTAAAAAAAATCATTAACATCATACATCGAGTAAGATAAACAAACATATCTTAAATTAGTGGTATCACACTCATTTTCCATAAGAATATTTATCCTAAATTGATTTGAATTTTAGAACACCTACTAAGAACGAAAACAAGTAAGCAATTAGTAGTATGTTTATTATATAAGTTATATATAGTATAATATACTATCTAAAAAAAGCTCCTTAATGCATTCGTCATATCCGTTTGTTGTATGTTATGATTTAAATAGTTATTTGTACGAAATATTTTCCAAGGAAAGTTTTGGAAAGACACAAAACCAAAAAACGGCCAAGTGCACGAAGGGTTCCATATACCATTATCTATGAAAACGGCAAAAAAATCACGTTTGTTGTATGGGAGCCCCCCTTAAACATTTGTTTTTTTTTTATTTATAATTTAATTATTTTCTCAAAATAACTAAATATTCTGTGAATATTGCAACACGTTTACCTGTTGCCGTTAGCAATATCGAGAAAAAACAAGCAAAAAAATCACGTTTGTTGTATACAAGCCCCCTTAAATATTTATTTTATGCTGTTTTTCAGTGTTTGTTGTTATAGCGGCAACAGAAATACATCTTCTGTGAAAATTTCAACTATCACTGTTCGTGAGATACAGCACGGTGACAGACGGACGGACGGACAGCGGAGTCTTAGTAATAGGATCCTGTTTTTTACCCTTTGTGTTCGGAACCCTAAAAAACATTGCGTCGCGTGCTTTTGACACCTTAAAACAGTTGATTGTTATCTACTCTCTCCACTTGAATGAAATCCGGCACCAATATCATGTGATGGAAACACAGAAACGCACTTCATAGAGTAAATACTAGTCACTAGTAAACTACACAATTAAGTACTTGCGAGTATACGTAAATACGTTTATCGAATTTGAAGGCCTTAACAACTTCACGCGGAGTTACTTTTTCTGCGGTGCTGCGAAAAGTTGGGGCGGTTTGTAAATCGTTTTTCCGCGAATATATGTAAATAAATGTATACTGAACCGTGAGTTTATGAGTAAAGTGTAATCTGTGAATTTATTATAACAATTAATAGTAAAGGATTACCAAAAATTAAAAAGGGAAGGTGTCCACCAGTAACAGCTGCTCCTATTTACTTCCCCTTTCCGCGTTTACATTCGGTCCACAGTTTTTATACACGATTAGGTATCATCTTTTGGTTGGCTCATGGATCAGATCGCACTGATAAGTCAGCGAAACCCATATTTTAAAAAAAAATGTGACATTGCCGCACTAGTGGGATACTGATAAATAAAAAGCACATGATTATTTTTTGAGCTGCATTATATAATTTACGAGCAGGTGGAATGACAAAAGTCGAATTTAAACATCATTTTACATAATATATCATCAATATAAATAAATACTTTCATAGAAAAGATGCAGTCAAAAGATTAACCTCGAGCCAGTACTTGAGATTATTTCAATGTATGCATTGTATTTCTTACTTCTATGAAGATTTTGTGTGTTTATAAGATTGATGTACTAGGACTTTATAAGTCACTAGGAGTTGTATACATAATATATCACTATGTTTCGAACATTTGTAGTTATGTTATTATTACTGTATGGCCAAGACTAAGACGAGGAATGCGAAGTTTGTTTATATGTGATTGATTCAATTTACCGTGTTCCGTGGAAATCGGTATGTAACGTACTTACTTCTTTCCTACAAAGTCTCTTTGCGTATCCGATTACTATAATATTTTGTATTAAACATTTCCTGACAATTCCGTTTATCTACACATATGATAACTTTGTAGACAATTGTCTGTCTGTGTAGGAATCCCGCGAAATATGCTGGACGCTCTTTGATTAAACTTGGCAAAGTGATAGCTTGCGAAATAAGTTGCATGTATGTTGCCTCAGTACAGTGTGCCAACTCTCTTTAGAGGAAGCATGTTTCCAGCACCAGACTTAGTGTACAACGCTGGCCCAGTGTGGATTGGCAGACGTTGTTGTCTAGCTAGTGGCCACTCGACTGTCTTGAGGACTGGCTGTCATATGACAAGAGTCGCGGAGATAATTTTTCTATAAATTGTGTATAAATTTATGTACGGCGGCGTAGTATTAAAATAAATTCCTTCACCTAAAGAAATTATTTTTGTTACACATTTGACAGGTTTTCGGAATTGGGAAAACAACCCTCACTTAGACTTACCTACATTATAAAAGGAAAGCGAGTGGTAGACCGACGTATGTCTAAAAAGCCGCTTAACATTATCATATAGGAAGATAAGCCAAGTAAGGCCTTAAACACACTAAATCTCGTGTAAAGTAAACAAAAAGCTTTATGATAAGTGGGATTACAGCTTCCGGCTGAGATTACAGCTTCCGGCTGAGATTACAGCTTCCGGCTGAGATTACTGAAAGAACTAATCTAAATCGAAATGTGGAACAGTGGAAATGTGTGTCATAGATATCAAAAACTGGTCAAATTAAGAATTTTGGGTCATAGCTTACAAACTACATTACTAAAAGTTATTTTGAGTATTTGTTATTCAAATAAGACCCATAACATAAAGGTTTACAAAAATTTGAAATTCCTAACTATGCTAGTTATGTGATATACTCGTAACAAAGATGTTCTAAAGTTGACAACTTTAAAAGACCCCTACGCGTTTATTATTAAAGTAACTCTGTGTGTCTGTTACCTCTTCACGCTTAAACCGCTGTACCGATTAAGATGAAATTTGGCATGGAGATAGTCTGAGTCTCGAGAAAAGACATAAGCTACTGGACAACGTCAAGTGTGAGTCAATTTTTTTCTATGATTAAAATTATTATTTAAGATAAAGTTATTTCAATATATTTTTAACTAAGGTACATACAAATATGTTCAATAATAACTAAATTTGTCAGGAAGAGACTGTGTCCAGGACGTGTAGTTTACAATTTTACTATAGTTTATTAGACTATTAATTTTTATTTTGCAGTAAAAAAAGGTATAGAAAAAAAACTTTTACTTTTTGATAGAGAAAATGTATTACACAATTCAATAACGAATATGATTTTTTTTATATAACTTTATTTTGTTTTATATATACATTTTTAATATCAATTAATCTTATGTTATTTGCCTCTGGTAATATTTTAATTAAATTTACTAGCGAAATTAGGTATTAATAATATGTATATATTCACATAGTTTACACAATACTTTACCATTATATTTAAGTTTCAAGTAGCATAATATTTTTTTTGAAAGCAAAGTATTTTAATGATATGTTTCAAATGATTATTTTATTTATCTATGTAAATATTTTGAATTTCGTAATGCTAATTTGTAATTTTTAGGAATTGTTTCGAAGTGAATTTTGCACTCCATCTTAAATGGTTGAATATGTATGGACCAAAATTTATGTAATATCATTAATGTAGCCCATATTCTATGCACATAAAGATTAATTCTATTCTAATCTATAATTTGAACGTAAGATAGAGTTGCAGTTGCATAAAAAGCTCGAGCTATAATTACATTGGTGGGGTAGAAGAGTGGAAGTTGGGTCAGGTTGAGAAGTGAGTCATGGGGTATATGTGACAAATTTTGTTTTTTCCAAGTTAAGAGTCAGAAGGTTTCGTAAGCCTCCGCTTAGCTGTTCCCATGACCTAGTAAAGCAGTGTCACCAGCATAAGTTATAATGTTCAATTTGCGAGGGAAAGTTTACATAAATCATTAATGTATACAAGAATTAGGGTTTTAAGAGTTGCCGTTGAAATCCAAATATATATGCATATAGGTATATATATATATGTATATATGTCACAATCAAATAGCAAAATCCATCAAACCTGAGAATTGACTTGTGTAATTTTTTGTGAAAAGCTAAAGTTCGTGTGAACCGAGCTTTGACAAGCCAATCCCAGAGAGAGCCGATTCGAAAGAAAATCAAACGAAAAGCGCTGTTTGAACTACAATACCGTGATGGGATAACACCATGCTGGTAATTTACACACCGGAAGGACCAGCAGACGTTGCTTTCTCTAGTTGTTCATAAGTCCATTAGGGTCAGCACCCCGCGACTGATGCCCCTGGTATTGCAAGAACCTCAAGTTTCTTTCTTTAATTTTTAGTTCATTTTCCAGTGGATCGCCCCTTGGTTTTTTGATAAAAGTACTTAATATATATATTTTTCAAATACATATTCAATATAAATAATAACGAACCAATTGAATTATTATCAAATATTTGATAACTTGCTTTAAACAAACTAAACCTTTTGTAAAAAAAAACGGTTATGTGACCGAGCAGCGTGATTTTCGTATAAATTTTTATAGCAGAGCCAAGAAAATTAGGGGCAAGAAGTAATTGGCTGAATAGAATTTTCATCCGGAATTTGCATCATAACCGTGCCAGGGGCCTACAGTTATGAGGATATTCTAACCGGTTATGTCTGTAAGGGGAATTAATTTTCCATCTCAAGGCACAAATTAACTTAAAATATTGTAAAAGATTGTTAACTTTTTAATTATTTATCTGTTTACGCGGTTTAAAAGCCATATGCAGGCATACGTCTACAATGTTGACTATTTAATTTTTTTTAATGTTTTCTAATCCGGTTACGTACTGGACTTAATCCAGTCATTAAATTTTGTTATACAATTTAAAGCAGGAAAATATATTTTTAACATGTTACGATATTTGCCCATATCTTGCAAAAGCTTTTTTGGGATTAATCGTACTTGCAGTACCTGCAGTATCAGAGAGCGACCTGAAATTTTTTAGCCGTCCGCTCGAGCGGCCGAATATGTAATTTGAAAATGGAACGAACTATTTTTAAACCTAAACATTGATAACTAAAGAGATAACTCATCAAGTTTTATTTGAATTTCGGACTGGCACAACAAAAAGTATGCGCCACTTAATTAATAAAAAAAAAAAAATTGACATTTGAACGCGGCGAATTGGCCCGCATATACCCGATCGCCCGGTTATGCTGCATTTGCGGGCTGCGGCAGTAATGCACTATTGTTATGTTCACTCTGAGTGACTTAATAAATATAATAACATACAAAAATGTCCAAAACCAACAACAAATAGTTTTAGCCTTTTTACAACATTAGTATAGATTTATCTAGTTGTTACATAAGTTCTTCCGCCGATTCGCACTATCGCTATCGAAACTACCATTTTGCAAAATGTCTTTATATGGTTAGGGAAAAACGACCAAGAATTCGCATCCTATTCAACCATGTTAATGCTTCGGCGCACACCGCGAACGAGTCAGTCATTTTTGGCTTCTGATAAGGTAGAGCTAGTGACCCATCCCGCACATAGTCCAGAGTTCCAGACCTGACACAATGCGATTTCTTTATTTTCGCATAAATTAAAGATTTGCTATGAAGTATGACTTTATGGGGCCGGAAGAGGCCGTGATAGCTTTTAACCAGCGCGTAAAAAACATGACCTTAGACCAACGCTCCTCATGTTTTCAAGAATGGTTTGACCGAATGAAAAAGAGTTTAAAATGTAATGGAGAATACTTCGAAAAACAGTAAATATATTACTTTTCATGTACATTGTTTTATCAATTTCAGTGTACCCCACGTAGAAAAATAACTGACCAGACCACCACGTATATGATCCGACACAACCCTGTCGCTCATATAACGATAAGGTCATTTCGTTTATTTTACCGTAAAAAATCGTTTACTTTATTTTTAAAGGTGTCACCCGACAATGAAACAAACTGCATCATAAATAATAATTAAAACAATGAAATGTTCTTTTAGAATTACTTGACATTAAATAATTTTCTAATAAACAAACAAGTTTCTATTAAAATTCAAGCAGTAGGATGAAGGTAATTGAAAAATATTAGCGGAGAGATGGCCAGTAGCGAAATCTCATTCCGGCGCTGATCTAATAACTGAAATTGGAGCGCAGTGGTAAGAGAAACAAGCTACTAGCAGCTAATAGCACCTAGCTACTATAAAGTTGTTACATACAATGCCAATATGATAATATGTCACTAGTTTCTCAGCAGGTACTCAGCTAACATAACCCACCTCATTAAACCTAATATTTTAAGTTATTTAAGTGACAAAACCACATAACTAAATCGTTTATGTTTGAGGTAAGTATATTTGTTGGTGAAAATAACTTATTAGATATTTAGTCACATACTTGTTATCATTTTTAAGAACCAGGGTCTCTAATACCAGGTCAAAAGATTTTCTTAATACTTTCATACTTACCATCTCTATTTTATTGTAAAACTCTTAAGGTTGTTTGTATTCGGTAACTATTTTATTTTAGCGATCTTTTTGGTGTCTTACTGTGCGGTGACGGTTAAAAGACAAAAAAAGTTTATTTTCATTTTATAAGAATTCGTTTTATATAAATTAACAGGCGGGGGATGTAAAAATGTTTTATCAAATCGGCCTCATCAATTGCTACAATCAAGAGCGTAGCATGAGTACTGTTTTTACATTTTAAATACAATACATAAACCGAATAAATTTTAGTTGTTAAAATATGTTTTATTTATATTACTTTCTAGTTCCAAGTTAAAACTCTTCAATCTTATTCTACTAGATTTCCTCTACCCAAGGTTGTCTGAAAGAAATCGCTAAATAGCGATAAAACCGCCTCAATTGTACTATACCAATCAACTGTATTTACTATCTTTAATTATTTTCTTGTGCAATAAAGAATTTACTACTACTATGTATTTGTGTAGGATCGGTTAAAGTGATAAGTATAAAATATTTTCTGCAGAATGTTGGTTCAGTTTTAAATCAACAAGATATGTGTGGTTTTTAAAGGTAAAATAATGTTACTTAAGTAACATTAAGGCACAGTGGCGAAAAACGGCCAATTTTAGCAGAAACGCTATCTACAACTTACAGGTTTATTCTGGAAACGATGAATAGCGTTTTAAAAATAGCTTGTCACTAGTTCTAAATAATTGGTTTGTAACATTTATAAAATGTGTTTTGTACAAAGAGTAAATAAAGAATATCTTTTGACGGCGCTATTTAGGTAGTCACTGCGCCTGAAGTTAACGCCATATCTCTTGTATGAATAATAACATTTCGTCCATGACGACTCAATAAAAATGTTTAATAAACATAACTCCGAATGGGCATCGTTACTTGAACACAATTTTGTATTAAAAGAGTTTAATTCCTACGCAATTTTGTTTAATGATCATGTCATTACGAAGGTTTTCTGTTTATATATTGGTTTTCGCACTCAGGACTGGAAATGGTCCGGCAATTAATCATTAAATTATCCGCTTAGTAATAAACACCACAAGGGAAGAACGGTTAATGATCAGCTGGCTAACTCTTAAACCGACTTTTAAAAAAAGGAGGAGGTTCTCAATTCGGTTGAGCACCAATGTAAATGAACTGAAGCTTCGTAGTTTCCTATCCTTTCTTTCTTATTATTTATCCGCTTAACTAATATATAGTTTCGAAGAAAAATGAAAGAAACTTCTAAGTTTCATTATATTGACTTTAAGGACCTACTGAAAAATTAAATTTGTTTAATAGGGCAACTAAAAATTAAAAAATAAACTTTTTTTTAACAAAAACACAAAACGACTGCAAACCAGCTAAAAAGTGAAAACCTACCCCCGAAAATTCAGCTACATGTTTTATTTGCTTTGAAATGGATTTCCCTGCCCCTCAAGCAGACATACTGGCAGAACATTTAGCTACAGTTTCTTTGTCCTTATGTCAGATGCCAATAGAACCTTTTTACCTCTTTACTTTTATTTATTTTGAGCAATCGATTTCAATGGGAATAAAACATGTAGCTGAATGTTCTGTCAATAAGTTTGCTTTAGGGGCTTTTTTTTACTATTTAGTGGATCTGAAGTCGGATTTTTATTCTGTTGAGTTGTAGTTTTTTATACAATGTACCTCCAAATACTTATAAGTATGAGCGAGTATTTTATTTTTATAGACTAAAAAGATTTATTTTCTGATTCGCTTTTCTGTTTATTTTTCATTGGTTCAAAGGTACGATCGAAACACTTTACCTCAAGCCAAGCCACTCTTTGATACTGTTGAAGCGCTCTGCCAGTTGAGCTGTCTAAGTAAAACATCGATAAGTTATTATGTAACATAAGTAATACATTCCTTTGAAATTCTTAGTTTCTTTCGTGATATAAAGCTTAGGGTTGCCAACTCCGAATTCCAAGTGCCATATCCAATATAGCATTATTTTGCAAAAAATTTTGGCTTAAGGGTGCAGGTACCTGTCGGCTCTATCCCTCCCACTGCTTATCCTAGACTGCGAATTTCTACACTACCTGTTCTATCTACGCCATTTTACTGGTGTCTTGGGCAGAGGTAATAGGCACACATGGTAATGCCATGAGATGGACGGGACACTACTAGAATCACTCGCTAATGCGGACTGGAAACGCCGCATACCTTCCGGTGGTCGAGGACCATTGCGCTATTCCAGCCCGCAGATTTGAGCCCTCTAAAAAAACCCTCTCATCGACATTTTCTTTCCTATGTGACCCGTTCCATGAGTCCTTGCACTCGAAGGCTGGCTGGTAAGATGCTGGAACGGAACGGAACAGATATCAAGACAAACAAACAGAACAAGCTTGTGTGGCGGTTCCTGCCGAACAGTTCATTTAAATTATTAGATAATTTCATTTGTACGAATATTTTCTTACATGCACATCGTCAATATTACAGAATTTAACTTTCTGGTCTCTTAGTAAGCCTTCCTTATAAGATCAGGTAGTCAACGTATTCGCGTTACATAATTGAGGGAAAATAACCGAGCTGCCACGACCCCTTTTCCTTTTGAAGTCTCATCTTAGATGTCGTCTCTGTGCCATCATTATCCTGGCCGAAACCATTTCGGACTTACATTGTTATTATAAGTTCATTGTAAATCTACAAAGGAAGGGCATTGTTAAATAATTTTCCACTATTTTTTTTTTTTCTGAAAACCGAAAGAAATATTGTTTTATAATGTTTTCTAATTTGTAGGATGAGTGAAATGAAACTAAGGTAGAATCCAAATTTCAAATTGTTTTTCTGTTTTTAAATTCTTGTATTGAACATGTCTGTCTCGTAACTATCTTCACTTGTTACGTTAAATACTTACGTGTATAGAAGTAATGCTAGTTTATTTTCGCAACATTGTCTTTTTTTTCCGTTCATTATAAACCCACAAAAATATCGCAATTCTCATGCACATATTTCATCTTTTATTATTTTAATAAAAAAAAATTAAAACACGACAGTCTTCCAATCTACAGGACAAAGATCAATTTTCATGCATTGCCTAAGCTAAAAATTGCAGATTCTCATAAAAGCCTTAAATAATGTTACGTAAAACCCTGCTGGCGACCCTTAAATCACGGGACGAACTCACATGTCGAATTCAAATTTCTTGTCCTAGCGCAGCAGCGCGCGGTTTGGGCTGTACGTTGAAATATCAGTAAATCAGTCAGTCACATTCTTCTTTTATATTTACAAATAATACATAAAAAGTAATAAATTATTATTAGAACACAATCAAATTGCTAATAGAAGCAAAATATTATACGTACAAGCGTTAGGTACATGTAGGTGCTTTAAAGAGTTATCTCCTGCATACGTTCTTGGTATTTTTTTTATTTTTAACAGTGATGAATCATTTCGACCCTTTTATACAGGTCAGTCACTTGTTTATTATTTAGAAAATTGCTGAATTATTCTACGAAATACCAGTGACTAGATGGTTGTTATTTTCACGATATCCAAATTATGTTATACTAGCTTGAGCCGGCGGCTCCACCCGACCTAAATTTGGTTATCGGCGTGGGATTCTTACGTTAACTACTTATTTATACTAATTAAGTTTGCTATGGCAAGCTATAGCTGTAGCTATAGTTGGTTTAAGCTCGGTTATAGTAACTCCCGAGAGAACTTTTGAATTTTTCGGTTTAAGCGTGAAGAGGTAACAGATGGACAAACAGACAGTTACTTTCGCATTTATAATATTAGTATGGATTAAAGTTTTACATTTGATTAGTTTAACTGTTGTTCGTGGTATAAATGAACTAATCTACATTTAATAACCATAGTTATTCCACAAAGCTCTTTCTAAATTCTTCACTTCGCGAATCAGATTCTTGAAGCTGATTTCTGTTCTGTTGGAACATGCATCGTGGAAAAGGTATGGCTTAAAAATTATCCTGGTATAAAGAAAACCATGTTGTTATTTAACAATTCATAACAAATTTCCCACATGTCACCATTAATAATTTATGAAAATACTTTATATAATATAAATACTAATTTTTGTTTTACTGGCTAATAATTCATATAAATACTTTTTTTTTATGTTACTGGGAGGCGGCAAAATCACTTTGTAGATGTATCCGTTTCAACTTTAAGCATTGCACGAAGACTTGAAAGATCACATGAACGCATCAAAAAGGACATACCATTTTTTTATAGAAATGACAAAACAAACGTTAGATTGTTCAGAAAAAAGATGAATTGAGAACCTCCAGCTGTTTTGTAGTCGGTTAAAAATAAAAAAACAATGGTCTTTTCAAAATGCTATTATAGCCTTAATAAAGGGTACATAGAGCAGAAGGCTGTCACTTCTTCCATTTTTATAATATTTTATTAATAATGTCAAAACAGATGAAACAATTATTTAACATGAACAAATATTTAACACACACAAAGAGGGCTGCAGCATTCTTGTTCAAAGGAGTAGCATTGCTGTCCACTGAGATAAACCGAGACAACATTTTTTACCACAGGGACATACCGAGACTTGAATTATTATATGAGCCACGAGTGTAGTTATTATTATACCTAATAATTATGTCTGCGTAACTTAAGTTGTGGACTGATCTCCCTGCCAAGGATTTCTCTAAGGATTGCAATAAGGGGTTCATTAAGAAATGAGTTTTAAAAGGGTCGGCAATTCGCGAATTATGCCCTCGATGGTATCGCAAGCCTTCATTAGCTGCGCTGTCCGCCGCACATCAGGCGGACCGCAAGCTTATTTACCACCTTGTTAAAAGAAAAATGTTTTAAACATTAATTATTTATGCTTAAGAAAAAAAAAACGAAATAGAAAAGCCTTTGAGGCTTTAACACACGGTAAGCGTTTAATTCAACGTTCAATTTAAAACAGCTAGACTGAAAAGTGATCGTTTGTTGAATTGAATTTACAATATGCCGTCGACTGTTGCATTAAAAACCTCAACGACTCACATGTTGGCTTAGATTTCTCACACCTACTGTATAAGAAAAGAATAGCTTACAGTTAGCTGCGTCTCGTATACAACCTAATAAAATAAAACCCAAACTTACACATGTCTACTCTCCTACGTTTTTCACAATCCGTGAAAAACTAACTCAAATAAACATGAAAGAATACCAAAGGTGTTGGATAATGTGGAGTTGTAGTAAAACTTCAATTTCACCCCGTCTGTGTTTCAGCCTGACAATGATATACCTGAACCTCACAAAGATATAGGTCAACCTGACAAAGGTATACTTGAGGCTAACAAAAATATACTAGACCTAACAAAGATAAACCTGACACTGACAAAGATATACCTGAGACTGACAAAAATATACTTGAACTTGACACAGATATACTTGAACCTGATAAAGATATAGCTGAGCCTGACAAAGATATACCTGAGACTGACAAAAATATTCTTGAACCTGACAAAGATATACCTGAGCCTGACAAAGATATACTTGAACCTAACAAAGATATAGGTACCTTAGCCTGAAAACTTGCAAAATAATAATAAGTAAGTAGACAGTATATCTATTAACTGATCAACCTGTCTAGAGGTGATTCTATTTTCTTTTCTCGTTTACCAATAATTTGTTAAAGTAATCGCTACTACAAACCTGGCTCTTTATGCGCACATCGGGTACGATAACTAACATTCCACAATAATATTTATCTGAACACTTGAATAGAGTTCTCTCTAGAGCACCGTCCTTTACGTGGCGAAAACGATCTTAGTAATTTCTCCTTTTGTTTTCTTTGTTCAATTCCGAAATGAACGTTTTCATTCCAATAATATCGCTTTTGTTGTCAAGATGTCAAGCGAAATCGTCGATGAGAGTTTTCTTGAGAAAATATTAACACAAATCAATACTCTGTTATGTTAGAATCAAGCTTGTTTATTTTTTAAATTTCTATGGTGTCCATCATATCAGCTTGTAGAGCTACCTTGTGTAAAAAAACCTTAATATGGAAGAAGCGACCATGTTGATACGTTTCAATCAGGTATGTGTCGGATCGTACAAAATATATATCCGCGGATATGTATACAGATATTAAAGGTCAAGATCCGCAAATACTGATATAAGTACGGGTATGAATTTCTCAACATTCTTGATGTGTTCCAATGTGCTTGATGGGCGCCCGGGGCGAGTTAAATGTGGTAATAAGAAAAAAAATTATTATGTCGATTGTTAAAAACTTTGGCGATACCTTGACAATTACTGTAGTTAGCATTTTATTACAATTATAAGGGATTCGATCTTACTATGAAGTTAGATAAATAAGTAAGATAGATAGATAACTCTTTATTGATCACCAGTATTAAAAAGTAATTAATAAAAGTAAATATTTAAGCTAGGTAACAATTTAGGCAGTCTTATTGCGATTTTTTCCAGACAACCCTATTCTTATAGAGAATGAATAAATCTCGTGCTTGGTAGGTGGTGAATGTTACACACAGCAAGGTATTATACATGTATATTTATTGATGTATATTAATAAATGACTTACATATGCATAGATGATAAAATATATACATATATATAAATATATATACATACAAATTTATAAATAAAATAAAATATACTATCAATTAATAAAATATAAATTTGAGATAGGAATATGACAAAATGATAATAGAAACTAATTATTTTGATAGTACCTCTTTAAATAAGGTTTGAACGTCCTCATGGTTTGAGCACTTTTGACGGAACTAGGCAGCACATTCCAGAGTTGTATAGATCTTACAGTAAAAGAAGAGTTTTAGAAATTTGTAGAATGTGATGGAGTTTTTAAGAGTGTTTGTGTTGATGAACGAAGATTTTTGTTTAAACTTCCAACTTTAAGATAAACTGGAGTCGATGGATTGAACAGTATATCATAAAATAACATAGTGAATATTCCGGCGAAGGCGAATTTGAGGGCACTTGAGGTTTGTGCGAAAGTCTTATATATGCTCATATTTACGTAAACCAAATATGTATCTTATACATAAGTTTTGAAGACGCTTAAGTTTATTTAGTTGGTCCTCAGAGAGATTTGTATATCTAGCGTCCGCATACTCGAGAATAGGAAGAAGAATATAATATGCAAGTGCAATTTTAGTGGCAATATGAAGGAAATTGCGTAAGTGTCTTATAGAACTTACAGCTGCAAATTACTTTTTACTAACTTCTTGGAATTGTGGTCTCCAAAAGGAAGAGTACAGTCAAGAATAATACCTAAGCTTATTATATTATTATATATATATATAACTTACGATAGCTAGTATGAATATTTACATTAAAATAATTTTACTTGAAATTAAACGTCTTTTATTGCCTTCAAATATATAATTTATGAAATTCATCAATATTAAAGATCCGTCAAAAGGATGCGGATACGGATTCGAAACATCACTGGTTTGAATATGCAAAGTTGTCAAGAAATCAAGAGCGAAGTTATTGTGATGCCGTATGTCTTAAAGATATTATAATTCAAATTAAAAACCGACCAAGTACGTGTCGTACACGCAGTAGGTAAGGGTTCCTTAAAATAAATATTATTTCGGATGTCTAAAACACTTGCTGATTATTGTTATGAACTTGAAAGCATCTTTTAAGTTCTATAATCGAGATCATTTTCCACATTTTAAACACGTAGTTAAGTAACAGTGCCTCCCAACTTACTTTTTCGCTCCCTTTTAATTTTTTAAAATTGAAGAGACAAATATTTTTCAACTTCGTTAGCCTAGCTCGTAAAATATAAATTAGAAATCTTGAATGCATTTATGGCAACTATCCAATACCACTACACGGGATAGGGTGCGCAAAAAATATCCCTCAGTTCAATATATTTTTCTCCATTTTATTACAAATCATTATAAACATACCCATACATATATCACATAAGATAACTTTCCAGAATACACAAATTATTACCTACTTTGTTCAACTACCGGGAATTGAACTCAGACCCTTTCCAGACCCAGAAATCAAATAAAAATCCATGAAAATAAAAATCGGAAGTAATTTCAACGTAAAACCGACTGACCTACACAATTTATTTCTCCTAAGTCCCAGCGGACTGTGGTTGAAAATGAATTAAACCTAGTACAAGTCGCAAGCGACATAAAGTGCAACAAACATTTCTGACCCTCTGACCTTTGGTGTTTGGTCGCTAGTGTCGTTGTAAGTTCACATCATTTTAATATGGCGACTGTAGTTTTGATTTTCGACCACCGGAAAAGTGGTGGCGGAATGTGTATAGAGCAATAAACCCACTTTTTCATCTATAATACCTATACTACCAAGGGATATAATTGAATTTATACTCCCTTTACCTTTATTGTAAGAGTGAAAAGGGACACGCCGTTTGGTTTATTATAAATTATCGCTGCTACGTTACGCACTACCTCTAGATAAAGTAAACCTGTGCAATTTACTAACCATACCTTTATGCACCGATTTCTTTAATGCAATCCAGAGGGAAGTTGCTGGCCAGCACTGTCAGTCTAAACTCCAAAATAAGTACGTAAAGCGTTTAAATCACAGAATAGTCAAAATTTATACACTAACATATTGTTCAAGCATATTAACGTATGCGGGCGAAGCGTGGTATTTTTAAAATATATAACAAAAATGCGGAAAATATTATATTCATATAACGAAAATTATGATCATTAGGTGTCTGGATGTGCAGCCAATCACGAACCACCTTCGAGTGGCAATATGGACTCCAGTCCACGAATCAGCGACATAATAATTTACCACCAGGGGTCCAATAAGGGCGCTAGATCAGATCTAATTATACAGGCTTATTGTTATTACCTCTCCCCTCCATAAGGTTAGAGAGCTTGTGATCAACACACAGCTTCTTAGATATCTAGAAATATACGACCTGGTCAGCGAACGTCAGTATTTTTTTATAGTGAAGGCGTTCGATCGGGTCTGGCACCAGGGTCTTTAATCGCAACTTCAAATTCGACAAGAACGAAGGAAAGACTGCCCAAAGCTTTGTGAAAATGGGTGGCTAGTCTTTTGCCCGGCAGACGCATAAGAGCCGTAGTTGACGGTAGTAGCTCTGATATCATGGACATTAATGTTGGTGTATTACTAGGCTCTTTGCTGTCTCCTACGCTGTTTCTGCAGCACATCAATTACATGTTGTCCATCAACATCATACATTGCTATCCAGACAACAGTACTGAAGACGCTCTCTATACAGGCTGTACAAACATCCCTCGTTCCGTTGTGGAGAAAAACCGCAGAAAACTTGTAATTCAAATCGAGACCGCCATGTCCAAGATCTCTGACTGGGGACGGGAAAACTTGGTACAATCTAACCCTACAAGTCTGCGCGTTCACGGCTAAGAAAACCCTATTAACTGAGATTCAACAGTTTCAGAACAACTCCCCTCTCCATCTCCAAGAGCATTGGGATCCTTGGTGTTGACATCTCCAGCGATATTGAGTTCCGAGATCATTTGCAGGACAAGGTGAACCAAAGAACTTGGTGTACTTAACAGAGCGAAGCAGTACTTCACCTCGGGGCAAAAGTTCCTGCTTTACAAGTCGCAAGTCCGGCCCCAGATGGAGTACTGCTGCCATCTCTGGGCGGGTGCAGAAGAGACTTTGCTTCCCTGTGTGTGTCCTACTGCTTGTATAGTGAGATGTCCACGGCTACTTTCTAACATCGCACCGCTGGCCATCGACAGGAAATTTATTTTACACCTTAGAACCTTAATGGTCACGTAAATTGTGGTTTCAGAAAAACTTTCTTCTGCAAACGCTTAGGCTGTGGAATGAGACGTGTTGCATACTTTCTTAAATGAAACCAGAGGTGCGGAATAAAATCGCCCCTTACTTAATGTAGGAAGAGTACCAATTGTATATCTAGCTTTTAAATAAAATATTTCAGCACTAAAGTATATGGTAGTTTCCGCAAGCCATCATTCTGTAAAATTTCGTGTAAATTGGTGAAAACATTGTGAAATTATAATTACAGTGTCATAACGTATATGAAAAAAGAGTTCAGTTCTTTTCATGTCCCTACTGAACCCTAAAAACTTTAATTTTATACCGTCATTACCGTAAATAGCAAAATATGACTGAGAAAAAAATAAATCACCCATTATGCACACAGAAAGGCAAAAAAATGTTCTCCTTTTATCTTTTTCCAACCTCTATCAAGAAAATAAGGTAAAAAGTAAAAATAGCCTATCCGAAGGCCGTAAAAAACAATAATAAGTATATTTTAAAACACACAACAAACACAGTCACACAGACTCGAAGTAATGCTGTAGGTTCACACACCACAAAGAAGCATTTTCCTTTTAAACATTGTGCTGTTCCGCAAAAACTGAAATAGGTGTAAAGAAAACTCCCTTTCTGCTGCGAACGCTTAAATATTTCACATTTCTGTCTTTGATGAGAAAAACCACACTGAAATTTTAATGTAGCGAAGGTACAACTTAAAACACAGCCCCTTCTACGAACACAATGAAAAATAACAGTGTTTTCGGCAGATTCTAAACGCCAACGAATGAAATTGTGTACCTATCAGGTAAAAATAACAATTTCAAAATTACCTTTGTTACCTGTGAAAATATTTTTGATCATACAATTTTCAAGGCACAAGCAAAGTTATCTTTTCGAATTATCCAACTGTAAATACGAAAAAATGTCGCAAATAAATCATGCGAAGTGCCCTGAGGTTTACATGATTTGTGTCGGTACACACGTTATTATGATAACCCGGGTTATTGGAAAAGGGTTTATAAAAGTTGGGACTTTTAACCATTCTGTCGTGGAAATATCTGAACTTAATAATATTCTAAACATATTTTGATTTATGGTCCAGTTGCTTTGCAATTTCGAGGTTAAAAGAAGTTTATTTGCGCTTGGTAAGATGGAATTTTAAAGGTGAACACTGACAGAACTACACCACCAACACCGGCATAATTTAAATGATAAACCGCGAAATAAATATAAAAAATAAATATTAACCAAATTAAAATAATTAAAGATATATAAATAAAAAACTGCATTTAAATCGCTGTTTGCGGGCAAGGCCTGAGCCCTACCCATTTTTGTTTCTTAATTGCTTGAGAGCTATAAAATTTAGTATCATATGCAGGTATAACTTTCTTGTAAAATATGGCCAGTTAAAACTCTATTAATAACATTAATATCTTGTCAGTAGTTTTTGAGCTAGGACGTCCTTTTCCCACGTGTCCATATAAAACTAGCTAGTAGTAACTAGCATAGTTATTATAAGTATAATTCTTCAAGTTAAAAAAGTAGCAAACAGGCTTGATAATTATAATATTAAGGAACTATTTATAATTATAATATCAAGAAACTTTATCTTTATTAGTTGTCGTGTCATATAACCTTGTTTTTACAGAAATTCTTAATGATCTTAGAAAACTCCTGAATTTATCCGCATGATTCCGCCACCTTCTTTAGGTGGAACGTCTTTCATCATTCAGATATACAAGTATTATGAAAATTGAGAAAAAACTTTATAGGGATAACTCTGAACCAGATTCATTAAACCGAGGGATGAAATTTTTCGTAGGATGGGGCTTTATAAATCGATTAGAGGTTGTTGAAAAACTTTTCCTCTAAAATTTATATTATGCGAGATATTGGCTTCCAAAGTTAAATAAAAACGAGTTGCACTCCGGGAGTGCCGGCAGAAGTGAAAACCTTTATACACGATTCGCGCTTAACACTCAAATATGCCACAAGACATGTCTTTGACATTGTCAAGAAATAATAATGTTTGTTTATTTACTTTTTTGACGTAGTATATTTGACATCGCAATCTGTCATAGAATTAAAATTCCATATCCAACCTCCCTGTACTACTCATAATCGCGAGTACTAAAAATAAAAATTATAATAGGCGTGGCATTACGGTTTCCGTCTTACGAATTTCCACGATTAGGACACGTGACCTGACGCGAGTTTATCATTTTTTACCCATACCAAAAAAAGTGCACAACGCCGCTAAAGAAGTTTTCACTTCAAAAAATTGTGTGTCCTCTAACTTTTAAACCTATATATCTGAAAGAAATCACGATCATATAACTTAATAAATACTATCAATGAAAACCCTTTTAGACAAAATTAACTTATAAGTTTTTAGATATCTGCAAATTAAACTTTAACACAATGCCTGTATAATACGCATTTGGCCGATTTTGTACTTCATACATTAGCATAAGTTCGACAACATAATCATTGAAAAATAAAACAGATACTGTAAATTTCACGACACTGGCTGTTTCACGAAATTACTTACACTAGAATTAAAAGTATTTTGCGTGAAATTAATTTAATCATGAATGACACTAGTTTCGCAATGAAAATTCGGCTTTATGAAAAACTAAATCTGAAAATTGTGGTCTCAACAAAAGATACTTATATATGTAATCATCATAATAATATAAGTATACTGCATTAAGATGGTCTAAGATAATAAAAATCGTGGCATTTAATAGTTTTTAATGGCCATCTACGAATCTCATCCAAAAATAAATAAACTACTATAAAAATAGCCAAAGCAAAAGTTCGTGTAGAACAATTATTTGTATGGTTATCAAACGAAACTGAATGTCATCACGGTAAAAGAAAAAAAACTTTTATATAAAAGTGCTACGTTTATATTTGCTATTGATTTACACTTTATACTACCAGGTACCTACTTTTGTGTGTGATATTATGGTTCTTGTTTTTTAATTTATATTTAACTAGCGTAGTGTTCCAAAAGCTTGGCAATTTTCGTCTTATGCAAAACATTCTCTAAAGGAATTCGGTTCTTTTTATTATGAAAACAAATCTTGATGAGAAACCCTTTACAATGCTATCGCAACATCCACGAGACAAAATGTAGCCTTTGTTACACTGATTAAAAATCAATCCTTAAACCTTCGACACTACAAGAAAACTGTCTACTTATGCAGCTTTTAGCAAATAATATAATTAGTACCCAAAAATCCTCTCATCATATTTAATGGGCTTAAAACCCTTAGAATTAAGGGGTACGAGCCCTGTGTCCTATTTCCAAATGAGAAAATGAACACATATAGTTATAAATTTGTTTTCAGAGTTCAAACCGAACTCTTGTAGTATTTTTTCCACTAGGTGGCAAACAAGTGGCTTGCGGTTCGCCTGATGGTTAGCAGTTACCGCAGCCTATGGACGCTTGCAGCACCCGGGGCAAAATCTAATAACTTCTTTCTTGAAGAATCCTTACTGTATTCCTTAGAGAAAACCTGGGCAGGGAGCTCATTCCACAACCTAAGCGTTCGCGGGAGGAATTTTCTCTAAAACCGCACTGTATGTGACCATTTAGGTTCTAAGGTGTGAGTTCACTTATCCAAATATCCCATAACAACTGTCAACAGCTATCTGACGTGAGTCACCACTTACTAAACCCCTGCTATTTTCCACATATCTACATATTAGTGGCAAACATTGATAGTGCCGAGTGAAAAAGTAATAGTATTTTTTTTTCTGAAAAGTATTTTTGGCTTTCCTTCACCTTTTTTAGGTAAAGTAAAATTAGTTACAACTTAGGTATTGAATATCTAGTAAACTGAAGTGCTTTACATATTTCCAATTTAAAAGCAGATTTGGAAGTTTTGATTCAGAAGAAAACAACAACAAAACTTTTAGAATAATTATTTGCCTCAACTTTTAACAATTCATCAGTTTCATTCTGCTAATTATAATTTCTGCTATCTAAGGTGTAGTTTGTTTACAATTTCCATGTTCAATCCAGTAAAGCTGAAAAGTCCTAAATCTTAAATAACACAGCTATATAAATCTTGTCTCGTGTCTTTTTTTTATTATTGACATCAAATGCGTAACGTTGTATATCATGTTGGTGAACAAAACATAACTCTACTTACTTTGTATATATTTTAAAAATTTACTGAAAATTAATACGTTACTTTCAAGCACCTCACTATGTTAAAGTATGTAAAAAGATGTTTGTTACTACATCTTGTACTAATGCCTGAACCAATTTAGATTTAATTTGGGAGTCATAATGAATCAATTCATGACTTTTTAATTTACAGTGTACTCCCAACGAGAATTCCCACGGGCATTTGTTTTTTCGGTCGGTGAAAACGTAAAAATTTTGCTTGTCACGTAAGATCTGATTATAACACAGCAAGCTGTACAAAGCAAAGCTCTGCTAGAAAGGTAACTGATACTTGCTTATTTGTAAGTTACGACAGAAGTGGTTGTACAATAGACTGCCGAATCAAGTCCTGGGGTAAGTTTCTTTAATTTAGCTTTTTAGTGTTCCTAACTCTATCCGCAGTAATCTATTAAGAAGTAATTTAATATAAAATGTCATTTAAATTGGGTACAGGGCCCATTTTTTAAAATCTTGTAACTTCTGTTTCTTTTTGGGTTATTTGGCATTGTTCATTGAGTCTGATTAAGAATTCGTTCTTCCTTGAACCACAAAACCACAAATTCAAAGTTACACAGCGCGCGATGGAGCGAGTTATGCTCTGAATGGCTCTGAGGGATTGAATTCGCAATAGAAAGATCCAAAAGAGAACTGAAGCCACCGATATAGCTCACAGTATTAGTATCGCGGTCAGGTCCACTCTACGTACCGGAAGGTGAAGCATGGAATGCCCTCCAGCCTGGTGGACCGCCGACCTTAAAAGGGTGGCTGTATGCGGAAGACAGAGGACCGGAAGAAATGGTGCTCCATAGAAGAGACTTGTGTCCAGCAGTGGACCAATATAAGCAATTACGATGTGTTAAATAGCATTTTTGAATAACGATAATTTTGTCATAAATTTTACTGGTAAAGCTAAATAAAAAGCATAAAACTGTAATTTTTCTTTCTTCCTTCTCCAGATATCCCAAAATTATTGATAATGACAGTTTGGTAATATGGAAGGTTTTCTTGAGTATAAATTGTCATAAATATATATAAAGCAATTTAATATTTATTACTAAGCCATGTCTGTTACTTTCAACAAGTGACCTACATTTCTCCAAGAAGCAGAAACTGTGACCGACTTGTCACAAGAATCAAACTGTTTTTCGTTGATGAAAAAATAACGAATTTTGGAAAATATTCCATTGGAAATATAAAATACAATATTCTTCTGAGTATGTTGTAAAATTTAAATACTGAATGGCCAATTAAAATAATCCAGTTACGGATAATTTAAATTCCAATAAAAACTTTAGGAGAATTCATCAAGTTAAAATCTCTTTCATAAGTTGTCAAAGAAGCCTTCATTTTGGTTACTTAACTCTACTTTGTGTAATTTGGTAACAAAGTACCGGAAATGTTGCAGCTCAAAGGCTTTTTTCCTTTAAATGAACATTTGTACAGATTGTAAAGCCACAGAAATTAACTAGCAGTGTAAAGCAATGTGAACTAAGACGAAAATGCAAGCAATTATTTTAATTATTGGTATTTTAAGAAAGTTAGTTTACACAATTTTGTATTGTGACTGGAAAAATATGTTTTTGAAGAAAATATAACTGATAAATGACTCCATCACAAAAATACTAGGAAGAATAAGAACTTAGTAAAATCAAATTACATAATAAATAAATATTTTTGGCCCCAAAGTAAGCAAAGCGTGTGTTTTAGATACCAGACAACGGATATAATACTTTTTTTTTTAAATACATAAATACACCCCAACTCACTACAAACATAAATGTACATCACATAAATATTTGTCCAGTGCGGGAATCGAACTCACACCCTCTGCACAGCAGCCGGCCACTCTACCTGCGTAGTATTGTATGGGACAATTGAAGTAAGTAAAGCAAAGTTGTTTATCATCCTAAAGTTGACTCAAAAACCACAGACAAGGAAAAATGAGACTAAAAATAATTCTGAAGCAATTCAGAGCGTGAAATGTAATATGTCAAAATTATAGGACGATACATTATTTTTCATCTGTAATAATGAATTACGTGACTAACACGGGTAAGTAATCACGTTCCTTATCTTGCTTACTTGCTTAAGAAACTTAGAAGTATTTAGATACCTAATTGAGAAGTAGTAAAGATAACGGCTAAGTTTGTAGATTTAAATTACGTTTATCTTTTTTAATTTTAATATTATTAAGAGGAAAGGTTTGTATGTAAGTATGTTTGTATTGAATAGGCTCTGAAACTACTGGACTGATTTGAAAAATTCTTTTACCATTAGAAGCCGACATTATCCCTGATAAACATAGGCTACTTTTTACCGCGAATGTTTTTTTTTTTATATATGTTCGGGCATAACTCCGTCATATGTAGAAATATTGGCAAAATTCTTTTTTTATTTAAAAGGGTATACTTCCGGGGTGGTCCCATATTAATGAAGTAAATTTAAAACAAACTTTTGGTCAAAAAAATAATTGGTGTTAATTTGGAACTGGTGAAACTCTATGATGAAATTTTGTTACGAGTATGGACGTTTTCAGTGTACGAAAAATAAATTCGTCACTCAAAAGTAAAAAATAAAAACTTTTTAACTCAAAAGGTAAAAATAATTACTTATTTCTAAAAATCTGATCTGAATTACAGTTTGAAGTTAGTGTATTTGTACCTTAAGTTCATTCTTCAGTTGCATGAAACCAACTTAATCAACAGTCTTTCTTGGCATAACGCTGGACTCCAAACTTCAATGGGGTCCTCATATTCATAACCTAGCCAAAAAACTTAGCTCTGCTGTGTATGCGATCAAGAAAATAAGACAATTGACCGATGTCGACACTGCAAAAATAGTATATTTTAGCTATTTCCATAGTTTAATGACATATGGTATCCTATTGTGGGGTAGCGCTGCTGATGTAAATACAATATTTTTGTTACAAAAAAGGGCAATTCGTGCTATTTATAAAATAGGATCTAGGATATCTCTGAGGGATAGGTTTAGGGAAGTAAAAATTTTAACTTTAGTGTCGCAGTACATATATGAAAATCTTTTATATGTACATAAAAATATCAATAGTTTCAGCAAGAAAAGTGACGTTCACAAAGTAAATACTAGAAGTAAAAATAAGCTGTTGGTGCATGATACACGTCTACACAAAATAAGTAACTCTTTTATGGGGCAATGTATACACTTCTACAACAAAGTTCCCAATAAAATTCAAAATCTATCAATAAGTAAATTTAAATCTTTTATCAAGCAGGTACTTTGTAAAAAGGCATATTACAATATTTCAGACTATATAATGAAAAAAATCCTTGGGACTGATGATGCTCAATTACAGGATGCATAGGTAAACCAAATTAAAATGGAAATAACATAAAATTGTACGACTAAAAATCTTTTATTTAAAACATTAATTGTATTTTAGTTTATTTAAGTGTTTTTAAAAGAGTAACTATCGAGTTTCTTGCCGGATTCTTCTCGGTAGAAATCAACAACATTGTGAACCGGCGGAAAGGTGGGAGGGTTCAAAAAATAATATTTTATAACTTTGACGATTCAAAAGTGATTGTAAAATCCTTATTTGAATAAACCATTTTGACTTTGACTTTGACTTTGAACTTAAAACTGTAATTCAGATCAGGTTTTTGAAAATAAGTAATTTTTTTTACCTTTTTAGTGCATCTTTTTGAAGCCGTTTTTTTTGAAAGCCCTATCCAATGATGGGGTGCGCGAAAATAAATGTTTCATCTCTTGCCTCGGTTCAATGAATGAGGAGAAACCCCACAAAAAACTTTCAATTCCCGTAACGTGTGACGGTTCGAAAAAGAAAAGAATTTTTGTAATTTTTTATAAGAATCAACCTAAAAAGTTTATTTACGCGGTGGAATTACAAATTACGAGCGGACGGACGGTTATGACAAGGGCTTCGTTTATTGCTATTTGGCTACCGAACCCTGAACAATATGACAAATCCTATTTAGACTTTAACCCCAAAAAATTAATTACCATATTGAGACATTGATTTTAAACCACTGTCAAAATAATGCAACTGAAACCTCGGAAAAGACATACTCGAACTCATGTGTTTCAATAACAATAAGTAGCGCTTATATGAAGAGAAAAGAAAAAAAAGCAAAGAAATAATTTATAAATAGACACGCATTTATTGCGCCAAGCCAAAAAGGATTATATCGCTAAATGGAACGCGGTGCTCAAAATATAGGTACAAAACTGGAATACAGACCTATCAAATCTTGCCATTGTAATCATGCCATGTAAACACAGACTTCCTACACAGCAACCTGCGCATTTTTATTATTGGTTCAACGTCACAAATCCCCAAAGAAATTACGAAAATAAACAGACAAAGGAGGTTTTTTGGCGATATACCTATTTATGGAGACATTTTTAAATAATTTTAGAAGATATGTGTTAGATAAGAAAAAGTATGCTACAGTAAACTTGAGTATATATCCGTAAAAATAAGAAAAATATGTCAATAATATATATTAGTGAATGTTTTACATAAGTATGTACATTAAAATCTAAGCGTTGGGAGGGACCCCGACCATTTTCTTGCAACCGTACGACCCTTAACCTGAAACGCACTGTGTGTACTTTTTACACGAACTATTTTGAGACGATTACGACACCTGTATATGGAGACTAAGACAAAATCGACCTACTTATGCTTACCTACTGCCAAAGTAGCAGTACCTATTACGATATTTTAATTAAACTTTGGTTGTAGTACCGATAGTACAAACCCAAGCTAGATTGGTACTTAAATTAAGATAATGCGTAACTTACCTAAGGTGATTTTATTTCATTATACGTTTAGATTAATAAAAATATATGAAATCTGAAATTTAGGCCAAGTTTCTTGCGTATCTCAACATGTAAACAAACAACATAATATTATGGCAATGGTTTGATGCAAAGAAACATACACTGAGGTATGTGACGAATTGATAAATTTAAATTAATAAGTTTTTAATATAATGTGGTATGGTAGACTTGGAATTTTGAAATAAACATAAAGTTTTTGTAGCTTTTTGATAACTTGTTAACTTTAAAGTTTTAATGATCGGCGGTAAACTTCAGTGGAGATTAAAGTTACTTAACAAGAGACTAGGATTTAGCGCTTAAGCTGTAATGTATTCAAGTAAGTAAGTATATTACCTCAACTTATACATATTTTAGAAGTTTGGAAAATCAAATCACTAACACAACCCTATTAATAATGTAAATGAGTAAAACTCAATGGTTTATTAAGGTCATAACAGATTTTGATCAAATTTGGCTCATGTCTTAGATTGTCTCTTAGGATAGTTTTTTTGTCGTTAATTTCCTACAGAAATAGATTTCTGCCAGGCTGCAGTTAGTTAAGAATAATTAAAGGAATTAAACCGTAGACGCTCAAAGACCATTGCAAATCCGCTGTTTCATTTAAATTGTTTTAATTACAGTTTTATAATTCCTTTAAGCCGCGCTGTGACATAAGGACTGGTATTTCTAAGCCACCTTATTTGAACACCGCTTTTAATTTTCGTTATTTGTTTTTTTTATGTTTTTATTTTACACTTAGGAAACTTAACTTTGTTCTCTCTTACAACAACTACTCAAATATAATACTTGAAGAACTTTTGTGTAAAATTAAATAAAACTACAATTTCGTACGAACCTTATACTCTTAATAGTAAAGCTAGATCTTTCCATAACGAATATTTCCATTGCCTTTTATTGATCTCACGAGCTTAAAGTTGAATAGGCATATTTATGTTTTTGAATTTTTTTTACTTTACATGACCGCTAAAAGATTTATCAAAATAAGTAGATAATTTTCGTCTCCGTAACAATATACCTAGTTCGTTGTTAACCTTGTAGAATAATTACTGTTCAAGTAAAGTGAGAAAAAAAGTCTAAATAAAGATTGCATTCAAAAGATAAAAAAAGAAATTTTGCACAACTTCTGTTTCATATCAGGAAATGTTTTTTCTTCAATGCTTTAAGCATAACTTACGGCATTCATAATAAAAACCATACACACAACTGTTTGCTTTGTATGGAGTAGATTCTTCATTTAGCTTAGTTGCGACAATTCTCTTACACTTTACAAGTTCTGTTAAATTTACAAAATTTGAGGGTTTTGTTTATTTTTTTGAAAAAAAATATATATTTCTAATGAAACTTAAATATTTTCCACGACAATTGTGTCTTAATCTATACACAGAGAAACATAGTCTTAACTTATATACTATAAATGCCAAAGTGTCTCGTCTGTCTGTCTGTCTGTTACCTTTTCACGTCTTCGATTATATTATACAAGTAGATAGCTTTCACCTTGGGAAAGGACAAAGACTGCTTAAAAATGTCAAGTGTGAATCGATTGTTCTACTATAAAGAAGGAGTAGCTGTATGAATCCCAAGCCGATAACCGAATTAAGGGCGGGTGGAGCCGCTCGCGCTGGTAAAACTTAGTATAATTATAATAGTCCAGTCGAGTTAGGCAACAAGCGTAAACTTTTTCAACACTAAAAAAGTACGACAAGAACGCGACAGCCCGCAAGTTGGCGGTAACTGACTAGCATTATGATGAATTATCATTATTTGCCTATTGATTTAATTATATGGGATAAAACGTGTCTTTATTTGGCAAAATACCTTTTTCTCGACGTTTCGTCTGGGTTAATTCATGATTCCTATTCACAATCAATAAAAAATAATGCATGATCATCAATGTGATCAGCCTCAACATTATCTTCTTGCTTACTCCCAAATAACTGATCCTTTTATAGTACGCGCCATGTAAGTTGAACTAAAATGGCGGCCGTCTGCGCAGTTACAGTAGGAACAAATGTACTAACAAACCAAAAATGTATTTCTGCGCAGGTTCAACTTACGTAGCGCGATTTATACTAATGTGACCAAGATTGTTTTAATCAATTTAACTATGCAGTTTGACATTGCTTCAAACGTTTGTACACATATTAGAAAAAGTAAGCGTGGCCGTAGCTTGACTAAGAGTGGCCGTTTTAGTGGAATCAAGAATCAAAATGTACACATATATATATATATATATTCTACTACTAATACAAACATAAACAATACAAAACATTATAAAAATAGCATCTGACTAGCTTCTTTTTTCATATGTAAATATTTTTGAAAAACTCTTTTTACCAAGAGAAAATTGAAAATGTCTAGTGACGGTACCAGTTAGCATTCATAGGCATAGGCGCCTTAAGCTCAAACATAGGCGCCTTAAGCTCAAACATAGGCGCCTTAAGCTCAAACATAGGCGCTTTAAACAACGGTCTGTTTCCCATAGAACCGTAGTTCACCTATCAATATGGATTGGACCCGTTTTCTCAATTTTTTTATATTATATATATGTATATTTAGAAATCTAGAATTTATAAATTCAATTTTTTTTAAAACAAACATCACTGAAAAACCTGTATTTTCTTACGAGTTGTAGTTTGCAAAAAATAACTTCAACTCGAAAAAACGAACTGTTTCTATCCTCTTATTTTGTAAAAATGCAAACAATATTATTTTTTTGTATTTTTGTTTTTCTATTTTTTTACAAAAGCTTTATTATGTAACTAATATGTGGTTTACAATTATAAAAATGGCTTAAGCAATGTAAATATGCAACTGCAACATAATAATATGTATACCCAATATAAAAAATATTATTTTGAGATTTCTGCCGCAAAGTTTGCGTCCAGGTGTAGGCCAACCTTAAATACCCGTGTAGCAGTAGCTTCAAATATTGGTGCAAATGTTTAAAGCTATATGACAATATAATAAATAAAGGTGTTTTGGTAGGTTGATTGTACGAAATGTAGCACAATTATTTTGGGTGATTTAAGAATTAAAAATAAATCTTTTGAGATATTTTTTATTTCTTAGGATACTTCATTTCTTTTTACTTTTATAAAGTTAAACTTTTTTAGTACATGATTTTGGTAAATGTTGTCTGTTAATCGTTTTTATTATAACGTTACAATAATAATCTACTAGAAACAAAACACAAAAACTAAACCAAAAGTAACAAATCACAGATTTTTTTACGTGCCATCAGTTTTTACCGTTTTATTATTTAAGCGATAAATACACTATTGGTCAATCAACGTAAATTCAGGATACATAATTACTGGCAGGAATATAGCACTGTATGTGATTAATTGATTTCTATAACGCGAACAAAATTACTTTAGTATAATAAATCAATCACTTGATAACTAATCTACGGCTAAACCTAAACCTGATAAAGTTATAATATAAACCTGATAATGATCTTCAGAATATGAACCTTTTTATGATAATACTTAATCGCTGGCAATAGGGTGGCTATTCTGGAATTCGCGATTACGTTATCGTAAATGTTGGTTGTTTTTTTGTAATTTTCTTAACTACTGGACCTTGAAAAGATCGCAATTTATGTGTATGTTTATGTATAATGTGTGTATGTATAATTTTATTCCCAGAAGACTTCTTGGGAATCTTTTTGGGGAACTTTTAACTTATTTTTTCAATTAATAGTTCTAACACAGATAAATAATTATTTTAAATAAAATTCACTATTTAATCAAATGATATTCTAAGCTGTTTCAACCTTTTTCCTTATTCTTTCTGCAGAGATACCCTAAATCTTCCAATAAGATATGAAACACGTTTGTGAAGAATTCATCACAATTAAAAATGTAAAGTTAACAACCACTTACCTGATCGTGTAAAGTTGTTACGGGCACCACGACAACGGAGCACAACTCTCGGCAACAAGTGTTGTGGCCGCCCGCCCTAGCACCCGCTTATATACAGTTGAGCTGGACGGGCGCCGCCCCACGCCGCCCACCGCCCTAGTATACCACAACTAACACATTTTGCATTTCAAATTTAGCAATCAAAATTAAACGCTCATTACTTAAAGTGATATTAGCAGTTTGTCATCTTGGCTGTGTAATTGTTTTAAGACAAATGGTTTTTTTGTGCTTTTATTGTAATTAGCACAATTTCATTAAAATAATTAACTAGTAAAGCCATTTTAAGAAAAAATATTTTATTGTTAATATGAAAAAGGTACTTTACTAATATTATTTTTTAAATTTTCGAAAAAATTAAAAAAATAAATCTTAATATTATTATATTTTATATTGTAAAATAAAAACATACGGCAGAGCGTCGCTCAACGATTTCCTCGTGATAGAATTTTCAATATTACTTAAAACTAGCTTTTACCTGCAGCTTCACCCGCGCTTTCGGTTATCGGCGTAGGATTTCTAAGGCAAGTCCTTCATTGCAGTAAAAAAGTTTGCTATACTAAATTAGCTATTACCTGCAGCTATAGTGTGTCCACGTAGAATTTGGTTATAGTTATTCCTGTGCAAACTTTTAAGCTTTCCGGGGTGATCAGCTTTATGTCCTTCTCAATCCCTTAAACAATCTCTTTGCCGAAAGTTAGCTAAATTGGTTGCTCCTAAATTGGAACAAACAGACTTTTACCAATTTTACATATATATTACTTTGGATTTGGGATAATTATATTCGATTCTTTACCTCTAGGCTTATCTTATCGGTTCCTATTAAACATTTTTTTTTCTCTTCAATTATAATATTTCATTTATTGTATTTTGAAGTGCAGGCTATAGAGAAACAATGATCGCCCGATCGGGAGTGTAGGTGTAAACAGTGACGTAAGCGGTACTAAGTTGGACTGTCATACCGATAGAGAAAACAAATACTACGTTAGACATCAAAAAGGTGCCGGGTACAATTCCCTGTCCTGTAAGGGCAATGAATATTGTTATAAATTAGTGAATTAAAAATAATAATAATAAATATTTTTGAACATTACACACAGCGCCGCCTAGCCCCAAAGTAAGCAAAGCTTGTGTTATGGGTACCAGACAACGGATATAAATACATATATATATTACTTTTTTTTTTTGTAAATACATACACATCATATATAAGTACACCCAGACTCAAGACAAACACAAATGTTTAACACATAAATGTTTGTCCAGTGCGGGAATCGAACCCACACCCTCTGCACGGCAGTCCATCACACTACCAACTAGGCTACGAGGGAGTGAAATTGTAAAGTTGTCTCGACTCTCCCTATCACGTTTGTGGGACACAATCATAGAACTGAATACCATCACTGTAACTTGACTGACCACCCGTTCGCAGATAAATATCATGGAGAAATATCACTTGTATATATTTTCGTATACTTTTTATTGAATTCACGATGAGTGAATGGTTTTCATTCTAATTGAATTGAATAAAGTAAAGATAATGCTAGTGATGAGTGAGTGCCGGCTCTGGGGTAGAGCGAGAGGAGCGCCAGGTGGCAAGGGGCGCCAAAAATTCTTATCTCTATAGCATATTCTAAACATTGAATGAAGTGGACTTAGCTATATTTAAGTAATATTGGATTTCCAAATTTTTGGAGCTATCGAAATAAAACTTTATGGTTGCTTAATATAATATGTTGATATTATATCCACACTATTAAGTGAATTTATTTATTAAGATTTGATCAATACGAATTTCGATAGATATGTAGTAAAGCTTTTTATTTAAATTTTTATTTAAATGGAAGTTAACAAAAAGATAACTAAAAGTTTACAATAATAAACAGTATTAATTACGATAAATAATAAACCTATTCTAAGACAGCTTCATGTGTATGAGTGCTCAGAAGGCTGGCAGCGTTTTCATGTTGGACGGTGATAAAAATCCTTTGTACAAAGTAATTGCCAGCGCTCTGTCCATGGACACACGAAAACTTTGAGTTATGTAATCAATATCCTCTCAAAATTGACTACTCTTTAGAAAGAAACAAAAATAATCTGCGGTCTCTATACTGCAAAATAAACAAATGAAGAAAGCATTTTTACTTGAATGATGACTAGGAAATGTGCTGTCCAATCTTTATGTCTAATGAGGGGGGACACTTCGATCAATATTTTTGCAATTTGTTTGTAATATTTATGAGTCCCTGACGACCATGATCCCAGAGGTTCCATGGCAGACGGTCAGAATATGGCAGTGAATTTTTTGCATCACACTTACTCGTAAAAAGTGTCATTATGTGCAGGTAGGGCAAGCGGTTTTTAAGACCTTAATTATTCCCACGGGCTTTTTCTTTGTATTATTTACTTTACTCTAAGCAAAACGCGCGTTCATAAATCCCACGGGTGGTAATGACGCGCCTAATGTATGTATAAAAGCTGTACTGTTGTTCAGAATGTGAACTATGCGCACACTACAAGCGAGCAACTACAAGTATTAACTAGTGCACTCTTGCGGTGGCGGTATTTTATCTACTTCCATTGCCGCCATTACAATTGTGTTTTAATCAGCTTATTTATTTATTCACCGTATATTTTTATTTATTTACTCGCAAATGTGATGAAAAACGTTGTGTGTGACACGGGCGGTACGGAAATAACACTATACGTTCGGCCTCAGGCTTCTAAATAGACTTTCATTTGTGAATTTTCTCCTTATCACCCTTAATACAAAATGTATAATAATATACTTTGTCGTTTGCGGTTCTAGAGATAAGTAGATACAGGGGTGTGTTTAATAGTATTGAATAACTTCACTTCAAACTATCTAATGCTATTGAAATGGCATATTTTAAACATTTTTTTTATAACAATAATATATATATTAAATATATTCGGGAGCAATTTTAGGTACGTCTTCACGATATACACCTCCACATCATAATTCGGATGCGTGACAGGTAGTTTGTCTGATATATATCCCATACGTCGTAAATTACCAGCTTTAAATTAATAAGTGGTAAAATAAAAGACCAGGGACAGAACAATATACCCCTATGGCTAACAATATACAGTTAAGTAAGTCACATTGGACAGGGGATTATTATATTTTATATAATCTGTGCAATTTTAATGTAGTTACCAATAATGTTTTGGGAACTTCCGTGTGTTGAAAGATAGACAGACGGGCAAATACATACTAAAGAGTAAAAGCAAAGTTCAATAGAGTTCCGTTGTATTGCAATCATTGTACACAAACACAATCAAAATTATACTATACTATAACATTTATCTATACATATTTGTTTAAAAACTCCTCGTGACTTTTAAAGTCCTAGTACACCAATTTTACAAATACACAAAAAATTTCATATAATTAAGCAAATATATTAAAAATATAATATATAGAAATAATATTTCTTCTTTTGAGATTCGAAGAAAACAGAGTTATGCCTCGATAACTCAATTGGCATAGCACTTACACGGTCGGTAAGAATTTTTGCAGGTTTAAGTCCTGGCTCGAGGTTAATCTTTTGACTGCATGTTTGCTATGAAAATATTAATTTACATACTTCTTTAGGGGTTTTTAACTGAATGACAATATGTCCTATTTATAATAAATGATTCAAGTTATTATTAATAAATAAAATATTTAATTATTAATATATGGTTAATTTTTATACCTATATATAATATTACAAAATAGTTTGTAAGTGTGTTTGTTACTTCTTCACGCCACAACAACTAAATTAATTTTGCTGAAATGGAGAAAGCTCAAACTCTTAATTATCATAAAGGCTTGGGATTTTTGAAAATTCAAAAGTTACTGTAGGACTAATGCCAATTGCTACAGTTATATCTTGCCACAGCAAACTCCCTTACCTATATCTTGCTACAGCAAACTCCCTTACCTATATCTTGCTACAGCAAACTCCCTTACTTATATCTTGCTACAGCAAACTCCCTTACCTATATCTTGCTACAGCAAACTCTCTTACTTATATCTTGCCACAGCAAACTCTCGTACTTATAACTCGTTACAGCAAACTTCCTTCCTTATATCTTGCTACAGCAAACTCCCTTACTTATATCTTGCTACAACAATCTCCCTTACTTATATCTTGCTACAGCAAACTCCCTTACTTATATCTTGCTACAGCAAACCCCCTTACTTATATCTTGCTACAGCAAACTACCTTACTAATATCTTGTTACAACAAACTTCCTTACTTATAGCTTGCTACAGCAAACTCACGATGATCACCAATTTTAACGCGGGAGGAGTCGCAGAAAAGTTTGTTTTAGAAATAAAATACTTACCCAATATTTATTTCTACTTTAAGTACCTTTATAACATAATATGAATGACAATCCATTTCAATCTTTTTTAAAAAAAAATGAAAACGTCTTAAAATTATTTTCAGATAAATTGACACTTTTATAACAATTTGAGGCATATTTTTCTCATACTTCAATCTTTTTTTTGATTTATAGATAATGTTTACAGAAAAGGTGAATACTCACAAAATAGAAGACACATTTTATCTATTTTTATATATATAAATCTATGTACGTGTGTATGTCACTGTACTCCTCCTAATCGGCTGGACCGATTTTAATGTTTTTATAGTATGCCCGTATGATTCACAAATCAGCCCGGCAGATGGCGCTGCAGTCGGTATCAGGACAACGTCTTCCCGGTAAGCTAGTATTTTTTATTATGTTATTTTTAGTATGATATATTGTAATATATTGTATTGTATTGTATGTAAACATATTCAATACCAAATAATCTATTATTTTTTAGCTCGTAGTATATTTGTCGCAGCCATCTGGTTAAATAATCCCGTTAATTGGACGCCTAGGCAGATCGTTAAGATTGGAAAAAAGGAACAGAAATCGCACTGTTTAAGTCATGTATGTTAATTTAGGTTCAGTTTCTCCTTTGTAAACGTAGATGCGGAGCGAGCAAAGCGAGCGGAGCGATCCAGCCAAGTTTCATTTAATTATTTCTTTTCCATAATTAACCCACTTAACTGGCTAATTAATTAAACCAGATGGCTACGTCATATCTCCAATGTGTATGTACTATACCGTGTAACTATGCCCGCAAGCCTTACTGATTATGAAGTCTATTGTGTAGTGTATACGTAAATTTACACAGTTCATTGTTACAGTAATACACTACAACCCCTACCAAGGTTTTAAGTTCTCACTAACTGTGAAATCTCTCATAAATATCTTGCATTTGGAATTCTGATCTTTAAAATACTTCGTTATTATTTTTAGTCAAGCCCAAACAACATGTTTTTATACCAGTAAGGTAGCAAACAAGCTTGTAGTCCGCCTGATGGTTAGCGGTCACCACTGCCTATGGACGCTTGTAACACCTGGGGCATCACTAGCGCGTTGACGACCTCTCGAAAGTACTGTAGTCCTTATTCCACAACCTAAGCGTTCGCGGGATGCAGCTTCTCTGAAACCGCACATTCCGTGAACATTTACGTTCTAAGGTGTGAGAATGAATTACCTGCCGATGGCGAGCGGTGCGATGGTGGAAAGTAGCCGTGGGCATCATTTCTAACAATTCCTCAGAACATGTCCCATTAAATTTCATATTATTAACATTTTTTTTAATTTCAGGTATGTAAACTAGCAACAAACGAGAAGAGCTCAAATACATATATTAGTTCTTTGTGAAAAAAGGCCTAAAATACGTCTAATACTGATGCCCCAGTTAGTTTTCACACATTCAGTTCGTATATGTACTTAAACGAGATATTAATAGTTAAATTTCGCACTCGAATTAAAAAGAAAAGAAAAAAGCACAAAGATTACAATGAGTTTTTTTTTATAAAAGTTGCGGGCCGCTGATGATCTTTATCCATTTAGCCCAACAATTACTTTGAGGTTGACATCCCTTTTTACGAAGTAGTTGTAATGTATTAATCTTAATATTATGAATGTGTAAATGAGTTTGTCTGGTAGGATCCCGTTTTAAGGGTTTCGTATCCAAAGGGTAATTAGCGGAACCCTATTACTAAGACTTCGCTGTCCTTCCATCCGTCCGTTCGTCCGTCTGTCACGAGGCTGTATCTCATGAACCGTGATAGTTAAACAGTTGAAATTTCCAATGAAGATCTATTTCTGTTGCTGCTATAACAACAAATACTAAAAAATCGAATAAAATAATATAAGGGGGCTCCCATACAAGAAACGTGATTTTTTTGCCGTTTTTATAGATAATGGTAAGGATCCCTTCGTGCGCAAGTCCGACTCGCACTTGGCCGATTTTTTCAACCTCCATAGTCAAACTGTGCCAATGTGACCCTATTACACGTTCATGTTACTACAGTAGAGAAAACGAATACAAAAAAGGCCCCAAGGTCGAAATTTTGATAAGTACCATAGAATTTTCTCATCAGATACATAATCGGCGACCCCGAAAACCCCAATTTCAAACCTAGTTTACAGTTACCTTGTAAAATGGCTGCAATTTTGGTTTTGTTGGTTTTCGGAACCAACAGCCCCTTTTTTAAATATGTTCCTAGCAGTCGTGAGTAGTTGATTAGTTGCTGTTCTAACGCTTTAAACATTTTATACCGGTGCACAAAGGCAATACCGTATTAGGTCATTTAGTCACAAGTTAAATAGCAAAAGTGCTAGTTTCGAATCGTTGGGAGGTCGCTATTGAGATACTCGATGCAACTTTACTTATCCCCTAGCTAAACGAACTGTCGACTCCTATCTCCGCATTTGAGTTTGGGCTTTTGTGGCTTTGATTTTTTCGTAGTTAAGAGTTGGGGTTGTTTGTTTCTCGCTCATATTTGGGTAAATATATCTAGAAAGATAGTCGTCAGCCATGTTCAACACAATAGTCCTAGATCCTGTTTATACTACTTCATTGATGAAGTCAAGAAAAGTTGCTCGATTGCAAATGCTTTTACTTTAATCGTAAATAGTTTTGAGAGATTTTTAACAACTGAAAGCGTAGTTTACTTAGAAGTATACTTAAAACAAGAATACCTAGTTTTAATGTGAAGATAGTCTCCATTAACTCATGATATTCCTGCTATTCAAGAGGAAGACTGAATGAAGACTCCATGCCATCCTGCTACCTTTTAATTCATTCATTTAAGTCATGTCAGTTTATTGATTATAGAAATTTTCCGCTTAGAATGGGGTGTAGAAATAAAAACACACACTCAATCAGCCCATGTATGAAATGAATGTCGACAAAAATGTGTTGTGGCATGTGAGAATTGCGTATATAGGATTTTGGCAATCCAATAAATTGTAACTGCGTTTACATTTAACTATATATTATAAGCCAAACTATTTGTAAAACTAATAGAATACACATTTTTTTCAATGTTAATATCTCAATTAAAACACTTTTTAACTCAGTTGTTTTGTTTGAAGGGAAAAGACTAGGCCTAGAATAATTGAATTATTACCTACGCTATTAAACCAAGACATTGTAACTGACTTTACATATTGTTTTGACACGGCAACGTAGTCCTGAGTTACCTAATCACAATTCGTAAATGAACATGTAGTGAGAACTGAGAACCAATAGTAGGAGCTGTTAGATATTCTCATCGCATAACAGGCACAGCCGCCATCGAGGAGACAAAAGGTAAACTAAAGAAACATGATTGGACCGCCGCGCCGCAAGTTGGCCAGACGCTAGACTGGCCGTACTTTTCAGGAAATCCTTTCTTTCACAAATTCGAAACTGTCCGTAAATTAAACAAAATGTAGAAAACGTAGGGAAGATTACATATTATTGTTTACTTAATTAACTATAAGTATTGCAAGGATAAATACAATACTAGCTTTTTTACCGCGACTTCGTCTTTTGAGACAATGAAAACCCTATTTTACCGGCAAGATAATGATTTTACGAAAACAGACAAAAAAACTACCACACAACACACAAGTGTCCAAAATTCTTAGACCCCGAAGTTTGTGTTGTGCGTTGATACATCAGCCAGTCAGTTTTATATAGATATAGCCTTTTTTTCGAAAGGTTTAACTCATAAACCACCAAGTCTGTTTGGTTGCACATTTTTTTCTACACTGTAAGCCAACACAAAGTACGCAATGAAGACAATTTAAAGAGATTTCAATTATTATATATAAATATACCTAGATAGATATGTACCTGCTTAAAGTACAGCAATAAAAGTCACCGCATACATCTATCACATCGTCGAAATTCGGACTGTCAGTAAAAAAAATATAGTTTCACACAATTTGTACGTCTCGTCACCACAACTCGCAAAACAGGCAACTGACGGAAAATTAACTGAATTAAGTAACTATGTGAATAGCGCTACGTTCAGATTGTATGAAACGTGACTTATATATGTACGCGGATAGACCTTAAAAATAGCTTTTGTACATCGGAATACTTTATTAATTAACAATGTTTTCATTAAACTAAATGGTTGTTTGTACGGACGGATTGCTCATAAACATGAATGTGATTTGAATAATTATTTAAACTATTATAAACGACATAAAGATTTATGCTTTTAGATACTAAACTACTGAATCGCATTATTGGCATTCGTTCTATTTAAGGGCCCTATATCTACTAACAAGCGCTTCCATTAGATATTACTTATTTCCGACTAGCTGCTGCCCGCGACGTCGACTGTGTGAACGCTATACTATAACATCACTTTTTGTGAACGAAACCATAGCGCGATATAATTCGACGCCAACGCCATCTAGTAAGCAAATAGGAAACATTTTTATATGGTGAAAAATTATAACACATCTAAGTTATGACTTTACACGATTTTCTAACATAAAATAAATAGCTATGTGTGAGTAGAATAATTAATAATTAAGAAGCAAGTCAAATATGCGTCGTTAGATAACACGTTGTTACAGAATGCGTTGAAGAAATAAAGGTTCACTGCTCGTTTCCCGTAGGTGATAGCGTGATACTATGTAGCCTATATGTTGACCCGACTTCTAAATAATGTTCGTGCCAAATTTGAAGTAAATCCATGCAGTACTTTACAGTTATTACAGTAAAGGCAAACAGACAAAAATTCTAAAAACTATATTTTTGGGTTCGGTATTGATTGTAGATCACACCCCAAGTATTCTTTTAAAAAAATATTCAATGTATAGTTTTGACTTTCCTACCATTTTATTATATGTATAGATAGATTCTGTTTGTATGTTAGTCTGAAATTTGAAAGCCGACTACTTACACGCTACCGCAGGGAAAATTAGGGTGTAAGGGGTGGGGATGACCCTGAATTGCCTCCTTTATCGTGATAAGAGTAGGCAAGCTAGGGTAACTTCCTAATTCGTCGTCTCGGGAGACCGGCAGGGTCTCCACAGACTCCAAACCTTCCTATGTAGCTCTCTAGGTCAGCGCTGAGCATGTGAAGCACGATTCACGCAATTTTTTCCGTCAGTTTGATAGCGACTTCTGTGTGGAGTTGATGTTTTCTGTAGTTCATTGTGTTGAAAACTATTCGTGTGTGGAATGGAAAATAAAACGCATGACGTTTTTTTAAAGTTTTTAATACCATCGCCTTTAAATTTTTAAACACCGTTCATTGGGCATCATTCTTTTATTTCTGTTATTCCTTTCATTTTTCTACAAGAAGTATTTCCTTTTTCTTTATTTTGTAATAGCACAACGAGAAATGCGAAGATTTTCAAGATCCTTTGGTGATTTGATTTTGTGGAAGTTATCCTAAAAACACCTGTTGGACAGAGCTGCGGGCAAAAGCCAGTCACTAAAACAAATAGATAATAAAGATCAGGCTGTTCACCAACACTACTAACTGATACGTGTGTTGGCTGATTTTATGGAGAACGAAGCACTCTTCTTGGTGAACTTTTATTTCAAAAGGTGGACTTGGATGAACCGTTGAGTATACGAGCGTACGGTGGCTGGATACACATCCACATGATAATGTTCGGGGCAGTCTATTTTCACTAACCACTTTAGTCCTGCGTGTAAGACAGTGAACTCTTCGCCGCAACACTGCTTCTGATCTAATCAACTGTTATGCTATTTTAGTCTCTGACTCTCCAGCAATCCCTGTTACCAAACTCACTCCGTTACACCATCGGTCGAGGCGTGAAGGAATATTGACCAAAGGCTTCATTCATTTTTACTTTCTAAAAAATCCTGAAATACGTGTTAGTTGATTTCTGAAATACGTGTTAGTTAATTTCTGAAATACGTGTAGTTAATTTCTGAAATACGTGTAAGTTAATTTCTGAAATACGTGTTAGTTAATTTCTTTGAAAGAATCGACGTAGCAATTTTCAAGCGCCTATAAAAAATAGTTTTCAAAATATGCAATATTTTTAATGATACTGATTTTAAACCCTTTTGAGTACCTACAAATTTTCAAAACTCTGAAATCATATATCATATAAATCAATACAATCAAAAACTAAAAACCTAAATGTCGCAAAACCTTATTTGATCACTTCATCTGAGGACCAATACGGTCGTAAATAGATTTGTTTGATCCAATTAAGTGTTTGTTAGGTTTGCTTAACGCTTACGTCTTACGTTCGTCAGACAGCAGACGACCTATTACGTGTATAGTAGGATAAGAGCTCGGTGGTGCGACGTTTATGTGCCGTAAACGCGACGTAAGGACGCGCCGAATGAGATGCGGGTCTAAAGCTAAACGATTACTCATTCAAGAATATTGGTACAGATTGGTGACTTATGTACAAACACTTTCATATTATTATTAAGTACTTATACATACGTAAACTGTGAGCACATTAGTAGTTAATAAGCAGAAAATACTAAAATTTCCGTATTAAACATATTGGTCCGGGATGACCCAGGGGTTTCGATTTCACCTTGTGTCCTGAGTGGCGAAGTTCCAAATTAGGAATGTACCAATGGGTATTTTTCTTTAGTACTCAAGTACATTGATATTCACACCACTGGCTTTCGGTGAAGGAAAATATCGTGAGGAAACTGCATACGTCAGAAAAAAGACGTGTTTGAAGTCCACAATCCGCACTGGGCCCGCGTGTGGACTAAGACCCAAATCACCTTCGGTGAGGGTAGGCCGTGTTCGTTCTGTGGCAATCTTAATCAGCTTAGGTGTCACAAGTTTTCAGTGGCATAAAAGTTAGACAGAAGCTTTTTTTTCCTGAATGGACTATGCAGTAGGCTGATGCAGCCATTACTGCTCCACCGGGCTTTTGGGGCGAGAATCTGAATCTAATAATATTTGAACTGATTATAAATCCAACGCTTGTAATGACGACATTGTATTTTCTGAATTTCATAATTCACCCTTAAAATGTACAGACGACTTAATAAATCCCCCGAAACGATCAGTAAAGCATCCCGGAGCATTTTGTGGCAGGCGGTTATTGTCGACTCGCCGCAACTAGGGTTGCCAGACTGACTGGATAAATACGATGTCTGCCCTTGTACAGATTTATTTTATATATCATCCGTCACTATCACGAAATTGTTATAGAAATTCCTAACGTCAACTGTTGAGGCTAATCGCTAATAATGCTTGTAATATCCACCACCTTTCACCGATGGTATTCCGCCCCAAATGTGGTGGTGGTGTGCGTATCGCCGTACCGGGCCCAACACACGCTTCAACCAAATGTTAAATTTAATAAAGTGTAATAATATTGGGTTTCTGGGGACCTTCAACTTAGCTGGCCAACGTACTATCACTGTCCCACTAATTAATACTCATATGATAATTTAAATTTGTACTAGGCTCTGTTTTCCATACTAGTTTCACTTTTATACAGTTGTGACAGTCTAGTGGTTTGAAAATTTGGCTCTCATGCTTTTTAATGCCAATTTCGAGTCCAGGTACCCTAACAATATCGGCCATTAACTCATCATAATAAATATAGCAATGGACCTATGCTATAAAAAAGTGTATTATATGTAATAGACTACAGGTGTTGATGAAATGGCAACTTTAATTTTTATTAACAGTAATAGTCAATAAATATAACTACGTCTACTAAATATATGATACTGTAGCAAACTCCTCGTCTGTTAATAAAATAAAGAGATATAGGTTATTCGGTTAATTTTAAATAGTTTATGATTCAAATATATAATTATATAATGTCAAATTTCGAAGTCAATTCCTTTATGTGATTTGATTAACTTAATCAATTTAAAGTAATAGAAATACATAAGTCAATATTTTAAAGTACCTAGAAAAGGAATAATAATTATAACAAAATTATAGCAAATAAAACAGTAATTAATAAAAAAAATTAAAAAAAAATTTAATTAAAAGATATTTGATTAAGTACTAAATTAATAGTATAAAAGTAAGTAATAAAAGTAAATTTAAGTCTAACGACTTACTTTTCGCCAAATCAAGAAGGAACTACCCTCTAATTCAATTCCTAATTTCTTCCTAAATTTTTTATTCCTAAATAATTTTGTTTTCACTTTTTATTCTAAAAATAAAAAAAAAGAAATTTTTAATTATGTGTAAGTGATTAATGTAAATGTATTGAGTAATGTATGTATGTAAAATTTAACTATTATAATAGAATTATCCACCTATATACTATAAATAAATAATTACAATAGAAAAGATCTGTTCTACAACACGTCGAATTCCTGAAAATTTAGAACACCTAAACAACCCCAAAAAAATTATTGATTTCCTGAAACTTTTCAGATTTATAAATTTATTATTGTTATCTGAAAATCTTTTTATTATTAAAAATTCCCTACCCGAGGGCTCCCTTCCCACCTACACCCTCGCCTTCCTGGATTAACCACTTATCCAGCCTTCAAATCCACCAAGCAACCTAAGTCCACTAAGTAAGTATTTAAATTTTAAACCTTCAAAAATCTATCATTCTGAAAACAACCTCTTTGACCGAATGACACAAATTCACTTATTCATTTCACACCTCACCTCCTATAACCTTTTCCTGTATTACTCTTTCTCAATTCATTCCAGTAATAATAATGTAGGTTATAGGTTCTAAATTATAAATTAAGTTACCGCTATAAATTTCTGTAATTTAATAATTACTTGTTGTTAATATTTCTCTCTGTTAATTTTCAGATTTGTTATATGATATTTATTATCTGAAAATTATATTACCTAGTCTGACATTCTTATCTCTTGATATTATCAAATTTTCATGGTTCTATAAAAATTAACACCTGACCGGTTGGGTTAGCTTCGTACACAAACAGTCTTTCATGTAAGGACATCCACTAGACTTAGTAAGCATCAGATGCCTCTCTTCAAACCCCATGATATCTAACAATATTATTGAGGAACCTCAGGTGAATATCTCTATGTTGTACAAGTGTTATTCACTATGCCAACTGTCTGTAGTCTACATCCGTGAATAATGAAATCCAAATCGGAACCGTACCCCTCCAGGATCTTACGGCGCCTCATTGAAAATCTGAGTTCCTAGTGTTTGTTAAATAACTAGTACATAAAAAAAAAAAAATTACTTAGCAAGAATGAAATTTTAGTGTCTTAAAAGGAGTTAATATTATAGAGAATATCTTCAAATTATTTCCTAGTCTGACATTCTTGTCTCGTGTTGATATTATTTAATTTCAATAATTCATGAAAATCCATATTTGACCCGTTGGGTTAGCTTCATACAAAAACAGTATCTTATGTTAATGCATCCTCTGAACTTAATAAGTATCAAATATATCTTTTCAGACCCTAAAGAAATCAACAATATCAAGGAAGAAAAAAATTATATTATTAGTGCCTTGAATCAACTGATATTAACAACAGTAACTCAAATCGATAATTTTAGTTTCTATTGTTTATTAAGCTACTAAAAACAATCTAGATTCTAGGTCACTTACTAGGACTTGTATTTTTAGTGCCTTGAATCAACTGATATTAACAACAGTAACTCAAATCGATAATTTTAGTTTCTAGTGTTTATTAAGCTTCTAAAAACAATATAGATTCTAGGTCACTTAGTAGGACTTGTATTTTTAGTGCCTTGAATCAACTGATTTTAACAACAGTAACTCAAATCGATAATTTTAGTTTCTAGTGTTTATTAAGCTTCTAAAAACAATCTAGATTTTAGGTCACTTAGTAGGACTTGTATTTTTAGTGCCTTGAATCAACTGATTTTAACAACAGTAACTTAAATCGATAATTTTAGTTTCTAGTGCTTATTAAGCTTCTAAAAACAATCTAGATTCTAGGTCACTTAGTAGGACTTGTATTTTTAGTGCCTTGAATCAACTGATAATAATAACAGTAACCCAAATTTATAATTTTCACCAAGATAAAATATATAAAATTATATATTAATATAAAGAACACACAATTTCTCAGATACATTCAGACCATCACTATTTACCAGATATGATGCACTTGCAATAATAACAATTAATGATAATTGCTCAATTATATCATCAACAAAATGTTGATAGATATGTTTATAGGTATTAGTTGAAAGATGTAGAAAAATGAGAACTTTATATTGTTAGTTTCTCATTTACATACATACAAGCAGTGAGATTTTAGTTCAGTTTTAAATATATAAGGAAACATTGTCTCCCACTGTATTTCATACAGTAAATTAAAAGTAAAAAATTATAAGAAAATTTACGTCGTAAAAGTGAGATTTCAACACTTGAAGTTGATTTAAGAAACTATTGTCTCTTATGTAGATACAAACATGTATCACTCACGGTGAAAAAGCATTTTATGTACATCTCACTAGGATATAAATATAAAGAGTGTCAGGTATCTATGAATGTCATGAGCTACAATAAAATGTTTAGGTAAATTTAAGTACATAATTCTAACAAAAGTGTTACACATACATACTCTCATCTTACTCGTTACCTAAAGTAGTTTTTTTTTAAAAGCTTTGGAACCTATATCCATTTCTTTACAAACAACGTAGAAGAAGCTCGTCCGGACTCCTGGATAACCTCCTCCCCTACAACCTTTGACTGCTTTTTGTAGGTCTTCAAATCTTCTTTGTGGAATTCAACATAATATAAAAAAGAACACTGCACGATAGAATATCATAAATCTTGAAGATTTATGCCTAAATCTCCTAATTCACATATTATAAATAGAACACAACGACGACTGAAAAATAAACTCGCGAAACACCATGTCTTGAAAAGCGACGCCTTTCCTAGAGAATATATATAATTGATTTAGTATGTGTTGAAGATATTTTTTTTTTTTATTGTAACACTAATTATGAACCTACTTTAAATAAAAATGCTCTAAACGCGAGATCAGATTTCGGATCTGATCATAAATGATTTTCACAGTCAAACTTATTGACGTATTCTTGCGCGCGCGGACAAAGATTAACTCCTCATTTTAAATTTTGTTTCTACCAAAATTTCAAATTTCACCCTGCTCTCGTACTTTCTTCACCCCTTAACCTTTATAGCTCACACCAACCTTGCTTGTCAAACCGAATATTTATATATAGTTTCAAGTATTCTAGGTGTTTTTTGTTCCAAAAGCTCCAATCACTTCAAATCCAAAAAAAATTTAAACTCAGCTTTGTGCTATTTAATTTACAAAGTCTTGGAGTTTTTTATACATTAACATCGACCAAGCATGTAGGGTTGTCAAAAATTTTATAACATTTGGAATTCAAAATTACTCAAAATAAATCAAAAATTCTATCAAAAATATGATTTTAATTATACTCTATTTCAACAACCAAACTATATCATTGGGTTTGTACTAGTTTTACTTATAAATTTTATTATTTTTATGAATTACTAGCTTATTGTTTATTTAGCTTTTTTGGTAATATGTTTTAAACATTTAAAGGCACCTTTATACAACATTTACAGTTTATAATATTGATATTTATGTAAATTACCAATTCTTTGAAATTTCTTCTAGGAAAAGACAAGAAAACTACAATTTTCTAGAATTCCCCACAGATGACTCACATTAATCCTTTATATTCTATCTTTAAAATCTTATTCTATCTTTTTCGACTAATAAACATGATATTCCCTTACAAATTTTTAATTAATATACTAATTTAAGATATTGCCAACCCTACCTGACACGTCCTTTAACACTCTTTTAGCCTTTAAGATTTGCTTTCAGCTTATGCTTCAAACACGTCGAGCCACATCAAATTTATTGCTAACAAGGAAACAAAAGACTATTTTAGTTTACTTTTCCATTTAACTACTAACTTTATTTTGATAAGAATATGTGTTATGTAACTCTTTTCTAATGTTTATAGTTATTTTGTTCGCCGCCTTCAACTAAACGTGGAAAATAGTTTATATTCCTCTCTCTTTTCTTTTAATACGTTATTTTTAAAATAAACAAGGTAAGAATATTATGGTTTTTTACAAATATGAATTTAATATGAGGAACACCACCAGTATAACTTGAGCTCTGGACTTTTTGTATGCATTCCCAGACTCAAGTATTAGTGCAATGACTGTGTAAAACTTACAATTTTAAGCCAAGTTAACTTTTATGCTATTTTATTATATTTAGGCTAAATACATTTGTTTAATACTGATTGCATAACATGTATACTCATTATTATGAAATACGGGTCTTTATTCAATGTAGTAAAAATGATTTACTACAATACCTAAGCTAAAATATGATACCTAAGCTCAAAGGTGCATAAATGCATTCATGAAACTGTAAGGAATCGTTCTTTACCTTTTTTTAAATGATGCAATAGAAAATTTGGCTTTCCGTACAAAGTTCATATTTACATTTTTGCCTAATAGAATAGATTAATAAAAGTTAATAATTCGTTATGGGGAAACGCATATATAATTAGGCTAATTTGAATTTAAGAGCGATTAAGAGTCATCGAGACAAAGGAAAAAACGAAGGCCTCACTAATCTAAAAATCTGTCTGTCCAATTTTAAAATTCGAACAACCCTAGCGTCGAAACACTTGATAGCGCGATAAAACACGAGGTGGCGCCTTCAAGCTTGAATCACTCAATTACAAAATATCTAAAATACAATGTTGGGATATTTTTTACACCGAACCTTATTTTTTTTTCTTTGTAGGCAAAACATTGACCGCAATTGACCTTAAAGTCAATATCGGGCAATACATCCTAAATTCCTAATCACCGATTTTTCCATTGTGTTGGTGTCTAAAACCAGTAGAAATTTCAGTTTGTAAATGATAATGAAAAATTTCTCTCGAGTCTAAAAAATATATTTAATATTAAAATATTTTCTATAAATTCCTACTCAAATATAATAGCAAAAGTTGACAAAACTAGGCAATTGATTTCTTCTTCTAACTACTCGTCCGGACGGATACTCAGTGGATGCGCCTCTTGGCTCCTCGGACCACTGTCTCATTCGGACTCAAATGTCATGCTCACAACCCGATCCATCTGGGCCAACTAATTGGCGTCGTGTAGTCGGCAGACTGGGATGGATTGCGAGAATTTTACGCATCGTACCCGTGGAGGCAGATCTGCTTTAACTCAGAAGATCCTGACGTCTGCGCAGCTGCAGTCACTGAGACAATCCTTGCTGGTATGGAATGCTATATTCCTAACCCGCGACTAGCTGCCGGCGTCAAAAAACGACCGTGGTTTAATAGGTCTTGCAGAAAAGCTAAAATCCTTAAGCAAACTGCATATGAGGCTTGGACCACGGCTCGTAATAATAAGGATCCGAATATTTCTGAGTTAAAACGCAAATTAAATGCTGCCTCGAGCTTCAGTGAAAAAGCAACTGCCAGAGCAAAATTCCAATTCATTGGCAAAATAGGTGGGCGACTTGCGAGCTATCCTTCTGGGAGTCGTGCTTTCTGGTCGCTTGCCAAAGATGCCGAAATGAACTTTTGCCAGTCGTCGTTACCACCACTGCGAAAGACCGATGGTGACTTGGCCCATAGTGCTAAAGAGAAAGCCGATCTACTGGGCAGTCTCTTTGCCTCGAACTCGAACATGAACGATGAAGGCGCTGTACCACCTACTATACCGTGGTGCGGTAAGACCATGCCGGTAATCTCCATAACGCAGCGGGAGGTCGGGCGGGTGTTGCTTTCTCTAGACGTTCATAAGTCGAGTGGGCCAGACGGTATTCCAGCAGTGGTGCTTAAGCAGTGTGCTCCTGAGTTATGTCCTGTACTCACGTGCCTCTTCGCGCTTTCCTACCACACATCCGGTGCCCAAAAAGGGCATCCCTCGTTCCGTTGTGGAGCAAAACCGCGGAGAACTTGTGTCTCAAAGACCACACTGTCCAAGGTCTCTGACTGGGGACGAGTAAACTTGGTCCGATTCAACCCTACAAAGACACAAATGTGCGCATTCACCGCTAAGGAAACTCCATTCACTGTAGTCCCACAATTCCAGAACACTCCCCTCTCCATCTCAAAGAGCATTGGGATCCTTGGTGTCGACATCTACAGCGATGTTCAGTTCCGAGATCATTTACAAGATAAGGTGAAGCTGGCGTCCAAAAAACTTGGTGTACTCAACAGAGCGAAGCAGTACTTCACGTCGGGGCAAAGGTTGTTACTTTACAAGTCCTAAGTTCGGCCCCATATGGAGTACTGCTGCCATCTCTGGGCAGGTGCACCCGGATACCAGCTTGGCCCTTTTGACTCGGTTCAACGACGGGCTGTGAGAATTGTCGATGATTCCAAACTCACTTGCGGTATCGAGCCCTTAAGTCTGAGGAGAGACTTTGCCTCCCTGTGTGTGTTCTACCGCTTGTACAATGGGTTGTGTTCTAAGGAATTGTTCGAAATGATGCCCACGGCTACTTTCTACCATCGCACCGCTCGCCATCGGCAGGGAATTCATTCTCACAGTTTAGAACCTAAATGGTCGCGTACAGTACGGTTTTAGAGATACTTCCTCCCGCGAACGCTTAAGTTGTGGAATGAGCTCCCTGCCAAGGTTTTCTGCAAGGACTACAGTATGGAGTTCTTCAAGAAAGAAGTTATTACATTTCTGAAGGGTCGGCAACGCGCAAGTGATACCCCTGGTGTTGCAAGTGGCCATAGGCTACGGTGACCGCTTACCATCAGGCGGACCGTAAGCTTATTTGCCACCTTAGTGGTATAAAAAAAAAAAAAAAAAAAAAAAAAAAAAGGTTCTTTACAGAAGTGATAGATCTCATCAAGATCTTTATTTCGGATGACAAATGTCTAACTAGAAAGGGCTTCATTTATATCCGTTACCGTTGATCGTAGACTAGCAGTTTCCTTGAGGACAAATTTAAAAGGGGCTATATCTCTGAAACTGTTTACATAAAAAAACGGTCAAGTGCGAGTGCGAGGGTCCGCGCACCTTAGTTTCCTTACTAACATTCACGTAAGTTACGAACACAAACAAAACAAAAAGTGTGCAGCTAAACGTTCACCCATCCAATTATTAACCACTTTTAAATACTAACGTTGCAATTAAATTTAGTGACAAGTAATCTCGATAAAATACTATTTGATTTTGTCACATAAAAAGATGTGATAAGTAGTTTAGTTCGGAAACTGCAAGTTACCATCATATTAGCAGAGAGAGAAAATGAACTATATGTAAGAAGAGACCGAGAGAGATAGAAACCGAGACCGAGAGAGACAGAGAGAGAGAGAGCAATCCAGTCATGTATCGGAGCTGACACACATACTTTTTGATTCTAACTGTTGCAATAGGCAAATATTATAATATTACCAAATTCACTTAATTCAGGTTAGACCTATAAGATGTAGTTTTTTCAAGTAAAAAAATGTACATAGGACTGTAACTAAATTAAAAAATTGCTAAGTCAATGCTTGATTTTTGAAGTGAACACTTCTTTAGCGGCGTTGTACACGACGAAAACCATAATGCCACGCCATTAAAATTCGCATTGGCAAATGCTTCATTCCTAAGGGAAAACGGGTAATAGGACAACGGGTAGTAAGAATTATCCTTCCGTACTTATCTTTTTCACATAACTTCTAAACGGCTGAACCTATTGGGTTGAAATATTGTTTGTGTATTTCCATGGTTTCACAGATACTAATGTATTATGCCATTAAAGAGGCCAGCTTTGATTGTTTGTTTTTTCTATAATTGAGGAGTTGCCGTTAGAACCTACGCCGATAACGAAATTTAGGGCAGGCAAAGCCGCTGGCAGAAGCTAGTTTTAATAAATTGAATAGATCTTTTTTTCACTTCCGATTTACATTTTTCGGTTTCATCTTGCGCAACGAATTTTTGACCTTGCGTCGAAAGTATTTAAGATGATTATTGTACTTTACTATGCAATACTCATTAATGTCTCGCCTCGAAAGTGGAAGTTGTTTCTGTTGAATATACTTTCATATTGTACAATCTGCTTTCATGCTTTCATATTGTAAAATTGGATGTCATTCCTGTTATTCATACTTTTATACTGTAAAATTGGAAGTCATTTCTGTTAATCTGCTTTCATATTGTACAATTGTAAGTCATTTCTGTTATTCTTCCTTCATATTGTACAATTGGAAGTCAATCCTGTTACTCATACTTTAATATTGTACAATTGGAAGTCATTTCTGTTAATCTGCTCTTATATTGTACAATTGGAAGTCAGAATCTGATTTTATATGGTACAATTGGAAGTCATTTCTGTAAATTATGCTTTCATATTGTACAATTTAAACACATTCCTGTTAATTTTATATATTGCAGACAAACACCGAACTTAAAAAACCTGCCAAAAACAGAATACCAGAAACACTACTTCATGTTTTGAACCTATTTATGGAGAAACATTTGACTGGTACTACTAACATAACGAGAAAAAAATAAAAACAATTCCTAGTAGTTGTGGACACATTTAACTAAGTGGTTATCGCACACTAGTGATTAAGAGTCTCCCAATGCATGACTCACGAAGCGAGATAACTCATACAGCAGTGAGTGCACAAGAAAGAAACAAGTATAGTAAATGATATGCCAATATTTAAAAAAAAAAAAAAATATTAATTAATTTACCTTAATTCACCAATTTGCGCAATCGACAAAACTATGTTTTGACGTGACAACGTCTTATAAATTGGTTTGCCGGGTGACACTTCAAGAAACTGCGTTACGCTCCGCTCACGTTATGCGCTCACAATGAGAGCGAGTGAGAGGCACGCGGCATGGTTAGCCCGCCTAAGAGCGAGAGAGACAGACATAAAAAGTGAAAGGCACAAGTTGTCACGATTCCGGACGGTTGTCCGACACTAATTTTTTTTTAGGGTCAAAAAACGGGTCCATTATAGAATCACTTGGCTGTCCGTCTATCTGTCAAAAGCCCTTTACTCAGGAACGTGTGGTGGTATTAAGTAAATATGTAAGTTTATGAATCGATTAATTATGCAATCCACAACCTATCATCCCCCCGACCAACCGCGGCACGGTCGAAAAACTATTGTTAGTCGGCCTCGGCACGTACTAACGGCCCCAGATGACGATCTCGCTATCCGGCTAGCGATCTATTCTTCAGAGTCTCGCCCCAAAAGCCCGGTGGAGCAGTAATGGCTGCAACAGCCAACTGCATAGTCAGTAAGTTGCAATACATAGTACAACAAAAAAAAATAAGTTTAGAATCGTTAAGAGGCTTTGAGCAAATCCGATTAAAATTTAATGACTATTGTTCGGGATATGGTTAAAAACTTTAAAACACGATAAACTTCTTTTCTATAAAAAAAAATCCTCAACTGATCCAATTTAACTGTTTTTTTTTTAGTTTCGGCAAAGAAATCTTTAGATTCTAAGTGCTATCTATTAGTTTACAACTTTGCTAAAGCATAGCCGTAAAAGTGCTTAAGACCATGAAAGAAGGCATTTTTTAATAACAATGAAATATAATAAACTATTATATTATTTCATGTATTTCAATGAAAATGTTGAGTTGAGATGTAGCTGCACTACTCACGCACGCTCAGTTACATATCACTTCATCCTTGTTTTTACTCAAGTTTTCTGTCACGTAGCCTCTTAGCAATTCCATCAACTTGTCCTTGAATCCACCTGCCCAAAGATGGCAGCCGTACTCTATGTGGGGCCGGACTTACAACTTTAAAAACTTTGCCCCGAGGTAAAGTAATGCTCCGCACTGGAAGTACACCAAGTTTCTTGGACGCCAACTAGACCTTGTCTTTCAAATGATTTCTTAATTTAACGTCGCTGGAGACGGAGAGTAATGCTGTTGGAGATGGCAAGAGGTGTGTTTTGGAATTTCAGGACTATAGTGAATTGCTGCCCAGTAGATCAGCCTTCTCTTTAGCACTCTAGGCAAAGTTACCATCAGTCTTTCGCAGTGGTAATAACAAGTGGCAAAAGTTGCCTTTAGCAGCTTGAGCGAGTGACCTTAAAGCATGACTCCCGGAGGGGTAGCTTGCAATGCTAAAATCTCGCAACTTCAGTTGTCGCTTGTGTGCGGTGGACGTAAAAGAAACTACTATCGCAATCATAACATTAACAAAATAATTCACAGAGTTCTTATATACTCATAATGAAGGAAGTTCTTATTTATAAAAATTACCAAGAAGACTAATTATTATTATTTTATTTTATTGTAACAACAAGTTCAACATTCTCGTTAATATGGCAATATTATTGCCCCTTGGCCTTTTGTAGATAAAACAATATTGATGATTATATTAACACCAGCTATAAATAACTAATATTCTTATTTCCCTCCTCATATCAAAGTCAATATCTTTTGTACCGTTAGGTACAATACTAGTCTGTGATCTTTTGTAAACAGAGAGCAGGGTATTCAAAATGATTAAAGTGCTTTTATTTGTTTTACTCGTATCGGTAAGTTTTGTATTAAAAATAATTTTGTTTTATTATAAAGTTACAGATTCAATGTTTTATGAGATATTAAAATTGATTATTTATTTCATTCTCGGAAACTTTTAGGCCAATGCAGAAGTGTTCACTCGGGACAGAAGCAAAGCTACTTTGGTAAGTAAAAGTTTAAAATAGTATTAGCATTTTTTTACATTAAAATAGTATTAGCATTTATACCACTAAGGTGGCAAACAAGCACACGGTCCGCCTGGTGGTAAGTGGTCACCGTAGCCTATAGACGCTTGCAACACTAGGGGTATCACAAGCGTGTTGCCGACCTTTCAGAAATCTAATAACTATAAATACTGTAGTCATTAAAGAAAACTTTGGCAGGTTGGCCTTAGAGAAAAACTTTTAGGTTGCGTGCCCAAAGGGCAAAAGGAAACCCTATTACTGCCACATTTCTGTCTGTCTGCCTGTCTGTCTTTCCGAGTATGTATGGAAATATTCCAGCCAGAAGTGGAGAAGCCGCTGTTCAACGTAGATTTTCCCCATATAGTACCAACAACAATGGCTGGTCTTCAGAGTACATACTCGTATTGTAGTCAATCTTTCGCTGCCTGTATTAATGGGGCATTCATTAGTTACGTAAGATAAAAATAGGTGCAGCAAAATCTCACCAAGTCTCATCTTAAGGTAGGGGGGGTGAAAACCTCAACGACAACTTCTAAGATCTTTTTGTTTTACTTTTTTACTATTTTTTGTCATTTTATGTCCGCTAATAAAGTTTAAAATATACTTTCGTATATTTTTAGTTGCGTTACGTTTCCTTTAAATTTATTGGGTTTAAATTGATCTCACGTGAGTAAGGGTAGGGATCTACCATACATCTCACCAAATCTCACCAAGGGGGAGGGGCGTCCATATAATTTAAGAAATACCTCACGTAATTAATGAATAAATAAGTCGTCCACCTGATGAGAGTTTCCCACACTGTACTGCGTCTGAGTATGACTTCATATGAATATTTGAGCTATTTTATTTATTATCATATTATTATATACACTTTGATTCTACAGCGATGTTAATGTTGTCACTCTGACTAGGTAATTTGCTATAGTGACAAAGCTCACGTTGTTCTCTAGACCAAGTTTAAATTTACACAATGTTAATGTTGTCAGTCTGACTGGGTACCTTGCTATAGTGACAAAGCTTACGTTGTTCTCATGACCAAGTTTGATTTTACAACGATGTTAATTTTGTCACTCTGACTAGGTAATTTGCTATTGTTACAAACCTAACGTTGTTCTCATGACCAGGCTGTAGCACGCGTAGGTATACTTTTATAAAAATTAAGACAAAACTGAAAATAAAATCGATAATCGTCCATTACCCACTTGAACCAGAGTGAGCGGAACGAAACAAACGTTCGCTCAAGCCGCAACTCAATGTTGCCACCCTATCAACGCACTTTCTCCAAGCGACAACATTTTATTTTGTCAATTTATTGAAACTTTTTATTATTAGCAAAGTGTACTAATGAATTTGCTTTGTCAAGTATATTTTGTTGTAAATTCAATTTGTCCATAAGAACGTTGACAACTCACGATTGTCAAACCAACAAAATATATTGACGTGACAACGTCTTATAAATTGGTTTGCCGGGTGACACTTCAAGAAACTGCGTTACGCTCCGCTCACGTTATGCGCTCACAATGAGAGCGAGTGAGAGGCACGCGCCCGCCTAAGAGCGAGAGAGACAGACATAAAATCATTGTCACGTAAAACTTTCGCCCGTATACCGACTTTACAGGCAACCAGTTTTTTTTGTTTTGATCTTAATTTTGCCTATGGTCACTTCGACAACTTAACATTGTCACTTCGACAACTTAGGATGCCCAAAACATTGTCGATATGACAACTTAAGACTGTCAATCGAACAATGTATTTTATACATACCTTAAATATTAAAATTAAAAAGCTACTATAGCAATTAACGCATCTAACAATAAAAGCATTAATGTTGAAACTATATGAGTTTTAATGTAGGGGCAGAGTACTTAGTTATGGTATTTATAAAAAAGTAACTAAGCGTATTATTTTTTGCGCACTTTGTTAGCGCTTTTTTTTCTCAGTGCAAACTCGATGGATAGCGTCGTTTCGTTACAGAGGTCCTATAGCGACCTTCCAGCTACATCATCAGACTAGCTCTATGACATCATTATATTGCATTGTTATCTGATTTGCGTGAATCTCAACTAGAATCTGAATTTCAACTAGAACACCGGGAAGTGGGTCAAATTTAACTTACAAAATTTGATTAAAGATACGGGACAGGTGTAACTAAATAAAAGCTTGTAAAAAAAGTTTTAACGTTTTAAATGAATAGAACTAATAATTTACTACCGTAAATGTTTTCAGAAACCAATATCGGCATGCTGTGATATTCCGGAACTGGGTGATTTAAAACCCTTGTCTGACTGTTCTAATCCAAGATTGCCAGGTCCGGTATGTATCTATCTATCTACTTTTAGCCAACTTTATAATAGAAAAATTAGGATAGTGAATAAAAATATAAAACTCAATTAGAACTTGTACATCAAGTGCAGTAAAAGCTTGCAAGGTATATGTTCCGTAAAATATGCCGCAAATAAAGAAATATATATAGGTACGATTGTAAGGGATATGTTTGTTGTTTTTTAATCCGCGAATAAGGGAACCGTGACTATGGAGCTTTGACTGTACTCAGAAATGTGAATATGTATATTTTTAGTGTGTATTCAAGGAGCATAGGGCTTTGTTTGAAAACGACCCTGCAGGGATTTAGAACCGTTGGAGGCAAGCCCAGCAGAGGTGCGTTCGAAAACCCAAAGTTAACTTAGTAGAGTTAGCCGGGTAACAGTGACAGCAGGATTAGCAATCCAATTTTTCCACAGTATAGTTTAGACACAGCAAATAATTCTGCCCCAAATGAGGCAGTTTTTAATCGTCATCGAAGGTGCTAGGGTAGTCACCCATTTTATTTATTTACTTAAGTATATTATGGCATTCGCTAATGCATATCTATATACATCATAAACATAATAAATATTAACAACACAGTGAAAATTACATAGATTTATTTGTAGACAGTTCCAGATAAAGTCTTTTACCGCAATTTGTCGACAAAGTTTTTTTGACGACTTTATTTTTAATTTTTAGCACACTTTATAATTCCTAAACTGTTAAATTGCTGTAAAATGTTGTTTATCATATTTATCAACCTATTATGGTTTCAATTCCCACATAGAACAAACATTTGTGTTTGTCTTGAGTCTTCTATATTTTACATGTATGTAATTACAAATATGATACGACCAGATAGAGCAATGTGTAATGTCCAAAATTTTTTCTATTTATTATTATTTTGTATTTTTAATTACATTTTGATTATGATTAAATTACTTTTTAATATTTTTTTAAATCTAGTGCAATGATATCCAATGCATCTTCGAAAAATCTGGTTTCTTGACTGACAAGAATACACTTAACAAAGAGGCGTATAGGAACCACCTTCTTAAATGGGCTGAAAATAACAAGATATGGTCAAATGCAGTGCAAAAGGCCATAAACGACTGTATAGACAAGGATCTGAGACAGTACTTGGACCAGCCCTGCAAAGCCTACGATGTCTTCACTTGTACAGGAATTGCAATGTTGAAGGTAGTATTTAAAAAAAAAAAAAAAATTTATTTTGATTCTTCGACATAAGGTTGAGACGATTCTTACACCAATATCAATTCCATGTCAATATTTCATATTCATAGCATTGTTTGCAAGATGTAAAGTTACAATTTTCTACTTTAACTAGTTATCTTATGTTGGCTATCAACAGCATTCTATATTTTTTATAAAACAATCATTATTTAAAATAAAAGGTTAAATTAAAAAAAAAACAAAATATGAGTAATGCCCCAAGTAAACTAATTACCTATGGCACTAGATTTTTTAAAACAATTGGGTATAGCACGGACGCCGGATTGACCTTTCACTTTTTAGCCTGTGTCAGTTGTCAAAATATTAGTAATTTCTGATGACAGCGGTCGGTCATTGTATCTGTGCGAGCGTGACGGCAAATAATTATGCGCGAGCAACAGAGACAAATAGTGACTGGTCATTGAACGAAATACTTCCTGCTTAGCGTCCGTGCTATAGTTATATTTTGGCTTAAGTTTAAACCAATTCCACAATAAAGTTTAATAAAACACAACTTATCCATATAAGGTATATTATTCAAACAATCTAGTCAAGAATGTATTTATATATATCTTCACGGTTTTATTCCCAAAAGAGGGTAATAATGTGGTGAACAGGCTCTTTTCACCAACCACTTTAGTCCTGAGTGACAGGGGGTGAGTCTATCGACGAAACACTGCTTCTGATAGTGTATTTGGACTGAGGTGTTTGATGTAATGTCTCATACGTCATAAATTACCCTGTTTCAAGTAATAAGCGGTAAAATTTTGTCAAGTCAGTAAAAACCATCTGGTTCCGAAATGACAAAATGTATAGAATAAGTGGATAGTTATATGACCGACATTGCTGATTAAATCATTATTCTACAGTAAAAGTAAATGGACAATGCATAATTCATGTCACAGTCATCTCGGATCCAGATGGTTTTTACTGACTTCAATAAGGGGGCTAGGACAGAATAATATATATATATATATATATATATATATATATAGGATTCTAAAATTTAACCTAATTAGCTTAAACCATCCCAAGGTCAGTCGGTGAGGGCCTAGGGGCGAAGGTTCGAGTTCAGCGTCTATCAATGTGTCTTTTTCTTAATTTCTGAAGTAAATTATTCACCTTGTTAACCTTGGAAACATGATTTCGACTCGTTGACGGTTTTCAACGTCAAAAAAACATGTGAAGTTCTCAATCCGCCCTGGGCCTGCGTGTAGATTATGGTCTAAATCGCCCTCAGTCTACGTAGGCCATGCGTGCCCCAACAATGGTGACAAATGAGGCTGGTATCCAAAAAGCCCTACAGCAAAGAGCATATTTTATAGGTTTGTAATAAATTATAGGAAGGTATGTGTTCATAAATCACTGGCTAAGGATTATTGGTAGTTTAGTTATAATTTAAACTCAGGTACATAAAAACGTGATCTAATTTGTGTTACACATTAATACGCAAACAATAGAATGTAAAAACATGATACACTAAGGAACAGATTTTTGCAAAATTTTATCCAATAATATCGAAATTGAATTTTCCTCTCAGGTATATAATTTGCAAGTAATTAGACTTTAAAGTCGTAATTTTTGTGAATTTGCAGTACCTTTCCCTAATAATTTCATATTATTCTTACAGAAATGTCCAGATGATGCATGGAAGTGCTGAGAAATTTACTAGGAATACGCTTCTATCTACTACTACGAAAATTATAATAAATCATTTTAACTATTCAAATTATTTAGTTTTTACACCGCCATCTTGCCTATCATAATTTTACACATAAGCAAGCAGCGATTATCCGCAGTTCATTGTACGTGTACAATAGCCGGCCGCGTTGTGCAAGGCCCTGCTACTTGACACTGATCAACGTACCGTGATGCACTGGCAACCCTGAAGACTTCGGCGTGCTGACGATACGTGACGAGTACAGACGACAGTTATTCATACGAGCATCTTCATAGATATATATATGTGACGCCCTCTAGTTAAATTAGCCAATTAATTAGGCGCCTAGGCAGATCGTTAAGTATGGAAAAGAAATTTTCACATAACTGATGAAATTATTTTATGAAACTAGCCTAGGACGCTCCGCTAAGAGAAATTAAACCTAACCCAACATACATGACTTATACAGTGCGATTTCTGTTCCTTTATTTTCCATACTTCACGTTTATTTCTTAATGATTTGTGTCTGCAACAATCGCAAATTCACAACTGATGTGTGTTGTTAGTGATGACCTATGGTACAGAAAAGTGGTCTCTTACTGTTGACCCTTATAATAGTCTCTTGGCGAGTGATGGCGACAGCTGCGAGTAGGTATCTTAGGTGTTTCTTTCTTGCGGAAAGTTTTTGAGTGACCACAAATTGGAAGACGCACTGGTTAGAGCGGCAGGAAGCCTAGAGGAAGCTAGAGTGCCTAGGGAGTTTATAGGCCTACATTTAACAGGGGCATACGCTTATACTAGGCTTGCCAGATAACTCGTATTTTACGTTCTATCTAAGAGTCAAAGACTGTACCTACTTAATATGAAAATCATGATTCACATATTATAACTGGTTTTATATCCATTCTAGCTTCAATATTATTTGTGTAAAATATGAAATCTGTGGTAGGCGGAACAAGAAATAAAATGTAATTTTAAGTTGAAATGTAAAAAAAAAATTTCGTTTGAATCTCAAAACAAAGATCTTTTAAAGCTGTTTCTTTAAATAATAAATATAGATTTATAAGTTAAAATATTGTCATTGATTTTTTTTTATTTGTCTGCTATAAAACCCGTATTTCTTAAGCTGGTAACCCTTAAATCAAGAAGTCAGGTGGCAACCCTAGCTCAACGAATATTTTCAAGGTTGCGTGTCTCAAAAGGGAAAAACTAAATCCATACTAACAAAGTAAGTGAGCTGTGGGTGTTTAAGACGCATATAGCAGCTAACTAGCGCCGCCATTAGATATCCTCAATTTCCTCTTCGTAAAAAACGAATTTCTAAAATCCAAATGTCGCAAATATAAAGCTAGTCATAAGCTATTTTTAGAAGGTTTTATATAGTTTCTAAATAATATCTGTGAGTTGTAGTTGGCAGTTCTGCTAATAACGGCCACTTTTATCCCATTAATCCCTAACACCTTAGGACCTAATTGGTAACAAACAGTGCTTTTTCGGTCCTTGCTGTCTGTTTCAGAGGTACGTCCTTTTGCGAACGCTTATATTGTGGAATGAGCCAAGGTTTGCTCTAAGGATTACAGTATGGAATTCTTTAAGAAAGAAGCGATTTGACTCCTAAAGGACATCGTGCGAGTAATGCCCCTGGCACAGATTATATAATACTATACTCTGGTGTTGCAAACGTACGGAAGCTACGCGTTAGCTTGTTTGCCACCTAAATAGTATAAAACAAAGGTACGGCCATAAATGTGGCTTACCAACTTATTCATAAAAACCTACATTTGCATTTGATGCAAAAATGCCGTATAATTATATTTATGTCGGAGCCATCTTGTTAAATTAGCCAGTTAATTGGGCGCCTAGGCAGATCGTTAAGTATGGAAAAGAAATCATATAACTCAACAGATTATTATATGAAACTTGACTGGAATGCTCCGCTTGCTTTGCTCGCTCTGCATCTACATTGACACAAGAGAAACTTTGATTATTAAAACAGGTTAATATCATAATTATAATTATTAATAAATATACGAGCGTAATGTAGACAACTGTTTTACCACTGCTACTAGTTAAGGTTCTCCTGCAATCCAACTCACGCTTTCGATAGAATAATTTTCTGTTACATTCACCACTAAAATACTTTTTCCTAAACTTTCGTCTTTAATAAAAAAGAAGCCATCCGTAAATACTAAATACAAGATTATAATGTAACTCTAATAAAAACGTCTGATAAAAGATAAAGTAATTGATCGTGATCCAGTGAACTTGACCGAAATCATTGTTAGATAATAATCGATGGTCCACGCTGACGACTATTAAGTTCATTGCCTTAACGATAACTACTCATCCGATTAAACATCACCACATTGTGACTAATCGATTCATTCATTATTATATTTCGGAGTTAACCAAAGCCTTCTAGAAATAATTAGAATATTGAATAAGTAAACTAAGCTATAGTGAAACTGAATAGTTAGTTAAACAAACCATAACACAACAAGCAACACCATAAGAATATATAACGGAACGACCGTTTCCGGTGGTTCGTCTCCGGTAAAGGACCGGATGATGTAGGAAACGATAGAAGTTTCTGGGCATCCGCTCTTAGGTCCATTACCACTATGGTAATTTAAATTCAGAGATCAAAGAATCTCTAGATGTTTGACATCGCTAAGTCAAAACAGATTGCTTTGCGTTCTACTTGATGTCTTTGTGAAAAATTCTGTTGATAATTATTTTCACGGATTCTACTACTAAACTGCAAATTAATTGCCTATCTACTTCTCTTCTATAAGAAAAACCGTCCTCGGTAATTTTGTGTATTTATTTTCTCTCGTGCTGGGTTTTGTGAATTATTGGTAAGTCGCTAATCCATTTCTCTTTCTCATTGACAGTACGGTTCTTAGTATATATATGCAACGTATATATATATTACTTTACTACGGCTCTACGCTGAAACTAAGGTCCGAGAGAAGACTTCTCTGTGGGCTGGTGCACGTTTGTCTTCTAACGACGACACACTGCAGCTGCTTTGCTGTCCTTATACTGTGGGAGGCCGGAGTCTACTGAACTCCAAATCCTCGGCCTGTTCGGAGTCTCCTTGACTCCAAACCTTCGGCCTGTGCAGTAGTGGTGCTATCTTGAACACCGCTTTACACGAAGGCTACGGAGCGACCTGCCCTACGCCGAAACTACTGGCGAGCTGCGCTCACGTGCGATCTTGCACTGTGCCTAGCCACGTGCGGCCTTACCTTGTGCCTGCCACGGGCGGCATATTCACTACTCATCACACGCTGTTAGGCCACTTTAAATCAGTCCCGTCCGCGTCTTCTTTCTACGGCGGCGATGACCTCAGCGAGCAAGACATCGAATTGGGCTCTAGGCCGAAGAGACCTGATTGTACTAGTTCCCTAATACAAGCTTTAAAACTACACTTAAAATCTGTGTAGGCAGGCTTGCGTTTTGCTATCCTTCTATTTATTTAGGTAGTCCTATATAATTGTGAAATAGGTAGTTGTGATCTAGATAATTAAGTGTTAAGAATTACCCTATGTGATTAAGATATTGTTCATTAAAAGCTGTTACTATATAATGAAAGAGTATACTAATAAAACCTGCCTTACCCTTGAAAAGTGTTTCTTTACTCACTTCTGAACTCCCTCTATCTTTTCTTCTCCTTCTGAACACCTAGCCGGTGCATTCGGTAACAGGGCACTACTGCTATAACCTATCCTGTTATAAATATAAAATAACTAGCTTTTGCCCGCGGTACCACCCGCCCTAAATTTAGTTATCGGTGTAGGATTTCAACGGCAAATTCTCAATTATAGAACAAAACTGACTTACATTTGACGTTTTCAAGTAGCCTATGTCCTCATAACATCATCCCCGCCACTTACGAGATCAGAGACATACCGACTGCAGCGCAACCTACCGAGTTCATTTGTGAATTCAAACCTTGCAGTTAGATGACAAACACACGTACTGAAGAATTATACGTAGGAGAAAAACCGACTCACACTTGACGTTTTCAAGTACTCTATGTCCTTTCCCGGGACTCAGACTATCTCCATGCCAAATTTCATCTTAGTCTCTATACAGTAGTTACAAGACAGTATAAGTACAGACAGACAGACAGACAGACAGACAGAGTAACTTTCGCATGTATAATATTAGTATAGATATAGTATCCCGAATATTATAAAAGCAAAAGTAACTCTGTTTGTCTCTCTGTCTGTCTGTATGTTTGTCTGTCTTTCTGTTACCTCCTCACGCTTCAACCGCTGTACCGATTAAGATGAAATTAAATGAATCGGTTTTTATTCTATAATTGAGGAGTTGCCGTTGAAATCCTACACCGACAGCCAAATTAAGGGCGGTTGGAACCGCAAGCAAGAGCCACTATTTTCATATATGGATGGATATATAAATAATAAGAGGTCCACGTTTTATATATTCTAATGGCAACACCTAACCACACCCTCGCTTTGTTGTAATATAGACCTATACATACATATATGTATAGACCTGTACATACAATTCGCCACCGGGTACCCGGAGCCGGCTGCCCGGTTGCCGGATTGTGTGCAAAGGCACCGGCTTAGTTCAAAACCTGCAAACGGTCGCCACTCGGTTTGACGTGTTGTTAAACTCTAACATATACGTCAGATTTATTGCGAAATATCAGATATACGGATGTCAATAAGTCGTTCAAAACCCAATAAGTATATCAAACAATCCGAATTGCCTCCAGTTGCAACTAAGCCCAGTATGGCCTAGATGCCGTCGACTTGAAATTCAGTACAAATACAAGGTATGAAAATATAAAACAAAACTGCCCAATTGAGGAGTTACGAAAAACCTGTGTTACCCTGTGCGAAAAACGTGCCATATCAAGTCGCCTTAGCCGTTCCACTGTAGTGATACAGACCTTTCCTTGAAGAAGCAGGAGTTCACAACACGTTCCACAATTGCCTATGGCGCGTTGTAAGAGGTTGTCGGCCACTTGACTGCCAGAGTTTTCAAGCACCCCATAAGGGCTTTTAGTTGGCTTAACGACTGCTGTCGTATGACGAACAATGGGTACCAACGGATTTACATGCCATCCAAAACACTGAGGAGCTCAGAAAAATGTGCCACAAGGCGGTCACCAATCCAAGTAGTGACAACGCTCGACGTTACTTAACTTTGCATATCGTTTCCGATAGACGAATGTAACCGGGTCACGAGCAAATCACAAAATTCAAGATTTGCGATAACGAGTTTCACAAATCTTAACGATTTTCCGGGAATACCCGACTTTATTATAGTCTCGGTTGCGTCTGTAGGTACACACCTACCACAAAACACAAAAAAGCAGTTCCGCTTTACTTTGTTACGTCACAGCATTGGATAGTGTTTTGAGTCTAAAAAGTAATTGCAGGAAATCCCGACACCGAAAAATCACAATCATCACAAATACCTGTTTTCATTCATTGTCTTGAAACCAATAGTGATTCCGTATAAGCAAGCCGTATCTAATGGAAGTTGAGCCGTGAACGTCGAATAGACTAATTTCTGTAGCACAAACTGAAGTAAGAATATTGTAATTGATAGTTATGTAGATATGTACACACTTACAAGCGAGAGTAACTTGCATCTGTCTTGTAATGCAGCCTTAATGACTAAAAAAAACCGAGACGCTAATGACTAATAGGATGCAATTGAATTGCGTAAAATTGCATCTACTGAATACTACACAACGCTGCAGAAGGACATTAACTGTGTACAAATCCATACTAATATTATAAATGCGAGAGAAACTCTGTCTGTCTGTCTGTTACCTCTTCACGCTTAAACCGCTGAACCAATATACATGATATTTGGTAAGGAGATGGTTTGAATCCCGGGGAAGTACATAGGATAGTTTTTGTTCCGCAATATTAAATAAAATCCCTTGAGAAGAACTATAACCGAGCTTAAAGGAACTAAATAAGTCTGCGGAAGGAAGCTCTTCTGGTGGATCTACCATCTTTAGGTTTTCTAAGGTGTGAGGATAAACTCCCTGCCGAGTTTCGACCTTCTCAGCCAAAACAGTGGGTACCAACGGTTTTACATGCCCTCCAAAACACTGAGGAGCTCAGAAAAATGTGCCACAAGGCGGTCACCAATCCAAGTAGTGACACTGTTGAGCGTACCTAGTACAATTTTAAAAAAAACCAAACACTGGATGGGTAACGATAGCTTTAACTATAACTTATTAACTCCTTCGCTATAACTCCATTTTACGAAGTGCGTGAAAAAGGATTTTTAACTAAATTAAGGTGGGTATGTAGTTTTGAAGAACTAAATTATATCTTTACTATATTAGATTTACCTATTTAATATTATACCATTATATTTTATTTTCAGAAGCAAAACTTTTTAACAAAAAAAACAAGCGGCTTTAAAAATATGCACTAAAAAGGTTAAAATAATTACTTATTTCCAAAAATCTGACCTGTGTCATTCAGTTTGAAGTTGATTTAATGCAAGTGAAGTGTGTTATAAATTGTTAGGTAGGTACATAGACACCAACTCCAAACTATAATTCTGCTCATATTTTTGGAAATAAGTAATTTTAAGTTAAGTTTTTAGTGCATCTTTTTGAAGCCGGTTGTTTCTTTTTTGTTAAAAATTAATTTTACGCTAAAATTTAAGAAAACTTCTGAACGTATCTATCGATAGATTTTCAAGATATTTCAAAAATTGGTTATAATTTCAATATTACATGACATAATACAACAATCGCTAAGCCAAGTCAGATGGGCGGCATAAAGATTCTGAATTGCCTGTGTCCCTGTAGTCGGGAGGGGGACAAGTAACAACTGAGGCATCGAGGAAATCCTCTAAACGCAATCCAAGCTCGCATTTGTGTGAAGACACGAATGAAAGTGTAGTATAATATTATATAATCTGTGGTATGATTTTTTTTTAAATTTTTATCCTTTAGGTACATATAAGTATACTTATATTAGCTTTAATAGCCAGATGTGAAAATTAATGGTCGTAAAAGTGTGACAGAGACGAAACTAAACTAAGGTCTCTTGTCTCTTTCTAACTTGTTTTAGGAAACATAAACAAACAAAATGGCGGACTGTGATAGAAATAAAAGGGGACCACAGGTGTGCTTTGTATTTTCTAAGGCTATTGCACAGTCCATAGGACAGATTACAGAACTCGACATCTATGGGTACTTACAGACAGGTGCCAATGAGTGGATACGAGGCAAATGTAAACGGAAGTAGGTAATACAATGTATTATTGCTGATTGAGGGTGATAATTATATGTATTTTACTGTTTTTAGCAAACGCGCCGATGATCACGCCTTGTAGATAGAGCACTGTATAATTATTGCATAACAAATGAATTATAACAATTTACACCTTTATTTATAAAATAACCTGTCAAGTGTGTGATTCACTCACGTGGAAAGGTTCTCTCAATCATTACAATAATACGTTGCTATTCAATACGCATATATTACGCAAACATTCTTATAGCTTGTTTGTTACACCACACACCTTATTACCAACCAAAAATTATTCGCGCGTTATATCTAACTATAACTATACTCCCTTCTTGAATAACACCATACGGTAGTCACTAGAGACAACCTCGGTAGGAAGCTTATTCTACAACCTGCGCGTTCGCAAAGGGAATCCGCACGAGACGTGACCATTTAGGTTGTATAGCAAATGTATATCCATACTAATATTATAAATGCGACAGTAACTCTGTCTGTTACCTCTTTACGTTTAAACCGTTGCACCGTTTAAGAAGAAATTTTAGATTTTAGATTATAGACAAAAACTTTAAGCGGTAGAAACATAAAATGGTGTCATTAAAAATAACCATTTGCTTATCTTACACCGTAACCCTTATGTCAGGATCATACAAAACTGCTATAACTATTTAACCTATCATTGTCTTTCGTATAATAGGCGTAAGCTGTATGTAAGAGTTATACAACGCATGTAGTGTTTGGTGTTACTACACTCTTAATAAACTCCGTTGCAGAACTAATGAAGATAATGAAGTTGAACAACAGCCTAATATAGCAGATTTATAGCAATAAGAATTATAGGGACTAAATGAACAGCTTTTGACGCTGCAGGACGAAACAAGCTTTAACGTCATAAGTATATAAGCGGCCGCTGCTACTACACTAACTGGAAAGAATATTTGACGTCTTTTTTACAGTTCTAATACAACCTATAGAGCTAAACTTATTTCATAAGTAAACTGTATCACTTTTAGTGACAACTCAATCCATTATAAATCAAAAGAAGTATCTGTTAGCATCAAAATTACCTGAAACCAACACTAAATATTTTGATGGGTAGTTATACATAAAGTGTAATTTCACGATTTTTTCATACACAATCAATAAGTTTTAGTATAAACTCCATAGTTTACTCCCATAACCCCCATTTTACCCTTTTAGGGGATAACTTTTGCAAAATCCTTTCTCAGTGGAGCCCTACGTCAAGTAAGCAACCCACATGCCAAATGTCAAGATTCTAGACCCAATCCAAGTGGTTTGGGATGTGCGGTGATATATGTTATTTAATCCGTGCAGTCATCAGGCAATCAGTTTATTCTTTAGAATATTTCAAGTGAAACGTTAATGTCTTTATTTAATATTCTTGCATTAATTATCACTAATACCAATTAACAATCAGATTTTTTTTCAGATAAAATAGTATGACTTTTATTATTATTATTATTATTAATAATGGTCTTTGAAGGGAATAGAACAGGCAAAACGACTGACTGACGGACGAATGCACACACAATTAATGCAATAAGGGTTTTTACTTTTGTGTTACGGAACCCTAAAAACATAATCATAAAAATCATAAAATAGACACAAAATATGTCAAAGATTTAGATCTCACAGTTAGGTAAATCAACAACAAAATTTACAAAACATAAATGTTCACACTAAAGAGGATAGAATGAGTGACTGCATTAAAACAATGGAGACACTATTCTTAATTCCTCATCCAAATCCTTAAAAACTAACTAGCGGATCTACAGTGTACAAAAAGAGTTGCGATATTCTGTACAGAAACAGTATAGAATATAGATGCCGATTCGATGGAAAGGACAATCCTTTTTATCGTTTGTATTTTTTGTCGCTCAGAGACATAAGCACAAAGACTACGTAACATCTTATCCGTCTCTCTCACAAAAGTGGTAAACAAATTAAGTCACCACTAAACTAAGAATTAAAATATCATTATTGTGTCATAATATTCCACATCTAATTCATAATGAATGTAGAACTAATTACATTGCTTTGTAGTTTTCCTTCATCATTAACTTTCATCGGCAATACAAAAACCGAATTTAATATCCCGTAATTAATGTCATCAGTAATTTATTGTGATAACGATTTTAAACTTATACATATAGATGTACAACTTTGCTTGGTATTTATGCCTACGCACCAATTTAAGGAGTTAGTCAAATCGATAGATAGATATAGGTAGATATCTACACTTTTTTTTATTTTATATCGACCAATTTACCCTTCTGTTTAACCCTAAATATTGAATAACTAACAACAACAAATTAGGGAAAGAAGAGTAAAATCCTATGTACTTCATTTTTATTAGGTAAAAATAACAAATTTTATCATGAAATTTTAAAAAGAGGCCAAAATATTTTTTTTATATTAATAGTAATGCTAACGCAATGAAAACTAAAACTGAACTTTAGTATTATTGCTTTAGTACTGTAAGATACTTGGTATATAAAACTACAAAAAACTAGTATAGAAGAGATACCTTTTGAGGTGATAAGATCGCCTATTAATATATATTCTATGCATTTTGATACAGTTATATTCTTTATAATATATTATTAGGTAACTTTGTAGACAATGTCGTATCTACATCAAACTTCCCCCGTCGATTCTTTGTCCGACGACACCTTGATCGTTTCCCGCGCACACAATGGTCATGGCCAGTGACGGCTACCTATAAAGCCGATTGTCTCCACTCCTCGTCACCACTCCACCACTTCATCCGACGACACCGACGACACAAGAGGTTATCATGATTAGTTATGCAATTTTCGTATTCGCTGTCGCGTTTCAGGTAAGCGACTTTAAAGTCATAATAATTTAATAATAAGTTTCATGAGTTCATGCATAAGTTTCATAAGGACATACTATCCTAATTATTTATTAAAAAAAACAACTTCTAATATCAATTACGAAAATTGTAAATATTTTGAATAGATTTTTTTTAATAATATTAACCCATATAGGTAGTCCAAACTAACACATTCCTGTAAAAGTCCGTTTGATTTTTATTGCTTAACTTCACTACGAAGCGACCAATTCGGCACAGATATTGGTGAGGGGATGGAGAAAAGGCTATATATATATACAGGCAACGTTTTATCCCGGAAAAATTCTTGCAGGAATAACTATAAGCTCTCATGTGGACTAGCTACAGCTATCGATTGCGATGGCAAACTTTCTTTCTAAAATCAATTTATTATATTATTTATTGTATTGTTCGAGCAGACCCGCGAACAAAAGCTAGTTGTAAATAAATAGCTGCTCCTAATTTTATGAGAGGGAGAAGTAATGATAATAAGTAAAAGGTTGATCGCTTGACAAAACAGGACAACATACGGATTAGGATCGGAATTATGAAAGATTCTGAGCCACCCAGTATTGGGCATATTTATTCAATCCAATTATTTTAGTTCCATTACATGTGTTTATCGTCCGATTTAACTTTTAGCGTACTTACAACCTTACAGATCCTCTTTTAAGGCCTAGGGTGAAATTAATACAATCCCGTAGGTCGTATTTAAAGAACCTAGGGCTGCTAACTAAATGTTCAAGCACGTTTATGTTTCCAGACCCAGTAGTTTTCGCTGTATGACAGGTACCAAGAACCTTATTGAGACAAGTCTCAAGCTATTTGGGCTCTGAAATTTGAGACAAAAATGTATGAAAGACTTATTTACCTTTTAAAACCCGTAAATGAACTTGCATATATTATTCTCTCGAATTCCAGAGTCCGAATAGCTCGAGACTGTTCCCCATAAGGTCCCTGATGTCAATCATTTAGTTTTAGTTAACTGGCCTCAAAAATAACGAAACTCCCATACCACTTGTCATCCATTAGGGACTAAGATCATTTATGGTATAACTAAAAAAAATAAAAACCCAACGACAAGTGCAGGCGAGAACAAAATACCATTAATAAAACTGTCAAAAAACATGATAAATTTACCATACTTTTTCGCCTTCAGGTAATATCGGCTCAAGGACCAGCACCGCCGCCGTTACCTCCAAATCTACCACCACAATGCAGAGGTCCTCCGCAGGGTGTCGTAAGTACTATATTTTTGTATCAATGTATCGTACCCTAGACATAAGAAACAAATAATCCGAGCACCATACAATGCCTAATACAACATACATAATCATCGGTATAAGTACAACGTGTAATTTGGAGTACTGCAAAGCTAGAGCAAAGATGGTGAAGGAGAAATTTTTACTTCGACCGCTCGGTCACACATTTCTCTAAAAAAAATCTGTATGGAGTAGGCAAGTGGTGATATCTGCTGTGCCAACTTATAAATAAATAACATTTCGTGCCTTAATAACTTATTAATAAGACGGGTCTTATTACGGTGCTTGTTACAACGGCGATATTATATTGAAAAAAAAACGCATATTGGCTAGACTTTTCTCATTATAAATGAGATAGGATGACAGACTAACGAACTTATACAGACGGGTTTCGATTTGGCGATTCATATCATAAGCAACACATCCCTTAAACAGATACCTCTATCTCTTTCCTCCTCCCTGTTTTTCTTCACCTTTGACGCCTCCTTTTTACAGGCTAGCTTTACATTTTTTACTTAGCTCTGTGTTTCAATGGATAATGATCCGACTTCTAAAGCGAGAGTCGTGGGTTCGATTCCTGCAAAAGACAAATATTTATTATATGTGTTTTTCTTCAGACTGGATGTTTTCCATGTATAAAACCTAAGTATGTATCTACAAAAAAAAGTATATATACCTATACATTTATATCAGTTGTCTGGTATGCATAGCACAAGCTATGCTAATTTTGGGACCAGACGGCGGCGCTGTGTATAATGTCCAAAAAATATTTATTTACTACATGTAGGTACTATCTAGAGGAATTGTAGTTACTTACCCAAGCGAGCCAGCAGTATTATAATTTAATCACCTAATTACATAATTTAATATCGTTTATTGCATTTACAGTTGTCATTAATATTTTTAATCGACTAAATCGAGACGTTTTAACGATGATATGCATCTGTTGACTAATTTTTAATATTTTATCGTCAGATGCACTTAGAAATATGACCACATATATAAATAGCGGTAACTGTGTTGACACTAAAATAATATAACGTTTCATTACGGCAGTTATCAGCTAAATGTCGGTCAGAGATGTTTTAGTGGCCCCTATCGAACACCTGGAACGTGTGCACCAAAGAGAATATAACCACTACGCTTAGTGTGCACGTGGCGTACAACGTCTAAGTATATATAGAATATTAACGGTTTTTTTTTTAACTTTGCTGTTATGTTGTTTTTAGTGTTCCGTAGCCATCAGTCCGTCTGTCATGTCATTAGTGACAGGAAGTCACAGCCTTTTTTCCTTCATCTTTTCATCGACTTAAATGATATTTTACATAAAGGTGTCTTTGTGAACTACTATACAGATTTATGATATTTTTTGGACTAGCTATCCTTTATATATACTTTTTATTTTACGTTGAAGTAAGGGTTGAAATTGGTAAAGGCTTCAAAAATTCATTTTAAAGTTTTTATTTCTAAGATCTAAATTTTATGAGTTATTGGCTTCTAAAATGGAATATTTGTGTCCTCTAACTTTTAAACCACATGTTCTAAAAATCTGAGAAAAATCACGGTGATAGAGCTTTTCCAATAAAAATTGTTTTTGACATAGGTAATCAGGTCACATTTTTTTTTTTACATATTCGCAATAATTCTCAGTCTACGGAACCATAACTTAATTTGTACATGACACGCACTTGGCCGGGTTTTTTACTCATTTTACTATTTTTTTTACCAGTTTTATATTGATTTCTGATCGGGAATCGATTCCAGAACCTTCGACACGACTAGTAGACGAAAGCCACTATGGTCGCTATACTCAACTTGTTCGCTAAAATTCGCCCCTCGAATTTGCTCGCATATATTTTCTTATTTTCCTTTATACCTATTATAAATAAATAAATTCCCTAAACCCGACTACCGACCGTACGTTATTTATAACTGACATAATTCTACGGGACCCAATGTACAAGACTACGTGACCATACCGACACCGACACCTACGATGGAAAGGTACCCAAGGCCGCCAGCGCCTTGCAAGCCGCCCGCTGCATCGACAGACAGTTGTACCAAGCTAGCCGTCACGAACGCACCGCGCGCACTGAAGCGCCCCCCGCCCCGCTTGCCGAAGACGCACCGCGACACCGCGTGTGTTATTATAATACAGACCATATAAAATTATAGAAGAACCATAGCCGAATAAATACCGATACCGCAATACGATGTACTATTTACTTGTGTGTTAGCTCCAGCATCAAGACCTATCTCCGAAACAGAACCGACACATCCAACCGCCATCCGCTACAGCAACCGCTGCACCTCTCTCTACGCATCCTATCTGCGCGCATTTGAATTGAATTGACGCCCGATTCGGCGCATATTTTTGGAGGTCCCACAGAGATCGTGGGATCGTCCTGGAAGAGAAGCCAAGAGGGCCACCATCACTGGACCATCCGCATCCGCATCTGCTATCCGACTACGTGCGCATCAGCAGCACCCGCTTCCTAAAGGCCACGCCGTTGCCGCCAAGACCACGCAGCCCCGCAAAACCACGCCGTTGCCGCCGAAACCACGCGGTCCGCAAAACCACGCCGCTGATACCACGCGGCCCCGCCAAACCACGCCGCTGCCGCCGAACCCACGTGGTCCCACTAAACCACGCCATTGCCGCCGAAACCACGCCGTTGCCGCCGAAACCACGCGGCCCCCAAAACTACGCCGCCGTTGCCGCCGAAACCACGCGGTCCCGCCAAACCACGTTGCCGCCGATAAAACTACGAGGCGTCCCGCTAAGGTCACGCCGACCCCGCACGTAGCTTTCAAGCGCGACAGCCGCTGAGCCGCTGAGTCGCTGAACGCTGTGAGGCATAGCGACAGAAACCCGACCGCTGATTACGCTGAATCGACTAACTGGACGCTACGACCGTAACGGTAACATTGACGTACTTACCTACCCCCCGTTTTATTTTATTCCGCTCAATTAACTTTTATCCGAGTTATCTATATTTATTCATTCATATTATTTGTTTGTCCATAATTTAACTTTTTAAAATGTTGAAGTGCGTAGCCACGTTTAACATAAGACACGATCTTCTAAGTGAAGTCCGTGACGAGATCCGAGCCGCCAAAACCGCAACCGCGATAGCCTTTGCGGAAAGGATTTTCTGTAGGCATTTTACCAAATTAGAGGCCGCCTACACGGACCTGATTTGTAATCTCGGGGATACCGACCTCGGCATCTACCGTACCCGGTTTTCAAACATGCATAGTTTCATGTTAGATATGGAGATAAGGAATGCGATGCATTCAAATGAAGTTGTCCTGAAACCCACCGACCAAATTACGGTTTCCGTCGAACCTGTCCGTCCTACCGACCCATCTCCGCTATCGCCGACCGAGACTCGTCCTCCGCGAGACCACGTGCATATCGCGCATATACCTTTGTCCGACGATAAACCGAAGACAACCGATCCCGTCAGTCTTACTGAACCCGTATCCGATCGTCCGTCTGTCACGCGATCCGCCCGTCAGTCCGATCGTCCGTCCGTCACGCCGATCCGTCACCCGTCAGATTTGTACCGCCCGTCAGCAGCACGAATGCAGCCAAAGCGCGGTTGCAACTTTTGCAACTCAACGTTGCACACATTACGTGGGTGCAACCAGTACTCCGATTTAAATCCCGCTCGACACCCCGATCTAGTCCGACAAGCCGCACCGAGCTGTACTTACACAGCATACCAAACCGTTCCGTCCGCAGTACGCTCGCAACACACGAGCTGTTGCAACCATTGCGACTCCGCGTTGCACATGTCCCCCGGCTCCAAGCAATTAGCTATGATTATGAGTACCACGCAACGCCCCTCATGGGCTCCGATAGCCGAAATTTATAGATGGTGTTCTTCAAAACACCCTATTCGCCAAACTCACCGCAGTTTAATTATATCGCAGTACCCGTCTGCGTGGAGGTCCCACACCAAAAATAGGTCCGATCCGCGAGCTAGCACTCATCACCACATACATCACCGCGTACATCACAGCTTACGTCACCGCGCACGTTACCGCGTGAAGGACGTGTCACATTCGCGCCTCAGCCCATCGACCGTGAGAGGGAGAGGACCCGTCACCGCAAACGGAACCGCGTACGTACTCAGATTTATTCACAACGTTGAATCAAAACATGAACACCGTGTTCGTTTAAAATACCTAACTGTGGCTGAAACACGCGCCGCTAAACATTTTTTTGTTAATATGTACAACCTACCGCCTTTGTTTCCGAGATACCACTTACACAAAGGGGTAAAGCCGTCCGCACATCGTTACAAAAACTCGATTTATTTATCGATACCGATAACATTATCCGCGTAGGAGGTCGCCTCAAACAATCACTGTTGTCTTATGATACCCGACACCCGATGCTTTTACCTAAGGAGCACCGGTTTACATACGTACTCATCGAACACTATCACAGACAACACTGTCATGCCGCACCTAATGCTTTAATTGCTGTCCTAAGACAGGAATTTTGGATCATTTCTATACGACGTCAAGTGTCTAGAGTATTGCATCGTTGTGTTACATGCCACCGCTTTAGTGCTATTTCACAGCCACCGCTAATGAGCGATTTGCCCATTGATCGCGTGCAAGTATCACGTGTCTTTGCTGGTACCGCGACCGACTTTGCAGGTCCCTACCTTGTAAAGTCAAGCTTACTCCGCTCCGCTTACTCCGCTCCGCTCGCTCCGTAACGGCATATTTATGTGTTTTTTGTTTGTCTTGCCACTAAGGCAGTGCATTTGGAGGCCGTCGAAAGCCTATCCGTAGACGCTTTTATTGCCGCTTTCACCCGCTTTGTAAGTCGCTGTGGACTACCCGCTTTAATGCGTTCCGATCGAGGAACTAATTCTGTCGCCGCTAATAAATATTTAACCGAAGTTAATAAGTTCTTACTGGACAATGAAGCCGTGCTTTATGACGAGTTCCGTAAACGTAACGTCCAGTGGAAGTTTAATCCGCCTGAGCCGATACGAAAACCTCTGCTTGTCCCGTTATCAAAGCCTTCAGCAAATAACTCTAGCCTGCTGGCACCGATGGCTAATCCCGAACAGCAACCGCTTCACCCCGCGCCGCTCAATCACCGCTCCATTTACATTTTTTGTTTTATTTAATTTAGGTATAAGTCACAATTTAGTTTTGATTAAGTTTTTGATTTTCATTATCTTTTATCAAGTTATGTAGTTGTATGCCGCGTTTTTTAACCGCTCGCATGCATTGCTCATGTGTCTCCGTCTTTACAGATAATATTTAAAATCTTTTATTATTTTTTACTGTCTAATAAGTTTTTATTATTTTTTTTGTTTAATATTTGATGCATATAAACATCAAACTATCTAGTTATACTCCGCGATCTCAACCGCCCGCATAAACCGTTAATTAACATGTGAAACCCCCGACTTTGCCGCTTTGATATTAAAACCTTCCGATTAAGTTTTTACTTCATTTTTTGATTTGATTTATAACATCAATCAACCGTACCGATTACGTACTCAAATCCGTAAACAAAATTGTGAACTAATTGTACATACATATTACTTTACCGATATAAAAACAAACACCCGTCTAACTACCAACTATATGTAGTTATACGGTAATCGTTTCTCACACATTCCAAGTTGTAGGAATGCGTTGAAGCAGACATATATTTTAGTCCTATCTATTGTAGTGTACCTACTTATAACTTCGCACCGCGTAACTTATATGTTTGTTTAGGTACACATCACACCGAAATGGATAACTTATTTTTAAACTCTGTCCGTATTTGCAACTGTTTTTTTGCGTACACCGATAAGTACCTACAATATATTACATAGATAAGTACTTACACTAACTAGGTATTAGCGTGACCGCACTTACTCCGTCGATTATTTTATTTGTAAAACTAAAACTTTGTTATTACAACCGTCCGTCCTAATGCTCCGTGTACGAAACACAAGGACCAGTTTACTTGGTTGTTTTATTTGTGTTCGAAATTAGTTTCCGAAACGTCTTGACATTAGAACGTAAAATTAATACGTATAAGTTCGAATATCCGTCTTCGAACATTTTTATTTTCCTACCTGTAAGTTACCTACTTACAATTTGCTTCCGTACGCACCGCGCGCCGTCGAAGTTACCCGTAGCACACGAAGTTGGTATCCCGTGTTCAAGCTACAGAATTAGCTTAGGTTATTTTAATAAACCTTTTTCTATTTTATTTATTATTCGTTACGTATAGTAGGTAATCCGCCGATAGTTCATATTTAATTTAAGCCGCTGTCGAGTCCGTACTTACAATAAGTTTTATTTAAGTAAACATTGCACTTGACAATGTACTAGCTGTAGGGTTCCGTAAACATATAGTGCAATTTAAAGCACATACCGCTCCTTCGATAAGAGTTTCTTATCACCGCGACCTTTGTTGAGATGCTAGCCGCCTCTTCAACTCCATATCCGGGTTGTGCCGATGTCTGTTCCTGGAGATCAGACATGTCTTACCCTGTTTTGAAAAACCTTTTTGTGTTTGGTTTATCAACGTTTATATTAAATTAAGGCGTCTAAACAAGGCTACCGCTTCTACATTTGTAAACAAATTTTTTGTGTGTATTTAATTGACCCTCCGAAGGATCCACTGTTTATTCCCGATCAAACCATAGTTTTGATCCCTTTCCGGCCGCCGCGAGTTATGTTCGCTAAAATTCGCCCCTCGAATTTGCTCGCATATATTTTCTTATTTTCCTTTATACCTATTATAAATAAATAAATTCCCTAAACCCGACTACCGACCGTACGTTATTTATAACTGACATAATTCTACGGGACCCAATGTACAAGACTACGTGACCATACCGACACCGACACCTACGATGGAAAGGTACCCAAGGCCGCCAGCGCCTTGCAAGCCGCCCGCTGCATCGACAGACAGTTGTACCAAGCTAGCCGTCACGAACGCACCGCGCGCACTGAAGCGCCCCCCGCCCCGCTTGCCGAAGACGCACCGCGACACCGCGTGTGTTATTATAATACAGACCATATAAAATTATAGAAGAACCATAGCCGAATAAATACCGATACCGCAATACGATGTACTATTTACTTGTGTGTTAGCTCCAGCATCAAGACCTATCTCCGAAACAGAACCGACACATCCAACCGCCATCCGCTACAGCAACCGCTGCACCTCTCTCTACGCATCCTATCTGCGCGCATTTGAATTGAATTGACGCCCGATTCGGCGCATACAACTACTCCATTAGTAATTATGTTATTTTTTTTACATGTACAGGGTAAACCACACGAATGTTGCAAAGTGCCCCCTTTCTTTGCTGATGATGATTTTGCTGGCTGCGGTTTCCAGAAACTCACCCCTGAAGGTGGTCCTGGCCCGGTCGGACCTCCAGACGTGAGTTTTATTAATTTTATTTTATTGAAACAGTTAAACAAGGTTCTAGTATGAACCACAATGCGTAAAACACAATTACTGGATGGTTGCTTACTTATAAGTTAGACAACTATAGTTAGTTCTGTGGGAAGCCAGATTTGGATAAATTTAGCACACAAATAGACCTGTCCTGGGCACAGAATATGTTGATCCCTACTATCCTAGTCTAGTCTAGACCGAGAATAGGCATTTCTGTGTGTTAAAACAACTGTTTACCTTAAAATAATACAACTTTACATCAATTTTAGTGCTCAAAACAACTGTGCCTGCTGAAGAAGTATAACCTCTTGAAAGACGACACCAACGTGAACCACGAAGCTGTCAATGCGTTCTTAGACAAATGGGCAGCAACTCACACACACTTCCAGTCTGTGATCGCGACTGCCAAGGATAGATGCGTTGGCAAGACCCTTCCTGGGCCTCCACAGATTTGCGATGCTGACAAAATGGTTTTCTGCGTCAGTTCTACTTTGTTTGAAGTAAGTTTTTAAATAATTTTATTATTTTGTTTTACTCTCACTGTCGCTCTATGCCACATGTTGGTGTGACAAACGACCGAGTTAACTTAGTAAGTTTATTACACAACAAAGGCTTACATTTAAAGCTGGTTGATTTAAACTGCTACCTAACTGAAAAGTTATTACTGCAGTACTTGGTATAGTGCGCGCCACGTAAGATGAGTCTTGGCGAACGGTAGAAGTGGGGTATTTGCGCAGCTGTACAGACACTCAAAAAAAAAGGAGTATTTATACATTCATTAAGATGTGCCTTCGCCCCTCTGCGTAAGGGACCTATAAATACGTGGTGAACGAAGTATCTTTTTACGTGGCGTGCGTTATACTTAATGCCCCCCGGTCAAAGATTAACAAACTAAAGTATGTATAAATGTTTATTTTTAGTTTTGCCCGGCTTGGGAGGAAACGCAAGAGTGTAAGGCGCTGAAGAGTCACTTGGATGAATGTAAACCTTACTTCCGTCAATAAAAAAAAAATCTTTTCTAGTTTAAAACCTTTTTTATTTTTCCTTCAACGATTCAATTGTAAATACACATATGTTTTTTTAATTACGTTGTTTTTGTTCTTTTTACCCGACTGTACAGTGCAACAAACTTTTCTGACCGGGTAGTCAAACATCTAAACTACAGTAGCCATATTAAAATGCTGTAAATTCACGCGACACTGGCGACAGCCACCGTGTTAGAAAAGTTTGTAACACTGTATCATACAAAGTCCTTGCTACATTTTAGTACAGCTGTAGTCTGCTACGACACTCGTTGCAAAAAACTGAACTGAAATCCAGCCTTCATCCATTATAGACCTTTTTCTACGGTACTCATTAATGAAATTTGTATATAAACCTTTTCAGACGTTCCATCGTCACATTTCAGTAACTTTCTAGCTTTAAAGATATCTAAAACCATTCATTGTAGACAAAGATTTGTAAAACGTTGATGTTGACGTTAATTTTAGAATATTTTTCAGTGAAATCTCAAGGAGTTTTGCTAGAGATTTTTAAGTGTACCCAACTAAGTTCCTAAAGAAGACTTTACAATATATTTTAAATTCATTAAAAAAACGAAAGCTAAAACTTGGTCATAATTACAAAATGATTGAGATTAAGTTGGTGGAACAAAAGCATATATGTGCCACTCGGTTTAAATTATTTTTTATAAAAAAATGTAAAAAAAATTTAACACCTGCCTTTTCACAAAAGCATGGGGCGTATTTTATGTAAAGAAAAATTACTTTAAAGCAATCTCTGCAGCAGAATACGACACTTAATGCAAAAAAGAACTTTAAATGGATCTCCCTTGAAATCATAAAAAGTGCAGTTGTGCCCTTGTCCTACCGAAGTTGAGAAATGTTCGTAACCTGCGACAATGTTTAAAATAAAATTTTTAAAAAAAAGCTGTCGTAAGGAAGACTTTACTTTTAGACTCTGTTCTTCTAAGATTGTCGGGCAGTTCCGATCACTGATTATGATACATAAAGTGTTGAATTTAACGATTACACGATTACCCTAGTGACTGACTGATACACTTTACTCAAAAACTCCTGACTGAACCAATTTTGATGAAATCTGCACTGAAAAAAGACTGTAAAGACTCCGATAAACAAGCTGAAGCCACATATTAAAACGTTACTTAGTAAACGTAAATAATTCATTATTGAAATTTTGTGTAATCAATTATAGGAAGTGACAGTGCAAGCTCGTTTCTCACCTTGGTGGTATTAATAAAATTTCTATAAGGTGTAGCTTTTCAATTTTAAGTAGTTCATAGGTTACGGTGACCGCTTTATATCAGGCAAGCTTGAACTGTCACTTCTATTATAGATTACACAAAATTTCAAATATGAATTATTTACGTTTACTAAGTTAAATTTTCATATGTGGCGTCAGCTTCTTTATTGGAGATTCTTTACCTTATTCGACGGTAATATACTACGTATACTGGATTGCAAAAAATCTTTTTTCAGTAAAGGTTTTATCAAAATCGGTTCAGTACTTTTTGAATTAAGTGTATTTCAGTAAGTCACTAGGAAAACGTTGGCTTAACAGCGTAATTCTAAAATACGTTATTATGCATGCATGTTGTTTCAATGTTTGCATGCAGCTAGGCTCTAGCTAATCAATCCCGATGAACAATTAAAAAAGTAGCTAAGCAATTTAAAAAGTTATCGTGTAATTGTTAAATGCAACACTTAATGCATCATAAATTCAATATATATGATGATGGAGGAATAAAAACTTATAGTACTACACGTAAAAGACAAAGAAATAGATATAAAAATATAAAGGTATTTAAAGGACTCGAACGGAAAAATTATTAAGTAATTACATAGTTTCAATTACAACTGAAATAATAAAAATAACGAAATATACTTTTATTTCAAAAAAAAAAGGTAAGTGCGAGTCGGACTCGCGCATCGAGGGTTCCGTACCACCACCATTTACGTCATAATAAACACAAATAAAAACAAAAGGTGTGTCAATAAGCGGTCACCCATCCAATTACAGACCAAGCCCGACGTTACTTAATTTTAAATTGTTTCGAACAAACAAATGTGTTACTGTCTCGCTTAGTATAAATGTGACGGTGATTTAAGATGGTAAATGGCTCAGGCCCATCTCATATCACACTATGATCACTGCAAGATTGAAGCTTGTATGTTTTCATATTTTTACGAAAGAGCAACTAGGTTATTCAGTTTGTACCCTTTACCGCGAAGCGCTGCGCCGCTCCGCCGCCTAATGTAATGCGTTATTCGAACTTAAATATAGTTATTAATTTATGTAAGTGTTAGTATTCAGAATTTTATAATTTTATTTTTCTGTAATGTTACATAGTTTATAAACTTATATTTAATACCTGTTTTACACTTGTACCAACTTCATCTAAATACCTTTTAATTAAATTTGTATAAAATTTTACTTTTCCCACTACAATTTTTAAGTTGGTCAACTATTACTTATTTAGTTGTAAAGCCTACTTAGCTATGATAGTTTTCCTTTTAATTTCGTTACTCCCAAGATTTTTTCACACACTCAAGAACAGGCATTTACCCGGTAGTGGGGGGAAGACACTGGGCTCTAACAGAAAATTGAACTTTAAAAACAATTTACTTCAGCGAAAAATGGTTTTCACGACTTCCATATAAAAAAAATTCATCCCCACATAACGTTTAGAGGACGTTTTTTAATTTTATCTTATCGCTTTGTCCGGCCTAACTTATTCGATATCCGTCCATATTACAGCTTTCTAGTACTAAAGGTCTCTGAGATAAGCCGCGGACAGACAGACGGACGGACATGGAAAAACTTTGAGGGCTTCTTGTTGACTACGAAACCCTTAAAAATTAAACCAACATCAAAACTGTCATCATAAATATGGTTATTAATTTATGTAAGTGTTAGTATTCAGAATGTTATAATTTTATTTTTCTGTAATGTTACATAGTTTATAAACTTATATTTAATACCTGTTTTACACTTGTACCAACTTCATCTAAATACCTTTTAATGAAATTTGTATGAAATTTTACTTTTCCCACTACAATTTTTAAGTTGGTCAACTATTACTTATTTAGTTGTAAAGCCTACTTAGCTATGATAGTTTTTCCTTTTAATTTCGTTACTCCCAAGATTTTTTCACACACTCAAGAACAGGCATTTACCTCGTAGTGGGGGGAAGACACTGGGCTCTAACAGAAAATTTCACTTTAAAAACAATTTACTTCAGCGAAAAAAGGGTTTTCACGACTTCCATATAAAAAAAATTTATCCCCACATAACGTTTAGAGGACGTTTTTTAATTTTATCTTATCGCTTTGTCCGGCCTAACTTATTCGATATCCGTCCATATTACAGCTTTCTAGTACTAAAGGTCTCTGAGATAAGCCGCGGACAGACAGACGGACGGACATGGAAAAACTTTGAGGGCTTCTTGTTGACTACGAAACCCTTAAAAATTAAACCAACATCAAAACTGTCATTATTTAATTAATAACCAACTAAAAAAGGAAGAAATAAAAGTTTTATCTTTTAAAACAATCGATTGTAAATATGCCAACATGTTTTTTCTGAGGTCGGTGCCAGTCTTGGTTTAAAAGAAATATTTACAGATTTTGTAAGAAAAGTTTTTTTTAGTGTACCTACCCACCACTATCCTTCCTTCCTTCCTTCTTTGATGTGGAGACCAGATTTCGCATTATAGCATATCATTTCTCCAGAGTCACATGCTTATATCGAAGTTTGGCGAAGCGCCATATACATACAAGTTTTATCTTATAGGACGGGAGATTTGGTGTGTATCCTTCAGAATTAGCGCGTCATGTCCTGCTTATTTCTTCAAAATTCGCTATTTATGAGCCTTCGCTGCACAATTCTTAACCCGTTTCCGTTAAACACTGCTAAAATATATACATCGAAGCCACTAAATGAATTTAGAAAAATTAAACAGAAAAAAACACACTCCTTTTTAAGATGCGCGCCAAAACTCTACCCACCACTATCGTTGGATAGGATTTTAAAAACGGTTTTCAAGTTCCTAAGTATTTTATTTTGTAAATTAAAAAAATATATTATTATAATTTTCTGCCTAATTGGCTTCCAAATTTAAAAAAAAATAGGCATTAAATAACTATTTAATAATCTATGAAATCGCAAGTTAATTCGAGTATGACTCTTACTTGGCCGGGCTCTTTCTCTCGAATTATCGATTTGGGCTAAAGCCATATCGATTTTAGTTGGCAGTTCTACCGATTTGGTATTTTTATGTTCGAGACATAGAGACCAATGGTATGATAATAAACGATGTACTTATTTGAAGAACTTGCAACACTGATTTTTTTTTGTTTGTTTTCATTTTGTATTCGATTCCACTGTTTGTTTAGATTGTTTTGCTTTGCTTGTAGTACAATTAATTAATTTCTTTGTTTGCGAAGGCTGAAATCGAATGAAGTTGCAGTTCATATGAAAGTGCAATTATGTCGGGTTGTGATTCTCAAAAATCAGAGCCTTCGAAAGACAATATCTCTACAAATTCAATTGATGAAGGATTACCTCGAGATCTCAGCCAGCTAAGCCTCTCAAGTGCTTCAAGTCAAGATGAATTTTATTGTGACAAAGGACATTCTGAAATAACACTCAAAAATATCTTCGGTTATTACCAATCCCAGAAATTGAGCGATGTTGTTCTTATTGCTGGAGGGTGCAGGTCAGTCTTTGTTTTCTTAAACTCCTTTTTCACTGTGAACAAAAGAAACAATGCAAATAATTTGTCAAGTCACTTCCTGCCTTTGTATGAGTCCCATATAGTGTTCAAATATATTTATTTTCCCCTTGCGCCCCCTTTTTGTTACTCTGACCCACATAAGAACATCTTGCAGTCTAATAAATGATGCTATTTGAAAGGTAAAATTAATTTCTAAGTTATTTGATAGAAACAAAGTTCCCACAGTTGTTTTGTGTGCCTACAACTTTGTTATAAAAATCCTGAGTTTGCTACACCTTATTTTGTCAAAATAAGTTTGGTGTAAGCCAAGATATCAAATATCAATTCTGTTAGCCAACAAACACATGGACAATCCATAATTGCTAATTTTTATGCAATATGAAATGTTTTGTTTTGTGGTTACATCAATTTAGTTTAAATAAAGGAAGGACCTTGTTAAAAGATAGCTTTTCATTAAATCTAAGAAGAAAAAATATTATTCGGCCTATCTCTTCAATCAGGGAGGCTCCATATGTTAAGGAGTGTGAATAGCCATGAAAATAGACACATGGGGTGCTTGCATATGCATGACCTCATGCATTTAATACTGAAGACAAAAGATATTTCTTATTTCAACATAAGTATTAGGTAATTAAAAAAATGTTTACACAGTGGTTTTACATTATTTATTTGTTGATGCTATTGGTTATTTTGACAGGATTCCAGCACACAAAGTACTATTAGCATCTTGCAGTGAATACTTTGCAGCAATGTTCACTGGTTCATTAAGGGAAGCTGAGTTGCCTGAAGTTACTCTAGAGCGTGTTGATCCACAAGCACTGCAGGCCCTAGTACACTATTGCTACACAGGCACTATAGGTTGATTATTTTTCTTTATATTATTAGTAACTAATATGTAGTGAAAATTCATTCAGTCTGCATGATAAATGTTATATTTTATTGGTTTAACTTTTATTATAATTTTTATTTGCACATTCTCTACCTTCAGAAAATGTTTTTGGTATTACCAAGATCTTTTCATCAAGTAAATTTTTTTTTATTAAGCCAATAGTATTTTCTTATCTAGTAAGAATTACTGTAATTGCTGATGTTTTTGTGTAGAAACATTTTTTTAAAACTGGAAAAGAATTTCATATTTCAACTACATGGGTATGATGAACACTTTGAAACTGTTTTCAGATTTACAATACATTACTTTCATTTTCTGGCTTTTACTTCATTAGAACAGTCTGATGAATGCCAATGTTTAATTCTATAGGCACATTATGCAACTATGAATTTTTTTTTTTTTTTATTATATAGAAGAGATTTTATATACACCTACCTAAATAAAATAGAAAAGGGCCATATAACAAAGGAAATTATAAATTTCAAAACTTGGTAATAAGACAATTTTATGTTGTTATTAAGTACCTACTACTAATTGTACTTTGTTATCAAACATGTTTATAACAACATGTGAACTTTTAGTGTACAATATAAAACAATAAATATAAAGATAACTTCCATATTTAACCTTTTATCTTGTCTATTCTACATGAGTAAACTGACTGATTGATATATTGATGCACAGCCCTTCTAACTGGGTGCAGAGACTTGAAATTTTGCAAACCTAACCCATCCCAGAAAATTATAATGTAGGTAAACATTAAGAAATGATTTTGCAAAACTCATCCTCCAAAAAAGTAAAGGGTTGGAAGTTTGTATAGAATTTTGGAAATCTGTGCTTACACCTAAATGCATAAAAATTGGTAATTGGTCTTAAGGTTAAAAATTGAGATTTAGAATTCACTGTTTTTGGAAAATCAACCCCTGGAGAGCAAAAAAGAAAATGTGTAAGACAATTCTGATTTTGTTTTGTAAGTAAAACCTTTTTTACTTGCTTTTATTTAACTCACAATGTTTCTTCCATCTTGTGGTGGAATCTTGCAAGCTTAATTAAACATACTTCCTGTTATCACCCTTCGATGAAATTTTGCACAGTTACTTTGACCAACAACCCCCTCCCAAAGTTGTACCAGGGGTACAACCTAGAGGTGGAAGTAAAAAATTGAAAAATCTTCAAAATGGTATCTGGGGGTTTTGAGGGTCGATGATCACAAATTTGATGTTATCACCTCTTGGCATATGCAGGAAGTGCACCTGAAGGTGGACATTACGGTGGAACCCGAAAGATAAAGTGAAAATTTACATTGAACAGAATAGCGATCTCCAAGTTCTTATCACCCACCCAACTTATGAAACTTGGACAAAACTATAAAAATTCAATTAAATTATAAAATAAAAAAAGATTTTTTTTAAAAATTGCTTTTATTAAATCATTAGAATCATATAAAACTATCTAACCGTAAATTGTACTAAAAAGTACTAACTAATAATTTATCATAATGAATATAAAAAAATTTATATCCTTGTACGACTGCAAGAAAAGCAAGGCGTGCGCCACACACGAATATTTGCTAGAGTTTTAGTGGTTTAATAACAGTTTATCAAGTGATTGTATTGATTTACTTGACCATGTTTTGGTCACACAAATTCATATGTGTAATAAATTTCAACTTATTAGAAAATTAGAAGAAAATAGACTATGATAGACAGAATATATCATGTAGCAAAGGTACTCGCTCATACCAATATTAGTAACCAAAGAATTAAAAGAAGATATGATATGAAATAAAAAAAAGTGCAAGTCTGGCTCGCCTACTGAGGGTTCCGTATAAACTTATTATATGTTGTTGTATAGTATGTAATTGTCTTGGCGCAAGTGGAAGCATGCCCTAATTCACATCCTTTGTATAACTCACATAAGCAATAATCCAGATGATTGAAAGGGTTTACTCAGGCTCGTTGTCACTTCTGGAAGTTGTCCTATAAGTTAGTTGTTGTTCGGTGTAGAATACCGTATACATGTAAACACACCTTTTGCACGCTTTATACGCACTTTGCCTTTAGTGCATTTATTTAATTTCATTCCTGGTCGAAATCACTACAGGTGTCGCTTGTATGATTGCATACAAGCTCTGCACTTTTTATTTATATATTTTTATTGATGTCATCACAATTATTCTCCATAAAGCACATAAATGTAAATTATGTACTACTAATTAAGGTTAAATTTTAATTTGTTTGTTTATATTCTACGTTGTTCTTACTTGTTTTCAACTTGTGTATTCTAATATTTTTTTTTAAATTTATTATGTAAATAGCGGACTGGCAGGTAATGCAGAAAAACATTCGACAAATTCATATTTTTTAAATATAAAATAAATTAATAGGTATAATATAAATTATATATATATATATTACCACTCATTTTATTTATTTATTAATATGTTACATAATGATTCCTTCCACTCTATTTGTGATTCTGATGATTCATTTGTTTCCTGTCTTGACTCCTCACACGAAGACCGCTCTACTCTCGGTACTCTTGTTGAGAACAACTTTAAGCAATTTCCTAAATGTTTAAATGTCTGCCATATTAATGCACAGAGCCTGCCTAAACATTACTCTGAATTCTTAGAAGTTTTTTCCAATACTACTGTACACGCCGTGTTGGTATCGGAAACGTGGCTTAAGCCGTGTCTACCTAACGCTATGTACTCTCTTCCTGGATTCGTAGCAATTCGCAATGACCGCATAGGTAAAGGTGGAGGAGGTGTAGCAATTTATTTACGTAGTGAGATATCTTTTCGACAGATTACATCTTCGAATTCAGCATACTCGGCTTCGGCTGAGTATATATTTCTTGAAATCACTGTCAAAGGCATTAAAGCCCTCCTTGGAGTAGTTTACTGTCCGCCTTTAATTGACTATTTCTCTGATTTTGAGCAGGTCTTAGAATCCATTACTTCTGAATACAGCCATCACATAATTATGGGTGATTTTAACACTGATATGTGCAAGAGTAAATCGCTGCGTTCTAGCCATCTTTTATCAATAATAGACTCTGTCAATTTTGCAAATCTTCCGCTAACACCTACTCATCATAACATTGACACTGATGACACATGGATTGACTTAATTCTTATCTCTTCTGAGGATCACGTTACCTCATATGGACAATTTTTAGCTCCTGGATTTTCTCGGCATGACCTACTATACTTATCCTACAATATTAAGCCTCCAAAGCCTTGTCCAAAGGTCTTATATCTTCGTGCTTTTTCCCGAATGGACGTAGAAAAATTAATGATAGACGCGGCCGAAATAGACTGGACTCCGGTGTTAGTTGCTGATGATATTGACGAGAAAGTAGCGATATTAAATAATTCTGTTACCGCACTTTATGACAAACATGCTCCATTGCACAAAGTTAAACTGAAACACCCTTCAGCACCTTGGATGACTAACGACATTCCCATAGCTATGTCCCAAAGAGATCGTGCCTTTCGTAAGTTCAAAAAAGATCGCACTGAAATAAGATGGAGTAATTACAAAGTGGCAAGAAATCGATGTAACTTGATGATACGTACAGCTAAACGTCTATACATACATAGTTATATATCTGATTCCACGCCCAATTCTTTATGGAAGTTTCTACGTTCTATTGGAGCTGGAAAACCAAATGTTAGCTTAGAAAATTCAACTCCTTGTTCGCTTGATGAGCTAAATAATCATTTTACGTCGGTTCCAAACATGGATACTGACACAAAAACCAAAACTATAGCAGAGATTTTAGCATTGATGTCTCCCACTGTTGAATCATTTAAATTCAATCCTGTTAATCAGGAAGATGTAGTCAAAATAATACATTCCATCAAATCTAAAGCTGTAGGATGCGATGAAATAACTCGTTTTATGATTGTTACAATACTAGAGTTTCTTGCGCCTATTATTACCCACATTATTAATTTTTCACTATTTACTGGTAAATTTCCTTCCATTTGGCAAAAAGCTTATGCAATTTCCCTGCCTAAAATCTCGAATCCTACCTCTCCTTGCCACTTTCGGCCAATTTCTATCTTGCCATTTTTATCAAAAGTGTTGGAGGCGTGCGTGAATCGTCAGTTTTCCAGTTTTATCTACAACAACAACATTCTGAATCAATTTCAATCTGGTTTTCGCCCTGGCCATAGCACTAGCTCAGCTCTTCTTAAGGTCACAGAAGATATTAGACTGGCAATGGAAGACACTAAGGTTACTGTATTAGTACTAGTTGACTTCACAAACGCGTTCAACACCGTTGATTATGATATACTTCTATCTATTCTAACTAACCTTAATATTTGTCCTAATGCTTTAAACTGGTTTTCATCCTATCTTCATGGCCGCCAACAGTCTGTTCGCATAGATCAACATTCCTCTGAATGGCGCAATCTTTCTGCCGGAGTTCCTCAAGGAGCAATCCTTTCCCCGCTTTTGTTTTCTATTTTTATCAATTTTATAACTAACCTTCTCAGCTGTACTTACCACCTTTATGCCGATGACTTGCAACTTTACACAAGCACTTATATCGGAAACATTACAGAAGCCATTGATAAAGTTAATTTAAACCTTGGTTACATTTCCGATTGGTCACGCAGATTTGGGGTGACTGTGAATCCGTCCAAATGCCAAGCTATTATCGTAGGTAGCTCAAGGTTACTAAGTAGGATTGACTTAAGTACTTTGTCACAGATATACTATGAAAACACTATAGTACCCTTTACCTCTAGCGTAAAAGATCTGGGTCTATATATAGACAATACTTTTAGTTGGCATGATCAAATCGCAGAAGTAAGTCGAAAAGTGTTTAACGCTTTGCGATCGCTTTATCGATTCAAACATTTTCTACCAATAAAAACCAAAATCTTGCTAGTACGAACTCTAATCATTCCCATAATTGATTATGCTGATGTTTGTTATTTGGATCTGACCCAAAATCATCTCAATAAACTTGATCGTCTCCTCAATTCTTGCATAAGATTTATTTTCAACTTAAGAAAATTTGACCACATTTCCCAATACCGTACTCAGCTTGGCTGGTTACCTATCCGGGAACGCAGATATACTAGAATTCTATGTTTTCTTTATAACATTTTAAATAATTCTCAATGTCCTCCCTAAAGAAAATGTTTCAATATCTTCACTGTTCTCACGACAGAGAGCTTCGTTCTTCCTCTAACATGCTGCTACGTTTACCTTCACATCGTACTGGTTTTATTTCCAATTCTTTTACTATTCAGGCAGCACTACTCTGGAACGCGCTTCCTAAAAATATAAAGGAAACGCCTTCCCGAAATAAGTTTAAGCATTCGCTATACAAATACTATTTAGGCTCACCTTTATAAATACTTTTCAATGAATCATATGCAGTACCTATATAGCAATATCTATGTACATATTTAAATACGTATTTATGTATGTGTATGTATGTATATTTAAATATATATCTATATATATATGTATCTGTGTATTTATTTAATTTATGTATTCAAATCCTATACTGTATGTTACGTTTATGTTAGTAGATAATAACCGTTCCTACTTAAACAACTACCTTAAGCTTTCTGCATGACCCTAAGGTCGACTGGTAGATAATGCCTAAGGCATTAAGTCCACCTATTGTATTTTATTGCAATAAAGTGTTTAAATAAATAAAAATAAAATAATTTATCGGTGGTCGACTACAAAACCATATCGCAATATAATTTAATTTATAACGCCATCTAATGGCAACTTTTGTTACTTATATAAAATAAAAGTACTTATACCTGAACATAGTTCTTCCGTCATGCGATCAAGTCTCACAGGCCTTAATTATTAATTTTTCGTTTTTTTTTCTATATTTGTGATGTAAAATCTTGCTTCTTGTCAAAGTTTATAATTCTAGGTCAACGGGAACTATAGGTTTTGATTTATTTGTTTTACAATATGTGACAAAAATTACCGTATTTTGGGCATATTTTTGATTGCATTGACTTAAAAGCTTGATTTTTTACAACTTAAAGTGGCCATAGACTTTAGTATTTGATATTAACCACCAAACGTTCTTAAATAAAAGGGTCTGGACAGACCGACACATAATTTTATTTATTTAATATGTTATAACTATAAACTAACAAATTTTGGATTTTTTCCTATATTTGCTTCTCTGATAAGATGAATTTTCATGATTCTAGGACAACGGCAAAATATGCGACAAAAATCGCCTTATTTCGGCCGTATTTTTTTATTGCGTTTACTTAGAAACTTTAATTCTTTTACACCATCGAGGTACCGTAGACCTTAGTATTTGATATTAATTTTAACTTCACGCGTTCCTGAGAAAAAAGGGTCTTGTCAGAAGACAGACAGACAACAAATTGATCCTACAAGGGTTCCTTCTTTTCATTTTGAGGTACGGAACCCTAAGAGACTGTAACAATTTACTGAATTTGATTTTAAAAATGCCAAAAAATTGCCAAAAATAAAGACAATACCTCTCATATTTCCTGATAAATTGTGACGACTAAAGTGTGACGAAAATCTATGATGTCTGTTCACATAAAACAAAACTGTAGTAGACTTAGTTTGGTAGGTATTTTAATGTTCATTAAAAAAATAAAAAAACTTTTTCAACTGCCACTTGGCTTATCTTCTCCTCTTTATAATTAATTCAAAGATATTTGGACACAATGATAATATTAAACTAAAGTGCAATATTATATATTAATCCTTATTTGCTTATTACATACTAGCTGATCTGGCTGACGTTGTTCTGCCCTTCCATTGCTGACACTCGTTACATCGCTCGCCCGCTTTATTACTTCGTTTATGCTTACGGTTCTTTCTGACTTTTTTTCTTGTTGCCCGGCTCCTAAGGGTCGTGCCGTGATGATAAATAACCTTTCTATAGAATTGTGCTATCAAATGCAAAATTATTTTTTTAATCCGACGGGTAGTTTCAGAGATTATCGCGTTCAAAGAAAAAAACAAATAGGCTCTTCACCTTTATTATATTAGTATAGATTCTGTTAATGCTAAATAACAACATTTTTCAGAACTAAGAGAAGAAACAGTGGAGGTGCTGTTATCTACAGCAAGTTTACTGCAGTTGCATTCAGTCACAAATGCTTGTTGTGCTTATCTTAAGAAGCAGTTAGACCCCTGCAATTGTTTAGGAATTGCATTTTTTGCTGAACAGCAATCGTGTATGGCTTTACATAAAAGTGCTCTGGAATATACATACCAGTATTTTATGCAGGTAAGATTTATAAAAAAATATAAATTTTAAATATTAAGTAGGTTACTTACATTTTGTGTTCGCCATTGCTGCAGTACAACATGGTGCAAATCGTATAAGAATCCAGTCAGTTTCTTGAGGTATTTAAGAAATAAAGAACAAATCTGTTTTGTGGCGTTTAAGCAAGTATTTAAACATACATAGTACCAGCTTTTTTCCGCGGTTTAACTCGCCCTAAATTTGGTTTTTGGTGTAGAATTTCAACGTCAACTCCTCAATTATGAAAAAAAAACCGACTCACACTTGACGTTTTCGTGCCAAATTTCATCTAAATCGGTTCAGAGGTTTAAGCGTGAAGAGGTAACAGATAGACAGAGTTACTTTCGCATTTATAATATTAGTATGGGTCTGTATGTATATAAAGTATACTCTGAAACCTATTTAATATTGAAGCTTAAAACATTTCTATTCTAGGTAGTTAAGCATCAGGAGTTTCTATCTCTACAAGCAGAACAAATATCCAATCTGTTGAAATCTGATGACCTGAATGTAGTGACAGAGGAAAATGTTTTTGAAAGTTTAATGGCATGGGTGCAACATGACAGTGCCAACCGGGAACCACATCTCCCTGGGCTGTTAAAATTGATCAAGTTGCCGCTGTTATCTTCTGAGGTAACTAAAAAACACTCGCGCACGTACAGTGCGGTTTCAGAGAAACTTCCTCCCGCGAACAGTTAGGTGTGTATGCAGTGGAAAACACTAGAGAGTAAAGAAATATTGTCAAAATACACATTTTTAATACAGCAGTCGAGTCATTCTTACTTCTATAATTATTCAAAAATATACAAACGATGGCTAAGTATTATAAATATTTACTGTATGCAAATAAAGAAAAACTAATATAAAATTGACCACAGTAGGAATTAGTAAAATCTACTACTCACCTTCCTTTCAGTGTAGTTCTTATTGTTATAATATCTTACCAATTTTAAAGTACACATAACTAAACCGAAAAAAAATACTTTTTTCACTTCAGTAATCACTTTTCCTAAAAAAAATGCATTTTTTGTATGGAAACGAATTACGAAATTTTCAAATCTGAAATCCTCATTCTTAATTTATACGAAAATGACATCAAAGACAGCCTCTGGTGAAATCAGGACGCGTTATAATGTTTTGTTTGCGGAGCGGCATGAGCCTACCTTAACTACCCCTGTGGGTGGAACCGGACTTAATCTGCTCATTTTGATTTAAACTACACCTGTACCAAGTTTCATGCTTTGGTCACAATCTGAATGGTCTCCATACAAGAGTTGGCAATATAACCTATACTATTTGTAAAGTTTCTTTGTGAACTCCATAGTCTTATTTTATTTATAGCAGTAAGTAAGTATATTTACCATACAGTCATTTTGTGATGAGATTGTGTAATAATAAATATCTGTTTTTAGTACTTGATAGATAAAGTTGAATTGGCATGCGGGAATGTCGTAGAATGCCAGCCATTGATCATGGAGGCTGTAAAATGGCATCTTTTGCCAGATAGACGATCTCTACTATTTTCGCATCGAACTAGACCTCGAACTTCTACTATTGGACGACTGCTGGCCATAGGTGGAATGGATGGATTTAAGGTACGTAGCCTAATTTCTAATCGTTTCGTTAATGCATTTGTTAAGACTCCTATTATATAAAACTAAGTATGTTTATAGAAATAACATTTATCTAGTTATTTATAAGGTAATGACTTACATATCATCATAGAGTTGAAAATACATATCAATACTTGCAAACAATGTTAACTATGGACACCCCTATTACCAATGTGCACACAAATTAACATACTTAGTGAGTTACTTGCTGGCTCTTTTCAATACAAAATAAAACTGACTTATATATCTTAAATCTTACAGGTAAACTATTGTGTGGAAACTAATATCATTACTGTTTTTAGGACAGTGAATAAATACCTTTACAATGTTATAGAAATTAACTCAATTACTTAGTTGTATTATAATTAACATAATATGATTACTAATAAGTAATGGAAAAAATTCACTGCATGTGGGTTTTGTTGGCGCTTCACTGGAGTTTTTCAAATAAAATATTTTTGTTTCCAGGGTGCGAGTAACATGGAGATGTACGACCCACGAACAAACACCTGGGCTCCTTACATGAGGATGGGCGCCAGACGATTGCAGTTCGGTGTTGCCGTCATGCACAACAAATTAATCGTCGTCGGTGGTAGAGATGGACTCAAGACTTTGAACACGGTAACATTTTGTAAATGCATATTGTATCCACACTATGTAGTCAAACTGAAGGATTTTTAGTATCATCTGGCTTGCTTGCTGGTGCTCGAGCTCTAAACTAAAACTTGACGTAGCAAAAAGTCACTCTGTGTGTGATATAATCTGCTTTTCTTTGAACTGCAGCAAGAAAAGTTGATAAAACACTAAAGAACTACAATACTAATGCAAACTTCGCCTGGGTTTTTTAGATTGGCCAGTGCAAATTATGGTGACCAATCATGGTTGGACATAATGAAACAGGTTTTGCATACAACATTTCTGCATTGAAAACTCTGGATGAAATGAAATTTTGTATAAAACTTCTCCTTTTTTTTATAGAATCAAGAGTAGTTTTCTGCTTCTATTTTATTATCATCATAAAATTACTTGGTTATTGAAAGAAAAAATAGTATGGCTAACTTTGTCCCTTTGCAGGTGGAATGTTTCGACCTAACCTCGTTGACTTGGAGTACGTTAGCTCCTATGAATACTCATCGACACGGCTTGGGTGTCGCAGTGTTAGGCGATGGCCCTAACTCCCCAATATATGCAGTGGGTGGCCATGACGGATGGATTTACTTAAACTCTGTTGAAAGGTAATAGTCGTATTATTGTAAAGGTATTAAATAAATTACTTGTAATGTGAACGATGCTATAACTATTCAGTACTATTTAATTCACGCAGTCGAGTTTAAATATTGACGTGAAAACGTCTTTGTTATATTTAAAGTAAGCAAATCTGACTTGCCATAATATCTATTTTATGAAGAAAGAATTAAGATAATATCACTCAGTTTTTAAGAGAAATAGCAAATCTACTTAAATTAAGGTTTTAACTATAATATATATTTTTTATCACGACACACACACACTTAGTAGTGTAACAACATTTATCAAATTCTTGTTTTTATTTATAAATGTTTAATATAAAAGTATGCCACACTTTAAACTAACAAAATTTACCTCTATAGTTTAAATAATTTTAAAATAACTGTAGTATATAAAATATAATTTTGGTATAAACCTGTTTAATTACAAATTTTTTTTCAAAGGTGGGATGCATGTTCACGCACATGGACTATTGTGGCGCCTATGACAGGTGCTCGTAGCACATGCGGCGTAGCGGCGCTACGCGGTCGGCTATACGCAGTGGGGGGTCGTGACGGCGGGGCGTGTCTACGTTCTGTTGAGTGCTACGACCCCGCTACGAACCACTGGACAAACTGTGCGCCGATGACGCGTCGAAGGGGAGGCGTTAGTGTGAGTATCATCATCATATCAGCTCATTTGTATCTGTTCACAAATATGCCATTTTCTTTCTGGGATTCCAAATGTCACGCTTAAAAACTATGTCGAGGGATTTAGTATCTTTTAAACATCGATCAATAATTAAGAAGATATCCAATAAGCGGCGAATAATGTCCGCTGATGAAAAGGCGCCCAAAGCTATAGCGGGCGTTTATTTCAATTTAGTCGCGAGTTGTCCTCGAAGCTGTGCAGAACTGAACTGAACTTGCCTTTTTTTAAGTATGTAACTGAAAAGAAAATCGTAGTTATAGAAGTTTAAAAGATTGTGGTATAGCTACTGTGTACCATTTTGTTGTGTACCAAGTGTATATTCCACTTGTAATGTGAGCTATGGCTATTGAATTATTAAGGTCTTGTGCGTGACCGCCTTTTTAAGATAAAACTTTGTAGTTATGCCTCGCAGTGGCCTTGCAGTGGGAACGTATACTGATACTACAACAGTAGTCTGATATTCTATACTAATAAATAATATTTTTCTTTTTTGCAGGTATGTGCAGCAAACGGATACTTGTACGCTTTAGGGGGTCACGAGGCCCCTGCGAACACAGTGGGGGGTCGGCTCGCGTGCGTAGAACGATACGACCCTATTGCAGACACGTGGGTGTTGCTCGCAAGACTCTCGTACGGCAGGGACGCCATCGGGTCCTGTCTCCTCGGCGACCGGATTGTAGCTGTCGGTGTGTACTCGTAATAAACATTGATTTAAGGCACAAACAGTCTAGTGAATGTTAACGTAAGGAGTCTTCTATTATAAAAAAAAAACTACCGTCATCTGGTATTACTTTTGATAACTACGTAGAATGCACATTTCTTTCCAAGACGCGAGACACGCCCAGCCACATTTTGGTCATCAAATCAAATCTAACAAAGTTAGTAAGCTACTAAAAACAAAGTCAAACATGTCAATTATTATTTTTTTGTTTTTATGTAGCATAGCATAGCGTAGCACCATGTTAAGCGTCAAATATCGTCAATTGTGTGATCCATATTCTACAACCCACATTAAGAATTTGATACTCTAAGCCGTCGAACGAGTATGAGAACATTGAAGCGAAGTGGAAGTTGTTAGTTTTTGTCTACCCCTTTGGGGAAATCAATGTTATGTATATAAACATTATTCTCGCCCTTAATGACAAACTCGCCTTAAAGTAGCGAGAAAATTAGTTCCTTGATTATGGCTGAAGCAACACGTATAAAATAGGAAGTGAGACACTATTACTGCAGGGAGTTTTTTTTAATATTAGACCCGCAAAGGGAAAAGGTAGTGTGAAAATAAATATTTTTTATATATCAAATCCTGCTGGTAAATTCCTGGGGCACCAGGTTATATGAAACTGTATAAAAAATAATGTCCAATCCACCTGTCCTAGCTCACCTGCCTTACCACCTGTCACCCAAGACTAAAAGTTTTTTCTCCCAAATTATGATTAGCAATCCACTGGTTACCTCCTTCTGGGGATCAAAGTCGTAATGTCATTCAATACCTTATCTAATCTAATTTAAACTTAATCGGGCATACACCACATGTTTAGAACCATATGAACCTAAGTCCTTTTATTAAGTTTGATTGTCAACTAATCTTGCCAACAGGTGGTTTCGACGGAGTACAATACCTGTGCGTTGTCGAAGTATATGACACAGAAACCAACTCGTGGCGTAAACTAGCGCCTCTGACTACGGGCCGGGCGGGAGCAGCCGTGGTTCCCGTACCTCCGCCGAGGACTCTCTTGTGATCAACCCGAAAAACCGTCTGGGTGCCACCTGAGGACAGTCCTCCTGATTCCTTTGAGGACTAAAGGAATCCCGCATTTCTACAAAAGGAACTCTGGAAGAACTTTAGAGTGCCCTTATTAGGAATGGTAAGTTCCCCATGATGTAAGGCATTTTTAAGTTAACCTCAAGGGACATTTTGTAATTACCCTGAGTTAACTTAAGAACATGTTACAGTCGCTCTAAAATTCCTGTTATTAGATGAGAAGATAGAAGATCTCTGGTGCAATATCGAAATTAATAGGTAAAACTAGTTTGTGTAGTGTAAATTTTTAAATATACAAGGGCTTGCTGACTGCATAGCACGATATTACTTTCGTATTCGAATATTTTTGTAAAGTAGGTGTGTAAATTGAAAGATAGGAATCAAGAAAGGTAAAAAATTCTCCGATACAACAACTCTTGCCAGTCGTTCATCATTCAAAAGCACCTCTTCGTTCAGTCGTTCAGATTCGTTCATTCATAGGTTGTAGTAACAGCCTAGTATTGATGGTGAGAAGGCAATTGAACAAAAGAACTTACTTGTGACTTTTATAGAATTAGTAAAAACAAAATTATGTGAAATTTTTGAGAATGCTTTTCGTTCCCAAAAAACTGGTTGCCTGTAAAGTCGGTATACGGGCGAAAGTTTTACGTGACAATGATTTTATGTCTGTCTCTCTCGCTCTTAGGCGGGCGCGTGCCTCTCACTCGCTCTCATTGTGAGCGCATAACGTGAGCGGAGCGTAACGCAGTTTCTTGAAGTGTCACCCGGCAAACCAATTTATAAGACGTTGTCACGTCAAAAATATAGAAATTCATGTTTCTCAAGAAACTTAACATAGTTTTTATAAAAAGTGTGCTAGCAAGGGACAAGATTTAGAAATAGAGTTATGTTCTATGATATTGTGGTGAAAAAGGTTGTGCGGAACTAATTTAGATAAATTGGAATGTTTCACAGTAGGTTAATGTATTGAAACCCAGTATGGAGAGTGATGTTTTTACTACATATTTTTCTATTTTATATTTGTGCATGTAGCAAAATTATATTAGACATGTATAATGTTAGTAGTTTTAAGCAGCTTAAGAAGCTTTATAATTTTGTAGTATAATTTCATCATATATAAAAATTATTTGTATGACCTTTAATTATAAATAGAAATTTCGAAATGTAAGCACAATATGCAAGTGAAATTATGACGTTTGCTAGAGCGACATGAAAATGCTTTGAGAAAAACGTGACAATGCCCATCATTTAACTGGGTGAATGTGGTTGCCTAGGTTGGCACTACGAGAGTGGCAGTTTTTCCACTGGCCCGGACACTGAACAAGCAAAAATGTAAAAATCAAGCTGTTGGCATCGCAAGTCAATCAGTGGCGAAACGCGCCATATACGAATTTTCATCTATATTTGCATACCCAACAACCGGGTCGGCTAATGGAAAAACTGCCAATTAGTCTCAATTCGTGTCGACGTTTGCGAAAGCGACATGAAAATGCTTTCAGAAAATCGTGACAATGCCCATCATTTAACTGGGTGAATGTGGTTGCCTAGGTTGGCACTACGAGAGTGGCAGTTTTTCCCCTGGCCCGGACACTGAACAAGCAAAAATATAAAATCAAGCTGGTGGCATCGCAAGTCAATCAGTGGCGAAACGCGCCATATACGAATTTTCATCTATATTTGCATACCCAACAACCGGGTCGGCTAATGGAAAAACTGCCAATTAGTCTCAATTCGTGTCGTTGCAAACTAAACTAGTATTTAAAATTAATTATATCCTTGTAACTATTGCGAAAATTCTATTTATATTTGAACATTGTATTGACTAATAAAAATCTTCGCAAAGTTCCTTTTACACAATTTATCGGTTACTGATCTCAATTTTTTTATTTATCTACAAAAATGCACTGACATATTGAAAAAAAAAAGGTATTATTTTTAGACTATAATAATTTTTTCTAGCATTTCTTTGTGTATGTGATTATATTATCCTTTTATATTTTGATAATATTTCAAAGCTGTGATTTATTTTTATTCGACACAAAATTTTCCATAAAACTTAATATACATAATGTAAAAAACCTATAAGTATATTAATCTCAATATATTCTAATGTATTTTTTTAAGATCGAATAGTATTACACGAATTTTGTATAATAATTTAGATAAGATAAGGTATTCATATATTTTGGGTCCCCGTGTTAACATAGAAAGTGTAAAGCATAGACATAGAGACTGGTCAGCGCATTTCCTAGACAGCTGTGAAGTAAAAACGGTCGCAAAAGTGTGAAAGAGACGAAGCTAATCTGCGGTATGTTGTCTCTTTCTAACGTCTTGTTTTTATTTTATACAAAGAGCCTTGTTATGAATAAATGAATAAATATTTCTTATTGCACATTTCATAATTAATAAATACAAAGACAAGTCAACTTAATAAAAATTGGTACAAATAGGCGGCCTTATCGCGATGAATAACAATTTAAGTTTTAGCTACTAATTTTTACGGTAGAAATTATATAATGCTAATCTCAAAAAAGGCAACTCACTTGCATATAGAAAGGTAAGGTTAATGGAAAACTAATGGAGCATATAACTTCATATGTTTAGATAATTCGAATAATTTTACTGCACGAATTTATACAAGTTCCTTAGACTTTATTAACGAGGCTTTTTATTATTATTAAAACGTAAGCATTTTTCAAATTTCAATTGCGTTTTAATCTTTAGAGGACCATCCTGTGATGTTAGTATTAAAAAAAATCTAGGAAGTAATAAATTGTATGAAATCTCAATAGATTGCTTTAAACAATGATATTATCTATAATGTTAATGAATAATCATCTATGATCTTCAAAGAAAATCTGTTGAAGCTTTCTACTACTAAAGAAAAGACTTAAAACGTATTATCAAACATATTTAAATAGAACTGTTTGGTAACAGGTGAATCCGATTCAGATATTTAAGGTAATCAAGTTTGTATAGAACAATCTAATTCGAATCCATCTTTATATTAAAGACGACAAAAATTTAATAATCACAAACTTTGTGTATTAAAAATATGATATTTTTCAAATTTTTTCAAGACAAAGAAAGTGTGTGTAGAGAAAAACGTATTAAAACTTGAATTTTAACCAAACATAGAGGGAATCTTTAATTTAGTGTGCTTAAAAAAAATAGTAGTCGAATATATGTATGTGTCGCAGCCATCTGGTTAAATTAGACAGTTAATTGTAGTCTGGTCAACATGTACCTTTTTGGGTGAAATTTTTGTATAGTCTCCGAAAATTACGATCAAGGTGTCATTCGATTCGGAATATTATGCAGAAAGTTTAAGAAAAAGTTCCAAAAGGGGCCGATGAAAATTGCAAAAGTTATAAACAATTTAAAAAAAAAAAAAAAGTAGGGGTTTGGTTTTTTTTTAATATCTCGAAAACTATCAAAGAAATTCGAAATTTGAAAAAAGATCTGAAAAGAGGAGGAAATTTCCTAAAAAAAAGTCGTACCTCCCGGAACTGTATCTTTAATATTTATAATTTTTACGGAGCCCTGAAAATAGCGCTAAAAGCGGGTAGTCTGGCTTCCGCTCGCGATTTGTCATTCGGACATGGTAACAATAAAAATCATTTTTTCATTGAATCATATGAATATTAAGGAATAAAAAAATTTTAGTACTATTGGGATATATAAATGAACAATAATCCGTAGGCGAAAAATTTTTATCCCCATTTTTCCATTAGTTATGCATTAGTTAATTAACTACTTTTTCTGAATAGAATGTTAACAGAAAAAACCTGATTATTATTAAACTACAACCCTAGGATTTTTTTCACTTCGTGGAGTTATTCTTAAAAGGCATTAAAATAGATTCCCGTTGGAAAAATTTAAAAATGTTAATTTTCCACTTTTTTTATTAACAATCGAAAACATTAAAAAATTAAAAACTGCATAAAAGTTATTAAAAAAATTTTGTTTTTCAAATATTTCAAATTTTATGATTTCTAACGGTTAAAAGTTACATGAAAATATTTTTTTTTAATTTTTTACCGCGATTGTTTAAATAATTGTTATAAACAAATGCATTGTTTATAAGATAATCAACAATTTTTTTTTCCTAATCTACTTGTCGATATAAAGTATGATTTTTAAGAAAAAAATTATTCCTTAAAAAAAATTATTTATTGCTATAAAATGCATTTCTTAATTAACAATCGTTTTTTACCACTAAATATAAATATAAGGGACCATTTTTTCTCTAAAAATCATAAATTATATTGTTCTTAAATATTCTGGAAAAAAAATTTTTTTTTTTCATTTTTTATTTGTTTATTTAATAAACAATTTGTTATAAACAAATGGATTTTCTTACTTTATTTTTTTTTTAATTCGTAATTTAATTATAAAAACAGCTATGTATTATTTTTTATGAAAAAATTTTTTTATCTATTTTTTATATAACTTTTAATATTTTTATGTCCTTAAATTTGCCTTTTTATCTCGCTCTTTTCTTTTATAATTGGTATAACTTTTAAACTATTATATATACGACAATTATACTTCAAGTCGTTTTTATTCACTATAAATTAATGAACAATTTAAGCTTTTAACTTCAGTTAATTATTGACAATTGTTTATAAAAAATAAACCGCAAAATTTTTTTTCATGTTTTCTATTCCAAAACGTTGTTAAATGTTCATAAATATCCTAAAATTTTGTATGATCTTTTTAGTTTTTTCTTTTTTGGCAATTAAAATGAACTTTTTGTTAGAAATTAAATCAATTTGGTCTTATCATATGGCAGGAATGAAAAACATAGATATATTATTTCAAAATTTATTCAATATAATTATTACAGTATTTTTATAGTTCCTTTTTGTCAAAATTTTTTCTTCAGTTATTACTTTGGAGCTGAATGAATGTTTTTCAGGTCAGGTATAAAAGTAGACCCCCCAAAACCCTAAGCAGATGTTTCTCGAACGTACAAAGGAATTGTGTTAAGAGGCAGAAACCGGAATTCTAAAGTAATTTTTAGAATCTTAGTATGGAAAGATTGATAAAAGAACACTCGTTAAAATGTTATTAACATAATGGAAAAGTTTTAAAATTTTTCGGGAAAAGTCTATGCAAATACGATTGTAATCAATTTTTAATGACAGCAAATTAGTAAAATGCAAGTCATCAAAGGCTCATAATTATAAATTTATGAACATTTAACCACGTTTTGGAATAGAAAAACATGAAAAAAAAAATTTCGGTTTATTTTTTATAAACAATTGTCAATAATTAACATAAATAATAGAGCTAGAGCTGAAGTTAAAAGCTTAAATTGTTCATTAATTTATAGTGAATAAAAACGACTTGAAGTATTATTGTCGTATATATAATAGTTTAAAAGTTATACCAATTATAAAAGACATAAAAATATTAAAAGTTATATAAAAAATAGATAAAAAAAATTTTTCATAAAAAATAATACATAGCTGTTTTTATAATTAAATTACGAATTAAAAAAAAAATAAAGTAAGAAAATCCATTTATTTATAACAAATTGTTTATGAAATAAACAAATAAAAAATGAAAAAATATTTTTTTTTTCCAGAATATTTAAGAACAATAGAATTTATGATTTTAAGGGAAAAAATGGTTCCTTAATATTTATATTTAGTGGTAAAAAACGATTGTTAATTAAGAATTGCATTTTATAGCAATAAATAAATTTTTAAGGGATAATTTTTTTTTTAAATATCATAATTTATATCGACAAGTAGATTAGGAAAAAAATTTGTTGATTATCTTATAAACAATACATTTGTTTATAACAATTATTTAAACACTCGCGGTAAAAAATTAAAAAAAAAATTTTCATGTAACTTTTAACCGTTAAAAATCATAAAATTTGAAATATTTGAAAAACAAAATTTTTTTGATAACTTTTATGCAGTTTTTAATTTTTTAATGTTTTCGATTGTTAATAAAAAAGTGGAAAATTAACATTTTTAAATTTTTCCAACGGGGATCTATTTTAATGCCTTTTAAGAATAACTCCACGAAGTGAAAAAAATCCTAGGGTTGTAGTTTAATAATAATCAGGTTTTTTCTGTTAACATTCTATTCAGAAAAAGTAGTTACTTTAATTAACTAATGCATAACTAATGGAAAAATGGGGATAAAAAATTTTTGCCTACGGATTATTGTTCATTTATATATCCCAATAGTACTAAAATTTTTTTATTCCTTAATATTCATATGATTCAATGAAAAATGATTTTTATTGTTACCATGTCCGAATGACAAATCGCGAGCGGAAGCCAGACTACCCGCTTTTAGCGCTATTTTCAGGGCTCCGTAAAAATTATAAATATTAAAGATACAGTTCCGGGAGGTACGACTTTTTTTTAGGAAATTTCCTCCTCTTTTCAGATCTTTTTTCAAATTTCGAATTTCTGTGATAGTTTTCGAGATATTAAAAAAAAACCAAACCCCTACTTTTTTTTTTTTTAAATTGTTTATAACTTTTGCAATTTTCATCGGCCCCTTTTGGAACTTTTTCTTAAACTTTCTACATAATATTCCGAATCGAATGACACTTTGATCGTAATTTTCGGAGACTATACAAAAATTTCACCCAAAAAGGTACATGTTGACCAGACTATTGGACGCCTAGGCCAATCCTCAAGTATGGAAAAGAAAGGAACAGAATTCGAACTTTATAAGTCATGTATGTTGGGTTAGGTTCAGTTTCTCTTTTGTCAACGTAGATGCGAAGCGAGCGAAGCGTTCCAACCAAGTTTCGTACAATAATCTGTTCAGTTAAATATATGATAATTTCTTTTCCATTCTTAATGATGCGCCCAATTTACTGGCTAATTTAACCAGATGGCTGCAACATATGTACTTCGAGGTGTCATTTGAATTCAGATGTATTATTAATTAAAAATATTTATATATAATAATGTTGTAAACTGACACGATTTGCGCAAATTTATAAAAAAACATTCAAAATCTAGAAGAAATATTGCATAAAAATAAATCGTGTGCTAAGTTTTTAAAACTCTTTATTCATACATATTTTCATATTTAAATATAACCAACTAATAACTGCGGTTCTTTTAAAATGAACTTTTTTTTTAAACTGTAGCTTCGATATGCCATTTTTTTTTTTATTTATTACTTCTCTACTTTTGGATATTTTTATATAAAGTAACAAATTAAGTTAAAACGTTAAAACTGATATTGACCTCTTTAGAATGTGTTTATGGCTGTATGTATGACATAATATATGACATAATTTTTTTTTATTTTTGACGTTTCGTTTATAAAACTACATAATATACAAATTATTTCAGTGACGAACATAGTGATTTTTTATTGTCTTTGCCGAGACACACAAAAGTTGTAAATGCAATCCGATTAAAATACCTAACTATATAATTTTCTATACACTTACTCAGCATTTAAGTTTTGTTTTCAGTTAGATATTTAATTATAAAGCGGAAATATCAGTGTGTACAAATACGTGCAAATACTCGCCACAGACCTCTATTTGTTAGTCAACGCTTTTACCACAACACACTTCAAACCTGTCCTATAAATTCATACTCTCAACGAATCTTGTAGCTAACTTCGGAGACAAAGATCCGTGGCGAGTATAGGTAGGTATATAGTCTTTACTACCTATTATTAAACGAAATTAGTATTATTATTATCACTATTATAAGTAATATTAAGACAGACTAATTCCAACTAATTTGCAGTCAACTATATTTTGCTGTTGCCAAATACGTCCAGATTTTAATGTAATTCTACCTATGTAACTTTTATTGAATAAACATTTTATTAAATAAGTTATTTCATTTTTATTTTACGAATACAGCACTGGCATTGAACATGTGGTCGTTTAGTAGCATTTAAAGTAAAATGGTAATATACTTTGTCGTCAATTTGTCACCTACGGATAGTAAAAACAGGATCTTGATCTGAATTTCGTTCTCATGCATACGTATTCAAAAATGTTGTTTTGCGTTAAACCTCTGAAGAGATCGTGAGTGCGGACCCGTTAAATTCAATTCAATATATTTATTCAGTTTAGGCTACAATAATTGAGCACTTATGAATGTCTCTACGCCATCGGTTCGTAAGTCTACAGAGCGGGAGACCTTGTACTGAGAAGAACCGGCAAGAAACTCAGCAAGGGCATTTCTCTTACAGCGTTCATTTAAAATATTGGAAAATGCCCTCCCTATCATAAAAGGACACTTTCCATTACAAACATAAAAAAAATGAAATATAAAGCACAAGCACAACATAAAAAAGTATCTAATATAAACAAAAGACAGTTTATGTATTCATCACTAATAAATAATCAATGTCTTACAGTATTAATAAACAAAACAAAAAAGTAAGACTAAATACTAAGAATACAAAGAAGATTGCAAGAGCAGACCACAGGCGGCACCCGTTCACGAGTATGACACATGAATCAGCCATCGCTTCGCTCAACCATGTTTTAGGGAACCTAACGACCCGACACACACGCCACCACCGCAGAGACACTTTGAGAGAGCATGACACACTCAAGCAACTCCAATAAAACTTCGATTGTACTAGTTACAATGTGTGTAGTAAAGGAACAAAATATAAGAGGAGAAGATTGGAAGGTTCGTAATGCTTTACTACCGAGAAGCACCGGCAATAAACTCACTAGTTAATCTTTTATACATCATATAAAAATACAATATAGCCTTACACTAGGTAATAACATAATAAACAATGTTTTAATTTAAAAAAAATATTTCAAATGCCCCTATACAAATCAAGTATTGGGGCATCAATACTTGATAAATAAATAAATAATAAACGACGACCATATTTGACCACAGTCACATCACGGTTCATGAACTTCAATCAAATCAAATTCAAACTAATCCAACGTAAACCAACTCACCACAAACAACCACAGGTCATGACAAGGTATTTTGTTTTTTCGTAGTTTGTAGGTACGCCTGCTGTCAGCTGTCAATGTCAGATTTTGACTACCGGTCCACTTGATTTAGTACGGTAAAAAATAAAATAACTTACGCCTTAGTTTCTTGTGGTCGTGGTAACGGACCGCTACCATTGTCACCCCTTATAGGGAGGGGAGTTATATAAGTTATATATTGGCAACACTAACCCTTTATAAAAAAAAAATAAAGAACAAAAGAAGCCTTTTTGGATCAAGCGTCATTATTGATATAAATTTATTTAAACTAGTGTTTGTGCGTTCCGTGTAATAAATAAATCTTTTTCAAAATGGCTTTGCACATACCGAAAGCACCAGGTGTTCCCCAAATGTTGAAAGATGGTGCACGAGTAAGTATTGATATAACCTCACCCGGTCATGTGTTTTGTCCACCTGATTTCTGTTTTATCTATATCATAGATGTTATGCAAGTTTGATCAAATTTTAGACCATAGTTTCAAACAATAACTTGTAAAATACTAATTTAATACATAAAACAAACATTTGTATAAATTTGAAGCTAGAATTTTGCTAGTCAATGGGCCCCATATTTGACGTATCTGTTCCTAATAGAAGCCTTTTACAAAACTTACAAAATACTTCTATAGAACCTTGAAATAAACATAGGTATGCTAGTTGTAATTAATCGGAATTGCTAATTAGGGTGTCCCAAAACGAAGCCTGAAGGCTTGCGTTGTTCTTAAACTTAGTACGCTAAAATTCATCTTTCTTGCATTAAACATGTAGTTTTAGTAAACCTGTGCATAGTTCAATTACATTGCTTAATACACCATAGTTATTTAAGTATTGCTATCTTGTCATACTTCATTCCTTCCTTCTTTAATGTAGAGACTAGATTTCGCATTATTACATATCAAATCTCCAGAGTCAAGTGTAAATATAGTCATGTGCTTTTATACTCATATATGTTTATTATAAATCTTATAAACATTCATAATGTTTCAGATGTTCTCAGGCTTAGAAGAAGCAGTGTATCGAAATATAAGTGCCTGCAAACAATTTGCACAAAGTGTAAGATCTGCATATGGCCCAAATGGAATGAACAAGTTGATTATTAATCACATTGACAAACAGTTTGTGACAAGTGATGCTGGCACCATTATTAGGGAATTAGACATAGAGCATCCTGCAGCAAAATTAATGGTTCTAGCTAGTCAAATGCAAGATGCTGAAGTTGGTGATGGCACCAACTTTGTAATTGTCATATCTGGTGCTCTTTTAGAGGCTGCTGAAGAGCTACTCCGTCTAGGTGTAACTACAAGTGAAATAGCAGAGGGCTATGAGAAAGCCCTTGATAAATGCCTAGAAATTCTCCCAGAATTAGTATGCCATGAAATAAAAGACTACAAAGATGTTAAGTTGGTCACTGAAGGTATCAGATCCTCAATTATGTCTAAGCAATATGGAAATGAAGATTTCATCGCTGGTCTTGTGGCAAAAGCTTGTATTGCTATCCTTCCTGAGAAAACTACATTTAATGTTGATAATGTTAGAATTTGCAAGGTAAAAGAAATTATTTTTTACTTAAATCTAAAATAGTTCAACTAGTATCTGGGCCATTGGTAAATTAATTAGCCCTGTAACTTAGCTTTAACTTCTATGAAGTTTGTGTATTGATTGAATTTTATCTATTTATAAATTTTAGAAACTTTAACCTTCATTTCTAAAATTAATGTATGTTTTGCATTTGAGTAATTTTTTTTATAAAAGCCAAATAAAAATTAGGATAAGTTGAATTGCAAGTGACTAAAGCTAAACACTTAAATGACTTGAAAACTGACAAGTTATTAAAAAGCGAGTTTTATTATTAAAAGTGTGGTAAGCATAAAGTAATTATTATAAGAAATTTGTTTTAACCAGTATTCATACACACACACACAGCTCTATGGTTTTTGGCATATGCCATATGAGCTAAACTGGTTTAAATTCATTTTTAATCATCAACAGCAAGATGTAAAAATCTCATTTTGTAATGGGGTTGTTGACAAGGTTATTAAATTTTACTGAAACAAGTTACAATTTGCATTACATAATATAGAACTACTACATATAAAGAACTACTGAAAAGGTTAGCTTGATATGATGTTAATATTTTACAGATAATAAAAAATGTACAAAAAAAAAATACTAAAATATTTTTTAGTTTTGTTCTTTATATTACTAGCACAAGCTACTTTTGCAAAAACATAAATTTAATCAATAAAAAAAAACCTCTTTACACACCAATGAAATGCAAAAATTGGTGGAAAAACTAATTTTGTCAATGAAAACAATTTTTAATAAAGTAAATTGGCAAGTAAGTGCTTTAAATTTGATAAAGATGTTGATTTATCCTTGTGGAAAGGCCAAAGAGTAAGCTTTACAGATATGTCTTCAGTTAGTATTACATGAAAGGATTAGAGTAGTATATATTATAAGAAATCTTAATAAATTCTGAATGAAAGTTGAGCTTGCATGCAAAATTATAACAGAAATTTAATTAAAAAAAAAGTCAATCAGGAATAATACAAAAGTACTAAGTAACATAGGTCAGATTTGATTAAATTTATATATAATAATTTTTAGACAATAATAACTCTTGGTCAACAAATCCATTGAATTTAAAGCATACTTTAGTACAAAATCGCTATAGCGACTTTGAATGTAACGCCAATTTGGGTGCATCATTTGTAAGAAATTCCTAGAAATCCCATGCAGATATTGCAACCGGAGTCAGACGCCAAAGACACATAGATTCCTTTCTTTCACAAAGAATATTATCTTTTGTTTAAATCTATGCAGATGGTCAGCAACTGTGGAGACCTTGTTTATAGACATCTGCTAAGTAGGTAGGTAAGCAAGTATGTTTTGGAGTCAAATTTATGGCTCAGTTACAAAGTGATATACTTACTACTTGCCAGCCTTCATACGTCGCCACTGCTGGGGCCCGGCCTACCCTCTTAAGTGAGGGTGATTGGGCCATAGTCCACACGCGGGCCCAGTGCGGATTGTGGACTTCACATACGTAATTTTTTTTTTCTTGATGTATGCATGTTTCCTCATAATGTTTTCCTTCACCGAAAAGCCAGTGGTGTGAATAAATTAATCAGTGTACTTGAGAAATTAAGAAAAGACTCCGACCGACTGGTACACGCCGACCGTGGGGTTCGAACCTCCGCCACTTGGGACGTGAAGTCAAATTTTAACCCCTCGGCCACCACCGCCTTTTTTACAAAGTGATATGCTGAGTACAAACTGGGCTTAACAAACTTTTGAATAAGTACAAACGACTGCTGGAAATAACGACAATATTAGAGTGGTCCATTTATCGTCGTTATAGCCGAAATCCACCAGTATTAGTGACATCACTAACCTAGTACAATTAGTATAGAGCATGTTTTGCTTACTTTAAAAAAGGTAGTGAGCGCAGGTATACCTTTAAATTACACATAATGTTATACGGGGTTCTTACCGTGATTAGTCGAGGAAATGAGATGAGCTCATGATATTTCAGTGCTGTTGCAAGCACCATGATCACGGGATGACTGGCGTACTTGCGAGTTTGTACAAATTATGTGTAATAGTGATATTAACCATGAATCTTTAAAAAAATACCTTTAAATGTTAATATCTCAAAGATACAATAATGAAAAATTTAATTTACAGTGTTTAGTGTATTTCAACCTTACATTATTTTGTATAAAAAAAATTTATGACAAGCCTATAGCTCATTATTTCTTTTGTCATTTATTACAGGTTTTAGGAGCTGGCCTCTTACAGTCTGAAGTTCTCTCTGGAATGGTATTCAAACGTGAAGTAGAAGGTGAATTGTCATCTGCGAAAAATGCTAAAGTTGTCGTATATTCCTGTCCTGTGGACATCACACAGACTGAGACAAAAGGCACTGTACTTATTAAAACGGCAGATGAACTTCTGAATTTCAGCAAAGGCGAAGAATCTATGCTTGAAAAACAAATCAAAGACATTGCTGACGCTGATATTAAAGTTGTAGTGGCTGGAGCTAAATTTGGTGATATGGCTCTACATTATCTTAATAAATATGGTGTTATGGCAGTGCGCTTGAATTCCAAGTTTGATCTTCGACGTCTAGCTAAAACTGTTAATGCTACTGTAAGTTTTGACATATTTCTACATAAATTTACCATGAATACAATTACAATGTGCTTGCTCATTGTTGCAATTCCCTTGTGTTTTTAAGGTCATGCGTAAATATTTTTCACATCTAATAAGCTAGCTGCTCCCTCGCCATAGGGCCCTGGTATTCCCGATCCACAAACACCTTCATGAACTGAGTCTTTTTTTATGCTTCCAATTACCCCTGTGGCCAAAAATCTTGTCCCTCTGTTTGAAACATATGAGTACCACATTCATCACAAAAAAATGCAGCTTTGTATCGGTGATGGCCCGAACCATGTTAGCAATGTAATCAAAAGCTGTGGAATTATATTGACGACCAAACAAAATTCTTGACCAAAAAAATTCAGCTTTGTGTTGGTGATGGCCCCTGTTAGCAATGTAATAAAAAGCTGTGGTGTTATATTGATATATGTGATCAAAAATATATATTTTTTAATATTGTTGCTAGTTTCCGTATGACTGCTGTATGACCAAATTAAGTTATACAAATCACTATTTTTTAACTGACTTAAAAAAAGAGGTTATCAATTTAACCTGTATTGACGTAATATTATAGGAATTGGACAAAATGAATTTGTACTAGTTAGTCTATGTGGGTTTCTTATGTACAATTTTTCTCAGAAATTAGAAATGGGATTGTGATATGTAACAGTGAAAGTTTCATCTAAAATCAGTAAAAAAACTTGATATTTCGTAAGATAGTGTAAGTTTAATTTTACCTTTTGGGTGGGGTTTTGAAATAATTGTAAATTTTTATTAAATTTTGATTACTATTATTTATTCAAGCATAGTTTTGTTGCTTTAGAGATTATAAACTCAGATTGTCAAAGCAATTACACTAATTAATATAGGATAACATGTATCTTTTCTTAACTTGACTTAATTGACTTAAGTATACCATATTTCTCCTAATTTTGAACATGAGGTCATTAAATTATGAAAACAAATATTCCTTAGCTAACTAGCCAACTAGCGCCCAAAATAATAAGTTTCTTTAATAGTTTCAATCAAAGCTTTGTAAAACATTTATGTCTTTGAAGAGATGGTTAACACAATGCAACATGGTCAATAGCTTATTCAGCTTACAGCTTGTTTATTTAAGAGATTCTACTTTAAACTATCTTTAGTACATTGGAATAGATAAAGAAGAGATCACTAGCGCCATCTACATTAGCCATTTCCTAAATGTTTTCAGTAATCCCACTTAAGGAAAATAGCAGAAAACAATCAGTAACAGTCATAAAAGTCTGTTGTTACATTGGGTTTCAGAATATGTTTTTTATGGATCCAATCTACTGCTGCAACTAAGCTTAGATACAAAGATAAAATTAATATATTTAAAGCTTTCAAAATACTTATTCCTTTAAAAAATGAGATGGTAAAATAAACTTTACTAATTGATTATCCTTCATGTTTTGTTCCAGGTTTTGCCAAGGCTCACAACTCCTACAGCTGATGAATCTGGTTATTGTGACACAGTATGTGTGGAAGAGGTTGGTGACACACGCGTGGTTGTGTTCCGCATGGAAAGTTCAGAGTCTCGCATATCCACTGTTGTGATTAGGGGCTCCACTGACAATTATATGGACGATATCGAAAGAGCTATTGATGATGGCGTAAATACATTTAAGGGAATTGCAAGAGATGGACGGTAATATCGAAATTTTTTACTACATTAAATACTATTACATGTATACAATACTATTGGGCGAATGTGTGCAAAAAGAGACTACTATACAATAATGAAAAATTTAAGTAAGTAATGCTTATGTATGTCGCATTAATGTTTATCTTGGCAACTTTAAATACAACTTTAATAAATCAGCAATCTAGCAGTTTAAAAATACGAAAAACTTGACATGAGACTGTGTTATTGAAACAGACTCCATAAATGACATTAATGATTCAAATAAAGTTATATTATAATAAAGTATTCTACATACCCCTTTTATGAATAACACTTGTTTTTTTTTTATTTAATAAATAAGCACACAGAAAGATCTAGGAAGGATGTATCAGATATGACATTAAATAATAATAAATAAATAAATATTTTTGGACTTAAAATAAACTACATTTAATTTCCTTATCATCCTATATTTTATTTCAACTATTGAAACTATAAACTTTGGTATTTATTTTTTTAGCCTATACTTAATAAATGCACGTTCTATTGCGCCACCCTGTATATCATACATAAATACACCCAGACTCATAAGAAACACAAATATTTATCACATTAATGATTGTCCAGTGCGGGAATCGCACTCACACCCTTTGCACAGCAGCCGGCCACACTACCACCTAGGCTTTGTAATGTTTAGGACGTATAACCGAGAATTGAAATAATTTTAAAATTACGTGCACATTTTATTTTTAGTATTAAGATATTTATTCTAAGATAGTAGCTTATCATCTCTAAGCAAAATTTAAAATAGGTTTTTAATAGCTTTAGACATGGAACCGATACATATGGGCGCCATCTAATATTTAAATAGGAAATATTTTATTGGAAAATCTTAAAAGTAACATCTCAAATTCTTTTAAGGGTTTAAACGTCAAAAAACGTAACCCTTATAATTTCGGTATGGCCGTCCGTTTCGCATAGATTATGATGAAATTCTGCTAAAAGGTGCCTTATGTGAACTGCCTTACAATTTTAAAATAAAATTGAGATATACTTTAAAAAGTAGCTCTCTACTTATTAAACTGAGAAAAAAAACCGCACTTGGGCTGTTTTTCATTTTTCAACTGTCAACAGGTTCGTACCCGGCGCAGGAGCAGTTGAAATAGAACTAGCACAACGACTCCTGCAATATGCTGATACGCTCCCCGGATTGGATCAATACGCTGTGCGCAAATTCGCGCTCGCCCTAGAAGCCGTGCCTCGTGCATTGGCTGACAACACTGGCGCAAATGCCACGGAAGTTGTCAACAATATATACAAGGCTCATCGGGTAAGGATATTACACATTACATGAAAATCATTACATTATGATCAGCTCATTCTTGTGTCTGCAGCAGAGGAGTTACAGAAAATGGTAACGATCATGTATGAGTCATTTAAAAAGAATGGAATGAATGTTAATGTAAATAAAACGAAAGTTATGGTTTTTGAAAGGAATGATACTGGAACAGAATGCATTATGGTAGAAGGGAAGAAGAGTAGAACAAGTGCTAGAATTCGTATACTTAGGATCTTTGTTTACTAGAGACGGAAAATGTGAAGGTGACATTGAAAGAACGCGGGAAATCAGGTGAATGGGGCGATGCACACCTTCATGGGCAGTCAAAAATTGACGGAAAAGGCACGTTTGGCTTTACATTAGGGTGTGTTGGTTCCAACACGTATGGAAGTGAATGTTGGGTATGGCAAAAGAAGCACGAAAGTAGAATTAATGTCGTGGAGATGAGAGCATTGAAAAGTATGTGTGGTTTGACTCTAAAGGACAGGATAAAAAATAGTGTGATATGAGAATGTTGCGGTGTGAAAGAAAGTGTGGTGACAAAGATTGAGAGAGGTATGTTAAGGTGGTTTGAACATGTTGAAAGAATGAACGAAAATAGATGCACGAAACAGATTTATGAATCTGAAGCAATTGGTAGGGTCGGTAGAGGAAGACCTCGGCAAAGGTATGTAGATCAAATTGAGTACGTACTCAGAAAAGGCCAGGTCAGGAGTACTCGGAACCGTAGAAAATGTATGAAAGCATTGATGCGTATAGATGAGGGAAGAGAGGTATGCCAGGATCGTAGGAAGTGGCAGCCTTTGGTCTCTGTCTACCCCTCTGGGAAACAGGCGTGATGTTATGTATGTATGTATGAAATTATCCTGTAGAGAAATTAAAAATCAAGTTTCATTGAATTATTACATTTATAACAGATGCAAATTTCTTGTTCTCAAGTTCTTGTTCTCTTCAAGTTTCTTGCCGGCTCTTCTCAATAACAAAACAACATTATGAACGGGTAGTAGAACAAAAATAACATTTGACGATTTATAAGAGTTGTCAAAAGGCATTTTAAATAAAGATGTTTTGCATTCTAGTCAGTCTCTACTGAAAGTTCCCCATCATTTATTTGTTTTGATAACAATGTGACCTTGCTAATTGCTACGTTAGCCAGCTAATTCTTTGAGATATAACAGCCATTCAAGTCCATCACAAAACAGATTGTTGCTGTCCTGATAATAGAATATTAATAGATGAGATTTTTTTTGTTGGAAAAAGCAATCGGAGGCAGTTACAAAATCTATTTGATAAATCTTTGTCGATCGCGTTAGCCGACTTTTATCGTAGCGTGTGGATGAAGGTTGGAGCAATCATTCAGTTCGTTCACAAAAGCTTGCTCTAAGCGGACGCGTCCATCTTTCATGAAGACTTATTCTTCTCTTATTTCAGTATTCCTTTTTCTTTAGTTAGTGAAGCTATTAAAAATGAGTTGTAAGTAACGCACTTTATTCATCTTTATGAGAGAGGCCAGTCCCTACACCATGCTTTGTATTGTTAAAGATCAAGAGATACATATTTAGGTGAATAACAAATAACAAATCTATCACCCGTAGGAATGAATCATTTTCCCGCGGTAAAAAGTAGTCTATGTTCATCAGGGATAATGTCGGCTTCTAATGGTAAAAGAATTTTTCAAATCGGTCCAATAGTTTCGGAGCCTATTCAATACAAACAAACAATCAAATCTTTCCTCTTTATAATATTAGTATAGACTACGGTTATATGGCAAACTGACTATTAAGGCTACTTTTAATCTCTCACTATGTAGCAGAGTAATAGTGTCAATCATATCCCACGCCTCATAAGTGTGGAGCACCGACTCACTTGTGCACAGATTTCAAACGTACAATTTATTGAGCCCTACATATTTTAAGACTTGGCGTTGAGAAAAAGGTAATTTTGCGTTTAAGAATACAAATCAACCATTAAAAGCTACGGATTTGAAACTAAGCGTCATGCGTTTGTCAGCTCAGATACATAATTTGATGATTTCGGCTCAATGGTATATTAAATTAAGATTATTATAATAACGTAAATATCCTAAAAAATAACTTTATGTAGGTAACAACAATGCTTAAAATTCAACAGCTGGTAATTTAGATATTTGTATTCGTTATTTTTTAATTTGTTAAATAGATCAATTTTTCGCTTCTGATTTACATTTTTGGCTTATTCGTGCGCAACGAACTTTCAACCTTGCGTTGAAAGCAGTTAAGATGATTATTTATTGCACTTTACTGGGCAATACTAATCAATGCGTCGCCTTTATATAAAAAATCATTAATTTAAATTCAAAATGTCATATAAAAGACAAACTTCTTACTTTGCATATGGTTGTGGTGCTCATTTTCTCATTTGGGTTTTAAATACAACTTTTGATTGAACACTTTATTAACAGGATGGTAACAAGAATGCTGGCTACGATATTGAATCAGAAAACAACAGTGTTTTCGATGCTAAAGAGAAAGGCATCATGGACTTGTATGTACTAAAAAGCTGGGGTTTGAAGTATGCCGTAGGAGCAGCGACAACAATACTTAAAGTCGACCAGATCATCATGGCGAAACGAGCGGGTGGACCCAAACCTAAAGCGGCTGCGGGTAGCGACGATGAGTCTTAACAGTGATAATTATAGTTTTTTATCAGTGCAACTACACTACTGAGCAAAGGAAATGTTTAAATTTTATTTTAGGAAGCAATGCCTTATATAACTCTTGGTTTTTTTGTCATTTAAGATGGTACTCGTTGAGGATTTTTGTTTTTCGTTCTTTCATAGAGTGATAACGGGTTGACACCTGTGATCTATTTATCACACTGTTTAGATGTAATAGTAGCACGGCCTAAACGTTTAATTTATTATAAAGTCCGCCATTTAAGTCATGAGCCAAGGTGCGCGGTGAGACAGGGGGTGAGCGTACCTGACTACCATTATGTTGTCACATTTAGCTAGTCAGATGCTGTTCAGCCAGTCACATTCAGTCACAGCCCCATGACTTCTCGACGTTGTTGACCTTATCAAAGGCGATGTATGACTGACTGTTTGAATATAATGAATGTTTTGGCCGTGGTATACATGCATATAGTATGACACTTTTTCGAATTAATTTTTCTACAACTACCATAAGTAATTTCATAATATAAATAAAAGCTGAAAACGGCACTTATGATTTTATATCAATATTATTTGTACATGCACTAACAATTGTACTAAAATAAACCTTGCTCAGTTGAGTTATTTTTGCATTTATGTTTCTTCTAAAAATTACAAATATCAAACATGTCAAGAACTTAATCATAATTTTGAATGTGGTTATTGTTTATCTGTTATTTTTGGACAATTGTCGTTATTTGTCCCTTAACCAAAAGCAATGGAAGAATTGTGATAGTGAAAGAAATAAGTTTTATTGTTAATAGTGATTTTATGAACTTTATATCACACTCAATTACATTATTAATTGAGTTTCGTTATAGCTAGTTGTCACAAAATGTTTTTTGCTTTGTTTAAGCATTTTTCATTTTACCTTTCTGCTCTTCCCTATATTAGTTTGAACATTAACAGAAGTAACGCTGGCGACGTACACCATATTGTATATCTGTCACTAATATGAAAAGATATTAAAATGGACCAATTAATATGTTACAATTAGTTTTTTTGTTGCAAACTTATTAATAAAAAATCTCATGAATAAATAATAAAAAAAGTTATTGTTTAAAATTATTGCCTACAGTGTGGTTGCACCCTAACATTTAGTAAGGCACTTCAGCTTTATTTATGTCATAGAATAACTACCTTTCAGTATATTTTTTATATAACTGATTGAACAATTATTTAACTAGCTTATATGCATTTCTTATTTAAGAAGATTAATTTGCTTAAAAGTTTATTTTAGAGTGAAAACTGAATGTAGCGTCACAAAATTGATTTTTGTGATCCAAATACTAATAAATAAATATATGAAAAATATTGTACATTTTATTATTAAGTTCGCTCGCGTCGTGAGTGCCGCCTACCGTGCCTAAAACGGTCGCTTCTTAACGTCCACTAGCGTAGCTGTTATTAATTTTAGGGTTCCGTACGTTTTAGCAAACTTATAATAAAAGGACTTTGTAAGGGTGTCAATTTTTGAAAAATGAGAATTAAAAAAAACCGGCTAAGTGGAAATTGGACTCGTGCACCGAGGGTTTCGTACGTTTTTACAAACTTTTAATAAATGAACTATGTAAGGGTGACAATTTTTGAGAAATGAAAATTAAAAAAAACCGGCTAAATGCGAATTGGACTCGTACACCGAGGGTTCCGAACCGAAAAGCATTACAAGGTAAAGCTGTTAGTATTTCACGTCGGGGCAAAGGTTGCTACTTTACAAGTCGCAAGTCCGGCCCCATATGGAGTACTGCTGCCATCTCTGGGCGGGTGCACCCGGATACCAGCTTGGCTCTTTTGACTCTGTTCAACGACGGGCTGTGGGAATTGTCGACGATCCCAAACTCACTTGTGGTATCGAGCCCTTAAGTCTGAGGAGAGACTTTGCCTCCCTGTGTGTGTTCTACCGCTTGTACAATGGATTGTGTTCTGAGGAATTGTTCGAAATGATGCCCACGGCTACTTTCTACCATCGCACTGCTCGCCATCGACAGGGAATTCATTCTCACACTTTGGAACCGAAATGGTCGCGTACAGTGCGGTTTCAGAGAAACTTCCTCCCGCAAACGCTTGGGTTGTGGAATGAGCTCCCTGCAAAGGTTTTCTCTAAGGACTACAGTATGGGGTTCTTCAAAAAAGAAGTTATTAGATTTCTGAAGGGTCTGCAACGCGCGAGTGATGCCCCTGGTGTTGCAAGCGTCCATAGGCTACGGTGACCGCTTACCATCAGGCGGACTGTAGGCTTGTTTGCCACCTTAGTAGTTTAAAAAAAAAAAAAAAAAAAACCTTGAGCCTTTGTGACAAGTGACTGTTTCCACTCTAGAAAGTGTGTCAGCAACTTGGTTCCCGCTTGCCGGAATGTGTCTGATGTCCGTGGAAAATTCGCTGATGAACATCAGGTGCCTAGTTCGACGTGGTGTCTCTTTTACACTAGGTTTCCGGCTGAAGGCATGAGTTAACGGTTTGTGATCCGCATATATAGTAAATTCTCTGCCTTCTACAAGGTACCTAAACTGTTGTATGGCTAAATATAAAGCCAAAAGCCTCCTGTGTGTCGTATGTGCTGTACTTTTGTTGGCATGGGCTTAGCTTCTTGGAAAAGTTTTCCAGTCGCCTGCGTCCTGTATTTGTAAAACTGCGCCTACGCAGTTATCGGACGCGTCGGTCATTAGGGCCATAGCTGCGTCCGGTTTCGGGTAACACAGCGTTGCAGCGTTTTGTAAACATATTTTGCAAGCCACAAATGCTGCCTCAGTTTTGTCACGCTTCTTGGACTTTCTTAGGTATGTGTGTAATTCGGCTTGCTATGCTGCGGCTTTAGGTAAATGTGACCTGTAAAAATTGACCATGCCGAGGAATCTGCGTAACTGTTCCACGGTTTTAGGCTTTGGAAAATCCATTATGGCTTGAACCTTGTCATTCAATGGCCTTATACCTTTTTCTGAGACCTCGTAGCCTAAGATTCTTTTTTCTTTTGGCCAAATATGCACATCGTTAAGTTAACGGTTATTCCGAATTTATCGAAGCGTTTGAAAATTGCTTCGACATGTTTCTTATTTTGCTACATGTTATCTGACGCTTTTAATACGTCATCAAGGTAGCAAAAAGAAAGTCGGATCCACGCGTGATGGAGCCATCAGCGTTATGAATTTCTATGTTTTGTATCACTGAGTCATTCATAAATCGCTGAAACGTTTGGCTGCCGTTTTGCATGCCAAACATGAGCCTCGTAAAAACAAAACTATCAAAGGTGGTGCAAATCGCTGTTTTGTCTACGTCATTAGGGTGTATTGGAATATTATGATATTTAAATCTATGCGCGAGAAGATTTTTTTATTTGCCAATATGTACGTAACCTCGTGAAGTCTCGGAATAGGATAACGGTCGGGCTTGGTTACGGCGTTCAATGCGCGATAATCTCCAACGGGTCGAAGTGACCCCTCCTTCTTAGTGACAATGTGGAGAGGACTTGACCATGGACTACTGGATGGTTTGCAAATACCTGCATCAATCTAAATTCTTCCTTAATAGCCTTATATCGCACCGGTGGGATAGGCCGTGGACGTGCATGTATCGGTGGGCCTGTTGTTTCAATGTGATAAAACACGGAATGGGGTGGGCTGTCCTTGAAACACATTGGTTTCGTTATGTTGGGATATCGTGCCAACACATTGCGATATGGATGATCCCCGTCCACTGTCTGTAAAAATTGAGACCTATTCTCACGGTCATACACTGTTAAGCGGTTTTGAAACTACGCTGTGCAAACACCGGCTTGAGTTTGCTGCGTATCTAGTTTCCCTGGTCGGCATCTGGCTTAACGAATTTGCATGGTTTCATGCATTGGTACGCCTTATCCCCAAATTTTTTATGAAAATAGCAAACGTCGCCTTAGGTGCGTTTGTGTGACACCTCTCTGTGCTTGGGCCTATACGAAGATCGTGATCTAGACCTGGAATTACGTTTTCCGACTAGTTCGTCTAATCTTACTTCCAGCCTAGCTATTCTCTTCGTTAACGCGTCTATCTCGTCTGTACACTGCCGTGTGCCAGATTGCGCAACGTCCTTATTACAGGCTGCATCTACGCTACCGATATCAGAAATGTGCACTGTTTCCATTATTTTGTCTGCCATCAGTGCCAGGCTGTCCAGTCCCGCTACATCAGCTACCGCTAGTACTGCCTTAACCGAGTTCGGCAGATGGCCTTGCCAAATAACTCGTAATGCATTGTCTGCTATTTTCTTCTGCGCCAGCTCCTTCGTACTCCTCAGCAATTGCGAGGGTTTTTGTTTGCCTAGTTCTATCTGAGTCAATAGTTTACGAATTCGTGTGCTTTCTGACTTCTCGTAAATGCTGAGTAACCTGGTTTTTAGAGACTGGTATTTGCCTGTGTCTGGCGGATCAGTTAAGATATCTGCTATCTGCTCAATCTGTAGCTTACCTAATTTTGTAATGGCTAGGTTAAATTTGTTATCATCGCCTACCTTTCGTGCTGCAATTACCGCCTCGAATTGCAGGAACCATACCCTGGGCGATTCTGTCCAGAAGTCCAGTATCCTTGCAGTCACCGACACCTGCGCTGACTCTGCTTCCGCTGGTAATGCGTTCACTTTGTCTTCACTTTACACAGACATTGTTCTTTTTTTACAGTTTATACACTTTTTAAAGTATAAAAGTTCTAAAGTTCACTGTCAGCCTGCCTGAGCCGTCAACTATGGAAACGCGCGCGATTTTTTCGTAAGGTCACCACTGTGTAGATAGGTGCGTACTACGCGTTGATTATAAGATTGTCTCTTTATATGTATTAGAAGGATGTTTTAATAAAAATCAATTTAGAATAATAAATGTTGTATATTAACTTAACTTATAGTCTAGTTACATATGGCTAGGCACGACAGAGTACATAGACAAGCCTATGTCTATAAGGGCACGCGGTCCGTTGACGACTGGCGATGCAATATGCATCGGTCAGTATCGAGGTGATTGTGTGACGTCATGACTCGTACTAACGATGATGCCATGTCGCCACATATATATTTATATATATATATAAGAGTTGCTCGTCAAAAGGTATTACATATCGTTTTCAACAAACAAATGTGTTACTGATTCTCTTGATAATGAGCTAGTTGGCGCTATAACAGTAATTTAAGATAGTCGATGACTCGGGCCCGTCTCACACTTAGCCGCAAGATTAAAGCTAGTTTATGTGTTTTCACGATAGAGCAACTATATTATTAAGGTTTATAAAAAATTACACATTTGTTGGTTGGAAAAAGTAAGGCAACGTCGGGCTTGGTCAGTAATTAGATGGGTGGCTTAGCGGCACCCTTTATGTTTTTGTCTTTTTTCGTAAATTAAGTAAATTTACATGCGTGTTATTAACGCGTTCACTGTCCACTGCTCCACAAGGTGGGTCCATATAATGTGTTGCTATACCAGAAATGCTGCGTCGCGTCGCGACCCAGTCTGAGCTGACCCTTAGCCATCTCAAGTAAGTGCTAAAGTAGCGATATAGAACTTATCTATAGCTTCTATAATCTTCACTAAAAAGGACTCACTTTATTCAGGCTTCGGGGCTACAGTAGCGGTACAAGCGATATTTATTGACGCGCTACAAAGGCGCGTTAAATGTGCTAGGGACAGAAGATACCTAGAAGTGCTTGTATGAGGTGATATTTATATACCTCGTGAAAGTTAGTAACAAGGCTGTAACGCCGAAAAATATCTTAAAACTTTTTTCTTACATTTACTTTGTATGAATATTAAATACCAAAATATTAAAAACTACACTTTGCCAGCGGCTCCGCCCGCCCTTAATTTGGTTATCGACAAGTTTGATTTACTCCTTAATGGACCGTGATTTACAGTCTTGCGGTAGTGGTGGACTGTAATAAGTTTGGTGTGAATAGGGGTTTATATTCCTATAGGGGTATAGGAATTGTGTTTAAGAAGACATACTCAGGTAACATGACATAGGTACTGCTTATATCTGTTTAAATATACGCGCCACAAGCATCTAAACGTCGTTTACACATTGACTCACAGATGGCCGCACCGCTCAAAACTCCAGTAACCACCTTCTCGCGTTTTTTGGCAGGCTGTGCGCATATTTGTGATTTTGTTACTCGAAGATATTATTTTGTCAAAAGTATTTGTGCCGAAAAATATGTATCAGGTAAGTCTTTTTGCCGTGTTTAAATACTTTGATATGAGCTGTGGTTAATATATGTTATGAATACAGAAGAATAATACTTAAAAGTAACGTCAAAGTTTTAACGCACAAAAGGCGGCAAATATTTTGTACCTGACACATATTGACATAGCAACCGTCGGTTAAAGAACACAAGTCACAAGACTAAATAACCAACAGACTGATATCTTTAAACAACCGGCGCTAGCGAGAGCACTACTACAAGCATGGGTATGTGTGCGTGGCCTGTCACTGACACTGCGCGCCGGGCGAGGACCGACGCCCGCTCGGGTATAAACCGGTTTTAACTGGCTCAGTTAGCGTGCGGGCATCGTGTATCGTGTGCGAGTGCGAGCGATTAAAATCATAGTTCTTTTAGTGTTTGCTATCGATTAGTGCAAAGCCTTTTAGAAATGCCAAATACATGTACTGTGTGTATGAACAATTCTAATTAAAAAAAGGAAATTTCCTTTTTTACATACCCAAAAGATCTTGACAGGTAAATACCTATATTTTTTTATCCTAAGTTGGCTGAATAATTACAATAGGCAGGTTAATCTTAAAAAATGTAGGTACCGACAATAATAATGATACAGGTAAGAGTTACTAAAAGGGGCAAAGGAAAAAAAAATCTCAGCGCCCCCTTTTGTACACCCCAACCATGATACATATAAACATGCATATATTAATGTATACACATAAATAAATAATTTATTATATTAAAAATTGTATTATTGGTACCTCCCTACTGAATACAAATAAAATCAGAGATTTTGTTAGGGTTCCATAGCAAAATGGAAAAAAGGTCCCTTAGAAATCCATCATGTCCGTGCGTATGTCCGTCCGTCTATCCGTATGTCACAGCGTTTTAATTGTGATGAAATTTTTCAGGAAAGTCTTATGTAAACCGCCACACAGATTTGTAATGAAATTAAAAAAAATATATTTAGGAGTAGCTCCATACATTGAACTGAGGGATGAAAATATTTATATTTTTCACACACTATCGTATCATTGGATAATTTGAAAATGTATAAAGAGTTTTTAATAAATATTTCTCTAAGGTGCATACTACACGAGTTATTAGCCTTTAAAGTTTTAAAATTCTACGTTCCCACTAGTAGATACACCTAATTAGTTCAACCGTTGAACTAATCGAAGATCTTTTTTGTAGTAGTTCAACTGTGTAGATTTTTTTATTCCCCACGTCTAGCTTTTGAACCCTTGAATTTCAAAACCTGAAACAAAATAACAGTGCCTAATTAAAACTTATGAATCAAAAATATACACATACATACATACACACACACACACACAGATATCACTCTAAAAATGATTGATTACAAATGATTCTCCAGGTCTTGTAACGTAAAGAAAACTCAAAATTATTGATTTCGTTTTTCGGACCTATTATAACAACTTTTCAAAAGAAGTTAATACGTACTTTCAACCAAAATTGATTAGAACAAGAAAAATACCGGTTAAGTGCAAGTCGGGCACTCGTAATTGACTTGAGTATTTTTTTACATTTGTAGAAGGCAAGAACTTCCTGCCAGGTTTCTTAAGGCTATTGGAGCTAGAGATACATTTATTTGTAGTTTTTAGGGTTCTGTTCACTACCTCAAAAGTAAGAAATGGAACCTATATAAGATTTAAAAAAATCATGGTTTATTTAATGTTTTTGAACTATTATTGTCTCCTATGTTTTTTTTCTGTTAGTTAAGCCTGTTATTCTAATAATAATAATAATAATAGTAATAAGAGTTATTTTTAACATGTTTATAATGTTTGTATATTTAAACAGCCAAAAACTTATAAGCTTTTAATTCTATTGTACCTAATTTTATAATTCCAATTTTTTATTTAAATTCCAAAAATGTTACTATTTTTATTATGTCTAAATCTACAAATACTATACACATATTCTTATACTATGACGGCATTACGACTGAGCTTCTAAAAGCCTGCGGAATTCCAGCGTTATAATTTAATAATTAATGTCGTCATCCATAACTAACATCCATACTAACATAGATATATAAGTGTAATTGTTAATAACAAAGTACGGACTTTAAATGTATGAAAATAAAATTATTTTATTTATATTTATTTATTATAACAGAACTACACCGGAGGCTTGATGCGAAAGCGCGTTAGTGTTATTCTTCAAAAAGGGAGATAAAACTCTACTTAAGAATTACCGGCTAATATTACGCTTATAAGCCACGTGTAAAAGCTGTTCTCTAGGGTTGTCTGGAATCTGAAAGACTTGACGAGTTTCAGCCACCAGAACAGGCAAGGTTTTGGAAAGGCTTTAGAACCTACCATAGACCACATTCATACTGCAGATAAAACAAAAAACTCGAGAGTCTAATCAGCCGATGTGTATGGCGTTTGTGGACTACGAGAAAGCATGATTTCGTTGAAACCGGGACCGTGCTAGATTCTCTGCAGCGATGTTGTATAGACTGGCGATATATTGAGGTGATGCAAAGTCTTTACAACGCTGCTACGATGACCGTCCAGTTCCAGGATCATAAGACGTGCCATCCGGCTATGTAGAAGTGTAAAATAGGGGAACGTCATATCAACAAAACTGTTTACTAACGCGCTAGAAAGTGCATAAACATAGACGGCGAATACATCGCACACCTTAGACTTGCCGACGACATAGTTACTACAGCAGATTCATTGGCAGAACTGAGCGAAATGTTACACTCCATAGATGAATGCTCTCGACGAGTGGGCCTTGGCATGAATTTGGATAAGACAAGTCATGTGCAATCAACACGTCAATGCTAGTATACGTCGCTGGCACAGTACAGATACTTAGACAGAAAATGGGCCGGAACGATTTTGAGAAGGAAGCCGACAGGAGGATCCAGCTAGGGTAGACAGCATTTGGTAAGCTTCATCAAGTCTTCACGTCGCCTACACCGCAGAGTCTGTACATGAAAGTTTTTGACCAGACCATTTTTTTCAGATATCCAATTTAATTCGATTTGTATTATTCGGAACCCTAACTTTATGCGTTTCAGACCCGCACTTGGCCTGTTCTTAAAATCAGCATTGAAATAACTTACAGTACGGTCTTACGACATTTTTTGTTTTTACAACAGACATACATAGTTACTTTGGGCATTCGAAATACAATTTTTTTTTTTGTTTTTTTTTATCTTTGATATAGAAGACTTTACAATTGATTGAAAACAAATAACAGATAACAGACACTATGGATTAAGCATCTAATTGCATTGTATAGTCAAAGTAGTAGTAACATTCTACTTATTTCACCCACTACAAAGACTATTTTTGTCTCTTTCTGTCTTATGACATTTTACTCGGTGTAACAAAGGATATATACAGTTCGTGCGATCATGCTTAATACAATCTATCTATGTTTCGCATTTTATCTTCTTTTGCAATCTATAATGTGATGTCAGTGACAATAACTTATGGATTTTCCCGTTAAAGGCCCTTGCCTAAAAATGGCACCTTTTTTTGGTAGCGAATACAAATGCGACTTTTTTATTTTATTAGTACATATTTTAGTGAACAAAAGTTGCTATGACACCTGACCTCCAAAGTGTATCCATCACAAGAGATGATTTCTGTGGTTCACTTTTGTTACATTCATATTCGATAAAATAATAAAGTGTAATATCACAATTAAACATATTTGGTTACATACATAAAGTATAAACTTTTTTCATACTACTAAGATGGTAAACAAACTAACGGTCCACCTGATGGTAAGCTAGGGCATCAATCGCGTGTTGCCGACCCTGCAAAAATCTAATAACTTATTTCTTGAAGAACCCCATGTTGTAGTTCTTACAGAAAACCTTGGCAGGAAGCGTATGCCACAACCTAGTAAGAGGAAATTCCCCTGTAACCACACTGTACGTGACCATTTAGGTTCTAAGGTGTTAGGATGAATTCCCTGCCGATGGCGAGAGGTGCGTTGGTAAAAAGTAACCGTGAGCATCGTTTCGGACAATTCCTCAGCGGTTTTAATTATACAAGCAGTAGAACACACATATGGAGATAAAGTCTTTCTCAGACTTTTCAGACGTTTCAGACAGGAAAAAAATAACATAGCTTTCTACATTATTTAACTAGCAAATTACTGAATTTTTTCAAGATATCTGTTAACCTCTCGTTTTTCTAATTTTAATTAATTTTTTATCAACTAGTAGCGAGAACATAATTTATTTCATGAAATGTTAAGTAAACTATAAAGCTAGAAAATGACTGTAAATGAATTTTTATATCTTATTTCATGTAAGTGTTATTAATTATTTTCCACTTTTTACGCTAAGCTAAATATAATAAAATAAAAATATATAATCAATTGTAGCCCAAAAAAATGAGCTCTATTGGAGGTTAACATTGTCGATTACAACTTAACGCCCAAACAGCAAATGTATATACGCGTTGGGGGCCCTCTTAACTCGCTGTTGCAACGAACGAAGTCCCCGCGCACCGCGACGACCGCCGGGCTCGGCTTGCCCCAGTCGCCAGTTATTTTGGCGCCGAATACATGTAAAAACCGTTTGTACTAAAAATATAAAGACCTATTTGCAGAGTATAAGAAAGGAAAAACCTAATCCGAGCAATAATAGTCTAGAGATGCACAATGTTCGTCCTTCACGCATTCTCACGCGACGATCGATCGGTAGATCGAGAGAGATTCTCTGCGTAGAGCGCGAAAATGATGACGCTGAGTGACTTCATGAAACCGACGTTAATCTTTAACAAAGCACAGTGCCAACAACTAACTTGCAAGATGCTTATCCAGTTGCAAGTGTTGAAGAAAGTCTTGCTAATCCGTGGTCCGAGGACAATGTACTAGTACAATATATGTTTTTCGCATGATTACACCATACCTTTAATATGATTATTATGCCAGTCAAAAACTACCTGCAACCCTTCTGTCTAGACATTTCTATTATGGTCCTTAATTTTCTAGAATATAATTGGATCAATTGTATTCTAGAAAATGGATTGGATTCTAAAAATTTTGAGATTCTTTGTAGGTACTTAAAAATACATGTGATTTTGTGGGGAGGAGGGGGGGTTAGTCTTAAACCTCACCACGTATCACCAAGGGGGAAGGGGGTTAAAAATATTAAAAAATAAACATCACGTGATTAATGGACGGCCCCTTAGCCTGTCGTTGAACTGATTTAAAAAGGCTACGCTGGTATGAACATTTTTGGCGCCATTATTGGCGTCATTATATATTTATGCTAGGCTATATGGATTAAAATTTTCAACAGCCTTCCGGAGCTGCTTCGGAAGCCCGGACAATTTTAAAAAAAAAAGATTATTTTTGCGATTGTTGATTGGTGTTGTCTGTTGTATATTTTTGTTGAATCTCTTTTGTTTGATCTTGATTGAGGCGTTCTAAAATTTGTTCATAACTTTATTAATTGATAATTCAGCGTCTAAAACTTGAAATATGTCCTCGTACAAAGTAAGTGCCATTTTTTTTACATTTTCGAATTCTTTTTCGAGAAAGCACATATCTTTGAAATTTTACTCTATTGATTTTGTTTCCAGCCTATTGATTCAAAAAGAGAAGAATTCAGGCGCTATTTGGAGAGAGCTGGTGTTATGGATGCTCTAACTAAAGTTCTCGTCAGTTTGTATGAGGAGCCGGATAAACCTGAAGACGCCTTAGAATATGTGAGAAAACATCTAGGCACAGATGGTGGTGATGATGAGCTAGAGGCAGCTCGTGCCCGCATAGCTGAATTAGAAGCTGAAAATGCCCTACTTAAGGGCGAGACAGCTCCTGCTGATGGATAAACTGTTTTTAGTTAATATAATTGACAGATCTCATTAATGTAAATTGATCTCAAATAGAAATTATTCTTGTTGATTGTAAACAATGTGTTGATTACGAGAGTATTATTTTTGTTATTATTCAAGTGCAAAGGGCACATTAAATTTTTTGTTCTTATTAATAATTATTGTTTTTTAATTGAGCATTACAATTAACTTTTCACCCTTTGTTGAGTAATATAATTTGGTAAATTTGACTTTCCAACTGTTTAATGAGTGGATCGCAGTTAATTTACTTGGATAAGAGTTAAACTGAAACATGTCCATGGCAGCGTAAATAATTCAACTTGGTTAAGTAATAGTTAAATAATTACTGAGTTAGTAGTGAGTTTTCCAAATCACTATTCTTTGTCATTGTAATCTAATAATCAGGCTAATTTAATACAGCACATCAATTATCTGGACCCTATTTGCACCCTGTTAAGATACACAAATGGTTTGGATCATAATATAAATAATCATGATTTTTATTTTGAAAGAAAACAAAGATTTTGTAAAGTATAAAATCTAAAAAGAAAGTATATATTGCACTTTTTGGATAAATCTAAAATGGTAGTTTGCCTAGCTATATTCAGCAACCATATCTAGATATATTCAGAACAAACTGCTAAATCATTACTTTAACAATTATAACAACAAAAAAAGACTAGAATATTAATTAAGGGATTTTTAGCCTTGTGTCCAGAAGTGCTTTAGTAGGTCAAATGCAAGGGAGGACTTTAAACACTTGATATGCACCAAGTAGAGCAAGGTTTGTGATCCTTCTTGGTATTTACAATGATTCTAAGGAAATTATTAGGTAATTTTAGGAAGGTGTTGTGTGAACTATTGACAACAAACACACTTGCGTGTCGAAATTGACAAGACAATTTTCTTTACATATTTTTTTCATCATTCCCATTATGTACTGCAGGCGGCCCTTTATGCATATTGCTGCGTCCTACTCCAGTTTTGGCTCAAAATATGTCCACAAGAGACACTATTTTGTTTGAAAGGTTTAAATACATTTATTCCAACCGCATATGTACCTACTCAAAAACTCAAACTAAAAAAAACGTAGTAAATTAGCAGTACGCACATTCTAGGTATTGTGATGGGTGCAGTGAGTTATTTTATTAGCTTGAGCTTTGCAGTCTGCTGATGCTCTGATCCTTATATGTTTGGCCAGACATTGACTATCAGTTTAACATGCACTACAAAGGTCTTAAGTGTATTTGAAGTTTCCAAGTAACTTTTTTACCCAAGATATATATTTTGCAAGTTATATATGTACATAATAATTTTAATATTTCTTCAGTTTATATGTATAATATAATTAATATTATAAATGCGAAAGATTGTTTGGCTGTATGTCTGTTTGTAACTTCATAATGAGTCACTCATACATGGACCAATTTACATGAAATTTGGTATGGAGATAGTTTGAGTCCCCGGAAAGGACATGCGATAAATTCAGAAGGTCCCGCGGGAATAACTATTATCGAGCTTAAACGAACTATAGCCTGGTGTAGTCAACTTCATTAGTATAATTAAGGGCTTGACGTAAGAATCCTACGCCGATAACTAAATTTAGGGCGGGTGGACCCTTTGGCAAAATTCATTAGGTAATTAATTCGTTAATTACCAGCAATCTCATTAATATAAATACGAAAGTTTAGATGTTCAGTTGTTTGTTACTCAATCACGCTTTAATCACTGTATGATTCGGGATAAAACTGGGCACATATAGATTAGGTCCTGAAATAGGACATAGGATATTTTTATCCCAGAAAATTCAGAATTTTCCGCTGGAATAACTATAACCGAGCTTAAACGAACTATAACTTGCTAACTTCAAATTAAGGAGCTGACTTAAGAATCCCACGGTGATAACCAAATGTAAGGCGGGGGAACCGCTGGTAAATTTTATTAATTACCAGCTATCACAAGTTCCCGTCGAAAGAACTATAACGTTTGTTACTCAATACTGCCGCAACGGAGCATCCCATTGAGCTAAAATACGCACAGAGATACTTGAAGATACGCAGAAAGACAAGGCAACTTTTTATCTCGATAAATCTAGAAGTTCACGCGGGAATAACTAGTACCGAGATTAAACGAACTATAGCTTGCTATAGCAAACTTTATTAGTATAATTAAGAAGTTGACGTAAGACTCCTACGCCGTTAACCAAATTGAGGGCGGGTGGAGCCGCTGGCAAAATTCGTTAATTACCAGCTATCCCGTTAATATTACAAATGCGAAAGTTTAGATGTTTGGTTGTTTGTTGCTCAATCACGCTTCAATTTGTAACGGTTCAGTTTGCGATTCGAACCTAAGCCTCGGCTAGCTATCACTTAGTCAGCATGACTCAACCCCTTGGCCGTCAAATTTGAATATAGGTATGAGATAATAGTGGGTTCGATTCTCGCCTATATTCAAGTTGCTAGTATTTTGGAACAGACACTTTATAAAAATTATCTTTAGGTACAATAATATTTATTAAATGTTTTCCTAATAACAAATTTATCTAAAATATAATTATATTATAAGCCCTAGATTAACTTAACACTTTACAATGGTTTATTACCTTTTTTTCTATTCACTACCTAATGGCACTGTATAGCTAAAGGCGACTCAACCCCTTGGCCGTCAAATTTGAATATAGGTATGAGATAATAGTGGGTTCGATTCTCGCCTATATTCAAGTTGCTAGTATTTTGGAACAGACACTTTATAAAAATATTCTTTAGGTACAATAATATTTATTAAATGTTTTCCTAATAACAAATTTATCTAAAATATAATTATATTATAAGCCCTAGATTAACTTAACACTTTACAATGGTTTATTACCTTTTTTTCTATTCACTACCTAATGGCACTGTATAGCTAAAGGCACTTTATATTGGAGATTTAGGTCAGCCTAGGATTGACTGATATCACGTCGTGACGAATCGGAGAATAGCCACCTAGGCAACGTGGATATGCGAGCCCATGGTCCTTGCTACCATAGCCAGCTGATCAGGGTTGCGCCTGGAACTCGGGGTCGCTGTCCTTCGCCGCCAGCTGATATTGCTTAGGTACAAAGTATCGGGTCACTGTCTGGTATGGCCAGCTGATCCTTCCAAGGTTGTTGACCTCTGATTTTTCATTTGGGCAGAGTGAGGCCCCTTTCTTCTATTTTTGTTTCTCCGACGACGATTTCAAAAATACTGCCAAAGCGCTAAGCCTACGATGATTTTGACGTGACAACGTCTTATAAATTGGTTTGCCGGGTGACACTTCAAGAAACTGCGTTACGCTCCGCTCACGTTATGCGCTCACAATGAGAGCGAGTGAGAGGCACGCGGCATGGTTAGCCCGCCTAAGAGCGAGAGAGACAGACATAAAAAGTGAAAGGCACAAGTTGTCACGATTCCGGACGGTTGTCCGACACTAATTTTTTTTATAGTAGGGCTCGCTTCTATGTGTGTGTCAGTCACTGCTTCCACTATGTGACGCGTATTTGATTGACCAATCAATGGCCGCTTGCAATTTCGAGTTCGCCGATTGGTCAAGCCGTTCTTCAAAATTTCTGGGAAATTCAAACTTTCGCTTGTGGAGAATTTGATTGGTCCACACGTCGTAAGTTTCATTCACTCGCCGCTCTTGTTCTAGAAGTTTCTCGTACATTCAAATTTGATGTAACTTCCTGTAGCAAACTTCATTTATGTACTTATGTAGGTACATGTACGATGGCGAGCAGTGCCGTTGAATGTAATAACATAACAAACCACTGGATGGATAGGGATGAAACTTGGCACACATATAGGTAAGGTCCTGTAATAGAACAAAGGCTATTTTTTATTCCGGAAAATCCGGAAGCTCTACGGGAATAACTATAGGCGAGCTTAAACGAACTATAACTTGCTATAGCAATCTCTAAGGAGTTGACTTAAGAATCCTACACGGAGCCGCGGGCAACAGATAGTATATCATAAATGTGCCTTTTTACTTGCATTTCAGGTAAACAATTTGTGGAATTACGTGGTAATTGGAAGAAAACAATATTTGCCCTTACAGGTTTATTTAACATCTATTTAATACACTTAACATAAAATGATTTAAAAATGTAATTTAACATAACATTATATGAATTCATATAAATAAGCACAGCCTATTGAATCGCAGACCAGTTATGATTTTTGGTTACTTACCTACTTAATAAGCAAGTTAACTGTTTTTTATTTGAACTATACATATAAATGGGACATGTACATTTTTAATCATAAATTTGCCAATTTTCTTTAAATTCATAGACATACATAATCACCAGCTTAATATTAAATTACTTGTTTCATATAGTCATGTTCAGGCAACCCATTTACTGTGTTTTAAACAATGTACCTCTTTTTTTAATTAGCTTCATTTCAAGCGAATACTCATCTTAACACGCTACCCGAACGACGCTCAAAATATTTTTAGTTAGGTAATTTAGTCACACCCTATATATTTATTTACCTTTTTTGTCGTATGATATGCCTTATATTTAGATACGTACCTACGAGAATTATCTCACTGTTTTATGGTTCTTTTACGTGTACAGATTACATTATTTACAAATGCTTGGTATGCGGTAAGGAAGCATGCTATAATAATCATCAGTGGAAAGTATTGTTTGTTCATATTATGTAAAAGCTCAAAAGGATTTGTATATATCTATTACAATGTACAAAATGGAGCAGGCTGTTTACATTAATTATATAATAATATTAAAGTAGATTCCCTTTTCTTAAAAATTACACACCAATTAATTTGTACCCAATTATTTGACATTTATATCCACTTATTACAATTACAGCGACATTTCTACACATACATTGCCGTATATAGATAGAATATCAACATTAAAATATGTAAACCAACCTGTTAAATTTCCAAATATAAAAATAGGTACCTACTTTTTAGGGACTTATGTTAAATTTACAACTTAGTGATAATATTTTAATATTGTACCCATTAGGCACTAACCTACTTATAAACACAACGTGAAGGATTATAGGTTTTATTATTTTTATACTAAGGACCCCTAGTAGATACATAGCAGTAAACTAGAAATGAGGTTTTTATGAATTGTATTAGACCTTGACCTGTATAATCTATGACTTTATACAGTGCAATACGGTTATTCATAGGTATCTACCATTTTTTGTGATCTGGGATTACAACGTAATTATCTCTCTCTTATTAAAATCAGTAAAAATCATATTACATAGCTCATTTAACGCTTTTTACCGCAGATTGATATGATGACAATGCAGAGTAGCAATAGGTCATAGCCATTTTGTATTATGATTTTTATTTTAAGTTCGTTGGATATCACCAGCAACGTTATAATGAAGTCAAACATCTAAAATATTGGGTGACCAATGCCAAGTGACAATTTTCAAAATAGAAAAATATACTTGTAGTCAGTATTTTAGGTTGAAAATAGAATCCATAGTAGAACATGTACCTAATGATTCTTAATACTTACCAGAAACGTGCACATACACGTGCTAATAAATAGCTGTGTTTCAAACTGTCACATGCGGTGGGCGGAGAATACTGTTATTTTAAAGTCAGGGTACAGGGTGTGTCTTTATGAAGTCGACAACATATTATCTAACACAAAATTATGTAGTGCCTAAAGCAATATGGCGTTTTCCCAATCGTAGGTGCTGCACCTAAGCGGTGTGTAAGACGAACTACTTATATAATAAATTACATGTGTTAGGTACCCTAATGAAATCATTAGAAATACTCAAATAATAAAGCACCTACTAGCGTTTTAAAAAATATTTTAACCTGATTCACAGATAGTGAAAGCCACGCGACGTTAAATGACAGAAAAAAAAACTAGGCAAATAAAATGCTCAGGAAGCCCATAGACAAATTATGACAAATCAATTAGTTCAGTGTTCAGTTATTTTTTTTATTAAAATTCAGAATTAATGTATAAATTAGGAGTGATACAAGGTATAGAATATTTCGGTATTTAACAGAGTTTAAATTTAGTCCTTATAGAAATTAATTACAAATGACATAAAGACCAAACTAAGTATCTAAATGACAAATTGACATATTTTTGTTATAAAGCTGGGTATACATACATATAATAATTAACATTAAAATAAGTTCAAAACTTCACGCCTATGGTGTATTGTTTAGAAACTACATATTATGAGAGCGGTCCACTTGTCACAATCTAAAAAATCAAAAATTATACAAATGACAATTTTGAATAAAAATTACCAAATGACGTCATTACATCCTTACCATGGTCCATGAACTATAATCTAACTTAAACCAACTCATAAGGTTGTCTTTTTTTGCAGTTGTATTCTTGCTGTCAATGTAAAATTTTAACAACCGATCAATTTGATTTAATATAAAAACCACCTTACCACAATTTAATAAGTGGTTTCTTGTAGTCGTCCACACGGACCGCTACTAACAAATCATAGTTTTCAATTCATTTAAAAAACACATACATATAACTTACATTATATGTATTAACATTATATGTATTACAACACAAACTTAAACTAAAAAATAGCATAACTTCAACATAACTTATTCAAACTTAACGTTTTTTAAAAGGCTAGTTAGTATATTATACTTTGATAATAATGTTATATGCATAAAAAAATCTATAATTATATATCTTCATCTAAACATAACCCTTATATGCAGATCAGTTCTAAATTAAATGATACATATGGCCTAGGTAGACTTATTAATATCTGTGTTAAGTGCTTTCATAGATAAATAATGCTTTGACGTCACTTTAATCATAAACGTCAGTTACATATAACCCGATTTTTAGTAGCACGATGATAAAATCATATTACATAACCTTTTAATAATCTTGCGTCACATAATGTAAATTTTGACTCATAATATTTATATATCACTAACTTTAATATCTAGATAAGCGGGCAATTCTCGACGCTCAATTTCAATTCCGCTGTAATTTTGGCATATAGTAAACAACTTTTTATGCCAGATAATTATATAGTCTGTAAGTATTATTAAGATTACTTATTTACAAATGTTCTGCAATCTAAGTAACTATAAGTGTTGAGCAACAAGATAATTTATGATTACCATACGAATTCATACGATAAAATCGGTCTACAGGGTTGAGCTTGGTATCACGGTACTTTACTGATGTAACTGTGCCCGTACCGCCAGCAAAATATCTCTGACATTCTATCTCTTTTGGTCGTGCTAGACCATTCGCCTAGAACATTGACCGGTGCAGTTGTCCATTGTTCGTCCCATATTCCTAACGTTTAAGTCCGAGAGATATAGGTAGGTCTTCCGTGAGAAAAGCCTGACTAATTGATTTCTAGCTTTAAATATACCTTGCCTTTTTTATAGATATACATTTAATATTTTTTACTTAAATTCTATTCAAATTTTGAAAGCGCTTTTACTGACACAAGAAAAATAAAGGTCAGTGAGCTCTTTTAAATCATTTTTTACTTTATATTTTCACACCAAATTAAAATGCTACTTTCTATTGAGCAGTGCCGTCAACGTTTCCTGTTGTTAATGTTATCATAGTTTAGTAGTATATTTCCGTATTTTTTATAACGACAAAATGGCATACAAGCTTAAGGCCCGCCTAATGCTAAGCAGTCACCGTAGCCTATTGAAATTTAAAAAAATAAAAAAAAAACCTAATTCAAAATTTTAACTTAATTCCACAACCTAGGCGTTTATGGGAATAAGCATTCCTTAACCTGAACATTTATGTCCTAAAGTTTTCAGCCGAAGTAATTTTGGTCAGATACCTACTACTGAGAAGAAAAAACAGTGTAGGAAGTGGAGTAGTACCTACTAGTTCAGTAGGCGCCTGTGATAAAATAATCGATACCTTTATCACTCACGAGTAGTCAGCATGCTTTAAAATAAGCGTACAGCTTTTAGTCTACAACTGGTTTGTCACGAAATACTTTTTTAAATAATAAATTACCTGTATATTAGTCAGTAGGTTGTTACAGAGTTATCAGGACGCAATTTAATCGGTCATAATCGAGGACGTAACCCCGAATGTAAATAATGCTATTAAAAACCGTGTCACCCAAATTTTAATTTTGCGACGAGATATTACATAATGTTGGCAAATAAAGTTTGAAACTACAAATAAAATTTTGGATTAGTTAAAACAAAGTGTAGAAATTATGACTTAAGGGCAGAGATGAGTACCTAAATACGGTAATGAGTGCACAAAAAAGAGACAATTAAGTATATGTCTATTTCTTAAATAATGTTCTAATCCAATAATTTCAAGCTTTTATATTTATGTCAAAAAGTTTTGGGTACTCCTTTGTACGTCATATTTAGGGTTCCGTACACAAAGGGTCAAAAACGGTACCCTATTCTAAGACTTCGCTGTCCATCCGTCTGTCCGTCTGTCACCAGGATGTATCTCATGAAGCGTGATAATAAGACTTACTTTCTTTTAAGTGTTATTTCTTTTTACTGTAACAGTTGAATTTTTTTGCAGATGATGTATTTTTGTTGCTGCTATAACAACAACTACTAAAAAACAGAAATTAAATAAATATTGAAGGGGGCTCCCATACAATAAACGTGATTTTTTTTCTCGTTTTTGCTCGATATTGATAACGGCAACAAGTAGACGAATGAAATAGCCACAGAATATTTTTTTATATAAAACTAAAACAGAAATTTATCAGCCTAGCCAATATATGTGGTTAAAAGGAGGATGTTTTGGTTCAAATCATCAGTTACAACCAATAACGATATACAGTTTGGATGATCTAATTATGTAGAACAATAATTGTTATGGAGGGTTCACTTCAGTTCACTGTCCGTTCAGAGATATCGCCTTTGACAGTAGCGTTGTATTCTTTTCTTGCTTGCCAGCCTTCATACGTCCCCACTGCTGGGGCACGGCCTACCCTCATAAGCGAGGGTGATTGGGCCATAGGTCCACACGCGGGCTCAGTGCGGATTGTGGACTTCACATACGTCATTTTTTTTTCCTTGACGTATGAAGGTTTCCTCCCGATGTTTTCCTTCACCGAAAAGCCAGTGGTGAAAATAAATAAATCAGTGTACTTGAGAAATTAAGAAATGACTCATTGGTACACGCCGACCCGGGGTTCGAACCTCTGCCACTTGGGACATGAAGTGAAAATTAAACCCCTCGGCCACCACCGACTTTTTTTCTAATATTAACGATTATTAATAGGATTAATAGCTTCGATCGAAATTACTTACTTTCTTTTTAGTGTTATATAATAATGATAAGAAAAGAATACTACATGATACCCAAATAATGTGGTTCACAGAAAACTATTAAATGTTGTATTTCTCTGAAAGGCCAGCAACCTGTGTATAACTCATAATTACTATTGTTCTACATATTTAACCATTCAACATATATAGAAATTATTTTTATTTGTGGTAATTGGTTTTCAGGTACCAGCTTTCATACATATATGTCCATTCTCCTTTACAACTTGGTTTAGAAAAGGTCAAAAAAAAGCCATACAACGAATTCTGTAAAGGCTGTCACACACGTATATATATATGTATAAATAATAGCAATACACCTAGCATAACTTACACACACACACAGACATATTAATATAGCAAGGTGTATTACGACATTTTCGTCATATCATTGCTGCACAGAATGTTTTTTCATTTTACATTATATCTTGCCAGGAGTGTTGGGCAATTACATATATTTTATAATTTTTACCATGATATATTATTTTATAATATATATTATAATTTATGTTTTAGCTACGTGGGTGTATTTTCCGTTTATTTAAATATTTTTAATTTAAGTTCATTGATAAAATTCACCCATGTTTATTATAAGCATATGAGCATACGCCAATGTAGTCTGTATGTGCTATGTAGATAATATTATAACCTATTTATTATTTATATTATGAGAACTTTGTTTTCGTGACAATAAAAAACAGATTTATGCTTTTGAAATATTGGATGGGGTATTAATATTATTTTTAAACTAAAATAAATCTACCATATATATTACGTTTTCTAATTATAGCTTACTTAAGAATTTCTAAGTTAATCATCTTTAAGAATAATTATCCCAACAATTCAAATATTCTATGTATTTCGCATATGCAAGATTAATTTATAATTTGACTATCATACAGCAGGCCATCTAAGTCGAGGAGAACTCATAAATAAGTAGTAAAAGGAGCTGCCAAATATATTCCTTCCTATTTTATTTTTTTGAATACAAAATATAATCATTATATTTTATAATATTGAATTTCTTAATTTAAAACACTTTTAAAACAACAACAAATAGTTTATACTTCCTTAAGTTTCTAAATTTGATTAACAATTGCCAATATATAAATTGTCAAATAAAGGAACTACTAACAATAATTAAATCTATTTATTATTAAAACACATTTTAGTGCTTTATATACTAAAAAATATATTGGCCTACTGCATAATTTTAACATCTACTTATATATAGGTATTCAGTGTCATATCACTAATTAATTTAAACATTATTATTTTAAAATAATCTAATTTATATGACTTAAATTAGTAAAGGTAGCCCCTTGGCATTCATAATAAAAGTCTTTAAATAAAGTTAGATAGGACAATTAAAATTAAATTGATTGGAAAAAAATAAGGTAAGTTTTTATCACTTAACCAACATTGAATTAAAGAAATGCTTTTGTCCTTAAACCTGATTAAGCTAACCGAAAAGCAACTTATTACATTGTTACTGCTTCAGCCGTTTTACGTCCCCAATGCAGGAGTACAGGCCTCTACTTGCAGAGAGGAGGCTATATTATAGTCGTAATTAACAAAATAAATATAGGTCATAAATTGTAATGTAATATAAATGATGATAGCTAAGGGGCTACATATGAATGACAATTAACTGGCAACCGCTTCTAATCTTTTTTATATTAGTATTCAAAAAATAATACCTACTTCCTTATCATTTTATCCTTACAAAAATTGATATACATATGAGAACCAAGCTGAATGAGGAATGGCAAGATTGACCAAAAGTAACAAAAATGTTTTTACCTATTACTAGTTAAAAAATAAGTTTTTTTTTTTTTTTAGAAAAAATATAAAGAAGACTTCAGCGAACTTCAACACACATTTTGCAGCTAACAGTTCTTTTTGTCAATGAAGTTCATCTACTATAGAGATTATTTTAATTTACATTGCTGATTTAAACAGTAGGTAAGTCTACACATTTATCATAGTACAAATAGGAGAGTGTAGGATCTTCATGCAAGCGTGCGGATTCTGTATTAACAAGAGTATGCGCTCGATCGAGCTATCCGTTTACTTACCATTTAATTAACAATTAATTAAATGGTAATTGTTATCACAATTAACATGTTTTTATTGATTTTTAATTGTTATCACGATTCACAATAAGTTAATTGTTAATTACAATTATATTTTGCTTAACAGTGCACACACTCCTACAGAGATCTCACTACACTCACTTACTCAATAGAGTTCGCGCTCTATGTATAAGTATTTCTTTTCAAGGACAGGCCGAGTTGCAATACTATTTTTTCTATAATTCAGTTTTATAATTTAATTCCGAATTAAATTATTCAGCTTAATAAAAAAAAAATATATGTACTGTTTGTATGGCTTAAAATAACGATATAAAAAAATAAAATCATTATCATCAAACATCTTATTTTAATCTTACTACCCATTTCTTCCACATTTATAACAGTCCGAGAGTTAATTGTCAATTCTGAGTAGGTGCCTGAGATATGTACCAACTTCTTTGGTAAAGAGATTTTTATCTACCCCAAGGTCTGATAAACAATTTTTCCTCTTGCTTCCTGTACTTTATTAATTGTCTTTTTGATAGTACCATGGAAAAAATTGAGCTCAGCCCCATGACCAGTATTTATCAATAAATAGTTTTAATTTATATTTCTACAACGTTTATACCAACATTAGTTACCATTTTGTGTTGCAAATTTAATTAAACGTATTGTTCAGTAATTGTTTAATCATGGCTCTAGTAGCTATTTAGAAATGACCACTGGCTCTCAATTTATCTTGTTTCAAATTAAAATAAAATATATCGATATAACTATGTACACTTAAAGTCTGTTATCACTAACATTTACTTGTATCTTATAGCATACATTATTAACGAGATTGACTTAAAGAATTATAAATTTCCCTTAGTTGCCTTATAAAGCTTCTAAATATGACTATGTTTTATTATTGTTAAAAAAATAAAATTGTCTTGGACAATTAAGCTTTTCTATGATAAACTCTCGACGCTAAATAACTTTGGAGGTACGTAGAACAGCCTTTCGTTTTAATAAACATATCAGAATCATTTACCTTTACATTTGATATAAACCACCATTATTTTTACCCGCTCTAACATTGTCTAATATTTCGTTTACGAATTCCGATGTTTTGCCGGCTATTTTTACCTCTGAAACAATCGAAGTTAATTTAAGTCAGACAGGTGTTATTACTTACTTTATTAAGCTAGGTACTGAAGAGAAATCAAGGCACATTTTTCTAATTATAGTTTTTTTTTACTAAGATTAACAAAATGAATATCAGTAGCTGTGCATTCCTTGATTTTTGATAACAAGTATATAGAAACATATATTCTGATAAAAAGAAGCACAGAATAAATTAAAAACCAAAAAGAATATATTCAATTAGCTCTTTTATCTTATACCTTTCATCACATCATTAATTATTTCTTTAAATAAATATTTTTTTGTTTTTTTTTAATACCACTAAGGGGGCAAACAAACTTGCGGCCCGCCTGGTGGTAAGCGGTCGGTAACCACAAACATATTATGCACATACTTAGCCAACGATTTACCGTTTCAGAAAATAAAAACTTTGACATTATACACACATACATATAATATTCTACATATTTTGTATTTAACATACATACCCGTCGCGTTATTGACTATTCCGTTAATGTGGGTATTCCAATCAACATTGGTTTGTGCATTAGTAATCCTGTTGTTTAAGACTTGTTTCATTTGCTGTATTCCATTCATAAGGCGCCCTGAAAAGAACATGTTCATATGAACAGATGTGTTTATAAGAATATACATAAAGTGACAGTGACATAAATAAGTGACGGATAGGTACTAATTTTCAAATAGGCAAAGGTTACAAATTTCGGTCATAGTCTGTTTTTTAGTGATTCTGTATTTTTTTTATATCTTAGCTCGTACTAATGAGATTTACCATATAATCATTTACAGACTAAAAAGAACAATTGTGACCAAATTGTGATGGAAGTGACCGTTGAATATTGATGACAGCCGCCGTGGCTCGTGGTAGTGACTTGCCTACTGAACCAAGGGGTGTGGGTTCAATTTCCGCGCATATTCATGTGATGAAGCCTTGCTTAGTATGGGACAAGATGGATACTTTACGTACCTATTTTCAAAACTTATATGACGCTAACTACATACTTGTATGAAAAGCAATAGAGTGATTCAGAGCTCGTAGGTTTACAAAATACGTATGTAAATGTTTTGTTAGGTACTGAAGTAGATTTTTGTAAACATTGGCCACTTCATTCAAAAATCACATGATTCACGACTACTAACGTCCCTGATGTATGAGCAGTCACTCGACTATCACAAAGGATGATGTGGTGATTCTAGAGAGCTGTACAGAGTGACCTCACTGCGTGTAGTGCTATTATCTAAACTATGACTATGCTTTCAGAAAAAATATTATTCAAAATGCAATAGGTTTTATTACATGTATAGAAAACAGATAACATAAAGTAAATTTTGTAGGTCCAATCCTGACGCGAAAAAGACCGGAAAATAGAGATAGATCAGACATAAAATAGAACTGCCAATATATTTACTTGTTAATCAAAAGAGAGAATCATGCAAATAATACAATCTTGCACAGCTTCTTCACAAAGAAAGGCAAGTCATGTATGTACATTAAAAATTATACTTCAATGTATTATTTAGCAACTTACTATGTTCCTGCTGCAGCCCATAAAGTTTTAATTTGTTTGCTTCATGTTGAGCCTTTTTCTTTAACCTGCATGCTCGAGATGCCAATTTATTCTTTTCCTTTCTTGTCTTAGGTCTGACATTGAAAGGTAATTCACTAACTGGTATCATATCATTTATTACTTTGCCAAGATTATCTAATTCTCTGCCAATAAGGAACAGTTTCCTTGGATTAGGTGTTAAGTCATTTCCATCTCCCTTTCTAGCTTTTCCACTATAAGAGATAATTATTTGGTAATAAAAAACACTATAGTCTTCACTCAAAGCATGTATGTAAGTACTTATTGTAAGTTTAGAAATGTCAAGAAATGTTGCTATCAATTTATTGTCACATATTTGCAAACACATTTGTTTTAAGTGGAACTTTTTTGGTTATGTTGTGGGAGTATAACGGTTTCAAGGCCTTATTTAACTGAATCTGTTGCAATCATATTGAAAACTTGTATACAACCCTTATCTATCAAAAAATGCGTGACACTACATAACCTACACTGTCTGTGGGCACTCACATAGTGCTAGAGCATTGTAATGTAAGTAGGGTTGCCTGGTCTTAAAACTAAAAAGCCAGACAGACCAGTCAGTTTAGCCAGACATTTAGGTAAAAAGGCCGAATTTCTTTAATTTTTTAGTCTTAGTGCAACACGTCAATTTTCTTTTTTATGTAAAACAAGGTTTTTTTTTATTATTTATCACAAATATTAAATTCTAATGAAACAACAATATTATAAATAAATATTTTTGGACATTAAACACAGCACCCTCTGGCCCCAAAGTAAGCAGAGCATGTGTTATGGGTGTCGGACAACAGATACATATATATTACTTTTTTTTTTGTAAATACATACATATTATACATAAATACACACAGACTCAAGACAAACACAAATGTTAGATCACATAAATGTTTGTCCAATGCGGGAATCGAACCCACACCCTTTGCACAGCAGTCGGCCACACTACCAACTAGGCTGCGAGGGAGTCAATAAAATTAAAATTAAATTAAATGAATCAGTCTTGTTTATCATTATATGATCATACAATGTTAAGGCTTGCAGAGCGGAAACATAATCAAAAAATACAAAAAAAATATCCTAACAAAAGCCTGACAGGCTGGACACCCTCTAATTTGGCCGGACACGCAACCAAAAATCCTAACTGTGTCCGGTTTTATCCAGATGCCTGGCAACCCTAAATGTAAGTATGTTGTATCATCACATATTAATGATAGATGATGTTAAAGACGGTCACTTAAATGATATTAAAGTTAACTTTCTTTGTGTGTAATAGTAGCATGCTATATTCTTTTTACATATTGGTTATAGGAGTATCTACACAATTTATACTGCACAACATTAAAAGTTATTGTTCCTTTAGTACTTGCATTTGACTCCTGAGTGATTACCTGTGTTTAATGCCTCTCACACTGCAACTTGGACTAAATACCGGATCAGTAACTGAATTTAAGAAATGTGGGTCTTCTGACTTCTTTTTTAAGATTAACCTTTGACCCTTTGGACCTTTGGCTTGGACATTATACTGCCAAAAAAATCTTTCCTTTTTAGCACTGTTCCGGATTTTGGTATCAGAACCTTCGTCATTGGATTCTGAAAATCATTTTAAATAAGTTAATATTCAAGTAAAAGCTAATAATTTAAAAATAAAAGATAATACTTTAACACTAGCTGCAATAATCTAAAAGACTGCTCAATATTAGGCGGATTGTATACTTGTTTGTCACCTGACTGATATAAAAAAGAATTATGTAATTTCCACACTATGAGTCATCAATGTGGGTTTGGATGTATTGTAGTAGAAGCCATGAGACTAAATATTTACACATACCATCCGAAGAGAGATCCTCATATCTGTCACTATCTTCATCTGACTCTATGTCTCTGTCATCTTCATCCTGAGAGAAATCACCAGTGCCAGGACTTAGTACTCCCCCCGAAAGAGATGAAACAGAACCAGCTTCTGCCAAAGAACTAGTTGATAACAGGTGTTTACGTGGTTCCCTGCGGGCCCATATCTGTAAAAAGAATTGTGACAATATTATTAGCCTTCTTCTTACTTTTAAACAGGAAAAAGTTTCAGTACTTTCAATAAAAAAATATAGAGAAAAGTCATGTCCATGTCGCATAACTATTTAATCCTTTTTCTCTTCAGAGGTGATTGAGACTGATTAGAGGACTCCAATTTTAGTGCCTTATACTTAACACCTAACTACTTAAAAGTTAAATTTTATATTAATTTTGCATTACTACAACCACTTGCCTATGTCTTAGAATATTTTGTAACATCTGTGGAACTTACATTAATTATTGTATTATTTTTAAATGTTGATTCTGACAACACAGTAGTAAACTTGCATGTCCACAATTGTTAACAGACAATATTATAAAGTATTCTGATTGTTGATTAATTTTGTCTGATTACATTTTTTTTTTTTTAAGTTGAGTTAGTGGATCACAACAGCAGGGCTAAACTAATTACTAGTCATAATAATCTAATAATCCCAATATTGTTAATAATAATTTTTTATTACAAGATCTATAAAATAGATCTAAAAATCTGATTTTAGTATTTTAAAATATTGTTTATAAGCACCTGGTCCATTGTAAGATGAGTAGGTGCTGATGAAGAAAGCTGAGTATGTTGTTGCTTCAAACAGGAAGGAAATGGTGGCAAGATAGTGGATGCTGGTACTGATTGTCCCAGGGCGAGTTCACCACAGTAGCCATCCATGCGAAGTAAAAGTTCTGGTAATTGATTCATAGGTGGAACAAAACTAGAAGATGCTGAACTGTGTTGACTAGATGGTGAAAAAGCAAGTTGTATATTACTATAAGGACTGCAAGGACTCTCGGCTGCTAAAGTACTGTTCGCCTGCAACGTGTTTAGGTTGCGACGGGATCCACTTATAGCATTCCCAATCTCCAAGTAATGATTTGCCTCTGGCAATATCAAATCATCTATATTTAACTCATCCAACAATGTATCAGGATTTGCATTTAGTTCAGCTAGAGTAGGCCCTAGTATTAGATCAGCTTTGTCTACTTGAAATATATCATCATCATCCATTTTGAAGTTGTTGATTTTGGTATTGTCTGTTTCAAATGTAAACTTTCCATATGACATGTTTGGGTTGTTATGAAAAGAGCTAGGGAAATTATCTTGGTCTAAATCAGTGTTATTATAATCAGAATCAGGGCGTCGATGCGGGATCGGCACAGAAGCCGTCATTGGACCTAATTCAAAGGGAGACTCCTGCTTTACCTCTACACCAGGCTCTAAAAGAAAATCGTAGGAGTAAATAGAATCCGACATCGCACGTGTTAATATGAGCGAGTGACCTTGACGTAAAATCGTCTCACTGATAGATCCGCGCACACTTTTGACGTCTGGCTATCGATTAATTCAACGTTTAACCCACGTGTACCATGTTTATTTATTTCGTTCCAAGCTATATGATCCTGTTTTAAATCTTCGTTTTGTTATCGACACAAAAGAAAACAAAAATACATCCTTGGATTACATAACTGCATTAGAATCAAACTTGTAAGGATAACAATTTAAACACTTGATTATTCACAATGACTTTTGATATCGGAATTGTCAAAAGGGCAAACAATGGATTTCACAATCAAGAAAAATCAGTGCAAACACACTCTTCTTAGATCGTGTTTAATATAGACTATAATTAATTCACTACACAGGTATTTTTCTTGGAAATCTCAATATTTTTCACCAAACACAATAACAAAAACAGTAGAGAAGTAAACAAAGTATGTATCTACCTACTATTTATAATTATTTATTATGATTCAAAGGTCAACAAACAGTGATAGCGTATACGGAAATTCAGCAACAAAAAAAGAGATAGAAATCAGGGAAAAGAGGTACGCAAGGGGGCCACACAAGTAAGGTAAGTTTTGTGGTGTTGCCATTTTACAAAGTTTATTTTGTCATCTGTCATCCGTTTAATTGGAGTTGCTGTCAAAAATATCAAATTTAACATCATTTGTAAAAAAAACTTTCAGAGACGCGTTCATTAACCCAACACGGATATATTATACATTTTTCAGGAAGAGGCAGCATAAAACTTTGTCCTGCGTAAGTAAGTTTTTGAACACGCCCTGAGGCCCTGAGGCCCGTTCATAAACCTAACTCATAAAATTAAATTCATTTAATTACAAAAAAGAAAGAGACAGTCCTATCTATATCTATCAGCCCAGTAGAGTGGGTTTTGGACGCATTGACCAAGGCGTGACAACCTTGTGACAAAAAAATCGAAAATAATGATGACTTCTCGGACAATAACCAAAGATTACGTATTTGAGAACGAACTATAGGATGTGTTACAGACTAAACACATCCTATCTAATTTGTTTGGGAAATGACAACACAATAAAATTGATAAAGTACTCATTTAGGCTATGGCATATCTTAGCAAAAACGTGCCGTTTCGACCAGTGTACAAAGATACACAGTTCCACGTACAATAGGCGATAGCACGTGACCGCACGTTGAAGATCTCAATTTTTTCGGTTTTATGTCAGTAAAAAATTCAAATCTTTATTTAAAACTATGAAATTAGCAAGTTTACTTGATCATATTAATATATACTTTATGAAATAAGAATCAAGAGAATATGACTTTTAATTTTCCAAACAATTTAAATTAAAGCCCAAAAATATTGTCAGATTTTTTTTTTTCTAACTGTTTTAATAGACAAATTATTATGATATTAGCAAGTCCACTTAATTAAGGTTTGAACTATAAACATATATTTTTGCACGCCAAAAAGTGAACTTAGGACTGCAACAAAATGAATCAAATTCTTGCAAACTTAACTCGTTTAGGTATCTTAAGTTGTTACAATACCAGCTACTATTCTGAAAGACAAAGCAGGATAATCTAACTTTTTAGTTGCATTTTAGAACAGTCATTATAAAATACTTTTACATCATCTGCGGTTAGGGTTGTCCTAGGTCCAGATTTTTCCGGACAAGTTTCAGTTTACAGTTCAGGAATCTATGGGGAACTTCAAAATGACCCGAATTTTGAAATATGAGGCATCTTCACATAAGTTTACTTTTGAACCTGGTGGTCAAAAATAAAAACTACAGTCGCCATATTGAAATGGTGTTAACTTCCAATGATACTAGTGACCAAACACCCGAGGTCAGAAAAAAATGGTGCACTATATGTATATATAACGTAACTTGTCGTAAGCTATATTTATTTAATATGCCATATTCATTTATTATTATTTACATTTTAGATACTCAGTATATTGCTACATCAAAGCTTTTATAGTATTGGAGAAAAAATCATGTTCATTGAAGTTTGATTTTTCGATTGTCCTAGATCACGACAACTGCCGTAGGAATGGCCACACGTCTGTGCACGCACACTGCTGATGTTGTGCTGCTAAAAAACGACAAGCCACGACAGTCAAATTTGCAAAGCAAAGTCTGGAATTCTCTACGAATGTCACGAAGTAACCTCAAGACTGCGTTCAAAAATTAGTAACTTGAGTTAAAAATGACGTTATCGGGTTCCTAACTCTACCTTAAAGTTTCTAACTGAGTTGTATCTATCAAGTTGAATCAATGTTTGTTCATGTTTCAATTTGTAAACAATTTGTGTCAATGAAGTTTTAGTTTTTTCTTGACAATATTTCAGTATCAACAAGATATTAAATACCATTTTGTTTTTCAATGAAGTTTTCACAAACTAGGTGGGCATTTGCTTAATTCATTGGTTTAATTTTTGACGTGACAACGTCTTATAAATTGGTTTGCCGGGTGACACTTCAAGAAACTGCGTTACGCTCCGCTCACGTTATGCGCTCACAATGAGAGCGAGTGAGAGGCACGCGGCATGGTTAGCCCGCCTAAGAGCGAGAGAGACAGACATAAAAAGTGAAAGGCACAAGTTGTCACGTTACAATGTTAATAATATTACGATTAATAGCAATGGTTTTTTATTTTTATAAAACTTATTATTGTTATTCTGTTATTTATTTATTATTTATGACATTGTTTTCTTTTTTGTAGTGGTAACATTGAGTGCTCTATTTTTAAGCAATAGTTTCATGGCAGAAAAATAAATAATAAATAGGGTTTTTGTTTCTAAACAATTAAAATTTACGTTCTGAATTTTGAGGAATTTAGAATGATTTACTAAAGAATTTAAGGAAAAACTAAAACCTAATAGTGCAGGGAAAACACTAAAAAAACGATGGACTTGATTTTTTCAATGCTCCCACTGACCTCTACTACTGCTCAATGGGTAGTAATAGAGGTCAGTGAATGCTCCGAATACATGTCATTGATGAAGTATATTATTATTATAAAGCAAAAATTTAAATTTTCCTAATTCAGAAACATTGTTTTGACTTTTCGATATGGCCGCTAACTTCATCGAACCGGCTTCAACACGGTTCGAGTCGTAACTCTACTCGACTCAGTGGGTTTTTGAACGGCCCCGAAAACTGTTGCCATTCCCTATTTCTTATTTTCTTTGCACAGATTATAGTAGTGCTATGGATGTGACGTAACATACTGAGCACAAAAATAAAGTGACAATTATTATAAATTTAATATTATGGGCGACGATAATTTAAATTCTAGTAAAAAATGTGATACAAATAAATTTAAGGTTATAATCATTGGCGGCGGAATGGCTGGCCTTGCCGCTGCCAATTATTTGTTGAAAAATGGGATAGATGACTTCATTATTTTAGAAGCCAGAAAACGAATTGGTGGTAGAATAATATCAATTCCACTTAAAAATCACAATATAGAACTTGGAGCTAATTGGATTCATGGAGTTTTAGGTAATCCTATATTTGAAATAGCGATGGCAAATGGTCTTGTAAACATTATAAACATACCTAAACCTCACAAAGTAATAGCAGCCACTGAGGACGGGAAGCAGGTTCCCTTCGGAGTACTCCAAGAAATACATGAAGCTTATGTTTGTTTTTTAAGACGATGTGAAGAATATTTTCTTTGTCAGTATTTACCTCCTCCTGACATAAACAGTGTTGGGGAACACATAAATCTAGAAGTAACCATTTATTTAGAACGTTTGCCTTCATCAGAAGAAAAAAAATTAAGGCGCTTAATCTTTGACTGCTTATTGAAAAGGGAAACTTGTATAGCTGGTTGTAACAGTATGGATGAAATAGACCTATTGGAGTTAGGTAGTTATACAGAGCTACAAGGTGGAAATATCCAGTTGCCAGCAGGGTATAGCTCCATATTAGCACCAATGTCAAAAGATATTTCACCTACTAAAATATTGTCAAATCATCCAGTGAAAAAAATTATCTGGGATACAAATCATCAAAGTTCTATTGATAATACTGATGACCTCGGTGAAGAATCAGAGGGCTCTGACCAAACTGTGATAGAAGATATTTCTAAGACTTGTACATTAAATAAAAATTCGGAAGAGAGCCCTTCCTCACCAAGCAGTGCACACAAGCCAAAGAAAAAAGGTCAATATGTAGAAGTAGTTTGTGAAAATGGACAGAGTTTTTACAGCAATCATGTGATATGTACTATTCCATTAGGAGTTCTCAAAGAACATGCTTCTACCTTGTTTGAGCCATCCTTGCCTCAGTATAAAATTGAATCAATTGAAAGACTGTTATTTGGTACTGTAGATAAAATTTTTTTAGAATATGAAAGACCATTTCTCAATCCAGATATTACTGAAATAATGTTGTTATGGGAAAATTCATCAACACCTGAAGATATGTCAGAATCCTGGTATAAAAAAATATACTCGTTTAGTAAAGTAACAGAAACATTATTATTAGGGTGGCTATCAGGAAATGAGGCTGAATATTTGGAGACATTATCAATGGAAGAAGTAGGAAATACTTGTACAAAAATATTGCGGAAATTTTTGAATGACCCATTTGTTCCTGAACCGCAAAAGTGTGTTTGGTGGGTATTAACTAATAATATATGTAGTTTCATGGAAGACCCACCTGTGTACAGTACTTGCCAGTGCCAGTGTGACTCTGAAGTTAGCACTTTGACACTCTCATGACACACTTCTAACCCTTGTACCGGTCTTTTGCTGCTTTGTGGACATTGTTGATCTATTGGCCACTTGACTATTATAGTTTTCAAGCCACCCATAAGGCCTTAGACTTCATTTGGTGACTGCTGTCATATGACAAACAGCCAAAATCAATGTTTTATGTCCGTCCAAAACCAACACCAAACATTGCTTAAGTTTGCATTATGGTTGTTAAGGTTTCTTGGGTTATATCACTGGACTTTAACTAGGCAAAATTTATTAAAATTGACAATTAATTGCTAATCTATTTAACTATTAATCAATTGCTAATTGTGGCTATTGCAATAAACTAATCGATTATATATTGCTTCAGTTACTAATAAAGGATATATGTTGTTGTTTTTGCTATATCATAAAACGATAATACATACAAACTTCACAACTTAAATGATTATACTGTAATCTGTATAGTAAAACAGCAAGTAGATAAAACTGGTCAAGTACAAATCAGGCTCATGCATTCTGTGGTGGTACAGAGCCCTTAGTAGGTACTAGATCAACTTAAACACCATTAAATAACAAGGAAATAAGAAATAGTGAAATTTACGATCATCCAAATTCAAATTTCTGCTATAATGATGACAAATCATTTAATTTAGTCAAACAATAATTACATAATAAAGTTATCATGATTTAAAGTAAGAATTAAACAATTTAAAAAATTAATAGTAAACTATACAATAAATTGATGTCTAATATCTTTATATTACATGGTGTCTCCTGCTTTGGTATTGTTGTATGATGTTTTTGAAAATATTTACTGTCAAAATACTCACTCAAACATAAAAGAACATGTTTTCAATTTAAGAAATAGTAGATTTAGTAGTAAAATTACTGCCACAGAGTACATTTGATCACTACACATCAAATATACAAATGAAATTAATGATTGTTCCTGCCATCTCTAAATTGTATGTGGAAAGCAAAAACATTGTTGTTGGAAACAAAAACAAAGTTTTAACAACAAAAATGTGTAGCGAAACTGCTGCCCTGTTCCTGTTGTCTAGGGATCCTTAGATGATTAAAAAACCAGCCAAGTACTAGTCGGCCTCGGCACCGAAGATTCCATACAAACCTGTAGGTATATAAGTGGGTAGTTGCGAGTTTGAAAATATGCGGCTTAAATTGCTGTTTCTTTTGATTGCATTCACATAGAAGTTTGATTGTGTTACAGCTTAAAGGTATTATAGACCTGAGTATTTGATATGACTTTCAATTTAATACCTCTACGGGCTTATGACGAAAGGGGTAGTAACTGTAAAATTAGTAAAAATATTTTTAGTATATGATGTAACTGAAAATTAACGGTTTTCGCAATTTTTTCTTTATCTGTGCTATAAGACGATACTTCGTAACAAATTTCAAGATTCTGAGTTCATGGGAAGTACTCTGAAGGCTTTGATTCCCTTGCGAGTTTCGAAAATTTGCGGCATAAACGACTGTATCTTTTGATTGCGTTGGCTTAGAAGTTTGATTCCACAGCTCCAAGGGACAGTAGCCCTGAATATTTGATATAAATTTTAGCTTGATACCTCCATGCATTCCTGAGAAAAAGGGTATTGACAGACGGACGGACAACAAAGTGATCCTGTAAGAGTTCCGTTTTTTCCTTTGGTAGTACGGAACCATAAAAACCTCTAGTATATAGTAAAATATATATGATTAAAAAACAAGTAAAATCTGACTTAGAAAGACACATACAAGAAGATACGACCAACTACCGTCGCACCTGGTCGGGTGGAACGAGTTTGCTATCAGGTATACAATACCTATTTGTTTCCCTCGTCCTGCAACACCAATGACGCGCATGGTATATTAACGGAAACAATGTTTTGTGTACATGTTTTTGTTTAATGTTTTGGCAAACTCCTGGCTTTACAAACACATATCTTTATTGCCATTAAATTTTTCCATTTTCAGCACCAGTTGGAAGAATCAGCCATACACAAAAGGCTCATACACATCTATTGCTGTAGGAGCCAGTCAGAGTGATATAGAAAGTATAGCTCAGCCTTTATTCAGAAATGTTCATGACAAAAAGGTATTATTATATTTTTTTCATATACTTCCCTCACAGCCTAGTTGGTAGTGTGACCGACTGCTGTACAGAGGGTGTGGGTTTGATTCCCGCACTGGACAAACATTTATCTGATAAACATTTGTGTTTGTCTTGAGTCTGGGTGTGTTTATGTATGATATGTGTGTATTTATAAAAAAAAAGTAATATATATGTATTTGTATCAGTTGTTTGGTACCTATAACACAAGCTCTGCTTACTTTGGGGCCAGACATTGTGTGTGTAATGTCCAAAAATATTTATTTGTTTATTTATAATTTACTTATATATACGCGGTCCCGCTCGTGCTAAAGTCGGTTATTGGCATGGAATTTTTTCGCAACTTCTTTATTGTAGAGAGGAAGTTTGCTATAGCGAGCTATAGCCGTAATAGCTATAGTTTGTCATCATGGAATTCGGTTACAGTTATTTTTGAATTTTCTTTCTCTATATAATAATCTTACACTTTTGAATTACAGTATAAAAAATATCCTTTGTCCTTTTCTGTGTCTTTAACAATCCCTGTGCCAAAAATCAGCTCAATTGGTTGCTCCGTAGCGATGCTAAGCAATAGCAAACAACTAAATCAGTTATAGATATTCCAGTGGGAACTTTTGAATTTTTAGTGAAATTATACTATTTTTTTACCTGGGTTCATCCATTTCAGGAAAAAGCTTTTTGTTATAAAATAATTTTTTGTTGAATCCAAGTTCGTAATAAAAATGTTAGAAAATTTTTTTGAAGTCAGCATTGTTTGTCATATTATAAAAAATGCAACATTAAAAATTCACTTCTTACCATTTGTTTGAATTTTGGATAGTTAACAGAATATTTCGAAAAGTTTGACGCTTATAGGTATAACAGAAAAGAAGTTGTTAAGTGCCAGCAATTAGCAATTAATCGCAATGTTCTTATGTAAAACTGTTACTCTAAAGACTTGAGAATCAGACTAAAATGTATGAAAGTACACATACAGGTCTTGAGAGGTATGAGTGAGTTTGACCTACTTACACACGTGTACTTGCGTAGGTCTCATGTCTGTAGTAGTACTTAAGACAGTTGGGAATCAGGCCACAGATACATCAAAATTTACAACAAAAATCAAAAACTTTGGTCATAAACCTGTATACTAGCTGTTTTACTAGCTCCATGCCTTGGAGCTTTATTTTAACCAATATTTTGTACTGCCTGTACGTCAGTTAGCAACAGTTTAAGTTTGATTTTCAAAACTAATTTCGAGTATTTAATGGAACTTTTTAGTGTAGGTAGTATAAATAAAATGTTTTTCCATTAGATAGCGTGTTTATTTAGGAGGGTTTAGGGCTGGACCACTCCTGACTGATCTTCGGCAAGTCGTTAGCGTCGCTTGACGCACTAACAGATTATCGGTCAAGTGTGTGTGTGCGGACAGACCCTTCGATATCTGTGGCACAAGGTTTTGCCCGTGACAAGGAGTTTCTTCTTAGGCGCTTGAGATATTAAAACGCGTATATGCACACAACAGACCGATTTTAATTAACTTATGCTTCTAACTTAATTCTAACACATATGTACAAAAAATTTTTACTTCTTAGCTTTCATAGCTATTGACTTGTTTAAGTTTTCTTGAAGACTGTATTCAAATCAAAATTCGTTCTATATTTATAGTAAAAATGAAAAACCCCATCAGAGGGAGAGGTTGTTCCATAGAACCTTCTAGATTTAGTACTTAACTTATTGTACTTACTGTGTTGACTAAAAATCTAGCCCACACAAAAACTTAGTGAAAGACAACATATAGTAGTCGATATAGACATATATCGAAAGTGTAGGTATATCTACCTAAAATAACACTGTTTTACATTTTTAGGTTTTATAGCCAAACGGTAGGAGCTATAATGACGATTTAGGTGTCCTAAGATAGATCTTTCGGAGGCGGTTCCAACGACGTATCGTGGTATGTTCCATCGTCTACGGTTAGGCCGTAGTGAGAGAAGAGCTGTAATTCTAGCTCTCAGGGCTTTCTGCCTACACTAGATGACTACAGACTTTGTGTTATATGTCAAAAAATGGACCTAAAATTCGGACATACCTTTCAGTGTTTTTGGTGTCTGTCAGTATGTTAGATCATGAAAAAATGTGTGATATAAGTTTTCCTTGTGCTCCTGTACTTCAGGGCTTAAAGTTACCGGTATAAAACATTTATCTTGGTAGATGCCTATGAAAGGTATCTAGTGATATATTTATCTTTATCATATGTAACCCGGTTACTGAGTTATAAGCTATCGTATTTCATAACTTTACACGTAATTTGTGCCCCAACCATACTACTTATCGTAACGGTATAGATACCTATGTGTAGGGGCAAAGGTGTGCTTTTAACCTGTTATGCTAATTTTAGGCATAGCCTAAGGACTTAATGACCCTAGCCAGGTAAAGTTTTAGACAGTCTTTCTCTTTTTTACCCATAGACCCATCCCTTTTGTATCTGTATCGCAGTCTATTATCAAAGGAGTGAGGGAGAAAGAATGTACAATACTCAACACGCTAACTATTTTCACCTGTAACTTATTAACCATACATACGGCCTATATAGAACTTTACATAGTAGTTCTGTGCAGTTTTGCACAACAAATGGCATATTTTTTACAAACATATGTTAAACTACATCATATCATACATACACAGATTGACCGTTCGCTTTGGAGTTTCTTGTTTCTTTCCGTTTCTTTCTGTATTTGCTCCTAAGAACTGTTCATTCTGCCTTTTGTTTGTAGACGGTTTGCGTTTGTGTGCGTTTTGTGTGTTGCGGGTGCTCGTTCGAGCCGAAGCGTCGCCGCTCAGCGTGTGCGAGCAAGAAGGCTTCAGACTGCTGTTTCGCTCTCCCTCGGTAGGCAATTTGGATTGAGTAAGTGTTTTTTCTTACTTGCTCTGGGTCCGGCCGCCTCCGTGCGTGCCTATTGAGGAATGATAGCGTCGGCGTCGTCATCCCTATAGATGCCACCCCCTCCGTTTCGCCATCCCCCCAACAGGGGCCGGGGAATAAGGAAGCGACAGGTATGGTCGCGTTCTCAACCACCGGCAATAGTGGCCCGTAACCTTTTTACGGGACAGGTTACCGCCGCGGACGGCACTTTCGCCGCAGCTTTCCCACCGTCGCGCCCTCCGTCGGCCGCGTCTATGGCCTCAGCCCGCTCGGGCACCACGAGCTACGCCACTTCGGAGACAGGTGACGAGTACGAGTATTTTCAAGACGAGGAACTCCCCGCCATGCTGTCTCCCATCCAGGCCTCTCCTCCATCGGACGGCGTCTCGCCGCGTAAGGTAACAGCCGGCCCTGCGGCTAACTCAGAAATTGTTTTACACGCCCCACCGGCGTCGGCACCCCGCGACGCCTCATTGATGTCACCATCGACGCCATCGACGCCATTCAATCCGCCACCGCGTGCCCACCCGCCGTCGATCGCCATTAAATCAACAAGCGTCCCACGTAGGACAACGGGTCGTGAGGTACGTCCTTTCTCTCTGAGCCCAATCAAAAACCCAGCTGAGCAAGCCCGCGCGGCAGCCAGAGAGATGACAACCGCGCCCAACAACCTTAGTCAAGTCAAGTTCGTACCCGGTGCAACAACGACCCCGCCGCAAGTAGCAGCGATCGATGTTGCCGACGCTGTCGTACAAATGGACACAAATTCACCGCTAGCTACCGGCCAGTCCTACGCGCAGGTGTTGGCCATCCCGGCCCAGCCTACACCTGTCCAGCCCGAAAAGCCTAAGGAGAAAGCCAGGTACCCACCGATCATTGTTGAGAATCTGCCGCAATGGTCGGTTCATTTAAAAAAGCTGCGCTCCCTCTTAAAACACGCGCCGCACGCACGCCCGTTTGGCAAAGGCGTGCGATTTATACCACAATCGCCGGACGAATATAGGGTGGTGGCGGCCTATATCGACGAGCTCTCCAAGGCTGACAGTACAGTGTCATGGTACTGTTACAGCCTTGACAACGAAAGGCCACAGAAAATAGCCATAAAAGGACTCCCCATAGACGCACCGTTGGGGGAAATATCCGAAGAAATGGCAGCACTTGGCTTCACTCTGTCGCATATACGACATATCCCGGGGGCGAGAGGCCGCCCCGTCTGCATTTACTTCGGCCAACTACTAGAAAGGTACGACCCAAAAGAGCTCCAAAATATGTATGCCTGCTTTAGTTCCCTCAGTCGAGGCACAGATGGCGCCACCGCCGATTGTTGCCCCCCCCCCCCACCGTTGTTGCCGCCCCTCCCGCCCAAACACAAGCCCCGCCTATCCAATTTAAACCCCCCCACCCCCTCAGCCCCTCATCCCCGCACGCACGCAAGCCCCGTCCGCAGCTTTTCAGCGAAAGATAAGCTTCCCTTCAGTTGTTACCACCCCCGCACTACCCCCCAGGGGTCGCGCACCTTATGTTGCGCCAGTTCACTGTGTCTCGCCATTGTCTCTCAACATTGCCAGAGCGTCCATCGCCACACTTAATGCAGCTATCGAGGCCATCGCAGTCGGTCAAAATCCGTTGCCCGCTCTACTGCGCGGCCTACAACAGCTTACCCACCTCCTGGTCCAGGAATTCTCTTCAATCTAAGGATTGTATACTGGAATCCAGGGGGGGTAAGAGGTAAGACCGATGACCTCAGGTTGCTAGTCCAGCAGCATGATATTCATATTGTGCTGTTGGGCGAAACCAAGTTACGACCTGAGCAACCATTATGTCTACCTAATTATTTCGTCTACAGGCGGGACGAAATAAATGCCACAAATAACATCGCTTACAGGGGCACAGCAGTGCTGATTCGTAGAGACCTTGTCCACGAAAGTTTACCCCTGCCAAGCTTTGTCTCAACTCGAGCGATAGGCATTAAACTAAAAGTCGGTAACACCGAACTTAAGGTTTATGCTGCCTACAAACCACCTAAGGTGCCTTTCATTTCCGGCGATATAAAAAATATTATGTCCGACGACACGCCCACACTTATACTCGGCGATCTCGGCGCCAAACACCGACAATGGGGTTCAAGAATTTCATCCAATGAAGGTAGAGATTTGAAAATCGATGCCGCGGCGCACAATTACGTTGTAATTGGTCCCGGCTCCCCCACTCATTATCCCTCTCAGGACTTATTTCAACCAGACGTACTAGACATAGCACTAGCCCGTAATATCAATTGGCCCATCTCTTTAGAAACCCTCCATGATATCGATTCGCAACACCTTCCCATTTTACTGGTCCTCGGAGTTTCTATTAGGGATAAACCTCTACCACCAATGAAAAACTTCACGGACTGGACAAAATATCAAGAATTACTGAACTCATTTAAACTCCCTCCCGGTGGCCTGTCTACCTCAAGGAAGTGGAAACAGCCACTCAGTCACTTACTTTTGCTATCTCCTCCGCACTTGCTCAGTGCACCACGTCTGCCAAGTCAAACTCGGGGAAAAGTTTACTACCGGCACATCTCCGTAGTAAACTTAGCCAAAAACGAGAGCTTCGTAGACTGTGGTGCCGAACTCGTTGCCCAACAATTAAAAAAGAGTTAAATAAGTTAGGTACTGAGCTATCGAACCAAATTTCAACTTATCGGAAATGGTCTTGGGATAACACAATCTCAAAGGCCAGCGACAACGATACCGCTCTATATCGTTTAGCTCGCTGTATGACCAGCACCCCCGCACCCATACACCTCCTTGTAGACACGCTAGGTAACCGTCTGTACTCAGCTGAGGAACTCGCGGGTTTACTGGCGGACCATTTCGAGGATCAATTTAGGCCCAATCCCATTGTCGACCACGCCCACACAACATTGGTTGAGGAGCGTATACAACAGATCCTTACTAGTCATATCGACCCACTTAGAGGTGATGACTTTATCTCCCCTAAGGAGGTCAAAAAATTTATATCTTTTTTAAATAAAAAGAAATCCCCCGGCCCTGACGGAATTCCGAACACGGCCCTATTAATGTTGCCTAGGAAAGGTCTTGTGGCCTTAACCCGTATTTTTAACGGAATCCTGCGCACAGGTTTCTTTCCCACGGCCTGGAGGACAGGCAAAATTATTGTCATACCGAAGCCTGGCAAGAGCCGCCAGAAACCAGAGCATTATCGCCCGATCACTTTACTTTCTAACATAGCCAAACTGTTCGAACGTCTTTTATTGAAAAGGATATCACCTTTTATCAATCTAAGGCCAGAAAAGTTTGGTTTTAGAAGTAATCATAGCACCACTCTTCAGCTTACTCGTGTCTTACACCATATGGCCTTTGAGATGAACAAGGGCAGGTACACGGTCGGGGTCTTTCTCGATATAGAGAAGGCCTTTGATCGTGTTTGGCACGCCGGCTTATTGTTCAAACTCTCTGAGACCAATTTACCCCCCATGTTCGGGCGTATAATAGCCTCCTTTCTGGAGGGGCGGAGTTTCTATGTTTCGGTTGACAATAAAAACTCCCCTATTAAGACCATTACAGCGGGGGTCCCACAAGGTAGTTGCCTTTCCCCTCTGTTGTATGCACTTTTCACCAATGACATTCCTACGCTTAGCGATAGCGGTCTATCGCCAGGCACACAGGACGTCACCCTAGCATTGTATGCTGACGACAGCGCGTACATGAGCTCATCCCGTAAGTCCCATTTAGCTGCCGCTAAAATGCAGCGATTATTGGATATCCTTCCGTGCTGGCTTGACAAGTGGAGGATAGCAGTAAACGCCTCAAAAACGGCAGCCATCTTAACCGGCCAACAGAGACTATTACCTAAGGAGCTTGTATTCCGCGGACAGGTAATTGAGTGGCAGAGCAGTGTGAAATACCTTGGCTGCTTTACCGACCGCAGGTTGCGCATGACCAAAATGGTCGAGCATGCCAGAGCGGTCGGCGCCAGGGCGGCCTTAAGGCCACTATTTTCATCTGACCTGCCGCTTAAAACCAAAGTCCGGCTATACAAGCTCTATGTTAGGTCCCGTTTGACGTACGCCGCGCCGGCTTGGTACGCATTGCTATCCGCCACTAAAAAGAGAAAGATCCAAGTTGTGCAAAACAAATCGCTGAGGATAATAACGGGCGCTCCGCGTTACGTCCGCAACGACACAATTGCTAGGGACACAAAGGCAGAGCCGATAGGTGAGTTTATCGCCAGACTGGCCGCCCGGCTGTTTGACATGGCGGACAACAGTGCGCATCCACACCTAAGGGGCATTGCGCCATTACATGCCCGTCCACCGGAAGGCCGACCTCTCCCTAGGGAGTTAATACCCCCAAAAAACTAAGCCTCTTGCTTAGTTTTTGTATTGTCAAAATTGCTCAAATTGTTTTTATTGTTATCATTTTTATATTTTTTCAAATTTTTCGTACTTTTTCGAAATTTTTTCACATTTCTTCCCGTTCTGGTTTTATTATTCTGTTTTTTGGTTTTTGTTTATTCCTTCTTCGCCACTTCCACAAAGTGGCCACTAATTTGCTGACAGTGGGCCTGAAAAGTAGGCCCTCTCTAAACATTCACCGAGGGTGCGCTCACCCTCGAGACTCGCCCGGGTCATGGGTTAAAATATTTAATTTAACTCGACACCCGTACCTCTTTTTACCCGACAGGGGTAAAAGAAGATGTCCACACTGTTAAACTAAATTTCCCGCTTTTTTGGGGATAGTCGTACGTACAAGGTCGACAACATGTCGGTACTCACACAATATTATTTTTGATATCAACAAATAGTAAAGAGGGGAAATGAAACAAACCTGCTCTACTTTTACCTAACTTAATACAATTTTACAGTTATTGTTATTACAAGTTTTAAATCTAAACTAGTCCCTATTAGGAAAATAGTTTTTATTGTGTAAATATATACTTAATATTAACTTATTATTACGAACATTACATGACAAAAATTATGCATTTTTATATAAATGTTTATAGATGCAATTTGTGTTGCATTCTTGCAGCGGTGATAACAAAGCCCCCCCCGTCGCCGGGAGTGCGACAATAGTAAGTCTTCACCGCACGTCTTCTGTTGGCAACACGATGACTTTCTTGGTTGACCTTTGCAGTATGGAACCGCTGGGCAACTGTACGTCAACCACTCTGTTTAGTTCTTTTTTAAAACACTCGCGTTGCATACATTTTAGCCACAGAAATTCAGCTCGGTTCATTAACTCTGTAGGTATTTGGCGATAAAAAAGTTCACTGACCGCGTTTTGCGTTTTATCTTTATTATTATTAACACTCGCGACGTTTTTCGGTTTCTTATTTTTAATGCGATTCATTGCGTTTATATTGACGGGCACTGTTCGTAAAATTTTTGATTTTAATATTTCAATGAATTGTAACACTCGCGCTGTGGTACGAATAAGTCTTAACCACTTTGAAAAACATGTCCGGTAGCACCATTTTCAAACAGTCCTCACTGATTTTATTTGAATTTTCACTAATATTTTTATTTAATGAGTCTGTTGGTTTTTCACTGCACTGTTCGTAACAATTATTTTCACTTGTGAAGAGTACACTTTCTGGCGACGGTGTCAGCGACACCGGCTGGTGCGGCCAAGTCTCCTCTGAGCCTCGTAGGAACTCAGGCCCACAGAACCATCTGTGTTCGGCGGTGAGTTTGCTGGATATAGGCCTCGTCGCATCGTCGGCCGGGTTCTGCTTGCCTGGCACCCATCTCCACTCACTTTTCTTTGTGCTGTCTTCGATTTCGGCTAATCGGTGAGCGACAAAGGTTTTGAAGGAGCGTGGCGTCGCTTGTATCCATGCCAACACCACTTGTGAGTCAGTCCAAAAAACTTTTTTGTCTATGTTAAAGTCGTGTTCGCGCTGTACGGCAGCGGCTAGCCGCGTGCCCAGAACAGCTGACTGTAACTCCAATCTTGGAATGGTGGTCGGCTTCAACGGTGTGACTCGGTTTTTCGCTGCGGCCAGTGTGACTTGAACTCTGCCATCTGAGTGTACATTTCGCCAGTACACGGCTGCGGCGTAGGCCTCTTCGGAGGCGTCTACAAAAGTGTGCAGCTCTCTTCTCACAGGTGTGCTGTCGTCATAGCAACGTGGGATTTTGAGATCGCCCAGTGCTTGTAGAACGGTCAGCCAGCTGTGCCATCTGGAATGCAATTCTGGCGGCAATGGCTGGTCCCATTTCGTTCCGTGCTTCCATGTGTCTTGAAGTATGCGTTTAGCCGGCGTCGTTACGGGTGAAACGAGCCCCAATGGATCGAATAGAGACATTAAAATTGACAGTGCCTCTCTTTTAGTGGGCGGTCGTTGCCCCGTGATGACCTCTGCCGGCGATTTCGCTGTGTTGACACGGAACCCAATATCATCTGAGTCGACGTACCAAAAAAGGCCTAATGTTTTTTCGCTATTGCCTTTGTTTCCCAGCTCTGTGCTTTGTCTGTTGTGTGCGTTCGGTCTGTTGTGTGCGTTCGGCCTGTTGTGTGCGTCTTGAAAGTTTCTCAGTACCTCTTTTTTGTTCGATTTCCACTGCGTTAAAGTAAAGCCGGCTTGTTTGTGAATATAGTCGACTTCAGAGGTGATTTTTTTTTGCTTTTTCGACGTTTTCGAAACTTTGTAGGTAATCGTCGACGTAATGGTTCACCTCAATTGCTTTAGCGGCCTCTGGAAATTGTTCCGCATAATCCCGCGCGTTTCTGTTTTTTGCATAGATGGCTGTCGCCGGTGAACAGCAAGCTCCAAATATAACTGAGGTCATTCGGTACTCAGTAGGTATGTTGTTTTGGTGCTCGCCGCCTTGGCTCTCGCCGTACCACAAAAATCGTAATGCGTCTCTGTCTTGCGGTCTTATTTTGACTTGCATGAACATCTCGGCTATATCGCTGGACACGGCTACTGGGTGCTGACGGAACTTCATTAGGACCCCCGGTAGTGATCGTAGGAGGTCGGGTCCGGACAGCAACATGTCGTTTAGGCTCTTGCCGTTTGTTCTGGCTGCGGCGTCGTGTACAAGACGTATTTTCTTTTTCTCCGTGTTGATGACGGGAAAGTGCGGCAAGTATAGGGTGCGATTTTTTGGTGCAGGCAATTCGGCGGGTTCTGCATAACCTTTTTCTAAGAGGTTGTTGACACTCTGTGTGTACTTTTCGTTCAAACTTTCGTCCTTTTCTAGACGTTTTTCCAGGCCTTTCAGGCGCTTACACGCATCTGCGTAATTATTTTCAATTTTTTCATTTTCGTTTCTCCATAGCAATGGTGCCTGTAGCCTACCTTCGGGTAAGCGCTCGGTGTATTTTTCTAAATACTCGGTGGCACGCACATCGGGATCTTGCTTCATGGATTTTGGTTCGATGCATAGCGATTCGAGTTTGAAAAAATCTTTCATTTGTTCTTCGAAGTTCTCTTCGATGGTGGCGTGTGCGCATACACTTTCGCTTTCTGCGAATATCTTTTTCGATCTTCCGTGTAGCACCCATCCTAGCCTTGTTTTTGACGCGACTGGTTGGTTTGGGCGACCTCTCTTGACCTTTCTTGAGATAATATATTCCCAGTTGTCTTGTCCAATCAACATAGTGGGAACGGCGTGGTCATAGGTCAGTTGGTCGACGATGCCACTGAGGTGTTTACAACTTTCTATGTCGGCTCGCTTTATCGTTTGCATGAATGAGACAATCTTGCTATTTTTCGCTTCAATTTAGTGACCAGAAATGCCTCGACTGTCATTGGTTTTATTGGACCGGTGGCTCCGATTTTCTCCGCCAACTCCTCCGTCAAAATCGTGACGCTAGAACCTTCGTCAAGTAGGCAGTAGGTGTTGACGTCTCCCTTGGGACCGGAGACAACAACAGGTGCTATTTTCAGCAGCACCTTTCCTTCAGCGGTTGCCGTGGCGACGTGCTCGATTGTTGGTTCTGGCGGCGGTGACGGCAAAGCGAGTTAGGCGGACTCTTCGGTGATGGTCGGCCGTTCTGTTCGCTCTTTTATCTCATGGAGCAGCCTATGGTGTGGAAACTTGCACCCTTTTACACCACACGGTCTCGCACGGCAAGTGTCTTTGCGATGTGAGCCGCTTATGCATCGAAAACAAAAACGTATTTTCTTTACGATTTCCCACCGTTCAGACACGCTTTTCTTTGAAAAAGTGGGACATCTCGACAGTCTGTGGTCGTCTTTGCACAGTGGACACGTCGTAGGCCCTCTTTGTCTCGTTTCAGCAGTGTGAAAAACTTTTTCGGTAGGTCTCGCAAAGTTTTTTCGTTCCGTAGTACGCTCCTTTTCTGGCAGCGCGTAGCTTCCGCATTTGTCCGCTTCTATGTTGAGAAAATCGGCCATTTTCTTGAGTTCTGGTACGTCATCTGACCGTCCAGCTCTGTAGTCAAACCATTTTGATCTCAATATAGTAGTAAGCTTTTCACATACTACTCGCGCCATCTCTGGGTTGTAAAGGTACTCGCGTTTGTTCAATGCTTCTATCGTGGCGACACTGTTGCTTATTTTGCAAGCAAAAATGCACAATTCACGTGGCGATTCGTTCAATTTATGTGCGGTTCTCATTTTGTCCATCTCAGACATAATTATTATCTCAGGTCTTCCAAACCTGCGTTCAAGCGTTGACATTATAATTTCCGGTTCTGGGTCGACTAGTAGTAAACTGGATACTGTTTCTTTCGCCGCAAACTGTAGGCTTCTTCGTAGCCTAGCTACATTCTCTACTTTGGAGAAATATTTCGCTGTACTCTGGTAAGACGATCGATAATTTAACCATTCGCTTGTGTTTCCCGTAAACGTTGGTAGTTCCTGAACGTACCGAGGGGCGGCGCTAGGTGTATTATTCTGTCGCACGGCTTGCGCTAATGCATTTGCCAGCATAGCTACATCGACGGTCGAACTTCCTTCCATTTTCAGTATGGATTTTTCCTCGACATATTCCTGCCGGTTTTGTTCGACGTCGGTCAATTTCCGATTTTCTTTGTGCGACGGTGGCGCCCCCTGGTGGGGATTTTCGGCGATTGCTAATAATGCAGGTGGCCCCTGCTGCTCTTCGATCCACTCTCTTACCCGTGATTCTCTCTCGACGCTCTCGCGGTCGTCGGAGTCTGACGACTCATCAGCTATTCTGGCCAGTCGTGCTTTCGTTAGTTTTGCTTGGGCGTGTATTTCTTCCAGTTTAAGTCGTGCTAATTCTTCAATTAACTCTCTTTTTCGAGTTCTTCTTTCAGACTTCCTTGACCCGGCGATGCTCTTCGGCGGGTCAGGTACGGAGTTGGGCTGTTCTATGGCGGTGACGACGCTAATCTGTGCATCTTTCGCGGCGTCGGTGGTGGACGCTGTCGTCGTCGTGGTTGGCCCTGACGACCAAGTATGCGTGGTCGTTTCTCCGGTCGTGGCGGTGGCGTCAGTCTGCGTGGCTGACGCGTCTTCATGCGTCTCGGCTGCGCCTTTACAGCTTCTTGTAACTGGCATCTTTCTGGGCTCTTCCGGTTGCAATGGACCAAACTTCTTCAGCAACCGAAATTGCTGGTTCTTCCAAAATCCGGCTCGAATTGCTGGTTCTTCCAAAATCGTGGCACAAGGTTTTGCCCGTGACAAGGAGTTTCTTCTTAGGCGCTTGAGATATTAAAACGCGTATATGCACACAACAGACCGATTTTAATTAACTTATGCTTCTAACTTAATTCTAACACATATGAACAAAAAATTTTTACTTCTTAGCTTTCATAGCTATTGACTTGTTGAAGTTTTCTTGAAGACTGTATTCAAATCAAAATTCGTTCTATATTTGTAGTAAAAATTAAAAACCCCATCAGAGGGAGAGGTTGTTCCATAGAACCTTCTAGATTTAGTACTTAACTTATTGTACTTACTGTGGTGACTAAAAATCTAGCCCACACAAAAACTTAGTGAAAGACAACATATAGTAGTCGATATAGACATATATCGAAAGTGTAGGTATATCTACCTAGCTATAAATCGCTACTGACAGTTGGGGTTTCTATCGGCTATTGCCATCACAGTCACACGATTTGCGGCTTGACTATAAAATAACACTGTTTTACATTTTTAGGTTTTATAGCCAAACGGTAGGAGCTATAATGACGATTTAGTTGTCCTAAGATAGATCTTTCGGAGGCGGTTCCAACGACGTATCGTGGTATGTTCCATCGTCTACGGTTAGGCCGTAGTGAGAGAAGAGCTGAAATTCTAGCTCTCAGGGCTTTCTGCCTACACTAGATGACTACAGACTTTGTGTTATATGTCAAAAAATGGACCTAAAATTCGGACATACCTTTCAGTGTTTTTGGTGTCTGTCAGTATGTTAGATCATGAAAAAATGTGTGATATAAGTTTTCAGGATTTTCCTTGTGCTCCTGTACTTCAGGGCTTAAAGTTACCTGTATAAAACCTATTTATCTTGGTAGATGCCTATGAAAGGTATCTAGTGATATATTTATCTTTATCATATGTAACCCGGTTACTGAGTTATAAGCTATCGTATTTCATAACTTTACACGTAATTTGTGCCCCAACCATACTACTTATCGTAACGGTATAGATACCTATGTGTAGGGGCAAAGGTGTGCTTTTAACCTGTTATGCTAATTTTAGGCATAGCCTAAGGACTTAATGACCCTAGCCAGGTAAAGTTTTAGACAGTCTTTCTCTTTTTTACCCATAGACCCATCCCTTTTGTATCTGTATCGCAGTCTATTATCAAAGGAGTGAGGGAGAAAGAATGTACAATACTCAACACGCTAACTATTTTCACCTGTAACTTATTAACCGTACATACGGCCTATATAGAACTTTACATAGTAGTTCTGTACAGTTTTGCACAACAAATGGCATATTTTTTACAAACATATGTTAAACTAAATTTCCCGCTTTTTTGGGGATAGTCGTTTGTACAAGGTCGACAACATGTCGAGGGGAAATGAAACAAACCTGCTCTACTTTTACCTAACTTAATACAATTTTACAGTTATTGTTATTACAAGTTTTAAATCTAAACTAGTCCCTATTAGGAAAATAGTTTTTATTGTGTAAATATATACTTAATATTAACTTATTATTACGAACATTACATGACAAAATTTATGCATTTTTATATAAATGTTTATAGATGCAATTTGTGTTGCATTCTTGCAGCGGTGATAACAGTGTGTTTGATCTTTTAGTATCTTTTCTTCTGTTCTGGCTACGCATCTTCGGTCAGTTATGAACCAGCCCTTAGGTTTATAATAATACTAGCTGTTGATTTATGTCAAAATCTTTTTTTCAGCCAGTTTTGCTTTTTGCTGGAGAACATACTCACAGTAGTTTCTACTCAACAGTTCATGGAGCCTATTTATCTGGACAAACGGCAGCTCGTCGTATTCTGACACCCACTGAAGAAACAGTGAATGTCTTAGAATGTCCAGGCTCAGCTGATCTAAACTCTTGGATACAAGGCATACATTTAGAAGGATAGTTTCCTAATAAATTGTGATGAAATAACTGAATGCAAGTTCTAATGCTGTGTTGTGTTTAAGTGTATGTTTCACATGACAAGGGTGGCAATACCTGTTTTAGATGTAATATTTCACAAGACTACCTATGCATTTACCGCCTATCGAGAATTTAACAATCAGTTTTATCAGATGGCCTTATTGGTATTATGATTGAATATTAAAATGAAGTAAATTTTATACAGACTCTGTCCTTTCATGGACTTGCCTATTTATTACCTTAGCAATCCTGCTAGATTTTTTACTATTCAATCTTCAATAAGATAGATTCACGTAGGTATTTATGGCCAGCTTACCAACTTCATCCAAGGAAAGAACTATACAAAGACCATGTGATAGATTCTTTAGTAAGCAGTTTTTTTGTTGAATAGATAAAAAAACCAAAATTATAAAAAAAATTAGTGAATGCTTTCTACCTGCTAAGGGTAGGTTTTGAGGCTTTGGAAAATTATTTGACTTAGCTGATACATTACTTATATTATTTTGTGATGAATTGTATTATTATTATTAAACATGTTAAATTATTTATTAAATTTATGTATGATTCAATCTATAAAGCCTCTCTATACTTATATTTTAGATTAAAAGTGCACTAGGTGCATGATTTTCTTTTTTTTTTGTAATAATATTAGATTAGATTGTTAATATAATATGGACTTTACACGCTGCAGTAGCTTTTAAACTGTAGTGAGACACATGATTTAACATAAATATACATTTCCAAAAATTATTTGTTATTAATAGATACATATTATGTGTATATTAATTTGTCTAGTCAGTGCAATGTTTTTTATCGCTTTAATAAATCAATTGAAGTATATTATTTTGTTTTAAAACTAGTTATTTTTCTATATGTCCCTTGAACGTAAAAAAAATTACAGATACTACAACTAGGTGGGGGACTCGCGCAACAATCCGCATAGGGAAAAATAGATCCTATTTATATTTTATAATACTTTTTATTTTATACTAAGCTATTAGTTAAAACAAAAAAAAATAGTTAATTGATAATTTGTTAATTTTATCCGTCACTATTCATCTTTACAGTTTATTACAGATATGTAAAAAAAAATCTGAAAAAATCTTACTTTTTGAATCTCGCTACAGCCCCGCGAGCCTCCACAAGAGAAAACTTGCACGAAGAAAAGGTTATAACAATACATTCACACAATTTATAAATTTATAAAGTTTGCTACCTTTTTGTACAGTTTGTTTGTTTATTTTCTATGTGTGTGAATGTATTGTTATAACCTTTTCTTTGTGCAACTGTTCTCTGCCTCGGCCCTAAGTTTCACCTAAAGGTTTCCTTTTTACCATATTGGTACGGAACCTTAAAAGTTACGTTGCCGCAGACATTTCTGACCATTTTATTAAAAATAGTCCATAACAAAAGTAGGCAATAGAATTCACCCGGAAAAACCCGACTGTTATATAAGTTACTAACTTTTGCCAGCGGCTTCGCCCGCCCTTAATTTGGTTATCGGCGTAGGATTCTTACGGCAACTCCTCAATTATAGAAAAAAACCTACTCACACGACGTTCCCACTTTCTCTCTCTCCCTCTCTCTCGTTCTCCAAAATAATAAATAAATTAACTACTATAAATTAATTAACTAATGGATTAACCTCGCGATCTTGGTGGTCCATACAAACTTTGAACTCCCGTTTAGTTTTGGAAAATCCTTTCTTAGCGCACGCCTACATCATAATAGCTATATGTGTGCTAAATGTCAGCTCGATCCGTCCAGTGGTTGGAGCTGTGCGTTGATAGATCAGTCAGTCATTCAGTAAGTAATAGTTACTTTCGAGTAACGCTAACTTTAACCCGCGACTTTGTTTACGTAGAAGGGGAAAATATTTTTAAATAATACGTACCGCCCTTCCCCGTCATGACTACCCGCCGGCCTTGCACATCATAAATGTGCGCGCAGTACTTGATTATTATTTTGCTGAGATTTTATTTTAAAACTGCGATATCTCCTCATTGAAATCGAATGATGTAAGGGCTATTTTTTTAAAAAATTAAATACATAGTATTATTTGGGTAAGGATTAATATCATGTTTATAAAAACATATTTGCAAATAATGCATTATTTTGGAACAAATTTGTTTAACATAAAAAAAGTTATAGTGAGCCAACCTTAAAAGATAGACATATGCTGTCGCGGACTTTTCTTTAGAACTTTTAAAGTAGAACAATTCTGTGATATATGATTTTGGCGAAACTCTAACCGTTTACGCAGCGCAGGCAGTGAAAGCTTTCAAAAGGAAAAAAAAACCTGATTTTGAAACATTACTCATTGGTGCTCCGCTTCTATTTGTCTTAGCGTGATGATATATAGCCTTCCTCGACAAATGAGCTATCTAACACTGAAAGAATTTTTCAAATAGGACCAGTTAGTTCCTGACATTAGCGCGTTCAAACAAACTCTTCAGCTTTATAATATTAGTATAGATATCTACACGGTTCGGCTCAAATCTGGTGTTTAGTTAACTATCAATTTAGTTGCTTGCTGTTTTGTTCACGTTTTTACGACTTTTTGTCATCAAAATAAAGTTCATGAAACGTACCATCTTTAATTTTTAAAGCCCAAAAAGAGGGTTATGTGTTTAATCAGTGTGTATGTCCGACTCTATGTTCCCTCGTAACTACTAAACGGCTAAACCTATATTTTACAATAAATTATACGTTGTTAGATACGTCTTAACCACTGGAGTGTCATAAGCTATATTAAAATTATTGGAAGCCAAAATGGCGGAAAATCTTTTCTTTTCAAAACATATCGAGAAGGGTATAATAGTAAAATAAAGAATTTAAAAAGGTGATTTCAAGAAAAATTTGATTTGATGATTTGAATATTTAACTATAAGCAGACGGGACTCATTGCAATGCAAGTTCAAATAGTGTACCTGCCTACTGATTGCTCACACTATAGTAGTTACCTTTAACTGAATCCCGTCTGCTTATAGTTAAATATTTAGTATATGTTTGAATTTCTGTTTCGTTCTTAATCTTTCTGCGGTCGGGATTTTATTATTATTTATTTATTAATTTTTTTTTATTCGAAATACGAACAATCCAATTTAAAATAACATAACTATTACTTAACAAAAACTCGTAAACAACGCCAAATGGAAATAAAAACTTCAGTTACAATCGGCAAATGTCGTTTCGTAGTCGTATGTAACCAATACCTATCCTTCATCAAGCAATGAGGCACTGCCTAGTTTTAACCCTTGTGTGCTCGATGTTTACCATTGTGTGCACATGCATACATTTGTGTAAGCCTAAAACAGGGTATGCACTTAAAAAGATCACTTCTAATAACCCTTCCGAGACAATCCAAAACTCTCATCGGAGTATGGCAAAAAGACTGGTGAGTCCAGCACGAGAGTTTCTTATATGACAGTCCTAAATCAACAACAAGGTCAAGTGGATATCCTCAGGCAAAAGTAGCGGATGCATTTTGCATGACATGGACGATTGCCAGCTTGTTAATCCCCCTATCATTTAGTTAGTATTAAGTTAGAATAGTATTAAGTTTTTGTCACTGTCACTGTGAATTTTATTATTATTATTACTATCAAAGTGCCATAGTGCTCTCATTGTACATTTCTCACTAAGATATGGAGCGCTTGTTCACGTTCTGATGACGATCGATAAGACCAGTATAGAATCCCAAATCGGAGGTCGACGGGCGTCTTGACATATCGGTAAATCCAGGCAATCACTCCGTTTAATTTTTCAAAAGAGCTGAACCTAGTCAACAATGAATCTGATCAAAGTGGACGGTAAATCTTCGCTGACTGGACGCGTAAACCTGGTAGAGAGTCCACCAACTCTAGACGAGAAGAAGGCTACCTTGACTGGAGTATTGGACCATTCAGTCATTCAGGTCCCAACCAAAGTGGATAATCGATCTAAATAGAAGCCAAACAGCCACGGGAACGTCAATCTCGGTTGCATTCAATTCCCCTGGGACGTGACTTCACTCAGTGGGAGCGGAATACTCCAAAATCTTGGAAACCCTATTCGCCACGAAGGTTCCTTACGAATGGACGGAAGCTTTAAGCCAGGCGAGCAAAGTATAGGTAGCTACTTATTGAATCGAAATGTTCGATATTTCGAAACAAAAAACAAAATCTATTAACAACAAATATATATATTCAATTAATTATAAGAGAAAAACAAAAAATGGCGCCAACAATATTTTATTAATAAAAGTACTGAATTATTTTAAAACTTAATTTGTTAAAATCACTGTTTACTAGTGAGGCGAAGATGATACATATTGTGCCGTAAAAAAACACAATGTAGTTTAATCTTGGTAAATCTTTTAAATTGTTTAGATACAACCCATATCAAAATAAAATACCAAAAAGTTACCAAACTCGACCAACGACTAATGACTCATGCTGCCTGCCTGTAATGTCTTGGCCGTTTATCAACTGTAAATGCTTTTTGAAAAACAAAATTTCAAATGTTTTCATTATATAAGTAACTTAATATTTAATATTCAACCATCGAGCAATAGGTATGCAAGGTATCATTTCGGTTTCGGTTTCGGTTGTTCATTTCAAATTCATTTTGGCTTAATGGTAAAAAAGAATGCCTGTTGAGTTGTCTTTGGCATAATAAATACAATATATTTAAAAATAAAAATTAAATTATATACTGCTGAATTGCAGAGACTCGGTCGTAGGTTTTTTAGTAAATTGTTAAGTAATGTAGTTTTTAGCGACCCGAACGTCCAAATCAAAAAACGTTGGAACCTTTATAGGATCACTCGTGTGTCTGTCTGTTTATCAGTAACTGCCATTTGCTACTAATTCACTAAAACAGTTAAGTTAAAACTTGGGACGTATATATATGAATTTCTGTGATCTTGGATAGCAAATGAAAATTAAAAAAAAATAGTTTTGCAATCTGTACTGTGTGACATAGCCAATGATATTACTGGTCTTAGGGTCTCTCTTTTATAAATTTTAATTTTAGTTAAGAAAATAAACCACCTATTTAATAAGAAATACAGAAAACAGTTTTTTACTTATATATTACAGGATAACTTATAAGAAGTCTATGGTCTTAAGAGAATCATATTTATGCGTTTTTACGAAAAACCAAAAGTTTCTAACAAGTATTAAATTTCTTAATAATATTCTTCCGAATCGTATTTTACATTTCTTTCATTTGCTGCCTTTCGAAGACTTATCCTACTTTCGAACATCAGAATCGCTCCTATCATATTTCTCTCTCTTATTATTTACTATAAAGGCCGTACCTAATCCGTCTTCCTCTTACGCTTTTACACCATCTTTTTTTAAAACCTAGGTACAATAAAAAACAAAAAATTGTGTGCATTGATTCAGTGTCACACAGTGCCCCGTAGCCCGTAACACCCCAGGCGAGGTAACCCAAAATAAAAGCAAATCAGGTTTTTTGGTTATGTTTAAAAGGACCTTAACGGTAATTTGAAGCTAAATTTAACAGAGGAAAATCACAATCACAAAACCTAAATGTAAAACATCAGGAACGAAATGAAAAACTTTAACGTGATTTTTTCTTCGTTTGTTCACACGAATTTGTTTTTTAACTGTTATCTCTGAAACGCCTTACAAACTGAGGCAATAAAAAATGTTTCAAGATGGCCACCAATGAGCTTGTCAAAACTGTATACCAGCATTAGAAAACTAAATGACCGTGACGGAGACGGAGATAGTGCATTGTAACAGTTTACCCCACCTTACCTAGCCTATATGTTATTCTGGGTAGTAACGAATATATGTGCCAATTTTCATAACGATCCGTTCAGTCGTTGGCGAGTTATAGAGTAACAAACATCCATCCAGACATTCTTTCACATATTTATACAATTAGTAGGATAGTAGGGTTTTCATGATGTCTGATTTTTTTTCAAAATTCTGTTAGATTTTTCTTTTAAATTATGTCTTTCCTTAACGATCTATTTTGTGTGATTAGTGGTCTGTTCCACTTCTTCAATCTATAACAAGAACATAGGTTTTGGGATATTGCCGTCTAAAAACGCTCGCCACGATGATATCACGGGGCAGGCTAAGGCAAAGGTTGCAACTGCATGCGAGCTAACGACACTGGGAGCAGTCCCGAACGAAAAACCACCAGTTTCGACTACAGATGACCAAATGATGTCATAGCCATGGTCCTGAAACTATAATAATCTAAAATAATCCAACAAGGTATTTTGGTTTTTTGTCAGCAAATTTTGACTACCGGTGATTAAATACAACAAAAACCAATTTAAACAAAGTTAATACGTGGTATTTTGTGGTTAACGATCGGGACTACTCCCTCTATAGGCGGCGTCGCGGGGCGCTACCTTAAAGCAATACACACATATCACTGGCGTGCGCCGACAAATTTGGGTGCCGAGAATGGCAGCAAGGTCGTATAGGTAAGCATTCATACCTAAATTTTACAACCGCCTGGTGTGAGTAGCTATCAATGACCTAATGAATAACGCGCTTTTTATATAAGGATTGGATTTCTAGATAGATCGCGTAATTACGCTGTTTTTGTAGCAGAACTGTAGCATCTGAAGGATTGAAAAAGGTAGTTATGTTATTTGTTATTACACTTGCTCTTGTCTAGTTTCGAGAAAGCACCTACTACGACCTACGGGTTCCATCGTAAAAATATCATCTTAAGTCCTCCATTAAACTTTTGGCCAAAAATTGAGAAAACAGCTTTATACATTCATACTTAAATGGAAACAATGTCATCAACTTTTAGTAGAATCAATATAGCAGCATGAGAATTTAAATTTTCATCACGTAAATCCAGGTATTTTTTTATTTAAGGTCTCAAAAAATTTGAGATCCGCTGGTCCAATGTAGGTACTTCCACAGCACATAAATTTTTATTTTTACATTGTGGTACTACCTTGTTAATTGATATTCATTTATTTTAGGTATTTAATGCTAATAAAAATCTGGAAAAGTATAGGTTCCAAAAATTGTGTAAATTTTTAAAGAGTGTAGGTAGGTACAGCTTTTACTTGTTATGAAAGTTTAATTCCTTGAAAAAATTATAAAAATCGGCCAAGTGCGAGTCGGACTCGCGCACAAAGGGTTCCGTACCGTAATCTATAAAAACGGCAAAATATCACGTTTGTTATATGGCAGCCCCCCTTAAATATTTATTTTTAAAGTGAATATATAACTAAATATTCTTTGAATATTTCTAGCGTCTACCTGTTGCCGTTATCAATATCGAGCAAAAACGAGCAAAAAAATCTTTGCTGTATGGGAGCCCCCTTAAATTTTTATTTTATTCTGTTTCTTAGTATTTGTTGTTAAAGCGGCAACATAAATAACATCTTCTGTGAAAATTTCAATTGTCTTACTATCACGGTTCATGTGATTCAGCCTGGTGACAGACGGACGGAAAGCGGAGTCTTAGTAAAAGGGTCCCGATTTTTACCCTTTGGTTACGGAAGTAGTGCGGGATGGACTCGCGCACCGAGGGTTCCGTAACTGCCACCATTTACGTTATTTACAAACACAAACAAATTTTTCTTTACTTCTCCGACTACATTTATAAGTTGGTATTTATTAATATAAGGAATGTAGTTTATAATTTATGAATAATAGTTCATTACGTTGTAAAGCCTACTAAGCTATGATAGTTATCCCTTTATTTTCGTTATATATGCTATACCCATGATTTTTTGCTCACACCCATTTAGCTGGTAGTGGGGAGGGAGGGCACTGGACTCTTAACAAAAATTTGCACTTAAAAGCTTAATATTACACAAGCATCTCTTAATCCAAAAATAGTTTTTGCGCACCCTATATTTTTAAACGAGCTATCCAACGACACCCCACACTATGGGGTTGACGAGAAAAAAAAACATCCCCACTTCACGTGTAGGTACCTTATTTTATTTTACCACTTTGTCGGCCTAATCAATATGTGTACCCATGCCAAATTACAGCTTTCTAGCACTAATATGGTCTCTTAGCGAAACCTCGGACAGACAGACGGACGGACATGGCAAAACTACATGAGTGGCTTTTTGACTAAGTGGGTGATAGACAATCCTAATCTTACCAAATACCAACGCCACGGAACGGACTATGCTTGGAGTTTCATCGGATTCGAAATGACGTCATTCGGAAAAGAACTAAAGTCACATACACGTGACGGTGATCTTAAGAGGGTGGCTGGTAGCAGCTGAATGTAGAAGGCGGAGGACCGCAAGGAGTGGCAAGAAATAGAGGAGGCTTATGTCCAGTAGTGGACCAAAATTAGCCGAAATGATGATGAACCTCGTACCAAATAAACTGTAGTCCGTGTGTTTGTAATAACGATTCTATGATCGCTATAAATAAACTACAGCCTGTGTATTTGTATCAACGTTTATATGATCGCTATCCATACTAATATTATAAATGCTACTCTGTATGTCTGTTACCTCTTTACGATTGAACCGCTGTACCGGTTACAATAAAATTTGCCAGGCAGATGGTTTAAATCCCGAAGGAACGTTGAGGAGTTGCTGTTGAAATCCTACACCCATAACCGAATTAAGGGTGGGTGAAACAGCGGGCAAAAGCCCGTAGTTTGCTATAAACTGTACCCTGTGTATTTTTATAAACGTTTCACGACCGCTATACCTACCAACCAATGATATGATCCTAATTAATAAATTTAATTTTTAAAAAAAGGGTAGGTAAAATGTTCACACAAAAATTTATTGAAAATTGAAATTAAACTATTTGTATATAGATTTTTTATTAAAAATAAAATATAAATTGTACAAAATTAACAAATCCCCACCTATGTAATATAATATTATAATAAGAATAACATAATTAGTAGTACACCATACCCCTAAATATAAGAGTTAGTACCTTTCTTTTAATGAATTGAATATAATTCACAAAAATTTTATATTTTTGACGAAACAATAGTATTAATTATTAGTAATTATAAAATATTTAGTAAGGGCATACATTTATGTATTTGGTTTGTTACAAAAAAATAATAACTTACATTAAATTTTAAAGCACTTTGGCTTAGATTAGCAACATAAACAACATTAAAGCATTCAAGAGCACTTGTAAAAGTTTAATTTTTGTTTTGTAAAAAATATCTATCAGATAAATAAAATATTCGTGCCTCGGGTAGGCACTTTAAAATAAATATGAAAAATTTACAATCTATACCCTTTTTTCTTACTTGTCAAGGATACTATGATTTAGGCTAAAATAAGATAGGCTATTAGGTAAATTCAATCTCCGTTTTTATCTGATTGTGCATTTCGCTTTTTTTAAAATTGAGCCTAAATCTTGGTTTTCTTGGTTTTGACTTGACAAAATAAAAAAACTGTGAGGTATAGTATGCAGTTAATAGGCAGAGACTAGGCACAATCCTATTAGTTTACCTAGTATATAATGCTATCTACAAATACTTAACTAGTTTTTTTGAAATACGCTTTGCACGAAGCGGAAATACAAAATATCTTATGGTGGCGTAAGATAAATGGTACTAGTTTCCTAAGAAACATCTAATTAGGGATTGCAAACCGGGCCCGGCCATTCATACCGGGCCCGGTAGGTACGAAAGTTGCGGCTCGGCAGCCCCAACTTGTAGAGATTGGCATGGCAAGCACGTTCTGATAGTCATAATACCTAAAGTTATTGTTATTATCAAAAGAATAAAGTCATTGCTCTTAAGAATTTGTTTTGTTTTTACTAAAGCTACCAAAGTTTATCTATCTTAGTTGATAAGACAAGTTTAGGACATTAGGCTGCGTTATTAGTTTCTTATTCTAATACTATGATTTCAAATAGTTACATTAGTATTAGTAATTAACTTTAAGCAAGCAGATCTTTCTCTTTACTCTGTATAGTATAAGTAATTAAATTGCGGGCGACTTCTTAAAGAATCTGACTACCTTCCAAACTTTTTCTCGTATTCCCCTAAAACCAGGCATTTCATCAGCACGTGAGGATCATTTCTATCCTAAACTTAATTACTGAATACTAATGTTTGCTTAAACTTAATTACTAACACTAATGTTACTATTCCGTTCATAGGTGAAACCAAACTAATTCTGTATTAAAAACTCGTGGTTTTGAGACTGATTAAGACTGATTATTGTTGGTTTGCTGGTTTGAAATAAATATTATTCCGTAACCTTGAATCATTGTATTTTTCCTCCATTTACTTATAGCAAATTTTCATAAAATACTTTAAAGGTTTCATCCTAACACATCAACCCGGGTTGGCGGCGAATGTTACCGGACCCGGCCGGGTTAAAAAACATACCGGGTTGCAATCTGTACGTCTAATACACCATACAAGTATTTAGCTATGCCTAATGCATATTTTCTTTTTCCCTAAGTAGAATTGGTTTAATTTTAAGAAACAATTTCAATTTATGACTTTATTTAGGTAGGTAGCAAAAGGTTGGGTTTCACAGACGTGCACCACGTTTCAGCCTAATTTTAGGTTGATACGTATCTAAAGTTAATCCGACAGCTTTTTGATCAAGTCTAAAAAAATCAATTTTACGCAGTTTTGAAGTCTAAAATAAAAAAAAACTGACAAAGATAATTACAGTTTACGGGGAGTTTCTAAATGTATGGGTTTTAATACCTAGCAGTGGTGACCAGTGGTTAAATAAACGCCTACTGTATAAATACAGCCTCTTATCTGACAAAATCCCATCGCTGACACTGTTACTTATACAGCGGATATGGACTACAATGGCTTTATATAATGGCCTATATTACCAGCTTTATAATATCAGCATATTATCATTTTCTATAAAAAAAATACTATTATTTACTCCTAAATTCCAAAAACTAAAAATGCTGAGTTTCGCAAATTTTGGGATATGTAGGTAGTAGGTAGGTAATAGTTTCAATAATTCTAGGTCATATGTTGATAACGACCTACCTACGCTATGGGTCGCCTGGTGAGAGTTCCCTTACATTTCATACCTTTGGACATCTTTGAAATAGTAGAAAAATTGGACAGTGCCCGTTTGCCGCAGCAGTAATATTAGATAACAGCAACTTTACCTACGATATCATCTCGTGCGTAAAATGCTGTGCGCTGACCTTAAAAATAATCGCGAGAGATTTTGTAGGTACCTACTTACTTTTCCAAAGATAACAAGAGTTTGGGTTTGTCAATATGGCATTAAAAAGGGGCACACTTCCCCACCCATTGCACAGGCTATTAGCATTATAATTTATTATTAAGATAATGAGGGTATCCATAACGAAAACGACCGGAAACACTATCTAATAAAAAAAGGAAGTATTACAGTTTTAAAAACCTCACTTTTCTTATCCCACAAGAACCTGTGAATGCACAGGCGTGAAAATAAAGTGGCTCGCATATTAATCAGACATTTAAGAAACCAAGAAGAATTTTTAGATGTTGCGAGCACATACAGTAAAACTACAGTTAAAATTAAAATATATCTTTAGAATCTATTTCAGGTACAGAAATAACTCATTTAAAGCTTATTTATATAGTAAGATAAGTTTTTGATGTAATGTGATAAACAGATGACATACATGAATGTATATGTACCTACTTCAGGTAAGTTTCAGTTTATTAGTAAATAATAGGTATGTACTTAGATATCTACGAAGTGGTTTCGTTTACTGTGAAAGTTATGTGCAATACGGCCATGTGCGTATCTTACACGCAGTAAGTTATGGTTCCGTAGAATGAAAATTATTGCAAATATCAAAAAAATATATACATCGATTCTGTTCAAACCAATGTGAATAGAATGAATTTATAAAGCTACCGTGATTTATCGACACAGAGTTTTCAACTTAGAATAACTCGCAAAGTATTCATTTAAGAGAGATAACTACTTAGAAACTAAGCCTTAACTTAGTCCTACATAAGGATATCTCACACCTACACGATAAAGAGCGCGAAAAAAGTTTTTTGTCCCTCGGCACTATGGTGAAAGAACGGTTAAAATGTATGAAAAGCTACCCCTACTCCCTAAAAAAACCCAAAAAAAAAATCATAATAAATAAGTGTGACCGTTCGCAAGACACCTTTATGTAAAATTTCATTAATAGTCTAACTTTATTTGTCCCTAGTCTTAGTATTTAAGACTATATCTTAATAAACGTACTTACTATTATTATTTACCTTAGCTAGAATACAATGTATCCAGAAATTAGTGATAGCAGTAGAAAAATTTTATGTTGGTAGGTTTAACAAAGTTTTCTTAGTATTTTTTTTCAATAAGAGTAGATATATATTTGCAGGCAGTACACACTCTACTATTGAATTATCACCTGGCACTCTTGCAGTGATCTGCTCTACCTACATACTTATTAACTGAATTAAATTGAAATCATCAAAACGATAGTTAGTTAATAACGATAATGTACGATGAGTCACAAACAGTGATGATCGAAAATTGAAAAACTCTTATTACTGTACTACCCTTAAAGCACGGCTTATAGAATTCACATAAAAAGTATTGAAATAATATACTAAATACCTATTATACAAAAAGTTTTTAATGAGATTAAACTCCTTTTTCAGAAAAAATACTCAACAATTAAATTATATGAGCCATATTATTAATAATGTTATAATAACTAATGTTCAAGGTCTATGTTATCTACATTACTGCACAGAATTTTTAAGATAAATCTATAAATACAGTTTAAATTTGGAATATTAAAAATCTAATAATATTTTATGTAACTAAATGCATGTAAGGGGCCGTCCATTAATCACGTGAGGCTCGAAAGGGGGGGGATATCACGAAATATCACAAGGGAGGAGGGGGTGTAGTAAGATATGACGTGTATTTATTTTTTCGTCAAACGTGCGATTTTTAAAACGAAAAGCGGCGTGTAGAGTGACCTTAAGGTAAAAAATGAGCTCTATTGGAGGTTAACATTATCGATTTCAGCTTAACGCCCATACAGCAAATGTATATACGGGCCCCTCTTAACTCGCTGTTGCAACGAACGAAGTCCCCGCGCACCGCGACGACCGCCGGGCTCGGCTTGCCCATCGATATGGGAGAATGTTCTTACATCCTTGGACGCTAATCTGTCGCACAAACTGTTAAAACTCAGCAGGAAAAACCTACGCTACATAGTTGGCATAATAACAGGTCACTGCCCGCTAAACAGGCACTTTTTCAATATCGGCGTTATTGACAGTCCTCTATGCAGGGGCTGTATGGAAGCCGAGGAGACACCGTCTCACGTGGTTCTTCATTGCAAAAGCGTGAGCGACCAACGGACAAAGCTCCTTAAGAATCCACAAACCATGAGAGAGGCGCTGAATAACATCAGATGCCTCCTTAACTTTTGGACGGAGCTGGGATGGTATGGGTAACCAATGACAGGTATTGGTTACCTACGTACAATGGCCCTATTATGAGGCTAAGTGCGGAAAACATAAGTCCAACTAACTAACATAGGCTTGCCCCAGTCGCCAGTTATTTTGGCGTCGAATACATGTAAAAACCGTTACCTCGTATGTTTTGTACTAAAACAAAATATGTCTAAACTAGGTGATTTGTATAAAGACCTATTCGCAAAGTATAAGAAAGGAAAAACCTAATCCGAGCAATAATAGTCTAGAGATGCACAATGTTCGTCCTTCACGCGTTCTCACGCGACGATCGATCGGTAGATCGAGAGAGATTCTCTGCGTAGAGCGCTAAAATGATGACGCTGAGTGGCTTGATGAAACCGACGTTAATCTTTAACAAGCACAGTGCCAACAACTAACTTGCAAGATGCTTATCCAGTTGTTAGTGTTGAAGAAAGTCTTGCTTATCCGTGGTCTGAGGACAATGTACTAGTACAATATATGTTTTTCGCATGATTACACCATACCTTTACAGGGCCGTAGCTAAGGGGGGAGATTGTGGGGCAATGCCCTACCTTGAAATACTAATGCCCTACCTTAAAAGTACCATAAACTAAGGTATAATATATATGAATTGTTTTCCCGTTCTATAAATAAATACCATTTTGATCTTGTTTTCCCGCGATCCTAACCAATTACCTTCTACCTTAATTACTCACGCTCGCAAGCAAGTAAAATAATGAAAGATAGAAAAATTATTTGCGCCGTACCCGTGCATGAAACCGCCGCTGCCCTACCTTGGACTCAACTCTAGCTACAGCCCTGTACCTTTATTATGATTATTATGCCAGTCAAAAACTAGCTACCCTTCTGTCTAGACATTTCTATCATGGTCCTTAATTTTCTAGAATAAAATTGGATTACACTTTATACCTGTATTATAAGATAATATTCTAAAAATTTTGAGATTCTTTGTAGGTACTAAAAATACACGTGATTTTGTGGGGGGGTTAGTCTTAAACCTCACCACGTATCACCAAGGGGGAGGGGGGTTAAAAATACTAAAAAATAAACATCACATGATTAATGGACGGCCTCTAATCATCTAGGTTCGGAATAGGTAGATCAGAATACATCATGACACCAAATTCACTACTAAATATTAACATGAATTAGTCTTTACATGCAATCTGGGTCTAGTAAAAATGTTTAATGTGTATAACACATGACAAACTATGATATAATAATATCAATAGGCATAATATATGTTCATGTTCTTATTTAGATCAACATGTTATTACCACAAATTATCAAGAATAGGTACTATATTGTACAAGTATATAAAAAACAATTATATTACTTACTGTAATAATTTTATAAATATGCTTACTACAGGTTCTCAAATTCAATTTCAGGATTATACTGGGACTTATTTTGTTGTTTCTAATTTATTCTACCTTTACAGTCTTTGTACATTAAATTCATGCAAATATGTAAATGCATATTATCGTTATATATATTATCTTTATATATATTATCTTTGCCATCCATTCAATATGTCACACACTTAGGGAGGAGGCAGATGACAAAGGTAAATTATTAATCCAAAAATTAGCAAAATAATGTGACTAATATAAAGGAAATTTGAGTGTGGTACTAAATGGATGGCCCCTTTGTATATATATATCATGACTTTTATAGATGTCACTTGATCATCACAAATTGGTTTTTATGCCTTTACTTTATTTAAAATCCTACTTAAAAGCAACAAGTGCCTATATTGGCTTAATTCTGCTAATTTTAACTTTTTGAAGGAACAGCGATATTCTGCTTATTCCGTTTTTTAACTAACCAGTTAAAAATCAAGTTACAACTTTTGGTACCTAGTTTGCCACCTACATTCACCTTGTAGGTTTTAAAAAGTGGCTACCTACTAAGTCATACCCGTTTCTTTGAAAAATATTACAGTTTATGATGATATAGACAATTTATAGCCATTTTTACAATCTAAAACAAATATTTTTGAACATTACACACAGCGCCAGTATATAATCCATATTAAATTAGTTTTTTTTTTAATTTTTACAATGATTACCAGCATAAAAAATACAAAATGAACACTACATTTAAACATTTCTAGGGTACATATGGCAATAACAAGATTCATAGTGATTTAGACATAAAAAAATAGGCAATAGGCAGTACATTGTTTTTTACATTGCATTACATTGCAGTGCAATTTTTTAAATGTGGGATACATTTAAAAAATGTCAAGCTAGTATTACATACTTAATTTAGGTGAAGATAGTTTGTCTACAATCTATTCTGAAATTAAACAAACCTTGTAAGTGTATTGTGGTCATAGGTTTAAGTGTAAATCAGTCATATTTTTTATATTAGCTGAGGATGGCACAAATTTCTTTAAAAAACCAAAAAGCTAAGTTACAGTTTACCTTTAGACTCTTCCTGTATCAAACAATAAAAAAGCAAGTTAATATTCAGTTTAGGTAAAAGATAGCTTCATGTAAGTTAATGCATTGAACACTGGCCAGATTTAGGTACATGTAAGTATATGTGTGATGTCAATTAATATATTACATTAAGGATAAATCAATGGACGGAAAAACTTAAAAATAATTGAGTATTGATAAATAATGTACTCATACCCACTTCAGCGTACAACATGTAGTTCAATGGTTGAGTTCTTTTTATTTATTAATGACAACAACTTGTCGTCTAATTCTTGTGGCAATTCATGCCAGACACATTTTCCAATAAGTGGCACCTCTTCAATAGGGGGACGGAAAGCCACAAGTAATGAGAGACAGCAACCATCAGAAACTGGGTCAGATTCCACATTCAATAGCCCCAACGGTCTATGTTGCCCTATATCAGCTCCAAACATTTCCACCATAAATCTTCGTAATGTAGAATGAACGCTTTTACCTGGATTAATTTCACACGTTGGAAAATGTAGAGCTGTCTTTTCACTTAACAAAACATGCAACTTGTTAGTACTTCTTTTTTTTATTACAACTATCAATCTTAATAAGTCTTTTCCATGAGGAACAGGTGCTGGCAGAATATTTTTGTGCCATAGACTTTGGGGAAAGTTTTGTTTATACATTTGAGCCTTCTCAATTAAATGAAGTATGTCATTAGATCTCAAGGATATTTCTTGTAGGTTAGATATCCACTTGGCTTGTAAGGATTCTTTATCTGCATTTGCTGGGGTTTTTAAGATTCCACCAATTTCTTCACCAAACAAAACAAACCTAAACCACATGCCCCCAGCAGTTTCTACAACGAGTAGAGTTTTAGGTTCACACTGAATTCCTGTTTCCTCTAAAACTTCACGAATTGTTGCTTGAACTATAGTCTCTCCCCGGTTCATACGACCAGCTGGTAAGTACCACTTACCGGCGCAACTCTCTTTCGCTTCTTGCATCATGAGCACTTCATTATGATCATTTATAATCACACACGCTACGACGTATGTGATGTTTTCACCAAGTATTGGTTTAAAATTTGAAGGTGTTGTGGGTGTGATGCCTTGTGATTCCGCTACAGAATTTTGATCAGCTATTGTAAAGTCACATAAATCATTTTCATCACCTTCTAAGCCTAAACCATCTAGTAATTGAGAAATATTTGAATCTACTTGACGCGACATAGTTACCTAAATAAAGTAACTACTTTCTGCGCAATAAGATTTGTTTTAACTTGGGACTACCAACTTGATATTATAGCATAGAAGTCAAATTATGAATGCAAAAGGCTTCATAATAGATTAGCGAAAACACATAAAAATAAATATTTGCAATTCAAAACATATTCTCACATCTTACGGAGCCCAGTCCACAGATTACAGAGTGATCAGTGTAACCAGACTTAATTTTCCAAAAATACCTAGGACCCAAAAAAAAAATTACTGAAATACCTACCTTAAAGGAAAAGAATACCAAAAAAAATACTGATTTTAATAATATGTTTTATTCATTAATCAACATTACAATAAATGTTAGATTGGTATTTTGACATTCTATCCGAAGGTTTAAATTTCACGCAACCTCCTTCATCTTTAACACCTTGTTTTGTTTTTAAAATTGCTGATACATTTCTGTTTACAAATTTATTACTTTGATCCGTTTTTATTAAATTTATTTGTGAAAATATACGCTCGCATGCAGCATTCGATATCGGTATACATAACAGAGATATTTACTACTTACTTTTTTGTATTTTAAAGTACCATCATTGTTAGAAATTTTCTCAACTTACATCAAGAAATGGGTGAACCAGTACTCGTAGATTGTAACAAATTATTTACTTCGCAATCAAGTTTTAGAGTTCTATACTCTTCGTCAATAAACTGCATTTGTTCTGGCTGTAATTCGTATGGGAGAGTTTCTTTAGCTGTAAGTGTTGTATTGAGGAATACTTATGTAGTGCAGCTAAGGTGTCGTGACTTGGTGAAGGCAATTAAATGAAAAGGTTCACTTGAATCAATTGGATTTATTTTGCTATAGGCAAAACGGAAAGTGAGATTACAAATTCAGCTTAGAGCTAGGAACCTAGTACCCAGTACGGATGCGCATCCGTATACGGATATACGCGCGGCGGTGACTGGCGTCACGGGATAGCGGTCTTTGCGAGATGTGGGAATTAGAGCTATGTCAGCACAATTGCTTGTATAGCGATTATTTTCTTAAACTTCGAAATTCTGTATGCACGGCAGTGTGTGGGTTATTTAATTTCAATTCTCGAAAAATCTCATTTTTAAATGGCAAACGAGACTTTAATTGAGTGCTCAACTCAATTAAAAATTATTGACATATTTTGAAAAACTCAGAAATTTGTTCTTTCATATTAATATTTTCTCTATGTTTAATTAATTCTTGGCCCATTTGGATACCTAAGTATATATCTTTCAATAGCAAATAATTTACATGAGACTTAGGGACTAAAGCAAAAACATTGTCCGTGCTTTTGATATAATTAGTTTTCATGAAGCAACCCAAAATCGACATGCACATATTGGATGCGTCATCGTACAATCTTTCAATGCACGGATAGTCACCTTGAAAAATAGTGTTAAATTTGTTAACAATTGGCAAAATGTAGTCCAAAAAGTAAAAGTAAAGTTTGTTTACGTCAGTACTACAAGAATGATATAAAAATTCTGATGACACAATGCGATCACTCAAGTGTTGGTCTTGAAAATACAATTGCAATGCCCTCCATTCTCAATTATTCTACTACCACAAGTATAAAGCGATAGCCACCTTAAATCATAATGACGCAATATTATATGATTTTCAGTGTCAGTGGAATGTTGGAACTCAGCAAATTCTCTTTGACGCTTGCTTCTTTGAGAAAAAAGTAACCATATACTTATTTTACTATTTGTTCTAAATTTCTAGGCAGTATTTTGAAAGCATGGCTAACACTTAATGCTGCAGAGTGACAAACACATTTTACGAATAAGCATTTTGGGTTCACTTCTTTAAATTTGCAACAATGCCAGAGTGTTGAACAATCATGACATTCGTAGTATCAGCAGCAACTCCTATTAAGTGTTTTATATTTAAACCTAATTCAGATAACTTTGATGACAAGGTTTTAAATAAATGATCTGCGGTCTCACCACTTCAATCAACTGAATCGAGAAATTTGGATTGTACAGTACATTTCGTTTAAGAAAAGTATTTTATTACAATCGCCAAAAGAAGGCGGGAAACTTTGAAAAGGCGGTCGCGTTTTTCTTAGTTTTTTAAAGAGATTAATATTTTGTGTAAATAATACTATAAATAACTTATTTTATATTTCTGTATACAGGGTAAGTTATTGTAAATTTATAATTTAGTAGTAAGTCATGGATATAGGGATAGATCCTGATCCTCCTCCTGATCCAGCTCCACAGCCCCTTTGTCCCCTGGTGATGCAGGCGGGTTTATTACTGTGGATCCTGATGTTACAGCATTTGTGTCTGTAACTTCTCAAAGAAAAATAAAAATAAGGCCTTGACAAAATCAAATTCCATTTACCGCTCTTTTAAGCCTACACTGTCAAACTGTAATTTTTCACCTTTGAAAGGTCAAGCACTGACCAAAGCGTTGTTCGAAAAGAAACCTGAAACAACAAATACCAATTTAAATGGCTTAATGTCAGAAAATTCAACTAATAAACTACCTATTACTGTACCAATGCAGTTAGAAAATATATCACCACTTAGGTCTGTATATACTGTTTTGGACCCAGGTCCATTTACAGTGCATATTCAACTAATTGAAACAACTCCTGACTCTGGTGCCACTTCGCATCCTATGAAATTTGGCTCCTTCCTATTTAAAAATAATTTAAAAAATATCTTACAAGACGGCATTAAGAAAATTGGAAGGAACAGACTTTCGATTCAATTTAAAACACATACTGATGCAAATAATTTTATTTCCCATGATATACTAAAATCTAACGGATTCAAGGCAAGCATTCCTACATTTAATATTTCAAAAATGGTCACAGTCCCAGAAGGGTTTGGATCTATTATTAAATCTAGAAGACTAAGTAGAAAAACTGTAAGCCCTGAAGGAATCAAATGGATTCCCACTCAAACAGTAGTTTTGACATTTGACGGACAGACCTTACTTCCACGAGATTTTTAATTTTATACTGCTTTGCCAGTTACTCAATATAATTATCCAACAATACAGTGCTACCGATGTTGCCGATTTGGACATACTAAAATTCAATGTCGTTATAAACCACGATGCTTTAAATGTACTAAGGATCATGAGGGTTCAGGATGTCAAACAGAAGATCTTACCATCTGCATCATTCAGCAATAGATAGATCATGTCCAGAATATGCCAGACAAACAGACATTAAATATCACATGTCTAACTCCTCTGTGTCATTCCAGGAGGCATCCCAAAAATTCCCTCCTGTCAAGAAATCTTTTGCCAATGTCTTGAGTGTTGAGCGCTGCTCGGTTGTGTGTATTGGCTGGGAAATTGCTTCTCGGCCCACTGTGAGTGCGCTTTCGCGCTTTTCAACGCGCCCATAATGCGAAGTTTAATGAAGCGATACTGTGTGTTTTTGTGTGTGAGTGTGTGTTCTCGTAGTCGCGGAACTACTACGCATAGTGGTAACCCACGCTTGCCTCTTTGACTGACGCTGGTTCGCCCAACCTGAGTCCGGCTTTGGGTTAATCTCTAGTGTAGTATTTCCGCTTCAGCGGTTCGCCACTCCGCGCATTCTCGCGTTTTAAGTATCGATTGCGTCTAGTTTGTCCAGTTCCGAGTGCTCAAGGCCTAGTGGGTGAGATTGTATAGCTCTTTTCAGAGTTGCGGTCTACCTAACGTTTCTTATTCGTAAACGTCTCGTTGCTAGGGGGGAAACCTAACGGTGACAACGTAACCCCGGGCCGTAGGAGTTGGAGATAGTTACACACCAAGCAATCCGTAGCACTGTGGGGCGCTTGGCCGCACTTAGGTATTCTTGCTCCTCGCCAGCAATGGTGGGGAGTCACTAGGTACACACCAACTACACCCCGGCTGCTATCGCGATGGCCGGGCAACTCATCGGCTTGTCCCCGGACCAACTAGGGGCAATCGTGATAGATCTTGTTCGTGATCACCCAGAGCTGTCCCACGCCATCATCAAGGCTGTGGGGCCTGCCCTCACTGCGTCCAGCACAACCGCGCCCCGCCCGTCCGTCCGTCTCATCGCGTTCGCCTCCGCGTTCTCGCTCACGCTCTCCCCGCCCGCGCTCTACCCGCTCGCGATCTCTATGCCTCGTCCCGCACTCCCGCGACCCGCAACTCGCTCGCCGCAATCTTCGGGCCCCCGTGCCCGCTCGCCCCCCCACTCCGGTAGCAGATGTGGCCTCTTCTGGGTCACTCGCTACCCCGTCGCCCCCTCCGACCCCAGCCCCCTCAGAGACCGCTGCCTTGTCCCCGGAAGCCGTAATGTCCGCTGAGTCGGCGTTGTCTCTAATCAGGACGACGAAGGCTTCAAAGTGGTTGGCCTGGGGACCAAAAAGGGCAAGAAGCGGAAGAAGACCGCCAAGTCCAAAAAGGCTTCGGTGGCATCCGCTCAGGAGTCTTCTCCCCCTCCCTCCGAATCTGAGGCAAAACGCCTCAAAGCGCCTAGCGCTTCCCCGTCCCCGTCCACCTCGGCGGCCAGCCCTGAGCCAGCCGCCATGGACACAACCCCCGCCGCCACCTCTTCGCAGGCCGGATGTCCCACTTCGGGACGGAAGGAAAAAACTCCGCCCCCTGTTGTCATCAAAGACAAAGGGGCCTGGCCAAACATTGCAAACGCTATGAAGGCCAAGCGTATTAACCATACGCACGCCCACAATGATGCCGAGCGCGGCATCAAAGTGCAGGTCCCGACACCGACAGATTTCCGAAATCTGACGGCCTTTCTTACGGCTCAGAAATACGACTACCATACGTACTCGCTGACCGAAGAACGCGTGCTCAGGGCAGTTATATGGGGAGTCCCTAAGGAATTCTCCGAAAAAACTGTCCAGGACGACTTAATCGTCCAAGGCCTCCCAGTTAGGGAAGTACATCGTATGCACAACGGCCGCAACCGATCTGAGTGCTACGACATGGTGCTCGTAGTGCTAGACCTCACCAAAGAGGGCAAAGCCATCTTTAATATTAAAGATATGTGAAGCCTCAAGGGCGTCCGGATCGAGACTCCGCACAAGCGGTCGACCCCAGGACAATGCCACCGATGCCAGTTGTATGGCCACGCAAAGCGCAACTGCAAACGCAGACCGCGCTGCGTTAAATGTCTGCGCGATCACGCCACTCCGGACTGTGATCGAGATCGCTTTCGTACACTGTGGGAGCGAAGGCCACCCTGCGAATTAGCGCAGGTGCCCAAAGCTCCCAAACAGAACCCGCGTAAACCCAAACAGGGTAAATCGCGCCCCCCCACCCCCCTCCAACAGGCTCCACTCGTGCCTGCTCCCCTCCCTACTGTCAACGCCTGGAGCCGTCCTCCAGCGCTAATTGACGCAACAAAATCTAAACAGACAGACAAACTTCTGTCTGCTCTCCCTGGGCCCGTCTCAGTCACGGGTATTCCCTACCCCGCCCCTCTCATGTCACGGGACATCCCACGTCCAGCGCCTATGCGAAGTGCTCCCGCACCTCTCGCGCGAACGCGCCTTGCCCCCCCGCGCTCCTCTCTCGCGCTGCCCCGCAACGCCGCTCAAACGGCCGAGCAGCAGCACTTCGGCGTTCTCGCCGAGATTTCTTGGGCCTGCGACCCAGCCTATTTTGAGGTCGTGTACGCCGAATACGTATAGATCCCCGATCTTAATCAAGTGCTCAGCTTCATGGCTAAGCATCGCGACTTCTTCGCCGCCCTCCGCAGGGTGGCCCCCAAACCTTAAAAACCAAAATGGAACAACCGCGCGCGAAAAACCCCGGTCCGTCTCCTTAGGCTATTTTAACAGATTTAGTCAGAGACCGAGCCGCTTTTGTCCTCGGTCGTCTTTATCCCATGATAGGCAAGTATAGAAAGATGTCGCTTAGAAATAAGCTGAATCTTTACACAACTTGCATCCGCCCCATACTAGCTTATGCTAGCGTAGTCTTTGCGTTATCCAAGCGCAATCTCCACAAACTTCAGACCCTCCAAAACCGCTTTCTCAGAGCGGCCTCCGGAGCTTCCTGGTACGTCCGCAATGCGGACCTACACAGAGATTTCGAACTCCCAACGATTCCCCAATATTTTAATGATCTGGCAGTCCGCTTTTTCGAGCGTACACAAAATCAACCGAATCGATTAATTGTGCAATCCGCAACGTACCAATCCCCCGATCGACCTCGGCACGGTCGTAAAACTATAGTTAGGAGTCCTCGGCACGTACTAACGGCCCCAGATGACGATCTCGCTATCCGGATAGCGAAATTAGTCTCAACGACCTCCCCCAATAGGGCCTCCCTCCAAACACGACGCCGACGTCCTTGGGTTCTTCGGCGCCCGAACGGATACACGAGGTATCAAAGAGTGCCGGGGCGCTTCTCGCCCCCACTCAATCGCAACCGCACCCGCGGGGAACTCCTGGCGGTGACTCACCTTCGCGTTCGAGACTCACGCCGGTCGAAGGGACGCCCCCGAGAGCGACAACCCAAGCCGAGGCTTCCCCCGCGGGGAGCCCTTGAGCGTTGGGCGCTATATGGGCTGAGGCTCCTTCAGAGTCTCGCCCCAAAAGTCCGGTGAAGCAGTAATGGCTGCAACAGCCAACTGCATAGTCAGCTCAGAAAAAAAAAAAAAAAAAAGTCTGTGTAAAGTTTTAATGTATTTTTAACCATAAACAACGGGGCTCTGCAACACCTTACAAACACCAGACTTCGCAATGGACTCACAAAATTTACCATCCTTTAGAAAGAAACAAAGCAAACCTGTGGTCTCCTTTCTCTTTCTATTAACGTCGCTATATGGACTGAGGTCGATATATGCTGGACGCTATATGGGCTGAGGCTCCTTGAGATTCTCGCCCCAAAATCCCGGTGAAGCAGTAATGGAAGCAACAGCCAACTGCATAGTCAGTTCAGAAAAAAAAAAAAGACAAAACTCTAGTTAATGCAGTTGCTGCTCTTGTAAATAAAACATCTTATTTATCTCTGTATGTACCACATAAGGACTCATCAGTAATCCCTGCATTGAAAACATATTGCAGTCCTTGCATCGGCCTACCATTATATGAGGAGACTTCAACGTTCATCGTTCACTATGGGGAGCGCCCGGAAATGATAACTTTGGCAATTTGATTGCTGATCTTATCGATGAATTTGATCTATGTGTATTAAATGATGGAGCTCCTACTCGTCGTAGCAATCCAGGACAGTCACCAGGCTATTAAGATCTATCATTATGTTCTGCTACATTGGCTTCTTTAATATCTTGGAAATGTTTACCCCTAAAACATGGAAGTGATCATTTCCCCATACTTATTGATTAATTAATTATTACCTTTAGTTGAAAATAGATTAAAACCTCTGCCTCCAGTGTTAAAGTATAAGTTAACGAATTGTGATTGGGATTCGTATAAATTAACCTTGGAATATAGAATAAAACTGCTTCCAAAAGTATCTGAAAACAATATTAAAGAATCTTATGAAAATCTTATTGACAGTATATTAAAAACAGCTGACGATATATTTTTTTTTAAAAATGTTGCCACTGGCAAGATTCCTTCACCCCCGTGGTAGGATAGTGAATGTACAGATGCTATCAAAAAGCGAAAGGAAAAAGAAAAACTCTGTCGACAAAATGTAAATCTTACATCTTTCCTAGAACACAGTCGCAGCCACTAAGAGATTACTGCGTAAAAAGAAACGTCAAGGGTGGCATCGATTCGATCGATCGATTGTACAAGTCTTTCCCCAGATTCACCAATATCATTGGTATGGGAAAATATAAGGAAATTTCATTTTTCCTTATTCATTAAAAAATTTTGGTGGGGTGCACATCCTTCTTCTTTGCGACTTATCTATAATGCTATAATAAGAAGTTTATTAGATTTTGGGTCCTTTACTTTAAGTCCAGTTAGTAAATCAGTACTCCAAAAATTTGATGCTATTCAAGCGAAAAGTTTGCGTATTGTTATTGGAGCCATGAAAAGCACTCCTATCAATGCTCTTCAAATCGAATGTGCCGACCCTCCTCTGAATATTAGGCGACAGTTTTTAGCAAACAGGTACATTTATAAAATTTCTGAATTAAAACATCATTCTCTAATTTCTAAACTATTAAATCATGATAATATAATAAAAAATGATAATAGGATATTGGCTTAAAAAATCTGTTTCATATTTAATATATAGTTTTCGAAAAACATTAAATCATAAATTTTCTATTTCCAACTACCCATGTCATCCTCTTTTCTTTTACGACTATTCTGTCCTTAATTTTATACCCGAAATCGTTCTTTCAACAGGAATCACTAAAACTTCTCATAACCCAAATTCATTGCTCACATCGTATATAAACAATTTTGCTAGTGATTCTGAGATTTTTTTTTGATTCTTCGAAAGTCGTAGTCGAACTTATACATAATGAAAGTGAAAAATATGTTGGTGCTGCCTTTTATCAATTAGATAACAGCCATTTTGAACTTTTCAGTATCCTTTTATCTCCTCAAACTATACTGGTGAATGTATGGCAATTTTAGAATGTTTAAATTTTATAATTAAAAATAAAATTGCAAGTTCTTTGTTACTCACAGATTCTCGCAGTAGTTTGCAATCAATTATTTCCAATCTATTTAATAAAAACTCTTTTTCACCGCTCTCCTTAGAAATTAAATATAAAATGAAGGAATGCTCCGACTTTAATCTTAAAGTTAGACTGGCATGGATCCCTGGTCACTTGGGGATTGCTGGCAATGAAACCGTCGATAGATTGGCAGAATTCCCGGCGTATCAAGGTAAATTTAATAATAATACCTTTAGTTAAGATTTAGTAAACTGTTCTCGACTGTACCTCATCGAGCAATGGCATGCATTTTGGCAAGAATCTTCTCGTAATAAAGGGAGATTTTACAGTGATCTTCGACCTAAAATTAAATTAAAACCGTGGTTTACGAAGTTGATATTTCCTAAAAAAATATCATCAGTTCTTTCCCGTATGCGCTTTGGTCACTGCTGCACTGCTGCCCACTTAGCCAGGATAAACGTGAAATTGTCTTCTACCTGTGACTGTGGAGATGACGAAGGAGATTTAAGTCACGTCTTATTTTCCTGTCCAATTTACAATTCCTTACCTCTCTATAGTATTCTATCACCCTATAAAATTCCTCTTCCTTGTGACCTTATATCTGTTCTTTCTTTAAAAATAAGAAATATACGCAATGTATTGTAAAGTTCCTGAAATATCATAATATCTCCTTATAATTATATTTAATTACTATATACCTTCTATTACTACATATTATTATTTTTATATATTATAATGATAATGCCCAACAAAAGAAATCATATCCCGCCTCTCCTCTGAACCTTTGTCATAGAATTAAAAAGTATTCTATTCTATGTACATACTGTCATGTGTCAATCAAATATGTAAAATTCTTAAAGCTAAATAAAACCAAGTTTCCTATTGGTTTTGTCTTATTTATGTAACAATTTATTTAGCTTTAAATTATGTCAGAAGAAAAGATTACGGTGCCAAATATAAGTAATGTGTTATCTCAGTACTTTTGATATCGACCCTACACTACCGGAAGCAAATTCAAGGTGGGTGCATTGGCGATTTACATTTTCTATTTTTCTATCTCAACAAGTTACGGATACGATTTCTGATTCAACAAAGCACTATTTGTTAGTAAATCACCTAAGCTCTAAAGTGTTCACATACATTAAAGAATGCAACGATTATACTTCAGCCATCGCTCTGCTTGATAAAATATATAGTAAACCCAAAAACGTAATATATGCACGTCATGTTCTGTCTAATAGAAAACAAAAATCAGAGGAGTCAATTGATGATTATGTCCGTGCGCTAAAGCTACTAGCACCTGACTGCGAATTCCAAAGTGTCACAGCAGAGCAACATAAGAGCGAATTCATTCGAGACGCATTCATTGCTGGAATTTTATCACATAAGATTCGCCAAAGATTATTGGAAAATTTTGAATTAAATCTAGATGAAGCTATTAACCAGGCGAATACTCTTGAAATGGCTGAAAATAGTTCAAATGTTTATGCAAATAGTAGTCAATCGACTTATCTCAATGCGTCATCTGCTAACCAACTAATTGTTGAACAGTGCTCTCCATCAACTTCAAAAAAATTACCTTATTTATCAGCAGCAAATACACAGAAAAAAAGGTGTTTTTTTTGTGGTGGCAATATACATCAAAGAGTTAAATGCCCTGCTTTAAATGTCACGTGTCAACTGTGCTCTAAACGAGGACATCTTGCTAATGTATGCCGGAGCGCAAAAGCTGGCAATGCCATAAATTTAGAATCTGTTGAACTATCCGCCATATCAGCTGCTTCACCATCTAGTTTACATAAGGCTACTGTACCTGTATTTATTAATAATATACGAGCCGATGCATTAATTGATACTGGTAGTTCTCTGAGCTTTAGTAACAAAAGATTTGCTCACACTATGAATCTGGAAAAGAAGCCTTGTAGACAGACTATTACTTTGGCATCGTTGAGCCATATTTCATTTGTTGAAGGAATCTGTTTTGTAACCTTAACCTTGGATAAACATACTTATAAGCAACGTCCGCTTTTGATTGTCAGCAATCTGTGTGCAGACGTTATAATTGGACATGATATATTAAAGACACATAGTTCTCTAGAGTTTCAATTTGGAGGTGACAAAGAACCGCAGCGTATATGCAATGTTATGAAGGCTTCTGTACCACCAGCATCTTTGTTTACTAATTTATCACCGAACATTAAACCTATAGCTATGAAATCCAGACGCTATAGTAATGAAGACAAACAATTTATTGAAGAAGAAGTATCTAAGATGTTAGACGACGGAGTAATCGAACCTAGCACATCTCCATGGCGAGCACAAGTGCTGATAACAGGTGGTACAACACATCGTAAGCGGTTAGTTGTTGACTACTCTTTAACAATCAATAAATTTACACAACTGGATGCTTTACCTTTACCTAATATGGAGACTATTGTTTCACAAGTGGCTAAATACAACTTTTTTAGTCAAATTGACCTCAAAAGTGCTTATCACCAAGTGCCGATCCTAAGTAGTGAAAAAATATTTACTGCTTTTGAAGCTTGCGGTAATCTTTATCAATTTACTAGAATACCGTTTGGAGTTACAAATGGAGTTGCTGCTTTTTTTAATTTTATCATAAAAACGGAAAAATTAAAGGGAATGTTTTCATATTTAGATGACGTCACAATCTGCGGAAAAGATATTTTTGATCATGATCAGAATCTCAATTCATTTATGGATGCTGTTAAGAAGTATAACCTAACTCTGAACGAGAGTAAGTGCGTATTTAAAACCAACAAGATAAAGCTTTTAGGTTACACAATTCACAACAATGTGATTAAGCCAGATGAAGATCGATTGAAACCGTTAATAGATCTTCCAATTCCAAAAGATAAAGCATCACTCAAAAGAGCTTTAGGCTTATTTGCTCACTACTCAAAATGGATTCGTAATTTTTCAGAGAAAATAAGCCCATTAACAAATGTTACGAACTTTCCTATAGATGAAAATGCTTTTAACACATTAAAATTAGAGATTTCCAAATCAGCCCTAACAGCTATTGACGAATATGAAATATTTACAGTTGAAACTGATGCTTCAGATTTCGCTATTGCGGCTACACTTTCACAAAATGGACGCCCAGTAGCATTTTTTTCAAGAACTCTATCAAATTCCGAGCGTAGTCATTAATCGATTGAAAAAGAAGCAAGCGCAATTGTTGAGTCAATACGGAAATGGCGTCATTATCTTTTAGGGAGACATTTTGTACTATTAACTGATCAGCAATCAGTATCGTTTATGTTTAATCAAAGCCATTCTAGCAAAATAAAAAATGACAAGATAGAAAGATGGCGTAGGAGCTCTCCTGCTATAAATATGATATTATTTATCGTAGTGGAAAAGAAAACATAGCAGCTGACGCCCTTTCACGTGTATGTGCCAATATAAATACTGATAAACTTTACACTTTACACAATTCTCTTTGTCATCCAGGTATAACGAGAATGTATCATTGGGTTCGGTCTAAGAATCTGCCTTATTCAATTAACGACATTAGATTAGTCACAGCTAAGTGTGTGCAGAAATAAAGCCTCGCTTCTTCAAAACCACTGGTCAACTCATAAAGGCTATGGCGCCTTTCGAACGATTAAACATTGACTTCAAAGGGCCTGTCCCATCGCATACTCAGAACAAATATTTGTTAACTATTATTGACGAGTATTCAAGATTTCCTTATGCTTATCCCTGTAAAGATTTGTCAGCAAATACTGTTATAAAATGTTTGAGAGATCTTTTTTCAGTATTTGGGATTCCCTTGTACATCCATTCTGACAGAGGTTCTTCGTTCATGTCTGAGGAATTAAAGAATTTTTTAACATCCGTTGGAGTAGCATGTAGCAGAACTACACCTTACAATCCACAAGGAAATGGGCAAGTTGAGCGGTTAAATGGAACACTGTGGAAGACCATTCAGCTGTGTCTTCGTTCCAAAGATTTACAAGTAGGTCATTGGGAGCAAGTCCTACCTATGTCGCTGCATGCTATACGTTCACTATTATGTACAACAACTAATGAAACCCCTCACGAAAGAATGTTTAGACATACTAGACGTTCTGTGAATGGCGAATCTTTACCTTCTTGGCTTATGACGTCAGGACCGGTATTGATGAAAAAGAATGTTAGAATTTCTAAATATGACCCCGTAGTAGAAGAAGTGGAGCTCTTAGAATCAAACCCCTCTTACTCCTATGTTAAAATGCAGGATGGGCGAGAAACTACCGTGTCAAACCACCGTTTAGCTCCATGCCCATCATTTCAAGTCGATACAGAGATTCAAAATGTCTCCGATGATGATGCTGAAAATAATAGTACAGATAATGCTGAGTCGTCGCAAACAACTGAAGAAGGTCTTCGCAGGACACCGAGAATAAGGAGATCCCCTGCTTATCTTCAAGACTATTTGGTGGAATAATTTAAGGGGGGGAGATTATGACAACCTTATAATAAAATAAAATAACAATCCTATAGCACTGTACATTTTCAACTGTAAGCAATGAAAAAACCGGATTCTGGCAACAAATGGTCTTCACCTTTTGGAAGAGCAACGAATTGCCAATTTGGAAAAAAGAAGAAGAATTGCCAAAACTTTAACTGTGGCAACATCTCTGCTTTCGTCGATAATAATTGAATATACTGGTTTACTTCAAAGAGATGCAGTGCAGTACAAAGTATGTCTTGAATCATACTTTTCTCAAATTCGGGTCGTAAAATATGATAAGTTATAGTGACTGCTTTGGTTCTTTTGCAGGAAAATTCTTTCGCAATATCGGAGTCGGGAAAACATTTCACTAGAAGAACTAGAAAGAAGAAACTAAGATGGTCCATTGCTCTAAATGGAACGTTGTGTTCTGTGAGAAAACTGCAAACAATCAACTCAGCATTCTTGACTTTGTCTTTCAGTGATGTCTTTTTGAAAAATGTATCAACCTGGAAACAAAATGAAATAATTAATTTACATTTGTCTACTTTAAATTAAAATATCTCTGAATCTTTTGATTTTAGGTAAGGTACCGTAAACAGATCTTAATTACCTTTGACTGTGCTTTATATGTTTTCAAGTTCGATTTGTGCTTTTCAGTATTTGTATGTTGTTTTATAATTGCTAATCTACTTTGGAGTTTTGCATTACAGGCTTTGCAGAAGGCGGCGAACTCATCGTCTTTGTAACGTGAAAGCCACGATTCCGGATTTTGTTCCCACTTTAGAATTAGAGTAGATTAGAGTTACCAGTGGGTAGAATTAGAGTTCAGTGATCTTACAGAACTTTCCTTCGTTCACTCACAAAACAATAATGAATGAACACTAAGGCCGCGTCCGCACCGGCCGGAGGCTTACTTAGCGCCTAGAAATTAAATGGTTGTCTAGTTAGGGAAGAAAGCGTCGCGACGGCACGCTTTGAAACTGAATCCCATACCATAACCTCTGCGACCCGCGGGATACCGTCCGACCCGGGGAATAATAGAACTATGCGGCCTAAACGACGCGCGGGGTGTTGGTTTTATCCGTCCACCAAACCCGTTGCTGTAACAAATGTAAATATTCCGAGGAACACCGACGGCAGAACAATTGCGTAATTTGCTGAAGCAACTGAAAGCGCGATAACCGATTGACTGACTAATCGATGAAGGCATATAGGTTAAGGGACTAGCGCTTCCAGGTCATTAGGATCCGACAAGATCGGACAAAGCAGTCGTGAGTTTAACACCGCTTCGACATTGCAAATTACCGTTTGCAATTCCTCAAACGGAACCGTTTCACCAATCACACGACGGAGGTGAGTTTTGGTGACCTTGACGGGTGCTTCGAAAATACCGCCCCAAGAAGGGTAGCCGGGAGGATCAAAAAGGACCTCCTTCAGATAGCGATCTGCACCCTTGAAGTTGGTACAACAGTCCGAGCGAATCAAGTGAGGGAGTCCACGCCGACTGATAAATCGAGACAGACATGCGACAAAGGCCTCCGCAGACAAGGCTGAAACGAGGTCCAGAGGAACAGCCTTGGAAAACAAACAAACGAAGTCGCATAAATAGGCCTGAAGCTGTCGGGCATGGCGAACACTTGACGTCTTCACTAAAAACGTACCCGCGAAATCCACCCCAACCTTAGCGAAAGGTCGAGTGGGCCGGACACGATCGGACGGCAAGTTACCCATTTGTGGCTGGGTCAAGGTTCCCTTTAACCTGTAACAAGGGAAACATTTAAAAATAACGTTCCGAGCTGCTCGTCTGGCCAACAAAATCCAAAAATCTCGCTGCAGATAAGCCAGCAATGCGTTGAGACCTGCATGATAGTTCCTCACATGGCGGTCCCTGATCAACAACTCAACAAAATGACCGCTCTTGGGCAACAAAAGTGGATGCCGAGCCCCATAGGGCCATTCCTAGTTGCAAAGCCTACCACCCACTCGCAAAAACTCCGACTCGCCCAGAAATAAATGAAGACGATCAAGGCTTCACCGCATTTTCCCGTTCTCTGAACGGAGAAGACAAATTGTCCTTCCAAACGACTGGGTCTGTACCAGTCGAACACAGGTAAGGAGGGCATCCTGACGCTCTTCAGGAGACAAAACTGAAGACGTCCTTGGCTGTGCCTGTTCTGTAAGTTGGGGAGAAACCTCTTAATCCAACCGGTGACACCAACGAGCTTGTTAAGAGAGCTGAACCGATTAAGCAGGATATTCGGTGCAGTGAAGACTGGATTTGGGATAAACGATTGGCATGAAGGAACACCTTAAGCCAAGCCAAAACGATTTGGCTGTCCGCTATGCTGTGACGGAGTCAAATTGGACCCATTGACCCAAGGTGGAGATAACATGATTCAGGAGTCGAGTCAACAATGCAGCTCCTGACAACTCCAGCTTGGGGATTGTCAACTTGGACCGCAAAGGTGCGACCTTACTCTTTGCGACCACCAGACTGATGCGGACATAACCATTGCTGTCAACGGTGCGGAGATAAACAACAGCCGCATACCCAGATTCCGACGCGACAGAGAAACCGTGAAGACTGGCCCGATAACGATCTGGGGGTAAGATCGACCGAGGCTCGGGGACATGTTGAAGGTCCGAAAGTGTCGCATAAAAGCGTAGTCAATAAGACAACAAGTCTCCGGTCAACGGGAACGTTGTTGGAAACATTGCACGTTTATATGATCCTTGTGGATTTTTGACTCCAGTTACGTTTTTTGCCTTTTTTTTATGCAGAATATGGTCACACAATATTGAGTGGGATCAACCTATTCCACAAGAATTGCAAAAGATATGGTTTGACTTCTTATCTGATTTTTTTCGGACCGAAATAGGTAAAAACCTGAATTTTTCACAAAGTATGTGTTATAATGGGGGATTATCTTACAAATAATAAAAAGTTCAAATTTAAGGTGGGTCCTCATACAAGAAACACATTGTCGTTGTTTTGTTCTATCATAAAAACAGTAATTTGTTATAATAATTTTGTTATAATAACTATACAGTCTCTTTAACTTTAATTAGTAAATGGGACAGTGGCCCAAACTAGGCAAGCCCTGTTTTATGGGTCTCCTGGCTCCAACTCTCGGAAAAATAACAAATACCTATGTTGCTAAGCTAGTATGAAGTAAGTGTGTGAAGTAAGTGTATGAAGTAACTGTGTGTGTGTGTGTATGTGTGTGTATGTGTGTATGTGTGTGTGTTTTATATATTATATATTATTATTATGGTGATTTTTATTATTATATATTTATTATAAAAATAGAGGTTAAGTATATATTTTATGAAAGCACCAAAAATAAATTTTCGGTTTCGTCATATCTAAACTTTAACAGCCAGTTAGTAACTGTGATCTTGCATTCTTTTCGGGATATGATATATATCGACAGTAATTTGTTAGCCTTGTTGTACAATATACCGCCATTTTAGGTAAAGAATTTTTGGGCAAAAGAAGTTCTCGTGGATTTTATTGAGCATATCAAATAAATACGTCTTTTGGAGCCGTTTCCATGATTTGAAACATAATTTGTACATGTGTGCTGCCTCGAAATTAAAGATAGGACAAATAATTGTCTAATAATAACACAAATAAATAAAATAAATGTGTTATTAAAATAAAATATACAAACATATACACACACGGAACTGTCAAAAAATTACGCAAATTGTGTTTCGTTTGAACAATAATAGCGCTGCTGAAATTATCAGATGCGCTTAGACGGAACGGGTAGTTGATGCTAAAATAAGGTTTTACTATTAAATTACAACAAGTTTGCGCTCGACTACAAATTCTTTACGTTTAGCTGGTGTAATTGTTTCAAACCTTTTGCAATGATAAAACAAAAGGTGTGCCGCTAAGCGGTCACCCATCCAAGTACCTGACCGAGCCCTAAGTTGCTTAACTTTAAATATCGTTTCCAACAAACAAATGTGTTACTGTTTCTATTAATTATAACCTAGATGGCGCTGTATCGGTAATTTAAAATAGTAATGGTTCGGGCCCGTCTCACACTTGGCCGGTTCTTATTACTTATATATATATTTTTGTTAAAGTTTAGAGTTGACACTATTTTTCGCTGCAAGTTTAAAGTTTGTATAAGTTCACACTATTTTGTTTGAAATTTGGATGTATTAATTTTTCCCCACTCTCTAAAAAAATTACTAATCCTATACATAAGGGTGGGGAAAGAGACTGTGAAAAAAATTTTTGCCCTATATCCATACTGACCGCTATATCAAAACTTTTAGAAAAATTATTAATAGAAGATTAATAAATTATTTAGAATCTAAAAAACTTATTTTAAACACGCAGTTTGGTTTTAGGAAACAAAAATCTACAGCTGACGCTGTACATGCTTTTACTGAATTTGTAGTTAACAAACTGGATAACAAATCTTTCTATATTCCTAGATTTAGCAAAGGCATTTGACACGGTCTCTTTTTTCAAACTTACTGAAAAACTTGAAAATCTAGGTATTAGGAATATGCAGGTGTCACTCTTCCAGGACTACATTAGTAAACGAAGCCAGCAGGTTAAAATAGGAGATATTAAAAGCAATGCCAGATCTATAAATTACGGAGTACCACAGGGCAGTATTTTGGGCCCATCTCTCTTTCTCTGTTACATAAACAAGTTGTGTAAGCTCCAACTCGAAAACTGTAACATCATTTCGTACGCTGATGACACAACGTTCATATGTTTTGGTGATACATGGGATGCTACCTTCGAATATGCTCAGAAAGGCTTTATAAATATTACTTTTTTGTAAATACATACATAAATACACCCAGACTCAAGACAAACACAAATGTTTATTTGTATGTTTGTCCAGCGCGGGAATCAAACCCACACCCTCTGCACAGCAGCTGGCCACACTACTAACTAGGCTGCGAGGTAACGCAAACCGCTAACAATTTCTGCTAAAAAGTAGTCGGACCGAATGGAACGCCCTAAGTGTGCCTTTCCGCACGCTAGATTTGTCGTATCGGACCATAATCATCTTATAAACCACCGTATTTTTACACTTGCACTCGAGTACCACAATCAGCGTTGTCTACTTAGTGGTTTCACCACTATATCTATTGGTTTGGCACCCCCTGTTGGTGGGCAAAATTTCTACTGGTGGCTAGAAGATTTTTTAGTGGGCAATTTTAGGTTGATAAACAATATTTTTTATCAATCTAAAATTGGGTTTAGGTTTGATTTATCAAAAGCAAAGAAAATTTTGTTAAATAAAGACAATGTTGCACTCGGTAAGTGCAATATTGTTATAATGTAATATTGTAGAAGGTAACCTACTCATACATATAGGAAACGGAAAATAAAAATGATACATTGGTAACATTGATTTTTGTCCCCGTGAACCATAGAGAACTCACTCCCGTAGCTTGCTAGATAAAGTTAAGTACCAAAAATTATTAGACTATATGGGACAGACTTCTAGGTGATGAAGAGATCGCTTATAATGAATGCACGGAAAGATCGTAGATCGACTAACGAAACTTTGTTTTTGGGTTTCGTTATGAGGTTGTAAAAACTATTTTTGCTTGTTATTTCGCAAATATTTTCATATAATGAAAATATGCCGAAACCGCAGTACACGCAAAAGTTTCGGGAATCGTGGCTTCAAAAGCTGGCTTCAAGTAGTTTTACTTTTCTTTAAAATTTACTATCATTGAATATTGACTCAATAAAATAAAGGATTATTTTTCATAAAATAATAGCTTTTTACACAAATTCATAATTTAGTGATTTTTTCAGTGGTTTCATATATTTTTTTTTTTTTTTATATTATAATGGGCTCGCACGGTCTTAGCAGACCATTTATGCATATGCCAGAGTCAAAGTCAATTATATTATATCGTATCGTCCTCGTTTTCAAGTCCCAAGATTGGGCGGGAGATTTGGTGTGGATCCTCAGACACTGCGCGTCATGTCCTGCTTATTTCTTCGTAATTCACTATTCATGAGCCTTCGCTGCTCAATTCTTAACACGCTTTCGTAAAACTTTCCTAAAATATATACATCGAAAGTCACTAAATAAATTTAGAAAAATTAAACAGAAAAAAACACCACTCCTTCTTAAGATTCGCGCCAAAACTCCCTGGTTTCATATTATACGCTAAAAAATCTGGTGGTTTTGTGGTACTTTTAGATCCTACCACAGACCTATTATTTTTTCGCTATTCTTAAGACCAACACAGCGAGGAAAAGAGATATACTCTTTACATGAACGCTGCACAGGAAAAAAAAATAGACAGATAACCATATCTAATATGTTCATTATTTTTCGAGTTGATACCCATAGTGACCCGCTTGTTTTTTGACATCACGTGTTTACTTGATTATAAGGTCAATCCTGACAATAAAGGACTTAAAAGTTTAGTTATTAGGTATGGTGTCTTGTTACATAACTAATTGATCCGTCACAGGAAGGAATAACCCGAACAATCATACTTTTACAGGTATATACGAAATTCTCACAATTTTTTTTCAAACCATATTTCATCGCATTTCTGTAGAAATATTATTATATTGCTTTTCTTTGTAAAACGTGGTATTATTTAATATGTAATGGTTCCAATTAATGTTATTTTAAGTAAAATTGTAAGATGTTTGGTTACGCTAGGACTTGACAAAACGATGACGTCATAAGTATCAGTATATCGATACTTTTCCCGTGATTATTTATCAACATCCAGAGTAATTTAATTTTAATAATGTTTCTTATATAACTTGAGCGCACGTGGTTAATAGTCTTTTTTTATAGGGTTCTGTAGCCCAATGTTAAAAACGGACCCTTGTAAACTCGTCATGGCCGTCCGTATGTCATTGCCTTATAATTCCGCCGCATCCATATTACAAAATATACTACTGCGTTTCTTATAAATATTGTACTGAAAAATGGCTTGAGAGTTTCTTTTACCGTTTCTTCTCTTCTAAGCGCCACCATAATTCCAAATCGGTAAAAGTTTTTTTTTTTTTTCATATAATTATTTTAAAACTTACTTTAGACTTTTATTTATTTTATAGATAAAATATCCTCAAAATAACTACCTACATTGTCATATCTTTATACCGTAGAAGGTACGTGCTATTAGGGTTCCGTAGCTTAATGACAAAAACTAAACCCTTATAAATTCGTCATGTCTGTTAGGCCGTATGTTATAGCCTTATAATTCCAGTGTCTGTGGGTAGATCCTAATAAAATTTTACAGAAATGCGTTAAATATTTTTTAGAATTTTACATTCACATTAATATACAAAGATGAAAAGCAGAAACTCTCGGAGGACACTAGGTTTTTCGGAAAATTAATAAATTAATTTCGAACAAAATCAGCCATTACACAACAATAAATATCAACATAAACAAAACGCATGAGAGGAGAAAATAACAAAAACATAACATGTTGCCAGTATTCAAAAATCGAGTATTTACTCTGTAAAGTAATAATCGATAAAAAAAAATCTAAGTAAAATTTTAAGAACTACTTATTTAGTATAGTCACGGCGACTCACTTTGGAACATAAAAACTTGCGCGTAAAGCCAAGCGGAGCACATGAAAATTAGCGCTAATTTTTCCAAAGTGAGTCGCCGTGACTATACTAAATAAGTAGAAATTGGTTCTGGCGCTCGCCGGCCGCTACCACGGCACGCTCCGCTCGGCTTCGCGCGCTAATTTTCGTGTGCTCCGCTTGGCTTTGCGAGCAAGTTTTTATACTTCAACCAACTTGTACTTATTTAGTGTAGTCACGGCAACCCACTTTGGAACATAAAAACTTATGCGCAAAATCAAGCGGAGCACATGAAAGTTTGGGCGCGAAGCCGAGCGGAGCGTGCCGCGGCAGCGGCCAGCGAGCGCCAGAAACAAATTGTACCTTTGTCACTCAGATCAATAAACCAGTGTCTACCCTGCCCCCCCTACTCCTGCCAAACAATTCTAAATTAGAACTATTTGTTTCTGGCACTTCGCCGGCCTCTGCCGCGGTACGCTTCTCTCGGCTCGTGCGGTGTTCACCATGTAACCTAATGGCTCGTCGCTTCGATCCTCACCACCTAACTTGGCAAGGTTAAATGTGGTGTTCTATCAGTTAAAACCAGCGTTACGTAAAAATCTCACGTTCTTGGAAAGTAAAGAATTACCAAAAACTTTTGTTTCACACACCTCATCGTCTGGGGTATCATTAGATAGGGTATTAAAACGCTTTTAAGTTGGTTGAAAAATTTTTTTTAAGATTTATATTTTTCGAGTTATTGGCTTTCAAAGTTGAAAATGTTGTGTCCCTTAAACTTTAAAACCGCATCATCTAAAAGTCTGAAAAAAATCACGGCAATAGATATTCGCAATAATTTTCATTCTACGAAACCCTAACTTAATACGACACGCACTTGGCCTATTTTTGCCTAGCCTAGCGTTAGATCTGAAGCATTACACACAAGACTGGTGCTTATCAAAAGGAATCCAACTTTGAATACAATCCATAATTGACAAAAAAACTACAACATTGTGTATCTTTTACATTCTATATCTATGGGTCCTACATCTAGCGGGCTTGCAAAAAGTTTGCTGGCAACACTGACCACACTCTGTTATTTTTGAATATGACAACATTGTCATAACCTCATTATTTCTATTAATTTAAATATTCCTTAATAATTACCATTTAAAAATTATTGGAAGATAATTAAATAGAATATTTAGTCATGTCAGTGGTAAAAACGAACTTACTGGTAAATTCTTAATGTCTGTAGATATCTGTAGTGTAGGTATTGATTTCCTTCCTTAAATTACGTAATGTTTTTCAGATCCGATCTTTGAGCACTTCTGCTGCTGTTTCTCAGCTTGTGAAGCCTCCTGTACAAGTATTTGGTTTAGAAGGGAGATATGCTGCGGCTTTGTACTCAGCAGCTACTAAAAATAAGACTTTAGACGTGGTTGAAAAGGAACTGACGCAGTTTCAAAAATCTACTAAAACTGATGCTAAACTTAAAGAATTCCTGATAAATCCCACGCTGAAGAGAAACCTTAAATCGGATGCTATAAAACATCTTGCCACCAAGGTTTATAAATTGTTATTATTACTTACTCATATTTTATTCTGGATCGTTAAATATTGAAATTTACCAACCCAACTTTTAGTCGCCTTTTAATCTGTTGAAGATCCAAATATAATTATAATTATAAAATCACTAAAAGGAGGCAAGTATAATAAAGGCAACAAAAATACCGATATGTTCATATTCATATTATTGTTTAACTAATACACATATAAATAGATTACTTCTCATAATCATTATCACCTTATTCTGCCTCTGAATTTTCAAAGTCTTTTTTCTCAGCGCCCCTTTTGTACACCCCAATGTAAATGTTTCTAATGGTCTATTTAACATCCTTGGCTTGACTATAAATGGCCTCATCATTTAACCCATTACGCGTCCTAGGGACCACAGTGGTCTCTAAGCGTTTTATGTCGCGGGGGATTTTTTTCAGGACGACTTTTATCAGACAGGCTAATTGTAAGTATTCAGAAGTGAAGCCAATGGCCTGTCCTACGTTCTAGTATTTTTGGGTGGACAATATTTTGTGCGTTTAATATTTTTTTATCAGAAATTGTTTTGGTAATTTGATCCGGCCGCCATTTATATTGCACCATTTTGAGTTGGATTTTGGATTTTATTAACAGTAGCATAGTGTTCATTTTGACCCCTGGTAATATGGTGCTATATATAAAAAACTATGCATTTTTTTAGTAAATAAATTTATTATTATTATATCTATCATAAACTTATTCTTATTACTTTTTTTTTTTTTCTGTATATATATGGGGAACATACCTAAAAATAAATAAAGAGGAATAAACATAAAAAAGTTAGGTGTATGTCCCTTTGTACGCAGCAAGGACGGATAATTTCCTTAGTATGGGTACGCTTGACGGGTTAAAGTAGATGTTATAGTAAGACAGATATATTTAAACCCATTATAATAGTAGATATCTATCTTTAACTGTCTGAAATAATGGTGGTATGAAATACACTAAAGTTTTATCAAAGAATGAACAATCTGTGACCAAGTAAACCAAAACCAAACCAAGGATGATCATAGAAATTATTTTGTGTTTTTTTTTGTTCTAAGTTAGATAGCCTAAAGATGAAAAAATATATTTTCTAGACCAACTTATCTCCAACCACTAGCAACCTTCTGTGTCTTCTTGCTGAAAATGGTCGTTTGGGAAAGTATGAAGCTATTATGAATGCATTCAAAATAATGATGGCAGCTCACCGTGGGGAGGTCACTTGTGAAGTTATCACTGCCAAACCTTTGGACCAAGCACAAAAACAGAACTTGGAAGCAGCACTAAAGGTAGTTTAAGTTTTTTTTTTTCAAAAGATAGATAAGTCCATACACTATAACATATTCCATCGTGCTGTTGATAGTAGTGACTACCTGTTAGTCTGAGGGAATCAGGTTCGATCCCTACACAAGACACACATTTGTGTGATGAACATTATGTTTGTCTTAAGACTGGGTGTTTTCTTTGTATAGTATGAATGTATTAACAAAAAATGTAACTCAAATGGAGATGTACAGGATACTTCATGAGAGAAAAAACAGAGTGAAACTAATAAGAAGTGGAAGGCCCATAATTTTTTGTCCCTAGTTAACCTTTTGTTACAGGATGGTTTTCCAAAATGCTGAATCTGCTGAACTGAATTTTGAAAATATTCAGATTACATTGCTCTCAAAAATGGTGAAACATGTTATCTGTTTGTCTTAGGTCTTTTATTTTCCAGCTTATTACTTTAAAGCTGCTTTAAAATTTTCGAGATATGGGATATATACAAAGCTTAGTCTTGATTTGCTGCATCAGGAGCAGGGTTGCAGTGATAGGTTCACTATCACAGTCCTATCACTCAGGCAGGACTTGTAGTTGGTGAAAAAAGACTGCCCGCCACATAATAAGATGGGGGTGTATGCATATGCTGGTTCTGGGGATAAAAATCCTGGTATACATACTTAATTTTCATCAACAGTATATGTATCTAATAGCACTTAATGCAGTATGGCCACTCACTGCTGCCTCTAGAATTTACCCCACCTGTTACCACTAAGACAAGACAGGCACATATTAACGTATAATATACTTCATTTGTATAAAGTAAACAGCGTATCTTCAAGTGGCCACCACTCGAACATGTTTAATTTAGATTTTTGTAGTCAATAACTATGTCAAGTTCTGCTAAATATGTACCTTTTGGACAAGCATGTGTTATTTCTGTAGTCACTTCAAATTTATTAACGTTATAAACAACATACATATGTAATGTTCTGATTTCAGAAATTCCTCAAAGGCAATGAAACTCTTCAGTTGACAGCTAAAGTTGACCCAGCACTTATCGGAGGTATGGTTGTGTCTATTGGAGACAAGTATGTGGACATGAGTGTTGCCAGTAAAGTCAAGAAATACACGGAGCTTATCAGTGCTACTGTTTAAATACTCCAATGTAGACAATCGAACATTTAGTGGAAATCAAATTAATCATCAATAAAACTGTTATTATAAGTGTTTTATTTTTAGCTCTTCAGCCCAGATTATAAAACAATGAATTATAACTGTTAAAACTGTACCTACCTGCCTACATAAATACGAGACGACGTACATGGAACAATTAATTATTTTATATATATGAAGATAAGCGAATAGATATGCAACTCTTATTCCTTCAGCTTCTTGAAAATCGGCCAAGTCCGAGTCAGACTCGCGCACGAAGGGTTCCGTACCATTATTTACAAAAACGAGCAAAAAAATCTCGTGGGTTGTATGGGAGCCCCCTTAAATATAGTTTTTTTTCTGTTTTTTAGTATTTGGTGTTATAGCGGCAACAGAAATAAATCTGTGAAAATTACAACTGTCTAACTATAACGGTTCATGAGATACAGCCTGGTGACTGACGGACGGACAGCGAAGCCTTAGTAATAGGGTTCCTAATTACCTTTCAGGTACGGTAACCCTAAAAACTACCCTGTTCTCAAGATGGTGCTTTTAACAAAATTAACTTAATTGAAATGGACTATGGATGGCACTACTAGTTCATTCTAATGTCCGCTAGCATCCCCAGTTGATATTTTTTATTTTCTTTTCGTAAAAGCAATCTATCAGAAGCAGTGTTTTGGTCGCCACAAAACTCATTACCTGTCACACCAGACTGAAGTGGTTGGTAAAAGGAGGCTGCCCAATGGTGTAGGTGTTTAGCCAGTCATTTGTTAGCCCTGTGATTAAGACCATAAGAAATACAAATTTAGTATTTTTATGAATTCCTTACCTATCCTTTATGTATGTAGAATGGGTATATAATGTAGAGGATATTGTAGCAATAAAAAACCAGATAATTTTTATGAATATTATAAAATTTTTCTGCTTTTATTTTAACTAAATAATTTAAATCTAAATATTTTTCCTTTTAAAATTTGATTGAGGCCTCTGAAGGCTCTGAACCAACTGTATGATTCCTGAACACTGGTTGTAGTTGTAGTGTATTTGACAAGTAAAGAAAACAACGTATGTCTCTTAGCTCGGTATATACCAGACTGCGCAAGCGGCACAGATAATGACAGGGCGCACGCATCGATCTTAGTATTACCTACATATATCACAGTAGTGATTCTGAAAACAAGTAAAATGAAGAAATAACAAAAAACTGAACCAATATGGAATTTAAGAAGGTTCACCTAGGTTTATAAGAAATAATGAAACAAACCATGCATTTTTCTGGATGCCCTTGATAAAATACTTTTCTCTACAAAGAGGGAAAAAAAAATTACTACAGCTATAAAAGTGCTGTAATCTGTAGTTAAAAAGTACGCATGAATTATTGAAACTTATTTTCTTTCCAAAAGATGTCGCCTGCTTCCATAGATTTTTTCTTCCTATTTTTTTGTATTATCTTCTAGTATTTCTAGTCATCTGAGGCTGCTAAAGGAACGCTCTACTGCATAGGTCGTGCATGGTAAAGCGATCAAAATTTTCAGTGCTTTCTCCGTTTCGGGAAAGAAGGAATTTGTTTCTTTTAGGACATCAACAACTGTAAGATTTGTTAGATTAAGCCTATCGTGCCACAATTGTTGTCAAAGTTCGATTGCATTCTTAATGTTCGGTAAATCATAAAACTGGGCAATAGATTCATAAGTTTGTTTCAGATTTTCAGTTGTCATCTTTTGCATCTGCGCCAATGATGGCGTGATTTCTTCAGCAAAACGTACTTCAAGGCAGGTGATTATTTGAATCCAAGTATGGTATTAACTAAAGACCTCTTCCAGTATTCTGAAGGGCTTTTTGCTGGATGATTGCTTCTATGACGTTGTTTCCCCGTGAAACGCTCGTAACGCGTAATGTCCTCCCCCAGTCCGACTTTCTTCGCAACAGCAGAAGCTTCCTTTATAATTTTGTCTGTCACTTCTTCCGGATTTTCACGGTGGTTTTTAATGAAAAGTAAAATCATTTTAACGTGTTCCGAGGCTTTGACCACGTCCAAAGCTACAGATTGGAGTACGTTAACAACGGGTTCCAATAAAGCCGAGTATTTGGCTACCAACATAATCCCGAGAATGTAAGAAATTCTGGAAGCAGCTGCATGTAGTTGGAAGGCACTTTTCCGAGTTGCACTATTTCCTTCCTGAGATAATGTTTGTAAGGCTTCCAGAATTCCTGGGAGAATTTCTTTAAAAACTCTAATGGTTTTGTGTTTCTCACTCCATCTTGTCCCGCAAAGTCTGGTAATATTAGGTATTATCTTCCTCCTCAAAACTGATTCCCGAAAAAAGTTTGTAGTATCTTTGGAGGTCTCATGGCATTTCTAATTTCAGGAAGTGAATTTAGATCATTGATAACTAGATTCAGTTTGTGGGACGTTCCTGACATCGTTGAACAACCATCAAAACCAAAACCAACGAATTCATTTATATTCAGATCTTTTGTCAAAAACTCATCTATGCTATGTGCAATCGATTTCGCATCTAAATCTTTTAGCTCAATGAATCCGACAAATATTTCTTGGACTTCCTGTGTTTCTTCATCAAAATATCGCAATCCAATCGATAGTTGTTCAGTGCCAAAAATATCAGCTGTTTCGTCTGCTAGCACACTACATGCTGCTATTTCTTTCACTTTATTCATAATATCAGCCAATAACACTTCCACAAATTCCAATAATTTCATTTTTAATATCCACTGACCGGTAGCTCGCATTCTTTTTTCCTTGCTCAATGTGTTTCTTTAAAATCAAATTTCCCGCGTCAATTCGCAGCCTGTATAAATCCTCGAGAATACCTTTACCATAATGTTTACCTCTCAGTGCTAAGTCGTGTGACCCGCAAAACGTAATTCAGGAAATAATAGATTTTATATTTTTGCGATTTTGTTCAATAATTCCCTGGGAATATTAGTTCAGTTGCAAATCGACAGGCACACCTTCGAGAAAATATTTAACTGCTTTCAATGCCTCCTTATGGAAGTGGGTTTCAATTTGCTTTTTGCACTGCTCGTGAATATCTTTTAAACTTACAAAAGGGCCTTATAGTAAATGATCCTTATATGCCTCTAAATGAATTTGGATTTGGTGGGAACAACGTACAATATTTACAAAATGCTCCTTTTTGGCGCCTGGAATATACCACCCATGGAGAGTATGTTTCCAACCAATAATAATTAAATTTTCTCTTTAAATGTTTTGCATCTTCCGCAAAGTTATAGGTCGCGGAAGGGGACCAACAGTTTTCAATGAATTCCTTCTTTTCGGTTGATAACATGTGTGCCCGTCCAACATATCGCCCGATATCATTTTCATTGCAGTCATCCTCATCCATCAATAAATCAGGAATTGGCGCCAGAGCCAGATATCTAGAAGCTGAATATAACCTGTTGTGGTTGTGGTGACCGATGAAGACACATGCGATATTGTCGTTACTTTGTCCTAATTATCGCTGTCGCTACTTGATCCATCAGTTTTTTTTCGTTTCAAAATTTCCTGAAAAACAAAACGCTTAGATAAAACTTTATGTAATTGAAAAAAAAATTTACGAGAGAGCAGTTTTATTCAATTACTTATAAACATTATCTCAGGAAGCTTTTTTAGCCTTAATTATATCAAGGATCTGTTTAAATTTGTATTTAATTAAATCACAAATAAAATTTATGTTTTATTTTCATTAATTACTGAAAACGAAACCACTGTTTAGCTAACGTTAAATTCATAGAGATTGAATCAATAAACTCGTTTTTAATAATAGTTTTTCTTAATATTTCCCTTCCACATAACCGATCCTTACTTTCCACATCAAAAATATGCCAGATAAAATTAAAAATGATATTCTTAACGATTATTATACGTCTCTAGCTAGTATAGCCGTTACCAAAGCTATTAGCTAAGAGAAATAAAATAAAAATACTAGCTCTAAGTCCAAGATTAAATCAGTTCATAACTTACCAAAAAACTTTCTGATGTCCATTTTAATAAGATGGTGAATGGAGACACACTCAGAAACTTCACAGCTCAACACTGAGATGATAAGATCTTATTATTTAATAAAAATAAATTAATTTTGACTAACACAAGCAAGCCGGTAATCTTATAATCGCTTTTCAATTAGCTTGTTTAGCTTGTATCGTTGATCGCTTCCAATTAATTAGTAACTCGCTCGCAGCGGCTCACGTCTTTATATACCCAAACGAACATCATACTAGAATGTACGGTAACATTCTACCTGGTCTAGTAACTGCTACCAAATTCCAGAGAGTTCATTAAACAAGTGCCATCTAGCGTCGAGTACTACAATACTACAATTCACAATCGCCAAAACCAATGACTACTGTACATATATACTTATACTGCAACATAATGTCATTAGAACACCTACTTAAATAGTTTTATCGTGTAGAATACGTTAAAATAGGCATGTTTTATTTTAATACTTTACGATTCTACAAATTCAAAAGAATTAGGTCCCTGCCATACATTTTTGCTTGGAACTACGATATGGGATTTTTTAAAAAGGAGCAATTAGTTTTTAAACGTTCGGCAACTCGCGAGTTGTGCTCCTGGTGCTGCAAGCGTCTATAGTGTGGGGACCTAAAACTGGGGACGTATGAATGCTATGAATATAGTAAAGATGTAAAAAGCACGGAGACAAAAGCTTGCGTCTGAGGTCAACAGGGCCGAGTAGCGAGCTCTCGCAGGAACCCACCTGAGACCACAGCAGACGGTCCTCTGTCTCATTCATGGCTGTTTCTGCTTAAACGAATACTTGAAGATTGGTAAGAAAACCTTACCAAAAAAATTATTGCATTATTTTTCTTCCGGACGGGTCCTGTTTGCTTGATTCCAGTTGAAGAACAAAAAAAGTTAATACTGAGTAATACATGGTACACCACCATTTTTTTGCCCAGTGTCTTTAAAAAAGTTAGAAAAACCGACCAAGAAGTCCCATCCTATTGCACCATGACAATGCTTCGGCGCACACCGCAAACAAGACAAAGTCATTTTTGGTTTCTAAAAAGGTAGAGTTAGTGATCCATCCCGCACATAGCCGGACCTGGCTCCAAGTGATTTCTCTGTGTTTTCTCGTGGACCCATTAAATTGTAAAATTAATGGGACGTCGAGGGAGATCCTTCTTTTTTTCCAAAAATTAAAATTTGATAAGAGGTATTTATACATTTACGGGGCCGGAAGAAGCCGCGATGGCTTTCAACCAGCACGTAAAAACATACCCATAGATCAATGGTCCTCATGCTTTGTATTTAAAATGTAATGGAGAATACTTCGAAAAACAGTAAATATATTACTTTACACGTAAATTGTTTTATTAATGAGTTTCGCAAAACTTTTAGTGTAGCCCACGTACGACACGCATTACGAAGGCAAGAAGACATGTAAGGAAAATAACATTAGGTTCGGAAACCGGTTATGCACTCCACCACAAAGACTCGCCGTGTATCTAAAATTGCCATACAAATACTGTATAATATTTCAGACGATTTGAAAAAAAAAAACCGTCAAATGTTAGTCGTACACGCATTAAGGCTGTTTTCAGAGATCATATAACAATGCATGTTTCGATTGGTGCTTTGTCACGCACGCGTGTGCACGATGCCTTTTCCATACACTTCGCCCGCAAGGTCACGCAGACTTGCTTGATCACCACCAACACTATATAGAAATATACAAGATGTTCGGTAATGGCGGTGTATACTCCCGTTACGTACGTATCATAATTTTCAGTTCTAGTTCAGTTCAAAAAAAAAGTTTTTATTTACAAAAATCCTCAATAAAATAAAACAATTTTCAAATATACAAATTAGAATTTGATAAACAATTTAGTCCTCCATCAATACTTTGGAGAATATTTAGTTTCTTTAATAACATTTTTATTTCTTCGATTTGATATACATCAGAATACTCCATGTAACACACTAACGCGGTACCGGGCAAATCCAAATGTTCTCTTAAAGATATAACTGAAACAGAAAAAAAAAATGTTTAAGTGTCTGAAAGAAAAAACAAAACAAAGTAGGTAGGTAAGTGTTAGTCATATTCATAAAGAACTAGATGGTGCATTTCTGAAAAAAAAATGGTATTATATGTAAGTGTGTGTGCGAAGCGAGGGTATTTTATTAAACATAATCAAACAAAATAACAGACGTTAATAGAAAGAGAAAGGAGACCACAGGTTTGCTTTGTTTCTTTCTAAAGGATGGTAAATTTTGTGAGTCCATTGCGAAGTCTGGTGTTTGTAAGGTGTTGCAGAGCCCCGTTGTTTATGGTTAAAAATACACCAAAACTTTACAGACTTTTTTTTTTTTTTTTTTTTTCTGAGCTGACTATGCAGTTGGCTGTTGCAGCCATTACTGCTTCACCGGACTTTTGGGGCGAGACTCTGAAGGAGCCTCAGCCCATATAGCGCCCAACGCTCAAGGGCTCCCCGCGGGGGAAGCCTCGGCTTGGGTTGTCGCTCTCGGGGGCGTCCCTTCGACCGGCGTGAGTCTCGAACCCGAAGGTGAGTCACCGCCAGGAGGGGAGTTCCCCGTTACGCGGGTGCGGTTGCGATTGAGTGGGGGCGAGAAGCGCCCCGGCACTCTTTGATACCTAGTGTATCCTTGTGGGCGCCGACGAACCCGGGGACGTCGGCGTCGTGTTTGGAGGGAGGCCCTATTCGGGGAGGTCGTAGAGACTAATCTCGCTATCCGGACAGCGAGATCGTCATCTGGGGACGTTAGTACGTACCGAGGCTGCCTAACAATAGTTTTACGACCGTGACCGGGTCGATCGGGGGGACGATACGTTGTGGATTGCACAATTAAACGATTCGGGTGATTTTGCGTACGCTCGAAAAAGCGGACTGCCAAGTCTTTAAAGTATTGGGGAATCGTGGGAAGTTCGAAGTCTCTGTGTAGGTCCGCGTTGCGAACGTACCAAGAGGCTCCAGAGGCCGCTCTGAGAAAGCGGTTTTGGAGGGTCTGGAGTTTGTGGAGATTGCGCTTGGACAGCGCAAAGACTACGCTAGCATAAGCTAGTATGGGGCGGATACAAGTTGTGTAAAGATTTAGCTTATTTCTAAGCGACATCTTACTACACTTGCCTATCATGGGATAGAGACGGCCGAGGACAAAAGCGGCTCGGTCTCTGACTATTTTGGTGTGAGCTTGGAAGTTCAAACGACTATCCATGGTCACACCGAGATATTTGGTCTTATTTTGCCAGGGAATGGCACGACCGAAAAGAGAAAGGGGAGAAGGCCGCGGAGGGCGGCCTAGGGTAAAAAGAACGGCAGAGCTCACTTGCCTATCTGTGGTATAGAGAGCGGTATCGTCCGCAAAGAGGGCTAGATTGGTACCTATCGTTTTAGGGATATCGTTTGTGTACAGAAGGTACAAGACGGGGGCGAGCACGGACCCTTGTGGGACTCCTGCTTTAATTGGGCGGGGGGAAGAGAGAGTGCCTTCGACTTTGTAGCGAAAGCTACGATTCGACAAATAGTCTCGTATGATAAGCACGAGACGATCTGGCAACTGAAAGTTGTACAGTTTAAAAATTAAACCGTTGTGCCAGACTTTGTCGAAAGCTTTCGCTACATCGAAGAAGACAGCGCCCGTGTGACGGGTCTTACCTAACGCTGGCTGAAAGCCAGTGAGGATATGTTCCGTTATGCGGAGGACTTGATGGACGCATGAGTGTTTGGCACGGAAGCCGAACTGCTCGTCTATTAAAATGCCTCTGGAGACTATAGCGTTCCGTAGGCGGGCGAGAAGGAGGCGTTCATAGAGTTTACCAAGGGCCTTTAGTAAACTTATGGGGCGATAGGAGGACGGCTCGGTACGAGCTTTACCTGGCTTATGGATGCCTATAACAATTGCATCTTTCCATTGAGATGGAAAGATGCAATGTTCCATAGCAGCGTTAAAGATCGCTACTAGGAGGCAGACAAGGGGCAGAGTGAGGCGCTTTAGGATATCGTTAGAGATACCGTCCGCACCGGGGGACTTACGGGGGCGTAGGTCTTTGATGACCTGTACGACTTCGTCGACAGTGACAGGGGGCAGGGGGTCTTGTGGAGGCAGAGAAGTTCTGCGCTCCACTTCGCCGTCTACCTCGCGCACGTGGTCGGGATCGAAGGGCTGTGTGCTTAAGGCACATTGGGCTTGGAGGCTAGACGCTAGGCAATCCGCTTTTTCGTCGTCGTTGAACGCGGGAACGTTGTTGGGACGAGATAACGGAGGGAGAGAGTTTGCGGTTTCGGATTTTAGAGCTCTGGCTAAGTGCCAATAAGCTTGGTGAGAGGGAGAAATGTTCTCCATAAGATCACCGAAACGTTGGGCGCGGAGCTCAGCTACAGCGGTTCTTACACGGCGGTGCAAGTCGTTGTAGCGAGCTTTATTATCGATAGTGGGAGCGCGATCGCGTGCGCGGCGGGCCGCGTTACGCTCAGTCATTAGCGACCTGATGTGCTGAGGCAGGATTAGGTGGTGATAATCACAGACGGAACATAGAGTTTAGAGTTTTATTCTCCTTTTTGCAGCAAAAACTCGAGACAATTATTAATTGACATCCAACTTAAAAAATATCTAAGCTCAATGTCCCATCCGCGTTTTTTTTTCTTAAAGGTTTTAAAATCGGTGTAATTTTAACGGTTCCGTAATCAACAAGGAAGCCTCATAGTTTCGCCATGTCCGTCCGTCTGTGTGTATGTCCGCGGCTTAGTTCAAAGACCATTAGTGTTAGAAAGCTGTAATTTGGCATGGGCATACATATTATTTATAGGCTGACAGTGATAGATTAAAAAAGAACCGTAAACCCTACACCAGTGTCTGGAAACTTCTTACAAAGACACAAATGTATGGGTTTGTAAGGTTCTAGCGACACTTGTTTCAGTGTTGCTATAAAAAAACGGGTCAACTAATGTAGTATAAAATATTCGACGTTTCTTATTTGATAATTTTCTTATTCCTTAAGATTTTTTCATTTATTCTTGATATTCCACTTCACAAACATCATAAGTAGTAATATTAAGATACTAACACCAATTTGCATTCGAGAAACATTTCTTAAACAAAAAACTTTTCACATTATAGCAGAAAATAAATTTGAATATAGCAACACATTGACGTTCGTAAGCCTAACCTCAATAACTGAGTTTTTGAACTATTTATTTTGAATTTTTGTTAAAATCATTTTTTCTAGTTATTGTATAAATATTTAAGCATTTTCTATATATATATATTTCCTAATATAGTGTACAATTTCGAGATAGAGACTCTTTCTTTTGTTAGTAGATATTTGTAATTTATATCGTAAGACAGTGACTTTTTAGCCTTAACACATTTTGTAAACTGACTTGTATAAATTCGTACGGTCCAGTCAACTCCAATTTGCCTTAAAAACAATGGGCAGGTCTAGCTGGAGAACATGTGAAATTTGTGAATTGAAGGAGCGAAGCGGCAACGACTCCTTACATTTTTCGAAGTTTCCCTTGAATGTCAATCGGTGAGTTACATTTGGTTCTAAACATCACACATCTTTCAAAATCTATCCAGCGGTGTGTTCAGAACCTGCATCCGAGCGCAATTTGTTTTTTCACTTACACACTCAAATGTATTGAACAGGTTTTTTAAACTTCATGGGGTTCTGAAGTCTAGAAAGTGAGAACTCCATGCTATCGGTGCATTTCACTCGAGGTTCTGAATGACTTTAAAGCGTTCGTCCAAAGCTTCTGAAAGCAGCCCTGGATTAGGTAGGTATAACTTTTCTCACTGTTACTGATAATAATGTAAAATTGTTCCACCGAGTATTATCTAATTAGGTATTTCAAATAATTTTACTATCTGTGGAGAATTTTTGCCCAGAGTTGCGTTAGAAATCTTTGTGTTAACTACACTCGGTGTAGCTATGCCAACCAGAGAATATACTAATGATAACTGGTGTTAGAACTGTCATTCCTTACAAGCAAAAATCTCTTAGACATATGTGATGTCATAACTTTATGAATTCTGCTTGAGGTTGGTGTTGATGGTGTTAAACAGCTAGTCTAAAACATACGCAGCTACAGGCAGCGCATGCACAATATAGATATATTCTGTGGTGGTTCTATTATGGTTGTCACACATGCGGATAAGTTCTTTACTATAGGCACAGATAAACAGTTCTTTGCCATAGGCATATTATAAATACATGTGTGACTATATATATTATAGTATAGGAATAATTTAATTAAATTTGATTGATTTGATTTGTTTGATTTAATTGGATTTAATTTAGACTTAAAAATCATGTAAAACCTGGGTTAATACCTGTAAATAAATCATTTTATTTATTATTATTATTATTATTAAAATTTTAACTGTATAATAGGTATACTACTTATTAAGATTTTGTACTTTGTTCGTACATGAATTCCTTTTCAAAATTTGTAATCTATTTTTAAAGCACGTGCCGGCATTTGTTTGCGCTGAAATATAGCAAACCTATATACAACTTTAACAATGATGCAATAATATGGTACCAAGGAGCTGAAATGTGTATAAATGGATAAAAACATTAAATTTGTTTGGGGCAAGAACTGTCATTGATCATAGTGTCTTAACTTCACACCATTGTAGAATTAATATTTAATTTTCAGTTGAAGAGAATGAGTTCGAGTCACCGGAAACGAAGACCTTGTACACATACTGATAAAAAAACTACATGAAACTCAAAATATATGTGGAAATCATTTCCATAAAAATGATTATAATAAAAAAGGAAATTGATTGAAGAGTCATGCTTTCCCAACATTGAATTTGATGTCTAAACCACTATCTGATGATGAACTGTTACAATTTCCTTTACCATTGTGGTCAAGCAGACAAGGTAATACATACTCAGTGCTATAGTTAAATTTAAGGTAGTGCAGCGGTGGTTTGAGGTGGATGTAAAAAATATATTCAATTTTTGTTTTGTGAGTATGAGTGGGAATAAGAACAAAAAAAACATTTTGTAGGTGACAATTAGTTTTGCTTATATCTCTAATTATAATTATTTCCAATTATAATAATAATAAACTTTATTTGCACATTAAGGAACAGTACAAAATTACAAAAAAGAATACAACTTGCGACCTTATCGCTAATAAGCGATCTCTTCCAGACAAACTTTGGGTAGAGCAGAGTTTATAAATATTTAGAGTAAAATATGTTTAAGGTATAGTGTAGTGCAAGCATAATGTGTAAGGGTTTCCAGTCTTTAAATTATAAACAAGTCCTTCTTTTAAATTTATCAAAATTCAAAATTTTTTTCAAAGTATTTATTTTGCTTTTATTGATTATTTCAAGTAAACAGGTGATACCTATAGGAAATATAGATGTTTTTGAAAACATATACTTTTTGTGTTTCTTAAATGATCTTCTTAAAGCCAAAAAGGCTTTCAATATCTTTTTCTACAGCTTGGCTTGTTTTGCAAATATAGGGTTCTAAGGGGTCAATAAACTTGAGATAATAGTTAGCAAAATAATAGGCAATTTTTACAAAACTTTTTTCTTATGTCATTCAATCTAGTTTCTTATAAGGATCAAAAGTCTGTATTGGACCTATTGTGGTAAGAGGACTAGAAATTTCAGAATTTGCAAAACAAGTTCCAATGTATTTTGTAATAAGAGATTTTTCCAAAGCTTATTTGTTCCGTTTGATTCTGTTTTTATAAGGATTGAATCTTTGTATGGAATCTGTAATAAAGGTCATATAAAAATCAATATAAAAAAGGCATATAATCATTTTAGGACCTGAGCTGAAGCCATCAACAAGTCAGCAAGCCACATCAAATGTAGAACACAGAATCATTCTCAGTGAACTGTCAATGAATGGTATGTAGAAATTAGCATAGAAATTAAAATGTAGGGCTCCATTTATTAGTATTCGCCATAGAATCAAGTTACTTTTAAAACACCTTTTCTTTATTTCTTATTTTCTTTCTGAACCAATTCTCAAAAAATAAATCTGGCCTGATGAACCACTAACTTTTTATGGTATTTAAAATATATATAAATTTTTGCTGTGTGAGATGCCGAAGTTTTTTTTTAATATTGTGCCTTTTAATATGTAAATACATAAATGCATGGTTAAAATCAGTTCTAACATTTTGCCTAGACTGACTTGATCCTGTTCATCTAACTGACTACACTCGAACTTCTACGTGACCCCACTCTTGTCTTCTTAATAATGGGCTCTGACTGTTATAGTCGCTATGTTTGCATTAATATTTATTGTTAGTTTACGTAGGTATCGATCTAGAAAACAATTCACATGGTGTATTTAGTATTGCTGAATATAATTCTAGATTTTAGGACTTTTTTTTGTTCTTTAGCAGGCGGGTATTTCATTTTTCAATAATTACCTTTTTTATAGGTATGTATTAAATTTTTTATTGCCCTCAAAAAGGTAGAGGCTCTTAATTAGTTTGTATGTGTATTTCTTTGTATGTTGTTCGATTGTAAATCGATTGGTCTAAGCCAAAGGTGACATTGTGAGCAGAGCAAATACCAAGTTAACTAGTTAATGTAGTAATGTGAAAGTGTTTGCCACACAATCACGTTATAACAGCTGAACGGATTTACATAAAATTTGAGACACAAAAAGACTAGTACAATTTTATTGTAATGATCAGAATACAGGATAATTAGTTGCACAGAAATATATCGTTTTAAAATTTTAAATTTATATCTGTCATGTTTTTCAGTTGCTGCTACTGCTGGAAAGCCTTCAACAAGTCTGTTACCAATAGCAAATCTTTCAACCCTACGTGAGAAAGAGAATATTGGTATAATAAATAATATGTTTGGGAAGGTTGATATTTAAGCAGGTTGATACATAAAGGATCTCACGGCAAAAAGCAGAAAACGAAGCAAATACCTAGTGGGGGCGCTTGTAAGCAGTATAACGAGCCTTAACAGTATTATTTATTTTCGAAACAATAAATGTTTGCGTTAAGATACTAAATAATAATCTGTTTCTTATTATTGTATGTAATAAACCAATACTAAAAGTTGTTTTTTATTTTTTTTCTTACTGATTAAACAAATAAACTCTGTTTAGTATAGAAGTGGTTATTTTTATTTTCCCCTCACTACCAAAATATTATAATTTCATTATGGCTGAATGCATATCTACGTTTCTGTAATTATCGATATCGATGAAAAAAGTCGATATCAACAAAAAATCTTGCTGGCATCACTAGTGTTGACAGATTGTTCGCGTGTGGTTGGCAGCATAGGTTTTTGTTTTATGTTGGCAAGACGTCCTTACAAACGTCGTTAAATCTCTAGTATGGGAGTTCCGTCTCTTCTTACGCAGTATTTGTTTCCTCTATGCCCTACACATTAAGTGGGGATCACTATTTTTTTCTCGTCTACCTCGAAGTGTGGGATGTCGTTGGATAAAATATTGAGGGTGTGGGAAAACCATTTTTCGATTCAGCGATGCGATTGCGAAATATTAAGTTTTAAAGTGCAAATTTTTGTTTGAGCCCAGTGTTTGAATGAGATTACTCATTCAATTCAGTCGATCAACTTAAAAAACGTAGTCGGAAAAGTAAAAATTTTGTACGATTCCATTAAAAGGTACTTAGATGAAGTTGGTACTTGTGTAAAATAGGTATTGAATATGAGTTTATGAACCATGTGAAATTACAGAAAAATAAAATTATACCATTTTGGATACCTACTAAATTCAGGGTCAACGCTCCGAAGTTCGCGAAATTTTACTTTTCATTTTGATTTGAAAAACAAGACCAAAATTTTTAAGCTTACCGTTTTTAGTTTTATGATAAGGTGATGGAATTTCTTATACCTATGTAGCAACTTTATAAAATAATAATCGCTTATTAGAATCTAATGAAATCTAATGAACTAATTATTTGTTCTTTTTTTTAAAATCGAAATACTTGACTCCCTCGCAGCCTAGTTGGTAGTGTTGCCGACTGCTGCGCAGATGGTGTGGGTTGGATTCCCGCATTGGACAATCATTTATGTGATAACATTTGTGTTTGTCTTGAGTCTAGGTGTATTTATGTATAATATGTATGTATTTACAAAAAAAAAGTAATATATATGTATCTGTATCCGTTGTCTGACACCCATAACACAAGCTCTGCTTACTTTGGGGCTAGACGGCGCTGTGTGTAATGTCAAAAAAAAATATATATATTTTTATTTAAAAAAAAGTTTAATTCACGGAACATAACGGCAAATCAATTTTGCATGAAAACGAATCTACGTTGTTACCCTGAATAATTTCTGTGGTACCGGGTACAAACTGAATAATCTAGTGGCTCTATCGTAAAAACACATACAAGCTTCAATATTACAGTGGTCATAGAGTGTGAAAGCTCTAAATAATAGCAACAAATAATAAAAACCGGTCAAGTGTGAGACGGGCCCGAGCCATTTACCATTTTGAATCACCGTTACAGCGCCATCAAACTATTTTTAAGCGAAACAGTAACACATTGGTTTGTTGGAGATTATTCAAAGTTAAGTTACGTGTCGGGCATATTCATTGGATGGGTGATCGCTTAGCGGCACACTTTTTGTTTTTGTTTGTAAATTACGTAAATGGTGGTAGGTACGGAACCCTCGGTGGGTTAATCCGACTAGCAATTGACCGTTTTTAATATTTCAATTGACTATGTGTTTTGTACTAGTAGATAATTGGCACATACGTAACAGTCCATATTTAAATACTACAGGGCTACGTGCACTTTGGGTGTGATTATCGCCGGTCTTATGAAACGGTTTACGTGACTTTTGAAACTGAACGGCTTTGTCAACAGCAGGGGTTTAAAAAGTACCGCTAGGTTGCAAAACAGGCAATGTAAATTGTCTCCTCTTATCATCCTTATTAGTCAGTCAACAAAACGTAGTCTTTATCACCTATAGTCGCTTTAGTAATATTGAACCTAAAAATTAATTCTTATTAGCTGTCAAAGTGCAACTTTCACCCTCCTATTTCACGGTGTGATTAGTGCGATGATATTTACCAGCTTATTAAATGATATTGTGCGTTCGCCGCGTGAGTCACTCTGAGTTATTAAACGGCAAGTTTATCGTTGGGTGATCAGCCCAGAACCGATTTTAATGAAACTTGCAACGTTACATATGCTAAATACAAAAACCAAAAACAAGATAATTATGGCAATCAGATTGCTAGTTTTTGAGAAAAACGTGGGAAGACATACACTTATGTTTGGCACAACTATGGGTGTAGATTAAAACCAATAGTTACTGGTAGTTTAAAATGGTTGGTATATTTTTTTAGTAGCCCATTGAATTATTTTTGTATGTCGTTGGATAGGTCTTTAAACAATGGATTAAGGGTTCCTTAGTAATTTTTTTTCCAAAGTGTATAAATTGCTAGTTATTTATTTGCTCCAAAATTAAAAAAATATTTTTGCTAAAAAGTGACGAGCACTTTGTAATGGTTTTCTTAAAACCGCTCAAAATTAACCGTTTTAAAGTTTTTCAGATATGCGCAATAATTTTAATACAACGGAACCCTAAATTAATTCGCATAAGACACGCGCTCGGACGGGTTTTAAGTTATATACTAGCTGCTGCCCGCGACGTCGACTGCGTGAATGCTATACTATAACATCGCTTTTTGTGAATGAAACCATAGCGCGATCTAATTTGACGCCAACGCCATCTAGTTAGCAAATAGGAAACATTTTTTTATGGTGAAAAATTATAACACATCTAAGTTATGACTTTACACGTTTTTTGAACATAAAATAAATGGCTATGTGTGAGTAGAATAATTAATAATTAAGAAGCAAGTCAAATATGCGTCGTTAGATTACAGGTTGTTACAGAATGCGTTGAAGAAAGGTGATAGCGTGATTATATGCAGCCTATATGTTGACCCGACTTCTTAATAATATTCGTACCAAATTTGAAGTAAATCTATGCAGTACTTTTTGAGTTTATCCCAAATATACATACAGACAAACAGACAAAAATTCTAAAAACTATATTTTTGGCTTCGGTATCAATTGTAGATCACACCCCCGGTAATCTTTTAAAAAAATATTCAATGTATAGTTTTGACTTTCCTACCATTTTATTATATGTATAGACAATGATGTATTTTATAAGTATTTATATGGTATTGTTTGTCATGGTTAAAAATTAGGATAACAAATATTTCCAACGAAAATTGGTTTTATCAATACATCTTTTACTTTTTTAGAAATACGCAATTGGGTTAAATCGGGTTATTTACGGTTTTAAACGATTCACAACTATTAGTCCAGTGCATTTACCTCACTTTTTACTAGGCCTGACCTCTTCTAATTTTTTTTAGACAATGATCAAGTCTTAAAACGACGGTAAGTGTACGGAAAGGTACCTTTTTGTATACCGAACGTTACGTTTCCGTACACTTACCGTCGCGATAAGACCCGAACATTATCTAAAATGAGTAAAAACGTTTAGAAAATATTTTGTCCACTTTGTTTGGACATACCGCAACCGTTTTTTTAGCCTTGGTTGTGTTTCGCAGTAAGTCAGAGGGTTAATTAAAAAAATACTATTGTAAGTGGTATACCTTTTATGAACACTTTTATGATTTATCCTCGAGCTTACATATATAATTACATATCTTTTCAAAATGTAAAATATCTATAAATTTTAAAAGCTTGAGGCACTGATATTTTATTATACATATATTTTTTTTTAACTTTTAACTGTGACTAGTTTGTCCCCCCCAATCAGAGTCTATCCACTCTGCCCTACTGATGACTAATGTATATTATTATTATTCATTTATTTCAGATTATCTCCATATAATGTTAGTATATATACAATCTTAGAAATATGTTAATTGTCAAATTGCAAATTACAAATAAACAATTACAAGTAAATATTAATCTGTAGGTATTAGATAAAGCCTATTGGTTTATCTAGCATTAAATATTGCTGGCCTGGAACAAACAAGTACTAACTTCCAGTGTCTTAAAATTGGACACTGAAACCTTACATTTTGGCCAAAATGAATAAAATAAAATCAATACATACCTCCTGCAGAAATGCCAGATATTATGTTAGGCTGTTCTAATTTTGGAAAGGCCAGTGTTTCCTCTTTATTCCAACATTGTGATGTTGAAATTGATCTGATAATGCAATTTTCATCTCTTCTACTAGTTTCTTGATAGTCAACATGTGACTTGATCTGTATGCTTACAAAATCTTTGCTTACAATAATGTAAGGCTTTAGTAACTCCACAATTTCACTACTCTGAAGTAAATTGTATTCTTTTATAACACAAATATAAGAGTCTGTTGCTTTTACTTTATAAAGATCCAAAGCAGCATCTGGTATCCTATTAATAAATTCCAGACTAAATTGAGTTTGTGATTTGAGGCACTCAGAAAGGTATTTTCCTTCAAGTAAGAATAATGTCTCTATTTTCTCAGGGATCTCAGTATGTTTCTTCCACTGTAAACTAAATAAAAAACAATCGTATAAGAATAAAATAATCTGGTGTGTGAAAATTAGTGTATGATCCAAGATCATTTAAAGAAGGTAAAGCTGATGTCCAAAAAACTTGGTGTAGTCAACTGGGTGAATCAGTCCAGTCCCTCATGGAGTACTGCTGTCATTTGTGGGCAAGGTATACCAGCTTGTACCTTTTGGCTGTAAGAATCATCGATGATTCCAAACCTATGAAACCCTTAGGTCTGAGGAGAGACTTTATCACCTTGGTATGTTATACCGCTTATATCATGGGCTATTTTAAAGATTGTTCCAAATAATACTGATGGCTACTTTCTACTCTCGCATTGCTTGCTATCAACAGGGCAATCATACTCATACCCTAGAACCTAAATAGTGGAACTTTCTCCAGCAAACTAGGTTGTGGAATGAGGTTCTTGACAAGGTTCCCTCTAAGACTGACAATATGAGGTTCTTTAAGAAGTTATATAGGTTTTACTTGTTTGCAAGGGCTAAATGATTAAAGGATATTCACTTCTGCTCCAAGTAGGTAATGTGTCTCATACAAAGTGTCGCCCTATTTTTGAATATAACAAATGACACTGAAACCTTTTAGACATATTAATAAATAAAATAAAAAAAGTGTTCTCTGACCTGAGTTAGCTTGATATAATATGTTAAATTGCATAGTTTACATAATTTAACTTAACATTACTGAATGTAACTACAACTAAATCTAATCTAATTTGTGTTGACAATGACAACTTTATTCTCGTTATTAGGTTTTATTAGTTAGGCTGTCCCTTGACATAGGCCTTGTAGAAATAATCTAAAGCCAAATATGTTTGTCTGCAGTTTTCCAAAATCCTGAAAAATGTTTTTACTACCTAAAAGCATTATTTGAAACTATATGAAAAACAAGAATCCTGTGTAACTTGGAACCTATATCTATAGTTAAATAAATAACTGGCACACTGCAGATTTTGATATTTTAAGTTTTAGATTATACCTTTAAAATTTCATTAAAATTGATACAAAAAATAGAATTAAACAATGCTTGTATGGTAAGCACTGTGGGGTTCTCTTCCTTTTATTACAGAAATATCAATAGCAAATATAAATCCAATATTTAAATTTTCTAAAATTACTGTTTTATTGTTTTGTTTTGTTGTTTGATTGATTTTATTTTCAAAATTGATAACTAATACTTTATAGTTAAGACAAACCAAGGAACATCTCTTTCAGTGCATGCAACAATAAAGTATAGCATTGTCACATATAAGTTTAAACATCTGAAAATACGAAAATTGATAGATGTGATTCCAATAACAGCTGTTGCAGAGCTCATCCTATAATTTAAGAACTATAGTCGCAAATTGTAGTAATCTTTCAAATTCTTTATTAGTTGTCTTAAATTTATTTCCAGGAATAGCCTAGAATAGTGTTTTAATTTGCTTTAGACATACAAGATGATACAGATATATAAATCTTTTTCAAATAACAACTATAATGTCTTCTGACTGAGTAAGCATATATCTTTGTTCATTATAGGTGCATTTTATTGATGGCATTAAGAGCTATGACATAGAAATTGAAATCATTCTGTTGTAAACAAACAATATGGCCATTCACTATTTTGACAGCGCATTCACTGCTCTACCTCCCAAGCATATGCAGCCAATGCGATCCCCGAGTGACATCATAAAACATTAATTTTTGGTTAACATAATGATCGAATGCGCACATAGAGAGCATAACAGACCAAAAAAAACAAAACCCCTTAAATTAAAACCACTATTTGTTGGATGAGGTCCAAGCTTTGCGCAGATATATGTATGCCTTGGCGTACATTTTCCGATCTGTCTATCGATTAAGAATTTTGTGACGCAAAAATGACAGACAGGGTGCTGGGAAGTACTTAATATTTGCCGATCAGTACATTAGGGTAAGAGTAACTAAAAGGGGGCGCAGGGGAAAAAAGGCTTAGTCGCGAAAAATTCTTTTTCCTAAGCGCCCCCTTTTGTACACCCCAATGGTACATTAGTGTTGAGTATGACAAAACAGAAAAAAAGGGAGGAGAGGGCGAACCCACTGGAGGGTTTTTTTTTATACCACTGTTCAAGGTCATGAACAAATTAAAATAATAAAACATACACTGAATGGCTGTGATAAGCCGAAAGTTCCCCATCATCCCAGTCTTCCCACGCTACTCTGCTCGTAGGTTCCACTATTTCTCCAAATGAAGACATTATTGTAAAGAATCAGATAAGTTTATAATATGGGACTAGTAATAAATATTAACCAGACTCTTAACCAAAATTTAAAATTTTGTATTTTTTTTGTGTTTTTTTCTATAGTCACGATCAGTCAGTGTTGCCAACTCGGTATTATCATGTTTTCGGGCTAAATAGATTAAAAAAAGGGCTAGATTTGCCTAATAAATTTAAAAAGGGCTAAATTGGCATCTTTATTAAAGAAATGGTATTTGCAAACTATTTATTATATGTTTACTTACTAAATAGATGCACTATTAAAGTATGTACAGCCTAATATAATTAATATAAGACCCCCGAGATTGGGAGTGAAGTGGCTACAATCTACGATTCATGTAAGAGGGATGAAGACAGGTCTGACTCACGGTCAGACTGATAAATTTAAGCGACAGGGTGAAGCCCGCTTCAGTGCATTTAATTATTGCAAAGTATTATTTAAATATTCGTCTTATTGCTGTACATGATTTTTTTTTAAGTATAAGATAGACTCATAGACTTCGAGTTCTGTAATCTGTCCTATAGACTGTGCAATAGTCTCACGAAAATGGCCTTACTTTAGAAAGGGACATAGTTAACCTGTGGTATCTATTCTCATAGACAAGACAACAAACGTTCACTTAGTCTCTGACACACTTTTGCGACCATGTTTTTTCACAGCTGGCTAGGAAATGCGCTGTCCACCAGTTCTTTTTGTCTATGGTTAGACTAAACACGATCTTGGGGGTAGAAATTGAGCTAGGTGCAAAATTATTATATTAAGGGCTGGAGAAGCCTTAAATGGGCTAGATCTCTAAAGGGGCAAATTGGCATCACTGCGATCAGTTTTTTTTCTTTGGTTTTATTATTACGGGTTCGCAGTCACACGGTTTTCTCTTAGCACACCATTTATGCATTTGCCAGAGTCAATGTCAATTATAGTTATATCGCGACGTGACGTCGTTTTCATGTCCCAAGATAAATATATGTCAAGATTTTTGGTGTGGATTCTTCAGAAATTGCGCGTCATGTCCTGCTTATTTCTTTAACCAAAGAGAAAGGAGATTTGCGTCATAAGAATTGTGCAGCGAAGGCTCATGAATAGGTAATTATGTTACCTATTCATGAGCCTTCGCTGCACAATTCTTATGACGCAAATCTCCTTTCTCTTTGGTTTCTGTCACAGATATAGAAAGCGGTCCACAACACATAAACTAATGACAATTTTGACTACAAATGACCAAAGAACGTCACAATCACAGATCATGAACTTCAATGAACACCTTCAAAATACCTTTTTTTTCGCTGGGAAATCCTCGTGGATACCTTCACGTCAGAAAAAAAAGATGAGTTGCTTGGGAAGTTGGGCCACATTTGATCAATCTTCAGTGGCATCTTTTAAATTTAAAAAAATAATCCAACCATTTAGATTTATTTTATTCGATTAAACGAATTCGAACGTAACATTTTACTTTTAACGCAGCTAAAGAAGTTTTAATTTTATAAGTTGTTTTGGCATAAATCTATTATAAATTCATCGAAAACTGGGTATAAATTAGCTAAAAAAGCGTCAATTTTAAATAAAGAACAATCGATGTAACACAGACCACACAAAAGAAACAATAAGTAGGGTAACTCGTGGAGAGTACGTATCATTCGATTGTCTATTTATACAGAATTATACATACTGTCTGATGAAGTGATAAGGTTGAAAATTGTATAGGCTTATCATAGAACTCAAGGCGATGATCTCATCATTATGTTTAAATATTTTAAACGAAAAATATACAAAAACCACTTGTTTATAAAATGTAATATAATTTTTTGTAGTGTTTAATTATCTCCTTTTACATTGGTTAACAGTATAAACCAGCATTTTTTACATAGCTCTATACACATCGAAAATGATTCATAAAATGACAAAAATCGATTACCCACGCGACTAGTTACTATAAACGTGCGTGATCATTTTGAACTTGTACGCACGAAACCACGAAAAAATTTGATCTAATTACGACAAATAACAAGTTTTATCAACAATGAACGATGCGGTGTTTACGGTGCTAACTTCTTGTCGTAATAGTGAATCGTAGGTTTTGGTTCCTGTATTTTATATGTGCAGATTCACGTATGAGTTGCTCGCGCCGCCCTGATAAGGGATCTAGTGGGAGTTATCTATGTCTGTCTTGGACAAATCGATTAATTTTTTCAATAAAAATTGAAATAGATAAAAGTGCAATCAAGTTTAGTCAGATAGAACAAATTGAAAAAACGTTAGAAAAATTTAAGATGACTAATTGTAATGAAACAAAAACAAAGAAAAGGGTATTAAGATCGATTAAACGGAAAAAATTGGAAAATATACAATACCATGAGCTGATTGTAAGCTTAATGTATTTAACGACAGTATCAAGACCTGATATAAACTATGCAGTATCCTTTTCTATCTTAATTTCTAGATACGCCCTATGAGCAATGTTGGAGACAAGCAAAACGAATTTCAAGGTATTTCAAGATATCTAAAAATATATGTCTTAATTACAAAAAAGGCGACAGTTCATCTACAACTAAAGCATACACTAATGTTGACTGGGCAGGAGACAAGAGCAACCGAAAAAGTGATAGTGGATGTGTGGTGAAGTACAACAATAACATTATTTCTTGGTTTTCTCGAAAACAGATCTGTGTTGCGCTGTCCACCGCCGAAGCTGAGTTAAGTATATTGCAGCAGTATTAATGAACATAAAAGGTCTATTAAGTGATTTCGGAGAGACCTTAATATTAATTGATAACAGGGGCGCTATTTGTATGGCTAAAAGTTACTTAAATAGTAAACGCACTAAGCACATTGATGTTAGATACCACTTTATTAAAGATTTGATTAATAAAATGAACTAAAAGTTTCTTACATTAAATCTAACAATAATATTGCCGATGTGTTTACTAAGTCTGTATCTGTCGATAAAGAAATAAGGAAAGTAAGGAAAAACGGAAAAATAGAAACTTCATGAAATATTTATGAATTTTATAAATTTTATAGTCCAGGATCACAAGTTCGTTGAGACAATAATAAATAAATAAAAATAAATATTTTTGGACATTACACACAGCGTTGTCTAGCCCCAAAGTAAGCAGAGCTTGTGTTATGGGTACCAGACAACGGATAATAATACATATATATAACTTTTTTTTTGTAAATACATACATATTTTCTATAAGTACATCCAGACTCAAGACAATCACAAATGTGTGTCCAGTGGGGGAATCGAACCCACACCCTCTGCACGGCAGTCCGTCACACTACCAACTAGACTGCGAGGGAGTTTTATACGAGGGAGGAATTATAATCCAGCAGTGGTGGAATGAAAGTTTTGATATTTGATATGTTCCACTTTGGTCCTGTTAATTTACAATTAAATTAGAAAACGGTTTATAATGTTTCACTTAGGCTTACATTATCAAGTCGAATGTTAGAATACATATTAACTCTATGGCTATAATTTTTTGAAATGTATAAAATAATAGTGTGATATCCTTTTTTACGAGTATTTCAGACTCCGCCAAATAATTAAAATATAGAAATTAATACTATATGTTATAATCTAATAATATACGCATGCTTATAGTTAAGTATTTGGTATTTTTTATTTTGTGTTCAGTTCTTAATGTTTTTGCAGTCGGGTTTTTTTATTTATTTAATTATTTTTATACATTTAGCGTACAGTACCTACTCTACCACCTTATTATAAGAAAATATGTTTGATATCAAATCAATTAAAATTAGATACTACGTGTTATCATTAGACTATTGCGAAAAAGTGTAATTACGATCGGAGTTAAGGTCTATACGGTCTATCTATTTACCTGGTCATTGATAGGTAAAAAAAATAGGCCAGCGAATATACTCCTTTAATAATGTTCACCTTTTTGACTTTGCTGTTTATGAGATTTCTTAATCGAAACTTGTCACGTTTTTACATCATGGTTTTGTTGGGATGTAGTCTAGACTAAAAGGAACTATAATGGGATGTATGTGTCTGCTTTAACAATAAAATTAAAGTGACTTTCTAAGGCTATGTTCCAAATCACGCCGAGTAATTATCGCCCGGTAGAGTTGAAAAATTAACCCGTTCTGGAACGAGCGTTTGACAGTGACTTTTCACACTAACCGGAGTGATTTTCAACCTTTTTTATGGCAGGGTAAAGAATTCAACTTGACAGTTGGAAAGTTACTCTACACCGGGCGTCCCAAAATCACTTTTTTAACTTCCTCGTTGCGATTTGGAACGCACCCTAAATGTTTACTATGGCAAGTTTTTGGCAGCATTGTATCATATCAATGTATCGTGAGCCACAATTCCCATAGTTAGAAAAAAAACCATTTTTCTTTGCAATTTGCAATTTGCAAATTGTAGATAGAAATTATTTTAACATTATAACACACAAGTAATTAACATGATAAGAGTAAATTTAGATTGTTAATCCATTAATTTCACTTTCAGACATGTTGAAGGTAAGATTACTTATTGTAATTAAGTTAATTAGTGTTTGCTCGTGAAACCGTCTTAAACATAATATTGCTACGTATTTTAGGAGAGAGGGCAGGTAACTTTTGAAGACAAATGGCCTTTAATGCGACCTATTGTCTTAAAGCTTTTGAAACAAGAAACTGTAACACAAATAGAATGGCAAGATCTATTTGGGGCAGTGCATTCAGTCTGCCTGTGGGATGAGAGAGGTCCTTACAAGTTAAGAGATGCTCTTCAGCAAGACATTATGATGTATATAAAGCAAGCTCAAGCTCGTGTTCTTGCTCAGCGAGAGGACCAAGCACTATTGAAAGCTTATATAGCAGAATGGGGAAAATTCTTTACCCAATGCAATTATCTTCCCACACCTTTCCGACAGTTGGAGAGCTCTATAAATAGCATAAATAAGGGACCCACATGTCATATGTCTAATTTTCAAAAAAAGAACAATAACAACAACAATGAAGATAGTCTAGTACGTAAACTCATGTTGGATTCTTGGAACCAGAGCATTTTTATGGATATTAAACAAAGATTGCAGGATTCTGCTATGAAATTGGTACAGGCTGAGCGTAATGGGGAATCATTTGATTCACAACTTGTTATTGGTGTAAGAGAATCTTATGGTGAGTATATTCTTTACAATTACTTAATAAATAAGTGTTCCCTCTCATAGGTTTGGTTTAAAAGAAAATAATCTTTCCAGTGTCAAATTTAATGCTATATCTTTCTTTACTGTTGAATAATCTATTTGCTATCCTGATTTCAGTACAATGCACAGTGTGTAATGTGACCTTAGTTGTGGTCATCCTTGTTTTATGTGTAATTTTAATGGGTTTAATTACAACAAATCATACTAAGTAACACCTATTTAGATATTTTTCTAAATTTAGGATATATTTTTTTCTGTCAGGTCATTGCACTCCATAAAATATGTTTTTATCTGTATTTTCCAAAAGCGGGGAAATCTTTCCTTTTAAAATACAAACAAATTAATTGTCGATTTTAAATTTATAAGGTCATAAAATTGCTAGTCACTAATTTAATAGAAAAGTGGGGTGCTATATATAACGGGTTAGTACAGCACTTGGACGGCGATCCATTTGAAGACACTGAAATGTCCTGGAGCACTCTAAAATCTATAATTCACACTGCAACCAAGTCGGTCTGCACAAAGAAAATTTCTCACAAACGCAAGCCATGGATCTCGTACACAACCTGGACCTTGAAGAGAAGAGATCGGTCATTTAAAGCGGCATAAGCCAAGCAGAAACATGGCAAGCTCATTGGGAATTGCACAAAGAAATCAAACATAGCTGCAGACATGATAAAAACACCTTCACTAACAACATTTTTTCTTTTTATATTAAATGTAACCCTTTATTTGGCACCAGCAACAAAGCTTTTCTATTAACCAATGGTTGACTGGTAGAGAATGCCTTTAGGCATTAAGTCCTCCATTTGTACATAATATTTTTATATAGTGTGCAATAAAGAATAAATAAATAAGAATAAATAAATATGCTCGCAAATTGAACAACTCTTGAACAAAGCCCATACAAAGGATGTTTTCCGCTACATATTGCTCCTCACAGCTGACTTTAAACCCAAGTTTACACTGGACAATTTAAGATGAAACGAGACAGCCTATCACAGAAATAAAAAAAGTACTTAATAGGTGGCGCTAATACACTGAAAGATTATACAGTCAGAATGGTCAGCAACTCCAATGTCGCTGGGACGATCACAAAAGAGAACCAGATATCTTATTTGCAGAAATTGAGAAAGCTATTTCAAAGCTAAATAACAATGCCCAAATATCTGCAAACCTTCTAAAAGCGCTAGGTCTGGACAATGCCTGATATTTGGACGCAATCAGTTGTCATTCCTTTGCACTAAAAACGTAACACACGCTTATGCAGCAACTACCGCACGCTTTCCATCATATCTTACGCCAGCAAAGTAATGCTCCATATCATGCTGGACCCCCTAGCTTACTATTCTAATTGGCAAATACCTGCAGAACAAGCTGGTTTTGTATCGTGTCGCGGTACTTGCGAACAGATTTTCAACCTTCGCCAAATCATCGAGAAATGCCGGATTTTCAACCTTCGCCAAATCATCGAGAAATGCCGGGAGTTCAACCAACCACTGGTACTCTGTTTCATTGATTACTCAAAGGCTTTTGATTGTGTGAGATGGCAAAACATGATGGACATACTCATTAAAATCGGAGTTCCAGAGCACCTCACCTTTCTCATACAAAATCTCTACGCTGATAGCAACGCCCGTATATGTGTGGAGGAATATTCATCTGACGCTTTACATCCTGAAAGAGGTATGAGACAGGGATGCATCCGCTCTCCCAAACTATTTAACATTTACGGCGAGCACATCATCCGTGAAGCACTGGCTGACTGGGAGGTTGGCCTGTCGATTGGTGGCCACACCTTAACCAACGTTCGATACCCAGACTATTAGCCACTATTATGAGTATTAACAGGAAATGTCTTAACTATTCAATCGCATACAAAACACGAGTCTGAAATACGGACTGCAAATAAACAAAACCAAGACCAAACTGATGATAATAGACCATTCTGGAATACTGTGCAAATTGAATTCCCCTCGTGATATGGACTTCGTTGATGGGTTCATTTACCTTGGATCACTCATTTCATGTGATGGTAGCTCTGACAGAGATATCATCAGACAGATCCAAATAGCTAAGTCTGCCATGACCAACAAACCAAAATTGACAAAGTATAGAAGGACAAGAACATATCCAAGAAAACTAAAACACGGCTCGTTCGTTCCCTTGTATTTCCCGTATTCCTATACGGCGCTGAAACATGCCATTAAGGCCAGGATTAACTTTTGAAATGTGGTGCTGGGGCAGGATGCTAGGGATACCTTGGACGGCTTACAGACTAATGTCTCAATTCTGGAAGAGCTCAAAATTACTATGCGTTTATCCGATAGTTGCCGCACACACTCTCTTAAATTTCTGAGCCATATTGCTCGACGAGGATCCGAGAACCTCGAAAAAACTATATTGATGGTAAAAGTGGAGGGGAAGAGATCTAGAGGTCATGTACTTGCGCGTTGATGTGACCAATTAAAAGATCTGCAACTCAAACTGCACGAAGCGATCCACACCGCAGCCGACAGAAATCACTGGAGACAGCTGATTCGTCCCCTACCATTGACCAGTGACTCATGATGGTCACGATCCCCAACATGGGGCAAACAACTACAAAGAATGAAAATGAAATTTTCTATGCAAGGGTTGCATTTTTTTTACCTCCAGACCACACTAAAGTAATCCACCACAAAACTGAGAAAACACAAAACATCTGTCTATCTCAACTTTCTATCTTGCATGATCTCGGAGATATTGCATTCCTAAGTTTTTTTTAGATTTCTATGGTAATGGGGTTGTCACAAAATAGAAATAAAATGGTAAATACCAACAAAAATTACCTTTTGATTGACATGCATATATAAATAATATAAGTTTTAAATATAGAAATAAAGAAATGTACTAAACTAAATAAATAATCTTATACCTTATCCTTGAATATATATATATTTATGATCTGAATCTCAGAAATGGATCCAACGATTTTAATGAAATTTAGTATGCAGAGGGTTTCGTGACATCTATTGGCGAGTAGTAATGCTATTATTTTTACTGACAGCAACACTAAAGCTACTTGACAATAGATGGCATTGTTAAAAAAAAAACCAGCAAAGCTCGGTCTTCCAGGTACAATGTACTTACAGTATGTAATTATATGTTTTTTACAGGTAAACTTTTCAGTTGAATATTTACATGGTGATCATTTGTTTATAGTTGTGAGGACCACTAACACTGAAAAAATATAAAATTTTAAGTGGACTTTTATGTAATGTAACCTTAGTTATAACACAGTTAAGAGAAAATATTGTTTTATGTGGCAGAAAAATTTTAAGAAGTAATAGTGGATTTGCATTCAATATTGGCATCAAATATAATATTTTAAAAAAACACTTCCTTAAAATTAGTAATGAACACTAGAAACACCAAAATCTATTAAAAACTAAAGTCTAAGATAATAAATTTGCATTGTAAATATTGCAATGGTTCTAAATATTAACAGTAATGCCTCTCAATTCACAAGAGTGCCATCGAGATATATGTTTACTAAGTAGGTATTGCTAACGGATATAACGCGTCGCATCTTCGTATCTAAACTAAGTACTTATGCAATCAAATAGCTCTCGCAGACAACATTTGTAAACAACATCTGCTGCTAGTACAATGGGATGTGTTCTGAGGAATTGTTTGAAATGATGCCCACTGCTACTTTCCACCATTGCACCGCTTGCCATTAGCAGGGAATTCATTCTTACACTCTAGAACCGAAATGGTCGTATACAGTGCGGTTTCAGAGAAACTTCCTCCCGCGAACGCTTGGGTTGTGGAATGAGATCCCTGCCAAGGACAACAGTATGGGGTTCTTCAAACACATAAAACAAGGATGTGCCGCAACTAAGTCAAATAACACACTGCTATGTATGTTAAATTGAGTTTCATTTTTAGGGTTCCGTACCTGAAAGGTCCGTCCGTCCGTCTGTCACCAGGCTGTATCTCATAAACCGTTATAATTAGACAGTTGAAATTTTCACAGAAGATGTATTTCTGTTGCCGCTATAACAAAAAATACTAAAAAACAGAATATAATAAATATTTAAGCTTGATTTTGCTCGATACTGATTACGGCAACAGGTAGACGCTTAAAATATTTAGTAGACTAGAATATTTAGTTATATATAGTCACTTTAAAAATTAATAATTAAATTAAAATAAAACAAATATTTAATGGTGCTCCCATACAACAAACGTGATTGACTCGCACTTAGCCGATTTTTGAACAGTACAGGGCTTTCTATATGAAACATTTAAACATTCAAATAACATTGAAAAAGTTAAATCAAATGATATTAACATTAACTAATACCAGCAGCAGTGACCTTTATACAAACGCAAAAGACCGCCTTGCCTTATTTAAAATGTTTCATTAAGAATATCAACTACCTACATAACACTTTTTGTCTAATTCATCTATTGAAAAATAAATTTGAAAGTTCACTCTTTAATTTCTTATTACTCTATGAAGCTTACTCGCAATAACAAGATCTTCGGCGTCATACATTATATCTTGTTAACTTACCTGCATGCTTTCTAACTGCCTTAGTATCTCTCTTTATGCCAAGTAATGATATATTACACAGATTTAAATTTGTTTGATTGCATACATTGACAATAAGTGGAAATGGCCTATACTCATGTATGAGCTTCACTTCAGTGTAACTAGGTAGAATATATGTATTCTGTGGGTTCAGTGAGCCATAATAAGTTGTGTTTTTGGTTTTCAATTTTGGTAAACAAGGAATGATATGTTATGATATTCAATTTAGCTATAGACTAACATGCCTTCAGTAATTGCTATGGATTTTTCATTTATCATGGGAGAAAGTTTTGGACTTGCCATATTCTGAAACCCTAACACCTCCTTGCCTAAAAGACATGATGCAAAAACTCTATGTAATTAGATAACGGTGTTAATGTAAATAAATACTATTTTTAGTCAACACGGAACCCTTACAGTTTCTCCATGCCCAACTGTTTATCCGCAGCTTTGCTCAGAACTATTAGTGCTAGGAAGCTGTATATGTAAGCTGTATTTGGCATAGGTATACATATTAATCACATGGACAAAGTAGTAAAATAAAATGATAAAATTTTTTTTTTTGTATACACTTAGAATCGGGATGAATTTTCTGCTTGTCTATCCCATAGTTTAAATATTTTGGGTGTATGAATATTATTTTCCGACTTAGGGATCTGTTTGCATAGCTTAATAGCTTTGTAGCACAAATTTCACATCTGCTGCTAAGCATAGCATTCACTACGAGTTCACATGCAAGTATAGGAAATAAGAATCGTTAGGACATAGTCTAACCAACTTTTATTTGTTAAAAGATTTTTTTTTGCTGTAAAAAACTAATCAGTTTGATTCCAGGTGTGAAATCGATTGAGATGTTGATGAAGCAAATCGTTTTATTAGTTTTCAAGTTAGGCTATCGCAAAAAAAGATAATGTACTACACACACTCACACACACATCACTCTGAAAATAGTAGCAAATGATTCCCTACGTCTCAAACCTACGATTCTGATTTTTTTTATAAATCGGAATAATTGGAATTATTAAAAAGTTATTAAATGATTTTGTCCAATACAATTTTCGTTAGTAGTATTTAGAAAGCCATATCGTGACTTTTTTCAGATGTTTTCATCAACACGGTTTAAAAGTAATGATCTAATATATTTTCACACCTTTTGTTTTTGTATTTGTTTGTTTATTGGTTAAGATTAAATTGGTTAATACACACACACTTTTTGTTTTTGTTCATCAAATTTCTAAATATTTTTTAAAGTTAACAAACAAAATGGCATTTCTCAGGTTTTACACATTATAAACAATAGAACCGTTAAAAGTAATATAAACTATGCTTAATCTTTGACATTCACTACAATATAGGGTGTGAAAATGTTAGGTTGACTCTCATTATCAGTTAGAGCTTGTTCATGTAGAACACACGGGTGCGGTGGCGGCTGCGGCGGGCGCGGTGATCTTGGCGAGTTTCTGTTTACATTGGCTCCCAGACGTTTGCGCGTTTGTGAGGTGTTGTCAGAGGTTGTGAATGAGAACGACGATCTTTTATTTTTAATTAAAAATTCATACCTAAAAAGAAGACAAAAATCAGCCAAGTGCGAGTCGGACTCGCGCACGAAGGGTTACGTACCATTATCTATAAAAATGGCAAAAAAATCACGTTTGGTTTAAGGGAACCTACCTTAAATATTTGTTTTATTTTAATTTAATTATTTATTTTTAAAGTGACTATATAATTAAATATTCTGTGCATATTTTAAGCGTCTACCTGTTGCCGTTATCAATATCGAGCAAAAATTCACGTTTGTTGTATGGAAGCTCCTTTAAATATTTATTTTATTCTATTTTTTATTATTTGTTGTTATAGCGGCAACAGAAATACATCTTCTGTAAAAATTTCAACTGCCTAACAATCACGGTTCATGAGATACAGCCTGGTGACAGACGGACAGACAGGGGAGCCTTAGTAAACGGGGTTCCGTTCATTACCCTTCGGGTACGGAACCCTAAAAAGTAGAATCGGTGTCTATGAAATCATTAAAGAAAGAAAATGGCATGGAGATTTTTATACCTTATACTGTAAGAGAATATTCTTCAAGATTTATATTCATCATGCTAAAGTTTGCGAAGACAAGTTCAATAACGTTGTACCTATCTGAAATGTGAACACATACTAACAACTTCACACGTTTGATATTGTTGCGAGAGCGCAGCATGCGCCAGTCACCAGCTTGCCTGCTAGTTCCACCACACCTGCCTTTTGTACGTGAACACTCGCATATTATGCTATATGTTTGATATTTCGTGTTGCCGCTGATAGATTTATAGCTATTTTGGTACCCATATTAAATATTAATAAAAAATACTTGATGTTTTTGTTTCAGTTAATTTATGTTCCAACACAATTGATAAACTTCAAATATACCGAGATAATTTTGAAGCTGCTTATATGCAAGCAACAGAAGAATTTTACAAATTGAAAGCTAGTGAGCACTTGTTATCAAACGGTGTTCAATCTTACATGAGATATGCAGATCAGAGACTAAAGGAGGAAGAGGCCAGAGCACATCGTTACTTAGAACCAGGAAGTGGAAGTGTTGCTGCACTTACACAGTGTTGTGAAAAAGTACTTATTGGAGAACATTTGCCAACTCTTTTACCTGAAAGTGCAAAACTAATTAAGGCTGGGGAAACAGAAAAACTTCATCTCATGTTTCGCCTTTTAGACAGAGTACCTGAAGGTGCTACACCAATACTAAGGGATTTGGAAGCACATATTGTTTCGGCTGGTTTAGCAGACATGGTTGCCTCAGCTGACATTATAACTACAGATTCTGAGAAGTATGTGGAACGCTTATTAGAATTATTCCAAACCTTCAGCACACTTGTGAAGAATGCATTCTGGGATGATCCCAGGTTCCTAACTGCTAGGGATAAAGCATATAAGTGTGTTGTTAATGATACTACAGTTTTTAAGTTGGAGTTGCCATCTTCAGCATTAATTCGTGGCAGCAAGGGTACAGCTCCAGAAAGTAAGTGTCCTGAGCTTCTTGCAAACTATTGTGATATGTTGTTACGTAAGACACCACTCAGCAAAAGATTAACTAGTGAACAAATAGAGCATAGACTGAGAGATGTGTTATTAGTATTAAAGTATATTGAGAATAAAGATGTGTTTATGAGGTATCACAAAGCACATTTAACAAGAAGGCTCATATTAGATTCAAGTGCAGACTCTGAAAAAGAAGAAGACATGGTGGAGTGGTTACGCGAAGTTGGTATGCCTGCAGATTATGTGAACAAATTGGCTCGCATGTTCCAAGATATAAAGGTTAGTGAAGATCTGAATACCCAATTTAGGGGTGAAACTACGCGACATGATGCTATAAACATAAAAATACTCAATGCTGGAGCTTGGGCCAGAGGATCTGAAAGAGTTACAGTGAGTCTTCCTCTTGAACTAGAAGACTACATACCAGAAGTTGAGGAGTTTTATAAGAAAAAACATTCAGGACGAAAGTTGCAGTGGTATCACCATATGAGCAATGGTACAATCACATTTGCAAATGCTGTTGGTAGATTCGATCTTGATGTAACTACTTTCCAAATGGCAGTTTTGTTTGCATGGAATCAAAGGCCAATGGAGAAAATAAGCTATGAAAATTTAAGACTTGCAACGGAACTGCCTGATCCAGAGCTAAGAAGGACTTTGTGGTCTTTAGTAGCTTTTCCAAAACTTAAAAGACAGTTGTTGTGTTATGAACCTCAAGTGCAGAATCCGAAAGATTTTGTAGAAAACACTACATTTTGGGTTAATCAAGAATTTGCACTTATTAAAAATGGGAAGCCACAAAGAAGGGGAAAAATAAATTTGATAGGAAGGCTGCAGCTAAGCACTGAGAGATCACAGATTGAAGATAATCATTCCATCGTCCAGCTGCGTATCTTACGGACTCAGGAGGCTATTATAAAGATATTAAAGATGAGGAAACGAATATCAAACAGTGCCCTTCAGGTAATGCTTTACTATTATTGTATTGTTTAATTATCATCTGAAAGAGCATTAATGAAAATAAAAAAAATCAACTGTAGGCTAAAGGTAAACCCATCAGACTGTTGTGTGGACTGTCTCTAATTGTCAAATAAAGACACCATTATGACGTTAAACCCAATAGGGTTTGGTCAGATATATTAGTGGTGTATTTTTACCAATACGATAGACACATAACAATGTTCTTCAGGCAGAAACCCCACAACCTTTCACCTTACACAATTTGCTACTTGTAGCTAGACGGGCTTTTAGCCGCTTAAACAGTAACATCGCAATCAAAAACTTCTAATTGGCATATGTTTTATTATACCAGTGTGATACAAACTTTTGAAAATATCGTATTAGATATGAACTTTGCAAAATTTTTCATGAATTTTGTTTTACGCAATAAATTATTATATTTTTCAGAGTGAACTTGTGGAGATATTGAAAAATATGTTTTTGCCATCGAAAAAAATGATAAAGGAACAATTGGAATGGCTTATCGAACACAAGTACATGCGAAGAGATGACGAAGATATCAACACTTTTATTTATATGGCTTAGTAATATATGCATGAACAAAAGTTAATTAAACATTTCCATGGCAGAATTTTTGTTTTACACATCCAATTCTTTCCTTGTGATAGCATACAGAAATGTCAGTCTCGCTAGCTACCGTACAAAATGCGTAAATATGTATAGAAATGTCCATAAAAACTATACAGTGCTAGCCAATTTATCACCTAGGCGCGTTAGATAACAGCTAAAATACACTGAACCGCTCGGGTCAATGACATCACGCGGCAGGCGGGCAGGGTTGGCTTGGATGTAGTAGCGAGCCGATGGACGATGATAGAAATTACGTGTTATATCGGCGACCGCGCGCCACGCTCCGAATTTGGGTGCCGTTGACTGGACCTTGCGGTTGCACGTACGCATTCATACATAAAATTGAGTGAGTCGTGCCTGGGAATAAGATGATGGTGGAGGTAGTATAAATGCAGTTCCTTAGTCAGGCCATACACGCCTGATCTAGGTCGCGATCAGTCAATGTCACATACTCTGTGTGTACCCTACTGATTTCGCTTTCTGGTACGGAAGCCACGGTGCGCTAGTCCGACTTGCACCTGACCGATGTTAAAACCCGCATTTAAATTTACGTAATTTACTAAAAAAGAAAAACAAATAGTGTGCCGCTACGCGTTCACCCATCCACGTACTGACCAAGCACGCCGTTGCCTTTTTTGAATATCGTTTCCAAAAAACAAATGAGGAAAGGAATAAAATCAACGAAAATGTATTTCTTGTATGAGGACTCATCAGACAAATGTGTTTCTGTTTCTCTTAAGAGGATACGATTCGCAGCCCCTCGCATGGGGCTTCATTCAAACGAATTTCTCATTTGTTTTTGACATTTACTGATCAGTAACTGTAAAATTTCTTAGTCATAATCCCAAGCCGAATACTTATGTCTGTGGTTTCCAACCTTTTTTTTTTAAACCATCAGTATGAAAAACCAGAATCCTGTATAACTTTTAAACTATAAAATTTAATAGAAAACTGGCACACTGCTGACCCAGATAAGTTTTTATTACTAGAACATGTCTTCGAAATTTCGTGGTGATTTAACTGCAAGTGTCAAAAATAAGTGGGAAATTCGTTTGTGTGAAGCACGCTGAGAGGCGCTCCGAATCATATTCTCTTAATATTATAGCTAGATGGCGTTGTACCGGTAATTTAAATGATAATGGCTTCGGCCCGTCTCACACTTGGCCGATTTTTATTATTTGTTGTTATACTTTAGAGATTACACTATTTTTCACTGGAAGATTTAAGTTTTTACAATAGAGCAAAAACAACGAAAATGTGTTTCTTGTATGGGATCCCTCTTAAATTTTAACTTTTTATTGTTTGTTAGATTAATTTATTAATTAATTATTTGAATTGTATGTAAAAAAAATTACAATGCTTTAGTAACAATATGTTAATTAAATTAGGTATATAACGCAAAATTTGTTACATAAGCAACGAATTAGGTCTAGCCTGTTCTTATAGGAACTTTTGCTCTTCCAGATGGGTAAACATTATTGCTACAATGCGATGCTAAATACTATGACTATCTATATATATAAAAATGAATCCCTATTTCCCTTGGCCACGCCATCACGCGTGAACGGCTAGACCGATTTCGCTAATTCTTTTTCTGTTGTGTTTGTTATTGTCAGGAGAAGGTTCTCACGCTATCACGCGTGAACGGCTAGACCGATTTCGCTAATTCTTTTTCTGTTGTGTTTGTTGTTAGGGGAAGGTTCTTATGAAAAAAAAAAACTCAAGTGCGACTCGGACTCGCACACTAAGGAAAACTCGAAGACAGCTGGACCAATTCGGGTAATTTTTTTTTGTTGTGTTTGGGCAAGGTTGTTATGAAAGAAAAAAACGGTCAAGTGCGAGTCGGAATCGCGCACTAAGGAAAACTTAAAGACGGCTGGACCAATTCGGGTAATTTGTTTTCGTTGTTTTTTAGTGTTAGGGCAAGGTTTTTATAAAATAAAAAACGGTCAAGTGCGAGTCGGACTCGCGCAATAAGGGTAAACCGATTTTAATGAAATTTTGGTAAGTAGTTATGCACACGCCGGGGAATGTGTCTGGGAAAGAGTCGGACTCGCGCAATAAGGGGAAACCGATTTTAATGAAATTTAAGTTGTTATGCACATGCCGCTGAAGGTTTCTGAGAAAGAAAAAATGGTCAAGTGCGAGTCGGACTCGCGCAATAAGAATGAACTGATGGTAATTAAATTTTGGTAAGTTGTTATGCACACGCCGGGGAATGTTTCTCAGAAGGAGTCGGACTCGCACAATAAGGGGAAACCGATTTTAATGAATTTTGGTAAGTTGTTATGCATATGCCGGGAAAGGTACAACCCTTTCACAATAGGTTGGTGCGGAGAAACAACGTTCGCCGGGTCAGCTAGTATTATAATATAAGTTATATATTTAAGTCTTTGTGTGCGTATATGTGTGTGTGTGTGAGGGTACATGTGTTTGAGGATGTGAGGGTGTGTGTGTGTTTATGTATGTGCTTGTGAGATAATTCCCCTTTACAGCACATTTGCTATCAAAAATTCAGGCTTCTAACGATTTAGGTCTAAAATATAGAGCCTTTTAATGGTTGGACAGACAGACAGCGTTTGCTTAATAATATCGCTCTGTTAGCACCCTCTGGGTACATAACCCTAAAAATTAGCTCCTATGAAAAGTCATGGGAAGAATACGAAGATTTTATTTTATTACCAGTTAAGAACAAAATTAGTTTTTTCAGTAATCGCAATACTCATTCTGCAGAATCTTAGCGCATACTTTGTCAAAAACGTGCCGTTTCGACCAGTGTACAAGGACATATTACACTATTGCAGCATAGCCCGACCGACCACGGCACGGTCGAAAAACTATTATTAGGCGGTGGCCTATAGGCCGAGGATTTAAATGCTCTGATAAGGTATAATTAATGTGCTTCAAATAATAAACTGGTTATAATAATTTCCATGTTGTTAAATATATATAAATATATATTAAGTATGATACAAAAATTGAAATATAACACAACAATTAGTTTTTAGCTGGTTCTATAGTTTCACCTCCTTGAATCTGTCCCCAACCAATCAACCTGTAACGTAAAATAAAATTTTGTTAAACATAATTTGACAAAAAAAACACAAGTTTTATTTTTTAAGTTTACGAACACATTTTATAGTTTGGCCGATAGTTTTCTGTCTTGAATTTGTGTGAACTATTGGCCGATAAATATTCAAAAATCGGGCAAAGCGCACGCTTCCATTCTTTGATCGGCTGATTAGAAACCGGGCAAGGCGCAGCCACGGCGACACCACATTAACTACACGAAGCCCACGATGGACAGCACGCGACTCAACCCGACTGAAGTTCAAGTCACCACCAAACACTTGCAAAAATGTTAACCGCACACGTGTCGTCCGTATGATAGCGCCCTTAGATATGGTGCTATTTCACTCTTCCGACTAGCAAACATATACTATTGGTAAATAATATTTGATATCTTACCGCCAATGGTTTTCAACTCTTCTGCTGAGCGCGACTTTCTCACCGATCTCGGTGCAAACGGGATTCGTAAGAGCGATTTTGGCCAAGTCAGCTTTTGTAGCCAGCACCCTGCCACCTGTGCTTAGAGAGCCGATATTCACCAGTAACGCCTGAAGATAATAGACAGATAGGATCAAACAAAATTTTAATAAAAAAAAATAAAAAAATTTAATAAATAAAACAGAAGCAGAAGAAGAGATTTTACTCATTAGCGAATGTCAAACGATGTTAAAAAAGATTCACTTTAAAATATATGCCTTATAGAGGTATCCTGATATGTATAATCCGAATTGTTAGCAAAACTCACGGATTTACTTGCACTAAGGTGACAAACAAGCTTACTGCCTGTCTGATGGTAAACGATCACCGTAGCCAATGGACGCTTGCAACACCAGGTGTATCACCCGCGTGTTGCTGACCCTTTAAAAATCTAATAAGTTTTAATAATCTGAAGAACCCCACACTGTATTCCTTGGAGAAAACTTTGGCAGGGAGCTTATTTCACAACCCAAGCGTTCGCGATAGTAGAAAGTAGTTGTGGGCATAATTTCGAACAATTCCTCAGAACACAACCCATTGTACAAGCGATTATTACATTCTTTAATTAAATGGAGCACTTGCAGGTCTCAAGTTCGATTTTCGACAAGGGCAATCAAAAATATTACAATTTATAAATTTACAGTTGTTTAGACTCTGGTTTGTATTTCTGTACGGCGTATGGTAAGTCTATACCATCTTTCAGGTTTGTGGGACGGGCCAAAATCGGTAAAGCGTGGTGTTATGTGCACACGTTGTTAATAACTCTACTTCTTTTGGGACAGATGTTAGAATCTCGTTAAATCTAATGAAAAAGCTTTGTGCATCAGGTACTCTTTATATTTTTTTTTTGAGGGTAGGTGCCTCACTGTATAGTTGACTTTTTGTATCTAACATTATAAAAAATAATTAAAAATAGTATATCAATAATTTATTAGCAGGAAAGTACATGAATATATTTAGAAATAATTAGTGGTACCTGTTAGCAGTAAATTTCCTTAATTTTGCACTTATAACCTTCTATTATGGATTCACTGAGGCAAACTGTCACAGACTTAGCTGATGTTTTTAACACCCGCATGGCTGAGTTTCAAATGGACCTTAAGAGTAAATCCACTCCTCAGGCTACCTCCACTTCATCTTCAGATATTGCAGCAGAATTTGAAGTCTTCAAAAGTTTTATCACTACTGCACTGAGTAGCCCGCAGCAACAAGTCGAGTTGTTGGCCATAGCTGGATGGACAACACATGCATAGTCGTCGGGAATTCTGCTTGTCCACGGCATTTCAGAAGCTAAGCATGAAGACAGCGCAGCAGTTTGTGTGAAGATTTTTAAAGACAAGCTTGGTGAAGATTTTGCGAATTTTTAACAGAGTGTATTAGCCGATGTCATCGGATGGGTCGTGACGTAAATAAATCCAGGCCAATCTTGGTTAAGTTTAAAGAAGTGAGTGTGAGAGACAAAGTGTGGTTTGCAAAGACATCTCTTAAAGGTTCAGGTGTCACATTTTCCGAATTCTTGACCAAAGTTCGACATACGACTTTTTTAGCTGCATGTGAGCGCTTTGGTGTTACTAAATGCTGGACCAAAGGCGGCATTATCGTTGTGATTGGAGCCGATGGAAAGCGACACCAAATCCAAACTATGGCCGATTTAAAGCGTATTCCTTCTTCTTCGACAGCAAATGAACCAAATAAACAGTCGTCAATTGCGGTTTAAGCTGTTAAAGACAAAAATTCCAGATCTAAGCGTGTCAAAAAATAGTTCGATTGCTGTACGCTCCGCAGTGTTGTTAAAACCTTCGAGTGAGTAGTAATCGCTTGTAAAATATATCTTCCCTTCCTTTCTTTACTTTATTAGTCACACCACATTTATACAGTAGGAAAAATTTGTTTAAAAATTTGAGGTTAGATTTGTTTGTTGTTGTTCTTGGTTTGTCTTCTTATATGTATCTTTTGTTTTGTTTCTAAGGTCAGGCTAAGGTCTGATATCATGCTGCCTAACTTGTTGCGATTAATTTATGCGTGACGGATGTAATACATTGCAGATAACAATGAATACCTATTGCTTATATTTTGTTGTTTAACTTTGTTCATAATTATTTTTGGTTTTGTTTTGGTTATTAATCTATCTGCAACTTAATATATATATTTTTGTTGTTTATTTGTTATTTATTGTTTAATCTTTATGTGTAAAGAAATAATGATTTTTTTTTCTCTCTCTATCTGTTGACTGTAATGAGAATAAAATAAAATAGATTAGTGTAGTATAGAACGCACATTATAGTTGATTGCGTTCAAAAACTAACTTTTCCGGCAAAATAATTTTGTTGGTTCTGGTTACCACAGAAGGGTTGCTAATTAGTTGAAGCCAGAGCACTTTATGTTTTATAAAAATGAAGTTGAAATGAATCTCTTGATTCTGTTTTGTATTAGAAGTGCTGCTGGCAGGTACCGTTGTTTGATATTTGAATTTATATAAAACCGACTACCGTGCTACCGTGCTAACCGACTTCAATCAATAGTAGAATCCTGTAATCTCAATATTCTCCCTCTTAACGCTACAAATTACTTCCCCAATTGTTCTCCTTCTCTACTAGATCTCATAATTGTCTCTTCGCAGGAACATGCCTCTGCTTATGGTCAATTTTCTGCTGATGCGTTCTCCTACCATGACCTTATTTACCTATCATATAAAATTCATCCCAAAAAAAGCAAATCGAGACTACTTTCGCAGCGTAATTTTAGTGGAATGAACTTGGAGCAATTACGTAAAGACGTTGCCAACACTGATTGGTCGGTAGTTGTTAACGCTAACTCAGTTGATGAAAAAGTGTTAGTGTTTGACTCGCTTTTGACTCAATTGTATGACATCCATGCACCTGTCAGATTATTGCGTGTAAAACATTTTCCTGCACCATGGCTTAGTGAAGAAATTAGAGTGCTTCCAAAAAACGTAATAATGCTAAAGCAAAATTCAAAAGGAGGAGAATCTTGCTAAATATAAACGTCTTCGAAATCGCTGTAGTACGGTGTGTAGGGACGCACAACGACGCCATATCTATAGTTCCGTTGAAAACGGGGATCCAGCTAAAATCTGGAAGTTTCTTAAGTCACTAGGAGTTCGCAAAACACAGTCATCATCCTCAGCTAATAATTTAAACTTAAATGAACTCAATCAACATTTTACTTCTGTAGCTGCTTTTGATAGCAGTAAAAATGCTAGCACGCTTAAAAATCTTTCTTCAAATCCAACTCCTGACTTCTCTTCTTTTACTTTTCATCAATTTACTGATTGTGATGTTAGGAAGTGTGTTTTGGCTATATCATCCAGTGCTGTTGGTAGCGATTGCATTAGCCGTACTATGATTGTACCTATCCTTGACCTGATTACTCCTATTATCACTCATATCCTCAATTCTTCCATTACCTCAGGTATTTTTCCCAATGCTTGGAAAAACGAACACGTCATACCATTGCCCAAGAAACTTATTACATCTGCTGTTTCTGATTTCCGTCCAATTTCGATATTACCATTTCTCTCCAAAGTTCTCGAACGGTTGGTAAATCAGCAGCTTAACCTTTTCCTGACCAAAAATAATTTGTTGAATTCCTTACAATCAGGATTTCGTCCTGGGCATAGTACGGTTACAACACTCGCTAAGGTTACTGATGATATTCGCTTAAGTATGGATACCGAACAAGTTACAGTTCTTTCACTCTTAGATTTTAGCAATGATTTCAATTCAGTAGACTTTGATATCTTGTTGGGCATTCTACACTCTCTAACATATCTCCAACAGTAATTGACTGGTTTCGTAGTTACTTGTGCGGCCGCTGCCAGCGTATCCAATTTGATAATTCCTTTTCTGACTGGTGCAACATTACTGCCAGCGTACCACAAGGTGGTGGGTTGTCCCCGCTCCTATTTGCACTTTTCATTAATACAATCACTCTAAAGATTTCTTCTCCCTACCACCTTTATGCAGACGATCTTCAAATTTATGCAAGTGGACCTGTTGACCATCTTAAAAATGTAATCAAGTCATTAAATACTAACCTTGAAAATATTGTGGAATGGTGCGAGTATTATGGTCTTAGAATTAATCCCTTAAAATCACAAGCCATAATTATTGGTAGTCCAAAACTTATGTCCAGGGTTAACTGGAATTACTTGCCACAAATTGAAATTAATGGAATTCCAATTTCATACAGCGACACAGTTAAAAATCTTGGAGTCTTATTAGACAATAATTTGACTTGGATTCCACAAGTAAAAGAAATTAGCTGAATTTTTTTTGCCTCAGTTGGATTCCTACGACGTCCACGTAATCTTCTACCGGTTCCCACTAAAATTTTGCTTGCACAATCTTTGCTTCTTCCTGTCCTCGATTATGCTGACGCTTGCTGTACAAATCTTACAGAGGAGCAACTTGACAAACTTGAGAGGCTTCAAAATCTTTGTATTCCGTTTATATTTGGACTCCGCAAATATGACCACATTTCTAAATTTCGCTCTGAAATCAAGTGGCTCCCAATCCGCTTTCGCCGGAATGCTCATGTTTTAAGTCTTCTATACAACGTGCTATTCAATCCATCAACCCCAATCTACCTAAAGGAGCGATTTCAGTTTATTAGCTCTTCTACTCGAACTCTCCGCTCCTCTACTAGCCTCATATTAAAAATACCCAGTCATAGTACCAATTTTTATAGTTTATCGTTTACTGTTTGTGCAATAAAATTATGGAACTCGCTACCTTTATCTATCAGGCGCTCACAATCCGCTGACACTTTTAAAAAACTGGTTAAAATCCACTATCTTATCTTCAATTAATAAATTCTGTCTAGCTATTAATACTTGAGTATAATTTGAATATCCTTACAATAATGTAATATAGGTATGTATGTATGTATGTATGTATATATGTGTAAATTTATTTATATTCACGTAAACAGAAGTATGTTTATGTAACTATATGTATGTTCATGTATTTATTTATTTTACACAATTATATAAGTATTTAGTATTGTTTTCTCTTTGTAACTTTCTCCAACTGTGACACCTACTTATCTTGCTCCTTTTTCATTACTTGTAACTTAAGGTTGCCTGTAAGCCGCCTAGTTGTACTATAATATATAAGATTGTATGAATGTTTAGTTTTAAATTTTTTGGTGTACAATAAAAGTATATTCTATTCTATTCTATAAAGTACTATTCAAAATAACGACTACTTATGTCAATTTGCATGCATGTATGTATGCACTGAACTGAACGTCTAAACAATCTTCTCTGATTACATACCTCGTTTTTAGTTAATTTTTGTACTTTGGCCGCTTTCTTGTCGCCTTCAGTGCGGACGCCGAGTAGTCGTTTCAGCAGATAATATGACACTTCAAGCTTCACAAATATACCAGGCAGAGCTCCCACAGCACCCAACACCTACATAAATAATGTATGTATATCAGTCAATATTATAATGACCCTTTTCGATGTCTATATGAATTATACGTCACCACCGCAGGGGCACAGGCCTCTCCTTGGAGAAGGCTTAGGCCATAGTCCACCACGCTGGCCTAGTAAGGGGTTGGCGGACATTGTAGCTAGTGGCCACTCGACTGTCAAGAGTTATCAACTCGCCGATAAACCATCCAATTTGGCTTAAGGGCTTATGACAAACAGCTATTTTCAATATGTAATGGACCCTCATATTGTGCTATACATTACCATTTCCCTGTGATTTTAAATGTCGTAAATTGGTTATTCATTCAAAAAGTACTTTAGTAGATCCAACTGTGATAAATTCATTATTGTCTTTATTGAAAATAGGTTCTTTATTTTTATATATTGAGACTTTGCCAGCGGCTTCACCCGCCTTAAAGTTGGTTATCGGCGTACACATCTTAATTATACTAATGAAGTTTGCAATAGCGAGCTATAACTGTATAGTTCATTTAAGCTCGGTTATATTCCCGCGAAAACTTTTGATTTTTTTGGGATAAAAAGTAGCCTTTTTGTTAATCCAGGGTGTCAGGTACTTTCATACTAAAATATCATCAAAATTGGTCCAGCCGTTTGAGCATGAAGAAGTAACAAACATACACACACTCACAACATTTCGCCTTTATAATATTACATAAATAATATAATATAGTAGGAAGGATAGTAGGATATAATTGAAATGATGCGAGAACAGCCACGTCAATTTTCAATTAGTTTTAGTTTACTAAAGTATATCGTATTGTAACGCAATTTGTCAGCCTGAGTAAATTTTTTATAAAAAATATGGTTGCTTGATACGTAACGTATGCGGTATAGCACGAACGCGAAGCACGAAGAATTTCGTTCATTGACCTTTTAGCCTGTGGTTCAGTGGTCAAAATAGTAGTAATTTCTAATGACAGCGATTATTGCAAATGTGCGAGCGCGACGCCAAATAATTATGCGCGCGCAAGAGAGACAAATAGTGACCGGTCATTGAACGAAATTCTTCCAGCTTCGTGTCCGTGCTATAGTAGTACCACAGAATATATACATATATAAAAGTACTAGATACAAATTGATACCTGTTCAGGCTATCTCACCGCCCCGCATTTCGTCTTTTGCCAGCTCTCATGGTAACTGTATGATCTGTGCAAGGAGATCTTTTCGCGCCATTCTACGCGGGCTGTGCCAGCCAATCAGCTATATCAATAATTACACACAATTTTGCGTGCATACGTACATCGTCTTGTTAATGTTTTAGTAATATTTTTACCTTGTTTTAGGCCCATAGATTTGTGTCGTTATATCTTGTCTACTTACTTGCCCAACGAGACGATCCGCTCGACACAGCGTGGGTTCGATCTTAGTTCCCACACCGATGAGACCACCAGGCACAGCATACTGTAGCTCATTCTGTTCCGCGAACAGTGATACGATGCGAGAGAATATCGGCCGACACGTCAGTTTACCGTCCGCATCCTTACTTACTAAACCGGGTCGGACCTACAATTAATAAAAAAAAAAAACTAAGAATATAGTTCAATTGCAGTGAAACTAGCAGAGTTTACATTTGTCAACCCTGTTCCTTCTCACTTGTCTTATTTTGTAAACTTAATATCAAAAAAACTATGATTTAGGCCCAAATTACAAGCCACAAGGTAGAATATAGTAAGTCTTTGTCTTTATCTGTTTGAGCATTCGGTTTTTTTTTTAATTTTGAGCCAAAAACAGGGTGTAGTGAGGTAAAACCATAGACATAGAGAACTGGACAGCGCATTTCCTAGCCAGCTGTGAAAAAAATTTATCGCAAATGTGTATCAGAAGAGACAAAGCGAACCCGAAGTCTCTTGCCTATTTCTAACTTGTTATGAAACATAATCAAACAAAATGGCGGAACTTATTCAAAAAAGAAAAGAGACTACAGGTTTGTTTTGTATATTTTTAAAGGAAGGTCAATTTTGTGAGGCTATTGCGCAGTTCATAAGTCAGATTACAGAACTCGAAGTATATGGATAGAACCGAATCAATATTTTTTTTTTGTTTTGTTCATCAATACTGTAAGACATTGATTATTTCTAAGTGATGAATACATAAACTGTCTTTTTCTTTATATTTTGCAATTAGATACTTTTTTATGTTGTGCTTGTGCTTTATATTTCATGTTTTTTTATGTTTGTAATGGAAAGTGTCCTTCTATGATGGGAAGGGCATTTTCCAATATTTTTAATTGGATGCTATATGAGAAAGGGAGAAAAGAAATGCCCTTGCTGAACCGCTTGCCGGTTGTTCTCAGTACAAGGTCTCCCGCCCTATAGACTTACGAACCGATAGCGTAGTGACATTCATAAGTGCTCTATTATTGTAGCCTAAATTGAAAAAAATATATTGATTGATTGATTGATACAAACTTCATTGCATTAAATGTTTATAACTATAAAAGTTTCGCACCTGAAAATGCATTATTGTCATATTGCAATTGACCAAGGTTGCATAAAGCATATTAATCCCTAAAATAAAAGCGAATTATTAAATGACCAAAGTTTTTATTAAAATGAATTTATATATTATTAAAATTAATATTAACAAATAAAAAAAAAATTTAAGCGAAAAAAACTGGTTATTTAAAATACTAAAAAATATAAAATATTTGTATGAAAAAAAATTGGATAGGATTGACTTTATTATTTGCATAGCTTAAAGATAATCTAGATAGTATTAGTGACAAAGCATTAATGCAATTGGATGAAGCAAAATAAGTGCGCCAGGATCGTAACAAGTGGAAGTCTGGTATTTGTCCAAATCTGCGGGAAACACGGAACCCCTTACACACACTAAGTTTACAAATATGCAAATGTAGAAAAGAAACATGAAACAAACTATCCTTATATAACTTTCAACCATATATTCTAAAATTTTGCACTTTATAAATGGGTGTCAGGAGCATTCGGTCGGAAGGAGCATTCTTTACCAAAATGAATTTTTGGCTCCAAATTCCCTTTTTTAGGCTAACAGACAATTTTTTTCTCAATTCCTAACCACCTGGAAATCATGTTATAGCACGGAAAAAGCTAGTATGACATCTATACTAATATAATAAAGCTAAAGAATTTATTTGTTATTTTCTGGAACTTGCTAATCTTTAGAACTAACAGTCGGATTTGACATAATATTTTAGAAATTCATAGCCCAAATTTAAGGAACTAATTATCATCATGCTACAAACCTAAGGTGCCGAGCAAAAAGAAAAAAAGAAAGATCGCTGAGAGAAAACACAGTAATTGCGGGGCAAGCGATGCGATGCGGTTGGTCGGGGCCCGGAGAATGGCGCTACAACGCTAAAGCAAGTAGAAAGGGCAGAACAACTTCTGCCAGGTCAGCTAGTTAAGAATAATAGCTAAAAAACTTACTTCGATTTCCATACCAACTGTAAGCACCCCCTGTAGTATAGAACCTCCTGCTACTCCACCCCTAAGGTCGTCCACTTCGCAACCAGGCTTGTTTACGTCGAACGACCGAATCACGATCATGCGAGGCGGAGAGGTAAAATCTCTAAGTGGCACGGGAATATTTTTTGTAACATATTCGCAAAGGACCTGCAAGAAAATAATTTATTTTTTAGGAAATTAGGGATATTCATTAAGTTATCTATCTACGTATCTTTTATTTATTCATTATATTATTATAAGAGAGTATATTCAAAGAATTGTTTTTTATTTAAATTTATCCTAATATATCATAAAAAAAAATCTATTACAATTTAGGCTTTCTTTACCATCGTAACACAATCGTTTGCAAGGTTTTCAAAATAATTGATAAATTTTTCTTAAGAAACTTCTGACAATTCGATTTATGAAAAAAAAAGCTAAATCTGTTTTAGCTAAAAAAAACTACATAATAAATATTCGTTTTATTATTATTCATTTATTTCAGATTATCTCCATAATCAATGTTAGTATATATCCAATCTTAGAAATATGTTAGTTGTCAAATTGCAAATTAACAATTACAAGTAAATATTAATCTGTTGGTACTAGAGCCTATTGGTTTATCTAGCATTAAATATTGCTGGCCTGGAACAAACATGTACTAAGTTCCAGTGTCTTAAAATTGGACACCGAAACCTTTCAACTATTGGCTTCAGAAGAGAATTGGGGCTGCCCCGGACTCTGTGTAGTAGGGAGGCTACTCTTTTGCGCAAAATAGCAGGAAAGCTGTCTATTCGCGTTTCCGCCATCATTCATGAAGCACTGCAGTTTGCAGCACTTTATATGCACTTTACTTACAATAACTGGCTGTTAAGTAAAACGAATAATTTTTTACCTCAATGTTGTATTTCAACTGAGCAGAGATTGGTATAATAGGTGCACCTTCGGCCACAGTGCCTTGGACGAACTTTACTATCTGTTCATGTTGTTCTTTAGCCTGGCCCTCCTTCACCAAGTCGATTTTGTTCTGGAGGATTAGTATGTGCTTTAGCTTCATGATTTCTATGGCAGCCAAATGTTCACTAGTTTGTGGTTGTGGACAGGACTCGTTACCTGAAAATATTAATGTATTTAACCCTATTAGTCTAGTCATATAGTTTGAGAAATCATAGATATGCGATATATCTTGGAACCAAATAACTTTGCTGTGTTACGTACTAGAGAAGAGACCGCACATGTTGGTGCTGTGATAAAATTGCAATTTACTTAGTCACTGGCTTGAACAGATTTTCCCACATATGGCATGTGACATACTAACTAATATTTCCCTCTCATTTCCTCTTCATGACACACATCACATATAAGTAATTCGCGTCGTTTATTACCACTGCAACAACTTGGTCCGGCTTGCAGACACTACTATTGGCCGCTGTTTTGTTTTGATGTTTTGAAAAAAAAGTAAACACCGATAACTTTATCGTCGGCATTTACATGCCAGCGCTTTTTACGCGATAGGTTATCAGAATGAGATATTAAGATGGTCTACCGGTTAGAGGATGAAAGATTTCACAAAATACATACCCGCAATGAGTAGCAATGCTGCGTCCATGACAGCGGCACCGTTAAGCATGGTGGCCATAAGGATGTCGTGCCCTGGGCAGTCCACAAAACTGACATGTCTCACCAACTGGAAACGACCCGTGCACGACGGCCTAAGGCAGGGAAAACTGTCGTCCTTCGACGAACCGCCTGATATGAAACTGGTGGGCCTCGGACATTTGGGGTTGTCACATTTGTAGATTTTCGCGTTTGCATAACCTACGGGAGAACTTTAAATGATAAATATTAAGATGTAATCTGGAACATTATTATGAAATTCTCGTTCTTGCCCAATGTCATAGATTTAGGATTAGTTACAAAGGTCCGACTAAAGGCCTCTCTAGTCATGTGCGGGCAGGGAACGTCCACCCCCCACTGTTGCCAACGATTACCCTGTTTAGACATCTTTCGTCAGACTTCTGTAAATATTCCTTACTCTGTGCCTATGTTGTTCTCTGTTTCTTTAACTATCCCGGCGCCATAAATCAGATAACAACCTAGTTTCTTTGTGATGTAAAGAATAAAAAAAAGAAACAAAATTTGAAGGATTCAAGAGTTCTGACATGAATTTATTTTAAAATAAAGAAAAAGTGAAATTTTGATTGCTCTTGAATTTTTAGGTTATTTAAAATTACATTTGCAGTTAACATCATAATCAGTGTTCCAAACCCCTGTGTTTCTCAGATTACTGCTGCCAATTCCTGGAGAATTCTTAGCCCCTTTTAAGAAACTTAAGCAGAAATGGGCCACCAAATTAATGGATCTTCATTTAGATTCCTTGCCAAAAACGCACGGTATTGAACCTATACGACAGGCTGCCTTTACTAGTGTATCGAACAAGCTCACAATTGGGTTCCATAGCTGCTTATTCTTTTAAACATTTATTTTATTTCCTTAGACCATGTCCCAAGGACTGGAAGTTTTATTGAGATTGATTTTATAATCATTTATGACTGCTTTTGGCTTAGTTCAGACAGAGCAAACTTGAGTTATTCTTGAGTATGGGTGTTGCCTATGTATTTGTATAATATGATGTTTTTACAAAAAAAAACTATTTGCAGATACTGACTATGCCCGATGTAGCTTAATTTTTGATATGATTTTCCATAGACCAATGCAACTTAGTCACGGGAACCCCAAGAATAAGCAATATTGAGTTGCGATTGGTTGCAGGAGTTAGGAATTTAAGCCCTTTTATCAAAATTAGGCAAAAATAGAAAAGCCTAAATATGGACATATACATAGTAAGTGAATGTTTTGTCAGTTGTTTTTTTAATTAAATAAAAAGTATTTGATTAAATCAATCAGACTGTAGGAGTCCTCTGTTAGACAAAGGTTGTTCCTACAGAACACACTCAGTCCTCCGTCTTTCACATTCAGCTAACTTTTTACTTCCGCTTATCTTTTTAGGTCATTTTATCTGACCGGGGGAAGAACTACGCAGCGCTTACCAATCTAAGGCCATCACTCAAGAAAACATTTACCCCAACAAACAGTAGTTTTGCGACAGTTCTTATAATCCATTTTTCGCGAGGACTGGGTTGACTAGTGCAATTTACTGGAGTCTAGGTGCTTCTTAATTCTGACTAGGATTAAATAGTGTGATGTAAATTACTGCTATTTAATGAAGTTGTAGCGGATCATATCATACCGCTACAAGCAAGGCTGATGTCACGCGTCCTACATCGCGCTATCTAGGTTTCTTTGGCAGTTCAGTATATATTGAAACCGAAGCGCAAGTTAAGAGGACTTTCTTTCTATGAAATCCATCACCAAAGTCACCACGACTCTCACGACGAGTGTGTACTCGTAGTTCCGTAACAAAACCGAAAAAGAAAGAGGGTAGATAGATAGATAGGTTTGGTCTTAGACTTTGTACAAACTCGCAAGTACGCCAGTCATCCCGCGATCATGGTGATTTTGACAGCACCGAAATATCGGCAGCTCTTTTCCTCGGCTAATCACGGTAAGTAAAACAATATGTTTAATAGCGATATTAACCGTGAATCTTTAAACCAATATCTTTTACTTTTTAAATAAATCATGATTTATATTATATTAGTTAAAGAAAAGGTCTAAATTCGTGTAATACATTTATTACACAATAATACTTACAGTTATGTGTAGAAATAATCCCTTTTTGGGAGATTCAATACTATCAAACAAGTGACAGTCAATAAGAATATATATTTGACCCTAACAAGTACATAATTATAGATAAAGCTTATTTCTATGATGGTCAGATACCATAATTTATTATCTCTTTAAGTTGTTCTACATGTTACTTCTATCACAGCATTAAACATTCATTTCATTCATATAGTCCGCCATCGAAGGCGTCTTAACAGAGCGATCGTGAGCTAAGGTGCGCGGCTAGAATTACCATTTCAATATTTTAAAAGTCCTGACAGAAAGCCTGAGATTTAAAAAAAAGTCTGGACATAGTATATCAGATAAATTATTAAATCCTATTTTATGTTGAAAGTTTAAACTGTAAGTTGAGATGAGTCACGAGTGAGACTGATTCACTAGTCGAATTTTATTCATTTGTAAAAAAATGCTGCATAAGTCAAAAGTCCGGACAAATGACAAGTTCAGACAGACGGCCACATATCAGGACATGTCCAGAAAAATCCGGACCTTTCTACCATAATGTCGCCATATATAGCTAGTCAGGTGCTGTCCAGCTAGTTATACATTTTGTCGCAGCGCCATTAGTGTCCCGACGTTATCGATTTATCGATGGCGATGGCGACTGGATGTATGAAATAAATGTTTCGGTTGTGCTTTTATCGCGGGTACATAGCACCTTATGTTTCGAAAACTAAGAGTGCACTTAATAAGTTAACATAGCAAGTTTTGTCTTTTAAAAGTAAACAAGTATGAATAACAAATTATTGAACATTACATTAACACTTATTATACAAATTATTGCTTACACTTCATCTTTAAAGCCAATTTTGCTAGAAAATATTATAAAAAAATAAGAAAGTTGTCAGAAAATATAGTATTTTACAATAGCATTGTCAAAACATGCTTTTGTTACAGTGACAAAAATGTGAGTGAATGCAAAGTTATCAGATATTAAATTGTATACTTCTTTGACTTTTATGTAAGTCTTTTTTGGTATGCAATGAACCATACAGTTCAAAATTTTAAAATTAAAAATTCACATATTTCTTAACAATTTTGCTATTATATGTACTACACATATTGCATTCCTATGCAAATATTTATAAATGCAGTATAATCGACTAATTTATTTCTTTTTGCTTTAACACGTCATTCAATACTAGGTAGGTACTATGCATGCAGTTTTTATAAATTTTGTATAAATGCAAGTTTTTTTCAGTAATAACAAAGTGTATTTTTACCTTATACCTATACCAAATATTTTTGCTAATGAGGTTATTGAAATGTTAATATCTATAAATAAAAAATAGTTTGTTATTTATTAGTTCTGTACTATGCCAGTGGTTTAAATTTTTTAATTACAAGCCTGATTATTACAGACATGGAGTTGAATAAGGTAGACTAAGGTAAGTAGAATTACAAGATAAAAAACAAAGCTTTTCTGTAAATTGTTTAACAATAAAATAAATTCATTATTAAAAATCAATAAAAAACCACTTTCAACATGATATTACCATTCAAAGAAAAGTAACATGTCTATAAAATTGCTATTAAAATTTATGAAAAAAAAAATGGTTATAAAATAAAAATGAGAACCTTACAACAGTTTTACATGCTCGTTTAAATATTTGAATTTTTTTAAGTAATTCTAATAATTGTTTGATCCAAGTCAAAACAAGAAATAAACTGAAAAAAATTAATCAAAACCCACTAAATATGTTACGAACGCGATGTGCGACACATAAGCTGTAGGTATACCCATACTTTGTATATTTGTTAAGGTGCTATATACAACACTCTACCACAGCCACTGGATATTGTTTATTTCTTCTTCATACAAAGCACATTTTAAGTGAAAAATAGCAACAAATGATTAGGTATTATTGCAAAATTTTGTATTGTTTGTAGATATTTTTTTTATATATAATAAAAAATATTAAAAAATGTTTGAACAGTTACTGATTTGTTAGTATTATTCATTTCTTCACTTTTTTCAAATACACTTTTGAAAAAACTTTGTTGTGTAAAGAAATAAACATTATATAGTGGCGGCACTGGTGTGCAATATATGGGGCTTTAAGTGACTATTTTAACAAGAATTTTTGATGATTTTTTTTGTTTCCTTTCATAGTTAAAATTGTTATAAAAAACTTAAAACCTAGGATCAAAAGAAGGCATTGAAAATATAATTTGGTTATTACTTTTACAGCAAACAATTAGCAGCCTACATCTGGCATGTTTGAAGTGGACGCTTAATCTAAAAAATGTCAACTGGTAGCTATATGCATACATGTTATTATCCAATCATAGGTCTTATCTATGTAAGACCTGTGTTTTGGATAACTTGACCAATTTTAATAAAAAAATAATAGTTGCTATGAACAATGAGTTTAGAATCATGTACCTAATACTATTTTATTTTATTGAAATCCAAATTTTATTTTTATTTCAAACAGTAAAATTTTAATAAAAGTAAATTCATTTTTTTTTTCTATAAATACTACATTATCTTAAATATATGAAACTATTAATATTTTGCCACTCGAAACGCGTTATTATATGTATATACATCTATCATATAGGAAAAAAAATATCTGACAAAGTAAGAACAACAACTATCAAAAAGCATATGAGAAAAAGGATGCTCTAGGGAAAATAAAGAAGCTAAAATGGAGATGGGCTGGGAACACAATAAGGGGGAAGAAGAAGTGGAGTAAAACTATAATGTATTTATAACCAAGAGATAAGAAAAGAAACGGGTGACCTTTAAAAGATGGGTTGACAATATCATAAAAATAGCAGAAGCCACCTAGAGCAGAATAGTGTCATGAAAGAAGCAAACGCATTTTGAGTAGCAAAAAATGGATATGTAAGTTAGTAGTTTTGTATGGAATTTTTTTGTTCCGATTAACCTTAAAACAGGTATTTTCGGCATTTTATAGATCCACATCGACATTCAGTGCGATTTCGAAGCAAAGCCATATTTTGTTGCTGCATTTCAAATCTGCTTTTAACTGGTGACACTGGGGAAACACTAGTACTAGCTTCTGCCCCACTTGGAATACTTATAACATCATCATCAACATTTTTGCTACTTACAGTATCATCATCTTCAATATTTCTGCTACTCACTGAAGATTGAGTATTTTCTGTATTTTCATCGTTTTCTGAAGATTTTTGTAGATAGTCAAAACATATTTCTTCACCAGCTTCAATATCTCGAGTTGCAAACAAAGCAAGTAATGGCAAATTAGGGTCAAGGCAATCACCCCAAACTGCCCATACTCCAAGATTTGGATCACAAGAATGATTAATAAAATGGGAAATGTTACCTAAATGTGCTGCATCTACTGTATAAGGGTTTTCAACTGAATTGAAGTCCAGATCAAACAAATATGTTAGTCCATTAGCATCATACTCCCTTCCACGCTTTTCAGCTTCTTCAAAAGTAATAACTTCACCAACATACTGGCAGAGAAATTGTCCTTGCCTAATTTTTTGTTCTGTTCTAACACCCCATCCACAACCATTAGCAGTACGAAAGATACAAAGTTTGACATTTCTCCCACCTTGAACAACACGGTTGCTGCAATCTGATGAGCACTTACAAGCTTTATTGCATTCGAAAATAGGGACACCAGATGCTACACGAAGTCTTTTATTTGTTGTATAGGCAAATATACCACCTTGCATACCACAACATGATTTGGATCTACAATTGCATGCTTCACATTCACATCCTATTGGAGGATCATCAGGGATAGTCACTCCAACTCCAGGTATCGACTGGTTAATGTATGTGAAGTCTTCAGGTGGTCCAGCCAAATCTACATCATTGACTACAGCTAGTTTTTTTGATTTGTCAACTTGATTTAAATGATCTTCCCATTTTCTTAAAACCATTAATTGCTGACACCGTTTTCTTCCCAAAACATAAAGTTGCAAAATATTTCTAGAGCTCTCTACAAGTTCTGTTGCATAACATTCATCCTCTTCAGCTAGCATGACCATTGATAAAAGTTTGACTATTAATGCTTCTTTTATTTTAGATAAATCTATTTCCTCTGCTTCATCTAATCTTTCTATTAATTTTTCTTCATTTAACAAATCACCAAACGAAATCTCTTTTTTGAGAGATTCTATTTTTTTACAATATTTTAATTCTTTATCAGATAAGAATTCTTGCAATATCGCTGGGCAGTTATCAAGGTGTTCAATAGGTTCCCAGGTATTCTCACTATCAGGCCATCCTTTCCATTTTACATGAAAACGTTCTTTACCAGCTTCAAATTTAAAGTCAAGTATCTTCTCAATGATAAATTCTTCAGATTCCCGTCGCTTTTTGCCTGTTTTCTGTTTTTTAGTAATAGGCATGTCTTCATCGTCAGAATCAAGTGGGAGGTTCCTTTTTTTTGATTTCCTTAATTTCTCAAAAAACTCATTTTCATCCTTTTCCTGTGTTCTTTCATGAAACATCCTTACAACCGAGTCCGACAGGCGCTCTGCAACATACCATGTGTTTTAGTTAATAATCAGTCTGTGCAAAATAACTAATTAACATGAGAATATGTCCAAATTTTATGATTTTGGTCAAATTATAATCTTCACATGGTACATTGCATAGCACTTTGTACACCGCAAGGTTTAGTAGTTAAACCTTTACTGGAGTAAATACTGGTAAACAATTTTTAAGCATACATCAGAGGTATTTAGATTTATTTTGTAGGTAGAAAATACACCATCAGCATATGTATCTGAAATAGTGATGATTATATTCTAACAAAATATGCAAGAAAAAATCACATTTATTTGTTTGCCATTATTTAGTTTTGAGCAAATTACAAAGTGCAATACATAATTTTGTGTTTATATTTGGAGTACATAATTACATACCAAGTCAACTGACCTAATTAGCTATTCAAGGGACATTTGAGAACAGTGCGTTTTGAAATGAATTTTGGGTTGTGGAATGAGCTCCCTGCCTAGGTTTTCTCTAATGTTTACGGTATAGGGTTTTTCAAGAAAGAAGTTATTAGATTTTTGAAGATTCTGCAACACGTGAGTGGTACCCCTGGTGTTGCAAGCGTCTATAGGCTAGTGTGACTGTTTATCATAGGCGGACTGTTTACCAAAGCTTGTTTGCGATCTTAGTGCTATAAAAAAAAACATTACACATAGCACCAAATTTAGGCAGTGAACACCTCTCATTAAGGTTTTTAGTCATTAAATGTCACTTTTAATGTTGATAATTTGACAGAGTAACATCATTCATAATATTGTTCTGTTTACTTCACAAAGAGTTTGTATCAAAATGTTTAAGTAAATTTATATAACTCTTTATATAAAAGGCCTTATTCCTTCTAGGCTACATGTTTTATTCGAAAGCTGACAGACTTTCTTTAAAAGTTAAAACAGAATGAATGTAGTTTAAAACACAAGTTAGCTATAAAGTGCTTTATCTATGTCAATTACCTGGTTATCCTTTTATTAGACTGAAGCTGCAGTAGGATATCCTACATTTTAGTTATTTAAACTTACTGCACAAACATATTTGAACAATGCCCAACTTAATGTCATTAAAATGATACCAATATACAAAATTAATATAAAAGAAGGGGATACAATGAGTGTGGGTCCTCAATAATTGTTATAATGTGCATGAAATCTTTTCAAGAGATTTCTGTTAAGGTGGTAAGTTATTAATAAAAACCACTATGAAAGATAAACACCTTGAAAAGCTTTAAATAAATTAAAACAAAACTGTTATGCCTCTTTGTTGATGCGCTCTTGATTGCACAGGGAGAAGAATAAATAAAATGAAGCCAAAGTAAACAACTATCTATCAAGATCTGAAATGTAAACTTACCCAATTTAATAGTAATATTTCTTTCTAGTTCATTCTTAAATCTGACAGTTTGTACTCCAGATATAGCTTTCACAACAGTGGATTTTCCATGAGCTACATGACCGATGGTCCCAATGTTAATTGTTGCTTGCCTTGATATTACTTCAGGAGACAGTGCAGATAACTTAGTAACATCCTAAAAACCACATACATTCTTATGTTATGATGAGAGTATATCATGTAATATCCCATTGACAAACATCAGACTTTTGACAATAGGTTATTCAAAACATTACAGTAACAACTAAAGGTTCTAAGCACACCCCTTTAATAGCTTTGATCAGAATCAGATGACAATAACTGTTGCTTCTACAACTTGAAACAGCTAGGTCAGCAGGGCATGAATTAGCTGTAATGGTTTTCATGTGAATGGATGGTCATTTCATCAGTATCTAGTCTTTTAAAGAGTAAATTGTTTTATTACTTATACAAATGGACTTAGCAAGTTTTTGGATTATAGTCACAGACTGGGCATAACCTAAAACTAGAGCTTTGGTCATAGTAACAAATATAGGCGCAAGGGAACAACCAAATCTTTTAACCAAATAAAGTAGTTAGTTATTAAAACCCAAACGCAGTGTGTGTGCATTGTATTTTTGTAACTTTGAAACAGAATTCTACTTTCTTCGAGCAGGGTAAGTGCATAAGTTTAAGTCTGACGAAATAAATAACCTAAGATTAAGATTTCGTGAAATGTTTTGAATACTCAACTATAGGATTTTACTACAATATTATATATAAAGTAATTACCAATTTTGTTAGGTCTTGCTGATGCAAGTTGGATTGAGCACTACGACCCTCACTTGACGCCATATTTCGTATAAATTATGAGCGTTATTTCCTTACGAACTTCAATGAAATTTTCGTTAAAAACACCTGTTACTTAATTACAGTATAACGAAACCAAATTTTTTCAGTTATCGCACGACCAGTTCAAAGGAAAATATAATTTTCTCACGCGCTTCGGATTTGCACTCCATGCGTGGCGGGTAGTTCACAGCAGTGTTACCAATTATCAACATGAGAGGTTTTCCGAGCCTAATTAAGAAAAAAATAGTTCTAAAATATAGTCTAGATGGCGTTGACTCGCCACACCAATTTACCTTGTTATCACATTTTTGTTATTAATGACGAGACTATTTCAACAAGTAAGTAAGAGTATAGTGCAGTATATAAAATTGACAAATTATTGATACTACTAGTAACATGTTTTGTTCCAATCATTTTAATGTCTATATGACAAAATCGAAAAGTCGTCAAAAATGTCGCTAAATTATTTAAGTCGCCAAATCGATAAAAAAATTTCGCTTTTCATTTCAAAAAGTCGCTTAATCTAGTGATAAAGTCTCTAAATTGGCAACGCTATATTTAGTTATTTTGATTTGAGGCAAAGCATTCTAACACATACACACATTCTAAAGTGAAACTATGCGTTGTGTAAACTAGAAAATTGTGCAGGTTTTCAGACCAGCGCAAGCAACCTGAATAAAAATGACTTTTCATTTATTGGATGAGCGTGGCATGGGTTCTCTGAGCTGCGTTTTAAATCTTCGTGTTACAACACCACGGTGTAACTACACTAACCCGAGAATACCCAAACGATAACCATTGCTGGAACTGTCATTTTGTACAAGTAAACGTCATTTTGACAATTATAACATTACCACTGCTGCTGCTGCTGCTTAAAAACTGCTTAAAATTCTCCCCAGTCAAAGAGACAAAGATTCTGCAGTGGAATGCTAAGAGCATCCGCCACAAGAAACACGATCTTATATACTTACTTAATAAGTTCACTCCGGCTGTTGCTGCCATTTCGGAGACATGGTTGGTTCCTGGATCTTATCTCAGGATTTCTGGCTATGCGTGCCTCAGGGATGACAGAATGGATGGCTGGGGTGGTTCTTGCCTACTAATTAATCGTAACTTTCCTTCTTCTTAGATCCCACTTCCTCACCATTCATCAGAATTTAATGTTGTTGCAGCCCGAGTTATGGATATTACATTCGTTTCAATCTACATCCCTCACCCTAGCACAGCTTATATTCCTGATCTACAACAAATAATTTCCTCCTTGCCACAACCTTTTATTATTCTTGGGGACTTTAATGCCCACCATATCTCATGGGGTTCACATTTCTGTGACTCATTTTCTGCCCACCTTATAGATCTTTTTGAGAATTACAACATCTGTGTAATTAATGATGGTTCTCCGACTCAACGGGTTTCACCGACCCAAAACAGTAAATCAGCAGTTGATATTAGTGTTTCTAGCCCTTGCCTAGCTCCCATTCTGCATTGGGAGGTTCTCCATGAGTCATATGGCAGTGATCATTTTCCAATAATTATTACTCAACCTCATTTAGTTTCTCCTTCCCCCTCCCTTAATCCACTTCTTAAATACAAGCTTCAGTATGCAGACTGGCCCCAGTTTTCATTGTCTATGGAGAAAAATCTAAAGCAAAATAATTTTGATAATTTTAACAATATCGATGAAGTGTACACAACATTTATCAACTGTCTTATATCTGCTGCGAACTCCCACATTTCATTAAAAAAAACTCCCAGTAAAAACATATCTTCACCTCCATGGTGGGACCCTGAATGCACAGACATGGTAAGACGCCGTAAAGATGCAGAACTTCTATATAATAGATTGATGACTATGGAGAACTACCTAAACTATCGGCAGGTCTCGGCAAGGGCAAAAAAACTTTTTAATCAAAAAAAAAAACGCAGTTGGACTACATTTTGTGAGTCCTTGTCTCCTAGGTCCCCTGCTGCCAATGTATGGAAAAAGATAAAAAAATACCGAGGGTCAATGACCCTTAATTCTGGACTATCCCATGATTCTTCCAATTGGTGTGAGAATCTTGCAGATAGGCTATGTCCCCCTTTTGTTCCAGGTGAGAACTGTCTTCCTCAACCTTACCCCTTCCTTAGGTCAAATGACATAATGGATGAACCTTTTTCAATGACAGAGTTAAATTGTGTTTTATCAGGTCTTAAGGATTCAACACCTGGTGATGATGGTATCCCATACTCTTTCATCACCCATCTCTCAGAATTTAGTAAAGGAGTTTTATTAAAAATTTTAAATAATATATTTTGTTCTGGTGTTATTCCCGAGATATGGAAATGCCAAATAATCATTCCCATTCTTAAACCTGGATCCGACCCTTCTAAAGCATCCTCGTATAGACCAATAGCACTATCCTCCTGCTTATGCAAAATAATGGAGCATTTGATTAAGAACCGTCTAGAGTGGCTTATGGAATCCAGAGAAGTTCTGGCTAAGTCCCAATTTGGTTTCCGTAAAAGTAAGGGTACCATTGACAGCCTTGGCATTTTGACCACAGACATCCGTCTAGCACTGTCCGAGGGTAAGCATCTTGTTGGAGTGTTCTTAGATATAGCTTCCGCCTACGACAATGTCCAACTCCCAATACTCAGGCAGAAAATGCATCAGCTGAGCATTCCAGTGAGGTTGGTTCATTTTATTTCTAACCTCTTAATGGGTAGAAATATTAAAATTCACTTGCAAGCTGCTTCTCCTCGGAGGACTGTGTGGAAGGGTCTTCCCCAAGGATCTGTGTTAAGCCCACTATTGTACAGTATCTACACCTATGATCTTGATCATGCTGTCACTTCTTTTTGTAATATACTACAGTATGCTGATGATTTGGCACTCTATTATGCATCAGACAACATAATAGATTCCTCACGTAACTTAAATTCTGCTTTATCTTATTTAAAAACTTGGCTAGATGAACATGGACTTAACCTTGCTGTACCAAAAAGTAAGGTAGTTATTTTCTCCAGAAAAAGGTCAAATCCAATAATTGATATTAAAGTTAATGAACAGCTCGTACCAGTAGTTGAGCAAGTAAAATTTCTAGGCCTCATACTAGACTCAAAACTCACAGGACTGACAAATGCGAGAAAGGAGTTAACATTTTAAGATCCCTGTCAGGTGTGTGGTGGGGCTCTCACCCCTACAGCCAAAAGTTATTATATAATGCCATTGTCCGTAGCCACCTCGACCACGCATCCTTCCTTCTGGAACCTTGCTCTAAGGCATCTCTGGATAAAATAGACAAAATTCAGTCAAAGTGTCTACGTATCATAACTGGTGCTATGAAGTCCTCCCCTTGAATGCCCTACAGGTTGAATGTGTGGATCCTCCACTGGGATTGCGAAGACAATTTTTATCTGACAGATATTTTTTAAAATTGCCCAATTCTCCTTCCACCCTCTCCCTATCCTTCTCCAATCTCTCTCTGATAAGTTACAATCTAGTTCTTATTGGAACCACAAGGAACCCCCTAGACTTATAAAAAGCTTTAAAAAACTAACCCAATTCCCTCACCCAATTGCTCAGTTTCCTAAACAGCCCCTCTACGCCACAGAGTTTGAAGTTTTATTATTTCACCCACAAGTAGTTTTAGATCTTGATATCACTAAGGGCGATCCAGCAACAAACAACTTATTAACTTCATCTCTTAATAAAAATTATTTCAACTGGTTAACCTTGTTTACGGATGCCTCCAAACTTTCTGAAAACAGCTGTGTTGGTTCAGCTGTTTGGATTCCTAAATTTAAAATTATTCTTAGCTTCAAAAGTCCCCCTCAGACATCTGTTTTTACAGGAGAGGCTATCGCTCTCTTAGAAGCCGTTTTATATATAAACTCTCACCAACTAAATAAATCAATAGTTCTATCTGATTCAAAAAGCTGTCTCCAAGCTCTACTATGCAACCCTTTTAAAGCTAAATTATTATCCCCTATCATTCTTGAGATAAAAAAAGTATTATATGCATGTCATATCCAAGGTATTGAGGTGGTTCTTGCCTGGGTTCCTGGTCACAGTGGTGTGGAAGGTAATGAGACGGCTGACCAATGGGCTAAAGATGCTGCTCATACAGGACTTTCGACCCACTACAAAATCTTCTCCCTAGACTTGCAATGCCTAGCAAAACGACAACTGGCAACAGACTGGAACACTTTATGGAGACAGTCGAGAGCAACAAAAGGAAAATATTATGGTCAAATCCAAACATCTATTCCATCAAAACCATGGTTTTTTCATTCACGAAACAGTGATAAATCTGTCACTTCTACCATATGTCGTCTGAGGTTGGGCCATGTGTGTACCCCAGTTTTCTTAACAAAACTTAGAATTAAAGACTCCTCTCTTTGTGAATGTGGTTTGGATGAAGGCTCCCCGGACCATATATTTTTTAGCTGCCCTAAATTCGCAGTTTCTTTGTATGATATCCTTCCAACCAAAATCCCACGCCCTGTAAATATGCAATTCTTGTTATCCCTTGTAAATACGCCATTTATACATCTCCTAACAAAATATATCAAAACATTTAACATTAAACTGTAGTAGTAAGTTGTTTATGAATATATATTTGTCTCTCCCCTAATATATGCCCTTTTCCAATTGTTGTTGTGTGTGTGTGACGTGGATCCTTTGTTTTAGGTGGTGGCAATAAATATAGAACCTCAATTTAGAAGAAAACAATTCTGGTCTTAGATAATTTAAGAAACCGATCAATTATATACAGTGATTCTCTCACCACGTTGACATTGGCGAAATACGGTGCCTTTAAAGCACAATAAAGGCCACAAAGCGAAAATAATAATTATAATAACATTACCACATTATAAACTATTAAGGTTGGTATCGACGGTGGGAAATAACAACGACAGAACATTATAGTTTAACACCGGTGTCGCAACACTATAATTTTCGCGACTCAAGGGGGTAACAAGTAAATAACGGCATGATTTTTTAACTTTTGCGGTTGCATTTGCTTTCGTGCTGTCTCTTACTGTTTAATTCAAACATGTATTTGCTATTCTGCTGTCAGTGTGAAACGATTGCCAGGCCCTAGGTGTTGTCTTGGGTTCATTCCGAACGAGGAGCTGCGTGGTTGAGTTTTTGTTTGCTGTTTTTTCAAAATGTCTAGAAAGATTTGACGACAAATCAAAACAAAGTATTTACGAAGACCTGCCAAAATTTATACATCAAGAGGCATCTAAGTATTTTTAATAACACAAAAAACCTATGCTTTCATAACGATGACTTCAACATTTAGGGCGTTCCTTCTGAGCCGCGTTGAAATTTAATAGTAAAACCTTATTTTAGCACCAACTTCCCGTTCCGTCTGAGCGCATCTGACAATTTCAGCGGGGCTATTATTATCTAAACGAAACGCGTTTCGCGTCAGTTTTTGACAGTTCCGTGTGTGCATATGTTTGAGTATTTTATTTTGATTTTTTTGTAGATAACAACAAAGATATATCGTTCATAATGCCAACAACGTTATAACTATTTTTCTCAAATAATTCACTTTCACATTTGAGAGCTGTCAAAAAGTAGCACAAAATACCTACCTCCCGACATGGGTTTTTGGTAGCAATATTTCGTAGCAAAACCGCTCAGACGAAACCCTAAAAGTCAACATTAGATTTTGCTATGATTTTGCTACCTAAAGCATGAAACGAAAACCGCAAACAATTTCTGCTAAAAATTAGCCAGATGGAACGCCCGTTAATTGGTCGAAGTTCATAAACATAATCAAGGTTTAAGAAAAAAATATTGAACTTAAATAAACTATAAAAAAATCAATAGGATCAGGGACAATTCTTTATGTGAATGTGGCTTGGACGAGGGTACTATGGATCATATATTTTTTGAATGCCCAAAACTATCATCATCATTGTATGAATTACTACCCTGTAATATCCCTCGTCCTATTAACCTTAAATGCTTCCTTACTTATGTATTTTCACGTAAAGTTATGTCTAATTCATGTCATTTAATAATATTAGACTTTGAAATTTATGTATTGTTTTGTATCTATGTTTATGTATTGTAATGATATTTTTAAATATGTATGTATTCCAATTTTGTTTTTAGTTACCTAGTAGTTTTTTGTTTTTGTAGTGTACATAGACTGTGTAAGGTCAATATTTACATCAATAGAAACCGTTCACCAGCATCTTATTTATTTCGTGTTAACTGACATTGGCAAATAGTTGAATCTTCGGACAAAAAAAAAAAAAATGTAAAAAAATCATTATTTATTTATTTTCATTTATTTATTTGAGAGAAATAAATAAATCCTCGTTAATTGTAATAAAATCGTATTTAATGTTATGATTCTAAATAACATGAGCATAAAAAATGAGCTTGCAGAAGAGCCTACTAAAAAGCTTCGATTCAAACCTATTCATTCTCAAAATTGCTCAGAATCAGACATAAAAAGTACTATGAAGGATTTAAAAAGTAAAGGTAAATGTTAATTCAGATCTAAAATTCGCTGCGTATCAGACCATTAGTCGGTGGTGGCCTGGTGGTCTTGGCGTCTGGTTTGCGTTTTGAGGTTGCGGCGTTCGAACCCAGCATAGCCCGGGCTTGTCAGCAGTGAGGCTTTCTCAAATACGTTGTTCGTTCACACCGACATTCAAAAGGGCACAACATCGTGAAGACATCTGCATACGTTAAAAAGGGAGAAACAAAATTCTCACTGGAACTGCTTACACCCCAACTGGGTTTTCTCAAGGGAATACAAGCTTTTTTCTACCTGGAAACAGTTTGATATGATTCCTAGTCTTCCTAGGAATAATATGGGTAAAATTGCACTTTGACTATGATGTTTATTTTTGCTTGAAACATTGTTTTGATGATTGCAGGACCTCTCAATGCATATAATTGAAAACAAAAATTTGTCGGTCAACCATAGTTTTTTTGTAAAAATTTGTCGGTCAACCATAGTTTTTTTGTAAAAAAATTCAAAAGTAATTGAAATTTGTATGAAACGAATCTTCACTTTGTGGGATAAAATTGATTTTAAAATAAATCTCACGATTCACACAAATCACTACATCATAAAACTCTCCTGTTATGACAATAAACTTATGATTTTTGTTTACCAATATATTTTTTTAGTAAAACGCATTTATTTATGAAAATGCAAAAATAAAGTAAGTATTATATTTTTTATCATTGCGGAGAGGAAGTCAACACATTTAAAGAGTATGTCAATTTTTTTTGTCGAAAATTTAATTTAAATAACAATGGAGCAATTTTAAAGATAAAATTAAAAACATAAATTCGGCGGTACACAATAGTGTTACGTAAAAAAATTAAATCATTTAATTTCAAAAATAATTTTTACTGTAAACAATATAAACTTACCAATGATTATTATTTTGGTTGATATAATAGTCCTGCAGCTATCCAGAACTTGTGAAAGTGTTCGCCTACAAATTTTATAGACTGCCGAAATCGCGCTTCTGCTAAATATCCAATAAAATGTGCTTCGCGGCGGCCGTATTTCGGGACATTTGAGCTAATGTCACGCCAAAGCCTCTCTATGTTTTGAGTATGGGCCCCAGTTTCGGGATCCACAAAATTTAGACTATGGTTAACTGTTAAATGAGTAAGTTTCCTTTTGCCTTCTTCAGTTAGGCACTCGTATGCCTGTACTCCAACAGTCACTGTATATCACTGAGCCGGCTTAATGTATTCTTTGATTATTTGTATCAAAGTTTCTTTAGTGCGATTTTGAACAGGCACAAAAAATTGGTTATTTTTATTTTCCCGCTCTGCGCCTCCGAAAACCCACTGTCCTTCAATAAATCTTCCCCTATTGTATTTTCTGCGTCCAAATTTTGCCTCAACAATTTCCACAACGACGCCTCCGCCGCCAATTCGTTGCGAATGCCGTAAAGTCCAATCAATAATAACTTCGCGGCAAAAATTTGCCCAATCACAATATGTGTGTGTCGATATCTGCAAATCGTGGATTATGTCCTTACTACGACTTCTGTTTATCGAAAGGTACAAGTACACAAACTGAACTATCTTCCACACTGGTAAAGACGCTTGTCCGAAAAAATGTTCCTTTAAATATGAAAGATGTATAACTACAACAATTTTTTTTCTTTTTTTGTTTTTTTGCTAGTTCTGCATTATAATTGTCACATCGAAATAGTTTTAGTTTATAATTAACTTTACACTTCTGTGCACACTTACCACACTTATGATTAAAATCTAAAACACTATGCCTAACTTAAAAACTAAAATATGTATGGATAGTAGTTTGCATGTTGTTTCATCTTGTTTTTTTTTTGACTATCGTTACTTTTGGCGCCAAAATCAACCATTTCCAGAAAATCATAAAATTTTTAGGCTTAAAAATTGCAGTTATTGGAAAAAATCAAAATAGGGCTTGTAGATTTATGTCCATTTAACCTTAAAATACCATCCATTGTAATAGTTTTGGTCAATAACTAAGCTAATTTTGGAAAATTCGGGCCACAAAAAGTAGTAAATTTTTGAGGTTAAATTTTTTTTAACATGGCCAAGTTTTACACATTGTTAAAGAAGGCCACACCGCAAATGTTACTTCTTTTTAGATCTTGCCGTCGGGTTTTTTATTTATTTCATTATTTTTTTATTTACAGCTTCTTTGTAATTTTTTTTTCTACTTTTTTTACTCTTGCTGGACCATTTTGATACACCTAGTGTCACTCACACAATCACAACAAATCAAATGACAACTTGCATGTTAGAATCAGTCAAGCCGTTTAGGTACATACGCTCAAAAAATATTGCCCTCCTTTCTTCAGCAATTGGGTAAAAATTATATTAGAATGTATCAAACATTTTTTTAAATTTATGAAGATTTGACAGCAAAAGAGATACAAATTTTTAATTAAAAGCGAAAAGACAAGATTCTCCTTTATAAACACAGTATACTGATGTTGCACTCTTTTTTTTTTCTGAATGCACTATGCAGTTGGCTGATGCAGCCATAACTGCTTCACTGGGCTTTTGGGGTGAGACTCTGCACGAGTTTCAGCCCATATAGCGACAAACCCGAAGGTGAGTCAGTGCCAGCAGGGGAGTTACCCGTTACGCGGGGGTGGTGTCCATGGCGGCTGGCTCAGGGCTGGCTCCTTATACCACAGACTGCCAAAGATGTTTATACGCACCCTTAAAATAACCTGTTTACCTATGTGTTGTATAAAGATAAGGTGTTATTGTAATATGAACCAGTCTGTTTCTATATTTAAAGAAACATTGATCTTTACCCTAATTGGTATGACTAAACATTGGTTGATATCTCAGAATAAACAGGAAGTAATGAATTAAAACATTTATGAACATGCCCAATCCAAAGTTACTTTACATTGTGTTTAGGCATAAGTAGTAACAAGATACAAATATATGTTTCAGATGCTGATAAACCTGTTTCATTATTTGCGTTCCTGCATGTGGAACTTACAAGAGGCTATCTGCTTGAACATGACGAGGAAAGGTTTTCTGCAAGAAGAGAGAAGGTGTATTCATTTATTAAAATACCACAGGAGTTAGAAAAATTCATGGCATATGGGTTTTTTCAATGTGCAGATTCACTATTGTTTGTTTACACCTTTTTGCCTATGAGATTTATTATGGCATTTTGGTCGTTTCTTAATAGGCTGTTTAAAAGGTGTTTTGGGTGAGTTCTGTATTAGTAGATTTTTTATTTATTTGTGTTTTGTTTATCACAGTATAAGTAACATTATTTAAAAAAAACCTGGCCAAGAGCGAGTTGGACTTGCACACCGAGAGTCCGTACCTACCATCATTTTCGTAATTCAAAAACACAAAAAAAAGTGTGACTAACCCTCCATAACCATCACCCACCCACCCATCCAAGTACTGACCAAGCCTGACGTTGCTTAACTTTGAATATCGTTTCCAACATTCAAATGTATTACTGTTTCTCTTTATGATAAGCTAGATGGTGCTGTACCGGTAATTTTACATAGTAAGTAATTGCTTGGGCCCGTCTCACACTTGGCCGGTTTTTATTATTTGTTGTTATACTTTAGAGTTCACACTCTTTTTCACTGCAAGTTTGAAGTTTGTATGTCTTTCTGTCTTTTTGTTTTACGATAGAGCAAAAACAACGAAAATGTGTTTTTTGTATGGGGTCCCCTTAAATTTTTAAAAAATTTATATTATTTGTTTAATAATCCCCCATTATAACACATATTCTGTGAAAAATTAAGGCTTCTACCTATTTCGGTCTAAAAGATAGAGCCTTTAAATGGTCGGACAGACGGACCGATAGACAGACAGACAGCATAGTCTAATTAATAGAGCTCCATTGCCACCCTCTGGGTACGGAACACTAAAAACAACTACCTTGTGGTCTCTTTGACTAATACTTTTTTAAAAGGAATTAGTGCATGGTTCATTAGAGGTCATTTGAAAGGTTACATTTACAAAAATAAAACAACTTTTTAAAATAATACCTAGATATTATTTTCGTACCTAACTGGTTAGTAACCTTAGTAACTTAATTTATATAAAACCTAACTTCCATATTAAAATCCATTTGTGTATTTTCCATTTCCATTTGAATTGTCACCTTAGAGTGGAGACCGCGAATTTGTAAGCGTAGCGTGGGTCGCCCTTTTCCCAGGCGGACCAATGACGTGAAAAAGGTAGCTGGAAGTGGCTGGATGAGTGAGGCGAAAGACCGGGTGTGGTGGCATTCATTAGGAAAGGCCTATGGCCAGCAATTGACTGTTATTGGGCTGATTAATTGAAGCTATGGGATAGTGGCAGCCCAGAATTACACCACCCGAACTCTCCCATGGGTGTCGTAAGACGATTGGGAGATTTTTACCAGACAGTAGGTAGCAGCACCATACTGAAGACTTAACATCAACCTGAGATAGCCAACCCCCATGCTAAGCAAACTAATAATCGCCATTGTCACAACCACTCTTATTGAGATTGTTTTTGCTGATATGATGAAATATCAAAGCGTTAAAGATCGCTACTAGGAGGCAGACAAGGGACAGAGTGAGGCGCTTTAGGATATCGTTAGAGATACCGTCCGCACCGGGGGACTTACGGGGGCGTAGGTCTTTGATGACCTGTACGACTTCGTCGACAGTGACAGGGGGCAGGGGGTCTTGTGGAGGCAGAGAAGTTCTGCGCTCCACTTCGCCGTCTACCTCGCGCACGTGGTCGGGATCGAAGGGCTGTGTGCTTAAGGCACATTGGGCTTGGAGGCTAGACGCTAGGCAATCCGCTTTTTCGTCGTCGTTGAACGCGGGAACGTTGTTGGGACGAGATAACGGAGGGAGAGAGTTTGCGGTTTCGGATTTTAGAGCTCTGGCTAAGTGCCAATAAGCTTGGTGAGAAGGAGAAATGTTCTCCATAAGATCACCGAAACGTTGGGCGCGAAGCTCAGCTACAGCGGTTCTTACACGGCGGTGTAAGTCGTTAAAGCGAGCTTTATTTTCGATAGTGGGAGCGCGATCGCGAGCGCGGCGGGCCGCGTTACGCTCAGTCATTAGCGACCTGATGTGCTGAGGCAGGATTAGGTGGTGATAATCACCAACCGGCACTTGTCGTGAGCACTCGCCAACGGTGGCGGTCAGGTGGCTAGTGAGTGAGTCGATAGCTACGTTAAGATCGGTCGCGGATGAGATTACGTCGGGAACGCGGTCTAGATGTGGCGAGCTGGGATTTTCGAGCAATCGCCCAAATTTATCCCAGTCCGTCACGGTTCTAGTGTCGGGAGGAGAGTCCGAAGGGAAACCTAATCGGAGGACGACAGGGCGGTGGTCCGAGTCAAGTTCGTCAAGCACCTCTATAGAGCGAAAGCTTAGCCTTACATTCTTTAGAAGTGCTATGTCGAGTACGTCGGGGTTATTCCGAGTATCGTGGGGAAAGTAAGTGGGCGTCATGGGAGCGATGATGTCAAAGTTTAGTCTGTCAACTAAATCGTCGAGGAGTCTGCCTCTTTGTGAAGTTACAGAAGAGTTCCAGCGGTGATGCTTGCAATTTAGGTCGCCGGCAAGAATGACGGCGTCGCCTAAACTTAAGAGCGACTGAAGGTCGCTCTCGAGCAAGTCTTTTAGGGGAGAGAGATAAACCGATGCAATGATGATCGGCTGATGGCCGGTCATCGCTAGGCGGCAGACGGATGCTTCTAAGTTCGTAAGCGGTGGAGGATCGATAGGGGAGCAATGTAGGGAGCGCCTGTAATAGATGAGAGTGCCTCCGAGATTGGAGGCAGTTCTATCATTACGGACGGTGCGATAGTTCGCGATCGAAGGGGTACGGACAGCGGGCTTTAGGAACGTTTCCTGGATGAGGAAGACGTCCGGTTTTTGGGACGAGAGGAATTGCGATAATTCCTCTCTTTGGTTGCGGAGACCGTTGGCGTTAAAATAGCCTATGGAGACGGACCGGGGTTTTTCGCGCGCGGTTGTGCAATCCATTTTGGTTCTAAGGTTTTGGAGCTACCTTGCGGAGGGCGGCAAAGAAATCGCGATGCTTAGCCATGAAGCTGAGCATTTGAGTGAAATCGGTGATCTGTACGTATTCGGCGTACACGATCTCGAAATTGGCCGCGTCGAAGGCCCAAGAAATCTCGATCGTTAGAGCGATCGCGATCACAGTCCGGAGTGGCGTGATCGCGTAAACATTTGACGCAGCGCGGTCTGCGTCTGCAGTTGCGCTGCGCGTGGCCATATAGCTGGCATCTGTGGCATTGGCTAGGGTTCGACCGCTTGTGCGGAGTCTCGACCCTGATGCCTTTGAGGCTGCAAACATCTTTAATATTAAAGATGGCTTTGCCTTCTGTTGTCAGGTCTAGTACAACGAGCACCATGTCGTAGCACTCGGACTTATTACGGCCATTGTACATGCGATGTACTTCCCGTACGGGGAGGCCTTGGACGATTAAGTCGTCCTGGACAGTCTTGGTGGAGAATTCCCTAGGGACTCCCCTTACGACTGCCCTTAAAACGCGTTCCTCGGCCAATGAGTACGTGTGGTACTCATATTTTTGAGCCGTGAGGAAGGCCGTCAGATTTCGGAAATCTGACGGTGTCGGGACCTGCACTTTGATGCCGCGCTCGGCATCATTGCGGGCGTGCGTATAATTGATACGCTTGGCCTTCATAGCGTTAGCAATGTTCGGCCAGGCCCCTTTGTCTTTGATGACAATGGGCGGCGGAGATTTATCCTTCCGTCCCGAAGTGGGACAGTCGGACTGCGAAGAGGTGGCGGCGGGGGGGGGTTGTGTCCATGGCGGCTAGCTCAGGGCTGGCCGCCGAGGTGGACGGGGACGGGGACGCGGAAGCGCTAGGCGCTTTGAGGCGCTTAGCCTCGGAATCGGAGGGAGGAGGAGTAGAAGACTCCAGGGCGGATGCCGCCGAAGCCTTTTTGGACTTGGCGGACTTCTTCCGTTTTTTACCCTTTTTGGTTCCCAGGCCAACCACTTTGAAGCCTTCGTCGTCCTCAGACAACGCCTACTCAGCGTACATTACGGCTGCTGGAGACCGGGGTGCGGTTTCGGAGGTTGCGGGGGGCGGGGTAGCGAGAGACCGAGAAAGGGTCTCATCGGCTACCGGAGTGGGAGGACGAATGGGCGCAGGGGCCCGAAGAGCGCGGCGAGCGAGACGCGGGTCGCGATTGCGGGGTTCGCGGGGTTCGCGGGAGAGAGAGCGCGAGCGATTGCGCGAGCGAGAGCGCGGAGTCGAACGCGATGAGACGGACGGGGAGGGCGCGGTTGTGCTGGACGCAGTGAGGGCAGGCCCCACAGCCTTGATGATGGCGTGGGCCAGCTCTGGGCGATCGCGAACAAGATTTATCACGATTGCCCCTAGCTGGTCCGGGGACAAGCCGGTGAGTTGCTCGGCCATCGCGGGAGTGGCCGGGGTGTAGGTTTTGAGTGCCTAGTGACTCCCCACCATTGCTGGCGAGGAGCAAGAATACCTAAATGTGGCCAGGCGCCCCGCAGTGCTACGGATTGCCTGGTGTGTACCTAACTCCTACTCCTACGGCCGGGGTTACGTTGTCACCGTTAGGTTTCCCCCCAGCAACGAGACGTTTATGAAGAAGAAACGTTAGGTAGATCGCAACTCTGAAAAGAGCTATACGATCTCACCCACCAGCCCTTGAGCACTCGGAACTGGATTTCTACAAACTAAAACGCAATCGACACTTAAAACGCGTAAATGCACGGAGCGGCGAACCGCTGAAGCGGAAATACTACGCTAGCGATTTAACACAAAGCCGGACTCAGACCGGGCGAACCGGTAACAGTCAAAGAGGCAAGCGAGGGTCACCGCTATGCGTAGTAGTTCCGCGACTACGAGAACACACACTCACGCAACAAAAACACACAGTATCGCTTCGATAAACACTCGGTTATGGGCGCGTTGAAGAACGCACAAACACACACAGCGCGGGCCGAGAGCGATTTCCCAGCCAATACACACTGCCGAGCAGCGCTTCAACACACAGGCCGATTTTCCAAGAATTGCGGGCAATAAACCAAACAACAATTCGAGGTCGTCAGCGCTGAGGCAAAACACCACCCAGGAATGCGCACCAACTGAGTCACCACACACGGAGCACACTGAGAGCACTTGACGCTCGAAAACACGACCGCACAACACGAGAGTCGAATCGGGAATGTTGGTAGTGTGGCCAGCTGCTGTGCAGAGGGTGTGGGTTCGATTCCCGCACTAGACAAACATTTATGTCATAATATACACATTTGTATTTGTCATAAATACAACCCTATTTATGTACGATAAGTATGTATTTACAAAAAGAAAGTAATATTTATGTATTTGTATACATTGTCTTATACCCATAACTCAAGCTTTGTTTACTTTGGGGCCAGACGATGCTGTGTGTAATGTCCAAAAATATTTTTTATTGTTATTACTTATACATTTTTTCTAAATATTTCAGACTGTGTACAAATCCACGGACCAGTATATTAAAGCCAGCAGAGACGTGTGATGTCCTTAAAGGGTTAATTTTACTTATATGCAGTATTTTAATGTGTTATATTGACACAAATATGATGTACCACTTGGTTAAAAGTCAAAGTGTAATGAAATTGTATATATTCTACAACATGTTGGAAGTTGGAGATAGGTTGTTCTCAGCTTTTGGACAGGATACGATAGATGCATTGTTTTGGACTGCAACAGAGCCTAGAGATAGAAGACGAGAACATCTAGGAGTAATACCACATTTGTTGTTTGCTGTGACATATGTCTGTATCCTTTTTAAATGTTACACAGATATGCATAATTATATGTCCTCCAAGCTTCAGCAATAAATAAACAATTATTATTATTTTATTTATTTAATTCACAGGTTTTTTTTTTTACAATATTTATACATAACTTTGCGTCTTAAAACAAATAATGTTTATGCAGACGCTGCAAATTCGTCGTTGTTACACATAAATAAAAAAAAATACAAAACATTTGATACATTATATAAAAACAAGACACAATGCATATGCATTTCGCTGGTCTTTAATAAATAAGTCAGTACATAAAATAGTTATACTATGATTCTCACTGCACGGAAATATGCTAGCTGTTGGAAGGACAGAATACAGATGAAGAACTTGTTTGTTGACTTCTCATATATATTATATTCCTGATTGCATACCAAACATAAAGTTAAGGTTTTTAACTTGTTCAAGTATTTTTTGTATATTAATTAAATTGTTCTTATTTAATATATTTTTTCTAAAGATAGTTTTCATGTTAACAAATTAAGGCATTAGTGGTGTTAACCGAAACAATGCACTTGAGAAATTTTGAAGAAGAACATATTTCTACGTCTCACAGCGTTAGGCAGACGCTGAGACCAGTAGGCCAGCCTTATAATCAAGATAAAAAGTGAATAAAAACTTGAGATGTTTGTTTGACACAAATATGATGTACAGTAAACACGCTATCTGAGTACAGTCGTGGCCTCACCTCACAGGTGTGGCGCGAGAGCATCTCCCTCTGCCCTCGACCCATCTCAGCTCGCACACCTGCAGTGTATCGGTACTGTCGTTAACCCCCTTGAGGGTAAACGTCGTAGATTGATTTTGATACAAAATGGATTTGACATTTTTTTTTTTTTTTATACCACTAAGGTGGCAAACAAGCTTACGGCCCGCCTGATGGTAAGCGGTCACCGTAGCCTATGGACGCTTGCAACACCAGGGGTATCACTTGCGCGTTGCCGACCCTTCAGAAATCCAATAACTTCTTTCTTGAAGAACTCCATACTGTAGTCCTTGCAGAAAACCTTGGCAGGGAGCTCATTCCACAACTTAAGCGTTCGCGGGAGGAAGTTTCTCTGAAACCGCACTGTACGCGACCATTTAGGTTCTAAAGTGTGAGAATGAATTCCCTGCCGATGGCGAGCGGTGCGATGGTAGAAAGTAGCCGTGGGCATCATTTCGAACAATTCCTCAGAACACAACCCATTGTACAAGCGGTAGAACACACACAGTGAGGCAAAGTCTCTCCTCAGACTTAAGGGCTCGATACCGCAAGTGAGTTTGGAATCGTCGACAATTCTCACAGCCCGTCGTTGAACCGAGTCAAAAGGGCCAAGCTGGTATCCGGGTGCACCTGCCCAGAGATGGCAGCAGTACTCCATATGGGGCCTAACTTGCGACTTGTAAAGTAACAACCTTTGCCCCGACGTGAAGTACTGCTTCGCTCTGTTGAGTACACCAAGTTTTTTGGACGCCAGCTTTACCTTATCTTGTAAATGATCTCGGAACTGAACATCGCTGGAGATGTCGACACCAAGGATCCCAATGCTCTTGGAGATGGAGAGGGGAGTGTTCTGGAATTGTGGGACCACAGTAAATGGAGTTTTCTTAGCGGTGAACGCGCACACTTGTGTCTTTGTAGGGTTGAATCGGACCAAGTTTACCCGTCCCCAGTCAGAGACCTGGGACAGTGTAGTCTCGATTTGAGACACAAGTTCTCCGCGGTTTTCCTCCACAACGGAACGAGGGATGTTTGCACGACCCGTGTAAAAAGCGTCTCCAGTACTGTCATCTGCATAGCAATGTATGTTGTTGATGTCCAACATGTCATTGATATGCAGTAGAAACAGCGTAGGAGACAGCACAGAGCCTTGCGGGACACCAGCATTAATGTCCATGCTATCAGAGCAACTACCGTCAACTACGGTTCGTATGCGTCTGCCGGACAAAAAGCTAGCCACCCATTTGCACAAACCCTCGGGCACTCCGTAAGATGGCAACTTCGATAGAAGATCGCGGTGCCAGACCCGATCGAACGCCTTCGCTATGTCCAGGCTACATGCCAATGTCTCCCCCTGACTCTCAATGGCTAGTGCCCATCGGTGTGTGAGATACACTAGAAGGTCACCAGTCGAGCGACCGTAGCGAAAGCCATATTGACGGTCACTGACCAGATCGTGTACTTCTAGGTATCTTAGAAGCTGTGTGTTGATCACACGCTCCATCACCTTAGAGAGGAGAGAGGTAATAGCGATAGGCCTGTAATTCGATGGATCTGATCTATCGCCCTTTTTGGGCACCGGGTGCACATTCGCAGTCTTCCATGTAGACGGAAATTGCCTAGTGTGGTAGGAAAGCGCGAAGAGGCGCGTGAGTACAGGACATAACTCAGGAGCACACTGCTTAAGCACCACTGCTGGTATACCGTCTGGCCCACTCGACTTATGAACGTCTAGAGAAAGCAACGCCCGCCTGACCTCCCGCTGCGTTATGGAGATTTCCGGCATGGACTTACCGCACCACGGTATAGTAGGTGGTACAGCGCCTTCATCGCTCATATTCGAGTTCGAGGCAAAGAGACTGCCCAGTAGATCGGCTTTCTCTTTAGCACTATGGGCCAAGTCACCATCGGTCTTTCGCAGTGGTGGTAACGACGACTGGCAGAAGTTCCCTTCGGCAGCTTTGGCAAGCGACCAGAAAGCACGACTCCCAGAAGGATAGTTCGCAAGTCGCCCACCTATTTTGCCGATGAATTGGAATTTTGCTCTGGCAGTTGCTTTCTTACTGAACCTCGAGGCAGCATTTAATTTGCGTTTTAACTCAGAAATATTCGGATCCTTATTAAAACGAGCCGTGGTCCAAGCCTCATATGCATTTTGCTTAAGAATTTTAGCTTTTCTGCAAGACCTATTAAACCACGGTCGTTTTTTGACGCCGGCAGCTACTAGCGGGTTAGGAATATAGCATTCCATACCAGCAAGGATTGTCTCAGTGACTGCGGCTGCGCAGACGTCAGGATCTTCTGAGTTAAAGCAGATCTGCCTCCACGGGTACGATGCGTAAAATTCACGCAATCCATCCCAGTCTGCCGACTTATAGTGCCACACACGACGCCAGTTAGTTGGCCCAGAAGGATCAGGTTGTGTGCATGACACTTGAGTCCGAACGAGACAGTGGTCCGAGGAGCCAAGAGGCGCATCCACTGAGACGGAGTACCCGTCCGGACGAGTAGTCAGCAGAAGGTCCAGTAAGGAGCTCGTATGTTCCTCTATATCTGGTATTCTCGTTGGAGAAAGTACCAGCTGAGAGAATCCATAGGTCAGAGCAAATTCATGAGCAGATATCCCAGCATAGTTATTGGTTCGAGAACTGAGCCACTCGCGATGGTGGGCGTTAAAGTCTCCCAAAATAACTAGTTCTGCTGTGGGATATTGCTCTAGAACCTTGTCAGTCGTCAAACTCAGGTGCGTGAAGAGTCGAGTTACGTCCGTGTCACCGCTATGAGACCTGTATAGGCACGCATAGATACGAGTGTGGCCGCCGTAATCTACGCGCACCCACAATATCGACAGGTCCCTGTCTTCAAGGCTATGAAGGCGGCGACAGCAGATATCCTCCCGGACGAACATACATACACCGGCACGACTCATAAAATTGTGTTCGAGTTTGTAGCCGGGATAATGAACGTATGATGTGTCGGCCGGGCAGGATATCTGCGTCTCCGTTAGAAAAAGAATGGTCGGCTGCGCAGTTTCGAGATGGTGGTGGACTGCGTTAAGATTTGCGTGAATACCCCTGATGTTGCAAAAATCCACATTATATGTGGATGGAGTAGCCGCTGTGCAAACTCTTTTCTTTTTCTGTCTTCTGGCCATAATATATATAAAAAAAAAAGTTACTAAGACTAAGGATGAGGATTCACTGCACAGACAGCATAGAGGACAAAGGGTGCGGTTCTAAGACTGCCGAAGCTCGCCACAGATGATACGGTTGCTGGCACGGCGGGCGGAAGGGCCCCTGATCCCCCTCTGTTGTAGTAGCCGGGTCCACTCCGGTCTCCTTCTCCGGCACGACTACCACTTCAGATACTTTACACAGGCTGGCGAATCAGCCTCCCAGGGCGGAGATTAAGTGATCCCTGGGTTCGGGATCCCGTTCAACCTGCGGGCGGCCAGCGGTCAGCCGTTTCATCAGGTCTCCCTGACCGCCGAACCAGCACGCCGCGTCTACGCCGAGTATGACAGCAACAAGCACCGCCGGTCCTCCGCTGTCCGCGCAGCGAATCCTCAAAGAGCTCTGGCAACCTTACTCACCGCCAGGAACACAACACTACTCAATGTTAGTGTTATTATGGCCGCGGTTTTCTGTAAGGTGGAGGTACTTCCCCAGTTCGGGCCGCTCATTCGAGCAAGTACTCGCTATGCCCTGCTTAGTTGTTCGGGTGGCTTATTCGAGCGAGTACTTGCAGTGCCCTACCTCTCTTGCAGTGCCCTACCTCTCTAAAATATATATAATCATGACATAAATTTAAAAGAAGGACAAAAAATTAAGTGTTCGCGGTTTTTGGGTGCATGAAATTCTGATAAACCATTATTTTATTAAAAGTTGCTCCGTACAAGAAATTCTGGCACCTTTGCAAAAATAATGGCATATCACAATCTTATGAAACCAAAAACGGCAAACTCATAAATTTTGTTCCTTTTTTGAAATGAAAATGTAAAGTAAAATTTAGAGAACTTCGGAGATTATGGAAAAAATCATTTTGTAGAAAAACAATCTGCGGCGTTTACCCTTAAGTTATATTTGTGTTCTTATTATATTCTTGTTATAAAAATGACTGAACCAGTTGTTTTATTTAAATATTTCTTACTCATTTCCAAGCATAGGAGTAGGAAAAACATATTTTTGCTTCAGCGTAATTTATCGACATGACTACCACTAATTTGGGACCTTATTGGGAACAGTCTTGAGCTATTCAGACTCTGGGATTCGAGAGGAAATGTATGCAAGTACATTCACGGGTTTCGAGACTTTCATACATTTTTCTCGCGAATTCCAAAGTCCGAATAGCTCGAGACTGTTTCCAATAAGGTCCCAGGTCGCCCCACTAGCGCATTCCTCAAAGCTGCACTCAGATCGTAAGCGTACTGCACCACTAGGTTAAATTTCAATTGTATATAGTATCAACATATGTAAAATATACTACTAATTGGACTTACTGCATACAGCAATATTTTTACTTAACTCACTTGACAGTTCTTCACAGTTTGCTGGTGCTGTTTCAAGCTACAACACTTAATGTGGCTTTTAATTCTAATAACAAAAGTCTACTTATCATCATGATGTCTAATAATGTAAGTTTAACTTAAATCTCTGGTACTTAACTTTCTAATACTCTTATTTTGTTCGCCATAGCAAAAGAACCACTTATAGAGGTATTTCGCTTTTTATGACGTGGTAAAGTATAGTTCCTACGTATAGTATGTGTTATTTACATATTTAAGCAATGATTATTTTGAACAGTTTTTAATTGTAACAATCTACTGTTTAGACATACTACGGAAGTTATAGTTAATATGCGTGGTTTAATGCACAATTTTAAAGGAACGTAACAAATACGTTCAACATACCTGTACAACTATATTTACATCTGTAAAAGTATAAACTCTGACAATGTCTTCATGTCTTTATAATAACGTCAGTACAGATTTTTTTTTAATACCACTAAGGCGGCAAACAAGCTTACCGTCCGCCTGATGGTAAGCTCTCACCGTAGCCTATGGACGCTTTGAACACCAGGGGTATCACTTCAAAAATCCTATAACTTCTGTCTTGCTTGGAGAAAACCTTAATCTTTTTATACCCAGGTTGCAAACTAATTATTTCCCGCTAGGTACATTATTTTAGCGTTGCTGACCTTTAAACCCGTTGGAGAAGACCTGGGCAGGGAGTAATAATGACTTGGTCTATTCTTTTGCAGTTTGTGGAATTAAAAGGCAGTGTGTTCAAGAAATTTGACAAAAACAACTTATTTCAAGTTTCATGTAGTGACGTCAGAGAGCGTCTCCACCTGTCGGTGCTACTCTTCATAGTTGTCCTTCAGACTATGAAAGAGTATATGTGGGTGGAAGAGAGGTTCTGGATCCTTGCTCCAGACTGCGTGCTTGTGCTCACTTTTGAAGTTATAATTGACTGGGTGAAGCATGCTTTTATTACCAGGTTACTAATTTTATTTACCTATTTATTTACACTTCTCTCCACAAAATGTGAACTAATTCACCTAATTAAAAATATATAACACTATGGGACAACTATAAAGTCAGCTTAGTCCAGGTGCACTGATTTCAGAAGCAGTGTTGCGGCAATGGGCTCATCACCCGTCACGTAGGACTAAAGTGGTTGGTGAAAAGAGGCTGATTGCCACATTATGATGTGGCTGTGTTTCCAGCTATTGGTTAACCCCTTCAGGGAATAAAAACCTTGATGTTATACAATACATACATACATAACAATGGCTGATATGGCAGACGTTGTTCTGCCTTTACCGTTGCTGCCATCGCTCGCCCGCGCTATTACTTTATTTTCGCTCAGGGTTCTTTCTGACTGTTATTCTTTTTGCTAAGTTCCTAAGGATCTTAGCGCGATTTATAATAGCCTATGACCTTCGTGAAGAGTTGGGCTATCAAATTCAATTTTTTTTTTTAAATCCGACGTGTAGTTTCAGTGATTAGCGCGTTCATACAAAAAAATAAACAAACTAAACCTTTATTACATTAGTAAAGATTTAGGTATTTATAACCAAAGAATGTCAATGGGATCCTATTACCAATAGTTAAAGAGAGCGGTCTATCAACGTTCGTTGTTTCCTTCTAATTTACAAATTACTGTAAATTTTAAACATACCTTTATTTAAATTTCAGCTTCATTAAGTAATTAATGTTTGTCGTTTGTTACTTTTTCTGATTTATATGTTTTTACTAGAAAACAGCAATAAAAATAACCGACCAAGGGCGAGTCTGGCTCGCGCACAGAGGGTTTCGTACAAACTTATACGTAGATAGTTATTCTACCATGATATCAATTCTCACAGATTACTAAGACTAAGACTCCGCTGTTCGTCCGTCCGTCCATCCGTCTGTCACCAGAAGATGTATTTCTGTTGCAGCTATAACAACAAATACTAAAAAATAGAATAAAATAAATATTTAAGGGGCTCCCATACAACACACGTGATTATTTTGCCGTTTGTATAGATAATTGTACGGAACCTTTTGTGCGCGAGTCCGACTCGCACTTGGCCGATTTTTTTTACAACTTTAAGTGTCCATAGACTTTAGTATTTGATATGAATTACAACTTGATACCTCCACGCGTTATTTAGTAAAAGGGTCTTGACTGATAGACAAACTTTTCTAATATGATATTACTACAAATTAACGAATTAAATAGAAAAAAAAAGGACTGTATACCTTAGTATTTGATTTTAATTTCAACTTTTTTTACAGCTTCAAGGGACTGTACACCTTAGTATTTGATTTTAATTTCAACTTTTTACCTTTACGCGTTCCTGTGAAAAAGGGTCTGTTCAGACAGACAGATGGACAAAGTGATTCTATAAGAATCCCCTTTTTCCGTTTCAGGTTCGGAACCACAAATTTTAAAATCACGCAAAAATGGTAAAAGAAATGCTTTGTATTAAAAACGTTTGAAATGGAAAAACTACCAAAAGAAAACTGCCAATCACTTCGTCAAGCTGCTAATTAAATAAACACATATTTAAAATTTAAAGTAACAGTTAAGAAGGAAACTACAAACTCGAGAAACAAAAAACTCTCCGCTTCGCGTTTCTATGCGCTTAATGTTTTTAATATATTTTAAGGACAAATCAGAGCTAAGAGAGATGTCAGTTTCTGTATCTAGAACTGACAAGCCTATAATTGATCAGACCAAAAATTATAAGGTTTAATTATCACTAGCTTCTAAGTATTCAAAAGTTGTCCTTTAAACAGGTTCAATGAAATTCCTTACGGGGTGTACAGGGAGTACACAGTGAGTCTTGCATACGACGTGGCACAGACTCGACAGAAATATGCGTTTAGCGACCACTCCGACTTGGTTGCGAGGCGGATGGGTTTCATCCCTTTGCCGTTGGGAGTTGTTATCACGAGGGTTTTAGTCCACGCGGTAAAGTTTGACGGGTAAGTGAAAATTAAAATTCAATTAATTTTGAGTTGTCTTGTGTAATATTTTTTTTATTTCAACAAAAAGATAACTCTGTCACTTTTATTCTGGCTTCGAGTGTTGTGCTATTTCATTTGCACTTAAATAAAAAGTACAAAAGGGTGCTCTTGTAGTTGCTTTTTTCTGTGGACTCATATTTGGACTACTGTAAAGTGAGGAGCCGGCAAGAAGTACTTGTCTAAATTTTTGTAACTCACTGTAATTATTTTTAAAAAAATATGGTAGGTATATGGTTCCATGTAGAAAAGATTATTTAAAATCTCTTTTTTGTAGTTATTTATTGGTTTATCTTTTTCGTATTTAAAGAAGTGGAAATCAGTATATTACTCAAGATTTTCCTATACTTTAAGTAAGGAATTCTTGTATTTATATATATTGTGTATATTGTATAATATACTTACCTAAGTTTATCTAGATATGTATCATACTTTTTAAATTCGTTTTCACACAAAACTAGTTCATTCGTCTTTCTAAAACGCAATTTTAAATAAGTTTATTTAGAGCTTAAAGGACTTTATATATTTTGACGGATTCATCCGTTTTTCATATAGTTGCCGGCTTAAAATTTAAAAGTCTATATGTAAACGTGTAAAGAAATTAACTAACTAACAGTGTGACCATTTTCAGATTCGCAGCGATTTTCTTGGTATTCCTAGCTTACTTATGTCTGGTATCAATAAGGATACTTGTGTCTACAGTTATATTGGGGAAAGCATGCGATTTGATTGTACAGCATCAGACGGAAAAAACCGATAGCCACCATACTACACCGAAAAAGCAAGTATTTATTTACGTATAAGTTTTTTATGAGTTACGTCACGTACTTCTATACTCTGCTTTTTTTATATTGCAGCAGTTAAGCTAAGTCAGTGGTCTTATGGGCTCTCATCGTTAGCCAATTAGCACCGTAAGCTATAGCCTAAGCCTCCTTTTTAGGGTTCTGTACCCAAAGGGTAAAAAACGGGACCCTATTACTAAGATTCTGCTGTCCGGTCTGTCTGTCACCAGGCACCAGTATCTCATGAACTGTGAGACAGTTGAATTTTTTACAGATGATGTATTTCTGTTGCCGCTATAACAACAAATACTAAAAAACAGAATAAAATAAATATTTATGGGGGCTTTCATACAACAAACGTGGTTTTCTTGCTCCTTTTTCTAAAGAGAGGCTTGTGCCTATGTAGTGAGGATGAAACGACTCGTTTTATTCATTATTTTTATTGTTGAAGTACCGATACTTTTATGAAAAATGAAAACAAACATAAATAAATAGACACACTGGTACTTTTAAATCATTATGAAATAGTTATTTGAAATAGCAATGCAAATTTGTTAAAGTCATAAGTTTTTGGTACACTTTGGTTTTCTTACTGCTTATCACTGCTTTTAGGGATAATAGTCTTTTGGTACTAAATTTTTATTTTGGTTAGTTCTGATCCCCGTTTAAATTGTCTAAGTTGTAATATATATAAAATAAATATTATGTGGGAATTGACCTCAATCGGTCAAATAGTTTAGAAGTTACAATGTAGTATATCACGCGTGAGCACCCTTGCGCCTTAAGGCTAATTTTCGCTTACAATGATTAGTTATAAAGATTTGTGACATGTTTAAACATGAGACGACAGACATAACTTACACAAAATAAATAGATACAGAAGGCCCACTCCACAGACATCAGTGGTAACGTATTTAAATAAGCCGATTCAAATGCGTGGCCAACGTTATTATATATTGAGATGTAGTAGGTATGTAACAGATGGCAGTTAAACACGTGAATTAAAAAAAAAGCATTTACTAGGCCATGTATTTACTTTTTAAATCAATGGTTTAATTATGATGTATTTGATTTAACTGCTTTGCGTGACGCTGACTGAATCTTGTGAATTTCTTTGAAAATCCTTGAGTTCGCCTGTAAAGGACGTATGTCTGAGGAAGATTATGCGCATCTAGAATGAAGTGGTCTTTCTGTACCTATTTTTTTCGTGCTAGTATATTGACAATACTTAAGCGTGAAGTTGTTTCGTATGGGCACTTTTGTTGGTAGAAACTGTCATAATCAATACTTTTGCAAGTTATGTAGGTATAATAAGGTAAATAGCGATAAAGATTGTATGTATTATATTTACAGAGAGGTGAAAGACTTAAGTGTAAAAGAGAACTCTCATATTTTTAAAACTCCGGAACCGGATGCACCGGTAAAGAAACCTGTACAGTTGAAGTTCCAAATACCCGAAAATGTTGAAATTAAGGTAAATATTACCATAACTAGCTAACAAATATAGTATAAATGTAAAAGTCTATTTGTTATTTACGTAGCAAGATCTTTAGTCGTCTTTAGTCGCAGGGATAGAACGTCGGGAAATAACACAGGATGCCTTTTGATCCCGATCGATAGTTCCCACGGAAATATTTTCTCTCTGGGTAAAATAGTGGGCCAACGTAGTGACATGATTTTTAGCACAGGGTTAGCTTAAAAGATTAGGACTTAGGATAGTTTTTTTTAGCAGAGTGTTACCGTAGAAACTTCACGACGATAACCGAATCCTGCGCGGGCGAATTTAGTGCAATGTATTTTGTTAGGTAAAGAAGAAAGTTGTAAATAACAGTGACTGACTGACCAGACGAGTGAGTTCGAGGCCGCGCTCGCGCATGCATCTACTACTGCATGTTAGTAAAGCCCGTTTCATACTGGTGATAATTTTGTTAGGTAAATACATTTTAACTTTATAAATATATTTTTAAATTGCTCATGTTTTTAGTTTAATTAGTTTTAAAATATGTTGTTTAAGTATTTTTTTTATATAGTGCTAGTCATGTTAATTCTTTAATTTGTTTCGGAAGTTTATTGTAAAATTTAGCCCCTTCAAACATTATGTGTCTTTTCCCATAGTTTGTTCTTGGTAACCTTAAATTTATATTGTTTGCCTGTCTAGTTATTCGTTTTGACATATTTTTTTTTTCGTAAGTATTATTTGTGATTGAATGTCTTTTGTTAGAATTTTTCGTATTAAAATGCATGTTTTATATTTTTTTTATATTGTTTGAGATATGTTCATGATATTCGTGTCAGTGTAAACTTTTTGTGTCGATGTTAGGTAGTTATAATGAAAAAGGGTTTTAATTAGTTTGTTTTGTGCTATTTGTATTGTGTTTATATTTATTTTGGCTGATGCTCCCCATACTTCAATAAGGTAATCTATATGCGGTTTTACCATAGAGTTGTAGATAGTAAACTTAACATGTCGTGGGAGGCATCGAGCGAAATAAATAAATATGTGTAATAAAACCTAATATTAGGCCAAGCCTTTGCCAGCTCGTGCAAAACCTAGAACGGTGGGCGGCCGTTGGCGTGTTGCAGCAGTTGAGTGCAATCTTCATCTTCTGCATTTTTTTTCAGAGTCATGTGAATTCACAAAACTCATATTTTTATCAACACTGAAGCATTTCTTTACTTTTTTAAATTTCAGACAGAGGCGCTAGTGGATGCGTCAGTTGGAGCGGCTGCCATTTTCTCGAACAGCGCGATTGATTTAAACGGCGTCTGCTACCTGAACGACAAGATGGCGGCGGCCCAAGTGAAGCAAGAATCCGGGGATTACGAGACAGAAGTAGTAAGTACCCACCTAACAGGATTTGCTTAATTTAAGTATTATTAAGATAATAAGTATTGGTATTGTTAACCTTATGCCACATATCAGGATGAAACAAATGTTTGCAAGTGTCCAAAATTCAAGAGATAAGAACTGAGTTAGCAACAAAGCTTGCGTAAACATACTAAGAAATTGTTGCTACAATTTATCACATAAGTAAATCTTGCTGCAGGCCGACTTAAGTCGTAGTGCACCAGACATCAAAGCGGCTGCCGCAGCAAGTTCCTTGACTGAGACAGAGGCGCAACCAAATTCCCCCGATATGGAAGGTCGTATGCAAAGGCGATCGGAGTCAGAACCTAATCTTGCGAAGCCAGAAGAACACTACGAAGATAATACGTAACATATAGCATTACTCTATTTAGCATTAATACATGTATATTTGAGAATTTTCAAAATTTTCGTTCATGCGTCGACTTACATAGTCCGATAGATAGGTTTTATAAAAATGTGTATATAATGCGATGTTAAATAATTAAAAATACTTTTGGGTTAGTTGATGCGTAAAAAAAATCTACAGGCGTTGGCTAACAAAAGAGAATGTTTTGATTTAAATGGAAAATTATTTGACAGTTACTTTTAGAAGTGTTAAGCGACTTCCTGTAACTTTATAGATTATTAACACCGGTTTTTGACACGCCAATTTGGAAATAATGTAGCACTGAGAAAAAGATAATCATGAAAATCACGCAAATGAGCGAAAAAAGTCACACAACCGAGACACAGACTTTGTTTCATATTAAAAAAATGGAAAAACTTACCAAACGGATAACATCAATCACATAACCATCTCATCATTAAATTAATGTATTTTTGAAATTTGTAGTTAGTAATATATAAATGAAAGGGAAACTGCGAACTCGAGAAATTAAAAAGAAATTATGAAAACTGTAATTTGTTGACATGACTTTGGTATAGATAGCTGTTAGTCCTAGAGACCACGACCAAAATCATGTATCGTAATTTTATGGTCAAACCTCATCAAATTCTTAGATCAGGTCTTTAACTCAAAAAAAAGTTTATCAAAAAATGGCCCCCACAAAGCTTTTTTTACTCCCTAGTTGGTAGTTTGGATCGCTCCTGTGCAGAGGGTGTGGGTTCGATTTCTGCACTGGACAAACATTTATGTCATAATATAAACATTTGTGCTTGTCTTGAGTCTGGGTGTATTTATAATAATATGTATGTATTTACAAAAAAAAGTAGTATTTATGTATTTGTATCCGTTGCCTGGTAACCATAACGCAAGGTTTGCTTACTTTGGGGCCAGACGGCGCTGTATGTAATGTCCAAATATCCGTCCAGTAATCCGCTAGTCGGGCTCAGTATGATCTAATCTAAGAATTTCAGATTTTTTTCCGTAAAATGATGATACTATGATTTTGGTCGTGGTGTCTGGGACTATGTGCCAATGTTCTATTTACATGCCGATTACTATTTTGACAACACATCCACTGCTCGAGCGTGTGTCGAACATCAATTGTAGAGTTTCTAGCAATTTATTGTAGTGGGGACAACTTGGTAATTCGACGTAATATATGTCTTTTCCATGTTCACTGCTCGTAAACTCTATGTTTTTAATTATAGGCCCTCAAATATAGTTCTCCCCGAAATTTTTGGCTTTCGATTTGGCTACCCTGCTACCTGTTAACGTCAGCCTCAAGGCCAAAAGCCGGTTAATTTAATGAAAAACTCCTTCAATCGACTAGTAAAGCTCACGCGATAGTCATCAAAGTAACTAGATCACCACCACCACGAGTATCTCTGTCGTCAAAGTAACTCCGTCGTATGTAGCTTCGTCATTTGTATTTTTCCGGGATTTGGAGCAATAACATATGTGTTAGAGCAGCAGAGATCGATGTGTTTTAGATTTTATGAAACATTTGATGAACAACCACGCTAGTCGAGTGGACTTGGTGACACCTGTCTCACCCCGCACGCTGACCTATACGGCTAAGAAAAAATATATGCGCACATCACTTGTTTGACTTGATATGTTGTCCTTTTTATAGTTTCCTTAGGTATTCTAATATTGTACAGTTTTCTCGACAATATCTCATAATAAATCAGTTCATAAGCTTTAGATACATCCAAAAACATGCATACTTGTGACCGCAATAGGTACGTCTGTTCGTAGTACACGAATGATTTTTGATTGTGTGCTTCAGGCACAAGATTCTCGTTTTAATTGAACGTCTATTCTCAATGCTCTGCTCTAAATCACAACTGTGTTTGCTATTAGGCATTGTACTGTTAGGCAACTTCAGCATAACGTACGGCTAGATCGTTTAGTATAAAAAAACCCATGACACAATACTTATTAGTAATTTTGTAAGAATATTTAGTGTGATAAATGGTTTTAAATTGATTTTTTTAACATTCACTTTGTTATTAGTTATTTCATTCAAAGAAAGACATATCTACAATATCAGAACTAAAAAACAATTATTTTAAAAGGCTCTCAAAGTTGGTATAATCTATATCTATATTTATAAATTGTTAATATAACAGGTGCTAAAATGCGTTGGTAGTTAACATTTGATTTAAAATGTATATACCTATATATATTGCTATAACTTCTTTTAACAATTTCAACTTGTCAGTTTGCGATGAATAATCCTAGTACTTTATTAATGTAAAACGATATCTGGGGACTCTAAAGTTTAAGTAAAAATTACGATAGTTTCGATTGCGATAGCAAAATTCATGAGAATTCATGTTTGAAGAGAATAGTTATATATATATTTTTTAATTATTGCTAGCGCTACGCTTAAAACGACGAAATCAATTTACCTTATCAATGTATTTTCCTCGTTTCTGTGTAAATAAAGGTTACTGATATGTATATGTCGCAGCCATATGGTTAAATTACCCATTTAATTGGGCACCTTGGCAGTTCCTGTTCCTTTATTTTCCATACTTGACGATCTGCCTAGGCGTCCAATTAACTGGCTAATTTAACCAGATGGCTGCGACATATGTATTATACATATTATATAATGTATGTTGGTTCTAATAGTGTATGGTGGTTGGTACTCGTCGAACATTAGCCACAGTACTTTTAAATTATTCCCGTAATTAGGTTTAAATCCGTTATCCATGAATATTAAATTTTCCACATGTTAATTTAATTATGTACTTTAAATTTCTATTTCTGATACGTATGATGCATTACATTTATATGTTTTGGAATTGCCACAATTGGAATTATTGAGTTCCCGATGTTTTGGCACAGTTGCATGCGTGAACTGAGGAAGTAAAAGCGGTGTGGTGAGGGTCAGTAATTTCTCATTACCCTTGTTTCTTTACGACGGCTGCGTTCCGTTACTCCCGTTGCAAAGTATTGTTCGGGTGGTGCACTACTATTGTCCACACTCTGTAACTCGTCACAAACTCGACACACTTAACTGACGGTGCCAGTAGGTGTAGTGTGTCGAGTTCGTTAGGGTATTGAGAAATTACTGACCCTCACCACACGGCTATTACTTCTCAGTTCACCAGTGAAGATGGCTCTCAATAATTCTAATTGTGGAAAGCCTAATAACCTACTAGCCTAAAAACATATAAATATATTGATAATATATGATTAAAAAATTATGTTGCATTGATTATTCTAATATATTCAATATATTATATATTAATTATATATTTAAAAATAAACAAAATATATGTGTTGAAAGTAGAAAAGTGAATTAAATATTATTGTGTAAAATTGTTTGTACTTTATTGTGTGTGGCCATTTAATTTACTACTCTTAAGTGACATTATAGTATAGTGTTTGAAGACTGATAATAGTGTGACTAGAAATTGGCACTCGATTAAAGTTACTAAATATATCCAATGATGTATTGTTCTGCACAAAATGGCGGGGCTGAGTTCACGTTTTTTTTTATTATAACATATATAATAAGGCTCTCTTGGCACACTATGAGCATGGAACCCCAAAAATAGATATATTAGAATAAATATTTATGTGATGAACATTTGTTTTTTCTTCAGTTTAGATGTTTTCTATATATAATGTGTATGTATTTATAAACAATAAGAATTGATACCAGTCGCTTGGGTATTTCAAGCTTTGTTTAGTTTGGGATCAGATGCTGTGTAAGATTTCCCGGATTATCTAATATTAATTGCTATTAAAAAATTGTGAATTTAGTAACGTGACTCAGTGACTGTAATCAGTAGTTTAGGTACTTGTATTTTTGCTATTACTTGGCGAGAGGAAGTTTTTCAACGACTGTCTGAAATATGTGGTCCCGCGCGGCTGTATCCTGTAGGTTAACTCGGGTAGTACTGACAGTAGAATAACAAATATATTTTACTCAAAAAAGTTCTGAAAAGTTTAAATTACTTTAAAAAAAAAAAACAGGAAGGACAACGATTCTGATGTAGATAAACATGCAAATGGTAAACGAATAATTTCTTAATTTTTTCAAATATCAAACTGACTAGTTACGACCGACCGCGCTGCCCATTTAGTTACTTCTATTAAACAAGTATTCTGTTAAAAAATCTCAAGTCTTAACAAATCTCAGCCGTAAAGCCATTGCTGGATTCGTATCATTGACAGCCTTACCTTCGGTACGGCCTTCAACATCTACTCATCCGGCGAAGGCACACCTTCACAGTCTTGATAGTAATGTACTGTTTCTGCAGGACAGATAGAGACAGCACAAAACTACACTATTCAGGGTAAATTGTTAAACATAGCAGTGTAGGGTTGACTAGATAGAATTTGGCGTAGGGCGATTGTAAGGATGAGAATATCTGCGAGAGCGAAAGTGTTATAGCACATGAGAAGCATGTGCGAATGTAAGTTTCGGTGTATTTATATTATAATGAAGACACAATCCCCCCCCCCCCCCCCCCCTCAATTCTGACTTAGCTTAAAGGTCTTCTGGAACTAGCAATAGGGGTAAACTATTCTGTCCATGGTATTTTTTACTGCTTATTACTTCAAAGTTGGTAATTTACTCTGATGGAATATATATAAAGCCACCTTAGCCCAGATACACTGCTATCAGAAGCAGTGTTGTGGTGATGGGCGTACCACCTGTCGCGCAGGTCTGAAGTGGTTGGTAAAAAGAGGCTGTCTACCACATTATGATGTGGGTTCGTATCCAACCGCTGTTAACTCCCTTCTAGAGATAAAAACAGTTAAGATATACACACATATATGTAGATATAAGTAATAGCAGTTCTTACAGTATGGCCACTGCAGAAACAATTTTGCCGCCCGTCTATGACCGTCCTGACTGCTTGCATAGGCCACGCACACATTTGCGATTTTAAACACGTCTTTTGCTTATGAAGTTTGTAGTGTTCGCTTCAGCATTTATACGTCTGTGTAGTGCAGGGGCATAGTAGCCTTGGGTAACTCCGGACATAACTATATCTTTGGATATATATCGGAAGCCGGATATGTTACAAGTCCTTCACTTTGCGTGAAATAAACATGTTCTATATCCAGGGAGTAAACGAACTAATCCAAATAAACAGCGGTGCGTGTCGCCCGTGTCGGTGGCGCGGAGCGGCCGATTCGGGCGGCACTAGCGATGCACGCATATCACTGAAAGTGAGAGAGAGAGCTAGGTTTGAAAGCTAAATAGAAACGTTGTCGTGTATCGAATATAAATAATTAATCTCAGCGCTTTTTAAAATCACGCCTGCTGAACCCAATGTATATGCATTGGGATATGAATTTCCGTGCAATATGCTTTAAAGCACTTAAACCGCTTATTTATTAAATGGACGTTTTTTGTCTTCAATTCAATTGTTTGTTTAAGTATCTACAGTATTATAGATTAGTACTTCAATAGTTTTTAGTATCACCTCTGCTTTGTGACGTGCGCGTGAATATCTGTTAGAAAAATATTAGTGTCAATGATTACTAGTGTATTTGATGAGCGTTCGTTTATAAATAATTATAATCATTTACTTTTATGGAAGAATTTGAGTTAAAATTGCGTATTATGAATAAAAAAATAGTTTATAAATGTTACAGTCATAGTCTGAAATTTGATTTTTAAATACGCCAATCAAATATTTGATTAATAAATAATTCATAACTATTCGTTTAATAGTCTTAGGCCTATCAAGTATAAAGGGATATCAAATAGTATCTATCTATAACAAACGAGGGATACACTAAAGATTTGTGCACTCGTGATTGAAAGGTACGAAATCGATCCGAGGATTCGTTTGACCGCGGTGTGCTAGAAAATTGCATAATATGCGAAGCGGATATATATCTTTAATTGGAATGATCCTTGAAGAAGGAGGCTTAGGCCATAGTTGACAACGGTGGCTTAGTACGGGTTGCCGGACTTTGTCGAGCTAGTAGCCACTCGACTGTTAGAGACTGCTGTTATATGACAGACAGGACCGATGCTTTTACTTGCCCTCTGAACACTAAAATGTGCAATTAGGCGGTCCAAGTATTTATCCAAGTAGTGACTACGCCCGACGCTTCACTTCGCATTTCGTTTTGTAGTCTTTTTGTTTTTAGCCTCTTTTAAATATTAGAGGAATTTATAAATAACTGTACGTATACGGTGAATAATTAATATTAATTAAATCACTTAATGAATAAGTGATTCTTACAGTTTCTGATAGACAATTGTCACTGGACCACGAGTTCCTCGTTTGTAGTGCAGTGTTGCTATTTGTCACGAATCACGATTTTTGTATTAAGTGGCCGGGGTGGGATTGGGGTTAAGTTTTAAGTGAGTTAGTAAAGCGGAAGTTGGATTTCAATTCATTTATTTAAAAACAAACCGTAATATACAAACAACATATACACAATAAACTATAAATCTAGAGTTTTTAAATTTACTATTATATAATGCATTTATCCATAGTCAAGATCAAGTAAAACTCGGTTATATCTAATCAGGAAAATTATGTCTTTAAGTCGACTGGGAAACTGCAAGTTTTAACACAAATGCGACAACGGTTCCACCCCTCTAGACTTAGTAAGATTTTTAACAATGTTGTAGTTAAAAAAATAAGGCTTAACGTTATAACGTTAAAGAAATATTGTAAATATTTAGCGGAAATGCATTTATTTGCATCTACAACATTTTTAAATATCGTAAAAAAATTGAAATGAATGTAGGAAGTAAGAAACGCTATCGCATTTTGTATAAGTACATTCAACTAAAAATAGTTATAACCTAGGTACTTAAATTTTAATTAAATTAACAATTTGTTATTTACGTAAGGTTAAATTGATAACAGTCTATATATATATATATATATATAGACTGTTATATATATATATATATATAAGGTTACGGCAAGGCATTACGTTGCTCATTGTACAGTAGCAAAACATTTGCTTTTATGTTAATTTTTTGACATCTTCATGTTCTTAATGACAATGACTGACTGTCAATATTATTTCTTACCTGTGTGCCTAGTGTGAGTTTTTAACGCTACTATCGCATTCGCGTCAACGAAATACAAGTATGGAAACGAAGGAGCGCCTCCAGCGGACGCGTTTTGAGACGGTTTTTTCTCATTCGACTTTAAATAAATACGCAAACGCGATTGTAGAGTTACAAAAACGCAGACACTCAAACTAAGCACACGGTACAAGCAAAAATAGTCTTTAAGGTGATACCCTTTTTACACCACTGTACTTCTTAAAGAATAATAAATATATTAAATACTCCCTGACATGAAACACAGTGCCATCTGGTCCCACACGAGTAAGGCTTGTACTATGCACAAGTGATACAAATACTGAGGTATACTTATTTTTTAAAACACAAATATTTAAAATATAAAACACCCAGACCCAAGTGTTTTGTGCCAGAATCGAACCCTTGCCCCTCGTTCAGCAAGTAGTCATAACTTCCAACTGAATAACGATAATTAGAGTGTGAAGGAGGCCAAACTGTTAGGGCGTTTTGTATTGTATTGAATGTTTTATACTTACTACTTCAAATATAACTGTTATATAGGATTTTGAAAAATGTGACTTCCATACAAGTGGAATTTTTACTACAAAAGAAATACATAACTAGTTTTTCCAATATTTATTTTATATTTATAGCTTAGGTTTTCTTAAACGGTTTTGATAAAATGTAAAATCTGCTTTACCTACTCTGTTGTGTTCTTTTAAACCCCTATTATTAATCGTATAATTAAACAAGGAAATGGATGTCTTTAAGAGGCAGTACTGCCTAAATTGAAATTTTTTTTTTGCCAAAAGTTTCTACGGATCCTCTGAGCAGCTTCGACTTAGTTTAATGTCTGTGTTCTTCCGGATATGGTTCCGATGATGAAAAACGTGAAAACACGATTAATGAACTTTTGTTTAGTTACATATCGCGTCATCCTTGTTTTTACTCAAGTTTTTTGTCACTTAGTACTGCTTCCTTAATTTACTGATTTGAACGCAGCTGCAGCTCAGTTTAAGAATGTACAGGCTGTCCCGTTAGTTATGGTACAAATTGCAATTAAGAATAGATCAGCTATAATACTCTCGCCGCTCGATTTCATAGTCACTGATCTCAAGATTAGGGTTCCTTCTTACCGTATTGGTTTGGGACCCTATTATTGAAATGAAATTCTTTTAATTACGGAATTCTATAGACTGATCTATCCCTAATTTAAATACTTTAAAAAGTCATCGTGTATATAATAATATACTGCAATACGTAGAGGTAGACCTCGGCAAACGTATGTAGATCAAATTGAGTACGTACTCAGAAAAGGCCAGGTCAGGAGTACTCGGAACCGTAGGAAATGTATGAAAGCATTGATGCGCGGAGATGAGGCAAGACTGGTATGCCAGGATCGTGGCAAGTGGCAGTCTTTGGTCTCTGCCTACCCCTCAGGGAAACAACCGTGATGTTTTTACTATGCAATATGTCAGTTGTTAATTCGCGTTGAGGTCGTGAAACATAATAATAGGCTACATTTCACACTATTTAGGCATGTTTAATTAAGTTTTATATTATCTTTGAGTCTTTGTTGATGATTATTAATTAATTTATTCCTGTGTATGAGTTTTTTGTAGTTTTTTGTTATTTACATATTGGTAACATAAGTCGTGTCGTGGTTAATAATTATGCTAAGCATTATTTAAATGTATTTAATTTCACCTAGAAATAAATTATTTTGTCTGTTTATTTATGTTTTGATTCATTGATAAAGCATGCAAATCCTTTATTATTTCATTACATTTTCTTGGTAAAAATATCAATTCGAGTAATATAAGATTTACATTCGTAGAATTCTATTTTCGGGGTGGAGGCTATTCGAGGATTTTTTTTGCTATTTCCTTTTGGCATAAACATTTTGTCCTAGCGAGACAATTTTTAATGTGCGAAACCATGCATTTTATTCGATTAAATAAAAAAAAAAATCTACCTCTACTCTACTACTCACCCACCATATATTTTAATATCTACAAGACGGTCGCTTTTAGCAGAAGTCGGACGGACAACTTAACTTATTTCTCACAGAAATATTTTAGAAAAAATAATTAATTAAATTTTACAAATGTATTGATCTCTTCAAAGTAAATGGCGTTAAATTGAGTTTGAAGATTAACAAAAAATTTAACTTCAAACTCAATTTAACGCCATCTACTTTGAAGAGATCAATACATATTTAAAAATCAATGCCATTTATTGGTAGCTAGTAAATACATCTGTGTGCGATAAGCGACATCTGTTTGTTTATTCACGTATTTCAGTGTAAGAGATTTAGTACGTTGTTAACATCTACATTTTTCCTATCTGTGTCAATGCAAGACAGAACAATTTATAGATGGCGATACTTGTATCTTTTCTTCATATTTACATTGTACTTTTGTTTTTGACAAGGTCTTTTGTTTTATTTGTTTTTTAGAATTAACCATCTCTAGTTATTTTATTTTTAGATAAGCTGCGGGAAGTCTATATAAGCTTGCTCAGTTTTATTCTATTTTGTCACGTTCTCTTTCTGAACGATATATTTAACGGTAAAAGCTACTTTGTCAGTTAGTTATTTAGGCATAGGTATTACATATCTAGAAAATTTTAATTTTAAGAAATTAGCTAAAGTTTTATTATTATCGTGGCTGAAAAGTTCTTACCTGTACCTACCTGGATAAATATGTATTTAGATGTAGAATTTGTTAGCATATAAAAGTTCAGTATAAAAATGCGTGTGCAGTAAAATTACATCTTTCGATACCTACTAAAAGATGTCATAAAATCACTTTATATAGATAGTAGATAGATAGGGAAGGGTAAAAATAGCGTGTAGAAAAAAAAAACATCTAAAAATTATAATTATACGCATATTGCTTCAATATGCTTAGCTCAATCTTCTGACCTCAAGATTTTAGCTTTAGATTTATTAGCTGATTTTAAATTAGCAATTAAAACTAAATTTTTACTTACCCACTTACTTACCTAACCCCTCGAACCTTTCAGTAAGTGTTCTCAATATTGTGCAGAGCTTGTGTTGATTTTGTGTGTTGTGAAGCTTCCGAGACGTTAAAAATATAATAACCTCAACGTTTATGTCAGTTCAGTGCCAATAGTCAGTCGTCCCGAAGTATTTTAACATGTCCAGACAGTTTGCTCTGCCAACTGCGTTTCTTGATATGAAAAAAAAACCGCTCAAGTGTGAGTTAGATGCGCCGATTCGTTACATCTTGACATTCCTACAAAATCAATATCGAATTTGAAATTTTAAGTAAGTTTACGTTTTATATGTACTTACCTATTGCAAAAATTGCTAGTTTAAAAATATTATTATTGTATATTTAGTTTCTTGAAATTTATTAAGTCAGTCAATAATTGCGACAGGTCATAAACTGTACACATGAGGTCTTCGCTGATTATGTATGGAACCCTAATTTATATACTTCATATGTTAAATACATTTGTCTTTTATTTTGACGATGTGTTTTCGTGTGTGGTTGGTGTAAGGGGTCACAAGTAATAAAAAAAAAATATATCAAGTTTTCAACAATTTGTATTTTCTCACCTTAGGTGGTTTTATCATTAAATAAAAATTTTCTTTCTCTTATATACACATTAAATTCAAATTTAGTCAGAGTGTATTTACAAATATATTTAATAGAATTTAGTAAAAATTAGTGAGATTTAACAATACTTATATGTAAAAACTATATCTGAACAAGAACATTAACAACACTTTTCACATTTGTAAAATACATAAGACAGCTTAAATAATAACCAATAGGTACACAAAATTCGTTAAGATTTAATATTCGTCCAACGAACACTTGACAATGTCACTTTTTTTCTAAAGTCTCTAACACTAACAAAGTTTGATTCGTAACATAGGTTTTATGCTTGTAACGTTCCACTACAACCCATCGCAGCTCAATGCTACATTGTTTTTATGTTCTAACGTAAAAAAAAATCTATTTCAATTAAAAATCATACTGTATCTTAACAACCTTTGAATCCGGTTGACAATTTATAATGATTTAACAGTTAATAAGTCAGTGTAGCATTAAACTGGACAGGTCGACAATTCACTGGGTAACAAAGAATAGTTCACAACTTGTAACACCATATCAATAACTTTAAATCCATGCAACATTACGTAATAAGTTTAAGAATTAAGTCTTCTCAGTTTCAAACTTCACTCTTTGAATAATAGACTGAGAGCTAGAAAACGTTAGAGTTACGTCACTATAATTATGGACGTTAAATTAGATGAAGAGACGACAAAGGAGAATGCGTTCCGATGCCTTAAAGGAATATTGAATTATTTAATTAGCAAACTGTGTTTCAAAATAGAACAGTGTTAAAAATATATCTTGTTAAATTTTGAAGATTTTGTTTTTAAAAGGCCTTATCTTCATTCAGTGGTCCAATGGTATTTAGTAATTATTTTTTAATAATTTAACGGCATTCGCGTCAAGGCAAGTCGCTCAAATAATATAAGCAATTTCCCTTTAGTTACGCTTTTGTGACGTAGCCTCAACGTGCAGTAGCTCTTGGGCTATAACAGGAATCTTTATTTAATACCTACCTACTCTAGCCTTGCCTATAGAGACCTCGTCTCTTCTATAACAAGTATAAGAACATTAAAACTCAAATGTACACGGTACAAAATTGGTACGCATACGTACCTTTTTATGGGACGATGTTCTATTGGCTTTATACCCAGTTAATAAACGTGACATTTTTTGACGATTTAGAATAAATAATATTTTTTGTAACTGTAGGTATATAGCTCTTTTTAGACCGATACATATGCGAAAAATTTAGTTTATTATTGTCAGACATTCTAAATTTATAGTGATTGGCATTATCTATTGGAACACCCTGTATAAATATTTCGGTTATGATTTGGTTATTGTTTCAATTAGTTTTTCTGAAACATACTGTAGCTAATGCACCTATACAATTAAAAAAAAATTGTTAAAAGTATGACACTCCATTATGTGGTCTCTAATAATAGTAGAAGGCAGTTTCATAAACTCGTGTTTTATATAAGACAATAATAATTACTAATATTACATACCTACAAAAAAAAAAAACATTTAAGGCTTTTTGTGCACAATTTTGTACTTTAAAAGAAAATAAAATGTCAAGTTTTGTACTTTTTGAGTGAAAGGTTCAAGTTGTGTGAACATTGTTCTGGCATGCCACTCATTGTATACCCTTGTATAAAATCGAACGAATCAATCACAGCAAACTAAGTCTAAATAAATCTTACAAATAGTTTTATATTTATACGCAAACTTATGAGTATTATAAATAAAAGAGCCCTCGCTTTTACTCGAAATTAATTAATAATGATTAAAGAGATCATAATTTAACTCTAGACTATAATACGTTCATTACAAAATATAGGTATGCCATTTAGAAACTGAAGTATATAATTAAGTGAAAAGTTAAATAACAAGTGCATAGATAAAAAGAAAGAAAGATAGGTTTAGATATAATTTGAAGGTTAATGGGAGATTTAATATTGAGTAATAGAAATAAATAGTATAAAAATTGGTAGAAGAAACAGAATTGAGCAAATTGTGTTAAAATAATCATTTGAGCAAGGAAAGACGATGACAGTTGCTGTCGAAAAATACATTAACATAAAAAAAATTATAAATATATGTCTATGAAACAAACGTAATAGTCGACACTTGTCTATCTCTTCGACTAGAAAAATTAAAAAAAATAAAGTTATCACCTATTCAGCAGTCGTGTTACAATAAACAGCGCAGTGGCACATAGTAAAGTTAAATTAATGGCACAGTTTCACGTTAGTTCCGTCAAATATTTATAAATATATATATATATATATATAACATTGAATATACTAACACTTACGCAAGTTCCGGCGAAGGAACGTGTAAACATCACGATATAGGTAAACATGTAGATACATTTTAACAAATTTGTTACGGATTCCGCCATAAAGTAATTCTCTCGACGTACACCAATTTAGATTGCGATATAGTTTGATCGTTTAAGAAACAATAAAAATAATATCTATTATAGTTTACACACGGAAATATTTATCGCCAGACGGAAGATATGTGTTTATTGCCGAGAAAAACCCGACTATGGATTATGAAGACAAGCGCACGCAACTCAGCACGCGCAGTCTGCATTAGGCCGTTCGCTTCGATCTACGTTTGCTCCCATTCGTGATCATTCAATTATCTATCTATCTATCTAATTAAAATAAATACATCTACCACATCGTCACTTACAATAACTAGTTACTTACAAATATGTATAAAAAGATACATATATATTTATATATATAAATTTCAGTGAATTTACAAATGTAGAGTTAATAAAGCTTTGTTAAGACAATTTCTTTTATACCCAAGCGATGAAATTATTTAATAACTTCAACGAGAAAGTAAAAGTTCAGTTGTTCGCGGACGCGGGTCTCGCCGGCGCGTCCCCGCTAGAACGTGCGGGCGCGAGCGCGGGCGCTGAGGCGGGTGCGGACGCGGGCGCAGGCGGACGCTAGAGCGAGTGCGGCTCGTGGTGGTGCGAGGGCCCGCCGCCACCGTTCCGCTCCCGCTTCAGTCGCTGTTTGAGGTGCACTTTCGCGTGTCGCTTTTTCTCGTCCGATCGCGCGAACTTTCTTCCGCACACATCGCACGCGAACGGCTTTTCGCCAGTATGCGTTCTGACGTGCGTCGTCAGGTGGTCTGACCGGCTAAATGATCGCATGCAAATCCTACACTGAAATGGTTTCTGTCCTGTGTGGATGCGGATGTGCCGCGTAAGCTCGTCCGACCGGGAGAATCGTCGGTCGCAACCCTCGACGGGACAGGCGTACGGACGTTCGTGGACGGGCGTCTTGCTCGGCCGGTTCGGGTACTTGCGCGGCTTGACGGCTACCAGCCGGAGAGGCTGCGTAGTCTGCTGATATACCTGCGATAGGATTTCGTGCCCTTTTGATGTAGAAGGGTTGTACTCCGCAAGCTGGATGGAGAGATCGGGGGCGGGGCTCGGATACGGCTCGCGCTTGGCAAGACCCGAAGGTCCTGGCAACGGCTGCGGAGGACCATAGTCCTGGTTATCCCACGAGTGTTGAGGCTGCGGCTGTGGCGGAGGAGGCCGATACTCGCAGTGCTGTTGGGGACATGGTGGTTGTGGTGGACAATACGCCTGGTGACACTCCTGGGGTAGTAAATCGATACGATCCTCATACTCTTGTTGGAAATACTTGTCGACGGAGCCAGGGCCGGGCCCAGGGGGTAGCAGCCACTGCAGCGGCGGTGAGGGCTCCCGCTTATTGCCGTTCGGGGGCCCGTACAGTGAGGCGCTTGCACTCGACGCGTTGCTCGCGTCCTCCGCGCGCGCGCCCGGCGATAGGGATGATTCGTGCTTAGCCGTATGCCGGCCGGGGGAGCAACCTAGTGGCAACTCATCGCCTGGTAGTGTTCCTGCAACAAAAACGGAATTGTCAATCATCTTTTTTCAATACAATTAATTCTACTAAAACACATTTTAGTGACGTGTTAGCGACACTGACAACAGTAGGATAGTAAACTTGACATTTTCAGAAAGAACCATACATTACGAAGCCAAGTAAGGGTAAACCATAGACTTGAGTAGGTACTGTAATCTGTCCTATACACTGCGTAATAGCCTCACAAAATTTACCATACTTTGGAAAGAGAAAGCGAACTTAAGGCCTTTTTTCTCTTTCTATAGAGATTTCAGTTTCGCTTCGTCTCTGTTACACTTTTGTGACCACTTTTCTTTACATCTGGCTAAGAAATGCGCTTTCGAGTTTCCTATGTCTATGGGGTAAACGAATTTGTACATCGACTTAATGTAAAAACATCTCGGTTACATTGTCAGGTTTGACATAGCGAAGATATTGTACTTAAATTGAAAATCTAAGATTTTTCCACGACAGGTGCGATTTTATATTTCATTTTTTTTAATGTTTTTTTTAATGATTCCGACAGTCGGTAATTTTATCACAAAATTTAGAATTTCTGACATATAGGTATAACTTAAACTGAAGTACTAAATAAGAATAATGTTAAATAAAGCAACTTGCAAAAAAATATTTTACCAAGAAGAGATTGACAAATATACAAACACACAACTGACTTCATCGAACTGCAACACTGATAAAGGGTCAACTTCGTCAAAGTCGATGTTACATTGATTTTCATACATTGATGATTCAAAAAGATTTAAAAATGTTAACGTAATGTGAAGCTATAAATAATATAAATACCTAAATAATTTTAATTATAATAGCTAAAGTACGGACAAAATATTGGCGTATTTTTCTAGGTACCATAATAAAGGAGCGCATATAGCTTTAAAAATTTGTGTGTAACTTAAATCTAGGCAGACACGCGCGATTTGTGTCGAAGAAACAGAGGTCAATCGACGGACGGAAGGCACGGTTGGTGATAAGCGTAGCGGAAGCGATAACTGTCTGTTGTAGTGCCGTATCTCTGAAACCGACCTACCGAACGTATGGAACTTTTAATTCAACATTTCAGCGTATTTTTTGCATATAAAAAAACACATGAGTAGGTATATTTTTTTCTTGATATGATATCTTTATGTAGTATTTTTAATTTTATTTAATTATGTTAAATGCACGGATTTTCCTGCTGTTTGCTAAACGTACCTATCTAAGTATTCATCCTTTTATGTTGGAGAGTTTTAAGTAAATTATATTAATTTTACTATCGCTACTGTACTAAAATATATTTTTATAATTTTAATATCAACTTCTATATTTGTGTCTATAGTTAAAAATAATTAAATCCCATTGTTACACCTCACCTACACACGTTCTGATCTGATTAAGGTATAAATTTAATAGTTATATACTAAAACTTTAAATAATTTAGTTGCATTCTCAATACGAAAAAAAAGTTTATAGGTTGGTTTTTAATCTTATTCCTAAATTTCTACGCATTCTACCTACCTGTCAACTATCTAGGTATAGGTATAAGGTATGTTGTAGTAAGGTAGTCTACATAATTCTTGTTTGTAGGAAACCAAGTTTTGTTTTATCATAAATAATTATCATAAAGAAAACATCTAATACCTATGTACATTTCTAAATACAGTTAAAATTGTTTTAATTAGTAAAAGATTTTTTATTATTTACTGAACTGCAACACTTTAAGCCAAAACGGCTGTAAGACATTTAATGATGTGACAAAATTATAAGTTAATAAAGAATTACCTATCACCTAGCATTTATATTCTATCTTTAGTCAGCTGCGAAATTTAAGTTTTATTTCGCTATTGTCATAATGTGCAGTCGGCTGAAAGATTTCAATATGATTTTAATGTTATAGTTTTAATTTATTTGACTGGTCAAATAAAATTTATGTAAATAAAAGCCATAAAGGTAGTCGGCTAAGAAGTTTCAATTTACTTTTATTGATAGGTATGGTTTTAATTCAATTTTAATCTATTTAATCAGTCGAATAAAATTTTATTGCATGTTAAGATTTGTTTGTTTGATCTATATCTCATTTCTTTGTTAATAGATTTTGGATATTTGATAAAAATAATATTGGAGAATATTAAATGTTGAGAAAAAGAAGGCTTTGATGCACAGGTACATACCCGAAAAAGTGCATATATAAATATGCAAACGCTCTACTAAACTACCCAACTAATTAATCACTTAGGTTTAGCCTTTGCTTAGGCAGTGGCACGGGGTAGCGGGCGGTAGCGGTCGGGCGGTTAATACACAAGCTCCATTCATCCCGCGTATCGATCCGCCCGACGCGACCCGATCATATGACACAAGGGCCGCTGAACTTTCAATTTCACAAACCGCTAACACTGGACTTGAACTACACAAAATAATCCGAACTCACTGAAGGGCATCAAAGGACACACGGGAAGCTTTGCTTTGCTTTTTTACTAGAGCAAACTTTTCAGCCTGCACGCACCTGATATAGGCGGGGGTTCCAAGAGATTAGGGAAGAAAGCTGGCAGGTCCGAAGTTGTGACGGGAGTGTTCAGATCTGCTGGGGTCCCTCCGGTTAGGGGGATCGAGGACGGCTTTAGGGCACAGTCGAAACCCAGGGCCCCGACGTCCGCGAGCGATAGCAAGTGCGTCCCGATTGGAGGCTCGGAGTCCGTGCCCATCCCGTCGGGCACGACCTGCTCCTCGGCCCAAGGCCCGAGTGGTATCACGAAAAGCGCCAGCGTGAAGACGTGCTCTCACGCGGGCTGTGCGAAGGGGACTGAAGGCGCGCGGCCCCGCGCCGTGGTTTTATCAATGAGGCTGCGGGCCCCATATTCGGTAGCGGTTGGCCAATGGCGCGGCGCGCCCCCCTCGCTGACGTCACCGCCCGCTCCGCCCACCGCCCATTGCCCGCCACCCGCCACCCGCTCGGCTCGTGCCGCGCCGAGCTTCCGCACTTTGCGTTCGACCGCTAACTAATACGCATATGTATCGTGTCATTGTAAGATTAAAAAAAATAATTTATTAATTGGTTTTTACACTACTGGGGTCAGTTCTTATTAACTCTAATTTTTTTTTCATAAAATTCATCCCTGTTTTTTTTTTTTTTTTTTAAATACCACTTAGGTGGCAAACAAGTACACGGTCCGCCTGATGGTAAGCGGTCACCGTGGCCTATGGACGCTTGCAACACCAGAAGTATCACTCGCGTGTTGCTGACCCTTCAAAAATCCAATAACTTCTTTCTTGAAGAACCCCATAATGTAGTCGTTAGAGAAAACCTTGGCAGGGAGCTCATTCCACAACCCAAGCGTTCGCGGGAGGAAGTTTCTCTGAAACCGCAATGTACGCGACCGTTTCGAATGTGTGAGAATGAAATGAGAATTCCCTGCTGATGGGGAGCGGTGCGATGGTAGAAAGTAGCCGTGGGCATCATTTCTGAATTTGTTTATCAATTTATACCCACACCGATCTTAACCAAATATATTAAAAATAGATCTATTACTACATAGATCTTAAATCACTTATTTGTTTCCCTTCTAGCTGCCCTGATTCAATTTATCACCACACAGATCTTAATGAAATAGCATAAGATAAATCTTTTGTTACACAGATCAAGAAATCGTTAACCGAATTTTCTAATTCTACTTTCCCTAATTAAATCCTACCAGCCCTAGTATCTGACTATCCTGAAAGTGAATTTGTCCATAAAAACACCAAATAAAAAAAACATTGAATTATTCAATGACATCCAATTCAGCAGGAAAAAAAATATGTAAACTGCCATACGGATTTGTAATGACATCTGTTGCTCCATCCATTGCTGAACGTAGGCCTACCCCATATATTTCCACAATGGCCGATCCGTTTGCATCCACTAGCTTCCTGCAGCCCAAACCAGAACGTCTGTCCGCACCTAGTACGCTGCGTTGTCTAGCCCGTTCGTGGTCGCCATGTAATGACATTAAGGTAGCTCTCTATACACACAACTGTGGGATGACTTTTCTTTTGGGTACGCGGAAGTGTGTGAGGTATTGTTAATCGTTCGATGAGTTGTGGTGTTGTTGGTAATGAGATAAGAATATTAAACCAGTGTTTAAAAATGTAAAAAAAATCACATTACCTTTATAGGTAAGAAGCTACTTACTATTAACAAAAATCATTAAAAAAATATGAATAATATAAATAATAACTTAAGTGTTTTAGATATAAACGATTTACCTAACTACTCTTACTAAAAACGCTTGCTACGTACTAGATCGTTGTTAGAATTTATCCATATTATTATACAGTAGGTTTTTGATCACTTAGGATTGTTTATTTAGGCACAAATACATAATTATAAGTATTCAATTTTTTAATTTGGTTGTATTGTTTACACAGGCTTTGATATCACAACAAAGCTCGCCACAATGGCGGTGTTTTAACGGCCTAAATCAGTTAAATGTTTATTTTTAAACGATATATCGCTGTTTTCCTTACGCGATTTATTTTTAACGATATTTGGCAATGTTGGCAATTTTAAAATATTAGGCTGGTCACGTCTGTCGGAGGACAGTTGGCTGATGAAGCAGACGTTTCCTAGAGTGGAGACCGCGGACGGGAAGGCGAAGTGTGGGACGCCCTTTAGCACGTTGGACAGACAACCTTAAATGGGTGGCCGGTGGCGGCTGAATACCAAAAGCAGAGGACCGGGAAAACTGGCGCGCCCTAGAGAAAGCTTATGTCCAGCAGTGGATTAATAAGCTGATATGATGATGATAAAAATATAACGTGCATATATCAATTATTTTGCCAATTTGCACTAGGCCAGTACGGTGAACTGACTTTTTTCTCAGTAGAGGCCTATGCCCCTGCAGTGGGGATAAACAACGGCTGTGGCAACTATCTACTTGAATACATTTTATTATGTTTGCATCAATTTGATAGTTAATTGACCGTTTAAGTTGATTATGCTAACCAACTATCAGTCGAGTCGAGTGTAGGTTTGCAATGTGTGGGCGGCGCAAGATCAAGGCAATAAGGTGGCAATACCTTGTTGATATAAAACCTACTGACCAACATTGTGGTTTTAAAACTGACCTCAATATATTACATATCTATAACTATTTTTCATGAAGACATTGAGTTAATCATTTGAATTTTTATTTTTGTTTAATACTGTGTATGCAGTTACATTTTTGTATCTGTGAGGTTATCAATAGTTGACTTTTTAAATAAATACCTGACCTGCTATTCTGTTATACTGATTTTAGGATGTATGTATGTATGTGTATCTTCGCGGTTTTTATCCCCAGAAGGGATGGAAGGGTAACTGAGATAATGCAGTTTCTTTTTAACACTTTAGTCCTGCGTGAAAATGGTAGAGCCTATTGCCACACACTGCTTTGAGCAGTGTACCTATACTAAAATTAAGCAGTGTACCTAGACTAAGCTTTAGCATTTGTAGTTATTGTAAAATTGAAAATGAAAAATGAGGGATAATAAATGGCCCCTTTACTATTTCCAAAAAAACTATAAGAATTAAGGCAGAATGAGACGGCTTAAGGAAGGTAACATAGATTTTGACTTTATATGGTCAGTGGGTAATGTAATGTTTCTACAGAAATTGATTGTTTCTCAGTTTACGTGTATTACCAAAGTTTGTTAGCCAAAAAATCTAGTAATGAAAACGAAAACTAAAAATGTCATTTGGTTTGGCTCAGTGGGCAAGTTTATCCAACTCTTGCCCAGGTTTTTTTTACTTACGCTATTACTATAACTAGAAGAAGAACCATTTCCAGCCAAAACTTCTTCCAAATTTTCAGAAATGTCTCTTGTAAATATTTTACTATGTGTTGTGATATAACAACGTTTTCCTTCAGAAGCCAAAGAAGCAAAGTGTTATCAGGATGAAGCGTGGCAGCCAGGACAATGAACGGACCGGCGAGCTCGAGACACGCCGACGCCGCCGGGCCCACATGCAGCCGCTAACCCAATTATCGCGTAACGAACACGATAAAGAAAAATAACAAACCCACGATTTCACCGTTGTGTAATTATAGCAGGCTATTTGCGGCTGCGCAGCGCAGGCGGCATAGCGTGGCCGCTATGTCAGGGCTATTCCTGTCCATCAGCTGACGCGCCGCGACGCTCGGTGCGCCCGCGCCGCCGTAAACACCACGCAACCGATTGACGTAAAATCGGGCTTTCAGCAGGTGAATCACCAGATCAAAACGTCCCTGCGGGAATACGCTTTATATTTAACTTGACTGCTTTTGGTCCGGAGGCGGAACACTATTTCGGCGCATTACCTCAATACGCATTGTCTAATTTAGATCTCGTGACGGTTTTACTTTTGTTATTCATTTGTTTTTGATTTAATGTTACGGTAATTATTCTCTGAGCTATTCTTGGCTGACACTGGCTAATCTAGAACTGTGAGCAACGTGCAAACCGCACAATAAGAACGAACGTGTATTTTAGTGTTTAAAGTCACAATATTGTATCAGATCTATTGATTCAAAGTTTTAAATTAATTAAATTAAAACTGGTTTTTTAAAAAAAGTAAAAACATTACAAAAGGTATGTATTATTTTACTTATATGATTTTAAATAAGAATAAAGGAATTGTCTGAAACGATAACTCTATAGTCTACCTTACCTAGGTATGTTTATTAAGAAAAGTGTTGCCCACTAAAAGAAATTATAACGAAATAGTTTTAATATTATTAAAACTGCACTCTAAAAACATAGATAAAGGCAACTCAAAAGCGACATTTTGCATCCGATCATAGATTTGGGAAGGTGAAGTTTGAGGTTTCTAAACATAGTGAAGTGACGTGAGGTGTCACCTTAAAGTGGTATCGTTGTTTATGTTATACAAACAGTCTGAGTGGCTCCCACGGCCTGTGACCGTTCGACGCTGCCGGTGGTGGGTGGACAGCTTAAGAACATTGCGTACTGCACGGGAGCACATCTTGCGGTTTTGAGCGCTCCAAATTAATTATGATTGGGGTTTCCCAGTTGACCCACGCAGTTGGATACAAATTTCTTTATTAATATTAAATAGGTTATTAGTGTTGCACATTTAAATTTGTTTTGACTGAACATCTGTCCTACTACTTAAGTAAGTACATTGTAGTACATTATGAAGCGTTGTTAGTATGTAGATCCAGGTAAAATGGTTGTCTGGGGGGCAATTCACAACCTTATTCACTATCTGATTATCGTAATCAAATCGATATAATTTTATTGTTGAATACTACAACCATGTATAAAATGATCTAGGATTTGCAAAATTCATATAGTAGGTAGATATACGTTTATTATCGAGATAGTAATAATAATAATAATTCCAAGTCAAAGCAAGGGCCCCGTTGTCATAATTTGCTGAATGCCCCACACTCACTTAATTCGGCACTGTGACTGGTGGTCATAAACTGACTATACACACATTACCGGATCAGGGCTCTGAACACTATTCGCCCGGTTACGCTTGGAATCGTCCCTGACGTGACCCGGACCCGAAAATGTGTGAATAATCCTTTAAAGGCTCTTATCGTTACTGACCTCATGCTGACCCCGCATGTCGGATCCAGCTTGCCCAACCAATAGTTCAAGATTACCTTTTACAGTGGACAAATTATTAACCCTACACATGTAGGTTAGGTACATCGATAGTACAATTATCTGAGCATATTGTGGTAATGTGTGTAAAATGTTGTGGAAAAATCCAGATATTTTTATCCGTTACCGCCCAAGGTATTCATAGTGTACTGTTGTGTTTGATAGGGCGGCTGCGTCAGCAACACACCTTGCAAACTACAAACAAACTGTAAACATACATATCACTTATCTTTAGCGTCTAGTAAACATTTAGGTACCTACTGTTATACGCGTCAGTTTTAAATTCTAAAAGTTCCTATGTCGATACCTATCTACCTCGTCGTTTCAGACTGAATACGTCCATTGCTGAATGAAGGCCTCCCCTATATGCCTGCACAACTATCGGCTTTCTGCAGTTTAAACCAGATGGTCTGTCCACCTGGTAAGAGGCCGTCCCATGTTGCGTCTTCCAATAGTGGTCGCCAATTGAGAACCTCCGGTACCTATCGGTTATCGGTTCGACGAGTGATGTAGCCTAGCCATTGTAGCTTCAGCTTACTAACTGTTCGAGCTTTATTGGTAATTTCGGTTCTTCGGCGAATCTCCTTTTTCCTGATTTTACCGCGCAAAGAAACACTAGGTATAGCTCTCTTCATAGCTCACTGAGCGACTCTGAGCTTATTTAAAAAGCCAACAGTTAGAGACCACGTTTCTGTACCATAAGTCATCACTGGCAACCATGAACCTTCTAAAAGAACATTTCTGGCAACACACATTGATTGTAGATTTTCATCTTTAGGCACTGAGGTGTTTTGTTCGAAAAGATGTTACGTAGTTTCCCGAATGCTGCCCAACGGAGCTGAATTCTTCCGTTAACCTGTTTCTAAAAGTAAGACCTACTTGACAACTTCGAGAGTTCGGCGCGCGCGACAAGGACATTGAACATTACCTTAGTTGTATCCATATTCATTTTAAGACCAACCTGTTGGGAAACTTTGATGAGGCCTCGGAGCATCGTGCCTTAATTCAAGTCTTTTCGGAAATTCTGGAAAACTTAATAACTTCTTTCTTAGAACCCCATACTGTAGTCCTTAGAAAAAATATTAGCAGGGAGCATAAGCTAAGCATTCCACAACCTAAGCGTTCGCGGGAGGTTCTTCCGTATAGTGTAGAGTTGATTTGGCCCAAGGGTTTTTTCGCCATGATGTTGAGAGGATCATGAGTGGAGGTGTATAACTGTACGGAAGTTTTTAATCTCTCTTAATATTTAAGATTTGGACGAAACTATTTTGCCATTTAATATGAAAATTAACCTCAAATTTCCTCGTGGCGCTTACAATGCGGTAAATCACTACCAGTTTTCACTCCATTGATGACAGAGACATTGCTGATTATTTGCCTATCGAAAGTCAGGATAAAGACAATCACGTGTTTGGTCAAACCGTCGGCATTCATCTAGGTCAATTTCCTGTGAGGTGGCTTTTTGAAGAAAAAAATTATCATAAAGAGACCTTCATCTCCCGAAAAGTCGACCCAATGCTACCCCTAGGGTTTTACTGCTCAACTCGAAACTTCGCCATTTTTAGATCATCTTAGTTTTGTTTTAAAGTCCCCCATGACAATGAAGCGTGTTGGGAAGTTGTCTACGGCTTTGTCAATATCCTCATAGTTACATAACTACATCCTTATCATCTGGGTGTGCCAAATTTGGTGCTTAAACCTGTATCACCATTTGAGAATATCTCTCGGTGATTCTCGATACAAGGTAAGCTACCCTTGTCGACACTCCTGATTGTCGCAATGTTGTTGATGATGATGATGTTGTTGACGAGGAATTTGTGGACGATAAACCCGACACCACCTTGAGATAGTTGTTCACCTTCCCGGAAGTAGAATTAGTTGCTGGATATGAGCGATATGGAGTCCCCCTAACTTCCCAAGATTTTATCCAAGCGCTTCTTGTCTACTTCTTTTTCCAGCTTAACATTTTTTTGTAATTTCTCAAAATGCGTGCTTTGCAAGGTGCCATTGCCGTTGTTTGTGGTAGCCGAATTTCTGCCGAGTATATTGCCCACCCCCTGCTTTACCGTTAACTTGATCGCTGCCAGAGTCAGGACTAGTGGGGCTGCTGGGGACTAGAAGCCGTGTTTTTTGTGCAATGCATAAGAGGGCGTTGTGTCAATAATCGCCTTGCCTGGCATGCGGGTTGGCTATCGCAGATTGATGTTAAATATTTCCTCAGTATAGTGCTGCTGCCCATCGCACCTGGTACGTCTTTTTGTCGTCTAGTACAATAACCACGGGAGTATTTAGGGTAGGGTTTTTATAGGGGCCTGGTCGAAATAAATTTTGTAGGCATTTGAGAATCTTGAGACACATTATATTTTTACTGTTTTATTACCAATGATACAGAGTTTTGTGAGCTTTTCTGTTTAAATACTTAATTTTATTTATTGAGCTATTTTTATAATCTCTGTGAACTATGCACCTGTTGTTGATACGGTTTTATTCTAAATACTTGCTGTCCTATAACATCTATCACTTTATTTAACTGCAGGTCCCATCTGTTGACAAATTAATACAGATTTTTTATTTTCGTTTATTCCAACTACCACGTAAATAGTTACTTTCTGTAAATATTTTTATGATTCTCTAAAAACAGTGCTGGAAAATCGTATGAAAATTGCAGAAATGTTGCACGAAGATTTTATTGGCCACCGGAATTGGCGAAAATTGATTTTTTATCTAAAATTTTCTTTAATCATTTTTTTTGGTAAAAGTAAATTAATCATTCAAATCATTAAACGCCTGATAAAAAAGAACAGTTAATAGTGAGATATTTAAAACGCGATAAAGACAAAAACTTACTACTCGACTCGACGCTAAGAAAACTCCATTCACTGTAGTCCCACAATTCCAGAACACTCCCCTCTCCATCTCCAAGAGCATTGGGATCCTTGGTGTCGACATCTCCAGCGATGTTCAGTTCCGAGATCATTTATCAGATAAGGTGAAGCTGGCGTCCAAAAAACTTGGTGTACTCAACAGAGCGAAGCAGTGCTTCACGTCGGGGCAAACGTTGTTACTTTACAAGTCGCAAGTTCGGCCCCATATGGAGTACTGCTGCCATCTCTGGGCAGGTGCACCCGGATACCAGCTTGGCCCTTTTGACTCGGTTCAACGACGGGCTGTGAGAATTGTCGACGATTCCAAACTCACTTGCGGTATCGAGCCCTTAAGTCTGAGGAGAGACTTTGCCTCACTGTGTGTTCTACCGCTTGTACAATGGGTTGTGTTCTGAGGAATTGTTCGAAATGATGCCCACGGCTACTTTCTACCATCGCACCGCTCGCCATCGGCAGGGAATCCATTCTCACACTTTAGAACCTAAATGGTCGCGTACAGTGCGGTTTCAGAGAAACTTCCTCCCGCAAACGCTTAAGTTGTGGAATGAGCTCCCTGCCAAGGTATTCTGCAAGGACTACAGTATGGAGTTCTTCAAGAAAGAAGTTATTAGATTTCTGAAGGATCGGCAACGCGCAAGTGATACCCCTGGTGTTGCAAGCGTCCATAGGCTACGGTGACCGCTTACCATCAGGCGGGCCGTAAGCTTGTTTGCCACCTTAGTGGTATAAAAAAAAAAAAAAAAAACGCTAGGAAATGCTATTGCTTACAGTGCAACCAACTTTTCTGACCTTCTGACCATGGGTGTTTAATTGCTAGTGTCGTTGTAAGTTCACACCATTTCAATATGGCGACTGTAGTTTTGATTTACTCTGACCACCGGGTCAGAGAACTTTGTTGCACTATGTCTATACCTATACCTACAGCAAGAATATCTAAGCAGTGATGAAGCTTTCCTAAATTACTATAACATGACCGATAACGCGTGTGTTAAAAGCGTTCAGTGACGTGCGTGGCGCAAAATAGCGCATCCTCAGCGTACAGCTATGCGTTGTCAGCTGGCACCGCTACGCTTTGGGAGCGCACGCGTCACTGCCCGAACGCTGTCACGATTATAATTACCCATGCTACCACACCAAAACTAATCAACATAGCTTGATATATCTCCCGTACGTAACGGTGACGTAATGACGAATGGGTAGGACGAATCTAAAATCGCTTTCGGTGCGGACTTTATGTTTTGTTACTAGCTAACAGTAAAATGTAGCAGTATAAATTATTGATTTAGTCGGTGCTTGTTGCTGCAGCTGGTGTATGTCTCCACTGCTGGGGAACAAGACTTTCCTTGGAGGAAGGAGGCTTAGGTTCTCTGATAGAATGCACAATAATGCTGGCGGGACGCTGTGCTCTATGCTGTTTCTACTGCATAACAATGGGACAACATACATTGATATGCAGATGACAATACCAGATACGCTCATGAGTGAAGCGAAAATCCGCGTTGAAAGTTTGTCCGAATGACGCCGTCTGGGTTCGAATATTAAGATTTAACCCAAATAGGACACAAGTCTGCTTGTTCACTGCTAAACAAAACCCCGTCCTCTAAGGTCTCACAATTCTCATATTGACTTCCCGCAACGTTCGGTTCCAAGATCATCTGGCGTTTTAAATGTTAGTGTACTGAGTAGAGCAAACCAGTGCTTCACTCCATAGAGAGTACTGCTGCCATCTCAGGGCAGGTGCACCCGGATACCAGCTTGGCCCTTTTGACTCGGATCAACGACGAGCTGCAAAAATTGACGACGATCCCAAAACGATCAGTAGTCCAATCTACTAGTTCGCAAAGATTGATATTAAAAAAAATAAACAAAGGAATTTCAAAAACACGTAGATATAAGGATCGAAGAATTACTCGTACCTACCTCTTCAATATTTTTATTTATCTTGATACCATAATAAAACCCTTCACTAAGGTACCTGAGGCAAATAAGGCCCATGTAATTTAAAATTAATTTATTTAATAAATTTTTAGTAATTTCAAACTTCGTTACATTATTTATATTGTTATATGATGTAATAGGCTTTCATAAAGAAAACTTTTTTAATTTCTAAATGAATTCTCAATGATATTGAGACATGAGGGAAATATGTCCTTAGTAGGTGCAATAGGGCCTATGTTTTAATAAATAACAGAATTAATAAATTAAACGTCATTTGATCCGGTTATGACTCTGTTTAGTTATTTAAAGTAAAACATACGTAAGAAGTAAATTTCTGAATGTGTTTGGCATAGAAATAAACAATCTTTCGAAACATGTAAAAATTATATTCATATTTTTAAATATTTTCACTTTCCTTATTCTGGAATTTAGAAGGTAGGCCTTATAAGCCAACAGGCCTCATTAGCCGACAGGCCTTATTACCCGCAGAGTAATAGAGTTTAGTAGGTACCGCGCAACAAAATTTTCTGAACCAGTGGTCAAATATCAAAACTACAGACGTCATATTAAAATGCTCTGAACTTACGCGATACTAGCGACAGAGACCAGGTCAGAATGTTTGATGCACTGTAATATTCTTTATTCAGCGCCACCACCCCAATAATATATTATATACATAGAAAATACATACATAGATCAAAAATAGGATACATAGATTGAGTGATTTATGTTACTAAATCATAGTCTTCATAAATAATTTATTATTTAGTTGATATAAATAGATAATTTACACATCCAAAAATACTTTTGGCACTCGACAATATTTTTGGTAGGTACATTACAGGTTCACAGTATTATGAAATGAGTCATAAAACACGAGCTAAAAAGTTGTTTGTTATTCGTGCTCTACCTGTCGAATGATTTTGCTAAAATTTAAGCATCACTGTTTATACATAAGTATACCTGTTATTACGTTATATCACACAATGTTGCCATACAGTGTGATGTGTACCCCTTTTGGCCTACCATATATTACGGTGTTAAGTTGAAATAGTTATTTATGCATCCGCCACAAAATGATGATATTTTTGATATGAGGGGGGCCTTCTTTAGGGTTCCGTATCCAAAGGGTGCCAACGGAGCCCTATCACTAAGCCTACGCTATCTGTTTATTTGTCTGTCTGTCCGAACATTAAAGAGCTCTATCTTTTAGATAGAAGTAGGTAAAAGTCGGATTTGTTGAGAATTTGTGTTATAATAGCGGATTATCTAACAAATAATAAAAAATTGAAAAATAAAAATTTAAGAATATCCCCATACAAGAAATATGTTTTCGTTGTTTTTACTCTTTTTTTTTGTTTTTTTTAAGCGTTCACCGTAGCCTATGGACGCTGGCAACACCAGGGGCATCACCCGCGCGTTGCCGACCCTTCAGAAATCTACTCTATTGTAAAAATAGTAATAGTACGTATGTATTATGTTTCAAACTTGCAGTGATCATAGTGTGAGCTCTGAATTACCTATAACAACAAATAAGAAAAACCGGCAAAGTATGAAACGGGCTCGAGCATCTTAAATTATCGTATCATTGCCATCTAGCGAAAATAATTTAGATTATTAAGAGAAACAGTTACTTGCAGCAATCTACACATTTTTTTATTTGGTACGATATTCAAAGTTGAGCAACGACGAACTTGGTCAGTCATTGGATGGCTGACCGTTTAGCGGCACACTTTTTGTTTTTGTTTGTGTTCGTAAATTACGAAAATTTTACATACAAATTCCCGAACGGAGTCTAGATTTTTAAATTTCTTATAAGACGTGATTATAGTCCTAATAGTTTAGGTTCTAATGGTATGTTTACACTCTTGCATTCAACGCTACGTTATTGGGCACATGTACGAGCACAAGCGTGTAAACAGTTTGCTTTGTCCGACAACGCGTTCCGAGGGTGCATGGCGCGAGTGTAAACGCGACATAGGTAATATTTAATTTCACCAGCGCGCTAGTTTGCGATAATTTTGTGCCGGTAAAATTATCGATAGTGTTGTTTGACATCACTATTCCACTCACATATTTCCAATTTTTTTTCTGTTTCGTTTTTCATTTGGCATGGTTGATCTTGTACATTCTATATCTATGGTAGAAAGAGACTTCATCTCTGTCAAACTTATGTGACCGTTTTAACTTTACAGCTGAGAAAGAACGAGGAAATGCGCTATCCTATTTCTTTGTTTATGGTTGCAATCATAGATATAAAAAGACTAGATGCAGTGCATCTAAATCATAGACTTCGAGTTCTGTAATGTGTCCTACCCATATATGTAGACTAGTCATAAATTTTTATCATCATATTTATCATAATTTACCGCTCTTTAGAAAGAAACAAAGCTTATCAGCTAGTTGACCTGTCTCTTTTCTTAAGAAATAAAAACAAAAAAAATATATAATAATAAAAACCCGACTGCAGAATCATTAAGAACTAAACAGAAATTAAAACATACTAAATATTTAACTATAACTAAGTACACGGGAAGCGGGAAAATAAATATTATTGCGTTACTTTTATTTAAAGCAAACGCATCTTTAATGATGTCAAAAAGTTGCAAAGTATTCTCAGAAAACGGTAGAAAATCGTTGCATTTTGGTAGAACAGACCTTTTGTATCTTGCCAGCCCTCATGCCTCCCCACTACCTACTCTCATAAGCGAGGTTGATTTGGGCCATAGTACACACGGAGGCCCAGTGCGGATTGTGGACTTCACATACGTCTTTTTTTTCTCTTGACGTATGCAGGTTTCCTCACGATGCTTTCCTTAACCAAAAAGCCAGTGGTGTGAATAAATAAATCAGTGTAGTTAAGAAATTAAGAAAAGACTCATTAGTATACTCGGTTATTTATTACGGCTCGAACCTCCGCCACTTGGGACGTGAAGTGAAATTTAAACCCCTCTGCTACCACCGACTACACATACCTCATATCGCATATCGGTAGAAATACTGCAAAGGTTGGAGACAACTGCAGCTGACTGAAATACGCTGTCCAGTCTGAATGTCAATTTATTAAGTCATTTATATATATATATAATATTTTTTAAATGTTTGAAAATTTAAAATTTTTAACCCTAAAATGTTAAGAAAATTCAAACGGGCAATGTTAAATCAAAATTGAAAGTACTTTCAGAATAAGAAATATTTATAAGATCTGAGTAAGCCCTTAGAAACAAAACTTATACTATATCCATTAATTTTATTTTGTTGCTTTCTTTTATATCATTGAATCAAATTACCATTAAAATTTCAATTTTATAAAAAGAAATTACACTACTCTAACTGAAATCGAATTCCATTTTATTATTACCTTCATACCTAAGTAAAAAAAAGGTATCTTCTTTTATACAACTTTAGGCTGAATTAGAAGGTCTAAAAGTGTCTTTTTGTTGTAGTGTACCAATGTAGCTCCTCAACGACACAGTTTGTAATGCTGATAAAAGTGAATGACTATAGCATTTTTCAGCTCTGTATCAGGATGACGTAATTATCTAGTAATATCTTTCCAACTGACTGAATATACTTCAGCTTTCACGTGTTTAGGATGCTACGCGTCACATCCGGTACGTAATTGTATCAAACAACACTAAAGTGATTACATACTCCACAGCTCTATCTTGTGCAAATAAACTTTTACGTAACTATGACGTAATAGAATTAAAAAATAGTTTTCAGTGTTATCCGTCAGTATAGTGTTTATTTTTAAGATACCTGATTTGTTTCCATTCCAGCGGATATTGTGACGTTATCGTTATACAATGTTAGATATATTCACCAAAAAAACGAATAAATTGCATTGTTACTTTATATGAAACAGAAAAGAATCTAATGGTGCGTTCAGACGCCTTCGTGTGAAGCGACATTCAACGGGCATGAACATGAGCACAGCCATGTAAGTGGGTTGCTCACCTCTGTTTGCCTGTTTGTGCTTGTGCTTGCCGCCGAACGGGACTAGTGTCGGTTCTTCAACATGAATGTGCTTGGGTTCGTGTGCTTGTTTAATTGCTTTCAGTCAGTTTTGTCAGTATGGCGTGCGACTTAATTTTTTCATAGATTACCTTTTTCTGAACTCTACTTCTTCTATCAATTCGTTATAGATCATTTTTCTTTCAGCAAGAATAGGTTAAGCCGATCGCAATAGTCGCCACGATACTGCAGTCCGCAACATCCAACGTGGTTGCTTTGCTTGCATTGTCTGGCATGCCTCAGTGCGTGTAAATAGCTTGCTTGGCCCAGCGACGTGGGACAAAAAGAGTAGGTACCAAAAATTACTTTATTTGAAGCACTCGTGTGTAAATTCAGTTTGTGAACTAATAACTTATTAATTTTTTTTTATGTTTTAATCGAGTATTGACTACAACTGTCAATGTGTAAGCACATATGCTTGCCAGCCTGCGTGGCGCGTTTCTAAATGCAGCATTAAACTTTCTGACAAATCTATGTTTTGGTATTCTCTGAATTATTTTGAGAATCAACACGATTCTACTTGATGTTATTATAATATGTATCTATAGTGTTGATCGTCGTAGTCGCCTCAGCCGGAAAACTTTCATTGCTGAAGTTAGGCCCTATTTAATCCCTATTTGGCCACAACGGCTGTTCTTGAGCTGCCTCCGTTTACCCTCAACCATGTTTTCTGTCCATCTTATAGGAGACAATCTCACACTGCGTCTTTGATTCAATCCATGGTGGCCACTGCACATTGACTGAGCAATCCTTCTTTAAGTTTTGTAAAGAAATACCCACTTTAGGTACATCTTACAGAACATTGTGACTTAGTTGTCAGCTGACTTGAGAAAGATGACAGAAAGGTCGTATTTATTGCTTTAAATCGTTATCTTCTATTAAGTTTTACCTATTTGTCCAGTTACAGACCGAGCTCATGAGCTGTTGAACCATGAACAGCCTGCTGAATGGTTATATTAATTATATAAAATGTGCTTCGGAATTGGAATTACGCGTTGACTTTTTTGCCTTTAAAGCTCTGTATATGTTTAATATTCAAAATGTTTAGCTTTCTATCAACGCAATCCGGTTCACAATGAAGATTTCTATCGAGAAGAATCCGGCAAGAAGCTCTATAATTACTATTGAAAAATATTTGGTTAACAATATAACTTGTATACAACACAAAAATACTAATAAAATCATCAATGTGTCAAATAATAATAGTAACACAATTTAAACAAAACTTTTATACATATAATATTTTGTTTTTTTATGTTACTTTTTATTAATTTTGTTCACCAATGCGGCTTGTATATAATTAAGCATTTTCCTTCAGTCCCACGGATGTTTATTATTTATATAGTCTGAAATTCTGTAATAACCCTTGTTACTTTTTTTATTAATAGTTTTAAATTTACTTATTGATATAAGTTGAATATTACTAAAATGTTGAATATTACTTTACGAACGTTGTTGTAAAAGTGTATACAGTGCCTCATAAAGGGGTAGGTAACTAATTTGTGTGTTTTTGACGTGTATCATGCTCTAACAGCTTATTTTCACTTCTAGTATTCCTATTTACTTTTTGTATGTCTTTTTTTTTCTAAAACATACTAGCTTTTCCCTGCGGCTTCACCCGCCCAAAATTAAGTCATAGTGGGATTATAACGGCAACTCTTCGATTAAGCTAAAGAAGTTTGTTATAGCAAACTACAGCTGCAGCTATGGTTCGCTCGTGGAATTCGGTTATAGTTACTCCTGGGTCCTATTCTGGGACCAAACCTATGTGTGTGCCAAGTTCCATCCCGACCCATAAAGTGGTTGAAGCGTGATTGAGTAATAAATAACCAAATATACAAAATTTCGCATTTATAATATTAATAGAATAGCTGGTAATTCATGAATTTTAGCGGCGGCTCCCTCCACCCGCCCTAAATTAGTTAAGTACCGGCGTGGGATTCTTTCGTCACCTTCTAAATTACACTAATGACTCCTGACTAACAAACTGACGTCAAAAAAGTGATATTGTATCCTATTTTTGAGAAATAAACTATTTGAATTTGAATTTGAACAGACAAACAAACTTTCGCATTTATAATATAAGTAGAATGAAATAGCTGGAAATTAAGGATAGCTGATAATTAATGAATTTTGCCAGCAGCTCAGCCTTCCCTAAAGTTGGCAAATGGAAAACCTGCGCAGTCCGCCTGATGATGCGCAAAAAAAGTAGACTTATATGATAGTTGTAGGAACACATACGAAATTGCACTTAACCGAATTGCTGACTTAGAATATCAATTACAAGAAGCAAACGCTAATCTTGTAACTCACCGCAACTGTAATAAATCCGACAATGTAGAAAATACCTTATCATTGTATGATGAATTGTTAGGTTCTAACAAAAATAATGAACCATATATTACCATCGACCTTACTAAGTCTGTTTGTGAAGCGTCAACCAACCTTATAAACACGAAAAGCCAACCCAAGCCATCAAAAAAATTGAAAAAATACATTAAACTTAACAAATTTATAAAAAAGCACACAGATTACTTATAATAAAATATAAGATGATTAAATAATATTACTAAAAAATTCCAAAATGTTTCCTTGCAAAAAGAGATAAAATCGTGTAAGCAATTATAACAAACAAATAAAAGAGAAATAAACACCATGGGTAACACGATAAATCAGCTTCAGCGGTCCCTTAAAGAAGTTGGTAATAAATATGAACTCGCTTGTAAAGACATACAGGATTATACATCTGCGTTTGATGAGCTCACCGAATTGGGCAATTCGAACATGGATCGTTTACAGTCTCTAACACAGAAAGGTGCTCTTTTAACGTTACTACCGACAGTAATGCTAGCTTATGTGAGCAGACATGTTGCAAAAAGAAAAAATCAAGACAACAAATTCATTCGATATTTCTATCAGAGGACCACAATATTTCTACACCAGTAAATTCTCGTAATATTAATGATCCTAAAAATTTATTATAAATTTATTAACCTTTACCGAGAAAAATTTATGATCTAAAAAATATAATAATGCACCAACTTTCATTGAATACATGAGAAAATACTCTAAATTGTTTAAGAAAGTATGTAGGGCTGCCAAATCAAAGTACTTAAGTGATAAAATTATTTTCTCTCAGAATAAAATCAGGGCAACTTGGAATATTATCAAGAATAAAACCGGTAATATTACGAATCCACTTAAAAAACACTTCCGGATTAAGGTTGACGGTAGAATGATAAAAACTGATTCTGATGTCGCAAATGCGTTTAAAAAGTTCTTTACTAACATACCTATGACAACAACAAACTCAGTAAATTCTTCGCCTTTAAAAGCCCTAACAATTTTAAAAAGACATATGAATTAAAATATTATTCAATTCAAATTTAAATATGTAACGCCAATAGACATGGTAAAAGCTTATAAATCGCTGAACTTAAAAAATACTAGAGATCTGTTGGGTTTATCAGTTAATGTTCTAAATGGCATTATATTTTGCAGTTATCTTTAATAAATGTTTAGACGATGGAATATTCCCTGATTTAATGAAGGTTAGTATGATTTTACCACTTATTAAATCTGGTAGCACAAAAGAACTTAATAGTTTTAGACCCATTTCTATTTTGCCTGCTCTCAGTAAGATTTTTGAAAAAATTATGTTAAATCAATTATTACAATAATTCACTACAAATAAATTATTTCATAGTGAACAATATGGTTTTATAAAAGGTCGCTTAACTTCTGATGCAGGCGTATCATTAATGATGCACATATTCTAAGCTTGGGAAAATCATCAAAATGCAATTGGAGTCTTTTGCGACCTACCCGAGGCTTTCGACTGCATCGAACATGAGACTTTCACTGGCAAATTAGAATATTACGGTGTAAAAGAATCTGCACTTGATCTTATATCTTCTTACCTTAGTTGCAGAACACAAATAGTTGACATAATGGTACAAAATCCTCAGGATCAACAGTGGTAATGGGGGTTCCACAAGGATCGATATTAGGACCGTTTTTGTTCTTGGTATATATTAACGATTTGCCTTATTTTGCTGAAAAATTTTGTCAAGTCGTTTTGTTTGCTGATGACACGTCCTTAATATTTAATGTTGATAGGAAAAAAGAAAACTATGACGATGTCAATGACGCCTTATCGGCAAAACTTTGGTTTGCAGTAAACAATCTTTTGCTTAATTCCAAAAAAACCAAGTGCATCAATCACGAAATAAACATAAATTAATAGATGTTACTAGTCGTCCTCATAAGATTAACAATTCTTTTGTCGGACAGTGTCTACGCTTTTATGACAAGATCCCACAGACAACCCTGAACTTACCTTTACATCAATTTAAATCTGCAATTAAATGTCATTTAATAAAGGGAGGGTATTACACTATTGACGAGTATTTAACTGACAAGAATATATGGACTTAACAAAAAAACATTTTTTTACATGTTTTGTGTAACATTCAAATAGATAATTTTTTTTTTTTTGACATAATTTTTAATTTGTTACTTGACTTATGATTCTACTTTTTTTATTTTGACATATTATTATAATTTTATAATTTCTTTTTTTTTTTTGGTAGCCTACTTATTTATATGTTTTATTTCTCTCAATTTTATTTGTATTGTTTTTTTTAAGAACATAACTACATGTACTTTTATTTAAAAATTTGACATGTAAAAGCGCCTTCTTAGGGCCTACTTACTGAATAAATAAATAAATAAATAAATCGGCGTAGAAAACCCTAATTAACTCCTTAATTATACTAAGAAGGGAGGGAATGAAGTTTGCTGTAGCTATAGTTCGATAAAGCTCGGTTATAGTCCCGCGGAAACTTTTGATTTTTTCGGGATAAAAAGTAGCTTATGTGTTCATCCAGGGTGTCAGCTACCTCTATACCAAATTTAATTAAAATTGAAAATCTCCAGTCCAGCCGTTTGAGCGTGAAGAAGAAACAAACCCTCTCACAAATTGACGTTACGTGACGTTAAAATAAAATATTTACTCCCCTAAATCTATCTCTCAGACATATCCTAGATCGTAATTTATAAATAGCACGAATTGCCCTTTTTTGTAACACAAATATTGTATTAACATCAGCAGCGCTACCCCACAAAAAGATATCATATGTCATTAAACTTTGGAAATAGGTAAAATATAATATTTATGCAGTGTCAAGATCGGTCAGTTGTCTAATTTTATCTAAGTTCTTTGGCTAAGTTATGTGTATGAGGACCCCATTAAAGTTTGGAGTCCAGCTTTAAGCTAAGGCAGACTGTTTAATTAACAAGTTCTAATTGCTCCCCATTAATATTAATCTGGCTATCATTTGATAATGCAAATTGAACACATTTGGTTTTTCTCATGAAGAATTCAAATATTTACAATATTAGAAAGGGTATTATTTAATTCATCAAAACATGTCTATCGTCTCTTAAATCCAAGAAGTTAAGACATGTGTCCTGCAACGCTAGAATGCGAGGCACTTTACACGGACGAGGATTGTCAGCGGTGTTCCGATAGTTATATTATTAAGTATTCTGAAGCAGCTGCAACACTGTCCAGGTCTCGATAGTATTTAAGGATTTTTCATAGTCCACGAACGCTATAGCAAGAGGCCGATGAACTCCTCTACCCGTATCGGTCTCCGGCGCAACATATGTATGTGGTCTATAGGATAGGATGGTCAGATATAACTATCTACTAAAATATTCTCGGAAACCGAGTTGTCCGGGAGGCTGGTAGTCAGAAAACCAGCCTTTTCAAGACCTTTCTTAGTGACTCTTATAAAACCACCTTGTAGATATGGGTTAAAAAGTGAGATAGGTTCTTCAATAAGACGAGATCTATTGTTTAAAGAAAAATATCACCGCACTTTCGTAGTAGATTATTTCAGTAGTTTAGTTTTTTATTTATTAGTTTAGTTAGTTGTTTAGTAGCATGGGCCTTATCGAATCTGACCAAAATTAATCCTGGGGCTTTAAGCATCGGCTTCCCACCCAATTTCAGAAGCTCTCAGGTGACCTCTTTGGTGTAGTGTCAAGTTAATCCATCGGATCTTTTTCTGATAACAAGTTGAGTTGTGTAACTGACTAAAGATATATCTTATCTTGATACAATCTTAACTAACATGTACTTAATATTTCCAGTAATATTTAAATGAGAAGAAAATTACGAAGTCTTGAAATCGATAAAAATCACGTCCACCTCCATATATGATAATAAAAAAACATCTTTTCTTTCTATTTATCACATTTTCCCACTCTACTTAAAGGGTTATTGCATTTTCCAAGATATCGTTCTCAAGTCAAACGATCGTGACTAACCAAAAACGAATCATCTTTATTGTATTTATTGTTGCTATTTTATTCACAATGATTCATCAAAAATAATAAATCACAGCTGTAGACATGAAAGCCTCAATTTTGCTAAAAACAATTACCAAATGATTGTGTTGTTGTTTTTTTTACCAAAAAAAGCTTTTACGGCGCACATCGGAGAGGCAGTTACGTCACATTCGGGTGCCTCCTAAACGCCACCCTACGGGAATTATTCTAGTGACGCACGACATTTCACTCTTCATTTTTCGTCGATAGATAAACACCATTCATCACACATACACGAGTTGGCTGGCTATTGGCATGAAAGATCAGATAACATTGGATTACGTAGGTAGGTATATCATGTACGACATCCTATAGATATGTTGTCTCTGTGGGGTTGATAGCTTTTTACGATTGAGAGATTTAATTTTATTTTTCTTTAAAAAACGTTTTTTATAATTAATGTTTTCGTAGTTGTCATAATATATCTCCCAATCTCTTATTCACGCCATTGTTTAAACTTCAGGTTTTTTAGAAATCAAAAATGAAAATGATTCCTTATTTACAGTACCTACCTATAGTCCAGTCGGTAAAGGTCAAACGGTAGAACATCATAAGTCAAGAGAAACTACAATTTTTCTTCATTATTGGTAACATAAACCATAAAATCACTAAAATCTGGTTTAAGAGGGGGGAGCCCCTTAACCACTTTTTTGGTTACAAAAGCCTTATTTCGATTATAACTCTTCAATCGTTAAAGCTAACAAAATTATTATGTAAGAAACAAAAAAGAAAGCTTTATTGATTTCCTTCAAAAGCTAAAATAATTAATTTCTCAGGAAATAAGCAAGCCATGATACAAAAAATAAACAATTTTCAAGAAGATAAAATGTACTTTTATGTGTTGTTTAGCGGTTGTTTTATGAATTTTCATACACCCCTATGTTATTACACTCCCGTTTTTGTTTTCAAATTTTTCGCCAATCGATAGCGGCGACTGACGCAAATGCCTAAGTATATTTTGCAGCCTTTTTCTTTGAAATTGGTCGTAGATTTTTTCTATTAACAAACAATTTAGTATTTTGTAAAATACTTAAAGTTTGAGCTCAAAGACAATTCACAAAATTTGCGTCAAAACAATAGGCTGAGACGTCTGGGACTCAAAAACATTTAAATAAATGTACAAAACAGGGTCGTTACTTGTGTAATATTTGAAAAACCCTTTCGTTACAATAACGAGGTATCAAAATTAGTCCAGGTAAGTACCCGATATTCACACACACACCGCTATTTTTTTTCTACACGTATCAACGGTGACGTAAAATGAAATGTAAATAAAATTAGTGTCCCCGCACATTCCGGCGTGAATCGATTTAAGATAAGATACATCTATTAAGTTATTCAGCGCGGGGTAAGATAGTAGAAAACTAATCACTTTCTATTTACAAAACATTGTAGAACACTTTTTTTATTTAATTGAAAAAAAATCCACATTATGGAAAATATAAAAGTCGACTGACTTATGATTATGACGTCTTTGAATCTCGAGAGTTTTCGTATCGCATCTTTTTCGTGTCTCTTTTTTTATTTTTTCAATTTCCTTCCGGCCAGCGTTTACAACATTCAGAGATTGGCATTCAATAACTAATATGGAAGTACAATTGACAACAATAATTTTGTTAGAAAGAATTAGTAACATATCAAATTATCAAATTATAGTCAAGGGACTGGCAGCCTAATATGTATAAAGTACAACATTATAATAGTTCAGGGACCAGCAATCCAAAAATGTATAGAAGAGTTTTGGCGCGAATCTTAAGAAGGAGTGGTGTTTTTTTCTGTTTAATTTTTCTAAATTCATTTAGTGACTTTCGATGTATATATTTTAGCAATGTTTTACGAAAGCGTGTTAAGAATTGTGCAGCGAAGGCTCATGAATAGTGAATTATGAAGAAATAAGCAGGACATGACGCGCAATGTCTGAGGACGATACGATATAATATAATTGACTTTGACTCTGGCAAATGCATAAATGGTCTGCTAAGACCGTGCGAGCCCATTATAATATAAAAAAAATAAAAATGGATAGAAACAAAAGTATATATAAAAACTCTACCCACTATAAGGTTTTAAACAATTAATTAAAATCCAAATTTCATTGTGATATGATTAACTGTTTAGGTGCTAGAGCATGCGACGGACGTCACGAAATGAGTAATTTTTTACTTATATTATTTATTGTGAGTTTATCTGATTTTCGATTTTTTGACGACTACACAATAAGAGTTGCTCAGAAGTAAAACGTGGGTAGGCGTTCGTGAATTACTGGTATTTAGGGTAGTAAAGTCTGAGTGGAGGCTGCCAGGTAAACGATCTGTCTAGGTGCCTACCTTAAGTTTTCCTTTCCCGGTCATTGACCGATCTAAAACTGGCTAAACGTCAATTTTTCTTTACCCACGTTAAATTTCAGGCCACTGACCGTTGTAAATTTAATTTACTTTAGACATTGTTCTTTATTTTGTAAAAAAATATCGGATTTTGAAGTATTGAAATAAATTAAAAAACGCCTATTTTATATCTCTTATCGAATAACAAGTTCATGTTTGAAATATATTTTGTTACGAAGTCGCCAAATCTGAATAACTAACAGCGTTGACAGATTTGTTTTCGAAATAATCAAACGTAACAAAAACAACGGACTCATTAAGTAGATGGAAACATAATAAGAAAACAGACAGAGTTTGTAACTAAATTAAAAATTAAAATATAAAGAAAAAACTTGATACAAAAAGGTTCGCCAAATCTGGATTAGGAACAGCGTTGCCAGATTTGTTTTCGAAATAAAAAATGGACTAATTAATTAAGTCAAACATTATAATAAAGATTAATTTGTCAGTATTAAAATAAAGAATTTCTACAATTCTTTATTCCCAAAAAGCTCGAATTTAAGGTACTTATTAGGCAAGACCCTAATACTTGCGGCTTTAAACGTGGGATGACTGGCAACGCTGATCAACCAGGGACAATATGTAGGATTATTTTATCCATATGCAGAAACTTAGATAAGTCTGTGACCTGACAACTAATAATTATAACGGATATGGAGATATTAAAGATTAACGTATACGTACATGCGTGCGTGGGTGCTTTATCTATTGTTATGACGTCATTGCAGAAGTGACAAAAATTAGTAAGTCGAAAAGCTCTAGGCTGGTTGTGTCTGGCATGCGTCACCCCCACCTGTTGCCGGCCCCAACATTGCCATTGCGTTAGTAACCTTAGCCGCAGCCGGGGCCACTGCGGCGGTCGATACCTACCATTGACGTACGGCCTCATTCATTAATGGGAAGGCACCCTTACCACTCTCATCTGCCCACCTGTCCTCACACTACGACCCTCTTACTGGGAATCATGAATGGCGCGCACACTATCATATATTTAACGCTGTTGTCGGTGTGTGCGAGTCTCACGTGTTTGAGTTAAGTAAGGTTTTATGCAGTATCTATTGCTACAAAAACACATGGACGGTAATTTCGAAACCATCTCCTTCCTATATATATATATATAGATAGATTGTAGATAGATAGTAATCCTTCAGAGTATATTCATTCACCAGAAATACTAGGTTACTCGATGGATACATTTAAAAATCTTGTCATTTGTTATTTATTGCCTAAAAAATATCCATAATATTGCATATTTCATCATTTATATTTGTTCTATTTAGTCACATGACACTATGTTGTGACAGATAAATGTTTTTGTATTTGTATTCTATTAGCGCCTGCAATTTTAAGGTAATGTTTTTTCTTAATAGGCTATTTGAAGAAAACAACTTCATAACGATATAATACCGTCATTTGTACTCTGTATTTTAGTTATACTTTTTGTTTTTTACTATTTTGATGCAATATGTATAATTATTCAATAGATTAGATTTGTATCTACTTTAAAAAACCAGTATCGTAGTCTACCATCAGATTAAGCTAGATATTTTTCATTGATTAGGTAGGTAAAAAAAGGTAAAGTGTGACGGTAATGCGTTTATATTTAAAATTCAAAAAAGTTATACCTATTTGGAAAAATAAACCATTAAACATGTGGCACAACTGCAGATTGAGTAGTGACTTTGAGGTTGTTTACGAACAGTGAAGACACAAAGATAGAATAATATATATATTTTTGAAGACGTAATATAAAACGAAACGAATCCAGTGAGGTTGGGATGCGCTCGATGCGTGGGACGAAACGCGATTTGACACGCACTCGCGACACTTGCATTCGCAATCAGTGCGCTGGAACAGAACATGCTATGGAGTGGCCATATCAGTTTCTAATTTATTAGCAGGGTTAGTTAACAGCACAGGTCAATAATATCTTTAATAATCTTTTTATCTTATTGATAGTCTGGAGGTCTTTAAAAGAGGGAGACAGCTTAAAATATACCAAGTAAAGGTCAGTTTATGCAAATTTCAAACATTGTAGTTCAAATATTCAAAAATTACTATTTATATGGTAGATAAAAATTCTTATTTTTTAATAAAAAAAATTAAATTAATAAGTTTAATTTTTTTATTGAAAATTTATTATATCAATTATTTACCTATCTGATATAATTAATAAACCTAACACTTCCGTTTAAAGGACCTTTACGTAGAGAGTTGCTCCCACGGATGTCGTCTATTTACAGTCAGTGTTTAATAATTTTGAGTTCAACTTTGATACTCTTAAAAATACTAATTTTAGATTTTTTTTTGTTTATTTTCATAGGCAGGCAGGTATATTCTCTGTTTGGGCTAAGTTTAATTTATTAATAAATTGCTGTTACTCATTATTAATATTAATTAAGATATAAATTTTATTTTTAATTATAAAGCGTTTCAACAGCTTTTGTAACATATAGCAGTAATGTAATCACGCTTAGTGCACGCTACTCTTATTTACTGCGGATTACGCGCACAATCAACTCTCGCCAAAAAATATAAAACTAACCAGTCAAACATATTGTTCGTCCTTTTCCTGTCCTGACTAAGGGACAATACGTCATTATTTTTCTTGATTACATTATTTATGAACTTACGTGCATACTGCATACCTACTTGAAGTTGGTTTGGTACATATTTTTAAATTAAATTGGAAGATATGCCCTTATGCGATGTCCAAAATGATTTTGTTGAAAAAGATCCCAGTCTTATCTTTATTTTTGATTCTTGGAAAATATTGTCTCGTTTTGTATTATTTTAATAATTTACATAATTATAATTTAAGTTTGAGTCGCAAATAAAAACTGTGCATAAATTTTGTGACGGGGAGAAAATTAAGAAAGCTTCCAATAACACATTGACTATATCTATACTGATTTCAGCTAAGGTTACCAATATACCTCTCGAGCGCCCCCCCCGCGCTAATTTGCACTCATAGGCGTCGGGATAAAATTGTCAACCTGTAATTTATATTTATATATATATATATTGTATATATATAATATATATATATATACACACCGGCACAATTAGCGGAACAGAAAAAAAAGTGAGACTATGAGATAATAACGCATATATTTGACGAAATCATTCAGATTGTTGGGGGGTGGCATTCTGGATTTAACCCTTCTTTTTAGCAAGTCCCAGACATGCTCTATCGGATTCATATCGGGGGAATTTGCTGGCCACTGCATCACCGGTATACCTACGTGGCTCAGATATGCGTGTACCGATTGTGCACTATGAGCACGAGCATTATCTTGCATTAGAATAAAGTCGTCACTAATAAATGGGGCAAATGGTACAACATGTTCTTCTAAAATGTCTCTGATGTATCGATCTGCTGTCATCCTGTGACTATCACTAACTCCGTGCGAGCTCCCAAACATATCCCTTCCCAAACCATAATCGAGCCGCCACCATAAGCCACTGTGTGTTCAAAATTAGACTGTATGTGGCGTTCTCCTTTGCGTCTCCATATTTGCTGTCTCCCATCGATCTGTTTTAAAAGAACTCTGCACTCATCAGTAAAGAGAACCTGCTGCCATTCGTTCAAATCCTTTTTTTGTGTTCCGCTAATTGTGCCGGTGTGTTTATATATATGTGGTGTAATATTGTAGATAATAAAATAACCTACAGTTTTTTATAACTATAAGTAATACCTGGTAATTAGTATTTTGGTTTTAATCCCACTAAGGTGGCACACACACTTGCGGTCCGCCTGATAGTAAGCGGCCATCGCAGCCTATAGACGCTTGCAACACCTGGGGCATCACTCGCATGATCCTTATAAACTAACCAAAGTATGATCCTTTACCTCCTAAAAATCACGTCATATAATTATTGAAATACATGAAATAAATTAAAAGTTTATTATACGGCATTGTTATCAAAAAATGCTTTAGCAAAGTTGTAAAGTTGTAAGCCACAGTTCTTTACATAATGACGTACGGAACCCCAAAAAGGTGTAAGCAATACACATCATGGTCCCCTCCTTTTCATGTGCCACGGTTCCATTGACTCGTAACTGACACAGTTTTCTGGGGTGGGGCTCTTAAACCAGTTTATTTTGAATATTTGTCAATGTATAAATTGTTGTGAAAAACGATCGACCAAAAACGTCGACGTTGACCTTAATCTACCTTAAAAGATTAAATATTCAAACAAGCTCTATAACTACGGCTTTACTTGCATAGTATTCGGTAAATTCTAACACAAACTTTGACCCCCTTTTATCTCCCCTTTGTAGGCTGAATTTTGCCAATCCTTCCTTGGTGGAAGTCTATGCTTTACAAATAAAGTACATAACAAAGAAGAAGTTCCCAGCTTTGGCAATTTCAGTTAAAAAAAATAATTATCTCGATTAAGAAGCTCGTTGTTCAGTAGCATTTGTCTACCGGATGCATATGCGAAGTTAGGCAACTTCGGGCGTGGCCAGTCATACGATGGGTGACTTACTTTGGAGGGCATGCCAAACTTCTATCCTGTTTGTTCTCATATGACGGCAGTAGTAAGCCAAGTCAGAGAGTGGATTGAAAATTATGACGGTCGAGTGGCCAGTACCATGACAAAGTCTGCCAATTGGTTTCAGCCTACAAATACTGTTTAGAATCTGACTGACTGAGAAAGCGGCAAGTTGAGCATCTGGTGACCTGTTCATTAAGCCAAAAAATCTCCAAGCTTGTATGGAAAAACTTACTACTTACTTACCGTTAGTAAGACGTTCAATTAAAGCTGTAAATGGAAACCATGGGCTGGTCAGTCGCCATTAGTTCCATGTTAGCTATAGATATATCTTTTTATAAATTTTTTCGAGTTTGCTTTGCCCTAATGACCCTTACCATATCCTACAGGCCAATTTTGTAGTAAAGTTCAAGGGACGTGGCAGGTGGGTGTCTTTAGTGAGCCCGTGAATAACCTTTAACCTTATCGCTAAGCCATGTAAAATGGAAGTCAAGTGTGAGCTATTGTTTGCAGAAAACTCCCGAAAATTTATGATTATTTTATAACAAGATTTCATGACAACTAGTCTAGCACCGTATGATAAATTTTAAGTAAAATGAGATAAAGTTCCTACATACATATAAATGTTTAATGATTATAACTTTATCAATTCACAAGTTATTGATGTTTAAAGGAAGGTGGTCCAATGTTAAAGCTTTGACATACGCAGAATTTTTTCTGTATTACTGCTGCATGGGTAAGATTTTGCTTTGCAATGTGTTTTTGACAATCTGTAAGTGTTACCAAGATTTCACCACTGCAAGGTATGCCAGTCTTAGCCAGTGTCTCAATTTAAGTCGTAAGATTGAATTGAATAACGTCCTTTCCGCGAAGTTCGCTAGAACGATAGACTTTTATCCCTGGCATTGGAGGTTATCGATTTATATCAGAGCAGCGTCCGGCCCTGGCCCTCACCAGCGTGCTACTGCCGCCTGTGATCGATCTTACGTCCTTGAACCTTCAGTCTTCCTCCACGCAGGCGCCCCGCTAAATGTCAGACGTCATCTGGCCGTGGCCACGAAACGTGTGTCGGCAATCCACACCGCACCCCGTGGGCGAGGGAATGGGAAAGGTGGTGTAGTACCTTCACTCTCGGGATTATCCATTCATCGTTGCGGTGATTCCCCACCGCTGATGGCCTCGATGTTTCTTTTAATACGCTGTGAACTCTGCCATTTCTCTACCTATCATTTCTCTTGACCTTTTTAAAGGTTGTATTATCAAGCCTCATCCTAGATTATTCTTTCTGTGTCTTGTCCTATGTGTAATACATTTTAACCAAATTTCTGGGTAAATGTTAAGTAAATAAGGAAGGAAGGTTTCTTTTAAATTGCAGGAAAAAAGGTCGTTAACTTTAATGTTTTTTTATAAGTATTTTGTTAGTACTTTTTTGTCTTCAAAAAAATCCACAATTACAAAAAAACGAAAAGATAATACCATTCCTTAAAGTTATTAGATTATAGAGAAAAAAAGCTCATGTGCAAATGGGTCTCGCACGTGGGTTCCGTACTACCATTTATGTAATTTACGAACCCAAATAAAAACAAAAAGTGTGCCGGGTCACCCATCTAATGAATGATCAAATTTGACGTTGCTTAACTTTGAACTTAACTTAACTTTGCTTTATCTCAATAATCTAGACTATTTTCGCTATATGGTGCTAATACGATAATTTAAGATGGTAACGGCACGAGCCCGTCTCACACTTGACCGGTTTTTTATTATTTATTGTTACAATTTACAGCTCACACTATAATCGCTGCAGTATAAACCTTGAATGTATAACTGTTTTTACGATAGAGCAAAAACAACGAAAACGTGTTCCTTGTGCGGGGACACCAGTGCAATGGTGTATTTTATCTCAATGGGGGACACTCCTTAAATTACGTTTTGATTTTTTATTTGTTTAGTAATCCGCCATTATAACACATATCCTGCAAAAATTTCAGGCTTTTACATACTTCAGTCTAAAAGACAGAGCCATATCATCGTCGGACACAGTCAGACTTGGTAATAGGGCTCCGTTGGCATCTTTTAAGTACGGAACCCTAAAAAAAATCGTGATTGTGATATTAGCTACAAAAAAAATGAGAGCGTGATTTTCAGTGTTAAGTCAACATGTAGGAGTATGGGACGAAGTAACCGCTAACTTGCAGCCGTAGCATTATGTGCAGCGACTGGCCGGCATGAATGAACTGCGCGTGGGCGATGTTAGCTTCATCGTGCCCATTCATTAGCTTGGAGGCCAATTCTCATGAATTATAAATTTATAATACCATAACAAAACCCTTCAATGGCAGAACTATACTGACTTTTATAAAAACAAACGTTTGTACTTTTACTGTTAGTATTCTTTGTTTGAACTTGTTTACATATGACATATATCAACTTACAAATGAAGATGACGTGCCTTTTTAAGGTTTTCAGAGGAAATCAAATGTCATGTCCGCTAATTCGCATTAGGACAGCGTGGTGGACTATGGGCTAAGCCTTCTTGTTTAAGGCGAGGCCTGTGCCCTGCAGTGGGGCTTACAACGGCTGTGGTCAAAGTAGAAATTTGATTGCAAATAATAAAAAAAAAATGTTGAAAAGAATTTTCATTTCACAACAATGCAATGATTATAATTTTTTGATTAAAGAACTGTATATGTACTAGATTTGCGGGCAATGATACATTTTTACGGTATCTAAGGTTGTACCTTGGATCTTCGGTTTTAATTTATATTTGTTTAAAAACATGTGGGTTCCGAATAAAAATTAATAACAAAAGAACACGTAGGTATCTTCTAATCGTTTTTACCATTACAAAACAGAGACTTTTACACATTGGGCTAAAAGAGTGGGAAGGGATTACCTAAAATGTAGTATATTATATGACGAAAAAGTAAAAGCATTTTACGATTTCGTAGTTAAATTTTAAATGTTCTTAGACAAGGTTTGGTAGGTTAGTAAAAGGATCAATGTAGCTGGCGTAGGAGTCAAGGTAAGGCCTGCAGGTTTGCTGGACCGGATTAGAGGCATTGTCGCCGCCGACGCGTTTGCTCATTGCCGTTCCGCAGCCATCCATCTTCGTATCACGGCTTCTCTTGACTCATCGAGGTGCATTGTCTTCGGTGCTCATATGTATGGCTTGAGGTTTGAATGGAGAAGAATTTAGATTTAATGAAAAATGGGAAATTGATATATGATTGATCGTACGTTCAGACAATTTTTTGAAGGATTTTGATGTATTTTAGCAATTATAAATGTACAAAAATTTGTCTCGCCTACTCTGCGTCTTCTTTTTAATGTATAAGATTTATTTACGATATGTCAGTATTTTTCAACGCACCAGATATTTTATATATAGTGTACAATACAATTAGATAGTTAAAATAAATTCAAAAATTTATATAATTCAAATGAGTGACTATATTCATTATTGAAAACTGTAAGCATGTTACAAGAACTCAAATGTTAATCTATATTTTGATATTATTTAATAGATATTGAATCTATGAATTTAAAGTTTACTGTCTTTTTAGGGTTCCGTACCACAAAAGGTAAAAAGGAACCCTTATAGGATCACTTTGTTGTCCGTCTGTCTGTCTGTCTGTCAAGACCCCTTTTCTCAGGAACGCGTTAAGGTATCACGTTGAATTTAAGGCGCATATAGCAGCTAACTAGCGCCGCCATTAGATATCCTCAATTTTCTCCTCGTAGAAAACGATTTTCTAAAATCCAAATGTCGCAAATATAAAGCTGGTCATAAGCTATTTTTAGAAAGTTTAATGTAGTTTCTACATAATATCTGTTAGTTGTAGTTAGCATTTCTGCTAAAAACGGCCACTTTTAACTACTTCTATAAAGAGAAAATTGAGGATATCTAAATGCGGCGCTAGTGGGCTGTAAGAGGGGCCTTAATATCAAATACTAAGGTCTACGGTCCCTTAAAGCTGTAAAAAAACAATCTTCTATATCAACGCAATAAAATATAATATAATATAATATGTAATAATATAATATATATTAAAAGCAATATAATAATAAAATAAATGGCCATTGACGCATATGTACGTATTAAGTTATTCACAAATAAATCAAATCTTACTTTTCGTTGTCCTAGAATCATGAAATTTGACACGAAGCAAAGTCTTACATCACAAATAAACGAAAGAATCCGAATTTTGTTAATTTGTAGTTATAACAGTTTAAGTCAATGTGATTTTTTTTTCCTAAAATACATGTTCATTTTTAACGCATATTGTAAAACAAATAAAACAAAACCTATGGGGTACTTCCCGTTGACCTTGGAGACTTAATCTTATGATGGAAGAGCTATCTGCAACTAATCTTTTATCATTTATCATGTTTACTCTAAAACTTTTACTTTAAATGTATTTAAAAATAACACTTTAATCCTCTTGTAAGAATGTGTCGTTTGTATAATGAACTTTGCTCTACTAACCAAAATATAGATATATTTCAATCTTTTTTCAAACATTTTCTCAGGGATGTCGATAAGGTCACTTAACAATAAAACGGGAATTATTATTTGTTTGTTAAAAATTATAGTTAGCCAAATTTTAGTCGAGCATGTATTTATTTCTTTTATCATAAATAGATAAGTAGCAAACTAGCAACATTTTATGTACATTGATATGTATATGTATGTATGTATGTGTATGTGTATGTATCGCCAGATATGGATATATATTTGTTATATATGTTTAGTATTTATATGTATGTAAAGGTCATGTTAATATATGTTTGTGTATGTATTCAAGGTTAGGCATTTATATTAAACAAGTGTATAACTGTCCTGGTTTAAGTAAATTGTTCTGCAATAACATACATGTTTTGGTATGTGTCTAGATTAAAGACTTTAGATCTAAGATATTGTTACACTCATTGTCACATACTGTTTTGTGTGTTGAATAAATAAATAAATAATAGGTTTGTACGGTACCCTCGGTGCGCGAGCCAGACTCGCACTTGGCCGAATTTTTTTTTTTAAGAAAATAATAAAAAAAACTGCCATCTACCCATTTCAGTTATTATATACTTCCACGGTCGAAACATTAATTTCATACTAGTAAAGCTTAGCATCAGGCGGAGCGTTAGCTAGTTTTCCATCTTAGTGGTTTTAAAAACATTAGAAGATTTTTTTATGAAATGATGTGACTATTGAAATTCGCGTGATTTATTAAAATTTAGCTAGCTTTATAAAGTTTCCAATCGAATTTTACTATTTTATTAGACGTATTAATTGAAGCTACTACCAAATTAAACCATAAAACTGCAAAATTAACTGTGTGAAACGTTTTTATTTTCCTGTTCGAATTAGTTCGAAAAGCAACGTGCACAGTTGCAGTCAATGATGTATACCAAACACGTCATCACAAACACCGTTGCGGAAACGTCGAACAAAGTTAATTATGGTAAAATTAATTGGTTTCAATTTATTAAATTCAATGTTCATGAACCAATTTCCCCGTTAATACTGTCTTATACCAATCAAGGTCCACGATATGAATCTGACACCCAATTTAGCAGGAACCCAGACATGGCAATGACTATAAAAGGTGGCCCAGTTGTAGGTCGGGTCACCGTCGCCCGACCAATGGGTCAAATAGCTGTTCCTTAGCGTGGACAAAGTTCTCTGGAGCTGCGCTATAAACGTATGAATAATGGATTTAAACAGCTTGTTTAAACAAAGGTGTCATGTTTTATTACTTGTAAACTGATTTCTTAGTGGATTTGTAAGTATTAAGGTATTATAACCGAAATATAAAGAGCTTAAGGCCCTGGAAAAATTTAAAATAGAATATACCTATATACCTTAGTGGAAGACGAGTTTTGAAAAAAAAAATGCACTAAAATTGATGCATCTTGACCACAGTGCAAACGCACAAAGCTATTCCATATTTTAAAGTCCGTTAGAAAGAAAGAATCATTTTTTGAATGTTGGTCATCAAAAAAATTTTACCTTTGATGGTTCTGTACTTCAAAAAGGAAATTGAATGAATGAAACCTTTTTATGAATTATGCAGCTTGGTTACACTATTACCTACTGCCAATAGATAATTTTACGCATACATTGTACTGGCATTTACCGAGTCAATGTCCACTCCCACTATAACAATAATTGGCTCTGCTTTCCCCATTGAACTACCACTTAAGAAATATTTGCTGAACTTGTTAGGAGTAGGTATGTAATCGGATGTCGCGACCTGGATAACTATAGGAGCTACATTTTGGGTTTGTTGTCTCGTGCATGCACGTGTAACAGACAATTTGTATTAGGATTGCAATCCCGAACTCATGGGTCAAATTTTAAAGGGGATAAAACATAATTTTTTCATCACACATTACGTGCAGGTAAAGCAGATGATAAGACTAATTACTCCCACGGGCTTTTTCTTTGTAAATTTTACTTTTCTCAAAGCAAAGCACGCGTTTATAGAACTTACCTTACTTCAGGTAAGAAAACATTATACACATAATAAGACAATACCTATTTTCTTGTTGCTGCCGGGATTACGTCAGAGTTTCAAACGGGCAAGAAGCCAATAATACTCCAATCGAAGGTCCTCCAAAAGCAGTTTAATACCGTTATTCTTTAGAAAGGTTGATAACTCGCTTAAAGACCGATATTTCCCTTGAGTCACGTTCATAATATTTATTTGAGAGTCTTCACGAATCATCTCAAAACTCCCATCCTCCCAAAAAACAGCTTTCTTGACTATGTAAGTCATCGATTCGGTCAAGTCAAGACCTGGACAGTGACTCAGTCTATATATCTGGCTATGCAATGAGCTATGTAATTGTATAATGTAGAAGACAGACCACCTGGTATTGGTATATCTACTGCTTGCTTAAGGAATTCATTTAACTAAAGTGGCAAACAAGCTTACGGTCCACCTCGTGACAATCGGTTACCGTAGCCATGTTGGACGCTTGGTAGAAAGTAGCCGTTGGCATCCTTTCGAACAATTCCTGAGAACACAACCTATTGTACAAGCAGTAGAACACACACAGGGAGGCAAAGTCTCTCTTCTCAGACTTTAGGGCTCGATACGGCAAGTGAGTTTTGGAATCGTCGACAACTTACAGTCTTAAACCGAGTCAAAAGAGCCAAGCTGGTATCCGGGTGCACCCGCCCAGAGATGGCAGCAGTACTCCATATGAAGCCGGATTTGCGACTTGTAAAGCGGCAAACTTTGCCCCGACGTGAAGTACTGCTTCACTCTGTTGAGTAGTTTTTTGGACGCCAGTTTCACTTGATGATCTCGGAACTGAACATCGTAAACATCAAGGATCCCAATGCTGTTGGATATGGAGGGGAGAGTTCTAGAATTGTGGGACCAGAGTAAATGGGTTTTTTTCAGCGGTGAACGAACTTGTGTCTTTGTAGGGTTGAATCGGACCAAGTTTTCTCGTCCCCAGTCAGAGACCTTCGACAGAGTGATCTCAATTTGAGACACAAGTTCTTCACGCTTTTCTTCCTCAAAAGAATGAGGGATGATTGCACGGCCCGTGTAATAAGCGTCTCCAGTACTGTCATCTGCATATGCAGTAGAAACTGCGAAGGAGACAGCACAGAGCCTTGTGGGTCACTAGCATTAATGTCCATGCTATCGGAGCAACTATCGTTCTAGAGTAGAGTGTAGACCACCCACTACGCGGAGTGACGACCTAGTTAGGGCTGCGGGAACTTGGCCGCATTTCGTTCATTTTGTAAAACTAAACTGGAAGATTTATTTATCCAACCCATGGACTTCTAGCAACTGATATGGAGACCATGATGAAAGTTTCATCTTATTTGATTTTATCTTTGAATACTCCAAGTGATATTAAAATATAAGTATTAATTTTCTGATACATTACTCGTTACCTATATGAAAGGGTAGTTAAATTATTATGTAAATATGATGTGATGGCAGCGTTGTAAACAACGTAAGGCAATTGAATACTGAGAACTAATAAAATCTGATTGGAATAGCAGTACCTACATTTCTCATGTTAGAACCTCTCTAAGAGTTTCGAGAAGCTCTTTATATATAGAATCGATAACTCAAAGCGGGTTGTTCTATAGTATATATAAATTAGTGGCAAAATTCGTTGTTGTTAAAAGCATTTTTTTTAGGTAAATATGTTTTGCAGAAAAAAGATGCAGTAAGAAGTTTTATTTTGAATTTTCTACATTTCGTTTCAAAAGTCTCCAGGATTAATTTGGGCTCGACGTAGTGTAAATTGATGCAGCTATGGAGACTTTTGAAAACCACCAAAAAACCACCTTATGTGGTTTTGACGTGACAACGTCTTATAAATTGGTTTGCCGGGTGACACTTCAAGAAACTGCGTTACGCTCCGCTCACGTTATGCGCTCACAATGAGAGCGAGTGAGAGGCACGCGCCCGCCTAAGAGCGAGAGAGACAGACATAAAATCATTGTCACGTAAAACTTTCGCCCGTATACCGACTTTACAGGCAACCAGTTTTTTTGTACAATTTAATTTTTTAACTGACTTTCAACGAACTGAAGAATTTTAAATTTTCCTATGGAGATTTTGTGCATTTGTAAGCATGTTGTACTAGGATAGTTGTACTTGTAGAATTTATAAGTCACTAGGTGTTGTGGCTACTAACTAGTTAATCTGATAGAAATGCGCGTGATTTAATGTTGTAAACTACTACTACCCGGTTGTTCTGTCATTTCCAGGAAAGTCTGAATGAAAAAAGTAGCAAACTTTCTACCATCGCACCGCTAGCCATCGGCAGGGAATACATCCTCCCATCTTAGAACCTAACGTACAGTTCGGTTTCAGAGGGACTTTCTTCCGCAAACGCTTAGGTTGTGGAATGAGCTTCCTGCCAAGGTTTTCTCTAAGGACTACATACAATATGGGGTTCTTAAAGAAAGAAGATATGATATTTTTAGAGGGTCAGCAACCTGCGAGTGACCGCTTACCATCAGCGGGGCCGTTTATTTAGTTTGCCACCGTAGTAGTATAAAAAAAGGCAAGCAGCAAGGGACCGTAAAATGGCCGCGCTAATTACCAAACCAGTAGAAGTAAAGAAGTTATCTAAATTTACAACGTTTCGGAAATATGATACTATATGAGCTTAGAATTACATCGTTACCAGAATACAATATTTAACCGTTTTTTGGCCCCACTATAGAGAAATAGGCACCTCTAGCCTAATCTAGTAGCCACTCGACTGACATAATTTTCAAGTCGCCAATTAAACCTCTGATATGGCTACACGACTATGATAACATCATATGATAAGTGCTAGGACCGACAGTTTAATGTGTCCTTCGAGGCTTCGGCGGAGGTAAGGAAAAATGTGCCATTAGACGGTCACCCACCCGATGACTAACCACACCTGAAGTTACTTAAGAGGAAATACCCCGACCAAGCGAATACAGAAATAGGTATTTGAAAAACTTGATGTCACGGTAGGACCCGTCTAGTCCCAAGATACCAATGTGCGATAGGGACAACTACACCTTGGGCTGATTTTGCCTAGTCGATACAATCCCTACTTTCCTCTTCCCACTTTTTTACTTCACCTCAAAGGTATAATGATATATTCCGTGTCTGTGTTATATGTTTTGTTTTCCTAAAAACTAGTTTACGTATTCGTACCTCATACGTCTGATGAAGTGAAAAAGAAGCCATTTTTAGACTTTTGAAGGGCCCTATTTATTTAAACGATTTACATATCAATAAAAGCAATATATTTATAATATTAGGTCCTTTCATATGAAATTGATGTTTATATGGAGAAAGCAAAACAAATTTTTTTTAACAATCAAAGTAGGTACCGTTGTCATCTATGCACTTTTTGCCATCATATAGGGAGTTCACTGGTCTTTTGCTGAAAAAATTGCAGGAGCTAGAATCAACAAAACCTTTGAAGGGGTTTTGGACTGCCTCTTCTGAATTGAATTTTTTCCAATTAAGAAATTATCCAAAGTCCGAAAAAAGTGGTAATCGGTTGGAGGAACCATCAAAATCTATGGAGGAAACAGGGAAACGTTGTTATTGTATGGAAAAAATAGCAGGATATTTCCAATTAATTTTGCATATATTTAGTTTCCAATAGAAGTATGTTTACTAGGCCACCAGCTCTAATTAAATAGTAAGAAGTAAATAAATCATTTAATACATAATTAATGTTCTAACAGTGTTCATTAATAGTTGGCCGTAGATATGAGTCAAGCTCGCGGTGTGCCCTACATACTGGTTATTGATGGGGTGCAGTGCGGTGTAATTGCGGTCGGGACCTGCGCACGCGCACGGCTCGTTTATCTAATTAGCGTCCTGGCGCGGGCACGACGTCTGCGAGACACTCGGCTGGGCTAAGCTACTGCAACCTTCATAATTTTAATATTTTTGTATCTAAATATGACCAGATATTTTTTGAATATTCTCAAAAAAAAAGGTCTACAGCTAAAGATATATAAATATTATAGGTGGCTGGAGAAATCCAAGACTGTGATATTTTATTTCGCATAAATTCTAGGCAACTTATGCACTCCTAGTACTTATACATAAATTTTAATAGAATTGTACCTCGATGGCCTTGGCATAAGATTAACTCTTTTGACTGTGTTTTTGGTATTAAAGTATTGGCAAAAAATTGAATAACGGATTTATATAAAAAAAAACAGTAACTTTTCATTTACTTATCAGTTACTGATTTTACAAGAAATTTTATTGACTAGCAGGTTATGAGTTAAGTATTTATATACCCGCAGATATTCAACTCACTATAATATGTAACTTTGCCTGAATTATACTACCTTAATGTCACTAACACAGTGAACACCGACTACAAATGGGATCAAAATACCAAACCTAAATGGTAGCTGACAAATAAGTACCGTTTAGAGAAATAGGATTCAATCATTTTATTGCATTTATATTTAACAACACAAGCTTAACTTCATCTTTAAGGTATAGCTATGCAGGCGAAACAATTCTGGCTTCTAATATTATCGCGGAAAGATCTCTCTCAGTAGGCAAAAATAAATTTTACTGCGGAGGTGACAAAACACTATATAGGTAAGTATATCTAATTCTTAATTACTAAGGACTAACCAGAAAGAAAGAAACGGGAAGAACTCTTAGGTTCTGCTGTAATGTGAACAAAAGGGCGACTATGCCATTGGACCGACATCATGCAACAAACAGCGAGGATATCGTTACTGAACAGTTTAGAATCATATTGAAATTGAAGAGCTAATATTTTTAGGCAGAATGCCTTCCACGGTATCATGAGCAGGTACTTGATGTTGCATCAGACAAAACAAGAGTAAATATGATACTATATAGCCAAACATATGATACTATGTAGCCAAACATATGATACTATGTAGCCAAATATATGATACTATGTAGCCAAACATATGATACTATGTAGCCAAACATATTTTGAAATCAATAGCTTCCTGCTATTCTTTTTTTTATTTTTTTTTTCTAATTAATAAAATTATTGGTTAAAATTTAAGTCAATGGTGATTAAAAAAGGCCCACTACCTTCAAAAATAAAACACGACCTCAATCCAATATGAATGATGACATGTCATAAGCATCAAGCAAGAGCGTCTCTTAGGCAGTCAAGTCAAGGTTACGGTGAAGTGGAACATAAAACATCAACTAGCGCTGTACAAGACTGAATGGCTATTCAACAGTCGCAGCCCATCGTCTGCGGTCAGGGTCTCGCTCCTGTCCATCAATTACAGTATCCGCTTTTTTTCCATTACACTGTTTATTACATTAGCGTCGTGTCCGAGGACGTATGAGTCAAAGCCAGGGCACGCGGTCCCCGACGACAATTACATACTTCGAAACTAACTGGATTATATGAGTGACTTAGATTGCCGGTGAATTAGGCGGCGAGGATTTTTTCGGTTGTTTGATTTTCTAGGTTGTATGTAATAAAAGCCTATTGGCGTCTACAAGAAAAAGCTAAACTAAATTCCTTATCAGCCTCGTTTACGTCCCAACTGTTGGGGCACGGCCTACCCTCACTGATAGCGATTTGGGTTGAGTTTTCTTATGATGTTTTCCCTTCACCCAAAAGCCAGGCCGGGCTCGACCCTCCAAAACTCAGGACGCAAGGTGACATTGAAACCCCTAAGTCACGACCGACAATATCAGATAGTTTAATTTTAATGTATTTGTTTGCTTATAAATTGAATTCCTAAAAATTTTACATTAACATTACCTACCCCAAAATTACTTCCTAAACTTCAAACATTACATATCTACTTTTGAATTAGTTTTATGTATGTCAGATTTAAAATACAGTTTTTGTACTAACTATGATATGGGTGTGAGAGTTGCAGATATACTTACGACTCGGTATCTAAGTATTATCGTATTGCCTATGATGTAATAGTCCAATTATTTCAACTTATGTTAAAAATAATACGCTCCCTGGAATCAGCTCCCTGACAAGGTTTTCTCTAAGGACTACAATATAAGAATTTCAAGAAATAAGTTATTAGATTTTTGAAGGGTCGTCTACGCGAGTGCTGTCCCAGGTGTTGCAAGCGTCCACAGGTTGCAGTGACCGCTTACCATCATGCTGACCGCAAGCTTGTTTGCCACCTTAGTGGTATCCAAAAACCTTATAACTTTCAGATACGGAGTTTCTCATAAGAACAGTAAAATATCATGAAAGTATGATAAAAACGTTATTTGGCTCACTCTGGACTCTAGTGTAAAAGCCGATGGTTATCATCCAATGGCTGAACTAGTTTGTGACTTGTGTAAAGTTAACTTTAGTCTTGGGTTACACACTACAGCGGAATGTGTCGCGTGCAAACGATTCAGTTTAGAAAAATAGGGCGATTGCATAAAAGCTTAAACGACTCGCATTGGCTCGCGTCCAGAACGGCGACACCAATACTACTTACTATACTTATGTCTTTTTGTAAAATTGCACTAAATACTTGTCCAGCAACATTATAAATACTAGACAAAAGTATCGCTTATTGTTATTTATAAGCTTTGTATTTTATTACGCTATTTTAAGATTTTGTAGAGTGTAGAATGTTTTGGACGACTTGCTAAAGGTTATAAAGGTGAAGTTATACAGGGCACGATCGTAGAATAGTGTAAGCTGACGGAAAATATCTTGGTAAAAAACCGGCCAAGTGCGAGTTGGACTCGCGCACGAAGGGTTCCGTACCATTATCTATAAAAACGAAAAAAAAACGTTTGGTGCATGGGAGCCCCCCTTAAATATATGTTTTATTTTAATTTAATTATTTATTTTTAAAGTGAATATATAACTAAATATTGTGTGAACATTTCAAGCGGCTACCTGTTGCCGTTATCAATATGGAGCAAAAACGAGCAAAAAAAATCACGTTTGTTGTATGGGAGCCCCCTATTCTGTTTTTTAGTATTTGTTGTTATAGCGGCTCATCATCTGTGAAAATTTAAATAGTCTAACTATCACGGTTCATGAGATACAGTCTGGTGACAGACGGACGGACGGACGGACAGCGGAGTCTTAGTAAGAGGCTCCCGTTTTTTACATTTGATAGTCTAATTCTTGAGGAAGAGTATAGGTTAGGTTTATTAGGTTATTTATTATATATTTAGGAGCCAAGCAAAAAGAAAAAAAGGCAGAAAGTACCCTAAGCAAAACGAAGTAATAGCTATGCGATGGGGGAAGGGGATGCCAGCAACGGAAGGGGCAGAAAAACGTGTGCCAGGTCAAGTAGTCGTAAAATATAACATGAACAGCTTCTCACTTGTAACATTAACTTCTATGCGATGTTATAATTACTAAATTGCACCTAGTACTTACATAGGTGAGGTAAAAAAAGTATTTATTAAATTAAATAAATATATGAAATCAACAAAAAGTTTGGTAATTTTACAATTCACTGGCAGGTTATAAATGAATATGCATTTTGCGACAACGAAATTTAAGTAATTAACTCATTTTAAGCAGCAAAATATTTATAGTAACGAATATTTTATGAACCGAAGATTGTAATAGAGAGATAAAAGAGCGACAGCTGGAGAGTTTCTTTCGCCGTTTCTTCTCCCCAGATCGGAATTTTGATTCCGAAACGGTAGTAGTTTATAAATTCCTTGCATATTATACTGACGTCAAAAAAGTGATATTGCATCCTATTTTTGAGAAATAAACTATTTGAATTTGAATTTAAAATTTGAATTTGTATGGAAAAACCTGATTCAGATACATCTTAAAATAATACGAGTATGTATGCGAAGTAGTCATGTTATGTGGCTGTTGCAAAAATAAAGCGTTACGGGCAATTTCCGGCCGCGATTTACGGAGATTGCGGAGTGACATGAATATTTTATGTCTCTTGCAGACTTCCAGAAGCCACGGCGAAGTGTTATCTGTTTTTTAACGCATGACTCACTTGTTTTTTAAAATAAGAATATATCGCAGTCTACGACGACTAATCGCACTAAACCGAAACACTAATTACGCGTACTAAAAACAATACTTTATAGTAAAGTCAATCGTTCGAATCGAACTGAGTCAGTTGTAATCGATACACTGTAATTGCGGAGCATGTATTAGATACTTTTACTGGTACTGTACTCTAGGGTTATCAACAATGAATTTTTATTAAAATGTTTAACAAATAACAATGGTTGAGTTTTCTTGATTTTATTGACTCATAATAATTGAGACGTTATGTTTAAAAAATATATTTACGATATTTATTAGGTTATTTCTGTTACTTAAGCAACCCCAGGGGTGTCTTCTTGGGGTTCCTTGGGTTCGAAATGAAATATTTGATTAAACTACCATTATACCTACTTATACACTATAGTCACAGATATGACAAATCTTCCTCTTCTCTGTCTCAGGGATATGACAAGTATTTTAGTCACTGTAGGATCAAATGACTAAAAATATGAATTATCATTAGACTATTACTATTTGTATTTTTATAGTATTTGTATACAAATAGTATACAATTTTGTCATCTTTTGATTATTTTGTGACTTTTCTAAAATATTAAACTTCTAGTGTTTCCATTGTCAAAGAAATACTTGTTGAAGTAAAAGAAATTACTTATATAAAAGACGTTTGATTAATAAAGAGTAATAAAGCTCCTTTTATATTGAAACATTTTAAGGAAATTATAAAATTATTAAGAATAAACATAAGGCATAAGGCGCTAATTTAATTTACGCAACCAAGAAACTGCAATTAGAATTCACTTGATATTTGTATCACACCATTGTAAAAATTGTAATAACATTAAGCATTTAAAGAAAATTGACGTTAATTTATGTAATATACTTAATTATTTAATTTAAGATTTACTCCTTGGTAATCAATGCTTTTCACCTAAATCTTGCACCGATTTTTGACAGCCCTAAATTCAGCAAGACAACGACTTCGGACGGACGAAGATCGTATCGTAGAGTTACACGCGTTTAAGTAATTGCGGGAACTGGCATTGTTAACCGGTCGACGCAAATTGGGCATTAGCGATAATTTATTGAATTTGAAATAAACTCGCATTGTCGTAGAGAATGTTTGAATATGTATCGTGTGGGCTCGGTCGTAGATGTCGATAATGATAGCGATTGTTCTCCATGATTGCCCGCAGGTGCGCCGGCGCAGCTAGCTTGTGCGCTTCGGACAATGGGTTCGGAATCGGCTACTGCTTGTACACTTGTCACAGTACCGTGTTTCGATAAGAAACGTGGAGTGAGATAAAACAATGCCACACGCAAGTGAAGACGAACTGTCGATATAAATATTCTTTTGCATGTTATTTGGATATTATTTGATAGAACAAGGTTATTGCAGTTGTAATGTGGATAGTGTTGGGTGGGTTATTTCTTGAGATACGTGTCTTTATATGTAAATAACAATTCAATATAAAAGTAACATTTCAATTTCTTTCGTAGGTAGAAGATTTATGGATCTACAGAATTGGAAGGTTTGATGGGACAAGGAAGTTTTATTTGTTGGTCTATAGATGTGATATAAATGAAAACACAATAAACAAAGGTTCCAGCTCAGAGCCATCAGCACCAGCTGGCAAGCGTTGAATGAAATTACGAAATATTTCTTATAATTTAAATTATCCTTGATTTGTGACAGATCCGTTGGCTTTTTATATTATTACTTAAAAAAGTTATATTGCAAACACTAAAATTTACATGCCATTGTAAAAACAATATCTACCTACTAACCTTGACTAAAATAAAAATTAAGCTATTTATATAACTAAGATTATAAAGGAAAAAAAAACATTAATAGTTAATATAATAATATTTTTTGTAGATTTTTAGGTTAAACTCTCTTCCATTTCATTTTATATATTTGTCCTTTTTATATTACAATAAAAGTTGAAGTCATTAAATTAGTAAAATATATTATATCTTTTTTACAAGATTACTTCCGGAGTCTATTTCTAATAGCTCGGCTCTAGTAGGTCTATAAAGCCACTTCGGTAAGCAGAAAGAGGTTGGTAATCTGTCAGCAGTAGACGTGAAAATGTCGACGTTCGAAGGCTTTATTATCAATCTACGTGCTCGGATGCGACGGCGGCACCGACCCTCACAAAAGCACGTGCGTGGCCCGGTGGCACCCGCGATGCGGATCAAAGCCGGGCCCGCTATCGACAATCTTCTGGGCACCGTGGCACTGGTCTCTAGTGTGGAGTAAATTGCAGTAATGGTCCAAGCGGGCACCTCTTCTGACGAGCCGCCAACGTTTCGATGCATATGTCATCTGACAGAAGCGTGGGATGCCACCTATTTTGACACTATCGGCATAGATCACCAGAAGCTTTTACAAGAAATGTGACATCACTGTCATATAGGGACATATTCAAGCGCTTTGTAAGTTTCCAGAAAAAAACCGTTTTTCTAAGATTTTCTCCGGCAATTTGGCTCGATTTCAAAGCCAACAATACGTTAACCGTCTTCTTTTGGTACGCAACAAAAAACCCTTTTTTGACCGTATTTACTATTAATCTTTGTACCGGTAGTAATATGGGAAAATTAAAAATTTCCGTGTAATTAAAAAAAAAAAATTCAAAACGGTTTACGTAGCTTAATCATACAAATTTTACATGTGGTTGGGGTCTCCTTTTAAGCATAAAAAATACCTAAAAAATGCCTGTATTAGGAGACTCCGCTCTTTCATAGCAAATATAAATTTTTAATGATTAAGATACAAAATTTTGTTATAGGAAAAATTAAGTGATAAGATGAAAAATAATGACAAAGATAATTAATTAATTTTGTCTGTCTTAATTTATGTACGTGCGTGCCTGCATGTGTGTGTGTGTGTGTGTGTGTGTGTGAGAGACACAGAGAGAGAGAGAGAGAGAGAGAGGGGTGTGTATTCGTGAGTGAGGGTGTGTGTGTGTGTTTGAATGATGATAATGATAGATTTAAAACTTAGAAATAATGTCAAATATCAAAATCATTGTTAGTTATATACAAGTATTGTACGTAGATTTAACATAATAATGAAAGTACAAAAAGGGAAAACATTATTGCTTGTATAAGTTCCTCTATCTCAATATAGCTTTTGTGTTTTAACCAATTTATTAACAATAGTTTACAGTCTTTTTTAACCTTAGATATTCATTTTTTTATTTATTACATTATATAAACGTGAGGGTTTTTTCGACATATTATCTACAAGCAAAAGTAGTGTTAGCTGGTACTACTGGAGCTACGGAATAATATCTTTTTCTGTTAGTCAGGGTGAAGTCATATCTAAGAGACTTGTGCAGCTTTAATACAATATGTAGAGCATAAAGTTCTGACTGTAAGGAGATCACAAAGAGAGTATAAGCATTCTGTTGGAAATCTGAATAATTTAAAGTACATTACTTTTAACAGCGATCTCTGAGCTCTCTCTATTTCTAAGAATTTACTTTTTGTAGCTCCTCCCCATATCGGTATTTTTATTTGAAAATCATGTACTGGTTGCACTTAGTAAAACATATGTAATTAGCTTTAGTTGTATTTAATGTAAGTAGATTAGAATTTAACCAGCCAGCAATTTTTTTAAGACCCTTCTCCGTAGGACCGGTGAATACAACGGCAGTGTCATCAGCGTATGAGAAAATGCACCCATTATTGACTTCCATGTTGCAAATAGTATTTATGTAAACGAGAAACAAGGTTGGGCCTAACACGCTACCCTGTGGGACGCCATAAGTTATGCTTGACTCTTTGGTTATGTATTCGCCTATCTTTACCTTTTGTTTACGACCACACCAATAATCCTTAAGCAACTCCAAAGTGTTGCCTCTAATGCCTATATTCTCTAGCCGGCGGATAAGGATGGAAACAGAGACGGTGTTAAACGCCTTTTTAAGATCTAGAAAGACGGATAGGCATTTCATTCCTTTATCTACTTGATCTATGACATCTATGAGAAGTCAATGCTAGAGCGGCGTCTTCTGTTGAGATCCCTTGTCTAAAACCAAATTGTGAGTTAGAAATTATGTTAAACTTATGTAAATAATTAATCAATCTGATATTTATCAGTTTTTCTGGAATTTTTGAAATTTCAGGTAGAACGGAAATGGCCCTATAGTTACAGACATCGTCTTTGTCACCGCACTTATAAAATAGGAGCTATTATCGCTTGCTTGAGGGATTCAGGAAAAATGCCCAGTTTGAAGCACAGGTTAGCCAAATGGGAAATGACTGGATTATTAAGACGAGCTTCTACCGTTCTCTTCGTGTAGACTATGTACGTATCTGCATGACGGAGGCACCACTGTGAATGAGATTAACAAAAGAATATACGAAAGAGTCATCGCTCCGCATTTTCATACGTGCATAATTTTAGTTGTCACCTCGACATTCTAAGGTCCAGCGGTTTGTTCTTTATTGCTAAAAAACTGATTTTTTAAAAGATGCAATAATAAGTTTCATATATGTATAAATTCTCTAATATAAAAATAAATATATTACATATAAATATATATATATATAATTTCGATGCCTGCCTTAATATTTAGCTGAATAAGTGTCCAATAATCTTTAAAATAACTTAAGCAATATATTATTTATTATTAGACTGCAACATAATATGTACAAAAAAACTGAACTAGTTTTTCTCGGGGTTTATTTTTAAAGCCCAACCTAAGGACTAAGTGTGTTTTGTTTTACGTATTAATTACAGAAGCTTGTTTTGATTTTTATTTTTTTAGAGTTCCGTACCATGAAAGGAAAAAACAGAACCCTTATAGGATCACTTTGTTGTCCGTCCGCCCGTCCATCCGTCTGTCAAGACCCTTTTCCTCAGAAACGCGTCGAGGTATCAAGCTAAAATTTATATCAAATACTCAAGTTTGGAGCTGTGAAAAAATCAAACTTTTATGTCAACGCAATCAAAAGATACAGCCGTTTATGCTGCAAACAGGGTGCTTCCCGTGAACTCAGAATCTTGAAATTTGGTACAAAGCAACGTTTTATAGCACAAATCAAGGAAAAATTGCGAAAACCGTAAATTTTTAGTTACATCATATAATAAAAATATTTTTAATAATTTTACAGTTACTAATTTCTTCATGAACGCGTAGAGGTATTAAATTGAAATTCATATCAAATACTCAGGTCTATGATACCTTTAAGCTGTAACAAAATCAAACTTATATGTCTACGCAATCAAAAGAAACAGCAATTTAAGCCGCATATTTTTAAACTCGCAACTACTCGCAAGGGAATCAAAACCTAAAGGGCACTTCCAGTCGATTTAGAATCTTGAAATTTGGCATGAAGCAATATTTTATAGCACATATAAAGGAAAAATTCCGAAAACCTTAAATTTTAGTTACATCACAAAAATTTTTGTACGGAACCCTTGATGCGCGAGTCCGACTCGCACTTGGCCGGTTTTTTTTGAGTTTTACTCAATTTATAAAAAAATATATAAATCTCAATGCGCGAGCCACCGATTCGCAGTGTAGGGATGTTCTTTGATATAATGATACTTTTAAATCAACGCGATTTTGGTATTAAATACGTAGCAATAAGGTCCGTCAGAGCAGTTCATTAGTCATGTTTAATGGATATAGCCCCTTTTTAAAAAGATACACTACTAATTTTGATGCAGTTGGTTGTATATTACTATTTTTAGAAGACCATCCTTGGCAGGGTAGAACGAGGAAAGTTCGGCCGGCGGGTAGGAAGTCCCAAGATTCTTAACTCGGTATATAACTTCCCTAGAAACAAAGTGTCCACGTGATCTGAAACGTGGGAGGAGTGAGAACGATGCTGACCAATTGTCGCTAAAAGCAGACATTATTTGGCTCTAAATATAAAAAGTGTTCGTTCTAGATTCATTTATCTATGATATATACCAAGAAGATTGTATTATTGTCTTAAAATATTTTCAAATAACCAGCGCTAGTAAAATGTTATTGCTGTCATTATTATTTTTTACACCACCATGTATGGAGCAAGAAGTACACCGATTTTATTTTTACCGAATGTCATAGCCATAAATTTAGAGTGACTTAGAACCTTGTTGATTGAAAATTAAGATGTTCGTATTTACTGTCCATATAATAAAAGAAAATTTTTGAGTATTTGTAAATCAAAGATCATAATAATTTACATTATGTTTCTCAAGATTCATTCATTGATTCAAGATCGAACTTTATAGTAGTAGAAAATTGTACAAACATAATTATCAATTGATGTTGATTTTTAAGGAATCCTTTTTTAATTGCACTTATTTGAAAATAAATACCCCATTCTAGGACGGATAGACTTTAGACCCCGTAAGGCACAAGGTACCGAATTCCATTTTGCATTTGTTGCTAAAAATTGTTCGCAAATTAAATCATTAGACTTTTGTAGTTAAGCTGAATTATCAAAGGTTTTTCACAACACATGGAGGACTTAATGCCTAAAGGTATTCTCTACCAGTCGACCATTGGCTAAAACAGAAAGGCATAACTAAACATAACATAATAACTCTGGCATTTATTATTGAAGTAGGAAATATTATAAAAAAAAAAATATAACATAGGCATCATCCAGATAAAATTGTTGGCTTTTCAGTATTTCAGCAGTCGGATTTTTGTTTATTTTCGCTTCGGTTTGGAGGTAGCTTATCCCGAAAATTTAAAATTTTCTCCCGGGAATAACTCTAACCGAGCTTATATTTAGGTTTGACAGGTTTTTCAACATGTTTTACAGGTGTAGACCATCAGGGTTCTAAGGTAGGTATTACGGTGATAACTCGCCAAGGGGCGCTGCAATAAACATTTTTTACTTGTTAAAATAAGTTTTTTTGTTAGACAGCAGCGTAGAAATTCTATAAAAGGTTAAAATAAAAAGCAAATTTTTTTTTTAAAAAAACCCCGAAGGAAAGAATGAATTTTAATTTCAATCCGTCAGGGCTGCCATTCACTCCCCTAAAATAACAAAAATAAATCAGTTAATGAAGTGACTAAAAAATTTGAGACACATATTAGCTTCTCTATACGGCTACATTTTTCTATAATGTTACATTTTTCTTTGAATTGGGAACAGGAATGGCAGAGCAGCCCCGACGCGACGGATTGTCTTACATTTGTAATTACTTTTACTTACTTTGTTTTCGTTGGGGATTTAAAAACCTCCTAAACCACGCCTCCGCCTTCTCTGTCTACGTGCCTGATTTCGACCAATTCCACCATCCATCATAATTTCTTTTCATCTCTTTTTTAAGACTTTATATTTAGATTCTAGAATTTGGACAATTTTTTGGTTGGAAAAAATCAATAGATATCCGAGATGCAGTACAAAATGCTTTTAAAGAGTTTGTCGTCTGTACATCTGCCTTTAATAATTGCCACACGGCAATAATACATGGGAAGCCTTTGGAAAGACTGATTGATTACCATCAGGCGGACCATGTGCTTGTTTGCCACCTTAGTGGTATAAGAAAAGAAATGTAGAACATTTTATTCGTTTTGTTATTTGATGAGTCCCTTTATGATCTCTGTTTTTAAAAGATGACGTGAGTGACTTTTAAAATCAAAGATTTATTCTGAACTTAAAAGGGTGTCATAACAATCGAGTGACCTCGGTAGGTACCTACGACGTAAATGAACGACCCCTAATAACAATCCTTTATAATTGAGGGTTTTTACTGGCTATGTTACAGGTTTTAAAAATAAATGTGTGTGTTGAAGTAGCCATGATTTGTGTGTGAGAAAGAGAAACATTGTTTTTACAAGTATGCGCCAAGTTAGGCGGGGACTGGCAACTACTAGTCTAAGATTAACGTGGGGCGTGCACATCTCCCACCTGCTTTTCTGAGAACTATATACCTAGGTAGATGCCAATCAGGGTGCCTAGAATTATTAGTAGTTAATTTGTTATATTAGGGTGGTTATCCACACCTGGAAGTGTAGCGCCTTACTTTTATCCGACCGTAGCGCGATTGGTCCACCTACACGATTTGCTCGCCCTCTGCGTTCATGAAGTACCTACAAAGGTCACTTAGCAGATCCTGACTCAGTTGTCCATTAATGTGAAAAAAAGTCAAGCTAAATGCGTTAGGGTTTCGAAAAATGAGATTCTTTGTGGATATCTGGAACAGTTGTGAACTGATTTGCTTTAAAATATTTTTTGTTAAAAGTATTCATAGAGTATTGAAATTATTTTCAGATTTTTTGAAACCGTGCTGTAAAAGTTTAGAGATGGGGGACACAAAGTTTTCAAGTTTGTAGGCTAAAAGCTTTTTAAATATACATCTCGATAACCTAAAATCCTAATTACATTTTTAATGACCTCTTCAGCGACACCCCATAGGTAGGGGTGCATGAAGAAATTTGAACCATCAGTGCATATACGACTTATGTATTGTACAAGAGCTTTCTCTATATTTTACTGCAATGATTATCTCTATAATTAGGTTTATAATGTAACCTCTGTCCTCTACATTATCAGTAGATAAATCCACGCTTATTTTATGGTACTATGGTATGGTGTAGTACTTTTGTGTCTCTTTAAGTCGTCTAATCTTTTTTCGACATGTTAATTATGTCTCTCGAAAACAATTTTTAACGTGGCCAAGAGATAAATGGGTATGTCATAACTAATAAGGTATTCCGAATACTGTTGGTAACATAGACATTGTAGACGTGTAACGTGAAAACAATTCAACAAATTTTGATGTGTCCGACTAGGTTTAGACTAAAACGAACGCTCATTCATGCTTTATGTTATAAATACGAAAGTGAGTTTTTCTGCCTGTTTGCCTATCTTCACGTGCCGCAACGGAGAAACCAATTACGCTGAAATTTGGCAAAGAGATAGTTGAAGAGACGGAGAAGGAAAAAAAATCATTCGAAATGATGCCCACGGCTACTTTCTACCATCGTACCACTCGCCATCGGCAGGGAATCCATATTCTCACTTTAGAACCGAAATGGTCGCTTACAGTGCGGTTTCAGAGAAACTTCCTCCCGCGAACGCTTGGGTTGTGGAATCAGCTCCCTGCCAAGGTTTTCTCAAAGGACTAAAGAATGGGGTTCTTCAAGAAAGAAGTTATTGGAGATTTGAAGGGTCGGCAACGCGCGAGTGATACCCCTGGTGATACAAACGTCCATAGGCCACGGTGACCGCTTACCATCAGGCGGACCGTATGCTTGTTTGCCACCTTAGTGGTATGAAACAAAACTACTAAGCTACTTTACCAAGTAGACGAACTAGCTACGCTATTGTAACTATAGTCAGAGAGTTGGCATAAGTAACGTTCGCAGATAATAAAAACAAGCGCAGAAGGAGCCACGGCCTAAAGCTAGTAATCAATAAACGCTACACGAAGGCTGATTATACTCTTTTGTCTTTTTTTTTTTAATCAGATGCAGCTCTTAAAACCACGGCACTACAACCTTGTTTGGGATACCAGAAGTCTTTAACTTTTTTTGAGTCGATTAGTAATGACTGCTTACTAAATTCAAGTAAAGTAAATTTATTCGTTCGTCTTTATTACTAGTTCCGTATTTTGATATACATTGTATATGTGTTACCGTAAAATTTCGAAATCCGTTACGACGCGTAGCTACTAGTATTAAAGCGAAGTATTCACATATATTGGAAACTTTGTTCTTACAAGTCACTACTTAGTATTTACTATTGCTAATGGTTATAATCCAAATTAAATGCTTAATATCGGCAATTCACTTTTTATTTCAGTTTTAATTATTACAGTCCACTGTTTCATGTTTTTTTAAAATACTGCAGCAATGTTTTTATCTATTTCCAACATAATAAACATTTTCAGTTTTAAATTCAACATTGGGCATTATTAATTATCACTATCCTACAGACTGATAGACAGATGGTAGAATAAATTACGTGAGGCTATTTCGGCGATTTTTCGATCCCCCTTTTCCTTTGGTGAAACGTTGTGGGATTTGACTCGAACCCATCCCACTAACTTTATCTCAAGTGAGATTTTGCAAAATGCGTATCGTTAGTGTAAATACGGTACCTCATGTGTGCTTTATTTTTTAAAAAAACTTGCTACTATGTGGAATTAGCATAGCTGAGATAATTTATTACTGTTTAGGATTTGGCGATAATCAACACAGTTTTCTCGCAATTCTACACTGTCTTTTGCGAAAAATAAAGTTACGTGATATTTAGCGAGACTCCCTCCCCGTCCTTAAGCGTCTCACGCAGTTTATGGACGCCCCCTTATAATCTGTCATATCCGAGTCTAGTCTATCTTAAGGGAGGCCTGTGCCCTGCAATAATGACGTACAACGGATGACAATGTATGTCTTAATAATATACCTTCTTACTTGATATTACCTTCAACTCTAAATGGACAATAAAGTGATTCTGTGAGAGTGACGTTTTTACCTTTTTGATTAATAATAACCCTATAAATAATGAAATCTAAAGTGAGTGGAGAAAACGCTAACGGAAGCGATGTGCACTATACTGCGTTTACACAGGGCTTTGTGACTAAAGATAATATATATAGTTTAAAAAAAACTTCCAAACACGATTGTGATGTATTCGACTCCTCAAAACAAACCAAATGAGCTAAAACTCGATGGATTTACTATAGCACGGACGCGAAGCACAAATAATTTCGTTCATTGACCTTTTCCTTTTTAGCCTGTATCAGTTGTCAAAATAGTAGTAATTTCTGATGACAGCGGTCGGTCATCTCATCTTTGCGAGCGCGACGGCAAATAATTATGCGCGTGCAACAGAGATAAATAGTGGAGACAAATAGTTACCGGTTATTGAACGAAATTCTTCCTTCTTCGCGTCCGGGCTATAGTTACCATTGAAGAGTTCCACTATTCACCTACAAGATGCATTATCAGATCCGCGTCCCCAAGTGTAGGAGTCGCTAAAACAAACCAAATAAGCCTAAACTCAAGGGGCTAAATAAGAGGTACTGAAAAGTTGACTATCCACCGCCTGGTTCTATTACCAGATAAATTCGATAGAACGAAATTATTGTATGGTCACACTCCTCGGTATTGCATACATTTGTAAAGTTTCAAATCGATAATGCAAATTACAAGTGGGTTACATTCGACTTCTAAAATTTTTTTACATACATACAAGTGAAGCTAATATTAGCGTGTTAAAAATAAGAAGGTGATTTTTTTCTCATTAATCACAACAAAACATTGTATTAAAAACATTTCGTTACAAGAAATCTGGTGTCATGTAATATCGCTTTTTTTTTACTCACAAAAAGCATATACTTACAAACATGAAATGCCAGTAGATTATTCAATTACCAGAGTTTGTGTTGAATTATTATTTATATATTTAATTATTACAATAAAAACTGTATGTATCTGGTATTTGTGGGAGACAGCTTCATTCTAGGTGAACTACTTCTTTTTAAGGTGGCAAACAAGCTTACGGTCCGCCTGATAGTAAGCGGTCACCGTAGTAGGTACAGAATAATATACCCTTTGCCAATTCTAGTTCTAGAGAAACCAAAAGAAGTAGTTAGGATTGGACAAGGCGGCTGTCGCGCACGTTATGATGTGGATTTATTTTAAAAAAACTGTGAGGTATCTGGTTTTTAAAACCCACGGGCGGTAATGACGCGCCTATTGTATCAAGTATGTATAGGAGCTGTATCGTTCAAACGAAACTCTAGATATGGTGGATGCGTTGTTTTCTCTACTCCTATTCCCGCCATTTCAATTGTCTTTTAGTGAGTTTATTTATTTACCTTATATTTTTATTTATTTACTCGCAAATGTAATGTGTAACACGGGCGGTATAGAGATTTAAAACTACAGTTATTAAAGCCTGCGGCCTTCAGCCTTAGGCTTCTAAATAGCCTCTCGCTAGTAATTTTATCCTCACCACCTTTATACACAATGTACTTTTATGTAACAGTAGTGTGCAGTTTGTAAGCAAAAAAAAATTAATCTAATTAATTTCAAGTATCTTTTTTTAATTTGCAAACATGCAAATTGTTCTCGTGCTAACAAAAATAATATAAATATTTATTATTTGTGAATTAACTTGATATCTTAAGTTGTGCAGACGCATACGATTAGCTCTATCCGGTCTGATAGTGCGGAGCGCTGACGTGGACAGCGCCAGCCCGCTGAGGACAGCGAAACGTTGCGCATTGCACGACGAGAAGGGATGAGCTCGGTAGACTGATACCTATCTGTCGCGCGTTCACCACGTGGGCACAAGATCCTACTGTCGCGATACCTACATATTATGACCGCCCAGTTTGCATTGTATTGAATACTTACATCAGACACCTACAGAATTGTAAGCTGTTTAAATTAAAATCATCAAACATATAAAACAAGCTTTTAACAAAGCTTTTTTGTTAAACTTCTACAAATTAAAACCCGTCTACATACACAACCTACATATCTACCAAATATAACGTCTTTATATTTATTTTATTCATTACGAGGTGCAAAATCAACCTAAGTAGTACATATTGAGTTAAGGCAAACAAACCAGCAAGCAACAACTAGCAATATAATATATATATATCTTCTGATTAAGCCCTTTTAATTGTTACCCAACACGGCATATTTCACGATTTATTTTTGTGTTGTATGTCACATAGCCTATAACTAGCGGACCATCAGGACGTTTCCAATGATATCTCATTTGTTAAATTATGATGGATAGTTTAGAAGATATGCCGGAACAGACGAACATACATGTATGTTTTGAAAACATGTAACCTCATGTTCCCTCCCCTATTTGGCATCGCCGTAGTCGGGTAAAAAAACTAATATATCTTGCTTCTCTATAACTAGTTTTTTAACCGTTTCAGTATTTTTTTCATCGTATGACTTTGAGCCCTATGACACAAGATAAGGTATAGTATTAGTACCTATAAGGATAATTAATCATATACATATATATGTATAGCCGTATACGCTGTAAATCGGGAATAATATAGCTTCTCTTTTCAGATCTCTAGCTTTTTCGCAATTTTTAACTGTAACATGACATACCTACCTATACGCCATAAGGTAGAGTTTTCTTTGACTCATTATCAATTACAATGTGATTCCTATATCTAAGTATTTGTTATTTCATACCTAGATAAAAGTATTTTATACTACAGAATTAAATATTTAACTCCAACCTTAAGAACATATGTTGTTTTGGATTTGAAACAATATAAGCCCTATAACTTATGTTTCGCATTTCTGAACTTTGTTACACATATCTAACTTATTATAACCTTATATCAAATACTTAAAGATAAAATGTGATGTTCATTCATAATATTTAAACTGAGAATGATGACAGCAGATATCCCAATAGACCCGGAAGGACCTAGTCGACTCGGTTCATTCAGAAATAGGTTTGTGTGTAAACAAGGGGCAGGCGTCGACCGTCAACAGGTGGCTGTAGTGAGGGTTTACTGACCTTGCGAGGTCGGCGTTAAGTAGATCGCGAAGAAATCGTCGACAGAGTTGGTGGTGGCGGTGATGGGTATATAGTGCGAATGCGAGGGCCCCGGGTACGGCTGGGGCTGCGCGTGCGGCGGCGGCGGGCCCCCGTAGTGCAGGCCGCTGGGGCCCGCCTCCACCAGGAGCTGCATGTGCGAGATGTCGACGAACTCGTCTTCGCCTTCGCCGTGCCCGACCTCCTCTTCCTCCGGGCGACGCATCGCGATCACAGAGAGCATGGCACGAGCGCATCACACCGCACGCACTCGTAACGCACTCGCACCATGGACCCACCCCCATGCACTCGCGCCGTCTTACACTTTCGACACACAACAGACACTGCCTAGGTACTTCTATTAACTTACTTAGTCCTACTTTCAATTGACGCGATCACAGAAACATTATATTTTCATTATATTATTAGTGATTGAACTGTATAACAATAAATAACGGTTACACGGTATTCTACTGGTAAATGAACACAGGTTTTGCACGCGCAGCGTTGATTCCGCTACATGTTCGAGTGAGGCGGTTGTGTGCGGTGCGCGCACACCCGCTCGCCGGTCGGCGTTCATTCACGACGGGCGCGTTAATGGCGTGGTGCGGCGCCCTCGGGCGGCCGGCGGAATCGGCGCCCACGTGCGCGAGGAAATGGCGCGGCGCGCGGCGTCGCGGCGGCAACGGAGTAGCGCGAAAAGCGCGCCGACACCGAGTGTAGTGACGAGGCAAGGTGGCGTGGGCGATGTGCGGCGGCGTGGGCGCGGAGGCTCGTCGTGCACCGCGCGCTGGCGTGCCGACGCTGCTGCGGCCCTTTGCTGGCTCGTGCTGCTGGACCGCAACCCTTCGCGCGATGCTGGATTAGCTCAAAGCGGTCTATTTTAGTAAAATTGTAAGTATTCACTTATTTCTACTTGATTACCTTCAACGGCGAATATTTTTAGCTTTGAAAGGTAACAACATACAATAAGTAAAAAAATACGTTACTTAAAAGCCTGAGTTACATTTTTAAGGATCTTTAGAAGGATACCCTACACAATGTAAAGCGCGAAAAATAAATCATCTCTCAGTTCAATGCCTAGGGAGAGCTATCCTTTTTTCCGTTTTTTCCTGTTATTTGTGTCTGTAATTTTATCAGAATCACCTATCATGAACGCTGCATGTCCCGCCCTGCCGGACACTCGATTAAGGGGGCGCTCAGTCCGTACGTACACTCATAGACGTCCGTTTTTTCGGCGGACGTCCCGGATTAATGATAAAACAAACCGCGCACAGTGTTCCTAAGGGTTCCGCTTTTGCCATTTGGCTACAGAATCATAATAATAGCTAATTTTATATACAAACACGAAGCAGTTTCATGTTGAGGTTACGTAAACCTAATACATAAATAAATAAATAATTAAAACAAATGTAGCAATATGATTCAATCACTTTTATGGCCAAGCAAGACTGAGAAAGTAACATTCCTGCTCAGGCAGTAAAGCTTAAATTAGAAGTAGAGGAATTTAGTTCATCAACTTTTCCGAGCTGTGAAAATATTATTCGTCTGACAAGTTATTTTATAATTCTTTAAAACCTTAAAACCTAAAATACAAGCAGGAAGTACAAGAATATTTATCATATTAACAAAGTTCCTTTGACAGCTTACTTACGTTTGATTCGCGTACGATACGAGTCACTCAACCGTGATTGGCTAGTCGAATTGACGCGGAACCAGCAACTAAATGTAACTTCTTCTAAAACTTCTATGTGACATTGGATGTGGAATGATTTAAGATTTTAACGAAGCTTCACTGATCAGCAAGAGTCACTTAGAGCTGGCCATGTAAAAAGAAACTGATACTTATAAATCCATGTCCGCAACATGGATGGATCTTTCCTTGAGCTTTAGTTATAGCTACCTCAGCCTGTGAAAACTCCATGAAAATCCGTTCAACAGTTTCGGAGATTAGCGTGTACAAAAGATCAGCAGATCGACAAAAACGGCTTTTTTTAAATATTTTCAGGCGTTTCTACTGTTTTATTAGAGTGGTAAAAGATATTTAATTATTAGGAAGAGGAAAGGAAATGATGTTACACCTACCAGTTTCGCATGACAGTGAATCACGCGCTAGTTTGGTAGACCATCTCGGACTGCCGGGCGCTGTCTGTACCGTTTTGGTAGTCTCACAATTAGACGTGACGATACGGTACGGCACGGCACGCGCTTCGCGTGACGTCGGTACCACCACTACCAGATGTTTCTACTGCTGTGTACGTCAGATAAGTCACTCCTCTCCTAAAAATACCCTTCTAGTAATAGCCACGTTTCTTTTACACTATTTTTGTTTCATCGACGTAGGGAAACTAAACGTAGTTGTTTTGATTTCTTCCCACCTCGCCTTCTTAATTACCGCGTCCAACGAAAAACTATACAATATGTCATATCTCACTCTTTGCCAACTATATTGTTTCTTAAAAAAAATAGAATACAAGGGTAATGTTGTGGTGACGAAAGACTTCGATGACAAGGACATTAATAATGGTGATTCGTGAGACTCTGTACTATTTATGATTTTGCAGATGATGCTGATAATGATGACGGTATGATATAGGAGATGATATATAGGTGACGTATATGATACCTTCCGTTTCCTTCCGTAGCGGAAGAAAACCACGGAGAACCTGTTCAAATGCACCCCAATCAAGACACTTGTCTGCTTGTTCATCGCTAAGAAAATCCTATTTTGTTTAGTTTTTACAATTTCAGCCCGTTACTATCTCCGGCTTAAGGAAAGTAAAATTTACAATGAAAAAGCCCGTGGGAGTAATTAAGCTCGTAGCATCCGCGTTATCTGCATGTAATGACACTGTTTACGAGTAACTGTGGTGCAAAAAATTAAACATATATGTAGCAATCCTACCTACACATTCATTCCATGTAGAAATAATCACAGAAAAACCTTTTGGAAACAGCAAGTATTGCGTAAAAATAAAAATAGTTTAACAAGGCGATGCGAGACAATGTGTACAAAAGACATGGCATTTTATTTTCGTTGACTTATCAAGCGTTGTCAAAGGTTCAGTGAAGCCTTAAAGCGTTACCATGACAACTACCTGTTGATCCCGACTCTCTCACTCAGTTGCAGAATTTTCTTCTGTCGGATTTCCTCAATAAACTACTTAGTGTTGGGGCGGCAAATTATATCTGCGTTCACTTTTCCAAATGATATGTATAATAGTAAATTGTATTACAAGGGAGCAAATAAGTATTTTTATGTCGAGGCCGTAAAACGCAATTGAAAATTTTCATTTTTTTTGTATCGTTTGGTCTTACATTGAAAATCCTTTTTCTATGACAGAAGAAGAGTGACATAAAAGTAACAAGTACAGTTCCTATTTCTAAAATGATGCGAATATATCGAAAAATAATTGTTAAAAAATTATTAAATTAGCTTTTGCATTTATAAATATCCGTCACGACCTCGACTAACATATTAACTATGTTTTCCAACAGTTCGAAGTACCTATATACTTTACGCAGTTTTGCGTAAAACCTGCTAAATTAACTTCATAGAGTACTTTTTAAAAAACTATTAAGTTATTGGCTAGGTTTAAGGCTCCGGTAAATTCGTTCAACAGTTTTAGAAAATTTCTTGTGTAAAAAACAGATTGCTTGTATACTACTTGCTAACTAACTTTGGTTAGGAATCGAAAAGATGGCCTTAAAGAAGCCTGTCACATAGAAGATTGTTCTACATTAAACATATGGTTAAGCTTGTGGGCTAAAAATATATTGCAGCATAGCGAAAATAGTGAAAATGTACCGCCTGATAGAGATAGTCCCACGCTTTCCGGCGCCCACGCATCTGCCAAATTACGAAAGTTGTGATTAGTCCTCCGCCGCCGCTACGCCATACATTTAATAACGTCAGTGAAAACATACATATTATAATTACATTTATTACACAGCATATATTACAATTTTTAAATATTTTACTATACGACAGTACAAAAAAAGAGTATTCTTAACTTCTTTTGAGGGAAGCTATTTGCGTTTTCTTTACGCGTGTGTGTGTGTGTGTGTGTGTGTGTGTGTGTGTGTGTGTGTGTGTGTGTATGTGTGTGTGTGTGTGTGTGTGTGTGTGTGTGTGTGTGTGTGTGTGTGTGTGTCCGCTTATGGTCCGCCTGATGGTAAGCGGTCACCGTAGCCTATGAACGCTTGTCTTGTATCTTAACACCTTAACACAAAATAGATGTACCTATAGCTACGTTACAATACTTACATTACCCCGAATGACATAGGTCCAGGCCCAGGGTCCAGTCATTGTTGTAATTTTCTGCAGAAAATAACCATTTGCTTCATAAACTATTATTTGAGGTACCAACAAAAAAAACCAGTTCCGGAGGGAATTCTGGTTCCCCCTTCAAGTCTACGTATTCGGTGCTAGGTAACTCCTTATTATTTAAAGCTATCAAAAATATTTTTGTTATAAAACGAAAGCTCGTAATTCTTTTTTATATTCCATAGTTAACAAGAAAATTGCTATCTAAGAAAAATTGCAAAATTTCTTATTATTTCAAGCGAATGCTGCATAAGTTAAAATGTTTGAAATTTGATAAAAAAACATAAAAAAAATTGAGCTGGAAAAAACTTCCGCGGCCCGCAAACGCAGCGACCGTGAGTATGCGGGCCGAGGCATAGCCGACGCACGCATTACACAGTCCACTTATGCTCAGTTGTAGCCAAGGGTTGTATAGTACTTTTCTTAAACATGCGTGAAAAAAAATAATTATATTGACAACTGTATTGACATTAATAAAAATAGTTTAGATTTTTTTAAATAATTCAATGGCGCATTCTTTTTGTTGTACCAGTCCGAAATGTAAAAAAAAAAATATCTCTTCAGTTATCAATGTTTGGGTTTAAAAAAGTTCGTTCCATTTTTAAATTTCATATTTAACCGCTCGAGCGCTCGAGACGGATATCAAACATTGCAGGCCGCTCTCTGATACTGTACTGCAAGTACGATTTATCCCAAAGAAGCTGGTGCAAGATATGGTGGCAAATCGTAGCATTTCTAAGAAAATAATATGCCAATAGGTACGTACTTTTTTTTCTTCCATCTTTAATGGTCATTTGTGTTTATAAGTATTAAAGGTAACTAGAAAAGTACATAAAACATGTCTATAATATAATAGTTCTATGTTATTTAACAATAAAACAACTTGATTTGTACTTTTAGTCATAGCAGTTTTGCTTTTTAATTTTGGAACGAATTTATTCATGGTACGTCATAATTAAGACGATTGTGAGCGAGAGCTAGATTGATAAAAATGTCCGACTGTGTTTACGTCAAAATCAGCCATCTATGTTAATACAGTGCAGGTTTTTTTTTTGACACATATTCTGTGTCTTTTTTAAAATTTTAATCGCTTCTTGCATAATAAATATTAAATAATGTGAAAGTCTCTGTCTGTCTAATATGTACTTGTCTAATTGTTACCTTTTCACGGATTACCGATTCGCTGAATCTTAGACCTTGGGCAAGGACATCAGCTATACTTAAAAACGTTACGTGTAAGCCGAATTTTATTACTGAGCTATTTTAGTAAATGTTAATTTTAAGTTATTCGTAAGGTTTTAAACAACTTCAGAATTATTAAATAAAAAACTTAAGAATTATTTTACTGTTCATTCAAATAAATCATTAATATATTTAAATAAATAAATCTTTACGTGCATGATGATTTTAAATCGTTAACATTCACCAAAGAAAACCTTAACAATTTATTTAGAAAGTACGTTTGTACATGCTATAATTATAGAACACTAACTGACCCGGCGAACGTTGTTTCTTTTTTAAAACAACTGGCGCGGCACCTATTGTAACCTTTTGCCTGTGTGTGTGCAACAATTTTTCATTACAATCGGCTTATCCTTAGCACGCGAGTCCGACTCGCACTTTACCCTATTTTTTTTACAAATAAACCTTGCTCTACGAACACAAAAAAAAGCCGTTCTCGAGTTTTTATGAGACTAACTATACGTATATATAGATTAAATTGGTGGCCATTTTGTTTATCCAAATTTTTTATAATTTTTTGTATGTTTTACCAATCAAAGTGGTTTATTTTCAGTTAAGTCAAAATCGCTTAAAAACAAAAAAAAGTTAATACAATGGGCACAGCCGCCATCTTGGATTTTGGGAAATATCAGATTTTTCCTTAGGTCACCATAAGACACTAAACATTTCTCCAATACAACACTTTCATTTCCGGGGGCTCCTTCTGGGGGAACAACTATGTCAGTCAGAGCTGATGCAGCCATTATTGCTCCACCGGGCTTTTGGGGCGAGACTCTGAAGGAAGGGAGAGCCTCGGCTTGGCTTCTCGCTCTTGGAAAGTCAGTCACCGTTATTGAGCTTTATATATTATAGAGATAGAGATCATATAGTATCTCTCTTTCATCTGTGCCTTGTACGACGCTTACCTTTTGACAGGTGATGTATTTGCATACGGTTTTGAAATTGCATATAAAGTACTGTGTGAGGGTTTGAAATAATAAAACATTTAATAAAATGCACCGCGTTCCAAACCCCTCAAAAACGAAAAAAAAAAACAAACCTTCCGCACATGGAATATCGAAAATGTCAAATATTAAAAAAAAAATTTGATACAAACACTAAGCCTATAAATGAACCATCAGCGTTATATTTATTTTTCTTTTTAGTGGCGTTTTGAAGGTCGTGTAATTTTGTTTTAGTTTAGTTTGACATACATCATTCAATCAAATACATACAATATCACTAAAGGATCCCCTGAATGATTTAAAATTTAAAACTGAGGAATGGAGTACTACTGCCATCTCTGGGCGGGTGCAACTTCCTCCCGCGAACGTTTGGGTTGTGGTATAAGCTCCCAGAAAGGGTTTTCTCTAAGGACTACAGTATGAGGTTCTTCAAGAAAGAAGTTATTTGATTTTTGAAGGGTTGGCAACGCGCTAGTGATACCCCTGGTGTTGCAAGTGTCCATAGGCTACGGTCACCGCTTACAATCAGGCGGCTCGTAAGCTGGTTTGCCACCTTAGTGGTATAAAAAAAGTCGAGATGTCTCTAGCTCGATAAAAGTTCGCCAATTAGCACAGCGCGTTGGACTATGTGCTAAGCCTCCTTTTTCCCTGAAGTGGGGCATATAATGGGTGAGGTAAGAATCAATTAATGAAATAATCGGTGTACTAAGCTAGAATTGAGACAATTTAACAATATTTTCCTACAGAAATTGTATTAGGTAATTTGTGTTCCTTCACCAGGACATGGACCTTACCTACAGTTCAGGGTGTATAGTACCGCTACACCACTTGATCGTCAAATAGATCAATAGATAAATTAATAGGACTAAAATAAATACACCCAACGTTAAAAAAACTTTTGAAAAATACACTTTAAATAAATTTTAGCAGATGGGGGTTTTCCGCTGGGTTGACCTAACACACATTAATTGGAACGCAATTGTTTATAGTTATTAATTTTAGAATAGAATATCTACGGCATTATTCACATTTTTTTTTCTACGAATATGTCTGCTCAATTTATATCGACGAATGAAGCACATAATGTACAGAAGTCTGACTTGGTGGAGTTTCGGGCGATGAACGTAGTCCGTATGTTCCCTTACCCAGAAATTTGAGTCACCTTAATCGGGGGTGATATGCACCAGCAGAGACCAAAGGCGCTTCTTCTCCAGATACTTTGATGTGGTCGCTTGGCATATTACTCAACACCAAATCCAACTTACTGCCAAATCTATTACATACAATATTATGTTGACGAACTTTACGAAACTCAACAAAATAATTAAATCAATTTCATTTTTACAAAATGAATTTAAATAAAAGTCAAAACAATTTAGATCCGAATATTAAAAAATAACATTTCCTAGGACGTTGTAGACAAAAATTTTATAAATCGGTCTTCGACGGCGGTATAAACGCTAGACACCATGGCACATCTCCTTCTTATGAGAAACTATAGCACAAATTATTTCTTTATGTTATGAAAGACCGTCAACATCTGTGTGATACGCTGGATTATTAGCTTGTCCCGCACTGCTTAAAGTTCACCTCCTCAGCCGGCTTCGTTTTCCCGTACTTACCAAAAAACTTACTATATATCCAAGAGCAAAAAGCTCACCATCGTGGACTGAGCTATTCAGAAAAGTTTCCATTATAGCAAATATAACTGAACAACTATTAAGAATGGTTTTTTAAAAAATTGCTTGTTGATTGTAAACCTTGAAAATTATTACGCCATGGTTTTACTCATATGTTTTCTGCCCATTATCTCCCAAAACTTAATTCTAATATTTGAAGGGAACCCCAACTTCGAATAATCAATTTTGAACGAGGCAAAGTTTTTATGTGACTTAAAGTTTCCACGAGTCATATGTTAATACTCAAACAAATATGCAAATACTATTTACATGCTTCTTGATTTTTTAGTCAGATGTTCTCTCTTTGATATAATATACGTGAAAATATTTCCAGCACTCAGAGGCTTCCAGATCTGTTTTACCAGGGGCAGCTGATCCTCTTATTGTGTTTATAGGAGAGCGTAAGTACTTGCGCCTGAGTTCGGTCCATTCGACAGTCTTGTCATTTGAATCACCATTCTCGAAAACTACCGATATGGTTGACGAACTGGGATTGGTTGGAGGTCCACGTGTTGCTGTATCTATATTGTCTTGATTCGCTCGTGCCGGCAACATAGAACCAGAGCTAGACGAAGCAACAGGTGGTGGAGTACCTAGGTAAAGCTATTTACCGTTATTTGACCGTAATGGCAGAATTATGATAAAATCTCGACACGTGTTTCGCCTCAACACGAGGCATTTTCAGGAGACGCAAGTTGTTCGTGCGCTATACCTTCAAATCTTTTTTTGGTGCGAGTTTTGCTACCAATTTAGTGGTGTAGTGAAGTTAGCATCGTCCACATGGAGGGAGGTGCACTCCTACACATGTGCATGGTGTACTTCTGTACGTGAGTGCTACTAAATTGTTTTCAGCTGATTTGCAAGGTAATAATATTTTATCATAATAATGAATTTCCTCAAAGGAACGCCTGATTCTATTAATTACGTAATGGCAAAAGTAATTGACTGGGCTTCTTTTGGCTTCTTCTAAAGCAACAGGTGGTGGAGTATTTTTGTCTCGTTTCTTGCAATATTCTCTGCCCGAATGTTGGCTGCTCGACGACTTGGTGTTGAGCGTTATCAGTTCCTCCGTATCATCCTTAAAATCCTAGGTCTGAGGTATCAACTGTAGTTTGAGTGACAATACGCAAAAACTGTTTTACATCTTGCGCTGTATTGGCAATAATAGCGACTTGTGATTTAATTACGTCACTTATTGGTCACTTATTACCTTCTCAAGAGATTTAATTTTTTCACTACATGCACAAATGTTGTAATTCGTGTAAACCTTTTTTAAGTTTGATTTTCAACATTTTTATTTCAAATTATTCTTTAAGTCACGACGCCGCGTTAGTCGACTGTCATGGCCGACCTGTAGGTTACATCCAAGATAGATGTTTTTTATACGAATAGGGTGTGCAAACTTACGGTAGGTATGTAGGTATTCTTACCATAAGTTTGCACAGTTGGTACTATCGCTAGTAAAAATATAAGTTTCTATTCGTTTTTGGGACCTTACCGGGAACAGTCTCGAGCTATTTGGACTGTCTCTATGGTCTCATGTCTCAGATGGAAGTCTCTACTTGCATACGTTTAGTCTCTCGAATTCCAGAGTTCGAATAACGAGATCTACTTACTACGGAACCCTAATAACAATCCTTGTTCACGTAAGCAACAGGAACAGAAAATATAGTAGGTATAGGAAAAAATATTTAAACGATTTATTATTAAGTGACGTACAGCGAGGGTTAATAATTTCACCCCTAACTGATGACGAACGATATGGTGTCGTAAGATTGTCTTAAGATATAAATAAACGATAAGGGTGATCGGAAGGTACAAAAATGATTGTTTGTGACAGTGTTGCTAGCCCTTTGATGTTTAATAATAAACGTTTTATGTATTTCGATACATTAAAAGATAATCAGTGATCAAACAAAGGAAATTAAGAAGCCATTCTTCAGGTTTAAATACCGCAGGCCGTCTTTTATTCTGGGCTTATGGACGTTTGTGATAGACTGACAATCAGTTCTTCTGTATTCTGATGAGTCTCGCTTTAGATTTAATCTGGATTCAAGGGAAGTAGTAGTGTTTAAGGAGTCTCCTGAGTGAGTTTATTCTTAGCAAGGCGGAATAATCGTGATGTGGGCTAAAATTCGTCTGTATCATCATATTTGTATGCTTTTTTAGGGTTCCGTACCCAAAGAGTAAAAAAACTTAGTGAGACAGTTGAAATTTTCACAGATGTATTTTTGTTGCTGCTATAACAACAAATACTAAAAACCAGAATAAAATAAATAATTAAGGGGAGCTCCCATACAAAAAACGTGATTGTTTTGTCGCCCATACAACAAACGTGAGTTTTTCGCTCAATTTTGCTCTATATTGATAACGGCAACAGGTAGACGCTTGAAATGCTCACAGAATATTTAGGTATATATTCACTTTAAAAATAAATAATTAAAATAAAACAAATTATTAAGTGGAGCTCCCATAAAAAAAAACGTGATTGTTTTGTCGTTTTGTAAATGGAACGGAACTCTTCGTGTGCGAGTCCGACTCGCACTTGGTCGATTTCTTTATTCAATACTTTTTCTATTCTGTTTTCGGTTTTGGCATGTTTTTAACTTTTTTATTATATTTTCTTTTACTGACAAGGTTTTTAATGGTGTCTGGTTGACATAATATGATAACTCCAAAATTGGTATTTTTCATTTAAGTCCAATTATTTTGAAGTTTGTACCTAATATTTTCATATGATTTGACTTTGATAACGCATCCTAAAAAAAGACTGTGTTTATTTGTAATTTATTTTTATTATATTAAAATATACCTTTGACTACCTGTATCTGAAAACGTTGATAAATTCTGACAGTTGCAAATCAATTAGAATGCGTAATTAATTAATTGCGCTTCTATCGATGTTTAACATGCAACACAGAAAAAAAAAATTAAAATAAACTATAGGCTTGCCTACTTAGGGCGCGTTCGTTTTGGGATTAAGAGTTCCCACGATTGATACTATTCAAACGCCAGTTTTGCCTCCGACACCTATCGCTCGTGTAACTTTGAAAAGTTACTAACAACATTTTTGCTTGCAAAACGAACGGTTGACGTACACACACTACGATAAAACACACACAAACTACCATAAACAATGAATATGTTAAGGCAGTTTGACAGATTAACAAAAAAGTCGCTAGCAAAAGTGACAAAAATAACAAAAATATCGTAAACAAACGCATGACAGTTTCTTACAGATGATACTAAAATTTTGATATTTTTGACACCAATGCAAAACGAATGCATGACAGATTACAAAGTAAACGAAAATAATGATTCTGCATCCCAAAACGAACGCGCCCTTAATTAAATTAAGAAGGTATTAAGTAGGTATTCGTCTTACCACGATACGCTTTGTTTTATTTTCGTGACAACGGTTCTTAGAACTATGCTGAAATATCAGATATTTGGTACCTAGGTTTTTTTAGTTCTTAATGTTTTTGCAGTTGGGTTATTTTATTTTATTTTTTTCCCATAATATCAAACCTATGTTTCCAAATTTAATTTTAGAAAAATATGAAAAGTCTGACTTCAGGAAATTATATATCCAGGTACTTGAGTAGATTTATTATATACAACGTCTTATTTTCGGGGAACGTTATTATCTGCTACAGATTTCTAGAAACTTCGAAATTTAAGAGTATTATAGGAATCCATTAAACTTATCGAATATCTTAATTAGGCCCTTTTGAATTACAAGTACTCATTACAAACAAATATAGGAGGCACGTTAGTTACCTGGTTTTACGTCTAACTAACTAAAACTTAATATATAAATTTTCGTGCTTTACATAAAAATAATGAAATTTCGAAACAAAGTTACCTACATCCTTTATTTTCTTAAATTTATTGTTAGCTAATTCTGGTTCAAAATAAACCTTTTTTTTGAATTTAAGTGGTATATAGCAGCCAACTAGCCCCGCTATTAGATATTTCTAATTTTCTCTTGGACGAAAGCGATTTACAAAAATTACGAGCACAAGCCGAAAAAACAAACTAAAAAGCTGTAAATAAAAAACCAAACTGCAAAACCATACCAAATGGTTATAGACGAACACACTCTTAGTTGCCTATCAACAAAATTCAAAATATATTTTTAGTTTCGTATACTTTCTGTATATATGTGAATGTCATCCCTAGTTCCTGTTATCCCGAATGATCATAATTAATATTTGTTAATTATGATCATACGTAATTAATATTTGTTGATATACCTACCAAATGTACGATGCTGCTCTCTTTGTTTATGTCGGTATGAGCCATCTGTTATATTTAGAAGTGGATCACCATGATGTTGATTAACATTACCAACCGGGAACTGAATCTCGTATTCTCTTAGCAGTTCCGTCAGTCAGTTGTCCGCCGGTGTACTGCGGGGGCGAATAGGAAGGACCCAAATAAGGCTTGGAACCGTGGCGTCTCGTCACCGCTCGATTAACCATCTAACTTGTTGTTTAGGTTTTGGGCAAAAAACAGTTTTGATTGCTTGTACTTTTAAGGACATACTATCGAGGTTTGATAGACGCCCACGGAATGGAATGAGCCTGCTTCAATTTTACCAAATATGTCCCGTAAAGGTCTTTTTTATAATGCCCAATTTTGATTAGTTGTTGTTTAATGATCTTATTGGCCGTGTGCAAAATTAATTTGAAGTTGGCACCTAATCAAACGAAAAAAAAGTTACGTTGGCGTTTGTCGACTTCTTTTTTTATGTTTGTTACGTCAGAACTTTGATGATTCTTTCTTATTTGAAAGCTTGTGCTTCCCGTGTTCCCATTTGGTCCAGTTCTGACAATGGCATCCATGAGAAAACCGTATAAGTCTTAATTTTTATGTGGATGATTGTATAATATATTGTTACTAGTATGGATGTTTTTAGTATACGAAAAAAACAATTCGTCACTAAATAGTAAAAAATAAAAACTTAAAAAAAAACAACCGGCTTCAAAAATATGCACTAAAAAGGTAAAAATAATTACTTGTTTCCAAAAATCTGATCTGAATTACTGTTTGAAGTTCGTTTTATGCAAATGAAGTGTGTTATAAACTGTTAGGTACATAGAAACCAACCTGTAATTCAGATCAGATTTTAATATTTTTAAATTAATTATATTTTTACCTTTTTAGTGCATCTTGTTAAAGCTGGTTATTTTTTTATGTATTGTCAACTTGTTAATCTTGTATTATAAAATTGATATCTATGTTATTATGCGTTTCTATATAATGTGCTCTTCAATCTTCATATTTAAAATGAAATTTTATAGAGGTGATCTAGCAATAAATATTAAGATTAAATTATACTGTAGGCTAAAAGTTATCTATGATTCTGTTTTTTTTGTACACAGGTAATGAAAACATTTCTTAACAGTTTGGAAAACTACAGACATAGATATGGCTTAGGTCGTATCGCTAAAATTCCTGATGTTTAATAATAAAAAAATCGGGCTTTTACCACAATTAAACACTGTACCTTTCATTTTGAATATACGGAACGTAAAAAAAAAATAGTAGTTTTATTTTTTTGTCAGCTCGTTCGTTTCGCTCCTGCAAAACTTCTGCAAAACTTCTGCAAAAATATTTTCGATTATTTTTTTTTGTTTTTTTTTTTTGTATTTATTTGCCTCGTCCTTTGGCTTGAGGATTATCATTTCAAAATAGCTTCAACTCATTTTTAGTAAAATATTTTAGTTTAAGAGGGTTAATTTCTGTATTACTAGTGTTGTGTATGTAAATGTACTAAAAATCATTACACGACGTCATATACATTACTATTAGATATATTTGTTATATACTTCCTTAGTAAATTAATCCATAAGGACACCTTGAAACTATTTTTTTTATTATGGAATGAAACGTTTTTACCGTTTTGTAGTCACATTTTGTTAGTTTTTGCTACAACTTAGAGTCAATACACTAGATTACAAGCTATTCTAATTATTTAATCAATTTTTATTACAATAAAATGCAATACACGCTTTAAAAATTTGTCCAAGTGTTGGAGCAATGGTTACTTTTAGATTTTTTCAATGCATTAAATACAATAAATGAAAATCACTCATTTAGATAATGTACTAGACAAAAGCAAGTTTTATAATTATTTTTTTTCAATCCTTTAGGTGCTATAGTTTAGCTACAAAATTTGCACAAAAACGGCGCATTCACGCGGTCTAGCCTATACCGCAGTCTAAATCAAAAATTACAAAACTCTTTGTAATTTTGAATTTCGGCACACAACAATAAGTATCTAGCCAAATTATATATTTTTTTTATTTTAAATATTCAGCGTTGATTGTTTGATGACTGGTGTATGGGGAGAAGGCGAATTATGGTGCTTGTTTAGAACTGTCTTGAGAAGGTCTGACTTTGGAATTGGAAAGAAAAATGTATGCAAGTAGTAATTTAAGGTTGTGGCTCGGTTTTTAAACTCTACTCGAGTTTTAATAATCCCCATTTTATGACAGTTTCATAAACTACTATTGATAATTTTAATTTTTAAAACCTAAAAAGTAAATGAAATACCACAGAGTTTGTAGTGTAGTGTCAATAAGGATTATGGGAAATATATTAGTTCGCATTAACACCATTAAAAGTAACAAAGACTTATAACAACACAACGTAAAGAGCTCGGCTGATTCTGGCACAGAACTACAAGGCTTGTACCCGTCATATTAAATTGATGGTCGGATTTGCAGAAATCCACGTGAATAATCATTACCTCGTCGGTGGTTAATTACCTTTCCTCTAGAACATGTTGCATGGAACCATAGACCGTATTTTGCCGCCAAAAGGAATGCGACGTATGATATGCATCAGACCGTAACAAATTAAGCCCATAGTGATAGTCCATGGCCCATGGTTAGTCTGTTTCGTCCTGGAAGTCCAATGTAATGTTAAACTATCATGGATTGTCACTGATGTGTGAGTTTTGCGCTTCTTTGTAAGAAAGACAAATATTTGCATTTTCAATTAATTGCAAATACAATAACCAAATTCTGTTAAAGTTTCTTCAAACTAGCTAATGGAAATATATGACACTATGTTCGGCGAACGTTGTTTCTCTATTAGTACCTCTTAATATTAGTCGCGTTTTGTTCGTAAATATAATGTTCTATATTTTGTACTTAATACTAACTTTAGAGATGAGTCAAGAATTGTATTGCCGTGTCATACAGATTTATATCTTTTTGACTTGGCTGGGTTATATTAGCACATATCTAAATTTTGTAAACTTATTTTGTTTCAAAAAATGTTGGTACCGGTGCTGCCTGCAGATCCTAGGGGAGTGGGGACAAAAATTTATGTGATCAACGTTTGTGTTTGTGTTGAGTCTAGGGGTTTTGTATGTACCTATAATATAAATATGTATTTGTATCCGTTGTATAGTATTATATAAAAACATAAAGTACAAGCTAATTCCTCTTTCACCATCCAAAATTCGGTTATCGGAGTAGGATTTCAACAGCAACTCCTCAATTATAGAAAAAAAAACGCATCACACTTGACGTCTTCAAGTAGCCTATGTCCTTGCCCGTAACTGAAATTATCTCCATGCCAAATTTGCCAGCGGTTCCATCCGCCTTAAATCCGGTTATTGGTGTAGTATTTTAACGGCAACTACTCAATTATAGAAGAAAACCTACTCACACTTTTCAAGTAGCCTATGTCCTTTCTCGGGACTCAAACTATCTCTATGACAAATTTCATCTTAATCGGTGCAGCGGTTTAAGCGTGAAAAGGTAACAGACAGACAGAGTTACTTTCACATTTATAATATTAGTATGGATTTTAGTTTTATTGTTTTGATTGAATAAATTTTACGTTGCAGACAGTTGTCGACTTTCGTCTTTAATCGCAACGCCCTGACAAATTTTAATTGTTAGGAATTATGTATATGAACTAAACCTTTAAAAATATATACATAATTCAAACTGTTGTCCTGGAATGCTACTATAAAAAATAAAATATAAAAAACTTGAGTTCCACAATAGTACACGAAAAAACGTACTAAAATAGAATTACGGATGAGTGGGAAGTACTTCTAATTTTATGCTGTAACCTAAGAGAGATCATAATTTTGTTCCTCTTTGTAACTTAAAAGGATAAGGGAAATTATTTTATCTAAAAATAACGATATCTTGTTCGACGACGACCTTGTGTTTTTATAAAGTGCCTGAAATAGCTAAGAGTGATTGCTTATTTCTGGTATTTAATTACCCGTTGTAATTCGAAATGTTTTCAATTTAAAGCAGTGCCATGCTTTTATTAAGTGATATTAAATCTTCTTCATTTTATGCTTATCACTCAAATTAAGCTTTGTGTGTGTTTCTTTAGGTGATAAAATTAATTAAAATCAGTTAAAATTTGCAAAAATTGTTGCATAAACTTCTTATTATTTTTTAGCATTAAATAGAGACAGTTAATAAAAATAGAATAAGGTAATTAACAGTATAACAAAAAAAAACGAAAAGCAGGTAGTTTTGCTGTATACGTGATATAGCGTTTGTATACCGCTTTTCCTAAAATAGAAACACGTAAGCTAATATACTTGTAATTATTGTATGGAGCGCTTTAGCTCGATTGTGTCATGGGATACCCAGTTGCATGGAAAGATGTTTTTTTTGCTAAATTAAAACTTGCTCAATAGTTTTGCCAAATTTTTACATTTTTAAAGTCGGTTAAAAAGGATTGAATTTTCCACTCTGCACATAACCCCTTATTCGACTCACACTTGACCTATTTAATGTAAATGTTATTCCCTAAAATTTTTGTTCCCAATGATTTATTTAAATCGACTAGGATTTTAATTTCTTATTTGCCCTCTCTGCGTTAATTCGACTCACACGTGATGTTCTCGCCGAGGTTATCCCCATTCATTCTTATTTATATATCCCCTAAATTTCACCAAAATCAGTTCAACTGTTTAACCAAATTCTTATTTAGGTACCCTGTCTACGCTTGTTTGAGTTTGATGAAGCTTTTTGAACTAACTTTATCCTTTCCCCCTTCATCAATTTTAATTATAATCGGCTCAGTAGTTTACCCCAATTCCTTTTAACCCCATTATGTGCTAATTCGACTGACATTACCTATTTTTCACTAACATATGTCCTTCCACAAGGCATTAAAATATTTTCTTTGCCCAAGATGTTAGCTTAATTCCCTTGCTAAATTTTATCAAAATCATTATCACCAAATCGATTAGGCGCTTAAAGGGTAACAGACAAGCAGACACATTCGCATTTATAATATTAGTATGCAAGAAACGTCAAAAAGGTCAAAATATAGAAATTTTCTGTGTGAAAACAGAAAAAAAAACTTGCACTTTATACGTGCATGGCTGTAACTTAGCTTTGCTTTGACGTAAGTACCAACAGTCGGACATTATTTTTAGTCCGCTAATCATCTATATAAATTGTAACGTGCCATAAGGATACGTTCCAATATTAGAGGAAAGTACCGATATTTACACTGACCTCTGCTACTACCCACTGGACTAGCTTTTCTATATAAGTGACAGCAAGTTTTGTGTGTCAATTTGAAACGCCACCGCGAAAGTCTCAGGGAACTAATTTTGACGCATATTGTATATGACTGTCTTGGTAGATGTAAATAAAGATAAAAATTTGCTGAATTCAAACTTAATTTGTCGGTGTTTTAGTGAGTTTTTGAATTTATTTGTGTAATATCGAAGTTACAAATATGAGGAAATGTGTCTTTTACAAACGTTGCTACAAAAAGGGGAGTAACACGTCGTCTCACAGGTACGTGCACTTAGTGTTTGTTTTTATTCAAAAATGGTGTAAAATTTATATGTAAACCATCTGATTCAATCAGAAATTGTTATTGCAATACTTTATTAGCAGTATAATATTTAATTTCGGCAAAACTGATATTTATTTGTGTTGTTTAGAATTTGCTAGTGATTCAAAGAGGTCATAATTTTAATATCGATATTTAGAAAGTTGGCCAACATGGACATGGAAATTGTAATATTTAGAATATTGTAAAACGCAGTTAGTCTTCTGTTTAGATACTGCCAGTATCTAACCTTCGACTTAGAAAGCAGGATTTTGATATGTTTGAAGCCTTTGTCCGTCTGTCTTTGGCATCGTAGCTTCAAAATGTATCGATAAACAGATTTCAATATATATTTTCTTATAAGCGGGTTATCATGAACTAGCGAGACCAACGTATCGTGGAATTCAAGCCACTTATTATAACGGCCACTAAATCGAGTTGGTTTTATAGCATAAAACTTGACATCACTGTTTTCCATCACTGGATTCAAGGCACAACTATGAGTTTCGAAATCTTTTGTTACAGGATTCTGCTATATATTGGATTTACATACCTTGTCATCCGTGGAGCGGCCCTTCTCGTGGTCATTAAAGGTTCGGCGATGGCGATCTATACTTACACGCTGGAAAAGAATATCGGACTGTCTCTACAGGGGTCCTGGAGGTGCATGGTCGGCCTACCAAACTCAGCTATGCTCTTCGGCGACAAAGAACTGTCCCTCTTTTAATCGTCTACTAATATTTCAATTTACTCTTGAATTGTATTAAATTCTGAATAAACTGTTTCTATATGAGATATGCAAGTTTTAATTTGACACAAGTCTACTGCTGAAATTATTGAATCTGTAAACGTTTCTATTATTTTGAACTACGCTACTTTATATCATAAAGTTCAAACCATTTATATAGCTAGGAGCCTGACTGGTCAAACTGGGACCACATTTCCTTAAAGAGGAATTGGCGTGCTGCGATCAGACCTATTCCAATCGACAGGCGGTACGTATACTTACGATCTATTGAAGTTACAATCATTTAAAGTGCCAGGTTTTAATTAACAGATTTTATGAAAAACGCGTTTTTTCCGCACGATCGCAATACCTTCTTTACATATAGAAGTTCGAAGCAAAAAAATATAGTCCAGGTTGAACTACGTCAAAAGGTTTAATTAAATCGAAAGACATCGAAAATTCTCGCCAACAATTTTTTTTTTAGTAAAAACACTTAGAGCTAGTAGTAAATGTTTTTCTGTTGTTGTTGGGTTAAAAAACTGTCTATTTCTAAAACATAATAAATCGATATAACAGATATAATGTCGACTGGCGGACATCCCTAATTTGAGTTCTACGGACTTTCATATCTGCCTACAGCGCCAAAAGGGCGTTATTCAAATAGGCACAAAAAACGTTTGACAGCAGCCAGTCCAGTGGGTAGTAATAGAGGTCAGTGCATATTTAAGATAGTGTCCTAACTCTGGATAACGTTTTCTTTCGATAAACGATGCATGTATTTGAATACTTGGCCATTTTGAATCTGTTAGGCAGTCGTGTATACGTAGTGCGAATGAAAAAAAATAATTATTTACATGTAAGTGCTCCTAAAAACTTTACAATACGTTTGATCCGAGTGAGAAACAAAATAGAAAGGTGAGTAGTAAACCATTTGTTATTTTATTGGTAAAATGTGTATTAATTTATATTTTTTATTAGGCCTAAAACCTTAAATTCATTGTATGTTCTTTGTACTGCCATGTAAGCGAAATTTGCCCACGTACGTACCCTGATTTCGGACATCGATAGTTGCCTAATTTTGGATATCTGAAATAGTTTTGATTTAATATATTTTTGTTATTGAAATTAAGAAATAAATAAATTCCCAGTTCCCAAATTATTAATCTAAGTCCTCATTTGCAATTTCTTCGTAAAGATTTTTATAATGCAAATATAAAAAAAAATGTTAGTTAATATCAATTTTATTAACTTTAAACGACATTCCTATTCACTATGATTTTTAGGATTCTGTAGTCAAACAAGAAAGCAACTAAAAGCAACTATAAAAGTTGAGTTTTGCCATGTCCATCCGTCCGCCGGTACTGTGTATGTCACAGCCATTTTATTCGAAGACTAAAAAAGCTACAAAGCTAAACTTAGGCACACGTGTAGTCAATTACACCCACAATAAAATATGTGGTAACCTTTTGGACAAAAAAATATAGAGTGCCTCCCATGCAAAGGTTTTTGTGATTTCAAATAATGATAGTGCAGTAACGGCTACAAAACCTAGCAAAGTTGTGCATTTTTCCTATTACACCCGTGCGAAGCCAGGACCGGTCGCTAGTTAAAATACAATCCATATTCATGTAAGGATCGACCCAAGTAAATCGAATTCGTATTGAAATAAATGCGTCTAGTGCAAGCTCGGCAAACAAAACAATAATAGAACAATCTGCATTCCACACCGTTTGCAGAAGCAATTTGGTGTCGCGCAAGGTAGCAGGAAGCTCAGGGCGGAGAAGGTTGGGGTTCGATTCCAGTGTGAGATAAATCGAGAGCTGTCGATGGATCGCGCCGTATCAGTGCACGCATAGAATACAAATGCGGTGGAGACACGTGCCGTGGGGGCATGCTGACAACAGCCTAGCAGGTATTCTAACGTAAGGCTGGGAACTTATCAGACACATAGTTGGTATGCCTCAATACCCTGTTCCTAAGGTGCGTAAGAAATGTAGCAAATACTCGAATACAATTTCAGCTATTAATCGTATTTCTCAACTGTAAGATTTCTTCGGACTTTGTTAATGTCTACAAAATCCAAAGTAACAAGTTGTAACTTAATAATTAAGCATTTAGAATTCGCGACTTTTTATTATCTGCTTGTATTTCCATACTCAGCGCAGAACAATGTGCAGTTTTTTATACTTTATTTAACGGAATAGACATTATTTCACTGTTGTATTAAAATATTAGTCTCATTAAATGTTTCAGTGGCTGCACCTGACCCCCTTGTATATCCCTGCATTTAAGCATCTCCTTATATAGTTTTAAATTAGAGCATTTAAATGGATTTCATTGGCTTTTAGAGAGGCTAAAAAATTAAAGATTTTGAAAGTTAATAACTCGCAATATAAACTCAATTAGTTATATTTAATTACTTTGAAAGCTTTTAGGGAGCTATGCAATTAAACTCTACTAAAATCACTATAAAACTCTATGGTGATTCCATTTTGGGCTGTAGAACTTATGATGTTTATACCTTAATAGCGAAATATTATACGGCATTATACAGATATTAATAAAATCAATCTACTGATACCAATAATAATGTCCATTCGTAATGAAATGGGAGTCTTTCAAACCTTAGTTAACAAACTGCTATTCCTGTTTTTTCCGTACATGCGTTAGAATAATCATATCTTCATTAATAGTTTGCCTTCATATAAAAGTGCTCCTATTTGTAACTATCCATACTAATAATTATAAATGCAAAAAGTTTGTTTGTTTGTCTTTCCTTCACGCCGCAACGAAGCATCCAATTCTGCTGAAAGGCACAGAAAAAGTTGAAGGGACGGAGAATAACATAGGCTCTTTCTTCCCTTTTCTTTTCATATTTTTATCCCGGAAAACTGAAAAGCTCTTTTAGGAATAACTATAACCAACCAAAACCCATTTGAAAAAGCTTTAGCTATAGCAAATATTCTACTAATATTATAAATCTGAAAGTTTGTATGTCTGGATGGACGTTTGTTACTCAATCACGCTTCAACCACTGGACGGATCGGGATAAAACTTGGAATAGCATATGGGCTACTTTTTATCCCTAAAAATTCAAAAGTTCCTGCGGGAATAACTATAACAGAGTTAAACGAACTATTTCTGCACCTACAGCATGTTATAGCAATTCATTGGTATAACTAATTAATGGAAGTTAATTAAGGAGTACCATGCCGATAACCGAACTGAGGGCGGGCGCAGCCGCTGGCAAAGTCTAGTCTTTATTATAATCCAAGAGTCCCGTAGGAATCCCACTGGCAAAACCTAGTAAGTAATAGGTATATGTTTATTAAAGGTAAACACATTTTTTGAGTGCTACCGATCGCGATGGATTACCAGCAATAGCTTGCCGCCGGTGACAATGATTTACGACCACAAATTGTGGATTTTTCACCGTCAATAATATCTCGCCGTTTCGGCGTCGATAAGTGCCGCTTAACACTTGATATAGTGTCGGTAATTTGTGCTTGGTTCTGCTTTTTCCTTTTCAATTAGTCCAAAATTGGAGTTCATGGTGTAATAGCGACAGTTAACAGACCATTGACCCGACGAATTGTCTATCTAGTTTAATTTATAAGCGTTAATAGACATTCCTTCTTCGTTTTTATAAAAGTGTGGACATCGTTGAATGGATTTAATTCAACAAGTTTTATTCCATTATTCCAAATAATTCTAGACATGAAGAAAATAGGACTGTATTTTTTTTAAACTTCTCCTCACGAGCTTTATTATCTGAAGTCCTTGTTCAATCAGTACGGTATTAAAGTATGTTAACTCTATGTACGGATAAAATATAAATAAATTTCAAAAATAAATGTCTTTTTAAGAAACAAGATAAAAACCTATATTTGTCCTACATTTTCAGAGCAGGTATGCGTTACGATAAACAAAAAGTTTCAAGGTCAGCTTTTACATTTTTTAGTTATTTTCCGTCGCACTTTAACCTGTTTAATTTATCAAACACAGTAATTAACTAACATCGTGATCAAGTGTACAAAATGTCAAACTGATGGCGACAGCCAACGTTTACAATGTGCGAAAAACCAGGAAAACCAGGTTTTGAGTAAATGAAGATATTGTTATTGCTTGACAATTATTTTTAAAAACATTGCGAAACCTTTTTGAAGATCAAACGAAAAATGTGATAAACGAAGTCTATTTGAAATAAATAAATAAATGGTGCTAATTAAAGTAACAAGATTTAAGTGTCGGAATATCAAGAGAGAAATCGTCAAAGAAAGTTAAATGCCATTGGCGGACTCTTAATTGAAATCACATCTTATTTAAGTCACTTAAATTTTTCGGACCGATATTGCGCATAATACTGATGTCCTTCGTAGCCCGTTTTTATCTGCTTACCAACAACCACTTAGAATCCCAGACAGCACGTGTACCCTGAGGTGACCTGAGGAAGATTGATCCTCGTCCTTGGTGTTCAAAACAAGAATTACGACTTGATTGCTTTATACAATTCCAATTCTCTACGTATATGACATTTCATTTAGGCCTTCGTATTCATTATCGTATTGAGATTGAGAATTTTGGTTATCAATGTCTGTGACACTGTGTGTATGATTAACTGATTCAGGGAATATTATAATATAGTCGAACCGATAAATTTAAATTTTTTGTTATTCCAGTAACAGTAACAAAATATTTACTGTGAACTATCTATTCCTAATAAGTTAATAAAAAACTTTACTGTTTCAGTAATCGAACATAAAACTTTTATTTTTTTATTGATTGAGAAATTTATTTAAAACTATGATTTTTTAAAAAAAGTTTAAAAGTTTTTTTAAACACATTTCGTTATCAGCCATCCTTTTATTAAAATTAACGTAGACGAACAACACAATATGATTATACATACAAACGCTAAGAAAAAAATATTGTCATATACAAAAAAACTTCTGTCGGTCTTACCATAGACAAGTCAATACTTACAACGACAACGTTGCAATTGCCACTTCCTAATTTGCTACGAGTATGTTTGTTAAAATTGTATTGAAATAGCACGTTTTTAGACTTGTTTTGCTAAGCTGAACAATGACATCTTTTGGTATGCAGAAGTCAGGAAATCACTTTTTAGTTTCTCACAGCAAAAATATAACATGTTGCCATTTATAAAAAGTTACTGTTATTGACACAAATGAAATAGCTTTATAGTGACAATCTTATGGTCCGCCTGATGGTAAGCGGTCACCGTGGCCTATGGACGCTTGCAACACCAGGGGGTATCACTCGCGCGTTACCGACCCTAAAAGGACAGATTGTCTTGCATTAATTAATTTTATCGATTTTAGGTAGAATTGTAGATATTTAGGTATGAGTTTTATTAGAAATCTGATCGGAGTGAGACTTCAGTACGTTAGTAGGTACTTTTACTTATTTTGTGGATGTAGTTTTTAAGCTTATTGCTATAAGCTTCCTATAACACATCTAACATATAGAGTCTTAGTACTTAAATAGACTTTGCCAGCGGCTCCGCCCGCCCTGAATTCGGTTATCGGCGTGGGACTCCTTTATTATCTCCTTAATTATACTAAGTTTGCTATAGCAAGCTATAGCTACATCTATTGTTCTTTAAACTCTGTTATAGTTATTCCCGCGGGAACCTTTGTATTTTCGGGTTATATAGTAGCCTCTATGCTATTCCAGGACCTAACCTATGTGTATGCCAAGCTTCATCCTGATGCGTCCAGTGGTTAAAGCGTGATTGAGTAACAAACATCCATCCAGACATACAAACTTTCACATTTATAATATTAAGTAGGATTACGATATATGTCACTTTGTTGGCGCATTTGTTCTCGGTCCTTTTACCACACGTATAGGACACGTACACATTTGCTTGTTTACACACGGGATTTGTTTTTTGTAGGGTTAGTAGCTACTAACGACCCGGCCTGAAGCTAGACAAAGCGAACAGGTAAAGGTAACTCCTGAAGACACAGGTCAGAGGATCACAGGACGTGGTGTGGCGCCAATGATAGCCACGTGTCAGCGTAACGAATGCACGGCGCCTGCAGGCACGATATAATTGCGACCGAGGATCGAGAACCTCACATGATCACTTACGAGCACCACAGCGTTTCGCACGCTTTCCAAAAGATGTATACACATGTCACACACGGGGAACTTGTAACACATTATAAGACATGGGAATTACGGAGCACACTTGAAGTAATGTGAGGGTTAGTGTACAGAATACAAACAATGCACAATGTGAAATAAATGGTTACATCTAGGAAAAAACGATTTGCAGATTTATCAATCTATTATTTGTATATATAAATAATATATTATTTATTATATAATTATACGGAATTACAAATTGTAATATTATATAGATTGAGTCGTCATCGGTCAATCTCAATCTAATAACTGATGACGGTTTTCATCAAGTATATTTTATTTTTATATTTCATTTATTTATATGAGTTGTGTGTCTAGTTGTGTATTGAATAAACAAAAAATGAGAAAAAATTTATTGATGTTATAATTTCAATATAAGACAAGAATTTAGAGCTTAGCAGTAAAAAATTATATGCATTTTATCAATTTTTTTATTGGATTAAAAAAATAAATTAAAAATCAAAACGCTTCGATATTTGCCTCACTTATAGATTTGAAAAAAAAGGTTAACAATTTAATTTTTTTTTTTACTAATCAAGCAAATTAACTAAAACACACAAAGAGTAGAAAAACTGTAACTAAAACACACACCGGTTATTTTAACATAAAAAATCAGACAGCATGAAAAATATTACCAACACGGCAGAAAAAAAATCAGGGTCTCGATTTTGAAAAATGGGACTTAATTTTTCTATAAAACACGTTTAGCAGTTGATTCCTACCATATTTTTTTTGAAATACGTTAATACCAACTATATTAATGGCCTGGTGTTGAAAATGAAAAGTCCCATACCATTGGGGCCTTGAATATTTGTTTTATTTTAATTTAATTATTTATTTTTAACCCTAGATCAAAAAAAGTGGTATAAGTTTTGGGTGCGTCGTCGTACGCCTTCCAGATTCCGGCTTATCTCAGTGCAATTTTGCAATAAAAAAATATTCAAATGAGTAAAAACTCTGATCTCAATTAAAAGACTGTCAAAGTAATTAAAATGTGATTTTAGTAAATAAAAAACTTATAAACATGTTAACAAATGGTTTTTGTAATAAATAAGTAAAACACCTATATTTTATTCCATAAACACTTCCTTTATACGGCTCCCTATAGAAGCCTCCCTTTTATACTGCGTATTGGAAACGATGAAGGTTAGTAATTAGCGTTGTAAAATAAAGTTAGTGATCTAGGGTTACAGTGAATATATAACTAAAAAGTCTGTGAATATTTCAAGCATATTCCTGTTGCCGGTATCAATATCGAGCAAAAACGACCTGAAAAATAACGTTTGTTGTATGGGAGCCCCCTTAAATATTTATTTTATTCTATTTTTTAGTCGTTGTTGTTATAGCGGTATCAGACACATATCTTCTGTGAAAATTTCAACGGTCTAACTATTACGGTTCATGAGATACAGCCTGGTGACAGACGGACGGACGGACAGCGGAGTATTAGTAATAGGGTTCCGCTAAATTAACCTTTGGGTACGGAACCCTAAAAATCAAATGTGTTAAATTTACAGTACCAAATGTTAGTCAGATCCAGACATGTATTAATATTAATGTCGAGCAGTTAGGACTTGTTAATTCAACAGTCTCTCTTGGCATAACGCTAGACTCCAAACTTTAACCTAGCCAAAAAACTTAGCTCTACTGTGTATACTATCAAGAAAATTCGACAATTCACCGTATCGACACTGCCAAAATAGTATATTTTAGCTATTTCCATAGTTTAATGACATATAGTATCTTATTGTGGGGTAGCGCTGCTGATGTAAATACAATATTTGTGTTTGAAAAAGGGGTAATTTGTGCTATTAGCACAAAGAATTGCGTACATTGTCCTTTTACTTTTTAGCCTGTGTCAGTTGTCAAAACAGTAGTAATTTCTGATGACAGCGGTCGGTCATCGCATTTGTGCGAGCGCGACGGCTAATAATTATGCGCGTGCAACAGAGACAAATAGTGACCGGTCATTGAACGAAATTCTTCCTGCTTCGCGTCCGTGCTATATTTACAAATAAGGATCTAGGATATCTCTGAGGAATAGGTTAATGGAAGAAGATATTTTAACTTTAGCGTCGCAGTACATATATGAAAATCTTCTATCTACATAAAAATATCAATAGTTTCAGCAAGAAAAGTAACGTTCACAAAGTAAATATTAGAAGTAAAAATAAGCTGTTGTTGCTTTAGACATGTCTACACAAAATTAGTATTTCTTTTATGGGGCAATGTATACACTTTTACAACAAAGTTTCTAATAATATTCAAAGGCTCTCAATAAGTAAATTGAAATCTTTTATCAAACAACAAATGTTAAATATCCATGGGACTGAAGATGCTTAATTACAGGACGCATAGGTAGACCAAATTAAAATAGAAATAATATAACATTGCACGGCTTAAATTTTTTATTTAAAAAACTTTTATTGTATTTGTATCTTTTATGATTTTTTTAAAAGAGTAACTATCGAGTTTCTTGCCTGATTCTTCTCGGTAGAAATCAACAACATTGTGACCCTGATTTCAAAAAATGTATTTTATAACTTTGATGATTCAAAAGTGTTTGTAAAAACCTAATTTGAATAAAAAAAATTGACTTTTGACTTTTATATATTATAGTGTGTAGACAGTAGCGCCATCGTTAACTTTAACCAAGGTTTGTTTATCGTCATCAGTATCGCTTTTAATGGATTTCGAACGCAGTGAGAGCGCTTCACTCAAATGGTTACGTTCCAAAATCATTTCTTATCTTAAGTAATTTATTGAGCAGATAACTGAAATGTGTAAACAGAACATTATGAAACGATATCGTCATATTATCGACGGTTACAAATGGAAATGTTTTCGTCACCGACCATTTCGATATAGAAACTTTCTCACGGAAAGATGCTCTTACACTCCGTAAGTTTTAAGCGAGACAAAAGTCTTTTTATGACGTTTACAATTAATATCCATTCTTGAAACAAAACTTATTTTGACGTTTTTAAAACGGCAAGAAAATACGTTTCCTTATTTAATTGCACGCCTCATAAGCGGAGCGGTGAGGTAGTGCTCTACTCTCGACATGTCAAAAAACCCAGTCTTTCGAAAATTAAATGACGTTTTTTTTTTTAATATAACACTTACAGGATAATATGAGTGCACTAATATGAAGTTAAATAATCTGTCTAGCACATATGGTACATTTTATAAACAATTAATTTGTTTAATATGATAAATAATAACATTAAAACTAATCATTCTTGGACGTCCGTGAGTCTGTGTTTATGTGACCATGTATGTGGCAGAGAAATTGGTCGAAAAATTCATCTTACCGGAATACTTTTGTTTTTAATATATGAAGTATTACACTGTGCTGATTCCTAGTTAATATTAGCGTTCTAAGTACTGTCGTTTAATTATAATTTATAAAAAACTAATATACCACTGTATACTGTATATCTATATATATATTTTTTATTTTTATTTTATAGTATATTTTTCCTCACCTTATTTGTTATTTTATTTAAAAAAACTTGAGTTTTTGTTTTAGATTTTTTTTTAAATGTGAATGACCGCTATGAGGCGTGCACTTTTGGATTTTCCAAATTATTTTTTAACATGCTTTTGCCCGCGCTTCCGTCCGTTCTATATAATTATAAGAAATATGAATAAAAAACAGTTGTTTATTTCTATTTTCATGGCAGGTAACGTTATTAACAGATCTCTTTTGTTGCAATTAGTCATAGGTCTTATAAAAAAAAAAGCTGCACTTTGTGATGGAAGCAAGCCGCTTTGCACAGTGATAGTAGGGACCAAAATAAGCGTTTTTGCCGGCAGCGCCCAAAGTTTCATCCCTTAGGAATAGAGATGGCGCCACTTCCCAAAATAAAACTTTGAAAAATTCTACAAGCCTGACGGATGCACGGATTTTGCTGATTAATATATCAATAAATAGATAATTACTTATTCTACAAAGAAAGAAATATAAAAAAAATAAAAAATATTAATCAGTTGTCGTAAATCCCGATTTTTTGAATTTTTTTTTTCAAAATTTCAGGATTTTACTTCATTGCATAAAAAAAATGTATGAATAGGGTATTTTTTATTGCTCACATTATTACGATGTTAATGATGCGTTCGATAAAAAAAATTGCATGTCAATATCTTAAATAGTTATGAAAATATTTACGATACCGTGCTCCCGGGTGGCGATGGTGGGAATATTGCTCTTGCTTCCGAGCGCGCCATTCTGCCAAAAAAAAAAATAAAAAAAAAAAAACGGCTACACGGATTTTCATACCCAAACGTTATTTTATATTTAATATAATATATATTTTTTTATAATATATGAAAACAATATCATAAAAATAAATTAAAATAAAATAATTCTTTTGGAAACATGGTAGAAAAATATGTCCATTTTAGTTACCGAATGTCTAAATTGATTATTTTTTTATTTTAGATAAATGTATTTTAGAATAAAAAAAAAACTGTTTACTTAATATTAATATTAACTAAAAAAAATACATTTATCATACACCCAAAACAATGAAAAACTAATCGCCTTCTTCAGTTTCTAGTTCAAAGGCATCGTTAGGACTGAAAAAAAAATATCGCAATGAAGTACTAATACGACAATATGATGATAATCTTGCAGGTCATAATGTGTGTTATACATACTGTTGATTCCTACAGTCGTCGTTTTTTCGTCAATTGGATTTACCTCTGGAAACCCTCTCTGAAGAAGTAATGAGTCAATTGAAACGGTTTGTACTCATTTATTATTCATATTGTATAAGATTTATATATATGATTCGAATCGTAATTTTGGTTCCAGATTTGCGTGCAAAGTGTTCTGTATTCGCATCATAATGCGAATACAGAGCACATTACTGTAAATGCGGTTCGCAAAGGCTTATTTGCCTCAAAAATAGGTTAGTGACAAGCCTCCCACCAACGTCAGCCGCCCTGCAAAAACATGCACTACGCGCAGCTTACCAGGTGGGCCATATATGGGAAAATTGTTTGAATTTAGACATTACCATCCGAATGGTCAAGTGAAACGGCCATTTGGCAAGAATTAACCCTGCTCGATCAATGCGCTTGTAAATCAGGCTGCGAAACGATGCGTTGCGGTTGCCGACGTGTCGGACTACCCTGCACTCTGCAATGTAAATCCAATTGACGAAAAAACGACAACTGTAGGAATCAACAGTATGTATAACATACACCTGCAAGATTATCATCATATTGTCGTATTAGTACTTCATTGCGATATTTTTTTTTTTTCAGTTCTAACGATGCCTTTGAACTAGAAACTGAAGAAAGCGATTAGTTTTTCACTAAAATGGACATATTTTTCTATCCTGTTTCCAAAAGAAATATTTCAAAAGAAAAAAAAATAAAAAAATCGGGATTTTCGACAACTGATTAATATTCTTTATTTTTTTTATATTTCTTTCTTTGTAGAATAAGTAATTATCTATCTATTGACATATTAATCAGCAAAATCCGTGCATACGTCAGGCTTGTAGAATTTTTCAAAGTTTTATTTTGGGAAGTGGCGCCATCTCTATTCCTAAGGGATGAAACTTTGGGCACTGCCGGCAAAAATGTTTATTTTGGTCCCTACTATCACTGTGCAAAGCGGCTTGCTTCCATCACTAAGTGCAGCTTTTACCCCAAAATTCGCCATAGCACCTATGACTAAATGGTCTCAAACTGTTTTGAACTATCTTTCTATAATATAAGAGTATATGCAGATAGAGTTAAGAATCAAACAAACATAAATGCAAATTGCACAAAGCTGGTAGTTGTAGTTTACAGTTGCGAGACTGTCCGCGCAGCTTGACTTTGTTTTTACGACATCATAACCTTTGCTATTTATGGAGTGTATTTAGCATGAATACTCTTCTCTATTTCCTTCCGAAGTGCGCATTTCAATTGTCGACGAGAGAGCGCTGCGCTGATCCCTTATTGTTCGACGGCCGCGTGGGATGCACCTACTGGTTATCGAACACTGTATCAATAAATTGCACTTGCGTCCCTCGTGTTGTGCAAATAAAAGTACCAAGTTCGGTACTTGTTATCGACAGACAGTCGAAATAAATTCGAACACGAGCTTATTTGTTACTGGTCGTCTTGATATCATCATTCGGAACGTGTCATGGACTTGGAATTATGTCTCTTTTTTTTTCATAGATTAAAAAAATAAATTCGATCCTGGCCAGTATGACCATCACATGCAAGTTTCATTGTAATGTTTTTATTTTTTTTAAATAAAATAATTGCTCGTATGGAATTGTTTGTCAGTGATCTTTTTAACTTTACACTGCGCACGATTACTTTTTATTTGTTTTAATAATCAAGAAACAATCGAGAATCGTGGCCTAACGAGCAATTACGTTTTGTCCATAATTGCACCGCAATGCGAGGTATCGATTAAATCACCGGATGAATCAAAGCGCTTGTTGTATTATAATGATTTTTCAATTTCACATGTCAGAAGACGCATTTGTGGCCAGAGGGATGCCCAGATGGGAGATTCAATAGCCTCCTATTAGAAGATATTATATAACCATAAATAACAAAAGAAAGATATACAGATCATTGTCCATAACCGTAACCTAGGCCATAATTTATCTGCATGCAATTTTCCACAACACAAATGATAGCCAACACTTAAACAAGGGCTGTGCAAGTCAAGTTTTAAAATTATAAAGTTTTTACAATGTAGAATCCAACATATTGAATAAATATGATTAATGTTTAATGTAGGCATTAAACATAATCACTTTAATATACACTATACGGAGTTTATGAATTAATTAATGTCAGTTGAAAGGAGTAATCAACAGAGAGACAACTTTTCAGGTGACCAGGAGGTGGAATGATTATATCATAATTGCGTTGTGGATTAAATGACTATAAAAGGCGCCAGACTGAAGCTTCACGAGCGGTTTCGTGTCAATTTCATTAATACGGCTATTACGGCCAGTAAACACGCCTGAGGGTAGTACTGCCAGCCCAATGTGAGGTCCGTGGGTCCAAGAGCAATTCTATGAGGGCATGAAGTACTTTTCTTTGTATAGAATTCAGCGCATTTTTTCAGTCTAGCTGAAGTCTATAACCTCAGTGGTTAATAAAAACTTTTTAATAAAAAACAACTGGCGTCAAAACGATGCACAAAAAGGGTAAAAAAAATTAATTATTTCCAAAAATCTGATCTGAATTATAATTTTAAGTTGGTTTCATGCAAGTTAAGTTATTTTTAACTTTTTAGCGCATCTTTTGAAGCCGGTTGTTTTTTTTTGTTAAAATGTTTTTAGTTTTTACTTTTTAGTGTTATACAATCATTCCACATAAAAAGACTTATATGGTTTTCTCATGGATGCTATTGTCAGAACTAGACTAATTGAAATGGGACCACACGAAAATCACAAGCTTTCAAATAAAAAAAGAATCATTAAAATCGGTTCACCCAGTAGAAAGTTCTAAGGTAACAAACATAAAAAAAAATACAGTCAAATTAAGAACCTTCTCCTGATTTGAAGTCGGTTGAAAAAGGACTTGGGTCTCCTATTTGGCGCATAATAAATAAGTATGGTAAAGGTTTATATTAACTAGGTTTAATTAAAATTACATGTAAGTTAACTTAGTTAATAAATCGCTCACTGTTACGAAGCAAAATATTTTTTGTGATAGGTAAACTAGTCAAATATCCATCAAATAAGAATCCATCAAAAATCGATGATTAATAATCGATTAACTTAAGATTCTTAAACCATATAGAAACCATTATACCATAAATTATTTATATCTCATGGTTTTATATCACATGGGTTTCGTTTTGCAGATGGTAATCTTATTTTTCGTGGTTAAACTGCAGGCATAGCTAGTATGTATATCTGTTTTGAAAAGTGGTTACTTGTCTTTGTTGGTAGAGTATATATACTTTGCTCTGGTCAAAGAAGGTAAATGCTTAGCCACCGCTTTGATCAAGGTAACGGTAGGAAAGTGGGTGCTATGAATAAGTAGAGAGAGATTCGGCTACCATTACCAACGGGGCGAGTGACCCTTGCAAAACACAAAGCACGCACATTTAGGTCTGCGGAAAGATAGTTGAGATGGAAAAGAATTGAACTATTTACGCTGGTGCATAAGTAGTGCAATCTGAGGTCTGAAGACAAGGAGATGGTTTGATATTGCTTACATCCGGTAACTTGCTTTACCATCGGAAGGGAAAAAAGTCTAACTTTTTCAGGTGGTGCTAGGTTTATCGTCTGCAAAGCCCTTATAGTCAACGTTATGACCATAAAAGGTATTGGGACAACAAAGTTAATTTTGTCTCTCAATACAGTTTACCTTTTGGGGAACCCTCGGTGCGCGAGTCCGACTCACACTTGACCGGTTTTTTTTTTGAAAAATGTAATTAATTGTAACCTGACTTATGATAGGCGAGTATTCTGTTATTTCACTGTAATCTAAACAAGAAATACTGGTATAGCAAGCCAATGAAATTACGTTGAATTTTGACGCTTTCTTCAACAAATGCCCATATACATAACCCTAAAAATTCTGAGCTACAAGTTTACAATCAATCATCCCTACTGTTGGGGCACGGCTTACCGTCCTTGGGACAAGGGAGACATTATTTCTCAAAAACAGTTAAAAAGGAAATATCATTTACCATAATGTACAGTCAGTGGCAATAATGCACATATAGCTTAAAGACTAAAATCGCACACATGCAATTCTTACACACACATTAACATTAAATAAACAAAAGTTATAGTAACGTGAATATAATTATATTGAAGATGTTTTACGACGACATAATGTATTACAGGATATCTTCATTTTAGTTGAAATTTAAAATAGGGATGGCAGCCCCCGACTGATATACTTTGGTTGTTTATTAAGTGCATCTAGGTAGTTGAATATGTTATTTATTATTGCCACATTTAAGTATATCTTCGAGAAACAAATATGCACGTAAGGAAGTGCTATCAAAATTTATAATCCATTGTTTGTGTGACCGATTTCGCGAGAGATTAACTCTATTATAAAAAGCTTTTTACGTTTATAACCTTTGTGAAATAATCTGGTTAAGTCGTTATTTTATCCTTTTTCGAATACGTTTTAACCATCGTGGGTTTTTTCAAAATTTTTATTTTTGCTTTTTATTTCTGACTTTTTAGAGAACATTTACATATTATGTACGGTCGCGGTCAGAAAATGTTTACCAGTTTTGAAATTAGATTCTATATCACACTTTTTTCACTAAGTCTAAAATGCTATATCAAGTTACTAGTTACCTTTCAAAAGCTTTTATGCAAAATGACACATCGAGAAAAACAACAAGAATTATTGATCACTCTTTGATAATGGAACTAATATCTTTATTTGTTGAAATGACATTTATCAAAAAATATTGTTAGAAACCCTCAAGCTCTTAGATCACACTGTGCTCAAGTATGGGATGATATCAGAGGTACTGATCTATGCACGCGTCTTGTTGCATCTATGCCAGATAGACTACGTGCCGTCATAGCTGCAGAGGGAGGTTATACTAGATATTAAATAAAGATTTTCGAAGTGTCTATTTTATTATTTCTTCATATTCTTATTTAAAAAACTAAAATATTAGTTTTTTCAAAGAAGGTTTTCTATATATTAAAACTTGATAGTAGTCAGTCCATCTCCTAGAGCAGAGATGGCGAACCCATGGCAATTCGGGCACGACAATCATTTATGAAATTTCTATTTTCAGCTACGTATGCTTGCAAGTCATTTTTAGAAATGAACTCTAGTTTAACTTCCATACTGCTTAGTAACAAGACACGAGCCTGCCCTAATGTGAGATTTTTAGCACCTAATTTGCAACAGCAGAAATCACACTAATTTTTTTTTTTAATTTGAATATAAATTAAATTTGCCCCCTGGTAAGTTACCGCAGTAACACCCATCTAAGAACCAGCACCAATCAAATACGAACTCATTACCGAAAACTGCATCAAAATCGGACTATTCGCTTTGGAGATAAATGGCAACATTGAATTGCACGAACAAAATGTGTGTACTTTTTACATTGGTGGTCAATGTTCGTTGATCGCAAATGTGATATTGCCTTTTACTCTAAATAATTTCTGTAATTTTTCAACTTCGTGTCAGCATTTTGGCTTGCTAATATATCATATCAATATATATTTTTTTTGTATACTAACAAAGTTCAGACTGTAATCTATCAAATAATATTTATTATTATAATTATAATTACAATTTCGGGGCACACTCCCGTGGTCAGAGAAACTTTCGTGTTGTGCTGTCGTCAAATCTGTCTTCACAAAAATATAACTATAATATTTAGAGTTTTTTAATTTTCAGAGTATGAAGCTTCCAAGAATACAAGCTTTTTAGATTACAAATTTCATGGAATGCCTGCCCCGGTAAGATGATTAAGAAGTTCATCGAATTCACGTCAAAAAGCCAATAATGTTCGCTAAATCTTAAATATAATACCGTTGTGTACAATTTTAAGAAACGTTTTAGGTAGGTATATCGGTATTAAAAGTTTATGGAAACGTAAAGCCAAAAGAAGTATTCACTGCTAAAACAATTACCGTATTAACTTTTACATGTTTCGATAAAGCTTTCGACCTTTGAAAAATTTTTTTTCTTTGGGATCTTTGTCCTTATTATTTTTGTACCACTAAGGTGACTAACGGTTCACCTGATGGTGCTCCAAGTTTTTTGGACGACAACTTCACTTTGTCTTGATCTCGGAACTGAACATCGGTGGATCAACACCAAGGATGCCAATGCTCTTGAAGATGTGTAAGGACGTGTTATGGAATTGTGGGACCTCAGTGAATGCGGTGCTCAGCTGTTAGCGTGTAGACATGCGTCTTTGTTGAGTTGCATCGCACCCGGTATTCTTTTCCCCAGCCGAAGACTTTGAAACGACTTGTCTCGATTTTAGATTCCGAAAGTAGAAAAAGCAGTCTCCGCGGTTTTGATCCACAACCGAAAGTGGGGTGTTTTTTTTTTTTTTTTTTTTTTTTATACCACTAAGGTGGCAAACAAGCCTACGGTCCGCCTGATGGTAAGCGGTCACCGTAGCCTATGGACGCTTGCAACACCAGGGGCATCACTCGCGCGTTGCCGACCCTTCAGAAATCTAATAACTTCTTTTTTGAAGAACCCCATACTGTAGTCCTTAGAGAAAACCTTGGCAGGGAGCTCATTCCACAACCCAAGGGTTCGCGGGAGGAAGTTTCTCTGAAACCGCACTGTTCGCGACCATTTTGGTTCCAAAGTGTGAGAATGAATTCCCTGTCGATGGCGAGCGGTGCGATGGTAGAAAGTAGCCGTGGGCATCATTTCGAACAATTCCTCAGAACACAATCCATTGTACAAGCGGTAGAACACACACAGGGAGGCAAAGTCTCTCCTCAGACTTAAGGGCTCAATACCGCAAGTGCGTTTGGGATCGTCGACAATTCTCACAGCCCGTCGTTGAACCGAGTCAAAAGGGCCAAGCTGGTATCCGGGTGCACCCGCCCAGAGATGGCAGCAGTACTCCATATGGGGCCGGACTTGCGACTTGTAAAGTAGCAACCTTTGCCCCGACGTGAAGTACTGCTTCGCTCTGTTGAGTACACCAAGTTTTTTGGACGACAGCTTTACCTTGTCTAGCAAATGATCTCGGAACTGAACATCGCTGGAGATGTCAACGCCAAGGATCCCAATGCTCTTAGAGAGGGAGAGGGGAGTGTTCTGGAATTGTGGGACTACAGTGAATGGGGTTTTCTTAGCGGTGAACGCGCAGACTTGTGTCTTTGAAGGGTTGAATCGGACCAAGTTTTCCCGCCCCCAGTCAGAGATCTTGGACAGACCGATCTCGATTTGAGACACAAGTTCTTCACGGAAGTGTTTGCACGGCCCGTGTAATAGGCGTCTCCAGTACTCCAAGGACAACATGTAGGGTAATTCAAGAAAAGATGAACTACTTTTTTAGAAGCCTCTTTCTTTTTTTTTAACAAGTAAAACACACGCTAATGGTATTATATCAAAACAGTATTATTAACATACCATTTATAATAAGTATATGGAAAAATTACTGTATCTAAAAGGTAAAATCGGACATAAACAAAATATGGCATTGGTCCATTACTCCCTCACTATGTAGGTGAGTTGGACCTCCCACAGAGGAGTGATGGACTTTACAAAAATAATTACTACTTAAATTATTAAAAATTTTGCGCATAGCAAAACTTTATAATAATAATTACAATAAAATTCTTTATTGCACTAATTCTGTACATCTTCAACTTAATAACAAATGTCCTAGAATCATGAAATCCAAAATGTGTTAATTTGTAGTTATAATATATTAAAAAAAAAATTGGCCGTCTATCTGTCAACACTCTTTTTCTCAGGAACGCGTAAAGGTATTAAGTTGAAATTAATATCAAATTCTAAGGTCTACGTGCCATGTAGCACACATAAAGGAAAAATCTGAAAACGTTAAATTTGTTGATACATCTCAAAAAAATATTTCTTCTGCTTCTAAACGTATTTGCAGTTGGTAAACTAACCTCGACCTATGTATTGGGATAACAGTTGTCAAACGGCAAAGTTAAATTTGTCCCTCAATACCGATTACTTTTTACGGAACCCTCGGTGCGCGAGTCCGACTCGCGCTTGGCCGGTTTTATAATGGAAAACAATCTTTCGTATTTCACGTATCAGATCTACTACAAAAAACACTAAAATCTCGAAAAAAAAAATGTTTTAGTGGTCCATCTTCATAGTAACAAACTTGGTACATCACTCCTTAATAGCGAAGAGAGATGGACCACACTATATACATGAATTTCTATTAATATTTTTGAGGTTATATTGTGGCTTTGAGAACATGCATTACATGCATCACAAGTACATTGATGCCAATAACAATCATAAAAATTCAATAATCGATTCATACCGTCGTGTTAAGTGCACCCAAAAATAAAACTGACACACCACAATTCTTTTTTAGATTTTTTTGCTACAATATCATAAGAATACGGACGTCTTGTTTTACACACGTAGCGACTGGTTTGACAGGAGCAGTTCAGAAGAAACAGCGAGGAGACAGCACAGCACTAGCATTCATGTCCATGCTATCAGAGCAACTCCCGTCAACTTCAGCTCGTATACGTCTGTCAGAGATAAAGCTAGCCATCTATTTGCACAAAGATGGCAAGTTCGACAAAAAAAAAACCCTGATGCAAGACCAAATCGAACGCCTTCGTTATGTCTAGGCTACATGCCAATTCATCCCCTTGACCCTCAATAGCTAGTGCCCATCGCTGTGTGAGATACAATAGATAGTCACCGTCGAGCGAACGTGAAAGCCATATTGACGGTCGCTGACCAGATCGTATTTTTCTAGGTATCTTAGAAGCTGTGTGTTGCGAACACGCTCCATCTCCCCGAAGAGGAGAGAAGTAAGAGCATAATATACAAAGAATTGGTTTTCACGGGATATTATCGGTCATTAACCGCCTAAAACATAATTGCGGATAAAACGTAATAATCTGAATGAAGGGACAGCAGCGTGAGAACACAAAATGGCCGTTTTCATCCTTAGTGTTTATTAAAAAGCCTTCATTGAGGTTGGCCTTAACAGATTCGACTTTACCACAAAACAATTCGCTTTCACGTTAACTTACCTAACAATACCTGTAAATGGTCATCTACAACTCAATAGTATCTGTCGGTGCCTGACCACAGGCTGTCAGGGTTTGTTTGATGGATGGGTGCGCGCCGTCGCCAAAGCGTTGTGCGACGTGTCGCAATATAGCGCGGCCTAGTCTCCTAGATTGATAGCTCCGCTTATTTCGGTCGCCACAAACGCACGCATCAACCGCCGCTTTTTAAAATATGAAAAAGGTATTATAAATTTAAAAGGTATTTGGAAAATATCATTTTAGGTTGTTGTAAACCCATTTCAAAATTATTAAGTAACAAAACCTTGAAATTATCATACGTCTTGCAAGCAATTTGAAAACTAAATACAATTGAATTGAATGAAATGCGGTTTCGCGACAATTGGTGAATTTCATACGTAATTTCAAAATAAGTAATTTCAAATGCGCAATGTACATCTTATTTCTATGGATTCCAAAACGAGAATTGTTAGCAATCATTTTACGGAATCGACCCCTGTTCAAAAATGCATCTATCTGGCATAACTCGTGCAACCTGCTTTCCTTATATATTCTCTTTTAAACCCCATTCGTCACTGCGCGACCAATCCGGTTCATGTTCAATTTCTAAAATTCTATTGATCGTGGGGACTCTTGTCTACTCTTGTGCCAAAAAACATATAGATCGGAGCAACAGTACTACAGTTATCATCAAATAAAGATACAAGGCTACAATGATTTAGGGTAGGTAGATAGGCGTAAATACGCAATTGTGCAAATTTTGTAGCAAAACTTATAAAACAGTCTTTTAGTGTTTAAGTGCATACTGAGTGATTTTCATTTATTATGTTTAATGCTAAAAGAATTGATAGTATTACAGAAATTAGCTTTTTGGTTAAGTATATCGCCCTCTAGCTGCGTTCGATGTCGGTCGAATATAGATTGTCCCAGCGGCAGCGTTCAAGAATGTTGGGTGCATTTTTTCCCTGGAGAGCGATGAGGATCTGCTAAACAAAGAAAGGGGCAGTCCTCTAGTAACCTATAGCAACTACCATACGAGTTGCCAAGGATAATGTCAGACATTTTTTTTTTCTTCATCACTTCAAGCACCAACCTGTTGATCTCAAGGGTAGCAGGAAAATTGACACTGGTAATAGCTCTCCAGATAATGCCATTCAAAAAAGCGTGGCCGCAGATTCTGCCTTAATTTTTGCGACCATAAAGTCCACAAAGCCTGCACGAACCACTACACTATTGATATATATCTTACATATATAATTTTATTGACATGAGACAGAATATAATATATACATATATTTGTCATAATGAAAAAAACCACAGCGCTACAAAATAGTAATTAAAGCACAGGTCCGTTTATCCGAAAAATCTAACAAAAAGGTATATTTGAATGTCTTGCGCCTCATAAAAACTATTAGAATACAAAAAAACTTTAACATTTAAATAAAAAGAGGCCTTTTCAAACTTTCAATTTACAAAAGAGACCCTATATAATGTTTTCCCTTCGTGTTCTTAACTAGCTAATTGGATATAATTGGAAAAGACATTATTAAACTGTTTCTAATTTCAATGTTTTTGATTAAATTTTAGGCCTTCGTGTTACTAAGACAGGAAACAGACTCCGCTCAAATCATCTAATTTACGAAAGTAACTTCACGTTCACACTTTATTTGTTAGACATAAACATTTTTATTTACGCATTAGCGGCTTTTTACACGTCAGCAACAATCGTTAATTAAATGTTATGCGCGATTAACGTCACAAGTAATCGCGTTTGGAACGCGTTGTCTGTGGGATTCTGTTGGTCGACCAATTAAAATGTAGTGAGAGATCGGACCAGTTTTGGTTGTGCTGATGTAAGTGCGTATGCAGATGCGGCAAGAGTGCTTCAATCAGGATAATCGCGCGCATACATTTGAATCTAGTTAGGGCGGCGTGACGTAACGGAATGCGACACGATAGAAAAAAAACATACGCGATAACAATATTACTTTTCGAAGTTGAGCTTTCGCTTGTGATTTCGACTTCTGTTGTTAAGTTTTACCAAGGGTGTGTATATTGTTTCTTTAATACCTACCTTTGCTTTTACTTCATCTATCTTGTAGCCAATTTATATAATATATTAGATACAGCAAAAAATCAGCCAAGTGCGAGTCGGACTCGCGCACGAAGGGTTCCATATCATTATCTATAAAAGGCAAAAAAAAATTATGTTTGTTGTATGGGAGCCCCCCTTAAATTTTTTTTTATTTGAATTTAATTATTTATTTTTAAAGTGACTATATAACTAAATATCATGTGAATATTTTAAGCGTCTAACTGTTGCCATTATCAATATCGAGCAAAATCGAGCAAAAAAAAATCACGTTTGTTGTATGGGAGTCCCCTTAAATATTTGATTTATTCTGTTTGTTATAATTTGTTGTAATAGCGGTATCAAAAATACATCTTCTGTGAAAATTTCAACTGTCTAACTATCACGGTTTATGAGATACAGTCTGGTAACGGACGGACGGACAGCGGAGTCTTAGTAATAGGGTCCAGTTTTTTACCCTTTTGGCTAAGGAACCCTAAAAACGATGTTTTAATTTAGGTTTTTTTTTTGGATGAAATGCAGTGAAAGATCTACGACTTTGATGATACTTTAGTGAATTAGCAAGAATAAAACTTGAAGAATTAAAATTAAGACTAAAAATATGGTTCGGTCAAAATGCGCTACAGATTAGAGGCAAGTTAATAGCTTTCTATATGACTTGAATAAACTGAAATTCGAAATGACTGACGTTAATAAAAACGAGAAATAAACTTAAAAATATTTTTATTTATTTTTAGTATTGATAGCTTGCAATAGCAGGATATTCAATGTGAATGAAGATAGAAAGCTATTAATAGATCCTCACTTATGGATTTACACTAAAGATGTTATATTGTTAAACTAAAAAGTTAAAAGTGAACCTATTATTATTAGAAACGCTACTTTCTACATTTTAACCTTTTAACTGTATCGTTTAAGACCAGAAAACTTGTCAAGACAAATCAAAAAGCTCGAACTCGATAGGTTAGCGTCATATCGTTACAGAGGTCCTATGGCCACCTTCTGGCAGCTCAGATCAGCTCTTTGACATCATTATATTGCATTGTTATCCGATTTACGTGTGTCTGCAAAATTTTAACTCAATCGAACACCGGGAAGTGGGTCAAATTTAACTTACAAGATTTGATTACAGACACGGTACAGGTGAAACTAAATAAAATTTAACTTATAATATATGATTACAGACACGGGACAAGTGGAACTAAATAAAAGCTAGTAAAAAGGATGAACAGGACGTTGCAACAGCGAAAATGCGACTTGGATAAAATTAAACGGGACTGACTGTGGCGTGGTCAAGTTGCTATTTGATCATTGTCCTTAATAAATTAACTAGACTTCGTGAAAATCCGGCTCGGATAAATAAGATTAGGATAAAACTGTGACTTGACTTGGATAAAATACGACTTTAAAATGAGAAGGTAACTTAGCGAAAATACTACTTGAATAAAATAAGCCCGGAAATAACTGTATTATATTATTTGTAGTATGCCTTAGACAAAGTAGGACATGCATTTTTCTTTTAAGGCATCCAACCATGAAAAGAGTGTTTTGAATTAAGATTTAACATATTTATAAATAGCGTTAGGACTGCTGTAGTAACTCTGTTTAAGCATCTTTAGAAAAATAACTAGTTATAAGTAATGTAAAACATCTGATTTTATAAGGTAAGCAACAATAAACATATGGATTTAGCAGGTTAAGAACATTTCATCACAAATTAAAAGTTTCAAGGCATCATTATGGTATAAATTACTTAAAAAGTATATAAAATAAAAGTAAGTAAAATCTCAGCGTCATTGAAATGGCATGGTGTAATGATTTTTTGTACATTTTTACATGTACATTAAACAGATATAACAAAAATTAACTTATATCGCACTCTTAAACAGAACTCATTGCTTTACGAGTCTATTTTAACACACATCGGTGTCTTTATCGCACATATTTTTTAAATCAACAGATAATAATTTAAGATTACACGCGGACATTGAGTCGGTGCGGTGCGTATAAATTATGGAGTCCATGGCGAGATATTGTGTTTCATGTCCGGCGGTTTAGACACGGACGTAGATATCTGCGTGAAAAGGGCAAAATATTGCAGAAATTTCTTAGGTGACAGGACAACGTTCGATTCGTCGCGGTGTCGGATTTCATTGCGCTTATATCTCGAGCGCTCGGACGCGCGTCTGTCTGTACATACGTGTCGCGGCGTTTGTTGATAGGTTTTGTAAATTGTGCTTATAAGGGTTATTTGAGCATTAAACTTATTTGTGCTTTTAAAGCACTTATCGCGAGATAAATTTCGTTTTCAAAAATTTACGTGAACTAACGTAAACAGACAATTTTGTATGAAAAATAATCTTCTACTGTTGTTGTGCTTTCAAAAAAAAAAATCCTTTAAGTAACGTTTCGAAAACGTCAAAAGTCATGCTTAAGCCTTCTGTTTTAATGATTTAATTTTATAATGTTGGGAATAATTTTTTTTCAGTGACATATACGTTTATATATTAATTTATGTATTAGTTATAAAGAAAAAACAATACTTTTTTTTACCTTTAAGTATCTGTCACTATCCGTCAAAAATTGCGTTATACATATTTTGTTATTGAACACTTGTCGCAACTGTTAGTCAGAAATGAACAAAAACCATAACACACAACCAACACACAAAAAAATTTAAATTGACAATAAAAGTGATTCAGGCCACCACCAAAGTGGGCAACAGATGTCCAAATTGATGACGATTCACGTCTTAGAGTCTGTTTTTGGCTAAAAAATAGCAAATTTTAATTTGCTTGAAATTTTCTAAATGAACACAATTTTAGGGTTCCGTATTCAACAAGAAATAGTATACATAGTATAAATAGTATACATATAAATTAGGCCGACAAATTGGTAAAATACAATTAAAAAAAATTGAAATCTATACCTAATCCTACACGTAAAGTGGAGATGAATATTTTTTTTCTCGTCTACCCTACAGTGTGGGGTATTGTTGGATAGCTTGTTTGAGATGTGTAAAAACCATTTAACGAAATGGTTGGAAATTAAAAGTTCGCGAAATGCAAGCTAAAAGCAAAAAGCTTTAAAGTGCAAATTTTTGTTAGAGCCCAGTGTCCCCCTCCCACTGCCAGCTAAGTGGCTGTTCTTAGGTGTGTGAAAAATCATAGGGGTAGAAATTATAAGGAAAACTATCATAGTTAAGTAGCCTTTACAACTTAATGAGTAATAGTCAGCCATCTTCAAAAAGTCAGAAAAACAAAAATTTCGTACAAATTCCATTATATGGTAATGATGTTGGTACTTGTGTAAAACAGGTGTTTAACATAAGTTTATGAACCATGTGACGTTATAGAAAAATTAAATTATAACATTCTGAATATACTTAGTAAATGAAAAACAATATTTACGTTCTAATTCGGGCGCGGCGCTTGGCGGTACGAGTGCAAACTTAATAATCTACATCTATCTTACCAGTACACAAGCTTCGATCTTTCAATGAGCTTTTAAGTATACCAACAAAAAATAAAAACCAGCCAAGTGTGAGACAGGCCCGACCATCTTAAAGTACCGTTACAGCGCCATCTAACTAATACTTAGCGAAACAGTAACACATTTGATTGTTGGAAACGATATTTTAAGTTAGGCAACATCGAGCTTAGTCGGTAATTAAATGGGTGTCCGCGTAGCGACACACTTTTTGTTTTGTTTTTGTTTGTGAGTAACGTAAATGGTGGAAGGTACGGAACCCTCGGAACACTTGGTACCTCCTCTATCAGTTCATGAATAAAAATTTATGTTACAGTTTTTTTGGAGCTTTCGATGTTTTTTCACCTTTACCAACGGAACTAATGTTGGCGTAAGTATAGAAATATCTACCCAAGGTAAAACAATATCCTTCTACCCACTACCTACATACGTAAATACATTTACCAGGGCCTCTGATAATGCGTAGTCAGTGTTAGTAGGCAGTATAACAATATATTTTGCGATTAATGAGATAAATGGGGAATAGAATTTATTTTATTACAAGTTTTAATAGATATTAATAACTTATGCTATAATTGTTTTTATTATTATTGTTAATATCGACTAATTGATAGAACAAGCAAGCCGAGCGAGTTCTAAGAATCAACAGGGGACGAAGTAAGTGAGTTCTTAGAATCGATAGGGGACGAACCGAGTGAGTTCCTTAAATCGACAGGAGGCGAACCAAGCGTGTTCTTAGTCGACAGGGGGACGAATGGGCGTTTGTCTATTTTTGTATGTTACTTACTTTAATTATAACTTGGGTTTTTTGCTAACACTTTTGAATCTTCTAAATTATTTATGATGCAGTTTTTGATTACGCACATGTTATGTTCACTACATTTTCTACACTCATGTGGATTAAATAAAAGAGGAAAGTGAAAACTAAAATGACTATTTCTTGATTTTTCAGGCAAAAGGTTGGAGATAAATTTTGTTGCTGCATCTAATTTATTCAGTCACCCATTTTGTTTCCAAGCTATTTAATAAACACAAGAAATTTATAAATTTAGTACGTCAAAAACTATATTTCAACAAAAACAATAATACGACTTCAAATCCTGTTAAAAAAAAAAATAAGCCCCTAAAGCAGACTTATGTGTTATGTTATTATACTTATTTTTTTTTTTTTTTTTTTTTTTTTTTTAATACTACTAAGGTGGCAAACAAGCACACGGTCCGCCTGATGGTAAGCGGTCGCCGTGGCCTATGGACGCTTGTAACACCAGGGGTATCACTCGCGCGTTGCCGACCCTTCAAAAATCCAATAACTTCTTACTTGAAGAACCCCATACTGTAAATCCTTAGAGAAAACCTTGGCAGGGAGCTCATTCCACAACCCCAGCGTTCGCGGTTTAAATAAAACAGCTACATGTTTTATTCGCCTTCAAGTCGATTGTCAAAAATAAAGACATGTAAAGATAGATAAAAAAAAATCTGTTGTCAGCAAAGAAACTGTAGCTTTATGTTTTGTCGGTATGTATGCGTAGGGGCATTAGCAATCGACTTTAAGGCGCATAAAATTTGTAGCTGAATGTTCTGTTACATACGTTTGCTTTAGGGGGCTTATTTTTTACTTTTTAGTAAATTTAAAGTTGGAATAATGTTTTTTATAACATATAATTTATTTTCTTATTTTTTAGTTGCTTTAAAACTTGCAGTCAAAGACAATATTAAAGAAAATTAGAAATTAATGAAGCGCACGAATGGATAAGAAAACAAGGATAGGAAACTACAAGCATTCGGTTCTTACTACACATCTACGGAACCCAAAAACAAATGATTGAAAATAAATGACAAAACTTAAAGCGTTCGAATTACATTTTACTGTTTGGCTACGGAGGTCTTAAAGACAGATGGACAGATATGACAAAAATAAATTGACAAAATTAAAAAAAACTAGTTTTATCTACTGCTGTCTGCCAAAAAGTATAATATCAAATGCATAAAATGTCAAATTTATCGGGTTTGATAGACGAACCGTGCACTTCCGTAAAATTCCGTGCGTTCCGAAAGGTGTGCATGACACAATCAAATCATCATCGTTAACGATATTTTGGTTATTTTTGTCACTTTCGCCACAGAAAAATGAAACTTTAGACCCATATCTGGAGGAAGGGTTTTGGTGTTAATCTGTCAAACTGCCTATACATATAAATTTTTTCTGGTATAGTGTGTGTTGTTATCGTAGCGTGTAAAGATTTAAGAAAAGAGGGGTAAATATGAGATCTAATAGGCTTATCATTAGATAAGATGAAGTTACACTGTTTACGTAGATAATTAGGACTCAAGGGGTTATACAAAAAATTTAAAAGATGAAGTATAAGAGTGTTCCGGCGAAGGTAGATAGGGAGCCTCATGAGTTTGGATCTATATTTTGAAACGTGATCGACTTTACGCAAACTGAATATGAATCGGATGCACAAGTTTTGAAGTTTCTCAACCTTATCTAACAGGTCCTCAGTGGCATCTAAGTAAAAATAAGCAAAGCATGTACTATGGATACCATACAACGGATTCCAAAACATATACATACACTTTTTTTAAAAATAGGTACATAGAAACCCCCAGTCTCAAGCAAACACAAATGTTAACATAAATGTTTGTCTTGTCGACATCGAAACCAACCCAATCGAACCTACGCTCCTGGATTCAACAGTCACTACCTACAGCTAGCCAGCTACCCACTGAGCCACGGAGCCGATATTATTAAAACTATTTTACTGTTGTGGTTTTCCAATTAAAATACGCACGCAATTAAGTAAAATAAAGTTGTTTAGTAATTAATTTTTGCTCTAATTTATTAGTGTATTATTGTGTACAGTGCAACAAACTTTTCTGACCCGGTTTATTGTCGCTAGTGTAGCGTAGATTCAAACCATTTGGCGTAGATTCAATATGGTGACTGTAGTTTTAATGTTTGGTCAGAAAAGTTTGTTACACTGTATGTACCTATTAGGGGTCACGAAAACACTAGCTCATATAAATAATTAGTCGATAAGAAACTGCTAAAAACATGTAGGATTAGGTAACAATTAAAAACAATTATCCGGTGATTTATTCCATGAACGAACCTATATTCGTAGAAACTCTCGATCAGAATGATTCTAATATTAATCCAGACAATGATCTATCTATGCACGAAAATTCAACTAAATCCCTTCAGCCGTTCGTGCGTAATTTAAAAGCAAACATCTCTATAAAATTCAACATATAATATTAAAAAGATTTGATTTAAAATGTCCTAATTGGATTGCCAAAAGTAACTAAAGTCGGCAGCCAGTAAATGGCGGCACAAAATGGTAGCATCGACCGACTCAGGAGATACTATCCCAACTATTGTTAATCCGGTAATTTGAATTTATTGCACCATGAATAAATGGTGTGCTCGCTAGAGCTGCCCTATCATGCAACATATCGACACTGGCTGTATCGAGGCCGATGTCGCTTTACATTCTGCTTCTAGAGATAGCGCCACTGGTGTTACTGCCGCTGCGCTAGTACTACACCAGCCTTGTCACATTGTGCGTGTCCAAAGGCATTAAGCTTTATGCAGCGGTAACCACGAAGAATTTAACTCTGTGAATTCGTATAATTTGCTGTCTACAAAATGTCGTCTGAATCCCGGACTCCCTTTTTCGTGTATTTATCTCTAGATACAGTAAGACGCTGTTGATTTTATAAGTCAACATGTATCTCTTGAAGCTTCATTACATATTTTTAACATTGTTATTTGAAACTCGTGAAGTCTATAGAATACCACCTCAAAAAACTGTTTTAGAAATAGGATTTCTGTAGTAGTATCAACCATGCATTGCGTTAGTCTATCAGTGTAATAGTAATAAATAATAATAAATCTTTTTAGACATAACGGCGCTGTGTCCGTCTGGCTCCACAGTAAGCAAAGCTTGTGTTATGGATAACAGACAACGGATACAAATACATATAATTACTTTTTTTTGTAAATACATACATATCATACATAAATACACCCAGACTCAAGACAAACACAAATGTTTGTTACATAAATATTTGTCTAGTGTGGGAATCGAACCCGCGTACTCTGCACAGCAGCCGGCCACACTACCAACTAGGCTGCAAGGGAGACTCATAGGTACAATATCAACAACATTGATTTTGTAATAAATTAGGGCACAGTTATTAAAGGAAAACATATATTTTACCATCTTAGTTCCTCTGCCTTAATTAATCTCCTATAACTATTGATATGATAACGCGAACTGCCACTATAAATTCCTCGAACTAAGCATAAGCAATAGAAATTTCGTACGCATGTTTCCTATAAAAATAAAAAATGAAGACATTACGTAAGAAATGTGGTAAATTGGATTTTGTGTGAGCAATAGCAGTTTAAAATAAAGTAAATAAACTAAACACGGAGTTTCATAACAAGAGTGAAATATATAGAATAATAATAATAAGAATGCGAATAGTTTATGTTACAATCAAATTGGTGCAATTGCTGTATTTAAGTAAGCTGTAAGAAAGAAAAGTGATTTAGAAACCTTGATATCGAGCAAATGCCAAAGGATAGAAAACACTAACAATAAATTCTATCGACACCTACCTACACATTTTAATTTTATGGTGAACATGGTCTATTTGCATTTTCAGTTCTATTCAACAAAGTTATAGCACGGCAACATTTAAATGTGAAGTAGACGTGAGCGTTTATTGTTGGACATGGTGCAATAAGTTTCCTTGCGAACGGCAACACTGGCTAATCTCCCGGCCCTTGTTGTAGATGCGATTGTCTCTCCTTAACGGGCGTCCCGCTCTAATCGGGACATCCCGGACCGTGTTCAACCACTAGCGTTAATTAGACTCCGATTGCAATTGTCTGTCTCACATCGCGAGGTCAGATGCTACTGTAACGGGAGAAATCTACAAGCTTCCTTGGTTTAATTTTTTTTTTGTTTTAAACAAAATGGTACTAAAAATAATAAAATTAAAATTTTTGTTTTATAAAATATTCTTTTAACTAATATATTATTTAATAAATTGAATTATTCTTATTATTTTATAATTAAATAATTATATTATTTTATATTAATGAAAAATCAGGAAATTGGAAATTTTTAAAGCTTATGTTTTGCAATACACGAGTGGCGCAACGGTAGTACGTTGGAATACCATGTTTTGGTTTTCGGTGAGTTGCAACAAATTATTGCACTTTTTGTATCGCTAAAGTTTTAGCACAGACTTTGGTTTGTGCTCGGTGCGGCGACAGGCTCACCTCACCCCCTCACATTTGAGAGGGGAAACCATCGATAAAAGCAGGTTTTACAATCTGTTTTTTTTTAAATGTGCTTTAAATATACACTGTAGATAAGCCTTCGATCACTTATTAACTTCTCTTGAGAAGTTATTGGAATAGGTCCGGTGTTTTCTTTACGTTTCAACAAGACTTGGAGAATCATTTGCAATGTGTGTGTGTGTGTGTACGTATGTATGTATGTATGTAGACATATTTTGGCTTTCGATTCCCCAATAACTACTGGACCGAATCGCTCTGATGACATATCAATCGATACGCCACGTCATGACTTAGATCTGAAAGGAGACTGAAATAAATCGGTCCAGCGGTTCGTTTTTATCCGTAAAAAACTGACTTTTTTATGCACGCAACATAAATTTCATGTATAATTTCATGTATCGAAGGGTAGTAAAGGGTTTACAAGGGTGCTCATTTCGAATTCCTTATCAGTTTTATAAAATTCAAAATATCGGATCCAATATTACGTAATTTTTTTTTTGTAAAAGAATTTTTCTCAAGAGAAGTTGTATGTACGGTACTTGCTGCCGAATCATTTTTTTTCCATCGGAATTGGGTTTATTTTGTTATTATATGGGACTCCGTATATACTCCCAAAGACATTTGACCTCTACCTCATTATTATGATCTCAAAGGACCTGAAATAAAAGTCCAACATAACGGCACCCCATTCGAGAGCTCGCACGATGTGCGGACCGGCAATCAGGAATCATTATTTACGAATGGCTATTATCACCTCGTGGCTTTTCTGGTTTATTATCGGCATTGCTCGTTATGCTGTCCTTTGACAGGTAAATTATGCTATTAAGTTAGCAGATTGACAAAGTTATTTATGACGTTGAGTGAGAGGCCGAGCGGGCTGAGTGGCGACAACGGGTTCTGCTATGATAACAGACGCAGTTTGGCTGATAGTTCTAACTTGATCTACTGATGTAGATGTAATAAAGAGTTTGCGTAAATTATTGTTTCATGAATAATAAAATTCGGTGCGTCTGTTTATAGATACACATTTTACAGACCCACAAACTTATCTGAGACCCGTCAGTTTGAGGAACTAATAATTTTGGAGTTATTTATCTTTGGACCTGACGACTTGATGTTGAATACCGGGGGGCAGTTCGGGTATAAAAATAATGTTGGAGTTGTAATACTAATTTCGTTCGGAAATTCTTTTCTCTTCACACTTAAAATTTGTGGCATAGTCATGACGTAAGGATTTCCCAATGACTAAGGCTGGATTGCACCAACTTTGACGGTAACCAGCCGTCAAAAATGGAAGATTGTATGAAAATTTGCATATTTATAAAAAGGGGTTTTATTAACCGGCCCGTCAAAGTCAGTTAGTGCAACCCAACCTTAGTATTATAAATATTCACCTCAAGCAGGGCTATACGGTTTGATGTCACAATTGTTAAGGTGGCAGGCCTATCACCAGCTATCGCTTGGAAATTTTTGGGTTGTATGTAGCCTCACTATGATGTTGAAAAAAAACAAGTTACCGAAATCAGCCCAGAAACTTTCGTTTGTTTGTTTATTTTTTTAAGCGACAGTCGCTTTACACAAAGACTTTGAGTTCTGGGCGGTGACACTGATTAGAAAGAGACAAAGCGACAAGGCGGCAGGCGGCAGGCTTTAGCGCAGCGTCTTTCACTTCATTTCTTTGTATCTTTTATTCACACCACCCGTATTTAGTTTATACAAGAATGGGGAATGCGCAGTCTAGTATCTATCCATGTAAATATTATAAGTGCGAAAGTAACTCTGTCTATCTGTTACCTCTTCACGCTTTAATCACAGTACCGATTAATATGAAATTTAGCATGGAGATAGTTTGAGTCTCAAGAAAAGACTTAGGCTACTTGAGAACGTCAAGTGTATGTCGGTTTTTTTCTATAAAAGAGGAGTTTTCGTTGAAATCCTACACCGGTAACCGAATTAAAAGAGGGCCATAAGCTAGTTGTCTATAACGTCACCACTCAGATATCACATAAGTTGGTGAATGGTGGATCTACTTGATTTTTTCTAGCTGATACTGCCCGTAAGCCTACATAGCTAGCTCGTGAAGCTTTGTCTTGACGCTGTCAGCTGGTCGCTGGCTTTTTAAACTAGCCAAAGAGCAATAATGGGATTGTTACATTCGTCATACACATCCTTTTATCTATATGTCATAGCCACGGTCATAGCCTTGTATTTTCCAGTTGACTTTGGCATTAAGTTCATTTCAAAATATATTGAAGTGGGTAATAGAGGATTAAATAACTTGTCTTATTTTATGAGAGCCCTTAATTCAAGTACCTACTCAAGCCAACGTAAGTCTATTGGAAAGTACTAATAAGGATAAACAGTGATTGTGATGGCCCTATTACAGTATATTTAAAACTTAGGGGAAATAATTTTGATTGTAAAAAAAACAACTTAATAACCACGTAAAAGTACCAGTTATTTGAAAAAATTGTTAAGTGAAAAAAAATTCTACTGAGTGAAATATTTGTTGAACTTGTACGTGTACATAACCTCAAATCTTATATGTATATTGTATATCCTGTACACCTTTCCCAACTTTTTTTACAATAACACTGCCACTTAAAGTCGCAATCCTTGGACAGTGGAAATTGTTCTATGATCTACATTCCGTGCATAGGTATATAGATGAGGTGACAGGAAAAATCAAATATCGAAACATTAAAAATTGCTTATTTATTAATTTTATCACATGGCCATGTTATGAGGTCTATGGAATTTTAAGGCGTTCAGTTGTTAGTCCGCCATGGCATGTACAGGCGCCGTGGTAATGACGGGCGGCGCCTGTGATGTGTCACGTTTCCGATACACATGTCATTCGACCGATATTGATAAAGCGCTGGTCCACGTACCATTAGGTACGTGTTGTGTTGTGACACCGACCATGTATAAATACTATACGTAATTTTTAATTGATGTAGTGAAACGCCTATTAGAAATATTATCTTTAAGTTGGAGTCATTAAAATGTGTCATATAAACTGGTTTTTAAGGTGAATCCACGTTTAACTTTTACCACCCCATACAAAATATCAAAAACCCTAAAAAATGTCATGAACAAAACATGCTATTTTAGTTTAACTTTTGTTATTGGAAAGAGTTTTGCTGTTCCGCGAGAGTCTTGCAGCAAAACCATTATATTATTATATATAGTCTGTGCTAATACCAAGACTTAGGGTACAAGACCATGCAATGGGCATCACTACTGAACCAGTCAGTTAGGACATGTGATTTTATATGTTGAAGATATATTATTTACAATGAAACTGATAATAGAAATTTTCAATACATGCGTTGCAAAAGAAAACTGAACCTACTTTCTACTTACTATAATATTATATTATAAAACATTATAGTACAGTCGAAAAATAGTAAATTTTAAGATGCTTGAAATTTTGTAAATACTGAAACATTTTTATTTTTTAGTTTCACTACATAAAAGAACTACCTTTTCACCAAAATTTGCAAAATATTTTTGATAGCTTTAGCGACTATAGAGTTATAGTTATTAAGGCTTTTTTCACCAAACAAGGGGTTTTTAGGAAAGTGACTCCCTCCAAAATTTACTTTTCCTCCTCACAGTTAATGGAGTTTAATTTGGTCAAATTGTTGTTTTTCGTACTTTTTGATTTTTTTACCGACTGGACTAAAAATAACATCCCTCATTATTCTAATGTCAAAAAATCATAAATAATTGAAACTAATAGAAAACTATTTAATTATTTATTATATTAGAGGCATAATTAAATAAACTTTTAATTTTTACCGTTTTTGAGTAATTAGAAAATACTAAAAAGTATTTTAATAATTAATATGAAATGAATTTTCTTTATTGCACATTTTACAAAAGAAATACAATAAAATAAGGTACAAATTGGCGAACTTATCGCTAAAAAGCGATCTCAATCAGGCAAACCTTATTTAGTTATTGTATTTGGTGTCTTAATATACTTCGACAACCAGAAATCTTAATGTACGCTGTTATTTTTTGTATTAATGCTAATATCACAATCATGTCATTCATACCGTTCGTCATCTAAGGTGTCTAGACGAAGGATTCATGAGTTAAGGTGCGCAGCTAGTCGGGGTGCCATTGCACCTCATGAGCCTATGTTGTCACATGTGAATTACTAACTGCATAAATAAAATGAATGTATTATTAATGTGAAAGTGAGTTTTTCTGTTAGTCCTTCCTTCTTATCACAACGTAGCATCCATTTGCTGAAGCTGAAATTGACCACAAAGATGGTTGATGACACGAAGAAGGAAATAGGTAACTTTTTATCCTAGAAAATTTACAAGGTTCCGCAGAAATAACTATAACGGAATCCCATGTAGACGAACTACAGCTACATCTATAGCTTGCTATAGCAGAAATCCTTACTGGAGTTGCCGTAGGAATCCCACGCATCTATCGGCAGGGAATTCATTATCACACTTTAGAACCTAAATGGTCGCGCACAGTGCGGTTTCAGAGAAACTTCCTCCCGCGAAAACTTTGGTGGTGGAATGAGGTTTTTCTCTAAGGACTAGAGCAAGGGTTCTTCAAGAAAGAAGTTATTAGATTTTGGAAGGATACCCCAGGTGTTGCAAGCGTCCATAGGCTGCGGTGACCGCTTACCATCAGGCAGACGGAAAGCTTGTTTCCCGCCTTAGTGTTGTAAAAAAAACACAAATTTAGCGCAGACAAAGCAGCGAGCAAAAACTAGTTATAAATAAATGTTGTTCAACTAAAGTAATATATATTAATAGGCGTATCTGATAACCAAAATTAAGTGCACGGTAAAATATAAAACATATTTCGAATTAGAAAGTACAAGCCGATGGTAGTTACGCTTATTCAAATTAATGAGTAATGAATCGATATGGTCAATCATAAATGGCGTATTGAATTTCAAATATGGTCGACTAATTAATTTAGGCCCGATTTATTTATCATTTAAGCGCAGTTCAGTTTTATTGCCAGTAAAAAGAAGAAGAGAGACAAGATAATTCTTTTTAGGGTTCCGTATCTCAACAGGAAATAAAGGAACTCCTATAGGATCATTTTATTATCTGTCTCTCTTAAGACCCATTTCTCAGCTATCTACGCGTGGAAGTCTTTAGTTGAAATTAATACACATTTTCTAAGTAAACGCAATCTAAACTTTACAATATTATGACACTCGCAATAAAAACCTAATGGGTATGTCCCGTTGACATAGAATTCTTTAATCATGAAATTTGGAAAAAAGCAAGATCTCCCATACTAAATTACAAAAAAAATAAGTCATATATAATATTACTTACCTACATTTTTTGGGATAGCTAATTAACATTTGCTGTTGAAAAATTGACCGAGACGTATATCGAAGTATATTTTGTTTCTAGGATTCTAGGTACATCCTAACGATTTTTTCTATCATCGAATTAAGCCAGTAATATATTTATATTAGCCAGTAGTGGGACAGAAAAAATGAGGTTGAGATATTTAGAGAATTACTCATTGGTACACGCCGTGGCTCGAACGTCCGTCCCTCAAAACGACGCAGACGCTAACGTCATTTGGACAACATAAAACTGATACTCGTACACGTAACCACAATTTACTGTTTGTAGAACCCTAGGCGTCTGATTCGACTCACACTTGACGTTTTATAGACAGTAAGCATCTTAAACTTATCATAAGTAGGCGCTAAAATAAATAATTTATAAAAAGATAATACTTAGCCACTGTAACTAACACGTGTAGTAGGTATACATCAGATAAACATAATGTATATTATTATTAATTATTATCAAACAGTAGACCATTTAAATGCCAGTTAGTTTATCTATACTATTTGTCGTTAACAGCGTGGTGGACGGGAGCTTTATCGTTTTGAGTTATAGGAACTCTGGTGTGGAGATGCTTTGCGGGTTTCGTTTTCAATAGTCTGAGTGTCGGTGTTTCGATAAGATGTCGCCGCTGGTGACAGTGCCCACATAGTTCTGCTGCTTTTACTTCTGCTTAGCGACTGACTTAGGTTTTCTAGTTGTGATGCTGAAACACAACCAACGACTGTTGGGCGGAATCTTCTTGCACAGCAAAAGAGAAACAAAAAAGTTACAAGATTATTCTGAAACGACTTCTCTTTGGGAAATACACTTGTATCCGAATGTTACCTCATATTTAAAAATTACTTTACTCAAAAAAGCTTGTAAATTGATCATTATTTCATCATGAAATTTCATCATCAAATCGATCTTTCCGCGTTACTTGAATAGGCGACGGCAAAGTTGTGTGAAATTTCATTGCTGGTGAGTTTTAGTCATCAGACATTTTTTTTCCATAATAGTCGAGTTTTGTTTCAAAAATAGTGAGGTACAAAAAGATTTTACTTAAAATGCTTGTAGTTTGATCATTATTTTGACAACCTTTTTTGAGCAAAGTCGATCTTTCCGCGTTACTCAAATAGGCGACAGCAAAGTAGTATGAAATTTCATTCCTGGTGAGTTTTAGTCTTCAGCCATTTCTTTTTCATTATTGTCTTGTTTTGTTTCAAAATAGTGAGGTACGAAAAGATTTTACTCTAAAATGCTTGTTATGTGATCATTACTTTGACAACCTTCTTTGAGCAAAGTCGACTGAAGAACCTAAGTCGGTTTGTTAAAATTACTTGCATGGTTTTGCTGACCACGCTATGATGACCACGCTAGCTTAGCAACGCTCTCGGCTTAGAAGCTAGATATGCTTTACAGATGTAGACTACCAAGGGACGCTGCAGCAGTACGAAGCTTGACGGCTTCTTAAAAACTATTCAGCCGATTCCGATGCAGTTTTTGGCACCATAGGTGTCATTTCAGAGCATGTTTCTAGACATGTTTTACAGCTATTGACCACCAGGTTCTTAGACAGGTGTTAGCTAGGGGGCGGGAACAGAAATGGCAAGGGCAGCCCCGACGGATTTTCTTAGTTTTGTAATTACTATTACTTGCTTCTTTTTAGTCTGGGCTTTACATAAAAATATTTTGATGTTTAGCTAATCATTCCTGTCCTGTCATTATTATAATTTTGAATTTCCATTCCCAGTTGAACGTTGGCCTACTCTGTGTTTACCCAACAACAGCCGGTCTTAGGCCGCCCGCACACAGCGCTTTGAGCAGCTCTATTTAGGTGAATTAAGGAGAATGTCCTGCTGCGTGTTTTAAACCAGTGGTTGCTGGTCGAGAACCTTGTTTCCTTGTCGGTTATGAGTTCGAAGAGCGATGTGGTCTTCCAATTTCTATTGCAATTTACTATCTATTAGATCAAGGAGGTGACCAGTGTTTTAACGAATTTATTAATTACCTAGCATTTCTCTCTCGATACACCAAACCACTTCGACAGTTCTTTAGGAGGCCAACAGTTAGAAAGTATTACCCTGTAAGGTTCAGTTAATTTTATTAACTAAAGGTTTATTTATTTATTCTTAACTGGCAAAGGTAGATTTATTTTTTCGGCAATTTAGATTATTCGGCAGTGTACTCAGAGTTTGACACAATAATAAAAATATTTTTTTAGACGACTTCCAGCGAGTACGCATTAAAAGTCAAGGTCACCGTACTTCTGAAAGGACTATTTCTCAGAATTCTATACAAACCACGTCCTACTCGCAGGACTCGCAGGCAGTGCATTTTTGAAAACAAGTAATCCTGCCGGAATAGCTTCCAGATGGACATATCGTCGGGCGATCTATCATTAAGAATTTACATTTAACAGATTTAGGTATGTTTTCTATAACTATCTGCCATGTACCTACCAATAAAAAAAAAGCCGCCAATCTTGATAAAGTTTACACGTTTATTTTCGCTTTAGATATAAATTTGATATTCAGGTGTCCAAATTCCTAAAGGATATAAATTTTGCAATTTGATCAGGTATCGCAACCGGTCTAACAATTTGTTTATCGACCGGTCTGGTATTTAGTGTCGTTTCGATTGTGGTTCTGTAGTTATAGGAAGTTATAAATATTTGACAAGGTTTATCTGTCAACTCTCAACAATATTTCCAAATTGTATAGTTGGTCACGTGCTTTCTATACTTTTATGTAATATCTGATAAGTGGAGCAGAAGCAAGTTTGTTTAAAAAAATATGTATGAATTCGGCAATTCTGTTTGTCTAATGACTTGCACTCGTTATTAACAATAAATCATTTCTGTTATATTTCAGGAAAAATACTCTTCATGATATGGAGTACTGCTGCCATTTCTGGGCGGGTGCAACCGGATACCAGCTTGGCCCTTTTGACTCGGTTTAAAGACGGGCTGTAAGAATTGTCGACGAACCCAAACTCACTTGCCGTATCAAGCCCTTAACCCTGAGGAAAGACTTTGCCTCCCTGTGTGTGTTCTACCGCTTGTATAATAGAATGTGTTCTGGGGAATTGTTCAAAATGATGCCCATGGCTACTTTCTACCATTGCACTGCTTGCTATCGGCAGGGAATTAATTCTCACACTTTAGAACCGAAATGGTCGCGTACAGTGCGGTTTCAGCGAACTCTTGGGTTGTGAATGAGCTCCCTGCCAATGTTTTTTCTAAGGATTACAGTATGGGGTTCTTCAAGGAAGTAGTTATTAAATTTTTGAAGGGTCGGCTACGCACGAGGGATACCCCTATTGTTGCAAGCGTCCATAAGCTACGGTGACCACTTGCTTACCATCAGACGGACAGTAAGCTTGTTTGCCATCTTAGAAATATGAAAAAATAATAAATAAATAACAGATTATTATAGTAGAAGTAAGTTATAAATATTATTATTTACAAGTTTTATTTATAAAATCTTACAAATTAAATTTGACCCACTTCCCGGAGTTCGGTTAAGCTAATATTTCGCATACGGCCCTAAACCGTATTACAATGATGTCATAGAGCTGGTCTGATGGTGGAGCCGGAAGATGGCCATAGGACTCTTGTTACAAAACGATGCTACCCCATCAAGTTTTGGCTTGTTTGATTTATTGTGACAAGTACTCTGGGTCTTAGATGATAGCCAGGGTGTAATTATGAATCCTGTAATGTCTCTTAAACATTTTTTTATCAAACATTCTTTTATTAATATAAAGCTTGTTTGTTAAAAAAATTACGTATATTTCTTGTTTTATGAAATAACATCAACCACGGCGCTATTTGTATATATAAAATAAGAAACTGACTGACTGGTTCAATGTCATAGCAACGCACACACTAAGCCGCTGGGTTTAGAAACTTAAAATTTGGCATGTGGGTACTTTACTGGACGTAGGGCTTCACTAAGTAATGTTTTTACATAAAATGTAAAATAGGGGAAAAGTTTGTATGAATATCCGTCAAATTTGGCTTATTGGTTAAAAAATTAAGATTGATGTGTTTCACGGTTTTTTGGGTTATATTCAATATGGAACTCTTATGGTTTTGCTATGTCCGTCCGTCTGTTTGTTTATCCATCTGCTGTCGCAGCTTAGCTTAGAGACCATTAGTACTAGAAAGCTGTAATTTGGCATGGGTATACAAATTAATCAGGCCAATTTTGTGAAATCAAATTTAAAAAAAACCATTTTTCAAAGTAGAAGCCTTCCTTACCCGTTAAGTGGGTACGATTTTTTTTAGTCTGATGAGGCAAGATAGAATCAAGACACAACAACCTTACAAACAAAAGTCATCATTTTTCTAGTAAACTTAAAAATAGAAAAACATTAAAATATCAGACCAAACCATACCATCGTGGCTTAAAACACAATATTATATATTACCTGATGCTGAGGAAAAGATCTTAGCGTATACCATGTGCTTACAATAAAAGATCTTATCTATCTAATAAAAAAGCTGGTAAAGAATTGTGCAAAGAACAGTAGGGAAATGATACGCACTAATATCATTATATAGAGAACACCTTCCTAAGTAAAATATAACTATAACTAGCTAAAAGCATGACTTTGTTGTGACTCGCGAACAGGGCAATACAATTTTTGTGCTGTCTATAACTAGCTAAAAGCATGACTTTGTTGTGACTCGCGAACAGAGCAATACAATTTTTGTGCTGTCTATAACTAGCTAAAAGCATGACTTTGTTGTGACTCGCGAACAGGGCAATACAATTTTTGTGCTCTCTATAACTAGCTAAAATCATGACTTTGTTGTGACTCGCGAACAGGTCAATACAATTTTTGTGCTGTCTATAACTTGCTAAAAGCATGACTTTGTTGTGACTCGCGAACAGGGCAATACAATTTTTGTGCTGTCTATAACTAGCTAAAAGCATGACTTTGTTGTGACTCGCGAACAGGGCAATACAATTTTTGTGCTCTCTATAACTAGCTAAAAGCATGACTGCGGGGCTCGCAAAGTGGGCAACACAATTTTTGAGGGGACTATATCTAGCTAAAACTATAACTACCTACAAGCATGACTTTGTAAGTACTTGCGATGTGGGCAGTACAATTTTTGTGGACTATAACTAGCTAAAAGCATGTCTTTGTGGGGACTCCCGAAGCGGGCAATACAATTTTTGAGAGGGCTATAACTAGCTAAAGAATAATTTTGTGGGGACTAGCGAAGTGAGCTATACATGAGGCGTTAAATAAGCTCTCGGTATTGGGACAAAAAAATTATCATTGTCATAATATTTTAACATTACAATGTATTTATTTTGTAAGTTTTTTGAAATCCTTAATAAAGTAGTTTTTAATTTGATGGTCAAATTGTTAGGTTACAGCCACTTCCAGTGCCTTATCGTCAGCGTATCGATTCCTTCGGAAATCTTTATTCAGGTTCTTGAAGAATAAATAAAAGTTGGTCTGGAATTTTCTATTTAGCGGTTGGTCAATGGTTTTCAGCAGCAAACCTTCGACCAATATTTCTCTTCTCCTTAAATTGCTGCTTATAATTGCCATATAATATAAGCGTACAGCTCCATTTTCTACTTATAGTCTATCGGCAATATTCCCTGATAATTTCACAGGATGGTGATAATGTAATAACGTTCATAGCTGAAAGTAAGATCTTTAATTTCTAAGGATAAGCTGTTCCTCTAAAAATCCACTGCATCGACTCTCACTTGCTCTAAGAGCATCATTGTCATAATCGTGAATGCAAGTTTCATCATCTAAGGGAACTTTTATTGCTATGACTGTGTCTAGTTTTCCCCCACATTGGTCCAGAAACTGCCAAATCACTCCACGCACGCTTGCGACTGCTGAGAAGTCAGCATTCGCAGCACTCATATCACGATCAATTTGACAGAAAAGGCTGGTCATCAATGATATTGTTTCCCGGCAGTATTGCTGAGGTAGTTCTCGGCTATAGTCAAATCTATTACTTAACGGGCATATTGCAGCTAACTAGCGCCGCCATTAGATATTCTCAATTTTCTCTTCGTAGAAAACAAATTTCTAAAATCCAAAAGTTGAAAATATAAAACTAGTCATAAGCTATTTTAAGAAGGTTTTATATAGTTTCTAAATAATATCTGTGAGTTGTAGTTGTCATTTCTGCTAAAAAAGGCCACTCGTTTTCTACGAAGAGAAAATTGAGGATATCTAATGGCGGCGCTAGAGGGCTGTAAGAGGACCTTTAACATAAATTGCTTGATAAATTAATTTCTATGGCATATAAAAATCCGGTCAAGAACACGTTAGGACACTTGGTGTAGGGTTCCTCACTGCATTACTCACACTGCATCAATGCATTACTGCATTACTTAGGTCCGAAAATAAGCCTGATAGCTTGTTGTTTTGTTTAACTTGAAATCTAAGCTATGCTTCGTTCAAATCTTTTTAATACAGCCGACAATGTAGTGCACCATGTGATTCAAGTGAACGAAGTTGTAGGCTAAAGCTAGTTGTTTTGCAAAAATAATTAAGGTACTATTCTATAGCAATGAAGAAGAAAAATGGACTTTAAAATCAAATCTACAGAAGTACGGAGCACTTGCTTGCTTATTGCGTGCGGCAATACGAAATAAATAGTGACTTAAATAGAGCAAGGCACTGAGTTTCGATTTGTTACGGCAGTCAATATCCTGGCGGGTGTTATTAGCCGGTCTCAGCCCGCGGCTCCACCCGATCTCATTCCGATTTCTTTCATGACTGCAAATAATTGTAGCTACTGAGACTGCCTTTCGAAACTCTACTGACCGATTTAGTGCTAGATGACTATCAGTGTTAAACAGTACAGCTACAAGGAAGCTACACAAAATAAGTAGATACAGAAAGTTCGCTACATACTAAATGATCGAGTATAAAGCAAGTTAAAATTATTTCAAGTGTGCACTCATAAGGATTAACTTCATATCATCTTTTGTCTTACTTTTATTTGGCTTGACAATTTTTGACTGGTTTTATTTATACTATGATTAACAAACAAAAAATAGTTTATTGTATCAAAATTCTAGCTATTTTTACTTTTTATATGACACTTTCTCTTGAATGGATTTAAATGATAATTGGGTTTCCACACCCAATGTCAAAATCTATTATAAGTGAATCAGGCTATTTATGATTTATTTTCTTAATGTACAATCATTGGTTTTCATTTATGTTCTACTTTTCCTTTTAGTTATATCTCTCCTCAGCTTCTGTATTTTTTGTAGATTTGTGATATTAGTATGGTGCATCGTCATCTTAACTCTTCCCCGGTACACATACGTCGCGTACACACTAGTTCAATGAATGTCAAAGAAAGTCACAAAAGACTGTAAGTCACGATTCCTGCTTTAGGTACTGCGGCAACAGGCTCTTAAAGGAACTGTCCTTCTGTCCGTACTTATTTCGTGCTATCAGTCATCTAAGCTACGTGTCTAGTTGCGACGTGTCGTCCGTTGTGTCGGACACGACACGACATGCCGGCTGTCGTCCGCACAAAGTTATCGTAACCTCCCCGATATGGTAGTCTCTAGTTCATCAACAAATGAAGCAGTTGCATTAAACCTTGTCTGGTGCGTATCGAGCGTAATTAATGGCAGGAGATAAGTCCGATCGGACGTAACCGACACGTCGGCCGGGAGCCGTCGGCCGTCGTCCCGCACCTATATTAATAACAGTCATCCGATATCAGAGGTGGTCGCACGAAATGAGAAATTAAAAGGCTTTCATGAGATCCGTTCATTAGACTGATTTGTAGCTGCTGCGCCTCACAAGGAGTTATAAATGAGCTTTTTAATGGCTCGTGTTCTGGCTTCTGCTGACGTCATATTTAGGATTGGTTTCGATATCAGTCGCGCGAACAGTTGTGGACTGTCGGTTGCGGGTTGAGGGGCGGGACTTTGGCTGTAATAGTGCAATTTGTGTAGTCATTGTCTAAAGTAGTGTGCCGTATATCAGTGCGGTAGACAGCACCAATTGATACAAACGAGCGAGTGTCACGTCTAAATATAATATTAAGAATCTCGGCGCACGCCAGGATATATTAATCTGAATCGGTTAATGGATGATTGTCCTCAGCGTAAGTGTATAACACACGTAATCAGATAAAAATATAGTTACTGAAGTAGAAAAGAACCGATGTGCTTATTATATGTATTTGAAGTATTTTCTAGCCGTGTCTGGTGCCTCAGTCGTTCGTCCCCACTTAAGGGGCACCAGCCTTTTCAACCCGACTTTCAGAATTGTCAAGCCGCTCATAAGGTTCTGTCTTTGCTTTACGATTGCTACTATATAATGACAACTAGAGAATGCAGTCTCGAGTCAAGACTGGCATTGCAAGGTCCCGCGACAAAAGGCTTCAGTGTGATAGAACAATGTAAGCAAAGTAAGCAGCCCTTAATATTGAAGTAGTGTAACTCCGGCCACGGTAGTGGCCCAGGGGTTTCGATTTCAAATGTTGTCCTGATTGGTTGAGTATTGCTCCCAGTGTGTACCAAAGAGTATTTTTATTGCTTAAGTAAAATTATTATTTACAAAACTTGGTTTTCGGTGAAGGAAAACATCACGAGGAAAGCTGCATACTTCTAAAACAAAGTCGTATGTGAAGTCCACACTATCGCCCAAATCACCCTCGGTGAGGGTACGCCATGCCCCAACAGTGGGGAAGTATGAGGCTGATAAGGAGGGAAGAAACGAGCACGCGTAAACTATTCGTCTAAGCAACCTTAATACCTGCTTCAGCAAGTTTAAACCAATTTAAGGAGAGGGAAGGCGAAAAGAGCGAAGAAATCCCATGGTTATTTAATTGAGATTCCAGTTCCGATCTATGCTAGAGGAAGAACTTATGAACATCATTCAGGTGTCTATTAGCGCCGTGATAGATGGTGGCTCCAGCAGAGCGAGCCAAAGAGGTTAGGGCCTCAACCGAAAACAAAACGCTCTGTCGCTGCGAGAAAAGCATCAGTCATCAAAGCAAAAATCAGCTACAAGAAAACCGCCTTGGTGAAGGTAGACAAGAATGCAGAAGTAGACCTTTATCAGGTGGGTAGTGGGTATCTTGGGAGATGGATATCTCAAACATGAAAGGGCAAGACCCATATTATTTTCTTAAAATTTCCTTAAAAACTTTTTGGCGATACTTTTCTCTCATTTATTACATGATTTAAAAGCAGTAAGTACAATTTCGACGTTTTTTTTTGTGTTCTAGTGATTCTACCAGATATGTTATTAATTATTTCCCATAATTTCTTTGTATTATTTTTATTCCTGAGTAGTTCATTTTTGTAATAAATATGTCTAGTGTTACGAATAATTCAATTAGTTTCATTTCTGCTTTTATTAGATTTTACTCTAATAAAGTATGTTATTGTTGTTGCATTGGGAATTTATCTAATTATTAGTTCATTTTTCTTCGTTTGGAAATACTATTTATTTTCTGACAATAACTTCACTATATTTATTTTTTAAGAAGTTATGTATCATATCCGGACATGTAATTTTATCTATTTCTGTCCTTTCAATAATTTCTAGCTTATTATGTATTTTTTGTCTATTTGTAATTGTTTTTGTAATTGGAGCATGATGTATATGAAAAGGCTCGAGACACGACAGTACAACCATTTTATGGTCAGCCAGACTAGTTCCAAGCGTTGCCGTGCAATGATCCTGTTTACGCGATCGCACAAATATGTGATCAATGATTTCATTAACTGTTGATGTCTCATCTCAATTCGTGTATATTCTGTTATGCCGCAAACTAGGCCGTGTTCGCTCAACGTATCTTTGTACATATTAAGGATTACGGATTATATTTACGGATTAAAGGTTGATATAATTATCGACTATAAGAATAAAGTTATCTTGCTGCTTATGTGTTCTGAGTTAAAGTGTGTAATATGCTAACAAATAATTGTCTGTTGTTAACAGGAGGATCGAACAGCGGATGCCGCGTGCGTAAGGGCATCTAGCTATTTTGTAAACGCCCACCGATGCGGATATGGCGTCTATACCAAAGCACCGGATTGGCCTTAAAAAAACCACGCTCTGCTACCAGTTGTTAATTATTTTTTTGTAGTTAGCGTGTCTTAATTCTAGGTACAAGGCGTGGAACTCATTATTTAAAAATACTTGTACTTTTTAAGTACTATCCAGGGGCCGTTCGGAATTAAACAACACTAGGGGTGTTGGTATTCTAATAAGTACTAACCTCGAGATGGGTTCATAATGTTTAATGTCATAAACAATGCGTCTCATGATTGCATCTGTGGATGGGTGGTGGTGGGTGACACGCGAAAATGGTAATCTGTCCCAATACGCCCCAATTTGATACCATACGTCTATCATATATATATCTATCATATATATGTATATCATCCATCTCGGTCGGTTTTTGTACGATGGTCAAAGAAGACAAGGAAGGATACGTTAGAATAAGAATGATAAGGATCCACAAAACGAGGGGTCCACAAAACAACTAGAATATGGAACATGATACGAGACGATGATGATACAGCGATATGTATCAATTTTAATCAATTTATTATGCAATGAAATCAAAACCCTAATCAAGAAACAAATTAATTAATTCTACAAAGTTGGTTTTTCAAAATAAATTTACTAGAAATTAGACTACTCAACCAAACCATAGATAAATAAATTACAACCAGCAGTACTACAAAACGGCAATCTCCTATGAAAAGACCCTTATGATTAAATTTACTTAATGGTTTCTAAAATATTTAATTCACTCTTATCTATCAACGTTCCGGTGCTTAGAAGATAGCGTAATTCGAGACTCCAAAAGACATATCGTCCGCTCTGGACCCTTGCACTTTGAAAGTAAGTTTAATGATAATTTATGAATGAGGTCGAAGCGGTGAGGTCACTAGGCAGTACACAGACAATCATAAGTAACAGTACAACCAGTGTCTTTTTATTCATAAAATGACCGTGTGTCTGGCAGAATGTTTCTAAGTGCAACTTTGGCTTGAGATTTTATTAATACCATATTGTTCACGTTTATTCAAGGAGGCATATAAAACTCTGGCGTATGGCTTTGCCCGCATGCTATGTGAATATGACAATATTTCAACTAATTGGCCGGCGGAGCTGCGTGCAAAAGATACTAACGGACTTACACTGCGTTATGTATCTCAAACTTAAATTATTTTTATTTAAGTATAATTTCAAACTGCACTTTGAATCGTCAAATTATGTTTTAATTTTATAGAATTTACATTACTATACAGTCGGCTCGCAATAATTTTACTACTTAAATCAACCGACTAACCGTTCATCCATATGTTACAACAATCACAAATTATCCAAATATCAAAAACTTACTTATTGCTTTAAAGGTGATAATGTTCATGAAACTTTAGTCCAGATACACTACAGATACAGATGCAATAGTAAATTGCCTCATATTGCGCGCTCTTATTTAATACATGACAAAATCAAGGATAATATTAGTATGCGATAAATTCTACTTAGTTGTTGATAACTAGGCGAAAATCTGAGACCAGTGGATAATTAATAAAATTTACAACCTATACAAAAATAGTGTTCGTTACATACCTTTATACATTCTTTCACTTGTGGAATTTTTTTATACTGTATCGTTCAAATTCGACTAACCTGAATATAAGAACGCTATACTGTTCAGATATCGTGAACACTTTGTAAATGTGCAGAGCTAGAGTGGAGTGGTTCGTTTTGAGATAAAAAGTTTCGTTTGAATCTTTTCACACTTTTGTTTGTTTGTGTAGCTTTGAAACATTACAAACAATATTATTATCAGTTGTAAAAAGAATACTTGACGTACACGTACTATATTAATAAAACACAAACTCCCATAATTAATAAATATGTATAGGCAGTTTAAAAGATTTTCACCAATACCAATACCCCATGCCTGGAGCCTACCTCAAGCGGCCTCCTTATTTTTCGGCATTAAAAGTGTCAAAAATAACAAATATATCATAAACGAACGCCTGACAGTCAGTAACAGATCATGCTAAAATTTTGATATTTTTGATAACAATGCTTAACGAACGGTGACAAAATAAACAAAAATAATGATTACTTATCCCAAAATGAACACATCCCTATAAATGGTTGTTTGACTGTTTTCAAGTTGACTGTGGAACTAATTTCAATTGGCACAGCCACGTGCCAGGCACACGACTACTGTCTTTGACTGGAGATTCATACTTGACTGCTAAATGAACACTTCCTTTTTTAACAAGATAGTACCACATAGTACTTTACTATCGGTGCTCGATGCATAAAATGGGGTACTTGACTAAACTTTTTATACGTAATTATGAAAGGTATACTATTAATTAAAAACATTAGTTATATTTTCTTCCGATTGGTACTTTTTGAGACGAGTCACTTCAAACATGATATTTACGCAGACGAAGCCACGGACAACAGCTTATATATAATGACATATTGTAGCTGTTTAAGAGGCTATAGTACCTAAATATTTTTTTTATCAAATGTTTCTCCTGATCCGCTGAGCAGATTCGACTAAAATGTAATTACTGCGTTCTTCGGGACATGGTTTAAACCCTGAAACGTTAGAACACGATTTATGAACTTTTGTTCGATAAAAAAAATCCTAAAATGACCCCTTTTCACAGTCTTGGCCAACTAAACTTCAAAGTTCTAAGTGCTATTAGTTTACAACTTTTCTAAAACATAGCCGTGATAGTGCTTTGGACCCTGAAAATAATCATTTTTTGATAACAATGATTAAACTATTAATTAATTTCATGTATTTCAATCAAAATCTCCGTGAGTTGAGATGTAGCTGCACTACATACACACTCACACACACACTGCTCAGTTACATATCGCGTCATCTTGTTTTTATTCAACTTTTCGGCCTCTAAACCGTAGCAAGTTCTAAAACAAATAAAATTACTCCCAATTTAGAGAAGATAAGGCACGTATTTTGCATAAGTCCAGTAAACTAGGAAATTCTTTGTATGCACACCCAGACATTAATTTAGAGCCATCATGTACATATTATAAATTTCAAAATCCAACTGCAGTTACCGTCGTAAGTTCTGAAAGAAACCAAATTACACCCAAATCGAGAATTTACGGACTGGTTGTTTTTCTCTAGTCCACCCTGACAATAATATATATTTACCTTGAACAATAACTAATTATAATTTCATAAACTAACTGCAGTAATCATAGCAAGTTGTGGAATAAATTAAATTACACCCAATTTGGAGAAGATTTACGGGCACATATGTTTTGCTCTCGTTATTAATGACATCAGGTCACTGTCACCTTGACATCATTAAATTTAAATTTAATCTTAAGTTGTACCTAACCAGATATTTCCGACGTATTGCAGAACGGTTTAAATGAATCTTACTGTAGTTATAGTAGGAAGTTCTAGAACAAATCAAATTATATCCAATTTGGAGAAAAGTTTTATGGGCGCGTTATCTCGATGTAGTCCAGTCTATGAGTCTAATAGTAAATTCTTCGTATTGAAACCCTAAACATAATTTCTAGTCATCCTCAACATTTCTAGCTGCAGTTACCATAGTCAGTTTTGGAACTAATCAAATTACACCCAATTTGTAAAGATTTACGGGCACATGTCTTCTTCTGGTTATTAATCACATGAGGTCAATGTCACTTTAGCTTCACTAAATTGAAATTTATCCTTTAGTTATACTGAACCAGATATTTCCGGCGCATTGCAGAACGGTTTAAATTTATCTAAGGCTCGAAACTAGTTTTAATGCTGATAAAATGCATTCTACAAATGGAAAATCCAAGAGTCGACTAACATTGATCATTGCTAATGTGAGATAACAATAAATCACAGAACCGGCCTCAACACTTGTAATAACAACTTGTTTCCTTCATGCTTTTGTACAATCAGTACAGTAAATTTTGTCAGTTATTAAGCATGCCAATGATAATTCAACCAGTTCAGCTAATTCTGTATCCGGGTCATAGCTTATTGTTTATTCGTCAACCATTTTCATGAGTATCAATGCTCGTGTATAAGCCATTTTATTTCGCTTAAGCACCTATTAACCGCTCTTATTAAAAATTGCCTAATAATCAAACCATCTCATGCAATTCATATTATTAGTCGTCAATCTAGTTAAATGTGGGCCCCACTGAAGCTTTGTGTCTAGGGTAATACCCAAGAATACTGTATTATTTACAATATCTAACTGCTCCCCGATTATAAATATTACTATGCGAGTTCGCCATTGTTCTTCTGTCACCTTTTCTAATTGACGGATTGCGTTGAGCCTAGGTCGGTGGTCGCTCAGGGGTTTTGATTTCTTAAGTATATTGATTATTCACACCAATGGCTTTCGGTGAAGGAAAAAATCTACGGTTTATTTTGTCTGAGGTTGTCTCCTTTCCTATCTAATTGTAGTACTAGTCCTGTTCAAATGTCCTATTTGTTTTACACGTTTCTGATTTGTAGGTACTGAGTTAGTTAAGTAGGTAGTTTGTTTTCAATGTTCTTGATTTATAGGTACTCGGTTAGTTATGTAGCTTATTTTCAACATTCTATTATTAGCTTTACATTTGTAACAAATCTTCCTAAATGTTTACTTATTACTAATTTTATTGTCTTATGGATTACACATTTTTGCTATTCTAGTGATAGTATTATATAATAATACGGTACCATCGAGTTTGTATGATAATGGAGGTGGATGATCACCTGTTATGAGAACTCTTTCATGGCTACTTTAAGTGGTTTCACCAACATGATTATTTGTAACTATGTAGAAGCCCTGCCTGTATGTTAAAGACGAGAGACAGGTAGCCACAGGAACTTTCTACTTGTCAGCAGCATAGGAAAAACGCTAGTTGTTTAATCAGTATTTTTTTGGGTAAGTAGTAGATGTTTCCTTTCAATTTTCCTGGTAGGCGCCAGTTTTGCCAAAATAAATAATAAAACAAATTTGCATATATTAAACAAATCTTATTTATAGTTCGGTATTACAAAAATTGAAAGTCCAACATTAATACAGGCACGGTTCATAATTCACATAACTTCATTACGCGCTCAATTGAATAAACTGTGATAGGACCGGCGCGCCAAGGCGCTCTGAAACTTGATTGCTCAGACTTCCTCTTCAACTATTACAAAGATATGGTGAATTTCTAATTGGATAAACGTGTCGTTTCCTATTTAAAGGCGACAGCGGGTAACTGGGCCACTTAAATGTGATATCAGATGGTTAGTTTGATCTGCCCCTCTGTCGTCCTTCTGTGGTATTCGAGAGAGGGGCAGAGTAGATGGTATAAGATAAGGGGATTTGTTTCGTCAGGCACGCGTCGTCATTCCGAGTAATGGTCGTCAGGGCCCGGCCGCCACACGCCTCAATGACCAGCTAATGAATTGAGATAAATTTGCTTTGAAAGTTCTTCCTGGATGATTTTCGTTTCACCGCCGCGTTCTTATCTTATTTGAAGCTCATGAATCTTCGTGTCTAGATAGAAAGGGATATTCTTTTAACGTTTAAATTTAAATAAACGTATTAGCCAATGGAGAAAGTGGATTTATAGAACTTTAGATATCGTTTACTTTTAGGTAATTTGTTTGTTTTATTTACATGTTTTATGGCAATGAAGAGGAGTGTTGTTAAGATTAGGGGTCGTAAATCAAGAGGAGATGCAGCGATAGGGCTCCCGTCCCGTGTAAGGTAACTATGCGCGTGCGCAGAGCTTGGGATGCGGCTGCCTTATATACAAGTACACACTAAACATAAACAAATGTAATGAATTTATATACACACATCCACAAACACACTCATACACGTTTACATGTAACCTAAATTTGACTTCCGAACCTCACCTCGATAATTAATCACGGAGGCTTAACCTGACCAACTCTATTATTAAAGTAAATATTTGCCTAAATCTGACATTTGATTAAGAGAATACTTAGCCTATTGCCTTCCTTAATTGTGTGTTCATGTAATAAATACTGAGATAATAAATATTACAAATTTGTCTTTTAAAATATTGGTTAAAGGAATCTTAAAGAATAGGCGTGTTCTGTTATTAAATAGTAAAGAGCGCTTTTAATAAACACGATATCGTGTGTTTCATGATTTTCTTTTATATGACTGAGATGTAAGTAATTTGATACGGTTCCAAAACTGGAACTACGGAAAGTGCTCTATAATGAGCGAGTTAAAATTAGTTTCAAGCGCTCGAACTACAACTCTGGTTTTCGATGCAAGTTTTGAGGCATTAACATAAATGTTTTTCAATTTTACCATTTATTTATGCGCATATTTAAACATGAACTATTAAAATCAATTTGTTCTCGCCATGATAATCTTTAGATTTATAATTCGAATTATACATCTCGATAGCCGCATCGATACCAACACGAATAATTATTTACGAACATCTTGTCGGCGCATCGACTACTGAGTTCGTAAAAAGAAACGCAATCATTTACACAAGTTGCATTTGCATTCAGTTAAAATCTGGAACAAAAGTGTCACATAACATCTACTCATATAACAATATAATATAGTAAATAGTTTTGACTAATCATATCTTTTTTTTTTAAATCTTGAAGTTGTATTTAAAAGTGATACATCATTCCGAATCTATCAAACTATCAACTACTATTTGTTATGATTTGCAGAAGTGCTTAAGTGCATCGACCAGGAAGTTTTAGTCCCTTAGTATTTTAACATATTTTATTACTTATGATTTTAAATATACTTAGCAACTTTCGCGTATCTAAAATCGACTATAATATATACCTAATAATACAAATTCCTAAGAGGTAGATACATATACCCACGCTATATTTAAGGTAAATACGTACCTGTTGCCTTGTAGATTTGGAATCCACAATTGATAAGGAACTAGGGAATAGCCTTCTAGTTAAAACATACATAACTAAATATATATAAGAAGAAACTGACCTACTGTTTTAATGACAAGTCAACGCATATCTCAAACCACTGGGTCTAGAAAAATGACATTTAGCATGTGGGTTCCTTATTTTTTTTTTTGAATTTGCTAGTGTTATTATATAAAGAGAAAAGAGAAGTTAGAAACCTTTGTTAGAAATATCAATTTCAGACAGTGGGTTCCTTTAATAATTTTTGCATATTAGGTGAAGTTTGTATCAAAATCAATTAATTTTAAAGTTAAATTCATAAAAATTGGTACCTATCTGGATTTTTGTTAGGAACTGAAAAGGTTTATGGTATATCATCCCATAAGGGAGTTAAATTGCTATGGGTTTATTTCTGTAGTTGACTTAAGTCATCATTTTGTTGATCATGATAGTTTTACTATCATATATACTTGTATCTTTAACTCGAAAATGTGATAATTTTTTTTGACCACCATGAGCTAAATTGACCTTCTAATCTGGTTTTTATTTCAATTAATTACATTGTTGAAGTAAGGCACTATACGCCTTGGCATGCAAAGACTGCGCCGCTAGCAACGCTTTGATGGCCTCAAGCTTAGCTTAGCTACGCTCTCGGCCTTTAAGCTTGATCATCATTGCAGTTCTTGCTGTTCGCACTATAAAGCTTTTATTCCAGTTTGTCCATCAACGGCCTAGAGCTGTTGTGTTGTACTGTTAAATTTTTATAAACTGTTACTGTTTAAATTTGATACGGAATCTTACAGATCCGTTTTTTTTCTACGTTCAATTCCTTCTTTATTAATCAATTAATTGAATTATTGTTGACACTATCTACTTTATCTCATGTATCTCGTGTAATGTACGATCCGACGCTACTTTACTAATTAAAAAGCAAATTGAAACGCTGCGTGTCAAGGACTATTAATTTTTAATGATCTCTATCAGGAAAAGTATACTGTGAGACGATGTCCCTACATCTTTAAACACGCAACCCATAGATGTTATCAGAACTAAGATAGCTAATAAATAAATTATTGGTAAGCCATCAGTCTAATCTTACAGCAATGATACGGATGAAATGGATGCTGTAAATTAAAATGGGAGACGTGTAGTTTACGACCGTAAAATAGTAATGGAGAGTATACGCCACGGGCTCACACTGTTATACAATTGACGTAAAGGAATCATTATTTTGACACTGTCTGTCGTTTGATTATGTACCAGTAATTGGTATATGTAAGTCAGTTTAATCTACCTCTTCTATTGATCATAATCCTATATGAAAACCGTAAAAATTTACGTAATCCTAACATATATTTCTAAGCTTAAAACTATTAGTGTCGCTCCAAATATAGCTCACGTGATACCATACCGCTTTTGATACCAGAAGTAAATGGTTGAAAATTAATGGAATTTTTGTTAAAACGATATACGGATTAGGTGAATTAATGTTAGTTTGACGCAAACACGGATAAAAAGATTATTTTAGCTTATGTATAATTTTGGAACATAATCTTTAATGTGCATTATTATAATTGATTAAATATTATTACTTTCGTTTCTTCTTTTTCACATAAATTAAAGATTACCACAGAATATGTAATGATATTTGCGAAAAATAAAAAAATATATTTATGCAATTAATATTTGTGGATATTTATTTATTCGTAATAGACATCTATCTAGTTTGCTATAAAAGATAATTGAAATAAACACAACAATTTAATTTTAATTTGTAATTTCAAATATTTTAAGTGCAAAAAAATAAAAACATCGAGATAAATTGATTACTTCTTAAGTAATTTATGTCATAATGACGTCTTGAATCTTAATTTTTTTTGCATGGAATTTAACGTTTCTACAGATTTGTAGGCTCATTTTTTGACTTTCTGCTATAACTTAAAGTCAAAGCACTAGATAACAAGCTATTCTAATAATGATAATAATTACCAACTTTCATTACAAATTCAATAAGCGCTTTAAAAATTTGCACTAGTGACAAAACAATGGTCGCTTCCAGATTGTTTTATTGCATTAAATACAATAAACGAAAATCATTCAGTGAGATAATGCACTAGACAAAAGCTAGTTTTACAACATATATATTTTTGAAATACTTGAAATGCTATAGTTTAGTCCCAAAATTGCACAAAAACGGGGTCAATACGCAATTTGGCCTATATCGCAGTCTTAATGTAATATAATCAAGCATTTGCCGTAGAAATTCTACGCTGATAAAATCGATTTTCGGGAACAGCTAGTTACCGTAAAGAACACAAACTAAAAATACAATCTAATAACAGCACCTCTTTATATCAATTAAAATGTAATTAAAAGCTTATTCGCGCAGAGATTAATAGTAAACTTGAATCATAAAGATGAAAGTAAAGCTCAGGGAGGGGAGCGAGCTTACAGGGCGGGTGGACCACCGGCGCAGCGGTGCTTTACTTACAACGATTTATTGTTATAAAAATAATGTATCATCGGCGTGGATGCGGCACAATGCAGGTAACAAGCTTGCTCGGCCTGAGCGGGATTAACGGTGCATACTCGATGCCGAAAGTCGCCAGTTCTTCCTCATTAAATGTGTCAATTTAAAGACTTAAAAAAGGTGTTTTGTGTGTCTTAAACAAGTATAATTTATCGCCAACACCTTTTTTAACATACCTAAACTACCTTAATTGTTAAAAAACATACAGGTATTTTGCTAGGCTATAACGCTATGCTTAATAATCAAGAATTCAATTAAATAACCTCAAGATAACTTCAAATGGTTAAATATAGCAATTTAAGATTACATGATACATATATAGAGTGTGATTACGTGTGGAAAATTAAGGAGTGTTATTGAAAAAGGTACTTGATAAATTTAAATGTAAAACGTAGACTTTAATGTTGTCAACCCTTGAAACTGGTGGTGTACTAGTTTTGAGTTGATTATTTGAAATGTTATTCTAATTTGACCATATTGTAGTCATAGTCGCTTGTCAACTGACATTTGCATTTGCAGTTATAAATGGGTTTATTTAGATAATGTACGCGTATATTATGTGTTCAACAAATTTGAAAATGAAATGACGTGCCTGAACAGTTGCAATTGTAAGTGTCATATTTGTAACTTTTGGAACATTTTTAGCATTTTTTAAATAAACAGTAATTATATTTATTGTAATTAGCAACATCCGCTGTATTCTAAAAAATCATTTTTTTATTTTGATCGAAAGAGCATTGCCTACTGTTATTATATTTTTGATACCCGACTACAGCAGCGCATCAACTTTCCTTTTGGTTATGAATTTAAAAGTCTATGCATGCATGTTCGACAATAGTTTAAACACTACAAAAAAAATTCTGCGTTTTATATGGTCTTGTATTTGTGATATGATTCTATGTAAAAATAAATAATACATGTATGATGTTTTTATTGCTTTCATGGGAGTCACAAAATCACAGAAAAAAAAAGATACTACTACATTTTATCAAAATTGGTATCAATTAAATGATACCACCTACGATACCAAAATAAACGTCAGGCTTAGGTTTCGGAACCGCAAGTTTTATTCTTCGAATTTATTTTACTTTTGTGTTCAATGTATACCGTAGACCGAGTAACTCTTGCGACAATATTTATATCAACTTTCATTCGCCTCGATTGTGACACTGTTTGAAGCCTTACTCTATCAACTTTTTCTTTATGATGGATGTTCTACCTCAGCAGTTTTTGATTCCAATTTAAGTACTATAGGAGCGATACATTTGATAAAACGAGTTCAAAAAATGCATTTGTTTTACTTATGCCCCCTACGTTGAGGCTTTAAAGATCAACGTATTCTACAGTAGCATTTACAGTACAGTCGGCTTATAAAAACGGCACTTTAGGACTTCCTAATATTACAATTTCATTCAATTCCACGTGCGAAGAACGTGCATGCGCCGTTTCACTCATGACGTTATTGATTTGTTGTCGTCGAAAAGCTTTTGAACAATTTTGACACAAACCATAGCCTTAGTCATCGACATGATACTTATCGGTTACCATGGAGTATATAACTTCTTAACATGTGATTTGGCAACTTGTTAAAAATATTTAGATGAATGATGAATGTGGGGCTTTTGATCAAATATACGAAATTGTTAATGAAATAACGATAGTGTAGCGTAATCTCACGTCGCGTCAGTGCAGTGTTGCCAGGACATTTAAAAAAAAATTTTTTTTTTAAATCCGTTTGTTGGCTGAGAGTGCTGAGGTTGAAAGGAAAAGGCTGAAAAATCCTTAGAATTCCATTAATATAAAAAAAGCCTTACTATAAAAATAATACTACTTTTTAAAACTTTGTTTGACTGCAATAAAAACGTCATAAAATAGTTCGTAGACAGCAAACACAAAATTAATTGAGACAGAAAGAAAATGAATAAAAGTCTTATTTGTTATTATATGTATAGTTATTTATTTTTTCAACAAGGCTTGTTTACTGACACAGCTACAGCTACAGTCCTTAATAAAAATTATAAGAATATCAAAATAATAATCATAACCTTTTTTCTATCGTCGGTCATCCATTCTAAAATTATAACTTCGTTCCACACGCCGCTTAGTTATGTATTTGCTATGAACGAAGCCAATAAATAAACTCCAGGACTTAGGAGTAAATAAAACGCTGTCTAATCATACTACAGATTAAATAATAGATAACAAGTGTCAGAAAGGCATCAGAGTGACTGTCAGTGAGTTTTCAAATGTTATGTTTTATTATTATATATAATCAGATCAGAAAAATATCACTGCGTTTTATGTTCAAATATGTTTTGGTGGAAAACTTAATTCATTTCAAAATTCTGTAGATTTACTATTCATTGCAAGGCCTTTTAGGTAGATGTAAGAATTTTTCCGTAGATCTGGCAACCGTGCTGGGAATCTCGGTATACCAAAATAACAAGGTTCAAAAGGTGCTCAAAATTTTTGAGGGCTGACTGTACCTAGTTCCAGCCAGTATCAGATATTTAAAACTTGTTTTGAAAGGCATAGTTAAGTTAGAGGACTACAATTAAATTCTATTAAAGCGACAACAGCAACTTGTTATTAAGCGACAAGTTACGAACACTTGAAATATCTTTCATTCTTATTTGACAGGACCAGGTTTGTGAGGAGTTATGAAAGTTTAGTTGCGATAATTACATGGCAGCGGACTGAGAAGTGGCATTGGACTGAAAAGTGGCTGGACCGCTCGGGATTGCGAGTCGTACATCTGATAACGCCATGCGTGCGACACTATTAATGCAATGTTGCGACAACCTTGATTGCAAGTGCTTGTTGTGTGAAGATACAGTTATCGGGGTTATTTTTTGTGTTCTTTAGTGACTGCGAGAATTGCAAGAGAATTGTATACGAAGGATTTATCTATTGCATATATAGGTAGATATGCGAGTAAATTTATTCAAATGATTGTCTGGCTTATAAGTAGGTATAAGTTTGATTAATGTTCCCAATATTGAGTAGTAAAATAGTCAAAATAGCAAAAAAAGATACAAATAACAAATTTAAACAGGATTATGATGTTTATTTTTATTGAAGCTGAAATGATAGGCTGAAATGGGTACATTTGTTGTTATATAATTTTTGGACATATCACACAGCACCATCTGATCCCGAAGTAAGCAAAACTTGTATTAAGAAACCACATAAATCCACACAGACTCAAGACAAACACAAATGTTTTTATCACATAAATATTTGTCCAGTGCGGGAATCGAAGCCACACCCACTGCACAGCAGCCGGCCACATTACCAACTAGGCTGCTAGGGAGTCAAATTATTGCCTTACGTAGTATAGTTGAATATAAAATAAGATTGGCAGTCTAATATTATTTACAATTAATTTCTTCCAAGACTGATTCTTAAATATCTACAGAATTTTTAGCAGCACTTGAATGTAAAGTCTCCATAATTATTTTAGACCACCTGTCCTGCCCGACGTTGTTCTACCCTTTTCGTTGCTGCTATCTCCCGTTGCATCGCTTTCCCGCTCCACTAATTTTTTCGTTTTGCTCACAGCATAGATATTCAATAGCCTTATTATATAACCTTCCCCAAGATTGGGCTATCAAATGCAGAAAAAAAAATTTTAATACCGAATGGTAGTTCCAGATATTAACGAGTTGAACCACTTTTCATCTTTAATACTTATATTCATAGAGTTGTAGTGGAGGTAAAACAGTTAGTGAACCACTAAATTGAATAAATTTTTTACATTTTTTACAACAACAATTTTTAAAATTATTTTATTTACAGAAGCACCATGTAAATAAACAAAACTGACGTCGACATAGAATAAACATATGGAAATATTGCCAATAACGAATGGATCGACATTTCTTATTCTATCGATGTTAGCAGCGATGTAACAAGTCTCGAACGATTACTAGAACGTTTAATCAATGCTACTGGTACAACCTTTGATTGCTGAAGATAAATAGATGTTGAAGATAAATAGATGTTGAAGATACAAGTACGTCTCGTGAGAGGATCTTTTGTTATATGTTTTTATAGATTTCATCAATTAATTAAATGTTATATGTTTTATATGTTAATTATATGTTTCTATAGATTTCATCAATTAATTAAATGTACAATATTTTACTACCTATCTGTTCTTTTAATACTACCTCCTTGTCAAACCTGATTTACGTCTTATCGTCCGTCAAAAACCACCAAAGTGGGTATAAATTATTCTGGATTTACTATTTCTTTTCACCAGTTATTAATCTAAATTTAATGATATACAACCATAGATTAATTATCACTCATAGATGGGCTATGCATGCACGTCATGCAACAACAGCGATAAAATATCCCATCGTTCTTAAAAAACTACCAAAGGGGGGGTATAAATTATACTGGATTTACCCTTTCTTTTTACCAGTTATTACTCTAAATTTGGTGATAAACAACCACAGATTATTTATTACTTATGGGATATGTACAATAACCTTCTAAGTAGATAAATTCAAATTCCAAAGCTTTATTTTTTTAAAATAGGATACCATATCACTTTTTTTAAGTCAATAAACTATAAGTTACTAGTTACTACCGTTTCGAAGTCAAAATGGCGCTCTGGTGAGAAGAAACGGCGAAAGAAATTCTCAAGCAGTCCCTCTTTTAATTTTGATTAATCAAAACAAATTATCAAGTAAATTATGTAAACAAAAAAATTTAATCCCATGCATTTTAATCATCAAGGTTGAATTTTGTAATAAGTTTTTTCCACAAGTTTCTGTTTTACAACATTTTAAAACTTTTTTATGTTTAATTGATATAATTCTGCAGGGATTTTATTGCAAAAACGGATACATTGTCCTTTAAATTATTTATCTATTTTCTTAAGATCCTTGAGGGGGGATCAGAGCAAGTTTGTGTCTATTTCGAGAATTAAGATTATGAATATCGCTATTCTTTTAAAATCAATCAATATTTTTATGGACATAAATAAAAATTATCTAATATATGTAGACTATGCACGTCATACAACAATGGCGAAAACAATATCCTATCATTCATAAAAAAACTACCAAAGGGGACATATATTATGCTGGGTCAACTCTTTTTTTCACCACTTATTACTATGAATTTGGTGATATACAACCATAGATCACTTTTAACTTATAGGATATGTAAAATGACCTTCTAAGAAGTAAAAGTCTACTTTGAAAGTCATTGGATATGTATAAAGTCATTTTAGGCCGGATAACTACACTGTATCAAAAACTAGATGAGTTATGGGCTTCCTACATATCATGCAGGACTGCAGGACTAAAGTGGTTGGCAAAAAGAGGCTGTAACTTACATATTGTAATGTGGGTGTATATCGAGCCCCCTTGTCGGGGATTACCTAACTGATCTGAGTTAGATTAAAAATAATTTGAATGTGATAATTGAATGTAAAAAAATAAAACAATATAAATAAAAATTCAATAATAAGTAAAAACAATAAATCAATAAAAGTGTCCATAGAAAATTTAACCGCTTATAGGTGTACATATTTTTATAATGGAAATTTAATATAATCAATAAGCTATTAAAAGTTTATATTATTCATGTGCAGCTAACACGCAATACGATATTAAATTAAGTATTAAGTTGTCTTGTCTTGGTATGAATATTTCTCAATTTTATAGGGATTGAATTATTGGTATGTGTCTATCTAAGTTGTACATTAAGTTAAGTAACAAAATATGTAAAAGTATTGTAAGAACACAATGTCATATTTTTTTGAGTCCTACGATTACCTATACAGACGCAAACTGCCAACATTGTAAACATCTGTGGGGAAGGTTTGTCGACTGTTTTAGTATATTGCGATTGGAATTGGTTAAAAGAGTACCTAAGCATACTTTAGTACTTACTGTGTATTTCAGTTAAAAAAAAACACTTTCATCATACGAAAAAATTGTTAGTAATTAAATTTTCATGACACTCGTAAACAGTGTCATTACGTGCAGGTGAAGCGGGTGCTAAGATCTTAATTACTCCCACGGGCTTTCTGTTTTGTAAATTTTACTTTCCTCAAGGCATAGAACCCACGGGCTATAATAACATATGAACGCACCGCGCGCAGTCTATGTCCTGTCTGTCTATTCTATCAGGTATGTATAACAGCTCTATCTGAGAATCAAGATATAAACTACGCCCCAAGCAAGGAATTACAAGTTCTAACTTCAGCCAAAACTGTTTTAAGTCATACATTCTCTATCTCATCTAGCGTTTTGATTTCAATTGACTTTTGTTGAGTTCTTTAACCCTATATTTTTATTTATTTACTTGTAAATGTGATGAAAAACATTGTGAGTAATACGGGCCTTACAAAAATTACAACTTCGGGTTATTAAAGCCTTCGGCCTTCAGCTTTAGGCTTCTAAATAGACTCTCGTTGGTATTTTTTTCCTAACCACCCTTAATACATAATTATTACAAAGTACCGACAGAAAATAAAACATTTTTAAAGAAGATTTGACGATAACCGTTTACCTAAAAAAAGTATGTTTCTGAATGTAGGTAAGTATTTTTAGCTTTAGCAACCGAATTGAGAACCGCCTACTTCTTTAAAGTCGGTTAAAAATACAAAGCACTCTGAAGCTGACAAATTAATCCCCTACTTCTTGCATTTTTACTTTATCGATCTCGGTATACCTACATATTACATAATTTGTGATTAGTTGCGGCTCTATTGATGTCGTTCATAAATTGAAAACTCTACAGCGTGTGTCGACACATCGTGCTAATTTATTGCGGATAATGTGGAACTAGAGACACCAGACATTCATTAATATTAGTTAATTATTACCTGTTGACGTGGGGATTATCGTTCCCGGTATTGCACAATTCGGCGCCTCATCGGAGATATATGTTTACTACGATTTGTAAATGTTTTGTAACTAATAAAATTCGTTTTGCAGGTATTTAGGTTAGTTTGTGTAATACCTGTTGCCACTATTAGTCTATTAGTTAAAGGTGTCCCTACTAATATTATGAATGTGATAATTCGGATGTTTAGTTAGAGGATTGTTACACCTTAACGACACAGTGCAGCATACGTTTGATCTGATAATTTGCACAGTAACGTAGAAGGATAATCGAAGGCCGCGTCCACACCGGCCGGTGGCTTACTTAGCGCCTAGAGGTTAGATGGTTGCCTGGTTACATGTTCAAAGAGAATTGTAAACTAGCCAAATGTCAGGCGACTAGCTAGGCGGTAAACTTAGCGCTTCGCTAGGTACTTGACTGGACGCCTAGTTTACTGCCTGGTGTGTATCTAAGTAAACAAATGTCTAGCCACGCAGGCCCATCGTGTTTGAGTGTCGCTAGGCGCTAAGCAAGGCGATAAGCGAGCCACCAAGTACCCATCCTAGTAACTTACCTGGGATGTATCTAACCTCTAGGTCCTAAGTAAGCAACCGACCGGTGCGGGCGCGGCCTAAGGGAATAGTTTGAAAATATTGAATTACAATAGGATGAAATAATAATGCTTGCTAAGGATAAATGGTAGTTTAACTTGTTCATCAAAATAATTACCAACAATTTTAAAATGGCTCAAAGCGTTTAGTTAACGTTTAGTTAACTTGTTTTTCATTAGTAGAAGTCCGGGTAGTCGCTTATTTAATAAAGTACAAATTAAAAGGTACCGAAGCATTAGTGAATTTCTTTAGTGAGAATATTGCGAAGACCTAACAGGCTTTATTATTACAATATATAAACAAATTGAATAAACTAACTTATCTTCTTCTAATAAATGTAAAGTAAATGCTTTCTTTGCATTGTGTTGTTTCCCGGAAAGTGACTTTGAATCCAAATATTGTTACGTAAATAAAATCGTGAACGGACAAAGTTTTTCTCCAAACTTTCAAGTTTATTGAGCTCTTTGTTTCTTTGTTTTTTTTTTTCGATTCATTTCTTAAAAGAGGCTCTATATTATTCGTTTCGATGACGCTTAAGTGTCTGTTCTTATGCGTTGTGATGCCTCGTAAAATTTTGTAACCTACATTACAATCTGGTGTTACATAATGACAGCTGAATTTTATTGAGGAATTTAGAGAATAAATATTTTCTTTATATCAGTGGGTATTGTTGGACGACGGTAAAGGTGACCACACGCGCGTCTCCGCTCGTGTTGTGGCTCGCGTCAACATGATTTACTTCTCTTTACAGCTCACGGTACAGATTTCTTACATTACAAATATTTCATTTGACGTATTTCTTGTTACCGTTTTGATATGTAAGCCGTTATCTTTATTATAACCAAATCCTGAAATAAAAATGGATAGGCTTTGCCGGCCAAGTAGATAACTTGTCTGTCTGACGTAATAGCTCGCTGTCAGTTAGTAGTCATACGCTAAATGATTGCTGTTAAATTAACACTTGGATTGACTGCTTTTTGTATCCTTCCAAGTACCTACTTTGGAAGTTAGTTTTAGCTTAAATATTTATAGTCTTACAAATATTTAGTATGCTGGCGGGTTTTGACGGCAAAGTGATCATCGCATAAGGTTCGTTAAATTTAGTGTCCAGCGTAAATAATACAGAAAGAAACCTTAACACAAATATTTATATTGTCTACTTTTTATTCACAAATCAAATTTACTATTATTTTATGCTAATTATGTTACCATAACTTCTGAGATCATTTAATAACAAAAGTTGAATCTCTGTGCACCGTGTGTTGTAAAGGCACGTTCAAATCGATCGGCCACAAGTAACGGCGATATTACACCGTGTCATTGTTCTCCCTTTTGAATTTGTTTTGATAAGAGCTTCTTCAACTTACTACCAAATGTATGAATTGGAACACACAATTTGTTACTTTGCTTGTGTGTGTTCGACGCCTTTACTTTGTTAAGATATTCAATTGTTTTCTTTTGAAAGGTGTTTATTATTTATAACGAGAGGGATATGTCTGTTATGGTCAAAAACGATTCGTGATCTGGGTGTCTATCGAACTAGGTCAAAATAAACAGATACGAAAAATATTACTGCCCGACACTTTCGGGTGACGTCAAAATAAACTTTATGGTAACAGATAGCAGTGTCTCTTTGTTTAACAGTGGGATACTTGTTAAGGACCCTTTATTAATGACAGGATGATTAAGCTACAGAATGATTTATGAAAACCCATCACCGATGGGCCATTGGCGAAAGTAATGAGATTAAAAATTGTATGTATTGTTTTGTTTTACAATGGTTTATCTTTATTAATGCTTATTATCTATATCGCGAGTATCACATCCTTACTAATATTAGAAGCGAAAGTAACTCTGTCTGTCTGTCTGTTACCTCTTAAGGCTGCGGTATAGGCTAGACCGCGAAAATTCGCCGTTATTGTGCAAATTTTGTGGCTAAACTATAGCATCTAAAGGATTAAAAAAAAAAAAATGTAATAAAACTTGCTTTTGTCTAGTGCGTTACCTTACTGAATAATTTTCATTTATTGTATTTAATGCAATAAAAAATCTGGAAGTGACGATTGTTTCAACATTTGTGCAAATTTTTAAAGCGTGTTTGCTTGTAATGAAAGTTGGTTAAATAATTAGAATAGGTTGTTATCTAGTGCATTGACTCTAATTTGTAGCAAAAAGTCAAAATATGTGACTACAAAAAGGTGATAACGTAAAATTCGATACAAAAAATTAAAAGTCTCAACGCGTCATTACGGTATAAATTACTTAAGAAGTATATAATATATATATCTTATAGTAATGTATACGACATTATCTAATGATTCATAGTGCATTTGCATTCACAACGTTAGAATTACAGAAATTAGCTTTCCGGCCTATATCGCCCTCTTAAGGCTTAATCCGCGGAATTGATTTAGATGAAATTTGGTATGGAGACAGTTTAAGTCCCGGGGAAGGACATAGGATAGTTTTTAGCCCGAAAAATTTCCGCGGGAGTAATACTTCAAAGTCAAAGTCAAAATGGTTTATTCAAATAAGGATTTTACAATCACTTTTGAATCGTCAAAGTTATAAAATATTATTTTTTGAACCCTCCCACCTTCCCGCCGGTTCACAATGCTGTTGATTTCTACCGAGAAGAATCCGGCAAGAAACTCGATAGTTACTCTTTTAAAAACACTATCAATAATACAAATTAACTAAAATACAATTAATGATTTAAATAAAAAAATTTTAGTCGTACAATTTTTTTAAAAGCTTAAACGAGCTAATGCTACAGCTATAGCTTGTTATAGCAAACTTAATTAGAATATTTAAGGGGTTGACGTAGAAAATCCACGCTGATAACCAGATTTGTAATTGAAAATTGTAACCGAAATTTAAAGTTTGTAATAAAAAACATTTAAACGAAAGATTTTAGGCACATATACAAACAAGCAAGGAGATATCCATTATTTACGTGAGATAAAAATTAGTTCGGTAGCAAATACCGCACGTGCAACATCAATTGAGAATAATTAAAAATATTTGCGTCTTTAAAAAAATAGTTTTCCCTTGACCGACTTTGCTTAAACTCTTAATTTCTTAATTAATATTGTCACGAGCCAAAATGGTCCATAGGTTCTATTGATATTATTTGAAAATTATTAGATGAATCTCAGTACCTCAATAAGGGATGGGTGGCTGGGGTCTACCATGTCTTACCGAATCTCACCAAAGGGCCAAATAATCAAAGAAATACATCACGTAATTAAAGGATGCCTGCCGATCTATATATTTAAAAAAATATTTATAGTAAACGTTTTTTGTACACTTGGCGGGCGCAGGCGAAATCTTGTTACAAATGCATTATTTTCAGTAAGTACCCAATACTTAGTTAATATATATAGATATACTTGCAGACGGTGTTTCAGCAGATTTGAGTTAATTGTGTCGCTTGGTCCAAATTGTGTCACTTGGTCCAAATTTAGCAATATTTTAGAGCATAAGGTATAGCAATATGAGGTTTGCCTTTGACTCCGTTTTAGGTATGAAATTAATATAAAATGTACTTAGAAATAAGGCTCATACTCTTAATCTTAAATTATTGGGTCGAATTTGACCTCCATTTAAAACTATAATATAATAGACAATAATAGCACTGTGATAATAGTGTTATTATCGCGGCATATTTTGCGTCGGTCACGTCATGGCTAATAAGGCCAGGCGCACACCAAAGTGTAAAACTAAAAACAATCTTATCGGCTACTCATAGTGTGGTGCGCGACTATAATTTATGCGCTATAATAATGGACATACTGCAACGACAGACAAGTTGTAGAAATAGACGTATTTTTAATATTTTTTTTATTATTATGTAAAATGTAAAATAATTGAATAAGGGTAGTCGGTAACGTAGTAAATATAAAGGTGCTAGCTTTTGCTCGCGGCCCCGCCCGCGCTATATACAGTTATCGGCGTGGAATTTCGGCGAGTTCTCGATTGTAGTAAGCTTGCTACAGTAAGCAATACTTAGTCCACGTTAAAATTTAGTAATAGTTGTTTAAGTAGGATTTTTTTGCCTCAACAATCTCTGTTGTCCTACTTTTAAAGGGCTCTATCATTTGAAGCGAAGTTAGTAGAAACCTGAATTTTTCACAGAATGTATGTAAAAGTAGCGGCTAGTAGTAGTTAATAACAAAATTAAAAAATAATAATAAAAAGTTCAAAAAGTAAAAATGTTTGTTTTTGCTCTATCGCAAAAAAGTAATAGTTAGGTACAAGCTTCAAACTTGCACTGATTATAGTGTGAGCTCCAAAAAATAAAAGCAAATAATAAAAACTGGCCAAGTATGAGACTGAACCCGGCTATTGAAATTAAGATATATTTTAAAATGTCTAAACTTTTAACCTGGGTAAATAGTCCAGATTATTTAGAAAAAGTTGCATATTTTGTTTAATGAAAACGATTTTGAAGTTAAGTAACGTCAGGCGTATTCAGTCTTTGGATGAGGGACCGCTTTGCGGCACACTTTTTGTTGTTGTCTGTGTTCGTAAATGATATGGTCGTGCAAAACCGCCTCGCACCTGACCTGATCGATTTTTGAATGAAATTTAATTGATTTCTAGCAGTAAATTATGTTACATTTATTCGGTTACGAGTTAAACTTTACTGTCTTTTGTATTTTTAAAACCAACTTATGAAATCGCTTCTCCTAGCGATAAGCGATTTAAAGACTCGATAGTCTAAGAACTGTATAGTCTCTGGTGTGCGTCAACTCCGACATGGTTTGTGTGCGCGCGCGCCGCACGACTCGCGCCATTACCCAATAAAATTAATTTCACTTAATGCTCATCGATTATTATTGAATATAATAATCGTATAGATTGGCGGCGTTTCGGCGGTTCGTGATGGATAAGCGGTACGGACCCCCCGCGAGGCCACTGCTTGCGCTAACACGATCTGACCTATAGGGTTCTAGCTACTTACTGACTACTATTAGTATAGTTTACTGACATTATAGTTTAGGACATTACAGGGGCCTTAAGTACTATAATATGTTTAGTTTGTAAAAGGTGATTAACTAACTGAAGATTTAGGTATGTTTTTTCACAGCGCAAAAGTAAATTTGGCAGTCACGTGGCACTTAACGGCAAGCAAAGACGTTTTTGTATAGGACGATAAAATACTAACTATCTATCCTTTACTCTGTGACTGTACAAAACTACTTACTTTTAATGACTATATTGTGATAAATTCACATAATTTTCCTCAAAAATGATCTTAAATATTCCGATTAGATGTTACGTTTTTTGTTAAATTACCAGGAAGTTAGTATAAATTTTCTTTTCAGTACAGTGTTTTCTTTAAATTTCAACTATTTATATAAAATAAAGTGACGAAGGACGTACGTTACGTTACCTACCTACCTACCTTAGTATCATAGCGTTCTCCGTGGTTGCCTTTGTCAGACTTCGAACGGCTGGAAGGTGTTTTATTTTCTGTTTTTGAGCCATATTTCAAATTATGTATGTAAACTGCTTAACAAAACAGTTTTGTAGAAAAATGGCTGAGGACGATGGACAGAGAGATTTCATACTTTTATTATAATAAAAAAAGTATATTACAGTATTGATGACATCGTTGTATTTGGCCTATGAATAAACAAACATTTCAATTATTCAAGGACCATTTTAAACAGTTTTATTATGGTTATATTCTCAGTTTCTATCGATGTTTCATTGATTTATCGCAAAGAATTATGTCATGGACCGTTAAGTATCGGACTCTGTAGAGATTAAATTTTAAATTCATTAATGAATATACCGATACATATGTTTGCGGTTTGATGCATCTTTAACAATAACCGCAAAGACTATAAGATTTGCACAGTTCTTTAATCAACTCACTTACAAGTTTACCTCCCTTCACCTCCTTAGTTTGAATTTTAAAGTGCCCACAAAACATACAATAAGTATTTAACCCGTTTTTGGAATTTAACTGTTATTATTACTCAGAATTTATACTGAGTATAAGACAATCAATACAAAATTTACCACACCCTTTACAATCTTAGGGGTGAATTTCGATTAGATAAATCACTCTCTATGAAATTTTCCATATCAAGTTCCTTTAAAAGCCTAATCTTTTCCTCCATGTCTGAGAAAGTTCCTAAACGCTTGAGCGTTCAGATATTATTACTATAACAACGAAGTTTTAAGTAAATTTAACCATAAAAATAATATTTCTAACACAAAACCCCCTATTTACTCGTACGGTAGTACGGAAGCACATAGATTATTAAGTGTGTTAAGAATCATATAGTGACTACAGAAAATTGACTATACACCTTACAAATTTTGTCATCCCATTTTTCCCCTTTAGGTATGCATTTTTACTCGAAAACATTTACTTCATTATTTGTGTTGAAAAAGCATGTATACCGACGATGTATTGACACTAAATTTAAACATAACAAAAATATTTACAGAACAAAGTTTCAATCCCCCTTCCTCCCCTAGGGGTTAAAAATTCAGTAAACCCAAAACGTATGGTTTGTTAAGTATGTTAAGAAGCATTTAAATATACCCAGTTTTAAGTTTTACTTAGAAATATTCTCATATAAACTTTGTGTTTGACGCTAAAATATTATTTACCCTTCTAAAACTTTGCCAATCCGTTTTTCCCCCTTTGGGTTAAGTTTTCTGAAACCTTGAAGCACGTCGTTTGTTAGTTGTGTTAATAAGACTATATACCAAGTTTCAATTGAATTGTCCGTAGAAATATTAAATCCTGTACAAACTTTCTCACGCCTTGTATCCCCTTAGGGGTTAAGTTTTGAAAAACACTTTAATTCGTGTTTTATTTGAAGTTTTTATTAATTATACATTAATACCTACTGAGTTTTAAGTAAATTTAAACATGCAAAATATTGACTGAATTTGGCCGAAATGCGTGATTTACATATTTGTGATCGGAAACATTCATACCAAGATTCGTGAAACTTTGACTGTAAAAATAATATTTCCCAATCCCATACAAAATTAGCAACACATTTTTGTCCCTTAGTAGTTGGAATTTGAAAATCTGAGAAAGACCGTGTTTAGCTGTTTATTATTTGTGTTGAAAAGACATTTTTTATCTCAAATAAACTTGCTTACCCCTTTCTCCTCTTAGAAGCTGAAATTTGAAAATTATAAATGTGTGTAATTAATTGTATTAAAGGGCAACAGTGCTAAGTTTTTAACAAATTGTATTAAAAAAAAATAGTTTCCTATACGGACGATATATCACGACGATATATAAATATTGATTAAGTTTGTATGATATTTTATAGATTTAACCCAAATGTAAATTTAGCACAAAACCGTGCTTATTTTGTTTTTTACATGTGCCAAAATTCCAGTCAAATATAAGCTGAGATAGTTACCTATAACACAAACAAATAGACAGACAAATACAGACTTTTAAAAGAATAATATAACGATTTCCTTTTATCATTACTATGCGGAACCCTAAAACATAGAAATAGGTTTAGGAACGTAACATTTTCATAGTGAGTATATGTATAACTGTGGTTGTAGGCCACTTGTACCTAATTGGAATGGTCAAAGAGCTTTTATGGATTTATTTAATTTCTACGTGTAATTAATTTATGGGACTTTTATTAGATTTGTTAGAATTGGTGTTGAACCATACGTTAGGCTAATAAAATAAAAATAGAGATACAATATAATCTATCAAATTGATTGGATTATAAAAGTCGGAACTTGTGTTGTTGTGTTTGAGGCGTTTCGAATTTTCTTTGATATTAGATACGCGTGATTGGTAATAACTAAAAGAAAGCTGTCTTTGTTACATTTTATTATTGTGGTCTCAAGCCAATATGAAATTCTTCAAAAATCGGTCCGAAATAAAAGCATTGTGTATTATAGTATAACAATACTGAAAATGGCCATTGAACCGCCTCGAAGTCACAGTCCAATTGTATGTAGAAATTAGTTTCAAGTTCAATTTCCCATTGCTGCTAGCTTATGTATTTAAACCATCCAATATCTTTGCGCGTGGTAATGAAAATGAAGAACCGATTACCATTCCCATTGGAGTTAGACAATCGAGGATCGCCTCTTACGTCACCTTTTAGAGGATTGGAGGTTATACAAATTATAATAATTTTATTTCTATATAAAACTAATGCAAAGCTGAATTGCTAATTCTATCTATTTCATATCACATCCTTTACAAAGTTAGGGTAAACATGTAATAGGTAGGTATAAGGATCTTTAACAAAACAATATTTGTTTATTCAAATTAAGTATCTACAAAAAATGACTATATGAAAAATTCTTCAAAATACCAACTAATGGTACAAACAAACGTAATGAATAATGAACGTACTGACCAAACACAAATAGAGGAGTACAAACCGAGAACTGACAAGAGGTAAATAGTAGCCATCGAGCGCGGACTGTTGGCGGCTGATCGGGACTGTAATGGTGAACATGTAACCCATACATAACATATTTCTTATTCATCGACTGTAATATGTGGACATGACAACCGTCCGCCGCCATACAAATGAGCGCCTGCTCACTACACATTATTTATGAGTACATATCCTCTCGTCTCGTACGCAATTAGCAACGTCCATGTTGTATCACATGGTCAAGTGTATTGCGATTTGTCTTTACTTGTTTTCAATGATAATATTTTTAAATTAAGTAATGAGTTTGTGTATAAAGCTTTTTTAATTATTTTTTCTATACTCTGAAGGTGGCAAATAAGCTTACGGTCTGCCTGATGGTAAGCAGTCACCACAGCACTGCTGTCCTTTAAAAAATGCAGTAGGCAAACATTGAAATTCAATTCAATTTATTAAGCAGAGCATTCGTAGATAATATTCATCATCCACTAAGAAGTTTTCTCTTGTAGGACATTTTTAATGTACGGTGCAACAAAGTTTTCTGACCCAATGTCTGTCGCTAGTTTCTCGTAAGTTTACAGCATTCTAATATGGTGACTGTAGTTACGATATTTGACTACCGGGTAAGAAAAGTTTGTTGCACTATATATAAATATTAACAGTTATCCTTTCACTCTTATAAACATTATTTCATTCAGTCATTTTTTTTATTTATGATTTATATCTTGTTATAGCGATAGTTCAGATCAGTATTGGTGCTATTACTACGATACCTATCTGTTGTTCCACACTAATCTTGCGATTATTATCTTAGGTCTAGTAATATAAAATTTAGGGACCTATTATTAATAACTTAAGTTGTAGCTGTAACTATATTTCAAGCAAAATGTGGCCATAATATGTCCATAAAATGTGACTATTCACATTACTTTATTATATCATGCCGACTGTCGAGTTTGTCAGTAATTGGGCAATCGGGTTTTCTTAGAACAATCAATTTTCTATTCTAAGTAGTCAACTCAAAATAAGTTAAAGTTATTTTTGTTACGAAGGATTGTCGTTGTGACTATCATAGTTATATATAGTTTGATATGATATGTTTAAGACACATTTAAGTGTATGATTTTTAGGGTTCCGTAACTAAATGGCAAAATAGAAAAAAACCTTAATAGCAATGTATGTACACTATATAGTGCCTAATATACATTTTTCACACACCCGATTGTATGGGGTCTCGTTTTAAGGTTTCCAGAAATGCGTTGTGGTTTTCAAGTAACTGTTTTTTCAAGATGAACACTGTGCGAGATTCTTCTAAAGTTGAAAAATTTGCACTACCCCTCTGATTTTAAACCCCATGTTCTAAAAATCTAAAATAAATCACGATAATAGTTATATAAATACCTATTTCCAACAAATATTGTTTTGCATATCTACAATATTATTTATTCTACGGAATCCTTAATGACCAGTTGACTATAAATATATATATACAAGCGCCAACAATATAAAAAAAAATCTTCTTGTTTAAAATATTTTTTAATGTTTTGATATATTCTTGTACACCACTGTTATGACAGCGCTGTATGTTCCGATTAGTCAATACTTCCTGAACGTGTTCATTAATATTTTAGAAACCATTTGTAAATATTTATATTTGTCAAGCCTTCCATTTTATTCTTTAACACTGTGTTACTTTTGTTATTTGTCTTTTTATTGTAACAACATATTGGTTATTTCTTATTCTTTATTTTAAGGTCAGTTAAAGTCAGTTTCGTTGTCTGAATAATGCAATAGGAATTGTTGGAGTTTTTGAAACCGTAATATGTGAGATAAATAATTGTTGTGGAATACGTACCTTAACACCTTATATATAAAATTTATTGTAACAAATAAATAAAGTAAATTACGGACTTTTTTCTTAACTTGTGATATGCTGGCATGCTCAAAATATCAATTGTTATTATCCAATTTAAGAGTTAGTATTCCCAAAATAACGGATAGTGAGCAAGAGACCGGGTTTTTATATTTTTCTCTTCGTTTCTCATTTTTTTCATGTTTCATACACAAGTTGCTTTTATGAGCAAAATAACGTCTATGATATTTTGAATCTGCTAAGTTTCTTTGTCTACATAACTGTAACTGGCTGACGTCTGTACATAGTAGATATTTAAGAAAAAGATAATATAAGGGGTCTAATTATCCTTGGCATTTTTGTTTGTCTGTCTGGCTGTATGTTTGCACCACACAAAAACGTCTACATAAAAATGGATGTCGTTTTCACAGTTGTATTACCAGTAATACAAAAAAAAACTCCAGAGGTTTGACTTAAAATCTGGTGTATGTTTCATCTAAAATCTAGAAGCCTAGTTAGTACTAAGTTGTTAGTTACTCCTTGATAGCTGCAGTAGAAATCTCACGCCGATAGCCGAATTAGCGCGGGCGGAGCCGCGGACGAAAAGCTAGTTAATAAATAAATTGTAGGTATGTAAGTAAACGCTGAGCGCAAGTTTTCAAAAATCAATTCTTCTTCGAAACTTTTAATGTTAATTTTATTTCTCATCAGAACTTTTTAATGATAATGATAAAGTATTAATTGATAAGACTATCATCACCATCTATTGAACCTTTGACCCTATCGCATAAAGTTAAAAAGCATTTAATTGAGTATGCTTGTAAGTTAATTTACAATGATTTTGACCTCTCGTTTGATCTCATAATAGTGACCCAACTACTAGCGCGTGTATTAGGATTAGGGCTGCCAGATGCCGGGGAAATCCAGGAAAGTTCCGGATTTGCGTCTTTTACCGCGTTCAGTAATTATAATAATATACTCATTGCCAAGGATAAAACAAATTAGTCTGATAAATAAAATATAGTATGGTATAAATAGCTTTCGCAGCCATTAGAGCTTCCTCAATGTGCATTCGTGGGAAACGAAAGAAACGGAGGACTGGAAGTCTTTTAAGATTTGAAAAAGGAGCAAAAATTTTTTTTGGACTAGTGCTTATTGTAATTTTGGTCTAATATCTAATTACTTTTTTAGTAAATACTTGTTGCTATACTAAAATATAGTATTAAACAGGTATAGTATGAATCCTATATCTGGTAACCCTAATGGGACATACCGTCCTCATTAACGCAGGAGATACGGACTCTTAATCGGTATTCGGCAATTTAAATTGTTAATTTGATTCTGCATACAGTTTTTAACCACACACTTGTTGAATTCAAATCTCCTTATAAATAATTTTATTGAGTGCTTTAGCAATCTTACGCCTCGGAATCTTGACATGTAGTTTAAATTATAATCCCAGTTCAATTTATTAAGCAGAGCATTCGTAGATAACAGGCATGTAATTGAAATTTAGACCAGACATTATTTTCTAAAATCTTTGTTTTTCGTTTTTTTATCGTATTTTATTTGCGTCAACCATAGATTTAGAGTTCTGTTATCTGTCTTATGGACTCACAAAATTGACCATCCTCTAGATTGAGACAAAGCAAACTTTTGGTCTCTTTTCTCTTTCTATTAACGTCCGCCATTTTTTTTGGTTTATGCTTATTATAACAAGTTAGAAAGAGACAAACCTCAGTTTTGCTTTGTCTCTATTACACCCTTGCGACCATTTTTAGGGTTTTTCAAGAACAAAAAACGGACCACTCATAGGATAACTTTGTTTTCCATTTGTACAGACAAATAGACCCTTTTTCGCTGGAATTAATATCAAATATTCAAGTCTGCAATTCCTAAGAGCCATGAAAAACTCAAACTCTAAAGTCAACCCAATAAAAATATACGGCCGTTGATTCTCCTTCTGGCAGCAAGGAAATCAAAACAAAAGGTTTCAAATTTGGTCGAAATGATTCTAAAAATTCTTCCACTCATAAAATGTTACACTATATTTTAGGTCAATATTACGTAAAGGTCATAATGTTAAATAAATAATAATAATCGATCAAATTAGTTAAACATACTTATTGCGCGTGGGAAGAATCACGAGATGCTCTAGTCATTGTTTGCGACCTATCCAGAGCCTTTGATTGTGCAGAACACTCGACGCTTCTTCTAAAATGAAAATATTATGGTGATCGAGATAGTGCCCTGGAAATGATTAAGTTACGAAATTTGTATACGAAATAGAATACAGGGTTAATATTGTCCGTAGAAAGTTTTTAGGATCATATAATGTCAAGACTGGTGCACCTCAGGGGTCGATTCTAGGTCAACATCTGTTTTTGGTATATATGAATGATTTGCCTCATATACTTTAAAACGAGGGTGAAATAGTGTTATACGCAGATGATACACCACAACACACCTTTAAAATAAAATGGCACTACGAAAATGTAGATAACATCACAACATTAAATGTTAAATTGGTTAACAGGCAATAATCTTCCACAAAATACCAATAGACAAAGTGTATTAAGTTTACACCGCCTTATGTAATATCGATATAAACTTTATTTTTCCCGACTGAAGCAAAGATATTGTTAATCATACAGTCTTCTTATGGATTTCCAAACTTCATATTGTATTGACGTACGGCATCATATTGTGGGCTTAAGCTACGGATATAGGTGCTATATTTGTTCTTGCAATACTTACTTCTATTTATGAAAAGGGGTTCAAGAAAATATTTAAGGGAAGTATTCAAAAATAATAAATAATAATAATAAATAACATACTTACTGTGGTATGTTAATACAATGTTTAAATACATAAAAAATGTACGAAAAGTGAACACATTGATGTAAAGCCTACTAATATTATAAATGTGAAAGTTTGTTTGTCTGTATGGATTGATGTTTGTTACTCAATCACGATTCAACCACTGGACGGATCGGGATGAAACTTGACATACATATAGGTTAGGTCATGGAATAGCATATAGGCTTTTTATCCCACAATTCCCGCGGGAATAACTATAACCGAGCTTAAAAGAACTATAGCTACAGCTTGATTCTTGAAACTTCATTAGTGTAAATCAATCAATAAGGAGTAAATCACAGTCGCCGATAACCGAATTTAGGGCGGGCTAATTAAGGAGTAAATGACAGTATTAATTCTGTGATTAAATAAAGGAATCCCACGCCGATAAACGAATTTAGGGCGGACGGAGCCGCTGGCCAAGTCTAGTTAAGACATAAAAATAAAATTTCTCTACCAAAACATAGATTAAGCAAAGTGGACGAGTCATTTCCGGGCGTTTTTACAATCGTATTCCTAAAAATATCCTAATAACCAAAATAGATTTTGCAGAAAAGGACACGATAAAAATGTCTGGATGGACTGATATCAAACTTTTTTTTTTTAATTTTGACAATACATACTCGTAGATTTTAGTATTTATGGCGTAGTTTATTAATCGAGTGTTCCCGCTGGAATTAATGGACGTATTGATATAACTAAACTGTAAAGGTACGGTTATTAATATTCGGATAAGAAATCCAAAAAAGTTTCCATGGACATAGTTATATTTTATTAGGAAAAAAGATAGTTCAGCACGATAAATAAGTATAAAATATAAAAGGCAACAAAAATATTTTAAGTTATTACTATAGGCGGATTAAAATCTTTTATAGTATTAATTAACAATTAATAAACGTGTACGACACTTGTATCAGTTTATTATCACCCAAAGTCGGCGTCATTTATGAGGCTTATCAAAGTTGAACTGCTCCTTAATTCAATTCAGATAAAGTCATCTGATAAACAAGTTCGATATACATCGCTTTTTCGCTTACCTTTTTTGTCTTTAAAGCTGTTGATTAACGTAGTAAGGCAGCAGTGTATGTATGAAACATTTCGAAACCAAATGTTTTGAGGCACGTGCTCTAAAGTTTTGAAGAGGTAGGTATACTAATGAACCAAATTTAAGATAGCTCTCATCTGATTATTATCTAGTTAAATATTTAAAAAGCGATAAAAATACATTTAATGAGTTGCCTGTCTCATTAAGTTTAGAAGACTGGTGTGGTTTGAATCTTGATACTTTGCGGTGACACCACGTTTTATATTAGGAAAAACTAAGTTATGTATGTCTATATACCATGAATAAGTTACTAGTTTACTTAATTTCGGGTTTTGAATGCAAAAAGAAGATAATAAAAGAAAACATTGGTCGTGGTTTGACTTGTAGGGTTCCGTACCCAAAGGATAAAGTTTTTAAATTTACGCGTTCCATTTTAAAATATTAAAACGGGATTAAACGCGTCATTTACAAAATATTTTTTTCCCGACGTTTCGGCTGGGTTACACCAGTCAACCCGCGACCAAGGCTGGTAAAGTTTTATTATTTATAAACTCCGCTGTCCGTCCGTCCGTCCGTCTGTCACCAGGCTGTATCTCATGAACCGTGATAGTTAGACAGTTGAAATTTTCACAGTAGATGTATTTCTGTTGCCGCTATAACAACAAATACTAAAATACAAAATAAAATGAATATTTAAGCGGGCTCCTATACAACAAACGTGATTTTTTGCTCGATATTGATAACGGCAACAGGTAGACGCTTGAAAGATTCACAGATTATTCAGTTATGTATTCAATTTAAAAATAAATAATTAAATTCCTCACAGAACGAAGCTTCTCTTAAGCCGCACCGTGCGTGACCCTTCTAAAGCCGGCCCCAGATCTTTAGACAAAAATATTTATGCACTTATTTGAATACAATTTGTCAATTAAAGAAAAACTTACAAATGCTGTATCCACATCTAGATTTTCCGTAAAACATTACGGATAATTTTTACAAACTTCTAACCCTTACTTCAACCATAACAAAAAATAAATTTAAATAAATTTAAAAAAAATTTACGTTTCTGGCTTCAAAAGTTTCGGCTCAGCGTTCAGGAGGCAGTGAAACCATGTTCTTACATATTGTATACTATCTTATTCCTGCAATTAAGCTTTAACTGTTTATGTTTTTACACATAAAAATATCCGAATACTCATACACATTTTTATCTCCTGTTTTCCCTCTAACGTCTATCGTAACTTTCAACGAAAAGGTCATTTTTACATGTAATTAGCTTAAAAAAAGTGCAAGTCGGACTCGCGCACCGAAGGTTTCGTACCTACCACCATTTAAGTAATTTACAAACAAACAAAAACAAAAAGTGTGCCGCTAAGCGGTCACCAATCTAATTACCGACCAAGCCCGACGTTGCTTGACATTGGATATCGTTTCCAAACAACACATGTGTTACTGTTTCGCATAATTATAGCTAGATGGCGCTGTAACGGTAATTTAGGATGGCTATATGGCTCGGCTTCTCTCACACTTGTCCGGGTTTTTATTTTTTGTTGTTATACTTTAGAGGTCACACACACTGGGCTCTAACAAAAAATTTAATTTAAAAAATGGTTTTCGCACAATATTTTGATATTGAGATATTCTGATATATTGAGAGATTTTATAAATGAAATATTCAATGACACCACATACTGTAGACGACAAAAAAAATATTCATCCCCACTTTACGTGTAGGGGAGGTACCTCAAAAAAAAATATTTTTCAACATTTTATTTTACCACTTTGTCGGACTAATTAATATGTATACCCTTGCCAAAATACAGCTTTCTAGTACTAATGGTGTCTGAGCTAAGCCGCGGACAGACAGACAGTCGGACAGACGGACGGACATGGCGAAACTATAAGCGTTACTTGTTGTCTACGGAACCCTAAAAATGGTGGATTTTTACAAGCTTACAACCCAAATTTTATCACATAGAGTAATTTTGCAAAATCCTTTCATACTGCTTGCCTACATTATAAAAAACAGGAACATTTGTGCAAAATTTCAAGTCCCTAGCTAAATATCTCAAAAAAAAATATCGAAATTCTCATGCAAATTTTTAATCCCCACTTTTAATTCTAGGGGATGTTAATTTTCAACATAATGGCTAAACACTAATTTTTCCTTTTTATTAAATTTCATTTTTATTTGCATATGACTTTAAAACTGACAGATTTCCAAACAAACTAACCACCCCCATTTTACTTCCCTAAGATCCCTTTAGGGGATAACCTATCACAGTTCTCGCCTACGTTTATAACAGAAACCTCTGTGCAAAATTTCAAGTTTCAAGACCCAGTAGTTTAGGTAGTAAGTAGATTATATATTAGTTAGTTTATTCATTTATATATATACAAGATATAGGTATAAAAAAAGTTATAAGGGTCCTATTTTTACCACTTGGCCTAACCTTAAGAAACCGGGTTTGTAATATACCACGGCTTGTCCAGCTACATACATTATTGTCATAAAAGTTTTATTTCTTTGTAATACTTTAAGCATTCATAACCATTTTAAAAATTAAGTCACGTTTTCATGAAAAATGAAGTAGACCGTTGTCTTAGCCCCATGCACGACGCTAATGTTTGTAAATGAAACGGTGTACAATTATTATTTCTGTAATTTTTTATCTGCCTATATAGACCGATATAGTATTTAATAGCTTTTGCCCGCGGTTTCGCCCGCACTAAGGAACAACGACAGACTAGTATTTTAACGACAGACCTGTATCGCGTATCTGTTAGATAATTTAAAAAGCATAATAAAAAGAATAATCGTTGTATTTTTTTTACAAGTTTGGGTTTAAAGTTGTACAGACCTAACTTTTACTAACACAACCTTAAAATGGGTGAATACACACATTATATAAAAATCAATGATTGTGGACAGGCTAAAGATCTAATTCCCAGCAACCTTTCGAGCTTCAAGGATCGAAGCCGATTAAATCATAAATTTTAACAATCACGTAAGCTATATACTTATCTTTTTAGCGCATTAGTATGTTGTAAGGAAGACTAGACTAGACTTAATATCTGGTTTACATTATTCCAGTATGCATTCGAGTCCAGTAATCCAGTCGGTCATATTGACATTTTTCATTCACTCTTCACCCATTCGAGTATTCTAGCAAAAAAGATATTCTAGTTGACTAGAAAAGTCTTCTATTTTTTAATTCAGTAGCCTCCCCCACCTTCATTTTTTCATTGAAATTGTCTATTGAAATGAAACCCCCATTCTAGCACCTATTCAGTACTCTGCCAGCGGGCGTTGTGTTTGCTTCATGTTGGGATTTTGAGACTCGATTTTCACGACTGTTTTAATTACAATCAATGAAGTTTATTGAAGAACTAATCATAAAATGTGTACAATTATATAGGCAGTTTGAATGCTGATGGAATGTTTGTAAGAGATATAAAAATTAGTACACGTGAATCGCCGATATAAAATCTTACTAAAGATATGGATATAGAAATGACTGTAGAACTTACAAAAAACAAAATATATTTTTTGGGCCCATAGGTAGTATGTAGTAGGTGTAAAGGTATAGAGGTAGAGCTTAAAAGCTGCTTTAAAAGTTATGCAGATCCTTCAATTTCACTGTAATCAGCAATCCACCGTCGAATCCAAACACGTCACCATCTCTTCTTTTACATCTGCTATTTCAGTCAGCATTAGTGACATAAATGCCAGTTTTGAACGTGTGCTAACTTCAATCTTATATCTATTTAGATACTGGAATCGTAACAACGCAACTGGAATGAAATTACTGGACTCGAACGCATACTGGAATAATGTAAACCAGGCTTTAAGGATACAGGTATGCTTCTTCATCTCCTTAGGGTTAGTTAGTTTTTGTATACATATTAAGATCCTACAAGATAGTATTTTTTTCCCCAACTTTTGAAAATACGGTTAAGAGTCCCTAAAGCGCTAAAATAAGCCTTTCAATTTAACGCGATGAAAAGTACCCTAGGTTTATCTTTATTCGTCTCTTTAACAATCTCTATCCCGAAAAATCAACTTTATTAGTTTTGCTGCAGCGACATTAGGCAATAATAAACAAATAAACAATCTACCTTTCACAAATATATATTAGTTTATGTTTGGATTCTACACCAGCACCCACAGCGTCAGACTAACGTTGAAACTCTTGTAAGGCGCCATCTCTGACCGCATTAATGAATGCGTTTATTAGACCGGCTTGTCTACTTTCATTTACCAAAACTTAAATAATTACACGCGTGATGTTCAAATTTAATGTTCTTCGGAACGTATTTATTGTTTTAATGTTTGAACGAATAGAGTTTCGAAGACAGCAATATTTCTATTTTTTTTTTGATAAATATTCATGAGTGATAGAGGCTTTGGCGTACATTACAAGCGCTATAAGTCAACGGAACGCACTCGGCTCGTGGCGCCATTTGCCGGCGAGACGCCGCGTTCCATCTCCCGTATAAAGGTACTATAATCTGTGGTATATCATTGTCAATAGGCTTTTTCATTTAGTCATGCCATGAAACATGTCCGAAATGTCCATCCGTCGCGTCGCCGCCGTGTGGACATCATATTTTTATGGCGCTTTCATCTTGTTTTATATGTCTGCAGGTAATTTAACTTGTGTAAATGTTAAAATATTGTTTTAAAAGACAGTTTCATATCTTTAACTGAATCTTAAATTAAAAATTTACATACAGTCTTAATTGGTTATGATTGTTTTAAGCTTGTTTGGGCTTGTACTTACGATGTTGTAAACAATGTAATTCTTGTACAATTTATGTTCACATTAAAATTATGCTATAATCCGAATACATTGTAAATCTAACGCAGAGACAATATTAACCAAAGCGGTATAAATTTATTTATCTACCTAAAATCTTAATAAGTTTCTTCACAATTCATCAATTAAAAGTCCTACTACTATTACTACAAATCTGAAGAAGGTCTCATGGTAAGGAGTATTTCTTATAAATTTAAATCTTAAGTACCTTCATACATACATATTAGGTACGAAAGTCATGCTGCGCTTAGACGCTCGCCACGCAGGTAGATACGGAGCCCGGCAGCGAGAGACGCACGTCGGGGTACGCTCGCCAGTCACTACAAGCAAAGAAAGTTTGACGTGAAAAAAAAAATTATCAACGACAAATTGAAATGAGCAGAAGTGTATGGAGAAGAAGATATTGGATGTAAAAAATCATCGCCAAATTTTCTTCTGATCTTTATATTATTTGTTATGCAGGTCCTCTATCATTGTCTCTGTCTTAACAATCCAGTAAATAGATAACTTAACCGCTTGACCACTACGACATATTTGTTGTATTGTAGTCGTCTGCACTAATTTACAAATGTGTGCTGACTCGACCAACCGAGTGAGCGCGTGTAAACAGGCCTACGAATTGAAGCATATTGATCCTTTGAATTGTATCGAAAAACTAACATCAGTCCCGATCGGTGGTTAGCACGAGCACAGACAGGCAAGCAGAGGCGAGCAACCCTATGCTTTAAACGGAAGCTTCTGAACGCACCATCAACAGTTGCGGCGAACAGTTAGTAATAATCCTTTATGATGTTACTAATAAACCTTTCACCGATGGCATTCCGTCCCAAAGTGTGACCCCTTATTACGTTAGTCAGTTATCCTGAGTGTCAATCACTTAAGATTATCGCTGTTCTACTGCTGGCACAAACCACGCGTGACACAAATTTTGTAACACACATCATTGTAATATTAGTTGCCACTACCAGGGATCCAAGTCCTACCCAAGACCGAGTATTCGATAGTCAAAAGTGCTACCGCGCGCCACTCATTCGTAAAGCACCAGGATATATACATATAAGTATATGCATATATTTTTAGAGTTGGTGGTGGCTCTGTTTTATCAGTTGAGCTTCTGCCTCGCGTCATTAGGGCCTTCGAACCTCTTGCAATTGTTAATTTACACCACTGATATCTAATGAAAACATTGCATGAGGAAACCTGCACACATAATAATAAAGAGTCATCTGAAGACCAAAATACTAGGTATATACTTAATACATAGTATTATTAGTTAGCCTTAAGCTGGTAAAGATTTATATATTAATCGAAAAATATTTGAAAGAAACACATAAGTTTTAAAATATATATATCTACAAAAAATATGTCTAAATAAAAAAATACAAAAGAAACCCAGGGACAGTAAAGCTTTGATATATATTTCACAAAGTTGCGACAGTACGTGAACTTTTACATCAATCTGTCGGTCGTGGGCGGACTTTGTAAAGATGAATATAAATGCAAGTGTTTTTACGTTTCAGAGATGATCTTTATAAGGTTTATTTAATTTGTGTTGTAAATGAATGCTATTGTGACGTTAACGGCCCACTCGTCGGAGTCCCACGCCTGTCCCATCCCGTCCGCTAGCCGGGCTACGTATTTGCTGTTAAAACATCGATTATCAAATGTTTAATTTATAAAATTAGATTTTCTATTAATAATACCTACAATTCCGAGATAAAGGCTATCAAAAATAAAAAAAAAACTTTAAGGCTAGAAAATTATTATGTTTTGCCGCACCTTGTTTCAGACTTTTTCAAATTCAAATACAGATTTAAATATTTTAATTCAATAGAATTGTTTTCAAATACACGATTTAAATATTTTAATAAAATAGTATAGATTAGTATTTTTTAAACCTAAGTAAAAACAATGTTTAAATTTTGTTAATTGAAAATATTCGTGAAGTTCGTGCCTAATATTTTTTAATAAATTCATTAGATTAATATTTTGTTTCCGATTTAGATAGTTGCATTTAAATCGAATGATATATTTCAGCATTCAAAAAAAAAAACATCTAAAAACTTCAGAGAAAACATCACATATAGAAAATATTCTAAAATATTCTAAAATACTCTAAAATTTTCGGAAAACAAATGAGTTCTGAATTTATTCTCCGTGGAATGTATGGTATTTGGATAGCATATTAACTATGCCCCTTTAATTTTAAAAATACCCCTGATGTAATCACCCCATCTTTGGTTATTAGAAATTCCAGTTGTTCGATAATTCGTTTTACTTTTGGTTTGACTCGGTAAAAAAGTAACTAGTTTAAACGATGTACCGACATTTATTATAAAGCCTATTAAAAAAACTTTTTTCAGTAGAAGTAAAACATGTAGAAAACTGTTGAAAACTGGACGCCCTACATCATAAGGTGCAAAGTAGCTTGTGAAGGCAGACGGCACGCGCGCAGCCCACGCGCTTTGCCCGGCCCGCTACCGGCCGGCGGGACCGTGGGCGGCGGACCGGAAGCTTATACCTTTGATTGATGCTTCCATACACATCATACTTTTATTGAAATATTGTTGAAATTGACATAATCCATTGTAGAATTCTATGCTGCTAAGAATATGAAACTTTACGTTTTTTTAAAAATATTTATAAGTCCTTAGAACCTTAATGATCACGTACAGTGCGGATTCAGAGAAACTTTCTTCCGCGACCGCTTAGGTTGAGGAACAAGCTCCTCGTCGTGGATTTTTCTAAGGACTACGGTAAACGATTATTCAAAAAAAAAGTTTCAAAGGTCCAGCAACGCGCGAGTGATGTCCCAGGCAGGTTTTGCAAGTGTCCACAGGTTGCGGTGACCGCCTACCATTAGCTGGACCGTAAGCTTGTTTGCCACCTTAGTGGTATATAAAAATATTCAGTTTTTAATAGTAATAACTCATTTGGAAAACAATTAAATTAAATAAAAAGGTTAATGCAGACAGGTTTGAGTATTTGCACATATCTTATGGACTTGAGTCTTATGTATTACCCATAGGTACCTATTTTGAATATTATAATTAAAATTGATTCAAAACAATCTGTATGTAATTTATGTATTAATTCGAAGCATTTATACCAATATAATCAATACTGATATTTTTTATGATTCGCTAAATTTATTTTGCTTAATTTTGTTAGTATTAAACCTGCTTTAAAAAAAAGTTCTCTTTACGTTGGTAAGTATTTAATCATCGAAAATAGCATTAGGTTAAAATTTGTTTCTTTGCTTAGACAGTGTACTGAAATATCACAAATAATAACAGTATCAACGTAAAGAAAATATAAAGGTTAAACAAAATTATAACCCAGGCAGAAACTAAATAGACCTTAGTGTTTCCTCCTTGCGGTCGGATGCCAATAAACAATTTTGTCTCATCGTTGCTGCAAGTTTTCAAAATACTACTCACAAAAATACAGTGTTCCTTAAAAACGTTTTGATAGTTTCAGTGAATATTTAAAGCTAAATATACCTTACAAAAGAGACATTAACTTTGTATCATATGCAATGAGATTCAAACTAATTTATAAATGGTTTTAACCCATAAATTAAATAGTATGCTTTATAATTCCCGTCTCGATCCGAAGTCAATTATCAGTTATTTAGCCATATACTAACACTTCCATACACATTCTCTGTTAATCTTTTAAAACTATAATGAAAAACAGTTCAACAAGCCACCATAGATCAATTCCAATTTATTATTCTACATACTATAAAAAGCTACTTAAAATAAGCTCATGGTCGTTAAAAAGCTGTAATGGATCGTAAAAAGTGCTACTGCTCAAGGTAAGTGCTAAATCTTGCTTATTAAGTTATCTGCATGCAAATGTGTTTAATAAACTTGAGGGAAATTGACTTGTTGTTTAACTTACAACTTCCTGTACTGAAACATATATTTATTATATTTTTAACTCAAAGTTGAACGTCTTGTTTTGCGAACTTTCATACGTCCTCCACTGTTGGAGCACGGCCTACCCGCATAAGCGAGCGTATTTTGGGCCATAGTCCACACGTGGGCCCAGTGCGTATTGTGGACTTCACATACGATTTTTTTTTTGACGTATGCAGCTTCTCACGATGGTTTCCGTCACTTAAAAGCCGGTAGCCCATGGACGCAACACCAGGGGTATCACTCGCGCGTTGCCGACCCTTTAAAACTCTAATAACTTCTTTCTTGAAGAATCCCATACTGTAGTCCTGAGACAAAATCTTGCCCGCTCATTCCACAACCCAAGCGTTTGCGGGAGAAAGTTTCCTGTGAAACCGCACTGTACGCGACCATTTCGGTTCTGAAGTGTGAGAATGAATGTCCTGCCGATGGCAAGCGGTGCGATGGTGGAAAGTCGTGGGCATCATTTCAAACAATTCCATAGAACAAGTCCCATTGTAAAAGCGGTAAAACACACACAGGGAGGCGAAGTATAAGACTTAGACTTAGACTTTAGGGCTCCATACGGCAAGTGAGTTTGGGATCGTTAACAATTCTCACAGCCCGTCGTTGAACCGAGTCAAAAGGGCCCAGCTGGTATTCGGGTGCACTCGCCCAGATATGGCAGCAGTACTCGTTGCCATTATAATGAAGTATTTATGTTTTTTATTATTTATTTGGACTTGATTTACTCACTTAAAAATTAATCCTTTTATGGGCAATTTACCTTTATACCCCCTCTTAAGTATACATTTTATCAAATGTAACAATATAAATTTCTTATGAATTTAAATAAATTAATGCTCGTCTGTTTTGTGTGTTGTAAACAACTATTGTTAATAGCTTTAATGTATACCTACCTCAAAATTAATTTTAGTAATAAATTACACGTACCCATTAGTTTCGCGAATTGGTAAGTATTATTAAATAAAATAAAAATGCCGACAGTATTTCGAAAGAATGAAGCAACAATTTTTTCATCCTGTCACAGAATAAATTGAACGTTTTCATCTAGGAATTAAGTATAATGTGTCCAATTAATTTAACGTTCAGTGTCCAAGCACACGAAAGAAACTTGTATGCTAAAATATTTTATGCCTCAAGTCAAAGTTCGCAAAATTAGTTTTGTCCATTTAGGAGTAGGTATCAAATAGCAATATTAATTCCTATGCCTACAAATATATTCTAATAAAATAAGAAATATGAAACTTAAAAGAGAGATAAGGAAATTATATCAGAACATTTTGAAAGAATGTAAATTATTATTTTAAAATTCGTATTCGATCAGTATCAATTTGTAGTATAATTAGATACCTATGGTATGTTTTGCTTGACAGTGGTGCGAAATATTTTTAAAAGCTATGATATTATGATTTAAAACACGTAGTGTTTACAGATGGCGTAGGTACATAAATGTCTTGTTCTTAAAATTGAATGAAAAGAATAGTATATAAATAGATCGTGTGATGTTTGAAATCATTTTTTCCATTTTTTTTATCAAATTTTGCAATAGATTTTTAACTTGTAGACAAGCTAGAGATTTGAAACTCGAAATATAGCAAAGCACCTGACGACATGCAAAATACAATAGTTTGTTTCAGGCTTTTTCAGCGTTTATTGCAATTGCGCGATTTTTATATGGTTTACTAGCCGACCTGACTGACGTAGTGCTACCTTGCTTTTGCGTTGTAGCCCCATCCCCCGACCCACCGCGTGTCGCGTCGCATCGCTCGCCGGCCCTATTGCTTCGTTTTCTTCTGTCTTCTTTTTCCATGATTCATACCAATCTCATGATAACAAAGAAAACATAAAGTATTGCAATCGGATAGAGTTTCAGCCCGTTTAAGATTCCTTGAGGTGATATTGAGTAATTTAAAAAAATTGGATATTTAAAATTAAAAGTACCATTATTTGAATTTCCCTTCCACATTTTTTTGAGAGCCAAATTAAGTTATCATGTTTCATTTAAAGAAATAATCAAAAAAAACAGGTGAATTACATACAAAGAGATTCAGCATAGACTGCAGAATGGTTCGGGAAGCGTTCACAAGATTCTACATGAGCACCTTCGCGTGAGGAGGATAGTTTCGCGCTCGTTGCCGCACAACCTCACCGAAGCTCAGAAGCAGGCCCGTGTGGAGTGGTGCCGAGATATCGACTCAGCTCAGGTTCTTCTCGACGCATTTACGACATTGTGACAGGTGACGAATTCTGGATTTATCAATATGATCCAGAAACAAAGCGTCAGTCGATAGTTTGGCTGTTTCAAAACGAATTTAGTAGTTTCTTTATTTTGACGGGATAGCTGGTTTCAATTCCATTACGAGACCAAAAGCAGCAACGCCGAACGGTATATAACAAAATGCCTGCCAGAAGTTTTGTCTGCAATGCGCAACAAGCGACCGAACACCGGGCTCCGCGGGGTACTGCTTCACCATGACAACGCGCCCGCCCTCTCAGCACTAAAAACGAGGGACTTCCTGGACACCACAACGGTCAGAGTCTTGAGTCACCCTACTTACAGTCCTGATCTGGCACCGTATGACTTCTTTTTATTCCTAAAAATAAAAAAATCTGCTGAAAGGGATACAGTTTTCATCGCCGGAAGACGCACTAGCAGCGTTCGAGAAGGCCGTGGTAGAGGTGTCTGCGGCGGACTGGAAAAATGTTTCGAAAATTGGTTCAGTCGCATGAAACTTTGTATACAGGCTGGTGGAGAGTTCTTTGAAAAGATTTAATTAAAATATTTTATCCATAGAAGTTAGTTTTTTACTTTCTTAAAACTTTCTGAGTGTCCCAAGTATATATGGACGTAAGCCACTGTAAAGTTTGCTGCTCCTACTGTGCTATTTAAATAATGATAATGGCTATATTACAATTATATTATAAACAATCTAGAATATAGTTCTCAGCTCATGCTTAGTCTATTAGAAATTTTATTATGTATCGAAACTAAAGCCTACGCGGTTAGCATATCCTTTGATGTTCTTACATCAAAGGACAAAAAACCTCGTGCCTGATTTCTGACGTCATGTTATAGAAAAAAAGCTTTTAATGCCTCCATTTGTTAGCGCCAAAAGCAAATAAACATTAGCTAAATGGCAAGTTGAACCTGTATTATTGGGCGTACCGCTACTACTTATTAAGTGTCCAGCGCCGCTACCGTACGACTCAAAGTGTCATTTAAGTGGCGACATTTTATTAAATAAATTGAAGCGGCTAATGGGATGGATTTATATAAAATCAATAACGATAAATTTTGGATCGGTTTTTAATAAAATGTTTAGAGATATTAAATTTTAGCTATATGGGTACATTGTTCTGGTTGATTCTTGTACTAAAATTTGTTTTAAATAATCATAAGTACTTGGGTGTTTTTTTCATAAACCGCGTTTTTACAAAAAATCCAACTATAAAGGTAAACTTAAAAAGCAAAACCCAATATAAATACAAAACTTCATCCAAATCGTTAGATAGTACATATACATACATGTATATGTACTAGATATGCTTTGTTTAAATTTATAAGATAATAGTATAAATTGAATTGGCCACAAAGTTGCTTATAATAGGATTGTTGCTGTAAATAAAGTTCTATATTGCTCTTTCTTAGGCACGACATTATGTACTTAAAGAAGTTATCTAAACTTAATCCGACAATGTCCTAAAGACACGATTCTTTATTCTGTACTAAAGAGGAAATCAGTTAGTTTGTTTTCTGGAGCAAATGAAAGGCGCGGAAGAGTTTCTTGTGTTTTTAAGACTATCTGAATCATATTTAATAGTAAGCATAACAATTTTGCAAGCGTGTCATTCCTTCCCAACTAGCAGAACTAAGTTGTGTAAAGGCTAGAGCAAGTTCCTATTTCAGCTTAAGGTTCAAAAAGCATCTTTAAACAGTCGAGTAAATGCTCTATACACCTTCCTTGGGCGTACTTTACTCTGGTTTAGAATCTAAACGGACGAAAACGCAAAGCGGTCCATTGTACAATTTTAGTACAAAACCTCTGTATAAATTAATAGTTTGAATGATCATGTATTTTATATTTATGAGCATGTATGCTGAATTTGCGTTGCTCCAAATCATATGGCAACTCCGAATTGCCTCGATTGTAGCATTAATAACAAGAAAAATTGAAATATTCAGCGACCCCCGAAGTGTGCTAGTCTTTATTGAGGAGTTCAGTTGACTACTTTGGAAGTCCATGGTATGATACTTTTTTCCAAAATCCCTTTATTTATTCTGTACATGAGAACCAGCTGAATGAGCCCAAACAGGTATATTTACCGTAAACTGTCTAGGAGATAGGTTATCTACTGACATATTGTTATATTCACTGTCATGGTAGTTAGTGTAGTAGGATATCAAATTTCCAGTCGATCGGACGAGTGTAATATCAAATGTATATCTGAGTGAGATCAACCGACCCACTAAGAAAAGAGCTGATTATCATTGAAACCGCCAGATGGATTGCCATTACATATACGTAATTAGGAACTATGTCGATTTGATTACTTGCATTAAAATCGGTTTTTTCAATCGGTCGCTTATTTTTGCTTCAAGGGTTAAAAAGAGATTGAAACGTAGTAGTTACGTTGGATCAAACTAATCGCCGGAAACGTTAAATGTCACAGGTAATTATATAAAAGTTCATCTAGTTTTCCTGTGATACCCTTTGAAAAAATGAAAGCCATGACGTTATTCATACTAATATTTTGTGCACCTAAGTTTTGCTTTTCAAGACCTTAGGAAAACATACCAAGGAGTTAATAAACACTTAGAGCAATAAGATACTACAATGTGAAACAAATAATTTCTAATTCCAGAAAAGACGCTAATGAAATACGAAACGAAAGCCTAACGTAGCCTTCGGTCATTAAATAACAGAATATACGATAGTTGAGGGTACAGAGACACTGTATTCGAACAAAACACTACAAATTGAACACAAAATTGCGCTATTTCCGTCTAACGTGTCTATTTTCCCTACGTTACACTTATTCAATAAACTGCAGTTTCGCTTGAAGCCACATTAAATCAAATATCAGATGATCAGCAGGTAAACGGTAGCGGTTATTTAGCAAGGAACGCCGCCGGGAGCGGGTTCCGCCCACGCCGTGATTTATCCGCTTATACTACGCCTCACAGGATTTACGGGCCCGTTGAAATATCAGCGGGTCCGTGACGAAATTATGCTTGTATTCCATCTAGAACATGAACACGACATGACCGGAGAAACTTGTCATAGATATCTGGAGCGATAGACTTAGAAAGATCTGTGTGGTTTGTTTTGAAACGCTTGGCTATAACAAGAAATGAGATTGGTGTCCATGATTATATTTTATTACAATTCGATGAACCTCACAATTGTTTAGGTATCAGTTGGAATATTTGACTAAATCAAGTTTAATTTATTCATCTATAATCATATAAAAAATAGAACAGATTTTAAATTTTGTATGTAGATATTGCATATCGGTCAATATCTTACGTCAAATGGACGAAGTTAAAATACATATATGTATTTACAATATCATTTAGAGTACAGTTTGATTATAAGCATATAGCCCACTATATCTACTTTGATGCAAAGACTAAAGCTGAGAATATTGAATATAGGTCCTTTTACACCGGCTAAAAAAAAAACGGCTTAGTGTGAGTCTGGCTCGCGCACCGAGGGTTCCGTATACTAACTTATTATATGTAGATAGTTCTTTCATCATGAGATAAAGTCATTAACCCTTAATTAGGCGCATTAAAAAAATCACACCATTAGTCGCAATGGGGTCTCTAGTGACCCCAAACAAAATAAAAAAATGATAAAGTAAGAAATAAATAAAATTAACTATTATTTTATAAATGTATCAAAATATTGTATTATAATAAATCTGGTCACGACTAATTTGAGAGCCCTGTGAGAAGTTAGGAAACTAGAAGGAGTGCTTGCGCACACCGAACAATTCTAACACATATTTTTTAAATTTAAAATTGTGGTCACCCCAAACGTCTAATTAATGGTTCATAACCAGTTTTTGAAATTTGTCCTATATTTGTGATATAACATCTCGGTCATTGCCAAATTTCATGATTCTAGGTCAACGGGAAGTACCCGCAAAATGACCGCATTTTTGGGATATTTTTTATTGCATTGACTTAGAAGCTAGATTTTCTTACAACTTTAGGTTACCGTAGATTTCGTATTTGATATTAATTTTAACTTAAAAACTCCACGCGTTCTTGAGTAATAGGGGACAGATAGATAGACAGGCAGATGTATAACAAAGTAATCCTATAAGGGTTCCTTTATTTTATTTTCAGGTACGGAACCCTAAAGTTGAGAAAAACATAAAAAAGCATATCTATAAATAACCTAATTCTAACTTAAATGTAAACTATGTAAATGTGGAAGTTTGTTGAAGTGTGCCTTGTATTGTCTTCACGTCGTAATCTGATATTTTACATAGAAAAAGTGGAAGAGACAGGTTGTCATGAAGGTTGCTTTAGATTTCAAATTTTTAACAAAAAAACAACTCTTCTATTTTAGGATTTTTTGAAGCATGTTCATATAATTTACCACTTAATATCAATTGGTCAAAAATTAAATAATTAAAATAGGTCATCCTCCTCCTGTGTCAAATATAAAAATATCAATCCGTCTTGTCTTACTTTCACGTCGTTATCAGATATTTTATATAGAAATAGTTGGAAGTATGGACGGTAATATAAATTACTCTTTCATTTTAGGATTTGATATAAAAGTTCCGTAATAATAATAATAATAAGCATATAATGTAACACAAAATATCAATAAGATAAAAACTCACCAAATCAATAGGTAATTTACATTATAAACCATAAAAATATATCGAAACATATCTACGAGTAACCTAATTCTAACTCAAATATATGTTAATGTGAATGTAAATTTGTTACGACAATCTGTCTTGTCATGTCTACACGTCGTAATCTGATATTTGATACATAAATAGTTGAAAGGACAAACAGTAATGTAAGTTACCCATGCTTTGCATTCCATATTTTGCACGAAAAAAAAATGCTTTAATTTTAGGAATTCATGAAGCAGTTGGGATGCGTTATGAAAAACTACCTAAAAATAAAAAATACATTTTGAATGATAAAAACATATGTATATTTATGAGTTACCTTATCCTAACAAATCCTGATTTTTATAAATAAATAATCTTTTAGACCTAATTTACTTTTTTAGGTTTCCGTACCCAGATAGTGCCAACGGAGCCCTATTACTAAGATTACGCTCTCTGTCTGCCTGTCCGTCTGTCCATTAAAAGGCTCTATCTTTTTGACCGAAATAGGTAGAGAGGTAGCCTGAATTTTTCACAGAATATGTGTAATAATGGAGGATAATCTAAAAAATAACAAAAAGTTAAAAAAGTCAAAATTTAAGTGGGGTTCCCATACAAGTAACATAGTTTCGTTGATTTTGCTCAAAAAACTTCAAACGTGCAGTGAAAAATAGCGTGAACTCTAAAGTATAACAACAAATAATAAAAATCGGCCCAGTGTGAGTCGAACTCGCGCACGAAGGGTTCCGTACCATTATCTATAAAAACGGCCAAAAGATCACATTTGTTGTATGGGAGTAACCCTTAAATATTTGTTTTATTATAATTTAATTATTTATTTTGAAAGTGGATATATAACTAAATATTTTGTGAATATTTCAAGCGTCTATCTGTTGCCGTTATCAATATCGAGCAAAACGAGCAAAAAAGTCACGTTTGTTGTATGGGCCAAATTTTATTTTAATCAGTACAGTGGTTAAGGAGTGAAGAGGTAACAGACATACAAATAGACAGACGGAGTTACTTTCGCATTTATTATATTAGTAAGGATATACTGCGCTTTTTGTAAACTTTACGAATGAGTCATCTAAAGTGTATGAGGTATAAGGCACATTATTTTAAAATAGTAGAAACTCTTCCCCCAGCAGCTTTCAGCGAGCTCGTACCAACTGTCAGACCAACTTGCAGAATGTAATATAGTGAGTGTTTGTGCCTCCGACATTACCATACTAGTCGGTTTATGAGCCCTTGTACTGTTTAAGCGCCCACTCCACACCGCTGGGTTACCGCTTATATTTATCACTCGTGTGGAATATTGCTTATTGCCGTTTTGAACAACAACCGTGGCAGATCTGCGGAGATAACAACGCCTTTGAAACTTTGTAGTTTCTTTCTCTTATGTTAGTTTTTTTTTATTTCTTTACGCATAGTTTAGTGTTTTGGTACTTATATATAAATATTATTTAAAGTTATTTAATGAGGAACTTCTTTGCTTAAACTTAGCACTTTCTGCAATCTATTTCTCCATAGAAAAGTTGTAACTGATCCAGTGTCTGTATATCCTATATACAAACATTATAAATGCAAAAGTGAGTCTGTTTGTCTGTACTTCCTTTACGTCTCAACGGAGTGTTGTATTAAGCTGAAATGTGGCATAGGGATAGTTGAAGAGACGGAGACTATGCTTTATTCCAGACAGGGGTGGGGTAGATGTATCCCGACAGAGATACGGTTAAAGTGAATCTCTTAAAGAATATCTAGGATGACGTCACTATCAGGAGCTATTATATAATACATTAACAACACCTTTTTTTTACCTTATACACACGTTTTTTCGGAAATTCTGCCAAATCCTAACTTACTAATTAATTTTATAGTTTTTTAGGAACTGGAAAACATAAAACATCACGCTTCCTGACGCGGCCAGGAGGGGAGGAGTCATTGAGTCTTATTCTTGTACAAAATAACCTGCCAATTTTTGCGGGGGACGGGAAAATAGTTACAAAGTTACCAAAGAGTTAAAAATAGTTGAACTAATAATGACACTATTTTGAAAACGTCCCTTTGTTAAAGTGCATGAGACAGTAGCGCTGTACTGAAATTTTCAGATACGTGGTTGGTATAAATCGTGGCACGTAACTTGAACCTGCGCAGTAACTCATTTACGGTTCGGTAGTACATTTGTTCGTACTGTACCTGCGTAGACGACCGTCATTTTGGTTCAACTTACGTGCCGCGTACTATACTGTTTTGTTCTTAAACAGATAGGGATTGACCTGTCGATCAAAATTATCAATAAATTGAAAAACTTTCATGGCTTTTTAATCATGGCGGCCACGTGACTGCGTTAGATCATCGCTTTCGGCTCTTCATACTAATTGAATCTTTTTTTTTTTTTTTTTTTTTTTTTTTTTATACCACTAAGGTGGCAAACAAGCTTACGGTCCGCCTAATGGTAAGCGGTCACCGTAGCCTATGGACGCTTGCAACACCAGGGGTATCACTTGCGCATTGCCGACCCTTCAGAAATCTAATAACTTCTTTCTTGAAGAACTCCATACTGTAGTCCTTGCAGAAAACCTTGGCAAGGAGCTCATTCCACAACTTCAGCGTACGCGGGAGGAAGTTTCTCTTAAACCGCACTGTACGCGACCATTTAGGTTCTAAAGTGTGAGAATGAATTCCCTGCCGATGGCGAGCGGTGCGATGGTAGAAAGTTGCCGTGGGCATCATTTCGAACAATTCCTCAGAACACAACCCATTGTACAAGCGGTAGAACACACACAGTGAGGCAAAGTCTCTCCTCAGACTTAAGGGCTCGATACCGCAAGTAAATTTGGAATCGTCGACAATTCTCACAGCCCGTCGTTGAAGCGAGTCAAAAGAGCCAAGCTGGTATCCGGGTGGACCTGCCCAGAGATGGCAGCAGTACTCCATATGGGGCCGAACTTGCGACTTGTAAAGTAACAACCTTTGCCCCGACGTGAAGTACTGCTTCGCTCTGTTGAATACACCAAGTTTTTTGGACGCAAGCTTCACCTTATCTTGTAAATGATCTCGGAACTGAACATCGCTGGAGATTTCGACACCAAGGATCCCAATGCTCTTGGAGATGGAGAGGGGAGTGTTCTGGAATTGTGGGACTACAGTGAATGGAGTTTTCTAAGCGGTGAACGCGCACACTTGTGTCTTTGTAGGGTTGGATCGGACCAAGTTTACCCGTCCCCAGTCAGAGACCTGGGACAGTGTGGTCTCGATTTGAGACACAAGTTCTCCGCGGTTTTCCTCCACAACGGAACGAGGGATGTTTGCACGACCCATGTAAAAAGCGTCTCCAGTACTGTCATCTGCATAGCAATGTATGTTGTTGATGTCCAACATGTCATTGATATGCAGTAGAAACAGCGTAGGAGACAGCACAGAGCCTTGCGGGACACCAGCATTAATGTCCATGCTATCAGAGCAACTACCGTCAACTACGGTTCGTATGCGTCTGCCGGACAAAAAGCTAGCCACCCATTTGCACAAACCCTCGGGCACTCCGTAAGATGGCAACTTCGATAGAAGACCCCGGTGCCAGACCCGATCGAACGCCTTCGCTATGTCCAGGCTACATGCCAGTGCCTCCCCCTGACTCTCAATGGCTAGTGCCCATCGGTGTGTGAGATACACTAGAAGGTCACCAGTCGAGCGACCGTGGCGAAAGCCATATTGACGTCACTGACCAGATCGTGTACTTCTAGGTATCTTAGAAGCTGTGTGTTGATCACACGCTCCATCACCTTAGAGAGGAGATCGGTAATAGCGATAGGCCTGTAATTCGATGGATCTGATCTATCGCTCTTTTTGGGCACCGGGTGCACATTCGCAGTCTTCCATGAAGACGGAAATTGCCTAGTGTGGTAGGAAAGCGCGAAGAGGCGCGTGAGTACAGGACATAACTCAGGAGTACACTGCTTAAGCACCACTGCTGGTATACCGTCTGGCCCACTCGACTTATAAACGTCTAGAGAAAGCAACGCCCGCCTGACCTCCCGCTGCGTTATGGAAATTTCCGGCATGGTCTTACCGCACAACGGTATAGTAAGTGGTACAGTGCCTTCATCGTTCATATTCGAGTTCGAGGCAAAGAGACTGCTCAGTAGATCGGCTTTCTCTTTAGCACTATGGGCCAAGTCACCATCGGTCTTTCGCAGTGGTGCTAACGACGACTGGCAAAAGTTCCCTTCGGCAGCTTTGGCAAGCGACCAGAAAGCATGACTCCCAGAAGGATAGCTCGCAAGTCGCCCACCTATTTTGCCGATGAATTGGAATTTTGCTCTGGCAGTTGCTTTCTAACTGAACCTCGAGGCATCATTTAATTTGCGTTTTAACTCAGAAATATTCGGATCCTTATTATAACGAGCCGTGGTCCAAGCCTTATATGCATTTTGCTTAAGAATTTTAGCTTTTCTGCAAGACCTATTAAACCACGGTTGTTATTTGACGCCGGCAGCTACTCGCAGGTTAGGAATATAGCATTCCATACCAGCAAGGATTGTCTCAGTGACTGCGGCTGCGCAGACGTCAGGATCTTCTGAGTTAAAGCAGATCTCCACGGGTACGATTCGTAAAATTCTCGCAATCCATCCCAGTCTGCCGACTTATAATGCCACACACGACGCCAATTAGTTAGCCCAGAAGGATCGGGTTGTGTGCATGACACTTGAGTCTGAACGAGACAGTGGTCCGAGTTGCCAAGAGGCGCATCCACTGAGACGGAGTATCCGTCCAGACGAGTAGTCAGCAGAAGGTCCAGTAAGGAGCTCGTATGTTCCTCTATATCTGGTATTCTCGTTGGAGAAAGTACCAGCTAAGAGAATCCATAGGTCAGAGCAAATTCATGAGCAGATATCCCAGCATAGTTATTGGTTCGAGAACTGAGCCACTCGCGATGGTGGGCGTTAAAGTCTCCCAAATAACTAGTTCTGCTGTGGGATATTGCTCTAGAACTTTGTCAGTCGTCAAACTCAGGTGCGTGAAGAGTCGAGTTACGTCCGTGTCACCGCTATGAGACCTGTATAGGCACGCATAGATACGAGTATGGCCGCCGTAATCTGCACGCACCCACAATATCGACAGGTCCCTGTCTTCAAGGCTATGAAGGCGGCGACAGCAGATATCCTCCCGGACGAACATACATACACCGGCACGACTCATAAAATTGTGTTCGAGTTTGTAGCCGGGATAGTGAAGGTATGATGTGTCGGCCGGGCAGGATATCTGCGTCTCTGTTAGAAAAAGAATGGTCAGCTGCGCAGTTTCGAGATGGTGGTGGACTGCGTTAAGATTTGCGTGAATACCCCTGATGTTGCAAAAATCCACATTATATGTGGATGGAGTAGCCGCTGTAAAAACTCTTTTCCTTTTTCTATTTCTGGCCATTGTATATAAAGTTACTTAGACTAAGGATGAGGATTCACTGCACAGACAGCTTAGAAGACAAAAAGGTGCGGTACTAAGACTGCCGAAGCTCGCCACAGGTGATACGGTTGCTGGCACGGCGGTTGGAAGGGCCCCTGATCCCCCTCTGTTGTAGTAGCCGGGTCCACTCCGGTCTCCTTCTCCGGCACGACTACCACTTCAGATACTTTACACAGGCTGGTGGATCAGCCTCCCAGGGCGGAGATTAAGTGATCCCTGGGTTCGGGACCCTGTTCAACCTGCGGGCGGCCAGCGGTCAGCCGTTCCATCAGGTCTCCCTGATCGCCGAACCAGCACGCCGCGTCTACGCCAAGCATGACACCAACAAGCACCGCCGGTCCTCCGCTGTCCGCGCAGCGAATCCTTAAAGAGCTCTGGCAACCTTACTCACCGCCAGGAACACAACACTACTCAATGTTACTGTTATTATCGCCGCGGTTTTCTGTAAAGTGGAGGTACTTCCCCAGTTCGGGCCGCTCATTCGAGCAAGTACTCGCTATGCCCTGTCGCTGTATGAACATTTAAATATAAATAATATAAAACATTTCTTTTTATATGCATGGACCGAAACCTGTATTGTAATTTACCGTCGTTGTTTTATTGTAAATTTAAAATATATATTTAGAATAAATTAGTATATTTTTGAATTGCATAAATTTGCGTGTCTGTAAAAACCACAACCAATGTAAGAGAAAAATATTATTTATTTACTAAAGCTTATATTAAGAACCAAGTCACCACTAGGCGAAAAAGTAATGCATTGTAGGATTCGTAGTTCTCTTCTCAATAAAAAATTCTGTAGAAAACGATATTTATGATATATAAAAAAAGAAAAAACATATAGTTCATCCATAACAGAGCTTTAAAATTACTAATGGAATATAAATAAATATTTTTATGGCAAAGATGCAGTCAAAAGAGTAACCTCGAGTCAGGACTTGAACCTGCACTCCGTATTATATTCCGTGTAAGTGCTCTACCAATTGAGCTATCGGGGCACAAATCTAGCTGATGAAAATCAAAATATTGGTGATATAGCCATAGATATACCATGTGTTATATATTTTCTTCTAAAGGTCGGCTCATACTAAGACGCGACGCGACGCAACGTGAAGAGGCTGGAAGAGGCGCGCACGACCTTCAAGCCGCTTCATGCCGCGTCTCGGTATGAGCCGACCCTAAGACTCTGGCCAACAGAGAGTCATAAAAGAAGAAAGATTATTTTTGTTTTTTTTTAGACCAATAAGGTGGCAAACAAGCTTACTATCCGCCTGATGGTAAGTGGTCACCGTATATTATGTATGTAGGTATATTGTTATTGTATTTCTTATTTATATAAAGATTTTGTGTGTTTGTAAGATTGGTGTACTAGAACTTTATAAGTCACTAGAAGTTATAATAGAATATAACAATTTCTCTAATATGTTTATTCACGATCCAGATATAATATCTAATAATATCTAATAAGTCTTAATGTTTTAATTAGTAAAATTCATAATAGAGAAGTATAACCCGATGCAAATTCCTGATTGAATCTGCGAGCTGATTATAAAAGCTAAATAATGACAGCGTATTTACGTCACTGAGATCTAAGAGAATTTATTAAAGCAAGACGATATAGACCATTTCGATATGGTTCACATTTCAAGTTTTATGTCAAAAAAACAAGGAAATACAAGTATTACAATTTAATTTTCGATAGTGTCTGTATTGAGGGAGTACAACACTATCGTCTTTCAGCAAATTTAGTCAGAACAGTTGCATAGAACGCTACTTTTTGACATACTGATAGTGAAATGACGGGTTTTTAATAGTGATTATTTTATACCATTTTTTATTAACTGTAGAGATAAGATGTTGATTTTCGAATTAGTCAATTGGCTGCAATCTGTTGGCAAACAAATCCAGACAAAGAAATCTAATTGAAAGTTTTTAAGACTCCTGCGTATGGCTTCTCCCCCCTATATGGGGCCGTGTTGTAGTATGCTGGCAAAGGATGTATATTATTTTGTTGTAGAGTAAATAACAAAAAGTTTACTATAAATGATATAACCTAAAGGACCACGTTTCTGTTTCATAATTTATTCACACTGGTTACTCATGGTACTTTCGTAGTTTTAAGTGTTCGGGTATATTGGACGATAATATGTTATGTAATTCCCCCAACATTGCCTAATCTTCTCTTTTCTTCAATTCACCTCTTTCTTTAAATTAGACTTAATTTAATAGCCAGAATTCGTAATTAAACTAACGTATCTCAACTTCTTGCTGTATAGTTGTCAAAACACCTTTACATTAATTTGCTTTTAGATACTCATTGCTCATTAAATATAAAAGCAATGATGTTTGATTTTCATTTAACACTGTACAATGAGCGCAATCTTGAATCTGAGGCTCCGTAACATCTTAAGCCATTATCTTTGAATAGTGTTGCGCGAGCGTTCGACTTATCTGGCAATTATATCGACATTCAGTAGTCGATGTGGATTTAATTCTGTGCATGCACCGACAAACACCTTACAATGACTTGGATGTACGACAAATACGGTTTTGATTGGACACTTACACCATATTCAACATTGAGTGCACAGTTCCAAAACACTGTTGCGTTCTACTCACGATATTAAAATTAAATAAAGAAATTTTAGAAGAAGAAAGAGCCAAGGTTTTCTCTAGGGAATACTATATAAAGTTCTTTAGGAAAGATGAGATTAAATGTTTTACAAGGTAGGTAACGCGGTGTTGTATAATATAAGTATTTATTGTCCTTTGAATGTGTTGAAAACAATCGTATCAATACATACTCGGCTAAATTACACCATTGCTTTTGGCTCGGGCTGCAACCCGCAACTTCGTCTGTAATGAGCAGGCTAGTGCACTTGTATCATAATGTACTATTATGTATAAATACCTACCTATATTTCAATCCATTTTTATTTTTTTTTCAGTTTTTTTAACTTATTACATCTCTATAATCTTTAATATATATTTCTGTATTTTACATTTGATCCCAAACTAAGCAAAACCTGTTCCATGAGCACCAGACAAGAATACAATTTTTATTGTAATACGTAAGAAACACCCAAACTAAAGTCAAACAGTGTGTTTGCAGGAATCAAACGTACTCGACAGTCACTAGATACTACCAACAGAACCATGGAGCGGCGTATAGTACAATAAATATGATAATGTTACTGTAGAAGTGAATATCTAAGAAAAACAACTATATATCAATATAAAAAAATGTCGTAGAGCAATGGACCCGTTTGTAAAAATGGATATAGTTATCTATTATGTTATTGCGTGTCATATCATCATGCACGGTGTGATGAACTTTCGTATCGAAATGGAGATGGGCATTGATATATTAGGAGAGAAAGTTTAAAGGAGCTATAAACCAATTTTTCTGTAAGTATACACATACGTCGAAGAAACGGCGGATAAGAAAGTTGTAAGAGTTTGTTACTTTGCGACTGTCCATTCTCTGCTTACCTACGGCACAGAGCACGAGCAGCTGATAGAAACTGGGCCTTCGTAATGCAGAAACGAGCACTGCGAGCAATGGCCGGGGTGCCGGACGACGTCTCAGCCAGAGAGTATTTTTCTAAATACAAAATTTTGACTCTTGCTTGCATATACATTTACCAGGTAGCTGTTTTCACATATGAAAAGTTAGAAAAGTTTGCCAAACGAGTTACACGTCATACGTACAATACACGGCACCGGGAAAATTTAAGCATGGTGTCTCATCGGCTATCTAGGTCGGAGAACTCTGTTTATGTGATCGGCCCTGCAGCCAACAACCGTCTGCCGCAGCGGATAAGAGATGCTTCTTTCGCTAATATATTTAAAGAGAGACTAAGGACCTAGCTCTTGCAGATGCAGTTCTATGATTTCAAGGAATTCATGGAGCTGCCACTGTGAATGCAAAGCTATTCTAAATGTCTAATTATTTTTTTTTAAATTTTAATTATTGTTATTTTTTGTTTAAATGTTTATTATATTTTCTTTGAGCATAACTTTATATATAATTGATTATTTTGACATACCATAGTTTATGTTGAACTATGTAATGACCTGTAACATTGTTATGAATAAAATCTGTATCTGTATCTGTTATACTCAGAAAACAGCCAGATAAATATTTGTCCTGTGCGGGGATCGAACCCACACCCATAGTTCAACAGGCAGGATCACTCTCAACTGAGCCATCAGGCAGTTATATAAATAAAATAAATAACAAATAGAACAATTATGAATTTTGTAAGTTTGTTTGTTCACCTTTGTATGTGGAACTCAATGCGCTGATTACACATAGGTACCTACATTTTTTATATGACTATATCTATAACATGTTTAGTTACAACTCAAAAAGTACAATGCCACTAGGCATGCTTAATTAAGTCTGTCATGGTTTTCCAAGGTAATCAAAAAGGCCTTTTGTTTTTATATCAACTGAATTACCGATTTCAATCTACTGATTAAAAATATACGATCAATATTCATGTAATTACCAACATGTTTATAAAATTATAAAAAAAAATAGTTTTCACTTGTCAAAACCTAGACACCATACCACTGTATGTAGTGACTGTGTTGTCTAAATTAAATAACTGTTTCGTATATATCTGTTACAAAATAACTGATTTGTATGTATCTGTTATAATTGTTCACTAACACATACATAATGTGACAAATATGACCGTATTTTGGGGATATTTTTTTATTGCATTGACTTAAAAGCTTGATATTTTTACAAATTTACAACTTTAAGTAACTGTAGACTTTAGTATTCTATTATATTTAACTTGATACCTCCACGCGGTTTTGAATAAAAGGGTCTTGACAGACAGACAAACTTTTTTTATGTCTTATAACTGCTAATTAACGATATTTGGATTTTTTCCTTTATTTGTGATGTAAGATCTTGCTTCGTGTCAAATTTCATGATTTTAGAACAACAGGAAGTACCCTATAGGTTTTGATTTCTTTGTGAATGCTAAAATATGCGACAAAAATGGCCGTATTTCGGCCGTATTTTTCTGCGGGTATTGACAGACAGACATACGGACAACAAAGTGATCCTATAAGGGTTCCTTTTTTCCTTTTGAGGTACGGAACCCTAAAAATAACTTGTTCATTGCATTTTTTTAATACCTCCAAGCGAAGCGGCATTACCGGAAGCTTTACTCGCGAATTCGCGACCCTTTAAAAATCTAATCACTTCTTTCAGAACCCTATTTTGTAGTCCCTAAAGCAAACCTTGTACGAAGATCATTTCCCCACTTTTCTCAGGAGGAAGTTCCTCTCAAACCGCAGTGTACAAGATTATTGATTCCAAAGTGTGAGGATGATTGCAGGCGCTGCGATGGAATGAGGTCGCGGGCATCATTTTAAACAATTCCTTAGAACATATTCCATTATACAAGCGGTAGAACACATAAAGGGAGGCAAAATCTCTCCTCAGACTTAAATTCGATACGGTTTGCGAGGTCGGGATCGTCGAAGATTCTCTCAGTCTGTCGTTGAACCAAGTCAAAAGGGCCAAGCTTGTGGGACCTCAGAGAATAGGGATTTGAAGTATGTATAGATGTGTATGTAGATCCCTTAATTTTTTTTTGTTTTTTTAATTATTTGTTACTTAATTTTATATAATAGCTTCTTTCTACACTCCGGTCTAAAAGAAAGAAACCTTTAAAGGTCGGACAGATTGAAAGGCATACAGCGTAGGCTCAGTAATAAGGCTCCTTTGGGTACAGAACCATAAAAATAATGGCTACTTGACTATGGACAAACAATAAAGTCATTGGCAAGATGTACAAAGATTCAGTTCCATTGTACTATTTTTTCGTCGTTTCGCTTCAGAGACTCGAACTAGAGTGCTCCTGCCTGCTGAACCAATGGACGTGGGTACGATCTCCGTAGAGGTCAAACACTTATTTTATGAACATTTTGTCTTGAGTCTGGGTGTTTTTTATGTAAAATAAGTATCTGTTGTCAGTTGTCTGGTATCCTGTCTTGTAATTTAGAATTTTAAGCAAGAAGAAATTATGCATGTGCACTGAGATTTCTTAGTAAATATATATATGATGTATACTTAAATATAGAAATCATCCTAACACATAATAATAATTACTTATATACCTACTTTAAATAATACAATTAATATTACTTATAAATACATATAACAGTACAATGTTCAACTTAAAGAGTTCAAGTTTAAAGAAAGATCTTTCAGTTTCTTTTTAAATATGCCAATAGATTTACTGTTTCTTATAGTATGAGGGAGTGAGTTTCAAAGGCAACTAGCCTGCATAGTAAAAGAATTACCGTAAAAAGAAGTGTTTGAGAAGAAGTTTTTAAAAAGAGTGATGTACGCGATCTGGCTGGTTAATGTTTTGAGAAAAGAAAATTAAAATGTTTACGTAAATAGCTTGGGGTTAAAGGATTGTAAAGAAGATTATAGAGTAAAGACAGGACATAAGTGTTCTGGCGAAGACGAATTAGGAGCCACTTGAACTTTTTTCTATACGAGGAATGTGGCTTACGTGGCATCAATGTCACAAATGTGAGCATAATCAGAAGGGCAAGAAGAAGTGATTGCGTTAAAGTGGTTTTAGCATTTTTAAGTTAAAAAAATCTGAAGACACTTGAAATTGTAAAAAGCAAAATGTGTGCATTTGCTAACTTCATTAATCTATGCATCCCAGGAAAGATTGTGTGTGATTTTGTGATCTATTAGGATTCCTAAATTTTTGGCATAATTAGTGTATGGCAGAGTTGTACCATTGTATATAATTGGTGGAGAAGACGATGTTACTAAGCTACGCTCTGCTGCCTACAATTATCGCTTGTGATTTGTTGGGATAAACAAGAAACTCAAATGATTTTGCCCATTCAGTGATGTGACATAAATTCTTATTAAAATTATTAATCGCGTTAATTAAGTTATTAAGTTCAATGTGGCAGTACATCTGAAGTTTGTAAGTGTACAGGGGAAAATAAGAGCCAATAAGATTGGTGACAAAGTTAATATGCAATCTATGCAATCTGAAAAACAATAGGCAATTGAAATATTACCTAAATATTTTTTTTTTAAATCAAGCTATTTACATTGTAAATCTTGTTTATGAAGTGTTTCAATACAAAACATGTATTTATTAGTTGATACACTATAATATTATGTTTCATTTGTGATTTTACAAAGATTACCAATTGGACGCACGCAATAAAATAGTATTGTAATTAGTTTGTAAAGCTAGTTGTAGTAAATTTACTTAACGATTCGAAAGTGTTCTTAGTAACCCATTTGAATAAAAAGATTTTTGATTTTAAATAAAAATAGAGAAAAGACGATGAGAAAGTACGCCACCTTGCGAGACTCCCGCCAGGACCTTGCACCAATCAGATGCAGTATGACACGAACATATGCATTGAGAACGAACTCAAAGATATGAATCAAACCAATCAGAGACCCAAGAAAACCAAGAAGAATGTCATAGACAACAGAATTGAAGTCATTGCTAAAATCTAGTAATATAAGAACTATGAGCATTTTGTGATCCATTGCCCGACGAATATCATCGGTAACCTTAAGGAGGACTCTGACAGTACTGTTCCAGTTCGAAAACCGGATTGATGAGAATTAAGAAGGATTTGACAGACAAACAGTTTAATACGGCATGTGATGTATAAAATAATGCAATAACAATATGCTGTTGCGACTTAATGTAGTCCTGCAAAAGTTTCTGAGTGTGTTAGTGTGTGTTACTTCTTAACACCACAACACAACTGAGTCGATTTAGCTATAATTAAGAATGGAAATAGTTTGATTTGACTTAAAGAAATAAAGAAAGAAAAACGTTCATTCATTGATAGAAAGACAACATACATAAATAAATTAAAATTTAACAAAAATGAAGGATGTGTCCGTACCAATTGACTCAGCATTAATTTGACCCTAAAACTCACACAACTAATTTTCATTCAGGGCCACACCCTAAGTGTGTACAAGTCCCACAAGTATTACACAAGATTATCATATAAAATATTTCTTAAAAACAAAAAAATGTTAAAAAAAAATTAAAACCGTAAGAGTTACATCCTCATTCACATATTGTAAGAATTAATAATAACATAAATTATGTAAGAATAAAAATTTATATAAAGATTTTTTTTAATGAAACTAGTAGATTTTAAATAACAACAGTGAAATAAAACTAAAAAATATATTGAAATACGCGAACCTACAATATTCATTTCATTATTGTGGAGACTTTAATATAAACACATAGATAAGCACTTGCCTTGTCTTATTTTGGTCTTTTAATTTAATCAATTTGTTTTCTAAACCAACTAGAATTCCCGTATCTAGTGCCACTTGCATCGACAGTATATTTGAAATGGTTAGATCGTTTTTTCATGATGTACACTTTTGTTCTAAATGAGTAACTACTGAGTTTCTTGCCGGATGCTTCTCGGTGGAAATCCAGATTGTGAACCGGAGGAAGGATGGATGGTAACAAAAAATAAAAATAGTATTTAATTACTTTGACGATTTAAAATTTTTTGTAAAAACCTTATTTGAATAATTAAATTGACTTTGAGTTTTAAGCGTTTTGAGAGGAGACGATAAAAGCAATTTGTGACTACTCCACGAACGCCTTTTTCAAATCGAAGCTCACCATCCATTATTACACCTAAATTCTTTACCTCTTCTAATCTCTCTATTGGGTAATCCCCAATGGCTACATCATCGTCCTTTAGAGATATCAGGGTATTTTGGAACTTAACATAAAGGCTAAATTATGTTATGTTATATACTAACTAACTGTAACGAACTATAACCGAATTTCTATAGCTTGCTGGTACTCCTTATACTATCCGAATTTAGGAGTCACAGCCAGACTGTGTATAATAGCGAAAGATAATACCAAGAGAATGTATTTATTTTTCTTATGTTTACTACCCTCTAGCCCACGCTACGCCTGTTTGGATCATAACGTAGGTATGTTGATTGCAATGACCTTCTAAGAAGCTCATAAGGTCGTAGGCGAGAAACACAATTAGAAATCCAGGTAACCTTTCACTGTTATTATAAATACTAACATTTTCCAGCGCATTTAGTTCATCAGCGCCCACGCTGAAGAATCCCAATTCTTACGAAAACTCCTCGATAAACCAGAAAAACAAGTATCCTTCATGTGATTTTCCTTTAGAACAATTAACTCTGTTGGTCATCCCATTGCGCCGTAAAAGAACGGCGCCGTGTGGTTTTACCCAGGTAAAAAGCTATTTTCGTGGGAACTCCGTATTGGAATTAAAAGCGTCTACATAGGGTGCACTATATATTTCCGAAACTGGACACTAAAAAAATTAGAAAAGTAATTACAAAATTTGAAAATGAAACTATTTGGCTGCAGAATACCGTTTGTTTCATCTGACTTTCACTTGTTTATACAGCACAATGCAAGTCTTTTCTTAGATCCGTGCATGCAAGAAGACTATTTTTAGCTGGTTTACAGAATTTAAACGCGGTTGTGTCAAAGTTAGTGCCAAATTTCGTGATGGTCGCCCGTCCATCGCTGTGGGCAACAAAAAACATTGATGACGTGCGCTGTATTATCGAAACAGACAGGCATGTGATCTACCATGAGATTTGGGTATCTGTCATGGGCATGAGTCAAACTCAATCAATGCTACACATACATTTGAATGTGAAAAAGCTGTGCTCTCGGTGAACACCGCACAATTTAAATCTTAAATAAATCATTTTTATTTCGACCAACATGAAATCATTTTGTTAGTAAATACTTAGACACTATTGTTAATAGAATTAAAATTAAAATTACACATTGAAATACATAAATACACCACAAATTGACATATTAGAAATTAAAATAAAATTATAAATATTGACATATATTATACATTAAAATAAAGTTTTATACAATGATTTAATAGAAGATGTTCTTTATAACGCTTAAAATTAAATGTTATAAACCACACCCTCATTGCGATGAGTCATACAGCAATGATTTATGTACACACTGTCAAATCTGCTGGCAATCATGTTTAGGATGCTGTTGGTAGTGGCCCGAACTCTGCGCACAAGAGATGTGCTTCTTTTTCGCATAATAGTGTAGAAGAGTCTACACGTGCCTCTGCAAACATTCTTGACGCACTGCTATATCTGGCCTATCCCATCAGCATCCTGAACGCATTATGATATTGAGTTCGCAGTGCGTTGTATTGTCTTTGCGTGTAATTTGCCCACAAGCTGCTTGTGTAAAAGGATGTACAGTAAGCTCTGAAAAGTGTGATCTTTACTTGAACACTACAATGTGTGAACCTGCGGGCAATCGTATTCGCACTTACAGACAACGCTCTACGTTCACGCTCAATATCAGCGTCATCTTTAAGTTCAGATGTCACCAGATGCCCAAGATATTTAAATTGCTGTACTACGTTTAGTTCAACCCCGTTTAATTTGATGGGTGGAACATCTGGAGACCCTTTATTTTTGACCTTAAAGACCATACACTCACTTTTATTTACATTATATTTTAAACCATTTTGAACAGCATAATTTTTACATATATTGATCAATTTTCCAAGCCCACATACAGTGGCACTCAGCAGCACCATGTCGTCCGCATAGCTTATTTTATTGACACAGACTCCGTCAATATGACAGCCGACACAAGCCCTGCTGAGCTCCTCTATCAGTGCGTTTATAAACAAATTAAAAAGTTTGGGTGAGGTCAATCCCCCCTGTCAAACCCCGCACTCTAACCTGTATGGCTCTGAAAACGCATCTGCCCATTTCACAACATTTGATTGATTTTGATACCAGAACTTAAATATATTTATAATATCTGTTGGAACATCGTCATTTTTCAGCTTTTGCCACAAAATGTCATAACGCACTAGATTAAAAGCCTTTGACAAATCTAAGTAGCATGCATATACATGTGTATGGCGATCAGCGTAGTACTTGACAGTCTGCTTCAAGCCCAAAATTGCACTCTCAGTCGACAATCCCGGCCTAAAACCGAATTGGTTGTCATGCAATTTTAAATGTTGGTCCAAATGGGAAACAAGCAAACTGTCAAGCACCTTTGCTATACCAAGCGAAATTGGTCTATAATTATTTTTATCACTTACGTCATCTGTTTTATTTTTCACGATCGGCACCACCACCGTCTTATATACATATGACTGTCCAACACAGAATGTGTAGAATATCGCGAGAACTCTTGGCAAGTGTGGCTCTGCCTGCTGAAGAAGCTCAATACTGAGACCATCGTGACCAGGAGATTTGCCTCTTAACATAGATTTGACAGTTGTGTTAACATCATTCACTGTAAATCTAGTACACTTCTGTCCACCCGCTCCAGCATCGCACACTACTGTCGACTGTGACGGTCCCAAAGGTGATTCTACAGTAAAACTAGATTTAAACATATCCGCTATAAATTTACGATCGCTGATCCCTTCGACACTCACAGGAAAGCTCGGCCCACTATTTAACTCGTTAGTCGACTTCCAAAAACTTTTAAAATCTCGTTTAGAATGGTGTACCGCTATAATATCTAACTTAATCTGCTCTTCGTTTTTCTGACACCATTTTAAACGTGACTTGAAGATCCTCCTACTTTCGCGCATTTCATCAAACACTTTTCCAGCTCTAGGTTTGCCGTGCCATACCCACAACTTAAACTTATAACGAGCCATCCTGTGAGCCTCGCTCACATGTCTATTCCACCCAACTATAGCTTTTTTCTTTTTTGAGCTTATGATGGTATGACTTAAAGTGGCAGCCTTAGATAATGCATAAACAATTTTTAGATACAATTGGTCTATAATCAGCCGATGACTTTTATCACTACATATATGATCACTGCACTTACAAAATTGTTCGGGAAAAAAAATTAATTTTAAACGTTCATTACATTCATAACTATACAAATTTATTTGATCAAGTTTTCGTTCACCCCATACAATTTTATTAGGTAAAGTTTTGTTATTTATAATCAAAGTTGGTTTTATTAAATTAAAATCACATTTGATAATAAGCGGAAAATGATCTGACCACATAACATCATACTTTACACACACCTCTGTAATCGATACCCAGGCCGCTTTAGTCGCTAGGCCATTGCCTAGTTAGACCATTGTCTAACCATCTTGTAGACCAGTGAACTTCGCTTACAAATGTGTATGTACTAGACGGTAAACCTAACTGTTTAACATCTGCACAGAGCCAATCCTGTTCATCACAAAACATGCCATTTCATTATAAAATAATTCCCCGGGGTGAGCGTTAAAATCACCTAATATGTAAACACACTCCGTATTATTATTATTTACAATAGCACTCACCGAACCTAGGCAATCTGTGAATTCCGTTAGGTTGTCTAATTTATCAGTAGGCATATAGACACTAAAAGCGATATTTGATCCATCACTATGTTTATGGCACAGATTCGTGGATTTCCACTTTGCACCACTGACACATTTTTAAAAACACTTTTGTTCCGTATAGTGCGACACCACCATAGGGTCGACCTCGTAGCATACAAGACGTTGTATCCACCGCCGACGTTCCCGTACATCCGTAATTGTTGTCGATGCTATTTAAAAATGAAATGTCGTCAAGCATCATCCACATCTCTTGTAAAGCAATAATGTCCGATATTCTACATAATTGCCGTATATTTTCTATAGAACGTTTTACATTTTTGCAGTTGAAGCTGACTAATCTATAATTGTTATGACGTCTATCCATACTGTGGTTTGGAATTGCCGTTACTCAAAGTGCTGCTGCCTTCTTCAGTAGCGCGGTGCCGAAAATGTATAAAACGGTGGAAAATAATACCCCGCGGCCACCGTGAGTCATCTAAGTACAATGAAAGCTTGTCTTTTGCAACAAAAAATTTATAGGCATTATAGCCTTATTCTTTTTTAATCATGATTTTTTCTACGATAATGTTTTCCTGCGTTTTCCTACGTATATAGTCAATTATATCTTGCTCAGTTGTGTCCTTGTGTACATTTGTGATAAATATTAGCACTTTAGTCTGTGCCGCTTTGAACATTCCATCATTGTCACTCGCATACCCCATTTTTCCATAATAACGATAAGATGATCTCTGTGTCGTTGGTTTCCGCTTCTGTACTACAGTCCATTCCCCGTCCTTGTCTAGTACGTCTTTAACAGACTGTCTCAACTGTACTTCATTTGGCTTGGCTGTGCTCGCTGTGTTGTTTTTTGCTACCGCAACGCTAGGCGTTGACGCAATAAACTGCTGATTGTCAGCTGACGGGCTTGTAATACCGGTTTCGCGTTCACTGTGCACTTTTAGTGACGTTTCCACTGCCGCTGCTGACTCATCCGTGATGCTATCCCCCAACTCGCGCGTTTGACTGGAAATGTGAGGGTAGTCTTCTAAAGAACTTACTATTTTGTTTTGCTTAGAATATGATGAATTTATTTTATTTTTGTCCCTGTCAATCACAGTCACGTCCAAATGCGAGAGCCCGATGGGACCACATAACCCCCCCGTTTCGTATTTACGTTGTTACAAACACGATTAGAAAATAACTGATCGACTTTAGATGTAGGTATCATACTCAAAATATCAACTTTCACATCTTCTAGTTGTTCCTTCGTAACATCAAGGTCAAGTTGTGATATGATGTCTTTTAATTCAGTTTGCATAACAACCAAATCCTTAAGCAGTTTTGTGACGTCCAGATGGTCGAACGTAACTGGAGGCAGTTTTTCTAGGTCTCGGGCCACCAACACCGGTAACAACTCCGAGTCTGTGCTCTTATAAAGCGCTATAATATCCTCCATGTATCGACTTTCTTTTCCTGCCTTTTTGCGCATAATCTTTCGTTTATCTGTCGATAACGATTCAAACAGTGATCTTGAGCATAAAATTTCATCATTGCTGAATGCCGACACACATATTCGAATTAAACCGTCATCATCGATAACAGATATCTTATTTCGCACAGATGCTAACAACTCGTCTATTACAATGTTGCAGGATTTACACTTCACAACCGTCGTCATATTTAAGCGTAATACTTCGCACATCGAAAGCGCACACACCCACTGCGTAAGAATGCGCGCGCTCAAAAAATGGACCGTGTCACTTGGTGTAATGCTATGCTTACTAGATTCAACGAAAGATCATCAAATTTGATGTGGGACATAGTAACAGGTGATGAAATATGGAGTTATTGCTACGTGTACCTAAGTGTATCAAAGTGGCGCGCGTGCAAAGTGCCCCTAAGCGGATGATTGCTTCTTTATTTAATAAAACTAGACACGTGGCTACTCTAGCTTTAGAGAATCGTCGTACCGTGAATAGTGATTGAAACACTATCCGTATAACGTAAAGGAATACTGGCAAACTTTCATAGATGTCAGGAGCAGTCATATTTTCAGTTTATCATTGCCTAAAAACAAGGATAAAATGACGCGACGATTTTTAGGTTTTTAGAAATTACTCATTTAAAGGTATTAGATAGATATCGCCTATGCCTAGCCTTAGCAACGTCGATAGAAGGCAGACGGTCGTACAAAATTATTGCACTTCTTGTTTACACTACATCATACATTTTATCGTCTCGTGTCAACCGTGTTGTGAAACATAACATTACGATGGCAATTTTTACAGTTTTCCAAGCGAGACAGCTAATTTTGGTTCAATCTTTCGCATAATAACTTTGAAGTGTCGTGCTGGGTGAGTGACGATTATGAGATTACGGCAGCAGTGTGACCACAACCTGTGCCACAACGACCATATTCCTGACTCCAGTACTTAATATACATAGTCGTGGACCAGTAACGTTTATTGTCGATGCCTAATGAATATATTAAACGGATATTTGTATTTTATTTTTATGCGGCTACAATATTATTTCGGTATTAGAATTTTTTGATGATCTGTGATACTTTGTCGATGGAATTATATTATGCATTAGTTTTATGAACTTTTGACATTCCATCGGTTTTATTATACAAACAAGTGTCGTCTATATATGTTTTAGACGATTATAAGCAGCATTCCAACGTTTATACGACCAGTGTGAGCGTTGGGGTCCCATGGAGGTTTCGATTTCGCCATTCCCACAACAAATCATACAAAGTCAAAGTTCATCGATAATTGTGGGGATTTCGTTGGGTCGATGCTTCGAGTGAAAATATATCAATAACATGTAATTAAAATTATTTAGTCGAGGCTGGTATGTCCCCGAGGGGGATTATTACACATTCACCGTTAAGAGGGTATCCTATGCGTTGGACGTTTACCTTATGGGTGTTATACCGATATCGTCGATGTTTTACTTATTTATAGAGTTAATTTTTCAGTGATAAAAACACATATCTCTAATACAAATTAAATATATCTTGTCAAAATACGAAATTAATTTTTTAAAATAATATTAGACGTATTATAGAAATATAGAAAATCTATTGCAGTAATTTGCTAGATTAATGGTTACTTCATGTTCAACAACACAAGCCCAAAAGGAGGGATGTGTGTTTGGTTTGTATATATGTCCGTTTGACCGATTTTGATAAAGTTTGTCTGCTTATAGTCAAATATTTGGTATGTTTGCATGTGCACCTAACACTTGTTTATTTCTTTTTAGTTGTAAATGTTTTCTTTAATTTATTTAATTAATAATCTTTGGGTAAAGCAATATTTTAACAGGTAACTTACTAACAACACAAAACAACTAACAAAAAAAAAAAGAACTAAAAACAAAATAAAAAAATAATGCGTAAATTTTTATTTGTTAAATAATAAAAATACTGCACAAATGGGTAGGGCGCAGTCTTAAATGTCCATGGCCGTCATTAGGTGGGACATTTTTATTCTTTTCTCTTTAATTTCCGTCGTGAAGGTAAATGATTGCGCTAGTGCTGTCGCGCTGCGGGGTTTCCAGCCTCCCTTCTCCACACTCCGATGTCCCCATCTGTGGCAAGAACTCACAGGTGTGTGTTTAATTAATAATTTTGTTGCATTAGCGTACCGCTTTCTTAAAAGCGAATTAAATATTCGTAGGCTTTTGATTTCCAAAATGTATATAAGCGGTAATAAAACATTAGGGCCTCTTGTGCGGCTTACCTCACATGTTGAAATAAAAAAAAAATGTTAATTAACATTATTAAAAATTAAAAAAAAAAGCCAAAGTATATCGGGATCATAAGTGTATCGGTCTATTCGCGCATAGCCAACTTTGGTTTTTAATACAGTTATTCCAATATTTTAACTGCGTAATACACTTTTCAGTTAATTATTAGGTAATGAAAATGAAATAGTTTTAGCTGTTAATACTAAAAACGTTATTGCTGTTAGGAGCCCCAAACCCCCTGGTATATGTACCTTAGCATATTTAATTTTCCTGAGGGCCGCTCGGTTCAGGTGTTACTGTTCCTGATTCTCTTTTAGAATTAACCCTGGGTAGATTTTATATTTTTATGACTTCAAACTAAACCAACCTTGAGAAGAAGGGATCATTGTATTATGATGCCGGAAATGTGAAAGTGACGTTTGCCTGTATTAAATGACATCTAACACCGGTTTTCTACTACAACCTTACCTCACCTAACTGTTCAGTTCAGATTTTTTCGTATTAAATAGTATGTGGCGTAGCCTAACCGAGGTGTTGAAACAGTACTTCACGTCAGGGCAAAGGTTGTTACTTTACAAGTCGCAAGTTCGGCCCCATATGGAGTACTGCTGCATTCTCTGGGCGGGTGCAACCGGATACCAGCTTGGCCCTTTTGACTCGGTTCAACGACGGGCTGTGAGAATTGTCGACGATTCCAAACTCACTTGCCGTATCGAGCTTTAAGTCTGAGGAGAGACTTTGCCTCCCTGTGTGTGTTCTACCGCTTGTAAAATGGATTGTGTTCTGAGGAATTGTTCGAAATGATGCCCACGGCTACTTTCTACCATCGCACCGCTCGCCATCGGCAGGGAATTCATTCTCACACTCTAGAACCTAAATGGTCGCGTACAGTGCGGTTTCAGAGAAACTTCCTCCCGCGAACCCTTAAGTTGTGGAATGAGCTCCCTGCCAAGGTTTTCTGCAAGGACTACAGCATGGAGTTCTTCAAGAAAGAAGTTATTAGATTTCTGAAGCGTCCACAAAGCGCAAGTTATACCCCTGGTGTTGCAAGCGTCCATATGCTACGGTGACCGCTTACCATCAGGCGGACCGTAAGTTTGTTTGCCACCTTAGTGTTATTAAAAAAAAAAAGAAGATTTAAACGAAGATCCAAGATCGCGGAATTTCCCAAGTTATAGCCGAAACGCTAGTAGTTTTAGACATTATTTGGAATTCTTAGGCATCTATGTTGAAGTTGTGTTTTTATCTTGTAGAGACTCTTAAAGTAATTTTTTTTGGTTTTTTGTCGATATATAGAACCCCAATGAAGATATAATGATATTATTTTCAATAATACTATTTTCTTTGACTTAATTAAAGCCTATAAATAATTTAGTGTAGCCTTTAATGTAAATTGAATATATTTAACCTTCAACAAGTTAAAATACTTTAAACATCACGGTAGCATCTAAGCCACAATCCATATAATTGGTTTAATTAAAATTAATTATTTTTTTAACAGTCTCTTCTATTTTAATAGTAATTACATACGCGGATCAATTTCCTTGTTTCGAAATTCCATCAACGTTTATCGCCCAAATCCGTTTTTGATTGAGACTATTTCTATCACGAACGTTATGGCTTAATCTGCTTTATGGCCATCAAAATTCTTGACAAACAAAAGGCGTTTCACGTCATGGCTACCGGAGACGATATCTCCATCCAGCCTCCATCAGGGCACCCTGAGGTACTCTCGTGACCAGATAAAAGAACAAAAGGCACGTACAATGGCCAAATACATTTACGGCTCTATTGTGGGCTACTACACTGCAAGATAGTGACCAACGCTATCTGATAAAAAGACATTAAGTGGCTGGTCACTCACGATGTACGTCCGTTTGATGAATTATACAAACACCAATCAGGTAATTATTTTATCGCTCAACTTTTTATCTGTCTTTGTGTTCGACATAATTGATATGTTAAGTCTCTGGAACAATCGAGCCGGCTCTGTCACTTGCGTTTTGAAGATTCAAAAGGAACGGCGCTTTGTCTAAAACACTGTTTTACATGTAGACACAATGAGGGGTTTTAACATAATGCGACGGAATCCTTTCTTATTCGTCTATTATGGCGTCAAGGTGTTGTCGATCATGTTCATCTCGATCGTATTCTGCATCATCTTTTGTATTTCACGAGATGTTTTGACAGACGTCTTGTGTCTTAAGTTTCATCTTTCTTCTGAGATTATCAAGTCTATAAAAACTTGGCAGTAACATTGGTGTAACCTAGTACCAAATATGTGTGTATGTATATCACAAAGGAAGATCTTATCTTTAAAGATTTGATTTTATCTTATAACATTTTATTTCAATGCATCAGTCAATCACCACTTCTATCTTAAGGGGTATATAGCAGCTAACTAGCGACGCCATTAGTTATTTAAAATTTTGTATTTCTGCAAAAGACGGCCACTTTAAGCAAAAGTGCCTACTAAAACTCATAGATATATTATACAAACAATACAAAACGTTCTAAAAATAGATTATGACTCGTTTTACATTTTAAATGTTTGGATTCTCGAAATTAGATTTCGTCGAAGATATAATTTGAAATAGCTATCTAATGGCGCATATAACAGCCAAGCGCCGCCATAACATACTTTTAACTGTAACTAAAGGTGCGTTCTATTGACGGCATTGAGAGCTATGACATCGCATACGCATTAAATCGTTCTGTTCACCAAATGTTAACAAACAATATGGCCGTTCACTATTTTGACAGCGCATCCACTGCTCTACCTCCCGAGTATGTGCAGCCAATGCGTTGAATGCGGTCCGGAAGTGACGTCATAGCGCATTCATTTTTGGTCAACAGAACTGAGAATTGAGCGCATTCAATGAGTATCATGCTTGCCAACAAAACGTCCCTTAAATTATCTGTACACACTACAGCTAAAACAGATAAAAATAGTCGCTTCTAGCAGAAAAGTTAACTAAAACTTATAGATAGATGTGTTACAGAATCAATACAAAAAGTTCTAAATGTAGCTAATGACTAGTTTTATAACTTCTATTTAGTACATTTTTGAAAAATGGTTCCTAGGAAGAGAAAATAAATAATATCAAATGGCAAATAATATAATAGAGCTTTAACTTCGCAAAGTTGTGCTTTGAGTCTTCTTATCTTCATAATTGTCTAAATAAACATAACGGTTGGCAATTATTCGCATAGAGCTGAAAATTGGTACGGAGACATCTTACTAATATCGTATCGCTGTTCATATAAAATAGGCTAGTATAAGAATGGCATCCGATTAATTGTGCAATCCACAAGCTACCATCCCATCGACCGACCACGGCACGGTCAAAAAACTATTGTTAGGCGGCCTCGGCACGTACTAACGACCCCAGATGACGATCTCGCTATCCGGATAGCTAGACTAGTCTCAACGACCTCCTCTAACAGGGCTCATACACACGAGGTATCAAAGGGTGCCGGGGCGCTTCGCGCCCCCACTCACTCGAATTCGAAACCGCGCAACGGGGAACTCACCTCCTGGCGCTGAATCACCTTTGGGTTGCAGGCTCCTTCAGAGTCTCGCCCCAAAAGCCCGGTGGAGCAGTAATGGCTGAATCAGCCAACTGCATAGTCCGTTCAGAAAAAAAAGAATGTCACATCCATCCTTCTCTTTACTATCTCAACGGTTTTTTGCATATCTCTTTGATTATAAAGCTTGTCACACACGTAGCAGTAATATAGGTATATATTAATATGCCAAAATATATCCATACAAAACTGAAATATATTTATAGCTGTGTGTGATGTTATTCAAAGATTCTTATAGAAAATATATCTTAATATAATAATAAATATTTTTGGACATCTAATATATTTGGACATTAATTAATGTATATCATATGGACTCAAGTGTCATCGAAAAATAGTTTATGAAAATTTTGTTGATTATGCGATGCGAAAAAAAAATCTGTAGGTATATTAATACATCCAAACTGTCAAAAATGAGATATCGCGATTTGAAAAGTAATATTATGCATAATATGCCTTCAGGGATAGAGTAGTAGATGATGTATTTTGGCTACGGAACCCTTATAGATTCGTCATGTCTGTCTGTCTGTCCGTCCGTATGTATGTCACAGCCACTTTTTTCCGAAACTATAAGAACTATACTGTTGAAACTTGGTAAGTAGATGTATTCTGTGAACCGCATTAAGATTTTCACACAAAAATAGAAAAAAAAACTATAAATTTTTGGGATTCCCCATACTTAGAACTGAGACTCAAAAATTTTTTTTTCATCAAACCCATACGTGTGGGGTATCTATGGATACGTCTTCAAAATGGTATTGGGGTTTCTAATATAATTTTTTTCTGAAGTGAATAGTTTGCGCGAGAGACACTTCCAAAGTGTAACTTCTAAAATAAGAGAATGCAAACTTCTACCGAAAATTGGGTTGAACGAGATCTAGTGAGTAGTTTTTTTAATACGTCATAAACCGTAAACCGCAATTCACCTTTCATTTAATGAACTCAAATATAAAAATATTTTTGTTTGTGTTTGAAGATTACATAAATGTAATGTAAAAGGTACGGAACCCTCGGTGCGGGAGTCCAACTCGCACTTGGCCGGTTTTTTTATGGTCCCACAAGTAACACAAAACACTAAGTTCTGATATATACCTCTTACTTTTCAACTTAGAATATATTTAACTTAGATAATTGATATTTTCTGTTATTTTGTTAATGTTAGGATTTGTTTTTGGACAGTGTTGATATATAGAAATAGAAGACTCAACTCCGAAATAAATGTCACTACTCACAACTCACCATTTAATAAATTAAATAAAATTAACACCTTAATTAAATTGTAGAACCTCATGACGCGTTTGCCTACTTACCCAATACACTGTAAAACTAATAATCCATTACACATCAGGATCATAATAATAACCGCCATATATCTGATTTAATACTTAATAATGTACTTCTTTTTCCCACTCACTGCCGATCCCACAGTAGAAAGTTCAATGATTGTTTCACTGTACGTATTATTCAAAAATAATCACTCCTAATTTTTGATATAGAACTTCGTAGATGGGCGTTGTCTTTGATATATGCGTTAGGTGCACATTTTGATACAGGACTAAACAAAGTCAATTGACTTTGTAGATTCATTTACAAAGAAAACAAATTAAACCATAATAAGTTCCTTACTTTTAAGTTATATTAAAAAAGGGGAAAGGTTTTAAATAAGTGGCAACACCTGTTTCAACAGTGGTCAACATATAGTTTATAATTTATTGCGTGTATAATTAATTGATAACGCTTGTAAATATAAAGCTTTCTGAGGACAAAACTTCAAGGTATGGTTAGTAATCAATACAATTCCGATACACATTCACTACATTAAAATTATAAATTCTTTCATTTATCATTCCACTCCACACGAAACCACAATTAAGTCTTTCCCATTTCAAAATGCTTTCAATCCTACGACCAAAGTTATCTGAAATGCATAGCTTCGGTTTAATACTATCATTTTAATACATTTCAAAATATGTATTATCAATATATTAATACAGTAGCCGTTCGTAATACATTAAGAATTTGGGATATGCGTGACTGAGTTCATTAATGTACGGCTCGCGACTTAGTAATGAGGGAGTTGTGCTCGATAGCTCTAAGTATGACTGATTATGCTATAATTTGTTGTTTTAAGCTCTTAAAGTGATAAGAAATAGTTTTCTTTTTCGGTTACTAATTTAAAACATAGATGTAGATTTGAATTTGGAATTATATTTGTTGACATAAGTCATGTTATTATAACCTATGCTTAAAGTAGTTATATTTTATTTTTAGGACACGTGTATTGAATTACTCTAGTTATTTTTCTCCCCGCGCTCAATCTTGACTTACTTAGTATGGCCTCTTCACACTCGCACGTGATTTACGGCAGGAAATTTGCGCGGGTTGCGGCAAGAACTGCCACTCTTCCGAACTCGCACTCGCGCCAGTTTTACAGTAGGTACTATAGTTCGCGCGCATACCAAAGATGGACGCCGAAGTTGCTGCTGCTGCTGCTGCGCTTTGGCGGTTAAAAAATCTAAAAATGACAGTTCCAGTTTATTTGTCCAATGCACGTTTAAATCATTAACAATAAAAATACTGTCCGCGGCATTTACTTACCGATAAGTAAGTCATTTTAGGCATGCGAATGTAGGAATGTTATCGCGTTTACGCTAAGTTCACGCTGCGCAAACCCTTTGTCGTGGGACAAAATACCGACAGCAACTGGGACCGAGACGCGAATCAGATCCACCCTCATGCTTCTCCGTTAGTTTGCGGCCTCGCGCGTGTGGAGAGGCCTTTATAGTTTGTCTAGAATAAGCAAAGAGGGTAGACTATTCTGTCTCTGGGTCTTTCATGTTGCTGCTTATTACTATAAACCTGGTATTTATGACTTATGGGATATATTTATAGCTATATTAATCCAGATACACAGTTGTAAGAAGCAGTGTTGCGGCTATGGGCTCAACACCTGTCACGCAGGACTAAAGTGGTTGGTTAAAATAGGATGCACCCACATTAAACTGTGGATGTGTTTCTAGCCACTGGTTAACTTCTTCGGCGAAAAACACCCGTGATACAATGGCCCAAGATGACTCAAGAGAACCCATTTATTGAATTGTATTAATAAAGACATGTTTGTAAACTACTTAATTATAAATAAATTGCAGCAGCTGCAACTGCCTCAGCCTCCATTTTCTATTCATCGTCGAGCAGGAATTCTAAACAAAAGGCTCCACGATAGCCTATCGTGGCACTTGGTTGAGCTTGGTCCATCATGGTCCATTGTGTGCTGGGAGATTTATACAGAATAGTTCAGGCGAGTGTCGTTATAAGTTACAATCTACTGAGAAAATCTAAAATGCTTATTTTAGATTTACAAAATGCGTAATTTACAATAATACTTAAATTATTAGTGATCTCTATCTTAATTCAAGGAATTATATTTCTTCGCAATGTACATAAATTGCACAGCATTTACACCTGTGCAGCTGAGCATGGTACTTAAATGCCATCAATAAATCCAAAGTAATGTCTCCATTTATTAGAAAATACTAGCATAAGATATATGGGTCTAGTGGCGACAGTTCGAGCAAATTAGTCGCCGGCTTTCTTCATAAAACCTTCAAAGTGACGCAGGAGAAATAACCTCTTTTACGTAATTGGTCGCAATGATATGTATGCAGACGTCTCAGTGATACAAGTATGAAAGCGTTGAACGTAAGTTCTTCATTTATTTTTTAAGGTGCGTTCTATTGACGGCAGTGAGAGCTATGACATCGCATAAGCATTGAAATTGTTCTGTTCACCAAATGTAAACAAACTATATGGCCGTTTACTACTCTACCTTCCGACCATGTGCAGCCAATGCGTTGAATGCGATCCGGAAGTGAAGTCATAGCGCATTCATTTTTGGTCAACAGAACGATTGAATGTGCGCGTTAGACAGCATTGAGCGCATTCAATGCGTATAATGCTCGTCAACAAAATGCCTCTATACAAGCTTTTGCTTGCTCCGTTCGTGCTAAATTCGTTTACAGCAACTCCTTGAATAAAGGGAGAAAGTATGCTGTAACAAGCTGTAGTTATAGTTCGTCAACTGCCCAGTTGTATTGAACGTGGACGGCAGAGGAACGCGAGAAGTGACGCAACATGGGGAGGTTTATGTCCAGCAGTGGACTAATTAGACTGATAATGAAGAGGTGCATACATGGGCGTAGCCAGCTTTTGGATAAGGGGGGGCAGGCTTAGCTGAAACTGTCAAAACTTAGATCGTATCATCCTTTAATGACCGAGAAAAGAATAAAGGATAATTTCATTATCATTGTTACTAAAGTTTTGGTCCCGATATACAAACTGTTGGTCAACAAATAAAATAGTTAAACACGTGACGAACCTTTTCCCTTAATACAATCTTTGAGATATAATAAGAAAAGAGGAACGCGAGAAGTGACGCAACATGGGGAGGTTTATGTCCAGCAGTGGACTAATTAGACTGATAATGAAGAGGTGCATACATGGGCGTAGCCAGCTTTTGGATAAGGGGGGGCAGGCTTAGCTGAAACTGTCAAAACTTAGATCGTATCATCCTTTAATGACCGAGAAAAGAATAAAGGATAATTTCATTATCATTGTTACTAAAGTTTTGGTGCCGATATACAAACTGTTGGTCAACAAATAAAATAGTTAAACACGTGACGAACCTTTTCCCTTAATACAATCTTTGAGATATAATAAGAAAAGGGGACGCAGTTGCTGGCGCTGACTCTTAAAATCCGTGATTTCTATGTGTTCAAAGTAGCGAGGCTTAAGTAACTCTACTATAAAATACGTCAGAGCAGTCCCAGTATGTGAGTGTTGAATTAATAATTTGTAAATGTTAAATATTCATGAGGTTGGGCCTGGGCACGGGTCAAACATTCATTTTATAAAAACCGAAGAACTGTACCAGTCATATATATTTATTAAGAAGATGCAAGTAATTATCATAACTGTCTTAAAGAAACAAGTTTCAACCTGCCTAATGGATGTAGATTATAGTAGCCATGGAGTAGAATAAATTTTAACAAAAATTAAATTGAATCGATGTTTTAAAAATTTAATTATTTTAAAATATATATGGATTTGCACACTAAAAAAAAATATACGCGCTTCGTCGAAAAACAAAATAGTTTCTTCCGTATATTTATTCCAGTATAATTTCTAAGAATTAATTATACCATTATATGTAGATTAGGAACATACGAAAAAATAATGTAATCTTATCGAACTATGAAGCTCTCAAGACTTTTCTGAAATCAATCTTAATATTTTTGACTATTATATGTCTCACAATTATTCCAGTTTTAGGACAACTCTTCTTACTAAGACAACCCTTTCATAACTTTACAAAAAGTTTTATTGCTGGTACCGGTAGTAGTATTTATTCTTTATTATTATTATTATTATTATTATTATACTTTATTGCATCAACATAAAAAAATTACAAACAAAACATATTTACAAATAGAGAAAAACAAAAGGCGGTCTTATCGCTTTAAAGCGATCTCTTCCAGACAACCTTTGGGTAGAGGAAATAATAAAGTTAAACAAAGTATAGTAGGTGTGTTTCGATACAGTTATTAAGAAGTATATATAAATTACAATAATGCATATAAAATAAATAATTACACATAAATAACATATATGAATAATGTATGTATAAATATACATAAATAGAAGTACATATATAAATACACATGTATAATAAATATAATTATAATAGTACTACGTATAAGTAAATATATATAAACAAATATAGGTAGTGATGTTATTTTAGTTCTTCAAGTAATGAGCAATAATAAGATTTTTAAATATTGCCTTCGATTTTGCTCTTTTTATTTCTAAAGGTAAAGCGTTCCATAATCTAACAGCCTTTACAGTAAAAGAATCATTATAAAATTGTGAGGAATGCAAAGGAATTTTTAGCATCCAGCGTGTAGTCTCTCGAAGAGAAGTATTTTCGATAAAATTAAAACGTTTCTTTAAGTATACTGGTGTGTTTGGATTGAACAGGACGTTATATAGAAGAAAGAGAACATGAGCATCCCGGCGAAGTCGAATTGGGAGCCACTTGAGCTTTGATCTGAATTCGGAAATATGGTCGTACTTACGTAGACCAAATATGAGTCTAATGCAGAAGTTTTGAAGTCGCTCAAGTTTATTAAGCTGCTCCTCGGTAAGGTCAATATAACTAGCATCAGCATAATCGAGAATAGGCAGAAGAAGAGATTTCGCAAGAGCAATTTTAGTGGGAATTGGTAAAAAATTGCGCAATCTGCCTAAAGATTTAGCTGAAGCAAATATTTTCTTGCTAACTTCCTTTATTTGCGAACCCCAAGATAGTGTTCGATCGATAAATATACCCAGGTTTTTAACTGTATCTTTGTAAGGGATAGAAACTCCGTTCACAGTTACTAATGGGAGTTCGTTCCAGTCAATATTGGATATAAGTCTCGAACTGCCTATGATGATTGCTTGTGTTTTCGTAGGATTAACAATGAGGCCATAGGATTCACTCCATTTAACAATTTGATCAAGGTCTCGATTAATTATTGAGATAGCGTTTGTCAATTCACTAATAGGAGTTTGTGTGTAAATCTGAAGATCGTCTGCATAGAGATGGTAGAGAGAAGATAATTGAGATGTTATAGAATTAATGAAAATAGAAAGAAAGAAAGAAAGAAAGAAAGAAAAACGTTTATTCATTGTAACAAAGACAACATACATAAATAGTTTACAATTTAAACACAAATTAAAATAACAGATCACTATAACTAAACATAAAAAGTAAACAAAAATGGAGGATGTCTCCGTACCAATGAAATGGCCTTTGACTCAGCATTTATGTGAGCCTTAAACTCACAAACTGATTTTCAGTCAGGGCCACATTCTAAGTGTATATGTATACAAATCCCACGAGCATGACACATGAGTAGTATAAAATATATTTTATAAAAAATAACAAAAAAGTGGAAAAAAAAAAAAAAAAGATGAAAAGCGTAGGTACAACATACATTCTTATTCACAAATTGTAATTAATAATAAAAATAAATTATATAAGAATAAAAGTATAAAGATTTTTAATAATATATTATTAAATAACAAAATTAAGATATAAAACTATCATATTTCTACCATCCCTATACAGATACAAATACAAAGTGCTGGATATCTATTATGTATTTTGTAATGACAGCAAATAAGCGCTAAACTTCCGCTTAAAAATAGCTTTACTAGCTGCATTACGAATCGGAGGAGGGAGGTCATTCCAGCACTTCGACGCAGCAAACCTGAAACTTCCCCTAAATAAAACAGTACGGTGCGCTGGCAAGATAGCCCTCACTTTGGACTGGTACATTCTTGAGGACCAATTAAGTTTAAAGTATAAATAATCTGGTGTCTCTTGCCGGACTACACCGAACAACAAAGTGGCGAAGTGAAGTTGCCTGCGTGCCTGCATATTTAAAAGGTTCGCTGCTTTTAAATACGGGCTGATGCGGGAACGGGGTGGAATTCGGAAACAAAAACGGATGCATGCGTTTTGAACCCGCTGTATCAATCTCTGAGTGCGACCAAAAATACAGCCATTGTAAACAACGTCGCAGTAATTAAACTTTGATAATATCAGTGACTCACAAAGGTGGATACGTAAATCCACACTTAGGTAATCACGGATATTATAAAGCGTTTTAAGACGGTAAAAGCAATTTGTGACTACCCCAAGAAGGTGTTTCTCAAAACGAAGCTCACCATCCATCAACACACCTAAATTCCTTACCTCTTCTACTCTCTCTATTGGGTTACCCGCAATGGCTATATCATGGTCTATCAGAGTTTCCAATGTATTTTGAATTTGAAGTCTGGTTCCGAGTACAAGATATTTGGACTTATTTGGGTTTAACAGGAGACAATTCCGACCAGACCAATCCGCGACCCGGTCAAGTTCTTTATTTATGCCGGTTATACATTCAACCATATTAGACGGTACAGAAGATGCATATAATTGAACATCATCAGCGTAAAGGTGATAGTTATTTGTTTTGATACATTTTACAATTTCTGCACTGTACAATATAAAAAGAAGTGGGCCTAAAATGGACCCCTGCGGTACACCTCTTATTAACCGCCTTTGAGAAGACAGCACAGTTCCATGTTCTCCAGATAGCCCAACAGCCTGTGTTCGGTCAGAAAGATAGCTGTCAAACCACCGAACCGTTGCATTGTCAAATCCATAATACGACATCTTGGATAATAGCAAGGGTAGGTTTATACAGTCGAAAGCTCTTGTAAAATCCAGCATCACCAATATAGTGCTTTTTCCAGAATCCTGCGCATGCAGAATATTATCAACAACATCGAGCAGTGCTGTACCAGTTGAACGGCCCTTGCGAAAACCCGATTGTTGATCTGGCAAAATACTGTTCTTTTCAAGATATTCCGACATCTGATCATACACAACCCTCTCTATTATCTTCGATGGGCACGGAAGGATACTTACAGCTCGAAGATCGGATATTTGAGTAGGATTTGGTTTTTTGGGTAAAGGAGTAACTTTAGCCGTTTTCCAGCCAGTAGGGAAGTTATGAGAGTCGATGCTTCTGTTAACAATAAGTGTTATTATGTCCAAAGTTGTCGGCATGGTCAAAAATATCATGTCTATGTCAATCATGTCCATCCCTTTGGCCTTAGTCTTTATTTTCATTAGGGCACGAGCAACTGTGTCAGTAGTAACTTGTTTAATTTTAAAAGTTGAGGGTCCATATCTGTTATATTCATAAAAAGTTAAGTCAGTAATTTTTACGCCGGAGTTGCCAGGTATGTCAAGAAATTGTGTATTTATCTCATCTGCGTCGTTAAAATGTGCCGGTAACTCCGAGTTAGTCTTGTCCGGTAACAGTTGTCGTTTTAAATTTTTCCAAAGTCTTTTAGAGTTACCAGCACAGCTATTGATATGAAACTCAAAATAGGCTCGCTTTTCGCTATGTATTTCCTCTATGACCATGTGTTTTAGGTCCTTGTAGTATTGCTTATGTTGTTCGTCTTTAGTTTTCTTATAGCGGTCATGTGCGTCATTACGCAGTTGCATCATAAACAGTATATTGTCTGTCAGCCATGGCTTAGGCGCTTCTTTGAATACTGCCACCTTTTCGGGCGCGTGTTTGTCAAAAAGTGCTAAAACTTTGGCATTAAAAACTCTTACCATGTCACTAACGTCATCAAACTGTCCTATAGATGACCAGTCTACCGATGCCAGGTCACGGTTAAATTCACTTAGGTTAATGTCTTTCAAGGGTCTGTAGGTAATTCGTCTCGGTATCAATTTTTGTCGCTTAATGTCTATTGTCACTGTCACAAATGCGTGTCGACCAAAATCAGGGATATGTTGTACATCAACATTAAGTACTTGAGCATCTGTACATATTAAATCAATTAACGTTTGACTGTGTTCTGTAAAATGAGTAGGCTCCTTTACTATTTGGGTCAAATTTACTGTCGTCAAAAATTCCATTAAATAGTTAAAATTTCGCTCATTTTTGTTTTGGTAATTTACGTTAAAGTCACCTAGTAAAACAATTTTGTTATAGTCTGTAAATGACGTTATGGAGTCAGTCATGGCACTAAAAAAAGTATCTGCGTCGAGCCATGGCGGTCTGTATGCAGTCCCAACAATTATTTTTAACCCGTTAATACTAAGTCTTATCCACATTTGCTCGACAGTATCAGCGGGGGGATGTGGGTCAAGGCGAGCGTGCAATCCCCGTCTTATGTAAAAACCCACTCCACCACCGCGCGCGCGCAACGAGCGAGGCCTAGGGATATGTTTTAGGGTAAACCCAGGAACTACAGGCGCTCGTCCTACGTCACTATCCTGCAACCATGTTTCATTTACTGCCATAATGTCACTGTCACTACTTAAAACAGCAGCTACGAACTCATCATGTCCAGTGCCTAAGGAACCTGCGTTAACCAGTCCAATTTTAAAACGTTTAATACGCGTCATCTTAACGGATAATTTTTGTTTACACCAATTTCATACACCACTTGACAGAACATCGTAAATTCTTTATATAACATTGTATTATCACGATGCTTGGCTCTGTAAATTGAATTGAATTTAAAATAAACTACTATTACTTCTATATATGGAAAATAAATAAACAGTTGTCTACAAATTAGTCTATGCCTGTATAAAAGTGATATACTAAAAAATTGACAAACAAAGTAGTGTAATGTGAAAAAAACATATGAATCATATTTCATCGCCACAGTGACGCTCTCAAGCATACGTATGTATATAGAAACAATAAATATATTGATAAGACACAAAACAAATTCGTAAAAATTACATAAAAATGCAGAGTTGCGATGTTTTCTACTTAAGACTATAACATAATATAAAATAGCAAACAAGAGAGGAGACAAAACGCCACCTTGCGGAACACCAGCGGCTGTGTTGCACCAGTCAGATAGAGTATCATCGACTTTTATGCGCTGCCGGCGTCCACGCAAGTAACTATGAAACCAATCGATAACGATTGGAGAAATGTTAAGAGAACTAAGAATGAGTAGCAGAATGTCCAGATCCACGGTGTTAAAAGCGTTGCTAAAATCTAAGAGTGTCAGAACCGTGACCTCTTTATTTTCCATGCCGAAACGTATATCGTCAGTTATTTTGACAAGTGCAGTAGTCGTACTATGACCGGGACGGAAACCAGATTGTAAGGGACTTAAAAGGTTGTTTCTTGTAAGAAAATGGGACAACTGTTGATATACAAGCCGTTCCAAAACTTTTGACAAGAAAGGAAGAATGGATATAGGACGAAAATCAGAAAAGGAGGATGGATTATATTTCTTTGGTAAGGGAATTACATTAGCATCCTTCCAGGATTCAGGAAAAACAAAATGGAATGATTCAGGATATTGGTAATGACAGGAGTTATAATATCAAGGATGGGAACGATCATATTACGACTAATGCAATCTTCACCGACAGCATTGGATGAAATGGCGAGTATGTTCTTCTTAACATCGCAATCAGAAAATCGATTAAGAAAAAAAGGAGGAAAGTCAGTAGTTGGCAATGAAGAAAGTGAGTTTAATGTTTTATTTTTTTTGTTGCTGTCAAAGTCAACGTTAGAAATAAAGTGTTGATTAAGGAGATTGATATCAGTATTATTTGAAATGGAAGGAAGTTTCGTTTTCCCAACTCCTAACGACTTAAGAAATTTCCAGACTTTTGCTGGATCACCGTTTTCAACGGATTTGTGAATATGGCGTCTTTGTGCATCTCTACACATCCTATTGCAGCGATTCCTCAAGAGTGTGTATTTTGTACGATTACTGTCGCTAGGATTAACCTTGTATTTGGCCTTGGCACGATTTCGTTTCGTCATCAAAGATTTTATTTCGTCCGTAAGCCAGGGTGCCGGAACATGTTTGATTTTAACGGTATGTATAGGAGCATGAATGTTATACAAATCGATAATAAATGAGTTAAATAATCTTATTTTTTCATCAACAGTAGGCGCATTAATGACCATAGACCAATCGATGTTGCAAGCATCATCAGACAGGAGTTTAATATCCATCCCACTAAAATTGCGTTGCTGAAGCATTCTCGATTTGGATTTGGGAGGACGAATCTTGTATGATAAGTAAACCAAGTCATGGTATGAAAAAGCGTCAGCAGCGCACTGACCATGTTTAAAAACGTGTGTGGGAGAAGAAACTATCATTAAGTCCAGTAAAGAAGGAGTGCTATTGGGAAAAAAGTGTGTAGCAGTGAGAGGTAATATGTGCAAGTTGCATCCATCCACCACTGTCCTTAGTTGATGAGCACGGCTGTTATTTTTTAACAGACAAGTGTTGAAGTCACCCATAATAATAGTGTGGTTGTATTGAGGTGTTAGGGTTTCTAGGATATTTTCAAAATTAGAGAAGTAGTTACTATGAAGATTAGGACTATAGTGTACGCCGAGTAGAATTTTCGTATTAGAAATAACTATTTCGATAAAAAGGTACTCAGCAGTATTCAAAGAGGAAACTTGAGAAGACGTCGCAATAATAGAATATGGAATATGGGAACGGAGATAAATAGCTACCCCACCACCACCTCTGTCTTTTCTATCGTTACGTATTAACTGAAAACCAGGTAAGGAATAAGAAGTAGAAGGTAGACAGGGTTTCAGCCACGATTCTGACACAAGGATGGCATGAATATCTTTGTTATCAAAGGATGCTAGCATATCAGAGTAATGAGCTGGGATACTCTGGGCGTTGAAGTGAACGACATTAAAATTTTTCAGTGAATCTGAGAAGGTTGAAGTCAAGGTTGCGCTGAGAGAAGCAGTAAAACTTTGGAAACTAATGTCACTGTTCAATCCATCTGAAGAACAGGACAAAAAATCATCACTATTATAATCATCATCAACACCTATGTTATACATATATTTAAATATAAACAATATTATATAAATACTAAATACACAATATACTTAACCAACAATAAAATATATAAACAAGGCGTATAACTAAATACTCTACCTGCCAGCTGTCTAAAGAAAGAAAATTATTAGAAGTACCTACACTCATTCTTACAAAACAATAAAGCAACAAACAAGTACCTACACTCAATCTTACAAAAAATAAAGTAACAAAAACATACGGCTGAATAGTGTGTATCCAGATCTTTAATGCATGAATAATTTTATCCTGTCCTGTAGTAATGTATGTTTGTAAAAGGCCAACATAATAATCTTCGCTCGGAAGAATCTGAATCACAGGTGACGAATGACTCTTTTAATGCCCTTTTTTAAAACTAGAATTTTTTTATCACCTACACTCATCACATCATATTTTTTGCATTACGATATTGTTGTTGAATTTTTGGTTTATTAATTAACTTCAAATTCAAATCTACATCTGAATTTATAATAAATTTAATTCTTATCAATGTCTGTTCTGGTTTCGTATTATTATTTAGGTGAAGTATATAATTTTCTTAACTCTATGGAAATAAAATCTTTCTCCGTCATGACCTCCAAATTATCCGCACTTCAGAAATCTAATGCATTTCGGTGGTTATCAAGCCAGTGCTTTTTTTTATCAAATAACGTTAAATAAATACTAGGTAACACATTAACAGCACAACTTGACAACAACATAAGTTGATCATGAATAGAATGTAGCCGTTAGCCAATGTTAGTCAGTCAGTTTCTCCGTTCATATTACCCAATCATCGCGCACAGATTACGAAACCTGAGCTGTTCTTCGCAATTATCCTAAAATAATCCCGGATTTTTGCAATGCTCCTGAAAGGAGCTCGAAAGATAACAAAAAAATTTCTTACTATCTAATCATCCGGTTGTTTGCAAACGCTCCAGGATTTTCGCAATGATCCGTTTTTTTTCTATTATACTACGACACATTTTATTAGGTTATCCTTTGCAGCTTTATACTCATGTCCGTAAATAAACCGTAAATTTTAACGTTAATATCAATGTTATTAAAACTAACATAGATATCGATTACTTTTAGTGATTGACCTAGTTAAAATATATTTACAAACTGTTTAAATAATAACCATACGTAACCATCATCTTAACAAACTTACACATTAATAATAGGATTCACGTTATTAATAAATTTAACATCTTAACTTACCTACTCTATTCCATTTACGAACTTGAGCCCATACGCAACTCCACGACCGCGACGTTTCGTAATACATACATTACAAAAATAAATATAATTAATTTTTTAGGATTGCAAATTAAACTTCCATTGATTAAAATGAAACAAATCAAAACTTCATTTTTCATATTCCACTAACGATCCGTCCCACCGGAGTCCGAAAGTAAAGGTATACTTAACGAACATTAATTTTGTAGATGTTTAATTTTTAAGAAAAAAATATATTAGATTTAAAATTGTACGTACGAAACTCGTGTTTTCTTGTTCAAACTCTTTTTCATAAATACGGCAAAATGTTGAGATATTTTTAATGGTAAAATAACAAAAACTAGACTTCTTTAAATTGGTAATAAAATAAGTATTTTTGAAGAACTAGGTAGCTGACGGCAGAGAACTTTTGCCGCCCCTCCTCCGATCCTCTCCGACTAGTTGGAATTCGGTTATTATCCTGAAATTCCTTTGGGAAGTTCCTTTAGTAACTAAATCTGTTGACTATGCTGTATAAAAAGTTTTCTATTTGTATGTAGTTGAATACCACTTCGAGGAAAAACTATTCCCGTGGAAACTCATGGTTGGGGTGAAAAGAATAACAGCGCCATATATCTTATATCCAGCTGCGATCCTCAGCTATGTCTGTACCAAACATCAAGTTACCTCGTTACGATGTTAAGTCAAAGTATCAAAAAATATTGAAAGAGTAGAAATCTTTTATTATGCTTAGGGGGGCACCGAGCTTTTGGCGTTAATTGTTATTCTAATTGGTATTCTATGCGCTCCTTAAGCGGAGTGGGGGGAAAGGTGGCGGCTCTAGCTAGGACGATCAGAACCAGCGCAAATTTAGGTATTTCCTTCTTATTATGTAGTTTTGCTATTATTCAAAAACTGATGGTTTTCCGTGAAGTATTTACGCCGTACTGAGGGTTTATTTTGTTTTTAAGCGATAACTCTGGATTTTTTTTTATCGAGAACAGTAAAGGTAATCTTGTTTCTAAAGTGTATGATTTACAGAGTAAATCCTTAAATATCTGACATATTTATTGCATAGCTTAAGCTTTAGTAATAACGATACAGCTGGGAAACAAACGAAAGCAATTATTTCGCTTAACCTATAAAAAACTCGTCGTTTTCTTAACGCTATACTATACACATCTAGAGCTAAGTATTAATCGTCTGTGTTTAAAGGTTGGCTAAAAAGGATATCTTAATAAATTTACTGTAGATGTCCTTATCTTAGTAACTTTTGAAGTCATGAGACAGCTTTATAGCTTATAATTTTCCCTAACAATAGGGCTATCAAATGTAAAAAAAAAATTAAATCCGACAGGTAGATCCAAACTATTAGCGGCTTCAAATTATATTAAAAGTATTTTACTGCACATATTTATCACAAGTTAAGTAATACTTCTAATTACACAAAAAAATGTATGTGTCTTCTCAGTAAAATATAACAAGTACCCTGACAATGATCTCACAAAGCTTACGCTAATACAAGAAATACTTTCGCTATCTTTTCATAATAAAGCATACCAGTTAATTCCAGTGTTTGTTTGTGTATTTAAGCGGAGGCATAGCGTGCCCGTCATCTGTAGCGTGCGCACTAGTGCGCAGGCAAGGCCGTAAATCTATGCGCGGGCGCAGGCACACTCGCCGATTAATCGCAGCCCAGCCCTACACAAATCAAAATGTAAATGGATATAGTATAAGTGCGCCCTGCTCGCTAATAATGATGTTAGCATTAGGCATATTAATTGGCGGGATAGGCGTTATCTTGCGGCGCAGAGCGTGTGCCGCTCGCCTTATTCGCTTTTCCAAAGCTAGTCGTATTTGGATTCCTTGTGGTGCATTTGCATGCCAAGTTTATTTATTAGTCGATTAGTGATATAATAGAGTATTGGATTCAAAGTATTTATTTCATGAATACAATTATATGATTCGTATGTCGATTGAGAAATAATTGTTTGCAATCAATTTTAAAATTATGCACGGTTGGATTATACCTATTATGGAGTGCCAAAAAGTTATGCTAAATAAACGGTGGCGGCGATAGGGGTTCACCCGATATGAAGTTGAGCCGGAATTCTATTGGACACCATTAAGGGAAAAGGCCGCAGATTGGTTTCATACAACGAAGGGCTGGGAGAATTGTCGACAATCCCAAACTCACTCGCCGTGTCGAGCCCTTAAGTTTCAGGAGAGACTTTGCCTCCCTGTGGGTGTTCTACCACTTGTACAACGGGATGTGTTCTACGGAATTGTTCTAAATGATGCCCACGGCTACTTCTAATTCATTCTCACACTTTAGAACCGAAATGGTCGCGTACAGTGCAGTTTCAGGGAAACTTCCTTCCACGAACGCTTGGTTTGTGGAATGAACTCCCTGGCAAGGTTTTATCTAAGGACTACAATCCGGGGTTCTTCAAAAAGGAAATTATTAAATTTTAAGGGTCGGCAACGAGCGGGTGATACCCCTGCTAGCGTCCATAGGCTACGGTGACCGATTACCATAGGTCGGCTCGTAAGCTTATTTGCCACCTTTGGTATTAAAAAAACTTTACATGTAGGGGAGGTACCCTGAAATTATTATTTTTTAAATTTTATTTTACCACTTTGTTGTTGCCAAATTACAGCTTTCTGTTATGTGGTCTCTGAACCAAGCCGAGGACAGACAGACGGAGAGTCGAACAGACATGGCGAAAATAAAAGGGTTCCTTGTTGAATGCGGAAACCTAAAAATGTCAATAAAGAAGACCACACTTTCATTCAAAAGCAGTCGCTAAGTCAAGTTAGAGGCGCTATGGACAGCTTGAAAACTCAGACAGTCATTTGGCCACTAGCTAGATAATATCCGAAAGCAAACACTAGGTTAGTGTGGTGGACCATGGTCTAAGCCTTCTTTTCCAAGGAGATAAACACAAACATAATAAACTTTCAAGACAATTAATGACAAGAAAAGTACAACATAACGCAAGACACGCGATCGCAAACGGAAAAGCTCAAAGCTGCATCAAACGAAGCCGCTTCCTAAATACGGTATTAAACAGAATAACTCGCTGTACCCGCGTAATCATTAAGGCTTAAAGCTCATTCGAATAAGAACAGGTTCCCTAATGAAGGCAACAAAATCAAATCGCCATTGATTTCTGTCGATGTTGCATTTGTAAGCGATTTGCATTGTCAGCTGCGCGGGCGCAGTCACATTATAAGTTTATGTCGGAATACATAAAGACTATTTAATAGCTGTCTATATTTGCACTGTACTTTAGGTCAGCCTCAGACTTTTGCTTGTAAATATGTTTAGATTAAGAAAACATTCAATAGCTATTCTGATTTTAAAGAAAATCCTGTAAAAGCACTTAATTCGTTTTATTGTTATTGTATTGTTAAGTGTTTTCCCGGATCTTTTAAGTAAAACTCAGCATTTTGAATTTACTGGGTTACAACAATGCTGCTGTATAACTGTTGTGAAGTAAAATATATATTAGTAGCTTTAAAGATTAGAAACAGAATAGACAGTATTCCTTGTCCTTGAATAAAAATTTAGCCCACTAGACTTTGGGAAATACATATTCTAATCTGAGTATGTACAAACCCTTAGTTAACAATGTTTTATAAAAACTCTGTAGTTATTAATATGTCTTTGCTAGCTCTTGACAAACAAGCAGACAATTCTATAAAAGTTTTATATCTCCTTTTTATTAACGGAACCCTAAATAGAAGAATCAGAATGTATGTTAAAATGTGCATTTCGTCAGTACGATTTTCTTTTCAAATATAAAAAAGCAACTAAAAGTTGCTTACAAAGTAATATATTTCTAAGGCAATTGGCATGGGAAAATATCTTGATACAATTACGTCCAGAATTACAAAACTATTTCTACATTTAACACGGGCTCCTCTAATGTATGCTAGCTGGACATAAAAACTTCTTATCATAGATAGTTCACAACCGGTTTCCTTTTCACTATTAGTAGAAACAAGTTTGTCTATTCGTGTATGTAATAGAGGAACGCAAGAAAACTATAATACTGACATAATGAGTTTGCACACCGACACCGTGTGGTTAAGTCATTTAATATTAAGTAACTTAGCCATTTCAACGATTAAGCTCTGATTATTTATTTTTTAATGTCAGTATCTGTAACATACCTGGTGGTTATTTCTCTATAAACTTCTATTCATATTCCGCCGCGTAATCTTATAAGTAGTAACCGGCGGTTAACTTTGTTTAGTCAAAGTGATTGATCAATCAGTTCTTTTAATCTAGCGTTATAAGTAAAAGTGTTAATAGTTACTTACGATGCTGTAGATAAAGAGGGGTCATAAAGGGAAATTGCCCATGATAGAATTGAATTTTTAGTGATGAAATCAAATCCAAATAAATATAAAAACAACTATATTACAATTCCAAGGTCTGATATAAGCAAAAACATTATGCTATAAAAATCGGCCAAGTGCAAGTCGGACTCGTGCACGAAGGGTTCCGTACCATTATCTATAAAAACAGCAAAAAATCACGTTTGCTGTATGGGAGCCTCCCTTAAACATTTGTTTTGTGACTATAATAGTGACTATATAACGATATTTCGTTATTCTGTGAATATTTTAATCGTCTACCTGTTGCCGTTATCAATATCGAGCAAAATCGAGTAAAAAAATCACGTTTGTTGTAGTTTTAGTATTTGTTGTTATAGCGGCAATAGAAATACATCTTCTGTGAAAATTTCAACTGTCTGACTATCACGGTTCATGAGATACAGCCTGGTGACAGACGGACGGACAGCGGCGTCTTAGTAATAGGGTTGCGCTAATTACCCTTTGGGCACGGAACCCTAAAAAAGTTACCTCTGATTATTTCCAATTTTTGAATTATTTTTATTAAGGTACATATAATTTAGCTAAAATTTCATTATAATATTGCTTTATACAAAATCTACATTATTAATAAATTTTCAATACTAGTAATTATATCCGAGTTATTAATATACAATAACTCCATAAAGCGACACTTAACGGACTGAGCATTTTTCAACGTTATAGAGAGTGGTCGTTAAACATAACGTGTAACAACTTGACAAAAGTCTAGTCTTGACCGAGGTAAACACGTGCAAGTTTATCATACAAAAACAAAAGATAAAATATCTTAGAATTTCACAGTGTCAGTAGAAGTAAACAAGTGCTAGACAATAAAACACGTGCTAGACAATAAAACAACAAACAAAAGAAAGCTGCAGTTCTTATCAATTTGAAAAGTACTTAATGATTTATAATGCCGTATTATTGTCGTTAAATAGAGTGTGCGTGACCCTATATAGAGTGAATTTTTGTATAGAAAATAAGGTAAACTAACTAAAGACAACCAATTTCGACGTTTAAGGAGTTTTTCGTTAAATCGAGTGACGTTATAAAGACTTTACACTGTATTACAATAATTGATGCTTTACTACGTTCATATTCCGCGTTGCATGAATTTGTCAGGCTTTAGTTATCAAAATTAGCTATATCTACTTTTTCTATTAGCAAATGTAACAAGCCACACTTTGAATTAAACAAGTTTTTACAGGTTTTTTCAACAATTCAATTGATTAGTACCATCTAGACATGTCTCTATTACTCAATTTGTTCATTTAACAAATTAAGCATGTAAAAAAACTAAGAAAAAAATACGATTGACAACAAGAAAATAAATGTCAAGTAATATTTTTACACTAACATGTATATTGTTTCCTAAACTAGTATATGCACTTAGTTTGTCTGCCCTTTTAATGATGTCATTCACCTTAGGGACAGATGAAGTCGAAAAATCTTCCGTAGGGTTGCTTATCTGTATAGATTTCATAGTTTTTTTTTTATTTAAATTACTTCAATTCCAATGCATGGCGGTGGGCGCAAGATGTGGATAAATACATATTCAAGGGCACAAAAACGGGACCAGTATATCTTATATTTCCAACAAAACGTATAAATATTGAAAAATAAAAATTAATTTTAAGTTTAATTAATAGAGTAAAGTACAGTACCTAAATATAAAACCCTTTTTTTAATTATAATTGTTTGTTTTAGATTATGACATAACATGACACATTGCGAATGCCTATTTCCACCAAACACTTTAGTTCTGCGAGACAAGTGGTGAGCCCATAGCCGCAACGCTGCTTTTGATAGCAGTGTATCTGGAATAAAATGGGTTTTTATATGTCCCATACGTCATGAATACTCGCGGTATATTTAAGATATGACAGAATTTTTGCCAAAGGACCCCTTTGCCAAGTAATATGTGTATAGTAAATATAATTTTTGCCAAAAGACCCTTTTGCCAAGTAATATGTGTATGGGAAATATAATTTTTGCCAAAAGACCCATTTGCCAAGTAATATGAGTATAGTAAATATAGTTTTTGCCAAAAGACCTCTTTGCCAAATAACATGTGTGTAGTAAATATTACAGGTATAAAATTAATTTGTAAAAAATAAACTTATATTTTGAGACATGTGGCAACCCTATAAATTCAAGTAATGGTTACAAGCATTGGTCAATCAGGTGACAAGCTCCAACTCGCCACCAACCGACGAGTCGGCTCCGTGTCTACAGATTAAACTAATCACGTCAATAATTCAGCCGGCCCTGAGCACACATCTTATAATTTCAGCCATTTTTATACCAACCATGGGTGGCTGCAGCTAGAACGTTAATGTCTTATTTTAACAAATCCCTATCTTTTAGCTTACCTTGTTATAATTGTGTTTTTATTCCATAACCTTTTCGAACATACGAACAATGAATTGCTTTTTAAAGAGTCTCAACCTTTTGATATTGATAGTGACTCAAAGAGCTTTGTGACGTGTAAAATAATGAAGTATTTTGTACAATAGTTAGTGATATGTCGTTTCACGGCTGATTCATTAAAGGGCAGAGGTTGAGCCGCCTTGCTCAACCTTGGTACGGATTTATAACAAACATAGCTATCGACTGGAATTTTCCTGAGGAATATTCTGTTATTATTTTAAAAAGAAGTCAGTGCCCTTATCAATACAGACACTGTAGTTAGATAGGTTTATTTTATTGTAAATGTTCATGTGTCAAAGTCAAGTCTTTCATCATTGAGTATAAAACTAACGTTTATCGAGTTTGACTTAATTGAAGGTTGTTCAAGAATTTGTGTCGAATACATGAGTAATATTATAATGCTTTATCTTCTATTTCATGTACGTTGTTTTTTCGTATTTACAATGCAGGAGAATGTGAGCTGTTAAGACCTGAGAAATATATTCCACGACGTGTGTGCAGTGCGGGTTGTGGACTTTAACTACTTGTTTTTGATGTATGCCGTAAAAACGAAATTGTTTGCAAACGCAGGTTACAAAAAACAATAAGTAATCTATACTAATATTATAAAGAGGAAAGATTTGATTGATTGTTTGTTTGTTTGTATTGTACAGGCTCCGAAACTACTGGACCGATTTGAAAAATTTTACCATTAGACGTCGACATTATCCCTGATGAACATAGACTACTTTTTACCGTGGGAAAATGCTTCATTCCTACGGGAAAACGGATAATAGGACAACGGGTAGTAAGAATTATCCTTCCGTACATTTCTAATTACTTAATTACGTAATTACTTCCTTTTTCACATAACTTCTAAACGGCTGAACCGATTGGGTTGAAATTTTATATGGGTATTTCGATGGTTTTCTGGATGATTTAAAAATACAAATGGTCTCGTTAGGTGGCGCTGCTGTCGGTATGTCAACTATTAAACGGCTTGACCGATTGGGTTGAAATTTTTTATGTGTATTTCCATGGTTTCACAGACACGAAAGTGTTATGCCATTAAAGAGGAAAGATTTGATTTTTTGTTTTTTTTTCCATAACTGAGGAGTTTCCGTAAGAACCTACTCCGATAACGAATTTAGGGCGGGTGAAGCCGCTGGCAGAAGCAAGTTAGCAAAAAATAAATAAATCTGTTTTAAACAGAGAATTACCAACTAAAGTTGATTCTTTATATAATCTCAGCATTCCAAAAGAAGTTCATTGACAGAGTTGGTATGTCTTAATTTCACTCGTTACATTCCTGTGTTTGAACATAAAATGTACACAAATTAATTAATAGATATTATATGATATTTTAATGATATGAAGTGTTAATAAGAGCCACGGGGTATCTTTCGGCGTATTTATTATTGGACCACTGAGTTTGATTGAATCGTCAATCATCCGCCTATTACGTTACTTCTCAGGCATTCACTCGGCGAGACGTGTCTACCGAAACCAAAACCACTTGCCTGAACGTAATAATAACAGGTACAGGGCAAAGAATATGTAATTTAAAAGACAGGAGATTCGGGATGAATAAAGTTAAATTTGTTAGATTACTGTCTACGTCTTGTCGAACATCCATCTTTTCCATAAATTTTGATAAATTTTATTATATTATATTATATTATAATAATTATCTTTCATTTGTAATGGATTGTAAGATTGTTGACTAGATCATCCTGCACATGATATATATATTAATAGTACATAATTTTTAGATTTAAATGCGCTGTATGTAATATAACAACATGTACTCATCCATTCTAATATTATAAATGCAAAAGTAACCTCTGTCTGTCTGTATGTCTGTTACCTCTCACGCTTAAGCCGCTGTACTGATTAAGATGAAATTTGGCATGGAGATACTTTAAGTCCTGGGGAGGGACAGAGGCTACTCGAAAACTTCAAGTGTGAGTCGGTTTTTTTTTACTATAATTGAGGAGTTGCCGTTGAATTTCTACACCGATAATCAAATGTAGGGCGGGTGGAACCGCGGGCAAAAGATAGTTTCGAAATAAAAAAAAATCAGAATAAATATGGCATAAATAAGTCTTGTCGTGAAAACAAATGTTAGCCATTTTTTATATATATATTACACCTTTAAATTTCTTATAATAGGTATATAAACTTATTTTATTTTGCAACTAGATGGAAAAACATTCGGAAAAAAATAACTTTCATCCAGTGAAAATAATAAACTCCTCTGTGAGGCAAATTTCAAATAGGTACAATAGTTATCATAAAATTTCAATTAAACTTTGGTATACTTGCACAGAGTTTGTTTAAGCAACGTTGTAGATTCAACCGATAAGCCTGCCTCTGGATATATCGCCGTGTACGGTTAATTGATCACTTAATTATTTTGCGTGTTCGCTTAAAATTTTCCAATTAAATACTACTATTAATATAATAGATAAATTAAAAAAACTTATCGTTAAATTAATTAGAAACAGCTTTTTTGAATTGAAACGTTTTTACTTTATTCAAATGAGATGTGTCCGTAAGTGGTTTTAGTTGTGCGCTATTATTATTTCGTGGTGGTTTATTGGACTTTCATGTTCATTAAAAGTAAGCAAAGGATAGCTTATTTAAATGAACGTTAAAGGGAATTCAAACTTGCGTACTTTGCCGTTGATTTATATTGAATGTCCTCTCCGGACATGGTGGTTTGATGGTATCGGGAGATTTTGTCGCCAGGAAATGATCTCTTGGCGCGGGATAAGCTTATTTTATTGTGGAGAGGCGCTTGCGTGCTCGTGTCTTCTCGCCGCCAGGGTGCGCGTGCGCAGCCCGACCAAACGCGATATTTTAGCGACAGTGTACATGATTAATTTATGGCTTCGGAACTATATTCCTGGATGGAGAGCTGAGCTAAATCCGATATAATGCGGAGATAAATTGATTTATAAGATGGTCTTGGATAGATTTTATGTCGATATGATGACTTCTTTTGTGTAGGTTTGATTTGTGCTGTACTTATGTTTTGCGCTGTGTAAGTTTGAATTGGTGGCTCACATGAAAATTGTGTTTATTTCTATGTATATTTTAGGTATCCACAATAACTATCATTCTACGGAATCCTAATTTAATGTGATTTTGAAGAGCAAACTTCTCTAGCGGCGTTGTGTACTTTTTTTGTGATGGTTAAAAAATGATAAACTCGCGTCAGGCTGATCGAAAATTCGGAAGACGGAAAATATAATGCCACGCCATAAAAATTCGCAAGACGGAAACCATAATGCCACTCCATAATAGGATGATTGGCACAATAAAAAGATTGATTTTGAAGTGAAAACTTCTTTAGCGGCGTTGTGTACTTTTTTTGTGATGGGTAAAAAATGTTAAACTCTATAGGACGAATAAAAAGTAAGAGGAAATTGGGATGATGAAAAGATGAAAGTGCGGATTACACATGTTAAAATGTTATATCCAGGTTGTATGTTTTCACTTCTGCCGGCACTCCCGGAGTGCAACCCGTTTTTTTTTATAAAAGCTTACACAAAAAATAATCTAGGTAACTAAATAAAGTTATTCTTACTTATTAATATCTTACATAAGTAAGTTAAATACAAAAGTATATGATCAGTTTAATAAGTAATACAAGTTTACTTTATATACTGATATTTTTATACGCAGGAATTTAAATTAATCGCATAAGATGTTCAGTTTAATACGAATATCAGGTTGGCCGCTCTATTTATCCTTAGCCATAGATTTAAAATTAATAGTTTAAAATAATTTAGTGTCCAACGTACGTTTGCAATGCGCCAGTCTTTTCTGGCACCCCTCTGCGATATTACATTTTATGTGGTAGCTATTTGTTCTGACAGCCAATAGGGCCTAGGGCTGTAGGACTCATCTTCAATTAGATATCAGGAAAATAAATAAATGCAATATTGTTATGTTAGTACGTTGCATTGGGATTGGAATATTGTTATTTTAGTATGCTACATTGGTATTGGAATATTAAAAAAAATCTGATTGCTAAGGCACTTTGGCTTATCTCCTTGTAATGAGAATCGACTTTTCTTCATAATAAAACTCATATCTACCTAGTGATAACAACATCAGTAGCTTTAAAAAAACTGCTGAAATATTATGTTTTGATTTTTTCAATTGGGATATGTAAATCCAAAAATAAAATCAAACAAAGCAATTGTTATCAGAAAATATTTCGTGACAGAAAGAAAGTTAAATGGAAATGTTTTTTGCAAAAGTCAAGTTGCGTTGCGGCCTTCTTATATTAAATTCTTTTAAGTTTGTATGGAGGCATATAAAAACGTGACAATCTGTCTTTATCGCAATACACTTGACAACTTTCCTCTTGCTAAGATATCCATATGAAAAGTCATGCGATATAATGATATACCCCCAGAATAAAATTTACTGTCGTACAATGCACATTAATCATTTATAGTTTCTTATAGGTATTTTTGGATAAGGAACAAGGTACACAGTTTGTGTGTACCTAGTAAATTGGTCTAGGATTATGTTACCTTGAAATGAAAAATCTAAAAAGGCAAATACAACCAAAGTACTACCTGAGGGCTTATTGCGAACAGAACAGACAAAAATTAATGTAAGGAGGTCTTACATCTCGAGACTCGTGAAAGTACTTGCATACATTTTACTCTGTTCTGTTTACAATAAGCCCTCAGGTAGTACTTTGGTTGTTTCCAGAGTCTGGCTTACTCGAGACTGTTTCCAATGAGCTCCCTATACAATGTCGTTACTTGAAAGTAAGGGACCAATAAGAAACCAAACAGAAAACATTTAATAAAGAATAATATTCTTAAATGAAGAGAAGGGTTTTGATGATGCCTTGCACGTAATTCTATATCCATATACATATAAATTATAACATTATTATTAAACATATAGTAAATTAATATGCTGAATTTCATTAGTTATTTATTAAAATTAAAAATTTATATTATATATTTGCTTTGCATGTTTTGGCGTTTAAGTACCTAATAATCTGGAAACCATAAACAATTCTATCATGAAACTTTAAACTTTGTCAAACTTAGTGGCAAACTCTTAAAAAAATAAAAAAAAAACTGTTTTTTTTTCTGATTATTTGGACTTACAAATTAGACTTTTTTACGACAGATTTAGGGTTCATTACTTTAAATATTACTCTTACGCTGTTAATTATAAAATGACTATGCATGCCCCCGATATTTTTCTAATCTAATTTATATAGTAAAACGAGCAATACCTGTCCATATAATTATATAAATATAAAATATATTTTTGCGTATCTCGGAAACGTCTTTAACGATTTGGGTAAAATTTGTATTTAGGTAAGGAGTTGCTTTTAAGTTTTAGATAAACTTAGTTATATTTTTTATAAAACGCGATTTTTTTTAAAACACATTAAAAAACGGTCGCTAAGGTACCTAATGCATATTTATAAGTATAACTATAACTTTGTAACTTATTACTTATCTAATTAATACTGGTCGAAGAGAAATTAAATCAAAAACGTAATATTTGTCAACTACCATGGAATGCATCTAAAGTTAGAAACCAGTCATGGACTTTTCTACTTTAATTACACAAATATCTGATCCAGTTATATTACAAAATTAGTAACGGTTGATAACGAGTCGTAATGTTTACTTATGAATATTTATAATAAAAACGTGTTTTTTTAACATAAAACTTTTATCATCACACATAATATAGAATTGAAAGCACATAAATACCTTTGATTATTTTAATTTCCAATATGAGTAACCTTATACTTGGGTCACCTGATTGGATGTCCCATTAATTTTTCTTTAATTTGTATTTCAGAGGTAATTAAGACCAGAGTTGTTTGTTTGATGCAAATGAACCCATTCGTGATCATTAGTCGGTACAACGTCCACTGGCACTACCTTTGGTTAATTAATGTTGAATTCTAACACCAATGCTGGTAAATGGATGAGTATCAGCTGCACGCAATGAAAGGTGTACTTAATGTTAAACACGGGTTTGAGTAACACCTTATATGTTTCTAAGATTTAGATTTTGATTTCCTTAATAATGTATTTACAGCGTTTGAAAGAAACATTTTAATTTAGTTAAAGAAAAGTTGCACTTGTTTTTTATCGTGTCTCTGATGTGTTATTATGAAAAATTATGAAACTATACTATTGCCCGCGGCTTCACCCGCGCTAAATTGGCTATCGGCGTGGGATTTCTACGCCAAGTCTCTGATTAAAGAAAGATTTTGTCGAAAAATTTGGTTACAGTTATTCCTGCTGAGCTTTCCGGCATGAAAAGTAGACTATATCCTTATCCGTCCCTTTAATAATTAAATCCCCGGCAAACAAATAGACTTTTAGAAATATATACAGTTTGGATTTAGGCAAGATAAACAGAACCGGTGTTGTAGGACATCGTGAAGTCTACCAATATGCAGTAGTATGCGGACTATATACATAATCCGGTATGTGAATGTAATAAAGTCCTCAATCCCTGCAGTAAGGTGTTGAAAATGTACAACTTTAACTTCTATAATAATATTATGTGTGTACACACACAAGTTCATAATTAATACAGAAAATAATTTTTACAGTAAACTTACAGTAAATATTTTTTTTTGGGATTTTATGACCTTATAGGTCATGTCTTTATTTTGGTATACATATTTTAGTATTTTTCACAGAACATAACTTTATTTATATTGTTTTTATTGTATTTTTAATGTATCAGTACAGTGGTCTAAAGGTATTGGTATCTTGTAATAATTGTTCAAGTGGCGGAGGTTTCTTGGTCTTTCTTCAACTATGGAATACATTGTTGGTAATCGGTCATAGGAACATTTTTAACATCAAAAGTATTTACACCTTGATAAGCGGTTTTATTTTTAATCTTACTATAAGGTTAGCTAATTTTTTGATTACATTCAAGAAATCAAAAAATATTATAAAGTATTTACAATAATGAATTTTACCAATTCGCATTAATGCCCGGTAAACAGTATATGCCTTCGCTGTAAATATAGAGCAGGATGTGTGGAGAATAAAGCTTTGAGAAAATTTAGTTTGTGAATCATATAAAGCAGCACGTACATAGTCATTCCCTTTACTGTCATCAGTGTAAATTATATGATATATTTTATTTTCTTCCAAAACTGTAGCATGTCTAAAATAAAAAAAAACAGCCATCACGGGACGCCTGGCAGATGTGAAACATTGAAATTATTTTGTATATATGACGCAGGCAAATCGTATAATCCGCCGTTTCACAATATGCCTAGGCAAATCGTAGAGTATGGAAACGAAAAGAACAGAAATCGCACTGTATAAGTCATATACGTAAGGTTAGGTTCAGTTTCTCCTTTGTAAACGTAGATGCGGAGCGAGCGAAGAGAGCAGAGCATTCCAGCCAAGCTTCATATAATAATCTGGTCAATTATATGATAATTTCTATTCCATACTTAACGATCTGCCTAGGCATATTATGAAACGGCGGATTATACGATTTGTCTGCGACATATATATAGCGTGGCGATGCGTGGCCATGGTCGCGCAGTCGCTTGTGCATGGTGACTCATCGCCACATCGTACACAATACTACATATAGACGCATGCCGTGGTGACGCGACTCGCCACATAACAAACTATAATCAAAATGACTTCTAACAATAGATTTATACAAAATTAATAGTTTTTTGGGTTTGCTCCACATGATACCCTAGCAAGACGTTTGATGACATTTAGCCCTCTCAGGGCATTTTTTGAAATGTAGCATTAACATCTAGGAATACACAAATATTTGCATTTTTCAGGTCAGGGATCAAAGCTACAGCAAAGCCATTCTAGACATGTGGAATATTACCATTAGCTTTAACATACTAATCAAGATGGACTTTAATCACATTTCAAATATTTTCTCAAGACATGATGGCATGGAAATAGGTCGATAAGAAATGGCAAGTTCTGGACATTTATCAGGGCTTGGGTATCGGAATAACACACTGAGTTTTCCATGACTGTGGAATAGATTTTTTATGCCAATATGGGTAATCATCCAGACCTGGGGTTGTGTTTTTTCTAGATTGCAGCAAACTCATTGTAAACTCAGACCATGAAAAAGGATTTAATAAAAATTTGGAATTTCGGTCATCATTGTTCTTTTCGAAAAAGATGTTTAAATTATTTTTCTCAGTTGAATTGTTATTGTCGGATATTGTATCTATAAATAAAGAAATAGATTCATCTTTATACAATTTATTACCAGCTCTTATACCTTTAAACATTTATAATAAGTTCCAAATCTTTCTTATAGTAGTTCTACTAAAAGTATTGCATAAATTATCCCATCCTACTTTTGTTCTGAAATTATTTGTTTTTACAAGGCATCTTTTCTTGTGTAATTCAAATAATTTTCAATAGTAGGTTTACTTTTATATAGTTTTAATGCATTGTATGAGGCTATGACACTTTGTTTACAAACATTATTCCACCAAGGAGCTCAGGTCTGCTTTTATATATATATTTTTCTTAGTAAGCTTTGAAATTGTCATTTCTTTTAGGACTAGATCACTGAATATTGTTTTTGCCAGTTACTTTATCCAGTCAGCTTTTTTGTATAGAAATCTATCTATCGGAGAATTAATGTGATATTTATCAACACATAACGAAATTTCTGTTATTGTCGGTTAATGGTAACTTCCCATGTTATAATCACATACAGACCACTCACATAGTGATGCAAGGCTAGCGCTGATAAGGCTAACATCAATGGCAAAAGGATTTCGTCCTGGGTTATTTATTGTTGTAAATTAACCATCATTTAAAATACATAGATCTAAGTCATCAATTACATTAAATAAATCCTGACCTCGACTCTTAGTGAATACACAACCAAATGCTATGTGATGAGCATTAAAATCGCCATTTACGAAGATGAGCTTCGGGAGATCTCTTATGATATTATGTAGTCTGTGAAAACGTATGTGTCCATTAGAAGGTGGACAGTATACACCGATAAAAGTTAAGCTACCACGTATAGTGGAGATAGATAAAGCAATAGTTTGAAGGTCTTCATAAAGTTGAGTGTTTATAATATTATATTTCAGGTATGGTTAGATTAGAATTGCGACGCCATTATGAGTATTATTTGAGTTTTTATTGTAAATATTATATCCAGGTATCTTAAAACATTGTCTTTGAACAGTAATTTGTTCTTTTAGAAATTGTATTAATAAGGCTTTTTTACTGTTTGCACTTTTTATGTTATATTGAGCAATGCGTAGTTTTGATTGTGTAGTAGTTTTTAGAGCCATTATTTAAGATTTTTAGTAATGCTTCGTTAATTGTTTTAGTTGTAGTGCGGGTGAATTATTACCCTTATTACCCAACTCCACCAATGTCTGTACTAGGGCCATCAGTACATCATTGTTGGATATTATTTAGGTCTTGATGTCTTCGTTACGACAGACATCTTTAGTTTTAGGTACATTATGTACATTTTTATTTACAGAGGTATGTACAGCCTTATTTACAGATTTATGGACAGGCTTATTTACAGATGTACATATGTACAGGTTTATTTACAAGTTGCATTTTTGGTGGCAATAGTGGTGGAAAATTTGTATGACATTGTTTTGCATAAGTAATTTTATTTTACTTATTAGTTATTTTTGCATTTTAATTGGACATAGTTTTGATATTGCAAGATGAGGTCCGCGGCAATTTATGCAGCAAATATCGTGTGATTTATCACATTCCTTATATAAATGCACACCTCCACAAATTGAACATCTTTGTCTACTAATACAAACCTTAGCAGAATGATTTAATTTAAAACATTTGAAACATTGCTGTAATAGTGGAACATACTTAAAAACTCTATATGAAAACAAATCATATTGGACATTATCAGAAAGTACACTAGAAAGGAAAGTCATGTTGACTGTCTGCAGTGGGACACGTTCTTGACCACCTTTTTTTGTAAATCTTCTTATTGCATTGATTTTGTAAAGAGAAGATTATCGGGTATATAGTTCTTGGTTAGAAATATTTGGTAGAACAAATCTGACTTTACCTGTTTTTTTCTATTTGTGTAAATGAACGCTTTCATGTTATGTTTTGTAACAACAGTTGTGTTGTTAGTAAAATTGTTTACTGTTTAAATATTACCGCTATTTAATTGGCATTTACTCTCTGAATTGCCGTCACACCTTTTATTTACATTGTGAAAATATATTTCAAATAAATTGGACCTTTTATTGCCTAATCTGTCTTGAGAAGTGCTTTCTACAAAAACCTTGAATTCTATGTTAAAAGAGTTTTCTGGATAGACTTGTAGTTAGATTTATGGAACGGTAATTAACAGTCACCGCCGCTGCCTTCAACGTCGCAGACGATGTTGTTAGTATTTTTGGTGGTTTCGTCTTCAGCTCGAGGACGTTTATGTGAGTTAGGCGGATCATCCCTGTACTTCTCGTTTCTATCCATTTCTGTAGCTCGCCGCAGCTCACAGCAACAATCTATTAAGATTTTCAAATTAATATAATATAATTCAAATATTAAATGAATTATATTATATTTTTATTTCAAAAACTGAGCTTTTGGGTTTCTGGCCCAAAAAAAACAGTAAATAAAACTACTACTTTTCATAGTTTTGTGTTTCCCACGCTACAAAAAATTAATCTTTTGGTTTTCGGCGTTTCGGTCAGTTTGCACTAGCCAAATATTAACTTATTAGTAGCCACGGCTACTGTAACCTGTCCGTAACCAATGAACCAGAAGTCAATGTTTTTTCGCGTGTGTCTTACACGAATAGAAAAAAAAATAATACTATAAATATAAATGTCTGTGAAGATGTCTGTTATTCAGTCACACATATAGCTGCACGAATTTGGATATAAGTAATTTGGCACACAGATAATATAATTGGATTTTTTTTTTCGTTCGTTCAAATCCTGCGAGGCGCAGGTAGTATAAAAACAATGTTTATGAATGGTGACAGTCTTAAAGAAAATGAACGTTTATAAAGTTCCATGCTCTCATTTTTGTTAATGACCATCGAACACGCCACCCGTCCACATTATCAACGAAAAGTTCAACCCAATCTATCTTATCGAACAGTAGTATCGGGAATAGATTCCACAATGAATGACGTTCTGATATCTTTCAATTTCTAATCTGAATTATCCACCTCGTTAATTAAACTCCACCTTTAGTTATGTACCTAAAGTTCGAATTGTAAAGTTCAAATTTGATTGACCGTTATAGATTTTATTTTAAATTTAATAACTCAATTCGGCGATGGATATAGGAAGTCATGGTCCGCTATCGTTTGCCGATAGCCGTGACCACGTCTATGCGCAAGCGCAACCAATCAAAGCACTTCATTAAAATCTTATCGTCGCTAGATAAATCACCTAACGACTGCAATCGATTATTTCGATAATTAATGGTGGTTTCTTAAATATCTTGGATTCTTGTCTTAGTGACACTCACTTAAACGTGTTCGTCTAGCTCTAGTGACTTATCTCTGTCGAGTGCAATTTTTCTATCAGTAGATAACTCCAATTTGAGTGATTTAAATAGAAGTGAGAAAGAAGAGTATAGTGGACTATCTCTACCTAACTATCTATCTAGTTTTTCTCGGATCTCAAACTTAAAACTTAACGAAATTGACAATTTTATCTATTTCAAGAATATAAAAACTATTTTTTGTATTAAGCGACTATGCCAGCGGCTCCATCCGCCCTAAATTCGGTTATCGGCGTAGAACTCCTTAATAAGATTAACGAAGTTTACTATATATAGTAAGCCATTGCTGTAGCTATAGTTCGTTTAAGCTCGGTTATAGTTATTCCCGCGGGAACTATTAAAAATTTTTGGGGATAAAAAGTAGCTTATGTCCTATTCCAGGACCTAACCTATATGTGAGCCAGGTTTCATCTCGATCCATACAGTGGTTGAAGCATGATTGAGTAACAAAGATCCATCCATCCATCCAGACATACTTTCACATTTGTAAAATAAGTAGGATGTTTTGTACATAACTTTTCATTTACTTACATAGCTATTAATACTTTTTTTAATTAAAGCTTCTGCTGTATAACTGAGTCCGAATATTTGAGTTTAAGGTATAAACTACAAATATATTTTCTAAGTTTGTTAGTGCAACAATACAATGACCCAATTTTAATTTTTATGTTAATACATATATGTTAATATTAAGATGTGGACCGTGTTTCAAAAGTCGTGGATGCTCTGAAACTTATATATAAGTGATAGTATATTTCATACTAAGTAAAAAATAAGGTTTTTTTGTAATCGAAGACGGAAAATAGTAGTAGTCGCAGACTTCGTGGGTAAGGAGAACCATTTTGTACTCGGTATGAACTATAGCTATTTTGCTACCTAAAAATTCGATCCTAAATCATTATTACAATCACTTTCAGAAAAAATTCGCCATGTATTCGATGTTTTCTCGCCAAATTCTACCTTAGTCTTTAAAATGATCTTACTCGAGGCGCGGTGCGAAGTGGCCAGTATCATTTTGACAGTGCCCGGCGGCACAAAAATGTAACTGACCACATCGACAACACAATGAAATTTCTAAAAATCTACTTACCTGTGTGTTATTCACAAACATAGAGTACTGGAAAACGCATTTCTTAGCCAAAAGTGACAAAAAACCAGGCCAAGTGTGAGACTGGCTCCCGCACTGAGTGTCCGTACAAACTTATTATATATAGTTTTTCCTTCATGAGATCAAGTCTCGCGGGCATATGATCATTTTATGATTTTTCCCTATATTTGTGATGAGACATCTTGCTCCTTGTCAAGTTATATGATTCTAGGACAACGGGAAATATCACATCTATGGTCCCTTGAATCTTTAAAAAATTAAGCTTCTAAGTCAAGGCAATAAAAACATATGCCCCCTATGCATAGGTTTTGATTTATTTGTGAATGCCAAAATATGCGACGAATTTCGGCCATATTTTTTTATTGTCTTGTCTTAGAAGCTTTATTTTTTACAGATTCAAGGGACCGTAGATCTTAGTATTTCATATTATTTCAACTTGATACCTTCACGCATTTCTGAGAAAAAGAGTCATGACAGACAGATCAACAAAGTGATCCGACAATGGTTCCTTTGTCTTTTTGAGATACGGAACCCTAAAAATTGTGACAAAAGTATGACAGAGACAAAGTGAGCCTGCGGTCTCTTGTCTCATTCTAACTTGTTTAAATAAACATTAAGAAAATGGCGGATGTTGGTACAGAGAAAAAAAACCACAGGTTGTCTTCTAAAGAGTGCAAAATTTATGTGAGGCCATTTAGCTGTCCATAGGACAGGTTAAAGAACTCGAACTCTGTGAAATTATATCGTACTGGGGTCCATAATATTCTACTTATCGAGTTTGTAGTGGATCTTTTTATTAAAGGGAGTAGTAGTAACGGTCAAAAGACTTTTAGTACTCGGTACGAACGACACTTTTTCTAATACGTGAAATTCCGAAACTAATTTATCATCAGAATAATTTTCAGAAAAAACGCAACGGTGAAAATGTTCGGTTTTATTTTTGGCACAGGGATAGCTGGAAAGACAAAGACTAACATTTAATTATCATAAACTGTGTTAATATAGACGATTTTCAAGGTATTCTACAGTGGTAACCAATTTTTTTCGGGCTCAGCTAGTATAAGTGTAACTTGTATACGAAGAAGCTATCTAGCATCTTGCAGCGTTCGTCTCCTTTTAAGAACTTCGTTAAAATGCTTAAAGCCGTGATTAAGGCTTTATATTGATTACTTGTAGCTTAAAGCTGAGATTAATTTTTAGCATTAGTTACTTGTTTATTGGTACTGCAAAAGGCCCGACCCTTGGGATGTAATTGAGAAGTGGAATATCAATAAGTTTATTTGAAGGCTTAATACCGTAAAAAGTAAATAATTTTCAAATGAGGTTTGTGTTCAATTAATTGATACTGTCAGACCCGGGAAGGTCAGGGTTTGGAGATTGATTCAAGGATTTCTGCGACGCTGAGCTAATTGCAATTTTTTGAATTTATGTGCTGAAAATAAACAAACGTGACATTATGTATAGGATTTCAAGATATATTTCGATCCTGAAATTCAAGGAGATATTACCAGTTCTGTTATCTTCTTCTATCATGTTCTTCAAGGAGATATTACCCGTTCTGTAATCTTCTTCTATAATAAGCCATTCAACAGAACTAAATGATGTCAAGAGGATACACTGTGCATTTTTTTTAGTCGTAATCCCAAGCCGAATACCTAGGTTCCAAAATCTTGTAAAACGTTCTATTAACTAGAAATCTTTTTTAAAACCATTTGTATGAAAAACTAGAATCCTGTATAACTTTTGAACTGTTAAACTTTATAGAAAATTGGCACATTGCAGACCTAGATATTTATTACTAGAACATGTCCTCAAAATTTCGTGGTGTTTGATCAACAAGTGTCAAAAATAAGTGAAAAATTCGTTTGTATGAAGCCCGTTGCGAGGCGCCCCGAAGTGTATTCTCTTAAAGGTCAATGAAGAAAGCCCTGAAGGACGAAGCTACGCCCATCGTCCCAGATTACTCGAATTACGTATACCTTTATGTAATTGGCCTACATATTAGCAGCATCATTATATTTGCAGCTATATTAATATTAAAAGACGATGAAATAATAAAAAGAACCGAGAAATAATAGTGTTACAAAAATATGTTTATATCTACATGTATATATATTTATCCATTTTCATATATACACAAATATCTAGATGTGATTTCATAATAGTCTATTTTTACTAATACCAATAATACGTGTGTGCAAAATGTAATATTACTTCATATGAATATCTCGCGTCTGGCTTCTGGCAACTAAAGGTAACATGTAGGAAGTCAGAGTTGTTGCTCTGAAGATCCACATCACGCCAGAAATAGAAACGATCAGCCGATAACATCTCAACACCAAAGACTCATTAATCTACATCAGCACGCGCCACCACGTTAATGAATCAGAAACACCATTAATTACCACTACCCTGACACCAATTAATACGAAAAATCACATTTTTTTGTCATACATTGCTGTTTAGCCTGAGATATTCTTGAGATTCGTGTAAAACAAGCAGCGTTGTTTGACGTAATTGAAGTAGTTTTAAGACGTCGTCTGGTTAATGGTTTTTCAAATGTCTGTTTGGAGGTATAGAGGTATAGAATCAGTAAGAACAAACTGTACATTCGGAGACAATAATTGATGAATTAAACGGATTCAACGCCATTATGAATGTTAATGGTAACGGTTGATGGCTCGATATGGGTTTAGATAATGAGGATGAATGGTTGAAGAGTTTCGGTTGAATCGATTCCGAGCTGATCGGAATCTACGTTGGTATATAGCTGGGTGGTTAATGTGGCTCCGATCGATAGTTTGGGGAATTGATTGATTTGTGCAACTCTTTTTTTTGTGATTAAAAAAGACCGTGAAGTGCAAGTGACATTTGGTCTCGTGTACCGATGGTAACGTATTTGTTAGAAATTATAAATGTTTTTTTTTAGTTAGGTACCTACTAAGTAGGAATTTAGTAAGTATATACATACATATGTATATATATATATATAAGCATACATATACATATTTGCATATTTGCCATACTCTATTAGTGAAAAAGTAGATAGGACATACACACGTACATAGTAATGTAGTAACGTGTATCATGTTTTTATTCGTATTTATTAATATTATACGACTTGTTTGTATTTATACCTATGTGTGTATTATTTAAAAATATTCTTTTACGTACTTTTTGTTCCCAGTTACCCAAAGGTTGTCTTGAAGAAATCGCTTAGTAGAGATAAAATCGTCTTGATTGTTTTAACATTTTGTGCAATAAACATTTATTACTTTACATTAATAAAAAACTTAAATTTGAGAACTTAACTTTAGTGTTCCTGTAAAATAGATATTGGTAATTCTAGAAGATAGAAACGGGGGTAAAGGTATAACTGCCACTTTTTACTTTTTTAGTAAAAAGTCAGACATGTCACATAAAGTTATAAAATAAATAGTTTTCGAATATGCAAACAAAGCCCGTGTTAGTAACTTTTAGGTTTCGAACCTCATTTTAGGCCCTAATTAAAAATATATTTCCATTTTTTTTTCCTTTTGATGTATACCATTTTTTTATACACTAGGTGACAAGCAAGCATACGGTTCGCTTGATGGTAAGCGGTAACCGTAGCCTGTGGACGCTTGCAACGCCAGGGGTAACATTCGCGAGTTACCGATCTTCTCATCGTCATGGTTCCTTTTTAGCATTTTGGTACAGAACCCTAAAAAGAGTTGCTTAAAAATTAGATACCATTTTTTGGATTCTTTTATTAATAAAGTGGTATTTGACCATCGTGCCATTATGATATTGATTATACTATTATGTCAACGCTTACCAAAAAGATAATTTAAAACTGTACAGAGTAACTTTAGTTATAGCAGAGTATATATAATACTATACTAATAATATTTTTCTTTTTATACCACTAAGGTGCCAAACAAGCTAACGGTCAGTCTGATGGAGCGGCCTCCGTAGCCTATCGACGCTTGCAACATCTGGGGCATCACTAGCGCATTGCTGACCCTTCAAAAATCTGATAACTTCCTTCTCGAAGACCCTAAATTGTAGTTCTTAGAGACAACCTTGACAGGGAGCTAATTCGACAACCTAAGAGTTCGCGGGAGGAAGTTCCTCTGAAACTGCACTATACGGGACCATTTAGGTTCTAAGGTGTGAGGATGAATTCCCTGCCGATGGAGAGCGGTACGATGGTAAAAGTAGCGTGGGCATTACGTCGAACAATCCCTCAGAATACGACCTATTTCCACTTAGTTCTTCAATGTTTTTCTAAGTTACAAATTAATTGTAATTTCGACTCCTCGCTCTTAATTTCATTTTATTGGCATTTGTTCGATTGGCCTTAATTGTTTCAATTGAAAAGGGACTCGTTTCTCACGCTAAACGTCTAGATTACTATTCGTAGTCGAAGAGGAAGAGTACATGTACGCCTCAGCTGTTGTACGCCCTACTGCAGGGACACATGCCTCTCCTTCGAGAAGGAGGCTTAGGCCTTAGAAAACTATGCTTGCCTAGTGCGTGTTGGCGGACGTTGTCGAGCTAGTGGCCACTCGACTGTTAGACTTTTCAAGTATGATCCTGGCCGCAGTGATATTGCAGCAGTCGCTAATGCTATGACCATACTAATGTAATACTTATGTCCAAATTTATTTATTTCTGCATTTTTATTGCACCTACTAAATAGTGATTTGTGCCAGATATTATTTAGTACCTACTAAGATTCTGCTTGACACTATAGCGCAATGTTGGCACCTAAAATCAATATAATAGGGGCGCTTCCACAATGATAACGGCGCGATAGGGTTCAGAAAAATTTTTATATTTCCATATATTTTTGCTGCGACGTACAAGTAGTTGTAGAATTGCAGTAACTTTAAAAATACCAACTTTAATGAGTTTTTAGTTGTTAAGCTGACTATAAGCTGAACAACTAATCTTGTAGCTGTAACCAAAAATCTCCGGTGCTAAGATATTACAATTGTCTGTATTTTTATTTTTGTATTTGCGAAATTGCAGAAAAATCTGGATAATTTTAAAGAGTTATGTGTAAACAAAAAAAAGAGAATCTAAATTGTTGTATTAAATTTTACTCAAATTCCATGGTTTAGGCATCATGGTAAACACATTGGTAAAAATGGCTTTATCGTGACCTTTGGGAAGCCTTAACCAGAGCAAAATCTGTACGGATGTAACAAAATAGGGATACTACTCCAGCATCACTAGAAACCCTAAAAGTATATAGGGATTAAGAAAAGGGTTGGTATCATAACAGAATTTAAGACAAAGGTAACATTACTTTTTCGGGGAACATTAACCCAATAGCTTGACAAACATGAGAGGTTTCAAAATCTTATTCGGTTTATATTTGGACTCTGCAAATATGACCACATTTCCAAATTTCGCACTGAACTCAAGTGGCTCCCAATCCGCTTTCGCCGGAATGCTCATGTTTTAAGTTTTTTATACAAAGTGCTATTCAATCCATCCACCCCAATCTACCTAAAGGAGCGATTTCAGTTTATTAGCTCTTCTACTCTAACTCTCCGCTCCTCTACTAGCCTCATATTAAAAATACCCAGTCATAGTACCAATTTTAATAGTTTATCGTTTACTGTTTGTGCAATAAAATTATGGAACTCTCTTCCTTTATCTATCAGGCGCTCACAATCCGCTGACACTTTTAAAAACTGGTTAAAATCCACTATCTTAACTCCAATTTATAAATGCTGTCTTGCTATTCGACGGTTAGTACATACTAATATCTCCTATCTGACAAAATCAAATTTTTACAGGAGGTGAAAAAAACGTTTAATTGTTTTTATAATTAAGTTACAAAAATGTATTTAATTATAATTAGTCTATAAACATTGTAGATTAAAGATGTTATTGATTTTAGCCTAAAATTATGGATTTCTGAGTTATTGTTAGTTAGGAGTTCTTGTTTCGAATTTTATGAACATTTGATTTATTATAATATAGTAGCTAGCTTCTATCTACATAAACGTAAAAGTACCGGTACAAAATTTAGCTTAAATGTCACAATATGACTACAATATTAACATCTCAAAGCTGGGACATATTTTGTAGTTTAATAGTTTTTAATTTGGGAATTTTGTATCACAATTCACACAATTTTATAAAAAAAAAATTCGTTGAAACTTCAAACACACGTAAACCAAATAAGCCAGTGTTCTGCTGCTAACTTTTGGTTACTCATTCTCATCGCACAATCCGCCGCTATCTTCCGTTTGTTACGTCTGCTTCAGTCAGGCGATAGCAGCGAGTGAGTAAACACGCGTTTTAATGCAGATAGGAGGAATTAGCAGCAATATTGACAACATTGATACACTTAGGGGATATAACTTTAATCAGTTAGAAGTTATTAGCAGCGACATGTTCCGTTAGTAAACATAGGAGCTATTTCTACAAACCCTATCTCAGCCAATTATGGTCTGAGCAATAAGAAGATTTTACCAGGCTATGCGAAATTGAATTTTATGTCGAACGGTATAAGAAACTCAATTTTGCTCAAAATGTCAGATAGGAGGTATTAGTACATCGCCGTTGTATTAATACTTTAGTTCAATTTGAATATCCTTACAAAAATGTAATATAGGTATGTATGTATGTATATATATTTATAAATTTATTTATATTCACGTTAATATAAGTATGTTTATGTATTTATTTATTTTATACAATTATATAAGTATTTAGTATTATTTTTTCTTTGTAACTTTTCTCCTTCTGTGACACCTACTTATCTTGCTTCTATTTCTATTACTTGTAACTTAAGGTTGCCTCTAAGAGATCGCTTTATAGCGATAAGGCCGCCTAATTGTACTATAATGTATAAGATTGTATGATAGTTTAGTTTTAAATTATTCGGTGTACAATAAAAGTATATTCTATTCTAGCTGATATTAGGTTTGTCACTTTTTGTTTAAAAAAACTGTATTTAATTAAAGTTTGAAATTTAACCTTTGCCATGTGTTAAATACTAACATACCTATAACGCTTACCGTACCGCCCGTTTACTACCCATATTTGGTTACACACAGCTACCAAATTAATGAAACCTTTACTCGAGGATATGGATTGACAATAGACAGCATAGTGACAACAATAGCTTCTTCAGAAAAAATCTGATGTGACTGTTGCAATTCATGATAACGGTCAGTGGCAATCTATGTTTATGCTACGAAATTTGAAGTTAAGAGCATTAATGCTTACAGGAATACGAACTTAGTCAATTGCAAAATAAATTTGAAGTTAAAAGCATTAATGCTTACAGGAATACGTACTTAGTCAATTGCAAAATAAATTTGAAGTTAAAAGCATTAATGCTTACAGGAATACGTACTTAGTCAATTGCAAAATAAATTTGAAGTTAAAAGCATTAATGCTTACAGGAATACGTACTTAGTCAATTGCAAAATAAATTTGAAGTTAAGAGCATAAATGCTTACAGGAACACGTTGCTTCGTCAATTGCAAACAAATTTTGAAGTTAAAAGCATTAATGCTTACAGGAATAGGTTGCTTGGTCAATTGCAAAAAATTTTAAAGTTAAAAGCATTAATGCTTACAGGAACCCGTACTTAGTCAATTGCAAAATAAATTTTGAATTTAAGAGCATTAATGGTTACAGGAATACGTTGCTTGGTCAATTGCATATATTAGGAGGATACGATTTGCGAATTCTTTACTTCTTTTCAATACTTACAAACAAACACCAAGAAATTTTATTTCACCAACAAGGTAGGTATGACAATTTCTAGGGTTAGGTAGCCGACTCCTGTAGATAAGATCTGAAGAAAGAGAGAATAAGCCTACCGTGAGTTATTACAACTGTAAAATGGTTTCTTCTTCTTTCAGAGATTTTTTCTGCCGCAAACGCTTAGGTCGTGGAATTAGCTCCCTGCCAAGGTTTTCTATAAGGATATAATATGTACCTACAGTATGGGGTTCTTCAAGTAAGAAGTTATTAGATTTTTCAAGAATTGGCAACGTGCCAGTGATGCCCCAGTGTGAGTGGTGACCGCTTATCATCAGGCGGACCGTAGGCTTGTTTGTCACCTTAGTGGCATATAAAAAAAGAACCCTTAAATAAGTGCTAAAAGATGAAAAATAGAAAAAAAAAACACCGTAATTGATGTCGATAGCGAAATCGATCGATGGAGACGATCGTGCGAGTAATTAAGGCGGAGTCGCGACTGGGCCGTTAATCTTTTAGATCCGTATCGAGCCGAGATCGCGTGTGGACAGTGGCTCTTAGGTTCGCGTTAGGATCGCTACAAGCATTAGAAAAGCTTTTATTTATCTGCAGTAACAAAAAGTCGTTGGCAAATACAAGATTTGTCAACAACAATTACTTTAACATTTTATCATTTAAAGGCGAAATATTTAAAAAAAAAAATATTTTCATAAATGTTACATTTATTATTTCGGGTTAAGCCGCGGGCACAACTAATTTTAGTCTGTTGCTCTCATTTGGGTTTATTAAAACAGTAAAAAAAACATCACAGGAAAAAAGAGGTATTAATAATATTATAAAATATCTAAAGAACTAGGTAACGCGTCAAAAGAAAAAATTATTTGCATCATAAAACTGATATTCAGATCTCAGATCTAATATAAGGGTTATGAAAACCTATAATATAGCTTTCTAATAATTCAATTATATTAAAATCTATCTCCTGTCATACAAGAGAAATTTACATATTTATAATGTGACACATGCAAATGTTAAACACAATTTGGTATGTTTCGAAATTTGATTATCTAAAATGATTTTGCTTCACCCAATTACCGAAATTTTCGTTAAGTTTAAGTCGTAGACAATTAGGATACAGAGTAAGAAATCCTTTTGGCTAAAGCCGTGATTTGTTGACAAGATGACCTAGACATAGGCATTGAAATCGTTCTATCCACCAAATGTTAACAAACAAATTAGCCGATCACTATTTTGATAGCACATTCCCTGCTCCACCTTCCATACATGTACAAGTCAACAGACCAATCGAATGCGCGCATAGAGAGCATGGAGTACATTCAATGCGTTCCATGCTTGTAAACATGTCGTAGCTTAAATGACTATTTCTTTCTCTCTATCAAAAAGTCATTCTTCAATACTATTTAACTGTACGCAGTACTTATCATTGAATGGGTTAAGAAATGTGACAATATCTTTTTTATTGGCGTGTGAAGTGTTTTTTATTGCAATGCCCAAAACATACGCGGACATGTCCTCAAAATAGACGAACCCTTACCTTAAAAATAGTAACTCTTACTATTTGAAATACTTATAACAAATCATATCTACATACAGTTCTGCCGTAGAATGAAATCGTGGTAGATGAATATTAAAATAAGTTACCGATTTTGTATTAATAGATTAATCGTTTAAAAAAATTTGGGGTGAAGGAGTTGTGTTAGCAATTCTGTGATGCAATTTACAATGTAAACATACAAAAATTCGCAAATGTTTATAACATATAGTCCTTGTGAGCTGTGACTTTAAGTGGTTATGGTTCGTTCCTAAGATTTATGTAATAACAAAAGTTAAATACGAAGGCCTTGCTTACGGTACTTTTAAGAGCCAAATCTTTAAATTCGTTACAGTCTTCAAAGCTCTGTTCGCAACAAGGTCTCTGTCTCTCGGTTTAGGCATCTAGCGATGGCGTTGTTTTCTCTACTTCTTTTCCCGCCATTTTTATTGTGTTTTAGTGGGCTAATTTTTTTATTAATTATATTTTATTTATTTACTCGCAAATATGATGAAAAACATTTTCTGTCACACGGGCGGTACGAAAATTACAAACTCGAGTCATATATATTTAAATAGCCTCTCGTCAGTAATTTTCTCCTTACCATCCTTTATACACAATATGCTCTTAATATTAAGTTACTATTAAGAGCTAGTTTTTCACAGATTTCTGAAAATAAAACATAGTATGCTTCTTTTTCCGATTTGTGACTTGAAAAAGAACATTTTCAATACAAGTGGAAAATGCACATTTAAATACGAACGGTGCAGTTTTTTTTTTTTTTTTTTTTTTTTTTTTTTTTTTTTTTTTTTTTTTATACCACTAAGGTGGCAAACAAGCTTACGGCCCGCCTGATGGTAAGCGGTCACCGTAGCCTATGGACGCTTGCAACACCAGGGGTATCACTTGCGCGTTGCCGACCCTTCAGAAATCTAATAACTTCTTTCTTGAAGAACTCCATACTGTAGTCCTTGCAGAAAACCTTGGCAGGGAGCTCATTCCACAACTTAAGCGTTCGCGGGAGGAAGTTTCTCTGAAACCGCACTGTACGCGACCATTTAGGTTCTAAAGTGTGAGAATGAATTCCCTGCCGATGGCGAGCGGTGCGATGGTAGAAAGTAGCCGTGGGCATCATTTCGAACAATTCCTCAGAATACAACCCATTTTACAAGCGGTAGAACACACACAGTGAGGCAAAGTCTCTCCTCAGACTTAAGGGCTCGATACCGCAAGTGAGTTTGGAATCGTCGACAATTCTCACAGCCCGTCGTTGAACCGAGTCAAAAGGGCCAAGCTGGTATCCGGGTGCACCTGCCCAGAGATGGCAGCAGTACTCCATATGGGGCCGAACCTGCGACTTGTAAAGTAACAACCTTTGCCCCGACGTGAAGCACTGCTTCGCTCTGTTGAGTACACCAAGTTTTTTGGACGCCAGCTTCACCTTATCTTGTAAATGATCTCGGAACTGAACATCGCTGGAGATGTCGACACCAAGGATCCCAATGCTCTTGGAGATGGAGAGGGGAGTGTTTTGGAATTGTGGGAATTCAGTGAATGGAGTTTTCTTAGCGGTGAACGCGCATACTTGTGTCTTTGTAGGGTTGAATCGGACCAAGTTATCCCGTCCCCAATCAGAGACCTGGGACAGTGTGGTCTCGATTTGAGACACAAGTTCTCCGCGGTTTTCCTCCACAACGGAACGAGGGATGTTTGCACGACCCGTGTAAAAAGCGTCTCCAATACTGTCATCTGCATAGCAATGTATGTTGTTGATGTCCAACATGTCATTGATATGCAATAGAAACAGCGTAGGAGACAGCACAGAGCCTTGCGGGACACCAGCATTAATGTCCATGCTATCAGAGCAACTACCGTCAACTACGGTTCGTATGCGGCTGCCGGACAAAAAGCTAGCCACCCATTTGCACAAACCCTCGGGCACTTTCGATAGAAGACCGCGGTGCCAGACCCGATCGAACGCCTTCGCTATGTCCAGGCTACATGCCAATGCCTCCCCCTGACTCTCAATGGCTAGTGCCCATCGGTGTGTGAGATACACTAGAAGGTCACCAGTCGAGCGACCGTGGCGAAAGCCATATTGACGGTCACTGACCAGATCGTGTACTTCTAGGTATCTTAGAAGCTGTGTGTTGATCACACGCTCCATCACCTTAGAGAGGAGAGAGGTACTAGCGATAGGCCTGTAATTCGATGGATCTGATCTATCGCCCTTTTTGGGCACCGGGTGCACATTCGCAGTCTTCCATGAAGACGGAAATTGCCTAGTGTGGTAGGAAAGCGCGAAGAGGCGCGTGAGTACAGGACATAACTCAGGAGCACACTGCTTAAGCACCACTGCTGGTATACCGTCTGGCCCACTCGACTTATGAACGTCTAGAGAGAGCAACGCCCGCCTGACCTCCCGCTGCGTTATGGAGATTTTCGGCATGGTCTTACCGCACCACGGTATAGTAGGTGGTACAGCGCCTTCATCGTTCATATTCGAGTTCGAGGCAAAGAGACTGCCCAGTAGATCGGCTTTCTCTTTAGCACTATGGGCCAAGTCACCATCGGTCTTTCGCAGTGGTGGTAACGACGACTGGCAGAAGTTCCCTTCGGCAGCTTTGGCAAGCGACCAGAAAGCACGACTCCCAGAAGGATAGCTCGCAAGTCGCCCACCTATTTTGCCGATGAATTGGAATTTTGCTCTGGCAGTTTCTTTCTTACTGAACCTCGAGGCAGCATTTAATTTGCGTTTTAACTCAGAAATATTCGGATCCTTATTATTACGAGCCGTGGTCCAAGCCTCATACGCAGTTCGCTTAAGAATTTTAGCTTCTCTGCAAGACCTATTAAACCACGGTCGTTTTTTGATGCCAGCAGCTACTCGCAGGTTAGGAATGAAACATTCCATACCAGCAAGGATTGTCTCAGTGACTGCGGCTGCGCAGACGTCAGGATCTTCTGAGTTAAAGCAGATCTGCCTCCACGGGTACGATGCGTAAAATTCTCGCAATCCATCCCAGTCTGCCGACTTATAGTGCCACACACGACGCCAATTAGTTGGCCCAGAAGGATCGGATTGTGTGCATGACACTTGAGTCCGGACGAGACAGTGGTCCGAGGAGCCAAGAGGCGCATCCACTGAGACGGAGTATCCGTCCGGACGAGTAGTCAGCAGAAGGTCCAGTAAGGAGCTCGTATGTTCCTCTATATCTGGTATTCCCGTTGGAGAAAGTACCAGCTGAGAGAATCCATAGGTCAGAGCAAATTCGTGAGCAGATATCCCAGCATAGTTATTGGTTTGAGAACTGAGCCACTCGCGATCTTGTTGTCAGCTATGCAATATCAATTACTATAAAATGTAATCTATTGAAAATTTATTTGTCTTTTTATATAGTACTAGACTTTGCCCGCGGCTCCGCCGGCCCTTAATTCCGTTATCGGCGTGGAACTCCTTAATTATCTCCTTAATTATACTAATGAAGTTTGCTATAGCAAGCTATAGCTACATCTATTGTTCTTTAAACTCTGTTATAGTTATTCCCGCGGGAACTTTTGATTTTTTCTGGATAAAAAGTAGCCTTTATGCTATTCCAGGACCTCACCTATGTGTATGCTAAGTTTCATCCCGATGCGTCCAGTGGTTAAAGCGTGATTGAGTAACGAACATCCATCCAGTCATACAAACTTTCACATTCATAATATTAGTAGGATGTTATGTAGTATAGATTCCATGGAATTATGTTTGCTGCTATAAAATAGCAAACTATAAGTGACAGTTTATTATTACTAAACAATAGACTAAGCTCCTGTAAAGTTAATTTCAATCTATAATGTAATGTATATCCTAATACCTGACCTCGCGACCTGGACGTAAAATGCTGTGGAATCTACAAGGAGCAGTAAAGGTCCGGCTGTACCAAGCGCAAAACACCACTTCACTAAGCCTCCTTAACTCTCTTGTATTTACTTTTCCAAGTTTAACCACAGATAAAAGTGTCATAATATTTATACCATAAGTTACCTTTCTTATAGCTCTCTGTCATAAAGTTAAGCGGGCTTTGTGGACTAAAGGTCATCACGGGCAAAAACGCTCTTCCTACCCTGTTATAAGGCTTTAACTTTGAAAACTTTGATACTTCAGAACGAAGGTGCTATCCAGAGCATACAGTTTTTGCCATTTAAAAAAGTACTCTACTCACAGTGAATAGGTTTGGAGATGGAATAGCAGTAAGATGATGACCGCTGAGGGGACAGTATGGAATATCTAATTTTATTACCAATATATTGTCATTAAGTCGATAGTGATCTTGTTATACGCACAATGAGAGGCCCACAAGAACTCGACACAGACCTCGGGCTAACGATTTACATCGGGATAGATTTTAAACTCGCAGGAAATTTCTCACTCATCGGATTTTCAGGTAATCTTGAGTTAGTGGTGTCGAATGTCGGTAGAACTATTGACGTTTAACTTAACCGTTACTTAAGTTAAACAGAATTTAAATAACAATTGTATTATGATGTCAAATCTTGGAAAAAGACGTAAAAATGTATTTTTTATAACTTGACGCGAAAGTCAATTTTGTTTGTGGTGACCTCTTGTGACTTGTTTATTGGATGATAGATCGTAAACTAATAAAATGATCGGCTGATATTTTTTATCTTTTTAATTGAAAGTCAGAAGCAACTGTATTTCAATTTAGTTTGGTAACACTTTTTGTGTATTTTGCTTAATTTAAAAATCTTTGATGGTAATGAAAAAAGAAATGGTAGATAATGTTTAGTTTAACTTTATAAACAACTCCTAGTGAGTTATAAAGTCCTAGTATATTAATCTTACAAATACACAAAATTCATAGAGTTAAGAAATACAATATAAACATACATAAATATAAATGAATAAATACATAAATATTTTTGGACATTACACACAGCGCCGCCTGGCCCCGAAGTAAGCAAAGCTTGTGTTACATACATACATAGAAATAGTTGGTTTATGACTCTCTGAAGGTTCGAATCTTTGAAGAAAATATATTACACATACCATATCTATGGCTACATCATCATTAAATAGGCATTTATTTACATTGTGGATTCAAAATTAAATAATGTGGGAAAGGTATTTCTGAAACTATTTTATTTCAACCTAGTAGATATTCAGTGTTAAAATAGTTGTTAAAATTGCAGCTTTTTACAGTCTGGCTAGGCGTCCGTTTTTGCGCAGGACGCAGTGTTAGCTTCGTTCCGCGCGGTCCCTTTGATCAGTGGTCCGGCTCTAGTGTGAAAATTAACGTCTACAACGGCCCTTAGCTGAACTTTAATAGCAGGGCTACACTTACTTGACTTTCCTTAGTCGTTAATTATCACGTTAATAGAAACTGAACTCAGGGGTAGCTTCGGATTAAACCTCGAATTATGCATTAAATTTTGGGATTACCAAAATTATTATTATCACTAGTCAATTCTTGCGGCTTCACTCGCAGAACCTATTGCTGAGAACACTCCTGATTGGAATAAAAGTATTCTTTCTTTTTCTCTGTCCCTACAGGCTATATCTGTGGCTAAGTTCAAATTTCTAAGCACCGTTACGACTTTAGTAATAGTAACTCGCAGAATAATTTATTTCATTGGAAACTCTAGATCATGATTAGCAGTTTTCTTTTTTAAAAAAAAAATGAATTTAATACCATTGCTTCATTGCAGCGTTAAATAAAAGTACATTTTTCTATCCGACTTGACTAACAAATATGGATACTTTAAACTACAATCGTTAGTAATTAATAATAGATATAGCCAACGTACACTCTGAAAGACCACTTTTAATATTGGTAAAGGAATTTTTGAAATGAGTAGTTGTAGATTTTAACATGCAAACTAACAAACAAAACTAATATTGGAGTACATTATAAGTCAAAGTCAAAGTCAAAATGGTTTATTCAAATAAGGATTTTACAATCACTTTTGAATCGTCAAAGTTATAAAATATTATTTTTTGAACCCTCCCACCTTCCCGCCGGTTCACAATGTTGTTGATTTCTACCGAGAAGAATCCGGCAAGAAACTCGATAGTTACTCTTTTAAAAACACTATCAATAATACAAATAAACTAAAATAAAATTAATGTTTTAAATAAAAAATTTTTAGTCGTACAATTTTATGTTATTTCTATTTTAATTTGGTTTACCTATGCAATCTGTAATTGAGCATCATCAGTCCCAAGGATTTTTATCATTTACATAGTCTGAAATATTGTAGTATGCCTTTTTGCAAAGTACCTGCTTGATAAAAGATTTAAATTTACTTATTGATAGATTTTGAATTTTATGTGGAACTTTGTTGTAAAAGTGTATACATTGCCCCATAAAAGAGTTACTTATTTTGTGTAGACGTGTATCATGCACCAACAGCTTATTTTTACTTCTAGTATTTACTTTGTGAACGTCACTTTTCTTGCTGAAACTATTGATATTTTTATGTACATATAAAAGATTTTCATATATGTACTGCGACACTAAAGTTAAAATTTTTACTTCCCTAAACCTATCCCTCAGAGATATCCTAGATCCTTATTTATAAATAGCACGAATTGCCCTTTTTTGTAACAAAAATATTGTATTTACATCAGCAGCGCTGCCTCACAATAGGATACCATATGTCATTAAACTATGGAAATAGTTTATATATAAAAATAAAAAATATAAAATTATCGCGATAAGCTGTGGCCAATTTTTAGTGTTTATTAACGCGGTAATTAATGGCATTAGACGTCAGTATCGACCCAACCTTATTCCGTAAATTTTCGAACGTGACCCTAGGAGGGCAATTCCCACGGTTATTTAAGTCAGAACTAGCACTACACAAATAAAGCATCACCTTGTGTACAGTTCACGGGGCAATGTTTACCGGTCACATAAACTGACCGTATTTACCGAAACCGCTCATCCACCATTTAACATAAGCTACTTTGGGAACGTCTAAATTAGTTAAGTGAGAAAAGCTAACGCTTGTAACTGTTTTCGATCGGCGTAAATCGACATGATAAAATCTTTTTTGTTACGACCACTTGTCGTAAAAGGAAACCTGTGTAAACCCTTATATTATCTATCTGTTTATTATTTTCTTTAATTTGGTAGCATAATATTCTTCTCATACTATAAGCTCAGCGTTATGTTCGGTTTTTTTTTTCTGACTGACTATGCAGCCATTACTGCTCCACCGGGCTTTTGGGGTTTTTTGCGATTGCGAGTTAGTGGGGGCGAGAAGCGCCCCTGCACTCTTTGATACCTCGTGTGTCGGTACTGCAATAGTGAGTTCGCTAGATAACTTTACTGTTCCCTTAATAAGACGAAGCATGTGAAGCTGCATTTACCTGAGGAAGTCTGGGAAGTTGATTACAGGTCCATAGTTAGAGTAGTCGTAACATAACTTAGTATACATACACAATTTTCTGTGCAAGAATTTCATAAACGTGGAGTAACATTATTATACCCACATTAAATAATTTTATATATAAGATCATGTAAAGGTTATATAGAAGTCTCCGCTGCAACATAGCGCGGATGAAATAAACAAGCCTACACTAATCCTTTCTCCCATGAATTCCCTTAAAAAGGCTACAACTCATCAATAGTTTTAATCGACAGATGTGATTACGGTCCAGCGATCTTCAATAGCTACCGGGTATCATATAAAGGTTATACAAAGGTACCGGTGGTCAGTGCGGGTGGTAGTACGAACCGATCGATGATTTCACTTCATCATATTAATTGCTTCCTGCGGCCTCACTCGGGTTACGCGCCTGTGGACTGAGTACCTCATTACTACCTTTCTTTAGGCTAAATATTAATTGAGACATTGTAAGAACACGTTATTGGACAAGTTGATATATTTTGTTCCAGTTGCAATCATTTTGCAGAAATGTAAGATAAGGTACAGTCTATATATGTAGTTAAGTTTCTTATCAATATTGATAATTTGTATATCGAAAAAATTTCTACTTTTTAAATTTAAATATTGGTTTTACGCTTTATTATCTCTATATCTATAGGTATATAAACATGCATGTTGCCTTGTTTGTTTGTATTCTAACGATTACGTTGCATCTTGAAAGAGTTTTTCTCTGCCGACGGGAAGGTTTTTGAATAAGTGTAAGTGTAAGTAAGCATAAAGGACAAACAAGGAAAAGAGAGATAGGCAAGGAGCGGTTATTTCATTTTCCAATGAAAAATATATTCAAACATATATAATAATATCAAAAAATCGGCAATTATAATCGATTAATAATAATGTTGATGATTATCAACATCGTCCTAGCAGTAAGCCTGTTACTGTGACGGCTGTCGGAGAACTGGAGATATATTTTACAAGGTATAGAAAACCAATCTTACAAATACAAGAATCTAGAATAAAGCAATACTGTATAAATAAACATACATAGAAACAACCCAGAAAGAATCGTTTTCCGACTCACATTAGTCTTCAAAGAAAATATATGTTGAATGCCATATCTTTGGCTACATCATCAATGTAAATAAATATTTTCAAAGCAAAGATGATTAACCCCAAGCCAGGACTTCAACCTGCAAAAATCCTTACAGCCGTGTAAGTGCTCAAACAATTGACTTATCAGAGCACAATGAAAATCTCAACTACATCTTTGCTTTAGAAATACGTTCATTATACATACACTAACTTGACAAACATAAAGTCTTATAAAGATCCTAGTATATCAATTTACACAAATATAACGAATACACAAATCTTCATATAATTGAAAATATACATATGTACATAGGAATAAAATTTCTTCGTTTGAGACTCCCTGATGAATAATATAATAAAGAGAAAAGGCGGATTTTGTAAGTTTGTTTATATGTGAAGAGAGAAAGTGGGTTTATCTCCAGAACTAACGGATCTATTTTAAAAAATCTTTCATTGTAAGAAAGCTACATTAATTAGAAATTAGGGTTGTGTACAATACGGGGACGAAGTCGCAGCGCAGTGCTAAAGAGAAAGAGTTTAGTTGCTAAGTTCTAATCTCTCACATAAACAAGTGTGGTCTGCTAAAAGCAGACACACGCGGGTGCACACATATAGAGCAGAAGTGGTATAATAGTTAAAGTCTTAAGCAATTCCGAATGAATTTTACTAGTAACTATAAGAATTTTCAATGGCGAAGACGTAATAATTCTTTGACAGTCGCGAAATCGCCTGTCATTATTTTGATTGAGGATTTTTGGTAAAGCATAAGGATGAGCCAGCGCAATCATTCTGTTCGCCATTCTTTCTCTTAATCGGGTTATAAATTGACGGAGCGTACCTTTGTCGGCATCGTCACGGACGACTCTGGGTTTATATTTAAAAATAATGATTACAAATTTAATTTAAACGTCGATTAGTCTACTGCTTAAGGGATAACATAATCGTTGTGCGTGATACATTAATTAATGTGAGTTGAATTGTTACTTTGAGGCGATGTTACTTTCTAGAGCAACGGTCAATTTATTTGGAAGCTGTAACAAATGTTTTTGAGTTCAAATTTCTATAGGCGCCTTGGGAGTAAAGAACAGTGGCCAAACAGTAGTTTAAGTCTCTTGGTGATACATATCGTATTTTGTTCTTCTTTAGGAATAAAAAAAACTAGCCTAAAACTTTTTCAAAAATTGGGAAAAGTTGTGTATGTAAGTTACAGTAAATTTAAGATTCAAGGTCTTTGCAAATATAAATATTATGAGACAAATTTTCTAATTACTGGTTCTAATTTCAGCAATCGTTTACTCTTAACAGAAATTATTAAAAGTCAATACATTTTAAAGTAAATATAAACTGTTCTGTACTTCTATGTATGCTAGGAGTTGTTGCAGTCAAAATAATTTTATAAGTTCTGGATTGCAAAATTAATCGGCGTGTCTTCGTAATTTGTGTACGCTCGAAAAAGCGGACTACCAGGTCTTTAAGATATTGGCACTATAATCGCAATTATTTTATAGTATGGTATGGTTCAAATGTTATTCTAAGACTCATTAACACCTTTTTTTCCTGGTTCAGATGGTCTGAACCGAGCGAGCGATTTAATACCTAGTTTTATCCAGTTTCATACCCTATTTTATCTACACTCATGTTATAGGTAAAAAAACTGGCCAAGTACGAGTTGTACTCGCGTACCATGTACGTAATTTACAAACGCAAACAAAAAAAAAAGTGAGCCGCAAAGCAGTCACCCATCCAACCAAGCCCGACGTTGCTTAACATAAAATATATATATAATATATATATAATAAACAAATGTGTTACTGTTTCTCTAAATGATAAGGTAGATTGCGCTGTACCAGTAATTTAAAATGGTAATGGCTTGGGCCCGTCTCACACTTGGCCGGTTTTTATTATTTGTTGTTATACTTTGGAGTTCAAACAATTTTTCACTGCAAGTTTGAAGTTTGTCTTTCTGTTTTTACGATAGGGCAGAAGCAACGCAAATGTGTTTAATGTATGGAGACCCCTCTCAAATATTAACTTTTTTTTTATTTGTTAGATAATCCCCCATTAAAACACATATTCTGTGAAAAAATCAGGATCTCTACCTATTTCGATCTAAAAGATGGAGCCTTTTATTGGTCGGACAGACAGACTGACAAACGGCGAAATCTTAGTAATACAGCTCCGTTGGCCTCCTGGCACCTGGGTACGGAACTCTAAAAAAAAGAGAAAAGTGAGAACATAACGGACTATTTCTTAATTTTTCAGGCGAAGGTTTTTAGGTATTTTTGTTACTGCATCTAACATTAAGCATCAACCAATAAACGCTTGGAACAGCTCAGCCGCCACAGATTAAATATATATGGATACCGGTATACTGTGCTATAATGGTTAAAAGTTCATTTAATGATACAAATATTATCTCATCAGATTAATGACTTGTTGGTATAACTTGATACCTTCTATCTAACTTTGTTTTAGATGATTAGCGAAAAGGCACAAGTAATATCCCAGGGTTGCCACTTTGTCATAATAATTTTACGTCTACATTTATATATTCTAATCAGCATTCGCGCCGGTAAGCCTAAGGATAACTCTGTTCATGTTTACAGGAAGGTTTCGTGTGCGAGCCACATTACTCAGGCCTCATTTAGACCGCTCTGCGCTGTATTGAGAGCAGACATTTTATGTGCACTATTGAAGCGTTGACAGCCCTGCAAGGAATGTACGCCCATTACAATCGGTCGTTTGTATGGCCGTGGCTCTTTCATAGCGACGAATATACTGATGGCATCATCTTAGATGTTTTCACTAGAAGTGACTAATTACTTGCCTTACTTAAAGGTCTTTATACTACACTTTGAAACAGGAGTTTTTTGAAATAAAACATGTGGAGTTGAATATAAATTTATTCCAAAGCCAAATATTATGAAAAATAGTTAATTTAGGATATTTACAGATATCTAAAGGTGTTGTCATATAAATTAAATTAGGTATATACATATACCAACGCGCTTTGTATCTAACTAAGATTATATAAAGTACTATATGTATTGGCTAACTTGTAAACAAAAAATAAATTAAGTTAAATAGTTCTTTTATGTTTTTTTTTAATTTGTTGGCATTCATTGCCCGCCTGTACTTTTAACAAAAATAGATAAAATATTACCAAAAATCACAAAAACGTTGATAGGGTTCAGGTTTATTTTAAATATTTTTTGGGCTTGTTTGTTTGTTAATAATTTTGGAATCCAAATCAAGTCCATATTTTTTACATTTGTATTACTAACGTTCGATTGTGCATTTTTCAAAAAATATTTTTAAAACTAAAATTAAGTTAACACAACGCACAAACGAAATCACCAAAATAGCGGTAACTATTTTGGTTATTTCAGCTCCTTAAATGACAGAAATATCAGGAAATAATTCCTCTACTATTTACTTTGAGTGGTTTAAGGGCTGGCGACAACGCAATGAGATGCCATGTCGCTTCACATTACGCCGCATTCATATCTCATTTGCAACCCTGATTCAGCAACATTGATAACTTGACAAGGAACTGGCAGGACTGTCTTTTGCACAAAACTAGTGTTGTGTAACGTGGTTCAGTTGATTTAACAAAATATCAAGTAAATATAACTAAAATTCCATTAAACTGAAACTAAATAATCAAAAAAATTAAACTTTTTAATTTTTCATAATAGGCGTAAATTTTGTGACTCGATAAAAAAAACGTATTTTCTTTGCCACGTAAGTAACATTAGTCAAATAGATACACGCACTTTTTAAAAAAAATGTTACTCTTTAACGACAGAATTTAGTTTCGACAAGAAAAAAATACATTCAAATCAAGTCGAATTAAAAGCTCAAGACTAAAATTAAATATAATGCGTTAATACATTTTATTTTTCCCAATTGCTTTAATGCAACACAACTCGAATTTAATTTAACACTAAAACCATTTCCTTCATCATTTCATCAATTTCCTAATTTACCCCTGAGGCAATTTCTTCTAAAGAATAGGTGTTTGATTTACAGTGGTCAAGAGACCAGCTGACGGAGACACAGACTCTGGGAGACGCCACAAAGGCTAATAATTTACTTCTCTCACAATACTTCTAATTAAGATCATTCGTGGAGCACAGACTATGTACCCGCCGCACAAACCGACCACTATAAATAACTCAAACTGTAATTCATTCCTTTTTCAAACTAATTCGAATTAATCATAGGCTCTTCAAATTTGAACTGTGATGCAAAGGCGTAAGGATTAGAAACCTCATTTTCATCCAGTGTTAAAGGGTTGAATATTAAAAAGCAAGATAAGTACGCAAACGGTATTGTAGTAACAGCCAAGAAAAAGAAAAAAAACTTCACTTATTTGTTCCTCCGGGGTAAGCAGACGTAACTAAATCTCGGTAAAAGGTATTCAGAGCGTTAACTTATTATCTCTGGTTGTTTAAGTGGTTGTTGGTTAGGTAAGTACTGGTTAGAGAAGAGGTGAGATGCGAGAAATTCAAGTGTTGTACCATCAAAGGCTGCTTATTTATTTTAGTGTTTCAAGTTCTACTGATTATCGCTTTTAACAGTTTTATTTAATGAGATAATATTATCTTATCATTTTAAATCTAAAGCAAATACATGAATTAAGAAAGTTAGTAATAGGAACTATAGTAATTTTTCAGCTTGACTTCACCAAGTAGTGATTAATGGATGGTCGGTGTAAACTATTTTTATTTCTCATACTCGAAAAGTACGCTTGAAGTTACCTTAACAGAGGGACGAATGACATAACTTTTCGTCCTTGGGAAAGTTTTTTTTTTTTTATTTCCATAGTTTTGAACTAAGTATTTATTTACCATCTTCAATGATAATAAAATACTGGCTGATAAATTGCCACATGTATAAAATGAGTTCATCACATACACATATGGATTTAACGCCTGATTTCATTAGAGGTGCGTCTAAATCAGAGGTCAACCCTTATTACCACCAAGAGGTCGGATATTACTTTACAATGTATCAGAGGGTTTTTTGTAACATTTAATTTTTTACTTCTATAATTGGTTACGTGCGAGTTGGATTATTACATCTATGGTTCTATACTATTAGGCCAGTCAAATTAGATCGATTTTTGGGATAAAAAAAACATTAATTGGTAGAGTTTTGAATTTTGGTGTACTTGTTCATTAAGACCTTTCGTTAAACATACTAAAAGTTCCCATGGATAGCTGTTGCGCTCGCACCGCCATCTTGGAAAAAAAGGTACCCTTTTTTAGTTTTTTGCTCTATCTCGGCAATTTTAAATATCCTATAAAAAAGCTCATACATATTGCTATTGTATCTCTAGTATTTTAGCTGTAATCCGGCGTTAAAGAGGAAAAGTATTTACTTTTTTGCTGCCGATATACCGTTTGTCTTATGTTTGGTTCAAATATATTTTTTAGATTTATTCCGTGAAACTACCAAAAGAAAAGAAGAGAAGAGGGTGAGAAAGAGAGAAAAAAGGAGGGAAGGGAAGAGGCAATGCATTATGTGACATAATGTGTATGGCTGGGTCGGAATGTGTTTTGGGGCTACTTGGTGGATATAAGTACCACGAAATAGCCGCGACTGGCTATCAATGCCGTAAAGCCTCACTTCCCATAAAGACTTAGGCAATTTATTCCGATTTAAAGTACTGTAATACTACCAATAGTCATAGGCTGGAAATACTTGACGTAGCGCGTTCACGTAAAGAATGCCTAGGTTTCTGTTAGCTAGACGCATTTTGCTTTGACTTTCTTCACGTTATTATATGTCCCTTTAACTCCTATCTGACAATGGCGTATTAAAGAAAGAGCAGTTACGAAAACGCGATGGAAGGAATGTAGCCTGGCCCCCAGGTTAACTGGAGCTATAAAGCTATTGAAGTCGACACCCTCAGCGCCTTGCCTTCCTTCCAAAGACTAAATTAATCCCTGTGACGACCACTAAAAGGCGGACTGCTTAGAAAAAACTTAAGAGTCGTAATGCTTGCTTAGCACTAAACCAGTAGGCACCAATCATGACCGCGAGGAAGACAGTGAAGTCAAATGTAGAAGCGCTCTCCCGCCGCTTACCTCTCTACCTCCTGTCATTGCAGACGAAGTTCTGCAGACTATCAAAATTAAGTTTACTCCTGAACATTATATTAATAAGTATTTTTAACGGGGGGATGTCGAGCTACATTTTTTCGCGATGTAGTTAGGGTAAAAATGTCCTAAACCCTCGTCATAGTGATAATTTAGTTTACTAAACGGTTTGAGTAAACTTTATTAATTGTTACTACTACCACGTTTAGGTAATTTCATAGACACTAACTAAGTATTGACCTCTTTACCAAAGACATTTCAGATTTTGGACAACAGAACAGCGGCACTGCATCACAGATTTCACGGAGCACATTTATACCTATAGGAGCGCCATTTTTAGACGTGCTGACAGCTTTCAATAATACTAAAACAACGGTTATTAAGCTGTTACATTTATAAGCTGTTCCACATACACTGTGATCGCTCTTAACTGGTTTTTATTTTATGCACTTCCTAATAGGAGCTTGCGAGTGACTGTTGGGTGACAGATTCGATGACCACATCAATATTAGAGATCTTATGAGAGCAGGAATGAGATCTAGCTGTGGTAAGCTAATTATTTTTAGAGTTTTCTTTAATTTGTCCCCGTTTATTAGTCTGTCACAGTAGCTTCGTAGGCCTGAAGCCCAAGGGACATAATATCAAGAGCAAACTTAGGCTAATGTTTTGTAGAAACGCTATGTTGAGTATGTTCCAGCCTATGGTTGTCATTAATGGCGTAGTTAGTAGCAGTCATAATGTTAAAATCGAGTTTGTGTATCAGTCTGTCGAGAACCTTGACTACGTTCTACTCAGGATAGGTGGTTTTTATCGGAATCTAACGCGATGATGATCGCTAGGTAGTGTCATGGAATAAGTTAATGGAATATATATCTTATTTATGAACATTTTAGGAGAAAACAGAAACAAAACTGTGTAGCAGATAGCAAAAATATAAAAAAAAAACTTTTTGATGTCGGATTACAGCTAAAGTATTAGAGATACATAAATAATTTATTTTAGCTTTCTTATAGGAAATTTAATAAGTTAAAGTTTTTGTTTACACGATTTCATCGTATTAATAATTATTGCCGAGATATAAGCAAAAAACTGAAAAAGAGTACTTTCCAAGATAGCGGTCTTAATGAACATGTACACCAACATTTAAAACTCTACCAATTTATGTTGTTTTATTTTCTAATTTGACTGGACTATATGGAAATTTTCATTTCAATTTAGTGTTACCCGAAATTGTTTCCATAAGTGATTCCAGCAGTTTGTATAAAATCGGTGACAATCCGTTGATATCGTACCCTGAAGCTGATCTAATGATTGAGCAGGAAGGTGGCTACAGGAACTCTGTAATAAACCAACGCAACCCTTTAGAGTTTGGGCTCGTTTGATTTGTCGTGACAAGCAATCTGGTCTTAGATGATATCCAGGGTCTTATGATGAAGCTGTCAGGTAACCGCAGGAACTCTGTTATTAAGCAACGCAACCCCATCGAGTTTGGGCTTTTTTGATTTGTCGGGACAAGCAGTCTGGTCATAGATAATATCCAGGGTCTGAGACAATCGCAAATGGACTTTTTGTCCATTTTTTTTTGTTTCGTACTTTTTAATCGTTTTAAAAAAATACTTGCTGAAATAATATTTCTTGCATAAACACTCTCTTAATCTTAAATAGATAGATTTTTTTTTTTACAACTTTTTAAGAGGAATAATTTTACAACACACGCAGTGAACCTAAAAACCAGGCATCGAGTGGCAAAATGAAGGTGTTACAAGTGCTTAAAGGCTAGGTGTACTTTTCAACATTTTGCCCCCGACAACGAGAGACCCGAGTACTCCAGACTTTTCCCAATATGCTCCCAGAACCGTTGAGCAAACTTGTGCCGTGCATTAGCCTTCGAAAAATTAGTAACACTAAGCAAGCAAAAAAATACATAGGAATATATAAGCTGTTCAGGTATAGTCCACACGCGGCACATTGTGGACTTCACATACGTCTTTTTTTTTTGACGTATGCAGGTTTCCTTCTCGACGTTTTCCTTTACCAAAAAGCCAGTGGTGTGAATCAATAAATCAGTGTACTTGAGAAATTAAGAAAAGCCTCATTAGCCTTCGAAAAATTAGTAACACTAAGCAAGCAAAAAAATACATAGGAATATATAAGCTGTTCAGGTATAGTCCACACGCGGCACATTGTGGACTTCACATACGTCTATTTTTTTGACGTATGCAGGTTTCCTTCTCGACGTTTTCCTTTACCAAAAAGCCAGTGGTGTGAATCAATAAATCAGTGTACTTGAGAAATTAAGAAAAGCCTCATTGGTACACCCCGGGGTTCGAACCTCCGCCACTTGGGACGTGAAGTGAAATATAAACCCCTCGGCCACCATCGACTTTCATATAGTAAATATAAGATGTAAGGTTTTACTTAAATCTGATTTAATTTTTAAAAACGACAGTAAGGACTTCTAAATTTATCATCTTCTTTTTTTTCCAATTGTTTCTATATATTCTATCAAAATACCATAAAAACAAAAAGAGCAATATAAAAAAAAATAGTTTTCATATTTTTTTAAAATCTCTTTCGTATAATAAATATACAAAGTATTTTATTCGGACCGCGATGTTTACGTGTTGGTGGTGCCGTTCATAGAAAAGAGATCTGAAGGTCGTTGTCGACTGTACAGGCTTTAACTGCACCTTACCAGCTTTTATTAAAAAAGGTCAGTATCACTAAGAGATTTGTTCCGTAAAGACTTACCTTAAAGCCCGTTTTATATTTAATTTGAGTGATAAATAAGCGCAATTTACCCAACAAACACAAACGGTATGCGAAATGGGGCGAGATTTCACCAGCCATCGGTAACCTACTCTAATCAGATCCTGAACAAGTTTATTCCTGTTTGTATAACTGCTGTATAACTGCTGTAGAGTAGACGCATGCTGTTTAGCATTTAAGGCGACGATTTTGGTAAATAGCTTTGAACGACCATTCGTATAGAACTCAAAACTAACGTTTATTCTTGTTTTATTAAATTAAATGATTTAACGAATTGTGAAATGCTTCTTGAAAACTAGTTTTTCTTATGTGTTATACATAACCTGAATTACTGTATACAGTGCCACTAATTTACATTCTTAGTGTTACGATTTGCTTTTTATAAGCTGATCCATGATGCCTCTCCGAAGTAATCGTTGATGTTTGTTTTTATATAATTTTCGCCGTATCTAATTCTGAGTCACTTCATATAGTTTGTCTAAATTTGGCAAAGTTTGTCTAAAGTATTACGTTTATCTTTGGTCTTTCGTTTTACCGCTTATTACTATAAAACTGGTGTTGTACTATCCGTGTACTTAAATTTTATTACTCACCTTATAGCGCTGCTACTTTGGGCGTCGTGACGGAACTAAAAACCTAGGCGTCAATCTGTGCTTCTGTCATCTACAAAAATCTAAAGACTGAACTGGAATACCAAGGTCATGTCACACCAAGTGAGTGACGAAACAACGCTTATCTTTACCGAACAGCTGGTATTTATGACAAAAACTCTTTAGCTTACCTTAGTTTTCAATAAGAGATTGGTACATTTTCTATGTCAGTGATTTTCCATATAAAATAAAAAAAAAATTACCACTAGTTCATAATAATTATCAGTTTTTTTTTTACATCAATGTAGCCGCCTTAATACATTAAGAATGTTGCTACCTTATGGTAAATGTTTATTCGCATAGCTGTAGTTAGGACTACATACTAGCGTCTGTTTATATTTGATCCGATGTTTGTTTTGAATTTAGTTGGTTGACGAACATAATCGTCTTTATAGAAAGATTTGTAAGGCCCAGAACACACGGTGAAACGCAAAAGCGACGAAACTGCAACTCCTAGTTACTTTTGAGTTTCATTTGAGTTTATGTCATGGGCTCCTTTAAGAGACCGCACATGACGCAACCAGGTTGAAACCGGTTTAAAACGCGTTGCAAATCAGTCGCATTGAAACCAAAGACTACAGGCGTGCAGAAAACTTGTGTTTGCGTTTCATCGTTTCGCGGTTTTTTTCGATGCAACAAAATGGCTGCTGATGAAAATAAAAACATTCAATTTGTGTTGGAAGTTGAGAAGTATCCTTGCTTGTACAATACAATACTATCAAGCTACTCAAGCAGAGCTGACACTGATAAAGCATGGGCAGAAATTGGAAAAGCAATGAAGAAACAAATATATAACCACAACTTCTTTATCCCTTGAGCTAGACATTTTACACGCGTCTGTTCTCAAAGAAACTAAAATGATTGTGATAATTTCATCACATTGTGATACAATTTAGGTTGCGACGTGTGTGGATAACGTCTGAAACTAGTTTCAAACCAATAATTTCAAAAGAGTTTCGTTGCAGTTGCATTTCACCGTCTGTTCTGGGCCTAACCCTGTCAAGCCTCGCATTGCAATACTCGTATCTACGCCGTAAAAAGTTGTGAGATCCCATATCGAAAGTCGAGTCTGTAATTTTCTTATCATCGAATGTAGCATCAACAGTTTTGTTATATGTTAATTACATTTTTTTCTAACAAATATTTTATAAATCTATACAGATTCATTTATGTCACAAATATCGTATCACTCTTACTCGTAAACAGTGTCATTACGTGTAGGCAAAGCGGGTGCTAAGACTTTTATTACTCCTATGGGCTTTTTCTATGTAAATTTTACTCTCCTCAAGGGCCACGGGCGATGAAGACATATGAAACCTGTCCTGCACCGTGCGCGCTCTACGTACTTTGTCTATTTTATTAAGTTTATATAAGAGGGCCATCAGTGGTTTAATATATGAACTACGCGCCAAACGAGCAATTACAATCCTTAAGTTCAGCCAAAACTTTTTAGTTCATAAATTGTCTAGATCTCGCTCGATGGCGTTGTTTTCTATATTTCTGTTCCCGCCATTTTTATTGTGTTTTGGTGAGTTTATTAATTTTTTAACCTTACATTTTTATTTATTAGCTTGCAAATGTGATGAAACACATTGGTTAACACGGGCGTTAAATTACAAAATCGAGTCATTAAAGCCTTCAGCCTCTTGTTAGTAATTTTCTCCTTACCACCCTTAATACACAATGTACTTACTATTTAGTATCAGCTCCGCGCTGATGAGTCAGTCAGACTATGTTCTTTTATATAACTATGTAGCTGAAGTACATGACAAATTTATTTTTATTTTATCACAAAAATTTCCCGTGGGTAATTTTGATCGGTATAAAATTAGTCTTTCTCTGTTTAGCACAGTGCCGCAAATAAACCAATTGTATGCATTTTTACGATATGGAAAAAAGTGCACCACAAAAAATCCCCTTCTGCTGTCCCTGCGCTAAAAATCAATTCACCTCATTCACCTTTTTTTCTTCCTCTTCTTCAATATAAACGATTAGTGCATTTTTTCTTATGAATTTATTTACAAACATTGATATTTCGAACTAAAAACTTATCCTCATTTAAACATATTTCTTTTTTTAAGTTTGCCTTTGTTACGCACGGATAGTGTATCTCTTTATTAGTGAAAGAGTTTTTACAGTTCGGTTCGGTTCAGTAGTTGAAGAGATTACTCACTTCACATAAAGAAACAAACATTACCTCATTATAATATAGTATAGGTTAACTGATAAATGTTTTCTCGGTCGTTTTTCATCCCCACTGCAGGAAAGGGCCTCTCTTTAAATTTAAATTCAAATAGTTTATTTCTCAAAAATAGGATACAATATCACTTTTTTGACGTCAGTATAATATGCAAGGAATTCATAAACTACTACCGTTTCGGAATCAAGATGGCGTTCTGGGGAGTAGAAAAGAGGCTTAGGATATAGTCGTCAAAGCTAGCTCAGTGCGGATTGGCAGACTTTGTGAAGCTGGACACTACCTAGCTGTAGAAATTTTAGAACATGGCATTTGACCTGGCTTTACGACTGCTGTCACGTGTAACAGACCAAGACCGATAATAAACGTATCCTGCTAAGCATGTAAAAGCCCAGAAAAATAGGTCACTAGGCAGTCACCCATCCAGTAACCCTGTCTAACGTTGCTTGACTTTGAATGCCATGAGCTCTTTGATACCTATAAATAATTCAATACAGAACTCAAATAAATTCCACTTTTTCAAGTTAAACTATTAATTACCCTTTACCTATAAATAAATTACTTTAAAATATAACTCTGGGTCTGATAGAGAAAGTGCTATTAATTAATGTTGATATTGGACAAGATGAGTACTTGATGAGATGAGATACGCGATGGTGTTTAAAATTATTTGGACATGTCGTTTAGATAATAATCTCGAGGTGTTCGTTCAGTGAGATCGTGTTTGGAATGAAGATATGTCAGGGTATTTTTAACCGACTTCAAAAAAGGAGAAGGTACTCAATTCGGTTTAATTTTTTTTTAATTTACCCCGGACCTCTTTTTATAGTAGGTATACCGATTTGGAAAATAATTGTTTTATTTGAAAGGGTATAGGTTCTTGCAGATTGATACTATATTTTTTTTATATCCAGTTCTGATGATGGATTCATGGATGAATATATTTTCAGTAACTAATTAAGCATTTGCATTTAGAAAGTATCATTTGGTAAAGTGAAACTGATGAAGAAGACCACAAATGGTTACGGAAACTCCTTGATGATTTGGATTAAAATAGTTAAATGACTATGACGAAGCAAATTTCTTTGGTTCAGGTAAAAATGGCACCATTAAACTTATACTCCGTTTGACTGTTTTAGGGTTCCTTAGGAAAATATTTGAAATTTAGCTTTTAGTTTCTTTATATTATATAGACTTTTAAATACATAGAATGGAACCTCCGTAAACTCAAGCGGGTCTGGCAAAGCGCTTACAAAACCAAATCTCAATTACTAACATTACTTTAAATAGTGGCTTCAACGTATGTGATCCCCAGTGCAATCTTCTTCAAGAAACACTTAAATATTAGTTCAACACGTTATTTTTTTTTTCTCGAACATGCTACGATATGTGACAATACTATATAAAGTTTCTTTGGGCTAAATCGTACTTGAAGTACAATATCAGAGAGCGACCCGCAATGTTTTATATTTGATCGCTCTAGCGCTTGCTTATTGATCACTATGAAATTTGAAAATGGAACGAACTTTTTCAAACCCGAATATTGATAACTAAAGAGATAACTCATCAAGTTCAATTTAAATTTTGGACTGGCACAACAAAATGAAATGCGACATTAAATTAATGAAAAAAATTAAAATGAAATCGACATTTGAATGCGGCGAATTGGCGGCATAATTACCTAAACTACTTTTATTATTGTCAATACAGTTATCAATATAATTAGTTTTTTAATTTGGCTATGCCTCGTCCCGCATACTCACGATCGCCCGGTTATGCTGCGTTTGCAGGCCGCAGCAGTAATGTACTATAACATGTTCAACCAAACATAAAAATAAAATGATTTGGACAAGTGGTCCCGATACCATCTGTGGTGTGATTAAGACGTGAATTGAGACGTGCTATTGATTTGACATTAAACAACATGCGACGGTGCGTGTACGCATCGCGGTACAGTAAAAAGTATACAGGGTGACAAGATTAAAGTGACCATTTGTTACATAATTATTTTATGTCATTTTATGACGCTAAGACACAACAAAACGAATTACAAAAAAGTGCTCAATTAAAAAGTTAGAAGTTTAAAGCTTTTTGTTTTTAAGAAATTATACAGTGGTTCGATATAATATTCAAAACGTTCTTAATTGATTGAACACTTTTTTTACCGACTTCATAAAACGAGGTGGTTCTCAATTTGTCTTTATGTTTTTGTTTGTGTGTCTTAAATTAGATTTGTACAGCGAACTAATAAAAACATAAAAATAGTAGCTAAAATTAGCGCTTTTAAACGTTTCTGTGAAAATAGTATCTGTTCGTTCAGCCCAAGAGCTTGGGTGCACTCATTGATCGACAATTATCTTAAGGTCAACAACTGAAAAAGTATGTTTAAATGTTAGCCTCAGCTATTTGTTGACAAATATGCAATTAACAGCCTACTCGCACTATCGTTGCCCCTGCTAGGTCTCTGTTCCTACTATGTGTTTGCTGTCAGACCCACCGGTCTGTTGTTACAGACCCACTGGTTTCAAGTTTGCCAACAATTCGATGAGTGGTGACTTCTGTATATACATAATAATTACATACTTAATAATTTTAGCAACTGCCATACCATAACGGGCAGACAAATATATTTTTAATTAATCAAGATTAAATTTGATTGACTTTGTTGTATTTACGAGTGAATTTAATTTTAAGGAGTTTAAATTTCGACAGATATAGAAAATGTGTGGCAACACTTATAATACCTGCCTGCATATTTTTTAAACCAATAATCTTTGTACCATTTAAACCCGTTACCTTTTACTTCATAGGAAATTAAGTAAGAGAAAGATCCGTAAAAATTATACAATGTGCACACCCTATCTCCTTCGATTGATTGGTCTGGACTGATGCGCGACTGGCTCGTTTTTGTATCGGCACGCGACTTGACATATGGTGTCCTTTTAAATGTAACCATTAACGTTTTTGTAAGAGGAATACTCATTCTTAATTTTATTTTTCTTTTTCTGTAATATAAATGCAGTTTGGGTGCAATTTACAAGAAAAAAGCATTAAAGTTAACATTTATTGCGTTACATTTAGTAAATTTAAGACAAGATCTCATTAAATGCAGAAAAATAATTTCACAAAAGTTTCATCAGGCAGTCTCTTTGAGACTTCAGTGATATATTTAATATTGGTATTTATGTATTATATTATATAGAATAGTTCTTTTCCTTCCCTATGTAGTCGGAAAATATTTGAAAAAGGTCAAAATGTTTACTATAAACATTTCGACTAGGTACTTTTACATTATTCCAAATGTTAGAAGTCAAAAAGTTCTAATTTAGTTTTAAATATGTTTTTTAAATTTTAGGTTTATTTGTATTGGTTTAGATTAAGTCTGTTTTACTTAATTTATATATTCCAACGCATAAAATTTGAATTTAAATTGATATAATTGTTATTTTAAATTTTTTAACCGGCTTTAAAAGAAGTGGAGCTTTTTTCTATTCAATTGCATATTTTTCAGAAAAGGTACATTGTCACAGACTATTAGTTACCATAGCTATACATTAAAACGTAAGAGTAAGTTAGTGAAATTTTGAATTTCGATTATTGGTGATATGCCTCATAGAATGTTCCCTAGATTATTTTTATAACACACTAGCTGAACAGGCGCACGTATTTTCTTTTCTTAAAACAACTGGCGTGCCACATGTTGTGAAAGAGCTGCACCTATTCAAAAACCTTAAAAGGCTAAGGATAAATGAGGTATACTCGAACTGGCTTATCATCAAAAATGGTGTAAGACTGGGATGTGTAGCATCACCCCAGTCTTTTAACCACCCTAATCTTTAGACAAATTTCAACGTTATGGTAAAAAGACAGAAAGCAAAGGTTGGAGAATTTGTATACATTCATGACATACTTTAATTATATAATATATGGCCTTTATGATATGTGTTCTTAGAAGACTTCAACCTTCAAGGAGTCTCAAACAAAGACAGAATATTTCTATGTATGTATATGTATCACGTTTTTCTTAATTCTATATTTTTTTTGTGTTTTTGTAAGTTTGATGGACTAGGACTTTAAAAGGCCCTAGTAGTTGTGTGTTTATTTAATTGGTTAATTGATGAATGAATGAATGAATATATGTCATATACAAGTTACTTTAGAAGGTAATAAGAGTGCTTTTTAAAAGTTTTCTTACAAAAAATATTGAATAAAAGTCATACGACTTCACTTTTACTTCGAAATACCTCGAACTCGGAATTTTCGGCATCCCCAAACTTTCCATTAACAGAAAATAACAATTCACATAATACCTGTTCTTATCTCGTTTTCGGTAATAGAATACCGAGAATATTTTATCACGACACGACCAAGTAATTTAATATAAAGCGTATCACCGAGAGATCAGTACGTTGCGATGCCTATCACCAGTTAATAACTGTGGTGGGCCCCTCTCAGCGGCCACGCGCCGCGATGTTATCGCCTCGATGCGTTATTGATGTTAGACCACCATAGCCAAATAGCCTGAGGACCTGTTTGTTTACCTAGATAACTTCTTCTTCTGCTTCAACTTTTCTATAACTAGCGTACATACATAGCTTTGCTCGCGTGGACTTCAGAATCCATCATCGGAATTCATCATTTTTATGAGTCCAATCCTTAAGCAACTTAACAGTAAAACTTCTTATCATTATAAGATTCCTATGGGAACTGCAGAACAAACTGAGACACTTAGTATTTTAGGTTTTTCTTTGTTTCTTCAAAAAACTCCTGTGCTTTGGCATACTTGTTTTTTTTATTGAATCGAATGAATGTTGCGGGGTGATTTTATGCAAGAAATACACTTTATTTTTATAAATATGAAAACATCTCTAATGTTTTCTTAGGATAATCACCTCACTAATTTTCAAGTACCTATCGTTAAATGTTGTTTAATTAGAAACGTACCCACATCATCAGTAAAAGCTACCACTGCCGCATTTTAACAACCACACCGAAACTTCTATACCCATAGTGCCTCTTATTATATTTCTTTTTCTTAAACTTTAGCTCAACACTTATACATATTTGACCGTAGCCGTGTACGCGGCTGATTACTGTCTCCAAAGTCACAGGATATGCTAGTGTAGGAGACAATGACAGTTTTACTGTAAAAATTTATTACAAACAACTTCTAGTTACTTATAAAGTCCTTTTTATAGAATTAAGAAATAAATTATAAATAGAAGTAATCTTACATACATAGAACTAATCTGTTTTGAGATTATGTTTTGAGTTTTCTTCTTTGTTATCAAAATATTATTACAAATTAAAATACTGGTATTTAATACGTTTGTAATGCCTGTAATTATTTTCGTTCAATAAGTGATTTTATTACTTTACACTTTATTGTGAAGCTAAAGTAATAAGTATTGTACAATGCAACAAACTTTTTCGGCCCGGTGTTCGCTAGTATCGTTGTCAGTTCACCCCATTTCAATATTGCGACTGTTGTTTCGATTTTCGACCACCGGGTCAGAAAATTATGTTGCGCTTTCAACATGTTGCGTTCAATTATGAAATTCAGGTACGTGTTACCTTATTACCGATGTATCAACGTTTTATAAGGTTAGTACCTAGTTATGTATAAAATATATGAGGCCAGAAAGTAAATATAAATTAATTGCAGATTATCTATACCTAATAATTAAGCTGTAGTTCGTTTTTTTTGTTTGTTCACGCTAATGTCTGGAACTACCCCTAGGGATTGAAAAATTCTATCGGGATCTTGGATTTGTTAACCAATTCTTTAGAACAGTTATAGGCTATTAAACATCACGCCACTACCCTTAGGAGCCGAGCAAAAAAAGTCAGAAAGTACCCTAAGCAAAAACAAAGGAATAGCGCAGGCAAGCAATGGTTGAAAGTTGGGATGTTGGTTTAAAACACCAATATTGGGCAAAGTGGAAGACAGCAACTAATTAAAAAAAATTATGATAAATGTATTTCATGTTACTAAGCAATGTGTATCTTACATCTTCAGATAAGCCTAATTAAGATGTGTAGTTGTCTGTCTGTATGCTACTTATGCTCAAACAATGTTAATAACTTCGTGTCATAATGCTTCTGACCCCGGCATTATGACAGGTGCAGCACTAAATGGCGTTTTCGTGAGATTGCGCCGAGATAGTTCTCTACTCGTTTTAGATAAGGACATAGATTATTTCAACATTTACATAACAAAACCTACGGCGCTACCGTCTATACAAAATCAGTATGCTTTCTAAAATTTGTAGACTAAACTAACTAAAAAAATTAGTTCCAATTTTGCACACCTGTAAATATTCTGTTGAACTTTGCCCACTTCGGGTCTAATTGTCGAACAGAAGCGCCATGCCTACTTCGTGGCTACTTCGTTTATGGCCGCAACGCGAATAAATAATATTTACTGCCAACATTGCTTCATTCATTCTCGTCCATTCATTTAAGTAAGAACGCCTCTCAAATTGCGGACAAAGCTACGTGACTGTGAATAAACTATGCGGTTTTAACTTTGCCTGTGTTATAGACGTTTAATTTTAAAATAATGGTCTTAGATGTCAAAAGCCCTAGATATAATTGTATGAGAATTCCTTCTTTGGTTCCACGTAATGAGATTTGAACACTTTGGTTGATAATCGAAATGGTTTTCTTGAGGTTCGATAATGTTCATACAAAAGACTTAAACGGGAGGTACGTCATTCTCTAAGTGTGATATCTACTCGTGGCTGTTAATGATGTTATTTTCATCATTTTTAATATAAATTCTTAAACATTTCGATATAAGTAGTACTCTTTTGAATTTTAAATATTACACATAATGTATAATGATTGATACCAACTGTACCCTGGCATTGTCATATTACGTTACTAATAATTTTGATAATAGAGTTTTTAGCCGTTCAGAAAATAATATCATCAAAGACAAATAAAAATAATTATAATATAAGAACAATAATAGCAGCTGCACAGTGTCGGCTCATATATTTATTATTTATTTATTTATTATTTATATATATATATATATATATATATATATATATATATAATAAAAAAAAAACTTAAACCATTTTATGTCAAAATGTCGTCTATGCTAAAATATGCTTTCCCACATAATTTTCTTACGAGTTTTTTTTTTATATCTTATTTTGGATAAACAAACAATGACAAAGTAAAATATTTATATTTATTGGGAAGATTAACAGCAACATACAATTAAATAAACAATACATTAAGAGTCACTGGAGGCTCCTGACAAATCTTCGCAGATAGATAACAAAGTAAAAAACTTAAACACTTACAGTGAGCAATCAAGCTTGCTAAATTAAACTTAGCGAAAACATGAGCTAAGTACGTAAAAGCAAATTAATTAGTATTAGAAACTAATTCAATTTCTAATACAGATAAGATTATGGAAGATAGAGAAGTTACACTTGAATACATACAACACCTACTTATGTCATCTTGCCACAAAAAAAATCGTTGTTTAGCACCAGCCTCACCGAAGAAATACTGCTAGTAAATAGGTCTTGTTTTTTGTTAAGCTCATTAAATTTACTGCAAGCACGATAAAGAAAACTATTTTGCCTGTAGTTAGTTGATGCTTTTGGTAAAGCAAATATTGGTGGACTCCTTAAGTGACATCTACCCGGAACGTTGAATAATACATTACTTAATAACTGAAGACAATTAATGACACATATTAAAATCTTTTGCAAGAAGATCATATCAGCAGTTCTACGAAGATCGTCTAAGGGAAGGAAATGAATTTTCTTGCATAATCTTAGGTAATTACTTGACCTGTGAAAGACTTTAAGCTGAAAACATAGGTATCTTAAACATTTCTTTTGGATATTTTCGATACGAGTAATAAAGATTTTATAGCAGGGATTCCAGACTTGTTATGCGTATTCTAAGTTACTTTGAACTAGGGAGCAGTAGAGAAGAAAGATACATTAATTGTGCCATCATCACCGTTTACCACATATCAGTGAGTATGTGTGAACTAAATCTTAAAATATTAGAGCTGACTAAAAAATTAAGTAGTACCTTCTACTACTTTTTTTAATTACACTTTTCGTAAAATAACTATTAACCAGGAAATTAGAATTTATTTAAGACATTTTTCATTTGCAAGCAATGTAATTGCGCTAACGGGGCCGATAAATTTTTCGCGAGTTTGAGACTCGTTTCGTTTTGTAAATTCCGTGATTAAATTAATATTAATAATAAATAAAAAAAAAAATTTGTTTAACCGACGCAATAAAAAACGGCACCCAGCTGAAAAGGACATCGTGTCACTGCAAGCCAAAGTCGTCTTTAAGGTGGATATTAAGTAATCTGGCTGATATGTTTGCACAATTTGCCAATATGTTAAAGTACGTATTAAGTTAACAGTATTAGCAAGCCTATATGAAATGGAACGTTTTCCAGCATAGGCACAACATCTGTTTTTTATTTTCAACAATTTTCGACGATCCCGAACTTACTTGCCGTATCGAACCCTTAAGTCTGAGGAGAGACTTAACCTCCCTGTGTATACTCTACCGCTTGTACAATGGAATGTGTTCTGAGGAATTGTTGGAAATGATCGCACCGCTCGCCATTGGCAGGGAACTCATTCTCACACTTTAGAACCGAAATGGTTGCGTACAGTGCGGTTTCAGAGAAACTTCCTCCCGCGAACGCTTGGGTTGTGGAATGAGCTTCCTACCAAGGTTTTTTCTAACGACTACAGTATGGGGTTCTTCAAGAACGAAGTTATTGGATTTCTGAAGGGTCAGCAACGCGCGACTGATACCCCTGGTGTTACAAGCGTCCATAGGCCACGGTGACCGCTTAGGACCGTATGCTTATTTGTCAACTTAGTGGTATAAAAAAAACATCGCGCAAGTGAAAATAATTGACATTGTAATAGGAATCTTATGAAATAATTTACAAACTTAATAACTGCAGCCACGTTTATTATATATGCCTATAGAGATGTTAGAACAATAATAGCAGCTGTACAGCGGCATTATACTTTAAAAAGGCTTAGAGTTTTTTAAACTTTTAAATTTAAAGTACATGCATGCAAATCCTGCGGTTATTGTTAGCATTGACTGTTTGTCACCACACAATGACGTAATGCCTCGATTACTGCTCGCTCAGTGACCGTTGTACTTGCGCCTTGACATTTGGTGCGCGTGCGCTGAAGCCGTTGACCCGTGCGCTTGGCTCGCTGCATGTCACATGCCTCAACGCAAGCCACACTCGCTGTTAAGAGCAGCCTCACCTCTTAGGCGTACAAATAAAGTTCACCTGTAATTTCGGACTGAAATCTACTTTTTAATTATTTTTTTAGTTTTCAATTTGTTTATATATATCTAGGCTCCTATGTGGCTATTATTTTATGAAACATCACTTAATCCAAATGATAACGAATTGAAGTTTGCGAAAAATTACGCCTGAGACGACTTATTTTCTTTTCTTATCTTAGAAAAACGAATGGTTGTTACTATTTTTTTTACATGCAAGCTTCGGAAGCTTCGCTTTTGAAAACCAAATTAATATTAATTACTTTTATTTTTAGACACTTAAAAACTGTACTTTTACTTACATTAGTTTAAGAAACTGCTGCTGTATTATTTAGCTACAAAACGTTTGTCAAGGAACGTAAAAACGTACATTTAAAGTGCTTGAACAATGTACCTTTATAACTGCAACATAATATATATGAAAAACAAATCTTAATATAAAATCAAAGTGTTAAGTTGTAGCCTAACCTTAAACTATGAAATTTTTACTAAAAACTTCAAAACAGCTAAAAAGTAAAAAAATAAGGGAGGGCCTAACGCTGCCATTTTGACAGAATATTGAACTACGTGTGTGTGATAATGAAAAAAGTGTTATCGTGGAATTAACAACTTTCAAGCGTAGGACTGAGGAAACGTACCACTAAATTTGTAGAACTATATGGCCGTTTCATTAAACAAATATTTGCTAAGCTGCATACAAAAAATCCGCTGGTTATATTAAAAAATTTTATGACCCCGTTATTTGGACATATTCAGAGCGGAGGACGCTCCAGTCAAACCATCCATTTTGTTAGACAATTGTTTTGCCGAGTTTATTGTCCAATTATATTAACATTTCAATAAAAAACTTACTGTTATTCAGACAATTTCGACAACTCATTAAATTGACATTTTTACATCTACGCATCTCATTAGCTACCTCTATCAACAATTTTCACCTACTCACGAAGATGCAGCCGGCTCTTAATCACTGAAAAAAAAACTGGCGGTGGCTGCTGGACTATATGTAAAAAGCGTCAAAATCGGTTTGCTATCACCAAGGTCATGGGTTACATACTTAGAATACCTTGAAGAACCTAAGAAATGGTCTTTTGCCCTCGATTTCCCCGGAATCCTATCATCAGATCCTGACTTGGTACTAATGGGACCACCTGGTAAGTATACCCTTTTAAACAAAAAAGAATTTTTCGAATCAGTTCGGGCGTCTTCAAGTAATCGGGGAACATCCATAAAAAAAAACGTCGAATTTAGAATCTACTCCTTTTTTGAAGTCGGTTAATAAACTTTAAAAGAGCGCAAATGTCTAAATCTACCCGAGGACGTCAGCTAGTGCCAATATGATGACATAACGCAACATAAGAGCACACAAGAACAACTGATATTAATATGCCATAGACTGTTATGGGTTGCTCTCGAGAGCGACAACCCAAGCCGATGCCCGGTGAAGCAGTATTGGCTGCAACAGCCATCTGCATAGTCTGTATAGTCAGCTCAGAAAAAATAGGATTGCTTGCCACAGCACATATGAGCGACACAATATCATTACCAATCTTCATACGTCAGCCTACCCTTAACCTTAGGCGAGGCCCAAGTTGGCCTTAGAATATCCCGCGGGCGCACTGCGGATTGTGGACTTTACACACGTCTTTTTGAGGTATGCAAGCTTTCTTACAATATTTTCCTTTACTTAATTAGGCCAGTTTTGTGAACGAATCAATGTACTCGAGCAATTTAGAAAAATACTCATCTGTGCACACCGAGGCTCGAATGCCCGTCCCTCAGAATGCTAGCATTAACAGACCCCGAACCGCCACCGACCAATGCAATGAACGCGGATAAATGTGTTTTGCAGGTAAGTACTGTACTAACGATGAATAACATGATGTCATCAGCAGGAGGTGTGGTTCTCTGTAAGAATTAGGAGGTTTAAGGCACTGTAGCCTATGGCTAAATCTGACGATGTATATCTAAGATGTGATAATGCTAAGTATAAAAATTAGCCTTCCAATTATTAGACTAGGCCTAGTAAGTTACAGTCAGCCGTTGGATCATGGGTGCCGGTTGGATTAGGAATTAAAATTTTGTCAATCAACGTCAAAATGAAACCGATTATGGAGTTTTAACGTAAGCTTTTAGGTATCAGTAAAAAAAATTCAATTAAATCTTGCATTATTTTCGAAGCCAGAGGGTGCAAGCGGGTGCGTTCCCGGCGCCCATGTGTTAAATGGAAGACAAAGACATACATGGTTGTTGTCTTACTCTATGGATTTCGTTTTCAAGTCACTTACCAGTACCATTGTGGCATGCGTAGGTATTGAATGGTAAACAATAGCCCTGATGTTCGATTTGGAGTAACATACAAATACAATACAAATATGCTTTAAATGCACACCTTAGAATGATATTAAAAATAAGAAAAAAAAACACTAACAATATTTATGTACAATAGGCGGTCTTATCGCTGCATCTCTGCCAGACAACCTATAAACAGAGGACACTAATGGGAGAAAAAAGTAGCCCTATATCCAGCAGTGTAAGTCTTGTCACTAATACAAAACGCTTCATTTATCTAACTCTCTTAAGTTGGTGCCTTCGTTCACACAATGAATCATTATTTCTGCATAGATACTTAGTTAAATCACGACTCTGAGATGGTTCGGTTGATTGACGTCGAGTGTTTACTCAAAAGCCTGATCGAATTGAACAATGTATAGTCAAAAGTGGCTGATATTGATCAACCACGACTCAGCGCGGTTGATTGAGGGTGGCCGAGTGAACTAGGTCGATGAACATCACGGCTTCTAGATTGTCGTTTAAACTTAAAGGTTAATTTTGAAACTTTAGTGGTGGCTTTGCCTTCTTGAATATTTCTGACATCTTAGTCGTAACAAGATGACATTTTTTCGATTATGTAAACCAGAATGGATAAAAACATGGAAAGCTGAAGTAGCAAAGAATGGAAATAACGACCACGGATTGGAAATCATATGGTGTGGCCGTAGAAAGACCGTAGAATCAGATGGCTCAAAACTGGCCGTCTTCGACCAACAGTGGACGTCTCTCGGACACAACCTGATTATTTTGATAGTCAAAAATTGTGGACTTCAAATTCTAACTTCGTCTTTTTGACGTACGCAGGTAGGGTTTCCTCACGTTTTCTTCACCGAAAATCCAGTGGCAGAATTTTAGAAACAAGCTTATTGTTACAGGTCAGGTTTGAATTCCTGCCATTTAGAACGCGAGGCTGGCGCTGTAACCACACGGCTGCCACCGACGGCTTGATACAAGAGGTGCTAAAAGACACAACCCTAAAAAAAGATGTGTGAAGTTCAACAGTCTGTATCCGGGCTCGCCTGATGGACCATTAGCTTCATCTCTTCATAAACGAAGACCCTTGCAGTCTTAAAATAATTCCAAGATTCCTCTCATAATTTTTAACCAAGTAAATATGTAACCGGAGGTGTACTACCTGTATTTCTAACCTAATAATATGTAAAAAAAAATGTATTGAAACCCATTGAGATGCAAATTCGTGAGACTGCTTCGATAAAATTTGAAATGTTATAGCTTCGTCCGACGCCGCGGTACGAGACAGGTTTATTTTTATCCAGGGGATCGATTCTCAAGATAAGTAGCTATAAGACGAGTAGCGCCCACCCAGTAGCAAGCGATAGCTAAAGCGCTGTCTTATCGCCACCAATCACCAGCATTTTATTACACTTGATAATATCTAATTCGCGATACGTCAAATACTTAGAATAGAGATGAAAAAGACAACGGTAAGAAACTTAGAGGTAATTTTTATTGTTTAGTTACTGTTATCAGTTATTGCGTATTTTAATCTAAAGGTATTATTGAACTCAAATTGAGCGACTTTGCATTAACAAATGTTTTTTGATTTTTTTGTAAATTTTTAGTATTTGTAGTTAGGTTAACTAATTGGTGACTTGCCTGATTTATGACTGACACTATGACATATGAAGGAAAATTTGACTATCGGATGATTAGACATAAGACAATATTGTACAAGTTGAAAAAGACCTAATAAATCTGAATAAGACACGAGTGCTTTCTTTATTAAATCTCTTACATTACTTAATTTTATTTTTTATAGTATTGGCTATTTCGTTTCTGCATCTTTTATAGTCTGTTCAATATTTATTTATTTTAGAAAGAGGAAAAGAAGAAAAAAAATTTTTCTTTCAAAAAATTAAATAATTTATGACAAGAATTCAAAATCCGTTAAAAACTTATTTATCTCTTTTAAAAGAAAAGTGGATCTGAAGTAACTACTAGGTACGTATCAGATCTTTGTTTGATTCATGCAAGTTTTGAATTTGTTAACCATTCTCGTTGAAAATGGTAAAATTATATATTTATACGACAGCAGTCGAGTGGCTACCAGCTCAACATCGTCTGTCAATACGCATTGACTATGGCTTAAGCCTCCTTTCTCGAAAGATATGCCTGTGCCCTTGTAGAGATGTAGATTGGCTAAGTCAACAATATACCTTTATGTTATTTTTATCTGTATTTAGTAAATAAATAATATATTTAGCTAATCTAGAAATAAAAGCGTTTTAAATTACTTATGATATTGAGGGCAGTTACGAAAGCATTACAAATTTCCAGAAGATTCGTTTTAAAATTGTATTATATATCATATGTCATATTAACGGTATCATGGCGCCCATGGCAAACGCTGTCGACAATCTATTTCAAATGCGCTTTGCTTCGTACGAAGTGATTTGTTAAAAACTTTATAGGTATATCTGATGGAAGAAACAATTGGTTTTAAACCGTATAACAAACAAGTTTCCAATTATAGAATGCTATAGCATGTTGGTACTTGATAAAACTCGTTATTATTTCAATGTCATATATGAAAGCTACATGAGTATAAAAAGGGAGAGTGTGAGTCTGGTGGTATAATGAAAGGATTTCATTTATCATGCTTCGTTCGTACGTTCAGGATGTTCAAAATAGGATAATAATAGGATTCTAATAAATTGAAATTCGGCTTCCTATCCTAATAATATTATAAATGTGAAAGTTCGTATGCCTGGATGGATGTTTGTTAGTCAATCACGCTTTAACCACCGGACGCATCGGAATGAAACTTGGCATACACATAGTTTAGGTCCTGGAATAGCGTATAGTCTACTTTTTATCCCGAAATATTCAAAAGTTCGAATAATTATAACAGAGTTTAAAGAACAATAGATGTAGCTATAGCTTGCTATAGCAAACTTCATTAGTATAATTATGGAGTTCCACGCCGATAACCGAATTTAGGGCGGGCGGAACCACTGGCAAAGTCTAGTTAAGAATAGTACTCAATATTTGTTTGCTTTTTAATGTTGCAGTATAATGAAAGAAGAAAATCATAAATAATTCTGAACCGGTGGGAAAGTTGATAAAATTAATAATTTAAATGACTATTCAAAAGTACTGTTTAAAAGTTTGAGTTTAAATGAGCTTAGAACAGTTTATATTGAGTTTTTGTGCAAAAGAGAAACCAATAAAAGATTTTACTGTAAATATATTCTCACATTGAGTCGCAGTTTCGTCGTGTCTGTCTGTTCATATCACTCGTAGATAGTGCGAGCCATCTCATGCGCCGCTTCGGAATGATATAAGCTCTGACCAAGATTATATTAAAGCAACCCGTGATAAATCACATGTCCCATATAAAATATAAATCAAGTGTGACATAAAATACATTTATATTGTTTTCACATCGAAATGACAATAAAATGCTTTAAATTCATGACCGTTTTCATATATCATTGTAAGATAAAAGATAACTTCGATATAAAATTCAGATATATATTTTGAAATTTTATCGATTGCTATTAGTTTACTGATAATTTGGATTTTATTTCTACACAATAAAAAGTGCTGCGTTTGAAGTTATCTAAAGAGAAATGCACGTTAGAGTACCGATAAAATTCTTATTGCTACAAAATAGATTGATATAACTGGTAATGGCATGCGAAGGCACTGGATGCCAACGGTTCCGAACCCTGTGTTGTGGAAATTATTGGAAGAGGCCTATTATCAGCAGTGGACATATTTTCATTTTCATATCAGCCCGATATGTTAAACAAGTGCTTGTATTACGTACAACATCGCGGTTTGAATTCCCAGAATGGGTAACCAGTGGCAGGATAAATATCTTTATCATACATATATAGAGGACATTAACTTTTTTTCAATTAATTAAATTATTATTACAATCATTTTTTAGAGACTAATGAAATAAACTCTGTTCAATAGAGTAAAAAACACACTAGGTAATAAACTACAAAATACTCAGATAAAGAAATTTATCTCTAAGTGATACGTTTACATACTTAACGATATTTTACTTTTTTTTAACTTTATTTTAGCAAGACGGTAATTAATAGTAAAACCCTTATTCTTTAAAAAATAAAAGTGCTTTAATTGCTAATTTTTTTATATAATTTTAAGTGATATGGTTTTTGACTTACTTATGGCCTAAAAACACCGTTATTTTTTTGTTGGTTTTCTAAAAATCTTACATAATTGAGACAGAAAAAATTACAGCAGTTTTGGACCAATTAAATAAAACTTCTTAATCTTATATTAAGCAAGGAATCCACAGTTACCTACAAAAAATTAACTAAATACATACATATATAATAAATAACAAACATACACACACGCATATTTTTCTTTATAAAGTTAAAATTATCTTTTTACATACTCCTGCATTAGTAATGACCACCAACATCAGAGAATATAAAAAAGTACGCAAAATTCAAACAAGTGGTTCATAAATTGAGTTGAAGAACCACATCTGCCGTGTAAGAAATCGCGGATGGCTCATAAAATTTCGTTATTATACTCTGTAATGAAATAAAGAGACACAATTGTTTAATTCATGTAACAACATATACAACGGTGTCGCAGGAACAAGCGGAAACTGTTATTCAAATAATACAATCAGATATAAGTACAATGTGACGATGTTGTAAGTAGAACAAATAAGTATGGTTATGCACGAACACAAACTTGCATGTATCAAGTTATAATGTTGAATTGATTGGATAGTAAAAGCGGATTGTTTATGAAGGGTCTATGCTCGTCTACGTCGTACCAATCAATAAAATATATATAGATTTTATATATTATAGGATTTATAAGACTACAGTATTTCTTCTTCAAGAAATAAATTATTGAATTTTTGAAGGGTCGGCAACGCGCGAGTGATTACCTGGTGTTACAAGCGTCCGTAGGCTACGGTGACCGCTTACCATCAGGCGGACCGTAAGCTCCTTTACCACCTTGGTGGTATAGAAAAAAAAAAACTTGAACGAAATGGTTTTTGTTAATTTTGTCTTTAGATAATGGATTAATTTGGGACTTATAAACTCTAATTTTTTTTAACTAATGTAAAGTACTTAAGGCATTTTTTATTTTTTTAATTAAATCTTTTTTTCTGCATTTCGCAAGGAAACCATCTTTGAGTTAACTTTAACGAGAATCACAAAAAGGAATAGTTTTTTTTTCAAGTATAAATATATTTTTTCTATCCTTTCCAAAATTAATGTTATCAAAAAGTCTTTTGTAAACATATCAGCTAAATCTGTAACTAATAAACCCAAACGAAAAAACCTTTTTATCACCTTTTTTTTTTGCACTTAAGTACTTCTTTAGATCGTCGGGAACTGGCAATGATAATATATTTTTCTATACCCGGTATTTTATTTTTTTGCTTATTACATTAAAGGTCGTAATTTACAACGTATATATATATGATACTAGGTTAAGCCCGCGGTTTTACCCGTCCTTAATTCGGTTATCGGTGTAGAATTTCAATGGCTACTCTTCAATTATAGAAAAAAAACCGACTCACGCTTGACGTTTTCAAGTAGCCTTTGTCCTTACTCGGGACTCAAACTATCTTCATACCAAATTTCATCTTAATTGGTACAGCGGTTTTATTGTGAAGAGGTAACAAACAGAGAGACAGAGTTACTTTTGGATTTATAATATAAGTATAGATAGTATGAATATATTTAAATATATATACATAATATAAAAAGCACCATTAGTCCGAATACACGGCATCATAAGCAGTGTTGCCGCGATTGGCTCACCACTTGACACGCAGGACTAAAGTGGTTGGTGAAAAGAGGCTTACCGCCACTTTATGATGTGGTTGTGTATCCAGTTACCCCCTTCTGGGTATATTAACCGTAGAGATATACATACATACATATTGTAAGTAGTTTTTAGTTTTGTTTTTATTATTAAAATACGAGTGCATAGCAATGAATGAATGAATTAGTATAATAAAAAAACTAAGTTAAATTAATGTTTTGTTATTAATTACTTTTAGTTTGAGCTCTTCAACATTAAACTTCTTAAGCTGTTTGAATAACATATAATATATTATTTTATATATTAGATATTCAGATTCGTATAAAATTTTGTATGAAAAATTTCGTCGATATATCTACTTTTGTATGAAAATCTTAAAAAAGTTCTAGGGCTATGGCTAAGGGCTATGGGGCACGGCCTACCATCAGGGTGATTTGGGCCATAGTCTTCACGCAGGCCCAGTGGGGATTATGGACTTCACATACGTCTTTTTTTTTGACGTTTGCAGGTTTCCTCACGATTTTTGCCTTCACCGAAAAGCCAGTGGTGTGAATAATGAATTTAGTAGAGAAATTAAGAAAAAGACTTATCGTTATACGCCGGGTATCGAACCTCCGCCAATCAGGACCCCTTGGTCACCACCAACTAGGTACATATATATTCCTCCTTAGTAAATAAAACGTCTTTATATGAACAGTTCGTGTAGTCAAGTCTTACGAGTTGTCGACTCCGATCTTACGCGAAGTAATTTCTTCCTCCACAACTTGCCACTATTTCGTCGTGGTCAACTTCTTAACTATTGACGTTATCTTGATTTACGTTCTTTATCAACATTTTATTACTTGACTGAGCGCATACACTTGAGCAACTAAGTAAGATACTTCATTTGAGCTTGTATCTTGGCACTATCATAAAATACTTTAGCCCTGATCCAAATACTTAATAAACATTATCTATATTGTATATTTTATAAATGTATACGCATTTATAAAATTGCAAAGAGGCTTATCAGATATAAATCAGTTGAGAAAAATTTTAACAGTTCAACATTATTACCTACAGACCATTGAAGTATACGCCTTCCAAAACATATTTATAAAAAAAAACCCAAGTTGAAAACAAAAAAAACTAGTATAAGTATCTACTCGGATAAAGGATTTTCTAGAAAAAGAAGTGCGCCGCGCTAAATTAAGGTATTCTGGTGGCGGCGTGGGGTTTTGACGGCAAGGACTTACTTACGTCACCGTTTTCAGTTTAAAGTTGAAAAGCATTACTTTTTTACAGATTTATTAGTTATAACTTTCACAGATTCATATCCTCTCATGTGAAATGTCTATTTTCACACCGACGCGATGTATAGAAAAAAATTGTAAAAATTATACGCATGAAATGTATACTTTTCAACAGAATTACGAAACAACTGCAAAAGATAACCGTAAAACAATATGCTTAATAACACTTTGGCGTGTGTAAAAAAAATCACAAATTTTACATCGTATGTGCGGTGTGGACCGCCATACCACATTGTTTTAAAATCTCTACAACTTCCTAAACCATAACTTGTTTGTAACTATAATTACTAATACAAACTGTTCAAATGTATTGATTTTCAACATAAGCATTAAAAAAGAGTCGAATAAAATGTGTTTCGAAAACATTAAAAAAAATTATTAAAATATCACGAAAACTAAGATACTTTTTTGATTATAATTTACATATTCTAGACGGTTATAACTTTGCCTATCATACCTTCAAGTTGGGTTCACTAGTTTTGGGACATTCTGTATATAGGATTATCAAAAATATATATAATAAAAAATCTCTAGCTACTTCAATATAGTCTCTCAATTCAAGTACTTCCGCATCCATCAGACATTATTTTACACTATAAAATTTTACCTTCAGATGACTTTAAACACCTTAATTAAATGATCTTTTGTACTACAAAATGAACTATCACTAAAATCTCTAATAAAATAATTGTTTTATTACTAAAAATATCTATCAATATAAATAAACAACAATGAGGTAAGTTATTAAATCAAATTGATATTTTTATGATTATCGTAAAATAAAGATTAGGCTGTTATGGAGTACTTTAAACTCCGTGATTTAAGTACATTCTTTGTTAAGACATAAATAGTAATAGATCGAAAGCGGGACATTCTTATCTTAGACGTTAATACGAACAGATCTGTGGTGAGAGTCAAGGAAATTGTGGCATAACCTTAGCATAATAATAGTAACAAATAGACCAAGAGAGAGCTGCCCTCGTGCAGTGGATTCCGTACTGCTTAGAAAATAGAAAAGGCAAAAAAATGGTTTTTGTTACATTAATACGGGAAAAAATGATTAGCCTAACAGCTCAGAATAGCATATGTAAGGAGCTTAAACGTAAAAAGAGCTTACTAGACCTAGTAAACGTCTAGAACCACCAATTTTTATGGTAAAAAAAATATATTTTTAAGGCAACAAAAACATGTATGTGTTTACTAAAAAAAATATATTTTTCAATGCCTATGCATTCACAAAAAAATTTAATTACTTTTCTTTGAGAAATTAGGCAACACTCAAAAATAAAATTGTAAGAAATTTTAATTTTAATATAATATTTAAATTAAATAATGTTAATTTTAACTACATATGTAAGTAGTTAAAATGCAACGCGCGAGTAATACCCATGGTGTTGCAAGCGTCCATATAGTTACCGCTTACGATCAGTCGGACCGTTAGCTTGTTTGTCACCTTAATGGTATAAAGAAAACATATTGCATTTGGTTTAGATAGTAGGAAACACACATCGAAAAGAACGGAAGTATGTAAAACCCCTTTATTCAAGTCGGTAAAAAGGTTTTACCAAGATAATTATGACGTACTTTGTTGCCTTTTATTCTTGATTATCTTAGGATTCCGTACACTAAGGATGTTGTCCGATATTTTAGGGGCTTTTACAGATTATTTGTTATTACGGCGGGTCTCTTGACAAATATAAAATAAAATGTTTACTACATTTGAAAGTATTTACAAAAACATTATGATCTTCGTTTTTGCTTTATTGTTAAAACGAGATTACCGACGCACAAGCTTAAAACTCTTGAGTGATTGTAGTGAAATCACTAAAGCAAAACAGCAAATAATTAAAAATAGCGCAACTGTCTGTACTAGTTTCCTAAATAAAATTTATTTCGCGCAAATGGAATATAACAAAAGCAAAATTCCTGCCGACGATAATAAGACATAATTGTAATGTTTTGTTGTATTTGTTTGAGTGTTACATGTGGTTCGGGATCCTTACTACGAGAGTTCGACTTGCACTTAACTGATTTACATAGCCAGCTTTTCTATTCACTTCAAATAGGACCAAGACAAAGTTCCCAATATCATTTAAACTCACCACGTGAGGAATCCTAAAAATCAACAAAAGATACAGTACGTACTCTAGGACCCCCCATATCTCTGTATACGCCCTCCAAAATAAACGCCTTAATGATCTATGATCTGAAACTGATACTTATAATGGCTTCTGTATAAAGAAGCTGCACCAAAATGAGACCAACACGAGTTCCAACATGATAAATAACCTAAAATTGCTTGTAAAAGTTGAAACATTTATTCCTTTTCCTTTGTTACGTTTGTAAATATTTGAGTCTAATCCGATTTAAGGCCCATTCTACGACCAAATGGACTTGAAGCTTATTTATTGTAATTGGATTAATAATAAATCTTACTTTCTTAATTTCAGCTGTTGATGATTTATTTACCGACACGTTGGTTAATGTCTAAAAGTAAGACTCTATCATTTATACTGTCTTAGAATCTTGATAAACTGTGATAAGTCGAAGTATTAATTTTTAACTTTTAATGGGATATCAGCTTTCTGTAATCTACCTATTGAGCCACAATTTACAGAAAAAACCTCAAACAACATAGAAGGCAACTGCTATTTGTTAAAAAGAAGTAACGTGGTGTCAGTCACCTTTCCTAGTCAAATGAACAAACACAAGCATATAAAAACAGCCAACAACTGGAATTAAGGCCCAAACAGCGCAACTATGACAATAAAGCTTTTTAAAATCAATGGACATGGTGCCCTAAAAATTAACAACAGGTAGGTACCTACTGTAGTAACTTTAGGAACACTGATGACATCAATCTGTTTCAAAAAAGACGTAAAATGGAATGCCAAACTTCTTTTTCATTTTCTCCTTCTCTATTCAGATGCTGCTGAGTGTGTGTTGATCTCTTCATAAGGAAAACATTCTCTTCTTCTTAGTAGTAAGATGTTTACTGCTAAACATAGGCCTCTCCCATGTGTCTCCGGCTCGAAACAGATGGTCTGTCCTCCTAGTAAGGAAAATTTATTTTGATACGCAATAAAAAACCGGATACGCGGGAGTTGAATTCGCGTGGAGTGGGTTTTTTATTGTGTTTTATTAATATGACCCAAAATACCCTAATATCGAGAGATTTGCGATGCTATTTTAAGAAGCGATGCGCCGATACGATACCGATTATATAAAAAGGTATCGCCGATGTCGATGCCAATACTCTTAATTACATTTCATGATTAACTATAACTATATTTACGTTGAAAAAAGGAACTACTAATATAACTTAGATCAAACAGTTATCAGAAGCAAATTGTTAATAGTTTTATTGGATATCTGCCTTCCTGTGTGTGTTCTACCGCTTGGGTAATGGGAAGGGTTCTGAGGAATTGTTCGAAATGATGCCCATGACTACTTTCTACCATCACACCGCTTGCCATCGGCAGGGAATTCATTCTCACATCCTAGAACCTAAATGGTCACGTACAGTACAGTTTCAGAGAAACTTACTCCCGCGTACGCTTAGGTGGTGGAATGAGCTCCCTGCCAAGGTTTTCTCTAAGGTCTACAGTATGGGGTTCTTCAAGAAGTCATTAGATTTTTGAAAAGTCGACAACGCGCGAATGATGCCCCAGGTGTTTCAAGCGTCCATAGGCTGCGGTGACCACTTAAAATCAGGCGGACCGCAAGCTTGTTCGTCACCTTAGTAGTATAAAAAAATATATCTAATTTTTTGTAGGATGGATTTTAACGGACCCGTACAAAAATGATGTAAATAAACCACTCTTTAATGGATTAATAGAGAAATGTGAATCCGAGTAAAAAACGCAAAAACGGAATAGATATAGTTATTCCATTTGTATATAATAGAAAAGCAAATTTCAAGAACCTAAATTTAACATCATTAAGGAATAATACTGAAAAATACACACTTTTGGTAAGAAAACTTCTGGTAAACAAAATACAGTTATAAAAAATAAATAATTTTCATTATAATCATATTGTAAAATGCATGAGTCGCGCCCAGTTACACATGCAAATCGGGAGTTTGTATAGCGGGCGGCCCGATCTAACATTCTTAACGAGGAAATCGCGTTTTCACGAAAGCTATTCAATATAATTATAACTGTACAAGTACGAAAATAGATAGGGAAAAAATAATTAATTAATATCAGGAAAACAGAATCGGTATTCCGAATTCTATGCAAGTGAAGCCATCGACATAATCAAGAACGTAATAACTTCTTTTATCAAAAAAGTCGCCTACGTAATTAATTTAGAAAAAACCTAATTTTGTCTTTGAAAGCAATGGCATGCCTGAAATTTTATTCATCTAAAGAATTTCTGTACAAAATATTACACAGTAAATAAGAAGGGGATAGTAAATGTTTATTGCAGAGAAATTTTTCCAATATTCGAAAAGGAATAGCAGATCCATTTTGATTTAGTAATTGATATGTCGTAGTTAGCTTTATTGCCGTTAAGTATAATTTTATTGGAGGCTATTCAGCGATAATTACGAGTTAATCCCTCCTCATTTGGTCGTTGAGCAATAAAAGAAGTGTCCGATTTATGGTCACGTGCGGACTTCTCACATTCCGATATTTATCACTGGGTAGAACTGTCTGGATGATTCCAAAGGTTGGGGTTTCATGCTGAGCGGGGCATTTCCCGCCTAATACAAAGTAAAAACCTTATGGTTCGAAGCTGAAATTAAATAAATTGTTTCTCTACTCTTATAGACAAGTTACAACCTTTCGTCTCTATCCTGTCTGTCTGTCCATCCGTTTATTTTTTCCTTGTGTGACCGATTAATGTTAAATTATGAACGGAGATGTTACGAATTGTGATTCGATTTTGTACTTACTATCCGTCCGACCTTGCTTAATTTGCAATCCGTATTTCAATGTAATGCTAACAAATTATTATTTTGAGGTTTAAGAATTTTTTATTTCTCTTAAGAATACAAGAAATCTTTAAATTGATTAGAAATTTTTAATTATTCTAGTTAACGAACAATTCATTATTATTATAGAATTTATGAGAAACAAATCAGAATTATTATTACACACGCAGTTATTTAAGGTTACTGCAATAATATACTTAAACTAGTTGTAACATATGTTTGTGGGTTTTTTTATATTTTTCTAATTTAATAAAAGTGTTACAATGTCCTGTGGCCTATGGCTAGTGTACAAAACTGTCTATGTTTTTTATTAATGTATTTGTACCTGAAGTTTTATTAAAAAAGATTTTATATAGTAACAACTAACGGAACACTAAGCGCACTAAGCTATTTTTAAAAAATAAATAAAATTTTTTTTTTAAATTACAGTACATTAAAAAAAAAAGAAATCCACCAACCTATGAGTGACTTAAGGTTAGGTATTGTAGAAATTTACCTAAAATAGTCGGATGGGATTTCTCTGTATGTAATATGTAATATGTCTTGTCCCTTTTTCGATATCAAAATAACATGTATGCCAGTAAGCGTCAACGCTTACACAATAAAACAATCATATGTTAGTTTTATGTTTTGCTAAGATCGCCGTTCGCTAAAACTCGGTCCTGAGTTTTGATGAGCACATACTAGCAATAGTAGCAAGTGGCTTCCGTTTTGAAATGCTTACTCTTGAAAAAAATATTAATATGTATTGATAAGATTTTGTTTTTCATATACCTACAACTAAAGTGGCAAATAGCCATTGCCTACCTGAATTCGATCTAAACGGTTTCCATAGCCAGATAAAACCGCTTCTCGTTGATACTGGGACCAGATTTTTGTCAAGCAAAAAGCAGTAACAGTGGCGAGCGGCTGTTGCGGGCAGTATTGAGTGACGTGTCGCAGATCGCATGTCGGGGAGGAATATATCAATCGTCAGGAGAGTAATGGACGCCCGGCCGAACCGGCCTGGTCGCTAAATGAGCGGCAAACCGGCTACTGGTTGTACTTTCTGTTAGAATGTTAAGTAGTTTTAATTATTTTGCAAGAGCCCTGGGGTTCTTGCTCGCTACTCCCTAAGTCATTTATCAAAGCAAACTGTATAGTTGCTTGTTTACTATGCAGGAACATGCTTAGGACGGATATTGGGATGCTTGAACGGCTCTGTGAGTGAGGTGTTGCTTGTGAAAGTTTCTATTGACTAGTAAGTATTTATTTCTACAATAAGTTACCTGCAGACATTCAAAATTTACATTTAAAACCCTTTAAAATTGTTATAAAACAGAAATTGACTTCGAATATATGGAGGATAGAGATTCTTGGGTATGATCCGTTCAGTAACTTGGCAGGCTGCTTCATATAGTTGTATAATTAAACATTAAATCAGAAAGATGATGAAATCCCTATATTGTAGTAGTCTAATCCATACTAATATTATAAATGCGAAAGTAACTCTGTCTGTCTGTCTGTTACCTCTTCACGCTTAAACTGCTGTACCGATTGAGATGAAATTTAACATAGTTTTAGTCCCAAAGAAGTATAAGTCGGTTTTTTTGAAGTAAAAACTTCTTTAGCGGGGTTGTGCACTTTTTTTGTGATGGGTAAAAAATGTTAAACTCGCGTCAGGTCACGTGACCTGATACAAAATTCATAGAAAATTCGTAAGACGGAACTCGCGCCAGAAGACGGATACCATAATGCCACGCCATAAAAATTCGCAAGACGGAAACCATAATGCCACGCCATAATAGGATGATTGGCAAAATAAAAAGATTGATTTTGAAGTGAAAATTTCTTTAGCGGCGTTGTGCATTTTTTTGTTATGGGTAAAAAATGTTAAACTCCATATGACGAATAAAAAGTAAGAGGAAATTGGGTTGATGAAAAGATGAAAGTGCGGATTACACATGTTAAAATATTATATCCAGGTTGTATGTGTTCATCTCTGCCGGCACTCCCGGAGTGCAACCCATTTTCTTTTTTCTGATCTCTGAGTTTCTTGCGCTTTTTTCAGTAGCCTTACAACCTTCCGAGCCAGTGGTAAAATCATAATTAATTAAGAAAATTTGACGAATTAAAGAGAGTCGATATAGTTAAATAGATATTCTTGGACATTACCCTACTTGAAAAACCTCAAATAACACAATACCCATTTATTGTCACCGAAGTTACATTTCGTACCCCACTCGAGCATATTTGCTTGCCTTAGGTAGAATTCACCATATCGCCACTTAGACTTCACTCGATTCGCTCGCTTAGTTAATTAATTATGCATAGAAAACACCTTAACCTAAGACAACACATAAATCTTGTGCCAGGATCGAACCCGCACCCACTGGGTCGACAGGCAGTGACAACCACTAACAGTGCCACGGAGTCGTATAGGCATGTGCGTATGACAATGCGTGTACAACATGGCACTCAATATGTGAGAATACACAGTGTAAATATGAACAATTCAACACATTTGTAATAACGACTTTTTTGTTTAACTTTTTTGTACGTGGCTACAGAAAAAGTTCACAAATTAAACGCGTCCTAAACATGTTTACATGTATGTAGTAGTCGAAATAAAGTTAAACTGACTTCAAAAATCTAGTAATTAACCCGAGAAAATTTAACGAATATCAGAAAGAATAACAGATGTTACAAGATATTGTGATTTTTTCAAAAAAATCAGTTTTGGAAGTTGATAACTCACGAAGTACGCACCAGAGCGGCAAAATTATCATGAACACGATCTTTTCTAAAATCCTCACAAAATTTAAATAGGACTACGAAGATGAACTCTTACAAAAAAACAAGTTAGCTCTTATATGCCGGAGATATGTGATTACATACACGTGTCTTTGGATATACAAAACAAATACAGAAAAATTTATAACTTCTCTTTCTCTTTCTCCGGATTTGGTTAATAACAGAAAACTGGACTAGTATTTTCAACGAGGAAACGCTATTCGTCTCATATGCAGCCTACCACAGAAATATGGTAGATTTTTTGATTCTAAGGGTTTTTTTTAGGTTTTTAGGGTTTTTATTTTAATTAATTGTTTTTAGGTTATTCTATTTATTTATTATGATATAATAGTTTCTTTATTCATTTTAGGTTATTTATTTATTTTTATTCACTAGAGTTATTACGATATAGTTTATAAATGTGTTATTTGAATATTCCAAATATTATTAATGCAATAAAAAATTCGGCCAAGTGATCCGTACCATTTTTTAAAAAAGACAAAAAATGACGTTTAATTATTTGTTTTATTTTAATTTAATTATTTATTTTAAAGTAACTATATAACTAAATATTCTGTGCATATTTTAAGCGTCTACCTGTTACCGTTATTAATATCGAGCAAAACGAGCAAAAAAATCACGTTTTTTGTATGGGAGCCCGCTTAATAATTTTTTTGTTTTTAAGTATTTGTTGTTATAGCGGAAACAGAAATACATCTTCTGTGAAAATTTCAACTGTCTTTTTATCGCGGCTCATGAGATACAGCCTGGTGACAGACGGACGGATGGGCAGCGGCGTCTTAGTAATAGGGTTCCGCTAATTACCCTTTGGGTACGGAACCATCGGCCATCGGTTCTTCGAGCTATGTGCCCTGCCCATTGCCACTTCAGCTTTGCGATTCGGTGAGCTATGTCGGCGACTTTAGTTCTCCTACGGATTTCCTCATTCCTGATTCGATCACGTAGGGAAACTCCGAGCATAGCTCTTTCCATCGCCCGCTGAGCGACCTTTGAGCTTTCGTATAAGGCCCATAGTTAACGGCCACGTCTCAGTGCCATAAGTCATCACTGGCAACACACACTGGTTTTGTCTTCAAGCACTGGGGTATTAAGGACGAGAAAATAGTACGCAGTTTTTCGAACGCGGCCCAACCGAGTTGGATTCGGCGATTAACCTCTTTCTCGAAATTGGATCTACCTAATCGAACAGTTTGTCCAAGGTATACGTATTCGTCAACAACTTCGAGTGTAGAGTTCCAAACAGTTATTGGAGTGGGTGCTACTTAGCCATTCAACATGATTTTCGTCTTGTCCATGTTCATCTTGAGGCCGACTCTTTGGGAAGCTCTACTGAGGCTTTCGAGCATTGTGCTAAGGTCCTCCATCGATTATGCCATGTCCACAATAACGTCGGCAAACCTAAGGTGGGTAATGTACTCGCCATTAACATTGATGCCAAGCCCGTCCCAGTCCAGGAGCTTTAAGACATCTTCCAACGCATTTGTGAACAGTTTCGGAGATATGACATCTCTCACACCTCTCTGCACTTGGATCGGTTTCGAGTTCTGATCCTGGAGACGGACTGGCATGTTGGCGTTATCGTACAATCATTTTAGCACCTCGATATACCGATGATATATCATCATCGGTATATTTTTCCATTTATAACTAAAGAATTTCTGAATGGGCTGAATTGAAACTTTTACCTACGCGAAGTGTATAGGTTCAGGATTAATATAAGCTATATATCGGCAGGTGAAGCCAAGGGAAACAGCTAGTGCAATATAAGAATCTATTTTCACTGGCCCAAGATATGCATCAATGAAATATTGATATATTATGTGACAATCAGAGGCAGTCATTATTTGAAGTTGATTTATATGACTCCAAACGGGTAGTAGTTACTATAGTTTCATACTGCTCCAAACAGCCTATTGAAGCTGTCCGGTATGAGACGTATAGCTGCGGGAGATACTTAGAGAGAAAAATATTATCTGATCGATGTACATCGATGTCTTATTAAACTTTATTCACACGAGTAAAGTAAATAAAGGAAGCAATGTATGTTGAAATTGTCTTGAGGACATACTACAGCTTTTGAGTTGAACAACCCCTCAGAATGACATATTACCGGTAATTATGCATATTGTTGTTTGCTATATCGATAATCTCGCAGCAACGTTGTAAATAAAACTTTGTAGAAACAATTTTCTGTATAAATATTTATAAAGGAAGAAATTATCAAAGAGTTATTTGTCTTGTTCGGCTACTTGAGTGGTATTATTATACCTATGTAGCTTGCAGTGCAGTGTTGCTTACTTCTTGTAAGGTTGCTTTAGAAAAGGAACTTTTACCAGATCACTTGGATCCCTGTCGGTTTACCACAGTTAGTTATTTCGATAACTAGTGTAACTAACATTTAGGCTTTAGATTTTAATATTTTTTGTTCCGTTTTTTATCCATGTATACATTTTAAAGTCCATTGCAATTTTTTTTTATTTTATCTCTAGTAATTTCAACTAATTTATTTTATTAACCAATAAATATATCAAATATTGATGTCAAAGCCATGGGAAAAAATCTTGTTCCTGTTTCAGCCTACATGCACGTTGAAGCTGTCTTTATATTCTTCATGAAGTTCAATGCAGTATTTTTTTTCAAAAACTTTTACAATTTATGTTACTAATCTAGTTTAATTTTATTAAAACTGTATAATAAATCCATCAGCCTATAGCAGCTGAAAAGGCCTCTCCCAAGGAACGTTACCACACTTGGTCCTTCGTCTTTAATTCTATATACAATAACAAAAAAAAAATTTTCTTTAGTTAACCATTGTCTCGGAACAGCATTTGATTTACTCGGATAACCGCCGGTCCTAAATGTCGCATAACTTATGGATATTACTGTATTAAGGAAAATTACACTTTGGGATATTTGTTGTTTAAAATATGCGTGGCTGTCAATCTGGAAAAAAAATCACAGGACAAGCTTTACTGTAAAATGTTGTCATTGGACATTGGTACTTCCACGAAATTGATTTAGTATTTTACTGTAATAAAATAATCCTAGCACAAATCCGTAACTTTACCTATTCAATGTTTATTTATTGATAGATAATTATAGAGTGATAATTATTAGACCAACATAATATTTCTTATTACAGGTTGGCAGAACGAAGTGTACAAGATAAGCCCAGAGCTTTTTGCAGAGCGAAGCGAGTAAAAGTAGGACCGACGTCGCTTCGGGGCATGTCCGTCGTGAAAAATTACAACCCTCGTAAATATTTCGTTGAAATGCAATTTAATTTAATAATACATACTTTGAATGAGTGAGAACGAATATTTTCTCTTAACTGTTTCAGAATATACGAAAGCACTTAACTCTTTGAATAAACAATAAAAAAACTGTTCTAGCCGACTTTACACCAATGATAGTTCATTATCAAGCTGTGGTCAGAGAGCTTAGCATGAGTTCCTATAATTGAGAATTGCTTAGATACCCTTTTACGTTACTTTATCAATGCAAAATGAACTTGTACTAAAGCCCTCAGTTTCTCAGTTGGCAAGGCGTATTATAATTAACGAAAATTTCGTTCTAACAAAGACAGTAGATACCTAGGTATTTTCGGTATATCTGGTATCTACTTATCTACAGCCTTAGTCGACAAGGCTACTGCACTGTTTTGGCTATAGATCGGATGTTCAATACCTGTCTGTAGACACTTTTTCCTATTAACTTAAGAGTTTAGAAATGCTTAGAAAGGAAATCATGCATTGAAAAATAAAAAAATATTACTAAAATACCTGTTCCAATATAAAAAGGTACGATTTCTGAACGCATCAAAGCCTATAGTTTATGAAGGGAAAGAATCCTCTTTTAATAGATTCCAATACGTTGTGATATCAAGTGAGAGCATCATAAAAATTGACACTGACATGTCGAAGTACTCGTATTACCGTACAAGGCATTAATTTTACGACCCTAAGAGTAATTTACTTTCTCGGAATGGCGCAAGAAGTATGAAGGGACGGGCTATAAAGTATTACGGTGTCGCGATACTAGATCAACGTGGTATCGTGCAGTATGCGAGTGAACAGTTTGATTTACTCTATATTTTTATGCTTCTACTAATAAAGTTTACGTGATCATCAATTTTAATTTTAGTATCAACGACGTGCGGGCCCCGGGCTGCCGTGGAGCTGATTGGTGATAAATCAATACCAGGTTTTCATATTTTAATACTTGATCGTGGATAATGTGGTGTGTAAACTAGTCGTGAAATCGTGAGTAAGAAAGTAGGTAGGTACTGGAAAAATCTAAATTGTTAAGTCAATAAATTGTGTCGGCTCCGTGGCTCAGTGACCCGACTGCTGAATCAAGGGGCATGGGTTCGATTCCTGCATAAGACAAACATTTATATTTGTATTTTGGGTGTTTTCTATGTATATTGTTTATGTATTTACAAAAAAAAAGTAATATATATGTATTTGCGTCCGTTGTCTGGTATCCATAACACTAGCTTTGCTTACTTTAGAACCAGACGGCGCTGTGTTTAATGTCAAAAAATATTTATCATTGTATTTATTTATTTAATAAAATAGGTTACACTATTTTGTAATATGCTTAACTTTATCTTCATAAGAGTTCCTACCTAAAAAATAGAATACTTATTGCTGTTCTTTGTTTGTATGCTTCCTACCTATGCATAAGTCATGGGTCTCTAAGTCGTTAATGCTATGTTTCACATACATGGTATTGGAACTTTAACTTAAGACCGAATATTAACTTCACAAATTACTTTATTCTTTTTATCTCCCAAGAATAAAGAAATGGCGGCCGTCGTAATTCTCAATTTTATATCATTTTTGTTACGGGTGTGCACCATATCCACTTCAGTTACCTATTCTAATGGGAAGAGCTCTTGGGATAGTTGTATGGCGATTGAACTAGTAGATCTTGGGAGAAAAGGGAAGTGGCAACAAAAAAAAAAACATTTTCTGTGTATGAAATGAATGGTTAGAGAAAAAAAACCGGTCAAGTGCGAGTTGACTCGCGCACAGAGGGTTCCGTAAAAGGTAAACTGTATTGAGGGACAAACTTAACTTTACCCTCGGACAACTGTTGTCCCAATACATCGATAGAGGTCGCGCTCAGTTTACCAACCGCAAATAAGTTTATAATCGCATAAAAAAATATTTTTGTGATGTAACAACAAATTTACGGTTTTCATATTTTTTCCTTTATGTGTGCTACATAGTATTGCTTCTTGCCAAATTTCATGTTCAACGGGAAGTGTCCCATAGGTTTTGATTTATTTGTGTCACAATATGCGACAAAAATAACCGTATTTTGGGCACATTTTTTTATTGCATTAACTTTAAGTGAACGTAGACTTTAGCAGTTTTCATAAGACTTTTTCTGTGAATTTCTTTCACAATCAGTGGAAGACAGTGGAATTATAGGTCTGTAACATACGGATGGACGAATGGAAGGACGGATATAACGAAACTATAAAAGTTTCGTTTCTGCCATTTGGCAAGGGGGAAAATATCGGATGAAAATTATAGTATAGGAGTTACGTGGTTTCTGAAGTCAATCCAAACCGCAAGTCTAAGGTCGGTTATGCTACGGATTTTTTTTCATTTCAATCACTAAAGGGGATGTAACATCGGTGTCGTATTCACAGAACTATATTGTGGTCATATTCAATAAAATAACAGTATATTCATTTACCTTCCAACTGTCAGCTTATTCAACACACTTTGCAATATGACTACAATATTTACACAAGAAATATGCTAAATGTAAGTAAATATGCAAATCCAACGCTCAAAGTTTTTAGTGCCATTGTGGAGCACAAATGGAGTTTCGTCCCCGACACTAAAGTCTCATCCCTGACCTGCGTTCGAAACACCTTACTTCATGTTACAACACCTTGGCGTAGCTAAATTAACTCGAGAATATTTGAACTATAACCGGCGTTAGAACTGTCATTTCATACAAGGAATTGTAATTTTGATATTTGTGACGTCAAATATATGAATAATCCTGCTCAAGGTTGGTACCGTCGGTGAATTTAGGTGTTTTTTTGGGTGTGACACCATTAGTTTTGCCACCCAGGGATAATTCCGAACGAGTTGGTGTTGAAACACGAACACTGGGGTTAAAATCCGAACGGCTCTTCGCATTAGCATATGAGTGCAATCTGGCTGGTTGTGCTAAGTGTTGCCAGCATCGATATGTTGCCAACCTCATTTTGAATGCGCGTAAATTGCGCGCCGCACCCTTGCGCCAAGCTTTGGACCACCCAAGCCCCCACGTTTCCACCTTATAAATACAACTAGGTGTTCATAAATAAAAGAATTATTGAGAGTACAGCATTATTTAACAGAAATTTAAAAACCGTGTTATATCAATGTAAAACACGAGGGTCAACGTACGACCACAGTTTGAAAATATTATAGTTTAAACTTTTACAAACAACTAAAGTGTAGCAAGTTTTCTTACCTGGTGGTCTTAAATCTAAACTACATTAGTCATATTGAAATGGTGTGAACTTACAACGACACTAGCGGCCAAAGACCAAAGTTAAAAGTTTGAAAAAGTTTATTGTAATTTACTAGTGATTTATAAAGTCCTAGTACATCAATCCGTCCGCCTGATGGTTACACTAACTCTTAAACAGTGTTGTTTTCTTTACTTCTATTCCCGCCATTTTATTTGTATTTTGATGAGTTTATTTATTTTTTCACCATATATTTTTATTTATTTATTCACAAATGTGATGAAAAACATTGTGTGTAACACGGGCGGTAAGAAATTACAAACTCGAGTAATTAAATACTTCGGCATTCGGCTTCTAGATAGCCTTTTATTAGTAATTTTCTCCTTACCACCCTTAATACAAAAAGTCGTAAAAAGTCATAGAATATTGGTTATTATTTAGAAAATGTACATAATCAATAGCAACATTTTTAGATTGGCCATTTGCATCCTAATTTGGTAGCACAATAGTAGTGACGCAACAAATTTGCCAAAATCCGCCACCTCACACATCTCTAACTTAACAGTTAAAAAACTTACAGACGAACTGAGGTCGCGGAAATTATTCGAATAGTTAGCAAATTAAAGTAGCTATAAGCAAATTACATTGCTCGTCGAACCTATAACCGATAGGGAAGAAAGGTCTCAATTGGCAATCATATACTGGAGGATGCAGTGAAGACTAGTGACCTACTGCGCAGCCTTTATACCTGGTAAGAGCAGCAGCTAGTCATTGTGGAAACATAGAAGGGAGGCCTGTGATCAGTAGTGTACGTCTACAAGCTCAGATGATGACAATGGCTAAGTACAGATCGAATCACCTGTAAATTTTATTTAAAACAGTTTTCTTAATTTTATTTTAAAGAAATTTTATTACTATCTATATATAACATATTACGCGTTCGACATATCTACCTATCTATGTAATAAGTTTCATGGTTTATTTAATTATTCAAAAATTACATATTCATTATACAAATTTAAGAACCGTCCACTTAATATTTAAATCATATTTTAAAATGATAAACAAATTCCCAAGATTTGACTCGAGTAAGATTTAGATAAATATAACAAATGAGCGATAATTTCAATATTTAAGTTGTATAATCAACAAATCATCGCGATTGTATCTCGTGCGATACAAAAAGAACCGTCCATTACTGGGGGTCGGTTGTTTTGACCTCTAACTCCGGCCAGTGTTTAGTATTGGACCATTGTTCGACACCGTGGTAATTGTAGGTGGTTGCTAGAGTTTGTTTAAAATTGATTTCGGCGATGATAATATCAGCGGGTACGCCTTATTACAGGTTGGCTCGCGCCTGCGGCGGGCGACCAGTGCGTTTGTGCTTGGCACCTGCTCGTAAAGAAATTGAAAATATATATGTACACTTACTACCCTTAATACAATCTTCGTACATAGAAGAAAATATTTATGTTTGTTTCTTAGTTAGTTCCATTTTCAAGTAAAAACGGCAGAACTAGTTGCACCTTCATGTTGCTTATAGTTGTCTCATTGTCCTGGGGCACATCCTTGCTTAAGCTATAGTCTACGGTGCTGGCCTAGTGCGGTTTGGCTGTCGTTGTTGAACTAATGGCCACTTGACTCTCAGACATTTCTAGTCGCCCAAACGGCGTCTGACTTGACTTTTATATATCTTTTTATACAACTTTGAGTTATTAGAAATAAAATGTAGTAAATAATCTGCTTTTCTGCGTTAGATTTATAAAAACCATAAGAACGCCATTATCCATTTTTATAACTTCTATTTTTTCAATCGATCGCTCGTTGCATGTGCATAAATATGCATTGTGTGCATATTCAACGTAATGATGTACAAATAATGGCTAACGATAGTATCGCACGTCGCGGTCGCTACGTGCAGAATTCGCCACCGTGCGACACCGAGCGATGCATCGATGCGACATAAATTGAAGCCCTACTGAGACCTACCATTACGATATCCAGCTGGAGAATTTTAAAAGTTTTACGAGTGTACGTTTACTTTTTTATTCCTTGAATCTATAGGTATTTAGTAAGTTTATTTAGTAACAGTAAACTTTAATCGCGGTGTTTGATATTAAGTAAGTAAGCGCCTTCGTTAATGTAAATATTATAAAGGAATAAGGATTACAATAAAAAAGCTGGTGTTAAGTAGCACCGCAAAAAATCAAGTTTCTATGCATGTGAGATTTTTGCTACAGAAGTTAGAGTATGAGTTTTAAAAGAAAGTAGTGGTTAGGGTTATAAAGGCTTAGCAATACGTATGTTATGCTCATAATGTAATGCGTCTATAGGTTGCGGTGAACACTATACACAAAGCGGGATATATAATTACATGCCACCAAAGCAGTATAGAAATATGGAAGTAAAAAACATCTTTTAAAAAACTTCTAGTATTATCCTCAGTCAATTCCTTCTAAAAATCAAGCAAATTAAATGAAATTAATGTGACAATAAAGTTAAAAAGCTCATTGTCCGAGACGAAGTACCAGGTTTGCAGCAGCAGGTAAGAGCATGGAGCATTGTACAGGGTTGTCGCGAGGCGTGGACGGCTCCCGCGATGGTGGATAAGGGCCGTCATAAGTCGGCGCGTCTCGTCGCGTTGCACCGAGCGCAAATAACGACAAATCGCACGACGATCGACGCGAACTACACCCTAACAACTAGCGGACACAGTCTAATAAATGGGCACAGTAGCTCAGCATAAAATGGCATGAGTGCTTTAGTATTGCAAAGTACGTATATAAAGTACGCATATATATAATAAAATATCGGTGGTGGTGAATTTGAGAGAGGGATGTTTGAACCCGGCGTGCACATATGCATCAAACTACTGATATTCAGGAAAATATCTTACATTATAAAAAATTGCTCTCGCCTAAGTTTAGGGTAGTCCGGTGCCAACCAGTAGGGGCATATGAAGCCTAGAAGGTACGACAGAAATCATACAATATTAATAAATGCCGGGAGATAGATTTAAAAATTTATATACTTGGATTTTTAAATTTGATTGAGTTATTTCAGTAACACTTACAGCAACTTGCAATAACAGTTCCTAATTTTTATCGCAATTTAGATATTTTTATTCTAAAAGGTTTATAGGGATCAAATAACCATTTTCAACAATGCCTGCAAGAAGCTCAGTTACTAAAAAAAATACTACTAAAAAATAAAAAAAACATTAGACTGCTTTTTTGATTGTGCTTTGTTACTGAAAAGTTATATGTTAATAAGTAATATTTATAAACAATTTCAATGAAGACCAATGTTATTTAAATGCGTTAAAAAAAAAGGAGGAAATGTATGAAAGTTTTGTTTATGAAATGTTTGTTTTTACTGATTCGATTTAGCTGTCCTGTGGCAAGCTCACGCGCACTCCGTCACAATGCTGATCCGGCGCTCGATCGACGCTACCCGATGCGCGTGCGCCGTGTTTTATGCTCACTTTTCTACAATCCTTTACTTACAGTATTGTCCCTTGGATACTGACAAGGAAAATATATGGACGTGCAGCCGATGTGATTTTTGTCTAGCGCTGCGTGTGGTGCGCTATGCGGACAAATTTATAGTATCCTGGTAGTTTTATTACTCCGTGAAGTGACTTTGTGTCCACATACACAGTGTCTGTGGACACAAAGTCTGATGCTAGACATTTAAGTTTTACTGCTAAATACACTACGTGATGAAAAATTGTTATTAATATTATAAATGCGAAAGTGAGTTTGTTTGTTTGTTTTCCCTTGCAACGGAGCATCCAATTAAGCTGAGATATTTTTATCCCAGAAAATTTAAAAAGTCCCGCCGGAATAACTATAACCGAATTCCCAAGAACGTTCTATAAAGATATATGTACATACAGTATAGTCAGTAGATCCAGGTTTGTGAACTGTATGACAAGATATTAAGCTAAAGGATAAGAAAAAATCTGAAAACACAAGGAAATTGCTAACGTAATAGATGCTTTACATACAACATACGACAATGCTCAAGAGGAAATAGGCTGGCCAATTAGCACGATTGACAGATGAAATATGGACATATTTGGCTACAAATTGGGCAGCTAGTTATCAATAAGGCAAAATATGGAAGTACTAAGAACTATTACATAAACAATGTGAAAATTAATGCATCATGTCAGATTCCAGATAATATTACGAAATCAAAATAAGAAACGAAGTCATAGATATGTAACTAACGAAGTCATATAAGTATATGTCAGTAAGAAAGTCATACATTATGTAACTTACAAGGTCATATATGTGTGAGTATGGAAGTCATACATATATAAGTTTGTATTGGAGGAAAGTGAGATAAGAGAGACGTTATGTACTTTATGTACAACTTCCCTATAGGTGACAATATTGGAATACCACAGCGTTATTAACCGTTTTGATGAAATGGTTAGGTACGTATAAGTTAAAAGAAAAGTTTGAAGTTCAGATAAAAAAAACATATGAAATTAATAAAACGTAATAAGAGATTAGAGTAGATAACTAGATTTGATAATTTTAAGAACATTGTCCAAATAAAAAAAAAAAACTGGTTGCCTGTAAAGTCGGTATACGGGCGAAAGTTTTACGTGACAACTTGTGCCTTTCACTTTTTATGTCTGTCTCTCTCGCTCTTAGGCGGGCTAACCATGCCGCGTGCCTCTCACTCGCTCTCATTGTGAGCGCATAACGTGAGCGGAGCGTAACGCAGTTTCTTGAAGTGTCACCCGGCAAACCAATTTATAAGACGTTGTCACGTCAAAAGAGTTATTTCAAGTAGATTACTAAAAAGGTATAAGCAAACTAAATATGTTAACTGATTACGTATCTAATGCCATAACTTTAACCCACACTTCACTAAATACACCGACAAATGCTTTTTAATGATCTCTATACGTGCATATTTCCAAATCGCGCAATTTGGCAGCGGTAGCGCAACTTTTCCGAAACTGATTCGCGCCTGACAGCTTCTAAGCTTCTTCTTCTTCTTCTATCATTGGTGGCTGACATTTAAAAAGGTTAGATTCAGCTTTAAACTGAAAAGTTTTAAGTGTGATCTGTACTTTTACCGACACATAGATATGTCCACTAGGAATAAAATAGTTTTTGAAAGAAACACAAACATTTAACCACATACATACCTACCCACAAAATGATTATTTAGGCTGTGATGTAAATATGGATGGTGTATTACAATGTCTGTGTGTTATACATAGTAGAATATCGGTGAGTTCGTTACATATAAGAATCAGCAAATAAAAAGATGATAAATGTAATTAATTTAAATGTGAATTTGCTTAATTATAATTAGGCTAACATAGAAGTCAGATGAGGTAACTTAGATCCTGGGAACGGAAATACCTTTAATACCATTAAGTTCAAAATTTCATACTATAAATCCGATTAGTTCTTTATGAATGAGTAAGCCTGTCTACATTACTATCCGTTACCTGGTACTAAGGGTACAATAAAGAGAGGTTAAGCGAAAGGGTTCACATTCGCTCAGAACCCATAACTCATACCAACATAACGGCGCACAATTACAAGTCGTCGGTCGCGGGTGACGATGATAAATAAGTTTCCTTGGTCGAGGGACACACGCACAGCTTTATGCGCCTAGGCAAAATTACCTACCAGCATAACCAGACCTAACTTGCCCTTTGCAACACTCACCAGATAACATCATCGTGAGGTCTCGTTTCTTGGTCATATCAAGTATTGTCTTTGCTCGTTTTATCACAACCAATTATCTTACTATACGGTGATAAACGACCAGTAATTGTATTTAAGGACAATTTCACACTAGAATGTAAATTGCTCCAGTAAACATGTATAAGGGGGTTGGCTGAATAGTAAGTAAGGGAAACGTTTAGGCACATTGTTCTAGGACCGGTTGAGACGGAAATGCTGGGCGGCCAACTTATTATTTATGCATGCGTCAACGCACTTTAGCAATCAGCATTAATCAGATGTTTGTCAGAGTATGCTTTGTCAGCTCGCATTGATTTGTTTATTTTCAAGCTGAAAATACTGTCTGACATTCTTACGAGCTGGTGAAGATCTGTGTGATTTAAAGCTGTTCAAGAAAGGTTATGGGTCTGGGTGACTTAAACGAGTAACCAGAAAATAAGTAATGGTAATTTTCAATGATGTATCTGCTCGTGGTCTGTTGGATACTTGAAATGAATATGGCCAATTACCTCTAAAATATTCTCAGTGGTAGACATCACAATAATAAAATACTATGTTAATTTCAATAGCAATGTATTTATAAATAATGATGAGACTGCTAGCTAGTTAATTTTCAGTTATACTCTGTTAATCTTTTAGTATTGGTTGTTAGGTCACTAACCAAATAATTTTTTTGAGTTTTGTTTTGGTAAAAAAAATAATTCTGTACTTTGTTTTACAAAGTGTTGGCTTTTTTGCTATAAAATCACATATATTTTTTTTCAAAATATTATATTTTTAGAAACAAAAGACATTTTTTTTTTACTAAAAATGAAGTAATTTTTGACAAATATTCAAAATGTATTAATAGAAAATTGTATTACAAGGAAGTAAATTATTATTTTTATGACGAGAGCGCTATTTTGAATCCAGGACGTAGCGAAGGATTTTAAAGTAGAATTCTGAGTGTAGTAAGGGTTTTAATATATGTACGTCGGCCGTGCTAAAAATGTTTTGTGACTGAGTGATACATATACTAATAGATATACATATATAAAATAAATGGCCAATGCATGTCACAGTCACCTTGTTACCATATAGTTTTTACTGACTTAAATAAGAGGCTTAAGTAGTACATAAACAGGTATTATCTCCGAAACCAAGAGCCTTGTAAACCTTTCGTTTATCTTCAAGAGACGAGTCTTGGAAACATCATGTCTCTCGCGTAAAACCGCCATCTTTTATTCCAACGCATTCTGCCCCGATACCTTAATAAAATTCAACGAGATTGAGCAATAAAAACCAATTTATTTGATTGTAATTTCAAAACACAAAGCGAACCTCATTTTGAAATTTTTCTTTTTAATACTAACAGGCACGCCCTATCGCCCTATTTCTAATAAACCAGACTAAATCATAATTCAATTTTCGATTCGTAGCTGTGGTTGTCGAAAATAAGACATCGTATTAGATGATACCACAAGATTTCACAACGTTACCAATCTTTCACTTAGGCTGGGTTGCACCAACTAGCTTCGATGTTAACCAGTTGCCAAAAATGTAAAATTGTATGGAAATTTCTTTCGTTAGTGAATAATAAATAATCAATATTTTTGGACATTACACACAGCGCATTCTAGCCCCAAAGTAAGCGACGCTTGTGGTGTTATGGATGCCAGAAACCGGATTTTATATATATATATATATATATATATATATATATATATATATATATATATATATATATTATTTATTACTTTTCTTTTTTTTACTTTTATTTATTACTTTTTTTTATAAATACATACATATCTGTCTATTCATATGTCTTATCACACAAATGTTTGTCCAGTGCGAGAATCGAACCTACACTCTCTGCACAGCAGCTGGCCACACTACCAACTAGGTTACAAGGTAGTCAGTTATTTTTAAAGTTCACCTGCTTAGTGGTTTGCTGAAGTTTGACGGGCCAGTTAAGATTAAAAATATCTGACTATGCCAATTTTCATACAATCTTCTATTTCTGACGGCTGGTTAACAGCAACTGGTGCAACCCAGCCTTAACTGAATACGTGTGTCTTATAAACACAAGTTACTAAATATAAACCGCTTTCTAAACTTAATCTCTCGGTAATCGTCTAACAGTACTACATTTAAATATGTATAACTATTACAAAGCATTATACATCTCATCTCTAAATTACATCTCTCAGAGGTGTGAGAATTGTAGCTGAATAATCAGCCAACAGAAGCTGTGCGACTACGGAGCGGCTCCCGACCACGGCAGATACAATACGCGTCACTCCGATCTTATCAACAAACCAATCAATTTGATCCCTCATAAAAAGTTCTCAGTAAGCCGCAAGCGGTCACAATACGAATCTTGTATCGGGACGTCGATCCAAGACTCGCTACTCGGAGTTTTCATATATTTTATGTGAAAAGGATATGGGTATTGTTGTGAGGCGCCCTGCTGTGCAGAAGCTGAGTAAACAGTTGGAATTACAAGTCAGTTTGATTCTCTCGAACTGGCGACCCTCCACGAGAAAATGTGCTTCCAATGTTACGCCGGCGAATATAAGATTACATTCAAAAAGACCTGATCTGGTTTTTTGTGTGTATTGTGTTTCTTATGTCATAAAAGTAATAGAAAAGTTAAAGGGTTTACCACATGGTATAACATCCGGCATCTGTGTTGAATTTAGGAAAAACAATTAATGGTTTTTGGATATGGTAGTATATAAATAGGTAGATACTTTATCAGATTCAGTGTTTCCTAAATTACACAATTCGGAGGTCTCCTTAAGCGATACTTAACTAAGATATATACAGGATTGACCTGCTTATCATATTCACACCTGTGTTTATATCTATTTGTACAAAAGAAGCTAGTCAATGTATGATTTGGTAAGTTTAACGTGATTGGAATTGTCAACTTACCTGACCCTTGAATTGGGAACTAAACTAGCAACTTACCTGACCCTTGAATTGGGAACTAAACTAGCAACTTACCTGACCCTTGAATTGGGAACTAAACTAGTAACACACACTGCTTACTCCTTATCAGCTTCTACACAGCACAGCCTACACTCACCGAGGGTGATTAAGGGTAAATTTAATCCACATCCGCCGGCCCAGTGCGGATTGTGGACTTCACATACGTCTTTTATTGGGGTACGCAGGTTTCCTCACAATGTTTTCCTTCACTGAAAAGCCAGTAATGTGAACAATCAATTGAGAAATGAAGAAAAAGACTAATTGGTACACGCCGGGCTCAAACTTTCGCCATTCAGGACGCAAGGTGAAATCAAAACCCCAAGGCCGCCACCCACTTAGCGACACACCGACAGCGCAATAAATAGGTACGCGAATAAATAGTTTTTATTACAAAATACCTTGCTAGTGAAATCAACATTAAACCTTTACGATAAAATAACTGTTTTCAATGCACTTTAACGTGCACTCTTGTTTGAGTAATAAGTAATAATGTTTACAGCAACGTAAAATGTTTTGGGTCACAATCATTTTTAATCCAATGTATTGGTAAAATAAAATGCCCATAAGATATATAAAAAGTTGCGACATCACTTTGTAGTGGTGATATTTCGAGGCCGATCGTAAAATGGACAAAGGTGTTTTGAGATATTTTATAGTTGTATTTTTACGTAAATATACGACTTTTGTATAGCGACATAAACATTAATGTAATTTATTTTGGGTCAATATAACATTAATATAAAATAAAGCGACCACCAATATCGGAGCAGTTTGTTGGGCTGTTGGATGTGTTGTTTTAGGAAAAGTTCACTTGATAAATTTTAATATAACATATAACAAAAAAATCATTTAATAATTTTGGTTTTAAGAATTAATATATTCGGCATTAATAAAAGCTAAGTTTTATTTAATTAATAAAAGCTTACTTAATCAAGAGTCGACGTAATAACAAATGTGGACATTTATGCTGTGTATTTTGTCACTAGCAAATAAATTAATACATTCATAACATCTATGGTACATCCCGGTAATCCATGCTCATGAAATTTGCCAAGGAGCAGGGTCTCACAGCACAAGTCAAGCAAAAAATCCAAAAATCGTTATTGTCAGTTACGTCACTTTTTTTCTGTAACTTAAATTTACATTGGCAGAATTAACCGTAAACTATAAAGATTTATTAATATGCATATATATAATTAATAAATTAAGTTGTAATTTTTCTAAACACTTCTATTATGAATGTATGATAAATTCTGTAATAGCTCCTTTTATTAAGAAATATTTATTTGAACATCTAAATTTATGTGGAGGTAAATTAATTGGGTACTTGTTAAGAAAAATGGATTTGCCTCAGATCATTATTCTTTTTATGGATAATTTACCGTAAATTGTAAGCCCAGGTAGGGATTCGTAGGTGCGTCATATGTGAAAATACCTTTTATTAGCCATGATAACTTTAATTTCAGCGGAAAATACCAGTAAAATTGCATGATCCCGGTTCGCGGCAAATATTGGTTTTTCACGGATAATTTTCGGGAAAATCTAAATCCAAGTACTCATCATACGAACTTTATTTTAAGTTGGCAGGACTACTAAACTTCCATGAAAGGTTTAAGACAATTTTTTGCATTTCGCGTTTAATTATCGACAAAGTTTAATCCCAAGTAGAAATCAGTAGCTACATCCTATGAGAAGATAAATTGTTTGTTATAGGTACTAACTTTATTTCAAGTTTGTAAGACCACTTATATGGCATTATCCTGGTGATTTTTACTTTTATTAGAAATTAATGGATATTTCATGGCTAACTTTGAGCTCAAGGAGAGATCCATATGCGCACCCTAACAGAAGATACGTAATTGGTTATGCTAACTTAATATTAAGTTGGCAGGATCAGCAAAATCGCATGATCCCGGTTCGCGGCAAATTTTTGCCTATTATGAATAATCTATGGAAAATTAACCCACCTTTTATTTTGCTCTTGGTAATAAAAGAATTTGTCATGTTAATTTGAGGGAGGTTGAAAAATGCCAATAGCATCAAACGCTATTATATTACACCCAGCTCAAATATTCGTTTCATAGCGTAGATCATTTTCAAATAGCTTAATTTTGTTAGATTTAACTTTATTTAGCTATTTAAATGTCATAAAAATTCTAGCTTAACCGGTGGTTAAGCAAGTTCTAGATTCAGATTAAATGAGTTAAATTGTCCATAAGCACCTGTTTAAATTTTTATCTTTATTAAAAAATAAAATACATATAGACTAATTTGATCTTTTTTATCGTCAAAATTTATCTAAAATATTTGTTTGATCAATGAAAAACTGTTTTCGCAAATGTGCCTACAAAATAGATATTTTTTTTTAAAGTTAATATTAAAATTTATGGTGTAGAGAACCCTTAACATCACAAACAAGGTACAAGTGGACAGCGAAAGGCTAAGAGGACGAAGTGCGAGCAACACGAGGGATATAAATAAAAGAAGAATGTCCCCGAACAGCGCAGGTCATAATGTTTGGTGTGCTCCACTTGAGACTTTTATGTTAACAATAAAATTGGTTTTTATTCCTGCCAACGTAAAAAATATTTGACGTATGAACATTATAGTCCTATTGATAATAAAAAAATTACATAAAATGCACGCAAGATTTGATATCAGACACCGGGACAGGTGAAAATAAGAGATTGTTAAAAAACAAGTGATTATTCAAGAATAAATGTGTACTATGATTTTTATAGCAAATGCATAGTCATAAGATTAAAATCAAGCCAGGACTTGAAACCTGCGACCTTAAGTTTCCGTCTAAGTTAGTGCTCTACCTCTGACCTCGATTGTCAGAATCGAGGTACAATTCTGGCTGGCCAAAATCCTGACTACATCCTTTGCTCTATGCCACTATTATTTTGTAAGCCTACTTATTATTATTTTATAATTATTATTTTGTTGTCTAAAATCATTTATTTTTAAATCCTTTACTTCGAATAAAAATCTTCTTTTACTCCAAACTACGGTTACAACTGTTAAGTTTCATCCTTAAATCCATTGAAAAATAAACTAAGTCTGAATATAAACAACTTTACATCTATTTTGATTGATTGGTATTTGTGTTAGATATTAATATTGCATTCCAAAGTTAAAAACCAAATTTAAATTTTCTTATTCAAGGAACAATACAAGGGGTGTAAATGGAAAAAATAAGTAAAGCTCACACGATTAGGCACTTCCCCTCCTTTCCCGCGCCGCTCTCAGCCACACGCGCGCCTCCAAATAAAAATGCTACGTTGTCGCGCGCCACAGAATTACGACGGGCTTTTTTATTTTTTCCTTTTTTTATTTAAATTTACGATAACGCTGCGTTCTTACTGACGGATGGGTCTTTGACTCCGTGAATTTAATTTTGTTATTTTTTATTGCAGGTTCGAAAATGCTAATAAATGCCTAAAATAAAATTTAGTTTTTGAAGTACTTGATTTCAAAATAATAGTCGTTTTAATTACAATCATAAAAAGTAGTATATTTATTCGGGTGACTAAGAATGGCAGTTTTGTATCTAAGTATGTACAAGTTTGTAATATTTGCCTGTACGTAGTTGTATTTGAAATGTATGGTACCTATTGTTACCTTATTGTATGTTTTTGAGGTTGAACGTCGATAGGATTATAGTTATTTGTTGATTATCTTTTAAATTGTTTTTTTCTTTTTGTTTTTTTTGCTATTGGTTAGCAAAAAACAAACATTGTTTAAGCCTAGGTAAAAATAAGCGCTAAGGACCAAATGTATATTGACACTGAACAAAGTATTTAACTATAGATATGTAAATATTCTAAAAATCGGAATGAAAATCATTAATTTTTTGATCATGGGAATAAAAAATTTATATAGATAAGATCTCTTACAGCTAACCCAAGATAAGTTATATTCTGAGAAATTTTATCTTTGTTTTTCAAATAGAACAAATTAATAAATTGTTTAAAAAATATCGAAGTCTACTTCTCAAGAGGATGTTTTTTTACTACTGACTACTGTTGTTGGCGGTAAGTGTGGTTTGGGACGCAGAGATAAAAACAGTACCTATATCATTTAATTTGACGAATATTGACTTTTAGATATGTATGAATATAAGTATCATGTCATAATTAAGTGACGAATCTATACATATATAGATAATGTTCAAATACATAAAAGTAGTTAACCGAACCATAAACAATTTGTAAAATAATTATATATTCTTATTTCATTGTTTTTCATTTTTGTAGTGTAGTTAGAGTGTAAAATCATATCATCCATAATAATTAAATATTTCGCAATAACAAATAGTTTTTCTATGATTTTCTATTTCAAATCACATGGGTTATTCTTCATATGTATAATTATCATCACTAAAAGTAAATAAACCCTGTTTCTTTTTAACACAATCCTAAAAACAAAATAATAAAAAATCTATGATTGCTCTTAAGGCATAGTAAAATGTTTCTTTTTTGACATTTTTAGAATTTTAGTCATCTTATTTTGAGTCTCAATCACTGTTTCATTGTTTTTGAGGTTAGAATATTGTTTACAAAATAAGACAAGTAAGAAATAAAAATAGTGTACATATTCTCTCATTTGCATACAAGCCACGATATGTGTATTGTTAATTAGAGCTAGCGAACAGGTTTCATACGCGCCCGTACAGCGCAAACTGCCTTACACTTGACAAAATTACTAATGTAATTAACAAAGGCACCACTGGCTATATTAGTTGTGGCTACATAATAGTATTTTGTATAAAATAGCGATGTTACTATTTGAATATCGGAACAGATATGTTTGTCAATTTCTATTATCCTTTCTTGTTTTGCCATTATTGTTTCATCTGTTATTTAAATAGCAATAGATTATTCACAGAGATTCATTTGTATGCTGCAATTGAACATAATTAACACTATATGTTAATGCTGTCTATATTGATTTGTTATTACTAGTTCTGTTTCAATGAATTTTGTTCTTGTCACATCCAATATGTTACACTTTGTTGCTCCCCAATCCAATGGAAATTTTCAACAGATTTAAGACTCAAAATATCTGAATACGCTTTTAGGCACGTTTAAAATACAGTAAATATTCATCTATTAAGATAAAGTAATGTTAATTTGACCTGGAACATTTTAAATAAAATAAATCCTAGTAAAAATCGAAATCTCTTTCATTGTATCGATACTGTGATTTCACGAATGAAAAACGATCGATTGAATTGAAGTTGAACTGCAAGTACTCTATAGATCGAACCGCATAACAATAAAGAACTGCGAGTGATGAGATGTATTCATCTATAGGGTTGTCTATTAGCCTATATCTTAAATCGCTGAAATAAAATTTTAACACATTTCATACATATATAACAAGGACTAGAAATTATGATGTAGTGAATAAAACTAGTTGCTTCCCCGCCATTTCGACCCTTAAAGAAACTATTTCCGTTGGAACTCTTAATTGAGATAAGATCCTATTCATTTCGGACATGGGATTTTTGTGGGTCAATTTTCATTTTAATATGTTCAACAGTTTATTCATCATCTTAAACTTGCACACTTATAATATTAGTGAGACCACTGAAAGAAAGGATTTTGCTGTTAAAGCAGGTACTTAAATTTTGTTCTGCTACTGTTTGCTTGTTGTTTGTCACTAGTTATGAATAAGGGATTGTTGGTTGGGAATTGGCAGCCCTGATTTCAAGGTACATTTAATCGAATGGGGACAATTCTGAGAGCATTCATAAATTCGTCCATACGACGCGCGGCGGGTCGGATCGGCTTCATACACTCCAAGCTTTTTATTGTCAAAACACGACGCTCTCTTACCAGATAACGCTACACTTATTTACATCACTGAATTATCATTTCGATGGCCGTTGTATTACATTTGTATAATGTCGTGTTACGGACTGTTTCGTGTCTAAATTACTTAATTGAAAAGTCCCGTGAGTCGAGTCGAGTATGGCACGAAAATATGTTACGGTCTTACAAGTCTTACGAGTTACAAGAATACTTGTTTACGTGTAACGTTACTTATATTACAAGTCTCTAAGTATCACATTTGTTATAAGCTTTAAATTAACTGTCAAAAGCTCTACAGTAGAAGTTCAGCGGTGTGTGTTTCTTTCACTAAATGGTAATAAATATCTGACATTATTTGTTTACATTTGCATTTTACTCTCTTTCCTTGTAATAAGACTGTTCTAGGTGTAAATTTTTCAATTTATTGAGTGTTGATTCGATTTTAAATTATAAAAAAAATCCGATAGGATATTAGAAATAGATAAGAAGCTTTGAGACATAGTCAAGAAAAACTTTATAAAAGAAATATTTTTAGGTATTCTTCGTCAAATGGTGTTAATAACCCTATTACGTATCCGTCTGGGTTTCTGTCACAAGACTACTTTGGAGTATTAAACAGTGTAAAGCAGTACTTCACCTCAGGGCAAAGGTTGCTGCTTAACACGTCGCAAGTCCGCTCCCATACTAATGCTTTTAAACTTAGACGAGACGCCAGTCAGATAACAAAATAAAAAAATAGTGCTTTATTACCTCATATTCTAGCCTACAGACTTATTATTAAACTGACTAAGAATTTGTCCACTGAACTTTTTTACTTAGTCAGTTAACAAATATTTTTCCGTCTTCAGGGGGAAAAGAATACCACTAAGGTGGCAAACAAGCTTACGGTCCGCCTGATGGTAAGTGGCCTATGGCCGCTTGTTACACCAGGGGTATCACTCGCGCGTTGTCGACCCTTCAAAAATCCAATAACTAATATTTTTAGTGATTTAAGCTAAGTGATCTTACTCGAATATTTCTAAACCATAGATGATATCTCTATCCAATTGTATCAATAATGGTTTATAAAATAAACTGAATCTATCCGAAAATTTGATGTTTTCAACTCACATACATCAATTTTGTAAATTTGCCACCCGGACAATATTGTCATTTGTATTTTTTACTGAACAGAAATATAGATAATTGTAAAATACGAATTGTATTTACAAATTGTAATTTGTAACTTGTATTAGATAGAGCCCAGGGTGCATCGTCAATATTTCTACATATTTTGTTCTGAAATCTTTTTACAATCCTTATATTACTGTGTCTAAATAAGAAAAAAATGTTACTTTAAAAACGATACATTACTTTTTAAAACTCACATTTTATAACACTTTAAAAAAGACAAGGTTGCAAACGGAATCACTCGAATATTGCATTTGTGCACTTTTCTTTAATACTTCCTTCGATGTCTCATTCTCAAAGTTAAATTGATAGTAACTTTACGATTTTAAACCTCCGGAAACCAAGGTCCAACTTGAATGAGAGTTTAAGAATTTTTAAATGGATATAAAGTCTTAATAAACGCTTTTTATGGAAGCTTTTGATTTTATTTGCATGCAGAATGGGATACGCGGCGCGTGTTAGGCTAATAAGGAACGCGTGATTGTTTTAACGATCATATACCAATAATATTTTCCTTCTTACTGCAATATGAAGTCACGTTTTATTGCTTTGTGATCAAGTTGGGTCTAAATAAGACATCGTAGGCTGGCAGATAAAAAATCTACCGTGTTGGGTCAATGGTTGTGGCAACCACTTTCTTATGGTGACCTCATCATAGTGAGACAAAATTGGTATTTAGTCATTTGGTTGAAAATTAATAATGATGTGTTTGTTTTTGTAAAAATCATGTTCCAGAGGATAAAACTTTGGAAAGTGTGAAAACCTGGGCTGTTCGCTAAATATTTTGCTAAAAAAAATGCACTGGATTTTGCTCGATCCATTTTTTTTTTTATATTTTTGTTTGTTGACCGACACAAATAAGTTAAGAATACGTTTTTGATAAAGTTTTCGTCGTTTGACAATGTATCGTCAAACATAAAATATGACGTACGTTTTATAAGTTGACGCATGTTTATTGAAAGAACTTGTACCAGTTTAGGACCGAAGACATAAAATTAAATCATTCCTATCTTTGTTAAAGTGAAGATAAAGCACGACTTGTCACTGGCATAAAATGATTTCTGCATGATATACTTTACCATAAAAAAAAAACTAAAAAAGCAAGCAACTTTATCCTAACTAGAATTCCATTAGCATATAAGAACAAACCTGCAGTAGGTGCCAATAAAGTTCTGCAGTACATGAGGCTTTGCAAATGGCCTTTATAAAATAACCCTATTAAATTGCTAAAACCAACGGCACCACTGTATAACAATCATATTACGCCTTTATTTTTGTTATATGTCCATTTTTAGTTCTTAGGTGCTCCACTGTCAGGTTATGCTTTGCCCTTCTCTATTTGACTTGGATATCGGGCATAATCCTATCCTGGCGCTAGAGTCACCAAACGCCTCGCTTTTCTAAGGATATTGAGTATTTTACCAAAAATTAGGCGAAGGTTTCGACTCAGATGTGGAAGTAAGGGGGTAATTAGTGTTTATTTCATTATTTTTTATTAGTACGAATTCTTCTCAATTAAGTCAAGGTACATACATAAAAACTAGAACAGAAAAACAAATTCTATTTTCATAGTAGGAAGAACAGCGACATCTGTCATTTACCTTAATGTTAACTAATTGTAAATTAGATATTCCTTTATTTCATATTACACATTACGTTTACAATCACAATCACAATTTTACAAAAAACATTAAAACAAGCATTCTACAAATTACATATATGGTTTGGTTTTTGTATACTGGGTGCTGTAGTGCAATGTAAAAAATGGACTCCGCTCAGCATGTGCTGCAGCTAATACTACAGCGCTGATTTTCAGCGGAGCCCAGTGGATAGACTTTACTCGGGCCGCAGTCGACGTGATTTGCAAATTTGCTTATACAATAAATTATAATATATTTATAATTTATTAGTACTTCGGCGCCAAATAATGTGTGTGTTACTTTTAACAACACCGTATCTAAAAACTACGTCCACTTAGAAATGCTATTGGCCGAGTTTTTAAGAAGTATCTTTTATAAATATATGTCTATAGAAAAAAAAATTAAGACATATGGAAAAAAATTAAGACGTTTGGGATGTGGTGTTGGGGTAGACTAAAACAAATACGATGGACGAAAAAGTAACAAACGAATAAGTGCTATTTTAAGTACATTATTAAAAAAATAAGATATAAGGCGAAAAGAGATGTGACTCGACAGGATAATTTTAAAACGAATAGAAGAAGAAAGGAGAAGTATGGTGAAAGACCTTAAACAAAGTAAACTGACCATCTGAAAGTGGTTGACAAGAAAATTAAAAGAAAGTGTAGGAAATGGAATTTTACAGAAAAAAATATAATAAGCTACTCTACACCGACTAGTAAACTTAAATGATGGATGAGGGGAAATTTTGCTTCACACTTTTATTAAATTCAGTTATATCAGGTAAAAGGATTTAAAGGAAAATATGCTTATACAAGACGATATGTGTAGATTTAGGAATAAATAAATTTAAACAAATTTATGGAATCAGGTATCCGTTCGACTTTTTGAGTGTATATTTTGAAGTGTAGCGTTTATTATGTTTTTAAGATCTAGATCTGATTTTAAAATTCTACTTGCCAACCCAAATGAGCGACATAAAAATAGATGGTACGATAAAGAATACTGGCTTCTTAACTGTAAAGGTTTTATAGGTATAAATAATCTGTTTTAGCTGATTTTGCTTGTGTCTGTAATATTTAACACTTAACTAAACAACACCTATCAAGATATAAATACCTTTTCAAATTACCTGGTTGTCCCTTGTAAACAAAATAAAATCTGGTAACCCTACATGACGCACCTCGTCCGTGTCACTCGCAAGGGCGTGTCCGAGATATCTTTACATATTCTATATGCATTATGCTAATCGCATTTTTAATATGAAACTTGAATGTGGCGAGAATGACGAGATCTACGTTATGTTTATGACAACGGAGCATGGATGTTATACACAATTCTCTACAACTGTTATAAATGTAGAAGTGGGTATAGATATTATTAAAATATGGCGCACTAAAACTACTTATTCGCGTATTAACAAAGACCTCCAGAGATGCCTTGGGTCCGGAATGAAACCACCATACCTATCCACTGAAGGTTTCAAAGGAAGTTAATCTAATATTAACTTTATTGAAAAAATAGAGTTACGAGTTTAAGGAAAGTTCCATATCCTGCCAGCAACAACGTTTTTTGTTTTTAAATATGAAAAGAAAGACTTTCTTTTTTAATATATGGAAAATTTTAATTATTTCACAACAGTCGTCCCACTCGCAATAACAGTCTTCATCGAACTACAAAACGTATGTCGTCAATGTATAATGCCTACGGTATTTTAATTCTGCACAATTTTATGGTAAGTTTACCAGCTTTATGAGACCGTCTTCTTCAATTACTAGTTTAATGAATTTATATAATTTGCATAAATTTCTACGGCATAAAAGTTAAAATGTCCGTAAAGCGACGATGCCAAACTTAAATAAATGTTTTTTAGCTTTTTTGTCCAGATGTTCGAGTATTATCTAAAACTACAAAACACGTAAGAATTGGAATGAGTTATAGAAAAAGGAAAGAATAATAAGAAATAAATGAGATATATAAAGGAAAAAGAAGGAATAATGGGAATTGTATGATTATATAGAAAGAAAAGAAGAAAGAATAGTAAGAATTGAATTAGATAAAGAAACAAAAGATGAAAAAATGGTAACAATCATTAGATATGGAAAGAAAGGATGATAAAATAGTATGGATTAAATCAGCTATAGAAAAAAACCGGCCAAGTGCAAGTCGGACTCGCACACGAAGGGTTCCGTACCATTATCTAAAAAACGGCAAAAAAATCACGTTTGTTGTAAATATTTGTATTATTTTTATTTAATTATTTATTTATTCAATATATATCACCAAATATTCTGTGAATATTTTAAGCGTCTACCTATTGCCGTTATTAATATCGAGCAGAACCGAGCAAAAAAATCACTTTTGTTGTATGGAAGCCCCTTAAATATTTATTTTAATGTTGCAACGTGAAAGAAGAACAAATAAACAAACACACTTTTGCATTTATAATAATACTAGACATTGCCAGCGGCTTCACCCGATCTAAATTTAGCTATCAGCGTGGAACTCCTTAATAATAAATAAAGACTGATAGAGTCAAAGTCAAAATTTATTTATTCAAATTAGGGTTTTACAATCACTTTTGAATCGTCAAAGTTATGAAATACTATTTTTTTATCCCGTTTGATGTAGTTAAGCCATAGCTGTAGCTATAGTTCGTTTAAGCTCGGTTATAGTTATTCCCGCGGGAATTTTTGTATTTTTCAGCATTAAAACTATCCTATGTCCTATTCAAGGACCTAACCTATATGAGTGCTAAGTTTCTTTCTTCGATCCGTCCAGTGGTTGTAGCGTTGAGTAACAAACATCCATCCATCCATCCAGACATGCTTTCAGATTTATAATATTAGTAGGATTATACGAAATCGGGTTAAGATCTTTTCAAAGACGTAACAATTTTATTGATACCTCTTTTTTTCACAATAACTGATAGATAACATAAAATTAAAACCTATATTTCTTGGACATGACGCGTTCTCCATTTTGGTAATTTTTTTTACAATAAAATAAGATAAATAATTATTTTAAATAATGTAATTTATTAAGCCATTGTTTTGCGTTTTTATTTGCAGACAGATTTTTTGTTTATCTGGCGGATGTTGATGTCAAGTTGCGCATAAGTTATGGAAGTTATTAATGATCTCCAATCTAAAAAAATTAGACAATAAGAGAACTGTTAGAGGCGTACGATACATTGTTAAATAATGAGACTTTAAAGAACTAATAATAATAAATATATGCATAAATACATGCACATACACGTATATATGGTCATCAAATTTTGATGGTAGTACCTATATACAATAAGAACATGACAACTAAAAAAATTAGCTCGGTAGGATATGTTGTTGATTATAATGAAATAAATAAAATAACTAAATTAATTATTTTTGGTAGTACCTATATACAATAAGAACATGACAACTAAAAAAATTAGCTCGGTAGGATATGTTGTTGATTATAATGAAATCAATAAAATAACTAAAATAATTATTTTTGATATGTTTCGAAAGGCGCGTTCGTTTTGGAGTGCAGAATCATTATTTTCGTTTAATTTGTCATCTGTCATCCGTTCGTTTTGCGACGGTGTCAAAAATTTTAAATATTATAATATCATGTGTAACAAACTGTCATGCGTTCATGTACGATATTTTTGTTATTTTTTCACTTTTTCCACCAAAAAATTAAACTTTAGACCCTGGAGGTGGATTTTGATGTTAATATGTCAAACTGCCTATATATATATATATTTTCATTGTTTATGGTAGTGTGTGTGTTGTTATTGTAGTGTGTGCACGTCAACAGTTCGTTTTGCAACCAAAGATTTTGTAAGTAACGTTTAACGTAAAAAGTGTGAAAAGTATCAAACGTGGAAACTTTTTATCCCAAGACGAAATCGCCCTGATATAAGTAGTTGTAAACACAACTACTAGGAACTTATGAAGTCCTAGTACAACAATCTCCCAATACACAAATCATGAAAACTAAACATACATAGAGATAATCGATCTTTGTTTCAGACACCCTGAAGAAGCTTCGAAATATTATTATTTCTATGTATATATATTTATCATGTACTTCTTGATTCTATGAAGATTTGCGTATTTGTAAGATTTATGTACTAGGACTTTATAAGTTTCTAGTAGTTGTGTGGTTATGGTGTTCGTATCAAGATTTAGTGATGATATTGGCGCAATAATTAAGGGGATAATTGCAATATTCTTTAATGCACCGTACAAATTTTCTACGGGTAGGACGGTGTTAGTGACGTCACTAAAAACGTTGTAAGTTTCTTTTAGTCTAAAAAATCATTAATTTTATCACCTGTCCTCCATTCGTTTAGCATTGGTATCAAATATATTAAAATTTTATTACCATCTGTAATAAACGGTCAAAATAGATAGATATGGGTCTAAATGAAAATTTTGTTAGACCCATATCATAATATTTCTCTCTCTCTCTCTCTTTTATATATATATAAATATAAAATGACGCACACTTGAAGTTTTCAAGTAGCCTATGCCTTTCCCGGGACTCAAACTATCTCCATGGCAAATTTCATCCTAATGGGTACAGAATTTTAAGCGTGAAAAGGTAACAGACAGACAGAGTTACTTTTGCATTTATGATATTAGTATGGATAGCTACTCTCACTCTGTGATATTTGCTAATTTAGTTAAAGTATTAACCTCGCAATCCCGGTGCTGCATACAAACTTTGAACCCCCGTTTTACCCCTTTAGGGGGTGAGTTTTGGAAAATTCTTTCATAGTACACGCCTACATCATTAAAGCAAAATGTGTGCCAAATTTCAGCATAATCCGTTCAGTGGATTGAGCTGTGCATTGATAGATCACTCGGTCAGTAACGTATGCCTATTACATTACAAAAGATTCCCTTTAATATTACATTGCAAATTACAAATCATAGTATATGATGTTTTGTTTTGTGTATAAACACCTCATAAAAGATTTTGCGTAACATTTATTTAAGAGCTTACTGCGCGTTCGTTACAGGTGCGAGGGGAGCGGGGCGCGGAGCGGGGGTTCATTCATCAGCCTCCATAAGGCTCTAAACTTAATTCGATACAAACAGCCTCGCAACATCCGCTCTTGCAAAACGTTATTTCATTCATAAGTTCGATGGTGCCGTGTGCACACTGGGAGCTATATTTATTACTTAGATAGCTTCAACTGATACCTTTTTAGGTGATTCGTTTTGATGAATCATCTGAACATGATGCGTTTGTTTATGATACGAGATGAGTTGAAATATGGATGTTGTGGTGTTTAATGACTATTTTGGCGCCCACAGAAATGTATTGCTGGTGATGTTTTATTGTTGAGCTGTATAAATTATTGTATTTGATACAGTGATTAGGTTACAGAGAAATGTTAAATAAATAAATCAGTTTAAAATTTATATGTATTTCAATTATTAACAAGCTTATTTTGAAATATTACTATTTTCAACTTTAGTAGAGTCTAAAGCAGTTATTGAATATTTGTTGACATTTGGGTAAATAAAATAGTTTTCAGTCACATTTACATTTATTTAATATAAATTTAATGTCACTATAAAAATGACACTTTGAACTATACTATATAACTATACTACTACGGTGGCAAAAAGCTATCGGTACGGCTGATGATAAGCGGTCACCGCAGCATATGGAAGTTTGCAAAAGCCAGGAACGTCACCTGTACGTTGCCGACCCTTTAGAAATCTAATAATTACTTTCTTGAAGAGCCCCATATTGTAGTATTTGTCAGAGAAGAAGAGTCACTACAGAGGGCTCATTCCACAACCCAAGTGTTTGCGGGAGAAAGTTCAACTGAAACCGCAATGCGCGTGACTATTTAAGTTCTAACCTGTAAGGATCTATTTCATTTGACAAGAAATATGAAAATACTGATTCATAATCATTTATATGTATTACCCTATCTATATACCTACACAGGTAAACAAATTATCTTAATAATGAAAACATCCTATATGTATATATATATCTAACAACTTGCAATTTAAATAGAAATTATTAATGCAGGAAACAACCAAGAAAAAATAAAAATAATAACAAAAAAGTGTAAGCAAGTATATTGAATTGCGGTTTTAGTATGACCACAGCCGAAAGTGGTCGCCGCGCCCACACGAACGGCCGAGACGACGGAAAATAGCGTCGAGCGAACCGATGACATCAGCTCGCGCCGCGCCTGCTACTGGCGCGCGAGCCTGCGCTAAGGCACGCTTCACATTAGCAAATCAGTAGCATGCTTTTGTAAAGCTAATCTTCACTCACCGATAATGCTCTATTTGCAGCCGTTCTCCGTTTCAAGTGAATGTGATTCTAACGTCTGTTTTCAGACGTCATCATCATCATATCAGCTAAAAAGACTAGTAGACTGCTAGCCTATGCCTCTTTTCATAACACACGGCTCTAAAAGGCTTATGCACATTCTTCTCCTGTTAAACAGTCCACACCTAATACCTAGCCGGTTTCTGTAGTTTGGTCTACCCACAAGCATCTTTTTTCTACGTAATTTGTCGGTTCTATAACTGATGGGACTTGTTTGTTCTATCATCTCTTTCATCAGTGTCATATTTGCATGAATAATGAAATGAGTGACAATACCTATTGAAAAAGGTTCTTCTAATTCCTTTTCATTCTTCTTTATGAAAATCTATCAACATATCAACCACTAGACATCCACTGTTAGATATTGAGCCAGCTAGCCACTCAGTAACTCGCAGTAACTAAATCGTTAGTCCACCAGATGGGTGTAATTTGAATCTTTAGAACTATCACTTTTTCTCTTTTCCCCCTTCTTTATTCTATGCCTGCTACTGTAGTCCTTCGAAAAATATCATTTAATTTCATAGATAATCAGACGATTTTCAGTGTTATGTCTTATATTGAATATTCAAATAAAATTTACAACTTGACAACAATAAATACATCTAAACCAAATATTTCGTGTGTGCCTAACTTTGTAACTATAATGTGTAACCAACTCTCTAACTATAAACTAAGCATAACAATATATCGTTCCATGTAAAGAGAACCGAAACAAGTCGCACGCGCAACAAGTCGCACGCGCAACACGTATACAATTACCAAATGACAAAAAGCACTGTGAACTATCACAGAGACAATCTTAAACATAAAGTGTATAAACGTGTCTATTACAGACTCAAATATAATCTCCGAATTAGATCAAGATCAGTGTCAAACTATACATTAATAAAATCGTTGACCTCACGAATGCGATACTTTCTCAGGATTTATAAATGTCATGCACAATAAATTAGATCGTTATAAAGGGGCTTTAAAGGGCAGTCTGCTACGTAGTGTGAACAAAACGTTCCTCGACTCGGGGTAAGACAATCCTTGTGATGAAAGCGACCTCTTTCATCCTAAATCAATGTCAAATTACCACCTCTTAATCTCCAGACGGCTATTCAGTTACACCACGTGTTCTCACCTGACTTGTGGCGACTGAAACATTAACGCTTTAGATGAATATTGCCCTATAAATCTGACGTTTGAGAAATTTTACACTTCTTCGTTAAGCAAAGCGAGTTTTGTTACTTTACCATTATCTCGGGATTGACTGGTGAATGGACTTGCGAGGTAAGTAATTCGATCATTTCCGGTAGCTTTCGTAACTTTATTTACCGTCTTCGAGTTTTACGGTTCGATATTTGAAGTACCTTATCGTATTCATATCTATTCTAAGAGCAGACGTACACTTAAGACTAAACTGTGTATTGCCCAACGTCTGTACCGCAGTTTTTGAAGTGAAAACTTATTTAGCGGCGTTGTGCACTTTTTTTGGTATGGGTAAAAAATGATAAACTCGCGTCAGGTCACTTGTCCTAATCGTGGAAATTCGTAAGACGGAAACCGTAATGCCACGCCTATTATAATTTTTATTTTTAGTCTTCGCGATTATGAGTAGTACAGGGAGGTTGGATATGGAATTTTAATTCTATGACAGATTGCGATGTCAAATACTCGTATACTACGTAATAAAAGTAAATAAACAAACATTATTATTTCTTGACAATGTCAAAGACATGTCTTGTGACATATTTGAGTGTTAAGCGCGAATCGTGTGTAAAGGTTTACACTTCTGCTGGCACTCCCGGAGTGCAACTCGTTTTTTATTTCTATATAAATATTTTTGACCTGCCCATACTAAACATATCAAATAAAATTATTTAAAAGATCTATACTAAACTACATAGTTTATTCAATGTAGTGCGTTTGTTCAATGTATAATAAATGTTTTAGGACATTACACACAGCACCGTTTGGCCCTAAATTAAGCAAAGCTTGTATTATGGGTACCAGACAATGGCTACAAATACATAAATATTCCTTTTTTTGTGAATACATACATATCACTACCAACTAGGCTGCGATAGAGTCAATATGTATATCGAGTGCTGCTTAATAAAGTCTTTACTAACTTGTCTTTGACCATCTGTGACTTTTGCTACCTGAAGATCGGGTACGATTGGTACGACCCAACTACTAAAATAAAGGCATATCAATAACATTTGCTTTTAAATACATCGCCTAATTATTGATTTATTTTTTCCTTCAAGTTCGGCTGTGGGTGAAACGATGATCAATTATCTACCCTCTTTCTAATTTGCTTGATACTATCACCACTAGAACTCACATAAATGTCACCTCGACAGTAAGCAAACATAAATACATACAGTGTGTATTTACACATGTTCACACATCAGTACTTAGTACAATACCAGAGTATATTGAGTAAGTTTTCTTATGACCGGTCAATGCTAATAGAGTGAGATAGCGCTACATTAGTTCCTTCTGTCATCAAAGTATCCGGCCAGATGCAAGAAATCAAATCGGTGCGTAAGTGTGGCAGGTTAAGAAGAATCTAGCGCTATCTAGCTCCATCAGCATTTGTCGGAATACTTACTGGATATACTTTGCTAATAGAATTTGACCGTCAATTTAACCTATCATTCCAATGCGGCTCCCTCGCAGCCTAGTTGGTAGTGTGACGGACTGCCATGCAGATTTGTGCACATTTGTGTTTGTCTTGAGTCTGGGTGTACTTATGTATAATATTTATGTATTCACAAAAAAAAAAAGTTATATATATGTATTTATATCTGTTGTCTGGTACCCATAACACAAGCTTTGCTTACTTTGGGGCTAGACGGCGATGTGTATTATGTCCAAAAATATTTATTTATTTAAAAAAAAAAAAAATCAAGCGCAGGCGCGCACTTCCGATTCCGATTCCGAAAGAATCGGGAAGCTACGCCTGCTGTTTTATGTCAGACCGCGAGCACTGCTCGATCAGTAATTGGCCGATTATTCGTACAGTTCATACAATTCGAAACACTCATCGATCAGCTGACTAAAAAATTGGGCTAGTGCGCGCCTACGCTTAGATGTTAAGTTCCTGCATCTGACCAGCCAGTGTTCCACTGCAAGAACAAAGGCACGAGTCACATAGAAAAAAAATGCTTCACAGAGGGGTTTTGCTAAGTACTCTGACTAGGGGGCTGGAACTTCGCAATTATTCAAGTAGGTAGTGTGGCTAAAGGTACGGAAAACTCTCACCCACCGAAGGAGTATTCCTGTGGCATTTTAACTCTGCATTTTAAGTGAAAGTCACTAAAAATGCGACCAGTCTGTCTTTCAGTATTTCCATATGTACTTCTGCCTAAGACACCGGTAAGACGACGTAGATATTACAGATTGTGTGTGTCTTTGCAGTGTAGGGAGTGCAGTGAGGAAGATAGAGCCGACCGGTACCAGCACCCTTTAGCCAAAACCTATATTTCCAGCTAAAGAAAAAGTTTTAATACACTCATGTAATCGTCTACAAAAATATTATTTATCGGTGTCTGAAAAGCTTGTAAACCAAATTTTTTCATATAATAACTAGCAAAGAATGACCTTAAGAGAAAAAGTTACTGAACAACTTTTAATATTTTTAAATAAGAAATTTATTTTTCTGACAACATGACATTAAAACCATAATACCTCCTTTTTCTAAAGTTTGTAGGAACAATGTTATCTCATAATCTTATTTGAAGATGAACATACTCGTCCTAAAGCCTGTTATTATTTAACAAGGATCAACGAAAGTGTCGCTAAAGGATCATCGGCATTTAACACTTTATAGACGATAAAGCGGACGACCGTAATGGGATCTCTTGTTCCGTGCGGCTTGTGAGAGGTCAGGGGTCAGCTGTTAAGGGTCTATGTGAAATGGAAGTTCAACGAAATTGCCCTGGTGAAGGATAATACGTTGAACATCTCATTTTCTTTATACTAAGAGTCCGTTTCATGCATAAAAATTACCAATTGGATTCATTGGTTGTTAATAGGACTGGATTGTAACTAACAATCTACTAGGAAGTTGTTCCTCTAGCTAGACTACTAATAGTAAAAAAAAACCGGCCAAGTGCTAGTCGGACTCGCGCACCAAAGGTTCCGTACCTACCACCATTTATTTACGAACACAAACAAAATCAAAAAGTGTGCCTCTTAGCAGTCACCCATCCAATTACTGACCAAGCCCGACGTTGCTTAGCTTTGAATATGGTTTCCAACAAATAAATATGTTTCTGTTTCGCTTAATAATAACTAGATGGCGCTGTAACGGTGATTTAAGATGCTAAATTGCTCGGGCCCGTCTCACACTTGGCCGGTTTTTATTATTTTTTGTTATGATTCAGAGCTTACACACACACTGTGATCTCTGCAAGATATTATGTGTTCCTGTTTTTACGATAGAGCAACTAGATTATAAGATTCGAGAAGAATTCGAACGTAAATATTGTTATTAGTTTAGTAAGTGTTAGTATTCAGAATGTTATAATTTTATTTTTCTGTAATGTTACATGGTCCATAAACTTATATTTAACACCTGTTTTACACAAGTACCAACATCATCCAAGTACCTTTAGATAAAATTTGGTCGAAATTCTTACTTATCCAACTACATTTTTTAGTTGATCGACTATTACTCATTAAGTTGTAAAGCCTACTTAGCTATGATAGTTTTCCTTTTAATTTTAGTATATATGCTATTCCCATGATTTTTGATACACACCCAAGAACAGCTATTGAAAAAAAACAAAGCTTAATATTTTGCAAACGCATAGCTGCATTATTTCTAAATAAGCTATCCAGCGGCACCCCACACTATGGGGTAGATGAGAAAAAAAATTATCCCCACTTTACGCATAGACTCCAATGCCTAAGTACCCTATACAATTTTTTTTTCCAATTTTATTATACCACTTTGTTGGCCTAAGTAATATGTATCATGACAAATTACCTTTTTGTGCCTGGTTTACGGAACCCTAAAAAATAGTGGACCGCTGCTAGTAGAGTTATTATTAATATTAATATCGACGCGAGAGTTTAAGGTTCCAATACTGACTCGCGTAGATATTTCTCTGTATATTTCGCCGTTATACCTGGACATTGTATTTTTCTTATGTGTGTGGGTGTCTATTATTAGAATTATCCTTGGGACTCCTACGTCTTAACCTTCGTATAGTTGCTAAAGTGTCGCTTACGCATTTTTTTTCGTGGTGCAAGCGGTCATAGGCTACAGGTAACCGCTTAACACCAAGCTTACATATATCATACATGGCCATTTAAGTAGTTCAAACTGCCCTCAAAATCCTGGAAAAGGTTTAATTGATCAGCCTTTAGCACCCTACTGCTAGGTATAGGTCTTTTCCGAAAACGCTATCACACTTCCAGCTACCTTTTTTAGGTCAGCGGTCTACCTGCCTGAGAAGACGAGCTGCGCTTACCGATCTGTAGTCTCCACTCTAGAACTCGTCTGCGTTAGGACATCGGTTCTACGACAGATTTATGCCCTCCGTACTTTACCCGTAGCTTGCTTATTCCGAGAGCTAAATTGGTAAAGATTCTCGTCGGATTCCTCATTTCTGACCATATCCTACAAAACAATAAGTATAGCGCCCTCCATATCGAGCCACTTTTAATTGGTAAATCAATCCATTATCAGTGTCCACAAGGTGAACAAGGTAACTATTTTTTTTATTTTTACTCAAGGTTAGATATAAAATCGCGTATAAATAAGCAATTATTTTGCAAATATTGTAGGTACATAATAGCATCTGAAAGATTAAAAAAAAATGTTAAACAACTTGCTTTCGTCTAGTGTATTATTTTATTGAGCGATTTTCATTATTGTATTTAATGCTACAAAAATCTAAAAATTACAGTTTTTTTAACACCAGTGCAAATTTTTAAAGCGTGTACGCATTTGGTTTTTATGAAATTTAAATCATTAGAGTTTGTTGTTTTCTAGTACACTGACTATAAATTTTAGCAAAAGGCCAAAAATTAGACCACAAAACGTTAAAAAAGATTAATTCCATACAAAAAATTAAAAGTTTCAAGGCTCGTTCGTTTAAGTATAAATTACTTAATAACAAATACATCTAATAGTATGGGTATGACAATGTGTAATAATGTTTAGTACATTTACATTATTAATATTTCAGAAATATTTCTGGCCTAAATTGCCCTCTTAACAAAATTATTTGGCCCAGAGCTCGACCTGTTAATAGTTGACCTACGCGAACCCTACTAGGGCTTTACCTGGTTAAGAGGATACAATTCGCGGCGCCTTGCAGCGGGCTACATACAAAAGAATTTCTCATTAGTTTTTGACATTTACTGATCAACCACCGTAAATTTTCTTAGTCATAATCCTAAGCCGAATACTGTCGAATATGTCTGTGGTTTTTCCAAAATCTTGTAAAACGTTTTATTAACTATAAATCTTTTTGGAAAACATTTGTATGAAAAACTAGAATCCTGTATAAAATTTGATAGAAAACTGACACACTGCAGACCAAGAAATTTATTAATAGAACATGTCTTCAAAATTTCGTTGTGTGATCAGTAGTTGTCAAAAATAAGTGAGAAATTCGTTTGTATGAAGTACGCTGAGAGGCGCTCCGAATCGTATTCTCTTAAGGTAAATTGTTATAAACTACACTTGTGCTTACTTTAATAACATTTATTTTTAATTTAACATTAGTAGCAGTTTATGCTACACAACCTAGTTAGTAAATGTTACTCATCGCACAGTTTAGTACCGTTGGAATCATCCTGCAGAGCCTGCGTAAAGCGGAAATGTCTAGTTTAATAGTACTTAATGCCTTTGGCGACCATCTTGTGAGCTGCATGGAGCTTAATAGAAAGCTGGTCTTTGTTGCCCAACAATTGCCCAGGTTGCTCTCTGAATAAGCTTTGGATAGCAAAAACTATTAACTTGGTATAACTGTCTAATGTAATATTTATTATTTGGGATTAGATAAAGTTATAGATTTTTTTTAAATTTCATTTGAGAGAATACTTTAAATTTATATTTTGGAGATTATTTTTTATTCTGTCGTACTTATATATATAATATATACTCATATACATTGTACTTAAGGAGTTTTCAATTTTTTTTTAAATTAAATGGAGATAATAATTCGACGCCGTACACCTTCCTCCGGTGGTTGAGGACACTCCGTTTCTTCAATCACCACTTTTTGAAAGCTTGCCCACGTTTTGAGTACCCTCTCAGAACCTCTCTTCCCCCATTGTTCCTTTTTGACCAGTTCTAAGTCCCTGCAGTGAAACGCTGGCTGGTAAGACGTTGGAACGGAAAGGGAATATAACAGAAAGTTAGACAAAGATCATAAAAATATTTCAAAAAAAAATTGATGGTAATTTGATAATCATTTTTAACTTTATTATAATATAAACAACTTTAAAGCCCTGTTATTCGATTAAATGTAAAAATGCTATCAGGTTTTTTGTGCCAATCTTTCGTTTAAAACGGTTTTGAAACAGGTCTGTTATTTATTTAATTATTAGTTCAAGTTATTTTTTTAAAGCTTCCTTTTAGTTTGGTAAGTTGTATTAATTCATCAATTTAATAACAATTCATCTTTGTATACAATTTTAAAAAACTTATGCATACAATTATAAAAAAAATCTAGTAATGAGAAGTGAAGTTGTGCAGTTGCGCAGTCGACTAAACAAAGCGTATAGTAAAGTATGTTCCCCGCATGACACGCAGGGCGCATAGGCACGTACCCGGGGGCGAACGGAATAATTTAAAGATTTGTTCGGATGGGTATTTATTTTATATTCTTTTGGGTGTAAAAATATAAACTGCGAAACAATGTTTTCTTTATCTTACTAGCTCAGAAAGGTTGACTTTGTCGTTTAAAACTGATTTAATCTGCGTGGAACACCCTACTTAATCCGCTTGCGCGAAGGTTTTTTTTTTAATTCTATAAAAACGAACATAATGAAACCGTCCTAAATGAGGTTCGTCCTTACTACTTTATACATAATATATACAATATTTTTGTAGTAGTATATATTAGTTGATACTATTGCATTAAAAAAAAGTTTTGCGTAACGTTATTTAATCCTTAATTACTCGAGTTGGGTATATTTTACCCCACGGAGTTTTTAAAGCGTTGTAACTCCGCCAATTTTTTAATTTGCCGATACGGCATTCACAGCAGCTGCCTGAATCTCCCTCCTCGGTCCGGGTCAGTCAAAAACGCCGCTCCATATTGTGAACCACAGAAAACCAAATATCCCATATATTATTTATTAGAAACAAAGGAAAACGTATCAGGGTAAGACACGATTATAAAAAATTAATCGAAAATCAAAACATAATGCAGTCAGTTACATGCGTTCATCTAGGTATTAGTTAGACGGGATAACTGTGGCTAATTCCCGCTCTTGAAGCCTGCTTGGCTGCGTGTATCTCACGCATAAGAGTAAGAAGATTCAGTAATGCAAATAGGTATTAACAAGTAAACTTAAAAAAATCAAACAAGTACTTTTATATAATAACGTGCCTTTAATGCTGATGTGAGTGATGAAATAACAGGTTGACGCAACAGACAGACAACATTTGTCTATATTGCATTGTCAGGTAAAGCCAACAAAAATGCAAAATTGTAGTAAGAACCCCATAACGAAAATAAAATTTAAATACCTACTTGAGTTACCTGAATGATAGATAAATAAAATAAAATTGCGTTGCTACGTGAAATCAAAGAGCATGCAAAATTGCAAAAAAAAAAAGTTATTAAAATGGGTTTCAAAGATTTAACGCAGAAAGACAAATAACGTAAAGTCTTGTTATACTCCCAAACTTTAATTTTAAACTAAAATTAAAAACTAGCACGTGGTATATTAAATAGTAGTGTTTTCAGCAACTCCTTGCATAAATTGTGTAAAGTGCAACAAAATTTTCTGACACGGTGCTTAAAAATATAAACTTCAGTCGTCATATTGAAATAGTGTGCTCTTACAACAACACTGGCAACCGAACACCCAAGGTCAGTAGTTCAGAGGGTAAAAAAAGTTTGTTGCTCTCTACTTCAATTTATAACATTAAAACACGAGCAACGGGTAAACCTTACTGAAAAGAGGTGTGGCATGCGTCCGCTAGATGGCACTTAATTCATAAATATGTTGTATGTATGTAATTAAAAAATAATAGTGTGACCCCTTTGTGTTTACCGCGTGATATGCTTGAGTGTTTATTCATATTCACGACATTTCTATCGCACATATTTATTAATACATGTTACAAAAATAAACTTCGTTTTGCCTTTTATAGCCTCATACGTCCCCACTGCTGGGGCACGGCCTGCCTTCGCCGAGGGCGATTTGGGCCATAGTTAACACGCGGGCCTAGTGCGAATTACGGACTTCACATACGTCCTTTTTTGTCGTATGCAGGTTTCCTCACGATGTTTTCCTTCACCGAAAAACCAGTGTAATCAATGTAGTAAAGAAAAAGAGCCATTGATACAACCCCTAGGCCACCACCGACCAACAAAAATAAACAACGTCGTGTAACATAGAGAAGTGCAGCGAAGTGGATATTCTCGCGCCCCCATATTTAGTAACATGCCATGTCACCATAAACCAACAGCAATTTTTGTTATAAATAAATGATGAACTTGTAACTCATTTTACATTTTTCGGGAACTAGGCCGTATCAAAATTTTAACTCTTTATGATCCCTTATCTTAACTATACCAAATTACATCACAAATTATTTAGTGCTAACCAAGTATGTTGAAAACAACTTACTTTCATATTTAATAATATCAACATAAAAGAGCATCAAATTTGCAAGAGTTTTGCAAAAGTGTCTCTTCTTACGTAGTATTTGTAAGTTTATTTGCTACCTTGGCGGTATAATAAAGTACTGATCGTGCTTTTAGGCACAAAGCAACAAAGTAACAAGACAGTTGGGCAACTCTAAATCACTTAGTCTATGGATAAGGTGCTCATTCATTTGAACGTCGCACTCGGCTCGTTAGCAATTGGATATGCCCGTTGCACGAAATATTTCAGCGATTGAGGCGGTGGTAAATTGCACACAACAATGAGGTGTGTGCGCCGTGCTCGCCTCAACGACGCCTGTTTACCACAATAGTTTTACGATTCACTTGTTATCTTTAAATTATGTTTACTAGCTTTGTTGGCGTGCTCGAAAATAAAATGATGAGGATACGGTGTGTCCTTTGCCTTGGAGACTTGTTAAATTAATATGCCAGTACCGAGAGTGCCGTAGGTAGTTTTTGAGCGACAATGTGAAATTCAGATGACGATTTTCTGTTCTATGTTTTGAAATAATATATTATAAACGATAAATCTTTTAAAAAACAATTCATGCCTTCTTATCTGTCTCCTAGCTATTCATTACTATATAACCAAGAGTCTTTTCTGTCTTTTATTAGACTTATCTACCCATTTGTTGATTTACTTCGTTCTCGATGTTTAAGCCACCTAACTGCATCTTTTGTTCGAGGTATACAATAATCGTTAACAATTTCAAGAACTAATAAAGGTGTCACATGAACATTAGACTTTAGTTTTTTTTCTTTGATTCGATCTATATTCGTTTTAAGACTACTGAGAATTCCACCAAATGTTTCAAAGATAATATTAATACACTCGCCATTGTGGTTATGCCATATTCTTTCCATTCCATAAACTTAAAGATTTCTTCCAAGTTCCAACAAAAGACGAAAAACTGTATATTCAGCGGCAGCTCCATCAACATTTTCATATAGACTTTTGCAACGCCAGGGTTATTCACACCAACCTTAATGCAGACCACCACCATCTGGAGACCATTCTTTTTTTAACGAAGATGCAGATATCCTGCCCGGCCAACACATACACATAACTACACTAACCCGGCTAAAAATCGAGCATAATTTTTAGAGTCGTTCTGATGTATGTATGTTCGTCCAGTAGGATGTCTGGTGTAGCCACCTACATAACCCTGAAGACAGGGATTTGCGATATTGTGGGTGCGTGTAGATCACAGTGGCCACATCCGTATTCTATGCGTGCCTTTACAGGTCTATTGTATATCACCTGAGGACCTTTTACATGGCTTAACCACTGATGTAATACAAAAACAAGCCCCATTTACAACTGAACATGACTGACAAACTCCTAAGAAATTCCAGCAAATTTGATACCTGCAGCGAACCCCTTTAATGACCAATTACGCATAAATTCCCTTGCTTTTCCAGTTAAAAATATGTTATTATATTAGAACCTAAACATTGGGCATTACATAAAAATATTATAATGATTTCAATACACTGCAATGCAATCGTCAGTCATCACTGGTATTACCTTACCAAGTGGAAAACGATATCGCGTGACAGAGCTTTTCTCAGTTCGGGTCGCTGTATTAATTACAGACTTCGCTCACAGCGCACGTGCATCCATCACGCGCCTGATAGCACTTTATTAACGACGCCTCAGATTTGTACTCGTAATTTGTAGCACTGTCATCACATTTCAAAGACAAATATAAAGGATTGAGGTTTGGAATGACAAGTGTCATCGAGCTCATTCGAAGGTATTTTAAGAGACGTTTTTCTTTAACACGAATAACAAGAGAATTGATCGAGACTGGTTTGGAGTGCCGTTCGACGGGCGAGTGAAGGCGAGACACGTCCTTTAGTGTCTCGGGGACTTTCTGAGAAATGTCCTTATGAACTCTTCACTCTACCAGCACTACAGTCAAGACTGGGCCGTGTTTCTGTCCTTAAACATGACCATACTTCTTTTATTGATCACTATTATTGTATTTTAATTAGATACAATTCTTTTGTTGTTTTTGTAGTTTATTATACACTATTGGTGTAGTTGTGTTGTGTAAATTATTGAAAGTGTTTAAAGATGAAAGATGCTGCTTTCTGTGATATCGCTCAAATTAGTCAATGAAGCCTTTTTTAATATTACCTTACGAAAATCTACTATATTCTGTGAAATACGGATTTTTTCATTTATTGCTATAACTAGGGAATTTAGATTTTTACCAAAGTAATTGGCGATAAAGTTTTCAACATTATCAACACAGTAATTTTAGCTCTAAACAGTTGTTCGGAGTAATAAATAAATTCATCGATTACACAGTCATTGGTGAAATTACACGCATCGAAGCACTGGAATCGCGCCAGCGGCAGTGAGCTCGCGTCAAAATTTAATTACCAGCGAATTTGCGATCACGCGGGCGCCGAAATCAAGATATGCGAAGGCAAGTTTCAGCCGCGGGCTGCTACTTTGCAACTCCTGGTTTAATGTACCGTTTACCGATATCTGATTAATGCATTTATTTTTTTACCAACCGTAAAAAAAAACAAATTTATTTGAGAGAACTTTTTTCGTATATCTTGTTTCTTATTGACTCCCCTGCAGTCTAGTTGGTATCGTGGCCGGCTGGGTTCGATTCCCGCACTGGACAAACATTTGTGTTGTTGTTGTGTCTAGAGTCTGGGTGTTTATGTATGACGTGTATATATTTACAAAGAAAAGTAATATACATGTATTTGTATCCGTTGTCTAGTATCCCTAACAGAAGCTTTGCTTACTCTGAGGCCAGACGGCGCTGTGTGTAATGTCCATAAATTATTATTTATTTATTTATTATTATTGTCACATTTTTTATTATTCTTAACATTGGATGTTGTAACTATAAATATTTGTTTAACATAGATGTCGATAATTTTATGAGGCTACCTTAACTACTTGAATACCATGTTAGGTTATTTGACTGTCTATTTTGATAAATGTAGTTGATTAGCAAAACACACGCTTGATTCAAAGTCCTAGAACATAAATCTTACAAACACTCAAAATCTTCATAGAATTAAGAAACACAATATAATTAATAAATATACTTGTACATAGAAATAATCTTTTTTCGTTTATGACTCCCTGAAGGTAAGGGTTTTTCTTCTAACATTCCTATTGGGTATTTTTAGAATTATTAAGTTTTTTCAATTCAAAAGTGTGAATTTATTGATGATGGTGCAATAAAAGTGACTAATAATTTATAATAATAAATTAAGACATAATAAATATCATATCATATAACAAACAATGTTATATTTTTGATATTATATTATGTCTAAATTTATTACTCAAAATTATTAATCACTTTTATAGTAGGTAACGTATAAAAACTAAACAATTAAATAATCGATTAAAGGTAATTTAAGAAAGACGACTTTATTACATTTTCTTAAATAAATTAATCCTCAGATATAATGGATTACGATAATCCTAATCCATCCCCACATTTAAAATTTCTAAACAAATGGTTACAAAAAACTTTTCTTGTTATTATAAAAAATGTTTTATTTAAGAAATTAAACCGGCTGATAAATATTAAGCACGTATAAGCACGCAAAATATTGTCTCTGGTTTATTTTTTTAATTTTTTTTAGTTAATATTTAATAGATGCTGGATATGGAGCTGTTTTGATTATTACATTTAATATAAAATACCAATCTACATTAAGAGCATTTGTGAAGATCTCTTCCCTGACCCAGATATTACGTACTCATAATAAAGCAAGGACGGATCCAGAACAAAAGTTTAGGGGAGGCGATCATAAGATCTGAAGGTATTTTTTGAACTTTGAATCTGCAAACGTAAGGTACCCAATCGACCCAGCCCGTGCAGTTTTTGAATAAATTAATATACAAACATAAGTAACGCCAAGTATTTTTTATATGTAATAAAAGTTATATATTGAAAACAATGGAACAATTCATTTTTTCCCCGGCCGTCCTTAGGGGGGATCGCCCCGATCGCCCCCCGCTGGATCCGCCCCTGTAATAAAGGTTGTATTAAATTGCTATGTTTAATTACATATGATATTTTAAGATAATAAATTGTCTTATTACGATAGAAGACTAAGGCATGTTTTTTTTTTACTTTATACGTAAGAAAACACTCAAACAACATTCTATAGCCCTGCATATGATACATTACATACCTATAGCATTAATCAATATGTGTTCCGAGAACGGCTCGCTGTACTAAAAAAAATAACAATTGCTTCAAATTAGTGGTTAGTCCGCTCTTAATCCTTTGTTACAGTTAAATAATTTTGTCTAGTCACTAAACGTTCATTAGCATTTGTTGGCAACACTTATAAAGGTTTATTAAATCGATAGCTTCGTTATGAAAATGTGAAGTGACTCATATGACATTAAGAATGACCTATACTATGTTAAGTAGATAAATTGCGAATCTAGTTTTGTATTAATTTTGAATTAACGAGGCGAAAATTGGATCAAGACTTACAAAATAAATATCAAAGGTTAAAGTTTATGTGAAAGTGGGTGCAAATGTTTTATTAATGTACTTGTGATTCAAAGAAAATAAGAATGTTTATTTTTACTGTTTTCAGAACAGTAATTTTATTGTAATTAAGTGATAAAACAGACACGTTTATATTTAGGCTTTAGATTCAGTTTATGATAAGAGTATTTACTTCCTTTCTAGTTAATTAAATACGCAACTTAATTTATAATTAAGTTAATTCGCATATGTAAATCAATCTTAAAGCCCTCTACATCCAAAGATGTAAGTATAATTTCCTTTACTTTAAGGTAATAAGACAGCAAATTAAGTATAAAGTTTTTTTTCTTCATATCCTTCTTTGATGTGTTTATGTATATTATTGTGTATATCTTTACAGCCTTATTCCTTAGAAGGGGGTAACTATCGACTTGGTACACATACTTCATGAAGTGGGAGACAGCCTCTTTTTATCAACCCATTTAGTCCTGCGTGAAAGAGGGTGAACCTATCGCTGCAACACAACTTTTTTTATGCAGTGTGTCTGGACTAAGGTGTCTACATAAAGATTCCATACGCCGTTAAATATCGAAGCTTTAAAGTAACACGTGGTAAATCCCAAGGGCAGAATAATATACTCCCTTTGCCAGTCAGGATTGGGCAGCGGAATTGTGTGCTTTATTATTTTGTTGGTCTCTAGAAACAAAATAAAATGCTATGTACCTGTGTTTCCTTTTAATGATGAGTAGGCTACAAAACGTATGAATGAGGTTAGCGGACAAGGGAACTTATGGGAAACAATCTCGAGTACGCCAGACTCTGGGCATTTGTGAGAAAAATGTATGCTAGTACTTTCACGGGTCTTGAGAGGTAACCACAATGTAAAGTAAGACCTATTCGCAAACATTTTTCTATCGAATTCGAGAAGCTGGAGTACTCAACACTGTTCCCAGTAAGCTCTAAGACTTTTTTTTGTATAAACCACACTTATAGATTTTTGTAGCATATAAGTTTCCACATTCGTTTTAAACTACTTGAAATTAAACAAAAATACAGTAAGAGCATTTTAAAACTTAATTGTGCATAAAACTACATATATATGTACGAGTATGTATGATAATAACATGGCGCTTGAAGCGGATGGCTCTCCTTCAGGGGATTTACATTGGGGATTGACAAAGATGGAGGAATTTTGGGTGAAGACCACGTTTTTGAAACCAAATTATGGGACCAATGCTTTGACAATTAGATAAAGTACAAATAGAAGGTAGAGCCGAACCGGTTACTTCAGATCTAAAAGTCTAAAAGTCTTCAAAATGTTTGCCAAATTGGTGATGTTGGTATAGGTACATTCTCTAAGCGATGTTTATCATGGTTAAGTGCCCATCCTTTTGCGAAGCACCACGTTGATATGCAAGATAAGATCTCCTCGAGTGACTTGTCAAGGGAGCGGCCATTGTGGTTGCTCGTGATTCACTACACATTATTTTTTCTGAGAATATTATAAACTGATTGTTAATCACTTGGTTAATAGTTTTAATTGGAATAGTTCGTTATTGATTGTATACTCTTTATACTGCTGTATGACAGAAATACATTAGGTTCCATTCGCTCAGTACATCTTTTGTGGATCCATTGAAATGAAAAATGAAAATGAAAAATGAATTTATTTCAGTTTAACTAGTTACATGACACTTGTTACGCTACTTCTTACAATAGGTTACCCTGTAACTGTAGAGTTGCTGTATTAGCCACAAAATAGATGGATACAGAACGCTTACTTAACACCTTAAACTCTTCCCTCGCACTCTAATGTTCCTTACAATTCGAGTTTTTGGGATTTCCTTGATTTTCTATATCTATATATATTTTGTGGCTACTATAGCTACCACCCCGCTCCTCTACTAGCCTTATTTTAAAAATACCTAGTCATAGGACCAATTTTTACAGTTAATCGTTTGTTGTTTATGCAAATCAAATATGGAACTCCCTAACTTTTTCTATCAACCGCGCACATTCCACCAACCCACTACAGTAACCCTTACAGATGATGGATCCACAAAATTGTACTGAGTGACTCGAACCCCGTGTATTCCGCTCATACAGTAGTATGCATCGCATCGCAAATGTTACACTTTGAAATACTTTGAGCTCAATATTGCGGGTACATATGTGTACGGATCAAGGCGCTTAGTGTAGAATATAAGCTTTCTGTGTCTCTTTATACATTTTGAGTAGTAGCACTCACAATTTAATAAAGTATACGTTCTCCAGATCAAATCAACTCCAGAAGAATAAATAAGGAAAGTAAAAATTTAGATTGCAATTTTTGAAATCGCAATCTCAAGATGCTTTTCAATCTGTGCCAAATGAGACTCCATTCTGTCACTTACACATAGTTACAGACGTAGCTAGCCCACTTTTAATCGCATCAACGCTTTCTTTTTCTTGTCAGCCAAAGTAAGAATATCAATCACGTAAGAAGTACCTGGCAACTCTGAATTGTAAATCACAGAAGAGCTCAAAAAATAAAATGCGGTTTTGTCCAAATTGTCAGTGATTGAGTGCTTACAGCAGCTCTGAGAAGCGTTTGTCTAAAGAAAAGAGGTGGAGTGATGTGGACAGACAGCCGTGAGCGCGTGACGGACACACGCCCGCCTCCCTAATAACACAACTTTAGTTACGAGTAATTAAAAACTCAGACTTCGACAACTAACAAATTACAATTCCTTCACAGTGCGTTAATAATTGGACGCTGTCTTATCATTTCGGACAAGGCGCGATATGGTATTTTTAACATTCCAACTAGACTAATATAAACAATACGGATGTCGATTACTAGTTTTTATCTACTATTACTTAAAGTATTACGAAACAGTTATCCAGAAAATGGAGTTAGATATTGTTCAAATTCAAATAATTTATCGGCATGTCGAGTGATCTGTAATAATGTCTTGCATACAAAATAGTCCGATTTATAGATCAACGTTTTACTCCCTTATGCTAGAATAACTGTTCTTTGCGGTTTTCCTTTCCTAATAATTAGCCTTTTGCAATAAGGAAACATTAAGCTGCGTGCACGTAATTTTTTTTCGATTCTAATTCAGCAGGGACGCATGCAACACCAGGGGCGCCTGATGGTAAGCGGTCAACGCAAGCTAGGGATGCTTGCAACAGCAGGGGCACCACTCGTGTTGCTAACTAATTCAGCAACCATCGTCTTCTTGTCGTTACTCTTTCAAAATTTCGATACAGAATGGCGTATTGCCCCATCACTTTCTACTCTAAACTTGCAATCGGTAATGTAAGTTTGAGAAATTTGAAAAACATTTTGACTCAAATGAAACAACAAAGTAACAACATTCCCATGAAAAAAAAACACTCATAGCGGCACCATTACTACTAATAATAAGCAACGTAACTCACTAATACTCGTAAGAAAACCATTAAAAAAATGCTTTTTGCTCACAAAAATTGCGCGTAATGTAGAACTTGTTTATTGAGATTTCCGGTAAATAACGGTATTTGCTTTGCCTTAAGTGTTCCCTTTGCCCGGACTAACCCTATATAATGACAACAATCCTTGGCTAGCGAAGCTTCAAATTAAAACTTAATTCAGTTTATTGAGCCATCATTCTATTAGCTTGAGCGCTTTACGTAATAAATAATTTAAAAACAATACAACGCCAGCACATTTATTACATGTTTACAACTAATAAAGTAAGTTCTCTGTCAGCTTAAATTTCTTAACGCCATAAAATGTCTTTCATCAAAGTCTTCCTTTATACTTCGACATTTCATTTATTTATTTATTGTCTTTTATTTCGCTACATCAACATTTCTTTATTGCAAAAGAACAAAAACGTAAATCACAGTATCGTTCAATAAATCTTGAGCCAGTCGCGAACATGTGTCGTGTGTGTATCTTCGCCCTTATGCGCCACTCGTAAACAGCAGACAACCGCTGAGGTGTCGAAGCTTTGAGTAAATACTAAATTAACTGTTGACATTCCAGTGGTCATCAATCACTGGTCGTGCTCCGATAGGGCGTAGACACACTTGCAACGCGACGCGGTCGTGTTTCAACAAATTAAAACGTCGCCTCTATTGTAATGACATGGAATTAATAATATGGATAGGTTAAGTGATTTTATCGACGATTTTGTAACTGTAAAGTTAAGGGACACTCACACTGACGTGACAGATTACTATCAAAATTTATGTCTTGTTGCCTTATCGCGTGCGATCTAATTTTTATAAAAGTTTTAGCTGACTTTTAGTACTTTGAGTGTTAATGTGGCGATGGCTGTAAAATATTGTTTAGGTAATTTTTTTTGTAGGTTATTTGTTATTGTAAAGGTTTATTGCATATTTAGTGGCTGTAAATTATTGTTAAATTTATTGCTGTATGAAAAGTTTAACGCTTTAAATAGTTGTGATTGTTATCTATTTGAATTACGGTCCAAGTTGCTCAAAAAATACTTTAGTTGTTTTAAAAACCTTTTAATTTTATTATTCGAAAGGTTTGTCTAGCAATATATAATGGGCGAATGGGCGCGATCCGACATACCTACTGTTTCGATCCTAGAATGCAGCGTCACAAAGCCAAAAAGCTTTAACAGGTAGCCTAAAGTTTGAATACTGTATACCAATGACAATCTGTTCGGAGATGCATTGAATTATTGTGGTCTGTCTCAGTAACTCATCATCAGATCTACTTATATAAAATATAAAATTAATAAACCCCTATCGCACAAAAAAAAGAATTTTGAAAATCCATTTATATATTATGAGTTATGTCCACATATAAAGAAAATAAAAAAAATATCAGTGGCACCCGGGGCCTGCCGCGGTAAAGCTATTGCATTGAAGCGTTTTATTTAATAATTGTGATAAACCTACAAGATTTTCGTGGTAAATAAAAATATTGTCCACGTAAACTAATACACCCTTACCTAACAATTCCTCAATACTGTATTCATGGTCTTTTGAAAGAAAAATTGGCTCGACTCCATGCCCAACGGTAATACATTAAATTCCCAAACATTAGAATAGCTACCTCCTGAACATATGAACGCGGTTTTATGTTTATCACTTTCATCTAATTCAAGTTGGAAATATGCTGAATTTAAGTCTAACACGCAAAAGTATTTGACCCCCTGCAAACTTTGAAAAATGTCCTGAACACGTGGATAGAAACTATTGTTAGCCATGGCACTATTATGTGCCTCTATGTCCATAATAGTACCTATGTGTAATTCTATGTCATCTCTTAGGTCTATGGTTTTGACAATGTAGATATGCGTATCTAAGCAACACTGTTTGTAAATAAGTCGAAAATAAAAGTTCTATCTACATTGTTGATACTGCTATTTTTCCTCAAGTTTCCAAGAAACTGCAGTCTGCGTGGCTCGTTTAGTCACAGGTTTTATACACGTTAAGATTCAACTAGTCGCGGGCTCAAACTCACTCGTGGACGCGGCCAAAAAGCACGCTGTCTCACCTAGCATCGTGTCTAAAATAGATAGAATCAGTTATGAGCAGTTAATAGATTTGTATATTTTTGAGCATAACAACTTACCAAAATTTCATTAAAATCGGTTTACCCTTATTGCGCGAGTCCGACTCGCACTTGACCGTTTTTTTCTTTCTTAAAAACCTTACCTTAACAATAACAAACCAAACAAAAAAAGAATTATCCAAATCGGTCCAGCCGTTCTCGAGTTTTATCCAGACTAACGAACAACATTTGGTTTATATATATATAGATAATAATGTTTGTTTATTTACTTTTTTGACATTACAATCTGTCATAGAATTAAAATCCCATATCCAACCTCCCTGTACTATTCATAATCGCCATATACAAAAAAAAACACAAACACCGTGCCGAAGTCTGCCGAACTGAAACGACGTTAGACGATTGTGGGTTCTTTTTTCGTTTCGGATTTCGTTACGGAATTTCTTGATTAGGTCGCCGCGCTCACAGCCCGGGATAAAAGCTATGCAATAGCTTAAAAACATCTGAATTGAGAACCTCCTCCTTTTTTGAAGTCGGTCAAAAAAGTATTTGGTAAAGAATAAATAATATTTGGTAAATAATGTAATTATAATTTATGGTTAAACAACAAAATGTTGTATATTTAGGTGTATGTTTTACCTATATATAAGTAATTACTTTTGTGTTATCTGCCGGTACGTTAATTTGTGTGATTTTCCTTCTTCCTTTTGAAATTTAAAAAACAATTCACTTTTCTATGTATTATTATTTATGTATGTCCTATTCCAGAACCTAACCTATATGTGCGCCAAGTATCAACCCGATCTGTCCAGTGGTTGAAGCGTGATTAAGTCATCACATCCAAACTTTCACATTTATAATAAAATGAGGATATAATCATTAACTTAACACATATAATATAACACATTCTTAACATAAGCGAAAAAAATAATAGTACCTACAATAACCTTGGCAATTGCTACCTGGAACCTTATTGGAAACAGTCTCGAGCTATTCGAACTCTGGAATTCGAGAGAAAAATGTATGCTTGTACATTCACGGATTTCGAGAGGTAATTCAGACTTCAATCCATTTTACTTACGAATTCTAGAGTCCGAATAACTCGAGAAAGTTCCCAATAACCTCCCTGGAATATCTGTGCTCATTTTGAAGACTCGACTTTGTCATCACGATATAATCGCAAAATAATCGCGAAGGAATCGGCCCTTGTGAGTGTTGACGACATTTAGTCGTATTCTTTATAAGGAAGCTAGATCTGGGGCCTTAGACAAAAAATCGTGCAGTATCGCTATAGAGAGAGCCTTTTCGAAACGATCGTGGTAGATTATTCCTCATGTATCGAAAACGCTGTATCGTGGGCGCCGGCTGGAAAACTCTACAATATCTATGCAAATGAATCGCTTATTTTTTTTGTTTGTGCTAATGAGGTGTTTTTTTAAAGTCTAATATGCTATTATTACTTTAATTTTCATGCAACGTACTAACCGTTAGTTTTAAAATTAAGAATCTTTATAGGTATTTATTTTAATGAGTATAGAAATGTTTTTTGTTTTACGTAGGTACTTAGTTTCGGCGCTCCACAGTGGCTTGACGATAGTACCGACAGCATAGAAAAGCAACGATAGATTTTTGATCGATTGCAAGTGACTTCATAAACTTAATGTTCACACATTGCAACCAGTACAATAACAAATTTATTAAAAAAAAATTACGCCCTTGCTTGCTAATCGCCACTAACCAGTTGAGATGTAGACGTACTACACTTACCAAATTGGGTGATTTGGAAACTGTAAATCGCTAGTGTACGTTGGCCGTTATAAATTGTCTATGGTATGTTTGTAGTTAAAGGCTGCGCCCTACTTGAATGTGCAGTTTTCTGCTAGTTTTAACAAAATATAAATCACTTTCCTATTGCAAGAACATAATTTATTTCATGAAATCATAAAGCTAGAAAATTAATGTAATAGAATTTTTGTATCGTATGTGATATACCTGCAATTAATTATTTTACACTTTTAACGCTGAGTTGTTCGCATATCAATAATATATTTTTGCCACTAAAAAATGAGCTCTATTTAAGATCAAAATTGTCGATTTCAGCTTAACGCCCATAAAGCAAATGTATATGCGCTTAACTACAGTATGAGTAAATCGTGTGTAATATAGTTTTTGGACTGAATAGAAAAGAGTGTAATCTCTGTTGTCCGCTCACTCTTAATTCTAAATTCGTAATTTCGAAATCTTAATTTTGAGAATGTTATTCTTTAAATATTCGATTTACTTTATTAGCTTACTATAAACTATCTTCATTAAAATAAGAAATTATATTTCTAAAGTAAGTCGGTATTTACAGTAAATTTTTTACAAAATACAAACAACAGTTTAAACAAATAAAATTCACTGTATTCTGGTTCTAATTATTGTATTTCCGTATTTTATCGAAATGTTTACATCAGCATATATTATATTCTTTGTACAAACTACTTATTATATTTTATAAACAAATCCTAGTGAGTTATAAACTCCTAGTAAATAAATCTTACAAATACACAAATCTTCATAGCATTAAGAAATATGTACAATATAAATATAAATATACATACCTACATACAAATAATCTTACTTCGTTTATGACTCTGAGGGTTAGAGTCATTGAAGAAAATACATATATGGTACACATTTTGACTGCATCTTTGCTATAACAATATAAAAATATTTATTTCCATTAATATTATATTACCTATACATATAAAATGCTTTGTCCTGAATGACTGATGGATCAACGCAAAGCCTGAACCGCTCATCGTAGAGACCTGAAACTTGGAGAGTGTGTTCATTGTATGACGTAGGCATCCGATAAGAAAGGATTTTCCGAAATTCTATCCCTAAGAGGGTGAAATAGGGGGGCAAAGTTTGTATGATGCTCGCGATGTTAATCCATTAAGTTATAAGTTATTAGTAGTTAATTAATTATTATTTTAAAGAAAGAGAGAGAGGGAGAGAGAGAGAGATGAAGAGAAAGTGTAAGTAGGTTCTTTTAGTGTAAGTAGTAGGCGTAGGTAATCCTATACCGATAACCAAATTTAGGGCGGGCGAAGCAGCTGGCAAAAGCTAGTCTAGTAATAAATAAATACAAAGTCCTGCACATTCCCTTACGAATGTAGATCTGAGTGATTCCAGCGCCCCGCTGAGAAGCGACATGTCTTCAACTCAAGCTAAGACAAAAGACAAATTAATTTCATACACAAAGCGTTTAATTTGAATGAGAATAGCATGAAGTGAGTCGAATGGCCGACAACAATGGCCGGCGCCGGACGCCTTTTTGTTTTACACCCAACGAGAATAAAAAGTATAAAATCTAAGCCTCGACAGACAATTCCGTATTATGATATGGACGTAATAACTGCGGCTAATAGCTGGAATATTAAGCGTACGTGATGGACTAAAGAGCGGGTGGGGTCAATAAAGAGCGGGTCAATAAAGATGAATTACACTTTGTGGTGTATATTATTATTTATATTCAACTCCCAGTGACTTATAAAGTCCTAGTACATCAATCTTATAAACACACAAAATCTTCATAGAAGTAAGAAATATAATATAAAATATACATATATAGATATAATAATAAGTATTTATTTATTATTATTTTTATACATACTTAAAAAATATGTATTTATTAGCTTTTGCTCGCAGCTTCACCTACGCTAAATTTGGTTATCAGCGTAGAACTCCCTAATTATATTTATAAAGTTTGTTAAAGGTAGTTGTAGTTATAGTTCGTTTAAGCTCGGTTATAGTTATTCCCGTGGGAATTTTTTTGATTTTTGGGATAAAAAGTGCCTTTATGTTAATGTGGGTATTAACAAATATGTGTGCCAATTTTCATAACGATCCGTTCAGTAGTTGGCTTGTTATAAAGTAACAAACATCCATCAATCCATACAGACATACTTGGATGATTAAGTTATTTTTCCATCAACATACCTACAAATATGGAAGTATTGCAGGAAATAAAAAGTAAGCCATATATAATTTACAAAAAATAATAACTCCGAGGTTAAACATATTTTTAAATAACATAATACATGTAAATTTTTGTCTATTGGTATATTTAATAAAGAAGAACTTTATTTGGTAATATTCCGCCAAATAAATCTATCAGACTGATGACATCTATTATTATTTTATTGGTTTTTTAAAGTAATTGTTTCTTATTATTATTATTTCTATCAAGATTGTAAGAATGAGTAATTGAATGAAGATTGTTGTACTAGGACTGCATAAGTCCCTAGTAGTTGTATTTATTATTTTTTGAGTCTTTTAAAAGTAATAAGATAGTTATTTAATTCTTAAATGCAATTAACACAGTTTTTGAAAACACACGTACGCATACACAATAACATTTTGTAGAACCAACTAGTTAAAATACAAGGAGCCTATTGGGAACAGTTTCGAGCTATTCGGACTCTGGAATTCATAGGTTTCGAGAGATAAGTCAGAGTTCCATATATTTTTGTCTCGAATTCCAGAGTTCGAATAACTCGAGACGGTTCCCAATAAGGTCCCAGAATTGGCGCGCGTTGATGTCTTTTCTATGTCTACGCAAGAAAATACCAATCTGTAGGTAAATCTTCTATTTTGTATACATTTAACTGTAATTTTATTGATAGTTATAGAGATGCTATTATATAAAGAAAAATTAGATGCTTAAATTAAATAAAGCTTTTTTGCACTAATTAATTTGTTAAAAAATCAAGACGTCCATTTTTTGGCCCATGAAACTCAAACAGACAGATATTGCAATTAATCTGTTAATGAGCGTTTTAATGAAATTATTATCATAGACCTAATGTTTTCCCTTATTGTAATAATTGAATATAATATAATAAGGGTAAAGAGTTTGATTGTTTGAACGCACTAATCTCTGGAACTACCAGTTGGGTATAAAAAAATCTTTTTGGTTGGGAAGGTTATAGGTTATTTAACATCACAAAGACTCTAAGGAACTGAGATAAATGGAAAAATAGTCAGGAAAAACCCTAAGCGGCAAGCTGGAATGGTATAGGATTTAATTAAAATTGCAGCAACGGCGTCGGCTAGTTAAAAAAATATATATTATTTATAAAGGCATTTTAAAAACAGCTAAGCCTGTTTCAACGCCTTAAAAACGCATATTGTAATTTAAGGGTAATTCAAAAATGAAACGTTTACATCTATTAGTTCTATGAATTATTAAGGCTGTTTCATCTAAAGTAATCTTTCCAAGTACTCTATGACGTAACGTAAGCGAGTAAGCCCGCGGCGACAGCTTGTATTAAAAGCACACCTACCGGTCGGTGCTCATGTTTGTTTTATATCATTACTCCATCAATCAAAATCTAATTTTGTTTTGTGTCGGAGCTGTTGTTAAATGGTAACAATTGTTCGATCTGTGACGGAACAGTCGGCTGTTCTACCTGTCCGTCAGACAAAAGTCACAGGCAACCGCAAGCGTTTGACGATAAGTGGAAAGTTAGAAGCGTGTTTATTCAGGTTTCTATGTTTCTGATTTGGTTTTGTGTCGGAACTGTTGTTAAATGGTAACAATTGTTCGATCTGTGACGGAACATTCGGCTGTTCTACCTGTCCGTCAGACAAAAGTCACAGGCGACTGCAAGCATTTGACGATAAGTGGAAAGTTAGAACCGTGTTTATTCAGGTTTCTATGTTTCTGATTTGGTTTTGTGTTGGAACTATTGTTAAATGGTAACAATTGTTCGATCTGTGTCGAAACAGTTGATTGTTCTACATGGCCGTCAGACAAAAGTCACACGCAACTACAAGCGTTTAACGATAAGCAGAAAGTTAGAAGCGTGTTTATTGAGGTTTCTTTGTTTTCTTATTCTGCTTTGTGTCGGAACTGTTGTTAAATGGTAACAGTTCTACCTGTTTGTCAGAAAAACTGCAAGCAACAAACGTTAAGCGGAAAAGTAAGAGCATGTATCAGCTTTTTATGTTTTCTAAGAGTTGTGTTTTAATTTTCGAGTATGTCATATATATTGTGTATCTTGTAAAAAAAAAAACTAATCAGTTAAAATGGAACCTGTTTTGTATTTTTGCATTCAAAGTAAAAATTATGAGTTAGATACGAAAAGAATTTGATACATATATTTTGTGTCCATATATTATATTATTTACCTTAAGAACTATAAGATTTAAGCGAAATAATATTTTTTGATAAAAAAACGTTATATTGATTGATTTTCTTAGTATCTACACACTTATACCTGTTTATACTCAACTAATGCTAGTAAAGTTTATTCTTACATAATGCTATTCATATACAATATGTGTATTTACATATTAATGATAGATTTGCAGGTTGTATAACTACTTGACACTAGACAATTATGAGCACAATGCTGTTACAAGACTTCATGATTGCGGGATGACTTTCTTTTAAAAAAATACGGTAAAAATGTTATATATAGTCATATCTGTTTAAATCGCTAATCGGTTTCAATAAGACCTTAAAAGTTTTAAATCTCACCTTCGTCCTCGTCACCGGCGCGCGCCGACACCAACACATCCAATTCACATGTTAAATGGAATTTCGTTCGCGCTTCAAAATTACGAACGTCCGCTATTAAAGTGTTTGTTTCTTAGGCTTTTCTGTTTTGATTTTTTATCCAATTAGGGCTACCGTGTCGAAAGGATAATATCATGATGGAAGCTTATGACGTTTAACGCGGTAAAAGCAGAGTCTTGTCGGCGAGATAAGGCGACAAACAAAGCGCGCGCCGATTCCATAAACTCACATGCTAATTAGAAAATTATTCTATCGTCAATATGATATTTTTTTCTATTTTAGGAATCGGAAATCGAATTAATGTTGAGTCGGTACTAACCGGTTGAATCTTTTAAAAAAAAATTAATTGATTTCTTTTATTCTTCAACTGGGTATGAAATATAGGAGTGTCATTTTAAATTGTTTTATTTTTTTTATTGCCAACCTATCATCTTGGTATGTAAACTTTGGATTAGATACCTTTGTAGATACCGACACTGATAAAATGTACATATGAAATTTAAGAATAAATATCTTTGAAATTAAAAAAATTGCTTACCTATTTGATGAAATAATATTAAATTAAGATAGCTTACGTTTGACCGATAATGTCTGACTCCTTGATTGATAGTATTTTGTAGTAGTTCATTTTAATTTATCGCGTTATTCACACAATAAAGGAACGTTTGTCCAAAGGCTACGGTGACCGCTTACCATCAGGCGGACTGTAAGCTTGTTTGCCACCTTAGTCGTATAAAGAAAACCTACTTATCGTCGCCTTAAGACCAGTTCAGTATCTAAAATGGGTATTTTCTTGTTTGAACTAGTAATGTTTGAAGCCTAAAATAAATTCTGTACTAACCCTTATAGATCAAATTAAAATGCATCAAAAACAAGCCCGACGTTGTTTAACTTTCAATATCGTTTCCTACAAACAAAATGTGTTACTGTTTCACTTAATAATAACTAGATGGTTGTAACGGTGATATAAGATGGTAAATGGCTCGGGCTCGTGTCACACTTGGCCGGTTTTTATTATATACTTTGGAGTTCACATTATTTTTCACTGCAAGTTTGAAGTTTGTTTGTATTATTGTTTTAACGATAGACCAAAACCAATTAAAATGCGTTTATTGTATTTGTACCCCTCGTAAATTTTAACTTTTGAGTATTTGTTAGATAATCACCTGTTATTTGAAAACTCATATTATTTGAAAATTTCAGGCAGGCAGATATAACTTTTGGACTAAAATATAGAGACCTTTAATGGCCGGACAGACAGACAGCGTAGCTTTAGTATCTCCGTTGGCATCATTTGGATACGGAACCCTAAAAAATTTCCTACACATTTAGGTACTAAAGTAAAATATTTGGACAAAAGGAGGGTATCGTTTTTAAAAATTAAAAAAAAGATTTAAACAGTTACTCGAAAGTGAAATAAATTCTCGTTTATAATAAAACACCCTGTATGTCGGTTTCTCTTTATGACCATGAAATCTATACCTACTTGAAGTATCACTACATCTTAGTACGAACCAAGCTACTTTAACAGAGATATTAATGAAATCAACCAGTTGAATCAGCATTACAGATATATAGTATAATAGATAGTACTTAAATAAAGAATATTAAATATTAAAAACGCAAAATGATATGATAGATGAAATTATTGACAACTGAACCTACGAAGTTATTTTTCGGCTCTTCTCGGTAGGTAAATAATAAAATTGGTACCATCAAATATACGATGATCCAAAAGAGTTTAAAAACAATTAACTTTAATGATAAATATTTGATTTGATTTGAGTTATGACCTGAACACATGCCATAAATATAATACAACTGATAGTCAGAAAGTGATCGAAAGGCTAGGTCACGATCTTGTATAGTAGAAATGATTACAAAGAATCTACTACTCAGTGGCTCAGTTGGTAATAGAGACTGCCTGCCAAACTTAGGGAAGTGAGTTTGATCTTTGCACAAGGCAAACAGTGAAAAACATTAGTGTCTGTCTTGAGTCTGGATGTTTTCCAATTATAATATGTATGTATTCACATAAAAAAAATTGGCGCTGAGTTGTATATACATTAATTTTTATTTATATTAATCTAAATTATACTGAGCATAAAATTCCAAAAATAAGATACAGGATGTTATTTTTGGTAATCCATCTTTGTATTGATGTTATGCTTTAAAATAAACATAATTGCATGGTAGACATCTGGTAACAATAACATAAACACAACATATATGGCATAAAGTAAGGACTGATCACAAAGAGGAAGTGCTTTGTGACAGGTGATATGTGTTCTAATACAAATGTAGACACATCAAGATGTGAGACAATCACTCTCAGTTTGTTTAGTTATTTATATATTCCGGATTATGGTCTTGATGCTTGTTGCTTAAAGTTACAACTTGTGATAATACTAAGTGGTGTTCCTCCATAGACAATAATTGTTCTAGTTAACATGTTGTTACTTTTTAAACAGATCAAGTGCAGGCAGATTTTGATTTTTTGTAGTCAACATTTCCAATTTTCTTTAAAATTGTTATCCACATTAGTAGTGTGTTGCTTGTCGCAACTCGCTGGCGGATTTTGTGCTAAGAGGTACTGGGGGCGTACCGCTATACTACCCCTAAATACCTATCAGGTATCCCCGAACCTGTTACAGTAGTTAAAATATTAATACTACGTCCATTATAATTTCGCGTCTTTTGTACTGTGAATAAACTGTTTCTCTATTTCTCAGTGCATCACTCAAAAACTACTTCGCTCTAAAATTACTTAGCTAGTTTATATGTAATTATCATTGTTCAATAGCTTGAAGTTAAAAAAAGGTATTTATAATGTTTAATTATGACAAAATTACTTGAGCTACGGAAGTTTCAACAAGTGTGACTGCAAAAAGAAACATTTCAAATTCGACAGGATAGATAGAGGATAGCTCAAATTTTAATGTGTTTACTCTGTTAAAAAAATAAAAATCAAAACAACAAGCGATGCTTTTTAAAATAGCAATCAATATCGATCCAATAAAGCAAAAACATTATAGAAATACGTATCCATACAGTTTCAATAAATCGAAGCAATAATACAAATAAATACAAATTACATGATCATAAATAAAGATCGAAAATCTGTTCCGAAACGCTATCATCGAGGCCCGGTTTAATTTAATTGACCGGCTACGTGTCGATGATAAATGTAAGTGAAGTTAAGCACTTGAAAGCTCATGAATAAATCGCCCCTTGGTGAGACGAGCAAGCAGCTGATTTGCGATAAGCGTGTATTTATTGCGTTATTTGTGCCAGCGCCACCTGTCGGCTGCAATCCTGTGAGCGCCCGCCACAGGGAGTATCGATGCTTTGTCCGACTATCAACCGTTGATGAGTTTTGGAACGTACCCTGTATATTGTTGCTTTATAACTGTTACTTTATAAATTATACATTTCACTGTCGACATTGTACCTTCTGTTCCGTGGAAGAGTTTTGATTCTTAAAATCCAAATTTTTACACTCATTTATTATATAGGTGTAGAATATAAACTGAAAGACATGTGGTAGTCACATACATCTATATAGACTTTTTCGCATTCATGCATTAATTTTACCTTCAGTTAAATTAATTTAATTAAAGTATTCTAATTTTTGTATAACATTCTTATTGTGATTACTCTGAAGAAAGAAGGTAAGAGAAGAATTGATGGAATCATCAATATGTTGAAGAACAAAAGTAAAGAACACAGCTCAAATGATAAGTAAGCTGAAGTGGAAATGGGCAGACCACCCAGGTCGTAAAACTGCTGAACGATAGGGAAAGAAGGTCCTAAAGTGGACAACGCGAGCTGAAAATCGCAATGTGAAAAAAAAATGAAAGTGTTTGCAGTGTGTAGTGGTACCGAACCCTTAGAGAGCGAGCCCAACTCGCACTTAGCCTTTTATTATTATATTATAGCAATAATAACTAAAGTAATAAAATAACATCGGTGGGGCTAAACTACTTGAAAACATTAATGTAGCATAAAATTGTATCATATTTGCTAATATTTATTCCATGATTTAATTAGGTGCAGTGCAGTCATAGAACGCGATTACAAATAAGAATAAAAGTGGCCATAGATCATAGATGCAAATAAGACCAGTGTTACTAGCATTTGGTGCAGTGACATTTGGTGTTGCCAACATAATTATACTTGTATTAATATCTACGATCTCTTATGCAACTGTTACTTGTCCGCGTTATCTACATTGTATTAAGCCAACATAATTGTTTATTCATGTAAGAAAAACGCCACTGTCGAATTAATCGTAACGTAATGATGTATCTACTGTGATGATTATAAAGCGATTGAAGGAGACAACTTTCTTTGGTAAGCAGGATATTTGGCAGTCTGTAATGCAAAATTGTTGCTAGCCGCTATGCTACTTGTATTTCATAAGATATTTGTAAACTCAAAATGGCGCCTTTAATTTTCAAATCACCTAATAAAAATTGTCACAAAATATCTTCTAACAGTACCTACAAGTTTCGTATAAAAATCCTATACTTACTCTTCAGGCAGCGCAACTCTGGAACTCATTACCTCCAAATATTGAAAAGCTCAGAACAAAGATTACTTTAAAACTATGTTACGTCGTCATCTACTAAGTTAATAAAGTAGTCAATTACAAATAATACAGGTCCTGTCAAATAATGCATGTTTTAAATATCATATGTTATTATGTAATTGTATATAGAATTTATATAAATGTTATAATGTATCTTAAATATTAGTAGAACTAATATATTAATATGTTTTAGCATTAATTGTAGGTTTTATTGTTGTCTATTTAACCTTTAGTTAGCCTTTTGTGACCACCAACTAAGCTTTCTGCTTTACCAATGGTTGACTGAGAGAGAATGCCTTTAGGCAATAAGTCCTCTACTTGTACATCTTATATTTTATAGTGCGCAAGAAGGAATAAATAAATAACAATAACATAGTTTGAGTTAAACATTTATCTGATAAATAAATACATTTTATGGAATGAAACACTATCGGTGAGACGAGCTACGAGCATACCTTACTAATATCTCTGACCACTGCTTCGGGGATAAGTGTCGTGGTGGTATATTATTAGAAATGCCTTCACATGGTATTTAATTACTTTGCTTAACATATATTATGAGTTAAACAACACTTGTTAAACAACTAATATAAGTGAGTACAAAACAATATAAAAAAAATCAGGCCCATACTTAGCGTTTTTTTGCTTCTATATACATACCTCGTTCCTAAGTCTATGATACCCGCAAATACAACACTATTTTAATCGAAAATTGCAAATCGAAAGGTCTAAATATCCTTTAGTGTTATTTATACTGGAAATAAAAATGAGTGTTCAATATGGTTCTTTTATTATTTTTGTAAAACGTTTATTATTGTAAAACAAAGCTTATATAACAACTTTTAGAAAAATAACAAGTTTGTTTGAAGGGTTGGAGGCTTAAGTCCTGGCTCTTTGATCTCAAATCTTTTGATTGTGTCTTGCTATGCAAATAAAAATATTTATATAAATGTATGTTTATAATTAAGCTAAAGATATGGGTGTATAATGTATTTCTTTCGATCACGCCTTCACGGAGTCTTTACAAAGATATATTACTTCTATGTACATACATACATAGTATGTAGGTATATTTATTAATATCTATCTAATTCTATAAAGAAATGTGAGATTATGAGATTTGTATACTAGAAGCGCATAAATTGTCTAGAACTTGTTTGTCTCTTCAGATTTAGGATCTCAAACTGGTAGCATTCCATTAAAGATTAAATGTCTTTATCGACATGAAACCTTTAAAACAACTAGTAAAAAATATAAACACATTCTTAGTCTAAATTTGCAACAGCAAAAAGTTACAATAATATTTTAATGAACAAACGAATGCATCCAATGTAAATAAAACTAATATGAACGATGATGTAGACGTCGTAAACAATTTTTCATTCAACAAAGATATTCCTAAAGCAGAACCTTTATACGCCAACAAATTGGGGCCAGCTCTCTACAAGGCCGCACGTCTGTAGATACCCTCGGGCACAACTACATACACGTTGCAAACTAAAAATGTGTATAAATTATTAAGATTACATGAAAAAGAGAAATGTGTTACATTTAATTTTATTATTCTCGATAAGTTATAGGCCATAGGCGCAGCACTCGTTCGAGAAACATGTTACATTTAAAAAGCAACAAAGTAGAGACTTAAGTTACTATAAACTATTCACGCTATAATAACACTAATTTATGAACTAATAAGATTCGATATCTAATGCAGTGTTAAACTTTATAAAGACATTTGCATTACTAGAATATTTCATAGTTACATACAGATCATTTGTGACATTAAAATATCAATTATTTATGGCGTTGAGATAGGAACAGGCGTTTCAAGAGGTCTTCTTATCTATGCAAAATTCTTGATATTACAAGTGTCGACAATTATAGAGATGATGTATGTTATTTATTTTAATTTTTAATGAGGCAGTTACGTCGAAGATCGATAAAATTGAATCATGTAACAGGAATAGGGATAACAGATAGAAATACATTGGTCTAAGTGTTGATATTGATACATAGACAGGTTAACAAAGTTACATTAATCAAACTATCGGCAACATATTATGTAATAATTTTCAGAGTTGCGGTAAGTTTATTATAAATTTACTGCAACTCGGAAAATAAAAACAAAACTTAGATAATTAATCAAATGACCGACAGAGTATATACTAATTTTTAAAGTGGTGGTAAATTTATAATTATTTAGGTCATTTTTTTTTCTGAATGACTACTGCAGTTGGCTGGTGCAGCCATTACTGCTCCACCGCGCTTTTGGGAAGAGACTCTTAAGGAGTCTCAGCCCTATAGCGCCCAACGCTTAAAGGCTCCTCGCGGGGGGAACCTCGGCTTGGAAAATATATGTTTATCTTAGAAAAACATAACAACAACTCACACAATGGGGTTTTATCTAAATTCTATAATTTAGATAAAATAACACAACCTTAAAAAATATCATCAGGATGGAAGCAAAGATGTGACATACGGACTGACTCATCCGAGCGGACTTGACTAAGCTATAAGGGTCCGGTTTTTGCCATTTAACTACATAGGGTACCAGCCAACGGCATTCTATTTCTAAGCCTACGCTGTCTGTCTGTCTGTCCAGGCTATACCTATCTTTTGTGTCGTATCAGTTATCATGCTGAAATTTTCAGATTATGTTATAAAAAAAAGTAATAATTTTAGAGAGATGTATATAAAAAAACATGTTATAAATAACCTTTAGACTTTGAGTGATTGTATTGTACCTAGTGTTTATTTAAAAATTACAAATGGATCAACGATACTATTTAGCGCGCCTACAATCTTACAATAGCCAAATTGTTACTGTTTATTATTATGTACACTGATAAAATAAATAGTTTAAATATATTGGTATTTGGCCTTTAGATTAAAAATTAAATTATAAGTGAATCACTGTTGTTGAAATATTATCTCTTACAGGGCAAAATAATAGATAACAATTTATATAAGAATTGCGACTTTTTTGTGTTTGGAGACTTGGAATTTTGAACAGAGTCAACTGTTATAACGTTAGTAAGGAATAAAAAAGGATTTGCAAAATTTATTCCTTCAGGGGATATAATAAGGGTTAGAAGTTTGTACGGGAACCTGTTGTTGAAGCTAAATTTGTAAACATTGGTATTTGGCCTTTAAGTTGAGAATTAAAATTGACGTGTGTTACCGTTTTTAGAAAATCATCCCCTAGAGGGCTTAATAGGTGATAAAAAATTTAATTAGAATTCCGATAGTTTTGTGTGTTATAAACAACAAAAAACTTTACACAAAAAATAAATAAAATTTGTTTTCAAAAGGTGAGGTATAAGTAAATAAAACATTTTTGTGTACAAATACAGCGTAGGTACTTCGCTTCTACAATAAAGTTCATGAGAATTCATAAGCCGAAGCAAAAAGCTAGTTATTCCAAAGCCTTTTGTATCTAAAAAATAAAGTGCCGATGAGACGGTATAAATAAAAATATTACTACTCGTGACGACTTCATAGCGCAGTGGTAGTTCCGAGACTCGAGGATCTTGGATTTGATTTCCTGTAAGAGCAGCAAAATCTTTATGAATAGTTGTCTAGAGTCTCATTTTTACCCAATAAACTGTTGATTTTTTTGGATTAAAAAGTAGTAGTCAGCCATCTCCATCTTTTTAACTATCTCTGTGCTACATTTCAGTACAATGAGGGCTAATAAATTGGAAACAGTATCGAGCTATTTGGACTCTGGAATTCGAGAGAAAAATGTATAGAAGTCTGACTTATCTCTCGAAACCTGTGAATGTACTTGCATAAATTTTTCTCTCGAATTCTAGAGTTCGAATAGTTCGAGACCGTTCCCAATAACGTCCCTGGCCTGTGATTAGTTTAATTCTTAATGTACCTCATGTCTCAGGGTCTCTTTTTTTGATGTCAGCTTTCAATGCTCCGCTGCGGCGCGATAAGCAATTAGACTTACAAAATTTCATATTTATAATATTAGTAGGATACGATAGGATTAGTAGGTATCTAGTGGTGTAACCCAAGCAATTTAACTTTATTCATATCCTACTATATTAGTATATACCCCCCTTTACTTCCTTCGGGGATTAAATGCTAAGTGATTGTTAAAACTTATAAGTTTTTGCTTTCCTTATCATAATATTTTATGATAATCGTTTTTCTATTGCATCTTTTATCAACATTATAACTATCGACACGGATATGGAATTATCGAAGAGAAATAAACTTGGTACATAATGACATCACTTTAAATCCCCGATACGTACAAGATATAAGATCGTCAGGGTTTCTATAATCCGTAATTTATTAAAGTTCCTATTAGTTTTCACGTATTAAAACTATTTCGACCAAGCAATGTAAGATGTTATCAATAGTCATTTGTAGCTTAGAAGGTAATCAAAATATTTGTTAATCGAAGAGCTCGAACATTTGCGATGCTATCGGACGAAATAACCTCGGTGAGTGTCATTTGATAGCTTATCTCTTGAGTCCTGCCGCTAGTAAATTAGATTTAAACACCAGCTTTTCTTTATTCTCCATTCTTAATAGACCAAGAACGCGCAGGGAATTCAATACAATCCTTTACAGAAACTAAAGAAACATGTTGCAAGTTTCCGCATATTTGGTGACATTTCAAAATGCCTGTACAAGTTTGGCAAGACTGGAGCTAACGCATCAGGTAGCTTATTGCGAAAAGTCTAGAGTACACCAATGTTGTGAATTCGGGAGTAGAATGTATATGGGTACTTTTATATCTCCAGAGGGATAAATATTACAAACTGAAGCTCTCGGATTCCCGAATTTGGTGTGCTGGAGACTTTTTGCTCTTAGCTTCCTGTTTGGAAAACAGTGCGGAAATGCAAATTGAGGTTTTTTATCTATTCTTTTTTTTTATTGTTAGTATGATTTAAGGTTTATTTATTTTATTGTTTTTTTTTTTTAATGTTTGATAATTTCTTGAATATAAACTATTGCTTTCCAGAAACACTGTCGAAAGCTTTTCCTTTACAACTACTCCACGTTTTATGAATGCTGAGTGTCAAACAACAATTCCAGATAGTAAAGCTCGAAACCGGACGTGGTACCAACAGAGCTTTCTTGGTTATAACAACAAATACGTAAAAAAACGTCAAGTCCAGCTAATGGTGATCATGGGAGAACAAAAAATATTTGTCTGGGATGCTGGCGTGTATGCGCCGAGTGACACGGAAACTCTCTTCACACACGCCTGACCTCCTACAAAGGAGTTCTGTTTACTCAGCATCGCTACTAAAATATTGAAACGAGGAGTGAGTGCGTGTTCGACTCCACCGCCACGCTTGTATTTTAGGTTTAACCTCCACTGATAGCAATTTAACGCTGGCATCTTAATAGACAAACTGATCAACGCGTGCAAACACTAGATTAACCAAGTGATTTTTCCAAAAATAGGTATATCAGTATGCAAAATAGGATATTTATAAGTCTTTTTGCTCGTTTTTTTAAAATGTATGTAAATGAAAACAAAACTTGAAATATTTCATCTATATTATGAGTATATTAATAAGCACTAAACTATAATGGAAATCTTATTTTTCTCATTTAATTAATGTTGTTGTTACCTGGAACTTAAATACCTTCATTTTATACCAAATGCCATACCAATTACTTTTAAGTTTCGGTAAAATCTTTTGCTATCAAGTTTATTTGACTTATTTCTTGCCTCTTTAGGACATTTAATTAAATATTAACAAACTGCAAACATAATAATATTTTACCATACCTCGACATATCAGATTCTGCGATCACTAAAAGTTAACCGTAGCTGACAACATAGAAAAGGGGTAAGAATACAAATCCCTATGCGAGTCGCAATTGGAAATTGTTGGATCATGCGTTTAAAAAAATTTCCATCAATATGATATAAGTGGCCACATCGATGCACCCACGTTTGGATAACGCCAGTTCCGCCTCGTGATAATCAGGTTTTCTATCTGATCTGAATCGATCACCAAAGTCTGTCCAAAAAATATTATCGCTCGTTCAGTATGCAGCAGGTTTAGAGTTGACGAATGTCTCACGGGCGTGTTTGCTTTCGTACCGGACGGTTCACTGCGAACAGTACCCAGTTCGTACACGTCCACTGCGAAATACGTGATGCTAGGTGACATTAAAGTGGCCGTGTTCCGTGCGAACACGGAAACCCATGATGTAACACTCTTCTTTACAGCTCAGCTAGATTAGAGCGCCCGCACACTAGAAAATTTGTGTTCTGTCTGGCCCGTCATAGTATGGGTGACATAAAAGTTTTGGTTTCAGATGTAAAAAACGTTGGCATGCTCTTATCAAAGGAATCAGTGTATTCTCTGGTAGATATTTGCTCCATCAGATAAGTCACATTAAAGCTATTAGATTTCTGAAGGGTCGGCAACGCGCAAGTGATACCCCTGGTGTTGCAAGCGTCCATAGGCTACGGACCGTAAGCTTGTTAGCCACCTTAGTGGTATAAAAAAAAAAAAAAAAACTAGAAAAATTTATGTACGAAGTCTTCCATTTGTCCCCTCGAACCTATTGTCCCCACAAAAAGGATAAGTAGTTTTTTTAATAGGATTTTGCCTATTAATAATTGGGTAATATCTTTAAATCTTACCTCTAAAAAGCAATTTTCAAAATATTTTTGTTTTTTTTTAAACAAAAATCGTTTTTACAATGACAGATCCGGTTGTAAGGATATTTTGGTGTGTTGTAGTGCACACCTCGGGAAAGGTTTCTGAATTATTACAACCCTTTGACAATCGGTGGCGCGCCCTTTGTTTGAAATGGCAAGAGGAGAAGCAACGTTTACTGGGTCAATAATTGTTTAACCCGGAAAAGTCGGGGTGGACCGCTAGTATAACATAAATAGAAAATGAACACCTAGCCGACCACCAGATAAGAAATTATTTCGGGTAGTTATTATAGATTTTGTGTTGACTATGACACACAAGACAAACATTGCACCCCAATGCACTAGAGACTGCGTAAAAAGACACCTGCATCGCTACAACTGCATGGCACGAAAACATGGTCCACCGCATTACTAGCGTCAACTGCAACACATTAGACTAGTGCCCATCACACCAAAAAGACCAGCAACCGTCGTACGGAATCAAACCAATGTCCATTGCCCGAAAAATACTGGTGTCAATTGGTCTCACAACTACTATCCACCGCACCATATTAGGGCAATTACCACCGCACTGCATTCAATTACAGTGTCCAAGACACTGAAAGAATTAAACGTCTACCGCACTACATTATACTTATTCACTTTACCAAAAAATACCAACATCGACTGCACCTTATCAGACCCGTCACGGCCTCGTGTTTTAGGCCATCCAAGAAAGGCATCAAACCCCTGTAGTTATATAAAAAAAAATTACTGCAACCTTCCGGACGTAACGTGTTGCTTACTAAAAAAAAAAATATATATGTTTTTGTTGTTTATTTTTTAGCTTTCATTAAATTCTATGCATAAATACAAAATCTTTGCTGAAGCTGTAAATTGTAAACCGAGTCAGTAAACGAATAAAATAATGCTCTAGGATTCTCTAACAGAAGTATTCGTTAAATTATTTATTCCCTTTAATGATAAGGGTATAACGAAGTGAGAATAGCGCAGGACATGGTACTGAAAATTGGCCGGTGTTGTTGGAGTAATCCGCGAGAGGGCGTCACGCGACCGCACCAATTAACCGGCGCCTGCGCACCGCAATAAATCAATAATTAAACCGTCCATCTACTGGCAAATACTGATTTATTTGCGCACTCCGGACACGCTTGCCTCAGGAATATTCGCGCTTATTAAACCTGACAATGGAGCTTATTGGAAGCAGTCTCGAGCTATTCGGACTCTGGAATTCGACAGAAAAATGTGTGAAAGTACATTCACGAGTTTCAAGAGGTAAGTTAGACTTTCATACATTATTGTATCGAATTCCAGACTGCGAATAGCTCGACACTGTTCCTAATAAGCTCCAATGACTGGACTGTCGTAAACTAATAAATGTTATTCACAATTTATTAGATTTCAGGTCTGAACGTATAAAAAATCAGTTTTTGTTAAAAAATGATTGTGTGCAAGTCATAGGTTCTGTGCAATTAGTGTCATTAAGGTCAGCAAAACAAACACACTCACATACACTTCGATTTCTTTGATAACGAACTGTATACTTATCACAATTTACTGATGATGATTTTCGTTATTTTTCTGATATTGACTAAAGACTGATGAATCGTAAGATACAGCGGGTGACGTTGGTGAAGTCAGAAACAGTTTTGCTATTAAAAAAATAATTGAATGACGTATTCTCGAACATTATGGGCCTAACTTCACTATCAGCAACAGTGGCCCGCTAATATACAAAATATAAGCCGATGTTTACGCAGCATTTCTTCGTTAATTTCTCTCTAAGCGGTACAAAGTGAAAGATTAACCGTGGTTTACTTAGCGCACTAACGAGAGTGCGCAATGAACCTGAGCCCAGTTTCACACACAGACTGCGTCCCGTGTTGACACTCGACATTAGCAGCGGACATGTAACTGTCCCCACGAACTGCACCGCGCTCTACGCAACATGTTATGCAACAAATTATCGCTGCGTTCACATTTTGTAACTTCATTGTATTTCACTTTGAATGACATTCTTACGCTCCTCAAGACATACAAACAACGCTGTTCCACTGAATGGTTATTGAATGACCCTCAAACTCGCGCGTTAGTCTTAAATTAAAGTAAATTAAAGACATTGAACAACTATCTTACGCGTTATCCCATGAGGCGTCCAGCCCTTGACTCTCCGTCACTACGAGAGCTCTTAAAGCCACCGAGTGTTTTCCTTCACAAACCGAGAGACGTGTTAATTCGTAGATAGTATTGGTTTTTTCTGCGATGATCGACGACTGTGGGAAAGTTTTGGGTGCGTTCTTCAAAAGTACTGCGCCGTAACGAGCAAACAATCCGAATAACTCTAAGTATCGCTCCCGCGTTAAGTGGCCGGTGGAATTTATGACAGTTAACGTTAAAGCAATTTGTGGTGATACCGGATCGCGACCGGGCTGCGATCGATTGTTAAATGTACGGTAGATGCGGGTTATAAAAATGATTTTGGTTTCCAATTTGAGCGTTAGTGTCTGCGCGGCGAGAAAGCTGACCGTGGCGCCGATGGTAATAAAATGGTCGAGTAAGGTGCGCGATCCATCGAGGTTCAATAACTCACAGTGGTATTCAGTCACACGTGGTGTTATCTGCAGTTGCTGATATCCTGTCCGGCTCGGAGCGAGATGGTATCGGCTGTTACGGACCATATATTATTCTGACAAGACAACAATAAGGAAAAGTATCTTTCAGCACCGCTGTGCTCTGCAGGTAGATGTGTACAACAAATGGATACTATATTCGATACTACTTACCACCTGCTGTCAAAAATACCTTGTAAACATGCAATTTGTAATGACAATAGTTTTAACTATGTGAATACAATCAATATAACTGTAATATTATTCACTTTTTGGGTAAAGTATTTGTTTATTATATTAAAATACTAGAAAACTCGTTTGCTATATAGTTTTGTTTATGCTTTTTTGATTATATATTTTAACTTCATGTTTTTATTATGATTTTGTATACCTAAGTAAACAAAAGAAGACATCCATTATCTGACCATTTAAGGACTTTAAGAGGATATATTAAACCCAAGCGAATACAATAGGTATTTGGAAATACAATTTCTGTCGCGCTAAAAGCCAGGACACGATACCGATGTGCGATAGGGACAACTGCATCTCGAGCTAACCTTTTACTGATCTGTCAATGCAGTTGGCTGTTGCAGCCATTACTGCTTCACCGGGCTTTTTGGGGCGAGACTCTGAAGGAGTCTCAGCCCATAAAGCGCCCAACGCTCAAGGGCACGTCTGAAAATGTCATAAAAAAGAGGCAATTTTTTGGACTTTTCCAGGGCCCCAGTTATTTATACGAATGGCATTTTAAAAAAAGCAAAATACACAGACGACAGACAAAAATATAGGTCTAAAGCCAAAATAGGGAGGAAACATGGGAATACGTTTGTATGGAAAAAGGCAGCCTAATATATCCTCTTAAAACGTTTTAAGTGTGCAAAACACCTATTTGAACAGTCTAACTTACAGTTAACCACATTTTTAAACCGACTTCAAAGTAGGCGGAGGTTCTCAATTTGGATGTTTATATTTTTTTTGTTCGTTTGTGTGTTCTGGCGTTACTCCGTCATATATAGGCGAATTTTCTAATTTTTTTTAAAGGGTATACTTTCGAGGTGCCCCCATATTAATGTAGTGTAACGCCTTTTATGTTGATAATAGTATACAATTTTGTTATAAGTATGGATGTTTGTAGTGTACGAAAAAAGATTTTTGGAAATAAGTAATTATTTTTACCTTTTTAGTGCTTCTTTTTGAAGTCGGTTGTTTTTTTTTTTTGTTAAAAAGTTTTAGTTTCAATTATATTATTTTCATGACAAAATTTCCTTTTTGAGTCATTTCGACGAAATTGCTACCGTGACTAAGTGGACAAAGTGGACAAATTTAATATTTAATTTACTGGATCTTACAATCATTCGATACATCAGATATTGAAGTTTATGTTAATTAACTCTAAGGCCGCGTCCGCACCGGCCGGTAGCTTACTTAGCGCCTAGAGGTTAGATACACCTCTGGTAAGTCACTAGGATCGGTACTAGGTGGCTTGCTTATCGCTTTGCTGGGCGCCTCACTTAGTGCCTAGCGACACCCAAACTGGACAGGTGGCTGTCATCTTGTATTTGAGACCATTTCTTTTTCGCCATTTTGGCGCTGTATTTTTCTTCTGATATACGGAGTTCCACGGAACTAAAATTAGTGATGTGCCCTAGTCGAAAATATAATTTATAACAAACATTTTACCATATTAAGATGTCGGGCAACCCGGCCCTTTACCATGTCTTTTTAGTTTCTGTCAAACACCTTTTATTACTTAGATACACACCAGGCAGTAAACTAGGCGACCAGCCAAGCACCTAGCGAAGCGCTAAGCTTGCCGCCTAGCCAGTTTACAATTCTCTTTGAACATGTAACCAGGCAACCATCTAACCTTTAGGCTTAGGTAAGCCACCGGCCGGTGCGGACGCGGCCTTATTGTTTTAAATATGTACATATATACTTTAAAATATATGACAATTTTTATCATTGAATATGATTAAAATCTGTTCATTTAATAACAATTGTAATTTATTATTTTTGTTAACAACAGTACCTTTCAGACTGTTTTCATTACATGCACAGATAAATTCTTTTTTTTAGCAAGGCACAGATATCTCTGAAAATTGATGGGGTTTTACGTTAAAGTCGAGAGTAAAGTGGACTTCTTATTTAGTTATGTCTTGGTAACACGTAAACGTCACGGATTTTATCACAATCATTGCGCATATAATCAAATAAATAAGGTTTAAGAAACTGACAGTATTACCAGAATAAAAATATATAGATATTATGGTAGTTTATAGATTAAAAGTAATTAAAATAGCTGTTACTTAAAGTGGAATTTCCACGTTCATAATAAATTAGGTCCATAGTTTAAAAATATTAGTGTACATTTAAAGTATTTTTATCAACTTAAATTTCTATTTGAATACAAAAAAAATTATAAGCTTCAAAAATATACCCTAAATATGAAACTGCGTCTCGCGCTGGAATTAAATTTCGTTTTAAACTTCACAAATAGACTTGTGACATGCTCAAATAAATATATATATATATATATACATATATCTATATATATATATATATATATTGATAGGTTTAATTTAAATCTTATGAAATCATCGTAAATCTTGGAAAAAACAAGAAATTCAATCCGGAAATTATTTATAATTAATAAAAAATAGTTGTGACAATGCTTTATTGACACGGTCCATTTTTTACGGAATGGTTTTTTACCTTATTTAATATTTGACTGTACCTAAATCAAAGACACCGAAACTCTAGGTTAATGAAAAGATAAACAAGCCCTCATTCATGCTAATTAAGTCAATGACAACAAACTTTGCATATTTCAAAGTACCACTACAATAGGTATATAACTCATTAAGAACTCACTTGTTGATAGGTTGCAAGTGAGTTCATAGTTCCAGCATCACGTACGAATACCGGTCATGAATATATTACGACAGACGAATTGAATTCTCAATCGGATTTACATAAATAGTGTGCAATAGCAGTACTATTATAATGCTATAATATGTTGTAAGACAATAGCTTAGCGAGTCCTCCCACCTCCCACGTGGGACGTCTATTTCAACTCGGTGTTGCCAAATTGATTGATTTCTGGGCAATTCATGGAAGTTCCGGTGGCAGAATTTCAAAGATGATAGTAAGTATATATACTGGAATGTGATTTTTAAAAACTTTTAAATAATATTTTTCTTTACTAAGTACAGTTTAAAAATTTAATCTAGATTCTCATAAGTCGCATTTACTTTTAATAAAGACTCATTCCTTCCTTATCCTTATCAGTCTCATACGTCCCCACTGTCGGAGCACGGCCTACCTTTTTTTAAGTTCGACATAATTGTTCAAATACTTCTTCTTGCAGTCAAACTATTTACGGCAGTCAGCTTTGCAGAAAAAAAGTAAGAATAAACAGCATAATATTCTTTTTAATGGTATCCTCTCCGTTAAGAGGATAGGTCTCATTTGTTTTAGACATTTACTGATCAATTACTGTGTAATTTTTTAGTCATAATTCCAAGCCGAATACCTATGTCTATGGTTTTCGAACATTTTGTAAAATGCTATTTTATTAACTAGAAATCTTTTTTGAAAACATTTGTATGAAAAACTAAAATCCTGTATAATTTTTGAACTATAAAATTTGATAGAAAACTGGCACACTGGAGACCTAGATATTTATTACTAGAACATGTCTTCAAATTTTCGTGGTGTTTGATCAGCAAGTGTCAAAAATAAGTGCGAAATTTATTTGTATGAAGCACGTTGAGAGTCGCTCCGAATCGTAGTATTTTAAGGTAAAAATACTTATAACTTAAGGAACTACATGGACAAAAAAGACATGATGAGTTAAACTTACGAATCTAGGATGTATTTGTAAGTTTCTCTTATATTTTTAAATATGTTATATTTACAATTTTTTTAATATTTTTCATGGTCTGTCTTTCAAAATATAATTGGCTACACTGACGTAGACCCCAGAAACGCGCGGGCGCACCACTGCATGCTAATCGCTTTTAATCACGACCGATCGAGAGCCTGATTCATCCTAGTATAACTATAGAGTATTATGTTTATTTAACAATGAGTATTGTTAATACGGCCCGCGACCATAAAAGGCCATATTTGACTTCTGTCGCTCTCAATTAGTAGTGGACGGTGAATCGACGCCATATGTGGCCGCCGAGTTAGCGTCGACTTTTAAAGAATATTTTTTGTTAATACAAAATGTAAATGAAAGGAAATCATTAATGTTTACTTCTCTTATTTTCTATTGGCTTTTATGGCCGGACTGGTAGTTTTTCGGTCAAAGCAATATTCATGGCCACTGTCCGCCGCTCTCTAGTGTCGACCTCACCTCCCTTGTGTTTTTTTTACTTAACTGACAATGCAGTTGGCTGTTACTGCTTCACCGGGTTTTTTTGCCGCGAGACTCTGAAGGAGCCTGATCCCATATAGCGCTCAACGCTCCAGGGCTCCCCGCGGAGGGAGCCTCGGCTTGGGCTGTCGCTCTTGGGGGCATCCTTTCGACCAGCGTGAGTCTCGAACACGAGGTGAGTCAGCGCTAGGAGGGGAGTTCCCCGTTACGCGGGTGCGAGAAGCGCCCCGGCACTCTTCGATACCTCGTGTATCCTTGCGGTCGCCGACGAACCTAGGGACGTCGTTGAGATCCCCTCTATTACGACCCTGTTACCGCTTATGTAGAACACGCACACATTTGCGCGTATACACACGTCATTTATTTTTGCAATGTTAGTTGTCATGAATAACGCGATTTTTGTATGAAGTGTCCAAGGCGCGACAATAGGTAACGATAAACAAAAAAAAAACGGCCAAGTGCTATTTAGACTCGCGCACGAAGGGTTCCGTATCATAATCTATAAAAATAACAAAAAATCACGTTTGTTGTATCGGAGCCCCCTTTAATATTTGTTTTATTTTAATTTAATTATTTGGTTTTAAAGTAAATATATAACTAAATATTCTGCGAACATTTTAAGCGCCTACCTGTTGCTATAATAAAATCGAGCAAACATCATCTGTGAAAATGTCAACTGTCTAACTATCACGGTTCATGAGATACAGCCTAGTGACAAACGGACGGACAGCGAAGTCTTAGTAATAGGGTCCCTTCAAAGAGGTGTTGTGTTATTGGATATTTTTCTGCAATTAATGGTGTTTTGGCTAGTGGTATTTGTTTCAGATAAGCTATCGTAACATATGGAGCAACGGGACGATAACCTTAAAAGGCTGGCCGGTGGTGGCTGGATCCGTATCACGTGCAATTTCTCTCAGAGGGATGCTTGTGTTCAGCAGTGCATCGAAAAAAATAGGTGAAATGGTGTTGGTAAAGCGCAACACAGATTTTGAAAAGGGGATACATTTTGCTAATTACATACTAGTATGACTTTACTACTACTAGTCTAGTGTTTATCATAAAACCTAGGTTTAAAACTTCTGTGGTTACTTTAACCGTAGGCGATACTTCTATCGCATTATTTTGATCTCAAATTCGTAGTGCAGTGCCCCTAAACACAGTTGAGCAATCCAGTTGTTGAGCAGAGGTGAAGAAAAAAGTTAAGGTAGATACCTACATGAATTATGATGGACCTACTGCTCAACTTAGTTGCAAGAGCCAGTTGAGCAGTGGAGAAATAGGAAAAACGATACTTAAAGTTCATTGAAGCTAAATATTTTACTTTATATCTTCTTTTTAGTAAACTGTTTTCATGCATGGTATTGACATATTTTTCTTAGCGACTGTACGTTCATTTTATAATAAAAACACATGCCAAACTGTTGAAGAATAGTTCATTAAGAAACTAGATTAGGTACCTATTTATTTGGTTAGCTGTCACAGCGAAAAAATGGCTTGCATTGCGCCACCCAATCAATCAAAAAAGTGTTAAGTAATAATTACACTTAGATACACACCTTGTCTATGTAAGTTATTATGTAACATGCCTCAATTCAAGTCACAAAATAAGCAATAGGTGCGTGCATATTTTATCTATAGATTAGGATAATAAAAGAACGGAAAAAAATATAGAAATTACGTTAGCAACATGACTAAAATATAATCAAAGGCGCCAGACAATTTATTAGCAACATTATGTTTATTGGATTTCTATAATTAATTGTGGTTTTACACATTGTATAATATTAAATATTCATTCTACGATTCCGTCGAGATTTAGCGCTCGGTGCCGTTATGGCGCCGCGCTACGTTGTCGCGTCACGTGACTTACTTGTCACGCATTAATTACCAATTTGTTGCGGAATTGTGCCCATGCGCATGATGGGGGGATTAAGGGGGGAAAGGGGCGGCAAGGCGGCCCCCGGGGGCGTACGCCCAACTCTTTGTTTACGTAACGCCCCCTCATTATGAAGCTCTCTTGAAGTTGTAGTCGTAAAATCAATTCCTAAATGGGAAAATTATTCAAATTTTCTGCACACGTCTCGGTAGGTACCTATTTGATTAGTGTGCTGTTGCCTTGTGCTGAAATAGAGGTAAGACTGTATTTGAATTTCGTTTAATAGACAAAGCACAACAATTTAACATAACCAAATTCTTTCAAACATGCGTTACCTCGGGTTCCGTAGCATATTATAAGAATTATGGAGTGGTTTTTTAATATGTGGACAATATAAAAATAAACTGCCCGGCTGTAACTACAGCACGAGCAACTTCTCTTGGTCTGTTTTGATATCGGAGATTTTCGCAAAAAAATGGTCGCCGTATTGGATCTGCCATCTTTAATTTTGAAAAACTAATAACAGGATTTAACATTTTTTTTTGCCAAGAAATGCAAGCCATATTAGGGTGACGGAAAATTGAATTTTAAAAAACTAATAAAAAACCTAAATTCAGCACCCTCAGAAACCTAACTTAGTTTCATTAGGAACAAACAATTTTTTTTATAAAAATGTACCAAAAAAACGATTTTAATGATAAGAAACGAACGTTGGCTAAATATTTCTGAAACACTAATCAGTTCGATTCCGGGTGAAAGAAATTCGATTAAAAACACACACACACACACACACACACACACGCGCGCACACATCCTTACTCGCAGCATAGGACATTGTATTGCTATATAATAGATAAAAAGTGCCCACATGTTTTGTGCTCCGTGATGTAGGGGGACTTATTTTCTTATTTTTCAGTTAATTTTTTATAAACGTGGTTTATTTGTAAATGTTTTTTATAATATTATTTTATTCACTAACCATTTTAGCTCTGCGTGATAGGAGGTGAGCCCATCCTTCGAAACAGTGTATCTGGACTAAGGTGGCTTCGTATATTACCCATACGTTGTAAATATCAGCTTTGATGTGGTGGATTAAAAGATAAACAGAATAATATACCTATTCCCGTTGACAATTCTAGGGAAAGTCAAGTTCCTAAACCAGAATGGGACAGGGTCCTTTAGAGAATACGATTCGTAGCGCCTTTTAGCGTGCTTCCTACAAAAGAATTTCTCACTTATTTTTGACACTTGCTGATTAAACACCACGAAATTTTGAAGACATGTTCTAGTAATAAATACCTAGGTGTGCAGGGTGCCGGTTTTTTATTAAATTTTATAGCTCAAAAAAAGTTATACAGGATTCTATTTTGTCATACAAATGGTTTCAAAAAAGATTTCTAGTTAATAAAAACATTTTAAAATATTTTGGAAGCCACAGACAAAGGTATTCGGCTTGGGATCATGACTAAGAAATTTCACAGTGATTGATCCGTATATGTCAAAAACAGATGAGAAATTCGGCTGAACACACACTTACGCAAAAATTTGGGGAAAAGCCTCCTTTCACCAACCGCTTTCAGCCTGCGTGACAACCCTATTTCTGATACAGGATATCTGGACTTAAATTGCTTTGTTTAGGCCACAAATTCATTAAAAACCACAAATTACTTTATAACAACAACTGGTTAAATGTAAGACCATAGACATAATATTTAACCCTCTTTGCCAGTTCTTAAGAGGGGGCCAGACCAGATAAAGCCAGACGAATTTGAACGTAGTATGAGCGAAAAACATTAAATATTAATAACTCGAATATTATTATTTGTATTGAAAATTTTAAATAAGAGGTCTTAGTTATGTTTTGAGCTATTTTATAATGAAATTTCAGGTAAGTTATGTGAAGCTACCGTTAGAAAAAATAAATTGAAAATTGGAGTGAACTGGAGGTAACTTTGTAATTTTTTTTTTAAAGAAATAATTTTGTTGCATTACTTAAGTATAAGTTTTTTTAATATTCATTCAGACTTGATTTACTCACTGAAAATTTTATTTTACCATGGGCAATTTACCTTTATGTCCACTCTTAAAAAACTATAAGAAGTACCTATATATTATAAAGTATCCGGATGTGAAAAGTCATACTGAAATTTATATCCAAACAAAGCTAAAGAAACATAGTACAGCATGTAACTTGACTCTTTTGCAACCGGAGAAATGTGCAATAGTGATAAATACAGCAATTTGCTTTGCTGCGTATTAAGCTAGGTGAACATTACTGTGTGACCCGTATATACATGTTTAGTATGCAGTCACTGTTCTAGAGATCCTCGAATGTGTGGGTGCCAGACATATAGTGCAGACTATTGGCGCCATATTCTGTAATATTTACTTTAAAACATGTATTAAAACCAAATATATTGTAAGGTAATACCAAAGAAGTATATATTACTTCGTAAAGACTGGGCTAACAGCGTCGGCTACGTCCACCAGACCAGACGTCTTAATTATGGCGCGGCTGTGTAAAAAATACATCGCGTGGTATGACCAACGTGATTTAATTGTGATGTAATAAAAGGCAATGTAAAATACAGATGGCGCTATTTTAGTCTAGTAAGTATGAAAAATATTATCTTGTAAACATTAACTTGACCACATCTTTACTTTATATATCAAAGGGTAAAAGAGGTAAAGTTGGTCGTTGACTTACTGGCTGAGAGTTTAGTACATACACAGTTTTTAAAATCAGTCAAGCGCATTTCATACACGCACTAAGTAAGGGTTCCGTAGAATGAAGGTTTTTGCGAATATCTGAAAACTTGGGAACCCTTTTTTCAGATATTAAAAGCACGCAGTTTAAACTAGGACACAAATTATTTAAAATTGAAAGCCTTACCAGCCTTTGTCCTCACTGTTGGGGGACTGCATACCGTCACCTTGTCGACGGCGATTTAAGCCATAGCCTTCCCATACTTCTCTTCGATTTATGCAGGTTTTTTCATGATGTTTTCCTTCACCGAAAGCTACTTACTTGTAAAATATACATATTAAGAAACCTCAATGGATTTTTTCACCGACATCGAGGGCTGTGCACGAAATCATATGAGAGTAACCATTTTTGTATTTGTTTCAATACAAAGCTGTATAGCTGTATAAGTGTATTATCATAATATATTTCAATAAGAAATTTATATATTTCGTTTAAAAAAGTTTTTCTCAAACTTTTTACGATATGCGATCATATTTTGCACAAGATTCTTTGGGATCAATCTTACTTGCAGTACAGTATCAGAGAGCGACCCGCAATGTTGTAGCCGTCCGCTCGAGCGGTCAAATATGAAATTTGAAAATGGATCTAACTTTTTTAAACCCAAGCATTGATACCTAAAGAGATAAGTTATAAAGTTTTTTTTTTAATTTCGGACAAGCACGACAAAACGAATACGCCATTAAATTAATTTATAAATTAAAAAAAGAAATTGACATATGAACGCGGCGGATGTGCGGCAAAATTCTCTAAAATGTTTTTATTATTGTCAATACAGTTGTCAATTTAATTATTTTCTTAATAATATTTTCAACAGTATGTATCCTGTTTTAAATTGTCTTTTAAATATATTTTCATTAGGTAATGAAATAATACGATTTTATTTAGTTTTCAAAAACATTATGCCGCACACAGCTCAATTTCTTTATGTAAAACTATACTTCTACTAGCTGGTTACTCGCTACTTGTATCTTATCCTACCCTTTTTCGGGATGATTATTTTCATTACACTTAGGTACTCGTAAACAGTGTCATTATGTGCAGGTAAAGCGGGTGCTAGCTAAAATTTATTTAATCACACGGGCTTTTTATAAAATTTACTTTCCTCAAGTCATAGCACGCCTTCATTGAACCCGAGGGCGATAATCACGCGCATATTCTATCAAGTGTGTATAAAAGATGTTAATAAGTTTTAACTTCAGCCAAAACTTTTTAATTTATAAATTCTCTAGATATCTAGCAGCATCTGGCGGTGGTGTTGTTTTCCCTACTTCTATTTCCTCCATTTCAATTCTGTTTTGGTTAGTTTATTTATTTATTCATCTTATATTTTCATTTATTCACTCGCAAATTTGATGAAAAACATTGTATGTAACACGGGCGGTACGGATATTACAAACTTGAGTCATTAAGGCCTTCGGCTTCCGAATAGCCTATCGTTAGTAATTATCTCCTTATCACCCTTAATACACAATAATTTGCAACTGAAAGTCTATACTTATACCATTTTCATGGGTTTATTAACAAAAATTCCTGTCAGATAGTTAAATGCCATTTTTCATAGTTTTTTTACTTTAAAATTTCCACTATTTCACTCCTTCAGGTGACGAATTTCGTGAAATACTTATAGGTTTTAAAAGACACCTATGTTTAAATTTTTAGTTTTCTAGCTTATGAGAGCTAGACTTGGTTTTGACTTGGCATCAATGAGACATTCAGAACATGTTCTTTCATATAAATATAACTACTACTATTAAATCTAAGCATATTACCAGCTCTTCTCGAAAAAGATAACAATTTCGACCAAACGAAATTTTCTCATTAAACCTACTTTTTGAATTTGACTCTAGTTCTATCTATAGATAACCTGCAGAAGTGTTCCAAAACAAACATTGTCCGCTTTTTAAAAATAAAATTCATTTAAATTAATCGACAAAACTTTCCAAACGTTTTGTAAGACAATGTTCCGGCTAATGTATTCATTAAAAGAGGTTTTTTTAAAGCACGTGCCTTGGTAAGGTTTTTTTAAATGGTAGAACCGAGCTACCATATATTGTACCAAAATACTTCTCTTATTTATTAACCGGGTCTAATGCTTGTTTATATTAATTGGCCAATCAACTATAAGTACATTTTGGAAACGTTCTAACATATCACTGTCATATAAATTACAAAAACATGGACTAAATTTGACATTAATTTGCTGATCTGGCAATTCACATAAATTCGGATTAGGTATAATATTAATTAGAATTTTAAATAGTCATCTAATGGAATGACTACAGTTTTTCTTTAACTACGTAGATTTAAATTAAAATGATACAAACGACTTAATCATTTTTGAATAACAATAATGTTATTAATGTCCTTCGTTATTCTAACTTTTATTTGTAAATGAAAAATAACGTCTCAATTTTATTACCTGATATTTTATAACCAACACATTCTTAAATGTTAGTTGGTATTCGATACCTAACAATCTCTCGGAGTGGAACGCTGCTAAATAAATAATTAACAAATATTATTCACAAACATCACAATATTTTATAGAAATTTTATTACAATTGACGTTCCAATATTAAATTAAATTTTAAACATTTTGCCATTAGGTTTGTTAATAAATTGTGTTCCTAAGTAATAAATAACATTAAACTTACCTTACAATAGGTATGTTTTTGTTGAGAATGCATACATTTGGGTAAGCAATAACGGGTATCGTAATATATTTTGTATGCCTAATTACTTATTTGACGTTGTTATAAAAGAAAACATTAAATAACCTTTTCATTTGCTTCAAGCATTTGAATTTAGGAACGCAACTAGCTTTTCTTTATGGCATGCGTTGCGACAGGTAGGAAACTTTAAACATTTGTCTGACGTAATAATTAAAATCTCAAGGCAATGTAAATAAGTATGCACTAAGGTGTTTTATACCATTAAGGTGGCATACAAGCTTACGGTCCACCTGATAGTAAGCGGTCACAGCAGCCTATGGGCGTTTGCATAACATGGGGCATCACTCGCGCGTTGCTGACCCATTTATAAATTAAATAATTTCTTTTTTGAAGAACCCCATATTGTAGTCCTTAGAAAAAACTTTGGCAAGGAGCTCATTACACAACCTAAGCGGTATCAAGTCCCTTTAAAACCGCGCTGTATGTGACCATTTAAGTTCAAAGTTTTGAGGATGAATTCCCTGCCTATGGTTAGCGGTGCGATGGTAGTAAGTAGCCGTGGGCATCATTTGGAACTATTCCTCAGAACACATTCATACAAGCGGCAGAACACACACAAACTGTCTCCTCAGACTTAAGGGTTGCATATTTAAACTATGAAAAAAGACTAAGATCAGGTTATTGCAACCTCAGCCATTATACAGAGATGGAGGCTTAGGCTATTATAGCTCACCGTGCTGACGAACTGACTGACTTATGTTGTCATGATAGTGACCACTTAACTGTCAGAACTTTCAAGCCTATATGGCTTCTGACTTGGCTTAACAGCCAGGACCAACAGTCTAATGCACCTTCCAAAACAAAGAGTCCAAAAAAGGCGGTCACCCATCCAAGTACTGACCATACCCGACACAGCTTAGTAGTCAATATACGAAAGCAACGGTCGGACGACACTTGGCCGATCTTCGGCAGCGTCTTGTCTGTCGCATTACTTGGCGTACTGTCGGATCAAAAGTAGTGTGAACGGTTGTACATTGCAACAAACTTTTCTGACCTGGTGGTCATAAATCAAAACTACAGTCGCCATATTAAAACGGTGTAAATTTACACGACACTAGCTACCATATAGCGGGTCAGAAAAGTTTGTTGCACTGTATGCGTCGAGCGACGTGGCTGAAGCGACGCCACCGAAGATCTAATCGGTCAGGTGTGGCCCTAGATTAGTATATTTATATTATCATGTTCATATTATTACTATGATATAGATTCAGTAGAAGGTATTATCAATATGTAGGTATGTATATTTGAAAAATTTGATAGAAGTCTACTTAACTACTTTTATTAAGAATTGAGAAATATTTATTTCCTATAGTGCGACCATAATAAAATACGTAAGAAAATGAAACTTAAAACTTTATTTTCATCATAATATCAAAGCGATTTAGAATCCAATCCTGTTTAAAAAATATATAAATTGACTTTTGGGTCATTCTTATTATCAGCGAAAAAAATGTTTTTGATAGGTAAAAACCTAATTAGTTCTTAACTACTAAATAAGTTATGCAAGATTAAAGATATTTTAAGGTTTGATGTATTTTTAAATTTTTGAAATGTTAATGACGATAACTATTTTATTTAAACGTCATGCAAAATTGCAATTATAAATATTGGGATTGTTTTTTGTTCTGTCACGACCAAGGTTCCTTCTTTAATAGCATAGAAAATTTGTAAATTTCATTAGTTGGCTTTGGCATCACTAACTTATATCGTGGGCAACAATATCTAATGTCAAACAGATTTCCAACATGGCTGCATAGTGCTTCTGGAAGACTATTTTGATTGGGTATTTTTTGGATTTGGTCTAGCTACCACGTCATAAACGTGGTTACAATATAAATAAAAAAATATATTTGGACATAACACACAGCGCCGTCTGGCCCCAAAGTAGGCAAAGCTTGTGTTATGGGTATCAAACAACGGATACAAATTAATAAATATTACTTTTTTTTGTAAATAAATACATATCATACATAAATACACCCAGACACATTGTTTGTCCAGTGCGGGAATCGAACCCACACCCTCTGCACAGCAGCCGGTCACACTACCAACTAAGCTGCGAGGGAGTCAAATATCTGAGGTAATTGTTTATATTTACTTTTAATAATTGTATGTAGTAGTTGAGCAGTATTGTTCGAATGTCGTGGCGAACAATATGGCGTCTTAGTTAAAAAAAGAGCTTTTAAAGAGCTTTGCCATTGCAACGTATAGGGAAAGTGACCCACGGTAACAACCGTAGAAAAAATCTATTTCCGTGGGAACTCTAGTTCAGAACAAAAAGTAGAAAGTAGCAAGAAAATACAGCCCGATAGTACGCAGGCAGTCTTAACGCCACCTGGCGCCGCCGTGTTCCCGTTACACGCCCACAACGGACCGTCTGCACGCGTGCCACTTCCACCTATTAACGACTTTAACATCCATAAAATATTTATTTGTACCTTAATAAACATGCTAATGATTTTTTATCCTAAATGAAAATTACGAGGTAGCTTTTTTTAAATAGAAAGTAGTTTTGTTTAAGTGACAGCCTTTGTATTAATTAGTGTAACATGAATGATGCTTTAATTATTTTTATGTTCGATTAAATCAATTAGTTTTTAATATGTTTGATCAAGAAAAGGGGAGTCTGTCTGTGTATATATGAGTATATATATCATCAACTATTTTTATTATTGTTTAACTACATGAATGAGAGAGAACCACAATGTTAAGACAAACAGATTATTGCTTAATCAATATCCCAACCAGGTGAATACAGAAATAGGTATTTGAAAAACATTTGCTGTCACACTAAAACCTTGCCCAATATGCTGATGTGCCATAGGGATAACTGTACCTCGGGCTTATTTTACCTTATCGTAATCATCAAATTGAAGTATCATATTCTCCACATTTCTCTTCTGAATCTTAGCCAAATTTAATAAAAGTTGCTTCAACTAAAATGTGATAAATTATTCTGTGTCTGTATGTATTGTGTTCTTAAAAAAATTGTTTGCATATTTTTTACTATGCAAGTTTAAAAATGTGATAAAGAAGAGGCATTTTTTGAACTTTTGCAGAGCCCCACGGTTATTAATAAGAATGGCATATTAAAAAGAGTAAAAAAAAAAAACGTGTATTTCTATCTATCATATATAAATAAATAATAGCTCTAATACCAAAACCAGGGGAATACGTTTGCATATCGGTAAACAGTGGGATATTTCCCCTTGAAAATCAATCAGAGAGAAATTAAATTGCATAACTTATAGATATAGGTGAATGCGACTTATTTTTTTTTTCATACAAGCATACTTTACACAAATTACCACTAACTGTAAACATTTAACTACTCAAAATCCATTATTATCATGTACCACTATTTATCATGGCCGCAAATAGTATTTATCTATCAGAAAATTCATCCCCTGAGAGGGTGAAATGGAGGTATGAAGTGTATATGGAATTCTGTCTTTTTTTTTTAAATAACTTTTTTTTGGCCTTTATTTGAAAATTTATTTTGACCTGCTTAGGTAATGAAAATTTGTATAACAATTTCGATTTTTTTGTAGTTCATAAACAGTTAAAATCTTTTTGTAAGAAAATTCCACGCGGATTTAGTCGCGGTAATAAGCCAGTCAAATATAAAATTACTGATAATTACTAAATGTATATCAAAAAAGAAGAAAAAGATATAAACTATCTTTCAAAATTTATTTATACTTTCAATCCTCAGAAACGTGGCGCCAAAAACGCCACGCAATAAATAATAACTTCAGAACTTTCATCTCTAGATTAAAATGGTTTTACTAAGCAGTTTGCATAACATATGTTATTAAAACCAACCGTCAAACCACGTGGTATAACCGGAAACAATACAAAATCTATGCCTACGCTAAGGTAAAGTTGGCGCCACCATGAGACGTCTTGAGTTACACTACAACTTTAATTATGCATTTGTGAGAAGCGCTAGTGTCTATTCAAATGCACATATAAAACAAATTTATTGTGATAAGTTTTTAGATTGTTTTTCAACCAGTTGAATAGATATTGTTGTTGAAACTACAACAATCTCTGCGAGTCGATGGATGCGCCGTCAACAGTTAACAGCTAAATAAACAACGTTGACATGTGTGTATTCACTCAGCTCATCTACCTGTTGAAATAATGATTACTTGATACTTGAGATGACTATTAGAATTTTTTTAGTTTTACTAATTCCAACTGTTTGATTGTGACATGCACTGTAGTTTGTCAATTTTATATTCAAGTTTATTTTTTCAAAATGTAATAATTAAAAAAAAACCCTACTGCGAAAACATTGAGAACCAAAAAGCAATGAAAAAATGCACCTAAAACATAGCAAATATTAAACTATAAGCAGACGAGATTCATGTTAGGTAACTACTATAATTTGAGCAATCTGTACTACCATAGCGTAATATACCTAGTAGTTATTACTCTATTTGAAATTGCATTGAAGTGAGTAACGCCTGCTTATAGTTAAATATTAGGTATGTTTAAAATGCACCTTTTTATTGCAACTTTTTATTTACAGCATTTTAGTTTTAGTTTCTTTTTCCTTTTTTTTTTCGACTCGCGCTTGACTATCTTATGTACCATATAACACTTAGGACATGAATACCTTTTATTTGATACCTAATTTATGGAAATCGGTCCAGCCGTTTAGGCTACAAGAGCTCGTAATGGACCGGACATACCCACATACGCGCGGTAAACATTACCCTCCTTCTAGGTCAGTAGGGTAAAAACAAAAGGGAATTTGACCCAAAACTTTCAGACATAGGGCATTCTTTTTAAAATTTGTCTAAAACGTCACATGTTTTTTAATTGGCAAGGTACCAAATAATGATTCTTTTCATCCCCACTTTATTTTATAGGGAGAAAATTAAATAAGTAGAATCTATTTTTGAACTGTCTTCAGAAAAGGAGGAGGTTCTCAATTCGGATTTTATTTTTTATATATTTTTATGCATTCAGTTCAGACGGATTTTCAAAATTCTTTTTTAATTAAAAAGGTATATTTCCAATGTGGTCCTTTATTAATGTAGTGAATTAAAACTTAATTTTTTGCTCAAAAAAAATAATTGGTGTTGATACAGAACTGGTGAAACGCCTTTTATATTAATGATTACATAATATTTTGTAACGAGTCTGTATGAGAAAAAAATGTAAAAAATAAAAACTATTTAAATGCACTAAAAAAGTAAAAATAATTACTTATTCCTAAAAATCTGACCTGAATTACAGTTTGAAGTTGGTGTCTATGTACCTAAAGCTTATAACACACTTCACTTTCATCAACTTCAAACTGTAATTCAGATCAGATTTTTGGAAATAAGTAATTATTTTTACCTTTTCCGTGGTTTTTAGGGTTCCGTACCTCAAAAGGAAAAAACGGAGCTCTTTTAGGATCACTTTGTTGTCCGTCCGTCCGTCTGTCTAGACCCTTTTTCTCAGGAACGCGTGAAGGTATCAAGCTAAAATTTATATTAAATACTCAGGTCTACTGTCCCTTGGAACAAAATTAAACTTCTAAGCCAACGCAATCAAAAGATACAGCCGTTTATGCCGCAAATTTCCGCAAATTTGCGAAGCTCGCAATGGAGTCAAAACCTAAAGGGTACTTCCCGTGAATGTTTGAAGCCGGTTGTTATTTTTTGTTAAAAAGTTTTTATACGGCATAAAAATTGTCTGGCAGAAACCACGTTATGGCTATAAGGCATTTTTTTCTACATAATTTATAAATATAATTTAAAATTTTACTGCCTGTAAATTAAGAATATTTATCTTGTGTAGCGTTTCGTCGAAATTGGTGGAAAGAATTAATGTTTTCAAATTAAATTGTAGTAACATTTAGTGTAAATGAAGTATTAACAAATAACGGTTTCGACAAACTTAGAGCATTACGAAACCAGATCACAGATCACACAACTTGCGTAACACGTCTCAAAAATACGAAAAATAGCTAACATGGAGGCGTCTCATTATTACCTAATTAGCATGCAACTATTGGCATTACCAAAATAAGACGCCGAATAATTATCACTATCTTTTAGCTATCCGAGATGATGCGAAAATTGCGTAATCTAGCATTAGCATCAATTTCAATCCGCCAACATGGTGCAGAAGTTTTTGTTTATACATAAAGGCTCCAGCACACAATGGACCATGCTGGCCCATGCACCACGATAGACCATCGGCCTGTAATCACACAACGGTCACAACGTTGTCATTTATGCATGGCGATCGGTGAAAGTTGGACGTTGGTCCAGTTACAATTCGATAAAGAACATTGGAAAATTTCTTCTTGACATGTATTTACAGTCAACATACGAGACTTAGCCGAATGACAGGCCATTGTGTAAATCATGGTATAAATAAAATACTGCGACAGTTAGTCAGTGACAGACACCACACTACGTCATAATGCGACACCGAACGAGAGCAGTGCAACTCAAACGCATTCGACAAAAATGACGATAGACGGCAATATGACTGCTTAGTATCGTAGACTCGTGTGTGTCACTGTCCTTAAGAAAAGACCTTGTTTTCTTAGATCATGTTGCAAAACAACAAGCCATGGTGTGCCACGATTCTTTTGAGGTGTATCGCGGCAACCGCTTGTATCGCCATAGCTCTAAGGGCCATTGCTAGCCATTGATACGCCACGCTACGCCAGTAGCCCTTGTATACGATGGAAATGACGTCTTGTAGACTAGTATGGCCCATTGTGTACTTAAAGCTTTAGACATGACTCATAGTTCATGAAAGTTGCGGTTATAAATTATCTAAATTAGCTGTGATTCTTCGACGTTGGGACATAGCCTTCGACAATAGGCGGCGCCGGAAATGCCTCGTGCCGGTATCGCTGGTTCATTCATGATCATCTGAATTTAAGTGAGCCATTTTCGTGATGCTTAGTGAGAAGACTTACTCAAACTAAGATTATGTGAGGCATAAGTTTACAGTTCAAAATTATAGTGTATTTATTTTGTAATGTCCTGGATCTGAAAATTTTAAAAGACATGAGATAGAAGTAATTTAGAAACAATTTGATATCAACATGCTGTCTTAAAATAATGAAATAGAATCTGTCTCCTGAAAACTTACTTTAGGAAATGACCTTTGTTTCTTAGTTATGTTAATAAATATTACGATTTGCAGGCAAACAAAAATGGTTGACATTTATACATGCACAAATAAATACAACATTTTATTGACGAAAGCAATGTAATGTAATACATGTTTCGAATAGAAATATTAATTATATTTCCGACACTTGTACGTAAAAAAAAAATTGTTTTTCATTTTTCTAAAGTAGGATAAAAGCAGGTAGACAAAATTTTTCTTTAACTTTAATTCGTTATTATTTTGTGATAGATATAGATAAGGAGAAATATAGATAGAGCAAAAACAACGAAAATGTGTTACTTGTATGGGGACCCTCTTAAATTTTCCCTTTGTTAAACTTTTTTTGATTTGTTGGATAATCCCCCAGTATAACACATGTTCTGTGAAAAATTCAAGCTTCTACCTATTACGGTCTAAAAGATAGAGCCTTTTAATGGTCGGACAGACGGACAGACAGACAGCGTAGTCTTTGTAAAATATTTAGTCTGCGGCTCCGCCTACGCTAAGTTCGGTAGTCATCGTAAGATTCCTACGGTAACTCCTTTATTATAATTAAGGCAAAGTACATAGGGCCCGCGCCAGTTAGTAGCTTCCTCAGATCACAGAATTTCAACGCAGAAATTGGGCAGGGTTGTCGATGACACTATCTCATTTATTACTAAGGATCTTAAGGTAGTTACAAAAAGGCCTTTCCACTATGCAATATAGATATTTTCAGAATATACCTAGTTACCTAAGCATATCTACTTTGATAAATGTACGTATTATGTAATTACCTACTAATAACAATAGGAACAACGAAAATCAGGTATATCAGGTAAATCTCAGGAAACATGTATTAGGTACATAACTAATACCAGTTAACTATGTCAAAAAGGTTAATTTAATAACTATAGAACCTATTATTAATTTATAGTACATCCATGCCAAAGGCTGACAATTCAAAAGTGTTCTTAGAAACCTATTTAAATAAAGTTTGATTTGAATTTGAGTGGCGAATAGCCTACTTGATTACGTCACACACATAACTCGTAAGACCGCAAATTATTGATAAATGAAGCTAGATATAAAATAGATAAGCAAATTAATGGTATAAGTAAATTGATAAAACTGGTAAAGATAATTCAATTGTCCGCTTATCTGTAAAACTATAAAAGAATACGTTCTAAATAACAAAAAAAAAAGAAATATAGGAAGGTACCTACAGTGCAACAAACTTTTCTCACCCAGTGTATGGTCGCTAGTAACGTGTAAGTTCACATTGTTTTAATATGGCGAATGTAGTTTCGATTTTTGACCACTAAGTTAGAAAAGTTTGGTGCACTGGACAATTTAAAATATATATATATATTCATTTGTGTACATTTTTCATGATTTAACTCGTCGGTATTATTGTTTTTATTAATTTGGCATATTATTAATGTTGTCATTAAGGTGCCACACACCACAAAAAGTTTACAGTTGTGTTTTTATTAAGAATACTAGATGTGTTCTGCAATTTCTTCACCTGCAGAAAACCTGTTCTTGTGGGAACTCTCGATCGGAATAAAAGTTTTATTTGCCCTTCTCTGGCCTTACAGCTATTTTTGTACCGAAAATTAAGTCGATTGTATGCACCGTTACGAATTCAGAAATAATGACCCACAAAATACATATTTTAATCAAAGTTAAATATACACTACGCTTCTTAAGCATGGCGTAGCTTCCTATCGACGTGAGCATAGTTATAGAATCAGTTGAGAAGTTGCAGATAATCCCCTTCATCTAAACTGAAGTGACTAAACTACCTCGCGTGTTATGACCTCCCTACCGAAGTTTGTATGAGGGTCTTTAAGAAAGAAGTTATTAGATTTTTCAAGGGTCGGCAAGGCGCGAGTTATGTCCCAGGTTGCAAGCGTTCATAGGCTACGGTGACCGCTTGCCATCAGGCGGACTGTAAGCTTGTTTGCCACCTTGGTGATATTAAAAAAAAAAAAAAACGGGTTGCACTCGGGGAGTGCCGGCAGAAGCGAAAACATACTCGCTATTTACTTCCCATCACTTCTTATCCATATTTATTTATTAAAAATAATAACTTTTGTTTTTTGACTTTTTTGACGTTGTATATTTGACAGCTCAATCTGTCATAGAATTAAAATCCCATATCCAACCTCCCTGTACTATTCATAATCGCAATATACTAAAAATAAAAACTAACCTAATGTAAATAAAGGTCACGTGTCCTAACGCGAGTGATATCTTACGAATTTTCGATCAGGACACGTGACCTGACGCGAGTTTAACAGTTTTTACCCATCACAAAAAAAGTGCACAGCGCCGCTAAAGAAGTTTTCACTTCAAAAAAAACAAACTTGCTTCTTTATGGTTTTGGTGTTAAATAGAAATAGTTTAATAATTAATAAGTAAGTAGTAGTTATATGAATAAATAGTAAAGTAGTATTTTTCGTCTCATTTCCTACTTTTACCATGACCAATCTTCAATTACTACTTGTCTTAAAAACTGGCAATGGAGGTACATTATTCTGTACCTGGTATTTCATTTTACCACTTTTTACTCGAAAGCTGGTTACTTTCGACCTATGGGACTAATGTATACCATGCAACTTAAGTCCAGACTCTGAATTAGGAACAGTGTTGCGGCCATGAGCTCGCCAATCACTTATATTTTATATGTAAACTACGAAATCGGTGAAAGTTAGTGTATGCAAATAAATAGTACATTACCGCCAGGGTCGTGTAGGTAAGTAATTTTGCTAGATGAGTAGCGTTTGAAGGTCGTACCAAGACTTGTATAGAATTTGATTTACTTAAAAACGCAGATAATGGAAAACTTATTAATAGAATAGTAGGTAAGTAATTGTTTAATAAAAGTACATTAAAACTTTTTTTTAGCAAAATTTCTTTATCTATGCTTTTACTATTATAATTGCTTGTTTATCTTTACGACAGGCCATATAGTAATTTTCTGTCTTACAAGGGTTTTTTGAATTCATTAGTAGATATGGGCTGAGACTCCTTCAGAATTTTGCCCCCAAAGTCCGGTGGAGCTGTAATGGCTGCGTCAGCAAACTGCATTCAGTCAGTTGAGAAAAAAAAACTTTTTTAAGCAATCCAGAACCGATGTTCTTTTTTCGAATGTAATCTAAACTTTTAAATGTTTTGGAGTAAAAGTAATTTTAATAGGTAAGTATATGTTAATACCGTGACTTCCGATATTACGATATATTTTTAATTTATTTTGTACGTCAAAATTAAAATGCTTAGTTGAAGCTTGCAATATAAATTCGGTTTAATATGATATTTTATATTATTCATGACTAATGTTTGCTATACATTTTAAACTGGATCAACTAGAAAACTTAAGAGACTTGAAATAATTAACACAGAAATAGAAAATAATAATTTAATTATATAGTATACGTACAAAAATAATTTAAAATTTCCTCTTTTTTTAACTTGGTTAAAAACTGATTCACACCTCAGTTCATAGCTAGATCAGGTGTCACATCCCACACAAAATAAGTATGCTCTGACTTTGATGGTGATGCAACTAATATCGGAGCAAACACTTCATCAAACTATTCGAGAGAAGGTTGATAAAATTTATGTCTATAGCCTTCAGGCTTAAATTTTCTTGAGCAATCGTATAACCTATCAAAAATATTATTCAATAATTGATGTGATTTTAAATTGATCGCTTAACTGTACACACACCTAGTTTATATCCTCTGGCGTTTTCGGATAAAAATAACTTCTTTAACATATGTAAGTTCACTGACGAACAGAAATAACTAGTCAATTACATAAACGACGATATTTCATAAACTAGTAAAGATAACTTCATGGAACAAGGTTTTCTTTAACACTTAATAATTTAATAAGTGATTAAATACGCTTAAATGTTGCTTTGACTTCATAGAGCTATCATAAATTGTTTCGGAAATATTTACTGTCAGACTTTAGAACCGAAATGGTTGCGTACAGTACGGTTTTTGAGAAACTTCCTTCCGCGAAAGCTTGGGTTGCGAAATGAGCTGTCTGTGAAGGTTTTCTCTAAAGACTACAGTATGGGGTTCTTCAAGAAAGAAGTTATTGGATTTTTGAAGGATCGGCAAGGCGCGAGTGATACCTCTGGTGTTATAAGCGTTCATAGGCTAGGGTGACCGCTTACCATCAGCCGGACCGTAAGCTTGTTTGCCACCTTAGTAGTATAAAAAAAATATCTATGTAATAGTCTAGTTATTTTGCTTGTCAGTGTATTTGTATGAATAATGTAAAGTAAGTAAAATATAGAGCAGGGTTGTTGCGAATATCAGCATCAGCAACAATTGATGCTGATTTTTAATGCTGACATTCAAGTCGTAACGTTTTCGTTGAAGTTAGGACATAGCACAAATCACGTAGAGCTTAAACCAATCACAAACATTTGTGTTTGTCTGGAGTCTGGGTGAATTTATATATGATATGTATGTATTTACAAAAAAAAGTAATTATATGTATTTCTACCCATTGTCTGGTATCCATAACACAAGCTTTGCTTACTTTGGGGCCAGATGCCACTGTGTGTAATGTCCAAATATATTTATATTTAATAATAGAAATATTTACGACTATCTTTGTTTGAGTTTATCCGCTTGATAACGAAATTAGTCGAGAGGTCAGGATGAAACGTATGCCCTACATCTCGAGACCCCTGAAACTATTTACATACTTCACTCTGAAATTTCAAAGCTTCCTACCAGGAAATTTTTGTGAAATCCTGGGAAAATCCAAAATAGATTTTTTTTAAATCAAATTTACCTATGTAAACTTTAACCTGGGAGCTTATTGGGAACAGTCTCGAGTACGCCACACTCTGGAATTCGAGAAAAAATATGCAATATGCAAGTAGGTCTTACCTCTCGAGACCTGTGAAAGAACTTGTAAACAAAAGTGGGTTCCTCTCCTAGTTCCAGAGTCTGACTTTCAGGAGAATGTTTCCATTAAGCTCCTACGCCTAATCTTTCGGCATACGAGGCATGAAAGTTCTTCTACACATTTAGCTCTGGTATTCCCAAGAACTTTCACACACACAATTAGAAATACTCATGCCCTTTCGTAACGATTGTCCTTGCCGATCCTGTAATATCTCGCTACTAAAAATTCCAGAATTCCAAAATAAAAACTGTAAGCCCATACCATTAAACATTATGTTATTAGGATACTCTAAAATATCGATAAATGTGAATGTGGGTATAATTCAAACACAGTTTTAAACTTTTAATATTAGCAACATTTAGTCAGATATTAATGAAGTAATTATCTTCGTAGACAAAAATAAAAGACTTAATTAGGTAATTAAATAGAAAAAAACCTTTGGAAAGGTATAAAAAGACGACTATAAATTACATTTTAAAATTAATTCAAATTGTTAGTTTGTATTCTATCAAATTGCACACAGTGTGAGGTTTCAAGTTCACATCCTTATTTGGCCATCCATTACATTAACAACTTAATTTAGTCTTCTAGCGACATCTAGTGAGTCATCTTACTTGATATACGTTTGGATATATCAAGTTTCGTATGAGAGAGATCATTTAAGAGTTGAAAATTACATTTTATCACAATTCTTTTACTGTTCTCTTATCTAGTGTTAATAGAGAATCTCTTCTCATGGAAATTAGACGTGCGAAATAGCCAACAATATTAAAGAAATTGATCACTGCATATGATCTACTTTTTATTATAATATAGTATAATTTAATAGATTTAATATTAAAAAGTATATGTATATGATTAGATGATGATATGGATATTATTGTAAGTGTATTTTATACTTATTTGTGTGTTTTGGAATATATTTTGTAATATTTATTTTATATAACATTGCATGTAATGGTATGTATGTATATCATTTTTATATTTCACTGCATATTCTATTTATTACACCTTTTTTTTCTATCTTACCTCATGGTTGTCTACAACTTATCGCTCCATACCTATAAAACTAACTAACTACATATTTGTGCAATAAAGTGTTTAACTAACAACTAAACTATATACAACTCCTAGTAACTTATAAAGTCCTAGTACATAAATCTTACAAACACACAAAATCTTCATAGAATTAAAAATATAAAAATAATCTTTCTTCGTTTATGACTCCCTGAAGGTAAGAGTCTTGAAAGTAAATCCATGTTCATACTATACTATACTATTATACTTTTTTTAATATTATAAATGGGAAAGTGTATGTGTGTGTCTGTTTGTCCGGCTTTCACGGAAAAACGGAGCGACGAATTGACGTGATTTTTTAAGTGGAGATAGTTGAAGGGATGGAGAGTACCATAGGCTACTTTTTGTCTCTTTCTAACCCTCCACTTTTCTTTAATGGGGGGTGGAAGTTTGTATGGAGCATTCTGCAATTTCCAAGGTAGAAAGCTAAAAATTGGTATGCGGACTATTTGTGACTAACAAAAAAATCGTGCATTATTTTTTTTTGGAAATCTGCCTCCAACCCCTTAATTAATATTATAAAGGTGAAGGTTTGTGAATGAGTTTGTTTCTTCTTCACGCTCAAACGGCTGAACCAACTTTAATGAAATTTAGTACGGAGTCAGGTGACACCCTGGATAAACATATATGCTACTTTTTATCCTAAAAAAATTATAGTGTTTTCGTGGGATGAGCAAAATTAGATATAGCTCGATAACTGAATTTAGCGCGGGTGGAATCGCGGGCACAGCTAGTATATTATACATGCCATATCTATGGCTATATCATCAATATAAATAAATACTTTCATAGCAAAGATGCAGCTAAAGTGTTAACCTCATACCTGCAACCCTTACACTCCGTGTAAGCTTACACGAAATGTAAGGGTTGCAGGTTGAAGTCCTGGCTCGAGGTTAATTTTTTGACTGCATCTTTGCTATGAAAGTATTTATTTATATTGATAACTACTAAATCATTTTTACTAATATTATATATACCGAGATGAGTTTGTCTGTTTGTTTATCATTCCTTTACGTTGCAACGGTGTCTCCAATTAAGCCGATTCGTAAATTACCCAAATCCAAGCCAATAGCAATTATCAACGCATTCTGTCTGTTACTTTTTCTCAGCTAAACCAATGAATGGATTTTGGGTTCAATGGGAAAGGGATTTCATTTTTAGTGATCCATCAAACGACTTGTCTCACAACGGGATGTACGAAAACAGTTATTTGTTCAAAAAGTGAGCAAAATTATTTTTTTGGTGTATTTGCTGACTTTAAAATCTTTTAGTAGAGACTACTGAGCAGGGATTTTAAGAAACGGGACTTAAAAAAATTTCCTCTTGCGTGAAAGATATAACTTTTCACCTCTATCAGCAAGAAAACATTCAGGTTTTAGGTAAGAATCACAGTGAATAGAATATTAAAAAGTAAATTTATTTCAATTTACTACAAATGCTACATACAATAAACAATAGATAATAATGAGCAATTTGCCAAGTAGAGTTGTTGACCGGTGAGCTTGATGAGCAAGAGATAAGGGGGCGTTGTAAGATTCTTCTGCTGCATGGACTTACTGAGTCAAAAAATTAAGATGCTTCTGAATCTGTTGAGAAAGTGTTGGATCATGTAAAACTACCAAATTCGAGTAAAAGTGATATTAGTCGAAGTCAAATGTCAAGTGTAAGTCAAATAAAGTGTGGTTCGCCAAAACCTTATCTAAGGGCACTGGATAAATATTTTCGAAATTCTTAACCAAACGACAACGTATTTCTGTCAGCGCGCCAGCGTTTTGGAATTTCAAAGTGCTGAAAAAGGTCGGGTAACGTAATAGTCATTGGACCTGATGGATCGAAATATCGTGTGGCCACACTAGCAAAGCTTAAAAAAATTCTGCTGTTAAAGCGGTCAAAACCTCTTATGATGACACAACCCAACAGACCTCTTCCGATGACACAACCCAACAAAGACCCAAAAAATCAGCTCAGCAGAAGCAATAATTCATAGGCTTCATTTTATTTTCCTTAATTGTTGATGTAATTGTATTCTATTTTATTTTTACCCTATTTTTAATTTTGTACTTTTGTTTGACGTTCCACACACAAACAAGCAGATTTTTTTTTACTTTGATTTTAGAACTGGATACTTGCCTTTTAGCCACAAATAACTTAAGGATTTAAGCATAACATCCTATTTTTTTTCCATTTTATTATTTTGTTATACTTGTACATAAATTTTTATTTTTTTTCTTTTTATATTATTATTATATTACACGAATGAAAGATGAATCAGTAGCTAATATTGTTTTTATCAGTTTAGAAACTTAATTCGTTATATATTTTTATTATTACTAGTATTTTTATATAATATATTATACATATTTCCTATTTAAAGTATTTACAAGGATAACAGTAATAATAGCATTGAAAAGTATCAATCTTTTACGCCATCCTCTGAGAATTTTAACAGCAATAACAGTTTTAACAGTATTCCTTCATTAAACGACACCCTCCATTCACATTTCTCAGACTTTCAATCTTGTTCATATTAATGCCCAAAGCATTCTTTTCTGATATGCTACATTTGAGGACAATATTCATGCAATCCTTGTGTCCGAATCCTGGTTTAAGCCTTGTCTGCCTTCTACTTCTTATTACTTACCAGTATTTCAGCTTATTCGCAATGATCGCACTATTTGAACCAGAGATCTCCGCTCACATATTCCTTGCCTTTTCGTATCATGATTTGTTATATATGTCCTATAAATTACGTCCCCTCAAAACGAAGTCTAGGATTCTTCTGCAATGCAATTTTAGTGCCATAGTTATAAAGCTTCTTTAGGAAGATGCTAGCAAGATCAACTGGACGGTCATTGCGATACTCCTACAGTTGATGAAAATATTTCACTATTTAATTCTCTGTAAATTAATTTTACGATACACATGCGCCTATTTAACCAGTCAGAGTAAGACATCTCCCTGCACCGTGGTTAGCCGATAAAATTATATCATTTATGGCAAAGACAAATAATGCTAAGCGTAAATATAAAAGAAATTATACTTCCGTATCTGGAAAATTAGAACCTTTTACGTAATTACTGCAACACAGTGTGTAGAGCCGCACTACGATGTCACTTTCACAAATCAGTTAAAAACAAGAATCCGTCAAAAGTATGGAAATTTCTTTAATCAATAGGAGTTGGCGAACCATCAAGAATTTGCTTCCACACAACATCAATGTTAATCTTCTTTACTTGCTCTTCTGCTTTCGATGGTGTTGCTTAAATCAATCAACCTTAGATAAGCTTTCTTCGACACCAACTCCTGATTTCTCTCCTTTTACTCTCACTCAATTCACCGATTGTGATGTTAAGAAAATTTTTCTCTCCATTACTTCCAACGCAGTCGGTAACGACAATATAAGCCGTAACATGATAATTCATTTGATCGATATTGTCTGTTCCACAATTACAAAAATCATATTTTAATTCTATTTCCTCTTGCTCGTTTGTCATGATTTGAAAGGATGCTCATATAATCCTTTGCAAAACAATCTAATTTCCCAGTTTTTCTGATATCCACCCTATTACTATCCTTCCGTTTCTATCCAAAATATAATTTTAAGTACTTTTTATGTTAAATATTGCTTATGCTGTGTTTATTAACTGTTTCAATTTAGATACTTGATTATTTATTTCCCTGTGTGTGTTTTACCGCTTGTACAATGGGATGTTATCTGAGGAATTCTTCGAAATGATGCCCACAGCTACTTTCTACCATCGCACCGCTCGCTATCGGCAGGGAATTCATTCTCACACTTTGGAACCGAAATGGTCGCGTACAGTGCGGTATGAGAGAAACTTCCTCCCGCGAACGCCTGGGTTTGTGGAATGAGCTCTCTAAGGACTACAGTTTGGGGTTCTCTAAGAAAGAAGTTATTGTATTTTTGAAGGGTCGGCAACGCGCGTGTGATGCTTTTGGTGTTGCAAGCGTCCATAGGCCACGGTGACCGCTTACCATCAGGTGGATCGTGTGCTTGTTTGCCACCTTAGTGGTATAAAAAAAATACTATATTATTTTTATCTATGTGTGTTTATGTAGTTTTATTTATTTTGATAGTTTATATAGGTATGTTTAAGTATTAATGTACTACTACCTACTTGTTATATAGTTGTATATTGTTATATACTATATGTTGTATATAGTGATATATTTTTAGCTATTCTTTTTTCTTATGTAATTATCTTAGTATTCTTATATAAGTGAGTGCAATAAAATGCTCATAGCGGTGACACGAACGTATTTCGACTCTTCACGGACTGAGACTCAGTTTGACGACTGACAAAGTTCTAGAGTAATATTCCACAGCAGAACTAGTTATTTCGGAGACTTCAATGCCCAATATCGTGAGAGACTCGGTTTTTGGATTAATAACTACGCAGTTATATCTGCTCATGAATTTTCTCTGACCAATGGATTTCCTCAGCTGGTACTTTCTTCAGCGCAAATACCAGCTACAGAGGACCATACAAGCTCCTTACTGGACCTTCTGCTAACTATAGTTTCATGCACACAACCCGATCCATAGGCCAAACTAATTGGCATTGTGTGTGACATTATAAGTCGGGAGACTGGGATGGATTGCGTGTATTTTATTTATGCATCGTACCCAGCAGCTCTGCTTTAGTAAAGAAGATCCTGACGTCGGCGAAGCCGCAGTCACTGTGACAATCCTCGCTGGTATGGAATGTTTTATTCCTAACCCGCGAGTAGCTGCCGGTTTAAAAAACAACTGTGGTTTAATCGATCTTACAGCAAAGCTTAAATACTAAGCAAAGCTAAAAAAACTGAGTATGAGGCTTTGACCGCGGTTCCTAATAATAAGGATCCGTATATTTCTGAGTTAAAACGCAAATTTAATACTGCCTCGAGGTTCAGTAACAAAGCAACTGCCAAAACTAAATTCTAATTCATTGGCAAAAGATGAAAGTCGTGATTTCTGGGCGCTTGCTAAAGCTACTGAAGGGAACTTCTGCCAGTCATCGATACCGCCACTGCGAAAGACCGAAGGTGACGAGCCGTTCTACGAGGAAGACGCTGTACCACCTACTATAGCAATGTAACACTATGCCGGATCTCAATGACACAGCGGACAGTCTAACGGGCGTTGCTTAAGTCGAGTGGGCTAGACGGTATACCAGCAGTGGTGCTTAAATTGTGTACTTCTGAGTTATGTCCTGTACTCCCGTGCCTCCTCGCGCTTTCCTACCACACTAGGCAATTTCCGTCTTAATGGAAGACTGCGAATGTGCACCCGGTGCCACAAAAAGGTGATAGATTAGATGCATAGCATTACAGGCCTATCGCTTTAACCTCTCTCCTCTCCAAGGCGATGGAGCGTGTGATCAACACACAGTTTTTCAGATACATAGAAAAACACAACCTGGTCAACAACCGTCAATATGGATTTCGCCACGGTCGCTGGACTGGACTGGTGACCTTCTAGTGTATCTCACACACAGATGGCACTAGCCATTAAGAGTCAGGGGGTGGCATTGGCAGGTAACGTGGACATAGCGAAGGCGTTCGATCAGGTCTGGCACCGGGGTCTTCTGTTGAAGTTGCCATCTTACAGAGTGCCCGAGGGTTTGTGCAAATGGGTGGCTAGCTTTTTGTCCGGCAGACGTATTTGAGCCGTAGTTGACGGTAGCTGCTCTTAAAGCAGGGACATTAAGGCTCTATGCTGTCTTCTACGTTGTTTTTACTGCATATTAATGCCATGATGGACATCAACAACATACATTGCTGTGCAGATGACAGTACTGGAGATGCTTATTACACGGGCCGTGCAAACATCCCTCGTTCCGTTGTGTAGGAAAGGCACAGAGAACTTGTGTCTCAAGTCAAGATCACTCTGTCCAAAACTCACAAGCCGTATCGAACCTTTAAGTCTGTAGGAAGACTTTGCCTCCCTGTTTGTGTTCTACCGCTTAAATAATCGGATGTATTCTGAGGAATTGTTCGAAATTATGCCCACGGCTACTATCTACCATCGCACCGTTCGCCATCAGTAGGAAATTCATACTCACACCTTAGAAACTAAATGGTTACGTACAGTGCGGTTTCAGAGAAACTTCCTCCTGCGAATGGTTGGTTGTAGAATGAGCTCCCTGCCAAGGTTTTCTCTAACAACCATAGTATGGGGTTCTTCAAGAAAGTTATTAGGTAATTGAAGGGACAGCAGCGCGCGAGTGATGCCCCAGGTGTTGCTAGCGTCCATAGGCTGCTGTGACCGCTTATCATCAGGCGGACCGCAAGCTTGTTTTCCACCTTAGTAGCATAGAAAATGTTTCAATTGCAAAAAAAATTACTATAACTTTATAAATTTTTTTGGTATAAAATAACTGTATATTTTTTATTCATTTCTGAAAAAACATTACTTTTAAAAGTAATTGTAAAAATCCTTATTTATAGCAGAAATATTATTTACTAATTTTTACTAAATAGAACCTAAAGGAACCACGAAGTTAGCAGACTACTGTCATAGATTTCCCACAACTTATGTTATAACATTTAAATACATTAATTTTCGTTGTTAGTTACGCTATTCTATCCTCCATTTTAAAGCTATTTTTGTTATAAAAATTTACTTTATTTTAAGTCAACATCGTCGATTTCTGCTTAGTGTTTAAAAAAGTCCCTGAAATAATAGACAAAACATTTATTTATATTTGGAATGAGAGTGCAGACTAATTATCTGAGACTGGATATAAAAGCGAAAAACACAAAAGAAAATATAAAAAAGGCTGTACTCTTCCTTTACTTTTACCTTTCCTTTTGTCTTAGATATTTTCTCTGGGTTATATGAAAAATTATATGAGTATTTTTATATCTTAATGTAAGTAAATAGATAAAACCTTTGTTGATTCACAGCGACACCATTGAGCGAGTTCTGTAATTTATCTTATGGACTGCGCAATAGCCTCACAAAATTGACCACTCTTTAGAAAGAGAGAAAGCTAATGTGCTGCAACTAACTGTCTCTTTTCAGTAAAATAGAAACGAAACGTTAGAAAGATACAAGAAACCGCAGATTCATTTCGTCATATTTACAATTCATTGCGACCAGCGGTTTTTACTTCACAGCTGTCTAGAAAATGCGCTGTGAAATGTCTATGAGCGACACTAGCAAAAACTTATCTGACACAGTATATGGTTGCTAATTGTCGTGTTATATCACACCATTTTAATATGGCGAATGTAGTTTTGATTTTTGACCACCGGGTCAGAAAAGTTTGTTGCACTATCCTACTATAATATTATAAATGTGAAAGTTTGTATGTCTGGATGGATGTTTGTTACTCTATCACGCTTCAACCACTGGACGCATCAGGGTAAAACTTGGCATAAATATAGGTTAGGTTCTGGAAACCCCTTTATCCCTAAAAATTCAAAAGTTCCTGCGTTAATAACTATAACAGAGTTAAACGAACTATTGCTGCACCTAAAGCATGCTTTAGCAATTCATTCGTATAACTAATTAATTAATTAATTGGATTTAATTAAGGAGTTCCACGCCAATAACCAAATTTAGGGCGGCTGGAGCCGCTGGCAAAGTCTAGTTCTTTATATGTTTCTAATACTAACTATTTAGCAAAAACTGAATAACATACGTATAATAATATCAAACATACAGGCCGTATGGAGGTTATTTATATAAAAAATAAAATAAAAGGTTGTCTGTCTGTCTGTCAAGACCCTTATAATGCAAGAACGCGTGGAGGTATCAAGTTGGAATTAATATCAAATAGCAAAATCTACGGGCACTTAATGTTGTAAAAAAATCAAACTTTTAAGTCAGTATGAAAAAAAATTTGCCAAAAATACGGTCATTTTCATCGCATATTGTGACACAAATAAATCAAAACCTAGTGGGGTACTTCCCGTGATGTGAAAATGTGACGGTCACCCATCTAGTTCAACCTTGACCGACGTTGCTTGACTTCGAATATCGTTTCCGGTAGACGAATGAAGTTGGCCTCAAGAACTTTAACCATAGAAAAATATATATTTAGGCTTAGACTTTGGGGGTAACATCAAAATCTTACACAAATTTAAGACATCAACTTACATAGTATAATTAATTGCTAACGTAATAAACTGACAAATAAGAAATAAAAAACCAAGCTAAAGTAATAAACTGATAAATAAGAAATTATTATCCAAAACAATCTTGGATAGATCCTGATAGATTATTCGACCAGCCTGTTATATTAAACTCAACAAATTTACATATAAAACTAACGTTAACAGTAACTGTGCCTCGAAACGAAGCCAGATCAATCGGCTCGTGGCACTCCTATACCGCGCCGCCATTATGCAAATTTCAACGCCTATGTGTGTATAACTGTGTCAATGAACAGCACACACACCAATGCAATTTTCCATTCATAAACCGAACCACTATCTAGCTATGAATTAATCGCAACATTCGAATATGTTTACTCTTACAAAAGAAGCGACCATTCAGAAAAAACTTGCCCGAAAACAGGTTAAGCACGTGTCAACGAACGACGGGAATATTTTGGACGCCATAGCCGGTTTCGAATTGTCGGGTTAGATGATTTAAACTGTTTAATAGGTACTCGTTTGAATAGATATTTTGTATCAATTATAGTTTAATGATTTTTGGCGACATACAGGCGGATGATGTGTGTTTTTTGATTGGAAGAAAGTTTGTTTGGTTCGCTGTAGGCAGTTAAAAGTTAATTGTAGAAGGTTTTATTTCTTTATAGATTTTTTTTTAATGTATTATGTTAACATATATATTAAAAAGTTGGCGATTGAAATCTACGTAGGTATAGGTACGTAAGTTGAATTTAGAGAAATATTCAAGGATATATTACTGAAAGTTGGCCATCAGGTCTGCAAAGCTGTCTCTGTCTTAATCCACGCGAAACAACTGCTCATCAGTGACGAATCTGGTCCACTCCCTCATAATTCGCAGCCATGAGTTCTTTTGTCATCCAGCGTGTGTTTTGCCTTAAACTTTGCCCATCATTTTAAGCTGATGCAGGTGATATCTGTTGTGTCTCGGTATATGTCCAAGATCTTTCGTTTTTAGATGCCCTGCATAAACTTTTGGATCCTACTTACGAGTTGGAGAATTCATTGTTGATCTTCTGTGCCTATATGTCTGTGTGGCACCGCATCTAAAACGCTTTGAGGCGCGTTTTAGTGTCATCCTCAACAGCCTTATACGTGCCTACTATTGGGGTACGGAGGGTGATTTGTGCCACTATCCACACGCGGGCCTAGTGCGGATTGTAGACTTCACATACGACTTTTTTATTCTTACGTATGCATACTGCATACCTTAGAGAAAACCTTGGCAGGGTGCTCATTCCACAACCCAAGCCTTCACGGGAGGCAGTTTCTCTGAAACCGCACTGTACGCGACCATTTCGGTTCTTAAGTGTGAGAATGAATTCCCTGCCGATGGCGAGTGGTGCGATGGTAGAAAGTAGCTGTGGGCATCATTTTAAACAATTCCTCCGAACACATCCCATTGTACAAGCGGTAGAACACACACAGGGAGGCACAGTCTCTCCTCAGACTTAAGGGTTCGATAAAGCAAGTGAGTTTGGGATCGTCGACAATTCTCACAGCCCGTCTTTGAATCGAGTCAAAGGTCGAAGCTGGTATCCGGGTGCACCTGCCCAGAGATGGCAGCAGTACTCCATATGGGGCCGAACTTGCGACTTGTAAAGTAGCAACCTCTGCCCCAACGTAAAGTACTGCCTCGCTCTGTTGAGTACTCCTAGTTTTTTTGACGCCAGCTTCACCTTATCTTGTAAATGATCTCGGAACTAAACATCGCTGGAGATGTCAACACCAAGGATCCCAATGCTCTTGGAGATAGAGAGGGGAGTTTTCTGGAATTGTGGGACTACAGTAAATGGGGTTTTCTTAGCGGTTAACGCGCAGACTTGTGTCTTTGTAGGGTTGAATCGGACCAAGTTTTCCCGTCCCCAGTCAGAGACCTTGGACAGTGTGGTCTCATATCGATTTTCCGCGGTTTTCTTCCACAACGGAACGAGGGATGTTTGCGCGACCCGTGTAATAGGCGTCTCCAGTACTGTCATCTGCATAGCAATGTATGTTGTTGGTGTCCAAAATGTCATTGATATGCAGTAGAAACAACGTAGGAGGCTATGACGTTTTTCTCTAAAGACTCTACTAACACGTAAGTAGAACTATCTCTTTGGTACAAAATTATTTACTTCACGTTCCTCACGTAATTTGAGTAATATGGTAAACTCGTCCTAAGTATATGATAAAATTTCAACATTTAAAAAATATATAAACCATGAACTAATAATTCTTATCAACACTAGGTATACTAGAAAGAAAGAAAGAAAGTTAATAAATAGTACAGTTAAACATTGTAAAGTAAGTCAAAGAAATAACACTAGCAAGTGCTAAAACATACGCCATTCAAGTGCTAAAAAATAGCACGATCTCTTACTTAACACTAACTTGCAGTTTAAAAAATATGAAAGTCAACAAGTTTGTAACGATTCTCGACACACCATAAAACTAAGTAAAATATATATTTTTATGTCAATTTGTACAATACCAATAAAATTGTGATATAAGGTCGGTTACTTATATATATGCAAATAAAAAATAAAAACTTGTAATAAAGCTAGTGTCACACAATTTAAAAATATGGGTATAATTAATATCTAAGTGGGATATAGGTATCCACCACATAGGTGCCATAAACACTATTAAATGTTAACTAGATAAGTATCTTTAAAACTTTTCATCTGTCTGTCTGTATTTGTGAATCTTTACAAACCTCCAGTTAAGCTGTTATAATAATTTCTTGTAATAATATAGATTTGTAACAATTGACTTAAATAAAATTTAATGTAAGTTAGCACCGTAAAACAATCACAGGATTGCACAACGTATTTACGTACCGTAAAACTAAGTCAGTAGAATAAATTATAATTAGAAACGTATAATTTTAGCGCTACCATTTTAAGAACGACATTAAATTTCCTTGGAACTATTGAGAGACGGTTAATGCCGGTTTTCCGAGAATATGTAACAAGACATTTTCATTTAAGTTTTTAATTTACGAAAAATTTAGCTTTATTGCCCGAAAAGAATTTGAGATACTTATAATTTTGGTTCAGAATTTATAAAAGAAAATATAGACATAAGTACGTACTCAGAATTCCATGCAAGAATGCAATAGTAGGCCTTAAAACTAGTTCATATTATGATTATTTTGTGGGAGAGTTTTGAGAGTAATCCGAAAAACGAAAATAATATACATATGTTAATAAATATACAATACTAGCTTTAAATTCGGTTATCGGTGTAGGATTTCAACGGCAATTTCTCAATTATAGAAAAAAAACGACTCTTGACTTTTGCCTTTGTCCTTTCCCGGGACTCAAATCTCCTTGCCATATTTCATCTTAATCGTTTTAAGCGTCACAGACAGTGAGACAGACAGAGTTACTTTCGCAAATATAATATTTATATGGATATCCCGTACACTGCATTCGGAGTCTGAAAACCTTCAATTTGCGATATATTTTATTTCATTGGAACGTGTAACTGACACGTTTTTTCCCTGGTATATAGACCATGTTTCTCCTCATCAGCATCACCGAGGGTAATTTGGGCCATATTCCACAGGCGGGCCTACAGCGGATTGTGGATTTAAACTTCACATACGTACTATACTGCATTTTTTGACATATGCAGGTTTCTTCACGATGTTTCCATCACCGGAAAGCCAGTGTTATGAATAATCAATGTACTTTAGAAATTAAAAAAAGACGCATAAGTACACGCCGTGCTCGAATCTCTGCCACTCGACGCACGGTGGAATCGAAAACCCTAAGCCACCAACAACTCCTATGTACAGTGAACTACGTATTTTAAGTCAATGTTACGTCAGAAGAGGTACTATTACTTATTTTGTGACAGAAATATTTTAAAAAATGTCTTAAAAGCTATTAGAAATCGTTTGAAAATCAGGACACTTCAGTTTCGAATAGAATTGAATCAATATCTTGTAACAAACACCACACAAGGTTATATCATTTGGCGTGTCGATGATGTAATCGAGTGTTTGAAACTTTGAATGAAAGTCGGCGACCTCCAGTCGCAGGCACGTGGGCGACAAGACAACTGGCACTTTACAGATCGCACTACCCTGGCCTTAGATTCACATTCAGAACCTCAACTTAGTAGGTATTTTATTTAATCCTAACCTCCTAATGCTATAAATGTGAAAGTTATGTTGTTTGGATGTTTGTTACTCACTCACGCTTCAACCACTGGACGGATCGGGATGAAACTTAGCACACTTATAGGTTAGTTCCTGGAATAGGACATAGGCTATTTTTATCCCGGCAAATCCAAAAGTTTTCGAGGAAATAACTGTAACGCTTGTTACTAAATCCTGCCGCAACGGAGCATTCTATTGAGCTGAAATTTTGCACAAAGATAGTTGATAGGTAAAAGGACAAAGGCTATTTTTATCCCGGAAAATTCTAAAGTACCCGTGACAATAACTATAACCGAATCCCCCTTTGAAAGAACTATAGCTGCAGCTATAGCTTGCTATATCAAAATTCTTTAGTATAATCAAGAAGTTCCCGAAAGAATCCCATGCCTAAAACCAAATTTAGAGCGGGTCCCGCTGGAAAAAGCTAACATATAATAAATGCGAGTGTGTTTGACTGTTTGCACATTTTTGGCTGAAATACAATACCATTTGGATGTAAATGGAAGAAAAGAAGCAGGGAGACGAAGGATGATAAAATTGTACAGTGAAAGCTTTAAGCTTGACATGTATATTCATAGCTATCTTGGGAACCGTGTGTTCCGATTTCTACTAAATTACTAGTTAAATATGTTACCGTGCTCTACACTTTGTCATTTATAAAAAAAAAATTTGACAACAGCGGTTTTCGCCATCGAACAAGTATTTAATAATCTGTTCTAAGGAAAAATAACAGAGGTAAACCTTTAAGCGAAGTGGGCTTTATAGTAGTTTCCTTTAAAGAATCTATGGCTAATAGAGCAGATGTGTTATAAAGAGCTGACCTAACAGCAAGTTTTTTTTTTGTAAGGTGGCAAACAAGCTCACGGTCCGCCTGATGGTAAGCGGTCACCGCAGCCTTCCAGTCCGAATGAACGATGGTCTTAAAAAGATGGCCGGTGGTGGCAGAATGCGGAAGACAGAGGACCCCGAAATTCCACTTATAAAACCATATTTATTTATTTTATAATATATATTTTACACTTTTTGCGACCTAAATTCTATTTTGATACTAAATTTCTATTTTGATTAAATAATATTAAAATTAATGATGAATCTGCGAGCACTCTATCTCCATTAATATACTTATTGTTTTATTCATAACCTTTAGTTGATCCATTCATAAGTTGTCGTAAAGGTGGGCGTAACACAGTGAGCTAATATAAAATGAACGACAGCGTGCGACAGACACGATGCGACACGACGCGACTAATTGTATTATAGTGTATTTTAATACGACACCTCTGTCGCATTCGTCATTATTACTCCAATATTTTCATTTTCCTTGTCTATACTAATATTATAAAGAGGAAAGATTTGATTGTTTGTTTGTTTGTACTGAATAGGCTCGGAAACTACTGGACCGATTTGAAAAATTCTTTTACCATTAGAAGCCGACATTATCCCTGATGAAAAAAGGATACTTCTTACCGCGGGAAAATATTTTATTCCTACGGGAAAACGGGTAATAGGACAACGGGTAGTAAGAATTATCCTTCCGTACTTATCTTTTTCACATAACTTCTAAACGGCTGAACCGATTGGGTTGAAATTTTGTATGTGTATTTTCATGGTTTCACGGACACGAATGTATTATGCCATTAAGGAGGAAATATTTCAATGTTTGTTTTTTTACTATGATTGAGGAGTTGCCGTAAGAACCTACGCCGATAACGAAATTTAGGGCGGGCGAAGCCGCTGGCAGAATAATAAATAAAACTAGCAACTTTGTGAAACAATGTTTATCAATTTGATTCTTCCGAAGAATCTTCCCTGTTCGAAGTTCAAAGATATTACACTGTTGAAACTGTTAAGCCGGGTCTACTGTTCGTGTGTTACCGAAACATTACACAAATACATGTACACAAAACATTGTTTCACGAGACATTTCCGTTGTTATAACTTTGTTTTTGTTGATGGAAACAATGTTTTTGCTTTCCATGCTCGACGGAAAACAACCAAAATTTAGCTGCCTATATATTTTGTGTTTGTGAAAACATTATAGATTATATCCAACTGTCGGCCCGTCTCTTGGTCTGAAGCTCAATATAAATAGATACTAAATTCTTAAATAAAACTTTACAGTTAACTAGCATTTTACCGCGACTTCATTCGCGTGGTCTTTTGAAAAAAAAAACGTTTTCACTTTTAAAATTTTATCCCCTGTTTTGCCCCCTAGGGGATGATTTTTCGAAAACGGTAAAACAGGTAAATCTTAATTTTCAACTTAAACTTAAAGTACCAATTTTTGTGTATCTCGCTTCAAAACTGACAGATTTTTCTATAAACTTCCGACCCTCATTTTACCCGTTGATGATTAATTTTGCGAAATCTTATTTTAGTGAAACTCTACATCAAATAAGAAACCGACTTGCCAATTTTTAACCGACTTCAAAAAAGGAGGAGGTTCTATGTTCGACGGGTATATTTTATTTTTATGTATGACCACCGATTTCTACGTCAATTGTGAACTGATTTTAAAAATTCTTTTTTTATTCGAAACAATACGTTCCTGAGGTGGTCCCATGTTGATGTAGTGGATTTAAAACTTAAACTGTTCGAGTTTTTAATGTTAATTTTGAACTGTTGAATCTTGGTGTCATGCAAGTGAAGTGTGTTATCAACTGTTAGGTACATAGACACAAACTTTAAACTGTGATTCAGATCAGATTTTTGGCAATAAGTAATAATTTTTACCTTTTTAGCGCATCTTTTTAAAGCCGGTTGTTTTGTTTTGTTTGTTGTTGTTTTGTTAAAAAGTTTTCTTTTTTTGCTTTTGAGTGACAAATTGCCCTTTTTTAGGTTTCTAGACCCAGCGGTTTCGGCTGTGCGTTGATAAGTCATTGACTCAGTCAGTTTGTTCTTATATACTAATACAGATTTTTCTTTTTGGGTAAGTTATTTTTTCATTGTCTTTAAAGCTGATCATAAAAGACACAAAATCTATGATGAAATATACCCACGCTATAACTCCCAATATATAACTTATATTAAGCACTTCACTGTAATGCCTGTATCTTTCTTTGATTAAATGTTTATTAACTGTATAAGATGTTATTTACTATCGATATATAAATCTACTAATGTAACTAAACCATATAATTACATTTCAAACAAATAAAATGCTGCATTAAATGAACACACAGTAATCATGTTTAGTTACCAGCGCTAAGTTAATTTTCATAACCTAATATTTATTGAAAGCATTAATAACAGAAATTGTGTTTCCATATCGAAATAATTTCCACTTTACCAATCAGTTGATGGAAAGCAGAGTAAAAGTAACGATTACTAGTTTTACTCGATAACGATCGATTTGGACAAACGGAGGCTTCTTTATGAGACTAACCACTCTTATAATTACATATAGATATACGATACCGGCTAAAACAATTACGATTTTAATTCTAGGAATGTGTTGGAATAATGAAATGAATTGAGTTGAATAAATACATAAATAAGTATGGAAATAATCGTTTACTGTTTCGAGACGTAGTTTTATTGTACTGATTTTAATTTTAAATAAAACCAATGACTTTTTAGCTATTTTTTACTAAGCTATGCCACACAAAATTAAATACTTGATATGTTACGAATATTTACACAATAGTAATTTTAAATATGTTTGAGTAAGTTTCGGTTTCGGCCGAATATCAAAACCTAAATTTATTATTTTTTGTTCGACTTCAAAAAAGAAAATTAGTTTTTTATTGGACGACGGATAGGTACCAAAAGTAAAATCTTAGGACATGTTCTGTTTGTTTTAGGGGTTAATTTTTATACTTAAGAGGATCTTTAAATTCAGTTAAATCCTTATTGTCGTTTCAATTCATTTTTTGTTCCTCATTTTGCAACAACACACATAATTTCAGCTGAACCGTCACTCATGCCTTACTTTTATCAGTTTGTAAATGAATTATGGAGATTGGACCTTCGTCGTCGCCACCAGAAGGTGTCAATAAACAACTGCTGATAAGCAAACGATCTAACAAGATCCTGTTTACTTTGCGACGGAATTCTACTTTCCGATGTAACTTGTAATTTAAGTAATCCTGTCCAATAATGACTTATTACTAAACCTACGCTGCCTGTAGTCCGTCTGTCTGACCTTCAACGGGCTCTGTCTTTAAGGAAAAATGCAGAAGCCGGAAATGTTCACAGAATATGTGGCAAATCATTTTTTCGTCGCTCTATCTATGTTGACGGACATTTGGCGGAATGTGCTAAGAATGCTTGTTAGCCTGCTTGTTTAGGAAATCCACGGCGGATTTCCTAAAAAAATTAAAAACAAAAAATAATTACGAGGGTCGATTTAGACCAAGGAAACATAGAGCCAGAGGAAGAGCAAGAGCGTTCTTACTTGTTATTTTGGTGTAAATGATAATTCCTTATTAGAATTTTCATAGAGAAAATTACTAGTAAACAAGAACAATAGAAATAGAATCCTTACAAACATAGATATAGCAACGAAATAATGGTTTATTTCTACATATTTACACGAAGTGAATTTGATGGAGTAAAGGTGGAACACGCAAAAGCTCGTTTGGTCTAAATCCACCTAGACACGCTCTAGGCAACTGTTTGCATGTTCGTGAGTCGTTTACATCAAGCTAACAAGCATTCTAAGCACATTCCGCAAAATGTCCGTGAACATAGATAGAGCGCCGAAAAAATGATTTGCCTATGTTTGTACTAAGAAAATTTAATGAAGTGGGGTTGGAATAAGCATTTTTTTTTTTTTACACCACCAAGGTGGTAAATAAGCATACGGTCCGCCTGATGGTAAGCGGTCACCGTAGCCTATGGACGCTTGCAACACCAGGGGCATCAATTGCGCGTTGCCGACTCTTCAAAAATCTAATATCTTGAAGTACCCATACTGTAGTCCTTAGAGGAAACCTTGGCAGGGAGCTAATTCCACAATCCAAGCGTACGCGGGAGGAAGATTCTCTGAAACCGTTCTGTACGCGTCCATTTCGGTTCTAAAGTGTAAGAATGAATTTCCTGCCGATGGCGAGCGGTGCGACGGTAGAAAGTAGCCGTGGACATCATTTCGAACAATCCCTCATAACAAATCCCATTGTACAAGCGGTAAAACACACACAGGAAGGCAAAGTCTCTTCTCTGATTTAAGGGCTAAATCTAGCAAGTGAGTTTGGGTGCACCCACCCAGAGATGGCAGCAGTACTCCATATGGGGCCGAACTTGGGACTTGTGAAGCAGCAACCTTTGCCCCGACGTGAAGTAGTGCTTCGCTATGTTGAGTACCTACACAAAGTTTTTTGGACGCCAGCTTCACCTTGGTCTAAACCCAATACAGGGTCAAAATCTTAAATAAATTAAAATCCGTGTTTGTGTTACTAAGAGATAAAATAAGAGATTTTAGTTACAAAGGTAGCTTAGCAAGGATAATATATACATGTTTTGCAATAAAATAATGTGTGATATACGCACTACTGGTTATATTGGGTGTGCGGTAAACGCCCAGATACTATCTTTATAGCTTTTCTGATTGCTATCAAAAAAGCAATAATTTTGAGTTATATTAAACACTGTCTGACAAACTTAATCTGCTACAATAAACCTTGCTACATTATTGTAAAAAAAAATCGGCCAAGTGCGAGTCGGACTCGTTTATGAAACGACTTTTTTATGAAAATCTCACCTGTCTAACTATCACGGTTTATGAGATACAGCCCGGTGACAGACGGATGGACGGACGGACGGACAGCGGAGTCTTAGTAATAGGGTCCCGTTTTTTACCCTTTGGGTACGGAAGCCTAAAAATGAACAAATATGAGCAGGACTTGCACCTTGAAGATTCCGTAGCTACTTTTATAGTTCTTAATTACTATTAATTTATTATTAGGTTCAAATCCGGCGTGTACCAATTAGGCATTGTTTTTAATTTCTCAAGTACATTGAATATTCACACCACTTACATTTCGGTGAAGGAAAAAATCGTAAGGAAACTAGCATACGTCAAGAAAAAAAGACGTATGTGAAGTCCACAATCCGCTCTGGGGCCGCGTGTGGATTATGGGCCGTTAGCAGTGGGGACGCATGAGGCTGCAAACAATAATTACTATTACATCCACATAGTTTAAAAACTCATAGTTAAAATACTAATAGTTAAAAAAATCATTAATTTCTTAATTTTTTTAAATTCATGTTATGGATATCTTTTTATGAGCCACATTTCAAATTTCCAGGTAAATAGGATGTGTGAGTGTCAGATAACTTCTTATAAACTGCTCTGAGTCTTTTTTTATATTCCAAGAAAACTGTTTTTGATAGTCGAATGGATAAACTTAGTAACAGTAGTCTTTTTGAGATACCCTAGAAAACACAGACGAAATCGAGAACCTATTTCAAATGCAAAAAAAACGCGGACAACTGATTTCGAAATTCAATATCATTTTGTCTAATGTCTTCGAATATCTCCAAATCTTGGTTTAATTCATTTTAACAAGGTTATATTGGCCAGAAAACTAATTTCTATAATACTTACGATGTGCATGTAAAGGAAACTTTCAATTTTTTGTATGGAATTTAACGTATTTACCGTTTTGTAATGACTTTTTTGGACATTTTGCTACAATTTATAGTCAATGCACTAGAGAACAACCAATTCTAATTATTAATTAAATCAATTTTCATAACAATTAAATGTGAAACTCGCTTTAAATTTTATTACAAGTGTTGAAACAATGACTTCTAGATATTTTTAGCATTAAATACAATAAATGGAAGTTAATTAGTAAGATAAAGCACTGTATTTAAAAAGTTTAAAAAAGCAAGTTTGAAAAATGGTATCCCCGGTTACTTTCTGCCATCCTCACCATCCAATTCGCGATCACAAATAAGTTTTTTTCCACAAACACTTCACGGAATTTCGGGTCGAATAAGCACCTTATCGAGAATAACTGTACAGCATGGGGTTCTATAAGAAGGAAGTCATTAGGTTTCTAAAGGGTCAGCGATAAGCTAGTAATAACACTTCTGGTGTTACAAATGTCATATTGCTAAGGCTACGGTGATCGATAAATATCTAGTCGCAAATATATAATAATAAACAGCAGTAGTCTAAAATATCTAAAACACTTGGTACATTAAATTAACTCTAGTTTACTTATCGCTTATCTAACTCGCTGATATATATGACTACCCGTATAAGGACTATGCCAATATTTTCCTCTAGCTAAGACCATGATTGTTTTTGAATGCAAATCGCAGGTCGTAAATATATCGCCAGTGGTTAGATTACATATCTGGTACGATTTCTATTTGTCGTTTATACATTTTACACTAATATGGTAATCAATATTATTGTTTATAAGTGTGTATGTAAGTAGCAGAGCTGTTACACAAAAGTTATGCGACATTGAAGCTGTGTAGTAGCTGTTAATCATGTCTAACAATACCCATTTTGCTTGATTGATTAGGACTAACTAGGTGTGCTCATTTAGTTGGTTACCATACATGGGTTTTAATCTTCTATTTATTTACTAAGCTTAGGAAATTAATATAATGATAACCTTGTTCATACTTTTTCAAGGTAGTAGCTACTATATTTTATTATGGTAGGACAATGAGTTATATATGTTTACATATATGTACATTTGTTTTTATGTGAGTACATGTGGAATAATAGGACAAACTATGCAGAAAGATAATAAGGCAGACAATGTACTTGTAAAAATGACAAAAAAAAGTTGTATTGGCTCATGACCGTTTTGCAGATACCGTGATTTTATCAAAAGTTTTATTAGCTTTTGATATTTCAGTATATAAACAAGAAAACTTGATGATTATAACAGTGATCTTTTAAATAATTTAAATGTCTGTTTAAAAATTTTAATATTAGTTTTACTTCTTCCTTCTAGACCTTGTTTCCATTTACTTGGGGATGGCCTTGTCGGTCGGTATTGACTGTCTGCAACCAGGTGGCGAATAGTCCTCCACGTGTACATATCGTTGTTGGCAAGTCTAGGATAAGCTTCACCATATATGCGTCTTTGGATGTTGCTGTACCACCAATTTACCATCGTTGCTAAGTATTAAACCTATAAGTATTAATATTGTTTTACCGTTGGTAGAACTGCACCTCCATTTCAATACTCAATGTTTTTACTTGTCTTATTTGTCTTTGCTACATTATCTAAAATAAAATAGTATAAAAAAACTATTGCGCAATTAGGGGGTCGACCTGTTGGTGCATGATACACGTCTACACAAAATAAGTAACTCTTTTATAGGGCAATGTATACACTTTTACACCAAAGTTCCCAATAAAATTCAAAATCTATCAATAAGTAAATTTAAATCTTTTATCAAGCAGGTACTTTGTAAAAAGGCTCACTACAATATTTCAGACTATGTAAATGATAAAAATCCTTGGGACTGATGATGCTCAATTACAGGATGCATAGGTAAACCAAATTAAAATGGAAATAACATAAAATTGTACGACGTTTTTTTAAAACATTAATTGTATTTTAGTTTATTTGTATTATTGATAGTGTTTTTAAAAGAGTAACTATCGAGTTTCTTGCCGGATTCTTCTCGGTAGAAATCAACAACATTGTGAACCGGCGGGAAGGTGGGAGGGTTCAAAAAATAATATTTTATAACTTTGACGATTCAAAAGTGATTGTAAAATCCTTATTTGAATAAACCATTTTGACTTTGACTTTGACTTTGACCGGACTTCTTTTGTTAAATAGTTGGTGCAGCCAAACCACCACCATGACTACTCAGGCACTTCCAGACTTCAGCTGATATTTTATGAGGGTTTCGGTGCTCTGTTGTGTTTTCTTCATTTGTGGTATTGCTCGTTTCTTTTTGTCTAGAGCAAAGGCCTGCAGAATGATCTACGAAAAGAAGGTCTTTACGTCAATCGCCAGGCATATCGCCTTTTAACGTCAACTTTGTTGAACGTGTTTCTGCTGCCGCTTGGTGTCGGATGATGATGTAGTGTCGTAGCACTCATTCATACATTGGGGAGAGCATACCGGGCACAGTATTTATTTTTACTATGGTCTTAAGCAATTTTTTCTATGTAGATTTTTTTATTTTTTATACATTTTTAAGTGTATGAAAGAAAAATCACTTATTGAGGTCATTGAATGAGGCATGAGTGTAGATTTGAAAATCTTCTGCATACAAGTGGTAGAGGGAAGAGATTCTGTGTAAAATATTATTAATGAAGATAGCAAAAAGAAGTGAAGACAAGACGCCACCTTGAGGTACGCCAGCAAGGATTTCGCACGAATATGAGAACGTATTCTTAACTTTGATACGTTGCTGGCGCTTATGCAAGTAACTGCGAAACTATTCAACTGCCGCTGGAGATGTGTTAAGAGAACGTTATTGAGCAAGTAAAATATCGAAGTCTATTGTGTTAAAAGTGTTACTGAAATCCAGTAATGACAGAACAGTCAGTTTTTGGCGGTCCATGCCCATACAGATATCATCATTAATCTTTGCAAGAGCAGTAGCCGTACTATGGCCAGGTCGGAAGCCGGATTTAAAAGGTTTAAGGAGGTATTTTTTTGTGAAAAAGTGGCTGAGCTGTTGATGGAGAAGTCGTTCTTACGTATAGTGTAAATACTAGAGATAAAATACAAATGGAAATTACTTTTTCGACCTTTGGTAAAATTTCAAATTAAGTCAGCAATCACAGGACAGCGACTACTCCATTTGTGCTAAACATAGATCAAACTAAACGTTGTGTGCGAATATACATCTATATCACTCAGCGAAAATCCTGCTATATTACCGTTTTGCCCCGGCACCCCGTTCCACCCCGTGTTCTCCTACATAGATGCATAAAACCTTAAAAACTCAAAACAAAATAAAACACTTAAACTAACAACAGCGGAAAACATAAAATGAAATATCTACACCGAGCATTAATTACCGATAATTCTTGTCAATAGCAAGCCATACCATTATAATTTTTGTTAGGCCATTTAAATGTGAGCTTCAAGCCATTATATAAATAAAATTAATAGCCGTCCTTATTCACCAAACAATCATGAGAGCAGTTAAATGCTATCAGTGGATCTATGGGTTTAAATCTCTTAACCTTTTGCCTTCGAGCTCGGTCCAAGAGACCGTATTGAGGTTACGAAGTGACCGCGATAAAGACCATTTACATCTAGCGGGAAGCGGAAATTATCGAATAGGTTTTGCAAAATATATGCTAATTGAATAAAGAAATAATATATTGTTGTAGGTATTAATTTGGGTCAAATTTGCCAATAGCTTGCATTGGGTTATAAATTATGATGAATTAGATAAAAGAAAGTCGTTTTTACAGGTAACCACCCATACCCATATTTTTGGTTTAGAACTCCAAGCTTTTTAATTTATTGTTGTATAAGCAAATTCCTTAGCAGGAAGATATTTTAGCGTAGGAGACACGTCTAGAATTTGGTTTTTTATATTTCTTCAATGACTAAGATAAAAAATAGATTCAAGAAGATTTCCCTCGGAAAACTAGACAGCTAAATCCAAAAATTGGTTAGGCTTTATCAGGTTTTTGACGTATTACGTAACCTTAAAAAATTACAATACTTTGTCTTGGAAATAAATAAGCCTTGTATTATATAAGTCTTAAAGAAAAAGACGAAAAGGTACTAGGCGGCTTCCTTTATAATTTCAAGTCATTTTCAAGTTGTTTTATACAACTAAGGTGTGCGGTCCGCCTGATGGTAAGCGCTCACCACAGCCCATGGGTGCTTGCAAAACCTGGGGCCTAACTCACCCCTTTTTGACCCTTCAAAAATCTAGTAACTTCTTCCTTAAAGCACCCCATACTGTAGTCTTTAATGTAGACCTCGGCAGCTCGGAGCTCATTCCACAACCTAAGCGTTCGTGGGAGGGAGAGCGGGGATTTTATCATAAGGCAAGACTTCCTAAGATAAAGGTCGTTTTAAGTATAAGCAACTCGCTAACTATAAATGCAATGATGAGTCTTATAATGGGTATCATAGGACATGAAACATGGAAGTGCACACGGCGCTAGCGGTTATGAATGGAATAGGTGAATCACGCTCACCATTCATGAGCCGCGCCGAGCCGCCCCCGCGCGCACGCGTATATCTTACGCAGTACTTATTTGCCAACAATCAGAAACAACCGATAATGTGGCTATTAATGATCGGCTTGGATATAATGATAAAATACTCTTTTGACGAATGCAATTATGGCAATAAAACTTATATTTTTATATTAACAAGGTGGCAAACAAACATAAGATCCGCCTGATGCTAAGTGGTCACTGTAGGCTATGGATGACTTTTTAAATGTCTAATGATTCCTTTCCCGAAGAAAATTATATTTTAGTTTCTAGTAGTTGGCAGGGAGATACATAACTAAAGCGTTTGCAGGAGGAAGTTTCTCTGAAACCGCACTGTGCTCCGTGACCATTCAGTTTTAAGTTGTGGGAATGAATTCGCTGCGAAAATATAGCGTTGGATACAAAAGAAGCCATCGGCATCATTTCGAACAATCCCTCCGAACACAGCCAATTATACAAGCGGTAGAACACACACAGTGAGGCAAACTCTCTCCTCTCTACTTAAGGTTTCGAATCAGCTTGTGCACGAGTTTGGGGTTGTCGATAATTCTTTCAGCTCGTCGTTGAACTGGGTACAAAGGGTCAAGCTGGTATCCAGGGGCCGCTGCCCTGAGATTGCAGCAGTACTCCATGTAGGTGTCTCCCAAGGTGAAGTAGTGCTTCAAAATTAATCGGTTTTTGACTAGTGGCTAGCGGTAATACAAGTTATAGAAGGATGCCTGATCTTAAACTAACTAGTATTATCTTTAACTTTTTAGGGTTCCGTACCTGAAAGGTAATTAGGCACCCTATTACTAAGGCTTAGCTGTCCGTCCGTCCGTCCGTCCGCCTGTCTGTCACCAGGCTGTATTTCATGAACCGTTATAGTTAGACAGTTGAAATTTTCACAGTAGATTTATTTCTATTGCCGCTATAAAAACAAATACTAAAAAATGGAAAAAAAAAATTTAAGGGGACCCCCATACAACATACGTGATTTTTTTGCTCGTTTTTGTAGATAACGGTACAGAACCCTTCGTGTGCGAGTCCAACTCGCACTTGGCCGATTTTTTAGAATAAATAACGATAGATTCCAGAAAAACCCTTACCAAAAAAGTACTAGCGATGGGCAAAAATCATGGCAAAGTTTTTACTTTCAACAAAAACATTTACAAGTTACTTAAACAAAATAATAAAAGATGCATCTAAATCGGTCTAGTAGTGTTTTAAAAAATGGTACCTTACGTTTATGTTTATGAGTTTATCATATCGACTAATAACCTTCTATTCTAAACGCAGTAAAGTGAAGTAAAGTATAAAGAACACAATTAATAACGACTTTGCTTACTCTTAGCTCCACAACATTTTAAAACTTAATACTACATTGTGAGTATTTATTTTCTGTCATTTTGTTGACAATGTCTACCTATCTTGACAGTCTATCTGAACTGGTGATCTTAGTCTATGATTAGGAAACTTACTGCGAAAAGTGAGTTGTCGAGTCTCGCATGCTCAGGGGCGAAAATAGGACTACATAACTTTCCTCGAGACCTAACAACTTAGTCTCAAGAGGTAAATTGTACTCCCATACATTTCACCCGTGACAATACTCGAGTACTCCAGACTTTTTGCAATAAGGTCCCAGTATTGTTTTATTAGCGCCATGAACGGCCTCTCACTTCCTGCCTTCGATAGGTTATAGCCTAAGGCGTCATTAACATCTGGGGTTTAGGTATCCACTTAATTAAGATACCTACGTTAATTTACCTCCAACCGCGACCTATCTGACCTCATCGTCGTCGTTTCCACAGAGTATGTAGTTAAGTGTTTTGTAACCATAAAAGGTCAAATCTTTAAAACGATAAAGATTAAAGACGAAACCGAGCCCCTTCAGATACAGATTAATTTGTACGACTTAGTTTTAGAATCGTTTTTTTTCATAAAATACTCAAAAAAAATTTGTTTGAAAATATTTAAGAATTTATAAATCAGTACATAGACATTTTATTTTAAAACGAGTTTTTATGTAGTGGTAAGTTCCTATGTGTATGTATTCTTTATTTATTTTATTTTAATCAAAAAAACACTTACAAGAAATTGTAATTTTAGAAAAATAGTACAGAGGGCGTACGTATCTCTGCCAGAGAAATCTTCCTGCAAACTCAGAGAAAGAAAAAATTTATAAAAAAGCTGGCAAGGGCATGTACAACAAATTTTTATCTACAGAATACTAAATTAATAACATATGAAATTTAATTACAAATTAAATATACACATAAATTCAAATACAAATAAAATAATTACATAAATACATAATTATATACTAGATAAAAAAAAAAAATCTTTTTTTTTATACCACTAAGATGGCAAACAAGCTTACGGTCCGCCTGATGGTAAGCGGTCACCGTACCCTATGGACGCAATTAAAATAAGTGGGTATAAAATAACTGACAGCGTTCGATAGTAATAAAATTCATTTTTATATTTTCTAGTATTCCTCAAATAGTGATCGATTAACCGATTTTTAAAAATTTCAGTCGATGAACTCTCTCTAAAAGGATTTCACAGAATAGCTGCCTGAACAGAAAATGAATTATTTAAGAAGTCAGTAACGTTTTGTGGTATTTTTAATAATTGTGAAGTAACTGGTCTCATAGGTTGATTTAAAGAAGTCATGAAATTAAATTTTTCACTTAAATATAAAGGACTACAAGGCTTATAGAGAATATTATAAAGAAGTGATATACTATGAGTATTCCTTCGGCAACGGAATAGGAGCCTCTTGAGTTCAGTTCTGAATTGGAGATATGGTCATATTTAGGTACGTAAGAATAAACTCCAGGCTACTATTATTATTATTTATTAGTCTATTATTATAAATTATTATGCTGGGAAAGACATATTCATTAATTTTTCCTGCTTTTAGGTTTCTGTACCTTAAAAGGAAAAAAGGAACCCTTTTTTAGTTTTTTTCAGTTTCATTGTTTTTTTAGGGCTACTTTAGAAGAATAATACAAAATAAATGTGGTACTTTACTTTAAAAACAAATTAAGATAGCCATAAATGCCTTCGTATGCGCAAAGCACTTTGTATGGTCATGCCATTTATGGCTTCCTATACACTACAAATACAAAAATCAGTTGTTGTGAAAGTTTTGGCAACAATTTCTTTTCTCGTTGATAAAAACACTTAACATTTTTCACATGTAATATAAGATTTAATTAAAAAATAATTTTGACACAATTGTCGACGTTTTTCATGAATTGGAGAATGGTAGATCCTGTCTGATCGCAACGAATTCAAAGACAGTTCTTGAACTCTTGCTGGAGTTTTACGTGTTATTTTTGGGGCTGGTGCTGGAGATTCGTAACGAGCTGTAGGAGTACCTGTTCTGCTTGTAGTTGATGTAACATTAGGAGTACTCGTAGTGCTGGGTCGGCTACGTTTCGTTATGATGGTCGTTCCAGCTATCCTATAATGCTCTGAAATGGCGAGTTGTAAATCAAAGAGAGGTATGTGAACCTCATCATTATTACGTCGCCATGATAACCATGCATTGATGATGCGAACGTTAATCATATGAAAAATTCTTAATTTGTACTACTGACGGGATCTTATGTTGATTCTGTACAAGCCAGGCAACGAGTAGTAAATCGACCCCACTCATGTGTTGATAGACATTTTTCATCATTGTCAGAACTACTAACATCGGATGCAGGAATAATTATTGGTTCCTTGCGGAGGCGATCAGATAAGCGAAGGTTAGAAAGTGGCACATTTTCATCACCAGAGTCTGATGCCGTCATTGCTAATAGACCCATCCCCAAGAATTGATTTAGTGAACTTATTAGTACCATAGAAGCGTGAAGAATGCATTCTGGAAAGATAAGACACATAACCAGTAAGCATCAGCGAATGCATACGAAGCCAATTCAGGCTCACGCTATTTACGCCGTAAATGTATACGAAGCTAAAAATGGCTCCCCGGGAAAATTGAGTATAGAAGGCATAAAAAGCTGAATACTTACACAAAAAGGTATTAGTGGAAGTAAATAGATGCTTTAAATATTACGAAAAACATTTAAATAGGGCAAACATCTTACCTTTTCTAATTTTTGTAGAGGTTAAAGTCGCACACAATATTACCTTGCCACACAACAGCGTAGATGCCGGTAAAATGTGAGGTTATGTCGACATATGAAACTTAACATAGAAAACAAAAATGCGTTTCGTTCCACGACAAAGTTGTCAAAACATCTCCAGAAAGGTTTTTTAATTTGTATGTAAATAAAGGGTAGAAAAAAAAATTCTAACTCAAGATCCATTAATGTCCTTCCATGCAGTAAATGGTTAAAGGATCACTTTGTTGTTCATTTGTCTCTCTGTCTGTCTGTCTAACTCTTTTTCTCAGGAACGCGTAAAGGTATCAAGTTGTTATAAATATCAAATACTAAGGTCTGTATGATCTCTTAAAACAGTAAAAATATCAAGCTTCTAAGTCAACGCAATAAAAAAAATACAGCAATGTTTGTCGTATATTCACAAATAAATCAAATCCTATCGGGTACTTCCCGTTGACCTAAAGTCATGAAATTTCACACGAAGCAAGGTATTAGATGGCAAATGTAGGAAAAAAAGTCTACAGTCATGTAAGGTTAAGTTGTAAAAAAATTGCGCTTATAAGTCAATGCAATAAGAAAATATGCCCAAAATATATTTATTTTTGTCGCATATTGTGACACAAATTAATCTAAACCAATGGGGTACTTCCCGGTGATCTAGAATCATGAAATTTGGCAAGAGACTATGCCATGTAGCGCACATAAAGAAAAAAATCTGAAAACCGTGAATATTTTTTGCGATTATAAACTTATTTGTAGTTGGTAAACTAACCGCGACCTATGTTAATGTATTTAGACCACAGTTGTCCAAATGCAAAGTTGAGTTTGTCCGTCATACAGTTTACCTTTTACGGAACCCTCGGTGCTCGAGTCCGACTTGCACTGGACCGGTTTTTTTGTAATATATGAAGAAGAAGTACCTGTGCTTATCTATATACCTATATCTGAATAATATATCAAAAAAATATGTTTTAATTTTTATAAAACGCCATCTATTGTCAAGTAGCTTTAGTGTTGCTGTGTCGGTACAAATAATAGTTTTACTACTCGCCCATAGATGTCAGGAAGAGTCATATTTATCATTGCCTGAGAACACGGATAAAACGAAGTTTTCTGAAAATGAAACCGAGTTAGATCGATTTATCGCCCTCGACACCCTCGAAACTCCTTGCATACTAAATTTCATTAAATTTTACTATGAATAAATGTAATATTATGAGCATAGATATATTTTTAGAAATAATAGTAAACAATCAAAATAAAGTGTTGCGTAAGACAAAAAAATGATTTTATAACACTCAATTAAATTCTCTGATTTCGGTGTAGAAAGTTAGTCAGACCTAGTTTTTTGTGTCATCGACAAATAAAATGGTGTTTTTCTATTTACATTTAAATAAAAAAGGAAACGGAGACTTCACTCAAGACAATAAAGTTATATGAGTTACTATTAATAACTAAGATGGAGGCTGACATAAAGCAAAAGTGCATTGTGGTGTAGAGCATTTATCTTTTTATTGATATTTGTATAATTTTAACGTATTTATCACGTGTTTTTAGTACCTAATGGAAAGATATAATTTTGTCGACAGATTTTTGATAACATTTTCAGACATATCATTTGCGTTGATTTATTAGTACTAATAAGCCATTCCCCGTGGCTCCGCCCGCGCTGGATTTGGTAATCGGCGTAGGATTCTTACGGCAACTCTTAACTTATAATGAAGAGTTTGATTTTCGCAAGCTATAGTTCCTCCTTAATGGGCATATAGCAGATGACTAGCGCCACCATTAGATATCCTTAATTTTCTCTTCGTAGAAAACGAATTTTTAAAATCCAAATGTTGCATATATAAAACTAGTCATAAGCTATTTTTAGAAGGTTTTATATAGTTTCTAAATAATATCTGTGATGTGGGCGGTAAGTGGGTCCTTAAAGGTTATATATTCCTGCGAGAATTTTGGAAAAAATAGACAAAATGACCAACAAGCAAACAAACTTTCTATCGGCAGAGAATAGAAAGGATTTCGTATTTATGATATTAGTATGTATGATGCAAATTATTCAATGCTGACGGAAAACTATTAGATTTTCAAAAGCGCCTACATTTACATATTTAAACGAGCAATTCTTATACATATATATTTGCGTATCTCCGAAACGGCTTTAAAGATATGGATAAATTTTTTTATTCAAACGATTAAAAAAAAAACCGACCCGAAATATGTATATTGTAAGAATTGTATAGTATTGTAACTACCTCCCGTGAACGCACTGTAAAATGAGCTCCCTGCCAAGGTTTTCTGTATGGAAAAAAATATGGGGTTCTTCAAGAAGGAAGTTATTCGATTTTTGAAGGGTCTGCAATGCGCGAATGATACTTCTGGTGTTGCAAGCGTTCGTAGGCTGCGGTTTAAGGACTGAATATTTCACTAGTAAAAGGTGAAAGTTGCAATTGTTTTATCGTTCGCCATAATAATTAGGAACTGGCAATGGGGTATATTATTGTGTCCCTGGTCTTTTACTTTGCGACTTATTACTTTAAAGCTGGCAATCAATGACGTATGAAACATAAATGAAGCCACCTTAGTCCAGATACCCTGCGTAAGAAACAGTGTGACGGGGATAAGCTCACCCCCTGTCGTAGGACTAAAGTGGTTGGTAAAACGAGCCTTTTCTCCGCATTATGATGTGGGTGTTCGTTCAGCCCATCTGGTTTTACACATTATCATTAGAGAAGGGGATTTTTGGAAGTGTTTTATCGTTCTGATCAACCTGCTCGTTGAAAGAGTTACCATAAGATAACAAAGTGATCGTAATTATGGCACTCTGTTTGTCTTTAAAGGAAATTTTCAAATTCTGTGTTTCGGGGAAAATTAAAAATTTCGGAAATAGGAAAGTATATGTTAAATATTATATAATGTATTTGTTGAGTATTTGCTAATAAAATTTGTTGAAGGTTTTAATATGATGAGGTATGTAATTTCACCGCATACTAACCTACATAGGTACAACATTATTAAGAAAATTACTAAAAATTTAGAAAAATTGTAAGGAAATCTTGTTTCTGGATCTGATAGGCCCGTTCAGAGATAAGAGTCTCGATGATATTTTTCAGTTTCCAAGGTTTATGTAATATTATGGGTGATACAATGTTGTTTTGTGTGTGATCAAAGCCGTGACCTCCGTTGTGGGTCACAAGCAGCTGGCGAGCCGACGATGGGGGCGTGTAACTTTATCAAACGCCGACAAAGAGAAGGCTGTCGTTAAGACAACGCTAACCTCTAATTTTAAATTTCACGATTGAGACAGGAAAGAGATACGTTTATATAGGAGTTGTATTGTTACATAACTTGTTTGTATGGAATCATTACATAACACATAAATATAAACAATATTATACTTGACTTTAATTCTCTGTGTATTTCTAAAGTACAAGTACAAGTAAAATATATGGGAGCAAACAAATGAAATTCGATAAACATATATCTTTTTTATAGAGATATAACAAAAAAAATAGCACGTAGGCATGTCAAACGTTGTTTCTACTACCTTCAATAAAAAAGATCCATTACAGTAAATAAGCCGATTATCCGGTCACCATCTGTTGCCGACCACTTTTACTTTAACATCTAAATGATAATACAAAATGCCAGTTATGCCATTACAAAGTCATATCTACAGAAACAGACCTCAACGCCTTTCTCTATATGTTACTATGATTAGTGATGGTTTATTATTTGAAGTCAATAGCACCTAAAAATTAAAATGTCGTGCGTGTCTTACGTACGGTTCTTTCATACAAAACAAAAAGAAAAAATAGAATGGTAGAACGTGGTTCTAGGTAAGTTTAAATTGCAGTTATTTTACTTATAACGTTTGTAATACCAGGATGACAATAGCTTTTAAAATAACTGTAGTTAGTCTCAGGACGTATTTTTTTTTAATTAAATTTATTTATTTTCGTACAATATCATGGCTGCTAAAACAGAAGTAGCAAAATTAACAAAATGGTGTTCGGGCGAGGTGGCCGAGAACCACTGAGAACTGTATAATATTTACCGTTTTTTTTGTAATTCCAGCTATAATGATATCAAAATATTGTCCCATCTCATTTAGTTGCCTCACCAGTCTTTTTCATATATTTGTTTTTCGGCCTTTTGCTTTTCGTTCATTCTTTTCAGGCAAAAGACGTCCACTGCTGAACGTAGGCCTTTCCTATGCTCTTGCTTGTAGGTATGCCAAAATATTTTATTAAATTGCAATTATATTTGCCTTCTCGGTTGCTGAGAACTGACGATTGGTGTCGGTTGTAGGTTCGCCACTTACCAACTTATAGAAGGTTGTCCGAAAAGTAATTTCTGTTTAAAAATAAATGAGTAGAATCCTATGAAGCGAAGTCGAAGATCTTGACGGCCGAAAATGAATTATGAAGCAGCCGAAAAGCAATATGGCCGTGATCCATAAAACAATAACTTTTTGAAAAAAAAAAATTTGTTTTTTTTTTGGTATGTTACCTCGTAAAAAATGTTCTTTTTAAAGTTACAAATGTATAGCTTCTGTTGGCTTTACAGTCTGAGAAATCATTTTTCAAAGTTGTGCTGTCAAAGTTCAAAGGAGGAACATCCCCGATTTTTTGGCTCTGGTACGAAACGACTAACACTTACAGGTCAGTAATTTTTTTTTTAATATATATATTTTTTGGACATTACACACAGCGCCGTCTGATTCCAAAGTAAGCAAAGCTTGTGTTATAGATACCAGACAACGGATACAGATACATATATATTACTTTTTTTATGTAAATATATACATATCTATACATATAAAATTCTTTGTCTTGAATGACTGATGGGTCAACGCACAGCCTAAACCGCTCATCGTAGAGACCTGAAACTTGAAGGGTGTGTTCTTTGTATGACGTAGGCATCAGATAAGAAAGGATTTTTCGAAATTTTACCCCTAACCCCGTAAAAAAGGGCGACAAAGTTTGTATGGGACAGTTTGATTCCTTGGTCCAATCTACTTCAAATTTTGCATAAACCTTTTTTAACAGAATTGATGAAAGACGTGTTTCGTATTTTATTGGAATTCATCCCCAAACGGGGTTAAAAAGGGGTAGAAAGTTATTTTGGCGGTTATTGGTTTTGAAGTTGATATCAATACTCCTTATAGTGCTTTTGATTTAAATTACATTTTATTTTGACACATGTTTGAAAATTAATCCGATTTTATTAAAAAAAGGTTGAACTCACCTTAAAACATTTAAGCAACTACTCTTTAAAATTGGAATGTCTCGAAAGTCACTGCACTATATAAGTTCCTCATTTGAAGATTTCCAAGCTTAAAAAGGTTATGCACTTTTTAGGTGTTTGATATTTTTGTTTATAATAATACTTATAGTTTTCCTTTTTCTTCCTATATACATATAAAAATGCTTTGTCCTGGATGACTGACTGACGGATCAATGCAGAGGTTAAACCGCTGATCGTAGAGACCTGAAACTTGGAGGGTGTGTTCTTTGTATGACGTCGGACTCGCGCAATAAGGGTAAACCGATTGTAATGAAATTTTGGTAAATTGTTATGCACAAGCTGGGAATATTTCTTAAAAAAAAAAAATGGTCAAGTGCGAGTCGGACAGGGTCAAATGCCAGTCGGATTCGCGAAATAAGGGTAAACCGGTTTTAATAATATTTTGGTAAGTTGTTATGCACACGCCAGGGAATGTTTCTGAAAAAGGAAAAAAATGGTCAAATGCGAGTCAGACTCGCGCAATAAGGGTAAATCGATTGTAATGAAATTTTGGTAAGTTTGTTATGCACACGGTTTTTGAATTAGTACAACCCTTTCACAATAGGTTGGTGCGGCAATTGTTTTAAAAAAAGAAACAACGTTCTCTGGGTCAGCTAGTTATACATAAATACACACAGACTCAAGACAAACACAAAATGTTTTTATCACATAAATGTTTGTCTAGTGCGGGAATCGAATCCACACCCTCTGCGCAGCAGTCGGCCACACTACCAACTAGGCTGCGAGGGAGTCGATTTCGTCGTAATATTGGTTTAAATTTTATTTCGTACTTGTTCAAAGTTATTTCTGTAGTTGGATGATACTGAACACTTCGCGCTACGCTGCAGGGTAGGGTGATTGTAAAAGACTTACAATTTAAAACATTGCGATTTTTTCTAAAAGTGATTTTGATCAGATGATCAATAATGTTAAGATACATTTTATTCACATACTTAACAGCTTTGGACAGACCATTTAAGCGCGATATACCAGGTTAACTAAGTACACTAAACTACCTGGGCCCTCTTTCTGAAAGCTTACTAGTCTAGTAATTAATACTAGTCTTGTAACTGATAAATATAATATAATATGATCAATTAATATCGGACTTTTAGGTAGTAGCAAAAGTATACTGCGGTTCACATCGAAACTAGCTTCTTGCTAGCTTCAGGTTACATGATTTGTACCCAAACATAAACCTCAGAATAAAGAATGTATACACCGAAGACGGGTACGTCTCAATCAGTATCAAAAGTCTTCTATGTGCTGGACTTCCCTTCAGCTATTTCTATGCCAAAAATCAGGTCACCCCGACTACTCCGTTACTATGTGAAAGAATAGTGCCCCGCAATTATCCATCCTGTTTCCGTTAAAACTTTGGATTGGGATAAAAATTTTACTATGTTATTTACCGTAGTTCCAGTTTTCCCTGTGCCAGAAATAAGGTCACCCTTTTACAACAGATTAATTGTAAATAAACGGAAATAGTTACAAAGTCAACAAAGGGAAAAAGTCTTTTCCTGTGGTATTTTTAGATTAGCATAAACAGTATTCTATATTCTTTGTTGTCTTCCAGCTGCCACCAGAAATAACGTAAAGAAATAATAACAAATAAAGTTATAAAGTTAACAATATAAATAGGTAGACTAAACAGAGTCAAGAAGTTATTAAATTAAAATTAAATCAAAAACTAATAATTTACTAAAATAAAAACTATAAATAAAAAAACTGTTCCAAATTGACCTGATGGGGCAGTGTACCTAAAAAGCTGGCAGTATTTCCACGTTGAATTGCAATTGAATAATATAATAATAACAAAGTTAGAAACTGGTAGTTGTATACAGGTAACCCTACAATAGAATTTAGAAAAAAATAATTTTATTATAACATTAATTTCAGCACAAATATCAAAACAATAATTTAATTTCAATAAAATGTAGTTTAAAAAACAAAAAAAAATCACGCCGAGTGTCGTATTACATATTCGTCTCGTTAAACAAATCAAATTAGTCCAGTCTCGAAGGGTATACTAAAAGCTATTGAGATTTCTATCATCGGATCAGCTCAAGGAAACGATATTATTGTATTATCATGGGTATTACGTACGTATAATAAGAGTGTTAAAAGTAGTTAAAAATACGAATAAGCCCTTTAATGACAAAAAGGGTAGGTACAATTATCTGTTACGTAAGTTGAAAGCTGGTGTCTCCGCTTGTATCGGTCGTTGAGACGTTATTATTAAAAGTGTTTTAGTAGCTTGAAGAAAGTTCATTTAAAGGTTTTTAATGAATTTTAATGCGTGCTTAATTCTAAACTGGTTCAGGTGCGTTAAGTGCACTTTCATTTACACCGACGCCGGTATCGATGTCTACTTAGTTACAAGCTTTAATTAAGTAACCGTTAGTACTTATTTCTAAGTTAATCTTTAACAACACATGTTCGTAAGTTGAGGCCCCCGTCTGGTGCGCAGTTTACAGACCTTTTTTCAAATTTTCGAGGTAGCATATCCTCAGTTAAGAATGACAACACATATGAAAGATGTACCTATTAATTTATATGTCTTGATATTTACCCAACTGCGCCAGTAGGAGGGTTATTTACTTTATCTTTCCCGTTTGATAGATAAACTCCATTTGTTTTTTTATAATTTCACTCGACTTTTCGCTGCGTATTTCTTAATTACATATTACAAATAAAAAAAAATCGAAGAAAATCTACCAAATAACGTACCTACTGTGCCCCTACCTACCTGTGCTGATCATTAGAACATTGCGAAGTTAAAAGGACCCTCAATTCAAAGAAAAAAACTGAAAACTACACTTGAGAGAAAAACCACTGTGTATTTTTCGAGATTTTATCTCTCATTTCTTGTCGAATGTACGAAGATATTAACCATTTTTTTTTATTTTGATTTATAAAGCTGCGGTTAACATACGATTCTTGTGCGTAAAATCAATTCAAAAGCGATGGAAGAATGGCAGGAGTTATAAAAAGTTGAGATTTATCTATGAAAAAAGGAAAACCAAAAATCTGAATTACAGTTTGAAGTTGGTAACGTGCAAGTTATAGTATGTTATAAACTGTTAGGTAACATAGACACCAACTTCAAACTGTGTATCAAATCAGATTTTTAATAATAAAAAAATATTTTTGCCTTTTTAGTGCATCTTTGGGAAACTTGTTGTTTTTTTTTTGTTAAAAAGTTTTAATTTTTACTTTTGAGTGACGAATTGCTTTTTTTCTTGTACCTACATAAAAACATCGATACTCGTAACACAGTTTTATACAATCATCAACATAAAAGGCGTTTCACCACTTCCAAATTAACACCAATTATTTTTTTTACCAAAAGTTTAAATTTTAAATTCACTACATTAATATGGGAGCACCTTGGAAGCTTACCATACCCTTTTAAATAAAAAAAATTTTGCAAATTCGTTTATATATGTCCGAATATACATAAAAAAATATAAAATCCGATTTTGCCTTGTGGATGACGAGCTTTTTAATCATTTGGCTACGGCGCACTGTAAACGGGATCTAATTTATAGAAAATTTAAAAAAACCGTTCTCAACTATAATCCGTATTTGCATTTTATCATTACATAAGAGATGCAATATAAAATTAAAACGCTTCTAATCCCTATAAATTCCACATCAATTAATTCAATATATTAAGACCCGAGTTACAAATCTTTGAGACGTTAATGTGATAGAAAATTGCCTTCTACTTTTACTTGCTTCATATTATATTACCTTATGACACGTTAAAATATAATCTGAAATAACTTTCCTATCGTTCATTTAGTGGGCACTAAAGGTTTTCGCCGAAACGGTTCTAATAAGTTTTGGGTTTTGTATATAATATCGGTTTTAATTGTTGTAATAACTTCAGTATTAGTCGTATTAAACTGTATTTTAGTTATTTTATTGATGTCCAATATAATATCTTTGAATATTAATGTCTAATATTAACGTTTTATTGGCACTATATGTTTTTGACATTAGCTTATTTCGTTTCATACGGAGAAGAGCCTAGGTAAGTAGTTTTTTATTGTAAAAACCTCGCATGGAAGGCACTTTAGGTCACAATAAAATTTTGCGGAGAGTAGGTATTAAATAGTCTTGCTTATCTACTGGGTAAGTACTTGTGGATTTTGTATAATGTTGGTAAGGTTACTCATTTCCTCAGTTTGACCCCTAAGTTTGTATGTATGTATGTTTATGCGCGATTATCTCGCGTTTGGTTAAACCGATTTTGATACGGTTTTTTATTTCCTGTCAAGGATATAATTTTTATATCCCGTTGCAAAAACATCTATCAGACAAGTCGTATGCAAAAACCTCTACATACATTCCATAACTAATACATTTAATAAAATGATTGATTTTTTTAACTATATTTCATGCTATATCAAATCATAAATTACACCATGTCCAAACTTAAGAGCCTACAAACAATATTACGCGACAACTTTTCGCTAGCCCACTTCCGTACATAAAAGTGGAAAGCTGCCACTGAAGTGTAGGTTCTATTGTAGGTCACGCCTGTGCGGGGGGAGGCGGCAAGAGCACGCATGCGCGTTGCGCAAACCGAGGCGCCAGTGAATGGACCCACGCACCAAGCGTGGGCGCCCGTTTTTATGAATGGAAGCGAGGTGCTGGCGTACGCACGCTCGTGTCACGGCCGATGGGCCACTTGCCAATGTAACCTTCCTAATGTAAAATGTCAACAGCGCTTTTGCAGCTGTTGCGACACCTTGTATGATTCCTTTTCCTATTGACAAATTTTCATTGGCTTACATTTTTTTTTGTGAAAACAAAATGTTAAAAGAATGTATGCCTTCAGGTTTCTGCTTGATAATTTATTAAAAATAGGCTCTTTATTCTTTTTCACATTCCATGGACATTTTGTCATTTCGTTTCTGAAAATGGAATACAATTGCATAATAGATATCATTACAACTCTGCCTGCCCAATCCTGACTCACTTCTCATAATGCATCTGGAACTGACAATGGAGATAAGTATATTATTCTGTCCTAGATCTTTTATTTTACAGCTTATTACTTTAGGGCTGGTATTTTACGACATATATATATAAAGCCATAGGCCACGGTGACCGCTTACCATTAGGCGGACCGTGTGCTTGTTTGCCACCTTAGCAGTATAAGAAAAAAAAAGCCACTTTAGTCTGAACACACGACATCAGAAGCAGTACAGTGACAATGTGCTCACCACCTGTCACGCAGGAATAAAGTAGTTTGTGAAAATAGACTGTCCACCATATTATGATGAGGGTGTAACGTGTTACCTCCTTACGAGGATAAAAAAATGTATATCTTATACATATATATATAAATCATATATATTAAAGTTATAATTTATATCTGACTGCACACTACTACAACATACTCAATAACTTTATTGCGGACACCAGGGGTTGCAATTATGTAAAAACTGACATATGACGCGCACCATAATATGTGAATTGGAGTACTTATAACTATTTAAACTTCCTCCTGCGAACGCTTGGGTTAAATTTGGTTTGTTTCCAAAATAATTACAATTCTGAAATATAAATATGAAACCGGCCATGTGCGTGTTGTACCTACAAGCATTAAGAAATTTAGGAACCGATTTTGTTCAAACCAATTTTGGAAGTATTTATAAAGACCTATTGTGGCCATTTTATTCAGATTTTTATAACTCTTTTTTTTAATTTTTAAAGCCAATTACCCGCAGAATATACATCTTTGGAAAAAAGTTTGTTAGAAACCTCAATAGCATTTTTAAAGCATTATTTAATGATAGCTCACATAATGGGGTGCGCGAAAAATTTTCATCCTCAGTTCGATACATTCAAAGCTACCCTTGTAAATGATCCATTTTCATGACATACTGTAAAGCGATTAACATAAGACACCTTTCTATTAATTGAAAACCATTCTAAGGCGGCGGGATTGTATGCCTGTAACTTGCGTACGGACCAACATGACAAAACTATATTGGATCTTATATCAATGGGGCCAATAAAAACATAGTTGTTTTAGACGTTATATTTAGAAAGCCGAATTGATTGTAATTTTTATTTACAGATACTAATTTATCTAAGATCTCAAAAAAAGCTCAAAATAAGCCTTAATTTGCATATATTTTAGTCTACATATTACGATTCACGACAAAGAAAATTTATTCGCTGTTAGTTTCTGAAGATAAATAAAATCTAATTATCAAAAGTTGACAATTTCGGCCATTTTTATATTTTGTCATTGTCAAATAAAAATTGTGTCCATCTCTGATAATATATAATAGTCAAGTAATAGAACTCTGATATTTCTAAATGTGTAAAATTTATAAAAAATCTTTTATTATTTATTACCGTTAACATCATTGTTTTACTAAAATGTTCAAATGCTTTATGCAAGTCTAATTTAAAAATAATTTTGAAACACTCAATTTGGAAGAATTGTAATTATTTTGGAAACAAACCAAATTTAATATCGCATTAGATATTATACATATTGTTAATGATGTGTTTTAACATCGATGGTCCTTTAAAAATTGCTTTGTAATTGACGCTTTTACTCGTGTGCTATAAACACGTACCTACCTCACAATTTCTAAAATTACTTAACTATCCTCAATTCGTCATCCAACAGCTACATCGTCAGCGCATTTTGCTGTTTTTTTTTATACTACGGAGGTGGCAAACAAGCAAATAAACGATAAATAAAATATAATTTAGTTGCTCATCGCGGAATTTGAGCCTTTTTTTTTTTTTTTTTTTATACCACTAAGGTGGCAAACAAGCACACGGTCCGCCTGATGGCAAGCGATCACCGTGGCCTATGGATGCTTGCAACACCATAAGTTTCACTCGCGCGTTGCCGACCGTTAAAAATCCATAACTTATTTCTTGAAGACTCCACACTGTAGTCCTTAGAGAAAACCTTGGCAGGGAGCTCATTCCACAACCCAAGCGTTCGCGGGAGGAAGTTTCTCTGAAACCGCACTGTACGCGACCATTTTGGTTTTAAAGGGTGAGAATGAATTCCCTGTCGATGGCGAGCGGTGCGATAGTAGAAAGTAGCCATGGGTAGCATTTCGAACAATTACTCAGAACACATCCCATTTTACAAGCGGTAGAACACACATAGGGAGGCAAAGTCTCTGGGTTCGATACGGCAAGTAAGTTTGGGATCGTCGACAATTCTCACAGCCCGTCGTTGAACCGAGACAAAAGAATATCCGGGTGCAGCCTCCCAGAGATGGCAGCAGTACTCCATATGGGGCCAAACTTGCGACTTGTAAAGCAGCAACCTCTGCCCTGACGTGAAGTACTGCCTCGCTCTGTGGCTACTCTGTGTATGCACCTAGGTTTTTGGATGCCAGCTTCACCTTGTCTTGCAAATGTACACTTTAAGTATTAAATGGTATAAGATTGTACATAACAAATACTATTTCCCACTGTATAATCAATAAGCGTTTATTATACTATTGTCATTATTATGTAATCAATATACAACTAATATTTTTTTATTTTCATAAACGAATCTAGATAGTTAAAATTTCCAAGCAAACTATCGAAAGGAAATACGAATTAATTTATTTAATTGCTTTGACAGTGTCGCCGCCCCCGCCCAGCCTTCAGTCGCTTATAAAGATGACGTCAATATAGTCTCAGTCATTGAGAAACCACACTCCATTCATCGATAACTGAATTAGGAACCAATAAACACCTTATCTCTCTACCTTTGGGGCATAAGTTTACTTTAATACCATTTATTTTCACCAGAGATTCGGTTCAAATTGCGATCGTTCTACCGATAAAATCCTAAACTGGTATCTTGATTAGATTTGTAAATATTAATTACCATAGAAATTGTTTCCGTTTAAATCAATCAATGGTAGATTGAGCGTAGGCGGTTCTATTCGTGTAGGCCAAGCCGCCGCCGCCCAGAAGGAATCCCTGTATCTGACATTTTGCATTCAACGCTGAAAGTAACCTAAACAGATGTAACATTTTATCTTAAAATAAACCCGATAAGGGGTAACTACAAGGCCATGTTACGGAAAAAATTGAAATTTATTTATTTTTGGTAAAAGTTTCATATTTTCTTATTTCATTCATTGAAAGCTACAGATTGTCAGTTGCGAAGCTGAAAATAGATACTTCCTTATATTAATAATCATAACAAACGACAGAAGTTGAGATGCGTCACAAAAATGAGGTTTGTTATATGAAAAGAGGGGTTCCACAAAGGTTCTCATTGTCTATACATGGATAGTACTAAAATAGAAAGCCCCTGATCAAGAGGTAATACGAAAAAGTGTTCTTACATAAAACTTTCTTTGAATGGGGTTTATTTAGATTACTTTTGTTCAGTTTGGTATACAACTGGGTTATATATATCGAAGCTGTGCTACTGAAGGGTTTACTTACTTTTTACTTAGGGTACAAAGTGAAAGGATTTTTTTATGTAATTAGGGTCTGCCCTTTTCATTGAGGGTTGCTTGCTATTTATTTATATGTTGAAATTAAAAATAATCCAAATAAAAAAAAATAAAGAAGACTAAACAAGTTTATTAAAAAAAGGGAGATATGTGTAGTCATTGTATGTATATTCTTTCGACATAACAATCAAAATTTACCTATACAGCAATTTGTTTTCGAGTAAAATAGTTTATCTAGAATACATATTAATACAAATATAAATTTCAGTTTAACCTCTATTACATCCTTCGTTATAACGAAAAAATCCCCGTAACAAAGACAGTTTGTTTGGTTTACATTTAATTTCATACATTGATACTCTATAATGCAACTGGCATTCCGATAAATACTCTAGTATTATACTTCCATAAATAATTATAAATGGTATTATCATAGCTGTTCATTCATTTCCATACAGTCGCCTATCGTTTAGACAGAGCATTCGCGAGGTGCGTGGCGAGGCGGAGAGCGACCGCATCCGAAAATCCTATACTATGTTTGTCACATAAATCTCAAGACCAATACTTTACATTACATAAGGAACCCATGTGCTAAATCTCAATACCCACACTTTACATTACATAAAGAACCCATGTGCCAAATCTCAAGACCCATACTTTACATTACATAAAGAACCCACATGCTAAATCTCAAGACCCATACTTTACATTGGATGAAGAACCCACATGCTAAATCTGAAGACCCATACAGACCTTACTAGACCCTATGCCTTTTAAGACCCATACTCTACATTACATAAAGATTTTTTTACGCCCAAATTAAAAACCCAGCGGTTTGCTCTGATAGAGTTATATAGTTATAGATATAGTTGATATGTCATTAATTTATTCAGTCAGTTTCTTATTTTGTATATCTTACTCAAATCTATGAAATGGATAGAAATAATGCACAACCAATTGTTTTGTAGTTCCTATATTATAAAAGCTTTTTATAAAATTCAAATTACCTCTACAAAAATTTCAATGCATTCTATTAAAACTATTTAAATCTCACTTTGCCCATAAACATAAAATTCTATTATCTACAAGTTGCCTAATCGTTAAAAGTTATTGCAAATTGTCATTTCGAAAGGTACCTAAAACCATTAGAAGAGACCCCCTGACGATGGCAAACATTACCGTTACAATAATCAACATCAGCATGGTAGTTTGTAATTCGTATCCAAAATTGTTTATTCAGTAAATAGGCCCTTTGACCATATTCAATAGTGGTTATCAATGTTAAATCGATATGGCTACCGATTATAAGTAATCGACTGCTGGGAAGAATACAATTAAATCGTTGTTTATTTCTTTTTATGTCTATGCTCTTTGGTTTATGTCTTCATAGTCGATTTTTTAAGTAATAATAATCTAAAGGTTTGTTTGTATAGGACTTTTGTTGTTTTTACTTTAAGAACGGCCTTGGGGTAGTAGTAGTTTATTTATATTTATTTTTATATATAGAATATGTCATGTATATTATGTAATGCTGCTATGGGAATATTACTTTACAAGCTTTTATTTATTTTCACCTGTACCGGTGTCTTTTTGTTTGTGTAACAAAATTGAACAAATTAAATTCGACCCAGTCCCTGGTGTTCAATTGAGCTGAAATTATTCATTCACATGCCATTGAATGACAATGCAATATAATGATGTCATAGAGCTGGCCTGATGATGGAGCCGGAAGGTGGCCTTAGTAACTCTTTAACGCGTCGCAACCCCATCGAGTTTGGGCTTGTTCTATTTATCGTGACAAGAACTCTAGTCTTATATGATATCTAGGGTAATAATGAAGCCGAAAGGTGGCCTCTTATGACGGCCTAAGGTTTTACTGTTGAAAATAGCTTTTTTCTAATCGAAATAACTAAAATGGAAAAGGTTGTCTGTAAAAAAAATAACGTATAGGTACATATTTCTTGTTTCATAAAATATCAATAAACAAAATTATGACAAATCGAAATTAGCGCCAAAAAAGGATTGTTGAAAATTTCATATGCGCTAAAAAACTTTTTAACAAAAAACCGACCGACCTTAAAAAGATACACTTAAAAGGTGAAAATAATTATTTAAAAAAAATGTGATATAAATTACAATTTAAAGTTGGTCTCTTCATAATACACTTCGCTTGCACTGCAATGCCTGAGCTGAATTTCAATTCATCGGCGAAATAGGTGGGCGACTAGTGAGCTATCCCTCTAGGAGTCATGTTTTCTGGTCGTTGCTTAATCTGCCGAAGGGAACTTTTGCCAGTCGTCGCTACCACTGCGAAAGACCGACGGTGACGAACCGATTTACTGGGCAGTCTCTTTGCCTCTAACTTGAATATGAACGACGAACGGTACGGTAAAACCATGCCGGAAATATTTGCGGGCGTTGCTTTCTCTAATCGTTTATAAGTCGAGTGGGCCAGACGGTATAGTAGCGGTGGTGCTTAAACAGTGTGCTTCTGGGTTGTGTCTTGTACTCACACGCCTCTTCGCACTCTCCTTCCACACTAGGCGATTTCCGTCTTTATGAAAGACTGCAAATGTGTACCCGGTGCCCAAAAAGGGCGATAGATCAGACCCATCGAATTACAGGCCAAGGGCTACTACCTCTCTCCTATCAACACACACCTTCTAAGATAACTAGAAAGATATAACCTGGTCAGCGACCGTCAATATGGCTTTTCCCACGGTCGCTCAACTAGTGATGTTTTAGTATATCTCACACATCGATGGGCCCTACCCATTGAGAGTCAGGGGGAGGCATTGGCATGTAGCCTGGACACAGCGAAGATGTTCGGTCGGGTCTGGCATCGGGGTCTTATATCGAAGTTGCCATATTACGGAGTGCAAAAGGGTTTGTGCAAATGGGTGGCTAGCTTTTTGTTCGACAACTATCATCCGAAATAAAAATCTAGTTCTGTAATGAAACTGCTAGTCTAAGATTAATAGTTACGGAGATATGGTCCTTTCTAGTTAGACAGCTGTCATCAGAAATAAGGATCTTAATGTGGTCTATCCCTACTGTCAAGAAAGTACTAGTCTACGATCAATATTTTACGAGATATAGCCTTTTCTAGTTTGACAGTTGTCATCTGAAGTAAAGATCGTGATGAGATCTATCAGTTCTGTAAAGATAGTACTAGTCTACTATTAATATTTTAGGAGATATAGCCATTTCCAGTTTGAAAACTCTCTCTCTCGCTCTCTCTTTTTCTCGATCTCTTTCTCTCTCTCTCTTTCCAAAAAAAATAATAATAGTATAATATAGAAGATAGGTGGGGAAGGGGCAGCGTTACTCTTTCATAAAAGAGTAACGTTTGATTTCACTACCCATATTCTTTCATACCACGGGCCTTATATCGATTCTTAAGGAGTAAACTCCAATAAGCCTAAATTGTACAGTTTTATTAAAATGTAATAGAAAATACAATCCTATCTAACTAATATCTGACTACGAGGGTATGTTTATTTGTGTAAAAAATTAGTTTATTAATTGGTCTTTGCAGTAACGTGTAATTATAAACTCTATTGATACAGTAAACAATAACTGATCTCAAAAAACGCACCTTGTGTTATTAAGTTTGCTACTTATAAACTAATTGCTAAGTAGGTGTTAAAATATTGGTCTCATTTTGTACTAATGGAGTCCGACTTTCTTTAAGTGTTCTCAAATCCTGTAACAAACTTTCACGTTGACCAAAAACTTTATTAGTAAAGTAAAAGGAACTTCTTGAGCAATGTTTAAAAGGTTTACTTAAGGGGCATATAGCGGCTAACCAGAGTCGCCATTCGATATTGTGCTAAGGTAAATGATATAAATAAGGCCTATGTTATTTTAAATTCATTTATTTAACTAATTATTTAGTCCTTTTAAAGTATATTAAATTTTTATATCGTTATGATAGAACTGCGGGCTGAAACATATGTTTACCTGGTAATTTAAAATTTCTAGATCAATACATAACAGAATATTTTAATAAAACTTCATTTGAGCCAGTGATAACTCTTGCAATCATGTTTAGTTATTCAAACTGAAAGTGCATAGCGTAGAAAAAGTTACATACATACAAGGCCTTATTAGCCGACAGGCCCTATAGCACGCAATACCTTACTTTAAGAACGTTTTTATTGTTTCTAAAACATATAAGTGAGTTGTTAAGTTGATTTATTTGCTAAAAGTAGGTTAAAAGTACTATAGGCTATAGTGACCACTTAAAATCCATCAGACTGTAAGCTTGTTTACCAACTTAGTGGTATAAAAAAATTACGACTCATATTCTATGGAAATTTTAGCATTCGACCTATAACGGTTTAAATGATAATGCCCTTCAAATGTCGGACAGCGTACGCTTATCAGTCCCATTGGCACCATTTGGGTACGGTACCCTAAAAGGAGAAAAGCTTAAATAATATATAAAATACAATAACAAAAAAATGAAACTCTTTGTTTATGGTTACGCATCATCAGTCCATGTTTAGGTACAAGTAGTTCAACTCAATCAAATGTACCGCTATCTATGACTCAGCTCCAAACAGTTCTGCATTTAGCGAACAATATTGTGTGCGGTAATTAATGGTAAATTAGTTTACCGCAATGTATTGTTGATACGGCTATAATAACGTTAATTAATTCTGTACTATAGAGACGTATAGTATTATGCATACATATGATTATAATGTCCATTTAATAATATAGCATTATCAACCTTACTAAAAACGTAGGAGCTTGTGGGCCAGTGGAATTCGTCTATTGAAAACGATAAACAAAGTTGAGCAACGTCAGGTGTGGTCAGTATCTGGATGGGTGATCGCCTAGTGGCACATTTAATGAGCTCTGTGCTTCGGGCACGTTAAGGGCCCTCTTACAGCCCACTAGGATTTTGAGGAAAGGAAATTGAGGATATCTAACGGCGGCGCTAGTTAGCTGCTATATGCCCCTTAAACTGTAGGTTCTGGCCGTTGCAGATACCTTATGGGCAGCTTGAATACTTTGAGTCGCCACTAGGTCAATAATCGTACAACGGCTGAGGAGAATCATTTTTATTGGTTTGTTAGGTCTATAGGATAAGGATCAGTCTATAAAAGTACTGTCATTTCGCTGTTATTTATTCCGGTGATGAGGACATTGAGTTTCCCTCGTAACAAAAAGAAACACCTGAACATGACTTGGCACATGCCTCACCTCTTGCAGGGAAACCTGTGTATAAATGTGTCAGACTTTATATGTGTCTTATAATAGTTGCTATAAACATCATGTTAGTATTAACTACCAATATAATATTAAAAATATTAATATGATGTTAGTCGTATTTCCAATAAAACGCAAGTATTGTAAAAGAAAAAAAAACCATTAAAAATGCCAGGCATTTTTTGTTGAAAGATTGTATTTAAATAATACAACATGGGATCGAGATAAGATTTTTAGTGATTACATGAAAAACTTTTTCTCTTCATATCTTAAGTGTTTTGCGAAGAATCCTAATCCAATCTATCAATTCATTTTTATCAAATTTCATTGCATCCTCAATCCATTTTTGCGATCTATATCGTCGAGAGAATGTATCTCATTTGCCACTTTATTACTCTTGCGAGATAAGAGAGTCAATTGCAAAACTGACTTTTAAATAAGTATAAAGTAAGCAAAGCTTGTGTTATGGATACCAGACAATGGATATAAATACATACTAATTTAACTTTTTTGTTGTAAATACATACATATCGTACATAAATCCATCCAGACTCAAGACAATCGCTAATGTTTGTCCAGTGCGGGAATCGAACCCACACCCTCTGCACAGCAATACTACCAACTACGCTGCGATGGATTCCATTTTATTTCCTTGCTGCATTTGTGTAGTTTGCAAGCCAGCCTTCATTCGTCCCCACTGTTGGGACACGGCCTACCCTCATAAGTGAGGGTAATTATGTAGTTTACTTATATGCAACTTTGAAACGAATTGTAACTGTCTACCAAAACTTTTTGTCCTTTTTAGGAACTGAAATAGATATATGTTTACTTGCAATTGATTTCTAGTCGGTTGCCACGTTATCTATTTCATTTAAATTAAGTAAGTTCTATTTAAATTAATTAGATACAATTAAAATTCAGGTGAGATGAAAGAGCATGTGGCAACTCTGGCATAAGTGTGGCAAGCCTCTAGATGACGTCTCGCGAGCATTTCCGGCCGGGTCACCGCTCGGCTGCGCCCGCTCCGCACAAGCCAAACCGGTCCGGAATTTTGTGTCTCGCTAGCGTCGGATTAATTTACGATACTTGAACTTCCTGTCAGAAACGGTGCGACATTCAAATCAGAGATATTGCCTGATCATTAACGAAGAAAAATGTAATGGTCTAGTTTTTTAGCTTTTACAAACAACAATTGAAAAAGAAAAAAATGATTCCTTCGATTGTTCAAAAGCTTTCTGTAGGATATAATAAATAGACACAATAGATAAGTTAAAACATAGAAATAAACACCTTTATGAATACTAAGGCAAACGCTTTAAAACGGGGCGAGAGTCTGAAGGAGTTTAAAACGATGCCAGCAGTGTTCAGTATAGCAGCTGCCCTGCAACTACCTTGGATGACAATGCTGATTGGGTTTCTGAGGTTGGAATTATATGGCACAGTGACTAGTTACTTCGATTAACTGAGTTATATATATATATATAATATGGGATTGCCGATCCATGGGATCGTGTATCGGCTTGTAACGATACAAATTTGTTGTTGCTTGCAAACATGGCTCACTTTAAGGCAATTATATTTTTAACATCTCTTTAATTGTATATTAGAATAGAGTAGAAGAAATAGGAGGTGAGAAAGCACTTTATATGGTACTTGGGACATAGTTCTATGAGTCTGTTGAAGACGAATCAGTTGGTCATTAGATACAATCAGTTATTGGGATGGGTAAAAAAACTCTGACAGTCAAAAGTTCACTAGCTTGACAACTTCCTCAAACCCACTCTAAAAAAAGCGTGGTGGACTACGGCCAGTCTTGTTTTCCCAAAAAGTTAACTGTGTCTCTGCCGTACAACGAGTGATTTTTTGCTTGCCAAATCTTTTTGCGGAAAAGAGTATATTAGTACAAACCAGAAATGATAGGAGACACAGTGTCGATTCATTCATGAACGTTGGCTTTAGGCAGAAGCTTAGGTGCCTTAGTGTTGCGGTTAATACAAACAAATATTCTTAATTCTATTTTAATCCAAAATGTGGTTAGCTGTCATTATTCATTGCGGTTTTAAAACTAATCGAAGCTAAATTTTCTAGGAATACAGCTGACAATCCTTCTTAAAAGGAATTGCTTGCATTACCTTTATCAAAATACCTATACTATTAAAGAGCGGTCTCTTAGTTGTTTTTTTTTATTGCCTATGTCTGACGTAAAATTTTAATTGTAAACAGATTGTACAACAAAAGTGACAGGAAAAGTGAAAGTTTCACCAGATATCGATCGAGTTATTTACCAGGTATAATTAAATCCTGGAGACTATTCCACGAAGCTCTTTGCAAACTCTTTACTTTGCAAATCCCACTCTTCAATCAATTTTCTGTTCCAAAAATCTTTTGAAGGCTCAAATAAAGTTGTCAATTCTTCACTTTGCACTTTGCGTATTACAAGTTGAAGAATAAGAAGAGTGCATCGTAGAATAGGCCCATGGTACCTTTGATTTGAAAGATACCTGTTTGACTTGTATTAGCATCACGTAATATAGGTTCTGTTGGATTAGGTCCCCAGGCAAATTCAGCCCAATGTTTGCAATCACCTCTATGTTGATTACGACCTTGTGTTATTAGACCACCTTTTTGCAGTTGAATGCGTGGTTAAGGTATAAATTACTTTCTTCACATTCGTCGCAAGCTTGAGGGAGATTTATAGGTCCATGAGCATAACATATGGCTAGGGCATTCTTATATTGGGTAGCTGTAAGATCTGTATTATAGATAATAGTTAGCCATTGTGATGATTTCGTTTCAACAACTCTCTGGATACATATTTGCATTTTATTTGGTAATTTAGATATTATTTTATCACTTGTTATGATATTTTTAATGTTTTTCCTTTTTTATGGTATCAGCAGCAAATATTTGATGGGCTAATAATTCTATAGTTTCACCGTATCTGATGGTAAGAGTTAGTATTTTGTTTGATTCTAAGTTAACTAATTTATAAATTAATGTAACAGATACAAAATTTAAAAAAGCTCAAGTTGATAAAGCTAATGCGGGAGCTGTTAGATACCAAGGCAGGTAAAGTTACAAGACAATAAATAACGTGTTTTGGGAATGACAAACTTCTGTCTGGACCTTTCGCCTTTGTCCCCATACACATTTGTCATTACCGTTCACTTATCTTTGACCACAAAGACCTCTCGTCTTACAACGGCTTCTGAAGTGTCAAAGCCCAAAATTGGCCTTTGAGTATCTACTGCTTGGTGTTGTAGCTTGTTTTTTTTTGTTTGTACCGAAACCATAACGCAAAATCTGATTCCCAGTTGACTACGCATACACGCAAAGCAGATACTGTATAATGAACAAGTAAAGTACTTATAGCTTAGAGCAGTTAAACTTACAAGACCCATGATTAAGAGGTATCATCAGCAAAGAAACTACATGCTATAACTGCGATCATAAACCAGACCTTTAATTAAAACAGTAAAGTGCTTTTAGCGCACGTGATGTAAACCAGTAGCGAGTGTGAAATGAGAAAATAATTTGTTTATATAGATAAGGCGCAGCCCTGCACTGACATTTGGTTTGGGCTGTTGTAGGGTTGTCAAAAGATAAACAATTAAAAAAAATATGTAGTAGGCACCTTCGCCACGTTTTTATACGTTGTTTACGCATGCTATATTAAAATCTAAGGATTACTCCCTATTTCTGTCAAATTCTTCTTCAAACGCTTGAAAATTTCAAACAAAATTTAAAAGAAGTTACGCGGTGATCTATTGCAGTCATTATCTTTTCCATTAAGGACTTAAATTGTATTGAAAAAGAAAAACCTATATTTGCAATAGCGGGCTTAGTTTAGTATATAAAAGGGACTAAACGTGAGTTTTTAAATCAATTAATGCAGGAATAAATCTAAAATCTGGTCATTTAAAACACAGATATAAAGTGGATATGCTATCTGCTGAACGAAGTAAGTGGGTTTGATCCCTCCTCACAGCGTTTATGTGTTGAACATTTGTGTTTGTCTTGAATCTAAGTTCTATATCTGCCAGTCCGTTTAACTATGTATAAAGTATTGAATAAAAAGTAGAGATATAAGTATGTGTGTCAATTGTGTTACCAATGGTATAGTAGAAGACTAGATATATGTAAAAATTACTTTTTACAGCAAAATTTTGAAGAAAAACCTGGCAGTTTCAGAGTAATGATTTTTATGCGATAAATATCCAATAACCAGAAAATAAAATACGGAACGTTGACAACCCTTATCTTTTTAAGAGTTAAATAACACAATTTTACTTGCGCGTGCGCACAGCCTCAACCTACGCGCTGCTCGTGCCACGAAGTCGTTATTCTTAAAAGTGTCTCTTGTAACTAAAACGAAAAATTACCTTGTCGTTTCGTTTTTCAAATGTTTCTAATTATATGGGTGCCTTAAAATTTTTAATAAATAAAATTTAGTCTAAGCCGAACCTCTTTATAGAATATGATACATAGAATTTAACTTTTTTTAAATGTCATGTTTTTAAGTTGCTGCTCTTTCGATTTTTTTTATAGTGGGTAGTGGAGTTTGAGAATTGAACGTTAAATAAGAAATTAAAAGTTTGTTTTTCGCAATTACTCCAAAATCCATCCATTTTACAAAAAATATAAAAATTGTATGACAAAAAAAACCGTTCGATGTACCTGGATTACACGCTGTGTGTAATGTCCAAAAAATATTTATATTTATTTATTTATATGATTATATACTTTGCGTTTTGCTATGTATTATAGAGTAATTTTGATAATATTTATATATTATTTGCTTAGTAAAAATAATAGTACGCGTAAATAGTAGAGTAGTAGTAAAATAGTACTCTTTGACTTTGATCGATTTGATATTATTAAATTTGCTTTACAATTTTGCATTTTTAAATTTTTCTCTAAAATGCGCAGTTATGGAGTAAAATGCGAAAAACGAAAATATATATATACATATTTGTTTGTTTGTATGTATAGTCCCCAACACGTTTTTTTTTTCTGATTTCTTTCCACTAGTGGGCCCTGTCCTCTACGGTATTAGTATACAGGGCAATAGTGTACTTACCTACAAACCGAAATAGCATTAATTGAGGATGTTAGCTCATTGTTTGACACTAATAACAATGCTTAATTTAATATACCACGCTTGTGAATTTTTGCAAGTTGCAGGCTTTTAAACATTTCGCTAGAAGTTTATAGGCCTTCCTACAGGTACACGGTAGAGTCTGAAGATGAAAGTACCTGTCATGACTTACGCTGCCGGAACAACAACGCTGGTCCACGAGTTCAAAGTCGCACAGCACGCGATGGAGCGAGCTACGCTCGGAGTGTCTCTTAGGCATCGAATCCGAAATGAGGACATCCGGAAGAGAACTAAAGTCACCGACATAGCTCGCAGAATCAGCAAGCTGAAGTGGCAGTAGGCTAGCCAATCTGTCCTAAGACCGATGGCCCATCGAGCAGTCATGTCCTAGAGCAGAGACCGCGTACAAGAAGTCGAAGCGTGGGACGCCCTCCAGCCTGGCTGACCGACATCCATCCAGCAGTGGATTTATGTGATGATAATGATGATTTCTAAAGTGAAAATACAACTAACATTCAACTAGCATAAATTGTATAACAAGTTTCGTTTGAAATTTTATTTATTTAAAAATTAAATCAATTGGCAAAGTTGTGTATTATATACAAATAATGATATATTATATATTTATTTATAATATATAGCCATACTTTTGTACTTCGCTTAAATTCTTTAGAATCACATTTTTTAAAGTAGCGTCATCTAGTTAAATCATTTAGACTACATCATCTAGCGACATCTCTAGAACTGCGTTCGAAACTGAGTGCCAGCGATAGGCCCACAAAGGTTCTTGCCACGAAGCCAGTCAGCGAGTGAGAACCTGCTCCGTGTAGTTGGCACCGTTGGTAAAAAGTTGTTACCGTCATTTTGTTCATAAAGTAGTACGATGAAACGATGCGCGCCTGTGCCGCGAGGTGGCGACGGTTGTTTGTAAGCTGAAAAAAAAAATGCACATCTTATTACAACATATTGTTGTTGTATACACACAAATTAATTAAACTAGTAATAATATGACACCGTTTTAAAATGTTTTAATAAATCAAAAACGTGCTTCTTAAAGAAAAGATGAAACAAAAATAACTATTTTGCGGTCATAGATAGTTTGAAAGATTACCTCGATAATCAATTCCAACTGTTTTGCTGTTTTCTTTTGTTTTTAGAGCTAGACCCTGAAAAAGAAACAACACAATTACGTACAAACATATGTAAAATAAAAAATAACGTAATGCTTGCTTGCCTTCATACGGCCCTTACTGTAGGGGCATGCGTATTATAATATATATTTGGACCATGCATAGTCCACACGTGGGCCTAGTGCGGATTGTGGACTTCACATATGTCTTTTTTTTCATGACGTATGCAGATTTCCTCACGATGTTTCCCTTCACCGAATAGCCAGTGTTGTCAATCAAATAAATAAAGAATAACAATATATTTTTTCATGGGCGTTAGGTACGCTAGCAACATAAGAGACTCTCTGATACCTTCTACACTAAGTTCTGTACCGAAAATACATTTGACAAATTCATAGATACCAGAACCATAGATGAAAATTACAATACTAAATCTGGGAGGTTATAGGGAACAGTTTCGAGTACGCCAGATTCTGAGATTCGGGAGATAAATTTATGCAAGTAGGTCTTGCCTCTCGAGACTTGATAAAGTCCTTGCATACATTTTTCTCTCGAATTGCCAAGTCTGGCTTACTCAAGACTGTTCCCAATTAGCTACCGAAAGTTGTGAAAAAAGTAACAAGAAAATAAAGGTATTTTTATAGTGGCTTTGCTTATGATATAATTATTAAGCTCTTCTTTAATAATGTACTTCAAATACTCATGTAAATTTTTTAATAACACTTTTTTTAATTAAATTAATTTACAAACATAAATAAAGAGAAAAACTACAGTGTACGAAAAATGGATCGACAGAGGCATCTAAAGATTTGAGTTCTAGCCGTCAGGTCTGTGTTACTTACTGGTATGTTAGACTTCAGCATGTGAAGATCTGTGTTACTTACTGGTATTTTAGACTTCAGCATGTGAAATCTGTGTTACTTACTGGTATGTTAGACTTCAGCATGTGAAGATCTGTGTTACTTACTGGTATGTTAGACTTCAGCATGTGAAGAAAGAATTCTCCGTCTACTTGTGGTGCCGCATCAGGATCAGCCAGTATTATTGTATAGAATTTTTTCTGAAATCAAAACCTAGATCATTTGTTGTTTCCCCGACTTTAAAGGGGAAGATTTTCATTTCGAGATTTTCAGTTTTTTATATAAAATAGTAAGTAATCTATTGTATACTCCAGGTAAAGGTTTTTTGTTATTCAAATCAATATTCATCCATTAATTTTTTTCTTTTTAAGCTCTTTAAACAGAAAATTCTATATATACTCAGTAGGTACCTTAATAATAAAATTCTTCTCTACATATCTAGATATAAACAGATTTGGGAGAAAAATGTACGCATTTAGGTTTAACCCCTAGGCGGGCTATAAATCATCATCATCATCATCTCAGCCGCAAGAAGTCCACTGCTGAACATATGCCTCCCCCATAGATTTCCATAGAAAACGGTTGGAAGTGGCCTGCATCCAGCGTCTTCCTGCGGCCTTCGCTATGTCGTCTGACCACCTTGTCCGTGGGCGGTCTTCTGACGCTTTTTTTATTTCTTTGCCAAAACATATTTGTATGTAACTTTTTCTGCGCCGGGCACTTTTACTTTAGTAATTAAATATAATTATATCAGGTAGATATAAATATTTATATCAGGTACCTTAATTTACCATGAAAAGGATTATTTATGTGGGACAAGAATTTTTCTAACTTTTGAAACTAACTAACTAACTTTGAAGTATTTTGATACTTAAGTTGTACTTTTTTGCTCCAAATAAGTGTTACGCAAGAGAAAATCTTTCTATATCTCTCTGTCTCTAATATTATATAGTTTATAATATAGATCAAGATATTTTACCGAATCAGAAAACTGATACTGAAACAGCGGTTCCTCGAAGAAGATTTGTTTCGGCAACAGGACATCGCAGTTATGATCATTGATGATTGTTCCTCCCGTGGTGGTGATGTTAAGACCAGTCAAGTGATCACAACCTTCCAATAGGCTTTTTACATCAGTCACTGAACATTGTGAGACAAGTTGTGCACTTCGTACTGTTATAACCAAGAAGTAAAATATCACAATTCTGCATAACATATCAAAAGACTAAGTTCTGATTCAGCTAGCTAAATACTATTTATGGACTGTTCTAGCCCATTGTGTAGTTTTCTTGTTTGTGGAAAGTTTATCAACAGCACTCTTGATAAGGAGTTAGGACCTACATTCATATTACACAACTAGAGTAACTCATTTTTCTCTTTTTCATTAGAAATCCTTTTTTGATATAATTGTTATCTTAAAATTCTTTAATCACAATATATTATTATTCAGAGCCATAAAACTTGTAACTAAAAACAGTTTTTACATTTTTTTCTAAATCTGTGTTTCGTGGATCTGAAGTTTTTTAAGCCCAGCATTTTGATCCAGTCCTATTTTTAAACTTACCTAGTCTGTATCTAGATTTAATTACTCATTTTTATAAAACTTTTTACTGTATACCCTTAGAAAAACTCGACCGGGAGTGTACTCTACAACCTTAACCAACTCTTATTTATTATTTGTTAATTGTTCGGGGGAGGTAGCGTATCTGAAACTGTACATTGTAATTGTGAGGTCTAAGGATGAACTCTCTGCCAATGTCAAGCGCTTGAAGCGGTGCGATGGTTAAACGCTGCTGTAGCCATAATTATAAAACATTTCTTAAGAAAAAACCCATTATACAGGTGGTAGAATCATGTATGTCATTGATAGGCAAAATATAAATTGATATGCAATAGAAATAACGAAGAAGACAGCACAAAGCTTCACTATGGGGGCATCTACTGTCAACTACAAATTACATCTGTTGTACAAAAGGCTAGCCATCCATTTAAACAATCTTTCGGGCAATCCGTAAGATAGCATCTTTGATAGAAAACCCCGGTGCCATACCCAATAAAACGCCTTCAATATGTCTAAGCTACAGTCCTAAACCTCCACCAGATACCCAATGGCAAGTGGCTCTTGGTGTATGAGATACACTAGAAGCATAAGTACATAATACAGCCACATAATTATGAATAGTGATATAACTCTGGAGCACAAGTTTTGAGAACCACTTGTGAATATTCAGAAAAACCAAACCCCTACTAGACCTTCTGCTGTATTATAGAGATTTCCGACACTTTCTGCACCACGAAACGGTAAGTAGAACGGCAGCTTTGTCAGCTACAGTAGATTTCGAGGCAAAGCGACTGGCTAATAGATCATTTTTCTTTTCTGACAGTTTTAGCAACTAACTGAACTGTTTTAGCACAACTTCTAAAATGGTAGCTTTTCAAAAGGGTAGTCGCACACTAATTCTGCTGACGAATTCGAATTCGGATCGGCTATTTATACTTTCTTACAGAACTTCTAAGCAGGGCCTATTTAATTTGCGTCAAAAATATTTGCATCCTTACTATTTCAAGACTTGGTTTCATCCTCATACGCAGTATGTTTGAAAATCTTAACTTCTCCGCAAGTTTATTAAGCCACGGACATTTTTTGACATCAGCTACTTGCGGGCTAGGAATAAAACATTCCATGCCCGTGAGTCCCAGTGACTGCGATTTCGCAAATGTCGGGATCTTCTGTTTTGCAGCTAAATTGCTTTATAAATAAATGCTAAATGCTTAAAAATTACTTAAGGCATACGATGCAGTTACATACGACGCCAATTAGTAAGCTTAGATGGAAATGGTTGTGTAAATGATACTGGAGTCCGGAAGAGAAAATAATCAGTGAAGCCAAGTGGCACATCCTCTGAAACAGAATATGCGTCCGGATGTGTGGTCAGAAAAAGCCCAGTAAGGAGCTCGTATGGTCCTCTTTATCTAATATTTTTGTTGTAGAAAGTACCAGTTCCGAGAGAATCCATATTTATTTTCCTAGATCGATTTAAAGCCCCTGAAACCCAATGGAAACTAGATTTCATGAAAATCGTTCGAGCCGTTTCCGAGATTTAGATTATAAATATATATATGTATACAGACCCTTAAGATACCCTAGGCACGTAATAACCGATTCAGACGATGATGTCACCATTAGGCTCACAGCTTACACAAATACATACAGAATACGTCTTAAGACAAACCACTCAAGCGCGATATACCAGATAATCTAGATTCACTAATATACCTAGGCGCTTTGACTAATTAGATTTAATAATTATATAAGGCGAGGGCTCGAGAGTTTCTTTCTGTTTCTTCTTTTCAGAACGCCTTTGCTTTTTTGAAACGGCGGTAAATTTAGTCAGTTTTAGATTTAAGAGCGGTTGCCCAAGCCGAGGTTCTTGTTCAGGACATCCTTGTGCAAACCGCCCCAAACTTTTTGCAGCAGAGTGCAAGCAGCACCGCAGCAAAAGTTAGTCCGCGTGTAGCTGTCAAAGCCATCTGTGGTTAACAACAGTAGTCAGTAGTAAGACAAAAAGAGTAGGTATCGATTTGAAGTTGTGAGCATTTCATTGGACTAACTTTGAGAAGTCTATGCTTTTATTTGGTGCTTTTACTATTTGATTACAGTTTACAAGTTGGGGCGCTTAAAATAATTTTATTTTAGTAATTTTTGTTTTAGCTGGGTGATGACCGGCAGAGTAGAATAGTCCCGACCTCTCACTTACCGAGGTGTCATATTAAGGTAAAAAAAAAATTAACGTGCGGTATCCATCAAATCCAGTCACGTCTGCCGTCTAATGGCGGTATAATCATTATAACCAGGGTTGCTAATAAATAGGCAAGGCTGATGACGGGCAGCGTCATCAGTGCGAATAGCAACGTCCTGCGACCGCCATCCCGCATGCCCAGCGTGGTGATTACGGGCAAACGACATAGCGTCGCGGCAATAGTGTGTAGCGTCAATTAAACCAGAGGTTTGGAGGGCGGTGGAGAGATTCTATGGACAGCTTTATGAATAGGTCACTAAATCCGTTGCAAGCTTGGCCAAAGACCCAAGAGCCCAGCTGACCCGACACTATACCGAAGATATCCCGGACATCAGCCTGTACGAGATTAGGATAGCCCTGAAACAGCTAAAAACAACAAGGCGCCGGGTAATGACGGAATCACAGCTGAGCTTCTGAGAGCGGGTGGAACACCGGTACTCAAAGTCCTCCAGAAGCTGTTTAATTCCGTCCTGCTTGAAGGTACAACGCCAGAAGCATGGAGCAGAGGCGTGGTGTTGGGCTGTTATTCAAGAAAGGTGATAACACTTTGCTGAAGAACTACAGACCCATCATGCTTTTGATCCATGTTTATAAGTCTTTCTCCAGGGTTATCACGAACCTTCTCAGTCGCAGTTTTGATGATTTCCAGCCTCCCGAACAAACCGGTTTCCGAAAAGGCTATAGTACCATAGACCACATCCATATACTGCGGCAAGTTATACAAAAGACTGAGTAGTACAACTTGCCACTATGCTTAGCGTTTGTGGATCATGAGAAAGCCTTTGATTTGGTCCAAACGTGGGCGGTGCTTGAGTCTCCAGCGATGCCGTATTGACTATCGGTATATCGAAGTGCTGAAGTGTTTATGCAATAACGCCACTGTGTCAGTACGAGTACAGGAGCAGAGTCCGAGGGCAATTCCATTTTAAAGAGGCGTGAGACAGGGAGACGTTTACTGCTGTATTGGAAGACGCCTACAAAATTCTGGAGTGGAAAGGACTCAGTATCAATATCAACGGTGAGTACATCCCTCACCTTCGATTTGCCGACGATATTGTGGTCATGGCAGAATCGATGGAAGACCTAAGCACAATGCTCGAAGACCACAATCGAGTTTCCCAATGGGTGGGTCTTAACATGAACATGGACAAGACTAAGATTAGGTCAAATGGTCATGCTGTGCCCACCCAAATATATCAGTCGGGAACTCGAGGCTCGAAGTTGTTGACGAATACGTCTACTTAGGACAAAAGGTCCAACTAGGAAAGTAAAGAGTTCAATCGTCGAATCCAACTCAGATGGGCAGCGTTCGGGAAACTCCGCAACGTCTTTTCGTCCATAATACCTCAGTGCCTTAACCAGTGTGTGTTACCAGTGATGACATATGGCACTGAAACGTGGCCTCTAACTATTGGCCTTATGAGTAAGCTCAAAGTCACACAACGAGCTATAGAGATGCTCGGGGTTTCTCAAAGAGTTCGAATAAGAAATTAGGAGATCCGCAGACGAACGAAAGTCACCGACATAGCCCAGCGCATTAGCAAGTTGAAGTTGCAGTGGGCAAGGCACATAATACGTAGAACTGATGGTCGATGGGGCCGAGAGATTCTCAAATAAAGGCCATGGACTGGCAAAAGCAGCGTCGGAACACCGCCCACAAGGTTAGACGACATAGCGAAGGCCGCTGGAAGATGCTGGACGGGGAGGCCTATGTTCAGCAGTGGACTTTTTGCAGCTGAGATGATGATGATGATGAACTTTTGTTCAGCCCTAGGACTTTTTTGAAATTTTGTAGGTAATTTGTTGGGTCCCCATGAACCCCACTTTGATGGTGAAAATCTATAGACAACATCTTCACTACCAATATTTGTATGGAGTTCTTTTTTCTGCGGTTCGGTTTCGGAATTTCCTTACGGGGTTCTTCTTATTTTCAAAAAGGTAGCTCAAACAGTTATTAATTAGTGTGAGATCCTCCATAAATCAAAAAAAAAATCTTGAAATTTTTCCTATCTTTCTTATTATCCTCTAGTTTTATTTTCAGATAGAAGAGGATACAAGAAATTATATTGAGTACAAAATCATGGCCATACAAGAAGGGCATAAAACAACATTACGCTTAAAAAAAGGTATTGTGCCGCACATTCACCAGTGTCAGAATTAGTATGACCTGCAAGAACATCTACAGGAAACAGATGGTATAATAAGTAAACAACTAGCATTAACTGAAAAAGGTGTGAGTGAGTCTTCTGATAAAAAAAGTCATTTCTTTTTTGAAAATAGGTGAATCTTCTCAGAAAAAATATTATGATGCAGACCCCAGTACGCAGAAGATACTAACAATATGAATACAGAAGATACTAACGATATGAATGTTCGTAAAATCGATCCTAGTGCTTTTATATCATATATTTCTAGCAAAGTTTACTATAGAAGTAAACGTGACAATGTTAAAACGTCTATGAAGAGTAAATATATAGCATTATCTTCATTTCCTGTATTATCGACAAATACATCAACATCTGCAATGAAAATAGATCAGAATTCGAGTCCAAAAAGATAATTATTTCCACTCAACCCTGTTGATACTGAATCAATTCTTCGACCTTTAGTTTCCTCAACAGATTACGAACCGAACTGTACTTCTGAATCAAGCTGGATAGTAGAGGATGATTAAGACAATGATAAACAATTTAAAAATTTTATGCGTACTTATCTGCGTATAGAAAATGCGTCTCGTTCTGTTGTTACGGTTAACAAAAAGATAAATTTGTTAACTGAACATTTAATAATCTTACTTTCTTTGAAGGATACTTTAATTACACTATACATATAAAACTAATTCAAACGCCTCTTTTAGTAGGTATAGCTTTACATTTTGGCTATACACAGAACATAGTACAGAACAAAACTTAGTAAATTTTTTTTACCACATCAGACAAGAAAATAAAGGCCTGGGTTATTATAGTCGACACCATGGAATATATCTATTAAACTCCTTATATAGCATCTCCGTACATCAAATCATCTTCCTTATACCTTCTGCTCACCTTGATCTCCAAGTTTCAATACGCAAAACTCCGATATTAAATTTATTTTATTAAATAGTTAAAAGCTTTCATTTTCAGAAGTACACGCGGACGAAGCAGTCGCTGTAAAATGCTATTTAACACAATAAAAATAGCCAAATACATGTAAAGTTGTAACATTATAACAACAACCTTCTTTTAAAGAGGCAAGTGCGTCCTCTACAATGTTAGTTTCTTAATTTTTACTGTTTAGGTTGTTTGAATTTTAACAGACACTTTCTTTTGTGTAAAGATAGTCATATTTGAACTTTTAGATCAAAAATAATTATGTAATTATTATATTATTATTTTAATATGGAGCCTTTTATCTTTTTGAATCCTTTTAGACATAATTAAAACAAATTATCAGTGAAATAACAATTTATTATTTATTTACAATTTATTATTTATTTACAAGTGACACAGAAAACATGAAGATACGGGCAATCAATCAGAACCACGACTTCTTTATAAAGCCACATTTGCGCCCCACGTTGGGCGCCAGTGAGATGTGTTTCCAGTATTATACGTGGGATTTAGGTGTTAAGGAACATTACATCTCGTACAAATTGTGACAATTTTGTTATTCTAATAAAACGTTCAAAAGAGCGATTGCTAAAAAAGCTTTTTTTACCGTTTCTTTTTTTTAGAACGCTACTTTGATCACCGTCAAATCTAACATCCGAAGTGGGATAAATTTAGAAATTGGTGATAATTTTGAGTAAAGTTCAAAAAGTTATAACTTAATGAGGTTATATATGTTACAAAAGTTTTATAAATATCGAGATTTCATTCTCAATAATATGTGTATTGAGGGAGAACGACACTATCGCCTTTCGACAAATTAAGCCAGGAAAGTTGAATAGGACGCCACTTTTTGACATACTAGTCGTAAAATGACGGGTTTGAAACAGTGGAATAATTTTTGGCACTTTTGTTAACTGCAGAGATAAGTTGGTGATTTTTGGATCAGTTTGCTAGATTAACTGCAGTGTATTGGTAAACAAATTTAGACAAACAACGACAAACGTAATTTAAAGTTTTAAAGTCGTAGTTGTTAGTTTTGTTATGAAAGTTTAATTACATTATGTAAGTAAACGTTCCTGATCTCTTCTTACAGAAAAATACCGATAATTTTGACATTATTAAAGGATAACCTCACAGTTGAGCAACAAGATTTGGAGTGAGGTCCCGGTACCACAACAACCACCATATATTCGACCACAGATGATCAAATGAAGCCACAACCACGGATCATAAACTTTAATCTAAAATAATCCAACTCACCACAAACAACCACAGGTCATAGCATGAAATGTTTGTAATTTGTACTACAGCTGTCAATGTCAATTTTTTACTACCGTTCCACTTAATTTACTCGTAATATGGTAAAAACTAACTTAATCCAACTTAAGCCGTGATTTCTTGTGGTCGTGGTAACGAACCCTTAATCTGGTGAAAAATCCGATTTCCAATAATCTTGCTACTCGCATTAGTCGATTTGGACTTGTACTTTTACAAAGGCTATGTTGCTCTATGGTGGCTACGAATTTCAATCGATAATTTTTATTATGTCTTGGGTAATTTTTTACTTCCATTTATTCATTTAGGACATATTTGACAACCTTACCTATTGCTGGTATAGTAATGGAAACTAGAGACTATTTTCTACAGAGATTAGGTATACCTAAGTTCAACTCAGATGATGGCAGAAATTTCACAGCGAGTACGATGCGCTAGGTTGTGGTGCCAAAAGTATCGGAGCATAATACTTGACCGTGAAGTTAGTTATCGTATTAAATTTCAGCTATACAGGTCATTTGTAAGACCTGTACTCACATACGCCTTTGAGACGTGGAAACTAGAAACGGATGACTATACTGGGTATAGGTTTGATAGAGGCTCTTTCAGAAAACTTCTTAAGTTCGAAGCTTCAATATTAGTAGAAATATACAAATCACGGTTTTCGCATAGAGATCCTCGACGGTTACGTCCACATTTAACGCTGGTGTACGAACTTTATAAATGTCCAGACATGATTGATTATGTGAACTGCAACTTAGTGAAATGGAGAAATATACTTTTTTTGGAGGAAAATGCATTGAGAAGAGGGAGAGGTTGTCGAAGTAGTAAACAAGTGCGATGGTGGAATAAAAGAATTTAAGTAGCAGTGAGGGTTCTTAAGGCCAAGACTTTCCAATAGAGTGTAGATTTGAGATATCAAAAAGGGAAGCACCGTCTTCGGATTGACCAAGATGTCTGAAAATGAATATTTATACTGTCTTTTGAAATATCATAAAACATTATTCTGAATAGTTTTCTGTCGTAACAAGCCAATAGAGCATTTTTTTAGTACGCTAGAAAAAAACGGGAGACCAGACAGGTGTGTAAATAAATAGAGATAATAGAGACTGGTGTGGTACTCGCCTATGTCCTCGTCAAAACCTTTAAAAGATCCACACTTTGCTCCACTTGTTTTTCAGTTGTTGATGATAGGAGCATGAAAATGTGAGCTAGATGAAGCATAATAACATCATTTATATAAATTAAATAAATACAATAGATGTTATTATTGTTTGGTGTTTTCATTATGTACCTTTACAGGATGGCGTTTATCTTAGAACGGTCAAATACAAGTAAATCTTTAACCTGGACCTCTCACTTTTCGCTATCCTGGCCCCCCTAGTGGAGCTAGTTAGTAAACAACTTTGCACATCTGTTAGCGTTAATCTACTAATATATAAATGTGAAAGTTTGGATGGATGGATGGATGTTTGTTACTCAAACACGCTCCAACCACTAAACAGATCGGGATGACACTTGGCACACACATAGTCTTCTATATGATAGGTCTTGGAATAGGACATAGGCTACCGAAAAATTCAAAGTTCCTGCGGGAATAACTATAACCGAGCTTAAACGAACTATATACTACAGCTTATATAGCTATAGCAAACTTCATTTTTTTTTATACCACTCAGGTGGCAAACAAGCCTACGGTCCACCTGATAGTAAGCGGTCACCGTAGCCTATGGAAGCTTGCAACACCAGGGGCATCACTCGCGCGTTGCCGATCCTTTAGAAATCTAATAGCTTCTTTTTTGAAGTACCACATACTGTAGTCCTTAGAGAAAACCTTGGCAGCGAGCACATTCCACAACCCAAGCGTTCGCGGGAGAAAGTTTCTCTGAAACCGCACTGTACGCGACCATTTCGGTTCTAAAGTATGAGATTGAATTCTCTGCCTATGGCGAGCGGTGCGATGGTAGAAAGTAATCGTGGGCATCATTTCGAGCAATTCCTCAGAACACAACCCATTGTACAAGCGGCAGAACACACACAGTGAGGCAAAGTCTCTCCTCAGACTTAAGGGCTCGATACCGCAAGTGAGTTTGGGATCGTCGACATTTCTCACAGCCCGTCGTTGAACTGAGTCAAAAGGGCCAAGCTGGTATCCGGGTGCACCCGCCCAGAGATGGCAGCAGTATTCCATATGGGGCCGGACTTGCGACTTGTAAAGCAGCAACCTTTGCCCCGACATGAAGTACTGCTTCGCTCTGTTGAATACACCAAGTTTTTTGGACGCCAGCTTTACCTGGTCTAGCAAATGATCTCGGAACTGAACATCGCTAGAGATCGCAATGCTCTTGGAAATGGAGAGGGGAGTGTTCTGGAATTGTGGGACCACTGTGAATGTGGTTTTCTTAGCGGTGAACGCGCAGACTTGTGTCTTTGAAGGGTTGAATCGGACCAAGTTTTCCCGCCCCAGTCAGAGACCTTGGACAGACCGATCTCGATTTAAGACACAAGTTCTTCTCCACAATGGAACGAGGGATGCTTGCACGACCCATGTAATAAGCGTCTCCAGTACCGTCATCTGCATAGCAATTTATGTTACTTAATTAAGTATAATTAAGGAGTTCCAAACCGATAACCGAATTTGGGTCGGCTGGAGCCGCTGTTAAAATCTAGTTTACAATAAACGATTTTAATCACTCAAATCAATTTATGAAACAAAATTTTTACCGACTTAACAAAAAGGATGTTATCAATTCTTCGGCATTTTTTTATGTATATTCCCGCAAAACTTCGTCATTTGTAAACCGATTTTGACGATTTATACATAGAAAAAGCCAAATCCAAAGTTTTACCATTTGAATTTAGTAAGGATCGGACCAGGAAAACCATCTTTTGTAATTGTACCTAGATTATCTACTAAGGTACATGTTTAGTATTGCATAAATAAACTGATTTTTAAAGTTCCGTTTTGGGTTCCGTAGCCAAAACCGAACTCCTGTTGTATCGTCATGTTTGCCCGCAAAAACCAAACCCTTAGGCCGCGCCCGCACCGCCGGTGACTTACTTAGCGCCTAGAGGTTAGATGGTTGCTTGGTCACATGTTCAAAAGAATTGTAAACTAGCTACATGTCAGCGACTAGCTAGGCGGTAAGCTTAGCGCTTCGCTAGGTGCTTGGCTGGACGCCTAGTTTACTGTCTGGTGTGTATCTATGTAAACAAATGTCTAGCCATACAAGCGCAGTGCGTGGCCCTTGTGTTTAGGTGTCGCTAGGCGCTAAGTAAGCCACCGGCTGGTGCGGATGCGGCCTTATAGTTTCTTCATAGCTGTCCATTCTCCAATTTAACGATTCTAGGATTCTGTTGCCAAACACCATAAAGATAACCTTTATCGTTTAGTTTTAGCATGTCCGTGCAATCGTTTGACGATTTTTGTGGCAGCAAAAAAATTAAAAATAAAACAAAATTTCCAAGACAAGCATAAATTTACTATCTAATATTTACTTATTTAACAAATAAAAGTATTTATAACTTTTACAATATTATGGCCAATTAACCAATTTATAGTACTATTCTGTAATATCGATCTCATGTGAATTCATCTTTATCATCAGTGTTCCTTATCATATTATGTTTTGCACAACTAAGAACAGTTAGGTTAGTCCAACTTTGAGATAAAGGTTAATTGAAGGATCTAGCTCAGTTAAGCAGCGTTCGGAAAATTGCGTAACATCGTTTTGTTGAAAATACCTCTGTGCCTAAAGAAAACATCTACCACCAGTGTGTGTTGCCACTTGCCAGTGATGACTAACGTGCAATATAGGAACGTGGTCTATAACTGTTGACTCTCAAATAAGCTCAAGAGTCATTCAGCCAGCTATGGAGAGAGCTATTCTGGTGAAATATTTCGGTATGAGCAAATTCGACAAAGAACTAAAGTTCGGTAACTTTGCTTAATGATTTAGCAAGCTAAAATCATGATGGGCAGGTCACAACGTTCGCTGAGCCGAAAATGTTTATCATTGGCAGCTATGAATTGGAAGTAGCAGCGTTAGACAGCCTCCTTCCAGGTGCAATGGGCATACGACGTGGGCTGAGACCTAACCTATAGGAAGCCAGTACGCCTTCTAGCAGAGACAACTACGATAACGAAGACCGCCTAGAGCTCCTAGTTCCTTGACGCCTTCTGCGCCTGTTTCCATGTTGCCCTCTTCGACATGAATCGCTGGCTCTTCTATAATACTGATTATGGTCATCAGTACCATCTGAAAATTCCATTAATAGGCGCTTTAAATCAGTATTGTCTAAACGACTCTTTTGTTTCCACCGTATCCGTTCTACTTTCATATAACTCGCCACATCCACATCACTGTATTCTTGGTATATATTATTCGTTTTATATATTTCCTTTAATGCTTTGGCTTCCAGTGATTTCATGCTGTTTAAGTCTTCGTAAAATTTAGTAATTAGCAATGGCCTCAGAAATACCTTGTAGGCCAACTGTTTTTTTGCAATGTCTAGGTGTGGTGTCTTTAAGATTTCTTTACATTTCATCTTCCAGTAACGTTCGAAATTTTGTTGTGGCATTTTAATTATATACGCCGGCGTTGTAATCAAAATGTAAATAACACAAGATTCTTTAGTTTATGTCCATGGTTAATGTCAAAGAAAAAGCAATGATTTTATTTATTTTTCCTATAAATTTTATAAAATTTACTCTATGGTTTTCAGTTCTACAATCGTACCTATACGTGCGTATAGCTAGCATTCTGTGACTGTGAGTTAATAACTTTACTAATTAGTTTATTCATTAACAGTCCTATGAGAAAAAAAAATGTTAAAATGTGTTTTTTTTTTTTTTTTTTATACCACTAAGGTGGCAAACAAGCCTACGGTCCGCCTGATGGTAAGCGGTCACCGTAGCCTATGGACGCTTGCAATACTAGGGACATCACTTGCGCGTTGCCGACCCTTCAGAAATCTAATAACTTCTTTCTTGGTTCCAAAGTGTGAGAATGAATTCCCTGTCGATGGCGAGCGGTGCGATGGTAGAAAGTAGCCGTGGGCATCATTTCGAACACAATCCATTGTACAAGCGGTAGCGGTGCTTCGCTCTGTTGAGTACACCAAGTTTTTTGGACGCCAGCTTTACCTTGTCTAGCAAATGATCTTGGAACTGAACATCGCTGGAAATGTCAATGCCAAGGATCCCAATGCTCTTGGAGATGGAGAGGGGAGTGTTCTGGAATTGTGGGACTACAGTGAATGGGGTTTTCTTAGCGGTGAACGCGCAGACTTGTGTCTTTGAAAGGTTGAATCGGACCAAGTTTTCCCGCCCCCAGTCAGAGACCTTGGACAGACCGATCTCGATTTGAGACACTAGTTCTTCACGCTTTTCCTCCACAACGGAACGTGGGATGCTTGCACGGCCCGTGTAATAAGCGTCTCCAGTACTGTCATCTGCATAGCAATGTATATTGTTGATGTCCAACATATCATTGATGTGCAGTAGAAACAGCGTAGGAGACAGCACAGAGCCTTGCAGGACACCAGCATTAATGTCCATGCTATCAGAGCAACTACCGTCAACTGCGGCTCGTATGCTTCTGCCGGACAAAAAGCTAGCCACCCATTTGCACAAACCCTCGGGCACTCCGTAAGAAGGCAACTTCGATAGAAGACCCCGGTGCCAGACCCGATCGAACGCCTTCGCTATGTCTAGGCTACATGCCAATGCGGGAGGCATAGTCTGCATAGCCTGACTCTCAATGACTAGTGCCCATCGGTGTGTGAGATACACTAGAAGGTCACCAGTTGAGCGACCGTGGCGAAAGCCATATTGACGGTCACTGATCAGGTCGTGTTTTTCTAGGTATCTCAAAAGCTGTGTGTTGATCACACGCTCCATCACCTTGGAGAGGAGAGAGGTTATAGCGATAGGCCTGTAATTCGATGGATCTGATCTATCGCCCTTTTTGGGCGCCGGGTGCACATTTGCAGTCTTCCATGAAGACGGAAATTGCCTAGTGTGGTAGGAAAGCGTGAAGAGGCGCGTGAGTACAGGACATAACTCAGGAGCACACTGCTTAAGCACCACTGCTGGTATGCCGTCTGGCCCACTCGACTTATGAACGTCTAGGGAAAGCAACGCCCGCCGGACCTCGCGCTGTGATAGAGATTTCCGGCATGGTCTTACCGCACCACGGTAAAGTAGGTGGTGTGCCTTCGTCGTTCACATTCGAGTTAGAGGCAAAGAGACTGCCCAATAGATCGGCTTTCTCTTTTGCACTGTGGGCCAAGTCACCATCGGTTTTTCGCAGTGGTGGTAATGACGACTGGCAGAAGTTCCCCTCGGCAGCTTTAGCAAGCGACCAGAAAGCACGACTCCCAGAAGGATAGCTCGCAAGTCGCCCACCTATTTTGCCAATGAATTGGAATTTTGCTCTGGCAGTTGCTTTCTTACTGAACCTCGAGGCAGTTGTTTTTTGACGAAAATGAGATAGTGTAAACTAAAGCTAATTTCAAATCTTTGCAGCTTGCAGCCACGAGTTTGCAGTGCGACCCAGCAGCAGCGATCGTGGTCGCACTGCTTTATAGGGATTTTGTCGCCTCATGCTTATTTGTCCTATCGACCAAATTTATCGAAAATTGACTTTAAATGCTACTTCGATAAGACTTAAATTTCAATTCTGTTGGTTTAGGAAGATTTTTTTTGTTTCAGTAATAATTTTTTTTAGTTGTTTATGTTTTCGATTGTATGTAATTTGTAATTATTCTAAACCAGACTGCTGGCAGGTAGAGCACACATACTTATATATTTCTATTTTATTTTATATCAAACATACAAATAGTCTTAATATTATATGATATGTATATACAAATAAATATTTTATTGTATTATATAAATAGTGACAGCGACAGTGATAATTCTTTCTCTTGTTCTTCAGATGGATTGAACAGTGACGACAGTTCTTTTAATGCTTCTCCTTCTCTTAGCGCTACTTTAACTTCCACTTTTTCAGACTCACTGAAACATTTCAATATCGTTCATATAAATTCACAGAGTATTCCAGCTCATTACTCCGATATGCTAGCATCTTTTGATAACAAAAACATTCACGCCGTCCTTGTTTCGGAGTCTTGGTTAAAACCTTGCTTACCTTCTACATCTTTTTTATTGCCAGGCTTTCAGTGAGTTCGAAACGACCGTAAAGATAGAGGTGGTGGTGATGTGGTTATATGTCTTAGGTCCAACTTTTCCTTCTCTATTATTATCTCTGATCAAATTTCCTCTAATACCTCCAAACATATTTTTATTGAGGTGAAACTTGCAAGCTGCGAAATTCTTCTTGGAGTTTTCTATAGTTCCAATTTACATATTAATCACTTTTCTTCTTTTGAAAGCCTTTTAGAAAATTCAACACCTCTCTACGACCACACAATTGTTATGGGTGACTTTAACACTTGTTTGTTAAAAAAAGATAGACGTTCTCATCTGCTCAACAGTATTGTAGAGGGATGCAACCTACAAATATTACCCCTTAAAGCTATTTCTTTCCTAACTGTACACCCTCCCTTTTAGATTTAATTATAGTTTCCTCCCCAACACATGTGTACAAACATGGTCAGTGCGCTACTGATGCCTTTTCTTACCACGATTTGATTTATCTATCCTACAAATTACGTCCTCCTAAAGCTAAGTCAAGAATACTTCAGCAACGCAATTTTAGTAGAATGGATGTGAACCGACTGTGCGATGACCCTAAAAAGTTAAATTGGGACGCTGTTATCAAAGCATCTTCAGTTGATGAGAAAATTTTATTATTTAACAAAGTCATTACTGACCTTTATGACTATGATTGATTCCTTTTGAGTAAATTACTAAATCGTCAACAAATTACAGATTACAAATGGATGAGTCAGGCCCTAATATTTCGTTTAATCTATGAATATACAATATATACAGCATGGGACTGAGTATTCTACCTTGGCATACTCCTTTAAAAGATAAACGAGGTCCATGTAATTTATTATTATGCTTTACATAAACCTGATGACCACTGAGAAAATTAAACACCCAATCTGCGATTTTTGGAGGAATACCTATTGATAATAATTTTTTTAATAAAATAAAAATATTTACATTGTTAAAAGCTCCAACGATATCAAAAAATATGCAAGCAAGACTATTATTTTCATTTAAAGCTTTTTGTATGTCTATATGAAGACATACAAGACTTTCGCAAGCTGAACGTCCACGTCTGAATCCGAACTGGTTGTTAGGAAGTAGATGATTACTTTCTACATAAAATTTTAATCGTTGTTTTAATTTTGTTCAAATACTTTACCTATACAAGATGTTAATGCTATTGGACGATATGAGTCAGAGTCGTCTTTATCTTTGTTGGGTGTTAATGCTGGAACTAAGCAATCTTTCCAATCTTCTGGAATCGTGTTATTAGCCTATAGCCGATTTCAAATTATAAGCAGTTTATTTAAATTTTGCATGCTCTAGATTTTATTGCTGACTCTAATTCTGATAAGTTGAATGGAGTGGTTAAGTAAGAGTTATTACTATTACAATTGGTATGAAAATGAGATTGAGAAGGCAAGGGTCTAGATTCAACGTGATCTGGTGTATATAAGAAATTGTTTACTCAAGGTGAAAAGGCATGGTGCAAAAAATAGTATAAATATATGGCATTTTATGATACTCAGACAAAGATTGGGCATGGCCTAAAATTACAAAATAATACGAGTCTTTATACAGCTGAAGCAACAGCTATTATGGCAGCTTTAGAGTATATTGGAAAAACAGAATTTAACATTTGGATTATTTTAACTGACAGTATGAGCGAACTACAAGCCTTATCAAATCCCTCCTTTTCCGCTACAACAAACTATCTTATCTACAAAATAAGAGAAATATGTAGTGAATTGGCCTCAAGACAAAAACAGATAGTATTATTTTGGACACCAGCATACATTGGTGCAGCTGGTAACGAACGAGTTGATTCATTTGCAAAGATTATGACCAATACTATAACTAATGTTCCACTAAAAGACAATTAAATCCCATATACAGACTGCGTTAATACATTAAAAGAAAATTTACTCAACAACTGGCAGCAACATTGGAAAGAAACTTTTCACACTAAAGGCAATTGGTATCACGCTATCAATCCAAAGATAAGTAAGCCGTGGTTTATCAAATCGAAATATACCTGTAGAAGATTTTATACTGTTTTATGTCGGTTGCGAATTGGACATGGCCGTTTTAATGAGCATCTGCATAGAATACGCATGATCTCCTCCCCATCATGCAACTACTGCAACTCTGCTAATCAGTCATTGGATCACATTTTTTTCGAATGTACGCACTTTTCACTTCAACGGATAATTTTAACCAGTAACCTATTGCAAGTTTATAAATCACCGCAGAACATCCCGCGCAGTTTATCAGAACTCCTGAAAAATCCCCAATGTTACATGATTTTATACAATTTTATAAGAAACACAGTAGAAGATATTTAAGTAAATAAGGAAGTAACCAATATCACCCTTTTGAAGAAGAACAATTTTAACAAGAAAATAACCTCAGTCTTGGCTGTATGGCGCAATTTGCATTTGCCTTTTCCAGTTTGGTAGTAATGGAAGGAGTTTTGGCGCGCATCTTAAGAAGGAGTGGTGTTTTCTTGTGTTTAATTTTTCTAAATTCATTTAGTGTGATAAGCAGGACATGACGCGCAATTTCTGAAGGATGCTCACCAAATCTCCCGCCCAGCTTGGGACACAAAAACGAGGACGCGCGACGCCGCGATAAACTTGGATATAGCGCTTCGCCAAACTAAAACTTGATTTTAATTATATAGACTAAAGTGACATTTGGTGGGTTGCCACCTTATGCTAACGTAAAAATAGTGTTGTACCTGAATGATTCAATCTTTTGTTTAGTTCAACAATTTTTTGATCCATTTTTTTTATAATAAATGAGGTTAAAATTAAAAGGTATACATCTCCCGAGTGTTATGGGGTAGATAAAATAGTCAAGCGCGAGTCGAAAAAAATAACAAAAAGGTGTAAATAAAATGCATATAACGTCTGCTGTGTAATATTATATGTAATATGAATATATTTTTCTCGGGAGTTACTTGAAATCCCGTCACAGAGTAATTGAAGACTTTTAACGTATCACATGGCGCCCCCCTATGCAATCTGAAAAACAATAGGCAATTAGATTAGTACTAATTTTTTGATTGATTTTTTTTAAAAAAAACCATTTACATTGTAAATCTTGTTATTAGTGTTTCAATACAAAACCTATTATTAGTTGATACACTATAATATTATGTTTCATTTCTGATTTTACAAAAATTACCTATTGGACGCGCGCAATAAAATAGTATTGTAAATAGTTGTAAAGCGAGTTGTAGTTAATTTACGTGACGATTCGAAAGTGTTCTTAGTAATCCATTTGAATAAAAAGATTTTGATTTGATCTTGATTTAAAAATAAATAAAAAAAAACAATAAGAACTAAAAAGACATAAACGAGTTCATTTAACTTAACAAACTTTTAAATATTCAACTATAAGCAGGCGGGACTCAATCAATGCAAGTCCAAAGTGTATTGCTTAAACTATAGTAGGTAGCTTAAAATGAGTTCGTCTGCTTAAAATTAAATATTTGGTATGTTTTAGGTGCACCTGTTTATTTCTTTTTAGTTATTAATGTTTTTGCAGTGGGGTTTTTTTTATTTATTCATGCCCATACCCATGCAATAAGTAACATGCTAAACTAACTATTTCCGAAAGTCGTAGTCGGAAGAGATGGAAAAAATAAATAAAAACCGAATTTCCTTAATCACTATTGAGTTCTGTTATAAGTCAGTTACACTTATAATAAACCTCATCATGAATAAGGTGATCGAGTTGCATAATTTTGAGCTCTTCTTTTATAACATGATCGATACAACTCGACCACCGTTGCTGTGTCAACAATTGTAGCCCTTCACTAAGCAATTGTTTAATTTCTGCCATTTTAAAACTTTTGTTATTTATTGCGACCTGCCCCTTTACTATTAGATTTAATTAACAGTGGCAAGGTGGCAGTCTTAGGATAGTGACACTGTACTCGGCAGCAAGGTCATCAACTACATTCTTTTGATAATTAGCCTTTTCTTTTTTAACGATTTTCAATATCTTGAATCATTGTGTCTTCGAAGTTTAAATTCCTTGAGTTCAGCCACTCTTGAATTTAGGCATCACGCCACGCCGTATTGGGAGTTTTTTCTACCTTACGGGAGTGGTAAGGAGCATTATCTAACATTAAAACGGAATCCTTTTTTAATTTCGGCATAATTCCATAAAATAGTAATTCTTTACACTGGCAATAAAACACACACATTTTAAGAAAAAGAAAAAAAATTAATAAAATAGGAATCATACAATATTTTTGCCATATACAAGTATTTTACGGTAAAAAATTACAGTCGTAAAAAACTAGCGCTCTCATTAAATTTTTGCTCATTTTTATGTCAAATTACATTTTATAGTACATAAGTACCCATAAGGGTATTATATATATAGTCATTTTTAGGGTTCCGTACCTGAAAGGTAATTAGGAATCCTATTACTAAGGTTTCGCTGTCCGTTCGTCCGTCCGTCCGTCTGTCACCAGGCTGTATCTCATGAACCGTTATAGTTAGACAGTTGAAATTTTCACAAAAGATGTATTTCTGTTGCCGCTATAACAACAAATACTAAAAAACACAAAAAAAAATATTTTAGGGGGCTCCCATACAACATACGTGATTTTTTTGCTTATTTTTGTAGATAATGGTACGGAACCCTTCGTGCGCGAGTCCGACTCGCACTTGGCCGATTTTTTAGCTTTTGCAATTGCATTCGCTTTCTTGCTCTCTTACTGTTGAAAAATCAATATACTATATTGCTCTCAGTGTTACAGGATTGCTAAATTTGAGAGCCATTGCTTATTATAGAAACCGACCATACGTACACATATCATTTATTTAATTTTTAATTTCTTAATTATAACAAGAAAAGCTTATATGTTAAGATCGTCGCAGGCGTAGCATTAACCGTTATATTAATACGTGGAGCAAAAATTTTGTACAACTTTTTACAAAAATTACGTGGACGTAGGAGTAGTTATACGAGGCACAGTTAAAGTTTATATGGAGAAGAGTCTAAAAAGCTACTATTTTTGTATAATATGCATTTCAAAGAAATTAAATTCATGAAAAAATACTACCATGCGTTTGACACACACTACCATGCGGTCGACACACACTACCATGCCTTCGACACACACTACCATGCTCTCGACACACACACAAACACACATACCATAGTTTAATATATGAAATATTTTTAATTACTTTTGCCGCTGTGCACACTTGCTTGGGGTGGTCAAAACGAGTGATTCGTTGAATCACTAATACAACACTATGCGCCACTCTTGCAACATTTTAAAAAAAAAAGATCGATTGCAGCTGTCAGTTTAGTCTATATAATTAAAAATCAAGGTTTAGATAAAAGCACATGACTATATATACACATGACTCTGGAGAAACGATGTGCAATTATGCGAAATCTGGTCTCCATATCGAAGAAGGAAGGAAGGAAGGGAAGTAATGGAAAAAATGGAACCAAAGAAATAAACAATAATTTGACATATTTTTATTTTATTTTAGATCTTGGAAATTCGAAATTGCTGTTTTTAAAAGTAATATAAAACAAAGACTACAATATATATAAAATAAAATACCTAATTAAATTTAAATTAAAAATGGACTCACACCCACTCAATTTGGTACTTATTAATAATGTATCAAACTACTTTCACCCTTTGTTCTATTTTGTGTTCTTATTTTCTAATCATTTGTTTTTATAGGCACATCAACAGCATCGTCGAGCAGATGCTCATTTTGTAAATAATAGATACGACGAAGCTATGCAATGTCACCACAACGCTGCTGAACTCTTATTGGATGCTATGAAATCCAGTTCATCTACTGTTGCCTTAGAATCCATCACTTTACAACACAGTTATCATCTCAAGCAAAAGGATTTAATTAAAAGCAAGAAGGAACAATATGCTAGAGTGAAGAGGGCTATGGATAACTTAAAACAAGGCAAAGATCCATTACTTAACCTTCAAAATCATGAGTGTTCTAAATTACAAGTGGCCATATACAAAACTATTGGTGAAACTGACTCTCTTTTACAGATATTGACTAATGAAACTGACGGCAGAGATGAACAAGGCAAACTCAACAGTACACCAATAAGAACTGATGTTACAGAAGGTAAAAGAGTTGAGAAAACACAACAAATGGTTATAGAAGAACTCCAGATTTTGAGTCAAAATTTACATTCATTAGTAGAACAATTGGTTTTTCAGGTTGAAGTCCTGAAAGATGAAAATATGACATTGAAAGAAAGAGTTAATTATTTAGAAAAAGAAAGAGCTAAATACCTTAATATTGGTACACCACATGGAATGGTAACTGACTCTTTTGTAGGTCCCAGTGTACAGGTTTCTGGAATAACACAAGGAACCGAATAACAAATACTGGAAATGTAGAATGGAAGAACTTGTTACCATTTTTTGATTGAATATTTTTAGTAGAGTTTGATCTTTTAAGAGTATGAGTACGACAATTTTTTTTTCTCATCTCCAGTATGAACTACAATGGTTTAATGCACTCTACTGTGCCTGGTGTTTCCTAATATAAATGGTGTTGAATAATCTCATTTCCTCATTGCTCAGGGTCGTGTCTATCGAACTGTGTGTTATGGTTGGTCACCTCCTTTCTTAACTATGAATGACCAATTTATAATAAACTAGCTGACCGGGCAGATATCCTGCTTGATACCGACTGCAGCGCCATCTGCCGGGCTGATTTGTGAATCTAAACCATCCAGGGTGCCACCTAAACGCATTCAAATCTCCCAATTCATTCAAATCAGCCTAGCCGTGAAGGAGGAGTACAGTGACATACACACATACAGTATAATTATATATATAAAGATTTGACTTGCACGATAATGCCTTGAAATAAAAAAAAATTAACCAACATTAATTTGCTGCTATTCTCTAATAAATTCAGTAAAATAATAGAAGTAAAATGGTAAAATGTAACATCTTTTTCACTCTACGCTCTAGTAACAATTTTGTTGAAGATGTAGGTAGATATATAGTTGTTTTAAGATTTAATGTAGACACAGTGGACCAAATCTACTAGTTATAATCTTTCATCATAAAAAGTTGACATGTAATTATAGACCAATCAATATAATGTCCAACATATGTAAAGACTTCCAAGAAATGTTGACCAGTTTCTCAAAACCTAGATGAAGCACAGCTGAGGGAACAGGTAGGGTTTCATAAGAATTGTTCTACAATAGACCATATCCATACAATGTTTTATTATTATGTACAAGTATAATGAATACAGAAAAACTACTATTTAGCCTTGGTAGACTACAATAAAGCTTTTCCATAGCTTGAAGGAATCCCAAAAAATCCAAACAAATATATAGCAACAGCATGGCCAGAGTTCTACTGGAAAAAATTGGACAGAATTCCACATTCAAAAAGGAGTCAGGCAGGGTGACCCAGTCTCCTACAATCTAGTCAGATGTCTTAGAATAAATATTTGGACACCTAGATTGCAAAGGAAGCCTCATAGATTTGCTAATGATCTTGTTCTCTTTGCCAAAAGTGCAGTGTACTAGGCCTACCTAGCCCAAATAATATCTCCCAAAAACCAAATGTCCAAAGAGATTGAGAAGAAAGTATCAAGTGGCTGGTTGTGGTATTGGTCATTGAAAAAAATATAAAAAAGCAAATCAATACCTCTTGTAGACAAGAGCAAAGTTTTCAACTTCGGCATATGCCATCCTTACCTAACTTTGCCAGTCGTGGTCTCGACTAAACACAATAGATCAGGTCAGTTGTGTATTTTTGAAAACCCAAAAAAAACCTTAAAGGTTGAGTTAATCAAAAGTTTTAAAATGGACATTTACTGAATTAGGTAAGAGAAGTACGCATTATGAATGCAATATAGGTTGGTAGCATTATTTATTTACCTTTCCTCCAATTTCTATCTTGTTTCTGGTTTTTTACTTAGGTCAGTATTTATTTATTTATTGATACTAAAGCCATAACTAAGTCGCTGTGGACACGTAGTCCGACTGCTTTGTCCGATGGATCGGACCACGAGATTTTTTTTTTCCTGTTGGTTCGATTATGGATTCGGACTATAAAAACTACGGTTTTCTTGGACCACGTAGTCCTACCAATCGGACGACCTGAACTTTGGTTTTCTTGTTAGTTCGATTAAGGGATCGGACTACAAAAATGATTTATTTCTTAGACCACATGGTCCAACTGTGGGACCATGCGTTCCAAGAAAGCAACTTGTACACTGAACGAAGTTCCATATGGTGCATTATATACTTAGATGATGGTATAGGCAGATGGTGGATGCGAAAAAAATTATGTCCGCGGCACTTTTTATATTCAAATAAAGCTACGTTACAGTTGTAGTTAACACGCACGGTCATACACGCAGTGTGGTGTGGTTTGAAGTGTATCTTTTAGAAGTTGCTTTTACAGTGGGAGCCAATAAGCGAGATGCCAGCTGTCAAATTATGAAGGGCTATATCTCCGTAACTTTTAATCGTAGACTAGTATTTTCTTTATAGAAGTGGTAAATTTAATCAAAAACTTCATTTCAGATGACAGCTGTCAAACTAGAAAGGTCTTTATCTCCGTAACTATTGATCATAGACTAGTATTTTCTTTACGGAAGTGGTAGATTTAATCAAGATCTTTATTTCTGATGACAGCTGTTAAATTATGAAAAGCTATATCTCCGGAACTATTGATAGAGTAGAGTAATAGTTTCTTAACAGAAGTAATAGATCTTATCATTTAATATTTTTAAAATCAACTTTAATTAATTATTATCACTACCATAGTATAAAACAAAGTCCTAGTCCTTTTAGCCCTTTTTAGTTTGACAGCTGTCATCCGAAATAAAGATCTAAAAGAGATCTATCACATCTGTAATGAAACTACTAGTCTACCATCAATAGCTTCGGAGATATAGCCCTGTTTAGTTTGACAGCTGTCATCCGAAATAAAGATCTGAAAGAGATCTATCACTTATGTTATGAAAATACTAGTCTACGATTAACTGTTTTGAAATTGCAGCACTTTCTAGTTTGACAGCTGTCATCTGAAACAACGGTCTTGATGAGGTCTATCACTTCTGTAATGAAACAACTAGTCTACCATCAATAGTTTCAGAGATATAGCCCTTTGTAGTTTGACAGCTGTCATCCGAAATAAAGATCATTAAAGAGATCTATCACTTCTGTAATGAAACTACTAGTCTACCATCAATAGTTTCAGAGATATAGCCCTGTTTAGTTTGACAGCTGTCATCCGAAATAAAGTTCTGAAAGAGATCTATCACTTCTGTTATGAAACTACTAGTCTACGATTAACTGTTTTGAAATTGCAGCACTTTCTAGTTTGACAGCTGTCATCTGAAACAACGGTCTTGATGAGGTCTATCACTTCTGTAATGAAACAACTAGTCTACCATCAATAGTTTCAGAGATATAGCCCTTTGTAGTTTGACAGCTGTCATTCGAAATAAAGATCATTAAAGAGATCTATCACTTCTGTAATGAAACTACTAGTCTACCATCAATAGTTTCAGAGATATAGCCCTGTTTAGTTTGACAGCTGTCATCCGAAATAAAGTTCTGAAAGAGATCTATCACTTCTGTTATGAAACTACTAGTCTACGATTAACTGTTTTGAAATTGCAGCACTTTCTAGTTTGACAGCTGTCATCTGAAACAACGGTCTTGATGAGATCTATCACTTCTGTAATGAAACAACTAGTCTACCATCAATAGTTTCAGAGATATAGCCCTTTGTAGTTTGAAAGCTGTTATCCGAAATAAAGATCTGAAAGAGATCTATCACATCTGTAATGAAACTACTAGTGTACCATCAATAGCTTCAGAGATATAGCCCTGTTTAGTTTGACAGCTGTCATCCGAAATAAAGATCTTCAAAGAGATCTATCACTTCTGTTATGAAACTACTATTCTACGATTAATACACACTCACAAACATATACTTAAAGGTAAGGAAAACTATGTAGACATAGGACTTTTTCCGTTGAAAGCTACGTGGAGACTATTTAACACAACTGTACAATTTCTGCCACAAAGCGAATCTTTCCTACAGCGAACAAAGCACCCATTTACGCTTAGACCGCTGAATCGATTTACATGAAATTTGGTATGGAGATAGTTTAAGTCCCGGGTCTGCAAAATTGCTTTCTGGAGACCCTGATGATTTGTCCGACTGGGATCTGACTACGGAAATTTAACATTTCTTTGTCCTCCTATGATCGAACTAATAAAAGTTGAGATTCCTCGTAGTCCGATCAATCGAACCATCACTAGAAAAAAAAATTATGTGGTCCGATCAGTCGGAAAAAGCGAAATTTCAAATTCTTATAGTCCGATTAATCGAACCAACTGGAAAAAAAAGTCCTCATGGTCCGATCCATCGGACAAAGCAGTCGGACGACGTGTCCACAGGGAACTAAGTGGAAGAAAAAAAGAAGTTTGCTAAGTAGGTACTTACCTATTAACTATTGTATTTGTACAAATCGTATTTGATCTTGTTTCTTATCTGTTACCTTTTTTAAATAAACTTTGTTTATAATAAAGAAGTTTTTAATGTGCATTTGCTTGTGTTAAAAAGTGTAAGGCACACAAATGATTGCATTTGAAGCATCAGAGTACAATGGCGTAGATTGGTTTTTGCGACTTGGATTTTGGGAAAGGATATGACTCGGTATAAGCGCCATGTTTTTTTTCTTTTAAATAGATTTATCAAAATTTTCGTAGTGTTGGTTGAAAGGGGCTCCTGAAGTCCACTAGCGCCGCCAATGGTCATTTATATTTCTTCGTATTTAAACGAAACGAATTTCAAAAAATGACCTACATAACTATACATATAACTAGTTGAAAGCTACTTTTGAAAAATTCTGTATTGTTTCTAGGATAAATTTCTAGGGTTGCATATTTGTTAATAGTGACAGTTTTTACAACTAGAACTAGCAATATTTAAACGTATTTTTAACTTGTTTGTTGCTTGTAACCAGTTATATATTTCTAAAGAAGCACATTGTTGTTGTTTTTTTTTATAATAATAATAATACATTAACTTTGTATAGAGAGGATATTCAATATATTTAATTGGAGGTGCTAGTTAGCAGGGGTAACACTCTTAATTCAGTTCCGTTTTTATTTATTGAATCACTAAAGATGTGTACCTGTTGAGGCGTTCGAGTAAAGTAGGATTATTGGTACCTATAGGAAGTTATGACATATTTTGACAAGGCAGTACTTACCAATAAAAAAATACAAAAAATACTTTTTAGATATGTATTGAATATTGGTCTTACACAAAAATAAACTCTTATTTTAAATGTAAAAATAAATTTCCCAATTTATTATCTGAGAATAACTATTCTTACATCTAAAAGTTCTATATGTATATACCTATATTAACAAACGGACCAACATTACTATTATATATTTGGTAACATAAATATACAACAAAAGGTTCCAGCGCTATTTGGTCTCAGAAATGTTAAATCAAGAGCAATAGTTGTATTTTAAAATCATGAGACATCGGCCACTGCTAATTAGCAAATGGACAAAAACCACGGCCAACGTGTAGATGGCAACAAGAATATACAGACCAACATTGGGGAAACTAAGGGGGATTGGGAATAAATTGTTGTTAACCAAGTAATTTAGTCTTGCTTGCTCATTAAATCCGCCAATCCGCACAGGACCGTAAACCCGTATCATTTGGAAGTAATCCTACCTGCTGTGTCGAGGCCGCGCTTTCGATCTCTGCACAGGATAAACATATATAAATAATAAATTTTAGACAACACAGTCTCAAACAAAGCAACGCAACTTTGCTTTGGATAGGTAAATATACGCCTATTAGTGGCGGCGTATCAATACAAGCCAATTTCCTACCTTTCAGAAATGTACTTACTATAAAGTGTGGTGCGCTTCAAGTACTTTGCTACAGAGCAGCTATCTGCGATAAGTTAAATTGGTGCTTACGCGTTTTGTGCAACGTAGTGTTAAAGACATTACTCTGTCTCTTGCTCACACGCGTTGGGTGAAATAAGTAAGATTAGGCCTAAAAATTCCGGCATACGTTGTTTTGCTATTTCTAATAAATACGTTACTACCGTTTGTTTTCTCTGTCGCCCACAAGTGATTAATTGATAAGATTACAAAATTGAAAATCAAAATATATTCAAATTTATTGAAACAGAGTACAGACATTTTTATTTAGAAGTGTACTTGCGTTTAATTCAGAATAGTATATAAATTTAGTACGTGTCCGTCCGCCATTATTACTATTTGCGAATGCTTCAGGACAAAAAACATTTTTTTGAAGTGAAAACTTCTTTAGCGGCGCTGTGCACTTTTTTTGTGATGGGTAAAAAACTCGCGTCAGGTCACGTGTCCTGATCGTAAATTCGTAAGATGTCACTCGCGTTAGGACACGTGACCTTTATTTACATTAGGTTAGTTTTTATTTTTAGTATATGGCGATTATGAGTAGTACAGGGAGGTTGGATATGGGATTTTAATTCTATGACAGATTGAGCTGTCAAATATACAACGTCAAAAAAGTAAATAAACAAAAGTTATTATTTTTAATAAATAAATATGGATAAGAAGTGATGGGAAGTAAATAGCAAGTATGTTTTCACTTCTGCCGGCACTCCCGGAGTGCAACCCGTTTTTTAACTGGCTTACCCTTGTCATAATTCCACCCCTCGCAACTCATCATATAAATACTTTGTTTTTCGTAAATACATTCATAATATATATAAAAAAATTGTCTTGTGCGGGAATCGAACCCAGCCGCTCAATTCAGTAGTCGGGGCATGGAGCCGAATTTAATAAACATTCGCGTTTTATTTTGTGCTTCACCAATATACATTTAAATCTCATATCACATCTATTCTAGCATTTCTAAGAGCATATAGTACTGGATTATTAAAGCAGTTTTCACCATTTAATACATGTACAAAAACCCAGATAGGGTTGGTGATGCAAATCAGTAAGTAGAAGAGAATCATAATAAAATAGTATTGTGTAATCAGACGCTCTGGCAGAACAGTTAACAGGTTACAATGCTTAAATTTTTACTCAATTTGGACTTCTGTATTTTTAATTTATTGTCTTCAGCTGTTAAGAGGGCCAGAAAGCTAATTTCTTTTATATTAACGATACTTAAAATCATCATCAATGTTATAAACATATTACTATGAGATATATGTGTTATATATAATATAACTACGTAAGTAATCTACACTAAAAAAAAATTACATGGAATTTAATGTTTGTAGTCACATTTTTTTTATTTTTGCTACAACTTATAGTCAATGCACTAGATTACAGACAATTCTAGTTAATTTAACCGACTTTTATTACAAGCAAATGCAATAAACCTTTTAAAAATTTACACAAGTGTTAAGGCAATAGACACTTCTAGATTTATTTTGCATCAAATACAATAAACGAAAATCACTCAGTAAGGTAATGCACTAGCCAAAAGCAAGTTTTATAACATTTTTTTTTTAATAATTTAGATGCTAGCCACAAAATTTGCACAAAAACGGTGTATTAACGCAATCTTGCCTATATCGTAGTCAAGGAATTCGAGAGAAACGTGAACAGGTAACAAAGTGATCATACCTGTCGCGTATTTCAATACAATATGTGGAATATAATAATAAATTCTTTATAAAATACTTTTTATCAATTAAAAGAAGCAGTCTTAACTTAAATCTATATTTCCGCCAGTACTTAAAAAAATATGGTTAAGCTGCCCTCAATTGTTATATAATTGTTCCTGCCAGCGCTAATAACTAAAGGATTTTCAAAATGTACAACTTAAAAACATAACACATTCGTATCGTCCAAATATTATTAAAATTTAAATTAGGTAGTATATTCAAGTTAGAAAATGCCACTATTTAGAATAACTTACGCTTACTATAAATTACATGATACACTAAATATATTTCTGTGATAATTTCATGTTAAAGCATTTCGAGAAATACGTGGATAGGCACTCAAATGGCAAATCACATAATCAAAGTGAACAGCAAAGTCAATTCACAACCGTTATATACAAAAAATAAATAAATACAGAATGCGCTAATTAAACAACTGATTTACAATGTTTAATATTTTTCGACTGTTCAAATATTTAACACTGACTATAGTGCAACAAACTTTTCTGACTCGGCGCTGGCGGTCAAAAATCAAATCTACAGTCGCCATATTGAAATAGTGTGAACTTACAACGACAATAGCGACAGAACACCCAAGGTCAAAATGTCAGAAAAGATTGTTGCACTGTATGCCAATTTTAAGGGTAAATTTGTTTAACAAAATGCACAACTCGTTTTTCAAATTATATTGATGGAATACATTCATATTAAAAATTGAAAATCAGTATCTTATCAATAAAAAGTATAGAATGTCCACAATTATTTTTTTTAGTTTACAAAAATTTTAAAGCCCTAAATAGCTCAGATCTCAATATGAATAAAGTAACACATAGGTATAGTAATTTTTGATTTTATAATATTCACAGATTAGTAGAAGCAAGCAATAAATTATAAATATAGTCTACATTTTCAAAATAATTTATTAGTATTGTCATCGAAACCTTCGATCTATTTATTTTATTTTAGTTAACATTCTTTTAAATATTTGTTCTACCATTTCTTAATTAAATACACAATGAAATCCTATCTAAAGGAACATCAGTGTACATAAATAAACAATTTTATAGCCAGGACTTGAACCTGCAACAATGGTATCGAGGCACAAGTCTGGCCAATGAAAATACCAACTACATCTTTGCCATGGAAATACGTTCGTTACAAACTTTACTAAGAAGTATAGGCGCGTCCCTTCTGAGCTGTGTTGCAATTTAATAGTGAAACCTCATTTTAGCACCAAATACCCGTTTCGTCTTAGTGCAGCTGATTATTTTAGTTTAAACAAAACGCCTTTCGATCATTTTTTGACAGTTACGTGTGTGTCTCAAAGGATTCACTTTCACATTTGACAGCTGTAAAAAAGTTGCGCAATATACTCACCTCCCGACATGGGTTTTTGGTAGCAACATTTCGTAGCAAAATCGCTTATATGAAACGCTAAAAGTACAAAAACGCAAACCGCAAACAATTTATACGACGTACTTAGTTGGAACATCCTATATGATATATTTGTGTTTTAAAAATTGATCTACTGGGACTTTAGAAGTCACTAGGAGTTGTTTATCTAAAGGAGTAGTGACCCGGGCGATTAAAATTGTCCATCCTGGGTAATGTTAGTCAATAATGAGGTCACGTTACTCCCGACTTAAAGCAAGCTATGGTTCATCATATATTATGTGTAATAGTGACATCCATAAGTGTACCACTTGTACTAAAGTGGTCCAGAATATATACATAACAATAAAAATCAGATTGGAGACCACCGGAGCTTCTATACCTATCAAAAGAGGAGTGTCATATCTCTAACATATGGCTACCTGTATACTGCCTTCATTAACCTATGCGAGTCAAACTTGAAAGCTTACACATCGAAATAAATCCAAAATCTCATGTCAAAGAGGCATGGAGAGAAGTATATTAAAAATTAAAATAATTCACAACAACAAAATCACAAATTTATGGAGAAAAACAAAAGTTAACGATGCTTTTTATCACTGTTAAAATCTTAAATGGCGCTGGGCTGGGCACATTGCCAGACTGACAGGTAATCGATGGACTCACAGAATAACATCCTGGGAAGGACCATCAGGCTCTAGGAACAGAGGTAGGCCAGCTACTCGGTGGGCAGACGATACAATAAAAGTGGCCGGCGAGCAATGGATGGACACAGCGAAGAAGATACATGAAAATATCTAGAGGAGGCTTTAACCTTCGAGAATGAAGGGTTCTTACTAGCGTAGCTAAATTAGAATAAAGAGTAATATTTTATCGAATACAGTTTAACATATAAATAGTCAATTGTAAGCATTTTTTTGTAATCTGTTTTTATTTTTAGTAAGTAATGTAAGGCTTTTTGAAGTGAAAACTTCTTTAGCGGCGTTGTGCACTTTTTTTGGTATGGGTAAAAAATGATAAACTCGCGTCAGGTCACGTGTCCTAATCGTGGAAATTCGTAAGACGGAAACCGTAATGCCACGCCTATTATAATTTTTATTTTTAGTATTCGCGATTATGAGTAGTACAGGAAGGTTGGATATGGAATTTTAATTCTATGACAGATTGCGATGTCAAATATGCTACGTCAAAAAAGTAAATAAACAAACATTATTATTTCTTGACAATGTCAAAGACATGTCTTGTGACATATTTGAGTGTTAAGCGCGAATCGTGTGTAAAGGTTTTCACTTCTGCCGGCACTCCCGGAGTGCAACTCGTTTTTTATTTTTATTTATTTATCATTGCCTGGAGGTGGGGTTTCGAAATCACTTTTTTAAACTTTATCATTCCGTCCTGGAACGTTCTTGTGATTTTTGCTGTCCACCTATGCCAATCTAACATTATGTTACCATCCAACTGTCAAGTGTTATTACTAAATAAATGGATAATGTTATAATATCAAAACAGTTCTGTTGGTGGTAGAATAAGACATGAAATTTCCTCAGTTGCAGTTGTTGCTTGCTTCATAAACTATAGTTAAAATAGTTAGGTAAATCATTGAAAATCGACGGTAATCCTTACAAAGGTCGTTAATGCAAAAAATCTCAATAATCCGGCACTTCAATAGACCAATATGTCCAATAATCCGGCACCCTCCGCCCGCGCTTCCCTAGCCCCTCTACGCCTATACGTCGTCCACTAGCAGTCTAACCTCAAAACTTATCACTTGCACGTGCGTACATATTTACCTATTATTTTGAAGTGTGAATAGTGTGTAGTTAAAAATGACATACATACATTATATTTTCTTTATGAAATGCTTTATTCTATTTATTATGATTTTTTCTTTATAATCCATTCCAATAATCCGCCACCCTCTGGTTTTTAATAATGCCGGATGAGTGAGATTCTACTGTATTTCGAAAAAAGGTGTTCTTTTAATAAATTTTATACTAACCATAAAATTTATTGAAACTCTATATCCTTGATTTTTGCTAAAATAGATTTTACGATATTTGTAGTGAGAACCGTCGAAATGTATGACAGAGGAGAATTGCTATTAATGCAGCTTCAAATCCTATCATCTAAAATCATAATCATCTTTAATATTTAATGATTATTATAGTTAATTATTGTGTTATTATCACATAACTTAAACATAGCAGAACAAATTTTAACGAATTTTGTTTACAACCTAGTTAAAACAACAATTTTAATGTCTAACAATCTCTTCTATTTATTCTTACTCTCTATATTACAACATTCAAAGTTTAATAGTTTTTACTAAAATATATCTTTATTGACAAAGCCTCACAGAACAGCTATGTAGTTTACTCCTAACTTTAATATCAAACTATTATTGAGGGCCTATTCCACAAAGCTCTCTGCAAACCATGTTTAAACAATCTTTTGAAGACATAACGAGTCAGTAACGAACTGAGCACTTTGTTAGTTATGAGGCAAAAAGAGTGCAGATTTGCAGAGTTGTATCCTTGAAATAGACCTTTTAAAACTTTATTTCCCATCACAATTAGTATGCCTTATAAAAATATTCTTTAGTAACAATATAAATAAAATATTTAACACATTAATATCTTCTAAGTTTAAGATTCCGTGTCTGCGCATGTCTCAATTTTGCGTTTCATAGATTTTCACCAATCTCTCGAATTTGTAGTTTCCATTAATTACCTACTTACTGCAAATATCAAACATATGTTTATTAATTTTTTTCATGTCATTATGAATAATGATTGTTTGAAATTTCAAAGTTAATACGTCTTTAATACAACATGTATAAATCGTGGCACGTAAGTTGAACCTGCGCAGTAACTTATTTTAGGTTCGTTAGTACATTTGACCGCTCTGTACCTGCGCAGAAGACCGCCATTTGGTTCAAGTTACGTGCCGCGTACTAAACCTAGCTAAAATACAGAGGTTTTCTGGTTGAATTAAAAATGTGTTAAATTAAATAGCAAACACTTATCATGTTACTCTAAATAATTTAAACAACACATATTTGATAACTGTAGGAATATTTAAATAACATCATTACAAATTAGAGAAATTGGTTAAATTATATAAAGATCATAAAATTTTAAAAGTGCACTACATAAGTCTGATGCAAAATTCCAACAACTCTACTTATGAGTCCGATACAAGACATATTTTTTCTATTTCAATTTTAGCCGTTTTCTGTAAAAAATATCCGAAAATTCAGCTAATCTATCCGCCCAAATACTTCTGTATCAAAAGATGAAATATATGTAAGATTTACATCGTGTGGCGTAATAATGCTTTGTCTTCTTTTATTAAACAGAAATCTGGTTTGGAAGTATAAAAAATTATGACAATTAAAGTTAACTTTTTAGGTTTATTTAGAAACAGATTAAGGTAGTTGAAATTTTCACATAAGTCTAATATCATTAATGTATCTGGCGGACAAAAGCATTTTTTTTTTCAAAAAAAAAAAAAACTTTTGATTTTAGTATTTAGAAATCAATATTGGCTTAAAATAAAAATACCTATTCCAAAAATATTTGTTTTAAAACACAGTGAAAGTTTTGTAAAAGTAAAAAAAATGGTTTCTTAATATGCACTATGATATATATGCAGTATCACATGCTTTTAAGAACCGAAAGCCAATTATACAACTTTTGACAAAATATGTATACAACTATTAATTGCTGCAAATATACATATTTTCATATTACATATTTTCGGATATTTTAATTAAAGAAAATCTGTTAAATTTACAGTTAGAAGAGTGAAATCTGGCAACAGACCCTTAACAATATAATAAATATGTATTGAAATTAACAGTGTGCAACTTAACTTAAGGCGTGTAAGGTGGGGGTGGTGGGAGAATGGAGAGATCATCAAATGGAAAATATTGGTGAGTCCCTAAGGCTGGTGGGGCATATGTAGGATGGACTGTAGGCCCATACTCAGCACTAGGTGTGTACGGAGGAAGGGTAGGAACTGCAGGGGTAGGGCCTACACTATGTGCTTCATACCCATCCCAATCCTCCATAAGGTTTCGCCTTTGAATGTCTTCGTCGTTAGTCAATGGGGCTCCCCACAGATTTGCAGCTGAGGCTAAGAGGGCAAGTGCACCTGAAATAGTTTAAAATGACCAATTGAAGTAACAAAGGCAGAAAACATATTTAAGCTTTAGAATGTTTTCTGTCCTTATGTTGTTATAAGTTGATATAATGATTGTTTTTTATATAACCTTTTAGATTGTTTTATAAACAACTTATATTGATTATAAATATTATAATATTAATGGTTCAAGCTAATAAATAATAAATATTTTTGGACATTACACACAGTGCCGTCGGGTCCCAACTATTACTTTTTGTAAATTCATACATATCATCATACAACCAGACTCAAGACAAACACAGATTCAAATTCAAATTCAATATAATTTATTCAGTTTAGGCTACAATAATTGAGCACTTATGAATGTCACTGCGCCATGACTACGATTTTTGTGCAGTGTGGGAATCGAACCCATACCCTCCAGCCAGATAACCAACTAGGCTGCAAGGGAGTTAATATTCAATATTTAGCTGCAACTGTTAAAAGTTGCGTTCTATTGACGGCATTGAGAACTATGACATCGCATAGGCATTGAAATCGTTCTATTCACCAATTGTAAACAAACAATATAGCCATTTACTATTTTGACAGCGCATCCACTGCATTACCTCCCGGGCATGTGACGCCAATGCGTTGAATGCGGTCTGGAAGTGACGTCATAGCGCATTCTTTTAAGTTTTGTTTTCCCTGCATTAATATGGGACCACCCGGGAAGTATACCCTTATAAATAAAAAAAATAATCTCAAATCAGTCCAGGTCTCTTTAAGTGATTGGGGAACAAACATAAAAAAAAAGATTCCGAGTCCGCCAAATTGAGAACCTCCTCCTTTTTTTTTAAGTCGGTTAAAAACAATCACTAACTTAATCTACACATCTGAAAGTCAGCAATACTAACTTTTCATACCATTTCAAAATTTTCTGTTTGTTTCAAAAGCTAACATATTGTCATTTTACTAACTAAATAATCACTATGTACATTTGAAAGTCAGTAGGTTACTTCACACATTGAGTGTTGTAACTAATTTAAATTTGTTTACTTGTTTTTTGTATCTATTCTGTCTAGTGTTTTTGTACAATCACATGATGGGAATTCGTCACAGTGGTAGCTGAGAACAGGAAATTGGATATTATCTTACTTGTTGATAAAATTTAGTATCTAAAAGAATTTCAGTATGGAGACTTAGAGCTAAAATCAATGAGTGTGAAACTAAAAGTTCGACACAGTCTCACCCGTGAAACAAAAGACTTTGTATGAAAAATTAGCAAAATGTGGAGTGCCGCTTTTGTGCTATGTAAAGAAAATACTGTTGCCAGCTTGACCCCCGCCTTTGGTCCAGCCGGCGCGCTGTTGCCGCTCTTATGCCACTAAATTTTTTAGTTCGTGCACGCAAGCTTTTGATTAACAAATTAAATAAATAAATACCCACATAAGCAGTTTGTAATTGTCTAATAAGTACAGCAAAATTAAATGTGATTATTGTGATCTAAATTTAAATAGAAGAATGAATTTTAGTTATAAATAGAATAATTAAAGATAAGCATTTAAGCAATTCCTTTTTGTTTTTTTTAGTAAACACCAACTGAAAATTGTCAAGAGCTGCCTCTGCTGCTGAACATATGTCTCTCTCAATGATTTAAAAATGTACAGTTCTGAGTCTACAAGAGTATCTAGCAACTTCCTTGCCTTAGTGTTGCACTGTTTGAGTTCTTTTATTAATGGTTTTCTTATTATTTATTCTATCATGTAAACTCAAAAAGAAAATAAAAAGCCCTTTTAGCTGTGTGACTCTAAATTTGTTTGTAATTGGTGTTTTTTATAACTATTAGCTTAAAAAAATATTTTGAATACTGACCTGCCCCAGTAATAGTATAAAATCCATACTCATAGTCAACTTGTATAGTATCTGGATCACTGTTGTTAGCAGTACCCAACACAACAGTTGTATAATAACATACGGCAACAATTGCGATGATCCAGAAAACACACATGATGCTTGGAATAGCATTTCTTCTTAACATTTTCACTACTTTGCTATTTAGAGATGTAAGATTTATCAAAATGCCAATGGAAGAACAGAGTAGAACCATGAAACACAATAGAATCAATATTCTCATGAGTGTAATTATTTCTGGTGTTGTGCATGGTGGCAAACCTGAAAATAATTCAAAAAAAACTTTAGTGAGCTCCCTAAATTTTGGTTTTGGTCACCTGCCTTTTTCAACTGTGTAATTAAATAGTAATTAATAAGTTAATTAAATATGTAATATGGTTAAATAATGTAGACATAATGCAGAAAGCAACAGATTATTAAAGTTGTGCACAATAGGCAAACTTTTGGCTAGATTAGGTAACACTAAGTTTTTAGATCTGGCTAGTTAAAGAATCAAATCCATTTCAAAATTTTATTTAAATTTCAAATTTAGAACACTGAGGTTACCTGCAATTTGAAAACTGCGTGTAGTGTAGTGACTGCATTTTTATTCGCAGTGGAAGAGATGCCTAAAGAAGTGCTTTTCTCAGTGGTTCAATTTAATGCAGCCCCATTTCTAGATTTTTAAAAGGGCAGTGCAAAGTGCCTCTTTGCCGCCCTTAAAAAAAATTATAGCATACTGAACTAACTGGTGGTCGCTGCCCGCCCCTAATCTTCGCCGCCCGGGGGGCAAGTGCCCCTTCGCGCACAATTTTCAAACTATTAGTTTTCCACCAATTTTTGTATTTCATTTGTGTATAAGGAGATGCTTCTATATTTATTTCAAAGCAAAAGTAGCTTGTGCCTACTAAGTAAATATTTGCCTAGATTTCTTACAATACAAGCTAAAATGCTAGTTAATGTTTTTATTAATGGCTATTTTTTTAAAACTAGTCAAAATTTCAATGGCATACAATTAATTTGAAGGAATTATTCTTGTTTCGCTTTTACAACATTCAACATTGGGTTACATATGTGACTAGTTACTTTTAGCTTATTGCAAAATCAAGTTTACAAAAATTTTTATTTTGAGTACTATCTACTGTATATATAAAGTATTAAAATGATCAAGTAGTCAAGACAGCATTGAAGACCATATGAAAATTACTTACCATTACTTTCAGGTCTCCCAGCAGGATCAAAATCAATGTTTTGTTGAATATTAAATAAATCATCATCATCATCCCCATCATCATCAAACGTAAAGAACTGAGTAAGGGACAAACTTTGGGTACAATGCAGACCTTTGATTTTAAACCAGCTTGGTTGAACCAAAGCTGCACATGTCAACAAAAAAGTTGATGCATTGAAAAATGCTGCTATTTTGTTCAGTTCTTTGTCTTTCAATGGAAAAGCCATTTTAAGGCCTGCAAAATAATAGGTAGCATAGATTAGTATACTAAAAACATGATACCAAATATGAAGGACTATATCGCACCCTACCTGGTCACAAAATAATAAAAAATTTCAAACATTACATCATATTATTTATTTTGTATTTTTGAGGGAGTAAGTGAATGGGATGACCAAAGCGGGTTAGCAGTCCACAAGAAAACACCAATTAAGTTAGTGTAAGGTGGTACAACCCATAGGAAATATCTGTGGACCTGAGTTTAAGATGTCATGCAAACTGGAGAGTCATTACAATTAGCGAAAACAAGAATAATAATACACATGCATTGGCACTTATGTTGGCAAAGTACATTCTGAAGATATTCCTGTTTGTACTTATATTTTTTAAATTATATGGACCAGTAGTCAAAATTTTACATTGACAGCTGTCATACAACTGCAAAAAACAAGAAGCCTTGCTCTAAACTGTGTTTACTTGTAGTGATATGGTTTAAGTTTGATTATAATAGACTAGTGTTCATGATGTGATTTGGTCATTAGTTTATTTTAGATTGAGATAAGTGGACCACTCTTAATTGTGCTGTAAACCAAATCTAAACAAACAATATGGCCATTCACTAGTGACAGCACATTCATTACTCTACATCTGGAGTATGTACAGCCTATGTGTTGAAAGCGGACTGGAAGTTATGTCATAGCGCATTAATTTTTGGTTAACAAAACAATCAAATGTGTGCATAGAGCGCAATCAATGCATATAAAGCTTATCAACAAAACGCCTTATGAAAGTTCAATTGTTAATATATTCTTGCATGACATTAATTACTTGTTTCCAACTTAACACAGAGTGAACTGGAAAATAGAGCTACGTATAGGAAAGCCAGTGGTTACCACATATCAAAAATCTAAAATGTATATATATTAAGTACCTGGAGGACCAAGCTTAACTTACGCCAGCCTAACCTACCTAGATTGATTTATCCTCCCCGAAACTAAATACTAAATTTCATGAAATCGTTGGAACCGTTGCCGAGATTCAGATTATACATATACAAGAATTGCTTGTGTAAGGGTATTAGATATCTATAGCAGTAATATTCTTTGAGGAGGTATCCTACAATTTTTTAAGTGAACAGTGATATGGAGAGTTGCAGAACAGTGAATTGAATTATACAGATGAAAATAAATAATACTTAAGGTATTAATTGGCTAATTTAATTTGTTTATATAAAAGTCTCGGTTACGGTGGGAACTATTATATTAAATACGAAGTTATAAAACAGGAATTACTTCTAGAGCAATTTGATTTCAGCATACAGCACAACTATATTTACTAAATCTAGATCTAGAATATCAATATTAACGAGTATTTTCAAGGTTGAACGTCATACCTCGAATCCAAGTTAGACAACCCATAGCGTCGTAATAACCATTGGAATCATCAACTTTCAATCGTTTGAGGCAGGATTAATATCGGTGTGTGATGTTTACAAAATGATAATAGTGAAGTGAATATAAATTACTTAATTTTTTATTTGTAGAGAAATTTAGGTTTTTCCTCGGTTTTCCTGAAAAAGCACATTAAGTTTGTCAGTTTTTTTTCTTTCTTTTCTCATAAGAAGGCAATCAATCAGTATAAGAATATTTTTGCCAGCGGCATGTCTTTGAAACTCAACCATTGTGCCTTATTACGAGATCGAAAAATCGCTCTTTCATTTCCATATTAGACAAGATTACGTAGTCTCTACTACTGTGTTCGAAAGCTGTCAGGCCGGCGACGTCAGTACCGAACGTCACCCCGCCCCTGACTGAGGGACTTGTTGTCCGAAGAAATAACCAGTTGGGAGGCGAGTCAGAGAGGTAACTGCTCTCTTCAGGACCAAGAGTCCGACTATCACTTCGGATAAGCTCGTTATATAGTCGTTTCCCGAGGGTAGATTGAGGATGCACCCCTGACACCAACAAAGAGGCGGGTGTTTGACATCTCTAACTAGAACCGGATCCCTAACTTTCGTAGGATTAGATTTATCGGTCCACCTATCACGCTGTGACAAGAGGTTACGATATTCGGTCGAGAAGCCACGCCAGAAAGAACGAGAAAGTTGATTTACTAAGTGGAAGCGTGTTTGGTATGAATCCGTGCGATCCCGGTAGAAAGACAAACAAACATGCATAGATAGGCCTTTCTACTTTTTGCACTGCAAAAATGGTGGTCTTAATAAAAAAAGGGGCAAGCAAAATCAGTACCGACCCGAGAAAATGGTCGACACTCTGCAACTCGATCCGCCGGCAGGTGGCATGGGAGATTGCACTAGAGGAGGACGGAGAGGATACCACGGGATGTATTTGAAATACTTAGTCAATTGAGCACCCTCTGGTGACGGACCCATAAGGCAGTTTGGGTGGATGGTTTCCGGCTCTTCCTCATAAGTCCAAAGTGTCAAGGGAAATTTCGGACTCTCTAGTTTTGTACACCCGCTTTGGCGTTAAGATTTCTCATTACAACGCTCTAGTTACCCTTGGTGGTGTTATTTGATTCTTCATCAGAGTGTCGATAGGTTGGCACATATAACTGTATTACATTCGAAGAGTATTTGTTAGCAAGCTTTAAGACAAGGCTTTATTTTTCGTCAACTGAATATTTTTGAAGTCTCGTTCCAAGGTTACCTTTAGATAAATTAAATAAAAGCCTTAACATTTTTAATAATACTCAATCAATCAAGTTACTCTTGAAGAAACATGAACATAATTTTATTTTGGTAAATAAGTAGTTTTATTTAATTTGATTCCGACTATTTATTATTTATCGGTGGTGGCCCCGAGGTTTCTATTTCACCTTTAGTCCTGAGTGGCGGAGGTTCGAGCCCCGCGTGTTCCAATTACTCTTTTTCTTTATTTCTCTAGTACATTATTTATTCACGCCTCGCGGTTAAAACAGATTACTTAAAACAAGGCAAATTGCTTTGTATCAAAGCAAATTTATTAACTCCAAGAAAATGATCCTCTCTCTATAGACGTAAGAGAATATTTACTTAGTAAAATTAAAAAAAAATCTTGAGAACATTTATTTGTACCAAGACAAAAAATATTCAATGCAATTAAACAAATAAATCGAGTCAAAGATAAGTTATTCTTTAAGTGAAAGATGTTTCGATTTCCATTAAGGATTTTTTTTGTTAAAATAAAAAATATTATTCTTTTTTCTAGCAATTATATTTGATTAATTGATTCTTCAGAGTAGGTAATAAATATTTATGTTTAAAAATATGCAATGACAAAAAATGGTACTTATACACAGTACCGACGTTTCAAAAACACTTCGTTCGTTCTGGGATTAAGAGTTCCCACGAATGATACTTTTCAGACTTTTGATAACGCCAGTTTTGCCACCGACACCTACCGTTCGTTTAGCTTTGAATCGTTACTAACAAAATTTTTGGTTACAAAACTTGCAAAACGAACGGTTGACGTATACACACACTACCATAAACAATGAAAATGTATAGGCAGTTTGACAGATTAACACAAAAACCCCACGTCCGGACATGGGTCTAAAGTTTCATTTTTCGGTGGCAAAAGTGACAAAAATAACGTAAACGAACGCATGACAGTTTGTCACAGATGATACTAATATTTTGATACCAATGCTAAACGAACGAATGACAGGTGGCAAAAGTTATGAAAATAATGATTCTGCATCCCAGAACGAACGCGACCTTAGAAATGTAACTGCGTTCTTAATAAGTATCTGACTATTGTATTTTATACATATATTTTATATATAAAGTAGTCATTAAATCATAATAATTCTAAATAGCGCGTTCTACCTTAGTGTCAATGTACAACTGTACAACACCATCTGTTGATATTATTTAGATTTATCTTAGAAAGGATTAAATTCTTGATTTTAAAGAAGTCCATCTTTTTGACTGAAATAAATATAAATATAAAAAAATATAAAAAAAACCAAAAATCAAATTAAACATATTTATCTTAAAATTACAAAAAACTAAGAATAAAATAGTATCAGAAACAGACAGGTGGTAATTTTATAAAAAAAATATTTTTAATCTGAGAAAATATGTTTTTGGAATAACTAAATATTTTGAGAAAATACTCCGTCTTGAAAAGAGAAATCCTTTTTTTTTTCCATGCGTGCCAAAAAAAAGACATATGTGAAGTCCACAATCCGTACTGGGCCCGCGTGTAGACTAAGGCAAAAATCACCCTCGGTAAGGGTAGGCTGTGACCCAGCAGTGGGAACGTATGTGGCTAATAATGATTATTTTATCTTAATTGATTTTAACCGTTTTTATTTTATTACTAGAATAAAAGTAGGAGTGCAGGAGTTTCTATGAAACGTTCGTTTTTTAAGAGATAGATAAATAATATAGTATTAGTAGTTTTATTATCTTGTTTTTTTTTTAACAATTATTGATTTTTTTTTTAAGTTAATACTGAGTTTATTTTTAAATTAATTAGTATTAGATAATAATGAGAAATATGTCTATGATTTTAAACATAGTACATACATGAATTTTCAAAATGTGACTGTGTGTTTAAATACCTTTAACCTGTACCTAATAGTGAAGGTTTAAGCAAGCTCTCTATTTTTTTTAAATTTTTGTGAATACTAGAAATATCCGATTATCATTACTTTTTGATCACCACTCGTACTATAAGCACTATAACACATTTTCAGTAAAACATAAACTAATTTCTTACAATATTTTTATGTAGTCTGATTTAGAAATAAGATTTTGTTCATGGGGTGAATGTACTCGACGTGATGTCAGGTGCGTGGCGAGACGGGTAAGTAACATCCCCGATAATCAACCATCCTTAAGCAGTCTACTGTTGCAAAATAGACATTTCCTAAGCATTTAGCACATTCATTTCAATTTTCTGTCAAAATGGTAACTTTAGGCTTTACTTTTTAGTGTTTTCTGAAGTTGGTTCGATTTAGGAAATCGCTGGACATACATAAAAAAATATACAGTCGAACATAAAACTACCTGCTTTTTTGAAGTCGGTTAAAAAGACAAAAGTTAACGTACCAACTTCGGCGACGGATATTTAAAATCACTCAACTGATTTATTTTTAGGGTTCCGTACCCAAAGGGTAATGAGCGGAACCCTATTACTAAGACTACGCTGTCCGTCCGTCTGTCACCAGGCTGTATCTCATAAACCGTGATAGTTATACAGTTGAAATTTTCACACAAGATGTATTTCTGTTGCCGCTATGACAACAAATACTAAAATACAGAATAAAATAAATATTTAAGAGGGCTCCCATACAAGAAACGTGATTTTTTTGCTCGATATTGATAACAGCAAAAGGTGGACGCTTGAAATATTCACAGAATATTTAGTTATATATTCAGTTTAAAAAAATAATTAAATTAAAATAAAACAAATATTCAAGGGGGCTCCCATATTACAAACGTGAATTTTTTGCCGGTTTTATAGATAATGGTACGGAACCCTTCGTGCGCGAATCCGACTTACAATTGGCCGGTTTTTTTTAAATTAGAAATATGTTTGTCTTTAATAAAAATACAACCTTGAGACTAGTCGAGCCATTCTTCAAGGCGATAGACATTTTGAAACGTTATTTAGTGCAAAAAAAATATTTATGTTTTTTACCGCTTTACGCCACTTTTGTAACCTTATGGTCTCTACTATCACTGTGCCTTGCTTCCATCACAAAATGCAGATTTTATATACCTTAATTCCTATGACTACATACTTTACAAGTTCATATACTGTAGGTCTGAAGGTAAATCCTTTTCATAAAATCGTTCAAATCGGTTTAAACTGCTGTATAACCCATGGACAGTCACACCATACTATATAATTAAAAACATCTTTTTTATTTAAACATAAGAACCTAATTCCTTAATATGAGAAACGCCATTGCAAACCTGAAACATATTGTATATACATTGCATTCTTTGTATCATAAGAAACTGTGCCATCATATAGCTCCGAGTTAACACACCATTAAAAAGTCACGTAGTATAAGCTGTTCCATCTTTTGAGACTGCAGTCTATGTGATACCGTCCAGCACAAAGCTATTCTTACGATCCGTGAAATGGTAAAACAGTGAACTTTTCTTTCCTTTTCGTAAAGAAAAACATTTGGTCGTTTAATGTTTTGGATTAAATTAATAAGTTTGACTTTCATCGATTGCCTCGTTTAGGTGATGATGAAGCTTCAATAAATGTGAATAAAAAAAAAATATGTTCGATAATATTTCATCACCTAACGGAACATACAATTTTACCGAACTTTCTAATTTTACTGAAATAGAAAATGTTTGTAATCAACAAAATAGTTCATACAACTCAAGTTTGGGATTACATACCGCTGTTCCGATTTGGGAAACGATCACGACTGTTTCAGTGCTTCTTATAGTTATCCTAGGAACAATTTTTGGAAATATTCTCGTGATATTGGGAGTGTTAACATATAAACCCTTACGTATTGTACAAAATTTTTTCATAGTATCCTTAGCTGCAGCAGACTTGGCTGTAGCAGTATTGGTCATGCCATTAAACGTCGCATATTCGACTTTTGGAAGATGGCTTTGGGGCAAATATTTGTGCAAGATTTGGCTTACATGTGATATAATGAGTTGCACATCTTCAATACTGAATTTGTGTGCCATTGCACTTGACAGATATTGGGCTATCACTGACCCAATAAACTACGCTAATAAACGTACATTGAAAAGAGTCATGATGCAAATAACAGGTGTTTGGGGTTTGTCATTGTTAATAAGTTCACCACCTCTTTTAGGCTGGAATGATTGGCCAGAGCAGTTCAATTTAGAAACACCATGTCAGCTTACGTCTGAACGAGGTTACATTCTATATTCATCGTTTGGTTCGTTTTTTATTCCTTTGGCCATCATGACCATCGTCTACATAAAAATATACATAGCGGCCAAAAAAAGATTTAGGAAGCGCGCATTAGGGAATCAAATATACAAAAATCGACCCGCACCCAGCAATGAAGAAACTCAAGACAACAACGAAGATTCAGAAAATGAATCCGATAGCGGAGAAAGCATTATTAAGTGTCAGAAAAAGACCTTCATGGACATCAAGAGGAGTTTCTTTGCACCACTCCTTATTCTAAACGATCCTATTCCGAAGAACAATTTGGGATTGGATGTTAACAATGAGCAGGAGTTTAGTAAAAGTTGTAGAAAAAGAGTTATTGGTTCAGTAAGGAAATTAAGTCAGAAGAATAAAAAGCAAAGAAAACCATTGCTAGCTAACATGAAAAAAACTGGAGCTGTAGTCCACCAATTTGTTGAACAAAAGCAAAGGATCTCCTTAACAAAAGAACGTCGGGCAGCAAGGACTTTGGGAATAATTATGGGCGTATTCGTTGTTTGTTGGTTACCATTTTTCCTTATGTATGTTACGTTACCATTTTGTACCTGGTGTTGCCCTAGCAATAAGTTTATAAGTTTCATTACTTGGCTTGGTTATATCAACTCAACTATTAACCCGTTAATTTATACCATATTCAATTTAGATTTTAGAAAAGCTTTTAAGAAGTTATTAGGAATGAAAAACTGATGATTTTCAGGAAAAAAAAAGAGATTGAAACCAAATTATGTAAGTAAATAAAATATTATATTTTATTTTATTTTATTAGGTAGGTATCTATATATTATACTTGTATTCCATCTATCTATCTACAAATCTTCACTTTATAAATATTATAAATGCGGAAATATCTTTGTTTGTTACATTTACATTGCTTAACAGCTGAACCGACTTCGATGAAACCTTGTAATGTTATCACATTACATTACGCTTGCAACTTTGGGAAGAACGTAAGCTTAATATAAATCGGTTTTATTAAAGTCAAGAATTTGTTGTAGTAATCTTAATTCAATAACCAACACATGGGCACAAGATATTATTAAATTTTTATATAAAGTGGGTAAGTTAAAAAATACGTTTAGAAAAAATTTAAGTAAAAATAAGTTGCTACAAAAGCAACTTAAAAAAAAAAAATCAATCATTATATCGAGAAGAGTAATTTATTTTAAAATACATTTTTTTTTTGTTGAAATGTATCCTATACTATGTTCCTTGTAGTTTATAACACACTTTACTTGATTGACATCAACATCTATTTTCAGAAATAAGTAATTATTTTTACCTATTAGTGCGTCTTTTTGAAGCCGGTTTTTTTTTTATTAAAAATCGGTTAAAATACGGAGGCTCACTTATATTACGATTATGAATACAGTGTCCTGTAATGTATATTATAACACACTAGTTATAATAACAAACAAGTCAACAAGTCTAAATAAAAGCAATGTAAATATATATTTTTATTTTACATTTACCTAAATAGTGAGTAAAGAAACAAGGGGCTAGAGAAAGGTGAGAATGGGGCCAAGTTGTCTAGAGCACTTGACGTTTGTATCTCGTCGTGCCTGCATGGTTATTAGCCTAAAGTTTTGCTTGTTAAAAAATTATAAATAAAGTTTACAATAATGATAATGTGCCAGGGGTATACAGATTTGACAGAAAAGTGTATGCGAAAAATTAAATGCATGTTTTATTTAAAGCCTAAGTTGCAATTTTTTCCTTTTTAGAGTTTCGTACCTGAAGGGTCCGAACGTAGCCCTATTGCTGTCACTCGCATGCCCGTCTGTCCGTCGTCGGTCACATAGTTCTTATCGCCAAACAGTTGGAGCTGAAGTCTTAAAATTTTCACAGTATAAACATGACATGTTGACCCTTAGGCATGGGCGTAGCGAGGTACAGGCAGGGGGGCAGGCGCCCATTACCTGAAGGACTTGGCTCAAAATGAACATGTTTACTATATTAAAATGACATTTTCTATCAGGTCTGCCCCTAATCCATAAGCTGGCTACGCCTATGCCCTTAGGCATACAAATTGTTAAAAAATATTTTTAAATGTTTTTAACAGGGGCTTCCATACAGCTACATGGCGCGAAGATAGTGTATTTTTTGTTTAACAAAATATTGGAAAAAAAGGAAGAGGACCCACCAAAATTAACCTTTTTTTAACAAAATTTTTTCCGAATAATTTTTTATACTTTTTATTCACCTATGAACTTGAAATTTGGTGATAATGTTTATTATTACGTATATTTTCCTAAAAAATACGGTAAATAATGTTGCAATCGAAGTTTAAAACATTTAATTTTTGACTGCGTATTTCTTTTTCTGGAAGTGGATTACTAGCGACTTATTTTTGCCGTAGGTAACCATAAGGGCAAGCGCTTTCAGCAAATCAATAAATTGTTAAATTAAATTCAAGAGCTGACTATAGTATTTATATATTTGTATTGCATCAACCTTTTGAAAACTTTTCAAGACATAGTTCATACCTTCATATCTAAGTCTGACAGATTCAATTTACTACAAAAGCACGGTTCAGGAATACTTATTTAATTTTCAGTATGTATTTTAAGCTAAATATCTGAGCATTTCATACTTTAAAGCGGGTTTATCACGTTCACAGTTAAGATTCATAGATTTTGGTAGCTACGTGAGTCGCATACTAAGCTCCCTGTAATGTCCTTGCAACAATGGTGCATGCTGATTGAAATATTAAGTAACTATTAGGCAGGAATATAGGTATAAAATGTTTTTTACACGATATTCCTGCCTTATTGATTTAATTCTGCGATAATCATTTTACAGAGCAAACTTTTAAGGAGCAGTATAACAGCTTATTTTTATCCATTGCTGGATATAAGCTTCCTCCATGGGCGTGCCATTTATCACTGTAAGAATGCTAAACTGTCTTGCACACGAGTATCGTAAATATGTTCAGTATTTTGAATAACAAACCCTTGTTAAAAAGTGAATTTTCAATATTTTGCTCTTTTATCAATTTTTACAATAGCTGTTTATTATTTAGCTAAATACGTTACTTACAATTAATTATAATTAACAATACTTAAGCAATGTACCTATTGAACTGCAACATAAAAATATATATAGGCACTGTAAAGAACAAATATGAATTACAGTTTTTTACAGCGGAGTTTGCGTCTAGCTTTAGCCCAATAAAAGTTATCAACAGCTTGTTTATTATAGGGGAGACCGGGTACAATAATAACACTTTACACATTTACATATCACATGTCGACCCTACGTAAACACTAAGTTAATAAAAGTTAAAAATCGTACTTTCAGGGCGTAAAAATAACATTTCGTCTTTTAATACAACACACAAGCCCCGAGATACGCGTGGAAACCGATGGGAAGTGTTACAAACAAACTCTCAATGACCGCGGGCAGTGATTAGACCATTAGACAAATCAACAGAGCGTTTGCTACTTTCGACCCGCCGTCAGTTACTTTTGTTCCCGGTCTTCCCTACCTATAATTCTGAGCCCACTATTATATTTTTTTTTTCTGATCTGACAATGCTGTTGCAGCCATTACTGCTTCACCGGACTTTTTGGGGCGAGACTCTGAAGGAGCCTCAGCCCGTATAGCGTCCAACGCTCAAGGGCTCCCCGCGGGGGGAGCCTCGGCTTAGGTTGTCGCTCTCGGGGACTATTATATTGAATCACTCCCAGCATAAGTACTTTTTACTTACCTATCACTTTCTCGTGCTTACGTTGACGTGACTGTCTAAACCCTAAAATTTTGAAAAAATAAATCATAGCCCTCATCCATGTAGAGTTAAGTTTTATTTTAATCTATACAGAAGTTTCCGAGTTTATCTATTTGTTACATAAAAAAAAATCAGTTACGGAAATATATTCTCTATGCGTAGTTTGACACGGACTCAGTCGGTTTTTGCTTATGGGATGACACACAAACCTAAATAATATCAAAGAACAATGGAGTTTTTTCATACAAAGTTGGATGAACTTGAAGTCTTTCAGTGGCGCATATCACATTTTCTGCAACTGATTTTAAAAAAGTTGGTAAAAGAAATTTACGGAGTTAAATATTTGAGTTTATGCCCTTGTATTGTTGTATATATATTTTAATACAAATTTTGCGAAAATCACTAGTACTAAGTTAAAAAATCATTTTAATCATCAGAAAAAATTTATGATCATTAGGTAAACAAATTGAAAAACAAATAGTTACTGGTAGTTTTAGACTTCAATAAAGTTTTTCTTCATAGTCAAAATAATTTCCTCTAACTTTTAAAAATAGTGTAGAAGTGGACGATGTTTACAAATATGTATTTTATACTATGATATGGTATTATTAAAGTCATTCCAGGATTTTGAGCATTATGTTTTCTTAGTCCAAACTGGTCATTTTTCTTTTTTTGCCCACCTTTTTATTTCTGGACAGTCTTTATTTCGTAATTACATCAAAAACAAATAGAAACTCTTGGGATTACATATAATCTTATGGAAGTAAGTATCTACTGAGATATTTTGCCCGTAAAGGAAATATGAATTTATAAGGAACATATCCCGGCGGGATAGCGAGTGTAATTAAGTCCTAATCCAGTTATTATTTTACCTCTTTTCTATGCTGTGCCCGCCACTGCTTTTTCATTTATTAACACAGTTTCAATTCAGTACAAAAAGTTCAATAATTAAAGTCTCTTTGTAAGTAAACTACGTTTTTCATTTTACTTCTTCAAAACGCATGAAACTTCTTAAAGAAATATTGTGTTATGTTATATTTACTGGGACGGACGATCATATTTTCCGTAGAGTATATTTGCTGATTGGCATATTGCGACTTAGCCTGCCCATGTTTTCTGCGTGAAGATGGGTTAAAAATGCCCTGAAAATAAAACTGTAACTCTACCAGAACTATCATTTCCAAACAAAAATGTTGTGATTATAATAGTTACATTTTATTAGTTTTTATATTTTATTATTATTATAAGATTATAATGTTATTATTATAGATAGCAAATAACTCGCAAAATGTGGGATGTTTTAAATGTAAAATTATGACATACAAGACTTTGCAAGCGGCTACGTTCGCCCTAAATTCGATTATCGGCGTGGAACTCTTTAATTAATTCCAATTAATTAATTAATTAGTTATACCAATGAATTGATATAGCATGCTATAGGTGCAGCAATAGTTCGTTTAACTCTGTTATAGTTATTCCCACAGAAACTTTTGAATTTTTAGGGATAAAAAGTAGCCTATTTGCTATTCCAGGACCTAACCTATATGTATGCCAAGTTTTATCCCGAGCCGACCAGTGTTTGAAGCATGATTTAGTAACAAACATCCATCCAGACTTACAAACTTTCACATTTTTATTATAGTCGGATGAAAGGACGGATTGTCGGACATGATGAAAATATGGGCTTCATTTAACGGAGAAACCCTAACCTAAACCAAATATCGTGGAATTTCTATATTTGCGAATTTTGCGTTCTTACAGCTTCCTAGTGACAAAATAATAAAAATCGCCAAATGCGAGTCCGACTCGCACCCTAGGGTTCCATTCCGTAGCACCACAAAATAGCTCGCCCGCACTCGATTCATCGGCGTATAGTATTCTTGCAGCAACTGCTTGATTACACCTCCCAAATAACACCGAACCGCTGTATATCAGCTGAATCACTGTCTCAAAAAAAGGATTTCTAATAAATTGAAAGTATAAGCAAAGCACAAAAAAGACCACAGTTATCAACATGTATAACTATAGACGGTTACCACTACTGCCTATAAGGGCAGTTCAGCTTATGCTGGCCGTTTAAGCGGTTTGAAAGAAGAGAAAACCTAAGCAGGTCATGCTTAAAAATCTCTAAGTGCTCGTGTATAAAAAATGGTCTATTTAAGATGTAGGCTTTTTGCTATGAATAAATTAAACACCAATTAAATGTTTTTGACCTGAATTTCTTATATTTAGCATTTTCCTCGCTGTAGTGAGATTTTTTTTTTTTTTTTTTTTTTTTATACCACTAAGGTGGCAAACAAGCCTACGGCCCGCCTGATGGTAAGCGGTCACCGTAGCCTATGGACGCTTGCAACACCAGGGGCATCACTCGCGCGTTGCCGACCCTTCAGAAATCTAATAACTTCTTTTTTGAAAAACCCCATACTGTAGTCCTTAGAGAAATGTTTATGTAGTTAGAAGAGATGAAATGTTTATGTAGTTTTAGAAAATTTTAGTGAATCTAGTGACGAAAATATTTCTGTAACACTGAAGTGTAAAGGCAACAAGTGTCTTTTTATATGAGAAGTCACGTGAATGTGCTTAATACGTTATTCGTCAATAGGACGAATATGTACAAAACATAAAATAATTGGCGCCTTTTAAAAGGTCCTAAAACTTATTTAAAACAAGGCAAACGAATACCCTATATTTAAATATTGTGTAAAAAAGCTGTTAATAAACGAACCTTTTGGTTTGCATATTATTATTTATACAATACTTATACTTTGGGTACCAAACAACTGAGTATCAGTTAGTATCATTTAAAAAAAGGTAACCGAATACCCTATATAGTAATGATTCAAGGTTAAAAGCTGTTCATAAACGAACCATTAGGTTTGCATATTATTATTTATAAAATAAATTGGGTACTAAACAACTCATTTAAAACCAGGCAGCTGAATACCCTGTTAAGCAATGACTCAATTATATACGCTGTTATTAAAAGGACCTTTAGGTTTGCTTATTATTATTTATACAATGCTTTTATTTTGGGTACTAAACAACTAATACATATTTAAAACAAGGCAACCGAATACCCTATAAAAAAATTATTCAATGATACAATTGTTATTAAACAAAGCTTTAGCTTTCCTTATTATCATTTATACAATACTAGTACTTTGGGTACGAAATAACTGATACTTATTTAGAACAAGCCAACCGAATACCCTATAAAGTAATGATTCAAGGTTAAAAGCTGTTATTAAACGAAACTTTAGGTTTGCTTATTATTATTTATAGAATACTAATGCTTTGGGTACTAAACAACTGATACTTATTTAAAACAAGGCAACCGAATATCCTGTTAAGTAATGATTCAATTTTATAAGCTTTTATTAAACGGACCTTTAGGTTTGCTTATTATTATTTATACAATGCTTATACTTTGGGTACTGAACAACTGATACTTATTTAAAACAAGGCAACCGAATACCCTTTATAGTAATAATAAAGGCTTTTATTAAACAAACCTTTAGGATTGCTTATTATTATTTATACAATGCTTATACTTTGGGTACTAAACAACTGATACTTATTTAAAATAAGGCAACCAATACCCTATGAAGTAATGGTTCAATGATAAAAGCTGTTACTAAACGAACCTTTAGGTTTGCTCATTATTATGTATGTGTATGTATGTATGTGCTCATACTTTGGGTACTTAACAACTGATTCAAATATACCTATATTTACTTTTACTTTTTTCTTTTTTTTTACAAATACTTACTCTGAAAAAATAGTAAAAAAACAAGTCGCGCGTCAACTGACTCACCTACCTGCATAGGAATCAAGGTCAAAACACGTGAAGTGATGGAACTGACGCTAAGTCTTCGGCAATAAATCGCTTTTTCGCACAAAGTTTCCTCGAGGAAAATGAATATGTTGAATTATTCATTTCGGTTTATACCAAGGAAAGTCTTTGAGTATTTCGATACACTTTTAGTTATTTATTTCTGAATTTGGGTCATCATTTTATCAGTTGCGTTGATATTCTTTACATCTCGTCTATATGTCGTCCACATTCGTAATTAATTGATTCTTATTTACACTTGTAGCTACTTGTATCTGTATCATAAATTACAATATAAGTTGCAAGTATTTACATCACATTTATATTTTTGAATTATATATAGGTGTGTAAGTCGGTGGTGGCCCAGAGGTTTCGATTTCACCTTGCGGCCTGACCGGCGGCGGAGGTTCTAGCCTTGCGTCTACCAATTAGACTTTTTCCTAATTTATAAAGTTTATTGATTATTGACACCACTGGCTTAGCAGTTAAGGGAAACATTGTAAGGAAACCTGCATAGGTCAAAAAAAGTCATACCTACGTGAATTCACAATCCGCACTGGAGTGGATTATGACCCATATCACCCTGAGGGTAGGCCGTGCCCAAACAGTATATATATATATAGTTGCCTTGTTTATTTGTATTCGCCCCATTGCATTTTATATTTGGTGAGTTTTTGTGCTCACGGCCGCCAAAAATTAGTGAATTGCAAGCGAAGTGAGAAACAGAGTAAAGAGGGATAGGGGATAAAAAGGTTATTTTAATATTTAATGAAAATATATTCAAACAAAAAAAAGAATAGCAACAATAATCGAAAATAATGATTCAACATCGTCTCAGCACTAGATCTGTTACTGTGACAACTATCCCACGGATCAAGCTATATTTTACAAACTAAATGTGAACCGTGGAAAAGACGCTTCCACTGGAAACGCGCCCTTATTTATTTTATGCCAATAGGTTGCATGATATTTTCTACTTCTGCACATCACAACAAAGACGACGCAACATGACAGCTGAATTTCACAAAAGTATCTGACCATAAAAATAATAAAAAAAAAACTTCGAACAAACTTTGAACATCTATTTTATTTGAGACACAAAAGTGACTGAAACTTTATTTGAGACACAAAAGTGACTGAAACTTTATTTGTAAGAATTTATAGCTTAAGAGTCCAGTTGGCGATCGGCCCAACTGCGCGTTTCATACATTTATAAATAATTTATGTGCGACTTGAAAAATATTATAAATAATAATAAATATAAATAAATAATAAATAAATATTTTTGAACATTACACAAAGCGCTGTCTAGCCCCAAAGTAAGCAAAGCTTGTGTTATGAATACCAGACAACGGATACAAAATTACTAATACATATAAATTATTTTTTTTATGTAAATACATACATATTATACCTTCATAAATAGACCCAGACTCAAGACCAACATAAATGTTTATCATATGAATTTTGTCCAGTGCGGGTCGAACGCACGCCCTTTGCACAGCAGCCGGCCACACTACCAACTAGGCTTGTTGTGTATCCATTCATTCATACATTCTATGTAGAATGAATGAATGAATTCTATTCCCCAAGTACTACACTAACTGGAGTTAGTGGAGTACTAGATTCGAGAACTTGTGAGACACGGTGGCTAAAAATATTGTCAAGAGACTGAAGATTGACGAAAACGAAAAAGGAGAGAATAATCTGAACATCTAGGCAAACGTCAAAATCGTCATCAAATGCATTAAGAGATGGCTCAAGATCGTATTTTTTTAAAACTCTCTGGGAAACGCTAGCCTTTAGCCAGAAAGAACCACAAGCGAATACGAAGAAATAGCGCGGATGAGCGATGTAACGCGGGATGTCAGCATCGGAAACAGAAACAACGTCTGCCAGCTCAGCTAGTTTCTTAATGTACTTAAATAAACTATTCTTCCCGTGATTGTCTTGTCAAATATTTATAAGTTATTAACTATTCTAAATAGAATTTAATACAATCAAGAGACTTTTCTGATTGCGTCTATCTCAAACCGTTTCAGAGATCCGCACAGTTCTGAAACTTCTCATTATGAGTAAAACCAACCACTACATAGAATATCCTTATAATAGTGGTGAGGGTAAACCGCTTAGACCAAGTCTGCGGGCTTCCAGTCTTACATGCAAAAGGTAAAATACATCGGACATCAGCTAATACTAAACTCCAAGAAAGGCAACAGAATCCAGTCTGGATGCAACTTTTTAAGTGAGTTTTCGAGAAATATTATTAAGAAAAATTATCAGTATAAAAGTACTATCATTTATGTGGTAAAATACAATATTCATTTATTGCCCTATCGTACACAAACATGACAATTAATATTACATTAAATATTTAACACTTCAGAACTTCGCCGTACGGTATAAAGAGAGGGGGATACTCCCTCTCCTACTCTCCCTCCGTCTTACGAATTTTCGATCAGGTCACGTGATCCTGACGCGAGTTTTCACATTTTTTACCCATCACAAAAAAGTGCACAACGCCACTAAAGATATTTTCACTTCAAAAAATATTTAACCATCTTTCAGTTGTTCACAACATACTTACTCTGCCGATATACAGACAGCAGGTTCAAGTACTAATTAGAAGAGACAACTTTGTTAATGTATTAAACAAGTTATTGCCTACACTTACGGACAGTGTTGTTAAATTTCTAACAAACATTAGTCTGTAAATTTAAACAACGTAACTTCGTTAAGACAATAATTTGTGACCTGCTACCTTAATCAATTTCTAACTGTCAACGATACAGCCTGGTCTACTAATTTACTCCATCAATAAAACAAATTCTGCTCTGCCAATGTAACTTATTTAGTCAATTAATAATTTTTAGTGTTAACCAGTAGCGAAAACGATAAATATAATAAATAAATATAATAAATATTTTTGGACATTACACACAGCGCCGTCTGGCCCCAAAGTAAGCATAGCTTGTGTTATAGATACCAGACAACGGAAACATATACATATATTTTACTTTTTTTTTGTAAATACATACATATTATACATAATACACCCAGACTCAAGACAAACACAATGTTTTCTATCACATAAATGTTTGTCCAGTACGGGAATCGAACCCACACCCTCTGCGCAGCAGTCGGCTACACTATCAACTAGGCTGCGAGGGAGTAAACGATGTTTTAGGTACAAGTACAACTTTTATTTGTAACTATAACTATAGATAGGTATATATACAATTTACTTTGAGTAGCAAAAACAAAGCTCTGTTAGCGTTTCTGCAGAGACGCTGGGCTGATAGTAGCGATTGGACTTGATGTCTATTGATCGCTTAAATGCACTCTGAACGGAATTTTCACTAGACACACTCGTACATTTTTTTTTTTTTTTTTTTTTTTTTTTTTTTTTCTGAGCTGACTATGCAGTTGGCTGTTGCAGCCATTACTGCTTCACCGGACTTTTGGGGCGAGACTCTGAAGGAGCCTCAGCCCATATAGCGCCCAACGCTCAAGGGCTTCCCGCGGGGGAAGCCTCGGCTTGGGTTGTCGCTCTCGGGGGCGTCCCTTCGACCGGCGTGAGTCTCGAACCCGAAGGTGAGTCACCGCCAGGAGGGGAGTTCCCCGTTACGCGGGTGCGGTTGCGATTGAGTGGGGGCGAGAAGCGCCCCGGCACTCTTTGATACCTAGTGTATCCTTGTGGGCGCCGACGAACCCGGGGACGTCGGCGTCGTGTTTGGAGGGAGGCCCTATTCGGGGTCGACGTAGTAGAGACTAATCTCGCTATCCGGACAGCGAGATCGTCATCTGGGGACGTTAGTACGTGCCGAGGCCGCCTAACGATAGTTCTACGACCATGACCGGGTCGATCGGGGGGACGATACGTTGTGGATTGCACAATTAATCGATTCGGGTGATTTTGCGTACGCTCGAAAAAGCGGACTGCCAAGTCTTTAAAATATTGGGGAATCGTGGGAAGTTCGAAGTCTCTGTGTAGGTCCGCATTGCGAACGTACCAAGAGGCTCCAGAGGCCGCTCTGAGAAAGCGGTTTTGGAGGGTCTGGAGTTTGTGGAGATTGCGCTTGGACAGCGCATAGGCTACGCTAGCATAAGCTAGTATGGGGCGAATACAAGTTGTGTAAAGATTTAGCTTATTCCTAAGCGACATCTTACTATACTTGCCTATCATGGGATAGAGACGACCGAGGACAAAAGCGGCTCGGTCCCTGACTATTTTGGTGTGAGCTTGGAAGTTCAAACGACTATCCATGGTCACACCGAGATATTTGGTCTTATTTTGCCAGGGAATGGCACGACCGAAAAGAGAAAGGGGAGAAGGCCGCGGAGGGCGGCCTAGGGTAAAAAGAACGGCAGAGCTTTTGTCGGGATTCACCTCGATTCTCCATTTCCGAAACCACTCGCCTAGGGCGGTGATAGCGGGTTGGAGTCTCTCAGTGATTCGACTCACTTGCCTATCTGTGGTGTAGATAGCGGTATCGTCCGCAAAGAGGGCTAGTTGGGTACCTATCGTTTTAGGGATATCGTTAGTGTACAGAAGGTACAAGATGGGGGCGAGCACGGACCCTTGCGGGACTCCTGCTTCTATGGGACGGGGGGAAGAGAGAGTGCCTTCGACTTTGTAGCGAAAGCTACGATTCGACAAATAGTCTCGTATGATGAGCACGAGACGATCCGGCAACTGAAAGTTGTACAGTTTAAAAATTAAACCGTTGTGCCAGACTTTGTCGAAAGCTTTCGCTACATCGAAGAAGACAGCGCCCGTGTGACGGGTCTTACCTAACGCTGGCTGAAAGCCTGTAAGAATATGTTCCGTTATGCGGAGGACTTGATGGACGCATGAGTGTTTGGCACGAAAGCCGAACTGCTCATCTATTAAAATGCCTCTGGAAACTATAGCGTTCCGTAGGCGAGCAAGGAGGAGGCGTTCATAGAGTTTACCAAGGGCCTTTAGTAAACTTATGGGGCGATAGGAGGACGGCTCGGTACGAGCTTTACCTGGCTTATGGATGCCTATAACAATTGCATCTTTCCATTGAGAGGGAAAGATGCAATGTTCCATAGCAGCGTTAAAGATCGCTACTAGGAGGCAGATAAGGGGAAGAGTGAGGCGCTTTAGGATATCGTTAGAGATACCGTCAGCACCGGGGGCCTTACGGGGGCGTAGGTCTTTGATGACCTGTACGACTTCGTCGACAGTGACAGGGGGCAGGGGGTCTTGTGGAGGCAGAGAAGTTCTGCGCTCCACTTCGCCGTCTACCTCGCGCACGTGGTCGGGATCAAAGGGCTGTGTGCTTAAGGCACATTGGGCTTGGAGGCTAGACGCTAGGCAATCCGCTTTTTCGTCGTCGTTGAACGCGGGAACGCTGTTGTTGGGACGAGTTAACGGAGGGAGAGAGTTCGCGGTTTCGGTTTTTAGAGCTCTGGCTAAGTGCCAATAAGCTTGGTGAGAGGGAGAAATGTTCTCCATAAGATCGCCGAAACGTTGGGCGCGGAGCTCAGCTACAGCGGTTCTTACACGGCGGTGTAAGTCGTTGAAGCGAGCTTTATTATCGATAGTGGGAGCGCGATCGCGAGCGCGGCGGGCCGCGTTACGCTCAGTCATTAGCGACCTGATGTGCTGAGGCAGGATTAGGTGGTGATAATCACCAACCGGCACTTGTCGTGAGCACTCGCCAACGGTGGCGGTCAGGTGGCTAGTGAGAGAGTCGATAGCTACGTTTAGATCGGTCGCGGAAGAGATTACGTTTGGAACGCGGTCTAGATGTGGCGAGCTGGGATTTTCGAGCAATTGCCCAAATTTATCCCAGTCCGTCACGGTTCTAGTGTCGGGAGGAGAGTCCGAAGGGAAACCTAATCGGAGGACGACAGGGCGGTGGTCCGAGTCAAGTTCGTCAAGCACCTCTATAGAGCGAAAGCTTAGCCTTACGTTCTTTAGAAGTGCTATGTCGAGTACGTCGGGGTTATTCCGAGTATTGTGGGGAAAGTAAGTGGGCGTCATGGGAGCGATGATGTCAAAGTTTAGTCTGTCAACTAAATCGTCGAGGAGTCTGCCTCTTTGTGAAGTTACAGAAGAGTTCCAGCGGCGATGCTTGCAATTTAGGTCGCCGGCAAGAATGACGGCGTCGCCTAAACTTAAGAGCGACTGAAGGTCGCTCTCGAGCAAGTCTTTTAGGGGAGAGAGATAAACCGATGCAATGATGATCGGCTGATGGCCGGTCATCGCTAGGCGGCAGACGGATGCTTCTAAATTCGTAAGCGGTGGAGGATCGATAGGGGAGCAATGCAGGGAGCGCCTGTAATAGATGAGAGTGCCTCCGAGATTGGAGGAAGTTCTATCATTACGGACGGTGCGATAGTTCGCGATCGAAGGGGTACGGAAAGCGGGCTTTAGGAACGTTTCCTGGATGAGGAAGACGTCCGGTTTTTGGGACGAGAGGAATTGCGATAATTCCTCTCTTTGGTTGCGGAGACCGTTGGCGTTAAAATAGCCTATGGAGACGGACCGGGGTTTTTCGCGCGCGGTTGTGCAATCCATTTTGGTTTTAAGGTTTTGGAGTTATCCTGCGGAGGACGGCGAAGAAGTCGCGATGCTTAGCCATGAAGCTGAGCATTTGATGGGAATGAGTGATCTGTACGTATTCGGCGTACACGATCTCGAAATAGGCAGGGTCGCAAACCCAAGAAATTTTGGAGAGAATATCGAAATGCTCCTGCTCGGCCGTCTGAGCGGCGTTGCGGGGCAGCGCGAGGGAGGGGCGCGGGGGGGCAAGGCGCGTTTGCGCTAGAGGTGCGGGAGCACTGCTCATTTGCGCTGGACGCGGAATGTCCCGGGACATCAGAGGGGCGGGGTAGGGAATACCCGTGACAGAGACGGGCCCGGGGACAGCAGACAAAAGTTTGTCTGTCTCCTTAGATTGGGACGCGACAACTAGCGCTGGAGGACGGCTCCAGGCGTTGACAGTAGGGAGGGGAGCAGGCACGAGCGGAGCCTGTTGGCGGGGGGCGGAGGGGCGCGATTTACCCTGTTTGGGTTTACGCGAGCTCTGTTTGGGAGCTTTGGGGCACCCGCGGTAATTCGCTGGGTGGCCTTCACTCCCACAGAGTACGCAAGCGACCGGGTCGGATGCGTTTGAGCGATCGCGATCACAGTCCGGAGTGGCGTGATCGCGTAAACATTTGACGCAGCGCGGTCTGCGTCTGCAGTTGCGCTGCGCGTGGCCATATAGCTGGCATCGGTGGCATTGACTCGGGTTCGACCGCTTGTGCGGAGTCTCGACCCTGATGCCTTTGAGGCTGCAAACATCTTTAATGTTAAAGATGGCTTTGCCTTCTTTTGTTAGGTCTAGTACAACGAGCACCATGTCGTAGCACTCGGACTTATTTCGGCCATTGTACATGCGATGTACTTCCCGTACGGGGAGGCCTTGGACGATTAAGTCGTCCTGGACAGTCTTTGTGGAGAATTCCCTAGGGACTCCCCTTACGACTGCCCTTAAAACGCGTTCCTCGGCCAATGAGTACGTGTGGTACTCATATTTTTGAGCCGTGAGGAAGGCCGTCAGATTTCGGAAATCTGACGGTGTCGGGACCTGCACTTTGATGCCGCGCTCGGCATCATTGCGGGCGTGCGTATAATTGATACGCTTGGCCTTCATAGCGTTAGCAATGTTCGGCCAGGCCCCTTTGTCTTTGATGACGATGGGCGGCGGAGATTTTTCCTTCCGTCCCGAAGTGGGACAGTCGGACTGCGAAGAGGTGGCGGCGGGGGGCGTTGTGTCCATGGCGGCTAGCTCAGGGCTGGCCGCCGAGGTGGACGGGGACGGGGACGCGGAAGCGCTAGGCGCTTTGAGGCGTTTAGCCTCAGAGTCGGAGGGAGGAGGAGTAGAAGACTCCAGAGCGGATGCCGCCGAAGCCTTTTTAGACTTGGCGGACTTTTTCCGCTTTTTACCCTTTTTGGTTCCCAGGCCAACCACTTTGAAGCCTTCGTCGTCCTCAGACAACGCCGACTCAGCGGACATTACGGCTGCTGGAGACCGGGGTGCGGTTTCGGAGGTTGCGGGGGGCGGGGTAGCGAGAGACCGAGAAGGGGTCTCATCGGCTACCGGAGTGGGAGGGCGAATGGGCGCAGGGGCCCGAAGAGCGCGGCGAGCGAGACGCGGGTCGCGATTGCGGGGTTCGCGGGGTTCGCGGGAGAGAGAGCGCGAACGATTGCGCGAGCGAGAGCGCGGAGTCGAACGCGATGAGACGGACGGGGAGGGCGCGATTGTGCTGGACGCAGTGAGGGCAGGCCCCAACGCCGTGAAGATGGCGTGGGCCAGCTCTGGGCGATCGCGAACAAGATTTTGCACGATTGCCCCTAGCTGGTCCGGGGACAAGCCGATGAGTTGCTCGGCCATCGCGGGAGTGACCGAGGTGTAGATTTTTTGTGTGCCTAGTGACTCCCCACCATTGCTGGCGAGGAGCAAGAATACCTAAATGTGGCCAGGCGCCCCGTAGTGCTACGGATTGCCTGGTGTGTACCTAACTCCTACTCCTACGGCCGGGGTTACGTTGTCACCGTTAGGTTTCCCCCCAGCAACGAGACGTTTATGAACGAGAAACTTTTAGGTAGACCGCAACTCTGAAAAGAGCTATACGATCTCACCCACCAGCCCTTGAGCACTCGGAACTGGATTTCTACAAACTAAAACGCAATCGACACTTAAAACGCGAGAATGCACGGAGCGGCGAACCGCTGAAGCGGAAATACTACGCTAGCGATTTAACACAAAGCCGGACTCAGACCGGGCGAACCGGTAACAGTCAAAGAGGCAAGCGAGGGTCACCGCTATGCGTAGTAGTTCCGCGACTACGAGAACACACACTCACGCACAAAAACGCACAGTATCGCTTCGATAAACACTCGGTTATGGGCGCGTTGAAGAACGCACAAACACACTCAGCGCGGGCCGAGAAGCAATTTCCCAGCCAATACACACTGCCGAGCAGCGCTTCGACACTCAGGCCGATTTTCCAGGAATTGCGGGCAATAAACCAAACAACAATTCGAGGTCGTCAGCGCTGAGGCAAAACACCACACAGGAATGCGCACCAGCTGAGTCACCACTGCACGGAGCACACTAAGAGCACTTGACGCTCGAAAACACGACCGCACAACACAAGAGTCGAATCGGGAATCCTTCACACTCGTACACTATTACGCGTCCCATATCACTGCCCTGCTAATACGTACCATAGCGTGTTTTAAAATATAAGTAGCACCCCCTAGTGACAGTCTGGTTGAACTATAAATATATTGATACTATAGCCTGTTGTTAATAATAATACAAACTCTGCCCACCTACGGTCTGTCAATGAAACACGCTCTGTTATGCTGCTTCAGGTGATCAGAATGCTAATATGCTAGTAATTCTAAATGAATGTGTCTGCTCATTCAACAGTCTTGTCTGTTAAACTAATTTACATCAATTTTTACTTTAAACAAAGGTCAAATCAGATCGTTTAATTGTTCTGAATCTGCTCATACAACCTATTTGATTATCTATATTAGCCTACTATAGTAAGCTAATCTAGCAAATTAGAGTAAGCTATGTGATTTAACAGTTTGTTTGTAATTTGTAGCAGTGCACTGTAGTTACTGTCCTTAACGGTTTTGGATTGGTTATGAGTAACGAATTGACTGCCGTTGTATTAGTAGAAAAAACATTTATGAGTAACAAAGTTCCTTTAACATACCAAAAAACAGTACTCTGCTACTCTCATATTTTTTGAGTGCAAACACATTCTAATCTTGTGTCATCACATACAGTCATAGTAGATCATCATTATCATAACAATAATATATTATATTATTATTATTGTGTTTTTGCTTAGTTATTTAAAATCGTTGTTTAACTTTTTATAAACTTCATAGCTCTTTAAACACTCACAAACATAGAAAAATAATTTAATACAATTTTTACTGAACTTCATCCTTAATCTACCATCGCCAGGATATTTTCAGAAAGAAAAAACAACGTACTTGTACTAACGTATGTTATATATATACTGCAAATTAGTTTCTTCTTAAAATGCCATCGTTAAAGCATTTATCAATTTGTATAGGTAAAGCCCACGTCGATACATCACACAGTTCATAGGTATTTCGAAGATTTTCGGGTACCAGCTTCCATATATTTTGCCCATTCTCCTTTGGTAATTGGCGTCAAGTGGAAGTCAGTTATAGAAATTCTTGCGTCAACTTTTGAATTTTCCGGAATAAAAATATATAGATTCCGGGATAACCTATTTTCATATCCATCTGTGCAACTATCCCTGTGCCAGATTTCAGCTCAATGGGATGCTCCGTTGCGAAGTTAAGTCTTTTTACCACTCTTACTAACAAAAGTAAAAGTAGAAAGTAGAGTGGAAAAACTACCAGTGTTTGTAGTATTAATTTTTCATAGATGAAATTCCATACCAACGTCATAGATCGCCTGCCGCCTATCGCCGTTCGCCGGGTGCAAATAATACAAGACAACTTTTACAATACACAAATGTTGCCTCTACTTTCGAATTTCTAGTTACCAAATTTTGTATTGATGATAGTTTTTGCAGTCGGTGAGAGAAAATGGTAGACAGACATACAAAGTCTTACCATAAGGCTTGCATTTTTTTCTGGGTGTCGTTGATGATTGTTTTAAAGTTGTCGTCCTATTGGCCAGAGTGACTCTTATTTCATGAAAACTTTAACTAGCTTTCTCTTACTCTTGCAAAAGATACATCACTGTGACAGACTGAGAGCCAGACAGACAGGATTAATAGTCCCTTTAGATGTTATTGGGTACGGAATCCTAAAAAAATACACGAGGGTGAAACCACCATTATTTTGTAAGACGAATAAAAAATAGAAAAATAAATTGGATCCCATTATCTTTTGCATTGGATAATCACCCATGACGTACAGCCCATTAGTGATCCAAATTGAACAAAGGAATATTTGTTGAGCAAATTGAGAGCAACATTTCATTTGAATCGTGTGGAGAGCAAAAACAAACAATTTATTTTCTGCTGATACGTATAAGTTTTTGTGATTTCTATAGATCATTATTAGCTTGATTCTCGTGCTGTCGCAGAACATGCTATATTTTACAATCTTATAATAGAAACCAATCAATGACGTACTTTATCGAACGACATTTACGATTTTCATAGCAGTCATTCAGTGGTTCGTATTAATAAATAGTTACTTGAATTGATATCGAGTGGGTCGCTTAGTTGTTAAATAGCGCCGCTTTTAGATATTAGATCTACATGTATAATGCATTCTAAAATAATTTTTCTATGAAGACAAAATCAAAAATATGATCGAATGGATCGGTGTAGTATCCAAATCCTGCAATGGATGGTTAAAGACACAGAAAGCAATGTCTGAGTACATTGTCATTGTGTCTCCTGTGTCACAAATTAAACCGCAGTTTAATAGACAAAGTTCCTACAGCAAATTTAATATCACTTTATCTCCGACGCTTTATCGCATTTAGCAGAAAATCGATTGCTGCAAACCACTCTCGTCGAAACCTGACAAAGCTACGGACATTCTGACTATACAATAGATTAATGAAGTTTTTGACGAATAATTCTAATTTCCATGACTTATATAATTCATTGAATAAACGGAATTCATTAACACCGACGAAATATGTTAAATGTAAATAGATATGTTTAAAATTATTACATAGAATAGAAATAAGATTTAAAGAATACGGCAAAAAAATCAGCCTTCTTACGTCTTGTTTGTGGACTATGAAAAAGCCTATGACCCTGGATGGCATTATAATGTCTCCAGTGGTATCTACAAGGCTAGAGAAAGAAATCTATCTAAGAAATAAAGAAAAAAAAAAGCAGTAAGACAGACACAGAATGAAACGATGGTAATGTTGTTCGTGCCCATACCAGTTTGGAACCCAGCGTTGGAAGTTGTTGACGAATACAAATATCCAGGCCAAATAGTGCAGTAAGATCCAACTTTGAGACGCAGGATTCTTGAAGAATCTAGCTCGGCTGGCTAGCATTCAGAAAATTGTAACATATTTGTTTAAATTACCTTAGTACTTACAGAAGAAATTCTACAACTAATGTAGTATGGCAGTGATGATTTTACTACAGAAACGTGAATTTTGCTTCTATTCTAATATGGGAAACATGTAAATCGAGGTCAACAGTGTGACATGAGGGTACTTGTGGATTAAAACCAATCGCGAGCCGTGTGCCTAACAACTTACTAAAGTTTCATGTCAATCGCAAGTATAAGGTTTTAAATTTTCGCGTTCTATTACTTATTTCAAAAAAAAACGGGATTAAACGCGTCTTTATTTGGTAAAATACCTTTTTCTCGAAGTTTCGGCTGGGTTACATTCTACCCGTGACCAAGGCTGATGTAACGAAGCGTTTAATGCCGTTTTATTTTTTAAATTAATCGTATAAGTAGTTACTGAACGATTGCTATACATACAACTATTTAACTAGACACATACTCGTATTTAAAAAAAACAACCAAAAACTTAAAATTTTCAAAAACTGAAACTATTATTTTTTATTTTCAATTAAAAGGTCATATACCAGTTATAATAAAATATATGACCAGATTAAATTCAACTATAAAAAAAACGGATTTCCATACAAACTATCAAGCCTATTTTATCTCCACAGAGGTATGCAAAATTTTTAATTCTTAGTAGATGCGTACAACATAAGACCAATTCACAATCCATAGTTTCATTCTTAGATTTTCGGCCGGGCTATGACAGGTCAGTCAGCCAGGAAGACCTGATATTATATAGGCATGATTGAATATTATACTATAGATAACGACTAGGTGCTATTTAATATAAAACGAGAAAAACGAGTGGTCTGAATTACATAATAATGGCTTTTACATCCCTCCTGCAGCGTTAGGGTCATGAAGATTTTCAATTAAATTCCAAGTTTTGACTGTCATTGGAGTGACTTGTTAAAAGCCCAGAGTTTGAAGAAAACTGTTTTTTGATTAGAAACAACAAAAAAAAATGTTGTTCATTTATTGAATTCCGATCCCTACTTGGCCTATTTCCAAGAGCGATTCTAATTGAACGAAGGGGTTGGAATATTTGTTCTGTAAATCGACATAAATGTTTAATTTCAATCGAATGTAGTGAGTTTTGTTTAAAGTAATTTGTTATGTTCACAAATTATTTGCAAAAAAATATTTGGTAAATATTTACTTTTCAGTAATCTGTCAATTTTGCATGAACAAATTATAATTGATAGAGAAGCATATCCCTATACACAGATGAGAAAAAAAAGTCGGCGGAGAAGAATAGTTTTTGATAAAAAATATATTTAAAAGTAAAGAAAATTTCTTTCTAGAAAATGGCCGATATGCTATTAATGTGATTTATATGCAATTTATGTGTTATTTTAAGGAATCTTGGCTATATACACAATCTCTCTCACAAATTCAGCCTAAAATTGGCGGAAAATGCAAGTTTTACTAAATAAAAAATTAACATAAGTAGGTTGGTACATAATTTACAAATAAAAAAACAATAGAATAAATAAGGAAACAACAATTTTTTTTAACGAAGTTGCCATGAAAATGAAAAAATGCCGACTTAAACTTTTTCAAGTTACCATTGCTATGCTTTTCGTATTTTCGTTAGTGTCACATTTTTTACATTTTTAATTAAAAAAGTTTAAAAAAGTTAATCAACAAAAAAAACCTACTAAATAAGCGAACCTTATTATTAAATGCGGTAATTCTTTACTTTCCAAGAACGCTTAATTTTTACGTAACGATGGTTTTAACTGATAGAACACTACATTTATATACGCCGTCAGGTTACATGGTGAACACCGCACGAGCCGAGCGAAGCGTGCCGCGGCAGCGCCCAGCGAAGTGCCAGAAACAAATTTTTCTAATTTAGAACCGTTTGACAGGAGTAGGGGGGCTGGGTAGATACTGGTTTATTGATCTAAGTGACACATGTACAATTTGTTTCTGGCGCTCACCAGCCGCTACCGAGGCACGCTGCAAAAAAACCACTCACAGAGTGAAAAAAAACGACTCAACCATTGTGACAGTTTTTGGGAGTATTTTTTTATTTTTAATGTTGCGTAATGCCGTTTTTGTATGGTGTAAATAATTTTGTTTAAAATTTTTTTTTAGCTGAAATTTGCCTTATCCGCCGAATTTGGAATTTCATTTGTGTACAAGAAGATGCTTCTCTATCGATTAAAATTTTTTTATGCAAAAATTACGGGTTTACGAGAAGTAAAAAATTACCAAATATTTTCATATTTAATTTAAAATGTTAGTCACTGATCACTTAAAACCATTAGGAAAATTAAGATATCATTGACAAGTTGATTCATTTCAAAGTAAATTGTTAATATAGGTATACATATAACAAACTTCGAAAATTATTATCTTGATTAGTACAGGTACTGAAGTATTTTCAAGGACAAAGTAATAATTGCAATTTATAGTTAAATAATTGACATCAATTTAGGGTTTAGTCACAGTATAGGTAATGGTCAATCATGGAACCCTAAAACAATTTCGTTCATTTTGTTATTTATTACTTGTCTATATTTAAAAAAAAATTAATACAACTACTAGGAACTTATACAGTCCTAGTACATTAATCTTACAAACACACATATCTTAATAGAATTAAGTAACTAATTAAAAATATAAGTACACATTCCTATGGAAATAATCTTTCTTCGCTTGAGACTCCTTGAAGGTTGAAGACTTATTATATGTTAAATGATATAATCTATGGCTACATCATTAATGCAAATAAATATTTTCAAAGCAAATGCAGTCAAAAGATTAACCTTTAGCCAAGACTCGAACCTGCAACAAATTATAAAGCTACCAAATGAGCTGTCACGCTATATTTCCGTACATTTTTCTATTTATTTATGAAAAAAAAGTACACATTATGAAGTTATGGAATTTTTTTGTGATTTTTTCAAATGATTCGTTGTTTCCAATTTTCAAAGGATTATGGAACCCTAGAGTACACCTGTAAAATTTTAAAAGCGTTATAAAATTTGATTTAATGTTTCATCCGAAATGACTACGTGATTGTTTTGAAAGGACGAATTTTATTTTCGGCAAGTGTTTCACTGAAAGACAAAGACGGGAAAATAGGTCACAGGAAACGTCTGTATCAGGTCAATTTAATAATACGAAGATTAAATAAAGTGTAATTTGTATTTAAGTGTTTGGTTTGGTGTTTATTTAAATGGACATTTATTTTCTGCATTGTTATAAATAACACAAGTTTTTTTTTAATGAAAATATTCAGAACTAGATTTGAGCTACCTTACATGTTATTGCTTATCATATATATTATACCAGAGAATTGGACCGCGCATTTCCTAGCTAGATGTGAAAAAAAAGAGTCGATAATGTGTGACAGAGATAAAGTGAAACTGAGGTCACTTGTCACTTTCTAACTTGTTTTAATGAACATAAACAAACAAAATGGCGGACGTTAAAAAAAAGAGAAAAGGGACCTCAGGTTTACTTTGTCTCTTTCTAAAGGATGGTCAATTTTGAAAAAGCTATTGTGCAGTGAAATATCATTGATAAATTCTGTGATCTATCAAAGGCATTCGACTGCGTGCAACATGAAACTCTTATTCGAAAACTTAGCCATTATGGTATTGCAGATTTGGCTCTTGAGCTCATATTCAAGTAGTAGAAGGCTGAAAGTTCACATCAATGAAATAAAATCCAAAGACTCAGAAGTAAAATTAGGAGTTCCTTAAGGTTCTATTTTAGGTCCGTTTCTATTTTTAATTTACACAAATGACTTGCTTTGTAGAGAAGCTGTGCAAGATTGTATTATTTTCAGATGACAGTTCTCTTTTATTTAAAGTTGCCAGAAACAAAACTTATTTTGACGGCGTAAGTAGTGCACTTTTTTAAGTTCCTTAGTACTTTACGGTAGATAAACTACTTTTCAATTCCAAAAAGACTAAGTATTTAAGATTTATTATGCCGAATTAGAAACATAAAAACAAAATTATCCTTAAACAGAGAAGAAATAAAACTATAAGACTCAACAGTATTTCAAGGTATTACATTAGACATTACAAAACTTGGTGTACTCAACAGAGCAAAGCAGTACTCTACGTCGGGGCAGAGGCTGCTGCATTACAAGTCGCAAGGTCGGCCTGAAATGGAACACTGCTGCCATCTCTAGGCGGGTGCACCCGAATACCAGCTTCGCCCATTTCACTCGGTTTATTTTTATCACCTATAAAAATAAGGCTATAAAAATATAAAAGTTTAACTTCTGAGTCACTTGCCTGTTCTTCTTGTTAGTAAATCATTCCAAACCGGTGGTACAATTAGAAACTGAATGAAATGGGACGGTTTTAATGCTATTCAATTACATCAGCACGGACAATGCAATAGTTATTTTAGATGTAAATAGTTTTATTCTATAATTTCTATGCGAGTGTTGATACGACTACATATTTTTTAAATACATAGAAAAGATAATTCAGCCACATTTTTATTTTCCATAATTTTAGGAAATTGCAAAAGTGTAACCCTTAATAATTGGTACACAAAAAGAATGTAGTAAAAAACCAAATTAATTAATAATGTCATAAAAAGCACAAAAAGAATGTAGTAAAAAACCAAATTAATTAGTAATTAACTAAAAAACTAATCCTCACTTTTTTTATCAATAAGCATAACATTTAGCTAGTAGCTGGCAAGACTGTTTCTAGCAAACTAAATTACCTAAGGCAACAATAATAATAAATACCACTAGTTACTGTACGTGTACTAGCTAATGGTTTGGCACAACGAACGGGAAATCTGTGAATAAAAAAAATTAAAGAGACTTTAGACATTTAAGAAGAAAAGATATTTATGTAGATAGGAAATGAGCACATTTCTTGTAAAACGCGGAAGAAGAAAATTCTTTTTGTTTTGAGCAATGAGAAACTGAATATAACGGTAAAGAATTATACGGCTATACGTTTTTATTGTACATCGTACTAATGATAAGATTAGTTACGAAGTTACATAGAGCGTGTTGTGTAATAAGAAGTATAAAACATGCAATTATTATATGTAAATTGTATAGCAGTAATTCCAGAATTATAAATATACAGTAAGAGTCTTTTGTGGTGTTGGGCCATTACATTCATGATTCCATTCATCAAGATATTGACACTTGTTTCTCTTTACATACTTGAAACAGGTCTCTTTGAAAAGAAAAATGATTATATTTATAAAAAAGCCAATGATGGATTAAAATATAGCTCAATAGATATCACAAAATTAAAACTAGAATCGTGTAAAAGCAATCTATATCTATATCAAGACTGCAGCAATGGCTTGTGGATCGATGCTTTTATACGTTAAAAGAATTTCTCGAATATAAATACCCAAGTGTGATAATTTTGTAAACCAAGATATTGTAGGAAAATTTTGCATGCCTTAAGAAGGTGAAACCTGTTTTGTACTTAAATACTTTAGAACCATCATGTGTAACCGTGTTTCTTGCAAATAAATTATTTATTTATTATTTATTTAAGATTCGCTTCTAGATGTGCTCGCTTCGCTCTCTCTCTCCCTATCTCTCTCTCTCTCTCTTTCTCTCTCTCACACACTGTGTTGTGTTCGTTATTGTTAAGGCAAGGTTTATTAAAAAAGGTCAAGTGCGAGTCGGACTCGCGCACTAACGAAAACTCGAAGACGGCTGGACCAATTCGCAGAATTTTTTTTTTGGTATGTTTGTTAGTGTTAGGTTAGAGTTTTGGCGCGAATCTTAAGAAGGAGTGGTGTTTTATCGCGTTTAAATTTTTCTAAATTCATTTAGTGTGTTTCGATGTGTATGTTTTAGCATTGTTTTACGAAAGCGTGTTAAGAATTGTGCACCGAAGGCTCATGAATAGTGAATTATGAAGAAATAAGCAGGACATGACTCGCAATTTCTGAAAGATCCACACCAAAACTCCCGCCCTATTTTCGGACATGTAAACAAGAACGCGCGATATCGCCGCGATAAAATTTGAATAAGGCACTTCGCCAAACTTAGATATAGGCACAGGACTATATTTACACATGAATCTGAAATGATATGCAATAATGTGAAATCTGGTCTCCAAATCGAAGAAAGAAGTAGAAATAGTTAGTGTTAGGGCAAGGTTGTTATGAAAGAAAAAAACGGTCAAGTGCGAGTTGGACTCGCGCACTAAGGGTAAACCGATTTTAATGAAATTTTGGTAAGTGTTTGTGCATATGCCGGGAATGGTTTCAGAATTAGTACAACCCTTTCATGTTAGGTGGCGCGCCAGTTGTTTTAAAAGAAGAAACAACGTCCGCCGGGACAGCTAGTATTTTCAATAAAAATAAACTTCTATTAGCAAATTAAATGTTTTAAATACATATAAATATAGGTACTTCTTGAAACTATATGTTTATTGTATTATACTTATAATGAGTAACACAATAAATAACTTAATATTAATCTAGGTTCATTTGTGACAAAAAAAATCCCATTCGTACTTGGCCTTTGACTGAAATTCGGGTCCAATTTTATAAACTCTTTTTCACATGAGTTAAATTTAGTAAAAGCTCTCTGATGGTTCTTCGCTAATGGCTTCCCTGCAGTCAGACTCGTTGCACAGGAAATCTCTGCCATTTTGAGATATCTAAGGTAAATTATGTGTGAAGCAGACTGCAGGAATTTTAGTGTAAGATATATTTATGTCAAGAGTATATAAAAGAGTAAATAATTAGTAGGTACTTACGGTATTTTCTAAATGTTTTAGTAATTTTTTGTTGTTTTGAGGGGCTGTGAGTTGTGTTGCAAATTTTATGACGAAAAACTAGTTTTCTTTTAGATTTTTTTAAAACCAACATTATATTTTTTCTTATAAAATGATTAACAAACATAAGTTACATAACTTACATACTTACACACATAGAGCGAATGAGTGTCACAGAGTGCCTGTATATGGAAAACTAGTACAACCTATTCCCGCGGGAACTTTTAATCTGGATAAAAGTATTACCTACATTAGGCTGTCTCTGTTCCTAAACCTATCTCTGGCCACAAATAAAGCTTATATGGACGTGAGAAAAAGTAAACAACAAAGAAATTTAGCAGTGTTTTTTTATATACTTGGAAATCCCTCAAGCTATCCCTGTGTCAAATTCAGTTAACCAGTTTTACGACTTTATTCTAATATGGGATCAGGGATAGTAGAGCTTTCTTTGGTGAAATTTCTTTGAAAATCGGTTCAGTCCTTGCAGATATTTCCACATTCAATCAAACAAACAATAGTATGGATACTTTTCTTAGTTGGATAGAATAAAGATATACCAATTAATAAGCAATAAAGAAATAATAAATAAATATTTTTGGACATTACACACAGCGCCGTCTGGTCCCAAAGTAAGCAGAGCTAGTCTTATGTATGATACCAGACAACGGATACAAATGCATATTTATTACCTTTTTTTGTAAATAAATATGTACATATTATACATAAAAGCACCCAGTCTCAAGACAAACATAAATAATAAATGCTGTGCGGGAATCGAATCCGCGCCCCTCGATTCAGCAGTCGGGTCATTACCCACTTAGCCACGGAGAAGAAACAAACGACAAAATAGATAAATTTTATCGTTGCTCCTAATTTTATTTGGATGACTCCTAGGCTTCGTTGGTAGAAGGAGGTGCTGCCTGGGGAACCGAGTTCGATTCCCGTTCAAAACAAATATTTATGTGATGATATATGAATGTCATTAATATTTTCACAGAATATGTGTTATAATAGCGACTTATAAAAGGTTAACAACGCATATATTAAAGGAACACATTTTCGTTGTATTTGCTCTATCGTAAAAATAGTAATACATTAAAGCTTACAACTTGCCTTGATTATAGTGTGAGCACTTAATTATAACAAGAAATAGTAAATACCATACAAGTGTGAGACGGGCCCTATAACCATCTTAAATTACCGTATCAGCGCCATCTAGCGATTATAAAGAGAAAAATGTTTGGTGTTGAAAACGATATTTAAAGTTAAGCAACGCCATGCTTGGTCAGTCATTGGATGGGTGACCGCTATTTTCTATGTATTTGTAAATTACTTAATGGTGGTACAGAAACAGAACCCACGTTACGTAAGTCTGACTCGCACGTCGCCGACTTTGTTGTCACTTAATATTCACGAATATGTCATAGTAGTTCGAGGATCAATCATGATTTCAAGTTTTTCGAATCGTATTTTACTACTCTTAGTACAATACGTGATCTTAGAGTATTTAACGTACGTGATGGATGATATGAAGGAAAATCTTTCTTTGAAGTAGGGAAAGCCCGTGTCTCGACTCGTGTGGATTTATCGCCTGAAAAAAATGGTATTGTATCTAATACCTTTAAACGAGCAATTTTTGTATATATGTATATATATATAAATATATATAATCTGAATCTCGGAAACGGCTCCACCGATTTTCATGAAATTTAGTATGCAGGGGGTTTCGGGGACGATAAATCGATCTAGCCAGGTTTCATTTTTAGAAAACGTCGTTTTATCCGTGTTTTTAGGCAGTGATAAACTAAACAATATGACTGAAATATTCCGTAAAAAAAAATGATAAAAAATATTAACTTTTGCCCAACAAATGGCGGTCAAGAAAGTAAATAATGTTTGATTTTATCCTCGCTGAAAGGCTAGCGAGTAAGCCATACAGCCACGTCTTTGAAATATTATGTATGTGAAATTTATTATATTATTTATTTTACATCATAGTCAAATTTACCGTAATTCCTATTATTTTCTTTATTAATAAAAGTTTTGGTGGTGCTGTATATAAATTTTGCCAATGTTATTCATTACTTTTTGTATGTTTTCCATTTTTATTTTATTTTTTTCAAAAAACTATGACTAGCTACTAAATTTCTGTTTATACTTTACTCAACTACCATTTTAAAAAAAACATACATATAGGGTAAAAGCCGGATAGTTGCTTCGGTGGCATACATGCCCCGGTTGTTGATAAACTATGTTACGATTATAAGTTGTGTTAGCGCTTAACAACAATAAGTAGTGACCGCCCTACAGGCTTTAGTGCCGCATAAGCCATCGGAATAGGGGCACTGGTTTTTTTCGTGTCAGCAAAAATCTTCCGCAGCGAAACTTTGACGGGCGTTATAATTATTTTGTTAAGTAGTTTCTATTGAATATTTTTATTGCTGATCGTGGTTTCAGTCATTTTTTTGTTTTTTTGCATGCATTAGAGTTTTAGTTACATTGTTTATTATGTTTTATTGCTAAATATTTTTTATTTATTTTGCAAATAAATAGGGCAAGTATCTGCATCAAAAAGGATAGTCGCCTTACTTACTTTCGCGGATAGTTGCCCCTAGAGTGACTAAAACATTTCTAAACAAGCAAAGACGGATTTTATTTTTTTGTTGTTTTCTCGAATTTACTGTGACTAAACTCAACTATTAAACTATTAACTTTTCAAAATATCTAAACTATTTAATAATGTTAATTAATATTTAAAATTGTACTTAATATAAGATCTCAGTAAATTATAAAGACTGTTAAATTAATAATATTACTATAAATATTACTTTAATTAATATAAATTTATTTCTTTCCAAAATAAAAATCGTACCGAGGTTACTTACTTTCCCCGCAGGCAAGGCAAGTATCCCCTGAAGCATTTTCGACGCTAGGCTACTATCCGCCATAGTAGGCAACTATCCCTCTTCTAAAAGATGAAAAAAACCAGTATTTACTCAAAACCATTGCTAATTTCGTATACAAAATTGGCTTTTATAGAAGATAAAAGACCTATGTTGTGAGATACATACTGAATATTTTGAGCAAGTTCATATTTTAAGAAGAATAAAGCTGTTTTGAAAAGTTCGGCAAGTATCCGTCTTTTACCCTACACTATATACTTACTGAAGATGTGGCTGTATGTCTTTTAGCAAGAATAAATCAAACATCATTATCATCAAATTTATAGTACTTACTAACATACTAATTTACTTATTTACAGCCATCTTTTGGGAAAAGATTTTTTTTTTTACGAAAACCTAGTCTTTTGCCGATTTTTGCATTTCTATAAGGCTTCTTTATCGATTAAATATATTTTTTATGCAAAAGTAGCTCTAATCCAATAAGAAAATATTTACCATAACATAGTGTCATAGACAATCCAAACCGATTTTTGCGTTAAAATTCTGTCATTTGTATTGATGTTGACTCACTTACTGGCGCAGCGCTGTGACGCCGCGCGCGCTATACGTACCGAATTTGCACCGTTTCAGAAAAGATTGTTGCACTGTACACTTCCGTTGACGCTTTGTCAAACAGTAGTGTACGAAATCAATCTTCTTACATTATCTATGAATCAGAGAGCATAAATTGATAAGGTTGCCTGTAATTAATAATTTTAGAACATCATTTTAATTTCTAATCGATTTTCTGGCACAAATAGTAGTGAAGATAAATGCATTCCTTCCTGATAAAATAAAATAGTCTAGACACTTTGACTATTATTTTTAATATAAGTACAAATGTAAGTTACAAAACAAAAAGACGCGGTTTACGATGTACACGGAGGCAAGAAGTTTTTCCAGATATTAGAAACATAGCTTAAACTAAATACAAAGGGCTGCGTTATAAATATTAACACTTTTCTTAGAAATAAAAAAAAAAGTTTGTACTATATATAGGTACCCCACCTATGAATGAAGAAGGAGAAATGATCGACGCATTTACAAATGACCGCGTCCTTGTCGATTATGAACAAGAATTTACTGACTCGTGCTCATTTATCACTTTATAAATCTTATCATTTCAATGATAGATCAATAGTAGAAAGTAGAAAGTTCCAAAAGGACTTCGATCGATCATGTAGAATTTTCGCCCACGCTGGGATCAAAAGTTTTTCTCAATGCTTTACTTTTGATTTTAGGATATGTGATGGATGATACAAGAAAAGTTGAAATAACTGTTACAAACTGCGTTATATTGACAAATTGCGTTATATTTTCCAAATATTTTAGTTTTACGACGCACTTTGTCACTTGCTTACTTATTGTAATTTATGTGACCTAAATGCGTATGTTATGAAGAAAAACATGGCCATAATTCTTTATGGAAATGGGATATGGGATAATGTTTTTGTTTGGAAAAATAATAGGTCTTTACCTATAAAGTTGCCGTTCTATATAGAACTGGCCATTTGAAATGTAATTTTTCTATGTTTGGCTAAGAATTGAAATGAATAAAATTTTTAAAACATAGAATTTTATTCCAATCCAGACATTTGTTTATTAATTAGTGTTTTTTTTTCATCACATTTAAATTTTTTAGGTTTTAAACTTGTTCACTTTTTGTATTAATTAAGTTGATTATAAAATTCATGCATTACTTTCGCATCACTAGGTGATGAGAACATCCCTAGCATTGGTTTTGGTTGTGGGTTGTAGATGGCACGCAAATATTCGTTCCCGTTTTTAAACTTAGATAATTACTAATTAAAATAAATTCTGAAAATAAACAGCATAGTCTTCGAGTGCTTGTGTTGGCGATTGAGAACATAGAATTTTAATTTCCAATCCAGACATTTGTTTAGTGGCGGTTTGTTGACCGACATAATGTTCATAATGCGGTTATCCTACCAAAAAGAATTAACCAGGATTTGAACTGTGTTATACAGAATTTATGTCTTTTAACTTGGCAGGATTATGACATTAAACGCATTGAAGCAGTCAACAAAACGCACCTTTTATTAATTAGTGTTTTTTTTTCATCACATTTTAATTTTAGACGTTTTAAACTTGTTAACTTTTTGTATTAATTAAGTAGATTATAAAATTCATGCATTACTTTCGCATCACTTACTAATTAAAATAAATACTGAAAATAAACAGCGAAGTCTTCGAGTGCTTGTGTTGGCGATTGAGAACATAGAATTTTATTCTCCAATCCAGAAATTTGTTTATTAATTAGTGTTTTTTTTCATCACATTTGAATTTTAGACGTTTTAAACTTGTTAACTTTTTTATAAAATTCATGCATTACTTTCGCATCACTAGTTGATGAGAACATCCCTAGCATTTTTTTTTGTTGTAGGTTGTAAATAGCACGCAAATAGTCGTTTCGTTTTTAAACTTAGATAATTACTAATTAAAATAAATACTAAAAATAAACAGCATAGTCTTCGAGTGCTTGTGTTGGCGATTGAGAATGTTATAAACGAACGGCCTAGAGTAGCTACTAGGTAAGATTGCCGACTAGTTGCACATCAAAGAAATAACTTTGGTGAGTCATCGATTCCTTATCTATACTTCTATACTTATAATAATATAAAGAGGAAAGATTTGATTGTTTGTTTGTTTGTTTGTATTAAATACGCTCCGAAACTACTTGACCGATTTGAAAAATTCTTTTACCATTAGAAGCCGACATTATCCCTGATGAACATAGGCTACTTTTTATCGCGGGAAAATGCTTCATTCCTACGGGAAAGCGGGTAATAGGGCAACGGGTAGTACGTAATTACGTAATTACTTCCTTTTTCATATAACTTCTAAACGGCTGAACCGATTGGTTTGAAATTTTATATGGGTATTTCTATGGTTTTCTGGATGATTTAAAAATACAATTGGACTTGGTATGTGGCTCTGCTATTGGTATGTCAACTATTAAACGGCTTGACCGATTGGGTTGAAATTTTGTATGTGTATTTCCAAGGTTTCACAGACACGAATGTATTCTGAACCTACGCCGATAACGAAATTTAGCGCGGGCGAAGCCGCTGGCAGAAGCTAGTATTATATAAACAACTGTATTAGTTCACCGTTTTGAGAAAACTAAACAAAGTCAATTACTCCCGAGCCATCCAATGAAAACAATGTCAATTTAATACAGTCCACATTATGATTTTATGCTGTAACAAAACTATTTTTTGAACAAAAACCTTAATCTGACTTTAAACTTTACATTATAAACCCCTAAAGGATTTAACGTTTAGAACATTTGGAAATGAAATCAAAATTAAATTTTTTGAAAAAACTCGCGACGTGACGGTAAAAACGTTATTAAAAAAAAAAAAAAAAATTAAAAATCCCTGACTTAACCAGATTATGTAACGAAAGATAATAAACATAAAAGCTTCATATAATAGAGTTGAGCTCTCGCGAAGTCGGTAATATAAACAATGGAGTATCAGTTTTCATACCATTCCTTACATGCCTATTTGTTTCTCGAAGATATACTTAGATATGTCAATAATAAATAACATATAACTACATATGAACTTAATAAATAACTAAAGAATATTCACCGGGGCTGCCATTAAATGAACTGAAGTTTTGCAGTATTATTGTAACGTGAATATATTATATTATAAAGATGTTTTATGACGAGATAATGTAACACAGGATATCTTCATTTTAGTAAAAATTTGAAATATATTTGAAGAAACACCTATATTTACAACTATACTTTGCCCGGTACTTTGTTTTAACTCGATATTATTATGTAGAATGAAAAAAGGTTAGTTAATTTGATGTTTAAAACATTTGGTTGCAGCTCTATAATAATCGTCAAAGAGAAGAAAGAGATAACGGCAGACAGGACTATATTCAATAAAAGAAAGAAAATGTATAATAACAATACGTTTAGTCTATCTGTTCCACTTTCCCACCTAAACAAACAGCTAAACAGATTTTAAGTAATTGAAGTTTAGATCGTACAGGCAAATAGACGACCTAAATCAAATGAGCGCAAACTTGAAGGTTTCACTAGTAACCATTAAGGATTTCCTCTATATTCCTTTTGGCTCTATTATCAGACCCTCGCCACCATGCGTAATAAAAGAGGCTCGTATAAAAACCAATCTAACGAGCCCTAATACGAAGGGTTTGCTAGTAGCCATTGAAGAGTTCCAGTACCCACCTCTTGGCTTCCTCATCAGATAAGGCTTAAGTTGCCCATTTATAGTATTGACATGTAAACTACATATAACTGCAAAGTTTCAAACTGACAAGACGATCAAACTCGGCCAAAACTTATTTTCACGAAGAAAAAAATGTTTACTGCAGCGCCCGTTAGTAAGTTACCACCGTAACGTCTATCTAATCATCTAATCAACCACGAACCCATTACTGAAAACCGCATCAAAATCGGACTATTAGGTTTGGAGATAAATGACAACATTTGTTTGCACAAAAAAACAAAAAACATCTCTCACCCTAATCGCATTCTCGCTTCTCCGTAGCGTCGTGGATAAAAATAGAATAGAATGGTACAAAGAGAAAAGTACTCTTTGACAACCTCACAATATTCTATACTGATATCCTTTCATCCTTCTCTAGAAACGGGTCAGTAGTAGCAGCTTTCTTAGATGTATTATCTGTTTATGACAATGTGCTCCTTCTTATACTTAAAAACATAATAACAGATATGGTAATACCTGATAAATTTATCTCATTAATTTTCAACATGTTTTTAGGACGCACGGCAAATTCTCCTATAGATACAGAAATTAGTCATCCATAAATAGATATTTTTTTATAAAGGTATTTCTTAAGGTGCCGTGGTAAGTTCAATCCTATATAATATTTATGCTGCTAAATTAGCAAAGTTTGTTCTACTAAATGCTCGTATTCTTCAGTATGTAGATGACATTTATTAAATGCTCCTGATTGTATTTAAGAGGCTTCAAATTTAACATCAAGAGCACAAAATTCCTTGAATGATTGGATAAACAGCCATAGTCTTCTTCGGTCTGCACCCAAAAGTAGTATTGTAATATTTCTAGGTAACGACTGAAACCTAGACTTATCATTTTATTAAATGGATTTAGAATTTCCGTTGTTAATGAAATCAAGTTTCTAGGTTTCATCCTTAACTCAAAATTATCTGGAGTTTGTAGAAACCCCCCCCTTTATAAAAATAATAAAATTATAAATTTGAACTCACGTGGAGTATACCGACATACTCGCCAATTTGAATACGTGAAGGCATGTGTAATCCTAACATATTATTGTTGCCTTTATTATTATTAAACATTAATGATATTTTGTAACCGTTATTAATGTTATTATTAAAGAAAGCTATGCAGAGAATTAATATTATTATTTGGCTGTGATCGTCTAATGGCGTAATCGTCTATTTGGACCCTCGTTGTGACCGATAATAACCCCAGATCCTAAGAGGTATGGATTCAATCAGTCCCAGGTGTGAAAGAACAAAATCAAAACCCTAATTTTACATTATACCTACATTAAAAGCAATGGCCTATAACTAATCCTTAACCGCAGAACCACTAAGTCCTGATTAGCATTAGACCAGAATTTAAATTACTAAATGCGAGTTTCAGATTAAAATATATGCGATTTATTATCCTAACGTAGTCGAAGTACCCTAGCCTAAGTCACCCTATTCACCAGCCTAGCTACCTCCTTACAACTCCGAACATGTCTCGTAATAACACGGTTACCCCTCGAACACGATAGGCCTTGAAGTTATAACGACTATGACCGCATACCCCTTAAGTGAAGTCGTAATCCTATAGTAATGTATGAAATCGCCTTAAAGGAGAACTCTTAAAACGGTAAGTAGTCCATCGATACACTAGTTATCTTGCCCTTAAGTAAACTTGTAACCTCATAGTAATGTAGGAAAATCACCTTAAAAGGAAGAACCCTTAGACATATGAAAGTACTAACCACTAATAAACTCACTGGCTTCCCCTTAACTAAAATTATACACTTATAATATAACAAAATCATTTAAGAGACAGACAGACCTATTTAATAACTAAATAAATTATTAGCAGGTACGCTATTGATCCCTTAATTAACCTATAACCTACACAACTAACCTGTCACCAGTTCTCTAGCTTGCGCTTAAGTGAAGGTCGGAACTAATAACAACATATATAAGGCATTAGGGAGACAAGCGGACCTATTAAGTACATAGATAAATTATTAGTAGACTAGCTATCGATCTCTTAAGAGAAGTTATAAAACTGTAATGTAATATGAAAGGTCACCATACGGATGAACTAACAGATTGAATATATATATAGATAAAAACGAATATACTCGCGGCCTGGCCCTTACGTAAATTACACAACCCTCTCAATAACACTTAAGAATGCACCACAGACTGACCGATAAGTTTAGTAATTGCATAAAGAGCCTGTTGACAACCCGTTAACAACCCCTAAGTGAAATTATAAAGTCGTAATGGTATTCGAGAAGCCACCCCAAAGGCAATCTAAGTATATAAAAAGACTACCACTATCCTTACTAGCTTCTCTTCTAATCTAATCTTATAATAATATATGTAGAATCGCCGTAAAGACAAACTAACAAATTAGAAGTAAATGTAACCCTGAAATACATCTACAGCCTACCCTTTAAATAAAGTTATAACATAGTCCTAACCGTAGGTATCCAGAAATCCACATACATTCATGATTATTATTTTACCACTGAAACTCACGCCATCTGTGTAATAATCGTGGAATTACTCGGTCGATCGATATCTTAGCTAACTGTCTAATAATGGAGATATTGAGGAGGTCTTATAGAGGGCGCTAAGGGCGGACGATTTAGTATGGAAGTCTATCTAAATCTACCAATCCTAGTTTCCAGGTCGTTTACGGGTAACCCTAACTGGGAATCATCCAGGAAAATTCACATATACAACCATTCCTTAAGGGTTCGTAAGTTGTTCTATTCAGAATTATTGGGCCCGCCACCGAATTATCCCTTCGGCCAATTAAAGACTAACCGGTCAGACTTTCCATACATTTGCCTGTGCGTCGAAGTGCCCAGCTGGCGTCTCGTGGTCACGTGGGTGCGCAGAGTTCACATTTTAGTCTTCTGCGCAGGTACAGAGTCTAATCGTGTTACTCGACCTTCCTTCGACTAATTTACGTTGGTTCGGTTTTGGTTTAGTATCTCGCGACCCGGTCAGTACGAATTTCGTTCTTAGATCTAAAATTGAGTTTATGGTTACAAGCTATGGCGATTATCTACACTAGAATATAAAGTTTATGAAAACAAAACTATAAAATTGAGACAAAACCTAACGCTCGCCTAACTCATACACTAGGTTGTTCCTACTTGATCGCTAAAATGAATATTGAAAATTAATTATGTATAACTTGAATTTGAATAGCCTTAAGGGCCTAGGGTACCGTCTGGCCTTAAGCGGTTGTCAATTGTATCGTACTTATTATCTGACTGACGTCTTGGAACCTTTAACAAGGAAGGTATATAACGACCAACTCCTGACAGACTCGTAGATAGGTTTAATCAAACTAGCTTACCTTGTGGCTTCGCCCTCCTGTCATTTAGTAATTGAGTTAATAGATAACCTTTATCCTTCGTACACCGTGCCTTAAACTGTTCTTTAGGATAGGTAAGTAGTGCTCCCCGCCAACTCCTACATTTATAACGCTGCGGAGGTGGCAAACAACCAGACGACCATGTATTTATCCTTACTACTATGACTAACTACGGAACTAAAGGGACCATCTCGTTATTATTTGAATATAACCTACGACCGGTCGGTTCGAACCCGAGGCTCCTTAAGTTTAAATAGCCGCTAGTCCGGAGAAGCTATACTCGCCCGAAACATATGCCGTGCAAGCTAAGTTCACAAGAAATAATAAAATAGGTGTGCGATTACGCACATGGTTAAGTGGTGAATTGTTCATCAGAGTAATTAAGGCGACAGAACACCTAGTTTGACACACAATAAATATGTTTAAGGTGGATTGTAAGGAAGACATATCCACACTCAGGACCCGGCGCATTAGCCAGATCAAGTAAGGGTTAGCCCTTTCTGAGTGTTTAGAACTTAACGTTTCGGCTTTCCATACAACAATTCAGAGCCTCATCAGTTAGTAGAGAATTGTGTATGATTATACTAATACGTCTTCAACGGGGTGATTCATGGCGAAGAATAGAACAAATCCTGACCCACTAACGTCACCTCATAGCCTGTTAATAAAGTTTGGTCAATGTTGAAGTTCTGTCATCTTTATCTTAAATGGCTTAGTCAAAACATAAATTAAACAGTATAAAGCAATAAAATAAAGCTTAGATAGTCTAATTAAAAATTAGACTCTCTAGATTAATGTCGCGGCTCTGAAAAACATATGAGGTTTACGTTTATTTTTACACAGGAAACAAATATTTAAATATGAACACAATAATACTTAGCTTTCCAAATCTATCCGTCGCAATAATGGGTGGAGTGGAGGTACTATTTATCTATGGATTCCTTAAGGAGATTGGGTTAAAAATCCCACATTAAATTTTAGCCACCCATTACCTAAACGGCATCTAACAGTTCAGCTTCCCCACTCGACGCCGGTGAAGGGTGGAACTGGAGCCAACCCAGATTTAGGTTTTATCAGCCCCCTCACACCCTTAGATTCCTGAAGCCTGCAGTTATCCTAGTATGTCTCTAACATCAAGCCCCAATCTTCCCTAATCTTATAACAAGCCAGACCCCGCTTGAAGAACCCCTACTGTGATTGCCCCGTCCTCACCTACCTCTATCTACCAAGGGTCTGCTTGCTTTGGGGGTCACCCATACCGCAACGCAACAAGACATCGGGACTAAAATGATTGAGATAGTAAGTAGCGGATATAGAGATATCATTAACATAACCATCAATTACATGTAACATAACTGTACCATTCTAATGAGCGTCTACCAAAGCGTGTAGGATTTTCATCAATGAAGATACATATACACAGGACAGGATTCACACAAGGGTTGCCTGCCAAGTCATGTAAGCATGCCCCGTCACCTCGAGTCCGATCAAAGCGCGAAGTCGATGCTTAGGACTTGCGTAGGGCTTTCATCAATAAGATATACATATACACAGGACAGGATTTACACAAGGGTTGCCTGCCAAGTCATGTAAGCATGCCCCGTCACCTCGAGTCCGATCAAAGCGCGAAGTCGATGCTTAGGACTTGCGTAGGGCTTTCATCAATAAGATATACATATACACAGGACAGGATTTACACAAGGGTTGCCTGCCAAGTCATGTAAGCATGCCCCGTCACCTCGAGTCCGATCAAAGCGCGAAGTCGATGCTCAGGACTTGCGTAGGGCTTTCATCAATAAGATATACATATACACAGGACAGGATTTACACAAGGGTTGCCTGACCTTAACCCTAATCTTAAACGATTTCTTAACTAATCAGATCAGAGCCTAATTACGGGGTTTCTTCCCACAAAGTATCACAAAATTTACAACATCATGTTAAGAGACGCCGATCCCGGCAGGAGCCCTTTTCTCCACTAAATTTTCTGCAGAAATCGGCAATCTCTTTTCCTTTAAGAGTACATAGCCAACAATGTCAACAAACTACCTCTGCATTTTTAATAAGCAAGGGTTTTTCCCTTCTCTACTCCAAATTTACAACTAGAATCCCAACCAAAAAGTCAACCACTTTCAATTTTCCCCAACCAACCCTTCACTTTAACCAAGGTGGCATCTTACACGGTCCCTTACACAGTCCTTACGCCATGGTATAAAGGAAGTCCCTCACAAAGCCCCATAGTACAAACCCATCAATAATAAGTTGACATTGCTAGCCTCAGTTCTCACAAAAGACACTTACTGATATTTGATGTAGGCGAAACGTGCACGGCGTCGGTATTAAATTTCTTCAAATCTTTGTTCGTCCTGTCCTTCCCGCTTCCTCAGGAATCTCGAGCACGGCCAGCCTCTCGGTACGACGACAGTGGAAAAGGGTGCCGCAACTGACGCCTATCGCTTATAACCGTTCTCCCCTCCCCCCCGATAGACGCGGCCTGAACACGTGGCGTGTCTAGGGATTGTGGCGCCAGTTAATTTCTTCTTTATTTTACTTCCACGTGTACCCACGTGCTTCGCATTTTAGTGGCCAGTTACTTTATAGTAATAATCGAACAATCATATCGAAATCGTCACCCGATTCTACTAAACTCTTTACCTGCCGAACTAGTTTCTCCGCTTCTTTGTGACTCGATTATACAGCTTCGATTAATTTACACATTGAAGGCTCGTCGTAAGCGGCGCGGAGCCTACTCTACTATCCCTCTCGCACCCTACGATATTTATAACAATTAACTGAAAATAATCGATCGATATTCTCCATATATTTTAACCTCCTGGTTATCTGCTACTTTACGAATCGGTCGTATTTAACGAGTAATTATTTTTCTTTGTGTTGATGATTTTAGGATCCCACTGCGATTTACGCCTTATGGCGTAGATATAAATATATTAATCTAAGACCGGTGAGGACATCCGGGCCACTCACTCACTTAATGTTTCATCGATCTCGATAGTATTCGATTGGTATGAATTACGAAGGTGATTGATCTAATTTATATTTATTATTAATGAATCCCATTTTCTTTAATTTACCTGTTCTCTTAAGACTTAATTTAGCAAATCAACACCGTGTCGTGGGGTCCGGATTGCTACAACTCTCTATTAAAGGCTTGGGTCCACTACAATCCTCCCCAACAAGTCATAAATGTACACTTATCAGTTGTGACTTGTTTCTTAAAGGTATACTCGACAGGGTATCAAGAAGAAACTCCGTCACCAATAGATATCGTTTATTTATATTAATACACTCCTCTTTGAATAATGACCACGATACAAGTTAATCAAAAAAAAATGATTTTCTCCCAATCCCCCCCCCCCCCCTCCCCCATCTCAGCCGTCGCCCCGGGAAAACGGAATAACAGCATTGACTAACTGTAATATCTAGACAAATGTATGGCATTGAACTTCCCTCTTATTTGCTTGTTGATTGGATTCATTAGAACATATACATTCGGGAAGGGGACTGCCGCAACCACATAAGGTCCCTCGTATAGTAAAGAGAACTTTTTTATTTGTTTAAGCATAGCAATAGATTTATTGTGACGACGCACCTTCACTAAATCTCCTATCTGGAAATTCACCAACCGGTGCGTTCTATCGAAATATTCATTTCGCCTTTTACTAGTTTCCACCAACTTCTCTCTAGCTCTCCTCCTCATTTCCTCTAACTCACTCTCGCTTACCACTTCACTAGTCTTCCCATCCATCGCCAACCTCGTCTTCCGACCGTACAATAACTCATTCGGGGTAAACCCGGTACTGAGGTGAAGGGTATTGTTGTACAAATCCTCTATCCTCCTTACCTGGTCGACCCACCCCTTGTGATTTTTATGACAATAAGTTCTAAACAGACGCCCTAGTTCTCGATTTACCCTCTCCGTGATATTAGGCCGCGGGTTCCTAACCGTGGTGTAAATAGGTCGGATTCCCATCCCCGCTAAAGATTCCTTCCACTCTCTACTAACGAATTGACTACCGTTGTCCGTCAGAATCGTTTTCGGTTTTATAAACCTCCCGTATAGTCTAATTCTAGAAACTACTCCTTTAGCTGTGGCCTTCCTTAGTTCAAATAACTTCAGATATTTGCTGAAACTATCCTGTACTACTAGTAAATAACTTAATCCATACTTCCCCCTGGGCAGAGGCCCGTACAAATCCGCCATTACTACATCTCCTATTTCCCCAGGTAGAATGGATTTACAGCTCCCGACTAAGTTCACGTTGTTCGGTTTAGACAATTGGCAAATATGACATCTCGATATCACCTCCTTTACGCGTCTTCGTAAGTTCGGCCAATAATATCTGTCGCGCATTAGTTTTACTGTTTTCAGAGCCCCTAAGTGGCCCATTTCCGTATGCACTTGCAATATCACCCTCTCCTGTAAAACACTAGGTAAAAATGGTACCACCCTATTTCTCCCCGAACCCACAAAGCACAATACTCCATCTATTATTCGACTCAAAACCCCAATTCGCTTCAGCCTACCAGTGGCGGCCCCTCGCCCTTCCACTTGCTCTCTCAATAGTCGCAACAAAGTGTCCCCCGCCTGATACTCGCACAAACGGGTTAGATCGCTCCTCAACTCCCGGTCCAGCGTTACCCCCATATAACTAATTTCGGGACCTAAAACTTTGTCCTCCTGAATGGATAAACCCTCCGGCAAGTACCTGGATAACACATCGGCAACCAGGTTATCCTTCCCCTTTATGTGTTCCATAGTATAATCAAACTGCTCTAAAAACAGAATCCAACGAGTAACCCTACTATTAAACAGCCGACAAGATTTCATAAAAGTTAGTGCTTTATGGTCAGTCCGTATAATCACCTTAGCGCCTCGTAAGTAAGTCTCGAATTTCTTTATCCCATATATAACAGCCCATAGTTCTTGTTCGGTAACGGTCCACCTCAATTCCGCCCCTCTCAGCGACCTGCTACAATACCCCAGAACCTTCATATCCTCCCCCTGGCCCTGGTATAGCACCCCAGCCACCCCTACCCCCGAACTGTCTACCTGCAGAATATATGGAGATCCTATATCAGGGTGGTGTAACCTAATCGTACTCATGAAGGCCCCCTTCAGCCCTTCGAACGCTTCTCGAGCCGACATATCCCACCTCCAATGTATTCCCTTTCCTAATAACCTACACAAAGGCCTTATTAATTCGCTGTAACGCGGAATAAACCGGCGATAATAATTACAAAGCCCTAAAAACGCCCTTAAGTGTTTTATCTTCTTAGGCGCTGGGAAATCCCTAATGGCTTCCAATTTCTGTGGGTCAGTCCGGATGCCCTCAGTGTCGATTATGTGCCCTAACATTTTCACCTCCGCGCATACAAACCTACATTTGGACAAGTTGCAGGTTAGACCGGCTTTGCGCAATCGACCCAATACGACATCAAGGTGACCCAAGTGTTCCTGCAAATCACCACTAGTAAGGATAGCCAGATCATCCAAATAATTGACACAAAACGTCCTAACCTCTTGCCCCAATATCCTATCCATTGCCCGACTAAAACTACCAACCGACGTTTTCAGCCCTTGCGGTAGAACATTATAGACATATGATTTTCCATTAAATGTGAACCCAGTGTACCTTTTACTGCCCTCGGCCAGGGGAATTTGAAAATAGGCGTTGTTAAGGTCAATGGTGCTGATAAAACGTACCCCATGAAAGGAGTTTAACACATCTAATTGAACCGGAGGGGCTTCAGACTCCGCTATCATAACTTTATTTATCTCCCTAGCATCTAACAAAACCCGTAGATCCCCATCAGACTTGAATCTAAAAGTAAGTGGACTACAATACGGAGTGGAAGCTCGGGAGATGATCCCTTGCTTCTCCATTTGTCCCAGTTTCCTCCCCATCTGGTCTCGATAAGCGTACGGAACTGGATAAGATCTTTTCATCACAGGTTCCTCCGATTTCATGATAATAGTATGTTCATAACAGTTAGCGCGTCCCAACTCCCCCGTAAAAAGATCCTTGTACTTCACTATAACCCCCTTAAGTAGAGCCCTTCCTACATGGCCAATCTCCAACCCTACAAGTATGTTTTCTTCGAGTTTATCGTGGTGCAAGGCGGGAGCTCCCACCAAAGGACTAACCGACGAAACGCAGTTAATCTCTCGGTTTCTCAGATCCAACGAAACCTCCTCTCCATCAATCGTTATAGTAATTACTACCCTCGTGGGCCCCATTTTTAGTATCACCCCATGAAGGCGCATCCAATCAAATCCTAAAATTACCGGCCTTATTAATTTCGGGACTATTAGGAAAGGAGAATCAAGTCGATGTTTCCCTAGCATTAGAGGTAAAACCACAGCCTTTTGAATTTTCGAACTACGTTGACCCACCGCCCCTCTGATCTGTAAGCATCTTATCGGAAATACCGCCATATCTGTCCTGTCCTTATGTCTAAATACAAATTCTTCGCTGACACAAGTGATATCGCTACCAGTATCTAAGAGGCAATCGACCCATTCCTCCCATATATTCACTTTCATCTCACATTTTAAGACTTCCCCCTCGCATCCCACTGCTTTCTCCTCTTCCTCGAACACTGAATTCACCCCGGGTGTGACCCTAACACTCAGAGGCCCTAGTCCTTCATTAGCCTTATCTAACAACCTATCTCTCACTCCGACGACTGGATCGGACAACACATCATCGTTACGAAACCCGAGACCCTGAGTCGTGGTCTGCCCCTTTAAAATTATTGGTCTAAGTATACCGTTACCTCTCCCTAACCCCAAACCAGGCAACCACCCTACATCCAACATTTGTTTTAAAGGAAAGTAGGACCGTAACTCTAATTCCCCTGGGTAACGAGCTGAGTAGGGGATCGAATCGTCAGCTCTTAATAGTTTCCCAAGGAAGTCTCTTCCCTTTCTAAATTTACTTCCATTAACCGCGGCATCTGGCCTCCAGCACCCGGCGACCGGTTGGGCCCAGATCTTGTAAAGCTCTTCTTTGCTTCGGGACGACCGTACCTCCAGTTTCCTTTACTTCCAGCTTGACCATCATGGATGTGCCTCACCTTGGATCCTCCCACTCCCTCTAGAAGCCCCTTCTGCTTATCTATGTTGTCTAGTCTTCTCAGAAAACTAGTGGCCTTTAGTAACCCGAACCCTTCTTCTCTTGCCACTGTCCAAGCGTACTGTACTTCCTTAGAAAAGTGTCGTATAATGTCCCCCACCAATTGTTGCTCCGGAATGGCATATGTCAACATCTTAGCCTGTCCGGTTAAATGTAAAAAATGTCCCAGCATCGTAGGATGAACCTTCTTGTCCCAACCAGATTGTACTATGTCCCTTCTCAAAGCATTTTGTTCATTTTCCCCCCAATATGTATCCAAGAAGTCCCTTTTGAAGTCCTCCAGAGACCTCCATGTCTCTTTATACACTCGAGCCCAATTTCTCGCCTCCCCCTCCAAGCAATCAAAAATTCCATCTATCTCATGGTCCCTAAAAGGTGCTCTCTTTAGGTAATACGTCAAATTTTCAAGGAACGTTACTGGATGCAAGCTCTCAGGGGTGCTAAACTTGGGTCGTTCCACCCCCCCATATTTATACATAGCGCCCACTTGATTGCAGCACTTTATTACCTCCTCATTAACCGTCGGGGGGGTCAGATCGACAATTGGCTCCGGGTTAGGAACTGGAAGGTTGATCGAGGGGGATGCCGACTCCACAACCAATCCGACCCTTTCCTCTATCCTTTTCTCTAATTCTTGTATTCGCTTAGTTAAGTCCGCAATGGTCTGTTTATAACCTTCGTTAGTCGCTCTGAGATCCTCACTATCGCTGTTCTCATCGTCGCTCCCCTTAGCTTGTCGTTTTCTAGGACGTCCCATGATTCTCCTTTCCAAAAATTTTCTCGATAACCGTGCGCCCCTTCCGCGAACCCTGCAACAACCAAGACGACCGTCTGGGTAAGACCCTAAACTTATTTCCTCCTGTCCTAATTCCTAACAGGGCTTTAACAATCTAACTGGGCCTACGACCTAACACACTATTCTTAATAAGCCAAAACCAAGAATTTCTTATTTAGATAAAGAACGGAACCTCTTAATGGCCTCTCGAGATAACACACGTGAATTGGTTAATAATAGAAGATGGCGTCCTCTCAAGACTATAGACCTATCAAGGTAACAAGAAAGGATACAGCACCCATGGAAGGGAAAAACAAAGGGGAGAAAGAAAAATAAATAACCCCTATTGAGCCCCTTACCCTCAACTCGCAACCACCCAGAACCCACCCCGTCGAAACAAAAGCAAGCCCCTGCAGCTCTATAATAAGAAACACCAGATATACTCGTTAGACATGAAGAATATAGTAGTTCGGGAAAAAGGTAATGATGGTTGGAAGCAGCCAACTGAGGTTGCCCGCTATTTGTCATCGGTAATCAGGACGGATATGACTGACATGCTTAGGTTGAGGACCAAGGGTCTCACTCAATCTAGGCTCATTATGATGTATATGCTTCGATTAAGGACCAAGGGCCTCACTCAACCTCGGCTCGTCATGATAGATATTTATAGGTTTAATATGGCGATTATATTTGAACGCAAGCAGTTGAGTTTGTCCATTTCGGAAATAAACCGTTGCGTTCATCCATTCAATGACATTCAGGAATAAACAGCTGAGTTTAACTATTCGGCGATATGCAGAAGCAACTAACTGAGTTTGTTAATTTGATGATAATGGGAAGCAACCAGTTGAGTTCGTTCATTGTTAGCCGTATTCAATTTCAATAGATAATTAACCATGACGATGATGTTTGGACGCAAACGGTTGAGTTTGTTCGTTCTAGCAATAAATAGCTAGGACGGATCTGCTTTAGTTAAGGACCAAAGGCCTCACTCAATCTAGGCTCATTATAATGTATACGCTTCGATTAAGGACCAAGGGCCTCACTCAACCTCAGCTCGTTATGATAGATATAGTAACTAGAATATGGCGATGATGTTTGGACGCAAACGGTGGAGTTTGTCCATTCTAGCAATAAATAGCTAGGACGGATCTGCTTTAGTTAAGGACCAAAGGCCTCACTCAATCTAGGCTCGTTATGATGTACAAAAGTCTGAATAGGGCAATGACGTCCGAGGGTTGTTTATTTAATGATATTAAGAAGCAAATATTAAATTGTTATCAGCAACTATAAGAACCGGTTGTAAAATTTGAACCTTGTGTAATAATGCTGATACTAGAGCGGCCTAATCCCATACTCCGCATATCCCCCTCCTCCCCTTAACTAACCACCCCTCATTCACGTTAAGCCTAACTTCCACTAACGACGTATACATATGTACGCATACCTCCACACTCTTATCCAACCATACACCGGAAGCGATCCACCAAAACGGCAGTCGCCGGAACCTTAAAACCTCCCTGAACCCCACAAGGCAAGTTTGTCTATCCTAACAACTCACAACTTTCCCCCCCCCTTTTCTTTTTTATTTTTATCTTTTTCCCGATGACTTAAGCACATCTCCAGCATAACACCCTTTGCTTCTTCAGTTAAGGACCTGACTCTCCCACCATCATGCAGGGCCCGACCTCAACTTCGACACATATACACATGTATGCATACTAATATGTACACACACACATAGACATGCACCGCCCGCGGTCACTCAGGGATCGTACCTGTCGAAACATTACGACCCCCTGCAACTCACACGGCAAAAATCACAGGGGTTACACTAGCCATGTATAAAAAATCCAAATCATTTCAGTTCAGGCCCTAACAAATTACAATCTTTACCCGCGACGATTTAAACACACCCTCAGCATAACCCTTTTCGCTCTTTCAGTTAAGGACCTGACTCTCCCACCATTAAGGCAGGGCCCGACCTCAACTTCGACACATATACACATGTATGCATACTAATATGTATACACACACATAGACATGCACCGCCCGCGGTCACTCAGGGATCGCACCTGCCGAAACATTACGACCCCCTGCAACTCACACGGCAAAAATCACAGGGGTTACACTGACCATGTATAAAAATCCAAAATCATTTCAAATCACGATTCATACCAACCTAAATAATAACCTTGTCCTACTCGGCTGGGTTTAATAATTTTGCCTTAGTTTCACATCTACATAGCAGGTAATAGTATCTATCCACGTTCTAGCTCACTTCTAATCCTACATTGAACCTAATTTATATATATATATATATTTATATTTCATGCGAATCCTAATTCTGAATAAACGTTAATACAGTTTAATAAACACTTATTATGTTGACCCCTCCCCTAACAACTCCACCATTTATCCTGTGGTCATGTAATGTACATTTTATTTCTAACTGCCCTTAACATGACTACACTAACAAAACCCGGTCCCTGACCTTTGCCAATGGTTTTAATCCCCGACACATACCTCATTTCTCAGTTGCTACATATCACCTACTCAACAAACCCTTTGAACAGATAATACTTATTAACAATAACCTATTTAGTTCAAAAGGAACATGCTAATAGGCATAGCCGACCCGAACACCACCTAATACCCTCCCTCACCCTACCTTACCTTTAAATACGTTACATTCCCTAATCCGATTTGTGTATATATATATATATATATACATACATAAGTGCACTTCCCGTCTACATTTCAGTATCACACTTCCAATTCATTACTTTCATAAATAATATCACAATAGGTTAAACCCTTTGACATTACCGGTCCGCCTAGTAATAAAATATTTATCGGCAAGCAAAACGTAATATAATTTGTCAAGCAAAAGCATGAGCTAAAAGTATCCTAAAATTTGATTCTAATAGCCCGTGACCGGTAGCAACGAATCTATAAAAGATGATCTAAACCTAACGTCTACATTCGATCGCACAGAATCACCTCAGACAGCTCCGTCGGCCAAACACCTCACGCTCGCGCCAAAACCCCGGGAAACTCCGAGTTCAAATCCCCGCTCGAGCGCACACCCTTTTCTCCCCCCGTTTATATTATTTGATATAATTTTCTTTCACCATATCGTATCCCTAAACTAACAACTTACAAAGTACATTTAGTCGTTTTAACATCTACTGTTTACTTTGTTAAGGTTACCTTCTACCAGACATGAATCTTCCCGTTGGAGGAAGTTCACCTGGTCTAAGGGCTTAACAGACGTCACCGTCAAGTGAAACAGTAATTAGATGTTCGTACTTTGGAATACCCCTTTAACTAAACTTATAAACCGATAATTACACATATATACTGATATGTCTAAATGGCCTATGGGGATGATCCCAACTTACTAAGTCAGCGCTACTTAGTATAAAATTAAAGTACTGAGATGGATGAGGCCTACTTTAGCTAATATCTTAGTGACCTTATGACCTTACTTCTGCATTAACATTCCAAATGCTCGCTATCCCGCCTTTCAATGCATTCCCTAATCATAAAATAGCTCACTCTAACTCTTCAATAGTAAAATGATACATTTAGGCTGCACCCTACTTTAATGTACAGGTTTCTGCTTGGGTTTAAAATCGATTTCGCTGTCCTATGGCAAGTTCCAAACCGAAAATAACATGGCCTTCTACATTCTTTGACTAGCAGATTACTGCATTTGGTTGCGCGGTTTCTGTCCAAACCAATTTTTTTTTTTTTAAGAAAATTACAGCCGAATTTCCCGTTTTCTATTTTTAATTCATAACTCGTTATCAACAAGTAGCGAGAGCATAATTTATTCCATGACATGTTAAATAACTACATAGCTAGAAAATTACTGTAATTTAATTTTTATATCGCATGTGATGTAACTGTAATCAAATATTTCCCCCCCTTTACGCTAAGTTGTGGGCCTATCTATAATATTTTTACGCCACTGGAAAACGAGCTCTATCTGAAACTAACATTGTCGACTCCCGCTACACACCCGTATAGCAAAGGTATATGTGCGTTGGGGCCCTCTTAAGTGCTCGTTATTTTATTATGTCCTCCCCCTCCCCCAGCATATAAGACCTTTATTCCACAGTGCCCCCCCCCCCCTCTTAATAATAATTCTACGTATATAGACAGTTCATTAAGGCCACCCCAACTATACTGATCTCTAATCTATGTCCATACGGTAATATGCCTCGCGACAGGCCACTAAAGTCCATAAGGGGGTTCCCCTTTTTATAAATAGTACGGCTAACTCCTCCACTTTATCAGTTGACAATCACAAGTTCAAGAATCCTTCCATAAAACACCTGCGAATTTATATACTTATCCACATCTACTTACGCACACATATACGTACAAACCAACACTCACAAGCTTATTCGAACCGTACTCACAACATTAAGCTAAGGTCCATAATTATTGAATAGTGCTATCCAATAATAAATTTATTCGAATCTAGTTTTTAAACATTTTCTTGAACCTATGTTATGACAATAAGCATATAGGTACTACCACATAGAAGTTCAGTTTGAACGAGACTAGTAAGATTTATCTTACGAATACCGTTCCCTAGGTTTCGGATGATTGAGATATACGAATATGTATTTATAAATAAGGTTATTAGATCATACACATACCCCTGCCTACCATTCTATAAATGTAATTTTAATTTTGCGTATTAGCCGTAATTTTATGTCTACATATTACTAGTAATGCCTTCCTATATCTAAGCCTAAGTCGTAGAATATATCTTACTATACTAGTACCTAAATAGATGTACTGTACTACCTAACTAAAATAAACCCATTCTTTTACACTAATTTAATATGGTTTTATCCTAAACTTGTGTCTATAATTAGCTTTACATAACAACTAATTTACAACCTACCTTCTAAAAGATATCTCGATATAGTATGGATTTAAGACTATTATTCCGCCTTTCGGTCTCTCACATGGAAAAGGGAGAAAACAAAACGATCTACCCCTTAGGTTACCGATCCAATTTCCAATCTACCCTCCTTCCAGAAAATTTAATATAGTTCGATGTTATACCAGCATTATTTGTATCATTCACTCCGTGGCCGTGAAATCGTCCTTTAATAACCCCATTTTGTTTAAAAAATAACAACCCCTGAAATCCCAAATGGCCCGGACCCGAGGGGAGTATTCGAAGACCGGCTCTCGTCTGGTCGTAGAGGGGAGGCCCTCCGAGCTTATTATTATGTCCAGTGGCGTTATCCGCCACGTTCTCGATGTCCCAGGCGGAGTCTCCGCTCCTTCTTTTCCAACGTGTTCCAGCGTGGTCAATCCCGGTGACCTTCCTGTCGATCACAATGCGTCTCCTGACCACAACGCCGAGGGTAGGCCACCGCCACCGGAATCCGCACCGCAAGAGAAGAGGAAACGACGGAAGCGTCGAGGTCGTCGCAAAAAGAATGGTGGACATCACCGGGGAGTGGTGCGACTACCTAAATACCTCCGTCCCCAGGTTTAATAACATTTTGATTTTTTGATTTTCTTTTATTAAACATACCTTAATCTCAGTATCTTTGTGTATTTCTGCCTACTGGCTAGCCTTGGGATCCAATATAACGTTGGTCTCCGTCTACCTTTACTAAAGTGAAAGCTTAGGTATGTACCTTACTTCTCATTCTGTCACCCCTGTTCTTCTGGAATCCATTTTAATGACCTCCCATCCGTTGTACGACAACAAAATGTAGGCTTTTACAAGCCTCCTTTAGTTCTTTATCCTATCCTGGTAACGGCAACACATAATGTAGAAACCCCCCCTTTATAAAAATAATAAAATTATAAATTTGAACTCACGTGGAGTATACCGACATACTCGCCAATTTGAATACGTGAAGGCATGTGTAATCCTAACATATTATTGTTGCCTTTATTATTATTAAACATTAATGATATTTTGTAACCGTTATTAATGTTATTATTAAAGAAAGCTATGCAGAGAATTAATATTATTATTTGGCTGTGATCGTCTAATGGCGTAATCGTCTATTTGGACCCTCGTTGTGACCGATAATAACCCCAGATCCTAAGAGGTATGGATTCAATCAGTCCCAGGTGTGAAAGAACAAAATCAAAACCCTAATTTTACATTATACCTACATTAAAAGCAATGGCCTATAACTAATCCTTAACCGCAGAACCACTAAGTCCTGATTAGCATTAGACCAGAATTTAAATTACTAAATGCGAGTTTCAGATTAAAATATATGCGATTTATTATCCTAACGTAGTCGAAGTACCCTAGCCTAAGTCACCCTATTCACCAGCCTAGCTACCTCCTTACAACTCCGAACATGTCTCGTAATAACACGGTTACCCCTCGAACACGATAGGCCTTGAAGTTATAACGACTATGACCGCATACCCTTAAGTTAAGTCGTAATCCTATAGTAATGTATGAAATCGCCTTAAAGGAGAACTCTTAAAACGGTAAGTAGTCCATCGATACACTAGTTATCTTGCCCTTAAGTAAACTTGTAACCTCATAGTAATGTAGGAAAATCACCTTAAAAGGAAGAACCCTTAGACATATGAAAGTACTAACCACTAATAAACTCACTGGCTTCCCCTTAACTAAAATTATACACTTATAATATAACAAAATCATTTAAGAGACAGACAGACCTATTTAATAACTAAATAAATTATTAGCAGGTACGCTATTGATCCCTTAATTAACCTATAACCTACACAACTAACCTGTCACCAGTTCTCTAGCTTGCGCTTAAGTGAAGGTCGGAACTAATAACAACATATATAAGGCATTAGGGAGACAAGCGGACCTATTAAGTACATAGATAAATTATTAGTAGACTAGCTATCGATCTCTTAAGAGAAGTTATAAAACTGTAATGTAATATGAAAGGTCACCATACGGATGAACTAACAGATTGAATATATATATAGATAAAAACGAATATACTCGCGGCCTGGCCCTTACGTAAATTACACAACCCTCTCAATAACACTTAAGAATGCACCACAGACTGACCGATAAGTTTAGTAATTGCATAAAGAGCCTGTTGACAACCCGTTAACAACCCCTAAGTGAAATTATAAAGTCGTAATGGTATTCGAGAAGCCACCCCAAAGGCAATCTAAGTATATAAAAAGACTACCACTATCCTTACTAGCTTCTCTTCTAATCTAATCTTATAATAATATATGTAGAATCGCCGTAAAGACAAACTAACAAATTAGAAGTAAATGTAACCCTGAAATACATCTACAGCCTACCCTTTAAATAAAGTTATAACATAGTCCTAACCGTAGGTATCCAGAAATCCACATACATTCATGATTATTATTTTACCACTGAAACTCACGCCATCTGTGTAATAATCGTGGAATTACTCGGTCGATCGATATCTTAGCTAACTGTCTAATAATGGAGATATTGAGGAGGTCTTATAGAGGGCGCTAAGGGCGGACGATTTAGTATGGAAGTCTATCTAAATCTACCAATCCTAGTTTCCAGGTCGTTTACGGGTAACCCTAACTGGGAATCATCCAGGAAAATTCACATATACAACCATTCCTTAAGGGTTCGTAAGTTGTTCTATTCAGAATTATTGGGCCCGCCACCGAATTATCCCTTCGGCCAATTAAAGACTAACCGGTCAGACTTTCCATACATTTGCCTGTGCGTCGAAGTGCCCAGCTGGCGTCTCGTGGTCACGTGGGTGCGCAGAGTTCACATTTTAGTCTTCTGCGCAGGTACAGAGTCTAATCGTGTTACTCGACCTTCCTTCGACTAATTTACGTTGGTTCGGTTTTGGTTTAGTATCTCGCGACCCGGTCAGTACGAATTTCGTTCTTAGATCTAAAATTGAGTTTATGGTTACAAGCTATGGCGATTATCTACACTAGAATATAAAGTTTATGAAAACAAAACTATAAAATTGAGACAAAACCTAACGCTCGCCTAACTCATACACTAGGTTGTTCCTACTTGATCGCTAAAATGAATATTGAAAATTAATTATGTATAACTTGAATTTGAATAGCCTTAAGGGCCTAGGGTACCGTCTGGCCTTAAGCGGTTGTCAATTGTATCGTACTTATTATCTGACTGACGTCTTGGAACCTTTAACAAGGAAGGTATATAACGACCAACTCCTGACAGACTCGTAGATAGGTTTAATCAAACTAGCTTACCTTGTGGCTTCGCCCTCCTGTCATTTAGTAATTGAGTTAATAGATAACCTTTATCCTTCGTACACCGTGCCTTAAACTGTTCTTTAGGATAGGTAAGTAGTGCTCCCCGCCAACTCCTACATTTATAACGCTGCGGAGGTGGCAAACAACCAGACGACCATGTATTTATCCTTACTACTATGACTAACTACGGAACTAAAGGGACCATCTCGTTATTATTTGAATATAACCTACGACCGGTCGGTTCGAACCCGAGGCTCCTTAAGTTTAAATAGCCGCTAGTCCGGAGAAGCTATACTCGCCCGAAACATATGCCGTGCAAGCTAAGTTCACAAGAAATAATAAAATAGGTGTGCGATTACGCACATGGTTAAGTGGTGAATTGTTCATCAGAGTAATTAAGGCGACAGAACACCTAGTTTGACACACAATAAATATGTTTAAGGTGGATTGTAAGGAAGACATATCCACACTCAGGACCCGGCGCATTAGCCAGATCAAGTAAGGGTTAGCCCTTTCTGAGTGTTTAGAACTTAACGTTTCGGCTTTCCATACAACAATTCAGAGCCTCATCAGTTAGTAGAGAATTGTGTATGATTATACTAATACGTCTTCAACGGGGTGATTCATGGCGAAGAATAGAACAAATCCTGACCCACTAACGTCACCTCATAGCCTGTTAATAAAGTTTGGTCAATGTTGAAGTTCTGTCATCTTTATCTTAAATGGCTTAGTCAAAACATAAATTAAACAGTATAAAGCAATAAAATAAAGCTTAGATAGTCTAATTAAAAATTAGACTCTCTAGATTAATGTCGCGGCTCTGAAAAACATATGAGGTTTACGTTTATTTTTACACAGGAAACAAATATTTAAATATGAACACAATAATACTTAGCTTTCCAAATCTATCCGTCGCAATAATGGGTGGAGTGGAGGTACTATTTATCTATGGATTCCTTAAGGAGATTGGGTTAAAAATCCCACATTAAATTTTAGCCACCCATTACCTAAACGGCATCTAACAGTTCAGCTTCCCCACTCGACGCCGGTGAAGGGTGGAACTGGAGCCAACCCAGATTTAGGTTTTATCAGCCCCCTCACACCCTTAGATTCCTGAAGCCTGCAGTTATCCTAGTATGTCTCTAACATCAAGCCCCAATCTTCCCTAATCTTATAACAAGCCAGACCCCGCTTGAAGAACCCCTACTGTGATTGCCCCGTCCTCACCTACCTCTATCTACCAAGGGTCTGCTTGCTTTGGGGGTCACCCATACCGCAACGCAACAAGACATCGGGACTAAAATGATTGAGATAGTAAGTAGCGGATATAGAGATATCATTAACATAACCATCAATTACATGTAACATAACTGTACCATTCTTATGAGCGTCTACCAAAGCGTGTAGGATTTTCATCAATGAAGATACATATACACAGGACAGGATTCACACAAGGGTTGCCTGCCAAGTCATGTAAGCATGCCCCGTCACCTCGAGTCCGATCAAAGCGCGAAGTCGATGCTTAGGACTTGCGTAGGGCTTTCATCAATAAGATATACATATACACAGGACAGGATTTACACAAGGGTTGCCTGCCAAGTCATGTAAGCATGCCCCGTCACCTCGAGTCCGATCAAAGCGCGAAGTCGATGCTTAGGACTTGCGTAGGGCTTTCATCAATAAGATATACATATACACAGGACAGGATTTACACAAGGGTTGCCTGCCAAGTCATGTAAGCATGCCCCGTCACCTCGAGTCCGATCAAAGCGCGAAGTCGATGCTCAGGACTTGCGTAGGGCTTTCATCAATAAGATATACATATACACAGGACAGGATTTACACAAGGGTTGCCTGACCTTAACCCTAATCTTAAACGATTTCTTAACTAATCAGATCAGAGCCTAATTACGGGGTTTCTTCCCACAAAGTATCACAAAATTTACAACATCATGTTAAGAGACGCCGATCCCGGCAGGAGCCCTTTTCTCCACTAAATTTTCTGCAGAAATCGGCAATCTCTTTTCCTTTAAGAGTACATAGCCAACAATGTCAACAAACTACCTCTGCATTTTTAATAAGCAAGGGTTTTTCCCTTCTCTACTCCAAATTTACAACTAGAATCCCAACCAAAAAGTCAACCACTTTCAATTTTCCCCAACCAACCCTTCACTTTAACCAAGGTGGCATCTTACACGGTCCCTTACACAGTCCTTACGCCATGGTATAAAGGAAGTCCCTCACAAAGCCCCATAGTACAAACCCATCAATAATAAGTTGACATTGCTAGCCTCAGTTCTCACAAAAGACACTTACTGATATTTGATGTAGGCGAAACGTGCACGGCGTCGGTATTAAATTTCTTCAAATCTTTGTTCGTCCTGTCCTTCCCGCTTCCTCAGGAATCTCGAGCACGGCCAGCCTCTCGGTACGACGACAGTGGAAAAGGGTGCCGCAACTGACGCCTATCGCTTATAACCGTTCTCCCCTCCCCCCCGATAGACGCGGCCTGAACACGTGGCGTGTCTAGGGATTGTGGCGCCAGTTAATTTCTTCTTTATTTTACTTCCACGTGTACCCACGTGCTTCGCATTTTAGTGGCCAGTTACTTTATAGTAATAATCGAACAATCATATCGAAATCGTCACCCGATTCTACTAAACTCTTTACCTGCCGAACTAGTTTCTCCGCTTCTTTGTGACTCGATTATACAGCTTCGATTAATTTACACATTGAAGGCTCGTCGTAAGCGGCGCGGAGCCTACTCTACTATCCCTCTCGCACCCTACGATATTTATAACAATTAACTGAAAATAATCGATCGATATTCTCCATATATTTTAACCTCCTGGTTATCTGCTACTTTACGAATCGGTCGTATTTAACGAGTAATTATTTTTCTTTGTGTTGATGATTTTAGGATCCCACTGCGATTTACGCCTTATGGCGTAGATATAAATATATTAATCTAAGACCGGTGAGGACATCCGGGCCACTCACTCACTTAATGTTTCATCGATCTCGATAGTATTCGATTGGTATGAATTACGAAGGTGATTGATCTAATTTATATTTATTATTAATGAATCCCATTTTCTTTAATTTACCTGTTCTCTTAAGACTTAATTTAGCAAATCAACACCGTGTCGTGGGGTCCGGATTGCTACAACTCTCTATTAAAGGCTTGGGTCCACTACAAGTTAGCCATGCCAATTATACTATGTGAAAAGAGTATTAATATTCTTCATTGCCTGGCAGGAGTTTGGTGGGGCTCTCATCCATACCCTTTGAAATTGATCTACAATGCTATTGTTTCTTCTAGGAACGGTAAATAAAACATGCAAGTCCAAATTGGATAAAATTCAGTTCAGAGCCTTAAGAATAATTTTAGGTGCAATGAAATCTTCGCCAGTTGATGCCATGCAGCTTGAAAGTAATGACCTTTCTTTGTCCCTAAAGAGACAATATTTATGTAATCGATTTCTGATTCGTTGTTATCTATTTGCATCCCATCCAATATTTCCGAAATTACAATTTGTCCCGTTTTATATACTCAATTCCATATTGGTTTCAAAAAGCTACTCCTTGCTTAGTTAAAACTTATCAGAGCATTCAGCAACTAAGATACACATACGTCTATTTCTTTACTTATTTGTGAATCCTCTTTTACATCTCTTACATACAAAGCTACTGTACCTACTATGGAACATTGACATTCAGAAAGAAGATACACTTTGAGTGCTTCATGAATCATAATTGGTCTAACTGGCATAAGGAAATCTAATCCTTTAGGTTGTATAGATGTTCTCCTGAGAAATCAGTGTACACTGGTGAGTGTAGAGCTATTTTAGAAACTATTAAATATAGTCTGTTATTTGAACTAAGGAAAACTATAATTTTTATGCAACTGTCCAGGTTGATATTCCAGTAAACTTTTGCTTTTCTAAAATCAAACTTAATAAAAAACACTTCAAAGATCCGGCGAATGCGACTAGGCCACCGTTGCATACCTGAACATTTCAAAAAACTTAGCATATTAAATTCTGCTGTTTCTGAATGTGGGTTGGAGAAAGATGAACTTTTAATTCTGAATCCCTTATGGCTTGTTAACACGTAATAAGTAGCCAAGCAATTACTTAATTTGAAGTAAATTGTCGCCTGTAAACACTAAATTTAATTTAAAGCAGCGTATTGACGATTAATGATTTAGTAGAAAGTTGTTAAGGATTTGTTCTAATTTATCGGTTAAGTAATTGAGTACCCCATCCCACGCGCTTTATTCCCGCGTTTTTTTCGTCGGCGTTTGAAACCAAGCAAATTCTATAATATCTTTGAGCTCTCTGTCTAAATATTTGTTAATAAATTATTGTAAAATGATGAAATGGACAGACACTTAAATTTGTGGAACTATATATACGTAATGACTGTCTGTGGAACTTTAAAAGTGTTAACAAAGCTGCAAGTGATTACCAATATTGTTGCAGATATGACCGTCCCAAACTTTTAAGTAAAGGACGCGTATAAAGAGTATTAGGTCAACTAATTTAGACTCCACGTAACATTATTAATGGAGCAAAGCATATTTCGTATGGCTACGAAATTATATCATACGTTACCTAAATGTATTATGAGCCTAGACACTAACATGTACAAATTTAATAATAACTTAAAAGCTTTTTAAGTTAATAAAGCTTATTACAGTGTCAACGAGTTTTTAGATGACATGTTTTAAATTACTAGACATATTTTTTCTAATAATATTTGCAACTTATTGGTCACATAATTGGTCACTTATAGGTAACGATACTGCTTATAGATTTGGTTAATATTAGTTACTATAATGTAATAGTTAATATATGTACAGAAAACTATAAATGTACATTAATTTAGTTTTTATTACAATATTGCTTGTTTATTATAAAACATTTTTACATGCCTTGAAAAGGTAGCGTATAGTAAGGAATTACGATACATTAAGACGATTTTGTACCTATACTGCAGCAAATAAATTAATTTGAATTTGACTTATTCGCAAGTCCGTTCATTTTGTGAGGTTTACTAAATCCTAACTAAGTTCACGTGCGAACGCTTCAGTCCTTAAGCAGAAGATTAAGTTAAAATGTACTTATCTACTTAATCACTAAAAGCACGTAAACCAGCCATTATAAGAAATAAGGTCCCTCGAACTACATCTGGGTCTTCACTTTTATCTGACCGTAATACCCACCCATTTTAAGGGCTGTGGCATCATTCCTAAATTACAATTAACTAAAACTGTAACTTAACGTATTACTCATTCATATTATTTATTCAAAGTGATTGCAGTTTATCATTAGTTATGATAGTGTATAGATAAGTTATGTAAGTTCATTTATTTGTAGTTAAATGCATAGGTTCATTCTATATTCCATTTCAAATTGACCTGGCTGATTAAAATAACCTTTTCTACTAGTTACCCTTATAGAAACTGACGCGATGCTGGCTTAATGTACTGAATGTACAAAGGCAGACATTTTGACAGAAGATCTCAAAATTACTGTCAAGATGGAATGTAATTATTATGTTATTTCTAAATCACAAGAACGCCCTTAACGTAAAAGGCTTTACAATTATATTTCAGAGGAAGTTAGTTTAGTTCTTGTGTAAAAATATATTAATGTTCAGAGACTGAGTGAGTTTTGTGAACATAAACCTAACTTTGAAATATATCATCACAATTGAGGATGAATTTAACGAAGAACTAAAGTTACTGACATAGACCACAGAATAACAAGCTAAAGTGGAATTTTAGATTGGAGACCATGAATCGGTAACCGCAGCGTTTGACACCTCTCAGCCAGATGGTGCGATAACCTGGAAAAGATAGAAGCGGAAATAAATTGATACCTCATAAGTACTTACTACATACAAATTGCATCTGATGGCCGCTGTTCCTATTAACTCAAGATCAAGAAAACAGAAATCTTACAATATTTTTAGCGGCAACATTCTTACAAAATACCACAACATATATAAGAAAATGTTTTTAGAATATTTTTACTAGCTTTTGCCAGTGGCTCCACCCGCCCTAAATTAAGGTTATCGGCCTGGAATTTTTACGTCAACCCCTTGATTATTCTAATAATTTTTTTTATAGCAAGCTATAGCTGTAGCTATAGTTCGTTGAAGCTCGGTTATAGTTATTCCAACGGGAACTTTTAAATTTTTCAAGATATTAAAAATCATATGTCCTTCCTCGGGGTTCAAACTATATGCATTACAAATTTCATTTATATAGGATCAGCAGTTTAAGCGGGAAGAGATAACAAACAGACAGACAGAGCTACTTTTGCATTTATAATATTAGTATGGATTATATAATGAATTAAGTTTTTACCTCATAAGTACTACTTACAATTGTATCTTATACTCAACTACATATCCCTTACAGCTATACCCTTAATTAACCTTTACTTCAAATCACAGAAAACACATAATATTTAACGAAAGGAACTCTACAAAGAATAATGTACTTAGTGAAAAGACAAACCAAAATAAATTAAAATTTTCCACTGTTATTATTTTTTCTGTCCGACTGAATTACTTAATTCAATTCACCTCAATAGAATTTACAGAAGACTATAAAGTGCTTCATTTTGTTATTTGAAAGCAATTTTGAAAGGGTGGTTAATTAGTTTAAAGCGGGCCCTTAAACGTTCGTGAGTACCAGAGGGTTTTATGAAGAAGCAAGAGACTATAAAAATCTACAAGCAGTTTCTTTGTGACCGCTACACTTATATTGGCGAAAGTGATTTCCCTTATATAGGACATATTATCTTAATCCGTCAAGTCCAATATGCGTTAGCTAGATCGATTTCCTAGGATTTTAATGCATTTGTTGGCAAAATCAGGGTAAAACAAGTTAATTATATACTTTTTCACGAAATTAGTTCTTCTTAAAGTACAGAAACCTTGATTTGTCTTTAATTAAAGCCATGGTTGTTATAACTTAAGTACTTATAACCTATTTTGATTTTAACACCGTGGAATCCTTTCGGTATCACACATCGGTATAATGGCCCAGGTCCTACTGTGACAGCAAATGTGTTTCAAGTACCTATTTATGTATTAGTAGGATTTTTTACCACTTAAGGCTAGACCGCGAAAATACGCCGTTTTTGCGCAAATTTTGTGGCTAAACTATAGCATCTAAAGGATTGAAAAAAATATATGTTATAAAACTTGTTTTTGTCTAGTGCATTACCTTACTGAATGATTTTCATTTATTGTATTTAATGAAATAAAAAATCTGAAAGAGACCGTTATTTCAACACTTGTGCAAATTTTTAATGCGTGTTTTGCATTTGCTTGTAATGAAAGTTGGTTAAATAATTAGAATAGCTTGTTATCTAGTGCATAGACTCTAAGTTGTAGCGAAAAGTCAAAAAATGTGACTACAAAACGGTAATAACGTTAAATTCCATACAAAAAATTTAAAGTTTCAAAGCGTCATTACGGTATAAATTACTTAAGAAGTATATAACATATATATCTCATAGTAATGTATATGACATTATCTAATGATTAATAGTACATTTACACATACAACGTTAGAATTACAGAAATTAGCTTTCTGGCCTATATCGCCTCTATCTTAACCTATAATTAAACGCGTGGGGTCCATTGGAAATACTTCGGCAAATATTTCATTTACGCGACTGAACGTCCTAGTACCTTCCTAGTTCACCTGTCCCTCCCGTCTCAGTGTTCCGCTAGCTGCTGGTTTCATTACATGTGCCGTACGGAGGTGTTTGGGGTCCAACGGACCTCACGCGACTTATAGTGTAGTACTATTTCGGTGATTGAAATGCTTGCATTTTTTTTGGTTTCACAATTTTATGCAAACTAGCGTTTTATAATTATTTGTTAATCTTTACAGGTAAAAAGAACACAATGGCAAGCCGCCCTTTGAATATAGACGAATTATCAGCAATGCTAAATGATATAATATATTTTATTGATTTCTAGAAGCTTTATATTTTTTTGTTAATTTATATGTTGTTCTTAGAGTTCCTATATAAAATAAATATTCTCACTTAAGTTATTTGTTCCTTCTTCAAAAATAAACCCTGGGGTCCGTAGGTTAGTCCCCACGCGACTAACACTGAAAGCATTTAGGCGCCTAAGATAAATGCCGCTAAAGATTAATCTCGTGTAAGGATTGGGTGAGGAGCTGGGTAAGTGTGCTTACCCACTGCGGTTTTTATTCTGCAAAAAATATAATGTATGACACAAAATAGAAGCGTTCATATGGTGCGGAAGCGCATTAAGGCAGGTATTTAGATATGTACTAAATAAACAAACAATAATCTTTAATAAAACAACCTAATATAAAACAAATTGATTATATTATAAACTAAGTTAAATTAAGTAACAGGTAAGTTACAAAACCTGACAGTGTAACTTGTCGGTAAATCAGTTGAAATGGCAAATGGAAGTCGGACTGCATTGCGGAGAGGCTGTCAGCTATACATTCTGGGGCGGAACGTCGCTCTGGTGCAAAAACAACAAAGGCATCGGGATGATTTGCAGCTTATGAAATGGTTTCGGGCGAGATTTTCTGTTACTGCAAAATTGTAATTCTCAATGAGTCTTGTAGAAATTTGTCTATTATCGTGCAACAGAAAGAATATTACATTTATACATATGTTATGTATAAATCAATTAAATAAACTGGATTGAGATGAATTGTCTGTTAAAAGAAATCTTAAAAATAGACAAGCTAGGAGGTGAATTATAAGAAAACAAGTAATTGTAGCTTAAATCTGGAACATGAATGACTAGTTCAATTGCACTCTTTAGAATATACTGTGCCTAATTTTAAGAACGTTAATAATAAAAGCATTGGTCGGTGGGAGAGCTTAATAAATATATTTATTATTTATATGAGCGTAAAACATATTAATTTATGACAATGCAATTAGATTAAAATATTCTTATTATTCATTTCATTTCTTTTTTGTTTGTCATGTATTGTCATTTCTGTTTTCTTTAACTTGAGTTTAGCACAGTAATTTCTAAAGAATTAAATTAAACAAGTAAAAGATAGGCCAAGTAAGTAAGTGCTACGTAGTCTTGCCCACACTATAATACAGTGGAACCAATATACATATTTTACAGTTTGGCTGTGCAATTTGTGTTCCACAAAGGGTACTGTAGATTTTTATAGACCATTAGAAATGCTTATCAGATTGAATAACTTTTACTAAGGCGTCATTTCGAGAGCTCTTACAGTTTGGCGGGGTTCTTAGGGTTTCCCATCAGTTTCTTCAGATCTTTGATTTTCATGTGCCGTCAAAAAACGCTTATCAGATTACATAATATTTACATCGGTAGCATTTTAATGTCTCTAATAGATTGGCTAGGCTCTTGGGTTTGACATCAGATTCATTAGGTACCAAAGTAGATTTTTAATTTTTACTGACCATTATAAAATGCTCATCAAATTGAATAATTTTTACTAAGGCAGCATTTCGATAGCTCTTGCCTATTGTTTGGCTGGGCTTTTGGGTTTCACATCAGGGTCATCAGGCACTCCAGATCTTCAAAAATTCAGGTTTTCGTTTTTGGGAGTATTTAATAAACCTTACTTATGTGTTAAAACTAACTAGGTATTGAAGAAGTACCTAATAGTTCTATTTTAATGATCATGAATTAGTCAGTAAGTCAGTGTCGGATATTTATAAGTTTGCATCCTTATAACTTTTAAACGAATAAAGCTATAAATATGAAATAGTACATTTCCTATAAGTTCTCTCAGCCTATTAAATCAACAGAATATTAGATTTTTTAAAACAACCCAGTGGTCTTAGACAGAGGCCTGAAAATCCTAGAAAGACCTTCCATATAATGGATTGAAAATAAATTTGACAAGATGGTTGCAGAAACAATGTTTTTATAGCAATTCAGAATATTTTGATTTTAAACTTTAGTATTTAATCAAATGAGTGTTAAAATAAATATTAAAAATTAAAAATAATTATTTATTATATACAATTACTTTTTAATAATGTATCAGTAGATGACATTATTTTTGAGAAACCTTATTTAATTTTTGAACTTTGTGTATATTTAACTAAGTTTTAAGACCGTTTTAGGTATTTAAAAGAAATATTTAAAAGACATATTTGGACATCTTCATTTCATTACATTGTATTTTAATATTGTTTATGTAATAATGTTCTATATTTAATTGTGATTTGATTTAAAAAGCTGTATTTATTGCACTTTATTTTGTAATTGTTTTGTATAAGTGTAGCCTAATCATTTCTTTGAGGTAGAATAAGTGAAATATTAACTACAATAAGAACTTTTTATACCTTATTCTGGCAAATAAATTATATTCATTCATTCATTCATTCGCAGGAATGTTTCCAGACAAGGATGGTACGACAGCTTGCCTTGGGCTAGAAACTTGCGGGGACAGTGATATGGCTACAGATGCTTATTGAATCAAAATTAATAAATAAATAAATAATTTCTGGACATGACACACAGCGTCATCTGGTACCAAACTAAGCTAAGCTTAAACCATGGATACCAGCCAATAGCTACAAATAGATAGGTACATATCAACAGTGAAGTGATATTTTCTAACTGATTAAATTAACATTTTCAATTTGACACATTCAATACAATAAAAAACTGGACTTAGTGCGAGTTAGACTCGCGTACCGAGGGTTCCGTACCTACCACCATTTACGTAAATTACAAATACAATCAAAATAAAAGTGTGAAGATAGTTTACAACAAACAAATGTGTTACTGTTTCTCTTAATAATAAGCTAGATGTCGCTGTAAAGTTATTATTTATTTTTATACTTTAGAGATAATTGAAGCTAGTATGTGTTACTGTTTTCACGATAAAGCAACTATGTTATTAGGAGTTAATTAACATTAACACATTTTTTTGTTGGAAACAATATTCAAAGTTAAGCAACGTCGGGTTTGGTCAGTAATTGGTAGGTTTACGTAATTTACGAATAAAGACAAAAACAAAAAGTGTGCCGCTATGCGGTCACCCATTCAATTACTGACCAAGCCCAACGTTGCTTAACTAGCATATTGTTTCCAACAAACAAATGTGTTGCTGTTTCTTTTAATAATAAGATAGATGGCGCTGTACTGGTAATTTAAAATAGTTCGGCTTCGGCCCGTCTGACACTTGGCCGGTTTTAATTATTTGTTATTATACTGTAGAGTTCACACTATTTTTCATTGCAAGTTTGAAGTTAATATTTATTACTGCTTTAACGAAAATGTGTTTCTTGTATGAGGACTCCCCAAACAAATTTGTTACTGTTTTTCTTGATTCTTTTGCTATATGGCGTTGTACCGGTAATTTGAAATGGCAATGGCTTTGGCCCGCCTCACACTTGGCCGATTTTTATTATTTGTTGTTATACTTTAGAGTCCATACTATTTTTCACTGCAAGTTTGAAATTTGTATATGTATAACTTTATTTACGACAGAGCAAAAACAACGAAAGTATGTTTGTTGAATGGGGACCGTTAAATTTTTACATGTTAATTTTTTTATATTTGTTAGATAATCCCCCATTATAACACATATTCTGTAAAAAATTCAGGCTTCTACCTGTTTCGGTCTAAATGATAGAGCCTTATAATGGTCGGACATACAGACAAACGGACTGGCAGCGTAGGCTTAGTAATTACGGAGCCCTCCGTAAGCACTTCTTTGGGTACGGAACCCTAAAAAGGAAATTTATTCAATTCTCGATACCAGAAAAATGACAGATAGGAGGTATTGACACTTTGCTGTCGACATATACCTTTTTTGTGAATACCACCTTCACCCACCCACTCAAACGTACACCATAACGTACTGCAAGGTTTGAACTCGCAGTTGGACCGGGTATATGGCGCTGCAGCCGATGTGTTACTAGTCGTCTCCTAAACGGCAGGGACTATTTTAATGATATTTTTTGTGTAAGTTCGAGTGCGTATCTGCAAGGTTTGAATTCACAAGTAAGTTGGTGTGTCACTGATTTTCTTCTAAACGGCAGGGACAATTTTAATTATTTTTTTTGTGTACTAACTCGAACGTACACAAAGACGTTCTACAAGGTTTGAATTAACAATTGGACCCGGTAGATGGCGTTGCAGTCGGTGTGTCACTGATCTTATCCTAAACGGACAAGGTTAAATGTACGGCAATGATTTTAACATTAGCTTCATTGAATGCGACTCCGTTATTATCATATCCCACAAATTCATTGTAGAAATTTGTGGCTTGAAAAGGACACATAAAAAAAAGGCATTAAAATGCTTAGCTTAAAATCAAAAGGACTTAAAGAAAGGCTTTCCGCCAATACTTCAACCATAGAAGCTTAGAAAGAAAATGTAGAATTAAATAATTTAGACATAGAGGCCATAGTAAACAGTAAGACATCTAAAAATGATGACTTAACAGTAGATTTGCCTGAAGTAATTATCGCAAAATTTAAAAAATGAAAATTTAAAAGTTTCCGAGCAGGACAACGTCTGCCGGGCCCGCTTTATTTTAAATACAAAAGTAACTCTGTCTGTCTGTTACCTCTTCAAGCTTAAACCGCTGTTCCGATTAAGATGAAATTTGACATAAAAATAGCTTAAGTTCCGGGGAACGACAGAGGCTATTTGAAAACGTCAAGTGTGACTCTTGTTTTTATAATTGAGGAGTTGCCGTTGAAATCCTACGCCGATAACTGAATTTAGGGCGGGGGAAACCGCCGGCAAAAGCTAGTCGGTTATATTCGTAGCAGTACTTTTCTGGAGCAAAGCATGAAAATAAAAATGAAATTGGAATGAATGGAATTTTTATTGACACCAATGGAAGTCTTTGAATTTTATTTATTGCTTGGACGCTCTTAATGATTGAGTATGGTCTATAGAATTTGAAATACGAGCAAAGGACTCAGTTTTTTCTCAATTAATTAAGTCTACACTATTTACACTTATATTATAAAGATGTGTTAATTTGTTTGTGTGTTTGTATTCTCTGAAAGTAACTCAAGTAGAAATTTAGAAAAAAATACTATAATACCTTATTAATTCAAACAATAATATCTGTAAATCAAATCGAAAAAAAGGTAACTATTCCTTTACATTGCAAGAAACGCTTTTAAATAAATAAAATAAATATTTTTTAATTTTCAAGAAACAGTTATTGGATTTTTGAAGGGTTGGCAACGCGCAAAATATACCCCTGATGTTGCAAGCGTCCATAGGCTACGCTGCTACGAGGCTACGATGACCGCTTACCATCAGGCGGACCATGAGCTTCTTTGCCACCTTAGTAGTATAAAAATAAAAAAAAAACAATCGAATGTTACCACGGAAATATATTTTTTTGGCACTATTCGTTACTTGTCATAATATTATAAAATCGGCTTGATTTTTGCCACAGAGATGCCTGTAGGGTCAGATAAGGACAACGAATACTCAATACGGATCGTGGGCTCCCACAGGAATAGGATTTCTGCGGGTAAAACTGCAGGGCAACTCCAGTTCAATATAGATGTCGTTGTTAGACATTTGAGTTCATATTAGTAAGTATAATTTTTTTTTTCGGTATTGCGACGTACCTACCGATATCTCAGAAGTGTTTCTCTTAATGTAGTTATTAAAATTTCTAAAAGTTCCATAGCTAAAATGATTTTAAATATAGATTGATATCCGCAACATTCCTTAAAACTTATTCTACTCATAATTTTTTTTTTAAATCGACTTCATTAACAGGAGGAGGTTTTCAATTCTTCTAAATGTTTTTTTTTTGGAGTGTATGTATGTATCGTGGACGATATCTTTGCAAATCGTTAGCAGAGGGTAACGATTTTTACGTATATGGTAGGGCTAACCCGCCGATTGGTCCCATTTAAATTTGGTAACGAAAGCTCTAAGGAAACCAAAGTTAAGTGAGAAAATGCCATCAGTTGTGTCATTAGCGACCTTAATTAAGATGTCTGTTTACATGGCGCCATGTAAGCTTTTGCGTAGTGGAACACCACTGTGGATGAGATAAACAACACAATACAGAAAAGAAGTATAGTTTCATTACGTGAAAACTTATATGTCTCGTACACTTGTTGACAATAACATTCTAAGACTTAGCGCCCACTGTGGTGCGGCGCGATGCGATGTGTTTTCGAAATTGCAACGCAATAGATTTGGAACGTACAAATTGGTGTTACCAAATAAAATGATGAACACCAATGTGAGTTTGACTTGAAAAGAATTTGATAAAAATATTTATAGATAGTGTTTTTTTATAGATGTTGCTATAAACATAAATTATAAGTACAGTTACGTTAAATAACATTCTGTCAAACCGCATAGCACTTTGTTGACAGAAATATTGCTCTTTTGGTTATTAGTATGAACCTACTTTTAAAATAATTTAATACAGGTTCACTTTTTATTTCAATATAGTAATAACTTAATTTTTTCTATTTACTAACATTAATTTCATACTATCGATCGCAATAACAATACATAATAAGTTCTGACTAAATTTATAATAATTTATTTAGATATATTGTTTTTTATGTGTTACTAATTATGGTTATATTCAAGCTTCTAATATTATTTGGCATATCATTCAACACACGTGGTATGAGGTATTCCCTTGTCCAGGTACCATATTAATTCGAGTGTTTGGTACAATTAACTTTTCATTTGACTCTTGTCGAGTGGTAATTGTTAAAAACAAATTTGAATTCTTAGTGTACAGGTAAAATTCTACAAAGTTTAAAAATTGTATTGTGTTGCCCTTTATATTCATTATTCATCTTTTCAGTAACTATGGATTTCAAAATTCTCTTTTGAACATGTTTGATTTTATCTATGTATTAAGGAAAAGTTCGCCCATACCTACTTAATTCCTATCATATTATTATTGACTTAGCTAGTGCATAGTAAACTGTATACTGTGAGCTTCATTGCGCTGATCTACGTTTTTTAATCGTAGTGAGCAGGGTTTCATGTAAGTCTATAGGGTACCAAAATTCAATGCGGAAACGCGCCACAACAAATGTTTTTCAAATTGCAGAATTTAAATCCGTACCTATGCGATTTTTGCAGCATTGGCCATTTTTTTACTGTCGCTCATACTTTACATATTTTGCGAAAAAAGAACGCACGGAAATTAACCGCAGTGTAACTATAGTGCAGATAAACTAATCATGCCTCTTTGTATGTACTAAATTAAAAAGACATTTATCGGATATAGTATAGTTTTTTTAATAAGATTCCAAGGAAAATAACTCATCTGACTGAAAGAAAATTCAAGCGATATTTTTGAAACATGTTTCAAAGTTTTTATGAAAACGCGGACAAACCCAGAATCAACCGATTCAGCTGCAATTTCGCACAGGTATGGTTGTAAAGACGGAGAATGACACAGGATTTTTGTACCGATCAAAAGTTTCCACGGGAATAATTTATTCGCGAGCGTTAGATTGCAGAGGAGTATCCAATTGGGCTGAATTTTGGCACAGCGATAGTTGAAGTGACGAAGAAGGACATTGGATACTTTTAATCCTGATCAAGAGTTCCCACGAGAATATTAATAGATAAGTAAATAAAATTGTTTATAAAGAAGTTCTATAGAGTGAATTACGTTACCCCGAATTGAATGCGAGCGACGCCGCGGGCAACAGCTGATATATAAATAATAAACTTTATTTATTTTTATTATTTTATATAACTTTTATTTTAATTTTTACCTTTCCAAACCTAAATACAGATGAGTTATAAACTTTTTAATACTTTTATTATTCAATTATCTAATTATTTCATATGGATGTCTACACCTCTTCAGGCTATTTATTGCAGCCTGCCAAATTTTAGATCGACTAGTTTTTAATAAGTATTTCGTAATTAATCAACGGGCGGTATTTTAATTTTATATGAAATTTAAATCTGTTAAAAATCTCCAAATAATGATATATAATAACAAACACTATAATATAATGTCAAAGTTATTTTCCAACACGTATAAAATTCTAAATAAACCCTCAACACGTCAAATATGCCTGAAAGGGCCAGATAACAGGTTTTCATTACGTACAGACACATTGTACAGATAAACCTCCGCGCAGCTCCTATACGAATAAGTTTGCGAAGGATTTCGGGCTTGTGGAGGACTACAATATTAAATTCAGTTTGGCGTCAGTTCTCGATTGAGGCGGGCGTTAAAGACCCAGTATATTTAGTATTTGTCGAAATAAAGTTCGGTATTTGTTAAAAAAACATCAAAAAATTCTAAGACGAAAACACATGACATAATGGCTATTTACGCGTGTGTTACATAATTGTTTAAAAAAAAATTGATGAGTAAAAAACTAAAGTTAATAAATGTGAAGATAATAAAATAACAAATGTTTTTGTTTTTGTTAAGTGCCGTTTTTATACTTGGTGAGTGTAACAAAAATATATTTTTTGCTTACGAATTAAAATTTGTTTTAAAACTCTTTTATAGATTTTTTATATAATTAATAGGTTATAAAATAACATTAAATTTGTTTATGAATTATTTCAGTTTTATAAATTTATTTCTATATTTATATATAAACTGTTTTATATACTGGTGAACTGCTGAAAATTATAAAAATGTATTTAGTTAGGTAAAAATTTACATACAAATCATTATTTTTTTTATATTTGAAAACCTAAAAACATACCAACGAAGTTCATCCATAATTAATAAAATTCATTTTTTTATTTTCATTAATCCTTCGGCGTTTATCTCATAAAATAAAACTAAATCAAAATAATTATGACATCCTTCGAAAATAGCTCTTTAAATGATATTTTTGTTTTCTTTAAGAAAACTAAATATAAATCATCATTGACTTTTTGCTTACATACAATCGTACGTAATACCTACATGTTTGGCATTACAAACTAATAATAGTCACATTTTATTTTTTAGCCATTTTAAAATGATTAATGAATGATTTTTTGTACCTTTCTCAATTTTTTATATTTAGATATGAATTACATTTTTTATTACTGCTCTCTCTTTTTCTCTATTTACCATAAACCGAAACGTATATTTTGCAATGTTCTCATTTAATTACAACATAATAATATTTATACCCTATACATTATTGTTGAAAATAAACTAATTTTCAGCTGTGATTCGTCGTGAGGTTTGCGTCTAGCTTTGTCGCCCTTTCACTACCCATTTAATATAAAAAAAAATACTTACGTGACATTTTTTGTGTTTAGCTTTTATATTTCAAATATTTTCAATACATTGAGCAAAATTGTTACAGCTAGACGTTCGCGTCGATTGAGTTCTAAGTATTAGTTTGTTATCAGGTACCTGTACATTAGGTTTCTGACCCACTGGTCAAAATTAAAACTACAGTCATCATATCGAAATGGTGTAAACATACAACGACACTAGCGACCAAACACCAAAGGTCAGAGGGTCAGAAAAGCTTGTATGACTATACCTCTAAAAAGCACGGCCATTTAAATAATGCTATTACAAAATAAAAATGAAAACGTTGTGAGTAGCTGCTTTGAAATTTAAAAAAAAAAGATTTGGTTGGCTCATTTATTTGAGTTTATATTTGTTATATATATTTCATTTATATTACAAAACGTCTAATAATTCTAATCAAATTGAAAACCCAAAAACTGACTTTACCAAAGTTGACACAAAAAATATATTGAAAGCTATACTGAAACATAGGCTTAACTAGGCATAAGAATACATAGAAACATTTCAATTTTTTGGATAATGATTGGATTTCTTTTTCTTTTCGATTCAAGTGTGCGTGACATGTATAAGGATAATGCAGATTTATAGCTTGCATATAAGTTCCAGTCTAACTTAAGTTATGTTTTTTCTAATAATATTATGGTAATTTAATAAGCCAGCTGAAGTGGCAGGGGACAGTTTGTATGTGGCGCAAAACCGATACCCGTTGAGATAGACGTGGTCAAGTGAAGACCAGGTGGACCGGTGATTTAAAGAAGGTAGCCAACAGTGACCATGGATAAGAAAGGCTGAGAGGAACGAGTGTAGTGGTGTTAATTGGAAAAGGCCTATGTCCAACAGTGGACTCCTATAGTCTGAGTGACTTAACATATGTTCTTGTTGCCTCTTGATGTGGTGGAAGAAGGTAATAATCAGATTTCAAATTTAGATTTATATTCTTGTACAATAATTGCCTGCTGTCGGTAACTCCATAAAAAAAAAATAGTAAACTCCGAATGTAATCTGAAAATAAATAACTATGTTAGGAACTAACAGACATAAAGTCCCTGTATGGATACAGGATTTTAATATAAATTTTAATGTTTTAAGTTTAAGGAAATTCTGCGTATTGCTATACGCCGTCGACATTTGCATTAGCAAAACAAATTAATTTTATTCGTTAAGTTCGTACTTTTGAAATCGGTTAAGTAATTCTGACGGCTTTTTAAATTTTTATTTTATAATTTAACTTTAACTTGCTGTTTGAAGTTTAAACGCGACTATAAAATACTACTAAAGCTGCTTATAAACTATTAAAACAAATTTTCTGAACTAACTTAGAATATCATTATTAAATCTTTGCCAATTTCATAAAAGACCAGCCTGTAGACTTTAAAACTTTTAAACAAATTCATCTCGTTTTTTTTATTTATTTCGTATATCAATATATATGTAGTCAATACTCCAACAAGGTCAAACACAGTAAATGAATAAATAGATAAAATAAAGATTTTTAAACATTACACACATCGCCCTCTGACCCCAAAGTAAGCAAAGCTTGTGTTATGGATACCAGACAATTGATACAGTTACATCTATATATATATATATGCCCTTTTTTGTCAATACATACATACCATACATAAGTATATCCAGACTCAAGACAAACACAAATTTTTACAGCCGCTAACACTACCAACTAGGCAGCGGGGAAGTCAATACCTCCATATATATTACAGTCCACCTATTTAAATATTCTATGCTTATTTGGAATTCAGCATGAAGTGAACTGTAAAACTGAGTAGATCACGAATACCGTAACTTTTTTCGTAAAATAGTGACCCTCTGAAAAAAGCGGTCAGTAGGTATTATCCAATGCCTGACCATGCCCGACGTCACATAACTTCGCATAAACGAACAAAACTGGGCTCTGAACTCCTCAAATCATTAAAAATGTATCACAACGCAAAGTTAGACCATAAGCGAATGTAGATGATAATTCCTTTACGGTGAATGTCCCAGCAATATGGCTCAGAAATTTAAACTTTTACACACATCCCACGTAAATTGCTGAGCGTATGACGAGGGTGGGCTTACGGCTTATTTTAAGCTACTTACGGTTTTATCACCACAGAACAAAGCATTTGTCTGGAATTGTAAAAGGTTTTAGGGATTTCATTAATAATTATTTACCTTTAAAGTGTTGAAACGTGAGCTTTTGCAACATCCGAGCCAAGTGCGATACGAAAAACCCTTTTTATTTCGTGCTAACTAGCGCCACCATAAGATATTTTTAATTTCCTTATTGTTGAAAGCGTATTTAAAACAAATGAATAGATAAAAGCTAATCAAAAACAAATATCATATCAAAAGCTATTTTACCCGACTGCCAAGGAAGGGTAATGTTTTTCGCGCGCATTTTACCACTTTTATACCACTAAGGAAAACAAGCTTATGGTCCGCCTGATGGTAAGCGATCACTGTAGCCTATGGACTCTTGCAACACCAGGGGTATAACTCGCGCGTTGCCGATCCTTCGGAAATCTAGTAACTTCTTTCTTAAAGAACCCCATACTGTAGTCCTTAGAGAAAGTCTTGGCAGGGAGCTCATTTCACAACCCAAGCATTCGCGAAAGGAAATTTCTCTGAAACCGCACTGTACGCGACCATTTTGGTTCTAAATTGTGAGAATGAATTCCCTGTCAATGGCGAGCGGTGCGATGGTAGAAAGTAGATGTGGGCATCATTTCGAACAATTCCTCAGAACACAACCCATTGTACAAGCGGTAGAACACACACAGGGAGCAAAGTCTCTCCTCAGACTTAAGGGGTCCATACCGCAAGTGAGTTTGGGATCGTCGACAATTCTAAGAGCCCGTCGTTGAAACGAGTCTAAAGGGCCAAGCTGGTATCCGAGTGCACCCGCCCAGAGATAAAAGTAGTACTCTATATGGGGTCGGACTTGCGACTTGTAAAGCAGCAACCTTTGCCCTGACGTGAAGTACTACTTCGCTCTGTTGAGTACACTAAGTTTTTGGACGCCAGCTTCACCTTGTCTTGCAGATGATCTCGGAACTGAACATCGCTGGAGATGTCAACACCAAGGATCCCAATGCTCTTGGAGATGCAGAGGGGAGTGTTCTGGAATTGTGGGATCACAGTGAATGGGGTCTTCTTAGCGGTGAAATCGCAGACTTGTGTCTTTGTAGGGTTGAATCGGACCAAGATGTTTGTCGCTTTAATGAGCGGACTAAAAAAAAAGACAAGATTTATCAAAATAAAGAGGTTTAATGTACCATTCCGAAAATAAAAATCACTTGTAGTTAAATAGAAAAGTGAAGTTTAAAAAATCGGCCAAGTGCGAGTCTGACTCGCGCCCGAAGGGTTCCGTACCAATATCAAAAAAAAATGGCAGAAAAATCACGTTTGCGGAGCCCCCTTAAATATTTGTTTTATTTTAATTTAATTAAATATTTTTGAAGCCAATATATAACTTAATATTTTGTGAAGAGTTCAAGCGGCTACTTGTTGCCGTTATCAATATCGAGCAAAAACGAGCAAAAAAATCACGTTTGTGGTATGGGAACTTAAATTTTTTTTTTATTATTTGTTTTTTGTGTTTTTTAGTATTTGTTGTTATAGCACCTGTGAAAACTTCAACTGTCTAACTATCACGGTTCATGAGATACAGCCTGGTGACACACGGACAGACAGTGGAGTCTTAGTAATAGGGTCCGGTTTTTTATCCTTTGGGTACGGAACCCTAAAAAGCTGGTACTAAAAAGCTGTAAATAAATAATAAAATCCGACTGCAAAAACATTAAGAACTAAAAATAAAAATAAACAAGTGCACCTACAACATACCAAATATTTAACTATAAGCCCGTGGGGCTTGTTTTAAGGTAACTATGCAAAGGCATACCAACTACAGGCCAAACAATAATAATGTCATACATCTAAGAACAACTACATATTAGATTTTTTTATTAAATTTTTAAAAATGACCACATCAGATTGTGACTTGGAATGAAATGTACAGTGTACACCTCCAAATAGATTGAGAGAGCTCTCTTGTTCACGTAAAGTTCAGGCATTTACCTATATGAAAAATACTACGAAGATTTTTAAAAGTGGTGGGAATCTAGTAATGTGCCAAAAATACTATTCTTGGGAAACGTTATATTGGTTTATTTTGAAAAAAAGGGGAAATAATCTTACGTTTTGGTCCCGTCATTAGGTTTTACGCAGCATGTTTAATATTAAGCATCAAAATGACCAAAATAAATAGCCTTATTTTCCTATATATTTTTTTTATTCTTTGTCGCAAATAAAATTTTTTATGCAACTGCATGCAGTTTGTATTTTAATAGGCATCATGCTATATCATTACAAGCGAAGCGAAAACGGGGCTTATACTGAAAATTACGAACATTTCGTAACAGTTGCATAAATAGATAGTTCGTTTGTAAACATTTTTGAAGTAGTAGGTCCAAGGTGCAATTTCACAGAAACTACACAGACACGTGAAAACAAAGAATATAAAATACATAAAATTTTAAACCTAATGTTGTGCTTTTACATTAGATACTTAGAGATGAAAAAAATATAAATGAAAATTAAATACATGCAAAAATCTTTATGGAAAATAAATTTTAAACCGTAAAAGATCATTTTTTAGTGAGGGTCGGTGAGATAATGTATTTGTTGCCTTGCAGCTTTTTTTTTGCTTTTTAACTTCTCTTGAGAAGTTATTGAAATAGGTCCGAAAATCGAAATTCGAAAATTTTGTGTTTTACGTGGTTATGGTTTACGTTTCAAGACTTGGAGAATCATTTGCAATAATTTTTAGAGTGATGTCTGTGTGCGTGTGTGTGTGTGTGTGTGTGTGTGTGTGTGTGTGTGTGTGTGTGTGTGTGTGTGTGTGTGTGTGTGTGTGTGTGTGTGTGTGTGTGTGTGTGTGTGTGTGTGTGTGTGTGTGTGTGTGTGTGCGTGAGTGTGTGTGTGTGTGTACGTATGTATGTATGTATGTATGTAGACATATTTTGGCTATCGATTCCTCAATAACTACTGGACCGAATCGCTCTGATGACATATCAATCGATACGCCACGTCATGACTTAGATCTGAAATGAGTCTGAAATAAATCGGTCCAGCGGTTCGTTTTCTATCCGTAAAAAACTGACTTTTTTATGCACGCAACATAAATTTCATGTATAATTTCATGTATCGAGGGGTAGTAAAGGGTTTTCGAGGGTGCTGATTTCGAATTGTTTATCAGGTTTTTTAAAATTCAAAATGGCGGATCCAATATGACGTAATTTTTTTTTGTAAAAGATTTATCTCAAGAGAAGTTGCATGTACGGTTATTGCTGCCGAACCAATTTCTTAATTCTATACTAGGGCATAGACTGTTACTTGGAGAAAGGAGGCCTAGGCCATTACGCTGATTCATTGCCGATAAGTAGACATTGTCGAGCTATTGGTAGTTTTCAAGCCTCAACTATTGGGGCACGTTAAACATAAAAAATACAATATATGCTAGTGAAAATTTTGAAGCTATGTAAAATTAAGCCAGTGTTCCGGCACTCGCTTCAAGACTTAACGCTCAAAAGTTTAGGTGCATTTTCGGACGCAGCGGTCAGGGATATGAAAGAGTAGGCTATCAAAGCGGTAGTTACAGAATATTTCAGACAGAGTGAGAAATCTGGCCGTTCCTTAATCTATGTCCAAGCCCTTCGTTTTAATTGAGACTTTTTTACGAGCGTAATTTTCAATTGACTAAGTATGACATTAAAATTTTGGAAAAACTAAACTATTTTAGCTTTAGATTTTATCTTGCAATGGGATTATTTTTTCCAACTAACAATAATTAGTGAAAGTTTTTGTGTAGCGTGATCGAACTACATTGGATTACATTTATTGTATAGAAACCCTTGAGTTTAAACCTCTTTTTTTATTTTCCATACATGATAGAGACCCTAGAAACGTATCATCTTCATTTTAATTAGGTATTTACGGCACGTGGTTTAGCCAATACGATACCGATTACTGTAGTAAATAATAAGCGACATCTACCGATACGATGGAATAAAAATCAGAATCAAAGTAACAACACACTAAAATTAATAAACTTTACTTTTCCATAGATCCACATGTGGATTCAAGAGGCAAAAAACATGTCCATAGATCCACCTGTGGAACATGACGGTGGATTCAAGTGAAAGGAGACACTTCTACCATGAGACCAAAAAGAGTAGTAAAATATAATCAGAAAAAATTTTCGGAGATGCTCGTATCGCTCATTATACGTTACTCATCTGAACTATTTCCTGATTATCACAGTAGTGTAGTTATACAGCCTAAACATTCACTTTATTCATACATACCGTCATAGCATCTATCCATGGCACTACGACCAAACATATGATGGGTGAACAGCTCCCGAATGGCTATTTGTGAAGATACTGATTAGTCGGGAGCGTGGCATCTCCATGTCACCGCGCAGTGCACCTAACGATTCCTCTGACCAGATGCATTCGATTGTCGACTGTATAAATTAAGGTAGAGACAGACTGGTCCTACGTATGCAACGTATGCGACGCACTGTGATATATGGACCTTGGAATTTGTACGTAAACAGATGGCTTCGAGTAACACTACTCGTACGCAACGCTGTCGTGTGCGTCCCACGCAACGTCGACCTACCTGCGATCTCCAGATCGGGGTGGGAAGGTGGAAGGTATGATACAACGCTGTCCTACGCGTGAGACCAGTGTGTTTCTAGGACCAACATTCGCAACGCGTTTTATATTTAGTTAACAAAACACTACTAACAACTTTCTAGCACTAGTGTACATTTTATGTGTAGATTGTATAAAATCAGAAGCAGTGTTCTAAAAAATATTTCTAAACTGGTATAAGTAGGTATATTTACAGGATATTGCAAAAAAAAAATTACAATGCGTATCTTCTTTATATTTTTTTGGGTTCCTTAGCCAAGTGGTAAAGAGGATACCCTTGTACAATTTCGTCAAGCCTGACCGTTTGTTCGTCCTCCTATCCGTCCGACACTGTCCGTCCGTTCCTGTGATTCTTGCTTAGAAGTCAGAAAAGCATCTGACGCCATATGTACGTTGCATACGTAGGAAGGTACGTGGGCACTTAACATCGTATGCATGGCATACGTAGGTTCAGTCTGTCTCTACCTTTAAATGAATGCTTATGCTGTGGTAGTTATTAGATCTACACATTGACCACAATGCGATTTTCATATTCAGTATACTGGAAAGTTCATAAATACATTTCACCTACTATATCTTCCTAGCTTGTTAGTGCGCTTTTCTAGACATTTCTATGACGTATGTGGGTAAAATTATATTAATTTCGTCTAACGTAACTGAAACGTGGCGTGTACACAATAAGGTTCATTTTAGTTCGCACTCGACATTACAGACTCTGAATATTATTTATGCCAAATGCACAGCTTTAAATTAACAACTCATTCAGTGAACCATGTATGCAAGTGTGTCAATAACATTGTTGGTGCTTGTTAACCATGTCTGCATACATATTCATTTATATAAATCTTCGTAGTGCTTTCGAGCGAATTGCAGCTGCCGTGAAATTGAATTTCAATTTCTTCATTCTGTTTTTCCTAAGCGTGTCATGTGTGTTTTTTTGTGATAATATGCAAATTTATGCAACCAATTTTGTTCGGAGTGTAGAAAACTATTCAAAATGCTATAAATATTATTGTTATACGTACAAACGGTAACAAAACGACTACACCGTGTGTTCTCTTTCATTTCTCGAGTGGGTACACAGTTAATTTTACTTTGTTTTAATTTAATTGCAAATGTTAAATTGTTCATGTTTGTCGTTTGGCAGTTGTTGTAATTTATACTTCTGTAACGATAGTCTGTCTGTCTTTAGCTAGAAACAAAATTATCTGTCCTGTCAACTTAAAATTGCCTTTAGCTAGAAGAAAAATTAACTGTCAGCTTAAAATTTTGCCTAAGCTAGTACATTACAATGTTACTGAAAAGAAAACCATAATAAGAGTTGGCTAAAAAAGTAATTATAAAAAAAACAAAATAAGGAAAATGTATACGACGTGTAATGAAATAGGAATACTAAGCGGGCATACCTAGTAAATGTCATGAATCAGTGTGTTTCGATTTAATAAAGAGATAAGATTAGCTGTTGGGTTCATGACTTCACCGAAAGTCATTAATTTTTGTCGTATTTTATGTTATGAAAGTTTCAAAATGAACCCTTTTCTATATGATTTCATACTTTTAGGAGTACAGTAAAATAAGATACATTTTTAGACTAAAAAACATTAATTGGTAGAGTTTTGAATTTGGGTGTACTTGTTCACTAAGACCTCCCGTTGAACATACTAAAAGTCCCCATCGATAGCTATTTCGCTCGCGCCGCCATCTTGGAAAATAGGAACCCTTTTTGAGTTTTTTGCTTATATCTCGGCAATTATTGCTGATACGGAAAAAATGTTCAGATGAAAACTATAGATTATTAAATAAGCTATAAAAAGCTCATACATATTACTTTTGTATCTCTAGTTTTATTTATTTTTTTGCTGCCGATATACCGTTTGTTTTATGTTCACTCCAAAATGGTTCAAATATATTTTTTAGATTTATTCCGCAAAACTACCAAGAGAGAAAGAGAGAGAGAGAGAGATGAGAGGTTGAGAAAGAGAGAAAAAGGGAGGGGAGGGAAGAGGCAAATGTAGTAGGAATGTGTTTTGGAGTATAAGTACCACGAAATAGCCGCCACTGGCTATCAATACCGACAATCCATGACCAGCCATCACCTGATCATCGTCTCGTAGGTGTGCCTCATTGCCCATAAAGACTTAGGCAACTTATTCCGACTTAAGTGACTTTGTATGTAAATATATATAGTTACCAAGCACCGTTAATAGTACTGCAATACTATCAATAGGCATAGGCTGGAAATACTTGACGCAGCGCGATCACATAACGTAAGACTAGGTTTCTGTATCTAGCTAGACGGATTTTGCTTTGACTTTCTTCCCGTTATTATAGGTCCCTCTGACTCCTATCCGACAAAGGTGTATTCAAGAAAGCCCTTTAAAGCTTATTAGCTTAAAGCAACTAGATCGCATCCACTCTTATTAGATCTCGCGACAAATAGACGTGGCATCGAATCTCTTACCAGTCACCAAGTTAAGCTACCATCAGCGAGTGCTCTAAACAAGCGTTCAGCGGTGCCCAAGGACATAAAGTTACTAATAAGAGAGCCCAACGCCGCACGACGACAACGTAGCAATTATCCCTCTGCCGAAGACTAGACTCCTAAAAAAGAACCTGGCGTATCAAAAGCTGACACGAAAACGCGATGGAAGTTAGGTATGTAGCCTGGCCTCGAGGCTAACTGGCGCTATAAAACTATTGAAGTCGTAACCCTTAGCGCCATGCCTTTCTTCCAAAGAATAAATTAATCCGTGTGACGATGGCTAAAAGGCAGACTGCTTAGAAAAATCTTAGCACTAAACCAGTAGTCACTTATCATGACCGCGAGGTTGACAGTGAGGTCAAAAGTAGATGCGCTCTCTCGCCGCTTACCTCTCTACCTCCTGTCATTCCAGACGAAGTTCTGCAGACTATCAAAACTAAGTTTACTCCTGATTATTATATTCATATGTTTTTTAACGGGGCAATTTCTAACTATATTTTTTCGCGACGTAGTAAGGGTAAAAACGTCCTAAGCCCTCGTCATAAAGACAATTTAGTTTACTAAACGCTTTGGGTAAACTTTGCTAACGGTTACTACTACCACGGTTACGTTATTTCATAGACACTAAGTATAGACCTCTTTACCAAAGTCATTTCAGATTTTAGGCAACAGAACAGGGCAATGCATTACAGATTTCACGAAGCACATTTATATCTATGGGAGCGCCATTTTTCGACGTTGCGACAGCGTTCAATTAATACTAACACAATGGTTTTTAAGCTGCTACATTTATACACTGTTCCATATACACTGACATCGCTCTTAACTGATTTTAATTTTATGCACATGCTAATAGTAGCCTGCGAGAGACTGGTGGTGCTGGTGGACAGATTCGTTGACCACATCAATATTAAAAATCTAATGAAGGCAGGAATGAGATCTAGTTGTAGTAAGCTGATTATTTTAAGAGCTTTCTTAAATTTGTCCCAGTTTATCACTGTCTGTCGCAGTAACTTCGAAGGCCTGGGGCCCAAGGGGCATAATAACCAAGAGATTGCTAGAGCAAAGTTCATCCAGTACGTCCAGCCTATGGTTGTCATTAACGGCGTAGTTAGTAGCAGTCATAATGTTAAAATTGAGTTTGTTTATCAACATGTTAAGAATCTTGCCTTTGTTCTACTCAGGATAGGTGGTTATTATCGGAATCAAACACGATGATGATTGGCTGATGGCTGGTCGGTCTAGCCTATTGACTAATCTTACTCACCAAGTGGACTCGGCCCTGCTATACACATCATGTCGCATAATGCATCTGCCCCAGATTTATTTATCATCATCTCCGTCGGTTATCTCTAGGTAGTGTCATGGAATAAGTTTTTGAAGATATTAATGAACATTTTAGGAGGAAACAGAAACAAAACTGTATATCGATAGCAAAAATATAAAAAAAAACTTTTCAATCTCGGATTACAGCTACCTAAAGTATTAGAGACAAATAATAGAGATTTTTTATAGGAAATTCTTAGTTAGTTTGTGTATACACGATTTTATCGTATTAATAATTATTGCCGAGATATTAGAAAAAAACTAAAAAAGTTCCTTTTTTCCAAGATGGCGGCGTGAGCGCAACAGGTATCGATGGGGACATTTAGTATGCACAACGGGAGGTCTTAATGAACATGTACACCAAAATTCAAAACTCTACCAATAAATGTTTTTTCAATTTCTTATTTTATTGGACTATAGGTCTTTCTGGTGATGACGCTGCTGGTTTAGTACCCTATTCTGTTACATCCTGTATATTATGTGTTAACTGTGGCTTTTGATTCTAATATATTAAATATAATAAACTATTTAGTATATATACTAATTCCAGACTAAAATAATAATATATAGCGCACTCTTAATAAAATACTGACCGAATTCAAAATCGCAAATTTTTGGCAAATGACAAAACAATTTTTGTATTTTTAGAGCATTTCATTAAATGGATATAGAATTGAAAATAAGAAGACTGACCCAAAACTGAAAATACGATTTTAAGCCTAGGAATATGTGCTTTTAGATTCATTAAAAAAAAACAATAATTATTGTTACTTGATATATATAAAAAAGCTTAAATAAACTATTTTGAAATGGGCCATTATTTTATGAAAATCCCAAGAAAAATGTTGACGTTACTAAAAATAAGTCAATATTTGACTAAAGTCTTGAAAAAATAATATTGGCCGTTTTTTATTCAAGTCACTATTTCATTAAGTTTTTAAGAAAAAATGTAACACATCATCAAATAGGCCCTTTTAAACAAAATATCTTATACGGTAAATTGACTCAATTTAGAACAGTCTAAGTATTAATATAAAAGTAATAATATTATTATTATCTGAACTGTGTAGAAAAATGTTATTATTACCTGCTTAGCTTAATGTAAAAAATAAATTCTTTTATTTTTTAAAAGGAGATACTCTCGGATAGAGAAAGAATACAAAGTTATTACATCACCACAGTCAGTCAATGTCTACAATCAACACATGAGTGGGGATGATTTACTAGACTAGTTGTTTCTGTTTGGCTGGTACGGAATCAAGATAAGATCCCGTCAGTGGTACAAACGAATAATTTTTCATATGATTCACATGTGCATTGTCAATTCATGGTTGTTGTGGCGACGTAATAATGATTAGCTTTAACGCGGCTGGCCCAGCACTGCGAGTGATACATTAACTACAAGCATAACAGGTACTCCTACAGCTCGTAACGAACCTCAAGAACCAGCCTCAAAAAAGCACGTAAAATTCCAGCAAGAGTTCAAGAGCTTCCGGTGCGATCAGACAGAATCGATCATTTTCCAATTCATGAAAAACGTCGTCAATTGTGTCAAAATTATATTGTGAATAATGTCAAGTGTTTTGATGTCTCAACGAGAAAAAAAATTTCATGTAACAGAAGGTTAATTAATTTTATTATTTTAGTTTAAGCATCGAAAGATTTTTTATGTTTCAGCTTATTTTTAAATAGACTGACCTTTAAAAGTACTGCATATTGCCTTTGATATCAAAGGTCAAAAGAGTAAAGCGTTGTAAAAATATGTAAATAAGTTAGTATGTTATTTATGCCCGTTGCATTGTAATTTTTTACAGGCATAACAAAATGTAAAAATGGGCGTCATGGGGCTGTAACCGATATTATTGGTTAACATTGGTTATCTATGTCTAAATATTATAAACAGCAGATTGGTCATTAATAATAGGTTTTTATATAAAAAACTTAGCTCTGTTGTGTATGCGATCAAGAAAATAAGACAATTGACCGATGTCGACACTGCAAAAATAGTATATTTTAGCTATTTCCATAGTTTAATGACATATGGTCTCCTATTGTGGGGTAGCGCTGCTGATGTAAATACAATATTTTTGTTACAAAAAAGGGCAATTCATGCTATTTATAAATTAGGATCTAGGATATCTCTGAGGGATAGGTTTAGGGAAGTAAAAATTTTAACTTTAGTGTCGCAGTACATATATGAAAATCTTTTATATGTACATAAAAATATCAATAGTTTCAGCAAGAAAAGTGACGTTCACAAAGTAAATACTAGAAGTAAAAATAAGCTGTTGGTGCATGATGCACGTCTACACAAAATAAGTAACTCTTTTATGGGTCAATGTATACACTTTTACAACAAAGTTCCCAATAATATTCAAAAGCTATCAATAAGTAAATCCTTTATCAAACAAGTACTTTGTAAAAAAGCATACTACAATATTTCAGACTTTGTTAATGATAAAAATCCTTGGTACTGAAGATGCTCAATTACGGGATGCATAGGTAAACCAAATTAAAATGGAAATAATATAAAATTGTACAGCTTAAAATTTTTATTCAAAACATTGATTGTATATTTAGCTTTTATTGATTTTTTTAAAAGAGTAACTATCGAGTTTCTTGCCGGATTCTTCTTGGTATAAATTAACAACATTGTGAACCGGAGGGAGGGTTAGAGGGTTCAAAAAATAATATTAATAATAATATCCTTATTTGAATGAAACATTTTGACTTTGACTTAAGATTTTTCGCAGTAGTCGATATTAAAATAAATAAATCATGAAATGGTATTAGTTTATTAGCCTTTTACATCCCCACTGCTTAGGCACAGGCCGAATCTCACCTTAGGTGAGGGTGATTGGGTTATAGACCACACGCTTGCCCAGCTCGGAATGTGGACTTCACGTTTTTGGACGTATCCAAGTTTCCTCGCGATGATTTCCTTCACCGAAAAGTCAGTAGTGTGATTAATCAGTAGTTGAGACTTAAAGAGAAAGACTCATTGGTACACGCCGGGTCCCGATCCTCCGTGTCTCAGAATGGGAGCCCGATCCTTCGACCACACGGCCACCACCGACTTCATCTTCTTCTTTTCAGCCTGTAGACGTCCACTGCTGAACGTAGGCCTCCCAATATGTCGCCACAATGGCCGGTCATGCGCCGATCGTGCCAAATCACTTCCGGTGGCTCTGACCAGATCGTCACTCCATCTAGTATGGGGTCGTCCTCGGCTACGTTTTCCGATTTACCGACTTACGTACCTACAAAACATTAATTGATGTGGCTTAATGTAAACATATTTAATACTCCAAAAATTAAACCGAGACTTATTTAAAATTATTACTCTGTTTTGAATTATTTTTTTTGTAATATAAAGACTAAAAATCGATTGTTTCAAAATAATTATCTAAAGTTTTAAAATCACAGGGACCGAATTCGATTTAAGTTATATTTCGTTTTCGATTTTTAAAACAACACTGTCCTATCTTTAAAATTGTCACTGAGCTTGTCGCTCATTTTAGTGGAATAGGGACTCAAAGCAACTTAAGCCATTCTCGGCACAAAGAAGTTTATTAAAACAACAACCTATTACAAAAGCGGTCGATATTATTCTAAAAAATATTTAATAAACTTACCTGAAGTTTTAATAAAACAACGACGCATCTCAACCGTTTTACAGTGCCCCCGCACGCGGTTGCCAAAGCAAGTCTAAATCGGTCGGTCGTCGATTAATTAAGCAGGTGTGCGGGGCGGGGAAAGACTCATCTATTTTAAACCTTGTTGTTTAAGTAATAAGGATAGATTTATCTTAAGTAGGTTATGACGCTTGGTCTATAAGGTTGTTATTTTCTTAAACTCATTTTTCGTAAATTTTGATTTAGGTCGATATTTTATTAAGAGTGCGATAGTATAAGACTCCTTCGCAGCCTAGTTGGTAGTGTGGCCAGCTGCTGTGCAGAGGATGTGGGTTCGATTCCCGCACTGGACAAACATTTATGTCATAATATAAACATTTGTGTTTTTCTGGAGTCTGGGTGTATTTATGAATGATATGTATGTATTTACAAAAAAGGAATATTTATGTATTTGTATCCGTTGTCTGGTACACATAACACATTACTTTGAGGCCAGACGGCGCTGTGTGTAACGTCCAAAAATATTTATTTATTATTTATTTATTATTGTATTAAAAAAATGTAACAAACATATATCTGTATATATTATACAGTTTGTTTCCCAAATAAATAAATAAATATATTTTTATATATCATGCCTAAAATTTCTTTCCATTTCATTCTTAAGAAGAAAATCCTTAACAAAATATTATCTGAGTGAATCTATCTAGCTAAGTTAGTATTGTTAACTTATCTGAAATTAAAGTTGCCATATTTAATTTTTATATTATTATGACAGAAATTAAAGTATTTTTCGTCTTAAAGTACTTTCGCAGATAAAGTTTAAAAAAAATTACTAATTTAGTACGATTAAGTCTTATAATGTGCAAAACGTGTTTCCTCATTGTGGGGATCAAAACCGAGAAGATTAAGTCACTGTAAAAAAAAACATATAATCTATAAACAAAAGAATAAACTCACTGGCTGATATTTCAACACACAGACCAAATTACTGGGTTTAACGACTTGAAATTCGTTTCGAAGAAGAAAGGATTTCTAAAAATCTTTCCTAAGTGGGTAAAAAGTGGTAATTTTTAAGTTACATGAATAAAATTAGTAGCTGGCTTGTAGTTAAAAAATACGATTCTCGTGTTTCGCTGATCTTGAATAGTCATCCGTTAGAGGCAAAATAGGGGATAAAAATTAGTCTGAGCATTCCAATATTCTTGTTACAGTTGAAAGCTTAATTTTTTAAACGTCAGAATGGATGAAGTCGCAGGAATAAGCTAGTTTAGTATATACTTTTAAAACAATAGGCTCTTTATTTTTATCTTATATAAAGTTTCAGTTAGACTAGTTCCACTGTCTAACTATTGATTGTCCAATCATATAGGTACCTCAGGTTATCCGCCTTTGTTGGTGTAGAAAAATCAGACAACGTCTAGACAGTCATGGCACCGCGACAAAACGTATAACGTATAAACGTAGGACCGCTATTGAATAGCCATATGTCAAGACATTGACTAGTCAGGAGCATTAAGTCCCCTTCTCAGCACGCACCTTACTTCAACATTGCTCTGTCGAGACGCCTTCGACGGCGTTTTTAATAAAATGAATGTGCAAGTTTCAGATTAGGTAAAGTGTTCAGTTTTATTATTTTAACTTCTAAAAAAAATGCGTAAACCTAAATATTTGTCAACAAAGCCCGTTCTTAACAAATCCCGTTTCTAATCATTTACGCAAATGCTTTGTTTTGTAAAGATAAATTCTGAAAGTAGCTTAAAATAAGCTGCCAAGTCACCCTTGTCATACGCTGAGCAATCTACTTACATAGACGTACATAAAATTTGAATTTTTAAACAATGACGCCAGTATAATAACAAAAAAACAGCTTGCTTTTAGCTGCTAAATTGTAGATTTTTTGCTTAAAGAATAATTGAACGAGCGATGCAGGAAGGTGTCTAAACAGTCGTTTAGTTTAGAGATTAACTAACGAGTAATCGAATTAATCACTGAAATGGTAAAGTTGCTTACGGCAACTTCTCCTAATCAAAGATTAAAGAGAATTAATTGGTTTAGGCTAAAATAATATTGTGGGTTTTTATAAATTCTTGTAACTCGAACCCTTATAACATCTCCGGTTGAAATTTCAGGGGATTAATGTTAGTTGGAGTTATGATAAACGAGTGGCCGACGTGACGTAATTATACGGTGGCTTGTTAGGGGCAACGGTAACCGTAGATTAAGAGCAATTGAACTAACTTGAATTTGCGAATTAACACTTATCTACAAATTATGATAGTTTGTAGTTAGTTGTAACTGAAATTTGACTAAATTATTCGGTTCCTATCTGGATGAGATGATCTGTATGTCCAATAGCATAGTCCTAATACTGATGGTGAAAATGCAAAACGCATGTAGTTCCACATATGTACGTATGCGTTTCTCTCGATTATCAAAGGATTTTCTATCCGCAGCAGCCCTTCCATCATCTACCAGGTGAACTGACAAGTCATTATCAACGGTACGCTTCGCATTACAGAGCTTCATCAGGACCATCTACGCGTATCGGTGTAATTAAACGCTCATTGTAAGCTTGTTATACGATTTTTGCTTTTCATTAAATTTTACTTGTTTTTAGTAAACAACACTGTTATTCCAACAAGACTAGTTTTATTCGTGTTAGTAAATACAATAAGTAAAACTCATTGGTAACCGTCAGTGTAATTTAGTTGTCCTTGGAATTACTAATATTTTAGTGGTTATTAGTATTATTTACTTGTAGCTACTAAAGTTTTTTCTCCGTGTACGCTTACATCCGCCGTAAGTCAATCAATTTACGTGAAGTAAACAGAGAGAAAAGATTTTAAGTCTTGCCATTAAGTACTGTAGATGTTAGGAAATGCGGTAGCAGAAAGCTGGTAAAATTATTGCTGCAGGTTGAGAATCTCCGAAAGTCCTACAGACATGGTTGAATTAGGGGTAATCCTCGACTACCGCATTTTCTGTACGAGGTTTAACATCTGCAGAACCAGTAACAAATTTCAAGACATGCTGCTTTACCGTACACAATAATAGTGTAATTAAAAGAATTCTATAATACAGTATGGAAAATATAAAGTTATTAAAGTTAACGTTTCGTGCTTATTAATGGAGTCTAGTCTAGACTGTTTATATTAGTTTTTTTTGTAAAATGAATAAGTAAAGAGACTTAGACAATAAGGTTGCAACTGAAAAAAAATATAAATATAGAATTTTAACTGGTAATAAAAAAGAAACCTAATTTTATTGGCGACTTTCTAGCAGTTTGAGGTACTCTTTGAGAAAAAAATAATTCGATCGAAATAAATGACGTCTCGAATTCTATAATTCAGTACGGATTGTCTTAAACTGGTAGAAATAGTTAAATTGATTAGTACCGTTTGTGTTTTGCTAGTAAGTGAGTTGAGCTCAGTTAACTAGTTACCCTAAAAATCAAAGTCGTTAATAGTAGGCAGATACATGTTGTACGCAACTGAGCTTAGTCAAGCCGGGCGTGTGGAGCCTAGTGTGTAATGAATGACCATAGCTCGAGTGTCATACGACATTTTTCGACTCACTTGCGTGGTGTGATAATTGAAATATTTCACAGTCCAGTGCAGGTGCCAATAACCTATATTTTGTTGAGATTTAAAAAAAACAATTACAATTACAATCATAATTGTTATAATATATAAAAAGTAAAAAGCACGCGTGTCAAGAATAATTACAAGCGTATCGTGTAAAACATGCAACCTTTCACTGACTATTCAGCGAGAATTTTTTTATAAGGTTTTGGAAATTTGAAAAGCCATATTAAACAATAAGTTTATTCTAGTTTACAAATAGCCACCACTACCTTTGTATACTTATATTATATTATTATACCTATTATAATCTTATGCTATTAGACATTAGACATCGATATAATTCTTAATATTATTTATTTGAATGACTTTTCCTTACGCTCGTGGCAAAAATCGATTTTGCTGTGAGTTTTTAAACACCAAAACCGCCCTTTTTGTGTTGGATATGCGCAATAGTTAGTAAACTAAGTTGACTTTTAGTGCAAGCGCCAAATTTAAAAGACGAACTAGTCTATTTACTGATCAATCACTGTGAAATTTTTTTTTCATAATCCCAAGCCGAATACCTACGTCTGTGGTTTTTCCAAAATCTTGTAAAACGTTCTATTAACTAGAAATCTTTTTAAAATCATTTGTATAAAAACAAGAATCCTGTATAACTTTTTAACTATAAAATTTGTTAGAAAACAGGTACACTGCAGACTTAAAATTTCGTGGTGTTTGATCAGCAAGTGTCAAAAATAAGTGATAAATTCGTTTGTATGAAGCACGCTGCGAGGCATGAAAAAGTAACCATAGTAACCGACTGGCCTTAGTACCCTTCCGTACATTAAATATAAAGTACCCACGTCAAAAATTAAAAAGTGCAATGTATGTAGGTATGATTTAAATTAAAATAAATAATTAAATATTTGTGTTGCAATTTGTTTCTGATTACTTATCGCGTTATTTTTTTTCACGAATAATATACCTTTTAATCATTTAGTCCTACGCTCACAGCAAAAATCGATTTTGTTGAAGTAGCTACGTATATTTTTAAAGCTTTCTTCTTTGTTATTGAGAAAATATAATGTCGTAGAGTTCTCTATAGAACTTTGTAAGTAATATTAAATTTTTAATGATATAATTTCCTTCGATGACGGCTCTGTTAAGAAAATATTATGCAAAATTCATCCCTTGAGGGGATGAAAGTAAAAGTAAAAGAAGAAATACTTTTCGTAAAAATTTAGATAAATAATTTGAGCATGACATGCCCACACTCTAAAGGTTACACGTGTATTTGTAGCCATGTAACAAAATATATTTCTCGTGTTATTTATGTATGTAGATACGAGCACCTACACACTAGAATACTTATTGAGTAAAAGTTGTGTAATATAATATGTTGACTTTGCTATATATATACTTACAATATGTATGTATTATGCTATATTTAAATTATAATATATATTATAATTTTGTTTATAATTGTGTTTTTAGATGCTTATTCTCTTGAATTTGATGGTAACACTTATCATACATTCAGGACATGTGATTTGTTGCTAGTGGCAAAGAAAATTCATACTACATTCATACGCTTCTTCGCCCGCGGGGTATTCTTACGTGAACCTCTGATTTAACAGAGTTAAAAAGTATTCTATGTTAGTCTTTGATCCCCTATCTACCCTTTACCAAAAATAAAATAGACCCTTGCATCGTCGACATATATAAAGCCTCCTTAGTTCTAATAATAGCATTACAAGTAGTGTTGCGGTGATAGGCTCACCCCCTGTCATGTAGGACTAAAGTAATTGGTGAAAAGAAACCACCCCCTAAATAATGATATTATATATTATATATATATAGATGTGTGGATAAAAACCGTTAAGGTATAAAGATAAAAACTAAAGGCATAGTCATTATATTAATTACTACAAGTCTCACTATACAAATAACTTAAACAAAATAATGGAAAAGACTTATGATTGTGATTGTACTCCACAATTAATTTGTTATTATTTAAATTAATTAATGACGATATAGTCATATGAAAGCTAAGGAAGCTGTTACTAAAGTAAAGCTTTACTAGATAACCATATTTTAACATGTTATACATAATGTCTAGCACGAAAAAGTAAGCAAAAAAAATCATTAATTTAGTAAAAAAATATAACTGGTGGCTGATATTTGGACCAGTTCCGGTACCAAATTTCAGCCACCCCGGCTGATATATGGCACTCCATACAAACAAATGGACCAAATGTCAGCCCTCCATTAAATTCTAAATCCGGGGAAAATTTACTTAATTTTTCTAATTAACTGTACGAAATATTCATACTTGTTCCCTTAAATTATTAAAATATATCTAAACATCAAAGTAAGTGAAATATCGCTTCCTAAGTGACCAGCAAAATCATGCTTTTTTGTTAAAATTTGCGTGTATCGGCTCAACAATCCGTGAAATTGAAATTGAAAGAACACCAACGAAGGGATGGATACGATAATTGTAAGATTACGTCGAAAATATATTTATTCTTTTAAAAATAGACCGTAGGTGATGATATGTTACTTCTTATTTATCGCAGAAAAAAGCATGCCCGACTGATATTTGGGGGGAAGCTGGTCATACAAACATTTACCTTACCTAGCTACCGTTTGGAGTGATGTGCGTGAGTAAGCAAACGAAATTTTAAGTTTTGTAGTGGTATAAATTTTTTTTAATCTATTTTTCAATAAGAGTTTCTGTTAGCCATTTTAGTGCGTAATCAAATCATCGATCACTTTGTTTAACCCGGCGACATGGGGGTAGGGTGTGTGTGACCAGGCCTATTTTATTATTGACTTTCGGTTACATGTTAGAAGCACCACATTAGTCCAGCGGAGGTCGCAGTGGGAGTTAAACATCGACAAAGTTGAAAAAGGTACGTGAGATCCAACCCCGCAGTCCATGTAACAATTTCGTGCCATATTCCATACATACAATTTTGTTTATTTTTTTAACTGTGTTTTTGCTTTTATATTCAGTTTTTTGTAGTTATTTATGATGTTTATTTCGCAATATATATAAATATATATATTGCGAATATATAACACAAAAATATATATATATGTATATATTTTTGTGTTTTTTGTAGGAAGTTAAAAATGGACTGGGAAGAGTTAGAAGCCAGTGTATTTTATTCATTCTACAAGAATCTAATTTGGATATAAAGCTTTCGGATCAGGCGTGTGATGCAGAAGAAGTTCATTTGAGTTAGCGAAGTCAACCCAGTGATACAGAGCTAAAAGTCTTAGACTCTGATGATGATATCCCAAGTAACGATTTCTATAACGCAGCATAAACTGGATGATAGAAATCTTTGGCCACCGTTGGAGGAACAGCCTTTGTTTCAGACCTACCATGCGAATTGCGAAAAAGAATCGGCAAATCATTAGTAGAATGGAAATGGTGCTGAGAAATATCTGACATTTTTCTTTAAAAGATAGACTAGTATTATTTCTTACAATGACATTTTACAATACATTAATATTAGCTTATGACAATTGCCAAAAAAACTCATTCACCCCAAAAAAAATCGGTTTCTGTTCATATAATATTGGAGGCCATATACGCCCACATACCAATAACATTCAACACTTAGGTGTACATAAGCATGCAAAACTAACACTTATTAGGCACATTGATCACATATATACGTTTGTAATATAGGAAAAAAGATAATATAGGAAGACAGACGACATAGTTAAAGCAGCAGGAAGCCGATGGACGCGGACGACTCCGGACCGGCCGTAGACATATGTGAGAGGCCTACGTTCAGCAGTGGACGTCTTCCGGCTGAAACGAATGAACGAACGAACCAAATCTAATGCGCCACAATTTTAAAAACTCACCACAACTTGCCACAACCTTAGAATGTTAAATTGTCAACTAAAGTGCGGGATTAAAATGCGAACCGATAAATCTATCGTATATTGTTTGGTTTGTCTCATTTACAGTGGTGCCTTTGCCACGCAGAAACTTACATGGCGTGCAATGCAAAGTTCATCTGGAACAAGGTTGCGTAAAATAATAAAACTGAAGACATTTCCTCACCTTACTAGTTTGCTAGTACCGATCCTTACCAAATTAAAATGGAAGCAATCCGCGGGTTACTCCTTTCATACACGTGAACAGGATGGAAACGAGAAGTGATCGAAATACTGATTATTGATCCTGAAAGCGCTTCACAAGCTCTATCCAATGGTATCAATAATGTTTTATAAAAAAAACTGGATCTATCCGAAAAATTTAAGTTTTCAGTTCCCATACATTAAGTATGGCGACATAGCACTCATGATACCTTAGCAAGTTCAAACTCTAATAAACATAAATTATTTCCGTAAATAATTTTAAATACGTACGCAATTTATAAATTTATCATTTTTATTTAATTAAATTTCTTAACAGTTTTTAGGGTTCCGTACCCAGAGGATTACTAAGACTTCGCTGTCCGTCCGTCTGTCACCAGACTGTATCTCAAGAACCCTGATAGTTAGACAATTGAAATTTTCACAGAAGATGTATTTCTGTTGCCGCTATAACAGCAAATACTAAAAAACAGAATAAAGTAAATATTTTTTTTCATCGATATTGATGACGGCAACAAGTAGACGCTTAAAATATTTACAGAATATTGACTTATATAGTCACTTTTAAAAATAAATAATTAAAGTAAAATATAACAAAATATTTAAGGGAGGGCCCCACACAACAAAGTGATTTTTTTGCCGTGGTCCGCCTGATGGTAAGCGGTCACCGTGGCCTATGGACGCTTGCAACACCAGGGGTATCACTCGCGCGTTGCCGACCCTTCAAAAATTCAATAACTTCTTTCTTGAAGAACCCCATACTATAGTCCTTAGAGAAAACCTTGGCAGGGAGCTCATTCCATAACCAAAGCGTTCGTGGGTGGAAGTTTCTCTGAAATCACATTGTACGCGACCATGGCGGTTCTAAGGTGTGAGAATAAATTCCCTGCCGATGGCGAGCGGTACGATGGTAGAAAGTAGCCGTGGGCATCAATTCGAACAATTCCTCAGAATACATCCCATTGCACAAGCGGTAGAACACACACAGGGAGGCAAAGTCTCTCCTCTGACTTAAGGGTTCGATACGGCAAGTGAGTTTGGGATCGTCGACAATTCTCACAGCCCATCGTTGAACCGAGTCAAAAGGTCCAAGCTGGTATCCGGGTGCACCTGCCCAAAGATGGCAGCAGTACTCCATATGGGGCCGAACTTGCGACTTGTAAAGCAGCAATCTCTGCCCCGACGTGAAGTACTGCCTCGCTCTGTTGAGTACACCTAGTTTTTTGGACGCCAGCTTTACCCTATCTTGTAAATGATCTCGGAACTGAACATCGCTGGAGATGTCAACACCAAGGATCCCAATGCTCTTGGAAATAGAGTGGGGAGTGTTCTGGAATTGTGGGACGACAGTGAATGGGGTTTTCTTAACAGTGAAGGCGCAAACTTGTGTCTTTGTAGGGTTGAATCGGACCAAGTTTACGCATCCCCAGTCAGAGAAATTGGACAGTGTGGTCTCGATTTGAGACAAAATTCTCCGTGGTTTTCCTCCACAACGGAACGAGGGATGTTTGCACGACCCGTGTAATAAGCGTCTCCAGTACTGTCATCTGCATAGCAATGCATGTTGTTGATGTCCAACATGTGATTGATTTGCAGTAGAAACAGCGTAGGAGACAGCACAGAGCCTTGCAGGACACCAGCATTAATGTCCATGCTATCAGAGCAACCAACGTCAACTAAGGTTCGTATGCGTCTGCCGGACAATAAGCTAGCCACCCATTTGCACAAACCCTTGGGCACTTCGTAAGATGGCAACTTCGATAGAAGACCCCGGTGCCAGATCCGATCGAACGCCTTCGCTATGTCCAGGCTACATGCCAATGCCTCCCCCTGACTCAATGGCTAGTGCCTATCGGTGTGTGAGGTACACTAGAAGGTCACTAGTCGAGCGACCGTGGCGAAAGCCACATTGACGATCACTGACCATGTCGTGTTCTTCTAGGTTTCTTAGAAGCTGTGTGTTGATCACCTTGGAGAGGAGAGAGGTAATAGCGATAGGCCTGTAATTTGATAGATCTGAGAGATCGTAAAGCACTGTCAGGATCAGTAATCAGTATTTCGATATCGTGTAAGGATTAGAAATAATCGAGTGATATCACTTTACGGTTCCACCCTGTATATAATTTGTTAGACTCTTTTCTTAATCCGCAAAGATATCGCTAAACACATATACAAAAAAAATATCCAGTCGAATAGTGAACCCCCTTCATTTTTTTAAGTTGGTTAAAAGTAGAACTAAATTTTTAAATTAGCATTGAGTAATCAATTATAAAAACGCAAACTCTATTAATTAAGGAACAAGACCAAGGGGGTCTGCGACTCGCACTAGACAAGTTTTTATTTGTTTTATTTTTACGGCTTAAATAGATATAACTTAAATTTTGAAAACCTCTGAAAAATAAAAACGTCTTAAAAGCAAAAGAAAATTATTAGCCATTAGTTTAATATAAGTATCTGAGTAATTATTTTTCGATATTAAGCGGCTTGCAGTTGCAGTGCATCAACCACAATTGGATAGAAGCGCTTTAGCTTCTTTTCATGTTTGCAGCAAATGAACGCAGTAAAGCTTTATGATTGCGCAAAATAAATGCTTTGTTTTGCTTAGATAAAATTCTTTGTAAGTGGATTAAAATGCCTTAGCTTACGCTTACCCTCGTCATGCGATGGACAATTTCTGTGGGAAATGTGGAGACAATTGGCTTAATGTAACAAATTAATCTATAAACCACGTCGTTGATGCAGGAAGTCATTTTTAATTAAAGCTATAATGTTGAATTTATTTGCACTTATATGTCACTAGCTATTTTCTACAATGTTACCCACGCTATGCAAAACAGTGACATGCAAATTAATATCCCATCAAAAACATAACATGTACAAAAATGTACAAGTCTCGCAACGCAGTTCTCTGCCATAAAAAGTTTTGAAAAACAAGTCCGTTAATTCAGTACCTACCTATCTATGGGAGCAGCTATCCAATCACTTTGTCATAAACTGTTAATTTTTAAGTTAGCCTGCAACATTATATAGTAACCGTATCAATGTATTTTTTTTTATTTTTTTTATAAATAGAATGACTTGGCAAACGCACACAGCACACATAATCTACTGAGTAATTTAAATAGTCCTCCATATATTTTCATATACTTTCAAATAAATAAAAGCACAGAGCGCTAATATTGGATAGATTTTGTTTTATGTAGATTCTTTTATTGTGTGCAATTGCTAAGTCGTAGTTCATAATGGCGTCCGAATCTCTGACAGTCAGTTAGTGCTAAGAATAGTATTTTTATTAAAGATGAACTTTACAAAGTCTTGAAGGAAGAAGTCAGTGCGGTAAAAACGAAAACAAGCAAGACCTCTTGTGATCATTGGCTAAAGTAAGCTTACATTTCCTACCAAAGATGCTAGAAGCAATATACTATAGGGGAGGCCGGGGTTCAAAGTGCCGGGGGCAGGTTGTTCCGATTGAAATAGCTCCGCGAAGAAAAGAGATAGCAATAAATGTGAAGTGCGTCGCGAAACGACATATTATCGCGCCATTGCGTCAGCCATTTTAGTGACGCTCTGTCCGTGTGTTAGCGTGGTAGTCGATTAGTGACACTCAAACATCACGTAAGTAAATATTTTCGTCATCATACTTTTTGGTCTATTTCAATAAATTTTCTAGCTATTTATGTGTGACTTGTGATCTGTCGAGCAAACTATAGTGATTATCTTTTTAATATCATTTTTGGCTTTTGAAAACCTATTCTATTATAATTGGATGTTACTTTAGAAAATAGAATTTGGGGTTCCAAGTTCCTCTGGCGGGGGGCTAGTTGTTCCGCGGAACAATCTGCCCCGTAATGAACACGTAAATAATAAAATTAAAACTTTGTTTTAGGATGAGAAACTATAAACGAAAAACCGAACGGGGCAAGGTTTCAATTGAGCTTTTGCAGCGGGCTGCTGATGCTGTTATTAAAGACGGTCGTAAACTTAAGACGGTAGCTCGGGAATTAGAGATATGTCATATGACATTGTTTCGCTTTGTCAAAAAGTTGAAAGCTGGTGTAACACCTACTGTGGGTTACTATTCTAGACAGGTGTTCAACCAAGACCAGGAGACGACATTGGCGGATTATTTATTAAAATGTTCATCAATTTACTTTGGTCTTTTGCCAGAAGAAGTAAGGAAGTTGGCATATAGTTGCGCTGTCAAATTTGACATGCCTAATATTCCAGTGGCATAGAAATAAAGAAGCTGGAGCTGATTGGTTCACTAGTTTTCTGAAAAGAAATCCGTCTTTGTCCATAAGAGCTCCGGAAGCCACAAGTGCAGGACGCGCATCCTCTTTTAACCGGCACAACGTTCATGAATTCTTTAGCAAGCTCGGAGACGTCATATTGAAATATAACTTGCTACCGTCTAGAATTTGGAACTTGGACGAAACCGGAGTTACCACTGTATTAAAGCCAAAGAAAATAGTCGCTGCAAAAGGCATTAAACAAGTGGGTGCCATAGTGTCAGCGGAACGAGGAACTTTAGTTACCGTTGAACTTGCAGCAAATGCAGTGGGAAATACTGTACCACCTATGTTTATTTTTCCGCGCCTTAAATATAAGGACTTATTTATTCGAGATGGTCCCACGGAGAGTATTGGAGCTGGAAATAGCTCAGGATGGATGACGGCTAAAGAATTCCTCATATTTATGGACCATTTTATAAAACATACAAAGCCCACTCCCGAAGACCCCGTATTGTTATTGCTTGATAACCATCAATCACATGTTGACATTGATGTGGTTGAAAAGGCAAAGGCCAATTCGGTTATAATGTTGTCTTTCCCGCCACATTGTACCCATAATTTGCAACCACTAGACGTTGGCGTTAATGGACCGTTTAAAACGTATTGTGCCAAAGCGCAAGAAAACTGGCTACGTAATAACCCAGGCAAGACAATGTCTATTTATGAGATACCTGGAATTGTCAAACATGCATGGCCTTTAGCAGCTACACCAAATAACATTATGAACGCATTTAAAAAGGCAGGCATAAGTCCATACAACCCTGATATATTTACGGATGAAGATTTTGCCCCGTCGTTCGTAACTGATCGACCAATGCCCGACACTGCTAATATTTCATTGGAATTGGGAAATCTGGAACCACAGCTTCAAGAATTAGCAGACGTTAATGAACCTCAGGTGCATCATGATATGGAAACCATCCCAGGTAACGAGCCACATCCAGCAATAATAGAATCAGCAACCAACGAACCTCAACCAGGACCCTCGCACATTGCTAATTTGCCAAATAATGTTGTCATTCAAGCCACATCTAGCACATTTTCACCTGAAGCTATTAAACCTTTACCAAAAGCACCACCAAGATCGTGTATAACAACTAAGCGACGAATAAGAAAATCAGCAATACTGACAGATACGCCTGTAAAGAATGCTTTGGCTGAAGAAAAAGCAAGAAAAGTAAAGAGCAATAGTAAAATAAAGACGAAAGTTGAAAAAAGAGTCAAAAAGAATAAAGTAACTGGTACAAACAAGCGAAAGAAAGTGGCAAGTGAATCCGCAAATGGTAAAGAAAATGTGAAAAGGAAAGTCCTGCAAGACGATAATCATGGAAGTGATAGTGAAGAAGAGACCATGGAATGGTATTGTATAATATGTTGCGATTTATTTTCCAACTCACGACCAGGTGAACAATGGATTGAATGCGTCATGTGTAAGAATTGGGCTCATTCAAAATGCCTGAAATCTGAAGATGTTCATTCTTATGTTTGTCAAAATTGTAATTCTGACGACGACTCTGATTAATTTTTTTTAAGTTCTTCTGAAGACTGAAATGAATCTGTTGTCACAGAGTAGGTTTAGATTATTGATCTCAGTAAAATGAATGCTGTAAGACTGAATTAAGAAACTCTAACTCGAAATGTTAAAATTAGTTATTTTTGTTTTAATTAAAAGAAATAATTTTGTTTTTTTGACAAACAAACGTTTGTCAAAGTTGATTAGGTAATATCAAAAATGATTATTACTCTTAAGTCTATTAATTAGGTTGTACTACACTATTAACCGGTAGTTAATGCTTGTTATTATTTTATGTTTGTAGTTTTGTTCATTATATTTTTAAATTTTGTTGAAAAATGTGCAAAAAACATTAAGATTTTGTACTTTTCTAAATAAAACTCTCATAAATATTCAATTACATATACCTTATTTATTTTATATAATACCTTTCCAACTAATACTACATTATTAGGGACTGAAGTTGATAAGCGGAACAACTTACCTCAGCTGAGGAACAACCAGCCCCTTTGTGGGGCGAGTTGTTCCTTGTCGACTTTTTACAGAAAAAATATCCTGAGCCAAAATATATGCTTATTACAAACAACTTAAGTATATAATTTGAACTAGGATAAATTATGCACCATTTTTATATAGGAGTCGTTAATTTTAAACGTTTCTATTACATTCATATTGCCCCCGACTCCAAAATCGGAACGTCAAACCCCGGCCTCCCCTACTACGCGTGCGGCAGTGAGTTATTTGACTTGTTGCACGAAGCACATCTAAAAATCGGACACGGCGGAAGGGTTCGCATGATGAAAGATATATGGAGTCATTACAAAAACATAACTAGGAAGGAGAAAAAATTTTATATTCGGCTTTGTGAGCCGTGTCAACAAAAGCTAAAAGGCATTAAAAAAGGTATTATTGTAAAGCCTATTATAGCATCTGAGTTCTACTCCCGATGCCAGGTGGTTTATCAGGATCACTTAACAAAAGTTGTTTTAAGTTCACTTAAACCTTAAGGAGCGAAAGAAGTGGCACATACCTTTTAGACATACTTTATGGTACCTACTGGATTTTCCGGCCATTCTATAGTCCGATAATGGTAAAGAGTTTTAAAATAAAATAATTCAAAATTTAAAATCATAATTTAAAAATTATGAAGACATTTGCAATATGGATATGGAAAATATGTTGAACACCTGGATGCAAGACAACGATATTTCACGTTGGAGTTAAGGTATTAGATTAGTGCAGCTAATAAAAATGAGGCCTTTCAATCTGTCATCGAGCAAACTCTTTATGAGTCCCTTTTTGGTTGCAAAGTAAAAGAAGGCCTATATTTACCAAATTAATTACCATAAAGCGTGGGAACTGAAGAAGATTTGGAGAAAATCATACAAAACCGTTGATATCTGAACTCCCTAAAGTAAATACAGAGGCAAGACCAATCGATATGAAAGGTCTGGAACAGTGTGAAATAGCTTCAATCAGCGCAATGACATAATGCAGCGTTTGTTTACTAGAAACTTCTGGTGTTCATATATGTATAGAATATATATGTCCCATTCACGCAATTTGTGCTAAAGCAAGCCTACAAAATCAGGCAGAAAGAATGCTAAGAAAGAGTGACGAGAAGTTTCCTCCAGTATCTATTGCCACTTCTGTAAAGTTTCTGGTCCAAAGGTTGATAGAGGACGTGTTGATGCACGACATTATAGAAGTGGTCTTGAATATTACTAATGACTTTCTAAAATTGGTACAAGTAATGCCATCTTAAAGCAGATCCCAGATCCAGATCTCAGTTAAATGTTTGCCCAAGGAGTATTCCAGAAATCAAGGATGTACCCAGTACTGAAATTTGATTACGTTCAGTTACAAACCAACAATTGACTGGAACCGGACAAGGATTTAAATAATGTTTATGCAAGACAGGTTGTAGTTCATTAAAATGTCACTTCAGTTTATCCTGCAAGAATAAATAAGCTGCAAAAGGACAATAATATATCATTTAAACTTATTTCTTTCACCTGACAATTTAATTAAACAAATTAGTTATTTATGGTATGTCTTATTAATATTATGACCATAATGTTAAGATTATGGTACCTAATTAATGCCGATGTAAAATTTCAGAACTAAAATAATATATTCTAAATTTTAATTTTTACTTTATTTGTAAAGTTCTAAAGAAAAACAAAGTTTTAATTGTTAATTGTGTTCTGATTATTTAATTAATGACCAAGTGATAATTTAGGTTCACCTTCTGTTCCGTCTGACTTGTTAAATTAATTAAGTAATTAAGTTTTTCATTGTAATAGTTAAAGACTTAAAAAGATTTAATGTTTTATAACGTAAACTGATTCTGCCAAGAAAAGTTTCTTATTTCATGTCTTGTGAAAATTTTATGTTTTATAATGTGTAGGAAAAAAAATATTGCAATGGAAATATTAATAAAAACAAGTTTTGCAATTATATATATATATATATATATATATATATATATAGATATTTTCACTTATTATTTTATTGATTGAACACATTTCCTTGACCCATTTAGGAATCGTATACAAATCCTAGGACATGTTTGCATTTCCTGGAAAATGTATGTATTAATTAATGTTAGAACTGTTCCAGCGTTTCCTAAATAAGCCCGGAAATTGAATTCTTAGAAATTGTATACAATTCCTGGTTTTCTACAGTTTTCCTATAATTTAATGTTTAAAGAACCATCATTATAAATTTCAATTATAGGCAGTAGGTACGTACCTAAATTAAATTAAATTTTCGTTTGTTTCGGAACCCAAGATGGTTTTTGGCTTCACTGGGAACAGCGGGACAGACAGCCTTAAAGCGGGACTGTCCTGCCCAAAGCTGGACGTATGGTCACGTATAAGCATAACATGAGTCCTGGGAAAAGAAATTTAGTCGATAATAATAATAAATTTAGTCTAGTATTCCCGGGCGATCTAATTTTTTGGGAAACGCCTTGCCACGCAATTGAACCTATGAACATAAGCTAGTTGATTTATATAGATATTCACATTAGGTATTTAAAATTTTCAATAGATATAACAGCAAACAATTTGTAAAAAAATTCAGAAATAGTTTACCATTGAAAAATACCCGTATCTTGTAAATCTTCAAAACGAGGTTGACATTGGTTCTACCGTCTACGTAAATTAATTTGTCATCACTTTGTTTACAAATGTCGCCGAAAAGTTATTCATAGCAGCATTCCCTCTTGTTTTATTGAAAACGGGAATATTTATAACAACGACCCAGTTATTTGCTGAGCACTTCGAATTTAATTTGGGACTAGTGACACGATTTCTTATTAAAATTTATTTATTGTTGTTTCAGTTAGTTTTTTGTTTTATGAAACGCAAACGTTAAAATATTAAAATATATCGTTCGTTTGGAAGAACAGGGTAATAACTTAACTTTATTCTATCAACAGGGTATTAACGTCACCTTAGTTTACCTATTCGTATAGAATAGGTAAACTAAGGTGAAGTGAACAAAAACGTTACTTATAAAATAAATATGCTATTGTGAGTTAATACCCAGTTCATTCAAACCACCGATGTATGAAAGAGTGAACTGACTGACTGATATCAATCCACAGCCCAAACTACTCGGTCTAGAAGATTTAAATTTGGATTTTAGTAAATTCATACCTCCAAGTGATAAACGAAGGCTGAAATTTAGTATTTAAATTCGTAATTGTTGATGATTAATGCATAAAAAATGGTATTTGGCATTAAATAGTTTGTAAGTAAAACCATAAACAATTAGATTTGTTTTTAAAAGTCCACGCGGATGAAGTGGCGGGAATAAGCTAGTCTTTATATAAAAGCAAATAAAACGTCTGACAAGTGTCACACACAGGATCTTAATTGCTATAAATGGATCATGTTACATAAAAACATCGGCATTCCGTGAAACGCCAGCCATGTGTTTAATATTTTAGTGTTAAGTGTGTGGCATACGCAAGAAACCACTTTTTTACCAGGGATTTTAATAAAACTGTTGAATGTATTTCTTGAAAAAAAAACCTAATAAAACAGAGAATATATATTATTATCCCGCAGTTTTTTTCATAACGAAGTTGCTCTATAAAAATATTCTTTGGATAAATAGGAGTGCCATGTTCGTTGGTAATTTGTAGGTAGGTATATCTATATGTTTTTATCGGGTTTTTTACGTTTTATTTGGTAATAATGATTTCGATTGTAAGTTATGTACGAAAAATGTTGTGTAAATAAAAAAAATATCGATGTTTTTAGCCCGCGATTATTTCAGTAACTCAGAGCGAGTTTTATTAGTGTATCGTTTGTTCTGTATATTTTTAACTACAAAATTATAATAAAATACATAATAATAAATTGTAGGAATATCGACGCAGAATACATAACTGTTTACAAAAACTGAAAATAAATATCTATATCTATTATTCTATTTCTATTTTTTCTATCTATTCTTTTATAAATATCTGTATCTATATCTATTTAGCCTACGTAGTTAAAAACAAATTAGCTTCATAATTTAATTGTTGAAGTCACTTAAGTGGGGTTTTGTTAACCGACATTATGCGTTTAATGTCAATAATCATATTCATCTATAATAATCATCAATACCAAATAGTATGTAATAATTTTGACGATCTAAAACTAAGTACATTAGTTACTTAGTTTTAGATCGTCAAAATTATAACATACTATTTTTTTGATGGTACATTATAGTGTCATATAGTACAGTATCTGTGTGACGTTAACCAGTCGCCAAAAATGAAAGATTGTGTAGAAATCATTAGTTTTTTTTTAACTTAACCAGCTAAACTTTGACGGGCCGGTTAAGTTAACATCAAAGTTAGTTGATGCAACACAGCCTAAGATTTTTTCAAATATAAAATGATAAGTAATGAAACTATTTCTTTCAGGTGGTGGACGTGCTCAGTTGAGTGATGGAGACAACTGCGATGCTGGTGAGCTGAATGCCTGCGTAAAATTAATCCCACATACGCCTGTCGGTCTGCCTCGGACAAGAGATGAACTTGATACGCATTGTGGGTAGGTATAAACCCTGAGCTTACTGGGTCTAACTGTTTCTGCAACTATGGTATCCTGTCAATTCACCAAAAATAACTTTCACTTTTCACTTTACAACCCACGATTGGCAATAACATGATTTGATAATTTATCATTATACAGCAAAAAAAAAACATCATTTAGCAAAACAACGTTTAAAATGAAAACGTTTTATATAAGTACTGTACTTATAAGGCAACGTACTTAAAAAAAAAAAACTTAGCAAAAGGGCACTTCATTTTAATAAAAAAAATCAACAAATACTGTAATACAAATACAGTAATGCGTATACAGAACAATGTAGTTAAAAATGGCCCGCTAAGTATTTAACTGGTTTTATTTTTGAATAATCTTCTTTCTGCATCAATATGGCGGTACTTTTTTCTGGAGGAGGACCGGTCTCTTTTTTTTTTTATTTTGCTGGTGATGTTTTTAGAAGTATACGCCCAGATGGTGTTTGTCAATGATTTAATTAGTTTTATTTTGCCATGGTTCAACCGAATTCGAAGTCCTGGGTATTTTCATGTGGTTAATTTTGTAACAACTCTAAAATTCTGGTGAATACTTTGGCTGCGGTTTGTTAGTCCCGTAGTTTACCTGAAACCAATAAGTATTGTTTTTGTTATTTTCATCGGTGAGTGATTCCAAATACTCATTAAAATATGATTAAATCTGTTCACTTAAAATAACTCAGTGCCAATAAACGTTTAATAGCCCTTTTTGTGTTTGTATTTTACATTATTCGCATATATTTTTGCCATTCCGCTCCTCTGCAATTTCCTAAAACAAAAAACAAGAAATGAATAAATTTTGTTTAATATTTTCTTGATTTTAGTAAAGGTTTTAGAAAAAACCGACAGTTTTTTTAACTTTATTGTAATCAGGGCGGCCAACTTGAACATCTTAAGTGTAATCAGGGCGACCCACTTGCGATCATAAAAACTAATGCGTGAAAACAAGTGGAGTACATGAAAACTAGCGCGCGAAGCCGAGCAAAGCGTGCCGCGGCAGCGGTCGGCGAGCACCAAAACCAACATGTACCCTATTTATTTATTTATTTACATTCATAACTCAAATTGCTTACAGCGTAAACCAAAACGCACCATGAGTCAGAATTGTTAAATACAACAATAATACGGTTATAAATAAATGTTATGCATTAAATTATTAGAAGAGAAAAAAACATTAATAAATATTACATAGACGTAATATAGGGTAAGAAGCACACGCACATCACTTAGCTGAGTACTTGGGCTCAAAACAAATTCCAGTGATTTCGATGCTTGGATCTATAACTTGGTCATAAAATGTCAGCTCATTGCAGCATCCAAATAAACCTAGGTCCTGGGTCAGCGAAACTCGAGTGAGAGTTTCGTCGCCCCTGGATACAATGAGTGCTTTCAAGAGAGATTATATACATGAAGGCAAGGTTTCTCAAATACGAAAATACAGTCCTTCCATATTGCGCTGTTTCAATTTACAATATTGGGTCATGCAGTTGAATTAAGATCTGACATTTTGGGAGCAAGAATTTAAATTTAAATCGCCTATAATGACTATTTTCATATCACCACATTTAGTCAACATGTTTAGTAGTCTTGAAAAAAGCATAATCACCTCGTTTTCAAGTGTCCCAATATCATATCAATCGTTGTATCAACTTTTACACAGTACAGGTGTAGGGTACTTTTACATTCGGCTGCCTGTATGAGCGCGCGTTGCTTTAGGTGGCGTTCGGAAATCGCGTTTTGATCCAACCTCGATCCATTAGCTAGTATTCTCACCGTCCGTGCATATTTCTGCTTCGAGTTCGATGTCTAGTTTCTTTAACTACACGGAGTTGTACCTCACTGGTGTTAGCGGGAGTCGATGGTGGGGCTGAGGCCACAGCTTTTGATGACGTTACTTTCGGCTTCCGAACAGCGGCGATATTTGACAATGCTCGAACTCTAGACTCGCAGATTGGTCGGGTTTGCGACCTACCTCCATTTTTCGTGCCGACGACGTCAGCTGGTTAGACTTGACAGACTTGCTTTATTATTACATTATTTTGCTTTAACAGTAAATTTTTAGCGAATCCACTTTGTTATTTAGTGCGATCACGGTGTTTTACCGAATTAAAAATTATTTTCACTTAGCACACGTAAGTACGACTTAATTCAACTATGACTAGGAAGGTATTTAGTGTAGCCAGGGTGACCCACTTAGGAACATTGTAAAAAAGATTGTGCTTAAAGAAAAAAAGAAAACCAATTATACCCCGGAATCGAACTAGTTAAATTAGAAAAAAAAAACACTTGCAAAGAAATGTTAGGTCAGATAAGAACAGAATACTGTGACCACAACGACCATATGCCAGTGCTTGTAAAGAAAATATACTTTAAAAGATTTAAATACTTGCCTGTAAATTATTTGTCCTAAATTAAAATGGGAACCATGTAGGATAAAATTATCAAAATTTGATTGTAAGCTCAAAATAGCCGCTTTTTTCAAAATCTACAGACTTTTGGCGAAATATTTAGTTATGTTATTTTCTGCTACATATTCTATAATCATTTCAAATGTTGACACAATATGTCCTTATAATCTTTACTTAAGAGGAAGTAGTACTACGTGACAGAAAAGTTTCATGAAAACTAGGATGACGCGATATACAACTGAGCGTGCGTGAGTTATGTAGCGTGTGAGAGATTTTGATTGAAATATATGAAATAAATTAATAGTTTATTACACATCATTCTTATTAAGAAAATGATTTTTCTCAGGGTGTAAAGCACTACCGCATCTATGATTTAGCAAAGTTGTGAACGAATAGCACTTAGAACTTTGAAGATTTATTTGACCAAACATAATAAAAAACCGTGATAATGGGTCAGTTTAGGATTTTTTTTCAAACAAAAGTTCATTAAACGTGTTTTTACGTTTCTCAGGATTTGAACCAAATCTTTAATAACATTAATAACACAGTCATTAAACTAAGTTGGATGTGATTAGCAGATCCGAAGAAATATATGCCAAAAAAAATAATTAAATTTAGATAGTATAGCCTCTTAAAATAGTTATCAAGTTAAATGTTGACATCATGATAATTATCCTATTATCCTTTATTTTTTTTAAACAATTTATTTTCCATCGGTGTGTGTTTTGGACTTATTAATAACAAAATAATTTCATACTACTTGGTTCTTCTATTCTATCTTGATACGTACTGTTTTAAAGCCGAAGTACTCGTAGATGGTAAATTCTCTAAAATTTCTAAAGTACTTTCGCTTTTTCGACCATATAATATTTTTGTTGGTGTATACAAATGTATGTATACAAAAAGTATACAAAATTTAGTACGGGCGCTATCGCCAACTGTTGGCGATTTTCTGCAATTTTTTTTCCGCAGGAGGTTTGGGTTCGTGGTTTTGGTATGCAATATGCTCACCTTCCTTGGCACTAATATACGTACTTGCACATTTAACATTTAACACACTCATAAGATTCTTTTTTTGAAGTTACTTTGTTATAAGAGTAACCATAAATGTAGATTTTAGGTACTTTCATTTCGATTCAATTTAAACATTTTAAAAATAAATTATCACTCAATTTGTCATAATCATCATAACAATTGTTAACTGAATAACAGGAAAAAACATTAGATATACCAACTCGTAAGTGTCGATAACAGAATAATTCACATTTTCTGCTAATGTCAGCTGCATGTGCTATAGTAGGTAAATAAAGTATCACTACAGCGACCCGCAATGTTTCATATTTGACTGCTGGAGCGCTAGAGCGGTCGAATATAAAATTTAAAAATGGAACGAACTTTTTTAAATCCGAACATTGATAACTAAAAAAATAACTCATCAAGTTTTATTTAAATTTCGGACTGGCACAACAAAAATAATGCGCCATCAAATTAATTTAAAAAAAGAAATGACATTTGAACGCGGCGAATTGGCGGCAAATTTACCTGAACTGTATTTTCAATGCAGTTGTCAATATAATTCGTGTTTTACACGCATGTTTGAGAAAAGCACTATACAAGCCTTGGCCACAACTTAGCATACTATAACGGTAGGTAGTTTAATAAAATTATACAAAGTGATATGTAGGTACTGTGATTATCTGTTAATGATTTGTTTAAAATAATACATTATTATTGTAAAATGACATTTTCTATTCCTTTATGGGCCCCTATTTAACAATGATCTCTTCCTCTATAGCTATAACGTCAGTGGGACCACAGCAAGTACAATCTGGTCGAAAGCTGAATTTTTACACAGATAAAATAATAGGTTACTATGCCGAAACCTTGAGCCTAGACCTAGTGTATGTTTTTTGGCATGGAAGACCTAACAACGATTTTTATTATTTTTGATGGTAGACGTTCAAAAAGACGTGCCTCAAAATAGTAATAATAGATGTAAATTATAAAGATATGCAAGAATAGATTTATAAGTGCTTGGTTACGATGACTAAAGGTCAGGTAAATCAATTATCAGCACCGATCGCACCTTGAAGTGAAGTGAAGCAGACACCGAAACCATTACGCCACCACTGACAAATATTCCACCCAACGAGTTGAATTTTAGATTTAGAACAATTACCAGTTTGTTGCGATTTTTAGTATTTTGATTTAGACTTCATTAGTTTTACTTTCTTCCTCACTATAGAAAAAATGTAAATTTGTCCAGGGCCTACCAGACGGGCATGGCATGCATGGACACGTGGATCAAGCGCTGTCTGCCCACCGATGGACAAAGATTGGTTCAGCAACAGATCGGAGGCGCACGTGCACTGATGCGCTTTCTTTGCAGTGACAACACTGCTCTAAGAAAAGGTAATCGTAGACCTTTAGACCTTTAGACAATTAAATGAGAAAATACACTTATTACTTGTATAACTTTAAGTATATTTATTTTTTACTATGTAGATTGTCCACCACCTCATTATTACTTCGAGATACATTTGAAGTAAACTTGATCTGGCGACTATATTTTTATAACCGAAATCGGTACTTATTTCATTTCATACAACGTAGATAGCCCAAATATCCTACAATCTGGCTCTGTGCCCTTAATAGACCGCGGAGGAAATGCCTTCTGTTACGCGCGCTTCCCTTTTTGACTAATTATATTATCTACCTCCAAATTTTTACTTACTATTATATAAATACTGATATACGAATGTTACTTTGCGACTATCTAGTCTAGTCCTTGCTTATCTACGGCACAATGCTATGGACACGAGACAGAGACCGGGCCTTCGTTATCCAGAAACGAGAAGTGCAGGCAACAGCCGGGGTGCGAGACGACGAGGTCACAGCTAGATATTACATTTCAAAATACTTCTACCAAGTAGCAGTATTAACATATAAAAACCTATAAATATGTATACGGCACAATACGCGGCACCGAAGAAAGTTGACGCTAGTGTTACATTGTCTATCTAAGTCAGACCAATTTTTTTTTATGTGATTATTCAAAGTTCTATCATTTCAAAGAATTTATGGAGCTGCCACTGTAAATGCAGAAAATGTAATTGACATTTTTTTTACACAATTGTGTTTATATGTTTTAATGTTTTTATGTATTATATTTCTGAATTATTAACTATCTTTTAACTTTTTTGACATTACATTATTTGAATCTGATATTTGACATAGGGTAAAAGTGGGAAAGATGCCTTACTTTTTGAAATTGAATTATAATTATGAGGCGATTACTATTATTAAAAAAGACGTTAATGATTATTGATAGACTGGACCTTTAACTCGAAACCGGTAAATAAAAAAAAAAAGCATTTTCCTTCCATACATAAAAATAAGTTAAAAAAAAGATTAACTCTTATAGTTGCACATTTGCATTTTATGATGTGAGGTTTATTATGTGTGTGGGTGAGATGCCTTAAGAAATAAAACAATATTTTGCTTTCATTTGTGTAGTTTTATTGCAAATTTAACTAAACAAATTTTAAAATAATAATTTATTTTTATTAACTACGTCTTTTTTCTTTGGATTGAATTTCTTATTATCCAATCTTATTGAGACTTTGTATCATCATAATTTTCTAAGCATTCTTTGCATTAGGAGATTTCCCTGTTATCATAAAAAGTATATTCATTTTCAAAATCGGAGCTTTCAGAAGAAGACAAATAAGCTGTTTGCTTTTGTTTTGATTTAATTTCTTTTTTCCCAGCTCCTTTTTTGTTTTCTACTTCTATTATTTTTGATTTCCTTATCTTCGTCTATATATTCTGCTACGTCTTTACTCTCAGTACTTAATTCTGTTCTGAGTCTCTTCTTTTGTCGCTTTTCCTTTTTATAATTTTTTTTACTTCTATGAAATATTAAAAGTAGCAATAAAAAAGCAGACTGTTTTCTACTTTTATGAAATAGAATAGGTATACTCAGTCTTTTGGCTGTGGTGCTTGAGTTGTATGACTCAGCAAAAAATATAAAATTATATCTTCTTCATCGCAATTTCACCGTTGTTCATAGCTTCCATGGCTTTTATCAAAGCTTCCTGTGTCCATTGAGCATGCAGTCAAGTATTTATTTTTATCATATATTTTCGTGGCATATTACAATATAAATTATAACATAACAAACACAGCAAAATGTGTACCTAAAGTATACCATAACTTTTGTTTTCTAATTGTCTGTTATTAAGAGTATAGACGCTCTTAGGGCATCTATCCTACCTCAATACTGAAGCATCAATACTTTTAGCTAGGGATAGATGCCTTTTGTATTTAAAAAACAATGGCTTTTGCATGACAGAACAAATAGGCACGTCAAACACACTATTAACAACACTATGAAAAGAAAAATCATTCACTCTACTCACCTCATAAAACTAAAAATTACGAGCGTAAGAAAATCTTCGCAATTCCAAATCAACAATTGAGATTCACGAAATTTACGCTTCTTGAATGCCACCGACGACAGGCCTATTCCTGTGAGCTGTTTGGCTCGCACCGACGCGGTCGGGCACAGTACTTTACTAATATGACGTTAAACTTGTCGGTGCGTATTTTAAAATAGGTAAGGTAATAATCGAGGCAACTATCCCCCTAAGGCATCTATCCCACTTTTACCCTAAAAGATATATTTGATTTTAGTTCATTATTAAAAAAAATATTTGAAACTATCTAATTCTATATAAATTTTAACACACCATTAAAAAAACAAAAAAAGATTTTAAGTCCTTAAAAAGTTATTTCGTTTACTAAGTGACATCACCTTGCTTTAGGATTACCGAATCAACTACATTGTATTGCGCTGATTAGGTTACAGACTATATAGTACCATACCACCTGTATTATATTAATACGTCTCTGACCATCATAATGGGCCTATAGACGAGTGGCCACGACAGTTTACCTCAGTAAAACAGACGTATGATGTCTATGCCGAACTCAGTAAGTCAGCAATGAGGTAGTTTTACGAAGAGTCAGCTAAAAAAGCAAGTTCTTTCAAACCTGTGTATAGTGAACGTAAGTTGCATGATGGGTCACGTGCAAAGACCTGGTAGATAGCAATAAGCACTTACAACTGATAACTATGGGAAAATTCGCTAGAAAGAGGAGACCCTGGTCGTCGAAAAAAGTCGTAATTGCGGGAAATTCGAAAATTATGAGTGCCCCTGAACTCCGTCTAAATAAGGACAAAAATAAAATCAGAGCTGACTACTAACTTGCAATAGACACACGATGGAATTAAATTTCTCATACTCAAAAGTTACTTCTTATCTTATAACGACGACGCCGACTTTATCAATATGTATACATACGTCGACATTTTGATTTGACACCATTCACGAGATTAATTACAATCTAAAGTATCCTGGATGTTAAATTAAATAAGATCCTTGATTCTCATTTCCTTTGCACCTTTGTAAATATGAGCTTTTTGATTTACAAAAACTAAACAACGACTTATTATACTAATAAAGAGAGGTAGGGCACTGCAAGTACTCGCTCGAATAAGCTGCCCCAACAAATAAAGCGGGGCATAGCTAGTACTTGCTCGAATGAGCGGCCCGAACTGGGGAAGTACCTCCACCTTACAGAAAACCGCGGCCACAATAACACTAACATTGAGTAGTGCTGTGTTCCTGGCGGTGAGTAAGGTTGCCAGAGCTCTCTTTGAGGATTCGCTGCGCGGACAGCGGAGGACCGGCGGTGCTTATCGCTGTCATTGCTCGGCGTAGACGCGGTGTGCTGGTTCGGCGGTCAGGGAGTCCTGATGAAACGGCTGACCGCTGGCCGCCCGCAGGTTGAACGGGTTCCCGAACCCAGGGATCACTTAATCTCCGCCCTGGGAGGCTGATCCGCCAGCCTGTGTAAAGTCTCTGAAGTGGTAGTCGTGCTAGAGAACGAGACCGGAGTGGACCCGGCTACTACAACAGAAGGGGATCAGGGGCCCTTCCGCCCGCCGTGCCAGCAACCGTATCATCTTCGGCAGTCTTAGTACCTCACCTTTTTGTCTTCTAAGCTGTCTGTGCAATGAATCCTCATCCCTAGTCTAAGTAACTTTATATACAATGGCGAGAAATAGAAAAAGGAAAAGAGTTTTTACAGCGGCTACTCCATCCACATACAATGTGGATTTTTGCAATATAAGGGGTATTCACGCAAATCTTAATGCAGTCCATTTCTGAGTTAAAACGCAAATTAAATGCTGCCTCGAGGTTCAGTAAGAAAGCAACTGCTAGAGCAAAATTCCAATTTATCGGCAAAATAGGTGGGCGACTTGCGAGCTATCCTTCTGTAAGTCGTGCTTTCTGGTCGCTTGCTAAAGCTGCCGAGGGGAACTTCTGCCAGTCGTCGTTACCACCACTGCGAAAGACCGATGGTGACTTGGCCCATAGTGCAAAAGAGAAAGCCGATCTATTGGGCAGTCTCTTTGCCTCCAACTCGAATATGAACTATGAAGGCGCTGTACCACCTACTTTACCGTGGTGCGGTAAGACCATGCCGGAAATCTCTATAACACAGCGAGAGGTCCAGCGGGCGTTGTTTTCCCTAGACGTTCATAAGTCGAGTGGGCCAGACGGTATACCAGCAGTGGTGCTTAAGCAGTGTGCTCCTGAGTTATGTCCTGTACTCACGCGCTTCTTCGCGCTTTCCTATCATACTAGGCAATTTCCGTCTTTATGGAAGACTGCGAATGTACACCCGGTGCCCAAAAAGGGCGATAGATCAGATTAATCGAATTACAGGCCTATCGCTATTACCTCTCTCTTCTCCAAGGTGATGGAGCGTGTGATCAACACACAGCTTTTGAGATACCTAGAAAAACATGACCTGATCAGCGACCGTCAATATGGCTTTCGCCACGGTCGCTCCACTGGTGACCTTCTAGTGTATCTCACATACCGATGGGCACTAGCCATTGAGAGTCAGGGGGAGGCATTGGCATGTAGCCTAGACATAGCGAAGGCTATTCGATCGGGTCTGGCACCGGGGTCTTCTATCGAAGTTGCCATTTTACGGAGTGCCCGAGGGTTTGTGCAAATGGGTGGCTAGCTTTTTGTCCGGCAGACGCATACGAGCCATAGTTGACGGTAGTTGCTCTGATAGCATGGACATTAATGCTGGTGTCTCGCAAGGCTCTGCGCTGTCTCCTACGCTGTTTCTACTGCACATCAATGATATGTTGGAGATCAACAACATACATTGCTATGCAGATGACAGTACTGGAGACGCTTATTACACGGGCCGTGGAAGCATCCCTCGTTCCGTTGTGGAGGAAAAACGTGAAGAACTTGTGTCTCAAATCGAGATCGGTCTGTCCAAGGTCTCTGACTGTGGACGGGAAAACTTGGTCTGATTCAACCCTTTAAAGACACAAGTCTGCGCGTTCACCGCTAAGAAAACCCCATTCATTCATTCATCTCCAAGAGCATTGAGATCCTTGGTGTTGACATCTCCAGCGATGGTCAGTTCCGAGATCACTTGCTAGACAAGGTAAAGCTGGCGTCCGAAAAACTTGGTGTTCTCAACAGAGCGAAGCAGTACTTCACGTCGGGGCAAAGGTTGCTGCTTTACAAGTCGCAAGTCCGGCCCCATATGGAGTACTTCAAAAAAGAAGTTATTAGTTTTCTGAAGGGTCGGCAACCCGCGAGTGATGCCCTTGGTGTTGCAAGCGTCCATAGCTTACCATCAGGCGGACCGTAGGCTTGTTTGCCATCTTAGTGGTATAAAAAAAAAGTCTAATTTTTTTTTGTTTGTCACCTATAAATTTAGAGAAAGGCTAAACTTTTGTTTTATAGCACAAAGGTGCTGCTCAATGGTTAGCGGTCACCTAAGCTTGCAACACCAAGGGTATCCCCACGCGTTACCGACCCTGCAAAAGTCTATTAACTTCTTTCCTGTAGAAACCCACATTGTACTGTACTGTCCTTAGAGAAAACCTTGACAGGGAAGTTCATTCCACGATATAAGCGTTCGCGGGAGGTATTTTAAGTTTCTAAGAGAGTCCTGTGCCCGTGTGGTGGAAAACAATGGCTGAAACAACAACTATACACGCAGAAAAACTACTCTACACCGCTTCCTAGAATCAACCTAATAAGCGGTCACAAGATCGTCACTGGGCCGCTTTGCCGAAATATCACCCAGTTCGGATTAACACATAGATAAAATACATATTTTTTTATCCATTGAATGAATTGAATGTCCTGTGCCCGTGTGGTGGAAAACAATGGCTGAAACAACAACTATACACGCAGAAAAACCACTCTACACCCCTTCCTAGAATCAACCTAATAAGCGGTCACAAGATCGTCACGGGGCCGCTTTGCCGAAATATCACCCAGTTCGGATTAACACATAGATAAAATACATTTTATATTATTAATCATGGATGAACATTTAGAGTTCCTGAAGGAGCCAAAATGCTGGGCGCGTGTCTCTCCGGAGTGGTCCAGTTGTGTCAGCGAACTGCAAGTGGCTGTGCATGACATCACTGAGCGTTCGCAGCTTCTTACCTACTTCAATAAAAACGGAGAGCTTTGCTGGTAAATATACTTACCTTATTTTATGTACTGTCGACCAAAAAAAACCTAGCTTTATCTGTTTTAGTACCTCACGAACGCTAACTAAACACTGTCCGATGACAGAGCCCTTTTTACATTCGAATCAGGTCTACGTTTGCATAATTCCGATCCCGTGGAATTGGTAAACATTTCACTGGATCGCAGTTCTCATTTTTATAAAATGCCCGATGTGTACACAATTGGCATTGGGCTAAGCCGCAGACAAACAGACGGACGGACGGCCATGGCGAAACGATAAAGGTTCCTTGTTGTCTACAGAACCCTAAAAAGTGAATATCTGTAATTTTACAAATATCTGTTTTTAGCAGGGCACGTCAATATATTAGATAGATATTTAGAATAATTTGATATATTTATTTGAGTACACAAAATCTTTACTAAGCAATTTATTATTTCTATTTGTTTAGTACGATTTCTACTTAGATAGTTTCTTAATAGAAAACCAAAGCATTCCCTTTATATTTTTTTGACCTACTATATGTCATTAACTTTTTAATTTATAACTATTTAAACATTAAATAAAATCAGTCAAGTGTAAGTTGGAAAAAAAACTTTACTTGTTGCTCGTACTTTAACGTTGCAAGTAACTACTTTATGCTACGAGTTGCTGAAAAAACTACTAATATGCTACTAGTTTTAATTTCTTAATTGCAATATTAAATCAAGAGAGTAAAAAAAATGTAGTCTCTTTAACTTTGTAAATTAGAGACACGAATTCCACGGGTGCATCATTGTATCTGATGTGCATCACAACATCTTTCATAGTTATACTTAAAAATCTTAGCACATACCGTCCGAGGTACCTGCACAAAAATAAAAATAGTTTCACACAAATGACTCTGGAGTTTATTAGCCTTTTTGAAATATCACTCTGTGTCATGTTTTTATCAAGAATTATTCATAGGCTATTGCTCTTCGATAATAAGACGTTTTGTAAAGGAGTTAGTAATTCTAAGCAATCTCCTTAAATTGACTGCGTCCGGTCAGTGTGTCAATGTTCCATGTTTCCATCAGCGTACCTACGTTATGTGTATTGAGGACGCCTCAGCCTTTTAGGAACTCTTGCCGTTATTTCTACTTGCATTCATAGGCTACGGTAACCGCTTACCATCAGGCGGACCATATGCTTGTTTGCCACCTTAAGCCTGTATATCCGTTAAAGTTAAACTTTAAATGTGAGGCAGTTCATTGGAAGCATCTTAAGTTCGCCAGACTCTGTTAATCTAAAGAAAAAAGAAAGCAAGTAGATCTTACCTTTCGAGACCCTCTCCGGAATTCCAGAGTTAAACTACTGGCTACTAGAACGTCCATTCTATTCTTGGAAAGCACAAGGACATGGCTTTATTCAAAATAGAGTATTAAAAATGTAAACAAAGAAACACATTGATATTTATATTTACTGTAGTATGTACTTATATACTAACTTTTATACTTTTATACAAACTCAAGGTCTGACACCATTTAAAATTGATGTTTTATATGGAAAAAGCAAATCTAAATTATTTATTTTTAATTTTTCTTATTTGATCAATGAAAGTAGGTACCGTTGTGATCTATGCACTTTTGCCATTTAATAGGGATTTCATTGATTCCTTTGCTAAAAAAATCGCGGGAGCGAGAATCAACAAAATCTTTGAAGGTGTTTTGTACTGCCTCATCTGAATTGAATTGAAAATAATCCTAATTCCGAGAAAAAGTAGTAATCGGTTGAAGGAATCTTCCGGGGAGTATAGTGGTCGACAGAGAAATTCAAATCCTAGCTTCTCTAGTTTAGCCACCGTCTGTTGTGCAGTGTGTGTTCTAGCGTTTTCCTGAAGCAGCAGTGGGCTAGAGCGATTGACCAATCTAGGTTGATCAACGGCTAGCTTTTCCATTATAGTTTCCAATTGTCGGCAATACAGATCTGTCGTAATCGTCTGACTAGATATTTGGAAGCTGTAGTGGATGACCAACGCTGGTCCACCAGACACTAACCAGTACCTTTTTTTTGCTATATATTGCTATATAATAGCACAGCATAGGTGCCCTATTAAGCGATGACAAATAGGGACTGAGAGTATATATAGAGGAGAAAATACGTTTATTAGGTTTTAGGAAGCTATTATACGACAGTTGGTTCCAATATAACTTATTTGTGTGTTTCTTTGTTTTATTGTCAATAATTATAAATTAAACTTTTTAATTAATTGCAGCGCCAGAGACGCATTTATAGTATGCGTGGGGCAAGCAGGCCGATCATGTTCCAATGCTGCCAGTACCCTTCTTAAGCGTATGGCCTGGGTGCTGGCCCAGGACGTTGCAGCATGCAGCCATCAGCCACGAGCCTATTGCAAGAGTCCCTTACCGCCTCTCGCTGGTCCAGCATTAGTATTTCTACCCACTGTCTTGTTGTACCCTTGGCGACTGTAATAAATTTGTTTTAGTGATTTTATAGGCTTACCTACTCTAGATTAGTTTTCGATGTTTATTACTGCGGGAAATAAGTGCAGCATGAGAAGGAATATCGATAAGAATTAATTATTCTGGTAATAGTTATGAATGTTATACTACTTTCGGTTAATTATATTGCACAATTGATTTTAAATAGTAAACTAAACGCACTAAATAAAATAATGTTAAATTATCTAATTGAGAAAATAATGTAAAGCGTTTGATAGATGCTCGAGTAGGTAAGTACGCTTACTTGTACCTTGACCTTTTTCGACAGTGTGTCAGCCTAAGCACGCGAACATAGAAACAACCGAGTGAGTTTGTTAGATATCCAATTTTAATAGTAGCCTGCCTCGGCTCTCCGTGTGTCACGTCCGCGAGCCATGAGCTGCCATTTTGAACGCAGGGCTATTTCGCAGCACCTTCTGTAGTTCTTTATATACTTATTTATACCTGGATAATTCTTTTCAAAATAATTCACATGTTCATACATATCTATTGCATTATCGAAATTTATTTCTATTGTTATTTTAAATAAAGAATAAAATAAGCTTATATTAACGTGTGTCACTACTGCGAGCCGAATAACTTTTTCGTACTTTAAAACTGCGGTATTTAAGATCATACATCTATCACCCACTTAGGAAACCTGAATTAGGTTTCAAGTACACGGTCGACGTTTTTTTTTTTTTCTAAACAATACTTCTTTTATTATATAGATAATTTAATTATGAAAATAGTTTTATGCTAGTGTTATTATTTTGACTAGGTATTTTTACTATTCAATGTGTATTTTCAAACAGTTTCTTATTAATCTCAATACCTGAGAGGCACTTCAACATAGGTCACGCAATTTCAGATTTTCGATTAGTCAAAGTGTAAATATAAATATATTAATATCACGAAACAATACAGGAACTCGTTTGTATGTAGTACAAAAAAATGGTTGTACAGATATGTATTTAATCTATAGTACACCGGAATTAGGAAATAATGTGTAACTGGATTTCAATGAAATGTTGTATATCTCAAATTAAAGGTTTTGAGTTTTCGAACATAAACTTACTCACACTTTACTCTACTTCACTTGTTACTTAAGAGGGGGCGCGATATAAACTGTATACGTCTACATATATTTTTCTTTTCGTTTTTCGAATTTTACTTTAAAACCATGGTTTTTTAGAGTAAAAATACATAAATGCAAAATTATAGCACAAAAAAAATTCGATTGATATTTGATTTCTTAAATGTTTAGTTTTCCTGCTAGAACGCTCGTATATAAGCATAATATGTACATATTATTATTTTAACCATGCGAAAAATACACTAATAATATAAAGAGGAAAGATTTGTTTGTTTGTATTGAATAGGCTCCGAAACTACTGGACCGATTTGAAAAATTCTTTTACCATTAGTAGCCGACATTATTCCTGATGAAAATAGGCTACTTTTAAAAAATACTTCATTCCTACGGGAAAACGGGTAATAGGACAACCGGTAGTCATAATTATCCTTCTGTACTTATCTTTTTTACATAATTTCTAAACGGCTGAACCGATTGGGTTGAAATTTTATATGGGTATTTCGATGGTTACCTGGACGATTTAAAAATACAATTGGACCCGGTGTTCTTCTTCTCTAAAATACAGGGGTCCAAGTAAAAAAATATGTTTGCCAACTCAAAACCTATAATTTGAGACATGTTTGTTTGCATTGAAATTAATTTGAATATTTTGGCGATTTTAGTCTAATTCCGGTGGACTTCCATGAGAGTAATGATTAAATGTTTTTTACTTAAATATTTTTTTATTGAAATACTTTCCTTTACCTTCATTGCTGTTTATAAAATAAATAATTCTTTATTAGACAAATAAGGATCATAAAATGCTCGCGTAACTTATGATTGAAAACACTTGCTACCAAGTGTTTCAGAAATCAGTGTCTTTCCAATTAAACAATGCAAAGGGTGTTTCTTGGCGAATAAGTAAGTAAATATTTTTTCTTTTATTACAACCGAACTCTAATATTTTGTCCACAATTTAGAAACATAATTTAGAAGGCAAAGTTAGCTTGCCACAAATAGATAACTACTTTACGGAAGATATTAAATTTTATACAGAAAAGGCAACTTATTTCTCGAGACTCGTGTATCAAGAAACTACAGCGACAACTTAATACCTACTACTTACTATTGCTACTACTACTTACTACTACTACTACTTACTACTATAACCACTTACTACTACTACTTACTACTACAACTACTTATTACTATAACCACTTACTACTACTACTTACTGCTACAACTACTTACTACTACTACTTACTACTACTTACTACTTGCTGCCGAAATGATGCGTCACTTGCAAGCAAATTTATTCTATTTTATATATACTACTTTGGTTGCTGTTAATAAAAAAAGGGAGAAATAGCTACTAAAAATTGTATGTTCTAACTTCTCAAAATGCTTTCGACTTAGAAAAATGAAATAATGGACTCTTGAACAGTGGGTGAACAACGTGAGTCCAAGTCTTTAACCTAAATAAATATAAATAGGTAATGAATTAATAAAAAAACCCGACTGCAGAAACATTAAGAACTAAACAGAAATTAAGACATACTACATTTTTTTTTCTTAAAATTACTACTATACTTTTAGTTTGAGCAATCTGTACTACTTTTTGTACCTTGCACTGAAATGTCCCGGCTGCTTATAGTTAAATATTTCGTTCTTTTTATTTATGTTTAGTTCTTGAAGTTTCTGTAGTCGGGTTTTTAAATTATTTATTTTTATTTACAGCTTTTTAGTGTTTTTTTTTTAATTTTTTTTTGTTACAGTGTTTAAGTTTAAGGTTAGTTTAAGTGTAACTCGCCTTTTACAGCCCTTTATTTTGATACCCAACTCTTTGGTCTTAACAAATAAAATTTTTAATCTGCACATTAAAGCGCTTAAAATGTGCCATTTTGATTTTTTAAGAATTTTATGTACCCATTGCCACTTTCACAATTAAGACAAATCGAACGAAACCTCTTAAGCTAACATCCATTAAGTCGTTTAGGCACATACATACACATACATACATACATAAACTCAAAAAACATAACCCACCTTCTAGTGCAGTCGGGTAATAAACCAAAAATCTTGTATTAAAATCTAGCACAACCATAACCAACTAATACGTCATTATGACAAAAGAAAAAAAACGTTAAAATGGGGCATGAATAACGTGACCATAAGTCCCGCTTTCAGGCTGTCTGTCCCGTTGTCTCTAGCGCGGGCAAAAATGTTCTGCTGTTATTTAATTTAGATACCTGACCTACCTATATATAACTACATTTATATTGTAATGCTGTGCTATAGCTAAATTGCTGAACTTTCTGAGTGGAATTATTCTAACATTTCCGTGGTCAACAATCACTTATAGACTACTTTATGTGTCATATTTGAAATTACGCACCTGTTCAAAGAGATTTTCCCTAATGATTAAAATGGATAAGTGACAAATTGCATTCAAGTATCGTAGAAATGAAAGCCATTTTGAAAACTAGACCATATTTTTAAACTAATTTGTTCAGCCGACAAATACTAAACAACGGCATATGCGGTAAAAGTCATGTCACTAAGGCTAAGTTACACAGCTAACATGTAACACAACATATTTTTGAGTATTATTAGTGTTTTCTGCTTTAAAATAAAAACTAGTGAAAACCATTTTTATTACTTCTGAAGGTGTCCTTCTTTGACAAAAGAAATTCATGGTCATGTTAGGCATGAAGCCAAATTCTGCATGAAACGTAGTTTATGTACGTATGTATAGTTTGTGGGCGAAAAGCATTAAATATTAATAACTCAGATATTATAATTTGTTTTTGAAATTTGCAAGTAACAACCCTAGCTATTGTTGAAAGATATTATAATATTATAATAAAATTTCAGCAAAAAAAATTATTTTTTTATCGAGAAAGTTTTATTGCATTATTTTTTTGCTTATATCAGACTTTGGAATTATTATTCTCATTAGACAATTTTGTATCTATGAATTATTTATTATTTATTTGTACCTACTTGATTTACTCACTTAAAATTCAATTCTACTAAAGGCATTGTAACTTTATAGCCCCCCTTAAATAACATTTATAATCTATTATAATCTAATAATGTCAAAATAATAATAATAATAATCTTAGTAAGTTTATTACTGAAAATCTAATACACAAAAAAATAATAATAGAGAAAAGTTTCTCGACAGAAGTCTGCAATATTTCTTACTCTCTAGTATTACCTAAATGAAAAAAGTTAAGCGACTTGCTTGTGGCCTGCGAACTTTTATAAAAACAAATCTCGCCGAAGAAGTGTGAATAGCACTTGAGTCATTACAGAGTTTCTGATACAGGATAAATTTTAAATGGTTAATCAAAATTTATTTCAATTACTATTTCAAATATTTTATTTTGTACATCGTCAGGGGATCGAGTGTCAAAGATACTGGGTTCGATTTCTGGTACAGGCAACCAATATTGTTACAATTTGTATATGGTCAAGTAGTCTTGACTCCCGTTTGTGCCCGGTATTCCGCCCAACGACGAAACTTGGATGTTATGTTTATGAGCATATGTTCTTTGACCACCTGCTTTGGGTGTCGCGATGGCATCCTATAAATATTATAAATGCGAAAGTTTCTCTGTAAGTCTGTTTGTTACTTCATTAATTACTTATGCATGGATCGATTTAGATGAGATTTGGTATGGAGATAGTTTGAGTACCGGGCAAGGACATAGCATATTTTTCCACGGGAATAACTGTAACCGAGCTGTAAAGAAACTATAGCTAACTAACTTTATTAGTATAATTAAGAAGTTAACGTAAGAATCTCACGCCGATAACTAAATTTAGTATTTACTACTAAAACTAAATCATTATTTACCGGCTGTTCTTAATTACCAGCTAATTCATTAATATTGTAAATGCGAAAGTTTAGATGTTTGGCTTTTTGGTTGTTTATTACTCAATTTGATACCCATATTCGTGTAAGTAAGTTCCTGGAATAAGACAAAGTCTGTTTGTTATGCCGGAAAATTCAAAAGTTCCTGCGAACTAACAATATCGTTTAATACCCAGACCTGCCGGAACGGAGCATCCAATTGAGCTGAAATTTGCACAGAGAAAGTTAAAGATACGGAGAAGGACAAAGGCAATTTTTTATCCAGGAAAATTCAAAAGTTTCCGCAGGAGTTACTATAACCGAATAACACGAACGAACCATAGCTGCACCTAAAGCTTGCTATAAAACGTTAGTTAAATAATGTTAGTAGTGGACCTTAGGACCAGTGATGCCAGCTCCAGTAATCGATTTTGGACATTTGCTTCAGTTTCGAGGGCACAAGCCTCTCTATAAGACTTGGGCCATAGTTCACCACTACGGCCCAGTAAGTAAGTGGCTTGGCTTAACGGCCGCTGTCGTATGACAACAACCAGATTGTATTTTAAGATAGAAATGAAATATTTAGTAGGTATATTTGTATAATATAGGGCAAAAATAATCTTACTGGCAACAGTGATAAGATATTACTTAGGAAACGCATGTGATAAAAATGCAGCTGTGTGAAACGCATTTTCGTCTCTTAAATACTTCGTACTAGAGCTGAGTATAGCGTGCAGGTGGGTTCAGCAGAACGAGGCAAAGAGTTGCGTATCACAAAACCTAACCGCTGAGACGCTGCTGAAGTAACTTTCTATACATGCGTTCGAAAAGTGAGTCAGTGTAAACACCTAGGTCTCTAACCCCTTCTACTTCGATGATTGCCTGGCTTCCAATTTTATACTGAAACTCTATTGGAGTTTTTGATCGCCCGTACGTCATTTGAAACATATAAAACTCTCATTTGTTTTCTAAGCTCCACTTATACACCGCGTCTAGATCGTTTTGCAGCATTTTATTACTCTAGCCAGTTTTATGTCGTCGGCAAACAACAATACTTGTGAATATTGGGCAACTTCCGGTAGATCATTGATCAGGACAATAAACAAAACGGGGCCCAAATTAGAACCTTGACTTATTCCCGACAGCGTAGGATAATGATAAGATTCGTAAGGCCCATACTTCACAAATTGTGGCCTTTCGCTGAGGTGGCCTGACAAAAGTTTGAGAAGTCTAGGTACAAAACCTATCTTACCTAGTTTTAATAATAGCAGGGCGTTGTCTACCCTTTAAAAGCCTTTTTGAAGTCCAAATAAATAATATCTACCTGATTTCCTGCATCGACTTCGACCGACAGTAACTCGACCAGCGTAATCAAATTAGTGGCAACAAATCTTTTAGGTAAAAAAGCATGTTGTACACCGGTGACATAAGGCTGACATTAATGTAGTAAGCCAGAAATGGTATTGGGTATACCAACAATCACCATTGGAGTTATAAAATTCACCGGCGGGACTGAGTACTGAGTCGTTAGTGGGGTTGTTTACATACTCACAGTGCACATTACATAAAGCGAAAATCCAGGATCCGATAAGTTGATAATTAGACTGAATAGTTAATCAAAGTGCAATTTTTTTTTTAAATCGGCTAAACCTTTAAAGACAGCTAAACCGTAATATCATATCAATAAAATATTTTTTACCCGACTAACCCAGCAGGAATGTAATGTTTTTTACTTTTGTATTCTATTGTTAGAAAAAACAGAACACAAAAAGTAAAAAGTAGTTGATAAGCTGTTAACCATTGGCAAAAGAGGGTACGAAAGTATCAATAAGAAGAAGGACAAAAAATCCTATAACAACCGCACTATAAGATGATAAAAGCCACATCAAAATAAATCTAGCAAATATTTTTTTGATTATAAACAAACTAATTGTTATGATAAACGAACATACCGAGAGACAACAATTTTTTTAAATACCTATTGGTGTGTATAATTCTGAGGCAGACATGCCAAATATATAGAACTTAGACCCCACCCCTGCTTCTGTTACCGCTTGCTTAGTACGCACTTTATTATTTAAATTTTTGTCATTTTCTGAAATGAATGATGTCATCTGAATATTCAAGAAGCCAATAACTCTCGTATCCTCTTGACTATAACTTTACTTTAGAACTTTAATGTGACGACATTAACTTAAGCTTTGTAATAATTCAGTTGTTAGCTTAATGATCTCCCTCATTATTTAAAAGAAAAAGTTTTAGCAGAAATTTATCTTGTGTTTTAATAAAAATTAAAACAACATCTGGTTTAGGTTTTCGGTAACAAAGTAATTAATTTTACTCAAAACCAACAATATAATGAGTTTTAATTTGTCTCGTACCTACTAGTAGATAACTAATAAAATAACGTTAAAGTTAGGTTGCGTTGCTTTGTTTTAATTTATTAAAACAAAATGAAAATGAACCAATTTAAAATCTCCACTAAAGAGTAAATAAAATAGTCTTAAAGAATTCTAAAGGTATATATGTATATATAGCAGTTGCAACCTACTGCTTCGCTTTGGCATAGATAACATTCGAGAAATAAGCTGTGTTAAGTACCCAAGTTTCTTGTACGGTAGCTATAAAGCTAGATGATCTCAGGACTGAAAGGTCGCTGAAAATGTAGCCACCTATGGTAAGGAGCTAGTAATAGTAAGAGTTTGCTCAGTAAATATAAGTTACAGGCTAATGTTTTAGTTGGGTTGTATTAGATAATCGAAGTTTAAATAAATAAATAAAAGCGCTAGCCAAGCGCAGGTTGGCTGACGTTATCAAGCTAGTGAACCTCAACTGTCATATAAAACCAGCTAGGATTTAATAGCTTACAAAAATGTAACATAAAAGATTACCTATCTTTCAAGGTACTGATCACATCCGGAATAGTGTAACTTTGCATGTCGTTTCCGATACACGAATGTACCTGGGGCATGAATTTATTAATGATTACAAATCACTTTAGGAATTCCGACTTTTCGGTAAGTACCTACTTACAAAATCATTTTTGGGATGTATTTTTTAAATTTAAAAATAACTGGTATTAACTTTTTAGCGGCCCATCTCCATGACCACATGAAACCACGGCTTAAGTTGGTTTAAGTTTTTATTTAAACCATTGAAAGCGGACGTACAACTACGAAAAAACAAAATACCCTATGACCTGTGGTTGTTTTTAGTTAGTTGGTTTAAGTTGAATTATTTAAGATTAAAGTTCATGGACCGTGGTTGTCACGAAATTTGGTCATTTGTAGTCAGACAATTATGTCATCTGTTTATGTGTCATGGACGGCTCTGTTTATGTGAAAATCTAATTCAAAGCCAATAATAAAGATACTGGGTGTATTTAGATTTTTCGCAACAATACTTCACTCTTCGGCAATATTAAGACGATTTTTATAGTCATCTTAACGTTTATCCCAAACAGTTGACCGAGGACGCCCTTTGATTATTGATTTTGCTTCAAATATCACTTCGCAGAATAAAAATTAATAAGATACTTATCACATCGCAATCTGGCAAAGTGAGAGGGGCGCGTGGAACCTTTGACCTACGTTGCCCGATCGTTCGCGCGAACGAAATCAACGAAATCAATCACTTTGGTCGCGCGACCGCATATCGCGCGAACGTTAGTTAGGACTTTTCTTTACACTTCAACATCTAGTATGTTTGATTTTGCGTTCGTATGAGCAAAAGTCGCGCGAACTTGCGATGGTGGCGTAATCGCGTTGTATTAGGACAACGCCTATTCTATTATTACAAACGTTAAATTGGTTTACATATTGAATTCAGCAAAAAAGTTTTTTAATTTGAATATGGATAACGAACCAAAATCACCGAGCTATTTGGTAATAAATTTACGACATTAATAAATAAGCCACATAATATAATGCGATAATTTACTCGGATTGAAAAAAAGTATTTGCTATTTCCTAACATCAACTTCAATGTCGTGTATGAAAAAACACAAAGGAAAAGAAAAGAATAAAAGAATTATTTTCATGTGAACAATGACATTTATAATACTATGGAATTAATAAATTTTTACTTGACTACTTTTTTATGCTTTAATAATATAATAAGTTAAGGCTGAATAGAAGGGTTATTGTAAGTTATTTTTAAAACTATTTTTATAATAATACTCGAAATAGAAAATACCTACGCACACTTTTCAATTAGAAAAAGTAATGAGTTTGTTTGTTTGTTTGTGCTTTCTTCACGTCGCTAACGGAGCATCCATTTGATATAAAATCTGGATCACAGATATATGTGAAATTATGCTCCGTTGGCTACTTTTTGAAATAATATTGTGTTGCTTACGATTTTTTTTTATCGAACAAAAACGCTCCGCGTGTCTATAACACAAAGTGCCAGTATGCAGAACTCGTGAGAAAATAATGTCATCTCAGACCTTTGATCACTCGCTCACTGCATGCGGCATTGCCTTCTTCACTTCTTGTGCAATGTACAATTATTTTGCAAGGCAAAATAAGAAAAATTTTCATAAGTGCGTTAATAAATATATTTTGTAGTAATGCATTTGATCGGTGATGATAACAGTTTTAATTCTTCATAAACCTTGTTTGTGGCATACATAGTTTGAAATGGAAACATGTGGGTTTGTTGTTACAATGTTCTCTGTAAAAAGTGATTTAATTCTCTGATTTTTCCTCCGTCATATGTCACAGTGCAATTATAGGTACATAGCACATAACGAGGATGAGAAACAGCTGTTTGGCACTCATTAAACTATACAATAAACATAGGAAACGTACTCTCAACAAAATCGGACAAGTAATTTTTGCCTGAACAAATGCACAAAAATAAAATTAGATTCAACGGAGACTACATTTTATAGTATTATTTTGAAAAACATCTTCAATAAACACATATACGTAAACTCAATAATGATATAGATATGATAAAAATGCACATCTTTTATAAATCAAAGAATCAATCAGGTTTAAAGCTATTTAATAAATAAGCTGGTATTAAATAAAGTCCATGGATGTTTTTTATTGTACACATACACATATATAGTTGTCAGTAAATGTACATAAATTTGTACTTACAGTAACCAGTAGATGAGCATAACTTTTCCCATCTAAGTTTTTCAATATCTTAAGTTACATCAGAATATTGCTTAGTCATTCAGTTGATTTAAATAGCCTCAACTTCTGCATATGTTCTGAGTTTTACTTTCATCTGTCCTACTTCAAAGAATGAAGGTTCTAAGTTTGACTGCATTTATTTTAATTTAATTTGTTTTTTTTGTTTTAGCTAGTCAGTTTTAGCTAAAATTTTAGTATGGTCAATACCTTTACCAGAAATTAGATAAGGATTTAAAAATCCTTGATACATAGTTTATAACAAGATTAAATTAACGCAAAATTCACAGTAATGAACAGTTCTGGAACCCTTACAAACCACTTTATCGATATTTGCCCAATGTTTACCTACACCAATACAATTGTAGAGATAAAGTAACAAGCGATAGTTGATAGTCTTTGTTAGATAATGGCATTTTTTAAAAAATAACTGTCAACATACAGATAAAGGTGTATAATCTATATTTTATGTTATTTATGACGCCTAAATAAATCGGCAAAGTATTTCAAAATAATGTGTTTTTATTTATATTAATATATATTTTTTCAAAATGAAAAACAATACCAATCTCGACCTAATATATTTTGACTACAACTATTATAAGAAAATGTGTTTATCTTAATATAAATATAATATTAATGTTATTAGAATATATGTTTATCTTAATATAAACATAATATTAATATTTTTACTGGTACTTATTTAATATTAATAATATATACTTTATTGCATCAACATAATAATTTTACAAAAAAAATATTTACAAATAGAGAAAAACAAAAGGCGGTCTTATCGCTTTAAAGCGATCTAAAATTTAAAAAAAGGTAGGTACGCGTTGTTTCAATGTATTGTGATGGTTACTGACCTTATATGATGAGCCCGAAGCCTGGGGGGTGACCGTTGGTCTGTCCTATCGTCAGTAGGGGCCTAGCCTGTAAAAGGAAATTTACAATATGGGACAAGGGACAAGATATATATTATTTGTACGTTTAGTTTATAGGCGACAAACGCGTGTTCTGCCTTTCATCACGTTTTTAGAACGATCGAATATCTGTTAAATGTTTAGCCTCCCACAGGAAAAATCCTAAATTTTGGTAAGCTTTTTTGCAGATTGTTATTCTTTTTTTTTTATACCACTAACGTGGCAAACAAGCTTACGGTCTGCCTTACGGTAAGAGGTCACCGTAGCCTATGGACGCTTGCAACACGAGGGGTATCAGTCGCGCGTTGCCGACCCTTCAGAAATCTAATAATTTCTTTATTGAAGAACCTCATACTGTAGTCCTTGGAAAAAACCTTGGCAGGGAGTTCATTCCACAACTTAAGCGTTCGCGGGTTTCTCTGAAACCGCATTGTACGCGACCATTTCGGTTCTAAAGTGTGAGAATGAATTCCCTGCCGATGGCGAGAGGTAGAAAGTAGCCGTGGGCATCATTTCAAACAGTTCCTCAGAACCTATACTATTGTAAAAGCGGTAGAACACACACAGGGCGGCAAAGTCTCTCCTCAGACTTAAAGGCTCGATACGCCAAGTGAGTTTAGGATCGTCTAAAATTCTCACAGCCCGTCGTTGAACCGAGTCAAAAGAGCCAATCTGGTATCCGGGTGCACCCGCCCAGAGATGGCAGCAGTACTCCGTAATGGGTCCGGAATTGTTGTAAAGCAGCAACCTTTGCCCTGACGTGAAGTACTGTTTCGCTCTGTTGAGTACCCCAAGTTTTTTGGACACCAGCTTCACCTTGTCCTGCAGATGCTCTCGGATCTGAACATCGCTGGAGATGTCAACACCAAGGATCCCAATGCTCTTGGAGATGGAGAGGGCAGTGTTCTGGAATTGTGGGACTACAGTGAATGGGGTTTTCTTAGCGGTGAACGCGCAGACTTGTGTCTTTGAAGGGTTGAATCAAGTTTACCCGTTCCCAGTCAGAGACCTTAGACAGTGTGGTCACGATTTGAGACAAGTTCTTCGCGGTTTTCCTCCACAATGGAACAAGGGATGTTTACACGACTCGTGTAATAAGCGTCTCCAGTACTGTCATCTGCATAGCAGTGCATGTTGTTGATGTCCAACATGTGATTGATTTGCAGCGAAGGAGACAGCACAAAGTCTAGCGGGACACCAGCATTAATGTCCATGCTATCAGAGCAACTACCGTCAACTACGGTTCGTATGCGGACAAAAAGCTAGCCATCGATTTGCACAAACCCTCGGGCACTCCGTAAGATGGCAACTACGATAGAAGACCCCGGTGCCAGGTCGTGTTCTTCTAGGTATCTTAGAAGCTGTGTGTTGATCACACGCTCCATCACCTTGGAGAGGAGAGAGGTAATAGCGTAAGCATGTAACTGATCTATCGCCCTTTTTGGGCACCGTGTGCACATTTGCAGTCTTCCATGAAGACGGAAATTGCCTAGTGGGGAAGGAAAGAGCGAAGAGGCGCGTGAGTAGAGGAAATAACACAGGAGCGCAATGCTTAAGAACCACTGCTGGTATACCGTCTGGCCCACGTGAACTTATGAACGTTAAGAGAAAGCAACACCCGCCCGACCTCCCGCTGTGTTCTGGAGATTTTCGGCATGGTCTTACCGCACCACGGTATAGTAGGTGGTACAGCGACTTCATCGTTCATATTCGAGTTTGAGGCAAAGAGACTGCCCAGTAGATCGGCTTTCTCTTTAGCACTATGGGCCAAGTCACCATCGGTCTCTCGCAGTGGTGGTCACGACGACTGGCAAAAGTTCCCTTCGGCAGCTTTGGCAAGCGACCAGAAAGCACGACTCCCAGAAGTATAGCTCGCAAGTCGCCCACCTATTTTGCCGATAAATTGGAATTTTGCTCTGGCAGTTGCTTTCATACTGAAACAACGCAGCATTTTATTTCCGTTTTAACTCAGAAATATTCGGATCCTTATTATAACGAGCCCTGGTCCAAGACTTATATGCAGTTTGCTTAAAAATTTTAGTTTCTCTGCAAGACCTATTAAGCCACGGTCGTTTTTTGACGCCGGCAGCTACTCGCAGGTTAGGAATGAAACATTCCATACCAGCGAGGGTTGTCTCAGTGACTGCGGTTGCGCAGACGTCAGGATCATCTGAGCTAAAGCAGATCTGCCTCCACGGGTATAATGCATAAAATTCAAGCAATCCATTTCAGTACGCCGACTTATAGTGCCACACGACGCCAATTAGTTGGCCCAGATGGATCAGGTTGTGTGCATGACACTTGAGTTCGAACGAGACAGTGGTCCAAGGAGCCTAAAGGCGCATCCACTGAGACGGAGTATCCGTCCGGACTAGTAGTCAGCAGAAGGTCCAGTAAGGGGCTCGTATGGTCCTCTATATCAGGTATTCTCGGTGGAATACCAGCTGAGAGAATCCATAAGTCAGAGCAAATTCATGAGCAGATATCCCTGCATAGTTATTGGTTCGAGAACTGAGCCACTCACGATGGTGGGCGTTAAAGTCTCCCAAAATGACTAGTTCTGCTGTGGGATATTGCTCTAGAACTTTGTCAGTCGTCAAATTCAGGTGCGTGAAGAGTCGAGTTACGTCCGTGTCACCGCTATGAGACCTGTATAGGCAGGCATAGATACGAGTGTGGCCGCCGTAATCTACGCACACCCACAATATCGACAGGTACCTTTCTTCAAGGCTATGAAGGCGGCGACAGCAGATATCCTCCCGGACGAACATACATACACCGACACAACTCATAAAATTGTGCTCGAGTTTGTAGCCGGGATAGTGAAGGTATGATGTGTCGGCCGGGCAGGATATCTGCGTCTCCGTTAGAAAAAGAATGTTCGGCTGCGCAGTCTCGAGATGGTGGTGGACTGCGTTAAGATTTGCGTGAATACCCCTGATATTACGAAAATCCACATCATATGTGGATGGAGTAGCCGCTGTAGAAATTCTTTTTCTTTTATTTTTCTGTCCATTATATGTGAAGTTACTTAGACTAAGGATGAGGATTCATTGCACAGACAGCTCAGAGGGCAAAAGGGTGCGGTACTAAGACTGCTGAACCTCGACTCAGATGATACGATTGCTGACTCGGCGGGACTTTACACCGGTTGGCGGATCAGCCTCCCAGGGCGGAGATTAAGTGATCCATGGGTTCGGGAACCCGTTCAACCTGCGGGTTTCATCAGGTCTCCCTGACCGACGTACCAGCACGCCGTGTCTACGCCGAGCAATGACAGCAACGAGCACCGCCGGTCCTCCGCTGTCCGCGCAGCGAATCCTCAAAGAGCTCTGGCGACCTTACTTACCGCCAGGAACACAACACTACTCAATGTTAGTGTTATTATGGGCGCGGTTTTCTGTAAGGTGGAGGTACTACCCCAGTTCGGGCCGCTCATTCGAGCAAGTACTCGAGTTTATGTGACTACACAGTGTTATTTCTGTATTTAAACACACATCTAAGACCTTGACTTCCGTGACTCGTACCATCGGCGTGTTGTCAACCAAATAATTGTATTGCAATGGGGCGCGAGCTCTAGAAAAGTTAATTGTCATACACTTCGAGGTATTGAAGTCTAACTTTTGCTCCAGGTAACAACTCTGTTCATAAATGTTTTGTTTCGCAGTGTGTCAAAGTCTTCAGAGTTTCGTATGGTAAAGTACAACTTTAAGTCACCGGCAAATAACAAACATTTGTTGAACATTATTATGAATTGAATACAACAATGAAAATCAGTATGAAATATATACATTTATGTATAAACTTAAATAGGTAAACGTATAATAATATAATAAATATAGTATTAATAACCCGCTGCAATCTACTATCGGCCGCCCGGCACCATAGAGGTTCCAAATGAGAGAGGGCGCATCACACAAACGTGCACACGTACCCATATGCATACACATACTCACAGACGTTGTATATGATAAAGTAGCCCAGCTCCCACTCGACAGTCCGGCAACAAACAGTGCACACGGAAACAAGCCTATGTACACCTGTTACCATTAATCACGCAGGAACCAGGCCACCAAATACACAAAATCTATGCAAATAAGTGTAAACACACTTTTTACTGTTGGCAATCTGTAGTATTTTACATTACATTTTTCGCACCAGCGATACAACGTGTTCAGTTATTAAATAATGCCAAACTTGACTCCATATCATTAGATACAAGGAACGGGACTTTGTTTGACCAAAACACGGTAGTCATTCTCATATTCGGATGGTGAAATAGCTTACCTTTAACTAATTGTTATCAGTAGGAGGAGCTTTAAATGTAAGCATTAAAAAAATGTAATACAGAAACCTTGACCGAAAATATGTCCCGAAGTCAAAACTAATGGTCTAAGTGCTCATTATAAAAAATATTGAGCGTGTTATATTAGATATAGTTGTCAGCTGTAAAATCAATAATTATAGGTAAATATCAATATATAATCAAACAAATAGTAAACTGTTATTATATTCACTGATATCGATTTATCGATGGCACGTGGTATTTTTGTCAAGTAAAAACAGGCTGGAAACGACACCCGCGTTGCTGATGATGGGTGGGATGGACAGATAAGCCACCTTTATAAGGCACTGTCTGACCCTCCAACTGGCATTCTTGTTCAGTCCGCTGCACTGGTTGCATGAGGTGGTTACGCTACCGAAACCGAATGGAAATTCAGTAAATAAAACATTCCAGTAAAGTACATTTGATTGTGTAACTTGTTTGTAGAAGATTATATTTTATTGTGTGTTTATAATTATGTATAATTGTTATAATATAAATGTTAAATTAACATTACGTAAGTAATACCTAGCTGTGAGTTTTAGCTCTTTGTGGCATTTCGCTGGACCAGTCAATAAGGTCCTTAAATTCTTGTAATTGTTCTTCTTGCAGTTTGTGAATAGCTTACGAATCTTAGATACTTAAAGGCTTATTGTGTTTCTACTTGAAACTTAGATTTAATGAGTAGATACTTTATATCTCATAAAAGTTGTGATATTTACTTCAGACTTTGAATCATATCCTATCATTAAAATACCTATCTACATTATCATATTTATCTACCGTCAAATCTAACAAGCGTATAGAAAAATCGCTACAATGCAAAAATATATTTTGCCCAGGTGGAACCGATTCAATTATTCTGTCTTGCTCGTTCCCTTTTAACGTCCTCAAGCATGAACATAAAGAAATTACATAAAATAAGATGGAAAAATTATTGATGTACTAAAACCATCAACCACGGCGATGTGAGTATAAGTATGGACAACTGGTAGTCACTAAAGCAACATTTTCTTCCGTCCAGTTTTTCTAAAGAAACTCTGTACCCATTGTACTGATTTCAGCATGCTTCCAGTTTCGATTGCACGACATTTGACGGGGGATGCCCACACACTGTTAATGTTTACCAAGTGATAATGATTATTTTGGATTTGTAATGAGTCACAAAAGGCACCTGCGAGTAGGTTTGCTCGCCAGAACGTCCGCTCCAAATATGGGGTTATGACTTACAAATGTCAATTAAATACGCCGAGGTAATATCGAAGATGATAGATGAAAGGCCCAGGCCAGCGATGCAAGGTCGGCTGAATGCAATGCAATATTCTTTATTAAATTAATCGGTATTGGTGGTCTTCATACATCGTAATCGTAAACTTTAAAATAGATTCTAAGTAAATCTGCTAAATAAACTTAATAGAATTCTATCGAGAAAAATACATGCAATTATATTTTGGACTCTGTCATGACCTCCAGTATATACTCTGCTTTATTGTGTATTTTTTTCAGGCCAATGCATTCAATAGTTTAGAAACGAAACCTGCTGAAAAAACAAATTTCTTGCAGATGTACATTGTACATTGTAAATTGTACGACCTTTTAACCCCTAAATGTACGAATTTCAAATTTTGGTTTTAAATATCTTTCAATTGTAACTTTGGTTCTAGTTTCGCCTGCCAACTCGAGCTGTCAGGGTGACCATGTTTGAGTTTATTTCTAAGACGATCCATCCTGCCTAGACTTTTAGTGAATTCTTATCTGAATTTGCATAGATTTACCGAATTAGGATTAGAAATAGCGTGACTCGTGGTTGATTACGCTCAACAAATGAAAGAAAAGGCGCATGGTCCATTTTCAGCTTTTTATAGTTATATGGTAACGGCTGATGAAGGAATCTTAAAAATCCACACCTCTTATATGTATATTTTACTCTTGAGTCAGCTTTAGAAATATTAGTATACTATACTTTGCCAGCGGCTCTGCCCGCCCCAAATTTGATTATCGGCATAAGATTCTTCCGGCAACTTTTTAAATTAAAGAAGTTTGTTATAGCAAGCTATAGCTGCAGCTTTATTTTGTTCAATTAGTTACTCCTGAGGAAATTTTTGAATTTTACGGGATGAAGAGGAGCCTATGTCCTAATCTGAGACTAAACCTATATGTGAGCCAAGTTTCATCATTCAGTGGTTAAAGCGTGACTGAGTAACAAACATCCATACTATCGCATTTGTAAAATTAATAAGTTAATTAGTTAATTTATAAGCTCGTGCCAGCGGCTCTGCCCGCCCTAAATTCGGTTATCGGCGTGGAACTCCTTAATTAACTCCAATTAATTGATTAATTAGTTATATTAATGAATTGCTATAGCATGCTTGGTGAATATAAGAATGATTAATAAATTGTTTTTTGATTTGTCAAATCTAGTTACTATTGTAGCTAGTTCTGTACCTATATAGGTAAGCAGACAACTAGTTGACCGGTTTATTAGCCGTCCACACTGCAGCATTTGCTACATTCTTTTCATAGTATCTTTTATGATTATCTTCCTTTTATGAGCTAATTTGCAATTACGTAGAGGATTTATTTGTGCCATTCCAAGATAATGTATCTAGTAAAGATGTGTAAAAACGGTTATTTTTGCGAAAAACTATTTGCGCCAATGTAATGTCCACCGTGTTCCCACATTCCTCGTAATATCGTTCACCAGGCAATTGAGCCTTCATTAACCACCTTCTATGTTAATTTAAAAAACGATGAGAATATCCCGAAATAGTACAAATGACGTAAATCTTGAAACCCCTTTTATGTGGTTTATTCGGTAAATACTATAATGTAGTAAATATATGTGTTAGCAATCTAATATTATACTATTATTTACATTTAATTGAATTCTTAATACAATGTGGCAACGCGGTTTTTTTATAGCAAATCAACCTTATCAAGTTAATAATATGCAGCTTAAGAGCGTCAAAAATGGGTAACTGTTGCTTGTTCCAAAACATTTACTTCAAATCGGACGTCTCCAACCTCAGTGCCTTACCTTGTAACCGCTCGATTTCATCGTATTAAGAACAGTCAATTTCCAATTTGTTGCTTCAATCTTCAATAGTTAATTCAATCGTTTACTGTTAAGGCCGATTAACACTTGAATAACTTGCGAGTTGACTTGTGGTTTCAGCGAGTTAAGTTCTCATCATAGTTTGGACATGGATCTACCAGTTAAGTATTAACTTTACGCTTTAGTGTAGTTAATAAAATGAGGTTCTATTTGAAAAATAAATAAAATGAATCACAATATTATAATGTTAATAACATGGCTGTAATAAAATAATATGGTTGTTTCTATGCAATCAGGCGTCTTAACCGCTCGATTTCATTGTATTAAGTATATTTCCGATTTATTACTTCAAGAGTAATGAAAGAATATTCAGTTTCTCTATCGTTTACTGTTAAGGCCGATAAATACTTGAATAAGTATATTAGCGAGTTGTCTTGTGGTTTCGGCGGCTTAGGTAGAATGAGGTTCTATTTAAAAAAAATAGTGTATTACAATATGAAATATATAATAACATGGTTGTAATAAAATAATATGGATGATTCTATGCAATTCCTATGTACTTAGAATGCAACAATTTATTTTCTGGCCCGGTATTCAAACATTAAAACTACATAACATTAGTAATTGACACCGCATGAGGAAAGTTTATTGTACTGCGCTGATTGTATTACTCTATTTTACGATGTTATAAATATTTTTAACAATGTCTTCCTAATGTATGTATGTGGTATGTTTGGAAGTATAAAATCACGATTTTAATCTCTAAAAACGGGGTAATCAGTGTCTTGATATAAAATCCAAAACATAGTGTGAGAGAAAGGCTTTTTACCAATCACTTTAGTCCTGCGTTAAAGGTGGTTAGCCCATCACAACTCTCTAAAATAGGGGATGCAGGTTTGTATATGCGTGCCGTTATGTCTAAGTTTAATTAACATTTGATGCTTGTCTGATAAGAGACGGGAAAAAAATTAAAGGGCTGATAACACCGCAAGAAACTAGCTTGGAGTTACAAGCCCTTTTAATTTTTTTAGCTTATATAATATAATAAATAACCCCTTACCTATAATGAAATATTATACCTTATTTTCAATGGCAGAATAATATAAAAAAAAAGATACTAAGTTAGGTACATGCGTTACGAGTTCCGTTTGTGAAGGAAAAGCGCGTAGAACTTGTGTCTCAAATCGAGACTCTGTTTAGGAGAAATAACAAGAAATTTCCAATATGTAAAGTCTAGTGTGCGCCGAAAGGCACCCTGTGCATACATTTTCCACTAGACCCCGCAGTTTGTAAGAAATTTCTCGCGGCCTTCCGATGCGCGTCGGATCGCACCTCCACCAGTGTTCCACGCTGTACACGTATTTCGAGCTGCAAGATAAACGAAATACAAGAAGAAGATAGTCCAAATAGAAAAATATCCATGCATTTGAAATCTCAATAATGAGAAGTATCAGAACAAAGTATATATGATCTTCTTCGTGTCTTTAACTATCTTTGTGCCTGACAGGAATAAATAAATGAGAAAGCTCAATAGGAAGCTCCGTTGCGACGTAATTGAGTAACAAACAACCAAACAATCTTTTTCATTTATAATATTAGGTCAGCTCCGTAGCTAAGTGGGTAATGAATGATGATAAAAAAAATCATACTTTTCTTACATTGTTTTAGTTTAATTTTGTCTAGAACTACACAATATAAAAGGTGTAGTGTACTGTGTAATTCAGTTATTCAATCTTTGTTATTTAAATTAATTTTACTACTTAATAATTATGGTTTATTATAATATATAACTTTTAAGAAAGTGAGTAACTATGTGCAAATTTCTTGCTAAAGGCTTGGATTACATATTATTGAGATTTAAAGGTATTTATATATAATTGATTTATGTTATTATTCAATAAATAAGCTAGATATGTAATTGATCGCAGCACGGAGGGAGACATTAACAGTTGTAACACAACCGAGAATGGCTATTAATGATCTTTCCAAAATGATAAAATTTTGTTATTGCGTTTTTGTATTTTGTAAAAAACATAACAATGTATTCTTGGAATGGCAAACAAAATTGTTTTACTGTGTTAATAAAGATTTATTTATTTATTTAATGAACAACAAAATTGACTGCTATACCGAGGAGCGTGGGTTCGATTTCCGTACAAGACAAACATTTATTATTTCTGTTTGTATTGTAACTGGGTGTTTACAACCGAGTATTTATAAAAAACAAAGTATATATATATACATATATGTATTTGTATCCGTTGTTTAGTATTCACAACGGTACCAGAGGGCACTGTGTATAATGTCCAAAAATATTTATTTATTTAATATGAGTAGGTAGTTACTATCTCTGTTGCAAATTTCGGTTCAATCAAATGCTCTGTTACGGAGTGAATAAGTGAGAAACAATCAATTCTAATAACATTCACATTTATATAATTTGTAGAATAGAAACAATAGTGCCAGTAAAAATAACGTGTCGTAAGTGTGTACACTTCAGAACCTAAATGGTCACGTACAGTGCTGTTCAGAGAAACTTCCTCCTTCGAACGCTTAAGGAGCTTTAAGGAGTTCAGTATGGGGTTCTTTAAGAAAAAGGTTATTAGATTTTTTAAGGGTCAACAACGCGCAAATGATACCCCAGATTCTGCAAGCGTCCACAGGCTTACCACCAGACGAACCGCAAGCTTGTTTGCCACCCTTAGTGGTAGATATAAAAAAACATTGTTCAAGCTTTATCTGCCTTAATTTTCTGTTCACACGACATTGAATTATACAGATATGCAGTCATATAGCCTTTCATTCGTAGGTTTGTGTAAGATTATTATTATATATATGTGTTTGGAGAAAATACTACTAGCGCCATTAATTCAAAAAAATAAATCTCAATTTCGATATAAACTTTTACGCAATTGAGGATTATTATGTAAGTGTACGATTTACAGAACGCTAACGAATTCGTATGTAATTCAGTTCCCACGAGCAGTGATTGATCTCTGTATATTTAGCACAAACATTATGAATGCTATGATTAATGATAAACCGAGTGATTTGATATTGATATCTACACCGCTATTCGACTACTTCTCGTCTAGTTTGAACCTAATATTTGTGGACTCTACATATATGCTAGGTTTTCTATGCGAAATGTATACATAGGAACAATTATCCCGGCCACCCTTTGCTTTAGCTTTCTCGCGAAACGCCCGTTCCCGTGTTTCAAAAAACAATATAATATAATAATTTTGACTATTTAAAATTGTTTGAAAAGAAGCCTAAAGGCCGGCGCAGACGAGGGGTACTATTTTGTCTCTCAAAATAGATCACTTGCAGTTGTAAGGCACAACGTACACGAGTACGCGGTATTTTTAGTCTGTTTCTTTGCTAACTTTTCGTACAGACTTTGTTGTGTAAATGATATAGAAGACTTTTTTTTATTGTGTTGCGACGTATAATATTGTGATTAAGGGCCCTCTTACAGCCCACTAGCGCCGCCATTGGATTATCTTAATTTTCTCTTCGTAAAAAACGAATTTCTAAAATCCAAATGTCGCGAATATAAAACTAGTCATAAGCTATTTTTAGAAGGTTTTATATAGTTTCTAAGTAATATCTGTGAGTTGTAGTTGGCATTTCTGCTAAAAACGGCCACTTTAAGCAAATTGGGAGAATTGAGGATATCTAATGGCAGCGCTAGTTAGCTGCTATATGCGCCTTAATTCATAAGTGAAGTTCACCCGTAAAGATGGCGCATGCACACTGGAACTCACCCAATAAAATCGTTACAAGCCCGATACAAATAATTTTAATGACAATAACTGTGAAAGTTTACAACAATACCTACACCCTATTTTTGCAAATAACCATATCCTATACCAAAAAGTTAGCCATAGACCGTCTATGCAAATGTAAATATCAATCAGTCACGCCCGGTTTGACTCGCCTTAAGCTTTCCGTACAAAATAAAAAGTGCTCTTTAGACGATCCTGTTGGGAAATTTCTCCTGTTGGGAAATATCTCCTGTTGGGAAATATCTCCTGTTGCCTTAATTTTATTCAACTATTTTTCCAATCATTTTTTTGCACTAGTCGAACTGCAACACATGCCGAAGTAACAATTTACGAATAAAGCGCACCAGGAAAATGGATAAAAAAAAACCATCCAAGTGCGAGTCTGGCTCGCGCATCGAGAGTTCCTTACAAACTAAAGAAGTACCCCATAGGTTTTGATTTATTTGTGTTACAATATGGGATAAAAATTATTAAGGAACCGTAGACCTTAGTATTTGGTATTAATTTCAACTAGATATTATACTACCACGGTCTTAAGTAATAGGGCCTTGACAGACAGAAAAACAAAAATTTTTGTAAAAGTTAACTAAAAATTAACAAATTTCCGAATTTTTTCCTATATTTGAGATGTCAGACCTTGCTTCGTATTAAATTTAATGATTCTATAACAATGGGATGTACCCTATATGATTTGATTCATTTGAGAATAACTGAATGCGGTATTTCGGTCTTATTTTTTTCTTAGTTGACTTAAAAGCTGGTTTTATTTTTGGCTTCAAGGGACCGCAGACCTTAGCATTTGATATTAAATTCAACGTGATTACTTTTCGCGTTCCTTAGAAAAAGGGTCTTGACAGACAGAAAGACAGACAAAGTGATCCTATAAGGGTTCCTTTTTTTCTTTTGAAGTACTCCGTATTATAAACCCTAAAAATGAGGTGGGTAGTAGACGGGCGTCAATTGGGCGATTTTCAAATAGGTTTATTAGGTGATCTCTTTGCGTAGCATGTCGACATCGACATTGAGATTCTGTCATATGTTCAAGTTCTTGATACCAATACTGAACTGCACTATCCCGCGCGACACCTCAAAAACCCCACCTCCAGATCCAGATCCACATGGATCCAGTTTCATTTTTCGGTGGCAAAAGTGAAAAAAATAACAAAAATAAAAGAACGCATGACAGTTTGTAAGAGATGCTAATAAAATTTGATATTTTTGACACCAATGCAAAACAAACGAATGACAGATGACAAAGTAAACCAAAATAATGATTCTGCATCTCAAAAATAATCAGTTTAACAGTTTGTTCTCGATGATTTGGCAACTACAATGTTCTTTTATTATGTAATAACGTCATTCCAAATACACCAGTTATGCTGTTGTCATTTGTCTTATCGAGTTTTCAATAGCTCGTTTAGCACGTCACAAACAATTTCTAGTGGCTTATACATTATTATTTACATTGATGATCTTAATTCGTCACGTAAAAATACAAAATATTGAAGGTTTACTTTCTGATTCCGATTGCAGCAGCGAACGAATTCTCAAAATCTGTTCAAATAAACAGGGGGAAAGGTCTTGTAGACAATTATACCACCAAGGTGTCAAACTGATTGAATCGTCGATTATAACAAACTCACAAGCCTACCGTGTGTGTTCTACCGCTTGTATAATGGGATGGGTGATGAGAAATTGTTTGAAATTATGCCCACGGCTACTTTCTACCATCGCCCCGCTCGCCATCGGCAGGGAATTCATCCTCACACCTTAGAACCTCAGTGCTGACGTACCGTACAGTTTCAGAGAATTTCCTTCCGCGAACGCTTAGGCTGTCGAATGAGCTCCCTGCCGAGGTTTACTCAAAGGATATGGAGTTCTTAAAAAAAAGAAGTAATTAGATGTTTAAAGTGTCGGAAACGTCCGAGTGATGCCCCTGGTGTTGCAAGCGTCCATAGGTGCGGTGACCGCTTACCATCAGGCGGACTGTTAGCTTGCTTGCCACCTTAGTGGTAAATAAAAAAACATACATTCAGTTAGTTTTCTACTATATGTCATGTATTCAATTTTGTTGCGTTTCTGTAGAACTTGAAATAAATGGCATTAAAAAAATAATTACGGGCAACTAAAACAAGATTGGTTTCTCTGTCTCTTCTTGTTTTCTATATTTATTACTTAATAATATAAATTAAGTTAAAGAAAATTGTTCAGCAAAGCAATTTCGACAGGATTATAGGATCTTAGCACTGAAACGGGAAATACACCAAGACAAGTAAATAGGTATATAAACGAGAACTTGAGCGCCACTGACAACGCAACTAAGGTGCCTTTATAGATGCCACGTGTATAATAATCCGCTTAAATTAGTTCCACATTGTATCGTCTGAAATTTTATAACGGTTAAATTGGTGGCAGGTGTTACTTCAAATACAGCTTTACATTTTGATTACGGTATAAGACAGTGGAATTGTAATTAAATGTAAATGAACTTGTTAAAAGCTGTAACTTATACCTATTTTTACTACCGTGGTTTTACCTTAACCGAAGCAATTTTATTTTCGTTTATGTATAAGTAGTATAGCTATCCATAATTTATTACAATGAATTTACCAGTGTGTTTGAAAGGAAAACATAAATTGCTTTACCAGCACTTAGCAAAATACCTACAAATGCTCGTATTTATATTGTAACTCTGTCTGTCTGTTATGCTTTGGATGCTTGTGGCAGATTTCAGCCTCAACCTTGCTAATAGTAATTATAATAACTAGAAGAGAGGCCCGAACACATCCCGCTGCGGTCCCCCTTTACTCCCACCCTAAGGCGTTCCATCTGGCAACTTCTTAGCAGATATTGTTAGCGGTTTGCGTTTCATGCTTTTGGTAGCAAAATCATAACAAAATTTAATGTTGGCTTTTAGCGTTTCGTCTACGAAATTTTGCTATCGAAAACCCATGTCGGGAGGTGGGTACTCTTTGACAGATGTCTGTTATGACGTTGTTTTTTTTAAAGAAAAGTTTATTTTGAATGATCAACTATATATCTATTATCTACAAAAAAATCAAAATAAATTACTTAAACTATACACACACGGAACTGTCAAAACAAGTCGCGAAACGCGTTTCGTTTAAAAACAATAATAGCGCCGCTGAAATTACCAGATGCACTTAGACGGAACAGGTAGTTTGTGCTAAAATAAGGTTTTACTATTAAATTGCAACGTGGCTGAGAAGGAACGCCCTATATATATATATATGCTAATCACTTATGTATTTTTAACTCTGTGACCAAATGATTAAAAAGTTATGGTTCTACTTCACTTACTTTGTATTAACTCTTGTACTGGAATGTATGTGTACCAATAATGTTGCTAACCGACCTCTATGGAATGCAAATATGTTCGAATCTTGTCTGATTGACGTTTGAGGAAAAAATATACGTCTTTGATTTTGATTATAAGATAAAATATGTAAAACTATAATAAGTTTTTTTTTTTTTGACTCATTTTATATTAGTTTGTTGTTTGTTTCAGATTTTCTGATTGATCGTGGCTTAAAATTGTTCGAACTGATATAGTTTCTCAGACATGATGCTGGCAAAATATACTTAGAAGTAGTATGACTGCCATTCTCTAAGAAAAGAAAGAAAGAAAGAAGTTTTTATAAAATTTCAAGCTTTCCTCATTTAAAAGGTCATCCCTACAGTTTACAGTTTGATTGATAACAAATAATATCCTCTGCTGGGTCTGGCAACTGTTTATATTGACGCTAATCCGTCGTAGCGCATGAAATTGATATGTTATTTTATTGAGAGATAGGTATTTAGTTTTTAAACAGTTTTAAAAATAATCGAAAGCCAAGATGCGAAAGTGTTTTGGTGTCAAAACAGACCGGTGACATATGGATTGGAATCTCCTCATAACTAAAAGTTTAGTTTCTCTGTTTTGAAAATGCGAGTTCCAAATGACTTCTTTCGGAAGCTCCCAGGGGCATTAGGGCCTTTTAGTTGACAAAGGAGTTAAGTTTGCAAGAATTTGAAGAATTTTGTTTATAAGAAGTAACGGATTCTATATATTTATTTCTTTGTAAGCATTTTATCACTTTTTAGTACATATAAATAATGTTGAGAGCCTTATTTTGGAACGTGTTGTCCCTCGCTCTCTCAGCTACGTAAAGTACGATATCAATCAAAGACTCTTATTTGTCGTTGTGTCACACGTTTATGACATCAGACAACACATGATGGATTGCACCTAACCCAACCAAGGCCCTCCTATGGCAACTGAGGTTTGGCGATTATTATTACTATCTTATACCTTTAAACGAGCAATTCTTGTATATATATATATATATATATTTGTTGTATATAGTTTTAAATATTGATATATAATCTGAACCTGAGAAACGGCTCCAACGATTTTCATGATATTTAGTGTGCGGTGGGTTTCGGGGGCGATAAATCAATCTAGCTAGGTTTAATTTTTAGAAAACGTCATTTTATCTGTGGTTTCAGGCAATGAAAAATATAAATCTTCCTGACATCTATTGGCGATTAGTAATACAATAATTTTTACCAACACAGCAACACTAAAGCTACTTGACAATAGAAGGCGTTGTTAAGCAACACTAATGCTACTAGACAATAAATGGTGTTGTTAAGCAACACTAAAGCTACTTGACAATAGATGGCGTAGCAATGATGGTGGCGTACAAAAACGAGCAAAGGTCGGTCCCTAGGTACTACCAATTTATAAGAAAACGCATTTAGCTAAGTAACAAATATAGTAATTACCGTTAGACGTAGGCCTCCCCCATACGTCTCTACAACAGCCGGCTTTGAGCCGCTTGCTTCCACTGGCTTCCTGCGGTTCCAATCAGCCCCCTTATTAAACTCGTTATAACTATCTCGATAACCAACGTATACTATATTAATTTTGCAAATGGTATTCAAGAAGACAAGAATTCCAGATCAATTTATTCATGGTTCCGTAGGATCCGACGGTAAAATAATATCGATTTGATGACAATAATCAGATAACGGATAAAGTTGTAAAGTGCCCCAGAGGTCCTCAGTTCACCTGGTATTTTCTACTAGGTGGACAGAGGCAGCTTTCCGTCTAAACCGCTCAAAAACCTTTCTACCCCATCGGTTATTGGTTTGTTGAGCGATAGAACTAAAAGAAGTTTTGATAGATATCGTAGCTAACTAATTGTAATAAACCTATTGGGTTTATTTCTAAAAACGCATTGATAATCATTTATTTTAGGGAAATTAAACCATTTTATATGAAAAATTCTCGATAACGGGCACGAACTGAAAAGTGCTTCTATGCAAAAGTTGTTAATTGTTTAATTTTAGTTATAATTGGCTTAACTTGAAATTGTTTGTTCACAAAGCCTTATGATTTCTATCTAAACGGGCAGACAAGAAGTGGCAAAATACTGAGAAAGACGGAAATTATAAAGATGACTCTTGAGGAAAAGGCCAAATTATTACTTGAAGGCGAGAAAAAAAAATATTATTAAAGGGGATGAATAATTTTTAAATTAAAATAACCTTTTATCTTACAGAAAAATTTAGCAACATAAGAATTATTTCAACGCATAAAAGTAAGAGATATTTATTAAAGTGTTAAGAAATATTAAATAATTTAAAGATTGTTAAGCTATCAAAAAACCATGTGTCTAAGCGGACTACCCTAGGTATATTTCTTAGTTCTGAGGATATTTTCAATGTAAACGATAAAGACTCTCAAGCTATTAGTTAAATTAGTTAAAGAGAGATAGATTTATTTTTGTTCTATTACAACATTTATATGCCCCACTACAACTTTAAAACCACGTGATCTGACAATTAAAAAATAAATCTTGATATCATATAAAAAAATTAACTTAAAAATGCTATTAATGAAAGTTGTTTAGGACAAAATTAGTTTTTTAAGTGTTTAATATATCCGCAATAATTCTCATTCAACAGAACCCTAACTTACATATACACACATACATTTTCTATAAAGAAATATTTATTTTTACCAATAGTATATGACACAATGAATTTGGCTCAAATAGGGATCAACAATATTGGATAAAGAAAGGATACGATTGAATTACAAATGTGTAGAGGTAGAGGTACACATTATCTATTGTCGGCCTAAAAGATCTTTGACGATTGTTTCGCAAAATAGACCTAAATATTAGAGTAGATACATGTACTAGTTTCGCTGTCATAAGTTTAATTTTATTTACGAATGAGTTTTTGAATAAAAAGGTAAAATAATAATACATATTAAAATAAATAGTGTATAAAAGTAAAATATGACAGTACTGGAGATGCCTATTACATATATCGTGCAAACATCCCTCGTTCCGTTGTGGAGGAAAATTGGCCTTTTTGACTCGGTTCAACGACGGGCTATGAGAATTGTCAACGACACAAAACTCACTTGCCATCTGAGGACAGACTTTTCTCCCTGAGTGTGTTCTACCGCTTGTACAGAGGGATGTGTTCTGAGGAATTATATGAAATGATGCCCACGGCTACTTTCTACCATCGCACCGCTCGCCATCGATAGGGAATTCATTCTCTCACTTTAACGCTTGGGTTGTGGAATGAGCTCCCTGCAAAGATTTTCTCTAAAGACTAGTTTACTTACTATGTTATTACAATTTTTTGAAGGGTCGGCAAACGGCGAGTCATGTCTCTGGTGTTACAAGCGTCCATAGGCCACTGTGGTCGCTTACCATCAAGCGAACCGTAGGCTGGTTTGCCAACTTAGTAGTATTAAAAAAAAACTGCCTCCATTCAAGGTTTTTTGCGTAAGAAAACCATAACCGAAACCACGGGAAGGCTAACTATTTAATACCATTAATTTCAATGGTTAAGAAGTGGTTTACTGAGTTTCGTTGAGGTCGTACAAGCACATGTGACGCCGAACGTTCAGGTCACCCGAAAGAGGTCCTCATGCCAGAAACTGTCGATAAAGTCCATGGAATGATTGTGGATGATTAGAGAAGGAAAATACGTGAGGTGGCTATTGCTGTAGGCTGACTGAGCTGAGCACATCACATTTTACATCAAGTTGTGGATATAAAAAAGCTATCAGTGCGACGGGTGCTGCGATTGCTCACAATCGACAATAAATGAAACGGTGTGACGACTTCAAAGGAGTGTTTAGTGATGTTCAGCTGAAATCTGAGCAAGTTTTTGCGCCGTTTTGTAACCGTATACGCAACGTGGATCCATCAAACACACCAGAGACCAAGGACCAAGCGAAACAGTGGATTTATTTTGGTGAACGTGCACCAAAGAAGGCCGAGTTGGGTTTGTCGGCTAACAAGTTCATGGCAAACGTTTTTTGAGATGCACGTGGCGGCATTTACACCGATTACCTTAAAAAGGGTAAAACGGTCTATTTGACATTGTCTTGAAGCAGAAATGACCGTTTTGCTGAAGAAATGTTCCATCAATGCAATGCACGGGTGCACACATGCGTCGTAACCATGACAAAAAATCATGAATTGGGCTACGAAGTCTTACCTCACCCAGCATATTCTTCAGATTTAGCCCTCTGCGACTATTTTTTGTTTCCAAATCTTAAGAAATGGCTGGGCGACAAGAGATTTTAATCAAATGAAGAGGTAATCTGTAAAACAAACGCCTATTTTGAGGGCCTGGAGGAAACCTATGATTTGGAAGGAATAAACAAATTGGAAAAACGATGGACCAAATGTCTTACGCTTAAAGGAGATTAAGTCGAGAAATAAAATGTTTATGTGCCGATTTTCACTAACTTATCAAACGACCCTCATATATATAGCTTGTAGATGACTATGTATTTTTTTTCATTTTATAAATGTCATATTTAACAGGAAAAATACAGTTAAAAACTAGCTCAGTTTAACGCAATTTCAGAAGATTAATAAGCCTTAAGGTAGGTCGGTGACCAAGCGTTTGAAGTATACGAAGCACTATAAAAAAAGGAATAAACTGTAATACCTACCGAGAGGGTAAAAAATTACAAAATATTCTTAATCTATGACATAATCTCGATAACCAAAACTACAAAAGATAAAAACTGTCAACCATCCTATCATTTAGAATTATCTTTTAAAAATTAATTAGATTGTATTTGTTCTACATAAAAAACGGCTAACTATGTCGAAATGCAAATCTTATCCATGTTTTGCATTTGCTTCTATTAATATAACCAATTTAAAATAAAAGTTGATGAAGTGAAAGCTCTTTAGTTTATGTTCTGAACATAATAATATAACAATTTACATAATTTACCATAAAGGTATTATATAAAGGTATTATTGACTATATAAGCAAGTGTCTAGGAAATAAATTAAGACAGCCACATAAGACATCGTACAGTGACAGTATATTCCTCGCTAATGATTCTGACTGACCTCAATACGTAAGAAACTGAAAAAGGAAAACACTTATGGGTTAGGTAAACAACTACATGGACAGACGTCCATGTAATTGGCAGACTGGTAAAATACATAAGGGCACTATATACCATTTGGGCACGAAACCCTAAAAAAACTTATTGTAAGTATCCTTTGAATTATTCACAGAATGTAATTTATTAAAGTTTGGTTTGAGATTGTTTCGTAATAATGTTTATATAATCTTGATTGGATTGAATATTAGTTATTCATAAACTTTTACACTTTGAGATATTATCCCTCGTTATTGATATACCGTATTTCATTTTTTGCTACATTCTAATTGAGACCAGTCATGGTGCTTCTATATAACATTATTTTAATCTTGCACTTATACGCCTTCATTACAAAAGGTCAGTGTCTTTTTACAAAAGAACAAGATTGTGAAGATAAAAGAGCACAAATTATAGTAAGTACATTTTATTAAACAAAATTTAATTGCTCAGCCGCATGGACATAGAGACTAGATAGCGCATTTCCTAGGCAGCTGTTGTATAAGTGTGACAGAGGCAAAGGTAAAAAAAGGTATATTCCATACAGTAAGTAGTTGTCTCTTTCTACATTTGTTTTTATTTTGCAAAAAAGAGACAGGCACTTGCCGCAAATTAACTTCGTCTATTTCTAAAGAGTGGTCATTTATGTTGACTATTGCGCAGTCTAAAAGAAAAAAATAAGTATTTCATAACAAAAATATTTTGTAGCTTGGAACATAATAATTTTATTTTTATGTTTTTAGCTAAAATTATTAACTACAAACATGAAATCTAATGATTGGAGAAATATTTTTTACCTTGGACATCTATCGGACACGTTTTATAAAATAAACATAGAGAACCAATATACATTTACTATAATGGATATAGACAATGAAGATCTAGAAAATGTTCTACCGTATTACTCCAACAGTATAATTATTGATTGCTCGAATACTTCTCGATTCGAAGAAAGTTTGCTGAAAGCTACAGCGTCACCTTTTTGGCATGCACATTCCAATGTTTTCCTGTATTTTCATCAGATGCTGGATAACATAAATATTGCGCGAATCTTCTTTGTGCTTTGGTATTATAATGCTTGCAATGCATTGATTGTACAATATGATGATACAATGGAATCTTTGTTTATATCCTATTACAGCCCGTATATATCTGAAGGTTACAAATTAGCAAAGAGTTTTGGTTGTTGGACATCCAAGAAAGTTACAATGCCACTCTCAGATTTTGATGAAGGAATTTCATGTGAAGAAGGCTGTCATAATGTATCAGTTAATTCTAAATTAAGAAACAACAACCTCGGAACTTGCATAGGGTATAGTACTGTTAATATAAGTTATGATGATGATTTGTCTCTGAAAAATAAAAAATGGTTCGAAGAGAAGGGTAAAAACTTACATGGTTTTATGCTTCAAGCATACGTTGATGAAATTTTGCCATTTTTTAAAATATCGGAGAAAAGTGACGGAACTATTGAGCTTGATGGTAGAGACGGATATATGTGGAATACACTTTCCAAAGTTATGAATTTTACAATAGATGTTAATTCTAGTAGAGAGACAATGAAGCAAAAATTTCAATACGCAAAAGCAATTGAAAGACTTTACTCTTTCGCACATAGAAAAACTGACTTGATTCTAAATCCGATCTATCAAATTGACTTAATAGTTATTACTATTGACTTAGTGTTTCCTTACAAAGAAAGTGGTGTGTGTCTTTTGTCAAAAAGAGCTGATTTTGAAACAATACTGTTCGACTGGAACTTAATAAACGATAACTATATGGTTTTTATAAGTATAACACTATGCTTTTTGCTTATCTGGTTTGTATTTTTTATATTTAGTTCCGTAGAAAAAGGCAAACCTAATTTAGATCAAGTCGGAAAGGATTTAGTCAACGCTATTAGGAATATCTTATCGATTAGTCTTGTAAATCCTCCAAAACGTGGAAATTTTCGTATATTCTTAACCATTTCTATTTGGAGTTTCTTCGTCATTAATTTTAATACTCAAGCAGCTATAACATCATTTTTCACTGCATTTAAAAAGGGAGAAGAAATTGATACATTTGAAGATATTATCAAAAAAGGTTTCCCAATAGAAGGAATGACTTCTCCCGAAATTATACTTCCTGATGATGAGGAGAGGTTTCGTAAAATAAATTCAATGTTGGTAGGAATAGAAGACTATATGGAATGCGTTAGACACTTAACAACAGATAGTCAAAGATTTTGTTTAATTGACTGTGCGATTGGTCGCTATATGGAAAAGAATAAAATAAACGAAAAAGGAGAACAATATTTGCACGTAGTTAAGGATAGATTTCATAGTCACTATTTGACATTAATGATGCACAAAAATTCACCATTGACGAAACACGTAAACAAACATATCATGGCATTAGTAGAAGGTGGTATTGTTAAAAAATGGGAACAGTATAGATACAATGATATCAAAGAAGACGTTTTGGTCAAAGCATTAAATATAGAGGATCTGATGGGAATATTTCACACCTATTTTTTGCTTGTTGGTGTTAGTTTTGTCGTTTTTATACTTGAACAAATATTCGGTTACTTCAAGATTTAAAACATGAAGGACAAAACGAAAAAAAAAACCTAACTAAGGCACACACAACACTTGAGTGTGGCATCATCAAAACCATCTTTTGGAGTAAGTTAAATTTATTGGAATTAAATTTATTTATAGGATTAAATACGTAAATAAAATGGTAAAATAACTTAACCCGACATTTTGGCGGGGTCGCAGCGGCCTCTGCCGGGCGGAGGAGGGGCGTAGTGCCGGCGTCACCGACCTGCATCTGAGTCACATTCTGAACTACCGTCTATTTTTCTTTTTATGGACTATCGGAAAATACAAGGATTTTTGTGGAACAAATCGTTCGACACTCGTAATGTATCCGACACTTCGACTACAGAGAGTTTGCAGGATATATAACTTACGTATAAGACAAAACTCCGCTCTCTTTGTAGAGTGTCACAGCAGGGTGACGGAATGGTAAACCTAATCTCTCTTTGAGCCCTTTCAATTTCTATGGTGCGGGATTTTGCCCATAAAGTAACACAATCAGTAAAAAATTGGAAAATCCAAAAGTGCACGCCTCATAGCGGTCATTCACATTAAAAAAAAAAATCTAAAACAAAAACTCAAGTTTTTTAAAATAAAATAACAAATAAGGTGAGGAAAAAATATACTATAAAATAAAAATAAAAAATATATATATATATAGATATACAGTATACAGTGGTATATTAGTTTTTTAAAAATTATAATTAAACAACAGTACTTAGAACGCTAATAGTAACTAGGAATCAGCACAGTGTAATACTTTATATATTAAAAACAAAAGTATTCCGGTAAGATGAATTTTTCGACCAATTTCTCTGCCACATACATGGTCACATAAACACAGACTCACGGACGTCCAAGAATGATTAGTTTTAATGTTATTATTTATTATATTAAACAAATTAATTGTTTATAAAATGTACCATATGTGCTAGACAGATTATTTAACTTCATATTAGTGCACTCATATTATCCTGTAAGTGTTATATTAAAAAAAAAACGTCATTTAAGTTTCGAAAGACTGGGTTTTTTGACATGTCGAGAGTAGAGCACTACCTCACCGCTCCGCTTATGAGGCGTGCAAAATGCACCGAATAATAAATAGCCTTATAAATTGTGATTAATAACTTGCGATCCTAAGATTTTTAAAACATGTATTAGTTTTCGCATACTGGCAGCTTAAATGTGGGTTTGTATCCAGCCACTGGTTACCCCCTTATGCTGATAAAAACCGTTAGGACATACATTTTTTTGGTGAATAATAAATGTTTTACAAGAAAACATCCAGACCTTATACCAAAAAGTAATGTTCATCATATGTTAGCCCAGTGCGTGTATCGAACCCACGCCCCACGGTTCTGCACCCAGGATCTAAGCAACTAAGCATCTGTCTAGCGCTTCTTAAAAACATAATGGACGGGCAAAGAATATTAGATGCAAAACTGTAGAATAATTAATGTGTTAAGGCCTGATTGAGGCATTGGGAACGACACATATTCTCAGTTCCCATCTCGATTTGTGTAAAAACTCCTTGTGCACCTTAAACCAGTTTCTAGAAATCGTAGAAAAAAAAATATTTGATTAATTAAATTTTATTAAAATCTTATTTGACGGACACTCACTTATTAATTTAATTATGATAATAATAAATGTTTTTTTTTTTGCTTAATCTTTATTTGAGTGAAAATTTTTATTTAGTTTATGAAAAAATTTAATATTTTTAAACATAAATCAAGCACTTCCTCTAACTAAGCTTAACGATTGCTTACATTTGATAACAACCTTTTTTTTGCATTGGAAAATATCATGGTGGAGGAGGGAGCGTGCCAGGACAGCGCACGAGTTATTTCGGTCTCTTACCGACTAAAACCAACTGTGTTCCTTCTACCGCCTTTACAGCGGGGTCGCGGGAGCTCTTGAATGCAATGTTGCCTGTACTCCAGCGGTGACACGATCGGTTGCTTACCACATCTGAAACAGTGCCGCCTCCCCTCCCCTTCCAGAGATGCCGTGCCTCGAACACATGGCTTGGCATCTCTCCCCTCTGATCCCATCCCAATCGTGGGTGTAACCCAGGGCCTCAATACAGCAGCAACAACATCCTCCCGACTGAATTTGGGGTGCAATAATGCCGTGACTGCGGTAAACAGACTAAGGACCAATGAAACACCAACACAATTCCTCCACCGCGGCTCCACTGCGATGCCACTCATCCGTCTTTTTTTGACACTCACCCAGCCCACCGCGTTCCAACCTGCCATAATTTGCAGAGCGACCCTGCCAAGGCCGCCTTGACACCCCTTTCCCCCTAGCCGCAAGCGGCCTCTACATCAGCACGGGCCCAAATCCTGGCCTCATTAGAGCGGTCTTCCGGTCCAGGTTATTAGTGAGCATTTGGAGGCAGAATACGCGAGAATCCGGATCACAAGGAGATTATCTGGTATGGGATGGTACGTATCCCATGATAACAACCAGGATCGACAAAGAAGCTCAGAAAAATGCATTGACTGAATACGCCCGACGTTGCTTAACGTCACATATCGTTACACACGTAAGTTACTGGGCCTCGAGCGAGTAGTAGGTAGGAACTATAACTTATTTCTCATGAGCCCTTTATTACTCATACCTACTTGTACTAAATTACAAACACGAGCAACCATTAAGTTGACGATAGGATCTTTAGATTATTATTAGAGCATCAATATGTGTACTCTTCAAAATGTATAACACAAAAGTAAACAGAATAGTAGGAGATCTTAGGTCCACCACCTTGCGTTTTTGAGAGAAAGCAAACAGCTTGGAACAGGTTCCTGGGTGCGATCTGAGCTGATTTAGCCCGGTTGCCACGAGATTCCCCCCAGCAGGTGGGCAGGGGGAGGGGGGGGGGGGGGGGAAAGTGCGTCCAGCGCGCCTCACTCTAAGCTTTATATCTGCATACGTCTAGCAACTATATCAAGTTTGATGTTTTTTTAGTATAATTCGAGGATAAGGAATTCATTTCTGTAACTCAATTTCATTTCATTTCACTCACCCATAAAAAAAATAGAGAAATAAAAAAAAAAAAAATTACTCGTCTTTTTTTTTCGAAAATCGTCCACAGAATTATAACTATGAGGATTATCTCCATAGAAAAAATACTTGTAAATAGGCCAGTTATCCTTCTTTATAGAAAATTAAACTTGTCAACCATTTTTCGTTTAGTTACTCTGTTAAAAAAAATGTTTTGTGTCGCGCGGCGTACCTGCATTGTAGGAGCGGTGTGTAGCTTTTAGAATTTTTAAGTATGTTTAGATGATTTCTGATAAGTTGTTATTCTTATGGTTGTAGATTACATTAATAAATTACTTCTGGACGTGATATTTATATATATATACAAATATAAAAAAAATATATAAATAAAAATGTTGGGAAAACTTTCGCCAGTAGAGTTATTATAATTGTGATAAAATTAACATAGCTAGCATTTGTGACAAAAAATGCTACAGCATCAGCCTCCTCGTGGTTGAATGGATCAACGGGATCGCGGGCAAACGGACGGACGGACATGGCGAAACCATAAGGGTTCCTTGTTGACTCCGGAACCCTAAAAAGGCAACACGAGCGCAGAGGAAAACCTTAAGTGAATGTGAAATATATTAATATTAATATGAATGTTGTTTGGAGCCTACACGGCTCTTAAAATTTATTATGTTGATGCTTATATTTTCTTTTGAGACATTTATTGCTCTTGAGCCTGAATTATGTAAATACGTACAGTAAATTATGTTTGTATAACTCTATTGTATGTATGACATAACAGAAGTACTAAGTATTAGATGACAAACATATTAATGTATAAGTTGGATACTAACCTAATGTATCGGCCGTCTCGATGTAGGGGTGACAGTCCGTATGTCCTGCCGTCAGTAAGGGCCTAGCTTGCACAGAGGGAATTTACTTAAAGGGTATCAAATACAAAAGGGAGCAGTTATATATTAATAACAATGTTATCTGTTGTCACCAACGTCGCCACCAGCCGCCGTTGGGACGTCGCTGCTAGCCGCCGTTGCTGGAATTCGTGTCGAACAGGTCAATACCGGCACGGTGCAGAAGCTGGGAAGATGCTGTCCGAGAAGTGTGCCACTGTGCACTGACCACTAACACTTCACTAGTACTATTGTCCCAGTGAACGAAATGTTCAACACAATATGAAACTCCGATCACAGCAGTCTGTAGATATGTACTCTGAGATATTCAAAATCGACTTTTCTAGAACTAACTTTCAGAATTTTTAAGTATGTTTAGATGATTTCTGATAAGTTGTTATTCTTATGGTTGTAGATTACATTAATAAATTACTTCTGGACGTGATATTTATATATATATACAAATATAAAAAAAAAATATAAATAAAAATGTTGGGAAAACTTTCGCCAGTAGAGTTATTATAATTGTGATAAAATTAACATAGCTGGCATGTGTGACAAAAATGCCGGTTAAAATAAGATATTTATTTTTAGCAATTGCCACTACATGCACATAAATTCGTGCATTTAAGTTTTTTTAACGCAGTTGCACCTCCCTGCGCATTTTGTTTTGCAGCGGCAACGAATAAGCTCTAAACAAACAGCACCGCAGGTAGGCTTGACCATATGGGCTCCCAATAACCATTTTGTTTAGACCAACCCCAGTCAACAGGGCATGGTAGCTGTTGCTGAGGGGCTGTATAATCTGTCCCCAAATATAGCCCCTGTACCCAATACTCCTGGAGCTCCGGCAATTGTGATATACATGCAACTGCGAGAACAAAAACATCATTATCCACTGTACGATGATTTAGTATGGGATAGGTATGACACGGAAAGTCTCAAAAATACAACAAGAGAGAAACGTGGCACTGGACAAAGCACACGAGTTACCCTAAACAATAACATTCGTAACGGTTGGGCAAATTTTCTTAGGGATAGTACAAATAAAGAGGAATTATTCCATCTTCTGATGTCCCAGTGTCATGTCGCAAAATATGCAAGCAACAAAGAATTGTACGTGACGGATATAGTGCTCAGCAACAGTAGCCGAGACAAAAAAAACTAGCTCCATTCAACCACGAGGAGGCTGATGCTATAGCATAACTCTACTGGTGAAAGTTTTCCCAATATTTTTATTTATATATTTTTTTTATATCACGTCCAGAAGTAATTTATTAATGTAATCTACAACCATAAGAATAACAACTTATCAGAAATCATCTAAACATACTTAAAAATTCTAAAAGCTGCACACCGCTCCTACAATGCAGGTACGTCGCGCGACACAAAACATTTTTTTAACAGAGTTACTAAACGAAAAATTGTTGACAAGTTTACTTTTGTATAAAGAAGGATAACTGGCCTATTCAAAAGTATTTTTTCTCTGGAGATAATCCTCATAGTTATAATTCTGTAAAAAAAGACGAGTAATTTTTTTATTTTTTTTTATTTCTCTATTTTTTTGTATGGGTGAGTGAAATGAAATGAAATTGAGTTACAGAAATGAATTTCTCATCCTCGAATTATACTAAAAACACACCAAAATTGATATAGTTGCTAGATGTATGCAGATATAAAGCTTAGAGTGAGGCGCGCCGGACGCACTTTTCCCCCCTCCTCTTGCCCACCTGCTGGGGGAAACCTCGTGGCAACCGGGCTAAATCAGCTCAGATCACCCCTAGGAACACCTGTTTCAAGCGGTTTACTTTGTCTCAAAAATGCAAGGTCCCCTTAGAAAACGGGACCTAAGATCTCCTACTAGAAGGAAGCATTAATCCGAATCAGATATTTCCATACAACCTTCGGTGCACCAAATATCCATAACTATAAAAATTTTACTTCTTCAAATACATTATTATCATATCGTTGTGGACAGTGAATTTTGTTGATTTCATACATTTATTTCATTCAATAAAAAACTTTTTTCTTGTATGAATATCAGTATTGCGTGTATATAGTGAATAGCGCTTTAAGATAATCGACACGTTTTGATTAGCGAAATATCTATAGTTAAAGATAATAATTGTGACGCAGTTTGTATGAAAAAAAGATACACAAAGTATGAAAAAATATAATAATATATTTCAACAGCATGAATAAATAAATATACATTAACATTTTTGTCATCTAATAGTCTAATACGTAGTATTTAGTTCAAGAAAAGTCGATTTTGAATATCTCAGAGTACATATCTACAGACTGCTGTGATCGGAGTTTCATATTGTGTTGAACATTTCGTTCACGGGGACAATAGTACTAGTGAAGTGTTAGTGGTCAGTGCACAGTGGCACACTTCTCGGAAAGCATCTTCCCAGCTTCTACACCGTGCCGGTATTGACCTGTTCGATACGAATTCCAGCAACGGCGGCTAGCAGAGAGGCCCTGACTGACGACAGGACATACGGACTGTCACCCCTACATCGAGACGGCCGATACATTAGGTCAGTATCCAACTTATACATTAATATGTTTGTCATCTAATACTTAGTACTTCTGTTATGTCATACATATAATAGAGTTATACAAACATAATTTACTGTACGTATTTACATAATTCAGGCTCAAGAGCAATAAATGTCTCAAAAGAAAATGTAAGCATCAACATAATAAATTTTAAGAGCCGTGTAGGCTCCAAACAACATTCATATTAATATTAATCTATTTCACATTCACTTAAGGTTTTCCTCTGCGCCCGTGTTTTTAGGGTTCCGTAGTCAACAAGGAACCCTTATAGTTTCGCCATGTCCGTCCGTCCGTTTGTCCGCGGCTTAGTTCAAAAACTACTAATATGCAATTTGGCAGGGATATACACATTGATTAAGTCAACAAAAAGGTAGAATAAAATCTTTGAAAAAAAATTTTTTTAGTGTACCTCCCCTACACTTGAACTGGGGACGTAATTTTTTTCTCGTCTACCCCATCGCGAGGGGTATCGTTGGATAGGTATTCCAAAAACATTGGCGGTATGCACAGATTATTTTTTCAGTTAGGGCTCCGTTTGCGAAACATTTAGCTTTAAAGGACTAATTTTTGTTAGAGTCAAGCCCCCCGCCCCCCTCTACCAGCGAAAGTATAGTATTTGGAAATTTAAAAAATTACGGTGGAAATGCATATAATGAATTTAAAAGGAAAACTATCACAGATAAGTACACTTTACAAGCTAACGAGTAATAGTCGACCAAGTTATAAAATGTACTTGGAAATGTGAAATTTTTGTTCAAATTCAATTAAAAGTTACTTATATGAAGTAGGTAAATCTGTAAAACAGGTATAAATTATAAGTAAAAAAACGATGAATAATTATAGAAAAATAAAATAATAACATTCTAAAAATAAAACAAATATTTAAGGGGGGCTCCCATACAACAAACGTGATTTTCTTGCCGTTTTTATAGATAATGGTACGGAACCCTTCGTGCGCGAGTCCGACTCGCACTTGGCGGATTTTTTAGATGTTTCCTAAGCAAGTCATTTATTTTTGATTTAAAAATAATAACAAATACTTAATTAATAGTCATTAGCTATATTCACTGAATCTTTTGTATAAATTACTATAATAAATTAATATACTGGATGTTTTTTTTAACAACATATAAGATTTACTTTTTTATCAACACTCTGCATATAGCTCATACGAGTATCAACGTTGTATAAGTAAAGGAAGGAATTCGATTGACATTTTCCATTTGAATGTAGTTAAAGAACTTTCCACAAAACTTCGCCACAATATGGACTGAGAGAATCCCAATTCCTGCAAACGGCGTGGAATCGATTGATTTTGCTTATTTTAAACTGAAGTGTGGCTGTGATATTTTCGGTATTTCGACCTGTGCGTTATGACACAGGAACATTAAATAGTGAACATTTTAATATAATTTATAGCGTAGCCTGTCTGGTGAATGATAATTACGACTGGCAATTAAAAAGAACTGCAACCACAGACTCAGAATTTTTGTTTTCATATGTAATAATTTTGAAATTCGCGGCGCATCGCTCTTTCGTGAACATTTTATTTTATTTCTAGATTGAAAACGTAAGTTGTTTAACGTTTTGACATTTACAGATCAGAAAAAAGTTTGGGAGTGCGATCCATATTTAAATGCAAAATGGTTATGTTCATATTGAACACATAAATGTTTGTTCTTGCGCGAAGATCGAAGCCGCGACCTCTACCTAGCAGGCAGCTTCCTAACCAATTGAGCCGCGACAGTCATTGGCAATAAATTCTTATAAAGACATCTCACAACTTTTACTGGCAAATAATATACGAAGCGTGTTATTAATCGCTGGAGTTTATATGCTTTTTGTAAGAGTACCTACTAATTTTCTCAATACCACAACTCTTTGAATTTCTTAGCTGCTTTATTGTTACAATATAAAATTACAAATAAAGGTTATTGTAATGTAAGTACCTATTTGTTTAAGAAAGTTTATTCTTACTTATAATAAAGATATTTAGGTACTTATTGTACATAAAATATCTTGAATGGCCTGAAGGAAAGAGCGCATTGACGGTCTAAAAAATATTGGCATCTGTCCACTGTACAGATGCCAATATTTGTCTCATAAAGAGACTGTGTAGTCTTGATAAAGAAGAGAAAAGTTTAGTCGGCAAGTAAGGAATACAGTAGATAATACAAATAACCAGTAATAAATAAAGTAAGTATCCACAAGATTCTTATGTGTTTTGCTTGTACATATGTGTAATATTTGCGAAGTTCGTTGTTTTCTAACACATAAATACTTAATAATAGTTTTGCTCTGTACTTACTAATACACACACTTTGACCTTCGTGAAGTTAGCAGCCAAAGTTACCTGCCGCCAATAGCCCAACCAAATTAAGAAATCTTGGTTATTTTTGTATTTAATTCCTAAAAAGATGTAGCAAAGCGGTTAAGTTTGTCACGAATCTATTTATATAGAAATAAAACAAATATTTGTCAAAAATAAGAACCATTTCCTCCCCATTTTTGTGGCAGCTAACTTACCTGCTCGTATTGCTTCCTCCTGAGTTGCTCTTAGTACCAATAAAAAATTAGTAATGTTTGTATTTTGGGGATAATGCTGTGGTTGTGCTAATAATACAACTGCGAAAACCAAAACAAGAGGACGATATGACTTTTTTATAACATAAAAGTGGAATATAAAGTGTAGTTTTGGTTCGACATCACCTGGTTTAGCGCTACCTACCAATTATAAGACGGCAAGCAAAGGGTATATGACACTAGATATTAGTGGTTTATTGCAAAAGCTATAAAATAAAATCAAACCTAGAGTGATACCCGATCGATAAAGGTAGGAAAAAAATTATAAACATATCAAAAAATTATGCGGTCTGCGTTGAGACTTCATTTATTTTTGATATAATAGACGGCAAGCAAGGGGTGCTCAATACTAGGAATTAGTGGTCTATTGCAAAAGCTATAAAATAAAATCAAACCTAGAGTGATACCCAATCAATAAAAATGTAAGAAAATAATCATAAATATATAAAAAAATGTTGCGGTCTGAGTTGAGACTTCATTTATTTTTGATATCAGGGCGGCAAGCAAGGGGTACATGACACTAGATATTAGTAGACTGTTGCAATAGCAATAGCGGCAGGAAACTTTGGCTGCTAACTTCCCGCCGGTCACACTTTGACCTATTTTGGTGTATTTCGAATGTGCCAACCGCGCCACCGCGCCGCGGCGCACCGTACTTATCGACATGAAAGCTGTACTTCATATTTGCTTTATATGTATATAGTGCTACACATTTTTCTGCCCTTCTGACCTTGGGTGTTTGGTCGCTAGTGTCATTGTAAGTTCAGATCATTTCAATTTGGAGACTGTAGTTTTGATATTTGCCCACCGGGTCAGAAAAGTTTATTGGACTGTCCAAATACAACAATATGGTATACTTACAATGTAATTAAAAAGTTAAATTTAATGGTTTGCCTTAAATAGAGGTTGAAAAGTAATAATTAATTCGTATTTTCTTAAATATTCGAGATTTATTTCTATGAAATGATGAGTAGGTATAACTTTTGTTGTTTTTAATTAAGTACAATTTCTTCCTAAAAATATCAATAAATATTTAAAAATAATTTTGATGTAGATGCCGCACGTTTTCTTATGTCGTCAGCTGTCTCTGTAAAAGTACAGTGTAAATTTTCACTAGTCTACGTTCAAGAGCCATTTAAATAATTATGCAAGTCGTTTTGACACAGATAAAAACACCAATATATTTGTTATCTATATGGTGTCATAAGTAAAAAATATGAAAAAAATAATCCAACATCATTTGCAATAGTTATGCATATCATTAGACTGTAAGCGCAATAAAACATTTGTATAAAATTATTAAAACTATTCTTGTGCGGTAATGACACCTACTATTTAAGTGCCTTTAACATTACAGATGACTAAGTAAGTTTTTGGAAAAATAAATTTCATATTATATAATAATATAATATTTGGAAAAGTGTTTGTTTAAACTATATAGATCCCATCAAATATTAACTCTTTACAACATTTTAAACCTTTACAGGTATTTAATGTCCTTCAAGTGTGTTGAAAACAGTCCTATGAGACTCTGGTCAATTAACACTCTGCTGAATTACGCCCTCGCCTTAACCCACAACCTCGTCTGTAATTAGCAGCCTAGCTGACTTGTATTATAATGTACTCTTATCAAACGTTACACGAAATTACGAAAAAATATTGTAAACCTTTTTATAATCGCAAAGAAAAGGGAGCATCATAAGCGGTCATTTTAGTATCGAGGTAAGTTAATACTGCCGCATTGGCTTTTAAGCTTTTAAGGTAAAGTTGCAAGTTGTTAGGCAAGTGAGGAAAAATAGCTCCTAGAATATTCCGGTGGCGTATTAAGTGGTATTAGCCCGCTGGAGTTCAGGTAAGCGGTTATTAACTTTCTACTTTATACCCGAGCTATTTATATATACATATAACAAACTATTTATTTAACAAATACATAAACCGACTTCAAATCCACTAAAACCCAACGGCAGCTGGCGGCGACGTCGGTGACAGCAGATAACATTGTTATTAATATATACCTATTCCCTTTTTTATTTGATACCCTAAAAGTAAATTCCCTCTGTGCAAGCTGGGCCCCTACTGACGATAGGACTTACGGACTGTCACCCCTACGAGACGGCCGACACATAATGTCATCTAATACTTAGTTCTTACTGTTATGTGATACATATAATAGAGTTATACGAACAAAATTTACTGTACGTATCAACATAATTCAGACTCAAGAGCAATAAATGTCTCCAAAGAAAATGTAAGCATCAACATAATAAATTATAAGAGCCGTGTGGTCTCCAAACAACATTCATATTAATATAAATTTATTTAATATTCACTTAAGGTTTTCCCCTGCGCTCGTGTACTAAATTGCGCATCGCTTTCCCCTTCCTCAATGTTTCTTAAGCAAGTAATTTATTTTTCATTTAAAAATAATGACAAATACTAAATAAATATTCATTAGTTATATTCACTGAATCTTGTGTATGAATAATTTACTGGATGTGCCCTGCTTCTTTACCATCAGAAAACCAATTTCTTAGGAAACTCTTAATCAGAGATATCATATTCCTTGTCGTCATTCAAAATCAAAATCAAAATCTTTTTATTCAAATGGGTTACTAAGAACACTTTCAAATCGTCAAGTAAATTAACTACAACTAGCTTTACAAACTAATTACATTCATCCATACAACTATTTTTTTGCCAAAAATAGTCTACATAAAATGATTACCGTGGGAACTTACGGTCAGGATAAAAGGTATTCTATGCCGAGGGTTCGATAATGCATCCTGGAGATGGAAAATGGAACTCTTGAATGGTTACTAGTAAACCTCTTGCGTTTGGGCTTGTACCCATCTGCCAGGCCTACCTGTCTACCAAGCCATCTTCGTCCTCCATAATATTAAATTTTATTTTTTATAATAAAAAAAGAAAAAAAATATAAAACAAAATTGTTATATAAAACTAACATAATGATCAAAATAATAATTAAATAGGATCGTGGAAGATCGAGGACATAGAAAAAGTTAGCCAGGATCGTGGCGGTGGAGGTCTTTAATATTTTTGTAGACTTTCAAAAGACGGGCTTAAAACATTTATGTAGTTAAAAACCTAAATTCGAAAATAAAATAAAATTCATTATTAGAACACCTGGGACAGCATAAGTTTACGTAGGCAGCGGCGAGCGTCGCGCTGCCACCAAATATAAAGAATTTTGTACCTTTCTGATAGCTATTAAAAGGTGGCAGTGTTGTAGTAATCTGAATATTGGAAAGTGTCTCTTTTCCTTGAATAAGCGATGGATGTTGCTTCTTATGTTTGATTGCTTATACTGCTGCTATATAATACAGGTAAAAAGACCTCGCCTGAGTAAAGTAAAAAGGAGACAAGGAGATTATGGAGGCATGCCCGGGGATCGGAAGCCTAAAACCTACCGATCTCTCAGAACGTTTATCGTTAACATTCGTTAGTGGCTTCAAGTTACATCGGTTAAGCTTTGAGCACAGACGGTTGGAACATCTCTCGCCTAACGTTTCGATCCGTTTGTTTGGGTCAAATACGAATGTGAGTTCAGTGCCGAGTGACTTGAACGACGACAACAGATAACACAGTTTAGAAGGGTAAAGGTCCTTGCCCCGAGCTGTCTGTCAGATTCGAAAAACTGCGAAAGAAGGCAATTATTGTTTTATTTAAATTGACACGTAAACCTTCGCTATGTTGCGGGGAGTCGGACGCTGATTACGCGAAGGCTACAGTGATACTTCACCTACGCGACTGGTAACAACTCATGGAATCATATTTGGCTCGCGACTAAATTCCTGAAAAGCTGCGATACTGAATATAACATAAATAATCTAACTCACACTTATTCTATCGTTAAACCATCAAATAAACTATAAACTACTATTCTTTGTACTTAAACTGATAATATACCTATACAATTAACCTGTTTATGAATCCTTGATCGTGTCTGGTGTGGGCGTCGGCATGTAAACCGAAATATATCATTTATAATCTACGACTGAAGTTACATGGATGCAGTGGAGCTTATTGCGTTTTGCTCTTCGGAGTGTGTTAAGCATGGGGCGTGGCCTCTTGGTGAATTCCATGGTTGTTCCATTGGTACATAATAATTAATACCTACACAAATGGTTCAGTAGGGTTTATTGCGTCCTGCTTTTCGGAGTGTGCTTACCACAAGGCGTGCTCTCTTGGCAATGTCATAGCTGTGTCTGTGCAAACGGATGTCACACTCTTTGGCCTAAGGCTGAGTGTTTGTGCTATGCACGCACAAGGGTTTGTTCCTGAAACTACATATTTAGACTTCGGTCTTGAGCTTCGGCTGCAACCATAATTTAATGGTTATACCATTTATGATTTCACACCTCTAATCCTTCAGGGGATGTGCGCTAAGTAAGCCTCGGTATGGACACGTACCGTGGGAAGCGCTGAGTGGAGCTTCCCACCTTTTTATTTTTTTAGAAAAATAAAAGCGCATAGGGGTAGAGGATACTATTTTTATTACTAGAACGCTGTTTCAGTCTTTCTCTTAAAGAACCTGCGGTCTACGTTACACAATAAGGTCTTACCACTTAGACGATCACATAGCCAAACGTTCGAAACCTTTATACTTCAATTTTCAAGTTTCGTGTTCATATTGTCTTTTAATCTTCTATGTCCATACTGGTTAGTTAGGTAGTTACGTGAAGGGGAGGTAGTATATGTTCTTTGGGGGGGTTAGTTACAGGCTTATAATCCTATATAACGCTTAGTGACGAAACGAGTGTTTTTCTTAGATTTTTTCTAACAACATTTATTTTTTCCTGTTTTATTGACACTCTGTATATCGCTCATACGAGTATCAAAGTTGTATAAGTAAAGGAAGGGATGCGATTGAAATGTAAATGTAGAATACTATTATATGTCTGTCATGTAAAAGTAGCCGGAAGTGAATGGATGAGAATGACCGTGGACCGGGTGTGGTGGCGTTTATTAGGAAAAGCATAGATATGTCTAATAGTGTACTTCTATTAAAGCTTGTACCCAACTTTCCACCATTCTTCTACACATATGACCCAGAACGTTGGCAATTTCGCGTTCGATATCGTTCCTAATTTCCTCTCCCAGGGAGAAAAATGTACCTCTTGTTTATTAGGAATTCCAAATTATTAACCAGGTTTACCTCATAAATAACAATTAGGCGTCAAACCTATATATTAACAGGAAACTGATATTAAGTCATGTAAAGTAAATGATGATACTTAAGTACTGTACGGATACCTCTAAAGTATTGCACGTAATTGTGTCATGCATAAACTGAAGAATTATCAGGAAAAAATGTTTTTATAATAGAGGCAGAAATAAGAAATTAAGAAGTGATGTGGTTAATGCGAAGATGTACTATTCTTATATGATATGAGGAAATTATATTGATAATTACTATTACAATTGTCATTACGATCCTCATCATCATTGCCATTTTACCATTACTATTGTCACTACGATCACCATCATCATTGCCATTTTCATGACGATCACCATCGTCATTGCCATTACCATACCATACCATACATATAAGATGTTGTTATGGTAATGGTCTAGTACTGTGGTTTGTATGGAGCACCGTTTGTTTTATGGGATAACGACTCCAAATATCAGTACGTAATAGTGAATTGTCAAGATGTCATCATAAAAGTTTACCGATCATTTAACGTGACAATTAAGGTATAATTATTTAAACTTTTAAGGCATCAAAACTCTTCATGACAAACTAGATGAATATTAAGGAACAGGGCCAGCGTTGTGAGACCTATAATATAATTTATTACGATACCGATGCAAATAAACATCTTATCGACATTTTTGCAAGAATCGAAATTCATTTCATTCATTTTTCTCCGTGCACGTTGACAGCTTGTTAGCATAAACCAATACCTTAACGTGACCTACTAAAAGAAATTGAACAGGCGTAAAGTCCCAATTTTCAAAATTACACGATTACCGAAATCCCTTTGATAGTTCAATAATTATTTGACTAATTATATAACGGATCTTGTTCTCTTGTTAGAACTATATATAACAAACGTCAAGCACATCCAAAAATGGCCAAAATTATTCTACTGGAATTTATACGATTTTTATAAGTAGTGTACCTACTAATTTTCTCAATACTACATCTCTTTGTCTTTCTTAGCTGCTTTATTGTTACAACATAAAATTACGAATAAAGGTAATGGTAATGTAAGTACCTATTTGTTTAAGAAGGATTATTCTGACTTATAACGAAGATATTAGGAACTTGTTGTACCTAAACTATCTTGAATTGCGTGAAGAAAAAATCGCATAGACTGCCTACAAAGACTGTCTTCCAATATTGGCATTTGTCCACTGTACTTTATGAGACTGTGTAGCCTTAACAAAAAAGAGAAACTTTTACTCGGCAAGTAAGGAACACATTGCAGTAATACAAATTACCAGTAATAAATAAAAAAGGTTAGTATCAACAGTATACTTATGTGTTTTGTATTTTCTGATCAGCCTCATACGACGTCACTGCTGGAGCACGGCCTACCCTCAACGAGGGTGATTTGCGCCATAGTCCACACGCGGGCCCAGTGCAGATCGTGGATTTTACATACGTCTTTTTTAGTTTTTTTTTGACGTATGCAGTTTTTCTCACGATGTTTTCCTACACCGAAAAGCCAATGGTGTAAATAATCAATAAACTTGAGAAATTAAGAAAAAAACTCATTGGTACACGGCGGGATACGAACCTCCGTCCTCAGGACGCAAAGTGAAATCGAAACCCCTCGGCTACTACCGACCTTTGTATTTGCTTTGTATGTACCTATGTGTATTTTTTACGTAGTTTGTTGTTTTCGAACACATACGTACTTAATAACAGTTTTGCCCTGTACTTATTAATACACACACTTTGAGCCATTTTGGTGTTTTTCGAATGTGCCATTAATACGTATTTTTTAAATATTCGAAATTTACTTCTATGAAATGATGAGTAGGTATAACTTTTGTTGTTTTTGATAATGTACAATTTCTTACTAAAAATATCAATAAATATTGAAAAATAATTTAAATGTAGATGCCGCACGTTTTCTTCTATCTTCAGCTCTTCAAATATTCTCTGTAAAACTAAAGTATAAATTTTCACTAGTCTACGTTCAAGAGCCATTTAAATAATTGACGTCAAATTTGATTCAAAGTCTTTTTGACACAGATAAAAATATATCTATATGGTGTCATAACTAATGACTCATTAGTAAAAAATATGAAAAAAATAATCCAACATCATTTGCAATAGTTATGCTTATACTATTGCGTATTGCTTTGGGGTAAGGCAGCTGATATTGATACAGTTTGCTTTGGGGTAAGGCAGCTGATATTAATAAAGTCTTTATTATGCAAAAGAGAGCAGTACGGTCAATTTATAAATTAGGACCTCGAATTTCTTTTAGGGAACTATTCAGGGAAATTGATATTTTAACTGTTCCTTGTTAATATATCTTTGCTTGTATAATGTATGTACGCCAAAATTGTCACTTATTTGCAAAAAATAGTGACCTCCACAGTGTTAATACAAGGAATAAGGATAAATTGGTAGTTCCAAAATGTCGTCTTCAGAAGGTATATAGCTCTTTCGCAATACAAAGTATATTTTTCTACAATAAAATTCCAGAACATGTGGTTAATTTCCCCTCAAATGAATTTAAAATATATGTCAAAGATATTTTAATAAAAAAAAGCTATTACAAAGTTGATGAATACATAAATGATAAAAATGCTTGGAAAAATTAGAACTTAATTGATTTGTATTGGGGCATTTGAAATTTTTTTTTTTTTAAATTTAAAACATTGTATATTATGTTATTACCTAGTGTAAGGCTATATTGTATTTTTATATGATGTATAAAAGATTAACTAGTGAGTTTATTGCCGTTGCTGCTCGGTAGTAATGCATAGCGAACATTCCAATCTTCTCCTCTTATATTTTGTTCCTTTACTACACACATTGTAACTAGTACAATCGAAGTTTTATTGGAGTTGCTTGAGTGTGTCATGCTCTCTCAAAGTGTCTCTGCGGTGGTGGCGTGTGTGTCGGGTCGTTACGTTCCCTAAAACATGGTTGAGCGAAGCGATGGCTGATTCATGTGTCATACTCGTGAACGGGTGCCGCCTGTGGAGGCTGGTCTGCTCTTGCAAACCTCTTGGTATTCTTAGTATTTAGTCTTACTTTTTTGTTTTGTTTATTAATACTGTAAACATTGATTATTTCTTAGTGATGAATACATAAACTGTCTTTTGTTTATATTAGATACTTTTTTATGTTGTGCTTGTGCTTTATATTTCATGTTTTTTTTATGTTTGTAATGGAAAGTGTCCTTTTATCATAGGGAGGGCATTTTCCAATATTTTAATTGGACGCTGTACAAGAAAGGGAGAAAAGAAATGCCCTTGCTGAGTTTCTTGCCGGTTCTTCTCAGTACAAGGTCTCCCGCCCTGTAGACTTACGAACCGATGGCGTAGTGACATTCATAAGTGCTCAATTATTGTAGCCTAATCTGAATAAAATTATATTGAATTGAATTGAATTGAATTGAATAAGACAGTAAATGGAATAAAATATTTAACTCTTTACAATATTTCAACACCTTCATACCTAAGTATTTAATGTCCTTAAAGTGTGTTGAAAACAATCGTATGAGACTCCGCTCAATACAAACTCGGCTGAATTACGCCCTAGTCTTAACCCACAACCTCGTCTGTAATGAGCAGCCTAGCTCCCTTGTAATATAATGTACATTATCAAACGTTACACGAAATTACAAAAAAATATTGTAAACCTTTTTGTTATGGCTAAAGAAAAGGCAGCATCATAAGCAGTCATTTTAGTATTGAGGTAAGTTAATACTGCCGCATTAGCTTTTAAGCTTTTAAGGTAAAGTTGCAAGTTATTAGGCAAGTGAGGTAAAATATTCTGGTGGCGTATTAGGTGGTATTAGCCCGCTGGAGTTAAGTTAAGCGGTTATTAACTTTCTACTTTATACCCGAGCTATTTATATATCGAACAAATTATTTCTTTAACAAAAACATAAACCGACTTCAAATCCACTAAAAAGTAATAAATAACCCTTTAAAGCAGACTTATTGACAGAACATTTAGCTACATATTTTATTCCCTTTGACATCGATTGCTAAAAATAGAGACAAAGTAAATATAGGTAAAAAAGGTTTGGTGGCATCCGTTAATAGACAAACATACTGTACTTAAATATATTTTTTTTGATACCACTGAGGTGGCAAACTTACAGCCCGCATGATGGTAAGCGGTCACCGTAGCCTATGGACTATTGCAATACCAGGGGGTATCACTTGCGCGTTCCCACCCCTTTACAAATCTAATAACTTCTTTCTTGAAGAACCCCATACTGTAACCATTAGAGAAAACCATGGCATCCCTGCCAATTCATTGCCATTCATTCCACAAGCCAAGCGTTCGCGGGAGAAAGTTTCTCTGAAACCGCACTGTACGCCAACATTTCGGTTCTAAAGTGTTAAAATGAATTTCCTGCCTATAGCAAGCGATGCTATGGTAGAAAGTAGCTGAGGGCATCATTTCGAACATTTCCTCAGAACACACCCCATTGTACAAGCGGTAGAACACACATAGGGAGGCAAAGTCTCTCCTCAAACTTAAGGGATCGATACGGCAAGTGAGTTTGGGATTGTCGACAATTCTTACAGCCCGTCGTTGAACCAAGTCAAAAGCTGGTATCCTGGAGCCGGACTTGCGACTTATAAAGCCTTTGCCCCGAAGTGAAGAACTGCTTTGCTCTGTTGTGTATACACCAAGTTTTTTGGTCGCCAGCTTCACCTTGTCTTTTAGATGATCTCGGAACTGAACTTCGCTGGAGATGTCAACACCAAATATTCCAGTGCTCTTGGAGATGGAGGGGGGAATATTCTGGAATTGTAGACTAAATGGGGTTTTTTTAGCGGTGAACGCGCAGACTTGTGTCTTTGTAGGGTTGAATCGGACTAAGTTTTCCCGTCCCCAGTCAGAGAAATTGGACAGAGTGATCTCGATTTGAGACACAAGTTCTTGTGTTCTTCACGTTTTTCCTTCACAAAAGAACGAGGGATGCTTGCACGACCCGTGTTATAAGCGTATTTAGTACTGTCATCTGCATAGCAATGTATGTTGTTGATGTCCAACATGCTATTAATATGCAGTAGAAACAGCGTAGGGGACAGAATAGAGTCTTGCGGGACACCAACATTAATGTCCATACTATCAGAGCAACTACCGTCAACTACGGCTCATATGCGTCTGCCGGACAAAAAGCTAGCCACCCATTTGCAAAAACCCTCTGGCACTCCGAAAGATGGCAACTTCGATAGAAGACCCCGGTTCCAGACCCGACCGAGCGCCTTCGCTATGTCCAGACTACATGCCAATGCCTCCCCCTGACTCTCAATGGCTAGTGCCAATCAGTCGAGCGACCGTGGCGAAAGCCATATTGATGGTCGCTGACCAGGTCGTGTTTTTCTAAATATCTCAGAAGCTGTATGTTGATCACACCCTCCATCGCCTTGGAGAGGAGAAAGGTAATAGCAATAGGCCTGTAATTCGATGAATCTGATCTATCGCCCTTTTTAGTTCTGTCCGTATGTCTGCTTTAAGGGCAGTGCATGGTGATCGACTTCAAGGCGAATAAAAAATTTAGCTGAATGTTCTGTCAATAAGTCTGCTTTAGGAGCTTATATGTTTTACTTTTAAGTGGATTTGAAGTCGGTTTATATTTTTGTTGAAGGTTGCAAACATTTATCTTCGCCGCGTTGTCGGCGAGACTGTCTCACCTTCGAGGAGCTCTCCACGGTCTTTTGCAAAATTGAGGCGGTGCTTAACTCGAAAACTCTCTGATACTTTTTGAGTGGTTTACCCTTAGAGCGCAAGACCGATACCGATACCGAAAATTTACGGCGGGTGGAACCGCGGGTAAATTTGGTATGGAGATGGTATGAGTCCCGGGGAAAACATAAGCTACTTGCAAACGTCAAGTGTGAGTCGGTTTTTTTCTATAATTCAGGAGTTGTCGCTGAAATCCTACACCGATAACCGAATTTGGGGCGGGTTGAACACGGGAAAATGATAGTATGTTATAAAAGTGGCAGCTTGCGCCGGCTTACAGCTTGGCATTGCAAAGTGACAAAATGACTACAAGAAGACTGCACGTTGGCATGCTGTATGAAACTGAAAATCTTTTGATTACAGCGTATCAAAATACAGCAAAATTTGGTGTCTTGGGCTAAAATATCGATCGATTAGACGGTTTAGTCTATTATAACCTAAATTGAATACATAGCTAGATTTGTGGATTTGATTTTATGTAGTTTCGGTTAAGAGGTGGAACTACGTGACAAAAAACTTGAGTAAAAACAAGGACGATGTGACGTGCCGAACTGAGCGTGCTTGAGTAGAGTGCAGTGCAGCTACACCTCAACTCACTGAGAGTTTCATATCAAAAAGTGTTTTTCTCAGGGCTTAGTAAAGATGTAAACTAATAAAACTTAAAAAAAAGCAGTTAAGTTAGGATTTTTGTTATCGAACAAATGTTTATTAGTTGTGTTTTCACATTTTTCAGGGCTTGAACCATATACTTAAGAACACATTCATTAAATTTTAGTCAGATCTGGATCCGGATACAGAGAAACAATTTTGCAAGTATACCCTCTAAATTTGTACTTTTTATTAGTTGGTAACTTCCGAACAACTGTTAACAAATAATTGCCTAAGTTACGTTTGATGTCTTCAAATCATAAAGTTTGTCATCTAAATTGAATATTGAAAAATCATAATATTGAAATTCCTTTGTCATAATTTTACATTTTTTCATTAATTGTTTCTGGTGATCAATCTTAATTTATATGTAAACGATAATATATTACGTGCGCTGTTTTTAAACAAACAGCCTTAAACTACAAACGTAATCATCTCCGTACAAATAATATTTTAATATTTGTAAAATAAATTTTTTAGCATTTTTGAAAGTACGCTGTTTGATTTTCATATTTTAGTGATTGATTTTATCTACGCTTTTTTTACTGCGACTACAAAAAATTACAATTAGGTTTGCGCAACATAATTTTTACACATTTAAATGTAACTTTAACTATAGTCACTTCAGTATGTCAGTTTGTTTGTTTGTCTGTTAGTAACAGTACGATTTAATTTAATAAACAAATGATTTAGAAAAAAAAAATATCTTGTATCATACACAAAGCAGAAAACAGTATTTGTTTTTCTTTTTTTAATGAATAGTTAATAAATACAAGTTTGTTTTTGAAAAAAATAATAATACATTACTGCCGTAATAGGCCGTGAAAGTAAGCCTTTGCTGGATAAGTAGACTTTGAAGGCCGAACCAAAGTTAAGGCCATGAATTATACAAATCTAGCAATGATCTTTATTATGTCACCTACTACATTCCGCCCGTGGATCCTCCCGCTCTAAATTAAGTTTACACAGTAGGATTCAAAACGGTTTTCTTATGTACCACTAACCACCTAAACAACTTCTGGCCCGCTGAGTGCTATACGCGGTTACTGTAGCCTATTTATTTATTTATTCATTAGCTTGTGTTTTGAGGAATTGTTCGAAATGATGCCCACGACTACTTTCTACCATTGCACCGCTCGCCATCGGCAGGGCATTCATTCTCACATTTTAGAACCGAAATGGTCGCGTACAGTGCGGTTTTAGAGAAACTTCCTCCCGCAAACGCTTGGGTAGTGGAATGAGCTCCCTGCCAAAGTTTTCTCTAAGGATTACAGTATGGGGTTCTTCAATAAAGAAGTTATTAGATTTCTGAAGGGTTGACAACGAGCGAGTGATACCCCTGGTGATATACCATCAGGCGGACCGTAAGCTTGTTTAACACCTTAGTGGTATAAAAAAATTGCAGTTTGACACTTGAAACTATATCACTATAATATATTTCAACTACATTAAAGTTTACAAAATAAATATACCTAGGTATTTTTGAATCCTTATATTCGTCTTTCTAGAATATTCTTCTACTCGGTCATCAAACTGCTATCTCAGTCACACACAGATCATATTGGTGTGCTGCCGCAAACCCGGAGCAAAGAAGAATATACGCGCGCGGCACTGACCAGCTGGAGTACCTATGTTATCGTACCAACTCTCTGTCCTCCACTGTTTCAGGTTCAGATTCTGCAGTTGCGACGTGGACGTAACGAAGCACTTTCCCGTAGTTTTACTTTCGGAAAAATATTTTTGTAAAAAATTGGGCTCAGAGGATGTCCTGACATGACGTAATTTGATTAGAAACAGACTTTGGTATATCTTTAATGTGCTGTGTAGACCAAGGGATATTCATAGAAAAATTGTTGTTATATCACGACAAAATCCGAGTCAGCGGCATAAGCTAGTCTTAATATATAAATTTAATTTAAAATAAGTACCACCAGTATGCGACGTATTTGCCTCACAAAAGCTAATTTAAGAGGATATTTTCGCAGCTGGTTCTTGTCTCCAAGAGAAGCGTTGAATTAATTAAATGGTGAAACGTGTGAAATTAGTTCTCTTAGCTGTTACATGCTTAGTTAGTTACATGTGACGCCATACAAACCTATTCCCGTGGGAACTCTCGACCTTTATAACAAAATAATAACCTATGTGTTAATCCACGACATGGTGTATGTGCTGAAATTTCAAATTTCATCTGCAACCGTTTAGCTCTTTATGTTTAGTACCTGGGGATCGAGTTTAGATCGTTTTTTTTTAACAACTCCATCTTTTGTCAAGTAGTTTTAGTGTTCATTAGAAACGCCATCTATTGTCAAGTAGCCTAAGTGTTGCTGTGTCGGTTAAAATAATAGTATGACTACTTGCCAATAGATGTCAAGAAGAGTAATATTTTCAGTATCTCATTGCCTGAAAACACATAAAATGACGTTTTCTAAAAATAAAATCTAGCTAGATCGATTTTTCTCTCCCGAAACCCTCTTACTATATTTCATGAAAATCGTTGAAACCGTTTCCGAGATTCAGATTATATATCTATATATATATACATATATAAAAGAATTGCCCGTCGTAAAGGTATTAGATTAAACTTACAAACAAGACTTCACAACATTTATCAAATAAACAGTTTTGTCCAAAATAAAATTCAATACAAATGGGGTAGGTATCAACTTTTTTCGGTATACACAACAATTATGATTTATTAGAACCCTGACTGTTTCATTTAATTCAAAATATGGGTTTAGGTTCTACACAAAATATCCAAATTATACGTTTGTTGTGAAACATTGACATACTCGAACAGACTGACAGACAGACAGATAAACACCAGCGTGACAGCAGAAGGGCTCCTAGGGCTTATTCTGTGAAAAGTAATACAATAGCTTTAAATAATTCCTCCTAATTTTATTAATCACTAGCTTCTGCCAGCGGCTTCGCCCGCCCTAAATTTTGTTATCGGCGTAGGTTCTTATGGCAACTCCTCAATTATAAAAAAAAAAACAAATAATCAAATCTTTCCTCTTTGATGGCATAATAAATTCGTGTCTGTGAAACCATGGAAGTTATATGAAAAAGATAAGTACGGGAGAATAATTCTTACTACCCGTTGTCCTATTACCCGTTTTCCCGTAGGAATGAAGCATTTTCCCGCGGTAAAAGTAGCCTATGTTCATCAGGGATAATGTCGGCTTTTAATGGTAAAAGATTTTTTTAAGTCGGTCCAGTAGTTTCGGAGCCTATTCAATACAAACCAATAATTAAATCTTTCCTCTTTATAATATTATTATAGATTATATAGATATCTAAAAAAAAATGTATTGTATATGTGATTTACTGCTTTAATATATATAAGCCTAGCTGCAAAAATAGGATTACATGTCACAAAAAGCTTATGTCCGTTAAGAGGTTACGAATTTCTAAAAATATTTAACAACCAAGTTAAAAAAACATCTATTAAGTTTTTCATAAAATAAGATAAATGACAGCCTAATCTGACTTGACAAGGGTAAAAATTCAGACACACTTTATTGCCGAATATTCTATTTTATTTGAGTGGATCCAAATGCTTTTAGGTACCTATATATTCCTACTATTCATGATTGATGTGTTTTATCTTTAATAATGTTATCCTCGTTATAATCACCGAGCTTTATGGTACGGATTGGTGATTGCAATTTGCAGTCCTGCAAAGTTAATCACATTTGCCATCAACTTGTGGATGAAATTAATAACTATACAGTCAAATAACGCGTTACGAAATGATCGACGTTTATGGTCTCTACATGGACCTAAGTTACCGACGACGTAACGATATACGAGCATAGTAAAGTTGTTTTAATGAGTAGGCCATGTAGCTCGACTATAAGTTATTCGTTTAAAAAAAAAATCTTGAATGCCGGCGACCATAGAGTCGATTTCACGATATCCCTCTGCAAAGGAGAATGGCAAAACCTTTAGGAACCTGGTAACGTACAATCAATTTAAAATAATGTATGTACAGTTTGAATGATCTAATTATGTAGACCAATAGTCGTTATGGAAAAAAATCTCAGTTCACTGTCCGTCTTGCTCGTAGGTATATCTTATTATTAATTTATATATTTTCATATATTCATAATTTATAAATAATGCATTACTCCAGAATAAATTTAGTAAGCATAAAAAAGGTTATAGCGAGCCAACCTTAGAAGATAAACATATGCTGTCGCGGACCTTTTTTTAGAACTTTTAAAGAGAAACAATTCTGTCATACATCATTTTTGCAAAACTTTAACCGTTGGTCTTAGCGTAATGATTTATAGCCTATAGCCTTCCTCGATAAATAGGATATCTAATACTGAAAGATTTCTTTCAAATCGGACCAGTAGTTCCTGAGATTAGCGCGTCCAAAAAAACAAACTCTTCAGCTTTATAATATTATATTACTACTAAGCACTAAGGGTTATTGATATCAACTTCGAAGCAAATAAACCGCCAAAATAACTTTCTACGCCTTTTTAACCCCGTTAGGGGATGAATTTCAATAAAATACGAAAAACGTCTTCCACCAATTCTGTTAAAAAAGGTTTGTGCAAAATTTGAAGAGTATTGGACCAAGGAATCACGTTGTCCCATATAAACTTTGCCCCCCCCTCTTTCACACCCTCAGGAGTAGAATTTTGGAAATCCTTTCTTATCGGATACTTACGTCATACAAAGAATACACCGTCCAAGTTTCAGGTCTCAGCATAAGCTGTGCGTTGATCCATCGTCATTCAAGACAAAGCATTTTATATATATAGATGAGAAAGTTGGGATGTTTGATTGTTTGTTACTTAATCACGCTTTAACGACTGGACGAACTGAGATGAAACTTGGCACACATACAGGTTAGCTTCTAGAATAGGACATAGGCTATTTTTTATTCCGGAAAATTCAAGACTTCCCGCGGGCATTACTTTTTGTAACGCAATTCCGCCGCAACGGAGCATCCAATTGAGCTTAAGTTTGCTCAGAGATAGTTGAAAATACGGTGAAGGAGATAGCCTGATTTTTATTCCGGAAACTTCAAAAGTTACCGCGGGAGTAATGTGACGATACCAATATTTATCCCTTAACATTTTGTAATGCAATGTTTTTATTTAAGTTTTAGCGCGAAGATTTACATTAGTAAACAATTCTCAATAAACTTACTACCTAAAGCAAAATGCATCTTTACATTAGAATAGCGCGTTTAAATATACAAGTTCAGTAATTTTATACATTAGCTGAGAAATTGTGATTTATTTTATGAAAGGTTTGAAGCTAACAAAATGTTGAATATCGATGACTCAAATGTAAAATATTACATTATAAACTTACGAACCATAAACATCAACACAAGATTAATTGTTAAATGTAAGTAGTAATCTTACTCCCGATTTATGGATTCGGACCTTGGACAAAATGAGGTTGCGTAAGTTTTGAACCAGTGGCGCGAGTATGGATGCTTTAAAACTTACTGTGATTGGATGTTTGTTTGGAAGCCAAGTTCATTGGAGGACGTTTTAAGACAATCACTGATTGGTGGTTAAGTGATATAGAAATGGGAGCACGTTTCACATGATCAAGGTATAAATTTTTAAATTTACGCGTTCCATTACTAATTTAAAAATAATAAAACGGCATTAAAAGCGTCATTTGGCAAAATACCTTTTTCCCGACGTTTCGGCTGGGTTACACCAGCCTTGGTCACGGGTAGACTGGCGTTGCGCGGCGTCGTCGGCTTCGAGTGGAGGCGTCCTGTTGAACTACCCTCACCTTGTCTTTATAATTGTCAAAATCACTAAACACAACACTTACGGTGACGGTGCGTTCGTTGGTAAAACTCGAGAGCTGTATTTTCCTATGACTGGATTCCATGCAGGCGACAGTTTTTTTTCAATTCAATTTAATTCAATATAATTTATTCAGTTTAGGCTACAATAATTGAGCACTTATGAATGTCACTACGCCATCGGTTCGTAAGTCTACAGGGCGGGAAACCTTGTACTGAGAAGAACAAGCAAGAAACTCAGCAAGGGCATTATTTTTCTCCCTCTCTCTTACAGCGTCCAATTAAAATATTGGAAAATGCCCTCCCTATCATAAAAGGACACTTTCCATTACAAACATAAAAAAACATGAAATATAAAGCACAAGCACAACATAAAAAAGTATCTAATATGAACAAAATACAGTTTATGTATTCCTCACTAAGAAATAATCAATGTCTTACAGTATTAATAAACAAAACAAAAAAGTAAGACTAAATACTAAGAATACAAAGAAGTTTGCAAGAGCAGACCAGCCTCCACAGGTGGCACCCGTTCACGAGTATGACACATGAATCAGCCATCGCTTCGCTCAACCATGTTTTAGGGAACGTTTGTATCCATCCTCACGATTGAAATTCTTATGCTTTTTTATTTCAATCGTTTCGCGTACCAATCTACGGTAATATTGGCGATCGGTAGATAAAACTTTAGGCTGGTGGAGCTCAATCCAGTGGTTGGAATTTGAGTTAATTAAATGTTCTGCTATAGCTGATGTTGTCGTCTGGCAATTCTTTACAGAAGCAATATGTTCTTTGACCCTGTCCGCAATTATGCGTTTGGTCTGGCCAATGTAAGAACTGCCGCAGCTACAGTCAATTTTGTAGACACCTGGTGTTTGGTACGGGATTACGTCCTTTGGCGTGTGCACCTGCTGTTCAATTTTGGAGTATGGAACATATACCGTTTTAATGGAGAATTTAATTAAAAGCGATCCAATTTTATCCGTAACTCCTTTGATATAGGGCTTGAACGCTGGCTTTCTGCTCACCTCTGGATTCTTCGTACGTGTTTTACGGCGACCTGAACTTCTTCTACTCGTTTTGTACCCGTTTTTCTTAAGTGCCTCCTGAACGTGTGGCAGCTCAGTATCTTAATGTTCAGGTCAGTATCTAAAAGGTCATGAACTCGGTTAGTCAAAGACGTCACAACTGATTGTAGGTAACGTGGGTGATGATGCGAGGAGGCGTTCAGGTATCTGTCCGTGTGTGTGGGCTTCCGATATAAAGTATGCCGCAGATGATCTTCCTTTAAATTCAATTCAAACGTCGGGAAAAAGGTATTTTGCTAAATGACGCGTTTAATCCCGTTTTATTATTTTTAAATCAGTAATGGAACGCGTAAATTTAAAAACTTATATTGCAAACCGATACGGGCCGGAGTTCGCATTAAAAATTCTAGAATGTTTGCGTCGGAAAAAAGTGCGTCCTATAACATCGTTGATGTTTTTAAAAAAGTGTCGCGATTGGGACTTGTTACCTACGTGCGTTCGTATTAAACACGTAAGGAAATAGCACATTCCGACCATATTCTAAGCAGCGCGAGGGTTCGCCTTTTACGGCAATTAATACGTAATAGTCATAAGGATTTTTCATTAAGGATAACGATGTTCTGTACAAGTTATACGTGTTACACATGAAATGCAGTGCGATTGTGATGAAAAGTGATTTTGAATTGTATGATAGTGTTACGTTTTTACAATCGGAAAGAATTTTTGAGTTGTCAAGTGCTACATATAACCAAAAATTTGATAAGTTAAATTCACGACGACTGACATCACATCTAGTTACCCAAAACACAAATACAGTCATAAATATTTCAGACACTGTTACGATTATAACATACGATTTCAGTTCTGGCAAAGGGTCTGAATTTCGCGCCAACGCCAAAGCGAGTTCCGTATGAAATTATTTTTAAACTCTTTAAGGTAGTTTCATAACTTTTACTCGAATAAAATTTATTCAGGAAATTAAACGTAGGATAAATCGGAGACCCTCTAGATAGGAGTTGTTTTGTTATCCGCGGTTTCTTTTTCTTATTAATTTTATTGCCTTAGTTAAATAGTAATGCAGCTGTTATTGGGAATCCTATAATGTTGAGTATAACCGCGTAAGTTTAAGTTACTTAGAACTTTTATAATATTGAAAACACCCGCGAAACTTACCTAAGTGAGTCGTTCACAACCATTAGGGTAGCCTCGTACAATAAATATTCTAACAATGATAAAGGGTAGTTGTTTTGGTTTTCACGTATTCCGTATAATGTTATGACGTGTTAGTTTATTTGAACATACCCGGGGTTTGTTAAAACTTTACGAACATTTAGAAAATAATATTAATATTCTATTAGTTTAAGATAATTAGGCCGTTTTATCCAGACCGTTCATATTAATCTAGGACTCTTTAATAGTATCCCAACCAACATAACTAGAATTATACTTAAAAGATATTCTTTTTTCTTTGTTAAAATTAATTAAGGCCGGACATCCGTCGAGAATTAAAAAAAATAGGATGGGAGGTTTGAAATGTGGGGTAAGAAAGTTGCTAGAGAGGGGTTAGTGGTGATAAAAGTGCCTGGTACTATATACATATAGAACATACAATTGCCATCGTTAAAATTGTCGAAACGCTGCCCGACCATAGTCTACGCTTGTGGGTCACTAGAAGCTAGGAACCACGTGGAGTTAAACTACAGCAAGACCGTGCCACCATAATTGGTTAGTTAATACTTTTATATTAGAAGTGACAGTGAAAATATTGTGTTCTTTGTGAAATTCTTGAGGTTGTGTTTTAAAAAAATTTAAATTAATGTTAAAGCATCGTAATGACGAGTTCGCCTTTTTTGCCGGTTAGAAATTTATGGTAGAAAGAAATCTCAATCACCTCGGTAGAAATGAATATATTGACGGACCTTGTTTCTAGAAAAATTTTAGCTAGTTAAAGATAAGTCTTCTATAAAAGTTGAAGTGGGAAGGAAGATAATACCAGCCATAATAATTACATAGCCCACTAAAGAACTAGGTCTGCCAAGAGATACAGTATTTACTATGTGTAATTCCATGTCTATCCTTAGCGGCGTTAGTAGGGTTTTACTATTTTGGCTGGTTAGCTAGTGTAGGTGAGCGTTGATGTTCATCGTAAGTGGGCGCCCCTTAGACCTACTTTCAGGTCGCAAGTCCTGAACGCTTAGCTACCTGGTTCCCACTTTACAAAACGCATAAATTTAGCATTTGTATGGGTTTAACTTTCAAATGTGGAAGTAGCGAAAATTAGGGTTCCTTTGCGTAGGGATGACAGAAAAATCATATAAATCTTTAGTACCTATGTCCTTTAGTTCTGATATTCGAGTATTTGCTTTGGTAAGGTGGTTTTGTACTGACTTTAGAAATGGTGAAAAATTCAAAGTGGATTCTTGATTATTTTCTTTTACGCTTATTTGTATACTATTGTTTGCTATATTACTCTGACGTACCTCTAAAACAACTGGGATACTACACATTTAAGACAACTGTTTTTGGGTTCTACCACTTTTGACGATCACGCTTGGCCAAATAGGATAATTATCGACAGCAATCTAATCATTAGATTCTTTTGATATCTCTCGTTGAGTGATAGTGGGCTGCGAGGTTGCATAAAACATTTTATTTTATTATGTATTTATATTTTTAAAGTACGGAAGGGGGGGACGTGACAGTAACTATAACCGAATTCCACTTGAACGATCTATAGCTGCAGCTATAGCTTTCTATAACAATCTTCTTTATTATCATCAAGGAGTTGCCGAAAGAATCCCACGCGGGTAACTAAATATAGGGCGGGCGGAGTCGCTGGCAAAAGCTAGTTTATTACTTATCTGCAGTACATGCCCTGCTGAATGTAGGCCTCCCCCATTTATGTCTCCTGTCCTGTCCTAAGCCTCGCCCACGCCTATCGGCTTCCTGCGACCTAACCAGGGTCATCAGTCTTTTTATTGGTTCGAAGAGCCACCCACCCACTGCCACTCAGCTTGCTCACTGTTTCAGCTATGTCGGTAACTTTGGTTCTTCAGCTTATTTCTTCGTTTCGGATTTTATCGTGGAAAGAAACTCTTTAAAAAGCTATGCTTGGTGTTTCCACTCAAAAAAATATGAGGCTGGCGGAGCCCTCCTTTTTGGTATGTTAAAGAAACTTATTTACTGATAAATATTTGTTTTGCTAACACAATGGCTGTCAATTCGTTACTCATAACCAATCCAAAACCGTTAAGGACAGTAACTAAATTGCACTGCTATAAATAACAACAAACAAATCATAAAAAAAAATCAGATAACCAACTCTAATTTGCTAAATTAGTTTCCTATACAAGACTAATATAGAAAATCAAATTGGTTGTATGAGCGGATTCCAAACAATTAAACGAACCGTTTTGACCGTTGTTTAAAGTAAACATTTGTTGTAAGTAAGTCTAAAACACAACCCCTTAAATTAGCAGACACATTTATTTGGAATTGCTGGTACAATAGCATTCTGTTCACCTACAGAGCAGAACAGAGCTAGTTTTATTGATAGAGTAAAGTAGCTGCTGCAGCAGAGCAAACTGTTTCGTTAACAGTTAGAAATTGATTACCGTAGCAGGTCACGAGTTATTGTCTTCAAGAAGTTACGTTGCTTAAATTTACAGACTAGGGTTTGAAATTTAACAACATTGACTGTAAGCGTAGCCATTAAATTGGTTAATAAATTAACAAAGTTGTTTTTGCTTCCAATTACTACTTGAACCTGCTGTCCGTATATTGGCAGAGATAGTATGTTGTGAACAACTGAAAGATGGTTAAATATTTTTCAGTTCATAGATAATGCTAAAAATATAATGCTAGAAAAAGAAAACTATATCTTAGAAAAGCAAGTGTTTGAAAACAATGCTGATGCCCTATATACTACATAGTATCGGTGATTACAAACAATAAACGATGTAATGTAATGGAGCTTATTCAGCTTTAGCAGTCTGTAACAAAGCTATTGTCGACTGAGATACAGTTAATCTCCATCCATCTCGCAAAGTCGTAAAACTTTGTTGTTTTCCAAACAATCGACTCTATGGAGTGAAAATATAGTGGACAAAAGATTCATAAATCTTATAAGCGATGAAATAAGGTCTTGTACTAAGTCAATTATTCTAGCTCACTTAACTGTGTTAGTTAACAGTAACTTTATTCGTTTTCAATCTACTGGTTTTCTTTAAAATAAAATTGACAAAAAATGTTCTGCTACTTTTTTAAACTGTCAAGTAATGTTTATTTTTTTTTATTTATTCACATATATATTAATATTAAAGATGGTTTTTTTTATTAAAGGAGAGCGTTGTCGAAAATAATGATGGTTTATTTTTAAGTGACTAAAAATCCTTTTTTTTTATTTGTACATGTTGTAAATGTCTACGGTTTCGTTTAATTCGTGTAATTGTCGCTGAAATTTGACAGTCCATGATTCCGAATTCTTTATTACATATATAAAGAATCCAGAATCTAATACCAACATTTGAGGATGATTTGATAAGTTTAATTTTTCCTTCCGAACAATACAACGGCTATATTGTTCTTCTTAAAATTATAACAATACAACAAGGATAAATGTATGTATTTTTATTTATCATAAAAAAGAACGTCTTCTTAACCGACTTAAAATTTATCATGCTAAATTAACTGCTAGTCAAACAGTATATGATAATGACAATAAATATATGCAGTCTGAAATCTATAAACTAGAAGAAACTCTCAACACTATCACTTCTCGATATAAAACTGCACAGAAAGAAATAGGTGAACATATCTTAGCTTTCAATGAGCTCCTAGATCTTAGTAAATATAATGAAGAACGCCTTGCATCCTTGACTAACAATAGAGTGTGTGATTGTTTGGCAGACACATTAGAAAAACAGAAAATAGAATTAAATCAAGAACACACATCAGTAAAATACAACCAAATTAAGAATACTGAAGAAGAGAAGTCTAGATCTAAGGTTATACATAAAGCAGTGGTGTTTTCAGATAATTTAGGTACAAGGATGTGTACTATTTTTAACAACCATCTCAATTGTAAAGTTATAAGCTATTGTATTCCCAATACTACATTTAGATAAATTTATGATAAGATTAAAAATACGGACCTAGAAAGCTACACTACTATTGTTCTTTTAATAGGTAACAGCTATGACGTTCATAAGAATGACATTGAGAATTGTTTAGAACTATTTACTAAAATTAAAAATGAAAAATATTATTTTTTGTGCATTTCCATACTCAAAATTGTTACCAAGTAATAATAGTACAATAATATTTATGAATTGAATAATCTAATTCAAACTATGTCATTCTATAACAGCGACATTTTAACATTCTTTGGCTCAAACATGTTTGTAAAAAAAATTTACATGACAAAAAATAGATTACGCCTAGCTGCAAGATATAAACATGAGGTAGCAACATTGATATCTAATAATATAAATGTATCTATCACTAACTTAAGTACATATAAAGATAAGTGTGTATAGATCGGTATTGTTAATGACAACATAGTGAATACTGTGGCACATTTAAACTAATTTTAACGACAAAAGGAAATCAATCTAATATAATCCTTGCACATCAGAACATTCAAGGCTTTTCTGGGAATGAAGATGAAAATATTATTTTTAGAAAAACATTAAATTTATATTTTTTGTATGACTAAGCACTGGCTTTCTATCAATCGAATGGCATTTCATATTGATAATTTTAAAGTAGTAAGCTGCTTCAACAGGAAATCTGCTATAAGAGGGGGTCATTAATTTTAGTTAAAGAAGGCATATTAGCCAAGGAACGGGTAAATATTTGTAGACTATCTAAAGAACAAGTCGCAGAACTTTCTTGTGTTGAACTAGATAAACTCTTAATAGTATGTGTATACAGGCCGCCAGGGAGTGACTATAATGAATTTGAAGCTATTTTAGATAACGCTTTGTGTACATTAACTAACTGCAATAAAAAAATCGTTTTATGTGGAGATATTAATATCGATTTACTGGTTTAGTCTCCACTAAGCATTAAACTCTTAAGCTTGTTACAATCATTTAATCTAAAGAATATCTTTCTTGAACCAACTAGAATTACCTCTACAACTGCGACTTGCTTGGATAATTTGTTCAGTGATTGCGAATATACAGAAGAAGCTGTTTTTAATTACTTACCATCTGATCATTGCGGACAGATTGCAACTTTTATTTGTAACTCAGTTCGAACACTAGAAAAATTTACATGTAGACCAATCACTTCTCACAAACTCATGCAGTACAATTACAGGTTAAAAAATTTACTTTGTTGCTTAGATATCACAAGTGGAAATGGAAATGATTTGTATAAAAACCTTTTTAATATACTAATTAATGAAATTGGAAAAATATTTACTAAAAAATTAGTCACACACAATGAAAACATTTAATTTGGTGAGTGGGCAACTAAAGGAATAATAAAAAGTAGAAACACGCTCTTATAAAACTTATAACCACGATTTGCTGTTTAAAGAATACATTAAAAACTATTCAGACCTCTTTAAAACCGTGTGCCGACAAGCAAAATCTGACTATATAAATAGACAAATAAAAGTCTCTAAAAATAAAATAAAAACCATTTGGGAAATTGTTAACAGAGAAACTGGAAAAGTTAAACTACGACACGACTATAGTTCACTAAAAGTTAAAAATACTACTGTTACTTCAAAAAGTGATATTGCATCAATATTTAAACAATTCTTTGCCAGTATACCAATAATTACTACCCAGGATCTTAATTCATCTCCAAGCACCGCTGAAGCACTATTGAAGGATTGTATTCCATGCTGTGAACAGAATTTTACATTTAGCAAAATAACCCCAATAGATGTCATAAAAGCTTTTAAATCCTTAAATTCAAAAAAATTGGAAGGCATATGGGGAATGTCAACAAAAGTTATTGACTCAATAATAACAGTGATTGCCCCATACTTAGCTCTTATTTTCAATAAATGTATTGACGAAGGGACCTTTCCTGATTTAATGAAATTCAGTAGGCTTATACCCCTTTTTAAGTCGGGTGATAAAGAAGAACTTAGCAATTTTAGGCCCGTGTCCATATTACCAATACTAAGTAAAATTTTTGAAGTTATAATGCTTAATCAATTGTTAATGCATTTTAATATAAATGATCTACTTAACAAAAAACAATACGGATTTGTCAAGGGTAGATCGACTACGGATGCAACAATAACTTTAGTTAAACATATTTATAACACGTGGGAAGAATCACGGGATGCTCTAGGTATATTTTGTGACCTTTCTAAAGCTTTCGATTGTGTAGAGCACTTACCGCTTCTGTTAAAATTAAAACATTACGGTATTAGAGATAAAAGTTTGGAAATGATCGAATCCTATCTACGGAACAGAATGCAGACAGTGGATATTAACGGTAATAGGTTTTCAGGATCGTATGTCAACATTGGAGTACCTCAGGGTTCAATCTTGGGTCCATTTTTATGCTTAGTTTATATTAATGATCTTCCTCAAATGATCGAAAACGAGGGTGAAATAGTGTTATACGCAGATGACACATCTCTGATTTTTAAAACAGAAAGACATTGCCAAAATTTTGATAACATTATAGCTGTTCTAAGTAAAGTAACAAATTGGTTCACTTGCAATAACCTTTTATTAAACACCAATAAGACAAAATGTATGAAGTTTACACTGCCTAATGTAAAGCCTACAGATGCTAGCATAGTTTTTAATCATAATAGTATAGATATAGTTAATGACACAGTTTTCCTAGGGGTTACTATAGATAACAAACTTCAGTGGGGCTTCCAAAATACTAAATTATCAAAGAAACTGAGTTCTGCCATATATGCAGTCAAGCGGATTAGACAGCTGACAGATGAGGCTACAGCAAAACTAGTTTACTTCAGTTATTTTCATAGTATAATGTCGTACGGCATTATTTTATGGGGTAGAGCTGCGGATATAGGTGTTATATTTGTGTTACAAAAACGAGCAATTCGTTCTATTTATAAAATGAGTTCGAGACAATATTTAAGAGATGTATTCAAAAAAACTGTAGCGTGTCAATATATATATGAAAATATAAAATATGTACGTAAAATTATTCATTCCTTTCAAAAAGTGAGTGAATGCACCAAGGTAAATTTAAGGCACAAAGATAAGCTCGCTCTACCCAAACATAGATTAACCAAACTTGACAAATCCTTCCCTGGCAACTGCATATGTTTTTACAATAAAATTCCTGAAGCAATGCTGGGTATGTCTCAAAATAGATTCAAAAATTGTATAAAAAGAACACTTTGTACAAAAGGATATTATACCATAGAGGATATAATATCATGATAAGAATGCCTGGGCCGACTGATCTTATTATTGTCAAACCTACAAAGATGTTTAGTATGATGAAACTTATATTTCATAGCCGTGTAGAATTTTTATTTTATTTTGTTGACGTATTTTTTTTTTACATAATTTTATGTAATTAATTTAAACTACTAAAGTAATGTACTTTTCTTTTTTTTTTCCTCTTTTAAATGTATTTTATTTTTAATAAATTTTTTTTTGACGACAATAAGTGATTTCGTAAATCCAACATTGTGAATAAAGATTTCATTTCATTTCATTCATATTGTTTTTGTTTTATATATTTTAATCTGGCATGATGCCAATTTCGAACTCACCTAAAAAAACTTCCCATTGTATAAGCGGTAGAACACACACAGCGAGGCAAAGTATCACCTCGGACTTAAGAGCTTGATACGGCAAGTAAGTGTGGGATCGTCGACAATTCCCATAGCCCGTCCTTGAACCGAGTCACAAGGTAAGAACTGGTATCTGGGTGTACCCGCCCAGAGATGACAGCAATACTCCATACGGGGCCGAACTTGCGACTTGTAAAGCAACAACCTTAGCCCCGACGTGAATTACTGCTTTGCTCTATTGAGTACACCACGTTTTTTGGATGCCAGCTTCACCTTGTCTTGTAGATGATCTTGGAACTGAACATCGCTGGATATGTAAACGCCAAGGATCCCAATGCACTTTAATTCTAGTAAATAAAAAATTACAACATAAGAAACGGATAGTGCGTCACGGTATCACCCGCAAAAAATATCTTCCCGTGGGAACTCTCGATCGGGATAGACTTATTCTTACTCACTCTATGTCAATACATCTACCCCAGTAATCCCCTTATTATAGTCCAATTTAGTCTTCTAATCATCCCTATATGGAAATTTATCATATCATTTCTGGAACAAGCAATAATTATGAATAACTTGTTTGACAGCTCTTATCTAAAACAAAGATCTTGATGAGATCTATATTTTTTCCTCGAATCAAGACTTTAACCTGTAATAATCTCTACAGTCCTTGTGCTCTACCAATTGAGCTATTGAGGGATAAGTCTGGCCAATGAAAATCCAAACTACTCCTTTTCCATGGAAATATGCTCATTACGAACGTCACAAACAATTCCTAGTGACTTATAAAGTCCTAGTACATCAATCTTACAATCACACAAATCTTGAAATAGTCAAGAAATAAAAATATACATATATATATAGAAATAACGTTTTCATCTCACTGGCTCGGAAAGGCTCACTTTGTCGTTATAATTCTGATTAAATCTGCGTGGAAAAGCCTACTTTATCCCCTTTGCGCAAAAGGTTTTTTTTAAAATTCTATAAAAACAAACATAATGAAACCATCCAAAATGCAGTTCGTCCTTACTTCTTCATATAATAGTGAGTTCATTTATATGTAAAATAGCTTCGGCCAGCGGCTTCGCCCGCCCTAAATTTTGTTATCGGCGAAGGTTCTTATGGCAACTCCTAAATTCGTGTCTAAGAAACCATGGAAATACACATACAAAATTTCAACCCAATCGGTCAAGCCGTTTAGTAGTTGACATACTATACATAGCGACACCTACCGCCAATTGTGTTTTTAGATCATCCAGGAAACTATCGAAATACCAATATAAAATTTCAACCCAATCGGTTCAGCCGTTTAGAAGTTATATGAAAAAGATAAGCACGGAAGAATAATTGCTACTACCCGTTGTCCTATTACCCGTTTTCCCGTAGGAATTAAGTAAAAAGTAAGTATTAATCAGTGATAATGTAGCATTCAAATGGTGAAAGAATTATTAAAAACGGTCCATTACTTTTTGAGCCAATTCGTGACAAACATACTTACATACAAATATTTCCTCTTAATAATATTAGTATAGATAAACACTAATTATTGTTTTTCTTGTACCTATCTTGGATATAATTTTTTACTGTAGTGAGATAAAAAATTGTGTGTTTCGCACGGCTGTTTTTTTTTTTGTGGGTCAATATCAAAAAGCCAAAAAGCAACTTTCTTGCCTTGCATAACAAATAACTATTATTTATAACTTCCTGGACATTAAAGTCTAAAAAAATATATTGTACATGCCATATCTATTGCTACGTCATTACCGTAAAAACTTAATACTACAATAATGAAAACAAAACAAAACGTTAATTTATAATTTATAAATTACTTTTAATTTATTCAAAGATAAAGACTACTACAGGAACAAATAAAATATAAACTAGCTCCTTGTCGAAGTGAATCTTAAAAGCTGGTGTTGCTAGCTGTGCTTGCCGAACCACAGATGTGGTTTGAAAGTAAGTAAGGTTATTTGGTCGAAACAAATTTAAAGAGCAGCTGGTGCAACATAAAAAATATACACGCTAAACCAACATAACGAAGCTAAGATAGCGCCACCATTACAATATTTTGATTTCAAAAAAGCTTTATTGAACATTCGTAAGTACGTTAAAGCTATTTTTATAACGTTTTGTATGCGAAAATTCATACACTTGTAAACTAATATATATTACAATTTTATCAAAAGGCGAAAACTTTCACAAGGATAGATACTCAATGTCTTAATTAAATAATTTAAAAATTTGGATTTTTTTGAAAAAACTTACTGTGTATATATAATTTTTAACCCTGAATAAAAAACTTAATTAAGAATAAATTAATATATTACTGAATCTGCCTCTGGTTTTTTGTAAGTAATTGTTAATTTTTATTTGTGCACCACTTCACAGATACACATACAAATGCACTTGTAACAATTAAAAATAATGTATTTATTTTCATTTATATTATGTTTATTATACATATTATATATATATATATATATATTTCTTCAAATATATTATTTATTTTCTCCTTCTTTTTCTGTCTAGTAGAAATTGCAATGTAAAAATAAAACCAAACTTGTAATTCAACAGTTTTTTTTATCATTTTGTACATGTATTATAAAATTATATATGGAAATTCACACGTTTCTTAATTCCTTTTCAAAATTTCGCACAGCCTACATTTAAGGTATTATGTATATTTATTTGATATTCGTGCTATTGATATTGACTTTAAGTAATACTATATATTTTATATACATTTCGAAGTTCACCCAAATATAATTTCATACAATCTTGGACGAAGAACAGTTCTTAAGACTCCATCCACTGATAGAGCTTCCTTAACGGATTTCAATTGCACTGTAGTCATACTAAAATCTGCAGGTATCATTTTTTTAATTCGTATATTGGATACCCACGTACTGCCACTTGTGTAGACATCTTTTAAATACCCCGTTGCACTATCACTTTTGTCCTTAGCTTGTTCTATTACATCTTCCATTGCAAAACCATTTACTTGAAAAACAGATATTGTACACATTGAAAACATTACAAAAATATATTTGAACATATTAAAATATATTTCTAGTAATAAAATACCTTTATCACGTTTGAAATACGGCAATGAACCGATATGCGAGAGAAATAAAACCGATCTATCAGTTACTGGCGACATTTAAACGTACAATGACTTTGTTTAATAACATTTTATGTTTATAACAACCTGTAGATTCAATCATTAGGCAAATGTAAATATTTAAAAATAAGAAGCTACTTAAAAGTAAATATTTAAAAATAAGTAGCTACTTAGACGATAATTCTTTAACGGTTCATCCAAAGGTTAGAATATATACATGTATCAAATTAAAATATATTTTACCTTTGACTTCAAAGCTTCTGATACAGTGTTTCAGGAGGTTTTTATGTAAAAACCGGAATCCTTATAGATTCGTTATTCGCCTTTCATTTTTGGCATCTTTGCATCGATTCCAATGAAAAATTCATTTTTTTTATTCAAATTACAAACACTTTTGAATAGTCAAAATTGTGAAATAATATTTTTTGAAATCCGGTTCACAATGTTGTAGATCTCTACCGAGAAGTTTTACTTTGAGGTTTACTTTGAATATCTTTTTTAATAGACGAGTGTTACTGGGTCCCAATTTCGTCATCCTCTCCATAGCCAATAGCAATCCGGTAGCTTGACTTTTTCCTACTACTATTACCGATTCACCCGCGTTAAGGAATCCCAAGCACCACATGTAATAGTGTCAATTATAGTTATATTAGAACCTGGGTGGGATTCCTGGTGTCAAACGTCACAATGGGGTCTTTTTACAAAATAAAATTTAACAAAGCTTTTTTGGAGGTCAAAGCTATTAGGTACAGGTTCTCCTGTTTAGGAATTATTCTTCAACCTGCAATACTGACTACAAGTATTTATTTATCCAATGTGAGTGTCGATCGACATTGGTCAGCCTTTTGATTAGAATTCATAAGAACAAACAGAGCGACTAGTTATGTAAAATAGTAGCGTTTCTACATTATTATTATATTGATATAGTGATATATAAACACAATTGTGTTATGTGACTGTGTCTTACCACGAGATTGGGCTCGTGTTTATCCTAATCTCTTCATTAATCATATTCAAACAACTCAGCAACTAACAGAATTGTTATTGGTGTATCGGTTAGATTGTGTTGATTTTCCATTTCACGTACCTTCATTATTTATTGAAGTGTAAATTATCAATGCCTATAATATAATATTAGTTTAAATTGAAATGAAATTTTTAATAATGCTCATTTCATAAAGTTGGTAAGTAATTATTTGTGCGAATGCTGTTGAGTACAAAATATAGTGTCCTTCTGTCCATAACTCTGTCACATAGTCTTCATAGGATAATGCTCTTTTCCACACAAAATCATTTTGAAGAGCGTCGTTTTATCATTGCGTTTAAATAAATATTTGAGGTATTGCAAAAATTATTAATTTTGCTTCCCCCTCCCCTTCTAACTTTGGTATTTTAAATATACCAGGCAAGTGAGAGTTGGACTCACCCACCAAAGGTTTTTTACACTAATATACAAAAAGGTTATAAACCTTGGCAAAATGTTATCATGTTATTTTAAGACCGTTGACTTCTATGGGTTCTGTAGGTTTTCCTATTATTTATAAATAAATAACTGTTTTTGGGGTAGTTCCGGAGATAAAAGAGGATACTGGTAGATTTTTTATGTTTTCTAAAATAACTGTAAAGCTATTTGTTTTAAAATTAAAATATGAACCTTTTCAAAAAATGTACCTTGGGAGAGGTCCCTTCCATTTGATATGTCACATGATACTTTTCCTTTTTTTATTTTCTAATTTTAACTCCGTAAATAAAATTCATTTATTTACGTTACATGTCTGTATTAGAAATTCATATATTTATTTAGATTCAAGTTAAACTTAATCGGCCCAGTAGATTCGTTACAAGTTGGCTGTGATAAAGTGATTCATTAAAAGTTTCGTGTTATCGACTAAATCAAGAGATTTAAAACTCTACGAACTGAAATTATTGATAAAAATAAATTAGAACAAGAAGGTGGGGCCGTCTGCGATCAAAAGCTTTTACTTACTTTAGCTTAATAAATTCGCTTTTAATATAAATTCTGCTGAACTGTACCCGCATTTCTCTAGGATTTGCTATGTCATGTCAGCTCGATCGACGGGCTTCAGATTACCTGACTAAGAAATGCTCAGAAAATCTTGTAGAGTTAAAATTTCAGCTTTTAGAGAAAAAAAAAAGTAGAAATTAAACAGAAGAGAAAATAGAAAGAAGTAGGAAAATATAATAATATGAATATCCTTACAATTATATTAATATGCAAACATTTCAGTTTCTAGAAAAAATCTATTTGAAAAGTGATAAAATACACATAATAGTACAGATAATAGAAAATTCTGTGACAAAAATATTTTTTTCTATTAATTAATTTGCATTTTTATTTATTTTCAAATAAAATTTAATTGAATTTTATAAAACTAAAACATTCTGCAAGGTAACGAATTAACTTTTTTTTTTTATACCACTAAGGTGGTCACCGTGGCCTATGGACGCTTGGAACACCAGAAGTATAACTAACATTTGAATTCAAATAAGGTTGTGGTTCTAGGTCTTGCGCTGAAAAATGACTCCCTAAAATGGTACTTATTTTAAGATTACATTACTCAAATTTATTTTAAATGTGATATTTATCGAAACTAAACTATTGGCAAAAAGTAAAGGTAGTTTTTGAGGGTATCGTCAAAAAAATTGTACGACCAACGACAGTATACATTGCTATGCAGACGACAGTACCGAAGACGCTTATTAAACGTGCCGCTAAATCTTTCCTCGTTCCTTTGTGGAGATTTAGGAAAAGCCGTGGAGAGTATGTGTCGAAAATCGAGGCTTAAACTCTCCGACTAGGGACAGGAAAATTTGGTCCGATTTACCACTAAACAAACCCATTCTCTGAGTTTCTACAGTTAGGAAACTTACTATCCCTAAGAGTATTGGGATCCTTGGTGTTAAAATCTCCAGCGATGTTTAGTTCCGAGGTCATTTGAAAGACAAGGTGAAGCTAGCGTCCAATAAACTTGGAATATTTTTGGAGTCGCACTTCCGGCCCCACAATTAACGCTGACATGGGTTGATGTACCCGAATACCAACTTGGCGCCTTTGACTCTGTTCAAAGACGTACTGAGCGAATCGTCGATAATCTCACAAGTATCGGACCCTTAAGCCAGAAGATAGAGTTTGCCTCCATATGTCATGCCTGTATAATGAGTTGTGTTCTGACGAATGGTTAATAATGGGGTCCACGACTACTTTTTAATGTCGCACCGCTCACCATCACAGTGCGGTTTTAAGGAAACTTCCTCCAGCGAACGCTTAGGTTGTAGGACAACAGTAGGTTCTTCATGAAAGAAGTAATTATATTTTAAAGGGTCGGCAACGCGCAAGTAATGTCCCTGGTATTGCAAGGCGGACCGTAAGCTTGTTTGCAACTATTACCATATATAAAAAATGCAAAAAGCATAACATCAAAATCGGCACTATTTTCAGGAGCATTCTACAAAAGTAAAACGTATTTTTTTTTTCTTTAGTTGTCTGTGCACTAAACTGTAACGTATAACACATTAAACAAAATACAATTTCAGCAACTTGGCTCAGCTGGAAGACGTCAATTTCTGGACGAAAGCCTCTCCGATCCACAATGACTGGTTTTGAGCCGGAGCTGAAACGGGGCAGCGTTAGACGCAATTTTCTGCAATGATTGTATCCTTTTAGTTTTGCGGTTACTTCCAATTCTTGCATGTATAACGAAAAAGCAATTAAAAACAAACCAAAGTTATTATTAGTTTACGGCCATGGTTCCTGTCCCTTAACTGCATGGGAGCCGAGATATTTGGATTATTTTTTTATATGAAAAGAGCTGAACCCACGAACGTTGTTTCGCTTTAGCTCCCTTTCCCTTTTCCTCCTCCTCCTTTTTCCTCCCTCTTCCTTTATCCCGTGCTTCACATTGATGCCTGACGTTCAGTGGTTACTGTAGCCTTTAGACTTGTGCAATATCAACACGTGTTGTGTAGGAAAGATCCGTTTAGGACTGGGGAGCGGGGTGATAGTAGACAGTAGCCGCGAGTATGGGCGTATGTAGTTGTAAGATAGGACAAGCCTTAAACCTGCTAAATCACATATTTCTTAAGGACTTTGTATATAAAGCACATGTAGCCAAATTTGCTCGCACGTTACCGGTTTCTTTTTCATACAAACCAAAATAATAAAAAAAATCAGCAATATCAATGTTATTTAAGTTAGGGTTCCGTAGCAAAGATGGCAAAAACGGAACTCTCCTGAATTTGTCATCTCCGCCTTAAAATTGTAATTCTTATTCATATAAAATCTAAGAAGAAAATGTATTTTAATAACTGCCAGACAATAAGGAGTTTTTAGGGGTACCAAAAAAACAAAAAATGCAAATAATCGAGCTACATATCTCAATGGCTTTGGCGACGAATATCCTTATTTAAATCTATTGTGACATTATGGATTTTTTTGCGCAAATAATCATCTAATAGCATAGCTCTCTATATAGCTCGATCGACACCATATTTATGCATCCATATATTCATAGAAATATTATGAATGCGAAACTAACTCTGTCTTTCCGTCTGTTTTTTAGGGTTCCGTACCCAAAGGGTAATAAGCGGAACCCTATTACTAAGATTTCGCTGTTCATCCATCCGTCCGTCCGTCTGTCACCAGACTGTATGCCATGAACCCTGATAGTAAGACAGTTGAAATTTTCGCAGAAGATGTATTTCTGTTGCTATCATAACAACAAATACGAAAAAACAGTATAAACTAAATATTGAAGGAGCATTTGGTCGATATTGATGACGAAAACAGTTAGACGCTGAAAATATTCACAGAATATTTAGTTATGTAGTCACTTAAAAACGAATAATTAAATTAAAATAAAACAAATATGTAAGGGGGGCTCCCATACAACAAACGTGATTTTTTTGCCGTTGTTATGATACGGAACCCTTCGAGCGCGAGTCCGACTCGCACTTTGCCGATTTTTTCTATTATTTGGGAAGTCGTTGTTGAAGTCCTAAACCGAATGCAGGACGGGTGGAACCGCGAAAAAAAGATTGTCATACATAAATAGCAAAACATAGTAGTTGACGAATTGGATTTAACTATATAAACTAAAATTTCACGTAGGTACCTACATCGTTACATTACATTACAATTTTTGTACTCAATAACCACCGAGAAGAACTTATTTTTGCCCTAGATACTTATAATGACGCAATTTTACACATTGGAATTTATCTTCGATAATGGTTGTACGTGTAATGGGAATGGCTATTGATGACACGTAAGCATGCACTGGTATTTCCTGATAATTATTAACAATTCCGAATAAACTAAGACGGTTTTTTTGATGCGTATTTTCTTATTTTCTGTTTGCTAGCTTTAAAGCCGAGCTTGTTACTAATAGCTTCATTCACTCAAAACTCGCTGAGGTCAGTAAACGACAGACGAGATGAATTTCATGAAGATTGTTTTTGTTATCATGGCAACCCTTGTCATGTTCCTGCAAAGTAGTGATCCAGGCAGAGTGACTCGTCAAACAGGGCGACTACAACGTGTGCCACGACGACTAGCACTGCTGGATAAAAATCCGCGAGTCATAGGCCCAGCTTATTATGAACACCTCCCCGTCGACCTAAAAAACTAACTCTCGGATCAGAAATTTGGTCGCCGGCTAAAAGAGCTTATACTGACTCAATCACTGTATTCTGTCAAAGAATACAGTGACCACGTTTGACATTTTTAATATTTGTTTGTTTTTGTTTTGACATTTTTATTGATTTTTATTTATGATTATTTTTGTTTTGACATTTTTATTGACTTTTAATTTTTATTTATGTTTGTTTTAAATTTTGACATTTTTAAATCTTTGAGTCAATATTGATTCTATTTATATGTTTATTTTTAATTGTTGACGTTTTATCTTAGAATATTTCTAAGCCTTTATTTTTCATTGTGATTTTAATTTTTATACTTGACGATCTTTTTGTGAATTGGTTATGTATTATTATTTTAATGACATAATGTAATTTTCGATGAGAAATAAATGACCTACCTACATAGTGAAGCCGCTTCTAAACCTAAATTTCGGTCAATTGTTGTAAGCATTGTTTTTTACCTTTACTTAATTATAGTAAGTATTATTAATGTTATGTAACTTGTTTTAATTTGAGTTACTTTGCAATTCTGCTTTATTTCGCGTTTTTTTGTCTATTTTTCAATCGCTAGATAATAATTTATACATTATTTTCTTGTATATTTTTATTCATATAGTAGTTTTTTTTTCTTTACGCAATACTAAATTTTGCCAGTGGGTTCGCCTGCCCTAAATTCGGTTATTAGCGGGAATTTTTACGCCACCTTAATTATACTAAAGAAGTTTACGATAGAAAGCCATAGCTGTAGCTAAAGTTTGTTTAAGCTCGGTTATAATTATTCGTAAGGGAACTTTTTGGTATAAAAATTAGTACCCATATCGTATTCCAGATTATTCGTCGTATTCGTTAATCATGTGTCTAAATGTATACGTCAAAATTATCGTGAATTTTGACGTATACATTTAGACACATATTTTATGTTGCTCTGGGTAGTAACAAATATGTGTACCAATATTAATAACGATCCGTTTAGTCGTTGGCGAGTTATAGAGTAACAAATATCCATCCATCCATCCAGACATACTTTCACATTTATTAGTAGTGTTACCAACGAAGTGGACTTACGTATGAAATTAAAGGATATTACAGATTCAAAGTTTTTATATTGTATTTCGGCAAAATTATCTATCTAGCCTTACTGACAACAAATATCTAATATTTCTTACGAATTAATTAAAAGTTCCATATAATGGCATAATAACACAAGAGGTCGCTGCGCCACAAGTAGGACTTTTATTTTTTCACTTTTTAAGGCATAAAGTAAAGTACACCTGTAATATTTGATAAATGTGAAATGTGAAAACTATTAAAAATTCAATGGATACAAATACAATTTGATCGTAAATTAGATTGAGTAAAAATATCACTAAGGTTGTTAGATTGTAGAATATCATACAACTTTTAGATTTTTCCGAGACAGAGCAATAGTTTTTTATGCAATTTATGCATCCATATATCCATAGAAATATTATAAATGCGAAACTAACTCTGTCTTTCCGTCTTTTTTTTAGGGTTCCGTACCCAAAGGAGTATAAGCGGAAATAATAATAAGCGGAACCCTAGTAATTTCAGAGCCTATTCAATACAAACAAACAATCAAATCTCTCCTCTCTATAATATTAGTTATAGTATAGATTAATCAGATGTCAGATATTAAATATGCTGCACTCCTGCATGTAATGCACCTGACGACCGCGGTCGCATGGATCTGTCTATTTTGAGATTTTTTATAATGATGTTATTTAAATTAACAATTCTGTTTCACTGAAATTTTGTGATTATTAGTGCAAGAATCATTCAAATCATCTAAGCCCTGCTGCTTCAGGACAACGCTAGCCCACACACTGCACAACAGACGGTGGCAAAAGTAGAGGAGCTAGGATTGGAATGTCTCCGTATCCCACTCTACTCCCCGGACCTTGCTCCAACCGATTACCACTTTTTTTGGAATTAGATATTCTTAATTGGAAAAAAATTCAATTCAGATGAGGCAGTCCAATTATTTCAGCAAAGGAATCAATTAACTCCCTATAAAATGGCAAAAGTGCATAGATCACAACGGCATCTAGCTTTGATTGATTAAATAAAAATAATGTAAAAAATAATTAGTTTTGCTTTTTTCAAATAAAATATCAATTTTATATGTAAGGACCTAATATAAATGATAAACTTCAGAATTTTGCGGACTTGATGAATAAAAATTTACGTAACTAATTAAATGTTCAATTACTAAGTCTGACATTTTGTATTTGTAACGTCGAGGCAACGTCAAGCAAAGACCAAGGCTGAGGGCTGACTGTTTATTCGTTTCAGTTACACACACATAATAAACTACCTAGCAGTATTATTGTGTTTTTTTTTCTCTACCTACTATTATGTACCATTCATAGAATGTGAGTTGCGTGAATTTAAATCTATTTTATAAATGATAATTTTGACAATTTAAATTGTTAATCCTACGTAAATATTTGCTCGCTGGAAATGGTAGAATATGATCTACCTCAAATGAATGTTATGCTATCTATGTTTTACCTATTCTATTCTATTCCTAATTAATTAATAAAACAAATATTAGTAGCTATCCATTATAGTAGGAGAGCTGGCACGCATTTTTGGGTAGGTATTTGAGGCAAGCTGAAAACTTGTCCTATAACTTTTCAGACACACCCCAACACGGAACTGCAGACCTGGCTGGCGGGTAGCGGGTCTAAACCAACTCCTAAATTTTTGATTTTTTTTTTTTAACTAAAAAATATATTTGAGGCAAGCTGAAATTTTGATATGTTGTAGTTTAATGTTTATACAATACAAAAAAAAAAAGACAGGCGATTCTGTCGGGTCTTTAGCACTGCCAGGCGTGTGCAAAAATATTTTGCAAAAAATTCCAAAAAATTTATTTGAGGCAACTTGAAATTTTGACCGAATATTATTTACAATTAAAAAATAATATTCCCAAAAAGACAGGCGATTTCGTCGGGTCCTTCTACCTGCCAGGTGATCAAATACATTTTGTATAGGTGCGAGTGCGTAGCACTATTCACAAGCTGTAGTGTGAGAGAGAGCGTTTATCGGCAGCTGTCTGCGTCTTTGCTCGCTGCGTTACTATTGGCTCCGGCGAGGTCACGTGACTTACAGCAGCCACGAGGCTGGCAGTTGGAATTTTGGAGTAAAAAATATAAAATTTCGTAAACTTATATGGAAACCTGCTTACATTATTATTATTGTGTTGTTTTTTATTTGTTAAATGGAAATATTTACTGTGTAATTGTTTTGTATTATAAAAAATTGGTTATATATTTAATTTTAATGAAACTCAGAATGTAATAAATTTTCAAAATTTTGGAAAAAAATTAATTTTCGTAAAACTTTTTTATTAAAATTTTTTGCATGGAATTAATATTTTTGCCACTTAACTGGAAATTAAAGAAAATTTTTTTTTTTTTTTACAGTATTCTAATTTACAAATCATTCAGAAATTGATTAATTTTTTATTATTAAAATTGATAATGCCTAACGTGTTAAGAAAGTTCATAAATAACAAAAATATAATTTTAAAAAAGTAGATGTATTAACATAAAATTATATTACAACAACAGATTTATAATAAATATAAAAATACAAAATTTATTTAATTTGCTTTAAGGACTTATTATTAATCATCGTCTGTCGATGCTTCATCATCGGAACAATCAGAATCTGTTTCTAATTCATCTATATCAGGTTCGGCTACCTCTTCATAATCTGCAAAAAGAAATATATTTGGGTTTATTTAATTTATCATAGAAATTCGAATGCAGCAGTTATTGAAGAAAAATTATGTATACGCACCTGCAGTAACATTTGCAATATTATTTTCTTTATTTTTTTTACAAATTACAGTTTCAAATACTGATAGCAGTATACAATCGCCGTCGAACCAGTGAAAATCTAGTTTTTCCTCATGAAGAGTCCATCCGTTTCTCTCCGGTGACAAAGAGGTGGGGAACCGTAAGTACGCATTTCTCCAAATACTTGTGATGTATTGGGTCCTTAAAAGATGTTGTAATACTTCAGCTTTTGACGGAGGTAACATAGAAGGATCACCATTTCGCAACGTTTTAATGAAAGGTTCATCTTTATTGACGGCTTTGTAAATTTCACAAATTTTTTGAAATCGTGCTGTGTTAATATTTGATATATTTTTACATTTATAAATTTCGCAAATGAATTCTTCTAAAATGTGGAAAATTTCATCACGCAAACCGGTGATATGTGCAGCTCTAAGATCTGTCAATGCTTGTTGATAACGTTGAATTTTTTATTAATATTTGATACGGTCTTATTTTGCCTTCACGTGACCTCGCCGGAGCCAATAGTAACGCAGCGAGCAAAGACGCAGACAGCTGCCGATAAACGCTCTCTCTCACACTACAGCTTGTGAATAGTGCTACGCACTCGCACCTATACAAAATGTATTTGATCACCTGGCAGGTAGAAGGACCCGACGAAATCGCCTGTCTTTTTGGGAATATGATTTTTTAATTGTAAATAATATTCGGTCAAAATTTCAAGTTGCCTCAAATACATTTTTTCGAATTTTTTGCAAAATATTTTTGCACACGCCTGGCAGTGCTAAAGACCCGACAGAATCGCCTGTCTTTTTTTTTTGTATTGTATAAACATTAAACTACAACATATCAAAATTTCAGCTTGCATCAAATATATTTTTTAGTTAAAAAAAAAAAAAAAAATCAAAAATTTAGGAGTTGGTTTAGACCCGCTACCCGCCAGCCAGGTCTGCAGTTCCGTGTTGGGGTGTGTCTGAAAAGTTATAGGACAAGTTTTCAGCTTGCCTCAAATACCTACCCAAAAATGCGTGCCAGCTCTTGGACTATTATATTACCAGTGTCAAACGTGTTCTAGTGTTATCATGCTTTTCTGTACCAATTTTATGTCCAAGAGTTTAATTAGTTTTATCGCTATCTACTGACAAATTAATTATTAATTGAGTTGTTTTTAATGAACGCAATATAAAAGCAATTTGTTTATGTATAAAATTTAGTATATATAATATATATATACCTACCTACTAATTGATTTTCTCATTATTTTCAGAAAAACGGATTAGAGGTGTTCAAAGCTGCGGAAAATATACACAAAGCTTATAAGAATCTCAAGGAAAAAAGCCAAGGTTGACAAAAATATAACATTCCTCTCATTAAGGCGATTCCAACGTGAAATATTTACGTTACACTGAATATCTTTGATTAGGAACATTGTTCTACTAAAACGTATAACAATCGATTATATCGAACAATTACCATAATCGCAAAAGGAAAAGTCATCCATAAAATGCCAGTTAATTTATTATAAAATAAGTAGTCTTCATAAATTAATCAAATTTATAAATGTAACAAAAACTGAGTTACCTATTCAACAACTCGCATATCATAAGTGTATACATTGTGTTTTTCTGACCATAATATAGTGATATATTATATTGAATTACGCATTTTGAGTTGCGAAATTTTTATAGTGGTAGTTTTTAAAGTAGCAGTAGGTACTTAGTGCAATGAAGTTTGAATTCGAAAAATCTGCATTGGTTTTCCCTTAAGTTTTTTGTTTTTATACTTCGGAATTTATATTTTGTCGAATGTATATTTGTATAAGTTTAGAAATATACAATAAATGTAAATTTTTGTTAATATTGTGTTTAATTTTGCAGCGAATAATTGGTTGGTTGAAAAATTTAAAGTGCCACAGGCCCTGTATTAATGTTTGTATTTCAAAAACTGTTTTTTATCATAATCTTTGTTTAGGATTATATTTTTTCTCATCAACATCTTTATTACCAAAAATTTCAATGAAACATTACATGCAGGAGTGCAGAATATTTAATATCTAACATCTGGTTAATCTATACTATAACTAATATTATAGAGAGGAGAGATTTGATTGTTTGTTTGTATTGAATAGGCTCTGAAACTACTGGAACGATTTGAAAAATACTTTTACCATTAGAAGCCGACATTATCCCTGACGAACATAGGCTACTTTTTACCGCGGGAAAATACTTCATTCCTACGGGAAAACGGGTAATAGGACAACGGGTAGTAAAAAAATTTCTTCCGTACTTATCTTTTTCACATAACTTCTAGCTAGCTGGCAGAAGCTAGCTGAAATAAAAACCAGCTCGTCAATGACGAGGTGGTTAAGGTCGTGAAAAGTTGTAGCAGGACAGTGCACTGACACCATGAGGTCTGCGGGTCCTTACGTTTTCCGCAAGCTTAGCGTATTTTAGGGTGTAACAGTGATTTCTTGAAGTTGGCTCCCCAATAATTTTCGCCACGCTTCAGGTAAGTATACGTCCATGTCGTAAAAATCACTTAGAAATGCCAATAACGTGATATTTATTGTGGTTTTTTTTTTTTTTATTATTTTGATAGTAATTTCAGTTTAAGTAGCTCATTTATAATTCATGTACTACTGGTACAATTATTAAATGACCATATGCAGGTTATGCATCAGACTTTTTAAACCCTGCTCAAAAGACTGTCATCAAAGGCAGTGAACCAAAAGCATCACTGACCCTTTTTGTCTTTTCGATTGTCCAAATTAAAAAACAATCTACATTCTAACATACCTTACAGTTATCTCTTTGCCGACATTTGGTACGAACCTTAATAACGAAGGGTTAAAAAGAACCTAGTCTTCTACAGTATCCAAGTATATTATTAAAATAGCTATTCTGCAGAGTGTACAGGCCTCTTTGTAACTACCAACCTATAATATTAATATCCTTCAAATCTTAGTAATAAATGAGGTAGTGTCATCGACAACCCTGCGCGATTTTTGCATTAAAATTCTGTGATCTGAGGCTTGCATCGAAGTTAACCTACTTGCTGGTGCCGCCACGGGAGCTCTATGTACTTTGCCAAAACACCATTGAAATGGCGGGCACAGCAGAATGAAAAACAACGCTATCTTACGGTATCTATGGAATTTATGAATTAAAAGTGTTGACTAAATTTAAATTTGTAATTTCTTGCTTGGGGCGTAGTTAATATCTTGAACCACTGATGATGCTTTTAGCTATACTTGATAGAATATATTATAACCATTTGGTCTTATGAACGCTCGCTTTGCATTAACAAACAAAATGACCGTAAGAGTAATTAAGGTCTTAACACCCACTATGCCTGCACGTAATAACACTGTTTACGAGTAAATGTGATGAAAAGACTTTTGCTGTGCGATTTTGTATGAATATTATCACCAAAAATAGTAAGAATTGCGGAATCCCTTTTCCGCACTGTGGTTTTTTGAGGGCTGATTTTTTACCCGCGTTTTAACATTCCCCGCTGCGCTTACGCGCTGCTTATTTTTAGAAGCAGAAATTTTATTCCGACATGGGTTTCCGACAGAAAGCTTGTGCCGTCGCCCTGATCATTTGTAATCGAAAAAATAAATGCCGCCGCAAAAAACATGCAAATCGATACTAGATGCATCCTTACTCAGACCAATGATATATAAAAGGTTTCTTTTCTAAACTTAACAGTAATCTTAGAGATCATCCGGACAATTTTTTTTAAAAATTTTAGAATGAATTCCTTTTCTGTATATGAACTGCAATTCCCGTTCACCTTTTTGCATACCTTCTTCCAACGCCGCTTTGTAATATTTCTGTGTCTATATTCTTTTAAAGATTTGTCATATAATTAGGGCCTTTTTCGACTTGGTTTATCAACTTTGTCTACAAATTGTTCTGCCCTCTGTCTTCCGTATCCGATAATGATGATAGTGTCGGCGAGCTCACGATACTTGTCGCTCCTGCTATGTCTCTATTGTATCTAGTAAGAAAACCGCGCGTGGAAAGCCGCAGTGCGAACGCTTTGATATAATTCCATACACTACATTTCAGACGCGGTTTTTTATAAGCGAAGGGAAATGTGGCTGGTCGCGTTTTTAAATTCCGCGGCGGAAAAAAATCATCATTGTGAACGCTTCTATTGTATTTCATACATCACATTTTTTGCGGAATATAAACCGCTCACTAAAAACACACACTTATAGCCAAAATATTGGCAGTGTCTTAAATAAATTTATATGCAGTGTACTAAAGCCCTTAACAAAGAAACATGCCTGCTCATACTCAAATGCTTAGCAGTTTTTAATTTAGGAACTATATCAGCTGAAATTTCTATATTTTTTCAGGACAACGGGCTGTTTGTTACCAGGGGTACTGAAATCTATTAGCAATTACGAAATCGTCAAGTCAATTTATACATTTTAATTGGATCAAAAAATATTATGGCTATTTTACTGCTTTACGGTTTCTAAAGTTAAGACATTTTTGTCTTAATAAAAAACAGAAAATGAGAATTATTCTGCTAAAATAATCTTTTCCTGGGAAATCCCTAAAATTAGATACTTGAAACTTAATTTCGTTCTATACTACGGTATTAATAAAATCCCTAAGTCAAACATGATACGAGCAAACTTAATATTGAAGCCTATTTAGGGAGATACTTAAAAGACCAATAAATTATTTATATGTGATACATCGAACAATGTGTTTCGAATACTTTAGGATAATAAAATTGAGTGATGGTCATTGTTTCATAAACTTTACATCGAACAAATTGTTTCGCAAACTTTAGGAAAATCAAGTGTTAGTAATTGTTTAATACATTTTTGGACATGAGTAAGAAGTAAAGTCATTATTTCTCATACAATAATATTTGCTTTTCTACATGTGCAAACAGACCATAACCACGTCCGACTTTCTTTAAAATTCTCACTATACATTTTCTTTTATATCACAAAGGCAGCAAACAAGACTTACGGTCCACCTGCGATGGTAAGCGGTCACCGCAGCGACCACCTAATTTCGAACCATTTCCAATAAGTACCTACCTATTTATCTTTTTCATACTTTTTTACCGAGCCTCCGACAACGCCTTTTCTAGCCAGATGTGAAAAACGGTCGCAAAAGTGTGACAGAGACGAAGTGAACCTGCGGTCTCTTGTCTCTTTCTAACTTGTTTTCATAAACATAAACCAACAAAATGCGGACGTTGGATGGGCAATTTTGTGAGGCTGTTTCGCAATCCATAGGACAGATTACAGAACTCGAAGTCTATTCATTAAATATGTACAATCAAAATGGCGGATGTTGAAAGAGATAACAATTTCTCTATCAATAGAATGGTCAATTTTGTGAAGCTATTGCACGGTCCATAGGACAGATTACGGAACTCGAAGTAGGCATACTCAATTGTTTTTCACCGAATAAACCAAAAATATATGGGGTTCTTCAAGAAAGAAGTTATTGGATTTTTGAAGGGTCGGCAACGCGTGATTAATACCCCTGGTGCTACAAGCGTCCATAGGCTACGGTGACCGCTTAACATCAGGCGGACCGTAAGCTTGTTTGCCACCTTAGTAGTATATGAAAAAAAAAAAAAAACTAAATGTTTGTAAGGGCAAGGGTTAGGTCAGCAGACCCAAAGAAATCCAGGTCAAAAATATGTAATTAAGATACTATGTCCTCTTAAACAGTAAACAGCAATATGATATAGACTAAATATTTCGAAAACAAAAAGTTACCCAAACCTAGCGGGCTCTGTCGAATAATACTATATGTAAGAACCCAAATTAAGGCTTCAATTAAGCCAGATTCTCTCTACCCAACACATTTTAATCGTAACAACAAACGTAATTTGCTCGGATTCTAACAGAAAATTACTTTAGAGATATAAGGTTACACTTTTTTAATTATGGTAAAACAATATTTTATTATGTTCCCTTTGAAATTTAATTTAACAAATTAAAAAGCGTTGGCAGGAAAATTGATATGAGGCAGGCATTGTTAAATGTTTAATACGACTTTGTTGTTTTACAACGCTATATTCTAGTAGTAATAAGATTTAATTCAGTATGTCTTGTTTTGAATGAAGCACTATAAACCTTACACATTTGAAGATTTTTTAATTGGTGATTTTAAAAAAACGTAAGCCTTTAATCAAAATTAGCAGCTGTTCCTATAGGTATTTGGTAGAAAACATGATTAGGAAGGCATAAGAAATCAATTTACAAGCAGGATGTCGGAAAATTGGGGATCAAAAACAAATTTATTCGTGCTTCCCGCTGTGTAGACTCATATTTTTCCAATATCACCGGAAAAGGAATGTTCGTCAGGCCGTTGCGTAATATTTGTGACGGGTAATATACTGACTATATACTACGTTTAAAATTCTATTTTTGTTTACTAACAAACTTATTCCCGTTAATCAGTTCCCTCGGACTTTTGAAGAATAGAAATTTTTTAACTGTTTACGGTTTTACCTACAAAAATATTGGAATCGCGAGACAAATTTTCATCCACTATTATGCGTACTCCTATTTTAAAATGTTTCTAATATGAAACTGACAGCTAGATCGAAATTATGTTCATTTTGATGCACTGTATTGTAATCTTAAACATCATAATGAAAACTAGGCAAAAACTCACTGAATTTGGACAGCAAAACTATCCTTTTCGTGCTGGTGAGGTGAAAAAAAATTTTTTTGTACACTTTTGTAATTATTACAGTTTTTTTGTTATAGTAACAGCCTCAGTGATGATATTTTTGAAATTATAGTTAATTTCCGATTTTCCGTGAGAGGCAGGCCTATGGTGCAATATATGAAACAACATCAATCACAGGCCACAAAAGAGGTTGGCAGCTGTTTCGTTAATCTTTCCTAAGCAAAAATATACTAAACCCTGCAAAGTGTACAATATTGTGCGAAAGTCCAAATAGTAACTTGGTCTAGGTACCATAGTACAAATTTAAAACAAATGTGTTTGTAATAAAATATGTTCACACTATTGTGATTTTTCTTTTGTTTTTAATATAAATTCAGTCAAAAAAGTATTGAGAATGGATAATTTGTTTATGGTTCCGAATTCAATTTTTTGTTTTTTTTTTTTGAATGTTGTTAGATTGGCACAATTGTTTTCCATTTTGGCGCGGAGTTTGAGTTGCATCTGTTATTTTGATTAAATACAGTTTTGCTTTTAGTTAGCTCATATTACATTACATCGAACAAAGAGTTCGTTTTAAATTTTGCATCGCCAATGAAATTTCGTGTTCGGAGTCACTGAAAATGTTATAGAAGGCTACGATGAATAGACTTTATCAAAAACACGTACTTATGAGTGGTACAAAGCTTTCAAAAGCGGTCGAGATGTGATGAAAGATTAGGCCATCAACGTCTTCACCTAAAGTTATTATCGCAAAATAGTTTGAGAAAGATAGCTGCTGAACTTTTTGTGTCTCACGAGTCGATTTTCCGCACCGTCCCAAAATACCTGATTTTCCTACAAAAACACAATCACATAAGAGTCGCTGAGGACATGCTAGAACAAGTCAATTCCGACCCAACATTCATGATTCATTGTTACTGGTGACGAGACGACGGTTTACGAGTTTGACCTGCAAACTAGTCAATAAGGTTTGGAGTAGCGCCTACCAACTGAACCAAAACCAAAAAACCACGCAAAAGCGGATTAAAAGTAAAAGTCATGTTGGCTGTTTTCTTTGACTATCGCGGTGTTGTGCACTCGGAATTTTAGCCAGAAGGTCCAACGGTAAATAAAGAATATAATTTGAGCGTTATGCGGCGTTTAAGAGAGAAAATTCGACAAACAGGCCAGGTTTGTGGAAAGAAAATTCTAGAATTTATAAAAGTCCACACACAATAGTTTAGTATTACATCAAGTACTTGTTCGAGCAAGTACTTGATGTGATACTAAACTAATATCGTAATTGTTTAGAAATTTGCAACCGGATTATTTTCAAAAACTTTTTAATGCAATCTTAATTGTTTTTTATTTCTTTGTTTGTTATTTCTTAACGTCGCTACAGACCAACTAATAAGCTGATTTTTGGGACAGAGATTATCGAGGGGATAAAGAAAGACATAGGCTTTTAATCCTGGGAAAGTTCCCGCAAAAATAATAATTTTTAGTTACCAAATTTCACATGGACTAACTATTGCTACAGCTATAGCAAACTTTCACTATAACAGAACTATAATCAAAAACTAGATTTCAGCGCGGGTGTAGCTGGAGCTGAAAGCTTGTAACGAAACTAACGAATAATCTCTTTAAGAAAATATTAAAAGTAAATATTATTTTTTTATTTGAATTTACTTCAGAAAATAAGCCTGTAAGCGAAAAACTGCTTGACTAGAGTTTCTTGGCGACCGTTGGATGTATGTTAAGATGAAGATGAACGTGACAATTGATTTGAGAAAATCGTCGTCATCTTGTCAGCTGGAAGACGTCCACTGCTGAACGTAGGCCTCCCCCATATGTCTCTACAACCTTCCTTTCCTGCTGCTCTAACCAGGTCGTCTTTCCACCTGGTAGAAGGCCACCGGCGGTGTGTACCTCGGGACTAAAACCCATTCCAGTCGATTTAGTCCTTTGGTGAACAATCTACTATTATTAATTAAGTATTGATCTTTTAATTTTGTTTGTTTTTTTGTATCTATTTCAGCTTCTGTATTTTTTTAAAGATTTGTGATATGCGCCAGTTTCTCACTGAAAATAAGTAAGATGCAGACTGCTTTTGGGCATCAGGGTATATTCTCGTTTTAAGTGTGCTACATTTTTTTACATCAAATGAGTAATATCAGTAAATAAATTATGTTCCACTAATGACAAAAGAACCTGTAAATTAATGGTGCCTTTTGTTAGCATGTCAAAAAGTTCAACTGTTATCTAACACTAAGAGTAGACTAAAAAACGTAGCCGTAAGTGCATGGCTGGAAAGGAAAGGCGGATGACCGGATGTGGTGGCGGTCAAAATAAACAAATCCCAAAGCTAAGACAAAATATTTGTATGAAGATTGCAAGATATTGATACTACTCCAAGGAGTAAATATTACCTATTTAGAAATTTCTTTAAGATTAATGTTGACTCGTCAATCTTTATTTGGTACACAGTATTTTTTTACTTCTTCCTTATTAGCTGAATAATAATAAATAGCTTTAGCCCGCAGCTCCACCCGACCTAAATTCGGATATCGGCATATCTTGTATTATAGAAGAAAAAACAACTCACACTTGACGTTTTCAAGTAGCATTTGCCCTTTCCCGGGTCTCAAAATATCTCCATGCCGAATTTCATCTTAATCGGTACAGCTGTTTAAGCGTGAAGAGGTAACAGACAAACACACAGAGTTACTTTCGCATTTATATTATTAGAATGGATATGGATTACATGGATGGATAAAGAAATAATATAATCAATCATTTAATTATTCCTACGGTAGTAGAAAAAAAGGTTTTCAGTCAAACTTAATTCACACCTTCTGCTACATTCATGCCAGGACTGCTATAAGCAACTATAGAATTTATTTTTGTAAGTCCTTATCGGTTCATAATGGTGATTATACAAAAATATACTTAGATCATTTGGCTTAACAGGCCGGACATTAGCAAACCAGCGACGATCGATCAAATAAAGTGTATGCCGCAGCCATGTGTTTAATTTAGCCTGTAAATTGGACGTCTAGGCAGATCGTTATGTATGTAAAAGATATGATCAGCTAACAGCTCAGATAATTGTATGTAACTTGGCTACAACGCTCTGCTCGCTTTGTTAGTTTTTTTTTATAGCACGAAGGTGGCAAACAAAGCTTGCGGGCCACCTGATGGTTAGCGGTCACCTCAATCTATGGACGTTTGCAACATCTGGGGCATCACTTGCGCGTTGCCGACCCATCTAATAACTTCTTTCTTCAAGAACCCCTGACTGTAGTCTTTAGAGAAAACCTTGGCAGGGAGCTCATTCCACAACCCAAGCGTTCGCGGGAGGAAGTCTCTCTGAAACCGCAATGGACGTGACCATTTAGGTTTTAAGGTGTGAGGATGAATTCCCTGCTGATGGCGAGCGGTACGATGGTAGAAAGTAGCCATAGGTCCCATTTTACAAGCGGCAGAACACACACAGGGAGGAAAGTCTCTCCTCTGACTTAAGGACTTGATACCGCAAGTGAGTTTGGGATCGTCGACGATTCTCACAGCCTGTCTTTAAGCCGAGTCAAAAGGGCTAAGCTGGTATCCGAGTGCACCCGCCCAGAGATGGCAGCAGTACTCCATATGGGACCGAACTTTCATATCAACACAATTTGCCACTTTTCAGGTACAAAGGGACCAAAAAAACAAATCTTTTTTAGTATTATTAGTTCAATACCTAGAAAGTGTTAGTTACTGCCGAAATTTTCTTTGCAGCCAATTATTTTATCTCGGAACAGTGCGAATCATGGATACAAACATTCTACTGCTAAATTGATTTATTATATCTGTCTCACTACATATTGTTCAAGATTTTTTTCCTAGATAAAGATTGGCGATTGTATATATGAAACTACATAATGCATTTCCTAGAAAAAGTTTTAATGCTCCTTGCTCGTACAAAGTACGAATTAATGTACCTTATTAAAAGAAAACAGTACTATCTCTCTTCTGCCCTTTCCAATAGGTGGGACAATTAATTTAATTTGGTAAAAATGCCTACAAAAAATTCTAAACATAGAAACATAATTGGTCCAAAATGATCTTTTCGATTTCTCAATATAAACTCAGCCTTACCTGTGTTAATGTATAAGTCTACAAAAAAAAATATCTTACAAAACCAGGAGACATAAACTCACATGTTAAGCGTGGAAATGACACTGTACAGTAATTTTTATCCTTGTCTAGAATTTAGTATTATCTTTATGGTTTTTATTTCGCAGAAGGAGTTAACCAGTGGCTGCATATACACCTACATCACTATGCTGGGGAACAACCTCTTTCTAGTCAAATATTCATTCACTTTTTAATTCGTGAGAAATTAAGCCTATGATGTTTCAAAGATTTTTTATTTTTTAATCTTCTTAAACGCTTGAGGGATATTTTTTCTTTTGAAGATTTAATCACATCTTTATTTGAATAATTCTGATTTACGCCTTTGTTAGAAATAATTACGTTTCTTTCATCAAACCTCGCTACGTGATTGTATATAATAGGTGATCAAACAAACTTACCTAGTGAAGTTCGATTATTATTATATGAGTCGCTTTATTCGAGGATAAAATAGAAAGGTTTATTACCAAGCTCTAAAATAATCAAGTTCGACGGACTAGTGATGGGAACGTAGATTTAAATCGATATTTTTAATCGAGTGCAACTTTAAAAATTGCGCGAAGTTGCCTGTAGACAACAAGATACTACACTGTTATACATATATACTATATCTGAAGAATGAAGCGACGAAGTATAACTAGTGTTGAAAAGATTAAAAGATGTGTTTATTTTTGATCAAGTTTAGTGGACAAACACGATTAAACTGTCTTATTAGTTTTTATTATTATTATTATATTAAATAGTCAATATTGTTATTTGTCAATGAATAATCTTTTACTTTACAGTGCTACAAACTTTCTGACCTTGAGTGTTTAGTCGCTAATGTCGTTGTAAGTTCACACCATTTCAATATGGCGACTGTAGTTTTACGCTTTCTTAATGCCTCAGCTAAGGCTGCATGGGTACAGGCATCTCATTGGATAAAGAAGGTTCGGATTACCAAATGTCTGCGCCGCACAGCTCAAAGAGCACTAGTCAAAATATACCTGCATCACGCCAGCAAAGTGGTAAAATAAAATATTGAAATTTTTTTAAAGAGTAGGTAACAATGTCAAGCATCAAGTGGGGTGATTGTTTTTGCCTTTGCTCCGTGGATATTGACCCAACAGCTGAATTGACGGGCGTGGGTTCAATTCGCGCACAAGACAAATATGTGAATAAAATCACGGCAGTAGTATATATAACGTAATTAAAAGGAGTATAGTTGATCAACTAATGAAATATACTCGGAGAAGTAAAAATTTCGTACAAATTCTATTGAAAATTACTTAAATGATTTTGTTAGTTGTGTAAAACAGGTAGTAAAGATAAGTTTATGAACCATGTAAAATTATAAAAAAATGAATAAACATCCTAAATAATCCATATTATAAATGCGAGTTAGAACAGCTCATACCGAGACACGACTACCCTAACTCTGTCTGTCTGTGTGTTATCTCTTCACGCTTAAACCACTGAACCGCTGTAGATGAAATTTGGTATGGAGATAGTTTCAGTCCCAAGGAAAGACAAAGGATAGTGTTTATCATGAATAATTAAAAAAATCCCGCGGAAATAACTTTAACCATGTTAAACTTCATTAATCAACAAGGAGCTCCATGCCGATAACCCAATTTAGGGCGGGTGGAGCTGATGGTAAAATTCATTAATTACCAGCTATCCCATTTATATTATAAATTCGATAGTTTGGTTGTCAACGGCGCATCCAATGGAGCTGAAATTTTGAACAGAGACAGTTAAAGGTACGGTAAAGGATAAACGCTACTTTTATCTCGGAAAATTCAAAAGTTTCCGCGGGAGTAACTATAACCAAATTCTACGAACGAACCATAGCTGTAGCTATAGCTTGCTATAACAAACTTATTTATTATAATCAAGGAGTTGCCGTAAGAATCCCACGCCGATCACCAAATTTACGGCGGGCGGAGCCGCTGGCAAAAGCTATTACCTAAACATTCCTAAATAAATAACAATATTTACTTTTGGTCGAATAACGCATTGAAGTGGACGGTGCAAGGGTTAAAAAAATCGGTTTACAATCGTTTAAAATATTCGCAATAATTCTCATTCTACGGAACCTTAATGCGTGTACAACACGCACTTGGCTGGTTGTTTAACTTCGTATAGGTATGTTTATCGTTTTCTGGTTTCGTTAGACAAATGTTGCAAAAAGACAAACAGACAAAATACCAACATGTAAAAGAAATAATTAACTGGTTGACTAATTTATCTACATATCAACACAGCACAACTCGCCGTCACGTCGTCGGTAACTTTTGAAGGCTTTTAACAGCCTGTATTTCTAGACCCTAGTGTTAGGGATTCAAAATACATGACCTTCATACCGAAATGAAAATTTACCTATCCTTTTTAGGGTTCCATATCCAAATGGCAAAAATGGAACCTCTAAAAATTCGTCATGTCCATCCGTTCAACCATCCGTCCGCCCGTCCATCCGTCCGCATGTCACAGACTTATAATTCCGCCGTCTTTCGGCAGATTCTAATAAAATTTTATAGAGATGTGTTTTTTGTAAACCGCTATACAGGTATGTTATAAAAATTGAGAAAAATAATTTTTAGGGGCACCTCTCCATACGTTGATCAAGTAATGACATTTTTTTTCGCGCCCCCATTATGTGGGATATAATTTGAAAAATACATTTGAATTTTGTAACAAACTTTTTCTCTAAGATTTATATTTTCGAAGTCTTTTATTGGCTTCCAAAGTTAAAAATGTCTCCTCCGTCTCCCTCTAACTTTTGAACCGCGTGATCTAAAAAATCATTCATGAAAATAGGACTTTATAAATACTACATAATGCAATATATATTACTTCCTCTGCCAGTTCTTGGCAAAGTCAGGATTGGGCGGAAAGAATCAAAATCGATTGGAATAATCAAAACATTGTTTCTTTGAATTGAATCATTCTAACACATATTTTCCGTTTCAACTGTATAAATAATTTTGAAACCTATTCATTTTTTTTTAAATCAAATGAGTTTTGTAATCGCGAAATGAAACAAGGAGGTTTCAATAAAAAACGAATAAATCTTATGTCCCTAGCAAACGAAGCCACTAGCAACAAGATATTACAAGTCTGTTTCAGATCCAAAGAAGAAAATAAAAATATCAATTGGCAGCGCTAGTGTATATCAGGGACCCTAGTCATATTCGTACGGATATTGGTGCTTGGCGACCGCTTATGTTATGGAATGAGCTCCGTCGAGGACTAATGTAGGGTTCATCAAGTAGGGAGTGAATAGTTTTAATAAAATAAAAGGATCGGCAACGTGCAAGTAATATCTATAGGCTACAGCAGTCGCTAGAAATCAGACAGCCCGTACGTCGCGTCGCGCGCTTGTAGAACAAAATCCCAACGAAGTACGAGTTGGACAACTTTGGCAACGAGGGTTCCGTACCACCACCCGTACCGTACAAATTCACGAACCCGACTGGGACTTGACCGGAATTCATTATTTATTGCTATACTATAACTGCTTACGCTAAGTTTGAAGCTTGTCAATATCTAAAACTGTTTTAAGTATACGTGAAAAACTACATAAGTTTGTTTTTTTTATGGAGATCCCCATTAAATTTTTTTTTTTAGAAAATCCGCTAGAATAACACATATTCTGTGTGTACGGAACCCTAAAAGTTGGCTATAGATAAGCTGGTACTAGTGCATATGAAACTTATTACTGAAGTCCTGTACTTAGTTTAGTTGATCTAGATTTCTTTAATCAAATTTTACACCATATAACAATTTAACGGAAAAAAGTTTTTCTGAAAACATATAATTCTCAATAAATGAACATGTCTGAAAAATTATATTTGCAATTGGTAATCATTTTAATTTTGAAATGATTGCCAATTAAGAATTTATCATTGAATAAATAAATGTAATTAAAATAAAATTTATTTAATTAACTAAAATATATAAATCGTTACAAAATAACAATTAAAAATGGGAAATAAAATCCTCGAAAACGTTTTCTCATAAAATACAAAGCAAACATGATGTTTGTGTAGTAGAATACGAATGTTAAACACAATGAGTGTTCTATTCCCCACACAAAATTTGTGCCAGGATTTTGTGAAAACTGCACTATAGATCCGATAATGTTTTGTACTTAATCACGCGTGTTTAAGATAAGTGGGAATAAAATGCATAACAGTTATTTTTAACTTGGGAGCAATGATTTGGGATTTGGTTTATTCCAACAAATTTAATAAAAGAAGTTGAAGTATGAAATTGCCGTTTAAACGCACTGGCCACTCCGAATAAAAATTAAACCCTAGGTATGTCTTTAATAATTTAAATTGAAATTTTTATCAAACGAAAACTATAACATTCTTAAATTTAAAAAAAAACATAACATTTGATGATCGGCTTTCAATTGCTTATAGATTCAGCTTTTAACGTGAAGATGAATACAGTAAAAATTCAAATGTTGTTTTACATGTTTCGACGTGGAACTAACGCAGTAGAAACAGCTCGTCGTGTCAATGCTGTGTTTAGAGAGGATACGGCTAACGAACACATCGTACCCTCGTGCGGCCCAACTCTCGCACTTAACCGATTTTTTGATATTAAGTTTTGTTACTAAAAAATAATGTAAAATTACTGTAAAGATATATATAAACAAAACTTTGCTAGAAAATTTAGTTTAGAAACACGGTAATGGTCATTTTGGACAGACATCAGTGAAACAAATGGTTAAAAATAAAATTCAACGCCAAGGTGTTCAGAATCATGTACTGAATCTACGTTATCAGTATGTTCACAGCACATTGTGGTTAACATTGTCACTTACACCCAGTACACAAAGTAACCTTATTTCCCAAAGGACGTAGTACATACATACCTACATATATACATTGATCAAAATCGTACAGTAAGCTAAGTAAGTTTCCAATTTTACGCCACATAAGCTTCCCCGTTACACTTAATGTGCTCTTCAGGTTTCCTTCTCCCATGCGATAAAGTTAGGTCTGAGCTCTTGTTTATACAAATCTGGTAGTTCAATTACAGTTAATGGAAATTATGTTAACAACCCTGTATATCAGGCTTTTTTTGTCAAATTTAACACTCTTTTTTTTATTGATACCCCTACAGGTTTAATAATTAACACCACTTTTACCAATTAACTTAACAAATTTTGTTAAGTTTGTAGGAAAAATGGCGATCGCCAAAAATGCAGCAAAGTAACCTTAAATTTAGGGTAATTTTTTTTTCTTGAAATCATTACAAATAGAAAAAGGGGGAGAGGGTCAAACTAGGGTAACTCGTAAACTAAGGATACTTCACATTCTCATAGTAATGATAAATGTATTTTAATTTTATTGTTTTCTTGTGGTGAAGTTTCAAAAAACAACACACAAAGATGCTTACAACAATTTTTTTACATTCTAAGGGGCTCAAAGACCAATATAATATGTTAAGTTGGAATCTGCTACGAAGTGAGATATATTTTTTTACATTTCTTAACTAACACACATTAATAAAAATACATGAAAAACTACATAATTATAAAAATGTTAAAAATATATTATTGCTTAAAATAAGACTAGTTTTTGTTAGTTTCTTAGTTCAGATTAACTAAACTAACACCTAATTCACTGATTTTTTTGGAATGCTGAATGAAGTGCTAAAAACAAAAATTTGGCTTTAGCATGTTAATTATTAAATACACATCATAAACTGTTTTTTGTTTAGATATCCACGGAAGAAGAAAAAAAAAACGGTAGAAAAACACGTTGGAAGAACAATTATTAATGTCTCTTCTTTATTTAACAAGTAGGTACTGGTCTTTAGCAATCACGGACCTTTAGGTTGCTCTTTCGGTTAAGTGCCGCTTTTTCGGTTTATTCTTCGTTCTCAAATCAAAGGATAAGGTACTTTGTTCCAAAAATCAAATATATCCTAAGTCCTAAACCTAGAAATATCCCAAGAATAAAATTATTTATTTAAGTAAGTATAATATGAAATTAGTAGTCGGATAAACTGATGCCCAGTCTAAATATTCTATGGCGTTGTCACTGAAGTGTTGTGTTCCGCTAGCTAGCTAAGTTTTCGTAAAGAACTAAAGGTGAGGGGGGATTAGTGGGGAAAGGGGAAACAAAATGCTATTAAAAGGCTATTATAATGGGGAACGCTCTTAACTTGTTGTAGTATGAGGTGTTTCCAAGCTTACAACGATTGTCTAAGTGCAATTTTTTAAACTTTTTTTTCATTATGTAACCAAAAAGTACCTTTTGAGTTGATTTGAGAAAAATATTGTCGATTTCAGCTTAACGCCCATAAAGGAAATGTATAAGCGCGTTGGGGGCCCTCTTAACGTATGGCACATTTACTTTCAATTCAATGCATCAGTAATTTATTTTCTAAAAGACGTAATATGTTTTGTTTTTCTTAACGCTTACTTACTTTTGCTGCGGTGCTGCTTGCACTCTGCTGCGAAAAGTTGCGGCGGTATGTAATATGCACGTTGTACAATATTGTACTGTCAGTACTTTGTGTGCTAAAGGTTCGCTGTTTCCATGCGATAACGTTCGGTCTGAGCTCTTGTTTATGCAAATATATTGTCGATGTAACATGATTGAGGGCACAGCCTTATGTACTCGGGTAGTACACCCGAAACCGAAAACCGTTTGTGTACCTTTTGCTTCTCGTTTATTGGGCATGTCTTGGTCACGAATAAAATAAAGTTCATTTTATTTATAAACCTGTACGAGGCACTGTGCCCTGCAAGTCACAGCTTATGCTGAGTTCGCGACGATCAAATTGTATCTTTATTGTTATTGTTAAGGGTAATGTTTTTCGGATATGTTTGTATGTAAGTATGTCTATTTCTTTGGCAAGCTCAGTAGTCTCATCGGTTTGATGGAGCTTAACATAGCTCAAAATATGTGGCTTGGCCGTTTCGCTATCACTACGTAGGCGTAAGGTGAAAAATGTATTCACTGTTCATTACTTTTCTGTTATACAATAGTTCTTGTAGTAACGAAACGGCCAAGCCACATATTTTGACTAAGGCGTAGAGTTGGTGAAGTTCGGGGTTCTATAGTTAGGGCGTGTTGAGTTAAAAGCTTACTTTACATTTGATAACTTTTTTACATGAAAATGTGTTTGGTGGGTTATGTGACACTTAAGGAGAGGCTAAAATCAAACGCCAAGTGAAAGATATTAATTAGTGACTATCCAGAGCCATTGACTAAAGACGTGCGGCACATGCTGTCTAATTGCAGGAGACAGCAGCGGCTTCAAGTGAGTGTCTTCTTTAGTATGTAGTACATAATAGCTTGATACTTATGTGTACTTATATCTTAAAAGTCGATTTTTGTTTGCATGCATAATGTTCGGGCAACGGCTAAAGTCTATCTCACCAAAAATATTTTCATGTAAAATGTTGCTAAGACGTGATCACACCGAAAAAGAAGGATAACCAAAATGGTTTAGCTATTTGAAATTTACTTAGTAATAACCAAACTTTTGTAATAATTAAACAACTCATTCGCTGCACATAACTTATATTTAATCTTCTATTAGCAATTTAATTTAGCAGTCACCAAATTATGTTACCAGTAGATATAATTGTGTAATAATTTGTGTTATTTATTTAAAAATCTTTTTTTCTGTCCAAGTGGCTCGCACTGTCTAAAAAGTTATCAGATCCCATGTAGAGCCAAGCTTCTAACTCTACACACCCTAACTTTACGAGCCAACTACAGTCAGCCATGCCGTGTCCAAGGGGAGGTGCAATCTTCATTGGATAGTCGGCAATCAAAAAAAAGGTATTTTTCCGTTAACTTTAAATTACCACAAACGCACCTATAAATATATTTAGACATATTATGCGGGCTCTTACCGTGACTACCGTCTAGACGGTAGCTACTTTAGTTATATTTTTTTTTTGGTTTTATTTCAAAACTGAACAAGTTAGTACTTGGATGGAAGATGGAGCTTAACATATGAGGTGTCAATTGTCATTTATTAGATTCGGCTTAATTGTGGTAGTGACATCTGTGTTTTTTAAAGAAGAAACTGACTTCAAAGACCTATCAAAGCAGAGCCTAAACCACAAGGTAAAACTAAACTGTGTGTTTGAAAATTGGCATGTGGGTTCGTTACTTGACGTAGGGCTTCAGTGTTCTTACTTTTATTTTGCAAAATAATCCTCTAGAAGGGTTAAACGAGAGTTAGGAGTGTGTTTGAAAATCCGTTAATATTAAAGCTTAATGCATAAAAATTGGTATTTAGGTTAAAAATGAAGATTGACGTGTTTCACAAACAGGGAATAAAGTTTTGTATGAGAATTTCGAATATTTATGTAAGAAAAAAAAAGAAATTAAAAAAAAAGTTAAACCATAAACAGTTAAAAGCTTTCTTTCTTTTCTTAAGTAATCAACATTGTGAACCGATAGTATTGTGTATATAATAAGAATAACATTTAACAAAGAAGTATCAAAGGACTATTTAAGTAAAGATATTTATTTTTTAATTTTCATAAAAGCACTTTAGAAATTAGAAACAGAATAGAAGACGGACAGCTTTTCTCGCACAGTGCAAATAAATAACACCTGAGCTCAAAATAATTAATTAATTATAATAAATTCATTAATTTAAGGGTAGGTAACATAAATCACTGTTGTGTCCGGAAACTAAATCAACGTTAGTGTCGCTATCAATCATTAACTGAAACCGACGGAATAAATTTACAAGGTGGATATAACCCTTACGACGTTGACACGTAGGTACCTATTGCAATGTTTATGAACATAAAATTTATTTCAAAAATTCAATAAATTTCAATGAAAAAAACTCTTAAAAACAACAGTTTACGTAAACAAAAAACCTTACACATTTTAGTTATCCGTATGAGAATTATTGCAGATATCTGAAAAATTTGAGAACCGATTTTGTTATTAAATCTTATGTTAAGTTATTAAGGAACTCTTAACTTTTGTAAACTTATCTAAAGATAGTCAACAAAATATGATAGCACCATATTTCGTACCGAGTAGAAAAATTACACTTTTCCTTACTCGAGAAAGGAAGCAATATTGGTTGAAATTTTAGTCTGTACTCGGTCGGGCCTGTCTCATTCTAACATGATAGTTCATACTATCGGCCGGCACACACAGTCAAAATAATTTTTCCTGCCAGAGCGCGGGCAAGGTCACCATAAAACATTGAAATATAACAATTCTTTTTCTAAAAGTGATTGTGATGCTGAATTAGAATCGGACTTTCAGGTGTTAGGAAAAGTATCCCGAGTGCAAAATATCTTATCTTATTCTCGGAATGGAAGCTTTCGATTTGCTTCCTTTCTCGGCTTATAAAAGGCGTTATTATGTCTTCGGCACGAAATATACCATTTCTCGATGGAGTAATTCGCGCCCCTTTTCGCTGTATGGGAGCTCCCCTTAAAAACATTTAAAAATATGTTTTGTCAATTTGTATGGCTTTAGATCAACAGGCTGCTTATACATGATTATAATGTAAACATTTTATTTTAAAGACTGTAGCTCCAACCGTTTTGCTGTAAAACCTATGTGACAGACGACGGACAGACGGACATGTAAGTGACAGCAGGAGCTCTGTTTGGAGCGTTCGGGTAAAGCCCCTTAAAACGACCGAAAATTTGCTTATTTGCGTATTGTGCAACCCCTAGAAAACTTAGTAATTGGACTTTAATTAAAGTTTCATGAAACGATAAAGATCAAATCATATATCTCATACGGAACCATAACTTAAAGCGTGTACGGCAGGCATTTTATAGGTAACGCTAAATTATGCCCCCGCGCTTGTACCTATTTTTAAAAAGCTATTCTTTTCTAGCATGGAAGACATTATCAAACAAAATTTGACTTAGGGAAACATATATATGCTTTTAAGCGTAACACGAGTACTTTTAGTACATAACTCAATTAAAACTTGCCTGGCTAGACCGCGAAAATACGCCGTTTTTGTGCAAATTTCCTGGCTAAACTATAGCATCCAAAGGATTGAAATAAATATATGTTATTAAACTTGCTTTTGTCTAGTGAAATTCCTTACTGAATGATTTCGTTTCTTGTATTTAGTGCAATAATTTTTTTTTGAAGTGACCATTGTTTTAACACTTGTGCAAATTTTTAAAGCGTGTTTTGCATTTGCTTGCGATTAAGTTGGTTAAATAATTACAACAGCTTGTTATCTAGTGCATTGACTCTAAGTTTTAGCAAAAAGTCAAAAATTGTGACTACAAAACGGTAATAACGTTAAATTCCATACAAAAAATTTAAAAGTTTCAAGGCGTCATTACGGTATAAATTACTTTAGAAGTATATAAAATATATATCCCATAGTAATGTATATGACATTATCTAATGATTTATAGTGCATTTATATATACAACGTTAGAATTACCGAAATTAGCTTTCTGTCTATATCGCCCTCTTAAGCCCATCATACCCGGAGCTACAATATATCTTTATATATATAATTCTACTGTACGTGTGTGTGTCAGTCTTTATTTGCCACTATACTCCTCCTGAACGGCAGGACCGATTTGAATATTTTTTTTTGTGTGCATTTGTTATGTTATGCGTATGTTAAAATTCACAAATTAGCCCGGCAGATGGTGTTGCAGTCGAATGCAGGACAACGGCTGCCCGGTCAGCGCCATCTGCCGAGCTGATTTGTGAATTTTAACCATCCAAGGCGCCACCCAAACGCACACAAAAAAAACATTCAAATTGGGCCAGCCGTTTAGGAGTACCTACAGTGACAGTTTAGTATTAGTACACAAATAACAAAAATCTTTTACCCCCCAACCCCTTAAACTAGGGGATTTGAAACTTTGATGCTAGGTCTGAAAATCTATATAGGGATTCCTTGTTATAAATTATAAAATACATATTTCAGGATTTTTAGTAAATCATCCCCCGCTCTTTGAATTAGGACATAAAAGTTTGTATGGATATTGCCTTACAATATTTAAATTTCATGCTAGAGATCTAAAAATCATACAAGAACAGACATTTCTCATAATAAATTAAAAATTAGTGTTTCAGGTTTTTTTTAAAAAAAACTCATACCTGAACCCCTTAAATTAGGGGATGAAAGTGTATATGGGGCTTTCGTCAGGTTTCAGAATATTACTACATTGTTATACTTATACTATACGAATAATATTACTATCGAATATAATCGCCTACGAGCCAAGCATCGCCCCTGATCTATCGCTTATTATAAACAGTAAACCAACAAAGTAAAAACCGGTCAAGTGCGAGTCTGGCTCGCACACCGAGGGTTCCATACAAACTTATTATACGTAGATGCTTCCATCATGAGATCAAGTATCACAGGTTTATGATCAGTTTTTGGATTTTTTTCCTATATTTGTGATGAAAGATCTTGCTTCTGGCCAAATTTAATGATTCTAGGTCAACTGGACTGGTCAATTGGTCCAAAAACTAGGCACTCAACAGAGCGAGGCAGTACTGCACGTTGGAGCAGAGGTTACTGCTTTACAAGTCGCAAGTTCGGTCCAAATGGAGTACTGCTGCCATCTCTGAGCAGGTGCACCCGGGTACCAGCTTGACCCTTTTGACTTTTCGTCATTGAACCGACTCAGAAGAGCCAAGCTAGTATCTAGGTGCTCCCACACACATATAATAACAGTAATCCATAGAAACAAATCTAAAGCAGCAACCTTTGTCCTGGGGTAAAGTACTGATTTGCTCTGCTGAGAACACCAAGTTTTTTTAAGCTTTACCTTGTCCTCCAAATTATCTTGGAACCGGACTTCGCCGGTGATGCCAACACCAAAAACCCCAATGCTCTTGGAGATGTTAGTAGGCTTGTTCTGAAAATGTGGGTTAAAGAATTGGGTTTTTATTCTTATGAATGACTGTAATACGGTCTACAGAACGCGCTATGGAGTATATGGCCCTATTAAGCAAAACAAACCTGTGCCGATTGGGTACGTATTTCCAATAAACCTAAAGATATGCGAACAGTTTAAAAAAAAATCAGTACCACAGAATTGCCTGCACGCGATTTCAGCATCTAAGCTATGCATCCATTATTCCACGTGACATGTTGATTATGCGCATAGTGACAAAAATCTTATCTAATCTGACTTTAAATATAAGCCATTTGTTTAGCTGTTATACTGATCCTGACGTTTGCGCAGCCGCAGTCACTGAGACAATCCTTGCTGGTATGGAATACTATATTCCTACCCCCGAGTAGCTACCGGCGTCAAAAAACGACCGTGGTTTAATAGGTCTTCCAGAAAAGCTAAAATTCTAAAGCAAAATGCATATGTGGCTTGGACCACGGCTCGTTATAATAAGGATCCGAATATTTCTGAGTTAAAACGCAAATTAAATGCTGCCTCAGTTCAGTAAGAAAGCAACTGCCAGAGCAAAATTCCAATTCATCGGCAAAATAGGTGGGCGACTTGCGAGCTATCCTTCTGGGAGTCGTGCTTTCTGGTCGCTTGCCAAAGCTGCCGAAGGGAACTTTTGCCAGTCGTCGTTACCACCACTGCGCGCGGAGAACTAGTGTCTCAAATCGAGACCTCACTGTCCCAGGTCTCTGACTGGGGACGGGTAAACTTCGTCCGATTCAACCCTATAAAGACACAAGTGTGCGCGTTCACCGCTAAGAAAACTCCATTCGCTGTAGTCCCACAATTCCAGAACACTCCCCTCTCCATCTCCAAGAGCATTGGGATCTCCAGTGATGTTCAGTTCCGAGATCATTTGCTAGACAAGGTAAAGCTGGCGTCCAAAAAACTTGGTGTATTCAACAGAGCGAAGCAGTACTTCACGTCGGGGCAAAGGTTGTTACTTCACAAGTCGCAAGTTCGGCCCCATATGGAGTACTGCTGCCATCTCTGGGCAGGTGCACCCGGACACCAGCTTGGCCCTTTTGACTCGGTTCAACGACGGGCTGTGAGAATTGTCGACGATTCCAAACTCACTTGCGGTATCGAGCCCTTAGTCTGAGGAGAGACTTTGCCCCACTGTGTGTGTTCTACCGCTTGTACAATGGGTTGTGTTCTGAGGAATTGTTCGAAATGATGCCCACGGCTACTTTCTACCATCGCACCGCTCGCCATCGGCAGGGAATTCATTCTCACACTTTAGAACCTAAATGGTCGCGTACAGTGCGGTTTCAGAGAAACTTCCTCCCGCGAACGCTTAAGTTGTGGAATGAGCTCCTTGCCAAGGTTTTCTGCAAGGACTACAGTATGGAGTTCTTTAAGAAAGAAGTTATTAGATTTCTGAAGGGTCGGCAACGCGCAAGTGATACCCCTGGTGTTGCAAGCGTCCATAGGCTACGGTGACCGCTTACCATCAGGCGGACCGTAAGCTTGTTGGCCACCTTAGTGGTATTAAAAAAAAAAAAAAAAAATGTCATTTTAACTTGTCAGGATAATTATATTGAACGCATTGACCGGTAAACAAAACGCGCTAAAACTTCCTTGTTTACTTTCTGTTGCATTACTAAAATGTCTCGTTTTTTTATGTAAAGCGGCTAAAACAGAACACCTTACCAAAATACTATGTCGAATGGTAGAGTACCAATTGTAATGACCAGCAAACAATAATTTCAAATTCCAATCACAACAGTCGCCAGAGACAAAGACATCGCAAAAGCCTCACTCACTTTGTTACCATGCATTATTAAATGTATATTGGACCGCAACGAAAGCGGCTCAGTTTAAAAAATGAGAAAACTTTTAAATGTGTGAGCAATCCTTTTAAAATAAATTTTAATTTATTTCATTAAAAACATAGCAAAAAAGTAAAAAATATTCTTTTTGGTGAGTCAAAAATGACCAATTTTCACTATAGAGGTAAGTCGCATGTTTTTTTTTATTTAATTTTATCAAAATAATTATGATAGACTAGAAACAAAAGAAAAACTATTGGTTTCGCTATTAAAATTTTTAAAAATCGCCTCTTTTTAGTATTTATGATTTTTGATTAGGATTTTTGGTGTTGGCATCACTGGCAAAGTCCAGTTCCAAGATAATTTGGAGGACAAGGTAAAGCTGATGTCAAAAAACTTGGTGTTCTCAGCAGAGCAAATCAGTACTTTACCCCAGGACAAAGGTTGCTGCTTTGATTTGTTTCCATGGATTACTGTTATTATATGTGTATGGGAGCACCTAGATACTAGCTTGGTTCTTCTGAGTCGGTTCAATGACGAAAAGTCAAAAGGGCCAAGCTGGTATCTGGGTGCACCTGCTCAGAGATGGCAGCAGTACTCCATTTGGACCGAACTTGCGACTTGTAAAGCAGTAACCTCTGCTCCAACGTGAAGTACTGCCTCGCTCTGTTGATTGCCTAGTTTTTTGGACCAATTGACCAGTCCAGTTGACCTAGAATCATTAAATTTGGCAAGAAGCAAGATCTTTCATCACAAATATAGGAAAAAAATCCAAAAACTGATCATAAACCTGTGATACTTGATTTCATGATGGAAGAACTATATACGTATAATAAGTTTGTATGGAACCCTCGGTGTGCGAGCCAGACTCGCACTTGACCGGTTTTTTCTTTGTTGGTTTACTGTTTATAATAAGCGATAGATCAGGGCCGATGCTTGGCTCGTAGGCGATTATATTCGATAGTAATATTATTCGTATAGTATAAGTATAATAATTTTTCGCTTCAATTACTGCACTATTATTAGGAAGGGAGATAATGACATTAAATACAACTCATTTTATTCTCAATTCTTGTACATAAAGTAAACATTATAATAAAATTCAAGGAAAAAAGATAAAAAGGATCCAGAAGAATGGAGAATTCTCAGGAAATTGGAAATGAAATAAAAATGGGAAGGAATCAAATAAACTGACAGAAAAGCAGAAAAACAGAAAGTAACTGACACTTCAAAGTAAGAAGCCGTCGTGTTTCCGCGAAATAAAGAGTTTTTCTTTATAAATGAAATCATAATGAACATTCGGTGAAAGCAAGTTTTTTTCAAAACAATGTAAATATTTACTAAAGTCTGCAGCACTGAAGCTAGCCACAAAAGCTATCTATTACGTGCTGGAGCGTTTACTGAATTTTAATAATAATAATAATATATTTTTATTTCAGAGATTTCTGTCTGTTCTGTCATAAAAACGCACTTATTTTACTAATTTACAATAAATAAAAGTTACATTAATTATTTATACATTAAAAAATAATAATTGAAGTTTAAATAATAATAATAACATTATAATTAAAATACACTAAAACTATTTATAACTGACTCTTCTGTCTGTGCACCCTTGTCCAGTGCTCCATAAAAACACAGTCAGAGTCCATCCTGTGTGCAATCTATTGCAAGTACATGTTAGGGCTGCCTCGCATTCTGCTCATTATAGACCCTGTTCTCTTGCGCATTATTGTTGCGAAATCGTCTATTCTCGCTTCCGCAAACATTTGCGAAGCGCTACAGAATCGAGGCAGCCCCAACAGCATCATATAAGCATTGTTATATTGCACACGAAGGGCGCTGTATGTCTTTAGCGTATAATTTACCCAAAGGCTACATGTATAGAAAGTTTGGCAGTATGCTCTAAACAATGTGTTTTTGACTTGCCTACTTTGCACCGTGCGAACCTTCGACGAACCATGGTTGTCCTGACAGACAGCGCCCTTCGTTCTCTTTCTATGTTCACATCATCTTTAAGTGTCTCGGTGACCCAGTGGCCCAGGTATTTCACTGTCAGTACTCGTTTCAAAGTGCTACCATTTAGCCTCACAGGTGGGACAACAGCATAGCACTTTGAGCCAGCTTTGAAAATAATAAATTCACTTTTCTTTGTGTTGTACCTAAGCCCATGAGTCACCGCATATTTTTCACAAATTTGGATCAGCTTTCTAAGGGCACTGACAGATGGGCTCAGCAACACCATATCATCAGCATAGCTTATATTATTGACAGAGACTCCATCAATAGAACATCCAACTCCGGCGTTGCTGAGCTCACCTAACAGTCGATTCATGTATAGGCTGAAGAGCTTTAGCGACGTAATGCCACCCTGTCTCACACCGCACTCCAACCTATAACCCTCCGACAATTTTTCCGCCCATCTGACATAATTGTGCTGGTTACCATACCAATATTTCAGAAGTGATATAAGCTCGCACGGCAGTTTGATCTCACTGGCTAGCTTTTTCCACAATATGTCATAAGCTATTAGGTCGAAGGCTTTCGATAGGTCCAGAAAGCACGCGTACACTGGCGTGTTTCGGCTAGTGTAGTACTGGACAGTATGCTTTAGTGTTAGTACCGCTGTTTCGGTTGACAGCCCTGACCTAAAGCCAAATTGAGCATCGTGAAATTTTAAATACTTTTCAAGATATTTGGCCAGCATACTGTCCAATACCTTAGCTATCACCGTCGCTAAGGATATAGGCCCATAATTTTCTGGGCTCGACGGATCCCCTGTTTTATTTTTAATAATAGGAACCACCAACGTCTTCATCATCGCATCTGGTATGTAAGAGTGTCCAATGCAGATGGCGAAGAGCATGGCTAGGATCCTAGGTAAGTGTAGGCCTGCATGCCGTGGATGTTCCACACTCAGCCCGTCATGACCTGGGGATTTTCCTCTCTTCATTTGTTTAATTGTTAGTGCTACATCATTTTCTGTGAAACACACACAATCGTCAAACACACCCCCTTTCTCCAACTCGCCTATAACAGTGAGACCCAGCGGAGACTGCATCCTAAATCGCTCCCGAAACATGTCGGCAATTTGTGCAGGATCGCAAGTACCCTCAATACTCACTGGAGTACTCGGTTTTGGATTCAATTTTCCAGTTTCCTTCCAAAAAATTTTAAGACCAGTTGCCACTAATTTGACATGAAAGACAACCCCTAACTCTGCTACCAAAACACATAGAAAGTCGCCACGTGAATTTTATGGTGACAAAGCGAACCGCATAGGGGCGGATCCAAGTGGAGTCCCAGATGTAGCCCTTAATGGGCCTCGTCGTCCTTAAAATGAAACGAAAACGAAATTTACTTACATTACAGTACTCACTCAAGATTTTTAGCTGTTATATACCCTTAAAGGACGAGTGGTTTTCGTCTTCGCCGTTGGCCGTTACTTTACGTATAATCGTTGTTTGTTGCTTAAAAACCATAATTTTGGTTTTTATGTATGTCATTGGTTGGTTATGTATCCCTTAGGTACCATTATTTTTTTTAAAAAAACCGTGTTGTTTTTATATGCAGAGAAGATTAAAATGATATCTAGCCGATCAATAAGGTTGCAAACAAGCTTACGCCGCTGATGGTAAGCGGTCACCGTTGCCTATGGACGCTTGCATCACCAGGGGTATCACTATCTAATAACTTCTTTTTTGAAGAACCCCATCCTTGGAGAAAACCTGGTATACCTCATTCCACAACCCAAGTGTTCGCGGGAGGAAGTCTCTGAAACCGCACTGTACGCCACCATTTCGGTTCTAAAGTGTGAGAACGAATTACCTGCCGATGGCGAGCGGTGCGATGGTAGAAAGTAGCCGCGGGTATTATTTCGAACAATTCCTCAGAACTCATTGTACAAGCGGTAGAACACACACAGGGAGGCAAAGTCTCCCCTCAGACTTAAGGGCTGGATACCGCAAGTGAGTTTGGAATCGTCGACAATTCTCACAGCCCGTGGTTGAACCCTGTCAAAAGGGCCAAGCTGCTATCCAGGTGCACCCGCCCAGAGATAGCAGCAGTACTCCATATGGGGCCGGACTTGCGACTTGTAAAGTACTTACTTACTTACTTACTTACTTACTTACTTACTTACTTACTTACTTACTTACTTACTTACTTACTTACTTACTTACTTACTTACTTACTTACTTACTTACTTACTTACTTACTTACTTACTTACTTACTTACTTACTTACTTACTTACTTACTTACTTACTTACTTACTTACTTACTTACTTACTTACTTACTTACTTACTTACTTACTTACTTACTTACTTACTTACTTACTTACTTACTTACTTACTTACTTACTTACTTACAAATTTGAAAAATGTTTGACACGCAATGATCGTTTTTAAAAAGGTAACTAAGTTTTAAAATTCTCGGGCGGAGCGAAGTAAGAATCAAGATTTACCATTTCAATAGTGAAGCACAAATATAATTCATGACAGAGTAGCCTTTGTGGAAGATTAAATTTTAAGAACTTATTCGAATATTAAAACAATAAAAAAAAACGTTAATCCTTTTTTTTGTTAGGAAAATAACAATTTCATTTATCATTCTAATCCCTGTTTGTTGCCTTGAATTTAGAGAAACTGGAACGAAAATAAGTTGTCTGAATTAATGATTATGTGTTCAATGACAGTAACATTTATTAAGTATTTGGCAGCTGTCAGTAAACAGGTGTTTTAACTTAAAGTCAAGAATTTTAGGTGCGTTTCTTATTCTGTCATTGGCTTTGACAGCACTTGGTACTATAAGCATTGGGCTACACCTGACCGATATTCGGCAGAGTCCTTTCCGTCGCGTCTATTCGGTCACGTTTAGTCTGTTCACACTAGGCGTCTTTGTTAGTCACTCAGTTAATGGTGACAGGTATACAGAATGGTTAATATTCTGTGGTTATAAGTACGCTACTATTAAAACTTTTTCTATGGATATCTAAACTATACTTGTCTTGACTCACGGTTTCACTTGCTGAATTTTGTTTTTTTTTAATTTAATAGCCTTTTTAGGCCTTATATCGTTTCATGTTACATGAGTCTTAAATATTATTATTATAGTTCTAATTACTTGAATTGGCAGCATTGGAATTTTCACGCAACAAAACATCGTTGTACAAACTATAAATGTGGTAGTAGCAGAGTATATCAAGTAAGAACTGACAAACAATAGTGTATCACGGGAAATAAAATTGCCTGTGGTGTACCTGCGTAGTTCACTTGCTGCTTACTCTATATTAGTACATTGTGTATTAAGGGTGATAAGGAGAAAATTACTAATGAGAGAAATCTAAATAATTTATTAAAAAAAAAGTTTATTTCTGAAGTTAAAACTTGTAATTGATTGCTTGCAGTGTGCGCGTAGTTCGTGTTTTATACATAGGTACTTGATAGAATAGCCGCGTCATTAGAAACGCGCGCTTCGCTTTGCGTAAATTAAAATTTACAAAGAAAAAGCCCGTTAGTGTAATTAAGGTCTTAACAGCTGCTTTACCTGCACATAATGACACTGTTTACGAGTAAGTGTGATAATAAAACAAATAACTAATAAAAGATGAAAGGATAGCAAGAAAATAGTAAATAAATGTATATGTTACCGACCAAACCCGATTTCAGGCCAAACTAGTTTGTCCTAGGCCTTCGGGTTCATTCTAAGCGTGTCATGATATACAAGTTTAGCCCAGGACAATTTAGTATGGCCTAAATACCTTAGGCTTAACTAGTTTGGCATAGGTCGAACTGAATTTGAATTATCATTTAAGTAAATTAATGTTTAAAATTAAAAGGCAATAAACTATTTGGCAATATATTTCATAGCTGCAGTCCTTAGTGGAATTCGAACATTCATAAAATTTGTAAACCTTTTCCTAACATAAAAACAATATTTTTAACTGATTTACGAGTCGCAAGTCCGGCCCTATATGGAGTACTGAGGACACCTCTGGACGGGTGCACCCGGATACCAGCTTGGCCTTTTTGACTCGATTCAACGACGGGCTGTGAAAATCGTCGATGATCCCATACTCACAGCCGTATCGAACCTTTAAGAGGATATAGTATATCCTCAGAGGATATAGTATATCCTCTTAAGTCTGAGGAGAGACTTTGCCTCCCTGTGTGTGTTCTAACGCTTGTATAATGGGATGTGTTCTGTTGTTCCAAATGATGCCCACGTCATGCTCGCTATGGTCACGTACAGCGCGGTTTCTTCTTCCTCCCACAAACGCTTAGGTTGTAGAATGAGCTCCCTGCCGTGGTATTCTCTAAGGACTGCAGTGTGATGTTCTTCAAGAAAGAAGTTATTAGATTTTTGATGGGTCGGCAACGCGCGAGTGATGCCCCAGATGTTGCAAGCGTCCATAGGCTGAGGTGACCTCCTGTCATTGGGCGGACCGCAAGCTTATTTTCCACCTTAGTGGTATAAACAAAAAAAAAGAAAACATGATTTTAGCTGTCAAGGCTCATACAGTAAAATATTTCATTTTGTATATTTTTATTATTAATATTTTATCTATTATATCCGCGTCCATAATGTCGTGGAATTTAAGTTTAAGGCCTTTGGAAATGTAACTTTACACGTAGTTTCTTCCAAAATAAAACTTTTTTTCGTCGCATGAAGCTTGTTATCCTAAGTAATCTTTAAAAGACTACTATTTATTTTGTAGTGGACCATATCGTTCCGCCACAAGCAAGAATTACGTCACGCGTCCTACATCGCGCTATCGAAGTTTCCTTCGCAGTTCAGTATATAAAGAAACCGAAGTACAAGTTAAAGTAGACCACCTCGCCTGGCAGGAGATCTCCTCTTCGCCACCACTCCACATTGGTGACCCCGAGCTGAACAATGACGCACCTTCCGCAGCAGCAACCCACTCCTTCCTACCAGAAACACGGACCAGTTTTCAACCGTACGCTTCGCATCCAGATCTTCATCAGGACCTATCACAGCACTTCAGCGCTTCCTAGTTCCTGCAGCTCCTTTCAGCTCTTTGCCGCCGCTCCACAATTTTATTAGTATGAGTCAAAAGAATAGAAAGCTAGGTACATAAAGGCTTCGACAAAACGAAAGAGTAAAAGTAGGTAGCTAGTGTTCCATACCCAGAGGGTGCCAACGGAGCCCTATTACTAATACTACGCCTGTATGTCTGTCTGTCCGGCCATTAAAAGGCTCTATCTTTTAGACTGAAATAGGAAGAAGCCTGAATTATTTACAGAATATGTGTTATGATGGGGGATTATCCAATAAATAATAAAAAATTAAAAAAAAAATTATGGGGACCCCCATACAAAAAACATATTTTCGTTGTTTTTGCGCTATCATAAAAACACAAAGACATACAAACTATAAATTTCCAGTGAAAAATAGCGTGAACTCTAAAGAATAACAACAAATAATAAAAACCAGTCAAGTGTGAGACGGGTCCAAGCAATAACTATTTTATATAACCGGTACAGCGCTATCTAGCTTATCATTATGAGAAACATGTAACATATCGTTTTATGTTACTTTGAAAATAGACATGAAAGTAAATATGGTGAACTGAATTTATGTGCAATACTTAGAAACTTGAGTTATTTTCTCAAGTGAATAGGTGCTTACATCTGTATTGCGCTTACACAGTTAATTTCGTCTACGATGACAGGAATCTTTTAACAAGTTTAAAAACTTACTAAAAATATTTAATCTTTAAATATGTCAACTAAGCTTGGTGACTTGAACTATGAAAAGGTCACATACTCAAACTGTATCCTTATTACTATAAAAAATAGAGTATAATTTCATTTTTCACTATTAAAATGCGAGAACCTCTAAACCGTGTGAACGGAATTCCAAGAATCGAACCTCGAAAACGAAGTTGGGAGAGTCATTCTGTGGCAGCAATAGAGGGTTGTTGTGGGACAGTCACCCAGGAACAGCGTTGACGTTTGGACGTGATAGTTTAAAAATTCAAAGGAGTAGGCCAAAGATAGAAAGTAGAGAAAGTGATATTTTTAGTTACAAGTGATATCAATTTACTTTTAATTTAGCATTTATTTCAATTTAATTTAATTAATTTAAAGTTTAACTTAACAATTGTGCACTTTAACAAGTAAGATCTTGATGGCTGGAGCTCTTCATACAATCGGAAAACAGTATCAATTTTTTTTATTATTATCATATATTTCTTCTTTTAACTTATAGATTCTTATTTAATTAACTGATTTCTTCGGATAACTTAGTTTAATAGGATGTATGTAATAAAGACGAATGCATGTTTTATTGATGTCTAAAGTGTAAAATATGTATGTCTAAAGGAATTTCATTAGCGTATGTTCGGGAACGACGGGTCTAATTAATAAACACTACACATACATACATATATATATATATATATATATATAGCTTATATATTCATTTAGATGCTGATGCAACATGAGACGAGAGGTGATCTTCTTTCGACTTCCTGTATTTTGTCTGTATTTTTCTCTTATTTCTCAACTGGTTTTATAAGTTAGGAGCTTTAGGCCTGAAATGAATCTTAAAGTTTCAGGTAGGGTTTTCTTTCCTTTTAATACAGTTTAGAGAAGTAAATTTCGACAGTGACAGCAAACATCGGACAACTTCTGCAATATTTTTGATTTATCAATTGGTTGGAGTAGGGGGCGAGCTTTTGAAATCGAATTTATTTACAAAAGTGTTTGTGATTGACTGAATGTGTGTAAAATTGTTATGTTATTTTGTTTGATGTGTATTGTTTCAATTGGGTGATTACAACCACTTAAGCATTTAATTTGAAGCTTCATTAAGTGATTTTTAAACGAAACGTTTGAAAAGCTTAATACTACATGAAAATAATTTAAAAAACTAAATTATCCTGTCAAGAGCTCAACAACTATATAAAAATGTGTTTATTAGTAAATACATTATCGCCGAGGGACCATAAAATCTATAGGTATTTTTACACCTAACTATTCTTCAAAGTCGTGACTATTAAATTTAGTCAAATCACCGAATTTCATGAAGTAACGGATATAGATCAATCCGTATAATACCCACCTATAGAAACACATCAAATTAAATAATTTTAACAATGAGTGAATACAATTCTCTTGAATACAAGTTTATTTTCACAACTAATTACTTCTAGAGTTGAGAGAAAATTTTATTATCTCAGTTTAACTTTTAAATATTTTTTTTTATTTTAGATAACATGCATTTAGGAACTCAAACTCTCCCTCGTATCTGTCGGCGTCCTAAGGGAACTAGACGGAACAGGGGGGGGGACAATTTCTAATATCGGAGGCATATTGGAAATTACTTCACAACATAGCTTCATCACCTAACTAGCTCAGCGTTCATTTTCGAATTTATAGCTTCGGGAAGTGATGTATGCCGGTTCTGGGAGACTCTTGGAGGAAGCCTTTGACCTGGTCAGCGTGTCGGAATCCAGTTTATGCTAGGCGTCATATAATTGTTTCCTACGTGGCTATGGAATTGGAAATGTTCGTCGCGAGCAGACGTTAGACTAGGTAAATACAAAAAATGTTTGAAATTTGCTTTCCAATGTCGATATTAAGATATTCTATGTCTTAGGAGTCTAGTATGACTTAGGGGCCTAGGATGTCTGCAGACTTTAGGAGAGAAGTATGATTGTGTAATAGGTATTATTTTAGGGAGAGATTGAACAATCTATGTCTGAGTCACAGTGTGATACCTGCGAGATAATCTGAAAATCTGGTTGGATGGTTCGAAATTTATATTAACGATTTCAGGAATCGTGTTATATTAGGTTGTTTAGATTTTCTTAATTTTCAGGAGGAAGATTGTATCTCTGGTTTTCTCTTATTTTATATTTGTTGAAGTTCCAGATTTAAGTAAATATATTATATTTAATATATTTTATTACTACAATTTTACACATACACTTATCATTATACAAGATTTTATACACATACGTTGTCAATCACACATAATTACAGAGATATTGAATGATAGAGAATATGTTCTGATAATTAGATTTTCTTTTCAGCCATGAATATTATAATGTATTAGTGTTTCCATTTATTAATTATTTTGTAAAATCTGTTGTTTGAGTTGCTGTCTGTAGACGTTCAACGTGACTCGACAAAGGGATGTAGACGTCATGTGCCTATGGGACTGGTGATACTTCCGGACTATAATGCTGAAATTCATAAAAGCTGAGTATAATTAATTACTATTTGAACTTTTCACTTGTATGGCATTACTTTAATTCTATTCTATCACATAAATATATTGTAAGGGATTATTTATTTTAATTATATTGATTAAATAATTAGGTCTTTTACCGTACTTAAGTAATGTCCAATTTCAGTGAAGTTCTAAAATACGATAACAAAACAGTGAACAATTGATTTAGGCTATTTTGTTTTCTTATGAGAAAAGTCCAATTAATTTAACTTACTGTTTCACTCATTCATGTACCTTAATGTTAATTTATTTTAATGTGTATTAATCTAATTTTCTTTCAGCGTCCTTTTTTGATTATGGCCTTTAATTGGTCCATCATAACTCGCTAATAGTTAAAAATTAGTTTACCCCAAACACTCAATTTATATTTTTGTTTTCTTTTTTTTTATATTTTTATGAGTGTTTTATTTTTCTGTTATGTAGTAAATAGAGTCACTGGACAGCCTTTATGTGTAGAGATCTTAAATAGATTGCGGTTTTTCTATTTAAAAATCTCGAGGAGAGGGCAATAGATATGATTGGTCAAATTATCATAATTAATTTGGTAATTACAAAAAAGCAGAATTAATTATATCTGTTTGGAGATAAGGATAAAGGGTCCAATTTATTAAAAAATGCTTATAAACCTTAACTTGGTAATTGTAAATTTTATTTGTTGATTTATAGTTTCATTTTTTTTTAAATTTTTATTTTCTTTTAAAAAAAAACTTAGATTCAAAAATCTATATTATTAATTATTATGAATCCAATATATACACATTTTTAATTTCGAATTCCAGGAGCGGATAAGCGAATTCAGCGTGGTGTGAGCATGAACGACAAGCGGACACCTACGAGCTTACTCTGGTTTTACAATGGCGAGACGTCCAATTTTATAGCTAAGTTATAAACTCTAGTTTTTAGGATATTTATTTAATTTACTAAAAATTATAATGTATCAAAATCAATTAAAGTCTTTCTTCTTCATATTTTCACGGGGGAGTTTTACAAACATTAACACATTTGTTTGATGGAAACGATATTCAAATTTAAGCAACGTCGGGCTTGGTCAGTACTTGGATGGGTGACCGCTTATCGGTTTTTTTTTTGTGTTTGTAAATTACGTAAATGGTAGTATGTACGGATCCCTCGGCCTACTCGAACTTGGCCGGTTCTTTACTTTTTGTGTAGGATATGGAATAATAGAAACATTATATGCCCTATATAGTAAGACCATAAATAGTAGGAATGCTTATTGCTTGACCGAATAAACTTTTTACGAGATAATCCAGATCGAAATATTTTTATGGGTCGTAAATTAGTCTTTGTACCTTGACAACGTTAAAAAGGAATTAGGCCGTAAAGTTTGGTGGCCTGGAAATGAATAACATCGGTATCTTTGTTTGAAATAAATATGTTTTTAAAAGAATATTGTATGTAAGGATTACATATATTTTACTTACTGTGTGTTAATTTTTTTAAATGCACCTGTAAAACAATGGCAATTGATATATTTTCTTCCAACCTTCAGGGAGTCTCGAATGAAGAAAGATTTTTTCTCTGTTTGTATTTTTATCATATAAGTTTTAAAATGTCGGTTTTCCAGGCGTCAGCCACTTACACTATTACACTTATGTTTATTCTGAATTTCATACTTATTGCAAATATCAACCACGGTTCACAAGAATTTTAACTTTTCCTTCGAAAACTAAAAAATGAAAGAGAGCGAGAGTGCCGGCTACTGCTGTATTTATATTACTGAGGCCAGTGTTGCCTGTGTATAAACAAATTTTCCAACTTATTCAAATATAACTAGTAAGTAAACATAGTTACTCTATAAAAAAACCCAGGTTAGACACAGAGATTCCTAACAGTCGGCCATCCTGAATGACTGTCTGTCACAGACACAGACTGAGATTGTTAACAGTCGAGCATCCTGAATGAGTGTCTGGCCCAGACACAGACTGAGATTCTTAACATAAGTATTTCTTAGTTATATTTTATATGAAGGTTTGTGTATTTGTAAGCTTGATGTACTAGACCTTCATAAGTTCCTTCAGTTCTACATTAATTGTAATAAATACATAACAAAACAAATTACATTGGCCACAAATAACATTTTTTTTTAGCAATTTATCTATTTAAGCGGGCAGTATAATATCTGAAACATGTAATATTTTCCCGGATGCAATAGATGCCTAGCTAAATTGAAAAATGTCATGTAAACATTTTTAAGAGAATTTATTTGGTTTCTCTTCTCTAGAAAATACGAAACACAATTTGAATAACGTGTTTCTATTATAAAGACCAGGAAAAATAAAATATTAAGTATCTACACACAAAAAATATAAATAAAGAAATTCTTAACAAATTATTTGAATTCTTTGATAAGTAAACAGTAGAAGTAAAGTTTCTGTATATATAATAAACATATATAAAAAACTATCACAACGATTATCACCGAAGGGGTGGTCAGAGAAGTTAAAAATCTATGTCTGTGTCATCCATGTTTCACCGATGGTATTACATCCCACAAACGTGATAGGTGGTGGCTTAAAGCCCGGTGGAGCAGTAATGGCTGAATCAGCCAATTGCATAGTCAGATTATAAAAAAAAGTAATAGGTGGAGGGACACAAACACAGTCGAGACGACTTTACAATTAACAAATTGTAACAATATTGGTTGCCCTTACCGGGAATCGAACCCGGGACCTTTGATTTGGCAGCCGCACCCTCTACATCTGCGCCACTTGATCTTCTCATTCTGTATATTTATTGTACTTGTAAAAAAAAAACTTCAACCAAATGCATATACCTACCTATTTTAATACGTTAATTATCATATTATTGTAATCTGCATTTATATGAAAAACAACCTAACAAACAAATTGGTCATATAAAACCTATCTTATGCGACTTTCGGTTATATAACTGTTGAAAAGATGTTATTCGACAACTACAACGTTTTGTAATCTTTATTCCTACAACTATTTAGTCTAAAATTAGTTGTGTAAACGTTTTTACGACTACTTTATACAACGTCGTATAATGGTACGTAAATATTGGGTAGGCAAACGTTTTTACGACTGTATAATGCAACGTCGTATAGTGGTGCCAGTGTGTAGGCTAGGTAAACGTTTATACGACTGATTTATACAACGTCGTATTGTGGTGCCGGTGTATAGGTTAGGTAAACGTTTTTACGACTGTTTTATACAATGTCGTATAATGGAGCCAGTTTGTAGGTAGGGTAAACGTTTAAACAACTGATTAATACGACGTTATGCAACAGTTACATAAAAAGGTTCGTTTAACTGTCGATAATATTCTACGTAACCTTAACACGACTTTTATGTAATCAAGCCATCGCTTAAATGTTATTTTTAGACCGTATACGACAGAAATATTTAAATAGTTAACTACGAATCATTATACGACGTAAGCGATATTTTGCAACCATTACAGTGCTTTAAGCAGACATTAAAGTTATATAAAGGTCCAGCAGGCACTTCTTTAAAACTAACTTCCATTTTGTCAACTAAACAACATTTTTCAAATATTTTTAAAAATATGAATATAGGTAAATGGAAAAAACTAAATCAAAGGCTTTCAGGCGGAAAGTAAGAAAAACTTTTTAGTCACTGAAAACTGATCCGTCAACATCTGGGAATTCTGCACCTCAACAAACTGGGGGACAAGAGCAAATGATGGTTACAGAAAATGGTTCCGTATATATTTTATTTTTAATGAAAGTATTTCAATTGCTTATTTGGTATTATATATTCTAGTTAGTTTTATGCTTTTCTTGTTTTGTATAAATGACATTTTGTTAAATATTCCTGATGAAACTAATAAGGAAAATTCAGAAATTAATAGTTCAACTGGTGGCATTGACATACAACAAAAAAATATTGTACCCGAAATAAACAGTAAGTTTATTTTACAGATAATGACTTGAAAACTATTTACAATGTCTCAAGTTGATTGAATTATTTTAGGTGGCTCCGTTGATGATTATTTGGAATATTTAAAGCCCACTGAAGGAATATCTTCCGATACTTCAAGCCTATCTACTGACAAAGATATCGAATTTCAGGAAGATTTACAGAAGTGAGCGCTTAATTACAATATATCTCATGAAGCAATGAAATATTTGAGCACAATACTCAATAAAGAGTTACAGTGCCACTGAGAACAATATTTGAGAATAATTCTGATGTACTAGATAATACCACATTAACATTCAATATAGATGGTCTCTCTCTTTATAATAGCTTGCGACAACAAGTATGGCCTATACTTTGTCATATTTTCGAAAAACCGAAACTTTTGCCATTTGTTGTCGGTATTTATGCAGAAAAAGGCAAACCTAGTGACCTTAAAGCTTATTTACATCATTTTGTGACCAAAATGAAAGAGCTTCTTGGGAATGGTTTGAAAGTTACTACTAAATATTGATTAGAAAAGAAATGCGTTGTTAAAATTAGAGCTTTCATTTGCGATTCTCCTGCTAGAGCTCTTCTAAAAGGTACTTGAACACCAGTTGATAAAAGATTCATCATGATTTTGTTAAGAAATTAAGTTAACAGTTATCATGTGGTTGAAATAATAGCTGTGACTGATTGTGATGGAAATATTTTGATACATGGCAAGCATTTAGAAAGTTGCATCGATGCATTTGTAAAGCCCATGAAATCTTCATTACTCAACATATATATGTGTCATATCAATAATGTGACCAAAAGAGAAATAACATGTACAATTTTAGATATTAAATGCAAATTGGTGTGTACAGTACATAATGAGCACATGTATCTTGTACCTTTAGTGCATACATTGTTGTAAGTGGTCACTGAAAAATAAAAATACTGAAAAAAACTGTTTCATTTATTTTTTGTTTATTAAGTTTTGGCATGCAAAATCACAGTACAATGAAATCAGAGTTCACATAAACTTTTAATATTTTTAATACTCTTAATTACCTACACAATTTCACTAAAAATAATGCTAAAATTTGAAACATCTACAACGCCAACATTCTAACGTAAGTATCAAAAATTACATTAAATTCTAATTTAATTTAATGGTTTTAACTTATTATTACTACTATTTAAAAAAATGCAATCTCTTGATTTTGAATTTATATCTTCTTGCCAGCCTTCATACGTCCCCACTGTTGGGGCACGGCCTACCCTCATAAGCGAGGTTGATTTGGGCCATAATCCACACGCGGGCCCAGTGCGGATTGTGGACTTCACATACGTCTTTTTTTTTGCTTGGCGTATGCAGGTTTCCTCACGATGTTTTCCTTCAGCGAAAAGCCCGTGGTGTGAATAAATAAATCAGTGTACTTAAGAAATTAAGAAAAGATAAATTGGTACACGACGACCCCGGGGTTCGAACCTCCGCCACTTGGGTCGTGAAGTGAAATTAAACCCCTCGGTCACCACAGAATTGAATTTATATACATGATGTAATTTTATTAGTGCCCGGTTTCCTAAAGAAACATAGGTCAAAATATAAAAGAAAATTATAACCTTCCCATACAATATATTTCTTGAATAAAGTTGTTTATTATGATGATAATATGTTAAAATATACCCTGACGGACCGTGAACTAAAAAAATTACACCCTATTAATTAAACAAATTTTTAATTAAACACGTATTTATTGAGAAATATTTTTGTAAGTGTAACTGAATTTTTTAGAATGAATTTATTATATAGGAATAAAAAAGAAATAATAGAACTTATTCCGATACTAAGTATTTGTAAATATGTTTTTGTTTAAATAACTCTAAAAGTTAAATGCTATAAAACAAGAAGCACCACCACAGCTTTTGTTTTACCTGAGACCTAATAAGTATATTATATAAATTATATTAATATAATAAATATAATAAATATTAATAAGTATATTATTATACACACATTTAATTTACGGAAATTTTAATAGTAAGAAAAAATATACAGTCTATTTAGCACTTTATGATAATCATCTCCTTGATAGTTTTGTTTGTAAACAAATAACAACCCGTTATAGTAATGTGTACGTTGCAAACAAAATAAATTTATTATACAGCTGGTTGACCGCGGCATGGTGGCATTCTATGTCATTTATTACTTCTTTTAGATGTTTAAATACTAATGATTACATATTGACAAATGGCACACCATCGCCAGTAACTGGAGCCACACTAGTCACACTAATCTTGTATATTATTACTACATTTGATATTTTGTGACTTGTTATTTTGGGTTTCTTCGGACTCTGTGTCGCTTTTTGCGATCATGTTGGCTAATTCAACTTCTGCACTTGCTAATGATACCAGTCCTGTCTTTTTTACTGGGCATTTCATCGGATCCTCTATAGCAATCAATGTTTCTACTTTAAATTTTGGCCAATGCAATATTTTATTGTTCTCCCAATCATTTGGTACGTAATATAATGTTCTTTTGCCCTTTTCTAGGGTTGCCACTATTTTGTACGGCATGTTGCAACTGAAAAGCAAGTAGGTAGTTATAGATTTTATAACCAGAAAAACAATGATAATGATATAGATAAAAGTCAAAAGTCTATTTTATTCAAATTAGGATTTTAAAAACAATTTTGAATCGTCAAAGTTATGAAATACTAGTTTTTGAATTCCGGTTCACAATTTTGTTGATTTTTACCGAGAAGAATCCGGCAAGAAACTCGATAGTTACTATTTTAAAACATGTACATACAACTGTATGGTATAATGTTATTATTGTTTCTGTTTCATTTTAACACGTTATTTTACCTCAATTTCTGCTCCACGGAAGCCCAAGTGACGACCAGATTCGTGCGTTCGAAGTATCTTACTGCCAGTCGCGTAAGTAGTGGCGCAACCTCAGTGACTAGCGGGGTAGAAAATTGGTAGTAACAATGATCACACTTGTCTTCCGGAAAATGATCTAATACACTAAAAACTGACCAGGTTTGACACCAGAAAAAAATATGATTCAATAATTGAATAACACAATGAGCTGGTATTTCAATATCAATAATAGTGGGACTGTGATAGCTGTAAAATTTACTTGACAACATAAAATGACTTCTGCTCCAAGGCCACTTACACCTTTTGAGGCTTTTTAAATCATTCCGAAATACAAATTTATCGACATCCAAAAACACTACCATAATTTACTGACATCCACTTTACTTCACCTGAAAAATAATCAAAAAGTCATTTTTATCATTAGGAGCTATTTTTCTGTTACGCAATTATATTTCAATCAATTTTATTCTAAGGAACGTGGGTCCGAAATGTTAAAATAAAAATAAAATAGGTCACATTTGTATACAGAATTTACGATCAGCTGATTAACTTACAATGTTTATTTATATTTCGACCCATTTTCTTTAGTAAATAATATTCGATATATTGTGAAACAATTAATTTAAGATGTAGGTAATGGTAAATTGGTATTATATTCCAACCGCTGATTAATTAATATAAACGTGGTATTAATAAAATCGTGCCATTAGCTCTGGGGTGGATTCGGTATCAATGAAAGAACTCAAAAAAATAAAACAAATGGTCACAAGATGAACCTATTTAGTAAGTAATAACTAACAAGTAATTTCGTTTAGTATTGAACATCAGATTTTTTTTATTTTGTTGAAACGCGTTACCTAACTATAAAAAACATCTATTCCAGATAACAATAGAAATGTCTTTAATAGTTACCTCTCTTAGACACATGTCAAACTAATCGTATTTAAAGAGAGGACTGTATGAGCGCAGAAAAAAAATTTTTTCTGCCATACATTTTTCAACTTTCCAGTATAACAATTAGTTAGATTAAATAATTAATGAGTTCACGAATTTAAGCAAAATTAAAAATATGACCCCGTGTATAAAGGTTTTATTCTGCAAAGTAAATGCAATACAAGATAGTTACACATATTAATTTAATTATCTAGCAGGTAATAAGTTAGTTATGACCTACTTATTAATTGATGTATTATATTCTAAAGAAACCTAAATTACAATAAAATACCGTGTTTGCTAGTCCTCTGTTCATAGTGTTTATTATCACACGGAACTCTAAAATAATTTATCATGGCCGATCATCTTGGTCGCAGAAACCGCATTATGCGACTTTTTCATTCTATAATTGATGTATAGAAGTCGCTTCTTAACTTTGACAAGATGGCTGGTATTTTAGTATAAAAACAAATTTTAAATAATAATATATAGCAATTCGAGGGGGGCGCAAAAAATTTCACAACAACATACCTATATATCATCATCAGACTAAGGTTCCCATGAGAAACACACACACACACACATTTATTTCACTTACATTCTGTTCGCGAGTAAATATTGTAAAGTAAATGTTAATTTAGATATGAAAATTATAACTTACCGTTTAAATTTTGTTTTTGATAACACGATGCACTTTTCCAGCAAAATATCACAGAAACAAATGAATGCAATGGACTGAATGTGTAAAATAAAAGTCGATGTTAAACACTTGTGCGACATTTTAGTCATCTTCTAATGTCTATATAACTGTCATGGGACTTTAGTGTTTCCATGATAGTCAGGCTATAACAATTATGTAACCAAAAAGACAGTCAAAAACTTTTATTTAACATTTAAGCAACGTCGAAATAGTTCTTGACTGACTTTTATTTAACTTCTAAATAACAATAATGTCGTTTAATCTGGGCCTATTTCGCGTTGTATAAACGTCTACAACTACGTTTATACCACCTACCTTGTAGAACCAACAGAAAATGAAAAACGTTTACTCAACTATTATACAATATTAATTTGTTACTTGGGAAATGAAAGATAAATTTAAATTGGTTTAAAAAAATATTAAATAAGATTAGTTCAGACAGTTGAAAGAGAATCAAATGAGATTATCCGCTTTCGTTAAAATAGGTCGTTGGTGTGACGTCACAGCTCGTTAATTAATTTAAGCTCTCAACATTAATGATTGATAGCGATAACGAGGCACTTCTAAAAGAATCAGATTTCAAGTACAACGGTGATTTAAATACATATATTTGAATATAATTGTAGGAAATATTGGCGTATTAAGCCGCATCTCTAAAATAAATAAAAAAAAAAAAATTAAAAATAAAATAAAAATCTCCTGCTCGTGTTTCACCGAAACATTACATAAAAAAAAACTGGTTGCCTGTAAAGTCGGTATACGGGCGAAAGTTTTACGTGACAACTTGTGCCTTTCACTTTTTATGTCTGTCTCTCTCGCTCTTAGGCGGGCTAACCATGCCGCGTGCCTCTCACTCGCTCTCATTGTGAGCGCATAACGTGAGCGGAGCGTAACGCAGTTTCTTGAAGTGTCACCCGGCAAACCAATTTATAAGACGTTGTCACGTCAAAACATCTAAACAAAACAAGTATTGTTTAATGCACGTGTTGTCTCCTAACATAACATTTACATTTACTGTCAAAATGACTTCGAAAGTAGAAGACGCATTTTCAGTTTTAGAATTAGTAGATTTAATAGATTCGGTATCAACAAGGAGAAGACATTTAATCACCACAGATCATATATGAGAACGAAATCAATGATTGTGCAATCGCGAAAGGTAAATTTTTAGATGTTTTTCGTCGAACGTGGAAAGCAAAAACATTGTTTCCATCAACAAAAACAAGATACCCGAGAGTCGTTCTTTGAGACCTTCTGATTTCTGTAATTTCCATTGCCTTCCAAATATGAGAATAGAACATACACCTCGATCTAAGTCGCTTTGGGGACACGCTGAATGACCGAGGTATCGAAGCTGCGGACCACTTGGGCAATGAGCATTGACAGAGTTTAGTCACAAATTAACACAATTGAGGTTTTGTATCACAAATTTGAGGTCTAGGCCGTTAAAATTTTTAGGTTTATTTGTTGTTTTATTTTCAGTACATGCTTCTGGTATTCGGAATTGTTATTGTAGAGATTTAGGTCTCAGGATTGCAACGCATGCAATCAACCTAGTAGTTCCCGAGATATTTAAGTTTTAGTACAGTACTTAATTTAGAAATTTTTGGAGAAAAACACACTCACGCAGAAAAAGCCTTATACAGACGACTGAAGTCTATTGTCAAAATTCTCAGTAATATTGATGGCATGATGGCTGAGTGATGCAATTATCTGACATCTGGTTTGCTGGGATCGGTTAATCGGTCAAAAAATCGGCCAAGTGCGAGTCAGACTCGCGCACGAAGGGTTCCGTACCATTATCTATAAAAATGGCAAAAGAATCACGTTTGTTGTATGGAAGACCCCTTCATTTTTTTTATTTTTAAATTTAATTATTTCGTTTTAAAGTGACTATATAACTATATTTTCTGTAGATATTTTAGCGTCTACCTGTTGTCGTTATCAATGTGAGCAAAAATCACGTTTATTGTATGGGAGCCTCCTTAAATATTTATTTTATTCTATTTTTTAATATTTAAACTGTCTTACTATCACGGTTCATGAGTTAGAGCCTGGTGGCAGACGGACGGATGGACGGACGGACAGCGAAGTCTTAGTAATAGGGTTGCGCTAATTACCCTTTGGGTACGGAACCCTAAAAACCTACGGTCAACTGATTAAATACAGCTTGCGAAATTGTTTTTTCCAACTGAAATATCCGCAGTCAGAATAACAATATTTGAAAATCGATGAGGAATTAGTGACCAAATCATGACTCTTTAAGACCTTTTTTTTATTATAGTATTCTTCTTTCCTTTAACAGACAATCAGATACTATAGACATGTTTATTAAATCCAATGAAAACGAATGATTGAATGATAGTATTCAAAAACATTTTTCTGCAGTTAGACATATTTACCTTTGGGCGGCATAAAGCTTCAGAAAGTTGTCGTCAGACAATGTATAAAATGTTTTAATAGTTATTTATGATACATGTGCGAAAAAAAGGGATTTACGAATAACATTTAAAACACGAGCGCAACGAGTGCTTGTGAAAGGCATGCATTCGGAATAACCTTTTAGTTTACGCTCACGTTTTATACCTACAAAGTTTTTCAATGCTTTCTGCGAAGAAATAAATTAATTTACAGAGGTGCGCGTTCATGCAGGATGTTTTTACGAGTCTGGGTATACCTACATATCTACAGCCAAATACTGTGCAATATATTTTTGTTTGCGGAAACAAAAGAAAGAAAGAAAACGTCTTCTGAAAAAATATACCTAAACATGAATCCAAATTTAAATTATTGTGTATGGTATTTATTATCTACTAATATATTTTAGAGTAAGCTCACTTATGAATAATTTATTTTTCAAACATTAAAAACTCTTTTCATTCTACTCCATAGTCCATGGTGGAAGTCTTTATATGCCTTAGGCATAGCCGAGGCACGCATCACAAAGTCCGGTTATGCTCAGTTGTGGCCAAGTCTTGTATAGTGCTTTTCTTAAACATGCGTGTAAAAAACTGATTATATTGACAATAATAAAGATAGTTTAGGTAATTTTGCCGCCAATTCTTCGCGTTCAAATATCGATTTTTTTTTTCCACTTTTTTAATTGAATTTAATATCGCATTCTGTTTGTTTTGCCTGTCCGAAATTTTATAAAACTTATGAGTTATCTTTTTTAATGTTCGGGTGCGAAAATTTCGTTCCATTTTCAAATTTTATATTTAACCGCTCAAATCGGTCAAACATGAAATATTGAGGGTCGCTCTCTGGTACTACAAGTACGATTTATTCCAAAGAAGCTTGTGCAAGATAAGAACGCTTATCGTAGCCCGTTTGAGGAAAAGGACTTCTTTCTTAAGAACTTCCTTAAAAAAAACGGCCACTTATAGCAAAAATACCAACTACAACTCACAGATATTATTTAGAAACTATATAAAACCTTCTAAAAATAGCTTATGACTAGCTTTATATATGCGACATTTGAATTTTAGAAATTCGTTTTCCACGAATAGAAAATTGAGGATATCTAATGGCGGCGCTAGTGGGCTGTAAGAGGGCCCTTAACGCTGTTTCGTGGAAGCGAAGATGCCGATGCGGTAACGCCGGGCACCTCCGCTGTAGCCTGATCGACAGCAGCCAATCGAGTGTCATCTTATGTGCAATAAACCTTTCTGACCTTTTGACTTTAGTTTTCGGTTTTTTTTTAATTTTTATATGGCGACTGCAGTTTTGAATTTTTGAACGCAGAGTCAAAAAACTTTGTTGCACTATGCAAGTCGGCCCAGGCTTTTTAACATTCGAGCAAAATTGACGGTTCAAAAATCACAGGCGGGCACTAACCACTGATTGTACCTTTTTTTGTTACTTTTAATAACAATAAATAAGCCTAACTGCGCAAAAAAAAAAATCCAAATGGCGCTTATTAAAATAAAGCACTTCTGCCAAATGAAAAAAAAATTAAAAGCACGGTAAGAACCCCGTATAACAACCATCAATATGACTTTCGCCACGGTCGCTACACTGGTGACCTTCTAGTGTATCTAATACACCGATGTGCACTAGACATTGAGAGTCAGGGGGAGGTATTGGCATGTAGGCGTTCGATCGGGTCTGGCACCGGGGTGTTCTATCGAAGTTGCCATCTTACGAAGCGCCCGAGGGTTTGTGCAAATGGGTTGCTAGCTTTTGTCCGGTGTTGCTCTGATAGCATGGCTATTAATGCTGGTGTCTCGCAAGGCGCTGTTCTGTCTCCTACGCTGTTTCTACTGTATATCAACGACATGTTGGACATCAACAACATGCATTGCTATGCAGATGACAGTACTGGAGACGCTTATTACACGGGTCATGCAAACATCCTTCATTCCGTTGAGGAGGAAAACCGCGGAGAACTTATGTCTCAAATCGAGACCACACTGTCCAAGGTCACTGACTGGGGACGGGTAAACTTGGTCCGATTCAACCATCTCCAGCGATATTCAGTTCCGAGATCATTTGCAATGAAGCTGGTGTCCAAAAAACTAGGTGTACTCAACAGAGTGAGGCAGTACTTTACGTCGGGGCAGAGGTTGCTGCTTTACAAGTCGCAAGTTCGTCCCCATATGGAGTCCTGCTGCCATCTCTATGCGGTTGCGCCCGGATATTAGTTTGACCCTTTTGACTCGGTTCAACAAAGAGCTGTGAAAATTGTCGACAATGCCAAACTCACTTGCCGTATCCAACCCTTTAGTCTGAGGAGAGAATTTTCCTCCCTGTACAATGTTCTACCGCTTATAAAATGGGATGGAGGAGTTGTTCGAAATGATGCCTACGGCTACTTTTTACCATCGCATCGCTCGCCATCGGCAGGGAATAAATTCTCACACTCTAGAACCGAAATGGTCGCGTACAGTGCGGTTTCAGAGAAACTTCCTCCCGCGAACGCCAAGGTTTTCTCTAAGGACTACAGTATGGGGTTCTTCGAGAAAGAAGTTATTGGATTTTTGAAGGGTCGGCAACGCGCGAGTGATACCCCTGGTGTTACAAGCGTCCATAGGCCACGGTGACCGCTTACCATCAGGCGGACCGTGAGCTTGTGTGCCAAAAAAAAAAACGAGATAAACTGCAAAGTCTTATAGATGACTTAAAAAGTCAAACTGCCAACGGCAGCTAAAATGTGTTGCAGAGACAAAGTCTACAATCCCATCTACATTAAATGTGGAAAATTTCTTCTTAGCCTGCTGAATATGGTACTGATGACGAAGAACTTGCGAAAGAGACAAAGTAAATTAGATCAAAGGCCAGGAAAGAAAGAAAGCTGAACACCTCACCCACACTCTCACCACAAGAACAGGAAAAACCTTCAAAAGAAGAATAAATCAAGAAAGTTTAACCCCTCCACCTCTTAATTTAGTAGATGAAGTCGACACTCATCAACATTTCTATGACTCTCTAAAATTGAATGTAGCTGCGGGGACCTTTACAATAAAAAATGTTAAATAGCGACAGCGTCAATATAAATTCCTCAAATGACGAAACATATAGCGCTATAAACTAAGACGTCGACGAAAACAAGTGTGTATTGCACTTGTACGAAAATAAACAAAAAAGGCCAATAAGAGTAATGGTTAAACAATTGCCTTTTATCTGCAAGGCTGAGAGAATAATTGAAATAAGCTGGAATAGCAAGAAGCTACTTAATATGTTCATGCTAACCTTCAACAATGACGAGGGAATCAGCAAGGTATTCGATATAAAATTAATACTGTGTTGTATGGTTGAGATACAACCTCTCAGATCTGCAAAGCTTATACCGTAGTGTAAAAGATGTGAGGTATAAGGACACACACAAAAGTACTTCGCAAAAGAGCCAAGGTGTCTTAAATGCATAGGGAAGCATCTAACCCAAGACTGTAGAAAACCTGCAGAAGAGAAACCAAAATGTTTACACTGTGGAAAAGCTGTAATTGTGAAATAAAATTTAAAACATCAAGAAACTTTTAAAAATGAAGGACCGGACATCCAATCTGTTGCAATTGTTATCAATTCAAAGCAGTATCCTCTTACAGTAGCAGCCATAAACTGTTCACTGCGATATACGATACGAAAATATGATTATACGCTTCTTTTAAAACCGCTTGGCGAACGATTTATATTAGGAGGTGATTTCAATGCCAAGAATACATAGAATAGGAACACAAAAGGAAGGGAACTTATAAGTGCCACACAAGAAATTAAATGTGACGTGGTGTCGACAAAAAAACCTACATACTGGCTAACTAATCCTTTGAAAATTCCTGATTTAATAGACTTTTTTATTTAAAACGTTAAATAATTAAGTATACATTTATTTGAAATCATATTCAATTGTTAAATATGTACATGTTTTTAAGGATATAACTTTTTGTCAATTTTTAAAATGTTTTTAAAAGTGGATATTGTTCGTAATACCTACCTATGTATTTTTTTAAACTGTTGATGGCTTTCTTTGTTACGAAGTTTGGCAAGAATACAAATATCTGGAAATAAAAAACTACAATAGGTAGTATAAAAATATCCTTTCCTAAATCATACTTGATTTCGTTAGTAACATGCTTTTTGTTTTACTTCCTCGAAGCTTAGTTGGTAGTGTAGGTTGCTGTGTAGAGGATGTGGGTTCGATTTCCGCGCTGAAAAAACATTTATGTGATAAGCATTTGTGTATATGTATTTGTATCCGTTGTCTGTCATCCACAACACAAGCTTTGCTTACTTTAGGGCCAGACAGCGCTGTGTGCAATGTGCAAATAATTTTTTATGTTTTATTTATGCCATTATATAAGTATAAGATTTGTTTAATTTCATGGCCCTTTATTTCACTATTTCATGTCAATAGTAAAACATGACATTGTGATATAAGACACGGGTTATTACATTCCAAATGTATGCAAATATATGCTCGGGTTTGTTGAATGGATTTCATAAATAGCATACGTCATCGCTGTAAGATGTGATGTGAATAACATGCTGGCTACAATAGCTGGCTGTTCTAAAATGGAACATTGTTTATGTCAATTTCGCAACTGTAAATGTAATGCAAACAATGTGATGGAAACAAAACTAATTGTCTCTTACCCATTTCAATCACCAAATATTCAGAAATTATTTTGTTACTAGGCTTGGTTCCAAACCACTGAGGCAACGAAATATAGTATATTATTGCCTTGGCCCGCAAACGCAGCATAACCGGGTGATCGTGAGTATACGGGCCGAGGCACGCATCACAAAGTCCGGTTATATTCAGTTGTGGCTTAGGCTTGTATAGTGCTTTTCTCAAACATGCGTGTAAAAAAACTAATTATATTGACAACTTTTTTGACAATAATAAAAACAGTTCAGGTAATTTTGCCGCCAATTTTCCGCGTTCAAATGTTGATTTAGTTTTTATTAGAGTTACGTACCCAAAGGGTAATTAGCGGAACCCTATTCCTAAAACTTCGCTGTCCGTTCGTCCGTCTTTCTGTCACCAGGCTGTATCTCATGAACCGTGGTTTGACATTTTCACGGGAGATGTATTTCTGTTGCCGCTATAACAACAAATACAAAAAAGCTCCCATACAACAAACTTGATTTTTTTGCTCGATTTTGCTCGATATTGATTACGGCAACAGGTAGACGCTTAAAATATTCGCAGAATATTATGTTATATATTTGAAAAAAATATTTATTTTCACAATCAGATCAACTTATTACTAACTATTTTATAGCTCATGGAATAAGCTCTAAAGTATAAATTCTTAAGTTCGTGGCGTTTATTAGTTTAAAATTCTCCTCAACGTCATAACCAAGACATAATTTTCAAAGTAATAATAAGGATTGCCATAATGGTTCTCCAGCTCATATAAGTAAAATCAATTAATCTATAGCAGACTACTGATGAACATAGGCCTTTCCTAATGATGTACATCACATCCAGTCCTCCACCTTTCTCATCCATCCACTTCGGCTACCTTTTTCAGGTTATCGGTTCACCTAGCGAGAGAGCGACCCACGCCGCGCTTACCAATCCCTGGTTCTCTGGAGTAGTCTGCCCCAACAGCCATCGGTTCTGCGACAAATATAACCTGGCTGTTGCCACTTCAGCTCGCTCACTCTGTAAGCTTTTTGATACATCACTAAGGTGGCAAACAAGCTTGCGGTCCGCCTAATGTTAGGCGGTCACTGCTGACCCGTCAAAGCGAGCTCATTCCACAAACGAAGCGACGCAGGAGGAAGTTTCTCTGAAACCTCACTGAACGTGACCATTCAGGTTCTAAGGTGTGAAGATGAATTCGCCGATGGCGAGCGGTGCGATGCTAGAAAGTAGCCGTGGGCATCATTTTGAACGATTCCTCAGAACACCTCCCATTATAAAAGCGGTTAAATACACACAAAAAGGCTCTACTCAGACTTAAGAGTTCGATATGGCTTGTGAGTTTGAGATCGTCATTGAATCGTATCCGCAGGCACCTGCCCAGAGATAACAGCAGTACTTCATATGGGGCCGGTGTTGTGACTTGAAAATCACCAAACTTTGCCCTGAGGTAAAGTACTGCTTCGCTCTGTTGAGTGCTCCAAGTTTTTTAGACGTCAGCTTCACCTTGTCATGCAAATGATCTTGGAACTGAACATAACTGGAGATGTTAACACCAAGGATCCCAATGCTCTTGTAGAGGGTGAAAGGAGTGTTTTGGAATTGTGGGACCTCATTAAATGTGGTTTTCTTAGCGGTGAACGCTTCGTAGTACTAAGTTAAGTTTTCCCGTTCCCAGTCAGAGACGTTGGACAGCGTGGTTTCGATTTTAGACACAAGTTCTCCGCGCTTCTTCTTTACAACGGAACAAGGGATGTTCGCATGGCCCTTGTAATAAGCGTCTCCAGTACAATGTATGTTGTTGGTGTATAACATATCATTGATATGCAGTAGAAACAGCGTAAGAGACAGCACAGAGCCTTGCGGGACACCAGCATTAATGTCCGTGCAATCAGAGCAACTACCGTCACGTAATTCTCGCTCTTATGTATCTGCCGGACAAAGCGCTAGCTACTCATTTGCAAACCCTCGGACAGTCCGTAAGATGGCAGCTTCGATAGGAGAAGACACCGGTGCCAGACCCAATCGAACGTCACGCAATCCCTCCCAGTCTATCGACTCATATTGCCAAACAAGACGCCATAATTGGCCGAGATGGATCTGGTTGTGTGCATCACACTTAAGTCTGAACGAGACAGTGGTCCGAGGAACCAAAAGACGCAACCACTTAGACAAAATATCCATCCGGACGTGTAGTTAGCAGAATAAGAGCATCATTATTAGCAGATAATGTGTCTATGACTTTGGTTATTTGACGGATCTCTTAATTTCTGATTATTTCTTTTAAAAAAAAGCGCCCTTAATTTCCATGGCACGCTGAGCGACTTTAAACTATAGGTTATAACCGGCAAGACGCATTAATTTAAGACCTTTATCTGGATATATGCAAGTAATTCAAATATAGACTACATAGCTATATTTTTTCTACAATCATTATTGCTTTGTAATGTATTCCTACAACAATATTTTTCTATTTAACCCGTTTACAACTACAGACGTTTTAATTATTAAAAATCACAAAAAATATGGGTGAAATTAAAAAAAAGCAAAAGAGTTCTGTCGTGCTGTCAAGTCTACGACATGAAACACAATGGTAGGTGCAATTCTTGTTTTGGATTCTTATATTTAGGTACAACACAGTACTTATACACTTGTCTTTGTTCTCTTACTTTATTTAGTCACAATTACAAAATTAGATACATAAATTTTTGATGAGGTTGTATTGTTTATTTAGACTTTTGCGCCACAATGGGGAAGTTTCAATCGCTTAAATTAATTTGTAATTTTGAATGTCTTTTATTTATACTGCTGTTTTTTAGCGATTTATAATTGGATTGTTATGTAGAAATGTTAGCAATTGAATAACAATATAAAAAATACACGCCCATACCCACCATACCATACCCAATTGTCTAACCTACAATGTGTATATAACAGCTTCGATTGCGACATTACCGATGAATACCTGGTCTCAAGTCGACGTATGTATTACAGACATGATGGCATGACCTTTGTCTTGTCTACGTTATTTTTGATACCATTCGTCTGGAACAATAGTGGAGTCTGTTAAGCATTTATTTTGACTCCTGCAGTGATTTAGTCAATCGTCAGCGAATCAAAGGTAGGAAATGAACTCGTCCTTTGCAGAAATGCTGCGATTTTTTTTAGTTCAGTGTCTTAAAGATATCCTCTAGTGCACTGATAATTATACTGTTTATAAACAGTTTCGCAGATATTACATTACCCTGTCATACTTCTCTGCTCAACAATGGGCTTTGTCTGCTGGTCCTGTACTTGTACGGTTAGTTTATCAGCTTCATATAGACCTCTCAGCTCCGCGATATATCGCTAATTGACTGTGCACTGCCGCAAGAATTCCAGAACTGCCCAAATTGCGACGGAATCAGTGGCTTTTTAGTTTTCCTAGAAGGCAAGACAAAGCGGCTGAGTATACTCTTCGGTCTTCTGTATAACCTAACGCAGTATATGAATCTAGTGCTTTAGCTTTTTCATCTCTTTCTATTGAGAACACCTAATCGACCTAGCTTAAGAGTGGGGTTAGCCTAAAATTCTTTAGTGGCGTTTTATTACCTTTTACTTGGAATAGAACCACGATGCTCTCTGTTTTCGGCTTCACCTGGCACTTTGTTCTTGAGTTGCTCAAGAGCTATCCTAATTTCGCCTACGTCAGACAGTGGTCCGAGGAACCAAAAGACCACCAGCCACCCATTTGCACAAACCCTCGGGTACTCCGTAAGATGGCAACTTCGATGGAAGACCCCGGTGCCAGACCCGATCGAACGCCTTCGCTATGCCCAGGCTGCATGCCAATGTCTCCCCCTGACTCTCAATGGCTAGTGCCCATCGGTGTGTGAGATACACTAGAAGGTCACCAGTCGAGCGACCGTGGCAAAAGCCATATTGACGATCACTGACCAAGTCGTGTTCTTCTAGGTATCTTAGAAACTGTGTGTTGATCACACGCTCCATCACCTTGGAGAGGAGAGAGGTAATAGCGATAGGCCTGTAATTCGATAGATCTGATCTATCGCCCTTTTTGGGCACCGGGTGCACATTCGCAGTCTTCCATGAAGACAGAAATTGCCTAGTATGGTAGGAAAGCGCGAAGAGGCGAGTGAGTACAGGACATAACTCAGGAGCACACTGCTTAAGCACCACTGCTGGTGTACCATCTGGCCCACTCAACTTATGAACGTCTAGAGAATGCAACGCCCGCCGGACCTCCCGCTGTGTTATGGACATTTCCGTCATGGTCTTACCGCACCACGGTATAGTAGGTGGTACAGCGCCTTCATCGTTCATGTTCGAGTTTGTGGCAAAGAAACTGCCCAGTAGATCGGCTTTCTATTTAGCACTATGGGCCAAGTCACCATCGGTCTTTCGCAGTGGTGGTAACGAAGACTGGCAAAAGTTCCGTTTGGCAGCTTTGGCAAGCGGCCAGAAAGCACGACTCCCAGAAGGACAGCTCGCAAGTCGCCCACCTACTTTGCCGATGAATTGGAACTTTGCTCTGGCAGTTGTTTTCTTACTGAACCTCGAGGCAGCATTTAATTTGCGTTTTAACTCAGAAATATTCGGATCCTTATTATTACGAGCCGTGGTCCAAGCCTCATATGCAGTTTGCTTAAGAATTTTAGCTCCTCTGCAAGACCTATTAAACCACGGTCGTTTTTTGATGCCGGCGTGCTACTGGGCTCTGATTTAAAAAAATTCGAATTTTCAAACATTTTTAATAACGATTAATGGTTTTAAACGGTTTAAATAAAAAAAACTGGTTGCCTGTAAAGTCGGTATACGGGCGAAAGTTTTACGTGACAATGATTTTATGTCTGTCTCTCTCGCTCTTAGGCGGGCGCGTGCCTCTCACTCGCTCTCATTGTGAACGCATAACGTGAGCGGAGCGTAACGCAGTTTCTTGAAGTGTCACCCGGCAAACCAATTTATAAGACGTTGTCACGTCAAAAGTTGTGTTAAACTGACCGGTTGAATTCGTTTGAAACCAAGTTCCAGTTTAGTTAAAGATAAGACACTTCAAGATAAGAAACCTAATGTTATATAAATTACAGATTTGTCAGAAAATTGTAGAATAAAGTGTAATAAAGTAAACGTGTAGAAAAAATAACACCGACTCCTTTATCGTATAAATGCTTGAAGTAAATTTGATAAATGAAGTCATGTCTGATTTGTCTTATTCTGTGCCCCAGTTTCCTGCCTCAGTTGTCAAGGTCTGTCGCGTCACGTCTCGCCCTGTCTCGGGCTTCCCGTCTTAATTCGGAAACACAACTGGAATTATTTTAGGGAAAAAAGTATATATTGTAGTTATAAAAACCATAGCAATAAATATTAAAAAGAAATATTTAAATAATATTAATATACTCGGTGGTTTTTTAATAGTACATAATGTATTAAGGGTGGTAAGGAGAAAATTACTCACGAGAGGCTATTAAGAAGCCTGTGGCTGAAGGTCTAAAGCTTTAAGAGGAAATATCCCGCTCTTTTCCCCCTTACAAAACGTATTCCCATGTTTCCTCCCTGGATTCTAGCATCAGAGCTGTTATTTCAAAAATGTACTATAAAGAAGTTATAACGCTAGTCCCAAGCTATATATTTTTTTTTGAAACATTTCTGTAAGCTTTATTCAACTTTTAGCAGAAAAGCCAAAAAAAACTGTGTATATCATATAAGCAATACAAAACGTAATAAGTTCTATGTAGTACATTTTTAAATAATCTTTATAAAATGAGTAAATAAATAATAACGAATAGCGATGCAACTTAGCTGCTACATGCGGCTTAAACAATAGCTTTTATGCAGACTTGATTAAGTAGTAGCGTCATTACCACCCGTGGGTTCTATGAACGCACACTTTGCTTTGAGAAAAGTAAAATTTACAAAAAAAATGGGAATAATTAATGTCTTATCAAGCGTATTGCCTGCAACTAATATCATTTTTAATTTGTACTTTTTTTTTATTATAGATTTTTTATTGTATTTCTATTTCAAATTGTGCAATAAAGAAAATTTATCTTATCACTGCTTACAAGTAATTGTGCTGACAAATCATTATCATCATTATAATTTCGCATTAAGCTAAGTGTTCACCCAAAAATCCGCTTTTAAATATATCACTGGGCATTAATATTATTCAATGAAAACTTTAGTACTTAATATAAAATAATGTTAAACTGCCAAATAAATTCTATAAAGAAGCATTATTAATTTACTAATCTGCTAAATTAGCTTATAAGTGAATAAGAAGTCAGAATAATCAAGTTAAATTTCGTATTTATTTAAGTCAAAACATCAAAGAAACTTTTATGCTCTCCGCACACAGACCTGATTTTAAATGTAAAAGTGGGCATCCATTAAGAAACTTAGAAGTACAATCCGTTAAAAAAACTGCCCAAGTGCGTGTCACACACGGATAAAGTTAGAGTTCTGTAGAATCAATCATTATTGAGGATTCCTGAAAAACTTATGAGCCAATTTTGCGATGGTGGCGATGGTAGAAAGTAGTCATGGGCATCATTTCGAACAATTATATAGAACACATCCCATTATAAAAGCGGTAATAGAACACACATAGGGAGTGCCATTTAGTTACGAAACTTTTAAAAATAGTCGATAGGCTGACTCTTTTTATTATTAAAAATATTTCTTTTAGTGGTTACTTGTTAGTTGGACTTATGTTTTCCGCACTTAGCCTCATGAAGGGTGGTTTTGGAGTTCGAAAACCCGCTGCGAAACCGATTTATCTTTCGAGATTTATATCGAAACTTTGTCTTAATGATTAATATGTATATGAAAAACCGTATAAATAGTCTTTAAGCTAATTTGGACAGACGTACAGACAGACAGACGGACGGAGGGTTATCCTTGTTGACTACATAACCCAAGAAATGTATTTTTCGAACCAAAAACATTTTTATTTTATAGTGAGTGATAGTGTTTTATTTTATTGTTTTATATATTGATATTAGCAGTTAATAGTGAAGTAAAATTTAAGTTAAGAAAATCTAATATCCTCCCATAGTCACTGATAAAAATAAAAATGCACAACTCGTATGAAAAAAATAATTTCGCACCTTTGTATCACTCGCTTCGCTCAGGATTTTACTCTTGAACTATATAAGTACTCACTACGCACGTGATTCAACTCTCCTTCGCTACTCTCGGAATTCAACTTAGGCCCTCGTATCGCCTTTTTAAACTTTGTGAAATCTACTACTATAGTGGATAGTATAGTGGATACTGAGCCCAACATAATGCCAAATCTGAAGTTCCTAAGTATCTTAGTTTTTGAGAAAATCTACTTCATAAGTCTTATAAGGGTTCAATTTTTATCTTTTAAGGCACCTGGCATCTACGGAAATTTAATCTATAGAAATATTATTTTTAAGGTTATCAAATCACTGTATGTATTTAGTTTATTTTCGTCGCATGTTATGCTGAATAACTTTACTAAATAACAGATATTTAAACAAAATCGAATTGATTACTGCTATAACGATATTGACCTACTACAAACATATGTACACGACCTTCAAAGTTCTGGATACAACGTAGAATGTTAAGACTCAAGTTCACGACTCACAGAATTCAAGGGTCATTCTCTCGCATAATTTTCCTCTCAATTAACTCTTTGAAACTTAACTGAATATGATTCGCTCTATACCCGCAACAAGGAATTTAATATAATAGTAATTTAATTTATCACATGGGTTCTTTTAAACATCTGTGTATCTACAAAGATATTCTACTATCTAAAATGTTACAAGAAGTGAGGATGTATATCGGTGTTATATGTTTAACAATCCTTGAATGACTTTATTTATCACCAAGTTTTCAGGGTTAAAAACCTTTGGGCATGAAACAATAACAAAAATATAAAAATATGCTTTTCTTTAATTTCTCACTCTTAATTTAGTTAGTAACATACTCTTGTATAAGGATTGGACTTAACTCAATTTCAATGCACACAATTCCACATTCGTGAGAATAGTAAATTAACATGTCTTTGTCATGCACCTAAGACATGGGTCATTATTAGATTCCAAATACATGTAAGCAAATATTTTGCTCATTTTAATGAATAGATTTCATAAAGATGATGGCATACCCAAACGAGTTAAGTTTACATGAATTTGATTCATTTTATAACAGTTCTGGGTATTTATATTATAGTTCAATCCTTAATTAAGTGATACACAAAAACATTCAAGTATTATTCTCAATCATATATTAATTAATTAAACGTTTATCATGTTCATTCACGCAACGAAAACACTAACATCACATTAAAATTAAACCTTTTAATGTAAATGGCGATTAAATGTTTTAAAATTACTTGTGACGAAAATCTTATCACACATCGGTCCCATTTTGACGAAAATAAAAATCGTCCAGTCTCATTAAAACTATTTAGCATAAATTAATAGAGTTTGACTTTAAATTTATTTTAATATTCTTCACAGAACTATAGGGGAAAATGTTTGATTTGCTACAGCCATAGTTTTCAAATGAAGATTGCGATTTGGAAATATGTAATGTTCTCCAGCTCAACTTAGTAAAATACATGTTTTAAAAAAAGCTCCTGGTGAATAATGTAGACTCGATATAGATATTTGACTCCCTCGCAGCCTAGTTGGTAGTATGGCCGACTGCTGCGCAGAGGGTGTGGGTTCGATTCCCGCATTTGAAAAACATTTATGTGATAAAAAAAAACATTTGTGTTTGTCTTGAGTCTGGGTGTATTTATGTATAATATGTATGTATTTACAAAAAAAAAGTATTATATATGTAATTATATCCGTTGTCCGGTACCCATAACACAAGCTCTGCTTACTTTGGGGCCAGACGGCGCTGTGTGTAATGTCCAAACATATTTATATATTTATTTATTTATATTTTGATATTTGATATTTTTAAAATTATAAATATTTTATAACTATAATTATAATAATCTTAACTATAATAACTATAATAATCTTATTATATGTTGAACTATATAATTTTAACTTTTGTTCTATCTTTGATTAAATGTTTTATAAGTCCATACAATTGTAACAATGTCCGCTATTGAATTTTTATTTATGGGGCAAAATCCCACTTATATTATAATTGCGAAAGTTTGATTGTTTTTTACTCAATCACGCTTCATCCACTGGACGGATCGGGATGAAACTTAGGTTAGGTCCTGAAATAGGGCATAGGTTATTTTTCATCCCGGAAAATTCAAAAGTTCCCGCGGGAATAACTATGACTTTTGTTACTCACTCCTGCCGTAATGGAGTGTCCAGTTGAGCTAAAATTTTGCACGGAGATAGTTGAAGATGGATGGAGAAGGACATAGGCTACTTTTTATCTAACAAAATTCAAAATTTCCCGCAGCCGTTACTAAAATCGAATTCCACTTCAACGAAATACAGCTGCAGCTATAGCTTGCTATTACAAACTTCTTTTTTCTTTTGGGTTCGGCAACCCGTTCAACCTGCGATAATGGCCAGCGATCAGCCGTTTCACCAGGTCTCCCTGACCGCCGTACCAGTACGCCACGTCTAGGCCGAGCAGTGACAGGAACAAGTACCACCGGTCCTCCGCTGTCCGCGCAAGAGTCAGGAGCTCTGGCAACCTTACTCATCGCCAGGAACACAACACTGCTCAATGTAAGTGTTATTATAGCCGCAGTTTTCTGTAAGGTGGAGGTTCTTCTCCAGTTCAGGCTACTCATTCGAGCAAGTACTCGTTATGCCCCGCTTTAATTGTTCGGGCGGCTTTTTCGAGCGAAAACTCGCTGTGCCCTACCTCTTTTTACCTCGTGCGCCGCTCTTTAAATACTTCGCTCATCTCTGGACTCAAAATAGCGCCCTCACCGTTTAAATATTATTTTGATCCCTTGTAATACAATCTACTATTTCAAATGTAACTGGTTGTTACAGAGATTAGCGCGTTTTAACAAAAAACAAACTTTAACTTAACTTTATAATTACAGACAAATTAATGAAAATATATAAATATAATAGATAGATAAGCAATATATGGTGGTTTACATAAGTTGCTGACTGTATTTTTTTAACTACAATTGCTTCAAGTGTAAATACATCCTAAAACAATACCAGATAATCTTAAAGCGCAGAAAACAATGTTGTAAGTAGACAATCTGTGCACATTCATTTCAAAGTTGGCAACGGGAGATGGTGCATAATCAGTAAGAGTGAAAAACAGTCCATTTTTGTTCTGCACTGTTTTAGGTTAAACAATTTCGTGCTAGTTAATTTATACACTATACAAGTACAAATGGCAATATCTCCTGAAGTAAAGCAAGTGAGTAAATTTCTATTATCATAATTGATATAAATTAGATAGAATAATACGGTAATTTTAAACAAAACATGCATAAAAAATATATCTTGATAATTTGAAACAATACTGACAAAACACGTTTTACAACTATTTCTTGATAGCTTGTAAAATGTGTTTGGTGTCAAATTTTTGTCACACAAAAGTGTATAATCTCACTAAAGATGACCGTTTTAATTTATCTTGGTTGACTTTTAATAGTAACAATATTTTTTACTAATATTACCTTGATACAATAACTAATACATTCTTGATATGTTTCAAAAAAGTTATTTTAGCAATCAATTTACAGTGCATTTTTGAATCCATAGTATCTTTAAAGCCAGCAAATTTAATTGACATAATTCTGCAGGGATTTTATTGTATTAACGGATACATTGTTCTTTAAATGATTAATCTATAATCTTAAGCCTTGTCGGGATCAGAGCAAGTTTGTGTCTATTTCGAGTATTACGGTTCTGAATATAGCTATTTTTTATGTAGCAATTAATATTTTTATGAACATAAATTTAATTATCTAATATATGCTGAGTCGGTAAGGTTAAGACCTTGATTTACTTGAATTTATCTTTTTAGAGTGTTTATGGGATAGATTGTAAATTGCTCGAACAGCCCTCTTCTGCAGCACAAAGATTGTTTTAATATTAGCTGCGTGTCCCATAGTAAAATACCATAGGACATCACGCTATGAAAGTAGCTGAAGTATACTATCTGGGCAGTAGCTTTGTTCGTACGTTGACGAATATTTTTAACCGCGAATGCTGCAGAACTAAGCCTATTCGCCAAACTAGCTATATGGGGGGCTCACTGAAGCTTTGTGTCTAGGGTAATACCTAAAAATATTGTATTATCTACAATATATAACTGCTCCCCGTTTATAAATACACTGCGGAACCGGTAGCAAGCTACCACAGCCTAAACAATCATTTTATTCTGTCGGTCAGCAAAAGCGTCTAGGTCACGTCTAGACAAAGCAATCGTGGGGTAAGGTACACGGCGAGACGGGGGTGCGCACCTGCCTATCGTAATGTCGTCACATATATCACATATATATTTCTTGACCTTGGATTTATCAAACGCGATGGCTGACTTTGTGAATTAATGAGGAATGTTTGAATGAATGTCTACGCAAAACTTGTGCTTTTTAATGTCTGCTAGTAATTATCAAAAAGCAAAAATAGTAGTGAAAAAAACACGTTTATGTCTTAAGTTAAAATGTGTGTTTCAGATAATATATTCATTCGGTGCTATGTCTTAAGTTAAAATGTGTGTTTCAGATAATATATTCATTCGGTGCTCTACTCAACCTATTGTCGTTTGGTATGGCTCTAGGGTACACTGCCATTCTGATACCAGCTTTGCAGGACCCCACTAGCGACCTTCTAACTGACGAGCACCAGGCTAGCTGGCTAGGTATTTTACTATTGATATACTTTTAGGCCCAAAAACTCCCATTTATTTTTAGTTACGTTTTACAATGTTCTGTTCCTTTCTTTTAAATTTTGTAAGTCCAGAAAATATCCTCAGTGAATTTATTTGATATTTAGTAAATATAGGCAAGTGTATGATCTCAGATTATAATTATTTTCAGTATCAATATCTGGATTCTCAATTCTTATACCAGTATTAGTATTGGGTCCGCTCATGCACGTCTTCGGAAGGAGGACTACAAACTTCTGTGTCACCATACCCATAATGATTGGTTGGATAATGATGTACCTATCCTACTCGTTACCAGTACTACTTGTCGCTCGATTCTTGCACATGCTGGGAGCAGGATCAGTGTACTTTGTCGCCACTTGCATTGCAGAATTTTCTAGTCCCAGTATTAGAGGCATGTTATTAAATATGAAAATGCTAACTATAACAGTGGGTGTTACTATTATGCATTTATTAGGTTCTTTAATGCCTTGGAGACATTTGGCTTTAGTGGGAACAGTGCCGTCCGTATTAGCCTTAGTTATAACTCTGTACTGGCCTGAAACGCCTGATTGGCTGGTATCCAAGGGCAAGTTTGTGGAAGCTGAAAACGTTTTCTTAGCCCTAAGAGGCAAAAACGAAGAGTTTGAAATAAAAAAACTAATAGAAGATGTAAAAATTAAGCTGGAATATTCAAAACAATACACTATGACTAATTTTGGCAAACAGTTACATTCAAAAGCAATGTGGAGACCAGTGATACTTCTAGGCTTTGGAATTCTATTACCTGAATTTGGTGGCCGTTTATACTTTCCTGTTTATTCCATAGAATTAGCCAAGCAGATCAGCGGAGATGCAACTAAAGGTTTTATCTTTACTTACGTAATAGATGCAGTCACCATAATATCTACAATTTTATCCTGTTTCCTTGTCAAAAAGTACAAGAGAAGACATCTTCTGCTTTACCCGAGCTACTTCTCAGTAATGATTCTTGTCGCAGTGGCAGTGATATTGTTGATTCGAACCAAGTACTACGAATCTGTAGCCATGATGTGGGTCACTTTAGCACTTTTGTCTTTATATTTCTTTGTAACGACTTGCACAGCTTTTGCTATTTCTTTCGTAATAATGGGAGAACTTTTGCCTTTGGAATATAGAGCGGTCGGATCTGTATTAAGTGGGGTACTTTCTGCTATCATATTTATTGTAACAATGAAATTAACTCCAGTAATGAAGGATGCTTTGAAACTATACGGAATGTTCTTCGTTTATTCTGTTTTTATACTACTTTCACTTTTGTACTTTCAGTATGATCTTCCAGAGACGAAAGATCGCACTCTGCAAGATATTGCTGATTATTTCAAAGGGAAAAGTCCAAAACTTGGACCTAAGAAATGTATTGTCAACTTAGAGGAAAGAAATATGATTTTAAGTAAAAGAATAGATGTATAAAGATATTTTTTGTTTAAATTGTAAGCAGATCTTTCTATATGTTGACATGTCGTCTACACCCTGGCTCGTTATCAACTACAATCTGGGTAATATTTACTGGATCTAGCATAACTTCCTTTAAGAGGGGGTATAAAGCCAGACAAATTCTGCAAACAACGTGAAATATGAATTAGCGAAAAACATTAAATATTAATAAATCGAATAATATTATTTGTATTTAAAATTTGCTAATAACAGCCTTAGGTTTTGTATAATTATAAAAATAAATCGAAAGTTGGTGGAAACTAGAGGTAAGTATGTAATTATTTTCTATCGAGAAAATTTTATTGCTTTATGTTTTTGCTAATATCATACATTAGAATTATAATGCAGTATCGATGCGTTTTTATTATTTATGTTTTATTTTATTATTTTACCATGGTCAGTTTACCTTTATGCCCTTTTTTATGAACGTAGTTTAAATACGAACGTTTGCATGTAATTTCGTGATTGATTAATATTTTATCTCAATGTTTTCCTCCAACAAGTCACTAACGAAATTCGTACCTATACTTTTAAAGGTAAAGGTTTATTATAATTTCGATTGCAATCTCTATAGTTTGCAGACAGTCTATACGAACCTATCATGAAATACCTGTCCATATATCGTCCAACTAGTTCCAAATACAATCTAGACACTATCATGCACCAGTGGAATGTATAATGAATGTTGCATACTGACCTGCTGCGATGGTAACAGATGTAATATCATGTTTTGAGTGCCAGTATATTAGATCAAGTTGATGCTAGAAATAAAAAAAAAGATATTTTTTTTATTTGAAATCTGAAGGTATTTAGTAGATTGCTATATTGTATATTTATTATTATCTATATGCATATATAGTACATTTTACTACCGCAGCCCGCAAATGCAGCATAACCGGGCGATCGTGAGTATCGCATCACAGATTCCGGTTATGCTCAGTTGAGGCCAAGTATTGTATAGTGCTTTTCTCAAACAAGTGTGTAAATTAAAACAATTACATATTATTGACAACTTTATTGACAATAATAAAAATAGTTTAGGTAATTTTGTCACCAATTCACCGCGTTCAAATGTCAATTTCGTTTTTTTTTTTTTAATCTCTGTAGTTATCAATGTTTGGCTTTAATTGACAAATACGATTTATCTCAAAGAAGCTTGTACAGGATAACTATGGTCGCATATCGTAGCATGTTTGTGAAAAGTATATTTGTATACGATAGTATTTTATCTCTTTTGCCACATTCAACTGCATTATAGATTTACTAGAAATCGATGGTAGCTCTGGGGTATACTTATGTCAAAAAATTCCCCACTAAAAGTTTTTATTATGCATACTAAAGTACAATTTAGCTCCTAAAACAATTTAGTTCGTCAAAATCTCTTTCGTACAACTATTATGAAGTCTGTAGTTTTTCATGGTAGAAAAATAAAGCTCATTTACAAAAGTATCTGCCCGTAATTATGTTAAAATATGATGTGTGATACATACTCAGTTGCTTATTAGCCAGTTTTCTTTTTTGGGTTCCGTAGTCAACAAGGAACCCTTATAGTTTCGCCATGTCTGTTTGTCTTTCCGTCTCTCTGCCTGCGGCTTAGCTCAGAGATTATTAGTATTAGGAAGCTGTAACTTGACATGGATATATACACTAAAACTCAATCAAAGTGACAAAAAATATCATGGTATGTATATATAATATTAGGACCTTTCATATGAAATTGATGTTTTATAGAACTGACCACTCTGATCACGCGTTTGGTTAAAAATTCCAAATTCAAATTTATTTCCATTTTAAGCTTGTCTATTTGTGTTTCGAATGTAATAATTCATTTGTTTTCGCATCATTCAATTTTGCTATGATAACGTTCTGTGATCAATATGTAAAACATAAAATATCGCATTATTTTCGAATACCAATTCCATCGTGGCACTAGCGCTGCAGAAACAGCTCGAAGGATTAATGATGTGTACGAAGATGCCACTGTAAAAGCAAACATAGTACGTTTTTGGTTGCAACGCTTTCGTTCTGGACCTCCAGAACAAACCTCGTGACGGCCAGAGACCCTAGTTGTCAATGAGAAATTGAAAGTGATCGTGGCATCGGATCCATCTCAAACCACGTCAGAATTAGCTGCAGGCTTCGGTGTGTGTGATAAAACCATTTTAAATCATTTGAAACAAATTGGAAAAGTGAAAAAGCTTTAAAAATGGGTACCGCAAAGCAAACCAACAAACACGCGTCGACTGCTACGTCACGTAACTCAAGCGTCACAATAACGAGGGGATTTTGAATCGTATCACTACTTGTGATGAAAAACGGATCCTATAAGAAAATCGGGAACGCTTATCACAGTGGTTAAATTCAGGAGAACCGGCTAAATCCTGCCCTAAGCGAAAGTTGACTCAAAAAAAAGGTACTGGTGAGCGTCTGGTGGTCCAGCGTTGGTGTCACCTATTACAGCTTCCTAAGATCTGGTCAGACGATTACGGCAGATCTTTATTGCCGATAATTGGAAACCATGATGAAAAAACTAGCCGTTAAACAGCCGAGATTGCCTAGCCTAGCTCTAGCCCACTGCTGCTCCAGGACAACGCTAGACCACACACAGCACAACAGACAGTGGCGAAACTAGAGGAGCTAGGATTGGAATGACTCCGTCACCCACCATACTCCTCGGACCTTGCTCCAACCGATTACCACTTTTTTCGGAATTTGATTAATTTCTTAATTGGAAAAAATCCAATACAGATGAGGCAGACCAAAACACCTTCAAACATTTTGTTGATTCTTGCTCCCGCAATTTTTTCAGCAAATGAATTAATGATCTCCCTATCAAATGGCAAAAATGCATTTATCACAACGGTAGATACTTTGGTTGATTAAATTAAATAAAATTAGTTTTGTTTTCCCCATATAAAACATCAGTTTCATATGTAAGGACCTAATAAAATAAAAAGGAAAACAATCACAGCTATAAAAGTAGGCTTAACGAATAATACTTGACCAAGTAAAAATGTCGTACAAATTACTTAGATGATTTTGTTAGTTATGTTAAACAGGTGGTAAATATAAGTTTATGAACCTTGTTAAATAAAGTAAAATACAATTTTATCTTTAATAATAATAATTCCTGAACAGATATTGATTTTTCCGAAGTGGGCGACACTTGGTGGTACGCCCCCGTTGAAACGGATATCCGGCAACTATTTAGTATCTGGCCTAAATTAATATACTGGATATTTAATCAATATCAATAAGTTCATCAAATTCACCTTGTTAAATTTAAGATACACACATATAATAAATCTGACATACAGTACTGTAGAAAACTTAACCTAAGTTAAATGATAATAAGATAACTTTACAATTATTGGAATTAAGTACGAAAATAGAGGGTGTTGTAATTTGAAAGTAGAGTTACCGTAGGCAAATGGAGTGATTTATGAACAGACTGTGTAAGCACATATTAAAATATTTTTTGTTATAATTTTATGTTAGATTCTGACTTAATATGGCAAAAAAGGGCACTTCTCTTCCCCCTTAATCTTCAATGTTTATGAGCTGATAAATTTAAAATTATTAGTTTTGAACAGATACCATCCCAAAAAATACCTGGCAATTCTATTTTCCGTATTTCCATTACGCTAGACCGTAATTTCGGTCATTTCACAATTCCTGCTGTCTGGTAAATAAGTCTATCCGTGTGTCATATTCCACGTCCGCAAACGTAATCATATTTATAAGTTACGATACACTGCAAGCGACGCAATTTCGACAGGATATCCGGTTGCCGGGAATTCGACTATCCGGTTGCCGGGAATTCGACGATCCGCGTTGTGAGATGTCCGGATAACAGACCAACAACTATCTGTTCAAAACTTTTAACATAATCCGTACAAGCTTTTTAAATATCTTGTTCTATGGAACCCTAACTTAATGAGTTTACGGCACGCACTTAGCCGGGTATTTGAACGTACATTTAACTGTGGCATTAAAGTCACTAATTTCAAAAGCTAATCGGCCATGGCTCCGATATAGCCCATCCTCCATTTGCTTTTGTAGTTTCATGTAAAAAGAACATTGTTACAGAAACAAGAACACGAAACAAGTAGCATTAAATCATCCAATTACAAAGAAAAGAACACATTTTCTAACTTAATTTGAGACCTCATAATCTGCTTAACAAAAAAAATGGGATCAAATAAGTGCACTTTACTTTATCATTCAAACTGTCGCTGATTTCACGTAGAAGGTGATCTTAAAATCATATAAATTCCTTAATTTTTGACTGTGTAGAACTAAAAAAAAAGCCAAATTTTGTTAACCTTTTCTAAGTTTTACGAGTCACTGAGTTACATATTACTCTTGCTTCCGAGACATTTAATCTCAAATAATGGCTATAAACGTAGGATTGCTTTGAGATTGCATATTACAGCTTATTCACGTGTAAAATTGCTATTTTTTCTCTTCAGAAAGAATCTATTGTTACAAGAAATTATTTTGTCACATTATGTTTTCTAATGGTTTAGGCTGCGTATGAATTATTTATTATTCATTTATATTTAAATACATATTATTTATTTCATAAAATCCATACTTATATCAAAACTGCGAAAGTAACTCTGTCTGTCTATCTGTTACCTCTTCACGCTTAATCACTGTACCGCTTAAGATATAATTTGGTATGGAGGTAGTTTGAGTCCCGAGAAAGAACGTACAAGTGTGAGTCAGTTTTTTTGAAGTGAAAACTTCTTTAGCGGCGTTGTGCACTTTTTTTGGTATGGGTAAAAAATGTTAAACTCGCGTCAGGTCACGTGTCCTAATTGTGAAAATGCGTAAGACGGATGGAGAGTAGACAGCTGGCGCGGCGTAGGAGAGGGAGTATCGCCCTCTCTTTCTACGGCGCGGCGAAAATGTATGCCTGCGCCTGCTGTTTCGTTTAGACGGCGCAGGGCGCTTGCGCGAATAGTCGTGTGTGTTTATGTTACAGCGTGCTACTCGCATCCATGGATGGTGACAGCTGATGGCTCGACCGTCTGCGTTGTGGCCATACTGCTGTGTATTCGTAAGATTCGTGTATATAAAGTGTTTAAAATATGGAAATTGAACAAGAGCATCTTTGTCTTTGTAAAATACGGAAACCGTAATGCCTATTATAATTTTTATTTTTAGTATTCGCGATTATGAGTAGTACAGGTAGGTTGGATATGGAATTTTAATTCTATGACAGATTGCGATGTCAAATATACTACGTCAAAAAAGTAAATAAACAAACATTATTATTTCTTGACAACGTCAAAGACATGTCTTGTGACATATTTGAGTGTTAAGCGCGAATCGTGTGTAAAGGTTTTCACTTCTGCCGGCACTCCCGGAGGGCAAATCGTTTTTTTTAATTCAGGAGTTGCTTTTGAAATCCTACACCGATAACAGAATTTAAGGCGTGTGGATCGCGGGCAATTACAGTCTTAAATACTTTGAAAATTGTTGTAAATTTAATGAATATTTCTTAGTATAACATTAATTTACACATAAGTTATTAGTTTATATTTTTTAATAAATCTTTATTACTGTGATTTTTAGGGTTCAGTTGCAGAAAAAAATATCTTACTAATACTCTTAGGTATAGTTTTGTAATGTGCCATCTGACCGTCTTCAAAAAACTCGAATTGGTGTGTACAATTAGTTGTAATTGTTTAACTAAAACAGTATTGATACGTTTTTAAATTCCAAAATAAAAAATAGACCTTAGTTAAAACACCCTACATTTTTTGATATTTTCACTACGGTAATAACGGGACTGTAGGTAATTGGCGAATTGAATACTTTTAAAAATTCTACAGAAACGCTTGAGGCGAATGAAAGAAGGTAAATGAAAATTAAATTAGCATTGTAAATCATCACAAGGGGATGAAAGCCACTGATTCTTTGAATAAAATTTACATAATCTATTTATTCTGGAATACCGTAACGTGTACCGGTTTTAAATTTTTCTTACCCCAAATCAAATCAAACCTTACTTTGATAATGAAATTTTTCCTGAAAACTTATCTTCGTGAACTTTAGTAAATCTAACAGTTTTTTTTTATTTAATAATCGTCTTTTGCTAAGTGTGGCTGATTAACAAACAGCCACACAAGTTTAAAAAATTTCACATTCATTATACTATGCGGTTTGAAATTGGTATAAGGTATAAGTATTTAAAAATTGTGTCCACCATGTCAAAGGTCCCGGATTCGATTCCCGGGAAGGGGCTACCAATATTGTTACAATTTTTTTATTGTAAAGTTGACTCTACTCTGGTTTGTGCCCGATACGGCGATAGGCTCACCATTCAACAGAACGATCAGTAGAGAGTGCGCATAGAGAGCACAGAGCGCATTCAATGTGTATAATGCTTGTCAACAAGACGCCCCTAAAAACGCATGACCTGTGTTCACGACAACAGCTTGTCTCAAAAAAAAAAGAAAATTGATACTTTTAAGGCAAAAAAGAAAGTAAAAATGTGATTATGTTGTAAAATGATGTCCCAAAGCAATCACACGTTTATAGTTGTCCTTTTACGAGATCAAATGTCTCAAAGTAACACAAGTAACACGAGGGAGAGGTGCGAAACAGAAAGGATTGTGTTTTATAGAGGGTTAAACATATAAAATCTGTTTCTATTATTCTATTTGTAAGTATGTATGGTATGTATGGTAAACTGTACTTTGCTGGTCCCGGGGTAAACGCATGTCACCAGGATCAGTATATTTTAAATAAGGTACAACAATATTATTTTATCTATTTTTTATAAACAACCTGTTTTTATGATCTAATTTAAGAGTTATTTAAATGAATAAATTTTGTATAATAATTGTTCATAATGTAATACAAGTTTATATACTTATGGTTTTTAAATAAATTTCCATAATAACGTTAGAATTTGCCAACTTAATGTTTGTTTGTAGACATGTGGAAACTTTTAAGGCAGTGGTAGGTATATATCACAAATTAAAAGGAATACTATTAGGTCCTTAGTATGAAATTGATGTTTAATATAGATAAAGCAAAATTTTTTTTTTTTATTTATTCAAACAAAGTAGATACCGCTGTGATCTATGCACTTTTGCCATTTTATAGGGAGTTCATTGATTCCTTTGCTGAAAAAATTGCGGGAGCGAGAATCATAAAAATCTTTGAAGGTGTTTTGGACTGCCTCATCTAAATTTTCTTCCAATATAGAAATTATCTAAATTCCGAAAAAAGTGGTAATTGGTTGGAGCAAGCTCCGGAGAGTATGGTGGGTAACGGAGACATTCCAACCCTAGCTGTTGTGCAGTGTGTGGTCTAGCGTTGTCCTGGAGCAGCAGTGGGCTAGAGCGGTTGACCAATCTCGGCTGTTTAACGGCTAGCTTCCCAACAAACAATTTAGCATTGGTTTCAGGTAATTTTGAAGCTTAGAGTACTACTATTGATTTATAATGGATTCGGTTGTCACTAAAAGTGATACAGTTCACTTATGAAATAAGTTTAGCTCAATAGGTTGTATTAGAACTGTAAAAAAGAAGGTTAATATTCTTTCCAGTTAGTGTAGTAGCAGCGGCAGCTTATATACTTATGACGTTAAAGCTTGTTTCGGCCTGCAACTTCAAAAGCTGTTTGAAGATCTTCATTAACTTCCTATAATTCATATTGCTATAAATCTGCTATTTAATAGTTGCTTAAATATCATAAGGCTGTTGTTCAACTTCATTTAAGTCATTGGTTTTGCAACGGAGTTAATTAGGTAGGAGTGTAGTAACACCAAACACTACATGCGTTGTATAAACTCTTACATACAGCTCACGCCTGTAATACGAAAGACAATGATAGGTTAAATAGTTATAGCAGTTTTATACGATCCTGGTATAAGGTTTATGGTGTATGATAAACAAATGGTAATTTTTAATGACACCATTTAAGTTTTTGTTTCTAATCTAACCTTACATTATGAAAACATTTATCGAACTGAGCTAAAATTTGGGGCTTCACTACTTCGTAAAGAACCCTAATCTTAAGCTATATAGGTATATAGCTAAAGCCGGCATTTTACGCTCCTAAGTGCGTAGTTCCTCTCTTATGTCAACCAAAGATCGCATAATACTCTTGACTACCGGCGTTGTAGTTCTTCGAGTGTCGTAATAGATATAAGAAAAGTCTGCACATGCCATGTTCAATCGATGTCTGTCAAAAAAAAAAACAATATTTATTTATACAAAATCACGTTTAAATAACGTGGTACCTAAATTTTCCGAATTATTCTTCATAGTTTATGTATACAATCACTAAAACTGACCAACATTTGAAAACATGAATGTCTAAAAAGTATTTTAGGTTATTAGTACTTTCAGTATTAGTATCAAAACACGGATCCAAGTTCTACTTGACATCGTTATAGATATTTTATACAATTGAAAGTTTCAATAAAGTCCATTATAAAGGTGCAATAAAGGCGGAAAACTGACACTTTTATAATACCTCTTATACACTTTTACTAAAGGTTATATAGAACCACTGTAAAGGGTCTATACAGGCTTTAGCTGCTTATTTTTGCGCCAAAATCGAAGATATAAAGGTGTTATTACACTCTATAAATCTCTTATAAATTATACGCTAACTCTTTAATATTTAAGCAAAACTGAAAAAAATGTCCACTACAACTTTTCTTAACGCTAAATTTTTACTTGGCTTTTCTTTTTTGATAATATTTTACAGAAAACGTAAAGTAGCATACACGATAATGTCTGATTAGCTTAATAGTTGAGTTGTACTAGAAGCTAAAGCTTCAGATTGAGCACAAAGCTTAGTGGCGTTTTGTTGACCGACATAATGTACATAATGCGGTAATCCTACCAAAGCGAATGGACCAAGATTTGTCCTGTGTTATACAGAATTTATGATTTCTTAACTTGGCAGGATTATGACATTGAACGCATTGAAGCAGTCAACAAAACGCACCTCTTGTGGATGAGTGTAAAAAAAAATTAGAATATCACAAAAAATTTCATAACTTTGGCGTAAATAAGAATCAACACCTAATAAGATTTAGGATATTATAGACATCGAAGAACTGACAACACTCTGAAAGTTTTTTTACACAACAATCAGCCCATTTTACATAGAATCCCAAACTATCTAAATATTTCGCCTGAAATATCCAAACAAATTACTATGGCGGGCGCAATGTGTCTGTAGCCGCGCACAAACGAACGCCGGATTTCATTCCACCCCACTCTTTAAGGGAAAGCACGTCGCTTTGCGGCAAAAATTACGCGACAAGTGGCGGTATGTATCTACATAGATGTGAAGGCACGGTCTTCACAGAAATAAAATTGACACGAGGTAAGTACTAAACTTGTATGTATACCTGTTTTTTTGCTTCTATTCTGATTCTTTTTACTACGTGTTCAGTTTATTTTTACGCACAACCCATGTAATTTATTATCGTTTACAAATCGTATAGGTAATTGATAACTATTTTTTGACATTATAAAAAAAAATACGGCCTAAGGTAAACACAAGGGCCATTTTCCCGGCAAGTAACGTGTACATTGGTCAAAAAAGATAAGTACCTAATATTATGGCAAACTATAGTACATGCATGCGATGAAGGGCGTTTTCGCTTTTTTTCGTGATAAGCCCTCTGCTTTTACATAATATTTATAATGATGAAGCCAGAACTTGCTTTTCATGGTCTGATGATGAAGCCAAAAGGTAGCCAAAGAAGCTCTGTATTAAAACAACGCCGCATTGTGTTTGGGCTTGTTTGGGCTTGCAGTAAATTGTATATTTTAGTATATTTTTCTTTTACTGTCTTCCTTTTTGTTTCAGGGTTGTTCTTGGTAAAATTCAAAATATTGATTATTGCAATACAGAGGTTAGTTTTTAAATTTCGTTACTAATAGGTAGGCGAATACGAGCGAATAAGCAGGTGAGTAGAAGAATGAGATGAGTCAGTTAGTGAGTTAGCTGAAGAATGAGTAAATGTATTCGCATTTAAAACTATAAGGAATATTGTGTTTTTAATTTTTGCAGAATGAAGAAAGGCTCCTGATTACTATTTCAGAAGAAACGCATTGGAAGACCCGTTCACATCGTTGAAATAATGTAGAAAAAAAGGAATGTATTGATTAATTAAAAAAAACCCCTCACACATTACTCTAGATGCAATAAAAAACAAATTAGTATCTAAACCTTATACATTATTTTGGATCCACACACCTACTGAGTAAAAATAGATGTGCGCCGATCACGCATAGGATAGGAAATTGTGACTAATTTACTCCTTACGGTTTCTGTTAAAAATGTAAGGTAAAACTAGCTCCATAGCTCGTAAAATTGATTTTTGTATAACTATTATAGAGTATGCAATGCTTCGTTTTATAGGAAATAATAGTTTTTTATTAAGCTGGTAAACGTTAGAAACTGACCGCACTTTTTTATTTGTCTATTGTTTTTATTACACTAATATGCGTTTATTACAATTTTTTTACGAGCAACGATTTCTTATATTGTTTTGCCCCTAAACTATATTTATTGTTTATATAGGTGTAATGCAGGTATAAACTCTATATCATATCACTTTCACACTCTAGGTTATTATATCACTCTATTAGACATTTCATGGCGGTTGAAGTTCTAGAACCAAGAATATAGCAGCGTATATGGAACAAAGAACTTCTGAACACTGATTTTATCATCCGTTTCTGCAAAAAGGATCTACAGTTGTGAAAATTTGCACCCCAAGGTTGCAATTTTATGGGTCAATTTCTTTAATTGTTCATATATTTCTGATTATTTAAACACCTAACTCAGTTTAAAATGATAGGAAACATCATGTTATAATTTTTTATCTATACAAGTTACCATAAACTAAATTTATCAAAATCAAGATAAAAATTTTGGACCCGCACGACAAAAATATAAAATTTTCATAAGGTCTACAATAAATTGAGGGCTAACATTTTTTTCAAAAACACATATAATTTTCACAGTAAATTAAAGTTGTCATTGTTTTTACCTTAACAAGACACATAACTCCGCCAAAAATTAAACTTAAGATAAATCAGAGGCCCTCTAGAAAGGAGTTGTTTTGTAAACCGCGGTTTTCTTTTCTCATTAATTTTATTGCCTTAGTTAAATAGTTATGCTACTGTTATTGGGAATTCTATAATGTTGAGTTTACTATTTACAATATAATTCCGCCATTATATTATCTTACAAACCCCTTTTTCTAGTTTCAGGTATCTTACATTTGAATTACAAAGACCACAAGATAAATATAGCGCTTGTAGCTGCAATTTACGAATCGGAGTGTATGAAATAATGAGTGTCGTGTGACGTTTGTTCATTCAATTAGCGCCAATATCAGGTTTCAATAGCTATTTTTACATCTTAAAGGTGCTTAAAAAGTAAAATTAATGCGATATTTGCAGCTTTACTTGATTTATAAAATAGGGTCTATAATCTTAGGGCTATAGCAGTTGCAGAAGGGTCGCATAGCGGGCTATGCAGCTAATTCTTGCAGCTTCTAATTGTACACGTTGTATAGCGCTTAAGAGGGCGATATAGGCAGGAGCTAATTTCTGTAATACTAACGTTGTGTATGTAAATATACTAAAAATCATCACACAATGTTATATTCATTACTATTAGATATATTTGTTATATACTTCCTTAGTAAAATTATTCCACAGAAACGCCTTGAAACTTAATTTTTTAAGTATGGAATTTAACGTTATTACCGTTTTGTAGTCACATTTTTTGACTTTTTGCTACAACTGAGAGTCAATGCACTAGATAACAAGCAATTCTAATTATTTAACTTACTTTCATTACAATCAAATGCAAAACATGCTTTAAAAATTTACACAAGTGTTGAAACAATGGTCACTTCCAGATTTTTTATTACATTAAATACAATAAATGAAAATCATTCAGTAAAGTAATGCACTAGACAAAAACAAGTTTTACAACATATTTTTTTTTTCAATACTATAGATGCTATAGTTTAGCCACTTTGCACAAAAACGGCGGTCTAGTCTATAACTATTTTGTGATAGTTGGGTTGTCAATAAAAGTTCAAAACAAAGTTTTTAATTAGTTAACATCTTCAGAAAACCTATTTTTTTTTATTAGATATAAATGTGCTTATTTTAATCTTGCTATTTTGTTTTAGAGAAAGAAGGGGAAATTTAACAGCACGGCAACTCGACACGGAAGTTACAAAAAATATTTAAGAAGAATTAACAACACGGCAACTCGACACGGAAGTTACAAAAAATAATTTAGAAGAATTAGAATTATAATATTATTCTTATTATTTATTGGTTATTGGTATTCTTATGGTCAAACACTGAAGCATCTCAAAGACAATCTCACTAATATAGGGTCTATTGAATTTATTTATATTACTGTTTATTTGTTCCAAGTTTGAATAATTTGTGTATTTCGAGTTCAATTTAGCAGTTCACAGACTTTTTTACAGACAGTTAAAAATACAACTTAGAATATTCTTGATTTTTCTTTTTCTTTTTCTTGGAATAAGCTCCTTTACTGAATTACCTGAGCATCAAAAATATCGTTTCTATCTTTTCTTAGAACTCACTAGCTTAAAAAAATACGGCGCCCGCCAGAGTTATCTACAATACCGTTGATGTCCTTAGCTTAGCAGAGTCTTAAAAAGCTAATTTAGGATAGGTACTTAATCAATTCAGAGAATTTATTAAAGTTTAATCAGTAATGTTTTTTTGCTATTAATGTTTCTGGCTTCATGACAATTCTTCTGATGGTTCAATTGAATTAGTTTACGCCTCGGCACAATGACGTCGTCTAGTAGTCTTTTCCGGTATTCTAAACCACATCCCTTAACGATATTACCAAAATATCTTTTTTCCCTTTAACCTTCTTAGGGTATAGAACTAGATTCAGAATTAGTAAAAGGGAGGGAGTTGGCCTTGGTAAGTTGCAGCAAAGTAAGAACTTAGAGCGTTCCCTAGAGAATTGGACAGCGCATTGTAAAAAAGAAGTGTGACTGAGACGAAGTGAAACTGAGGTTCTAACTTGTTTTAAAATATAAACAAACAAAATGGCGGACGTTGATCGAAATAGAAAAGGGACCACAGTTTTGCTTTGTATCTTTCTTAAGGGTGGTCAATTTTGTGTGGCTATTGACAGATCCATAGGACAGATTACAGAACTCGAAGTTTATGTAAATCACTGAATCAAAGTTATAATGCTAACATATTTTTATGTTGAAAAGATTTTGGTTCAAGCGGCTCAAGCGCGAGAAAGTACGTGAATTTTGCCGCCGCAACACAACCTTACTAATAAAATTTTCTGACGGATTGTCTGACTGTCTCATCAAAAAAACTTAGTTTATTTTTTTTTTATATTCGTAAATAAAGCCATAAATATTGGAACATAAACTTCACATGAAAAATATAGTATCTCAACATTTCTTGGGAAAATCATCTATTGGGGTAAAAAATTCCACGTTCTGTATGGGAGGTCTCTTTGGGGGGTATCATTGCTTACTGTGGCGATAAAAGTATAAATATAACAATTGGTACCCAGTGATTATTTTTTAAAAAACAAAAAGAAACAGATTACAAAGACTGTAACCGACTTCGAAAAAGGAGGTTTTCAATTAGGTCGTAAGTTTTTTTTTTAGTTTTGTTACCTCACAACTCCGTCATTTGTAAACCGATTTGGATTGTTTACATACTTATGTAATAACCCATGGATTTGTTCCATTTAAATTTTTACCAAGGTGCACAACAACAATACCTAGTAAAAAGTTTTCTATAATATTTTTTCAAGGACATAATATTCTTTGGAAGATGGTTCCGACATTGAAAAATCGTCTCCTATTGTAAAAGTCATTTTTGCATTTATTTCGTTCTGATATTTCCTTTTGCCTCTTGTTATTCATCAAACTTTATCAAAGAAATGATGGTGAAGATGTGAAGTCAATATTTTATTTTCATTCTTCGTTTCGCCTTTTTATTCTCTGAAAATGTACCGTTTACATCAAACTCTGAGCTTTTGTAGACGAAGCTCCTTTTGAAATAATAATTATTTTAAACATGCGGCTGTCAGATAATTTTGACAATATTGCGGAGTAAAATTAACTTCTAGCTGATAACAAATATAACTTTCAAATATAGTACTTCTTAACAGCCTCATACGTCCCCTATAGGGGCTCAGCCTACCATCACCGAGGGCGATTTGGGTCATAGTCATTTGGCTTGGGTCACGCGGGCCCAGTGCGGATTCTGTGTAACATATATAACCTGATTAAATGTGGACTTCACATTAGTCTTTTTTTTTGTTAACAGGTTTCCTAACGATGTCTTCCTTCACCGAAAAGCCAGTGGTGTGGCTAATCAATGTATTTGAAAAATTAAGAAAAGACTTTTTGGTACACGCCGGACTCGAACCCTTCGCCACTCCGGATCCACACAAAATCGAAACCCATTGGCCACTGACTCGTACAAATTATAATACCAACTTGAGTAGGTAGTTTGTTTTGTAACCTACGGAATTTATAGCACAGAAAAATTTTCCTATACTAAATCTGAAACCTATTTATATGAACAATAAATTGACAGTTTTAGGCGCAGTGGAACAAACGCTTTTGACGCTTGGTCCATATTTGTGTCATGGCGTGATGTATGATTGATGATAAAACTAAATTGTTACCATCACGTATCCGCCTCCATCCAGGGCAATAAAGCACTCAGACATGACGTAAAAACTGTATGAGCTGGAAATTGGGTATTATATCTTATTGTGCCGTGAAGCATTTGCTTCATATATAAGATGTAATAAATTAGCTTCGGACGATATTGTGTACAAAGAAATACAAGTTATAAACATACCAACCTTTTTGTGGCTCTCTATGCATTGCTATAATTTAACTTAATTTTCACAATAAGGAACGACACCAAAAACATCCTAACGCTACACCAATATCTAAAATTTGATAACGGTAAATCCTATTCTATTTAATACTCAAAGATGACATAAGTCATCATTGCTAATACTGCAAGTTTGCAGAGTAATACTTTTTTAACAATCTTGCTCATAAATTTACTGCACCGTTTTCAGCATCTATATAGCGTCGATAACGCACTTGTGCGGTAATGACAATTACCACCCGAGTGCCTTATACTTTACAGATTTATTTATTTTAATTTTAAGCAAGAACAAATTATGCCTATGAACTAATTTCTTATTTCTGGTAAAATATATCCAATGTATTTGTTAAAAACATAAAAGAACCGTAAGAGATTGTATTAAATATAATTATTTACAACATTTTAACACTAAATATAAGACTTTACTGTCCTTCAAGTGTGCTGAAAACAGTTGTTTGACACTTGTGAGCACTGCTCACTTGTATCTTCTTAACTAACCCAGTTATGTACGCACATCAAGATAACCATAAACAAAGCTTCAAACTAGTAGTGTAACTACTGGTAGATAACGTAAACATAATATATAGAATGCTATTTTTCCCATACATATATGTATTTTATATGTATAATCCCCAATCAGTTTTGACTTACTTCACATACTTCGTCAAAAACAGCTTAGGCAAAAGTGGTAGTATTATTTTGGCCTTTAATTTTACCACTTATTACTTTAATACTAACTAAAGTTGGTAATTCACCACTAATTGAGCATATATTAAAGTCATTTTAGTCAAATACACTGCTATCAGAAGCAGTGTGGCGTCGATGGGCTAACCGCCTGTCACGTAGGAATAAAATGGTTGATGCAAAGGAGGGTGTCGGCCCACACATTGTGTTGTGGGTGTGTGTTTCTGCTACTGGTACCCCCATACATACATTTATTTAAACCGTACATATATTTTCTTTAAATTTTATCCATTGGCCCTATGACACATATAAGAAGCTAATCTAGCTTTTTAGCCGCTTTCTTGTAAAAATAATATTTTTTTGCGTAGATAGTAGATAGCCTTTAGAGCGTTTCAACAGGTGGGTCATAAAACTAATTCTTTTATCTGGGACATGGGTAAGTAACAAAGATCCAATATCCATTTTGCACCCAAGTCGGTTCTCGTTGGGAATACGATCTCAAACTGTTAGCGTATTAGTCAAACTATATGATAGAGATAAATCCATTAATATAATTTGAATAGCAGTGTTTGTGAAAATCATACAATACCTTTGGATTTGAAATGCCTTAAAACTTATTATTATTACAATAAAATATTAAGGACTGTGTTCCAGTTATGATTTACATTACTAGGGCGAAGCAGTTCATAGCTTTAAAAAGTGCTATGCTAAGATTTTCTTCAAATGAATAAATTTAAATAAGTAAAATAAAACATAAACGCTTATTTTACAAAACAAAAATGCTAGAATGCAAACAGTAATTTTGAGAATTACTTCCCAATATTCACGCATAAAGTTTTTATTCCTAAATTTCCTAATAAACTTTTACGTGTTTGGCAAAACATTATACATGAGCATATCACACGACTTGTACATAAGATCCCCTTTCATAAACAGGAAAAGATAAAGTCTGTACTTTCTCCGTGAGAAAGTTGGTTTTTTACGACGAAGAGTATATTACATACATGGATATTAGGTACGTTGCACTTTGCGTATTATAATCTAATTTCAGCCGTTGTTGTTATTATTTCTCTAATCACTTTATCATATTGAAAGTTCAGTAGGTCATTTGGGAGGTACCCTGTTTGCGGACCCAAAGCCGCGGTTTCGATTACCGTACAGGACAAAGATTATGATTATTTATGAATTAAAAAGTTTTGGCTTAAGTTAAAACTTTTAATTGCTCGCTTGGTTCGTAGTTTATATCTTGAACGACAGATGGCGCTTTTATACATACTTGATTAAATGGACAGTAAGTAGAGCGCGCGCGGTGCGTTCATATGACATTATCGCCCGTGGGATCTATGAACTCCCGCTTTGGGAATAATTTAAGGTCTTGACACCTGCCTTGTCTGGACGTAACATAGATAACTTCTACTATATCCCTAATTCCTACAAGGTGACGCTAGCTCACAACTCATACGTGAACCTGCACGTATAAGCTACAAGAATCAAAACCTACGCGTCACTAACCACCAGAAGTTAGCACCGTCAATATCGCATCGTTCATTGTTAATAAAATTTGTTGTTTGTCGTAATTAGATCAAAATGTCTTCGTGCTTAGTAAAGTGGTGTGTAAAAGTAGTAGAACATCAAACTATAAAACGGATAGAGTTACTTTTCATTGGTAAATTGTTAATAATTTACATTGTATCTTGTTTGTCCATGGTTCACGTTATACTGGTCATTTATCAGAGGAAATTGTGTGTTGTGTGTTGTGTCGATGCAATTTTGTATCGATATCTATATAAAATATTTATTTTGATTAAAATATTAAGAGATATAACGAATGTTTTGTAAATGGTTATATATAAAGTTGTAAATAAGCTTCTGATGTTGTGATCATATTATAGACCCAAATAAAATAAACCGACATTTCTGCTCTGTGCCTGGAAGTATCTTAACACCAATATATATGACGTTTTTAAATTTCACCAGCGATGGTATCTCCCTTGATATGTTACTGCTTACTCTTCCACACACATTAAATATAATTACCACTATTGTAAATATGTCTATACGGACGTCTACTTTCCCTGATGCGTGGAAAACTTCACTGGTTATGCCGCTACCAAAAAAAAATACAGTTATTGAGCTCAATGACCTTCGTCCTATTAGCATTCCGTGTTGTATTTCGAAAATTTTGGGAAGGGTCGTTTGTATGCAGCTCACTACATATATTTAGAAAATTATAATATACTACCAGCACTACAATCCGGTTTTAGGAAGTCGAGCAGCACTTCGACGTGGTTGACATCTCAAGACATAGGAGAGGGTACAATAATGATACTACTCGAATTTTCCCGCGCCTTTGACTGTATAAATATTCCCACAGTGAAATGGTTTTCCAGCTACCTAAGCGGTCGTACGCAATCAGTTATTGTCAACAAAAATGATTGTAATTTATCGAAGGCATTTGACTGTGTCCAACATAAAAATCTCATCAGAAAGCTATATCACTATGTTATTAGAGGCAAAGCTCTCGACATTTTGACCTCCTACATGAGTAACAGAGTACAGAAAATGGATGTCAACGGTAAAAGATCACCGGGATTAGCAGTCACTATGGGAGTCCCTCAGGGCTCGATTTCAGGTCCTTTTCTATATCTTATTTACTGTAATGATCTTCCATATCATCTAAAAAACCATGACATTGTCTTATTTGCTGACGACACCTCTTTACTTTTTAAGGTAAGGAGACGACAAACAAGTTATGATGGATGCAATAATGCCATGTATATTGTAAATTGGTTTAATGCTAAAAATTTGTTACTTAATGAGAAAAAAACAAAATGTGTTAAATTTAAATTACTAAAAAATAGTATTTTTCATAATTTTGACGATTTTGAAAAATTTTGACTTCGACTATAGGTAATGAGCTGAGGCGGTGCCGCGGCGCTAAGTGTGCGTTACTACTCTGTTGTAAAATTTTTCGTCTTTATATTGAGATTGAAGTCAGCATTAAGGGGCAAGGCCAGCGATAAGCGATAACGCTGCTCGTACTCTTCAAAGTATATATTATATAGTCCCCGTACACAGACGTCATGCTTCGAGCTACAATTCGCGCTTCAATATTTTTTATATATTATTTTTTGCTCTACTTTTAAGGCTCAAGGTTAGTCTGCTCTGTTATTACTATCTTTGCACTAATAATTCCGCCATCTCTATTTACTTACGCCAACTACGTATTTCTAAGGAGGCTTGGTAATGCTTCAGCTTGCTTACTATGTGAACATTGTAAGTGACATAGGCATATCGCCTACAAGAAAGAGGAATGGTTACGTCCGTAACCGTGGACGATTCAGATGCGTAGGAAAGAAATTTAAGGAGAAAAAGTACAAAGTGCTTATTTTCGTGAACTGTGTCCTAAATGAATATTACTAGTTTTTATATCCACCAATTACATGGTATTTGTTTAGTCTTTTGTGTAAAACATTTTGAAATACTTGTGGTCTATGCTACGGTAACTGAAGATTACAGATAGGACTATCCAATATTTTGAGGAAATAGTGGTTTTCTTTTGCCAACAGTTATATTTGCAGTTCAAAGAGTATTCATGTATAAGTACCTACCTTCTAATCTACGAAACCATTGGTTTGCGATCGAACGAATACCTGCGTAGTATTCGCGCTACGGCTATTTGGGTCTCTGAAGTTAACTACGAGTTGCGCGACATCAATGAATTTAGGGAAGAGACAGGTATGAAGTGTAAAGGTGTTTTCTTTAGCGACACAAAAATCCGTGGTGAGTAATTGTACTGTATGTGTGTGACATGTTCATGTGTTGTTACAGATGTTTCGCTCAGTCGTGCGTTTGTGGGCCCTGTGTGTGTGCGTGCACGCAGTAGGCGACTGTGACTCTGCGGTCACTGGGGAGGGAACTGTCAGATACACGGAAGAGGTGCTCCATACCGACGCGAGGTGGGTTGTCGGACTAATCGTAAACTGGAAAATTAACATTTTATATTACAGTTATTATAACTCAAGCATCGGCAGTTATGTGCCTGTTGCGATGGACTTAAAGACCAAAAAGTCTACCGTTTTGGAGGGACTGAGAGATGTCTGCGCATTCGCGGTGGATCAGCGGCATGGCGACGTGTTCGCGGGATGCCTTAATAATTCAGGGCACGGCGGCCTATACCATTTGGACAGCAACGTGGGGCGGTTTGAGCTCGTGGGTGCGAAGGGGGAATATGTTAGATTTGTGCACTATGCCGACGAAGCGCTGTATTTCAGTTCTTTTTACACTACCGGGTTGCGTGTGTACGCGCAAGGACAGACGCACCTCGTGCCGAAGGTCGCAAACATAGAGGTCTCAGGATTAGTGGTAGGCAGCGCGGTAGAGTGGGTGTTCGCCAATAGCACGGGACTATGGAGAAGCGCACGAGGAGGTGGGGAGGCGCGGCAGTTTGATGGGGTGAGTCCTTTCCAATGGTGGAGTACAACAGTGTCCCCGCGAGGCGACGTGTTCTTGTGCTCGACACCGATCGACCCTTTCGACATTACCATCGCGATTTACCAAGCAGAGGTGGACACAACGCTGCGCCGGATAATGTACGCACCAGGCTGCCGCAACCTGGCGGTCGACGCATCTGAAGGATTCATATACACCGATAATTTAAACCATAAAATTGTACGTCTTACTAAGTGCTACACTACGAGCAAAGTTTCTTCTTATTAGTAAATAGGGTAATAATATTAACTAATGTCGGTTTTCCTCATTTAGCATTCATCATTGCAAACCAGAAGTGAATAGGCAAACTTTCAAAATAATAAACAGAGACTAAAGCAAAACGACAGCCTTAAATAATTACTTCCTAATGTGACGCCGACAGCCAACGTGTAAATATTGCAAAAAATCAACAAAACGACGTATAAAAAAAATACGATAGTTATCAAAAAACTGGTTTGAGCATTATATATATATACGGGTGTAAGGTAATTGGTGTACCACGTATCATATCAATACTATGCAGATATCAGAAGGTGGAAAATTGAGAATTGTGTAAATTGACTAATTTCCATACAAAATATTTTTTGTAAAATTTACTGCTCTTGTTTTTCTGCACAACCCTAACTTTAATCAAACACGACTTACGCGACACGACATAAAAATCTCTTAGATATCTATGGGAGCCTAGTTATTTGCGTGTTCGCGCGCGGGTTGCGTTAAAATGCAAACTTTAATTTTGTTTAGGTATTGAACTAATATTATCTTACAGGCTTACGCATCTGTCCACACACGACGATTTTCATGACGATCACAAAAGCACAGTATCCACAGTCACTATGCACAATCACTATGCGCCAATCCCTAAGTCTGTCCATCACTGTCGACAGTCTCCCATACTCTTCAGTGGCTGACTTCAATAACTAAGCCACCGCCTCCCTTCGCTATCACGTTTGTAAAAGCTTCCAGTTTCTTGAAGCCTATGTGAAAAAGCGTCATCTTGGGACATGCTGGTCTGCCGGTTACGTACCGCTCTACCTTACGCACACGTAAGTTGTAAAACACTAAATCACTGTAGTTATTAGAGTAGGAATGTAAAATATATATCGGCATTTTCAAAGAGCTCTGTAGCGCCGCACCGGGCTAAAGAGGTGTTGCCATACTTTGCATTACATATCAATTAATGTCAAAAAAATCAAACTCAAATAAATCAATGTTTAAAAATACCTATTCCCTCAAGTATAGAATTCCCCTGGAATTCTAAATACTTAACTAAGTATAATAACAATAAACGACTAGAAGGTATTTCTTAGGGAGTACTAATAAATACATAGGTACTGATTTTTGCTGAATCGCTAGATGCCATAACTGTTAAGTTTCATGAACGACGTTTTTATTCTGCAGAATCATAATATTTAAATCAAGCATAATATGCCGATTTTCCAAAATCAACAAAAACTACAAAACTGGGAAAAGACATGCTACAAAACAAAAATGACACAAAATAAAAAAAAATGGTAAGCAAGCATTACATTGAAATGTTGTCAATATTCTGAAATGGAACTATTTTTAATGGGTTAAATTGATATTGTATTGACATGTGAACACACCTAAACTGACTCCACAAGTAGTAGTTTGGTAGTTTTTTGATTGCTTGCTTATGCTTGGCTTAAGTAGGTGAAGGTTCTGTGTCTAAAAGTAAAAGTTTTTTATCTGTAATGGAAGCAAAAAAAATCTAGAAATCTACTTAACAATTTAGGTACTTTTAATTTTCGTGTAATTAACTATTTATACCTACCTAAAACAGTACTGTACCTCTTACTTTTAATTATTCTGTGCCGTTACACATAACACAATGACTTACCGGGTCAATTTACTTTATGGTGTTCTGCAATAAACAGGGTCAACGTTCCTTCAACTTTAAAGGAGCCTTTATTATCTTTAGATGAAGGCAAAAATTTAATAAGTCGGTTTTTAGAAATTAAGTCATATTTGGCTTTATGTTTTTTATGTTTCTCTGTGTTTATTTATGTCACCAATTCTCGCAAATATTTCACAAAAACAAAAACTGCAGAAGGCTTTTTTTACTATAGGCCGTAACAACTTTTAAACTCTTTTTGAGTTTCTCATTTTATCCGATATTTTTGAGAATAAGCAGTGGAACTTCCATACTGATAGGTTATTAATACTCTACACAAACTAACAGACCTTGAAACATAACTTTATATAAAGACTTTAAAATAAAGAGGCTAAGCAACTAACTAAAAACAAACAAGCTAGCTGCAAGAGTATTCGACACTCATTACAACAAAATGTATATGTTACGTTACGTGACGTTACGTTTATATCGGGAAACCAAACAAAGACGTCTTAATTCGTTGTGCTAAGGTGAAAAAAGGATAGTGCTATCATCTTCTATTTAGTCTTTGGTGCTATCTATAACGAGGTATTCACCGACATGTAATATTTTTTTGAAATCCTGTTAGATTCAATAAATATCGCTTAAAGTCACCAAATATCCTTTAAGTGATTTTTTATTCAGAATATCGCTATAGAGCTCCAAAATTCACCAAGTCTAGTGACAAAATCACTGAAGTGGCAACACTGGCTGGCAACATTCGCATAGAAATGTGTCTTCCCGAAAATTAGGGTACCGGTTTCATTTTATTTGACCTTCTTTGAAAAAACTAGCTCTTGTTTATGCAGCCGTAGTACCTACGTAGAGTTTTGTTTTTGATGATTTTTAGTGATATTTTGCACTGAAAAGATTTGTTCTTTCTTTATTCCGAGGCTTTGTACCTAATGCTTATTTGTTGTAATGTGTTTACTTGTAAATAAATGCATTTCATAGTCATGTCTGACATAAAAACTAGTTTGTTTTCGACTTTATTTGAATAATCTAGGAGTAAAAATAGCAAGTAGGTACCACCAAAAAAAATAATATTTGTTTACATGTTAGATAACAGGTATTTGATAATACCTACGTCCGCAGGCAGTAAGTCATGGTAGACTAAGTACAGCCTAAGATTCCGTGAACAAAGAAAAGTCTGTGCCCTGCAGTGGGGACACATAGAAACTGGCAAAACCACATTAATTACTTGAGTAGTACCAGATATACTCTGTTAGTACACGAAAATACGTTAATTAATTTTCGAGAACCCTTCATAATTTATAAAAGAAAAAAAAAATTTGCTATCTCAGGTGGTCAGAGTAATTTCCCTTAAAATTAGGGTACCTTTATCAGATTTATTATTTAAATTTTAAATACTTGTTCTTATTTATGCAGCCTTAGTACGTAAATACGCCTAAGTTTAGTTTTTTACTGATTATTATGACTGCGCACTGAGATGAATGAAGTTGAATTGATTGTCGTAATTAGTGGTTGGTTACTTGAAAAGAAATGCATGATATCATATTATTTATGGATAGTTATGCCTAATAATAAAATTAGTTTATTTTATTGGTATGTGTAGGCATCAAAATAATATTATTTATAGTTTAATAGTCGGTATTTCATAATATCGGAAAATAACATACATTATTTGAGTACACAAAGTTACAGAACCCTTCATAATTTTATTTAAGAAAGAGAGAAAATCTTGCTACTTCTTTTAATTTCACTTGTGTGTGAGTATGTTGAGTGTATGTTTGAGTGAGAGTTGCGGCACACTCAAAGAGTTGGGCCGCAGAGGCGAACATTTTAAAATAATCATTTAGTATTTCATCTGTGTTTACAGTTCACACAGCATACTTATTTTTATTGTTTAAATTTATGAAATGGGTACCTAGTTATCACTGCAGTTACTGTCGAACGTCAATAGTTTGAATATAGGAACAGACTTTTTGGATTTTACGCCTTAAAACGTAATATAATAAGTTAGTCATAAATTATATGATAAAATCTATAATTGTTAATAATAATTATTTTAATTCATTTAAACCAAAAATAAATACGATAAAATTAAAATAAGAATTGCAGAATTGATTTCTCGGTTCGTCAGAATGACAGTAGGTAGAAATAAAGTCATAAGAACCATCTATCTGTATTTTTATTCTTTCGCCTGGTATTTGAGGGTCACCTGGTCATAGTAATTATGAATGAAATTAGTTGTTTCAGGGCTGTCATTGCACCGTTTTAGGTAGAAAAGGAAATTTGCTTATTGTTGGGAAATCTGAATATTTTCCGACTTCAATGTAGTTTTCCGAACAGCTACAAACCAACCCTTATCTACCACTTCCGGCTGTTTACACCATTTACCTAACATGTTGTATATTGTTATTGCTTATCGATAATTTGCACAAAAAGGAAAGCAAAACTATCAATAAGCAGTGCTAGTTAGCAGGAAAGTACAACGAACAAAGAAAACGCTCTTACGATCTTAAACCAAGCAGCGAGCGAAAAATAATAAACCGCAATTAGTAGCTAGAGAGCCTCGATTATTGGAACAACATAATTTAAACAAACAGGTTTTATGTTTATTACACATATGACTATATAATATAATTTCAAAGCAATTACCTAAGAGATCATTATTCTCTGTAGTGTCATGATGAAGGATAACGTGTGGATCAGACTGCTGAAGAACATATTGAAAACATATGTCAACAAAACTATTAGCAAGTTTATTATAAAGTAGCAGCTTTAACTACACAATACAGCATAATGAACAGTTCTCTATATGCTAAAGTGAATGAATTTAGATTAATAAATTTTTTTGACCCTCAACTATTTTTTTTTCCATAAAATGTTAAAACCCACAGTAACTGTTACTCTTATGATAAAAAAGCGATCAGTGAGTAAATGTTGAAAATAATCACTGGCTAGTCCTAGGCTAGTATTAGCATGTTAAGCAGATGTTAAAAATAAAAAGGAAACCGAATCCGGCAAAAGAAATACCAAAACTAACTTAAGACGCAACGAAAAGAAAAAAAAGGTTCAGCAGCACCAAGTGCACCAGCCACTTTTTGTAAACAAATATATTTCGAGGATATTAAATTGCTATCACTAAATTAGAACAGTATAGTAAAATAGTATAGTAATATCTTCAGTACAAAAATATAGGCTATAATACTGGATCTCCCATTTCTGATTAAAAAAGTATTAATAAACTTGAAATCAGCAGTCATTAACATCTATAACTACTTCACAATATTTGAATTATATGACACATATAAAAACTATGGATGAAAAAATAATTAAATTTATTATTTCGAGTAGCATTTGTAACTCGAGCTTGACGTGAACGCGAACTAATAATGTCCATTACCAGTGTAGGTTATGTATAGTAGTTTTTATCACACCTACTCGTAAACAGTGTCGTAGTCATTACATACAGGTAAAGCCGGTACTTAAACCTTAATTACTCCCACGAGCTTCTCGTTTGTACAGTTTACTTTCCTCAAGGCAACGCGGGAGTTCATAGAACCCACGATCGAGAACGACATATGGACGTACCGCGCGCGCTCTACGTACTGTACATTCTATCAAATATGTGTAAAAGCGCCATCTGTGGTTCAATGAACTACACGCCGACCGAGCAATTACAAGTTTTAACTAAAGCCAAAACTTTTTAATTCATAAATTCTCTAGATATCTATGCGTTGTCTATACTTTTAGTCCTACTATTTCCATTGTGTTTTATTGAGTTTATTTATTTTTCACATTGTGTGTAACACGGGTGGTACGGAAATTACAAACTCGAGTCATTAAAGCCTTCAGTCTTCGGCTTTAGACTTCTAAATAGCCTCTCGTTGGAAATTTTTTTCTAACCACCCTAAATACAAAATGTACTTTTAGTGCCAAACAAAAAAATTAGTGACTTGATTGATTTATTTATTGATTGATTTGATTTATTGAGACACTGACAGTGAGTTTGATTTTTGCTCGAAGGTGTGCCTATAATGAAAAGTACCTGGAAGACCGAGCTTTGCTTGTTTTTTTTAACAACGGCATCTATTGTCAAGTAGCTTTAGTGTTGCTTAACAACGGCATTCATTGTCAAGTAGATTAAGTGTTTCTGTGTTGCTAAAAATAATAGTATTACTACTCGCCAATAGATGTCAGGAAGAGTCATATTTTTCAGTTTATCATTGCCTGAAAACACGGATAGAACGACTTTTTCTAAAAATGAAACCTTGATGGATCGAATAATCGCCCACGAAACCCCCAGCATACTAGATTTCATAAAAATCGTTGGTGCCGTTTCCGAGATTCAGATTAATTGCTCGTTTGAAGGTATTAGATAAGATATGACCAATTGTGGCTATCGTTATATTAAAAAAAAACTCGATCTATAGGGTAAGGATGAAAATCAAATAGACATTGCTTTACAAAATTTTTTTTTTTTTTATTACATACAGACTATGTTCTAATGTAAATCAGTATTCCAATGTAACCTCTAATTTATGATCTAGTGTAACCTCAACATATTAATCTGTAGCTTCATAAAAGCTTCAGAGGGATAATTTGGTTGTGGTAAGTGTACATGTGAGAGCAAACATCACTTAACCCTTTTGTGTCGAAACGCTAACATCATATATCACGTCACGAAATCCATTACTAAGATATTTAACGATGCGATGGAAGATATTATCAGTCATAATACATATCAGGCTTTATTTATATTCCTTCTTGTTCTATTCAAAATTATGGGATTCTTATCATGAAGTACCTATAAAGTTTATTCCTACCTATCTATTCTTTATTTTTCGATGTGTGCCTTTATTATTTATTTGGAACTTAATAATGAAACTTCTGGAATGAAGTCACAAGATAAAATTGTCGGCGAAAAGGTTTCGAGAGGTATCAATATTAATATTATAAATGCGAAATTCAGTTTGTTTATTTATTTTTGTGTTTTACCTTCGCAATAGAGTATCCAATTGAGCTGAAATTATATATATAGTAAAGGTAATTTTTAAAATAATCATAACTGAATTGTGAAAAATATAAAGGTATAATATCTTCAGTACAAAAGATGAACATCCTTGTTTGGCTATCTGATTAGGTATAAAACGTTATGAGGTCAACGCAATTTTAAGTCAAAAGAACCGTTTAACTGCGAGTCGGCTCGCGCACCTAGGATTCCATACAAACTTTTAGATTTGTAAATAGTATGTTTATCACGGGAATTATAGTTTCAATGGATGTAATTACCTTAAAATAATAATAAGTGCATATAAAAGTGTAAGCAGTTAAATAATCAAAGGTTGCTGCTTTACAAGGAGCAAGTCCGGCTCCATATGTAGTACTGCTGCCATCTCTGGGCGGGTGCACCCGGATACCAGTTTGGCCCTTTTGACTCGGTTATACGACGGGCTGTGAGAATTGTCGACGATCCCAAACTCACTTGCCGTATCGAGCCTTTAAGTCTGAGGTGAGACTTTGCCTTCCTATGTATGTTCTACCGCTTGTCCAATAGGATGTGTTCTCAGGAATTGTTCGAAATGATGCCCACGGCTACTTTCTACCATCGCACCACTCACCCTCGGCAAGGAATTCATTCTCACACTCTAGAACCGAAATGGTCACACACAATTGCAGAGAAACTTTCGCCCGCGAACGCTTAGGTTGGGGAATTCGTTCCCTGCCAGGGTTTTTTAAGGACTACAGTATAGAGTTCTTCAAGAAAGTAGTAATTAGATTTCTGTAAGGTCGGCAACGCTCGGGTGTTGCAAGCGTCCATAGGTTACGGTGACCGCTGACCGTCAGGCGGACTGTAGGCTTGTTTTTGCCACCTTACTGTTATAAAAAAAAAACTAATATACACCTACATTTATCTGAAAGTACCGAACATTGCTCTAACGAAAAGATAATTTATTTTGAGGCCGTTGCCAAACTGTTAACCCTATACACCGACATAAACCGCGATTATTTTATCAACTGAAAATAAAAATAAAAAATAAAATTTGGGATTTATCTACAAATTTACTTGTGCTACATGGCATTGCTGCTTGCTTTTCATGATTCTAAGTAAACGGAAGGTACCCTATTGGTTTTGATTGCTTTGCGAGCGTCAAAAAATGCAGCATAAACGACCGTATCATTTGCTTCCGTAGACTAAAAAGTTTAATTTTTTTTTCTGTTGTAAGGGATTGCAGACTTGAGTATTTGGTATTAATTTTAGTTTAATAACTCTACGCGTTCTTGAGAAAAAAGGTCTTAACAGACGGACTGACGGACGGGCAACAAAGTGATCCTATAAGGAACCCTAAAACCATGTTAAGACCTAAGGAGTGCGCCAGCGTTTTTTCTAGCTTTCTAACGTTCCGCGGGGTGCGCAAATTAGTCGCGACCAGATTTCATTTATTTTTATTTTTATTTATTTTATGTTATTTATTTATCAATTTTTTTATTGATTATTTTAAACTATTTGAATATTTTATACCTTTAAACGAGCAATTCTTGTATATATGTATATAATCTGAATCTTGGAAACGGCTCCAACGATTTTCATGAAATTTAGTATGCCTCCCGCATATTTCGGGGGCGATAAATCGATCTAGCTAGAATTCATTTTTAGAAAAACGTCATTTTATTCGTGTTTTCAGGCAATGATAAACTGAAAAATATGACTCTTCCTGACATCTATTGGCGAGTAGTAATACTATTATTCTTACCGACACAGCAACACTAAAGCTACTTGACAATAGATGGCGTTGTTACAAAAAACGAGCAAAGCTCGATCCCCAGGTACTGTTTGATAATAATTGATCTGTTTTATTTAGTTCTATTTTTTTAATTTACGAGCATGTCAAAAACTGCTAGAAACTATGTAGTAGAAAGAAAGTAGTACTTTTCAAATAGCTAAGCTTGAGAGCGGGTAACGGGACGTTCTGCATGAGTACGGGAGCTCTTTTTTATTCTCATACTGATATTTTGTCATAGAATGCAGCAATAGATTATTACTAACATTAACGAGACAGCACTACTTAATAGTATATTGTGTATTAAGGGTAGTAAGGAGAAATTTACTAACGAGAGGCTATTTAAAAGCCTAAAGCCGAGTAAATAAATAAGTACAATAATTAAAAGTATTAAAGTAAATATATAAATAAATTAACTAAAACACAATTGAAATGACGGGAATAGAAGAGAAGGATAGAAAACAACGCCATCGCCATATGGCGCTATATATCCAGATGCACGTAATGGCACTGTTTTCCAGATAGTGAGATGAAAAATATTATTATTATTATTATTATTATTATTATACTTTATTGCATCAACATAAAAAATTTACAAACAAAACATATTTACAAATAGAGAAAAACAAAAGGCGGTCTTATCGCTTTAAAGCGATCTCTTCCAGACAACCTTTGGGTAGAGGAAATAATAAAGTTAAACAAAGTATAGTAGGTGTGTTTCGATACAGTTATTAAGAAGTATATACATATATATATATATCATACAATGATGCATATAAAATAAATAAATACACATATATAAATATACATAAATAGATGTACATATAAAAATACATATATAAATACATATGTATAATAAATATAATTAAAATATATATTACGTATAAGTAAATATATATTAACAAATATAGGTAGTGATGTTATTTTAGTTCTTCAAGTAATGAGCAATAATAAGATTTTTAAATATTGCCTTCGATTTTGCTCTTTTTATTTCTAAAGGTAAAGCGTTCCATAATCTAACAGCCTTCACAGTGAAAGAATCATTATACAATTGTGAGGAATGCAAAGGAATTTTAAGCATCCAGCGTGTAGTCTCTCGAAGAGAAGTATTTCCGATAAAATTAAAACGTTTCTTTAAATATACTGGTGTGTTTGGATTGAACAGGACGTTATACAGAAGAAAGAGAACATGAGCATCCCGGCGAAGTCGAATTGGGAGCCACTTGAGCTTTGATCTGATTTCGGAAATATGGTCGTACTTACGTAGACCAAATATGAGTCTAATGCAGAAGTTTTGAAGTCGCTCAAGTTTATTAAGTTGCTCCTCGGTAAGGTCAATATAACTAGCATCAGCATAATCGAGAATAGGCAGAAGAAGAGATTTCGCAAGAGCAATTTTAGTGGGAATTGGTAAAAAATTGCGCAATCTGCCTAAAGATTTAGCTGAAGCAAATATTTTCTTGCTTACTTCTTTTATTTGCGAACCCCAAGATAGTGTTCGATCGATAAATATACCCAAGTTTTTAACTGTATCTTTGTAAGGGATAGAAACTCCGTTCACAGTTACTAATGGGAGTTCGTTCCAGTCAATCTTGGATATAAGTCTAGAACTGCCTACGATGATTGCTTGTGTTTTCGTAGGATTAACAATAAGGCCATAGGATTCACTCCATTTAACAATTTGATCAAGGTCTCGATTGATTATTGAGATAGCGTTTGTCAGTTTACTAATAGGAGTTTGTGTGTAAATCTGAAGATCGTCTGCATAGAGATGGTAGAGAGAAGATAATTGAGATGTTATAGAATTAATGAAAATAGCAAACAGGAGAGGAGACAAAACGCCACCTTGCGGAACACCAGCGGCTGTGTTGCACCAGTCAGAAAGAGTATCATCGACTTTTATGCGCTGCCGGCGTCCACGCAAGTAACTATGAAACCAATCGATAACGATTGGAGAAATGTTAAGAGAACTAAGAATGAGTAGCAGAATGTCCAGATCCACGGTGTTAAAAGCGTTGCTAAAATCTAAGAGTGTCAGAACCGTGACCTCTTTATTTTCCATGCCAAAACGTATATCGTCAGTTATTTTGACAAGTGCAGTAGTCGTACTATGACCGGGACGGAAACCAGATTGTAAGGGATTTAAAAGGTTGTTTCTTGTAAGAAAATGGGACAACTGTTGATATACAAGCCGTTCCAAAACTTTTGACAAGAAAGGAAGAATGGATATAGGACGAAAATCAGAAAAGGAGGATGGATTATATTTCTTTGGTAAGGGAATTACATTAGCATCCTTCCAGGATTCAGGAAAAACACCTGTGGAAATGGAATGATTCAGGATATTGGTAATGACAGGAGTTATAATATCAAGGATGGGAACGATCATATTACGACTAATGCAATCTTCACCGACAGCATTGGATGAAATGGCGAGTATGTTCTTCTTAACATCGCAATCAGAAAATCGATTAAGAAAAAAAGGAGGAAAGTCAGGAGTTGGCAATGAAGAAAGTGAGTTTAATGTTTTATTTTTTTTGTTGCTGTCAAAGTCAACGTTAGAAATAAAGTGTTGATTAAGGAGATTGATATCAGTATTATTTGAAATAGAAGGAAGTTTCGTTTTCCCAACTCCTAACGACTTAAGAAATTTCCAGACTTTTGCTGGATCACCGTTTTCTACGGATTTGTGAATATGGCGTCTTTGTGCATCTCTACACATCCTATTGCAGCGATTCCTCAAGAGTGTGTATTTTGTACGATTACTGTCGCTAGGATTAACCTTGTATTTGGCCTTGGCACGATTTCGTTTCGTCATCAAAGATTTTATTTCGTCCGTAAGCCAGGGTGCCGGAACATGTTTGATTTTAACGGTATGTATAGGAGCATGAATGTTATACAAATCGATAATAAATGAGTTAAATAATCTTATTTTTTCATCAACAGTAGGCGCATTAATGACCATAGACCAATCGATGTTGCAAGCATCATCAGACAGGAGTTTAATATCCATCCCACTAAAATTGCGTTGCTGAAGCATTCTCGATTTGGATTTGGGAGGACGAATCTTGTATGATAAGTAAACCAAGTCATGGTATGAAAAAGCGTCAGCAGCGCACTGACCATGCTTAAAAACGTGTGTGGGAGAAGAAACTATCATTAAGTCTAGTAAAGAAGGAGTGCTATTAGGAAAAAAGTGTGTAGCAGTGAGAGGTAATATGTGCAAGTTGCATCCATCCACAACTGTCCTTAGTTGATGAGCACGGCTGTTATTTTTTAACAGACAAGTGTTGAAGTCACCCATAATAATAGTGTGGTTGTATTGAGGTGTTAGGGTTTCTAGGATATTTTCAAAATTAGAGAAGTAGTTACTATGAAGATTAGGACTATAGTGTACGCCGAGTAGAATTTTTGTATTAGAAATAACTATTTCGATAAAAAGGTACTCGGCAGTATTCAAAGAGGAAACTTGAGGAGACGTCGCAATAATAGAATATGGAATATGGGAACGGAGATAAATAGCTACCCCACCACCACCTCTGTCTTTTCTATCGTTACGTATTAACTGAAAACCAGGTAAGGAATAAGAAGTAGAAGGTAGACAGGGTTTCAGCCACGATTCTGACACAAGGATGGCATGAATATCTTTGTTATCAAAGGATGCTAGCATATCAGAGTAATGAGCTGGGATACTCTGGGCGTTGAAGTGAACGACATTAAAATTTTTCAGTGAATCTGAGAAGGTTGAAGTCAAGGTTGCGCTGAGAGAAGCAGTAAAACTTTGGAAACTAATGTCACTGTTCAATCCGTCTGAAGAACAGGACAAAAAATCATCACTATTATAATCATCATCTACACCTATGTTATACATATATTTAAATATAAATAATATTATATAAATACTAAATACACAATATATTTAACCAACAATAAAATATATAAGCAAGGCGTATAACTAAATACTCTACCTGCCAGCTGTCTAAAGAAAGAAAATTATTAGAAGTACCTACACTCATTCTTACAAAAAATAAAGCAACAAACAAAGTACTTACACTCATTCTTACAAAAAAAAAATAAAGTAACAAAATCATACGGCTGAATAGTGTGTATCCAGACCGCAAAAAAAAAAAAAAAAAAAAGAAATGTCAATTAAAAAGATAACAAAACAGAAAATAACCTGACTAATACAAAACATTTTTAAAAACGAAGGTAATTTTACATTAAAAGTGATATGTTCGTTTAGTGAAAAATTGAGTGGCGTGCGACCAGTTATTTGCCAACGTCATTGCAATGAGTTTCGTGACTTGCACTAGAGATAGCGACACCGGCTATTTTTTAGTTGTCCTCCTCGACTTGTTAGCTTTCGTCTCCATGGAAGCTGCAGCAACAGAGGTCACGGATGTCACTGTAGTGGATGTGGTCTCAGTGGAGATCAGGTCGACTTCATCACAACTGATAACACTGTGCCGCTTACCGTCAGGTTACACTAAGCATCACCAGCCGAGCTGACTCAAAAGCGGGTCCTTTAAAGTCCATGGGCTATAAAAAATGACTGGAGCTAAAACTAAACAAGCGCTTTTGACAGCAGTGGTTAAAATAAGGGTGTGCGTAATTCTATATAGATGAAGAGCCCAGGCAGTGCATGTAATGAAAGGGAAATTTGAGTTATATGATTGTAATTTGACTGTCTATTTATGAGTTTGTTTGCTTATTTATATAATTTTGGACAATCTCTGGATCTCTCTGAAAAGACTTGTAATTGCTTCAAAAGCAAATATTACTCACACCAATATCGCCCAAAGGGGAGCATCTGGATACAGTGTAGCTCTTTGTGTACATAACTCGAAATGGATACAAATACCTATAAAAAGCTTTGTTTTATTCTGGACAAAGTGGTGCAGTAGAAAAACGTTGGGCTGCCATTTCTAAGATATCGATCGATATCCGGTAGGGCCAACCAATATAGTTACAATTTGTAAAATATAAAGTTTCAAAAAAGATTTCAATTCTTTTTGAGCTCAGTATGGAGGCAATTGATGGCCGTAATTTCTCTGACCACCACTTCGAGGAAAAGTGTCATGTTCGTATATTATTATTAGTATCATTATATTTATTTTGAAAAGCTAAAGCTCCTAAAATATATACCTATAGAGTACGTATATTACGTATCAAAGTCACGGCGAGGTACTTTTGCCGTTGCCTACCATCCATATAAATATAGAATAATGAGATACTTATCCCGGTTAAGAGTTGCTACAAAAAAAATCTTACCTCTTTACATGATACATTTTACTAGGGCCAAGTTACGGTATTTTCTGATACCGATGGTAAAAAAAATAATTATTAATTTTATAAACTTAAAAACACTCTTTCGTCAAAAAGAATGATATATTTGACTCGTTAAAAAAATAGATTAAGCCAAAACTTGAGGGATTTACTGGGGAATTGAAGTGTACCACTATTGATCTTCAAGGTGCATCATTAGATGCTCGTCACGTTGTGCAATGTGTTTTAATGGTTAAAACAAACGAAATGAGCTAAAACTTGAGGGGTATAGTAAGCTATCAGCCATTCAAAACTTCCACTGTCCATTTCCAGGATGCATCCTTAGACCCTCATAACCAACTGCGATGTATTTAACTCGTTACAACCAACCAAAAGAGCTCAAACTCGAGAGGTTTACTAGTAATAAACCATCTCCAGGATACATCATCAGACTCTCGTCACCAAGTGTAATGTATTAGCATCGCTTATTTTTTTTTTAATGGATTTTTTTTAAAACAATGTATGTTATGTATTAAGAAGTTTAGTTATAAATTTATAGAAGTTACTAAGAAACAAAATACAATAATGTAATTAATAAAAGTAAAATTGATTGTCAATACTAGTTATAATTATTTTTTAAAAGAAACTGTTTACAAAGAAAAATAAGGTAGCATGTCAAAAATATAAATGTAAATTAACATGTTAATAAGATTAGACTTAATAGTGTTAGAACAATGCTTTTCTCAAATTAATTTGTCACAATGTATGCCGGCGCCTGCTGTTTCGTTTTTTTAGTATATAGCGATTATGAGTAGTACAGGGAGGTTGGATATGGGATTTTAATTCTATGACAGATTGAGACGTCAGAAATAGTACGTCAAAAAAGTAAATAGACTAACAATATTATTTATTATTAATAAATATGTTTACGAAGTGATGGTAAGTAAAAAGGTAGTATGTTTTCACTCCTGCCGGCACTCCCGGAGTGCAACCCAATTTTTTTTTAATAATTAAAGTGTAACTAGAACAATAATATAGATTTAATCTATTTAAAAATTTGTCACAATAGTGGTTAGTATTACAAGTCACAATGTCTAATAGCTTATATTTTCATAAGTAAAAAGAGCTACATACATAAAATTGAAATCTTTTTTTGTGCGGTAAAATGTTTGAAAGACTTAAAAAAAGTTTGATAATAGGCATCCTGCAATGGCTTCACGGCCGAGACTTATATAGAGTTTTACTTCAAAATGCAGGGAATAGAAAACAGACATATAAAAGAATAGTGGTTTAATAGAAGTAGAAATGTTTAACGTTAAAAATGTCGAAGATTATTTAATTGTTAATATTAAGTTGTTCATATTTGGGCAATTACAAAAATAAAATCAAATTACTGAATGAAATTGAACATAAAAAATAATATGAAAAACTTATGAGTTCCCGCGTTCTTGCCTTTATTTCTTTTAAATCCCTCGCCCATGGCATCTGTGGCAGCGGGGTGGATCAACACTGGCCACTTCGATATTTCAAAACAAGAAAAAGTCAGGCTATGTAAATAAAATCGTATATGAAATTACTGTCACCTTGTGTGTCGCGGAAAGTGTTTTGTTTTTCTATGTTTAATCAGCAATCCAGCATCTACATCCTTACCATATTCGTTTTTCGAATTTAATTCGAGCTTTTCACAGCGGTTTTTAAGTAAAATCCATTCATCTATCCTTATTCTGGTTAAAGGGTGCTGGTGCCGGTCTGCTCAATCCTCCCTGCTTCACATCCTAGCCTTCAAAGTCCTCCAACACCGATCCTGTCTACTTCTACCAGTTTCTTCGGCAAGGGTTATTGATACACAATACGAAGTGACAAACAGGTTGTTTTTTATACCACTAAGGTGGCAAACAAGCTTGTGGTGCACCTGTTGGTAACTTAAAGGCTTGCGGTGTTCCAGTTCGCAAATGAGAGTGCATTTTGCATCACCGCTCTATCAAATGTTTGTTTCTAATGTGGCTCAGAACCTTGCACTATAACGCAGGCTGGAACAAAACGGAAAAGAATCGATTTAGGCCCTAGAGACGATCTAAACACGCAAACGTATAAAAATATATAATAGTAACATTAATTTGGATTCCGGAGCTGAATGGCAAAAACGATAACCTTATTTAGGCTTTTTATTGTGTTACCCATCAAACATTCTCGACAATATTGCTCACTTAAGATACGAAAATCTGTGGATTTACCTTCAAGTGTAAGGCTTTGAACCTTTTCGCAGAACTTATAGTGGTTAAACTTTACCAAAGAATTCCAAAATCTCATGTGACGTCAGCTTGGTGATTCCACTCGATAAAAATATGAAACCTTTGTTTTGAAAATGCCCTGGCTGACTGTCCCTATGAAGGGCTTAATGCCGTACAATGTACATAAAAGTATACGTACTATTAAAGTACAGATTATTAAATCACACAGCTTTAACATTCATTTTATTAACAAATTTAGTCATTACCTTTGATGTTAAATAAAAGCCGACAATGCCTATTCTAGTCTTATGTCAAGGCATAGGCTACTCGAAAGCGTTAAGTCCCTCTTCTCACAACGCATCTACCTCATCATTGCCGTTTCGTAATAAAAAATTAAAATAATTCGCTGAATCAATACTCCCGTAATCGAATGTAAAGAGAAATTAAAAGTCAAAGATCAAAGGTCAAGTCTTTTTTTAAAATTTAGAATGGTAGAGTTGTTGTGTAGTTATTGTGTAAAATAGTTTCACTCTGAAATCTGAAGCAATGCAGTTACTTTTTATTCAAAGTGGCCAGTGCGTTTTTTCAAACTTAAGTTGCGTATTTGAACCCCCTATTATTTTGTATTTGTGTACAAAAATAAGTAGTTAAAGGGTAAATAGAGCGTCATTTTTGTAAGTTTGTTAATATGTGGAGGTTAATCTCCGAAACTATTAGAGCGATTTGAAAAAAAAACATTTACTATTATAAAGCTACATTATTCCAGATCATTATAGACTACGCTTTATTCAGAAACGAGCTCGTGGTCCCACCCGCCCTAAATTTGATGAATGTTGTAGGATTTCAACGGCAACTCCTCAATAACAAGGAAAAAACCGACTTACACTTGACGTTTTCAAGTAGAATATAACTTTCCCCGGGACTCAAACTATCTTCATGCCAAATTTCATCCTAATCGGTACAGCGGTTAAGGCGTAAAAAGGTAACTGACTGAGTTAGTTTCGCATTATAATATTTATATGGATTAGGATTCCGTAAGATAAGATGCTCGTAACTTTTACTAATCTCACAAAATGTTATTTAACATACATAAATGTTATTTGGAAACCCACTTTTTAGGACTTTAACAAGTACTTAAACAAAATAATTTATCCTCTTTGAAGTTGTTTTACATTTCGCTTTGTTCTTTAAGTCAAAACCACAAAGAATTACGATCATAAGAGCTATGCTTACTGATGTAGACAACTTGTTACTCAATGAAGATAAAAAAATATAAATTCCCTAACATACTCGTAAAATTGCTAAGCAAATTTTCCTTATTTAAGTTTAATTTTCAATACTCTTCTTTACCTTTTTAGGGTTCCGTACCTGAAAGGTAATTAGGAACCCTATTACTAAGGCTTCGCTGTCCGTCCGTCCGTCCGTCCGTCTGTCACCAGGCTGTATCTCATGAACCGTTATAGTTAGACAATTTAAATTTTCACAAAAGATGTATTTCTGTTGCCGCTATAACAGCAAATACTAAAAAACAAATAAAAAATTAAGGGGGCTCCCATACAACATACGTGATTTTTTGCTCGTTTTTGTAGATAATGGTACGGAACCCTTCGTGCGCGAGTCCGACTCGCACTTGGCCCATTTTTTTATTTATTTATTAGTGAAAACTATATTGATTCAATGTAAATATAAACAAAAGTTTTGTTCTGTAGGTGTACATAAGTATATGATCACCATCTTATTAGCTAATTTTGGTCCACTGCTGGACACAAGCCTCCTCCATGGGGTGTTATTTCTCGTTTCTGCCTTCCGCATCCAACCACCGACGGTCACCATTTTTAGGTCATCGATCCATTGGGCTGATGGATCTCATGCTTCCCTTTCCGGTACTTCATCCTATGAGACTTCGGTTCCAACGAACATCAGTTACCGACCGTCAGCAGTCCAGTCGACTGCCACATTAGCTTGCTCAATGACACTTCAGAAATAGTGGTCAAAAATCAAAACTACAGTCGCCATATTAAAATCGTGTAAACTTATACGACACTAGCGACCATACTTTTGGTCTGAAAATTTTGTTGCATTGTAACCTTGTAACAGTACGCTCAACGATCGTCTCAAATACAGGTAACTAAGAACTGCAAAAGTGTTTAAACTTTGCTTATAATTCTTTAAAAATGTCTTGTCAGTTAAACTTTGCTCGCTACGGACGCCAGGTGGCGTTTTCTCAGGGATGACACCAGATCAAGATAAACTTAGAAAGAAAACATTATCTCAAAACAAAATCGTTAAAAGCAAGCTTTCTCTGTGATGACCATTAAGTATGTAAATACATTAACTCAGAAAATTAAATATCATCTAACGGTAAAGGTAAAAATAAGGTACAAACAGTTTTTAATCTTACAAAGACAAGAAGTGATTGTGATTGTGATCTATAATGTTTCTTCAAGCACCCTGCTCATCTTCTGTCAGTTGTCATCTAAATACAAAATGTAATCCAAATCTAAAAAGTCCATTTTGAAAACCAAATGGTTTAAGTATATGATTATCAGAGATCGGAGTAGGTAAAGCTTTTCTAAGGCTATTGATCTTGAACATATATACACTGACTAAAAAACTTAACAAGAACGTTACATAGACGAGATTTTTTTCTAAACCACTGCTGATAAAGTTAAAGGAACATTAAAGCGTATTCAATCACTTATAAATTATTTCTTTATTTAATAAAACTCATTTTGATATAGTTTTAATTCCGTAAAGCTTTTTACTAGTTAATGACAATCGTCGTTTATGTAAGTTACTAGTTATTTCTGTTCGTCAGTGTATTAATATCGACATACATGCCTACGAATTTAATAGAAAAAAAAAATCAGAACTGGATTAAATTGAAATTGGACCTCACGGAAAGCACTAGCCTTCAAATAAAATCAAACAAAATCGGTTCACTCACTCGAAAGTTCTGAGGCAATAAACATAAAAAAAAAATACAGGCGAATTGAGAAACTCTTTTTATGAAGACGGTTGAAAATATCGGAGCATATTTTAGTACTTAAGTAGTTTTTTGCGTAAAAAAGTGCTTTTCTGACAAATGACGATTATAGGTAAATACTTGTAACCACTACCAATTTCGGACATACGTGAACTGTATAAAAATATCAAAATTAGGGTTATGTATATGTACTCACATCTCTATTCTATTTATAATTAATCCATTCCCTGATATACTGGTATACCTGGGAATGGATATATACTAATAATGGTTTTAAAACTGGCTTATCCATATTATGATGGCACGATGCAAGGAGTAAAAAATAGCTATACTTACTCCGATCTCTGATGATATAAGGATCGCTCGTTTTAATGTATGTAAATCTAACTGAACCCAAACTTGAACATGTATTTCGTACTTAGGTACTGGACTTTTGCAAGACAGACGGGTATAAATAAATTCCAGTATCTGTTTTCTTTTTGTTTTAAATAGCATTAAGGGTTATTGTACACAAACAATGGAAGATCGTTAATGGCCAGCAGTCTTTGTTTAGAAAAAGAAGATAAGGTTACAAAATGAGTGATCTAACAAAAATAAATCTTTTCTATTAAGAAAGGATTTATTTTTGTAAGACCACGGTATTTACGGGGAATTACAAGGAGTGCATCAAAGGTCGAAAGGCAAGTAAGTTCACAAGATTTTTACTTACCCATACTAATATAAGGTATATAAATAAATGCGAAAGTTGATTTGTATGTTTGTTAGTTTGTTCTTTAACGTCGCCACAAAGCATAAGCTGAAATTTGGCACAGAGATAGTTGAAAAGGTGTAGAAGTAACATCTTCCTATCAAAAGAAAAATTAATAAGTTCCCACAGGAATAACTATGACCGAATTCCGATTGGACTAACAGTAACTACATACCGGTATTAGCCATAGAGGAAACAAATACTATGTAAGAAGAGACGAAACTCCTTAAGTAGAGTTTTGTTAAGGTTTGTACCTGTGGAGTGCCAACATAAGCGTTGCAAACTAGTGATGGTAGTAGGAGTATCAATTACCTTTAATATCGATATCGATAAACGCAGATTTGTGTTGGTATGTATGCCCTTAGCCTTAGTGAATTCTTTAAATACCCACTTATCGACGGTGCTGTAAGTGCGGGGTAGGGAGCGACCCTAACTAGTCTCAGTATTAAGGGGACGTCCCCATTATACCATAGACTTCGAGTTCTATAATCTCTCCTATGGACTGTGTATATTAGCCTCACAAAATTGATCATCCTTTAGACAGAGACAAAGCAAAGCTGTGATCTCTTTTTTCTTTCTGTAATAGTTTGTTTATGTTTCTTAGAACGAGTTAGAAAGATCAGTTTCACTTCATCTCAGTCACACTTTTGCGATAATTTTTTTTCACATCTGGCTAGGAAATGCGCTGTCCAGTTCTTTACTTCTATGCATAATACTAAAGTAAGTTCGGGTTTGCTTTGTTGTGTAACTACTAGGGACTTATGTGCTCCTATTACTCATTTTTTTATATAATACTAGCTTTTGCCAGCGGCTTCGCTCACCCTATCAGCGTGGGATTCTTATGGCAACGCCTTGATTATACCTGATTATACTAAAGAAGTTTGTTATAGCAAGCTATAGCTGCAGCTATAATTTGTTTAATTGGAATTTGTTTATAGATACTTCCGCAGGAACTTTTGAATTCTCCGCGGTAAAATGTAGCCTATGTCCTTCTCCTTATTTTCAACTATTCCAGGACCTAGCCTATAAGTGTGCCAAGTTTATTCCGATCCATCTAGTGGTTGAAGCGTGATTGAGTAACAAGCGACCAAATATCCAAACTCTCGCATTTATAATATTAGTGGAATAGGATTTTTTTTTTCTCCTACTAAGTGCCGGACCAATTAACGTGTTGCAAATAGATTGGATGAAATAGTGAATTTTATTACGAGAGAGCAAAATGTAGCGGAAGATAGTCATAGGTAGTATTAATAAGAAAGAATAGTAGAATCCGAAATATAGTGAGCGATTCTGGAGTAGAACCCTGAGCGTGGCGAGGGATTCAATATACTTGGCCAAGCTTTTGCAAATTAAACTTTTTTCAAACATCTGTCATAAAGAAAAATTTTGTTTCGCTCCATAATAGCTAATTCTAAAAAATTAAAAATGCTGTTTTTCACACAACAATCCACTTCAGGGAATCAGGATTATCCTATTAACCTACTTCTTGCAATTCATATAAAAAATTGTAGCGTAGATACTTGCAACATGTAGCATAGGTACTTGCTTCATGTAGCGTAGGTACTTGCAACATGTAGCATAGGTACTTGCTTCATGCAGCGTAGGTACTTGCCACATGTAGCGTAGGTACTCGGCACAAGTAGCGTAGGTACTTGCCACATCTAGCGTAGGTACTTGCCACATGAAGCGTAGGTACTTAGCACATGTAGCGTAGGTACTTGCCACATGTAGCGTAGGTACTTCCCAGATGGACATGGACTTTTTTGATATATTAAGTTTAGTTTGTTTGTACTACCATGTGTTTTAAATCAATAAAAAATTTAAAAACAAATTTATATTACCTAATTTTGCAATATCATCATCAGGCAGATAAAGATTATAACTATAAGGAATCATAAGAATAACATAAAAAAATATATATAACATAAATGATCGACAAACTTGTAACCACCACGGTCCACTTAATACACCTCCATCTTGGTTCAAGACGTATTTTCCAAACTTTGTTTCCTCTTTAGAGCTTTCAGTGAAAAGTTTATCAAACCAAAAAGAAACAAAGTTCCCTAAGTGTAGAAAGAACGTGCTCGGAATTGATGTTGTAAGTAATCTCGCCTAAATTTTATGGTTTATATTACATGGACTTTAATAAATGTTGCCTTAAAACTTAATTATTAAACCTAACTTAAAGTGCAGCACTGCTTGAGAAAATGTTTCTTGTGTAGTAAATTCTTCTTGGTATTTGTTAAGAGGGGCCATAAAGCCAGACACATTTTCCATACAACGCGGAATATTAACGTAGTATTGGCGCAAAACAATAAATGTTAATAACTAATATATTATCAATTGTATTTATAATTTGCTCGTACCAGCCCTAGGTTTTGTATCAAGTGATATTTGATTAAAATTTCAACTAAATCATATGTACCTTTGTAATAATTATTACTATTAATCAAAAATTAGAAAATACTAGTGGTGCCTGTGCGATTTTTTTCTATAGAGAAAATTTTCTTGCATTATGTTTTTGCTAATATCAAACATTGTTATTATAATGTAGTATCTATCTGTTTTTTTTTATTTATTATTTGAGCTTGATTTACTTGCTTAAAATGCAATTCTACTGAGGGCCATTTTGCTCAATGCGCCCTCTTAAGAACATATTGAGCATAAAATTTAGGTGGTTAAATAAATTATTAACAAATATGTACATAAAGTAGATATTACTTTTATAACCATTTTCAAAATCTCGGATCTGATACAAATATAGTTTTTATACTAGATAACCTATGTAAATATTCTGCAAAATGTGTGATGGTATAGTACAAGAGTATAAAAGTTATGTAGTCATGCGTTAGAATTAGTTAAAAGACTACTTCCTTTTTAACTATTTGGTCCCTTTCTACTAGTAGGTATTGCAAATGTGAACTTTGTAAGTTTGTTTATTTGTTTTCAGCATCCGATTAGGCTGAAATATGGCTCAGAGATAGATGAAGAGACAGATAAGGACATAGGCTACTATTTCGGAAAATTCAAAATTTTCCACAGGAAGAGTCCTAAATTTGGGACGGATGTTGACCATATTTATGTCAGTAGTTTTCCAAATCTTGACAGATGATTTTTTTACCTTGAAATATTAATACATACAATTTCTATGAAACATTTAAACCCTGCATAGCATTAATAAGAGAACACACTGCAAACCTAGCTATTTATTCTTAAATCATTTTTGTATATCAAACAGCGCCATCTTGTCCCAAACTAAGTAAAGCTTGTTGTAAGAAAACCAGACAACGGATACACATACATATATACTTTTTTTGTAAATACATACATATCATTCATAAATACAACCAGACTCTAGACACTGTTCACAGTACAGCTACGGAAAATAGAATCAAAATTTGTGTCGAGCTCGCTGCAGATCGTATTCTCTTAACGTGATCACGTATGCAGTCCACTGTCTGCAAATACTGCTTAGTTTCTTACTTTTGAAGAAATAGTTTAACTCAGTAGATTTATGTTCCCTTCTGATTAATATATTTTGGCTTTAGTATTCTGCAAGTTTGATAATACTAATGCATTCTATATAGATGCTGTTAGATAAACTCTTTATTGCACTATATGTTGGTGCAATAACAAGAATGAAAGATTTGGAACTTGATAAATAAAATACAATGGGAAGTGGCAGTCTTGTCGATACAAAGAAATTTCTTACAGACAACCTGTGGGTAGAGGAGAAAACTAAAGGTGTAGATAGGATATTTAGCGAGATATTAGGAAGATAATAAATAATAAGAAATAAGAAATTATAAATACATAATTATTAAAAAGAAAAAAAAATTTAATACACACAAATAAATATAAGGTGGGTACACATATAATTATTAGATCTATATGATATCTTGGTTTAAAATTTTGTAGTAATTTATCCGTTGTTTCTCATAGAGTGGATCCTGCCAATTAAAAATCCTGTTTAAAGGTTAGGTAAAATTGTCAAAAGTCAAAGTCAAAATGTATTTTTTTAGAAACACTAAGGAATTGTCAAATATATTACTTACTTGCTACAAACCTACAAGCAGCTTCAAATTATTTATTACGGGGACACATAAAATAATTACCAAACTTACCAAAAGTTTGTTAAATACCTCTAGAAAGTAATAAGTAAGTAAAGCCGAGAGTACTCATCTGATTTTAAAAATTATTACATCAATATATAGGTTCTACTCTCAGAGAGGACATGGGTTATATTTTGTTTTAAAAAATATTTTTAATGAAATTATTTATATTTGTGCGTTAAGTCAGAAGAATAAATGCACCATCAGGCGGATCACAAGCTTGTTTGCCACCTGAGTGGTATAAAAAATCTTTTCCTTAATGTTGCAACGAAGCAACGGTATCTGATAGGTGTAAGAACAGAAAAGTAAAATAATTTTATCCTGATAAAAGTTCCCATGGAAATAAATTTTTCTTTACGGGAGATTATATACCAAAAAAACAAACGATTTTGTCATATCTAAAGTTTTTCAAAAGCAGTCTTTACTTCTTAATTAATTTAACAAAGTAGGTATCTAATGAATCCTATAAATTAACTAACTAAAAATGTTTCTTAGAAAAGGCGTTTGTAACATTTTAATTAGTTAAAAAAAAGGTATAGCTCCAACGCTAATAAACTATAAATGAATGTTTCTTAGAAGACGTGGGCAAAGATTAAAAGGAGTCTTAAGAATTAAAATAAACAAAAGCTAATTTCTGTTTTCCTCTTCTTTGTTATCTAGTTATTAGTAAATTAGTAAATAAAATATAGGTAGGTACCTTAAAATACCTAAAGAAAGGGCTAAACAATGGGTGAATTTTGTTTCAAGGATTAGAAACGTGCGAAGCTGAAAGACTGTAAGCCATTATGAAATCGTAGCGGTTCCTTATTTTTACGAACTCCTAATATATACGTATATTTAGAACTAAAAAAAGCATACTAAACACCGGTCAAGTGCGCTTGGCCTATAGTGCATGATGGGTTTCGTTCAACTTTTTTACATAAAAATGTCTATGAAGATCAAGCAGTATTGGGCCCAAAATAAATTAAATGAAATGAATTTTCTTTATTGTACAATTTAAAAAAGAAACACAATAAAAAGATAAAATAAAATAAAAAAGTACAAATAGGCGACCTTATCGCTAAAAAGCGATCTCTACAATACAAACCTTTGGTATGAGTAGTGTCACAGATTATATAATACTATCTTGAATTAATTTTTTTACTGCCAGCACACTTTCTTCCGTGTCAGCCGTCATAGGACGACCACTCCTTTGTTCATTGCCCAAAGTAAGGCGTCCGCGCTTGAACTCGCTATGCCAACGGTAGATGGTTGCTTCCTTCATCCATAACAGCCATTTGAAAATGTTCTCGATGCAGATCCATTTTGTAAATGAGACACGATAATTTAATTTGGCTCTCAATAAAATATGGAGGGAAATTCGAAATTCGAACAATAGTATTTTCACTTTTAAATAACCAAATTTTTCAAAATAATTACAAATGGCCAGTGCCTTATACATAAAAACTTTTTTTTGCAAATTTTTCTGCGTGGCCTGGTTCAATATAATTTATGTTTTTAAGAAGACTGTGAATAAGCAGCAACTTTTGGCGACTTCGCATTTGTTGTCGAACAGCCTCACACATTAGCAAATCTACTTGCCGCTGCAAACTGCTTAGAGCTGTGACAATAAATTTCTTGAAAGACGCAAATTCTGCTGTAAGTTTTACTGAAGAAGTGGAAGCTGAGTATTTAATCGCTTAACTCGTCTTGAAAATCTGTCATGCGTTTATTAAACATCTCAAACAACTCTGAAATTGTTTGTTTCAAGGAATCCATGTTGAAGTATTTTGTAAAGTGAGATTAATAGTAAATTTAGTAAAGGAAATTTGAGTGCTGGTATGTAGAACTCTTGTTTGTATTAATTTTTCATTACCATATTTGTAGTATTAAACCACTGGTTATAGATATTCTCATACATTTTGCTATCAAATTCCACTTGTATAATATTCCGTGCGCGCCATTGTAAAAACTCGAACGAACTATATTTGAATTTCAAGTAAAAAACGGACTTTCCGCGGTCACAAATTCATTTTCATCCCACTGGCTCGGAAAGGCGTACTACTATATCCGCTTGCGCACAAAAGGTTTTTTTTAAATTATACCAAAAAAAATTATGAAACCGTCCGAAATACGGTTTGTCCATACTACTTTTTACATTAGTGATCCGTTAAAAACACTTTGTGATAATGTTTTGTTTAATGTGTTTTAAAAGATAATTTATTGTCGTTTATTAAATTAGTGAATACAACAAGAATAAATTTGTTTTAAGTATAATTTTTGTTGAAATTTAAAATTGGGATGGTGCAAATTCAGAATGTTAAACTACACCTGGCAACCGACACCTAACCCTACGAGAGGTGTGTACGCGGGTGTGTAGCTACCAGATAAGTTCGCAGTAGGAGAAGGGAAACCCTACCCTAAGACCTACTCCTACAACCTATTCCTAGTTCCCTAATTGTTTGTACATATAATCTAGACCCCTTGTGCATGTATCCTATGTTAGTGATAGTATGTGTGTGTGTGTACTTAGCTAATTGTGTACCTATTGGCACTGCCCTAGCTATCGTGTCCCTAACGCCCTAGCCCTAACCATAGGGTTCGAACAAATATATAAACACGGGATTACCTGCCACCAGGAGACCTAAGGTGACAGACGGAAGGTGGGTAGGAAGGGGTGTTTGTACGTCGTGCAATGTACACAGGATGGATTTTCTCACTGCTGGTCAAACGGACTCACAAGACCAATCGACTGACCGCTAAAGGTTCTTGGTACATCTAGTCAGGATGGCTCTTCCAGCGGTTGCTGGGTACTTCAGGCAGTTCATGCAGCGGGTGCTGAGAACATGTAGCCAGGGCGGCTCCTTCAGCGGTTGCTGGGTACTTCTGGGCTGCTCGTCAAGCGGTTGATGGGTACTTCTGGGCTGCTCGTCCAGCGGGTGCTGGGTACTTCTTGGCAGGCGGAGTAAAACTCGACTGTTTCTTGATTCCAATTGATTTATTTTACAAAATATCTCCTTTATATACATACTCGCTGACCCAGCAAACGTTGTTTGTTTTTCAAAACAACTGCCGCACCAACTTATTGTGAAAGGGTTGTACTAATTAAGAAACCTTCCCCGACGTGTGTATAACAACTTACCAAAATTTCATTACAATCGGTTTACCCTTATTGCAGGAGTTCGACCCTTTCGGAAAATCCTATCAGAACTCTTAACAGATGTCTACGATCAGCGGTTTAGGCTGTGCTTTGATTTATCAGTCAGTCATTAAGGACAAAGCATTTTATATTTATAATATATAGGTAGAAAGAGAAAACTATAAGTCGGTATTTAATACACAAAAAATCAAACACCTAAAAAGTGCATAACCTCTTTAGCCTTAGAAACCTTCAAGTGAGGTACTAATATGTAGTACGGTGACTTTTGAGACACTTTGAAGACTTTGAAGAGTATTTGCTTATGTTTTTAAGTAAGTTCAACCTTTTTTGAATAAAATCGGATTGTGTTTTCAAACACGTGTCCAAATAAAATATAATTTAAATCAAAAACACTAAGGAATACTGATATCAATTTTGAAGCAAATCACCGGAAAAATAATTTTCTACCCCTTTTTAACTCCGTTTGGAAATGAGTTTCAATAAAATACGAAGCACGTCTTCCATCAATTCTGTTAAAAAAGGTTAATGCAAAATTTGAAGTAGATTGCACCAAGAAATCACGTTTTCCCATACAAACTTTGCACCCCTTTTTCACCCTATGAAAAAGGGTAGAATTTGGGAAAATCCTTTCTTATCGGATGCCTATGTCATACAAAGAACACACCCTCCAAGTTTCAGGTCTCTACGATCAGCGGTTTAGGCTGTGCGTTGATCCGTCAGTCATTCAGGACAAAGCCTTTTATATGTATAGATAATAATGTTGACTTAACAGCTAATAAATAAATATATAAGTGTGCTGTTGGTGTGTATAAATTGATGTTACAAAGTCGATTGCCTAAAGATTACTCATCAATTTTACACTTCCACGAGTGACCTACATTAACATTTCAACATATAGTTTGTCACGCGACTTGGCTCGTTAGTTATTTTATTATATATTATAATACTAATGATATACTTAGTTTTATTACGATTAAAATTATTAGTAATCCATATTTTATCCTATTATAGTTATTATTGTTTAATGAGTTGAACACAGAACGCACCTTTAAAAAAGAAAAAGAAAAGCAACATTTATTTAAAATTATGTAGTAGGTACATCATTTTGGTTGTTTTAAAACGTTAAACACAATGGGAACCAATTAAAATAAAATATCTGACCGTTACGCTTATTGTTTGACGCTTGCTTGTAAGCTGTCGACAGTAACCATCTTACTTATTCTTAAAAGAACACACTTCGCGGAGCGGGCGCTAGACCCCCTTTCCCCGCGCCGCGCGCCTTATTCTGGTATGATTTTGTCGTATAGCTGGATGTCAGTATTCTAATAAGCGATATGACTTTCAACCAAAAATACTATATTTTGAGCATTAACGAAGTATAAATGAATTATCGTCATTAATTTTTTAATTTAATAAGTATTTAATGAGCTGCCATATTGTTTATCCGATTGCGATAAAACTATGTTAATTTATTGCCACCACTAGGGCAAAAGTTATAGGCATGAAAGAATGTCATTGGTTGTAATAGAAAAGGTATTAGACGTTCTTTTCGGCGCGCTCCTTGAGAAAATAGCTAGGTACCTACTTATACAAACTTATAAAGGTTATGCGAGTTTTTTTTTTTGAAAAAATCTTTATTTATAGTCAGGAATGAATATTGAAATAGGAGGTGGTTTCTGATTCATTTATCTTTTCTCGGAGACCAGCAGGGACGATAATAAAATAGGTAGGTAACTCGGTACCTCGTAACATTTTGACCCACACATACGGTATCTACCGTACAAATATTTCCTTACCTTTTACCATTTTTAAATTAATAATTATATATTATAGGTACTTATAGTCTACTTAATTAGTATTTTTCAATATAATTGTACGTTACGAAATTGTTGATGAAGTTAAGTAGTAAGTTGTAACTTTTAAAAAACGTGTACACTGTTTACTGATTGACTAAAGAAATGAAAGGTAACATAAATGTAACATTGGCGGTCAATAAATAATTAATAATTCCAAAATAATCTATAAAGGTTGTAATTCGTAGTAAGAATTTTTTGAAATGGAGTAGGGTAAAGCTCCCAAATGTCGGTCCCTTAACATGAAACGCAACTTTTAGTCCTAACCATACCTGAACCTTGAAGTTATCCACCGTTGAATTTGCATTGTCGGGCTATTTGACATTTACACTTTATGTTATTGAGTATATATAGTGATTATAAACATCTTAAATTACGTGACAAAGAATAATAAGCATTTAAAGTTTTGAACCGCAAATTTCCCTTATCGGCCATCCTTTACCTAACTACGGCCTTCTTCTATCCTAATGTCGAATCGTAAAAAGGGCAATATATCAATATAAATTATTTATTTGTGTTGAAACTTTACCATGCATAACTTTAACTCTTTATAATACCTTTTAAAAAACAAATCGTAATAGGTTATATATGTATTCTTGTTTTTCTTATTATTTGAAAATTGACCAATAATAAATAAAATAAAATAAATAGTTGAAATTTCCAATAGTAACTAGTTTTAATGTGATAAACAGCATTGTGTTTTACAGCAAAAAAATATAAACACACTGTTCTACACAGTTACATGATTTGACTTATTTAGTATTTTAACATACTGTACTTCTGTTAGAGCAGCCTAATTTCGGCCATGATTTTTATAGTCTATTAAAAAAGTATAACTAACATTTTGAGGCGGCCGAACTGACACAGCCGACATTAGGCTACTCTAACAACCTAAGCTCGGCCACATTTACCTGTTCTGATGAAATAAAGGATGTTCAAAATACTAAATAAGTCTATTCATGTAACTGAGTGAAACAGTGTGTTCATAATTATTTGCTAAAATACACAATGCAGTTTGCCACATTAATAATTTATTTTTTAATAATTATTATAGTTTAATAATTTTATTATATTTTATTTATCATTCCTCAAATTCAGTTTTTACATAAAAATCATAAGAAAATACCTATATAATCTAATATAATTTCTATTTTAATACAACTTTCAATTTTAAATAACAATGACTAATAATGCCTTCTTTTGTTTACGATTTAGAACATTCTTTACTGGCCGATATTAGAGTAAAAGAAGGTTGTATTATGGAAATGTTACAAGCGTCCATAGGCTATGGTGACCGCTTACCATCAGGCGGACCGTCGGCTTGTTTGCCGATTTTTAATATATAATATTTAATTTATTTTTAATATTTAGAAAAAATTAAATACCTACTGTTCTATTCTTTTTACTTAGGAATAATTGGAAATCTCTTTCTAGACTTTCAATCTTAGTGACACATTGTTCACAGTAGATGTAGGTACAATTATTTCGAAAAATAGATATCATACGGCAAATTTTTAAATAGGTATGTATTCATTTTGAAATCCATACTAATATCATAAATGCGAAAGTGTCTGTTTGTACCTCTTCACGCTTAAACATCTGTATTGATTAAGATGAAAATTAGCATGGAGATAGTTTGACTCCCGAGAAAGGACATAGGCTACTTGAAAACGTCAAGTGTGAGTCGGTTTTTTTATAATTAAGGAGTTTCCGTTGAAATCTTACATCTATAACCGAATTCAGGGCGGAAGGAACTGCGGTCAAATTTGGCATGGAGATAGTTTGAGTCCCGAAGAAGGACATAAGCTACTTGAAAACGTCAAGTGTTAGTCGGTTTTTTTTTCTATAAGTGAGGAGTTGTCGTTAAAATTGTACACCGATAACGCGGGCCAAAGCTAGCATTATATAAGTGTAACTTACTCATGATCCTGTCTGATCGAGGGTCAATAAATTGCAAATCAAATGGTAACACTTTTAATTTTATTACCTACTATTATTTTGCACGCTCTAGGCAGTGCTCTTTATAGGTATTACTAGCTGACCCGGTGAACCGTGTTCCTTTTTTTTAAAACAACTGCCGCACCAACCTATTGTGAAAGGGTTTAACTAATTCATAAACCTTCCCCGACATGTGCATAATAACTTACCAAAATTTTATTAAAATCAGTTTACCCTTTTTGCGCGAGCCTGAATCGCACTTGACCATTTTTTTCTTTCATAAAAACCTTGCTCTAACACTAATAAACACAACAAAAAAAATTACCAGAATTGGTTCAGCCGTCTTCGAGTTTCGCGCTTAGCAACAAATTATGCGATTCATTTTTATTTATATAGATTACGCTAAATACCTACCTAGTTAAAGGTCAAAAAAATCTAATCAACTTGCTGCGCAACGAAACATGCAACAGTGATATTTTCGTAATTGTTTCCGTAGGTACCTACCTACTTATGTCAAACGCAATACAAGTGAAAATTCGCTCACGGACGGCCCGCGACTGATTTTGGCTGCTACCTCGCCTCGCCTTCCCCGTCTCAAGCCCCCCGTGTTTGTCAAGCGAGGCAGCATCATGATAGATATCGATTTTTGCAAATTTGACTAATGATTTTTGTGTTTCGAATTATTGTGTTTATTCATTTAATTTAGTAAGAATGAGAGTAAAGATTTTTTATTTAGAAAATTTATTATATTATCTGGGTCTGTGGTGCTTTAGAATTTTCGGAAACGTTTTTGTTATAGTGTATAATAAGCACGAAGTTGCAGCTGTTTTGACCATAAATTACATGTTTTTGCACTCTAATAATTTTAGAACTACACAATTTTACGTAAAACTGAAACACCACAGACCTAGATATTAGTTGTCTGGTCTTGTTAAAACAAAAACCATTGAGTTTGAGGGATTGATATTCATCAGAGGAGAAAAATCCTGTTGTATGGAGCGCGCTGCGAATCCGATACTCAATTACTGAGAAACTTTCTAAGATAAAGATAAAGCAAAGCTTGTTTTCATGACAAAAAGTTTTGTTATCGTATTTCGAAGTATTCAGCCGCTGATTTAGGATAATAGAGTATAGAATAAATACAATAGGGCTAAATATCCATACCTTACTATAGGTACGATTATATAACAGGTATATAAAGTGAGGTCCACTTTTAGACTCTCCTAGCAAGTACGCATACGAATACCTACCTTTTGTATGAGGAATATATCTCACAGATCGCCTATAGGTACGATCACATAATTGGCGGGTGATGATCTGACAAAACTAATGCAATCCGCATGACGAGAGTACAGTTTTATGAAATATGTTCTACATACATATGAGTAGTAGGTGTCTTAGTTTTCCGTATATATTGATCATTTAAAAGACTGAGCATAAAGTTTTCATTTGATATTTATGAAAGCTTTAAAGATGGCATTTCGCTAGAGACGCTTACAACCCAGGTAAAAATGTTGGTGGTGTGGCCAACAGATGCGGACAGTTAACAGCGGCTGCGACCCTTGGCGCCCTAACGGCCGGGGAAAACGCGGACGGGGGATGAATTCGGTTTGCACACGTAATGAATACGCATAATATTGTAGGTAAACGTCCGGAATTGGTGTAGATAGTAGACAGCGATACACCGATTTTAGGGGTATATCATTTGATTATTGTTGGGTCATTCCACGTTAGCATCAGTTTTTGGTGTACATAACCTTACAAAACGCCTGATTTAATTCATATATCATATTTGCATTGTATTTTCTATACAATGCAAACCACGATCTATTGCAATTGAATATTAAAAAAAAAACCCTTATGTCCTTAGGTAGATTGAAATATCTCTTATGTTTGAATAATATAGAATATAGGTAAGTACTTTGTGATATTGATTTGACTAAACGTATCTACCTGCGTAGATAATATTTTTAACTAGGTATAGGTATAAATCTTTCTTTTAAATAATTGTATGGGAATAATTATCGTTTCTAAGTATAAAATGTGACCGCACGTTATTCTAGGTTGGATTATACAGCTGTACTTTACTTAACCCTTACACAGCATATGTACATACTGTCACTCATTCATTCCAAAATATAGTATTTTATAACTTTGACGATTTAGGGGTGTTTGTGGAAGCCTAATTTGTGTAAAAAATTGACATTGACTTTGTACCTATATCGTCACAGATTTGTACCTAGTAATAATACATTTTCTTTGTCTAAGTAGGCATTATAAGTACAAGTATTGGAAAATACCTGGGCTAAAAACCACTCTTTGAAGGAGTAAAAAGTATTTTTCCTCACTCAGTTTTCTTACTCAGACCTATTACAACTTTCAGTTAAAGTCCTTATAGACCATTTCGAGTGTGATCGTAACAAGGTCTCTTCTTAATTTACCAGGCTTTGATAGACAAGCTTGTAGAAAATCCCCTTTATCAAAAAGAACAATTAATCTTTTATTTAGAAACCAGTAATTTAGTAATCTCCCTTGTGGAAGAGTAGTGGCGTGAACGTCAACTTGAATACGTAATGGACGTACGTAATCCTTACATATTATTATTTGCCTTTATTATTATTAAAGATATTAATGATATTTGTAAGACGTTATTAATGTTATTATTAATGAAAATATTATTAAGGGAAAGTTAATATTATTATTTGGCTGTGATAGTCTAATGGCGTGATCGTCAATTTGGACCCCTCGTTATGACCGATAATAATCCAAGATCCTAAGAGGTATGGATTCAATCAGTCCCAGGTATGAAAGAATAAAATCAAAACCCTAATCTTACTTTATGCCTACCTTAAAGACATTGGTCAATAACTCATCCTTGACCGCTGAGCCCCTACGTCCTAATTTAGCGTTAGACTGGAATTTAAATTACTAAAATTGAGTTCCTAATTAAATATATATGTGGTTTGTTATCCTAACGTAGACCCGTGGTTGGAGTACCTAAGACTGAGCCGTCCTACTCACTAGTCTAGCTACCTCCTCACAACTCCGAACCTACCTCGTGATATCGCGGTTACCCCTTGAACACGACAGGTCATAAAGTTATAACTTTATGATAGTATATGAAATCTCACTATAAAGATGAAACCCCAAGACCGCGTACTCCTTAAGTGAAGTCGTAATCTTATAGTAATGTATGAGAATCGCCTTAGGGATGAACTCTTAAACGGTAAGTTATCCATCAATAAACTCGCTAACTACCCCTTAAGTAAAATTGTAACCTCATAGTAATGTATGAAGCTCATCCTAGGAAGAATCCTTAGAAATGTAAATAATCTACCAACAACCTCACTAGCCTCCCCTTAATTAAAATTGTAACCTTGTAGTAATGTATGAAAACCGCCTTAAAAGAACCCTTAGACATATAAAAGTATTAACCACTAATAAACTCACTGGCTTCCCCTTAACGAAAGGTATGAACTTATAACAGTATATAGAAATCATTAAAGAGACAGACAGACCTATTAAGTACCTAAATTAATTATTAGCAGATTCGCTATCGACCCCTTAAGTGAATTACAAAACTCTCATAATGACCCTTGAAAGTGCACCTACGGACGGACCGACAGGTTTAGTATTTGCATAAATAATCTGTTGACAACCCGTTAACGACCCCTTCAGTGAAATAATAGAATCGAAAGTATATAAAGAGCCTACCACTATCCTTACTAGCTTCCCTTAGATGAATTTATAATCTTATAATAATATATGTAGAATCACCGTAAAGACGAACTAACGAATTAGAAATAAATGTAAACCTGAAATACAATTACAGCCTACCCTTAAGTAAAGTTATAACATTGTACTAACCGTATCTGGAAATCCTCATACATTCATGATTATTATTTTACCACTGTGGCCCACGCCATCTGTGTAATAATCGTAGAATTACTCGGTCGATCGATATCTTAGCTAGCTGTCTAATAATCTTGGAGATATTGAGAAGGCCTTATAGAGGGCGCTGTTGACAGACATTTTAGTATGGAATTCTATCTAAATCTACTAATCTTAGTTTCCTGCTCGTCTACGTGTAACCCTAACTGGGAATCGTCCAGGAAAATTCACATATACAACCATTCCTTAAGGGTTCGTAAGTTGTTCTATCCAGAATTGTTGGGCCCGCCACCGAATTATCCCTTCGGCCGATTAATAACTAAACGGTCAGACTTTTCATACATTTGCCTGTGCAACGGAGTGCCCAGCTGGCGTCTCGTGGTCACGTGGGTGCGCCAAGTTCACATATTAGCCTTCTGCGCCGATACAGAGTCTAATCGCGTTACTCGACCGTCCTTCGACTAATTTACGTTGGTTCGAGTTTGTTTTAGTATCTCGCAACCCGGTCGATACAAATTTCACTATTAGATCTAGAATTGGGTTTATGTTTACAAACTAAGAGGATTATCTACATCCGGATGTAAGAGTTTATGAAAATCAATACTATAAAATCGAGACGAAGTCTAAAGTTCGCCTAACTTATACACTAGATTGTTCCTACCTTATCGCCAAAATGAATATTGAAACTTAATTATTTATAATTTGGTTTTGAACAGCCCTAAAGACCTTGGGTACCGTCCGGCCTTAAGCGGCTATCAAATGTATCGTACCTATTATCTGGCTAACGCTTCGGAACCTTTAACAAGGAAGGTATATAACAACCAACTCTGGGCAGACTCGTAGATAGGTTTAGTCAGACTAGCTTACCTTGTGGCTTCGCTCTTTCCTGTCGTTTAGTAATTGAGTAGTAGTAGTAGAGAGAGAACATTGGCGTTTCGTACATTGTGCCTAAACTGTACTTTAGGATAGGTAAGTAGGGCTCGCCACCAACTCCTACATTTATAACACTGCGGAGGTGGCAAACAAACAGACGACCATATATTTAACCTTACCACTGTGACTAACTACGGAACTAAGGGGAACATTTCTTTATTATTTAAATACAAACTACGATCGGGGCGATCCGAACCCGAGACCCCTCAGGTTTAAGCCACCGCTAGTCCTGGAAGGCTATACTCACTCGAAACGTACCCCGTGTAAGCTAGGTTCATAAAGAAATAATAAAATAGGTGGGCAATTACATATATAGTTATGTGGTAAATGGTTCATTAAGGTAATTAAGGCGACAGAACGCCTAAATTGAACACACAATAAGTATGTTTAAGGTAGTTTGTAAGGGAGACATATCCACACCCAGGACCTAACACATTAGCCAGATAAAGTAAGGGCTAGCCCTTTTCTGAGTGTCTAGAACTTAACGTTTCGGCCATCCATACAACAATTCCGAGCCTCATCAGTTAGTAGAGAATTGTGTATGATTATACTAATACGTTTTTTTTCCCATCGGGGTGATTCATGGAGAAGAATAGAACAAATCCTGACCTACTAGCGTCACCTCATAGCCTGTTAATAAAGTTTGGTCAATGTCGCGTCTCTGTCATTGCTATCTTAAATGGTTCAACCAAAGACACAATTTAAACAGTATAAAGCAATAAAATCAAATCTAGGTAGTCTAATTAAAATTTAGACTCGTTAGATTAATGTCGCGGCCATGAAAGACATGGGAGGTTTGCGCTTATTTTTACGCAGGAAACAAATATTGCCGCATTGGGTGGAGTGGAGGTTTTTTTTTATTTATTTACGAATTCCTTAAGGAGATTGGGTTAAAAATCCCACATTAAATTTTAGCCACCCAGTACCTAAACGGAATCTAACCCGGATCTCACACAATCAATTTTGCTAATTAAATATTACTCAAGTAACTTCTTTATCTTATTAGATTAATGACTCATGTCATTACCCATACGATTATATATATATCTATATATATATATATATATATATTTCTTTTAGATCCGGGTCAGATTTTCCTACAAGTTCAGCTTCCCCGGTAGTCACTGGTGAAGGGTGGAAATGGAGCCAACTTAGACTTAGTCAGCCCCTCCTCACACCCTCTTAGATTCTCGATGCCTGCAGTTAACCTTCCCCGATCTTTACTAATCTTATAACAAATCAGACCCCGCTTGAAGAACCCCTACTGAGGCTGCACACCCTCGCCGAGCCCTACCAGCCAAGGGTCTCTGCTTGCTTTTGGGTGTCATCATACTGCAAAGCAGCAGGAATTCGGAATAAAATTATTACGATAGTAGATAACAATTATAGAGATATCTTTAACACAAAGTCACATCCTTGCAACAGAATCGTATAACTTTAATGGGCACTTACCGACTCGGGTAGGGTTTTCTTTAATAGGAAAACAGGACAAGGTCCACACAAGGATTTACCTACCGAGCCGTATGAATAAACCCCTTCACCTCCGACTCAGATCAGTGCGCGGAGTTTCTACTCAGGGCTCGTGTAGGGTTTTCTTTAATAGTAATATATATATAATACACAGGACAAGGTCTACGCAAGGATTTACCTATCGAGCCGTATGAATAAACCCCCTTCACCTCCGACTCAGATCAGTGCGCGGAGTTTCTACTCATGGCTCGTGTAGGGTTTTCTTTAATAATAATATTTATATAATACACAGTAAAAGGTCTACACAAGGATTTACCTACCGAAACATCTCAAAAATCGTAATTAATCCAACCTGTACCATCAGCTCTTTAGGGGGGCCTACTCCACTGGACTTCAACCTCTATCTTCGTTGGCCTGATAACAATTCATCGCCACTCCACAACTTTATACCCTAGCCTTAACCCTAAGCTTAATTGGTTTCCTATCTAATCAGATCAGGGCTTAATTACGGGTTTTTCTTCCACAGAATATCACAAAATCAACAACATCATGTTAAAAGACACCGATCCCAGTACAACAATTTTAAACTAACAGCTTTAGCTGAACATACTGTGCCTAGGAAAGCGATTAATATTTTTTAATAAACTTTAATATTTTTTTAATAAGTGTTATTTTTTGGAAATTGTTCGTCAACAATGTCATGTAAGGTAAGGTAATTAGTGTAACCACAGAGCATTGTAAGACGAGATTGAAGTGCTATATTACTTCAATAGTACCCAGAACGTCCAGAACTGATGTCACCGCGCCGCACTACATTCGAAATTTTGAATGAGTAATGCCTTAGCTAATCTTGATCAAGGAGGGCGGGGGCCAGTTTGAAAAGTATTAGGGTGGAGCTGTGTCGATAAATTCATATCGATGGATTTGGTAAATGAAGATCTGTCTTGTGGTTCAATTTGCAAACTATAAAATTCTAAACAATTTTTTTTATCACATCAGTGACTATAAAATATAAACTTATAAACCAAATTTACAAACCATAAATTGTTATTGCATTACCACGCAGGCACTACTACATTAAAGATGTTATGTGAGCTGTAAAAGACTTGTACCGAATTAGTATGGAGCTTGGTATTTTATTTCCAAGTAAGTTTAACCAGCGTCAACTTTTGTAGTTAGGTAAAGAACCAAACGAAATAATAAAACTGAATATTGAGACCTACATTAAAAATTAAAATTGATTTTCATAAATATTATTCATAGTCAATTATCAGCATAGGATAATAATAATAATAGTATTATGTACATTAGGTAAAATTTATTAATGATTTTCTGTGAATTGCAGGTCCAAAAAAAATAAAAAAATTGTTTTTGTTATAGAATTTCTAGATTTTAAGTGCTCTTTAAAATAAATCTACTCATAAGCTGGTTAGTTTTAAAATTTATTTTAGTACCAAAATGGAACAACTCTCATAAGCAACGATAAGACTGACGAATAAGTAAGTAGGTACTAAACAGATAGACAGCGACAAGATATCCACACTATCTGATATAACGAGTGTTTTATATTTGAATTAAACGATACATATCTACATAAACATGTCGCTGCAAGCAATACGTTAGGGCATCGCAACACTACCAGAAAGACACGCGGTGATCATACGACTCTGTCGTCCACAGCATTATACAATACATTGCTCTCTAGACACGGTAAAGACACGCTCATAGTTGCAACTGCGGGGAGTACTGTGAGTAATGTATATTTTTTTTATATTTAAATATATTAAGACGTTGTGTTTCCACTACACTTTTGATTTTACGTATTTTATTCTTTAAAATCATATAAATACTTATTCTTGTACCTATCGGTGAGATATATCCCTCTTTTTGAGCTATTTAACACCTAGATTTTTGTTCTTTATGTAATTATGCGACACAAAAGTGTTCTTTACGAGGCTACACCAAGCGATAAAGGCTGCGAGTGACTAAAAAACACATTCGCGAGCTTTGAGGTAAGTATAAAGTATTGCATCCCCACGAGTTTAAGCAGTTTTCAGAAGGTTTTTATGGTAATTAAGGCCGGTTATTGAACGGGAGGATCCTAGAATCAATTTATAAAATAGAAAAAAAAAAAAAAACTTTGTTGTCAAACTCCAGAACCAAAAAACAAAACAACGTGTTCAGTGGGAAAAAAATTCTAAAAACTAAACAAAAAAATAAGAATCGACATAATAGGTGTACAGAATAGAGGATACTCCCATTTTTCATGCTATGGGTTCTTGAATATTGCATTTAAAAAAAAAATCAGAAGACAGACAAACACTCAAAAGTTGCCGAGGAAAAAACTATCACAGCAAACAATAGTATCTATGCTACATTTACACTAAAACCAACCACAGAACGTATACTAACCGACCGGCCCAATCGGAACCAAATACCACCAATAAATTAAGAAGCACAATGACTTTGAATAGACTGCACCGGAAAATACCAACTACTGCATCAAAATCTACCGTTAATCAGTATACAATAGGAAACCTATAAATAAGCTGTACGACTACTACCTTAATTACGGAACTAATGATAAAGCAAATAAAAGTAGTGTGAACGAAATGACTATCATTTTTATTTATAATCTACTTAGGTACGCCTAAAAAAAAATGTTGCTTATATACCGTACCTCATGACGGCTACGTTTTCATAGGCAAAAGCCCAATTACCCAACAAGCGCCGAAATAACCCCACAAAAGGATGACCTCAATTCACGGTTTTTTTTTCATTTATGATCCACTTAAGTACACCTGAAAAAGGTTACTGAAGCTGTGATAACAGGAGAAGAAATCAGTTAATAAAGAATAAAAAGAAACGTAAGTAAGTCTACTATAAGATAAATAAATTCCATCACTCTACCTTTTGACACCTACTTAAATACGCCTTAAAAAGTAACTAAAGTCATGGATATTAAACCCGAACAATGCCAACAAATAATAAAAAGTGCTGGAATATCCACACGAAAGCCCGAGCATAATTTATTAATGATATCCATTTGTTACACACTTGATCAAGTACGCCTGAAAAAGTCACAAAAAAAACTAAAACGTAATCTTTGGGACTCAGTTACAACAAAATAAATCTACTTTATGAGTATTGAGTTCTACTTATTATTTAATTAGTACGCCTGAAGATAGTGACTGAAACTATGGGAATTGAGAGCCGTAATAGAATACTGCCATATAAAGAAACAAAAAACGATAAGGTTTGACGTTCGCTTCAGATTATATAAACTTCTTCATTGGTTATTTCCATTTATAATCTATTTAGGTACGCCTAAAAACAGTAACTAAAGCTATGCAAAAAAGGACTCAGAAACTAAACACCGTCAATAAAGAAACAAAAACGTCAACGGTTGGAACACTCCCTTAAAACAACGAAATTATTTTATTGGTTACATACATTTATGATTCCTTAAAAAAAACCTGATTATTGGGATTCACCTACAGAAGAATGAAACTACTGCATTAATATCTCCATGCATCATTACTGAAGTATGTTCGCAAATAATAACTAAAGCTCTAAGGAATAGGGAGCTAAAACATAATACTGTCAACTAAGAAACAAAAACGCAAGAGTTTGACGTTCTCTTCACAAGTATTAAGTTATTTTAATAGTTATTTTTATTTAAAATCTACTTAGGTATCACGCCTTAAAACAGTAACTGAAGACATGCAAAAACACTGAAATTGAAAGCTGTCAATAAAGAAGCAAAAATTTAAATGTATGAAATTCTGTCTACTACAGTTAGCTACAATGGAATGTCACTACTTTATGACTGTTTCAATTTATCATTTAATTCGATATGCATGAAAATAGTTACTGAGCTATGGGAATAGGAAGCTGAAACTGAACACAAAGAAACGAAAAACTTAATGGTTGGAATACTTCCTTAAAAACAAAAAAAAATCTTGGTTATATTAATTTATGATCTTACTAGGTATGCCTAAAATAGTTACTTAAGCTACGGGAAATAAGACAACGAAACTGAAAATTACAGATAAACAAACAAAAACGCATGTTTTGGATACCCCCTTAAAAGATCGACGTTACACTTCTCTAACTAACTCCATTTATGATACACTTAGATAGGTACACCTCAAAAAGGAACTGAAGCTACGATAAAAGGACAAAGAAACTGAAAAAATGTCAGTAAATAATAATAAAAACTACAGCATTTAAAATTGTGCTACAATATAATTCAGCTACGCCATTAAATTTTTTTATTTTTTAATCTTATCAAGTACGAACAATAATTAATGAAGCTTTGTAAAAAGGACACCAAAACTGAAAACTGCTATTATAAACTGGGACGTAAGTGTTGAAAGGCCGCTGCAAGAACGAATAAACAATGATAACCTCCATTTATGATTTACTTAAAAATAAGGTACGCCTAAAAAGGTAACTGAGATTATGGGAACAGGATGAGAAAAACGAAAAACTGTTTTCTGCTACAAAATATGAAACTACTATCCCATTTTAGGTATTGCTTAGGTACACCAGTAAAGCTATGGAAACAGAACACTAAAACTAAACAGTGCTAATAGTATAAAAAAAATCTGGACGCTAAATCAAGCCATCAGAGCAACGACGTGTCACCGCCGACGAGCCCTTCATCCCAAAGACAGAAAAGCCAATCTCGCCCATCTACCGCTACTGCAACCACCTACAATCTCCTGCGAGTTTCCGACACTTTTGTGGAGTCAATTTATTATTTACGGCTATCTTTGCTGAACTAAAGAAAACAAAAGAAGGAATATTTTTTTTACGCATTGGCTATGTCCATTCACGAACGAGGAGTACTATGGTAGGTATATCTAAGAATAGTAACTGAAGCTCAGGGACCAGACACTGAATATAAAGCTGCCACCAAGGGAAAATAAAACACAATTATTGGAACACTGCTACAGAAAACCATTCATTCATTAAATATATAAATCTATGCTTAACCTACCGATAACAGAAACTAATCGAAAATGCCTTATTAACGACGTAAACTGAATACCATTACAAGACAAAAAATGCATAAGTTGAAACGCCAGTCAAGCAACAAAAAAACCCGGAGGTGTAATGCTAATTGGAAACTACTAAAGCTACACGGATATAAACCGAAGAAGCTGGAGCAAATGAATACCATCAAAGAAGTATTAGAACACAGAAGAGTCTAGAAGCCAGCACGCAGACCACAAACGGCAAATCAGTCATTTTCCCTTCTTGTATATATTTACACTTGTATATATTTATCATCCTGCTGGCTAAAAGGTGCTGGTACCGGTCGGCTCTATCCTCCCCACTCCACATGCTAGACTGCAAAGTCCTACACTACCTGCCCTATCTACTCCGTCTTACTGGTGTCTTGGGCAGAGGTCATAGGCACACATAGGAATGCCATGAGATGGACGGGACACTACTAGAATCACTCACAAATGTGGACTGGAAACGCCGCATACCTTCCAGTGGTTGAGGACCCTCCGTTTCTTCAATTACCACCTTTTTGAACGTTTGCGCTGTTCCAGCCTGCAGTTTTGAGCACTCTACAGAACCCTCTCACCGACAGTTCTTTTCCTATGTGACCCGTTCCTTGAGTCCTTGCAGTGGAACGCTGGCTTGTAAGACGCTGGAACGGAATGGAACGGAGGTACCTCTAAGCGTGCGATTTGTTGACTACACGCAGACATATAAAAGGCGCTCAACCTATTTTAGAGACTTATAATGTTGTTATCATGTTATCAATACTTATTAAACTATTTTAAATAAGTATACTTGTTTCATTCATAAATATATAAACACTATTATTGTTTTTCTTGTACCATGTATACAATTTCCTCGCTGTGGTAAGATAAAAAATTGTGTTTTTCGCACGGCTGGTAATTTTTTTGGGTTTCGGGACTTAGAATCCCTCGCTTTGCTCAGGATTTAATTTTTGAATCACTCGTTTCGCTCTTGAGTTTAATCTTTGGATCCTTCACTTGCTCGATATTCAATATAGGCACTCATGCCAAAAAGCAACTGTCCAGCCTTGCATAACAACTAACGATTGCGATTTTTAGAATTACAAAAAAATATTCAAGTATCAATTAGTAATCAATAAATAATCTTCCGTATTTATATTCGTATATCCTGTCAGTTTCACATTACAGTAGAAACAACTTTTCAAATAAGTCATAACCTCATTGCGACGTTGTTAGTAAAGCGGACCTAGCTGTCCCACAAATTGCATTTAAATGGATCAAGTTTCAAAGATATTGTGAACTTTAATATGTATTTAGTGTCTTTATTGAATCTAGTTTAACAAAGACGCTGGGAATAGGAACCTAGGTATTTCCTATCGATAAATTTAAAAGCTTTTGATTTCAGGTATATCAAATAGGAAAACGTAGAGTACTGAAAGAAAGACTGAAAAAGCGAAAAAAAACCGGTCAAGAGCGAGACGGGCTGACAATCTGTGCGTTACACATAAATATACGAAACTTAGAGCCTCCTTCAAAAGCTGCGTTCCGAGTTTAGATCAGTCTGTAAACTAGTTTGATGCGTCGCAGTGTTGGATTCAAAATAGGATGGATGAAAATTGGGGGCCTGATTCTCATGCTGATAGAAATAATGTCGATTGAACCGACTTCAAAAAAGGAGGAGGTTCTCAATCCGTCGGAATCTTTTTTTTATGTAGGTTTCCCGATTACTTAATGACGATTATTTATTAATTTAAAAGGGTATACTTCCAAAGTGGTCCCATTTTAATTTAGGAGAAAAGTAAAGTTGAAAGGGGCCTCCGAGGGGCTTAAGGAGAACTGGAGGTATCTCTCTCTCTCTCTCTGTCAGTCATAAACTAATTATTCATAAAAAGTGAAATAGGATAAACCCTTTTTTAAAGTCAAAGTCAAAGTCAAAATGGTTTATTCAAATAAGAATTTTACAATCACTTTTGAATCGTCAAAGTTATAAAATATTATTTTTTGAACCCTCCCACCTTCCATTTTTCTTCAAATGGTTTGATCAATTTAAATACAGCTTTCTGCAAAGCTTTTGTGGTTGTTCTTAGATAGTTGTTATGGCCTCTACTCGACAGGTGGCTTGGGTTACTTAAATTTTAACCTTTTTTTTTATTTGTTAGATAATCCCCCATTATAACACATATTGTGTGAAAAATTCAGGCTTCTATTTCTGTCTAAAAAATAGAGCCTTTTAATGGTCGGACAGACAGACAGCGTAGTCTTAGTAATAGGGTTCCGTTGGCACCCTCTGGGTACGGAACCTTTAAAAAGGTCAACAGTGAGTCGAATGGGTTTCGTACTTAAAAAAATCAAATATTTTAACTGACTTCAAAAAGAGAGAAATTTATCGAAACCGCTGAACAAGTTTCGATAAAATTTGGTATAGGGATAGCTTATTAGAGAATGATATAGCAACTTAAAAAATGTCAAGTGTGGCTCGGTTTAGTGCACTGGCGGTTTCATACTAAATATAAAATTCAAAGTTTTTAGGCGAATCCAAGAAAAAGATGATTTATGTACTTAAGAAGCGTCAAGTGTAAGTCGCATTATCGCGTTGAGATTTCAGTATGCATTATACCGACAAACAATTCAAAGCTGTTTCAACCGACTTCAAAAAGACGTTTAAAGTAGGCTTTTATTTCTGAAAACCGGCCAGTATGAACTTCATTTCAACCGGGTGTCCCACAACACCTCTCGTTTTTTTTAAGAAAGTAAAACGCACGTGATACCCCTGGTGTTGCAAGCGTCTATAGGCTACGATGACCGCAGGCGGTCCGTAAGCTTGTTTCCCACCTAAATGGTATAAATTAAGAAAAACGTAGGATTTTTCTAAAAAGGTTAAAATATATAGAAAAATTAAAAATTCTCGACGAATGTTGTACCTAATCGTCCAAGTGCGAGTTGGACTCGCGCACGAACGGTTCCGTACCAACATCTATAAAAACGGAAAAAAAAATTACGTTTGTTGTATAGAACCCCCTCTAAAATATTTGTTTTATTTTAATTCAATTATTTGTTTTTAAAGTGACTATATAACTAAATATTTTGTGGATATTTTAAGCGTCTACCTGTAGCTGTTATCAAAATAAAGCAAAAAGAGCAAAAACATCACGTTTGTTGTATGGAAGCCTCCTTGAATATTTATTTTATGCCATATTTAAGTATTTATTGTTATAGCGGTTACATACATACATCTTCTGTGAAAATTTCAACTGTCTTACTATCACGGTTCATGAGATATAGCCTGGTGACAGATGGAAGGATGGACAGACAGCGGAGTCTCAGTAATAGGGTTCCGCTAATTGCCCTTTGGGTACGGAACCCTACAACGGTATTATTTTACACCCTCGACTAAAGTCAAGTACATTTAGTAACTAAAAGTAACGTAATAACAAATCTACGAAAATCTGTCAGGGCTGTCCTTGCTATAATCTGATCCTAATTTTAATTGAAACAGTAGGTATTACAGTAATTCAAGTAAAGTTTTTACAAACACTTTGTATCGTCAATTTGACCAACCAGTAAGGGTTTTGTTGAACTCAATAACTATGCGCAGTACTTAATATTTAAATGCGTAATAAAGTACATGAAGACATATCAGTCTCCAACAAAACCCATTAAACTCCATATCCCTCAGCAGTAACTCTCCTGTTAGAAAGTTTAAACATTTTGCGAAGGAACTAGAGTGTTAAGGGACTTACGATTCAACAATTTCGGTACTTGTTTAATCTGGATACATATTTGTCTTGGGTAAAGAAGGTAAAAGTTTAACCTTTATTATTTTTTACACGCGAAAAAACTTGTAAAGAATAATTTATTTTTGTGCGACTTATTTTATATAATGCTATTGCATTAGGTATTTGTTAATTGACAATTCTTGGCACCGTAATCAATTTATCTATCATTAATTTCTTATTCGTGGAATACGCCGTTATTTTATCAAAACAGGCCAGGTTCGCGAATCTATATATTTAAAAATCCAATCTGGCTCTAAATAAAATATGAATTTAAATGTCACCTTCATGAATAGGAAGAAGGACACATCACTCCATGAACAGAAAAACTGCCTCCTTATTCAAAAATACCAACCATCTGGTTCCGAAATGTCTGTGGCATGCATTGTCAGTTTACTTATGTTATTATAAAAAAATCTGTAGAATATGTTGATGGTTATGACCTACATTACTGATCAAATTGTTATTCTACACATTTTTTCACTAAAACAAGTAAAGTTATCTCGAAACCAGATGGTTTTTACTGACTTGAATAAGGGGGTTGGCCACGTACCTACGTGTGTGTTTTGTATAACGACAATTATTGCGGTTAGGTATCTAAAAAACTTATAATTTTTAAATAGTCATAGTAAGTATTTATAATATTTTAAATTTTAGATCACATGGTTTAGGAATAAGTTAATTACGTAAGTAGTTGCTCAAAATATATAAATTATTAAGAAAAAGTGCATTACGAAACCTATCTCATAGTGGGGAGTTTTCATCGCCCGGTTCAATGTACAGAGCTACCCAAAAAAAATCTCAATTTTCTTAATATGTATGGCAGTTCAAAAAATACATCTTTGTAAAATTTCATTACAATCTGCTGGAAGACGGCGGAATTATAAGGCTGTGACATACGAATGGATTGACGGACATTACAAATTTATAAGGGTACATATATTTTTTTTTTTAAGGACTAATAAAAATAATTAACTCTAAAAACCTGTGGATAAAAATAAATAACTAAATTAATAAAAAAACCGAATGCAGAAACATTAAGAACTAAACAGAAATTTAAACATACCAAATAATTTACTTTAAGTGGACGGGACGGGACTTATTTGCTAGTTCAAGGTATTTTTGATTTCCGTTTGGTTCTTAATGTTTTTGAAGTCGAGTTTTTTTCTTATGTTTTTAATTACAGATTATGAATTATTTAAATATTTGTTACACTTTACTGTGTTGAACAGTTTAGAGAATGGAATAGAATTGTTTTAGGGTGCGTTCCAAATCGCAACGAGGAAGTTAAAAAAGTGGTTTTGGGACGCCCGGGTAGAGTAATTTTCCAACTGTCAAGTTGAATTTTTACACTGCCATAGAAAAGGTTGAAAATCACTCCTGTCAGTGTGAAAATTAACTGTCAAACGCTCGTTCCAGAACGGGTTGATTTTTCAACTTTACCGGGCGATAATTACTCGGCGTGATTTGGAACATAGCCTTGAATGATGTGTTCTTTGTCAAAACACAGGACGCTGCAACATGCAGATGTTTTCAGCCCAAAGTTTTGTAATAGTTTCCGGAAAGTGAGAATTATTTACGCGTTTTAATACAAAAAGAATGTTAATATAATGGTTACCGAAAAAGCTCTTATTATAATATAAAATAAATAATATAAATATGAAATATTGTGAGTTTGTTTGTTTGATACTCAATCACGTCGCGATGGAGCATCCACTGAGGATAATGTTTAGTTTTATTTGACAATACAAAGATTATTCTTAGTCTAGAAGCTCATATTACTTGACTTAGGCCAGAAATAAAACCCATGGACGTTCCTTACATCCTAGGTCACTTTTTGATATGGGTAGCAATAAAAATATAAATATCGACGTCAGATGCACGGACAATCTTGGATGGATGGCTTAAGAGCTCCTCGGAGAATATGTTAAGCCGTTCAGTCGTCAAGCAAGATGCTTTAGGGGCGGTTCGAAAACATTCAAGTAGACAATATCTGCCAATCTGCACGTGGCCAGTGTGATTGACTATGTCCTATGCCTGCTTTCTCTAGCGAGAGACCTGTGCCATGCAAGCAGTAGGAATGTTAAACGGCTGAAGCAAATAACTTTTATATTGGTTCTGGGTTATGAAAAAATGATGTACTTGCCTATACGGAGAAAAAACTTTAGTAGCTACAAGTAAATAATCCTAATAACCACTTAAATATTAGTAATTCCAAGGACAAGTAAATTACACTGACGGTTACCAATGAGTTTTACTTATTGTAGGTATTTATTAACAGAAATAAAACTAGTCTTGTTGGAATAAGAGTGTTGTTTACTAAAAACAACTAAAATTTAATGGAATGCAAAAAACTATAACACGCTTACGATCAGCGCTTAATTACACCGATACGAGTAGGTGGTCCTGATGAAGCTCTGTGATGCGAAGCGTACGGTTGACATTAACTAGTGAGTGTTCCTGGTAGATGAAGGAAGGGCTGCGGCGGACAGGACGTCAGAAGTCTTATTCAACTCAAGGTTTCTATTTGTAGAGCGGCGGTCAAGGGGAATCTCCCACCATGAGAGGAGTTATGCCACACTTTACATGCTTTTCGGAATGTCGGTATATGCGAACAATCGAAAAAACTTCGATAGCGCGATGTAAGACGCGCTGACGTACTTAATTATTACTACCTTAATTCGTAGCAGTACGATATGATGTTTGTTATTAGCAAACTTCACTAATTCTTAGAAAGGTGTTTGTAAACGTTAGTTGGCCTTCATTGTCATGACAAGTAGTGTTTTATCTGCCCACTTTAATAAAACTTTTTGTAATCCTTAGTAAGCCTTATATGTTGATATTAATTACCCTACTCATAAATTCGAGGAAAGCTTTATGGGATTTGTAAAATTTTGTAATCCAAAGTACAAATTATTAATAACGGAAATAAATAAAACTATTTTGTTGTTATTATTTTATGGAATTAATAAAATGTACTAAAATTTATATTGCTTTGTAATTTCCAGAAACTTTTTTTTGAAATTAATAAAATTTAGTATTAACGCATTTTAATAAACAATTTTTTAATTCGAACAATATTTTTTTTTCCATATCTAATAAATAACTATACGTAAAAAATAAAGCTTTTTAGAGAACATAAATTTAGATACTTTACATTAACAACTCATCCGGCCTCATCAAATAAACACTTTTCTAATTAATATTTCACATTTTTCCCTAATTTCGAAATAACTGCTAAAATTAAGTACACGTGTATTTAAGTACATTAATTATGCTTGCTTAAGCTTGAGTTAAGTCGTTAAGTTTCCTAGAACTTAAAGGCAATCACACGTTATGCTTTGATCATTGATACTTCAAAGGATCTAAAAGAGGCTGTGTTCTAAACTTAGAATGCCGAGAGCACCTGAAACCTTCAGGAGACTCAAAATATCTTAGCGTTAAGTTTGTACTTACGTATAGGTTTAAAATACATATGTGACCAGTTTTATGTAAAACCAAACTATCTTAAAACCTATAGTTATGGTTATAGTGAGTGTATTTAATGATTTTTTAACACACTTGCTCATAAAGCAGCACTTACTGCACCATTTTCAGATTCCTAATAGCCTCCATTACGTAACATTACCGCAGAAGTGGCTTTTACTTTACAGATATTTCTGCACGCCTCATAAGCGGAGCGGTGAGGTAGTGCTCTACTCTCGACATGTCAAAAAACCCAGTCTTTCGAAACTTAAATGACGTTTTTTTTTTAATATAACACTTACAGGATAATATGAGTGCACTAATATGAAGTTAAATAATCTGTCTAGCACATATGGTACATTTTATAAAGAATTAATTTGTTTAATATAATAAATAATAACATTAAAACTAATCATTCTTGGACGTCCCTGAGTCTGTGTTTACGTATGTGACCATGTATGTGGCAGAGAAATTGGTCGAAAAATTCATCTTACCGGAATACTTTTGTTTTTAATATATAAAGTATTACACTGTGCTGATTCCTAGTTAATATTAGCGTTCTAAGTACTGTCGTTTAATTATAATTTATAAAAAACTAATATACCACTGTATACTGTATATCTATATATATATATTTTATTTTTATTTTATAGTATATTTTTTCCTCACCTTATTTGTTATTTTATTTTAAAAAACTTGAGTTTTTGTTTTAGAATTTTTTTTTAAATGTGAATGACCGCTATGAGGAGTGCACTTTTGGATTTTCCAAATTTTTTAAATTTTTTAATTTTAGCTAAACGAAAGCCTAATTTTTGGACTTTAGCTTCATATTTGTTAATAGATTTTTAAAGGGTCGGCAACGCGCGGGTGATGCCCTAGGTGTGACGTCCATAGGCTACGCTTACTGCAAGCTTGTTTGCCAACTTATTGTTTGTATGTGGTAGAAAAAAAATAATGGTCTGTAATGGTTTAAATAAATCATTTGTTCTACATTCTAAAATCTCCCTTGCTTTTAATTTTCATCAGCATAGGAATGGTCACGAGACACATTGGTCCATTAGTTCTTGGGTTATCGAGGGGCAACAACAGCTAACCTACATACATACACACTCAGACATACACGAACAAACATATTATATCTATGTATGTATAAAAAAAAACCTTGCAATTATAGGTACTCAGTATAAAAATTTACTAAGAACAGAGTATCAGTAGTATTTTGCTATACAAAACAAACGTCTCTTTTGTTAAAAGACAAGTGTTTAATTTTATGCTTCAGTCAACAAAGTCATCTTTATTTAATTTCGTCTGAATTAATTATGTAGATATGCATAGACATTAGACAACCGAGGCGTCTCCTTGCCGAGACTGCATTGACGTCCTTTATGCGAAAATAGCAATATTGTACTAAACACAAAACATACCTGCATTTTTCAAACACATTTTCTGTCTTGCCTAGACAAATCTAACGTAAAGGAAAGTTAACGGCGCGAGCGAGGTGGCGGCGGGGGCGGCGCACCCGACAAGCCTATGGGCATTATTTTTTTAACTATTACGATTGCATTTTGTTTGTTTTGTTAAAAGATCTATTTGCTATCCTGCTGTCAGTTGCCAAATTTGCTAAATTTGCGAGAAATTGCAAGTTAAAAAAACTGGCCCTATGTTTGCAACATATGGCTAGTTGCTGCTATCCAGCCAGTCATTATTTTTGCTTGTTGCTCATCGCAAAACATAGTCTTGGGAAAGTACTTATATTGGGTATTTATCAAACAGTTGGTGAATAATGTCCTATTAATCACTTGGTCCATAACATATACAAGCAATAGGTACCTGACTGCGTAGAAAGTCGACTGCCGACTATAATTTAAGTATCGTTATGATGGTCTACGCAACACTCCCAAGTAACACAGGAGTGCTGAATAATGACTGATTAATGGCAGTCGCTTAAACTTTAAGCATTTTAATGAGTCGAAAAAACATCTACTCAGCTGTTATTCAAGCAATTTGGGCACATTTTTCATTACTTAAGTGTGTATAACAGCAATATAAAATCTGAGTAATAGCGTTGTAACGGTACACACAGCTTAATAATTTCTGGGTAATAGCAAAATGACCTTTTATGCAGCAAGTAAATCTCGTTTATTCAGACTAATGCATTTTAATTATTAAACAATAAGCAGTTGTTCAGCATTTAGTGAAGTTCTGTCTTACTATTCAAACAATTTTAATAGATTAGCTGTGAAATAGTAATTTGTATTCACGAATACAAATAAAATACCATTTGAATTCTTCTGTGATACAAATTTCATACATGTGCAGCAATTATAATAATAAACAAATCAACTTTAAAATTTGAATTTTCTAGGCTATTTAGCACTTATTTTTAATACGCAATTAATTTTATCGTTAAATGTATACGAATATTGTCACTGTCTTTCACGCGCCGCATGAATAACCAAGTTTACTTGTAAAATTAAATAAATTTAGAAGACTACACATAAAAACTTATAACCAAATTGTTAGTTCCAGTATATTAAAAATTACGAATAACATTATTCGTAAAATAAAATGTATCTTAATCAATAAAATATAGCTTTCGTTAGCAAAATAAGTGCTTTACAATAATAATCAGAGTTTATCTGAATAGAAGTACCCAATAGAAGCGTACTAAGCTATTATCTGTTAAAGAGTGGTCTAAATGCAGTAACTTGTGTTGTTGATCACAATTCTACAATTATACAGGTTATTTGGGTCCTAAACAAATAAAATTAAACCTTTTTAGTACCTGTTAAAAACATTAAATTACTTCATTTGTGTACCCAGGTGTGTTACGTATAAGTACTTTTTTAAGTATTTGCTTTTTTAAGTACATATGTAATATACAGTGGGACCCCTATTATCCGGACTCGTTACTGCCTTTGCTTATCCGAATATGCAAAATTCCGGATAATACGACGTATGAAAAACAGAAATTTTGCATAAAAAGTCTTTCATTGTAGTTGGTTTCTTTTTTTTTTTACTTTGTTCTGTTTCATTCACAAAACGGGTAATTTCTTGATAATTCTGTCACGGTTTTAGACTTTATCTAGTTTGACAGCTCCCCGTGCCTCGCCGCGTGATCGGTCGCTCACTCGGTGGGCCTCGGTCCAGTGCTGCCATTTTAGCGCTTCCGGCGCTAGATGTAGCGAAATTTTTTAGGGAACCAACTCCCATTTTTTGCTTTTGAATACTGTGACGAAACCATATTTATGCCTTAACATTTTCGAAATACAATGTGTTCAAGTTTTAGCGCGAAGATTTTCATTACTAAACAATTCTCAATGGACGTACTACCAATAGCAAAATGCATCTGTAAATTACAATGGCGCGTTCAAATATTCAAGTTCAGTAATTTTATATATTAGATGAGAAGTTATGATTTATTTTATGAAAGGTTTAAAGCTAACAAAATATAAGTACAAATGACTAAAATGTAAAATAATAAGTTATGGACGTACGAATCGTAGACATCTACACGGAATTAATTGTTAAACGTAGGTAATAATCTAACTTCCGATTTATGAATTCGAACTCTAGACAAAATAAAGTTGCGTAAAATTTTGAACCTGTGGCGCGAGAATGAATGGTTTAAAGCTAACTATGATTGGGTGTTTGTTTGGAACTAAAGTGATTAGAGAGAATGTTTTTGAATTCTCATAAAAATATTTCATACCCTATTTTGCCTTCTAAAAGGATGATTTTCCAAAAATTGTAAAGGTTAAATAACAATTTTCATGAATATAGCTTCAAAAATGACTGATTTCCATAAAGACTTTCAACCCCTCTTTTTTTACCCTCTTAGACGATGAATTTTACACCATCCCTACTTAATGGAACCCACATGCCAAATTTCAAGCTTGTAGACCAAGTGGTTTGAGCTGTGCGTTGATATGACATAGGTACATTTACCTAATAAAGAGTATTTCCATTAATTCTTTTAAAGCTCCTTGGGATATATTTTTATAAGGAACCCTAAGTTTTTTGCGAAAATTAACATTTTTAATTTCTACTACATTATTATCTATTTCATCTTTACTTGATGCGGAACTGTTACTTTCGAAATTTTCTGCAAAATCTTGATCATTATTTAAAAGCACGGAACCGTAAAGTATTATTTACACAGAGCAGCTGAATAATGGGTAAAATATAAAACTTAAACGATATAGGAGCAAATTAGAACAATTATTCAGCAACATGCGGGATAATAGAAATGAACAACAACTTATTCAGCGTATTGCTGTAAGCTTAGTATTGTTTGTATAATCGCATTAGACACTATCTTTATTCAGATTTAGATGCTAATATACAGATTTACGCTATCACTGGTAGTTCTATACAGCCTAAAGCAGACTGAATGCATTAGGCTTGGTAACATCTCTAAACTAGCCCCAAATTTTTTATTACTAAGACTTAAAAAAGAAACCCAACGTTATACAGAACTTTCTAAGCTTAGAATTATAATAGCACACAAACTCTTTCTAATACAGAATTTGGCTGTTTCCACAGCTTTTACACAAACGTTAAACATGCTTGATCTGAATTATGTGCATATTGTGTTCTGTTAGCATGCTTGTGTGTTACTTGGCGCCCTCTTGCGGGGCGTGTAGAGTTTTTGATATTTTTTTAATTATTTGGGAGTACCCATTCGCCTAATATATTTTTTCTACTTAAATCTTTTTGAAAATGTACAGGCTGACTGTCTAAAAAATTCGAGAAAAAAAGCTTATGGAGTTAAAAAAGATAGTCAATCATAACGGAACCCAAGTTGACATACTTTGTGATTACAACGACGGATCTCAGCGAATAATTTTATTTGCCACCAACTTACTTAAAGTTATAAAAAAAATCCAAGCTTGGAAGCCAACACAATAAAATATTTTGCCCAAAATACAATATTTATTGTACCTTTATTGTGACACATAAATTGAAACCTATGGGGTACTTCCCATATCATGAAATTTCACAAGAAGCAAGATGTTACATCACAAATAAAAAAAAAATACCCAAGAACTGATTATTAACCTGTGAGACTTGATATCATGATGGAAGAACCATCTACATATGTAATAAGTTATTGACAGACGCGCACTTGGCCGGTTTTTTTTTTTTATTTTAAGTTCGATTATGCCTACGTTAAGAAAAATTATGCGCGTATATTTGTATATTTGTAAATTTGTAAATAAATTTTTTTTTATTGATAATAATTAAATTAATAAAAAGTAGTCGTATATAACCTTATAATTATACTTAATAAAAAAATTACTAAGAACAGAATTTCAGTATTATTTTGTTGTACAAAACAAAAGACATGTGTTTTATCTTCTAAGTCGTAATATGAAGTCAATAGAAAGATATTAACAGAGTAAAAAAAAAGTTTTTATTGCAGAAAATAATAATATGAAAATCGGCCAAGTGCGAGTCGGACTCGCGCTCGAAGGGTTCCGTGCCATTATCTACAAAAACGGCTCAAAAATCACGTTTGTTGTATGGGAGCCCCCCTTAAATATTTAAATTTAGTTCTGCTAATACCCTTGGTACCCTTTGGGTACGGAACCCTAAAAATTAACAACAAAAAAAAATCGAAGATACAAGAAAACTTTTTCTTATGATTATTACTGCTTGCTACGACTTAAAAACCAACCCAGTGTGGGTCGTAAAATACAAAATAATGCAGATACCTGAAAACTTGTTAAACCGATTCTACTCAAAACTGTTTCCTTTGAAATTATTTATGAAGCTCTAGTATCGTAATTTTTTCCAGATTTTTAGAACTCTAAAAACTACTGTTAACGACTCTACTAGCCGACGATGACGTGATCTTTAGGTATAAGCTAGCGTAACTTTATAGGTATAAGTTGGATAGTATTTGGTCGTACAGTTTAAATAAAGAACTCGTGCGGACTGACCTACCTATTATATTACTGATATTTGTAGACTAAGTTTAGGTACCTTTTGCCCGCACAAGGCTTGTCGATAGCTGGACATGTGCAAGCGGGGAAAACATGAGGTGAGGGGTTGTTTTGCTTGCATAGCTTCAAGACTTCACCGACTCGACAGTTCGACATTATTCGAGAAGCGAGCAACGCATACCCTCTGTATTGGTAGTGCTATTGTATCGACTTATCGCCTTTTTAACTTCGTCTTTAGACGAATCAACCCTGCGCCAAAAGTAGTTGTAAGTATAAATGTGTATACGAGTAGAAGAAGCTAAGGTTACACATATTGATTAAAAACAGCATTGGAGTTATTCCGGTTTTATTTTCATTAATAACCAAAATGAATGAGCCCTAAATATAGGTACATGCATAAGGTATAATTTTTTAAGAAAAATCATGAAATATTCTATTTTATTTTCTCATTGTTATATAGTAAGAACCAAGTTCTGTCGGAATGTTGAACGCAACGCCAGTCAGTTCCGACATTTCCTGAGTTAGGTTAAGCTTTTATTGTTTGTCAAACTTTTATTTTCTTGCATTATATTCAGTTCTTTTTAATATGAATGCTCTACGTGGACTGACTTTTCTTGTCTTTGACATTTCCGTGCGCGTACGACGTCTCCTTTTCAGACATTTTTTGTCATCAATATTAAACTACTAACGTAATTTTTAACTCTCTCGACTTCGTACTTAAGGTAGTAATTTTTTGAAGTGAAAATTCTTTAGCGGCGTTGTGCACTTTTTTTGGTATGGGTAAAAAATGATAAACTCGCGTCAGGTCACGTGTCCTAATCGTAAAAATTCGTAAGACGGAAACCGTAATGCCACGCCTATTATAATGTTTATTTTTTTATTGAAGTGAAAACTTCTTTAGCGGCGTTGTGCACTTTTTTTGGTATGGGTAAAAAATGATAAACTCGCGTCAGGTCACGTGTCCTAATAGTGGAAATTCGTAAGACGGAAACCATAATGCCACGCCTATTATAATTTTTATTTTTTTATTGAAGTGAAAACTTTTGAAGTGAAAACTTCTTTAGCGGCGTTGTGCACTTTTTTTGGTATGGGTAAAAAATGATAAACTCGCGTCAGGTCACGTGTCCTAATCGTGAAAATTCGTAAGACGGAAACCGTAATGCCACGCCTATTATAATTTTTTTTTTTTTTATTGAAGTGAAAACTTTTGAAGTGAAAACTTCTTTAGCGGCGTTGTGCACTTTTTTTGGTATGGGTAAAAAATGATAAACTCGCGTCAGGTCACGTGTCCTAATAGTGGAAATTCGTAAGACGGAAACCGTAATGCCACGCCTATTATAATTTTTGAAGTGAAAACTTCTTTAGCGGCGTTGTGCACTTTTTTTGGTATGGGTAAAAAAATGATAAACTCGCGTCAGGTCACGTGTCCTAATCGTGGAAATTCGTAAGACGGAAACCGTAATGCCACGCCTATTATAATTTTTATTTTTAGAATTCGCGATTATGAGTAGTACAGGGAGGTTGGATATGGAATTTTAATTCTATGACAGATTGCGATGTCAAATATACTACGTCAAAAAAGTAAATAAACAAACATTAATATTTCTTGACAATGTCAAAGACATGTCTTGTGACATATTTGAGTGTTAAGCGTGAATCGTGTGTAAGGTTTTCACTTCTGCCGGCACTCCCGGCGTGCAACTATTTTTTTTTTGCAAATCGATTTTTACCATTATTGCATTTGGATTTTTGAAAAGTATTTGATAAAATGTGACCGTTATTATTATTGCCATACTTCTATTTTTATTCTAGTCTTTCTTTTCTAGTAGGGGGACAAACTAGTGCCATACTGGTACAAATCGTCCAAACAACGAACAAATCCTTTCAACAAAAAGAAATTGTATACATTTGCCACCTCCCACAGGTATGGCATTATCAGACTTTTATTTATGAACAGACAGAAACTGTTGAAAAAAAATTTCAAGGTGGTACAAATAGTTTTGCAAAAAAAAAATTTACTCCCTTGCGGCGGTGTGGCGGCCATTTGGAACCGTCCGAAAAGTATGGCATGGTGATTTTCGCGAATGGCTACTCGACCATGATTAGCTGTGCAAAAATTAGCTCGGTACAAATGGTTCAATTGTTTTTTTTTTATATTAATGTGTTCGCGTCGGTATGGCGGGCTGTTAGTCACACGGGAGAAGTATGGTATTACGCTACCGCCCACTTTTTTTTTATGGACTATCGGAAAATATAAGGATTTTTGAGTAACAAATCGTACGACACTCATATTTATCCGACACGTTCGTCTAACGCCCACGCAATTGTGCCGCCGGTACCAGCGCTATGACCATCACTTTTCTTTTCGTCATTACATAGATAGACCCCTCAAGAACCTCCATACTTGTACAAATGACCCAATATTTTGTGTCACTGTCTCCCGGTCATTAGAGAAAACCTTGGCAGTATGCTCATTTCTTCCTAACAGTAAAAAAATAATGAATTGACTTTTTCGCGCAGCTTCCCCGCGCTAAATTCGGCTAACGGCTAGGAATTTCTACTTCAACTCGTTGAAGCATGTGTTACCATCATATGAGTATAGTAAGAAAGTTTGCTATAGCAAGCTATTGCTTTAACTATAGGTAGTTTATCAACGTGGATCTTGTTTATAGATAATCTCGCGAGAGCTTTTAAATTTTCCGGGAACAAATCCTATGTTCTTCTGCGTCTCCATGCTCAACTGCAACGGTAAGAAAGGTGAGCCAAAAAAACAAATTCACTTTCGCATTTATAATATTGCATGGAAACGTGTTTGAAATTTGCAGTAACATTAATATGTGAAGGTTTACTATGTTTATAAGGAATTATGTTTTATACTTTCAGCGTGGGACGGAATGGAACACAAGCTCCATGTTATCCTGGATTTAGCAATAAGCTCCCAGGTCGTCCAGATGATCTGGTTAGAGCCACAGACGCCACAGAGCGCAGGTGGCTCAAGACTAAGCCTCAATAGTGGACGTTTTTCGGCTGAAACGACGAAATATAATACGCTCTACAGATAATCGTTAAGACGACTTTACTCAAAATTACTAAATGAAACAATAGGATCGTTATACTGTGTTATATTCTTCTAAACGTCTAAGTTTCAATAACGAGGATCAAACAATAGACCGGGTAAGTACCCGATATTAATACACACACACGACGTTATTTTTTTCCGATGTGCCACTAATATAAATTACTGAACCCACACATTCCCGCGGGGACAGTTCCCGAAAGCGCTGTAATCCGCCGTGAGAAAGTGCCCTTCTAGGATTTCCTCCTCTGGCAAAATATAATGAAGATTGACTTTCGTCTTTAAACGTCAAGCATTTTTCGTTTTGATCTCTCTTCTTTATAATATTTCAATTTCATACCGGCCAGCGCTTACATCATTTAAAGTTTCGTATTCAATCACTTACATGGAAGTACAAATTGACAGTAATTTTGTTATTAAAATTAATACGTAGCAAAAATCAATAGGCTGCGAACCTAAAATTTATAACTATTTTAATAGTATAGGGGTCAGCAACCCAAAAAAGTACATAAGCAATAGTATATAAAAAACCTACTCTACATGATTAAAAGCTAGCCCTGCCATTTTTTATTTTTATTATGTTGGCTGGCAGAAATATGGTTGGGATAATGCTTATTTAATACTTAAATCCAACTTTAATTTTATTTATTTAAAATTATTATGTGATTTGCTTGCTGCTATGTGGCACAGAGTGAAATAAAAATAGTTGAAAATAATAGCTACAGTGGTTAAAGATATGTAGTTTTTTATAATACCTCTATTGCCAATAGCAGTACATACCTGCAACTCAAGCACCAGTGCACAACTTTAAAAATTAACAAAAACGGAGCTTTATCTTCAAAAAAATATTTTTTCCCTTGTAAAATTCACAAATATGCAAAATTTACGACATGGCAGTATACACAGCGGGAGCGGGGTGATAGCGGCAGCTGTGCGAACGCATATTTATTTAATTGGCGTAGTCCGGAACATACAGATTTTAATGGATTTACTAAACAGTAGAACCACAGTAACGCGGGCGCAGCTCAAATAGCTACGCTATTATAAGTTTTCCTAGTCGATACTCGATAGCGAATTTAGTTAAGTTTTTTTATACGAAATCGTACACGTACATAGAATTCAAGCAGTTACTACACATTGGGACTTGTCATACAATTTACGCACGGTAGCGAGTATAACGACTCTGAAGGAGTCTCAGGGGAAGCTTCTGCTGGGGTTGTCGCTCTTGGAGTAGTCCCTTCGACCAACGTGAGCCTCGAAGCCGATGGTGAATTGGGGAGTCGTGGGAGCTCGAAGTCCCTGTGTAGGTCCGGTTTCCGGATCCAGGAGGCTCCAGTGGCCGCTCCGAGGAAGCAGTTTTGGACGGTCTAAAGTCTATGGAGGTTGCGTTTAGACAACGCATTGACGACACTAGCGTATGCGAGTATGGGGCGGATGAAAGTTCTGTAAAGAGACCGCTTATTTCTCAGCGGCATCTTACTGTACTTGCCTATTATGGGATATAGACGACCGAGGACAAAAGCGGCTCGGTCTCTAACTATTTTGGTGTGATCGCGAAAGGTCAAATACCTATCCAGGGCCACACCGAGATATTTGGCCTTGTTTTGCCAAGGTATGGCACGGCCGTAGAGTGAGAGAGAAGATAGTCGCGGAGGGCGGCCAAAGGTGAAGAGAACAGCAGAGCTGTTGTCGGGATTCACTTCGATTCTCCATTTCCGAAATCATTTGACTAGGATTGCGGATTGGAGTCTTATAAAATATTTTGTTTATAAAGGGTAACATTATAAAAAACTATATTCACATAAGTCATTGGTTGACTTTGTCTTCAGATTTATAAGTCCGGCCTCTGATACAGCTTATTACGATTTTTATCTAACAACAACCGGGGCCTACACCATTGTGATTTCCCATCCCCATAGAAGATTTACTTTTAATTTTAACAAATTACATAAGTACAGTAATAATATTCGTATAATATATGTAAGTAATATTCTGAAACTCGTCGAATGCCCCATAAACACAAATTTAAGGGGTTGAGGGATGATTATTTTTTAAACCTGAACCACGTATTTTTTAATTTGTAATAAAAAGTTTGTGTTCTGGTATAATTTCCAGATCTGTAGCATGAAAATCAAAAGTTCTATTTTTGTAATTGTTGACAGGATACGCTGTTTTAAAGTTAGACGAAAGGATACCCATATTTTTTTAAAATCAATCCAATCAATCCCCGAAGAAACACGAGCGCAGAAAAATTTCCTCCCACGGTTAATGTATGGAGTCGTTAATTTTTAGGGTTCCGTACTGTCCGTCTGTCTGTCACCAGGCTCTATCTCATGAACTTTGATAGTTAGACAGTTTTAATTTCCACAGAAGATCTATTTCTGTTGCCGCTATAACAACAAATACTAAAAACAGAATAAAATAAATAGTTAATGGAGCTCCCATACAACAAACGTGATTTTTTTGGTCGATATTGATAACGATAATAGGTAGACGCTTAAAATATTCACAGAATATTTACTTATGTAGTCACTTTAAAAATAAATAATTAAATTAAAATAAAACAAATATTTAAGGGGGGCTCCCATACAACAAACGTGATTTTTTGCCGTTTTTATAGATAATGGTACGGAACCTTTCGCGCGCGAGTCCGACTCGCGCTTGGCCGTTTTTTTTCTTATTTTTGGAAAAATCATTTTCTATGAAAATTTTAGCACTATACCGATTATGCTTCAAAAGAGCCTTTTTAAGGTCGGACAGACAGACTGACAGCTTGGGCTTAGTTAGTAACCTTAAGGTACCCTTTGGGTACAAAACCCTAATATAACAAATCTGTTTTGTTAGCTTATGTTTTTCGAAGCTTAAATTGGGGTATTTCTAATAATATGTAAATTATGAATTTATGATGACAATAAACAATTATGCAAATACATCTTATTAAATACTCCCGTTTAAAAGTGATTTTGACTAACACTCTCGGTTAAAACCTATTGTAACCAATATTCTTTAAAAGGTAAAGGCATTTAGACACTAAGCAATATCTTTTAGTTAAAAGTTATGGTGTCATCAATTTTTTGTATGGGATCAAATAAAAGATGAGCCGGTTCTAAAATTATACCACACTATTACCTTTGGGCTACTTTTTTTCTTGAAATCCAAAAAGTATTTTCAAAACATACCAAGTTTGGGCCCCTCCAGGTAGAAGACGGCTCAGTATTTTTCTCTAATATATACCTTAAATGATAGTTTATATTCTCATTTTTGACTCCCCGAAATCATTTTGGAAAATATTAAAATTTAGTATTTTTTTGAATTTTTGAAAATTGCGATGTGAGACGGTTCCTTACACTTTAGATTTCTATGAGACTATGTGGAACTATACTATCCCCTGCTGCTTCTGTTTACTGGTGTTATTTAAGTGTATTTATAAATTCAAAAAAAATATTAAATTTTAAAAATGAGGATATAAACTGTCATTTAAGGTATATATTAGAGAAAAACACTGAGCCGTCTAAGGGAAATATTTTGAGGAACTGCGGCTCAAAATTATTGTTTTGCCCGAAAGTACCTGTGTGCCAAACGGCTAAACTCTACATCGATTTGCGGTTTTTTTTTGCGTACACCTAGGACTGATACTCTTGTTGGTCTTGAACATCTAAAATGTACTTTGAGACGCTATTCATTTCGCTTTCCTGTTTGATATTTCGTAGCACCAATCAGGTTCTTGTTTTTAGGGTTCCGTCCCCGAAGGGTCCTAACGAGACTTTGGGTCTCCCTGTAACTAAGCCTTCGCTTTCTGACTGTCTTGGCCTGTCTTTCAAAGCGTAAATAGCATAATGTCTGATCTCGCCACGGAATGTATATTATTATGGAGGATTATTCGACATGTACTTAATAGAAAAAACCAAAGTGCTAGTCTGACTCGCGCACCGAGGGTTTCGTAAAAACTTATTATATGTAGATAGCTTTTCCATCATGAGATCAAGTCTCCTAGGTCAACGGAAAGTACTCGATAGGTTTTGATTTATTCGTTTCACAATATGCGATAAAGATATACTTATTTTGGTACAACATTAATACTGAGTTGACTTAAAGCTTGGTTTTTATAGCTTCAAGGGACCGTAAACCTCAGTATTCGATATTAATTTCAACGTGATACCTTCACGTGTTCCTGAGAAAAAAGGTCTTGACAGACAGAGAGACGGACAGACAGACGGACTACAAAGTGATCCTATAAGGATTCCTTTTTTTTGAGGTCCCGAACCCTAAAAAACAAACAAAAAGTAAAAATTACGAGAGGTATAAACAAAAAACACATTTATAACACTACTAGCTTTTAACAGCGGCTTCGTCCGCCCTAAATTTGGTTATCGGCATAGGATTCTTACGGGAACTCCTCAATTATAAAAAAAAACACAGAAGGTAAAATATTTTTAATAATACGTACCGCCCTTCCTCCTCATGACTGCCCGCCGGCCTCGCACATCATAAATGCGCGCGCAATATTTGATAATTATTTTGCTGCCACGTTATTTTTAAAACTGCGATATCTCCTAAGATATTCATTGAAATCGAATGATGAACATGGAAATTTATTTGGATAAAGATTAATATCATGTTTATAAAAACACCTTCACAAATAATGCATTATTTTAGGACAAACCTTAACATATAAACATATACTGTCGCGGACTTTTTTTTAGAACTTTTATAGGGGAACAATTCTGTTACATGATTTTTGCGAAACTCTAACCGTTTACGCAGTGCACGCAGCGGAAGCTCTCAAAAGCATAAAAAACCCCGATTTTGAAACATTATTCATTAGTGCTCCGCTCCTATTTGTGTTAGCGTGATGATATATAGCTTATAACCTTCCTCGATAAATGGGCTATCCAACAATAAAAGATTTTTTTTAAATCCGACCAGTAGTTCCTGAGATTAGCGCGTTCAAACAAACAAACTCTTCAGTATCATATATTAGTATAGATTAGTCACAGATTATATAATACTGATAAGTAAAGATTATTGTTTTATTGTTAAAACAAAATCACTTACATACAAGGGTTATAATATAACTAACAAGTTTAAAGAAATAAATAAAATAGGTTAACGTTCTACTAGTTTCGTAACAAATTAGCGTGTAAAAATATATTCCGTAGACTACGATTTATGTACAAAGGTATGATTACTAACTATTATTTAAATAACCATTTTCTAAATTTTTTACCTATGAACAGCATTCTTATCTTTTATCAAACTCATATTATTAGTAAAATAAAACCGTGTAAATATAAAATATATAAAGTGTACTATATATATATTTTTTTCTCACGCTGTCAAATGTTACGCTTTTGTTGACCGACATAATGTACATAATGCGGTAATCCTGCCAAAGAGAATTGACCAAGATTTGTACTGTGGCATACAGAATTTATGTCTTTTTATCTTGGCAGGATTATGACATTAAACGCATTGAACGCACCTTTTGACAAAACGTTGATTTTTGACACAAGGTCTCACACTCTGAGCTAGAGAGACAATCCTTTTTATCTTGATTACGATTTCCTGTAAGAAAAGATTTTGTCCGTGGCAATATTCCTTGAGGTCCACGCAACGGAATGGCTTGGTGTTAAGCACTGGGGTAGCGGGAGGGTCTAAGACATAACAAAATACTTATTCCAACGCAAGCTTGTTTGGTATCTTTTGATAATTAGGGCATTAGAAATTTACACGTTTCATACGTGATAAAGTCCGGAATGAGGTTCACTAAAATGTTTAGTTACCGACATCGCTCAAAAAGTAGTAAGTAGGCTGAAGTATTATTGGGTAGAACACAGCTCTTATCGAACTGATAAGCCATAGAGTTGAAAGTTTCTCGATTGGCAACCACGAGACAGCTTACTACACTACCAGATGGACAGAAGCCAGTGGCCACGGTCTTACCCACCGGCCATTGTGGACATTGGGACATAGGAGATTCCTACTGAAGCAACCAGCGTCTTCCAGCTAAAACAATAGTTCTAGCGTGAAATAGGCAAATCGGAGTAACATGCTCAGTATGTAGATTGCCTGCACACTGCATAGTGATTCAATTTCTATGCATCAAAATGTTCACTCCTCATGAATATTGGACCGAATCTTGATCACTGCACTACATTTTGGTTTAATGTCGTATCTTGTTTATTAATGGGACAAATAATGGGAGAAACAGATGGGCAATGTCATGATAAAATTTGCAGTTTCCGAAATATAATTTACTAGTTTTTGCCCGCGCTAATTTCGGTTATCAGCGTTGGATTTCTACGGTAACTATATTTTGAGAATAATATATTTTGAGCATATAAAGTTTGCTCTAGCAACTATAACTATAGTTCGTCCATGTGGAATTAGGTTGTACCTATGTCAGTTTTTAATTTACTGTGATAAATGATTCTCCGTTGCTTTAATTGTCTCTGTGTAAAATTACAGCTCAATGGGTTGCTCCGTAATAAATAAAAAAAACATATTTGTTAGGATTTATTATAAAATTACATGGCAGCTAACAAAATAAACACATTTTAAGCATAGTTTAGAAAATGATCCGTGGACAATTTTGCTAGAAGCCAGAATTTTCAGGGCCCTGCTAATTGATTGTAAACAATCAGTAACTGACTGGAAAATTTTAGTTTAGTTTTAGTTTTTTCTAATTAAGAAAATGGTTAGAATAATCAAAAGAAAAGAAGAAATCGAAAATAAAGGAGACGTTTCATACCCGGTCTGCGCCTTGTACACATTTTAGAAAATCGAGGAAAAAATCTAGAGGTTATTGAAAAAATACTAAAATTACGATAAATACAGTATTTTTTTTGTACAAAACAATATATTATTTTACCACATTGCTAAACAGGCAACAATTAGGTACGCCATTATGAGTTCATTCTACGAAGTATTCTTAAAATATATTTCAAAATGTTCGTAATAATTATGAAAAAAATAGTCTATTTTTTATGCAAAAAAGATACCTATACGTAATTATTAATAAAAAGAGCTTTTTGTTTAATTTTTTCATATTAATCGAAGATACATTTTGTGGCTCCTGACCATCGACCATTCTGACGTGTGATTTCTAAACGTAGGTACTATTAAACGTTTTAAACGTTACATATTATAATTGTTATTCTGTGTTTACTATAAGGTTCTTACCTACTTCTTAGGTAAACACCGTAAACAAAGTGCTTTTTGGATTTATCAGTGACTTACGAACGATCCCTGCTTTGTTATTTGGACCTTTCTGCTTCGCGTATTATATTTGATTTGGCTGTGTTAATTGGACCTGATTTCTCTACTGCGATTGGGATTTCGAAGTTTAAAATACATCTTTATTTTCTGTGGGATCAGGTATGTATGAGACACACCGATTCTTTTATGAATAAATAAATGTAATGGTACCATATAGCTATAGACATACTTACAAATGTCTTTTGTACTTCATAATCATGTCATTTTAAGTCTGCATTGCAGGAGCACAAACCTCTATAATCTGCCGAAGACAGACGGCGGGTTTGGCCTACACTCCCAACGCAGGCCAAACGGGTTGAGGAGAACTCAATACAGGTATTTCCTTAGTCGCCTTATTTGACATCCACCATGAGAGTAGGTCACTCCAGGTAGGGGCAAATTCTTTCTACTACTCTAGAAACTTTTTACTTTGTACTTATGCTATTTTAAACAGCTGTGCTTGCTTACCTTAATAATATTGTCTGAGCACATTCTAAGATTTGTATGCCCATGCTTGCAAATGCTGCTCACCATTATTGGTCTAAATAGTTGTATTTATCATTTTCAGACTAGCAAATATGGCGCATTGTTTGCTATGTTCCTCTGCAATTGTTGAAGATGCTCAATATTACATGACTGATAATATTGCCCCAGAAATAACTTCTGCACTAGAACTCAATCTCGGATTTGAGGTGATTAATAAAATATGTTATTGTAGCCCTACATCTTATATGCGACAAGGACACTGATCATTATTTTTATTATAAGACCCACCTGTTGGGAAACTCTGCTGAAGTCTTCAGCGATTTTGTGATTATATTGATGCCTTAAACATTAATTAAATTAAACATTCAAAAATGTATGTAAGCTGTTTTTTTATTTCACAAGCCCGATATTCCTTCCTATCCTCCCTATCATACTTTAACAAAACAGATCTGAGATAGTTCTGGCTACAGGCTAAGTAATAAACTTGTTATATGGTGACAAACAACGATACAAATAACATGACTCGGTAACAAATTTTTAGTCATAAAAATATCTGCTCCTAGCGGGATTTGAACCCGGGACCCTCGGCTCCGTAGTCAGGTGCACTAACCACTCGGCCAAACCGGTTGTCAAATGAATGACATTGCTAGGTAAAACGTCAATTATGTAATATGCATAGATATAGTATAACTACGTACGTACTTAGCCTGTGGTACTATGTAATTGACTGTCGCCATTTTTTTTAAGTTAGGTGTTGCTAAATATGTTTATATAAATGCTATTGTACAAGAAAATGAAACCGAAATACGACAAATTGATAATTAAAAGTCACTTATAATATACTAAGGTTTCTAAATTGGTAGTGTACAATGTCCAGACCGGACCTCCATACATTCCTGAAACGTCTCCTTTAACCGTCCACATGTCAGTCACCACATTGCGTTGATATAAAACCACATCGTGCTATGCTGCATAATAATTGCATAATGACAAATATATAATAGGTAGTTGACTACCCCGCAAAAACACTTTATAAATTTATTTATTAGTTTCACCATGTCCAGCATAGTGTAATCAATAATATGACGCACTGTTTTAGCATTTTAATTTAAAAAAATCATATATCTTTATAATCTTTGCTCAAGGTAGTCCAGTGTTGAACCATAGCCTTAACATTCATACATTCGGTTATCACTTATGATGTTTATGAAATAAACCAACAGTTAGACAGTTACGGTACCGCGACCAAACGTATGACTGCATGGCTGGAAAGCTCCCGACTATATATAATACTCCATTCCATTTAGAATGGTGTAGGAGATATTTTACTAGATGGCAGCATTATCTAATTCCTTTAAACGAGCAATTCTTATATATATATATATATATATATATATATATAACTGAAAGGGCTCCAACGATTTTTGAAATTTACTGCATCCAGTGTGACAAATTTTAAAAATGACGACTTATGTACCGAAATTATTTTGTTTGGTTACAGAAATAAGGTTAAATATAAAGCTCTGTCATTACGTGCCGGTAAAGCGATTGCAAAGAACTTGATTACTCACACGAACTTTTTCTTAGTAAATTTTACTTTTCCTATGCAAATATTTATATGGCGTTTATATACACCCAGGGGGGTGATGAAATATAAAACCTGTCCTGTGCGCTTTACGTATTACGTACTCTCTATCTACTCTCTACCTCCCCATCTCTATTCTATCAAGTATGTATTAAAGCTCTATCTGTGGTTCACGATATGAATGAATTACGCACCAACCAAACTACCAAGTTGTAACTTCAGCCAAAACTTTTTAATTCTAAATTATCTAGATATCTAGACCATCAGCGATGGCATTATTTACTTTTCTATTCCTTTATTTCAATTGAGTTTTAGTTATTTATTTATTCGAAAATACAATACAGACAACAAACTCGGGTCACTAAACCTTCGTTAGTAATTTTCTTCTTAACACCTACCAGTAAACCAGCGTTATCGAGAATGGAATCAAGTAATAACTGCGCAAGTGCGATTATAGTGGGGATATTTATAACATTTTTGCACGTACCCAAGAAGTCATTGAAGAAACTGTAAAAAAAATACTTCAGTTTAGTGTATTTTATGTACAAATATAAAAGGCCGTAGTTGAAGGGAATGTATCATTTTATAACCAATATTCCTTTATTTTCTAAAATAAGTACAAACATATTTATGCATTTAAAGATTTTAAAATAAATCACTTGTAATCGAACCTGTGAAATATGAAAAAAAACAATCTGTATTTTATAATATCGTTCATATTATAGTATTCATAAGAATAAGTTTGTTCTTAATAATAATATAGTATCTTCTATAAAGATAAAAAGAAAAAAAACCAAGAGAATTAAAATATGATTTATTCTTGTACTTTATAAATTAACTAACTAAACACCACAAAATACAAATAAGTAATAAATAAATAAACATTTTTGGACATTACACACAGCGCTGTTCGGTCCCTAAGTAAGCAAAGCCTATGCTATGGATAGCAGCCCTCCCAGAATCAAACACAAATGTTCATCACACGAGTGTTTAGCCGAGATTTTAAATAAATTACGTCTCGGTTAAATGTTAAAATGGTACATTAACATAATTTTATTATATTTTAACATAATTTTATTATATTTTTATTAGGTATCAATTTTTATCATTTATTTTAAATATTATAGATACAATTACATCTAAGCTTTTCTTTAAAGTAATTTAGTGATATTATTACATAAAAACCTTTTTCTGCCTCTTGCTTGAAAATAGCTTAAAATTAAAAAAAGCGATAGGTACGTCAATCGGCTGATTTCTGTAGGCAACGAAATAGGACGCCTGCAATTTCCAACACGAAAATAATATAAACTGTTGGAGGTTTAATTTATTTGATCTTTGAGTGCTAGCGAATTGCTAACCATTGACTTTTTATGTGTCATTTTAAATGAATGCTACGTTTACGTTTTTAAGTACTAATTTGGGGTGACTAATTATAAACTATAAAAATTTAAAATTAGGCTTCCATATCACGTCCTGCCATTAGAACATACGGATTGCAATAGTGAAACGCACTCATCCTACAATAACTCAGTCAAAAAATATAGGTAGGCCCATATGAAGTACCTACAACAAGCATGGGGGGCGCTGAAATGCTACGCTATGCTAAAAATAACAAAAATATACTATTTTTACTTTGTTGTTCGTTAAATAGTTCATAGCTCATCGTTGGATACTTATATTTATATTTACACTTATGTAGCAAAATAATCGATACTTTTCTTTACAGCTTGGCCCTTTTGACTGGGTTCAACGACGGGCTGTGAGAATCGTCGACGTTTCCGAACTCACAAACCGTATCGAAGTCTGAAGCGCGAGTTTGCCTTGTTGTGTGTGATCTACCGCTTGTATAATGAGATGTGTTGTTAGGAATTGATCGCAATTACGTTCAGTGCGGTTTTCCGCAGCTCCCTACTTGACTAACTTTAAAGCCTAATTTACTAGCATAGAAAGCTACACTTTTTATGAGTAACAGAATCATCCTACTAATATTATAAATGTGAAAGTTTGTATGTCTGGATTTTGTTACTCAATCATGCTTTTACCACTAGACGCATTGGGATGAAATTTGGCATACTCTAAACTCCAAATTCCTCTTCCCACAGACGGGAATATCTTTTTACGAGGCACTAGTCTTCACGTGGTTGCGGTGCATGCAACTAACTTGATATTTGACTCTGAGGTACCTAAATGTAGCGACAGGAGTTTTATCCTGATTGAAAGTTTCCACGGAAATATATTTGCAGCGAGGTCTTTTTTTTTCCTTGCAATGGAACAACGAGGTGACTTGATTTTTGGTACTAGAATAGCTGAAGAGACGTAACCCAAAGAAAAAAATGTATTGCCAACAAGGTCTACAGCAATAGTGACACCAAATATGCTTCAACTCCGTGTCAGGTCCACACGGGTGTTCCTAAATAAATTTCAATTATGTAACAAATTAGTTATAACTTCGAGGTTTCAAATAATTTAAAACTTGTACATTTGCCTGGAATGCTTAGGTCAGGTACAATATTTTTTGTTGCGTTTAAACCTTTTGAGACGAGCGAACTTTCTTAGAAATGATTAATTAACAGATGGTCGGTTCTGAGATGTTGTCGCTATGTCTTGCGGCATGATGCATCAACGCGCCAAAATTCAAGAGCGAGAAAGACGTACAAGTGCGTACGAGATAGATGATTCGCGTAAGGGATGGTTTTCGCATGGTCAGAAGAATAAGAGATCTACGGGCTTATTGCAAAGGCGATAAGGCCGAATAACACTAACGTATTATTGAGAGTTACAGCTTTACTCGGACACAAGGGTGCGCCAGGGCATTGCAGAAAGAAGGCGGGAATCGTGACAGTCATTTTTTAACTAAAGTAAGGCTAACACGTAGGCAGTCAAGATGATACTAAAGGAAGGCTAACACGTGGGCAGTCGAGATTAGAGGCAAAGGGGAATAAGACGCAAAGGTGAATTTAGCGAGGGAGCGAACTGTGAGAGTGTTACGTGTTAACGTACGGAGACCGGAACTCCATTTCAGTTTTCAGTGGATCAATGTCAAAAAGAAACTGCTTCAAAATGTAAATTTAAAAAATCAAAACCACATTTATTAAAAAAAATCGGCCAAGTGCGAGTCGGAATCGCGCTCGAAGGGTTCCGTACCATTATCTATAAAAACGGCAAAAAAAATACTTTTGTTGTATGAGAGCCCCCCTTAAATATTTGTTTTATTTTAATTTAATTATTTATTTTTAAAGCGAATATATAACTAAATATTAGGGGAGCCTCCTTAAATATTTATTTTATTCTGTTTTTTAGTGTTTGTTGTTATAGCGGCAACAGGTACAATACAGGGTCATGGGATACAGCCTGGTGACAGACGGACGGACAGCGGAGTCTTAGTAATAGGCTCCCGTTTTTTACCCTTTGGGTACGGAACCCTAAAAAAAGCATATTTATAATTGCCTATATTACATACGGTTAATCATAATGCATTGTAAGTAAAATAAATAAATTTATGCAATTAAACGTGCAAAAGTTAAATTTGCTACTTATTTATTTACTTAGGTAGGTGATGATAGGATGCGGTGACCGCTAACCAGAAGGCGGGCCGTAAGCTTGTTTTATTACGAGACAGTCTATCTCATAATGTAAGACATCTCTCATCTTAATTTAATATGTGATTTGAAACACACAGGATTATGATTATTTTTGGATTTTTTCCTATATTTGTGATAGAACAATCTGCTTGTTGCCAAATTTCATGATTCTACGTCAAAACAAAGTACCCCATATTTATTTTGTTTATTTTATTAATTAAATTTATTTTATTAAATTAAATTTTGATTTATTTGTGTCACAATATGCGATAAAATGACTGCATTTTGGCCAATTTTTTTAATATAGTTATTGCTGTTAAGAATTTGTTTTGTTTCTACTAAAGCTATAAAAGTTTATCTATCTAAGTTGATGAGACAAGTTTAGTACATTAGGCTGCGTTATTAGTTTCTTATTCTAATACTATGATTTCAAATAGTTACATTAGTATAAGTAATTAACTTTAAGCAATCAGGTCTTTTTCTGTACTTTGTAAAGTATGAGTAAATAAATTGCAGGCGACTTCTTAAAAAATCTGACTACTTTCCAAACTTTTTCTCGAAATCCTCTAAATCTAGGCATTTCACTAGCGCGTGGTAGATCATTTCTATCCTAAACTTAATTACTGAATACTAATGCTTGCTTAAACTTAATTAGTAACACTAATGTTACTATTCCGTTCATAAGTGAAACTAAACTGACAAATTCTGTATTGAAAACTCGTGATTTTGAGTCTGATTAAGATTGATTATTGTTGATTTGCTGGTTTGAAATAAATATTATTCCGTAACCTTGAATCATTGTATTTTTCCTCCATTTACTTAAAGCAAATTTTCATAAAATACTTTAAAGGTTTCATCCTAACACGCCAACCCGGCCGGGTTGACAAACATACCGGGTAGCAATCTCTGCTCTTGCATTACCCTCATTTACTCTTTCACTTATATAGGGAATGATTTTTTAGCTAATACGATTGCATTTGCTTTTGTGCTGTCTCTCTACTGTTTTGTCGCAAAATCTATTTGCTATCCTGCTATCGTTTGCCAAATTTGCTAAATTTGCGAGAAATTGCAAGCTAAAAAAACGTATACGACATTGCCGTTCCGCTACACATTATTTATTTATATTAATTATAAATTTTTTCGAGTAGTATTTTTGTTATACCTACGCTATGATGGATATACTCACGGATCGTCAAGACGCATCTAAGGACATCCTATATGCTACAAGCACGAGCAATTGCAAGGGTTATGAGGGAACAGGTGAACATGCTTATTTACACAGACTGCTAAAATCATATCCCTCCTAAGTCGCGTAAGAAAATCGTTTGGTAATGATTTGTTACCTAATATAAGTTTTACAGTGAATTAAAAAAAAAACAGGATATTTTACTTATGAACCAGATACCTGTAATATTAGTTGATGAAAATATTTTCATACTTAAACATTTAATAACATGAATACAATGTAATATTTACCATTACATAAAAGTAACAATCTATAGGCTGAGACTTCATGCATACGGAATCGCCCCTTTCCTGAAAAAAAAACCATTTCGGCATGATATTGACTACATGCAGCCGGTTTGGTTCCGGAGAGAAGAAAAATCGACCCACTCGCCCATAACACAACAGTCGGCCGCCAGCACTAAATAATTTGCGGCGTGTGTGTGTGTGAGTGTTTGTGCGTGTGTGTGTTTGTGTGTGTGTGTGTGTGTGTGTTTGTGTGTGTGTGTGTGTGTGTGTGTGTGTGTGTGGGTGGGTGTGTGTGTGGGTGGGTGTGTGTGTGGGTGGGTGTGTGTGTGGGTGGGTGTGTGTGCATGTGGGTGTGCGTGTGTGTGGCGTGTGTATGTACATCCGTTACTATTTTCCTTGATAACTGATTTCGTTGTGGTATTTTTTATTTAAAAGACATTATTTAAGAGAAGTTTTACGGCTGTAGGCTTTAAGGCTGCAATAAACATTTTTCGTTTTTTAAAATGAGTTTTCTTTAAGGGGTTTGTGATTCATCAGCAATATTTTTTAGATAAGTGTTACGGTGTTAATTCGCTAAGGCGCTGCAAGAAATATTTTTTTGGTCTTGAAAATGTTTTTTTTTTTTGTAAGACAGTAACGTAGAAATAATTTTAAATTAATTTTAAAAAATACCTACTCTTCTAAACACTTTAAGACGAAATCTACACTTATGAATAAATTTTGAGGGTTTCGTAACTAAAATTAACAAAAACGTAACCCTTATAATAACGTCATATCCGTCCATCGCGTATATTACTTAATCCAATTCTTTATACGACATGTGTTGAAATTAGTCAAATGCATATAATGTCTCTGTTTCTGCACCATCAAGTAAAAAGTTTTTTTTTTCTATCGTACTTCAAATAATAGAGGCAGATAAACCTGTACTGGGGAACAAAATTAGGTAGAAAGAGTTATTGAAGTAATGGGTATACCTAAGCGAAATATTTTGCTTTCTTAAAGAATCTGTTGAACCGGGTTGCCATTATTTTTCCTGGACAAGAAGTTACTGTCAGTATATATTAAATTATGTGTTTTTGCAAGAGTCCGTACTTACAGTTTTTGATATTTGCCAAAAAAATTGATTTATACTTTTATTTCTTAAATGGTTTCGTATTTTATTTTAGTTTATATAGTACAAAATTAATACTTTTTAATATTAATATCTATTTGGACTATTATATTCGAAGTAGAGTATTTATTTAGTACTATTGTCTAGGAAAGATTGGGATAGCTTTTCAACTTAATAACAACAAGAGGCCAGGTGAAAATAGAATTACAACAGAGCTTTAGAAAGCTGGAGGCACGCCATTTCGCAGCGGGATTACGAAATCTATTAAGCTATTTATAATAGCGGTAAAACGCCAGAATCGTTAGCTAAGATTTATTATTTAAGTTATTAAATTGTTGTAAAATATAAGCAACATAAATTTGAACATTCTCGGTTAGCGTTATCTTTATGTGACCTAAATTGATAATTATGAATTGTAAATATAAATAGGCTGCTGACCGCTTGCCATCAGACAGACTGCAAACTTGTTTGCCATCTTAGTTAAAAAAAATATTTAATGCCATAAAAGTAACCGCCCCTTAATTTGCCTATCAGCGTGAGATTCTTACGTCAACTCCTTAATTATACTAATGAAGTTTGCTATAGCAAGCTATAGTTCGTTTAAGCTTGTTTATAGTTATGTCCGCGGGTTGAATTTTTCAGGATAAAAACTATCCTATGTCCTTCCCCGGGACTCAAACTATTTCCGTACCAAATTTCATAGTAATCGGTTTAGCGCCTGAAATGTGAAGAGGTAACAGACAGAGTTCCGCATTTATAATATGACTATTTCTTTTTATACCACTAAGGCGGCAAACAAGCTTACGGCTCGCCTGATGATAAGCGGTCACCGTAGCCTATGGTGGCTTGTGACACCAGGAGTATCACTCGCGCGTTACCAACTCTTCAAAAATCCAATAACTTGATGTATGCCTTGTATCTTGTATGGTCGAGAAGAAAACGTTCCATTTTATCGAAATCTGTATCGTTTCAGAATGTTATTAAAGAAGCCTAGTCATTAGTGAAATATTATGGTTCAACTTGTAAAATGCTTATACGAGTATGACAAAATGGTCTTACATGTGCAAGACAAAAATCATTAATCTAAGATTTCTAACTGTATTTTATGTCCCTGTAGAAGTTGGTTGAGAATAAGTATGTCACAGATAGTAAATGACAGAAATATAGAGAAGCATATGAAAGAAATAGATTGGTTAAGGAAGTATGAAACATGTTGTGGATAATGTTCATTGCTTAATATAACGTTACTCATCACATTATGGTTAAACATGTAATAATGGCACATATAATAAATACTATTAAGTATATTAAAATATTGATAAGAATATTAATTTAAAATAGCGGCACATTGTTGAATCGGTCGTCGTAGTTTATTTACTAAATAATTGTTATTAATAACTGATATTTTATCTATACTAATATTATAAAGAGGAAAACTTTGTTGTTTTTTGTTTATTATGGGTAATTTTTGGAACTTCTAGTCCGATTAAAAAAAATCTTTTTTACGTTAGATAGTGTATTTATCTGGAAAAACATTGGCTATGTCAAAAAGGTTTTAAAAACGGAAGAAAATCCTTTTGAGACCTGCGTGGCGTGCGTTTCCTTAATAGTTAAAGTTATTTGAAAATAATTTATGGTGGGATTGTTCCCCTGAAAACGTTCTATAAAAAAGTCCGTAATAACATACCTGTATCGTAATGTATACTCAGGTGCCCCCAGATAATTTTTTATATGGTCATCGTCATTAGTCGTCTTGAAGTACATAGATACATACAGGTCAAGCTAATAAAATCGGCCAAGTGTGAGTCGGACTCGCGCACGCAGGGTTCCGTACCATTGTCTATAAAAACGGCAAAAAAATCGCGTTTGTGGTATGGAAACGGCCCTTAAATGTTTGTTCTATTTTAATTCAATTCATTCTTAAAGTGAATATGTAATTAAATATTCTGTGAATATTTCAAGCGTCTACCTGTTTATACCTGTTTTACAAATGAACCTACTTCATATAAGTAACTTTTAATGGAATTTGTACAAAAATTTCACTTTTTCAAGTACATTTATAACTTAGTCGACTATTACTCGCTAGCCTGTATAGTGTACTTACCCCTGATAGTTTTCCTTTTAAATTCATTATATGCGCTACCACCGTAATTTTTTTTTACATTTCCAAATACTATACTTGACTTGACTGTAACAAAAAATAGTACTTTAAAGCTAAATGTTTCGCAAACGGAGCCCTAAATCAAAAATGTTTTTGGAATTCCTATCCAACGATACCCCACACGATGGGGTAGACGAGAAAAAAAAATTACGTCCCCACTTCAAGTTTAGGGGAGGTCAAGAATATTTTTTTTTCAAAGATTTTATTCTACTACTTTGTCGGCTTGATTAATGTGTATATTCCTGCCAAATTGCAGCTTTCTCGTATTAGTAGTTTTTCAACTAAGCCGCCGACAGGCGGACGGAAATGGAAAAACTATAAGGGTTCCTAGTTGTGTGTTAACAAGCTAATAAAAGCGTGTTAAAAAGCCCGTAATACCTAACATATATCTATCTCGTAATGTAGACTCACAATAACTATTGAAATTGATAATTAAAAATATTACGTGGTTAGGAAAGCTGTTTTTCTTCTATTCATTATTGATAATTATGTTTTCATTCATTCATTCATTATCAATACTTATTCAAACAAGTTTGTAAATTATCTTGGTTTTGTATAATGTAAACTAATATTGTTACCTTGTATGATTTAAACGAATAGTTTACAAGATATAACCGAAACAAATTAAGGCGTCGCGTCGGATATAGGCCGGGAGACAGTGACACAAAATATTGGGTCATTTGTACCAGTATGGCGGTTCTTCAGAGGTCTAACTACGTAATGACGAAAAGAAAAATGATGGTCATAGCGCTCGTACCGGCGGCCCAATGGCGTGGGCGTGATTCGAACGTGTCGGATAAATACGAGTGTCGAACGATTTGTTCCACAAAAATCCTTAAATTGTAGCGTGATGCCATAATTCTCCGGTGTGAGTTACAGTCCGCCATACCGACGCGAACACATTAATTAAAAAAAAAAAAACGAGTTGCACTCCGGGAGTGCCGGCAGAAGTGAAAACCTTTACACACGATTCGCGCTTAACACTCAAATATGTCACAAGACATGTCTTTGACATTGTCAAGAAATAATAATGTTTGTTTATTTACTTTTTTGACGTAGTATATTTGACATCGCAATCTGTCATAGAATTAAAATTCCATATCCAACCTCCCTGTACTACTCATAATCGCGAATACTAAAAATAAAAATTATAATAGGCGTGGCATTACGGTTTCCGTCTTAAGAATTTCCACGATTAGGACACGTGACCTGACGCGAGTTTATCATTTTTTACCCATACCAAAAAAAGTGCACAACGCCGCTAAAGAAGTTTTCACTTCAAAAAAATTCAACCATTTGTACCAAGCTAATTTTTGCACAGCTAATCATCGTAGCATTTCACGAACATCACCATGCCATACTTTTCAGACGGTTCCAAATGGCCGCCATACCAAAGGTGTTAATTTTTTTTTTGGATAACGATATGTACCAGTATTGCATTTGGATTTTTGGAAAGTATTTGATAAAATGTGACCGTTATTATTATTGCCACTAGTAGGGGGACAAAATAGAACCATACTGGTACAAATCGTCCAAAATACGAATAAAATCTTACAATAAAAAAAAATATTACACATGTGCCACCTCCCACAGGTATAGCAATATTAGACTTCTATTTATGATCAGACAGAAACTGTTGAAAAAAAATTCAAGGTGGTAATAGTTTGCAAAGTAACATAAAATTTAAAAAGTAAATATAAATAATTGAAATATGTAAATTTTTTGCCTGATTTCAGACGATCTCAGACAAACATCGGCCTTCTTATGTTTATTATTTATGTTTGAATGAGGACGCCTGAATTAAGGCGGAGTTTTTTTCTATCTATTTTAGTAACTAAATTATATTTACAACGCTGAACACTTTTTGCTTTTTAGCATATTGATGTAGTTGCGTCAAGCACTTTAGATTGCATTTTTAAGGTTCAAAGTGTAAATATAGTGACGTTGTCGATATTTAAATTTCCTTGTCGGCGTGATATATTCAGAACATATGACTTAAAATAATAGTTTTTAACTAAATTAAATTAACAGCCGGAAAGGCCTTAAATTTAATCGAACAATGCTCTAGTGATAAATCACAGAAGCGTGCTCTACTTCACGCTCTGTTTCGTCAGGGATTAATTCTGTGTTTACTAGTGTTTCAATTTGTGTTCGTTGTTTCTAATGTTTATTTAGTTTGTGCTGCTGATTGTGTAAATTCTCAGATTAATGGTATTATTTCAACAATTGTATATCACTAGAAATGTGTAATTATAAATATAAATTTCACACTTTCTATTAAGTTAACAAAGCTAAGTTTACAAAGCTTCATCCCTATTAATAATTAATAATTAGGTACTTTCGAGATACTTTGTGGGAGAGTCCCTGTCAAAATAGTAGAAGAGTATTATCATTTGGGAAATATGAATTTCAAATTACATTTTTTTATTAGGGATAATAAACTGAGGCAATCAGTCAAAGCTTTTATTTATTATTTTTTTAAATATCTACAGATATCTAGTGAAAAAAATATTATCAATATATTTTTTGTTGTATTTATTTATGGGTATAACATAAAATCTTTTTTCATATTATTCTACTATCATATGCCTGAATGAATCAAAAAAAAAATATATATGAAAATCCTCTCCAAATAGATGAATAAAAAAACGATACGAAAGTAAACGAGTAGAAGGTCTCAATGACACATACAAATATCCTTATGCGACTTTTATGTCCATTGGATCTCTGACGTACTTTGCTTATTCATCAGCAAAGCTTTTAAGGTATTGAGAACCTCTCGACCGGGACACCAGATTTATGGTTAGTTTTGGCCTCCAATCTCACTCTAACTTATGTTATTGCTTGTATTTGTGAATTGGTTTTTTTCAGGTCTTGTGTTTGTGAGTATCTTTTTATTTGGATTAAGGTACTTGGACTTATTTAATGTTCTAAGGCAGTAAAGAAACATAAAGAAACTGAAAGCAAAATAACTCTAACAAGTACAAGTTTTCGTCCTACCAAATCCTAACTACACTGACAAGCAAAAATACCTAGTTATTTACATAAACGACGATATTTCGTAAACTAGTAAAGATAGTTTTAGTGAACTAATTAATTAAGTGATTAAATACTCTTCAATTCCTTTGACTTCATAGAGCTGTCATGAGTTGTTTAGGAAATATAGTCGTCTGTAAGTGATTTTTGCTCGACAGCGAACGCGAAAGTTTGTTTGGTATTTTTAATTTAAATGCTGAGAGATAGCTGAAAGACTAAGGCTGGGTTGCATCAACTAACTTTGAGGTTAACCAGCCGTCAAAAATTGAAGATTGTATAAAAATTTGTAAAGGGTCCTTTTTTTAAACTTAACCGTCCCGTCAAAGTTAGTTGGTCTCTCTCTAGGGTAGCTGTAGTATTCTTTTTCCGTACTACTAAGGTGAAAAACAAGCTTACGGCCCGCCAGACGGTAAGTGGTCACACCTCAGCGTATGGACGCTTGCAATACCTGGAACATCTCTCACGCATTAAAAAATCTAATAACCCTTCTTAGTTCTTGAAGAACCCAATATTGTAGTAAAAAGTTGGATATTATATTATCTCAATCAACTTTTTTTCGCTCGAATCCAACGAATTGTAGCGTTATGATAATAAACTATAACCTTCTTCAATAATTGGGCGATGAAGTGCAAAAAGACTGGTTATTCCAAAAATTAGTGTTTTCAAAGACAAATCTTTAGTTTTATTATGTTAGTATATAGATATTTTTTATTAGCGGGCAGTGAAAAGCTTTTATTATGTTTCTGGGCAATAGTTTGTTATAAACTCATTTCAAATAAAATTCTAAGAGTTATTCTTCGGATTATAATTGTACCTATGATTCTATGTTCTCCACCGCGGAAGGTTTTTTTAACAAAACTTTATGCATTACTATCTTATTCAGTGGCATTCACTTCGCTTTTGGGCAATATTGTTTTGTAAAATAATGAGTTTTATATTCGTTGGTGTATTTATTTTTTGACATAAGTCTAACAGATTTATTAATATTACCGTAATACACTGTCCCACCAAAAACATTTTCATGTAAAATGTTGCCAAGACGACACTATATGGCCTGCACTGTGAAAAAGTTATTAGATCCCATGGAGAGCCAAGCTTCTCACTCTACACGCCCTGGCTCTTGAAGAACTAACTTCAGCAACAGAACTCTACACCTGAGTCAAAATATGTGGCTTGGCTGTTTCGTTACTACAATAACTATTGTAAAACAGAAAAGTAATGGACAGTGAATAAATTTTTCACCTTATACCAATGTGACGGGGAATTTGTACGGGGGAAAAGCTAGGCAAACTTCCATATTCTAATTTAAAGGGTGGGGGGTGATATACCAAAAAGCCTGAAACATGTATTTTATCCTACTAATATTATAAATGTGAAAGTTTGTAAAAATGTCTGGATGGATGTTTGTTAGTCAATAACGCTTCAGAAACTTTACACACCTATAATTAGGTTCTGGAATAGCATATAGGCTACTTTTAATCCCGCGGGAATAACTATAACCGAGCTAAAACGAACTATAGCCTTAGCTACAGCTTGCTATAGCAAACGTCATTAGTATAATAATAAAATGGTTAATAAAGGAGCTTCTCACCGATAACCGAATTTAGGGCGGGCGGAGCCGCAGGCAAAATCTAGTTATTTTTAACACGGAGTCCCTATCAATTTTCAGACCTCTAGCATGAAAAGTTGCGAAAGTCTCAAATTTCAGCTGTTTAGGACTTCCGGAAGTACCCTAACAATTTCGATGATCGGTGAGTGAGTAACAAAATGGGGGTTTCGTAGATATCAATAAAATCTAAATTATTAGACCAATGCAATTAAAACTTTCCATGTTTAATAAGTCTACTTACTAATGACATAATATTTCGAGAATTTTGTTTATCTGGTATAATCCAAACCCAAGTTATGAGGGTTCAAAAAAACGACGAAGCGCTTCGAGAAAAGGCAGGTAGTCAAATCAAATCAAACAATATATCTAAGAACACTTTTGAATCGTCAAATTATTCAAAAAATTTACATTAAATTTCTGCCAAAAAGAGTTGGCAAGAAGTTTTATTTTAAGTTATAATATAATACTTTATATTATACAATACTTTGATAATTAGCTAAAGAATATACAATATGTGAAGAAACATTTTTTAGATAATAAAGTAAGTTATTAAGCTACTAAAAACAAAGTCAAATATGTCAATTATAATAATTGTTGGTTTTAATGTAGCATAGTACCATGTGAAGTGTCAAATATCGTGAATCGAGTGAAGGAATTCAGATATTTAAGAGTATTCCGATATTTAATAGAACTAGTGGCATAAGCGCCATCAAATTCTTTTTATTTTACACAATCATATGTACATACATATACTTAAAGCTATCCATACTATCCATGAATATAATATAATAATAAATATTATAAATGCGAAAGTAAATCTGTCTGTTAACTCCTAACGCTGAAACCGCTGAACCGATCAAGATGAAATTTGGCATACAGATAGTTTGAGTCCCGGAAAAAGACATGAACTACTTAAAAACATCAAGTATTATCCGTTTTTATTTTTTCCCCCATAATTGAGGAGGTGCCGTTGAAATCCTACACCGAAAACTGAATTAATGGGGCGGGTGGAACCGCAGGACATATTAAGTATATTATAAATGGGATAAATATTGATAAATACTAAGAATTCAAAGAAGTTTGCAAGAGCAGACCAGCCTCCACAGGCGGCACCCGTTCACAATTATGACACATGAATCAGCCATCGCTTCGCTCAACCATGTTTTAGGGAACGTAACGATCCGACGCACATGCCACCACTGCGGAGACACTTTGAGAGAGCATGACTCACTCAAGCAACTCCAATAAAACTTCGATTATACTTGTTACAATGTGTAATAAAGGAACAAAATATAAAATATAAATCCGATTCATATCAAGATTTATACACACTACTTTACATTTAACACCACACCGCTAACTTAAAACTGATTTATAGTTATTTTGAGAGCGGTCCACTTGTCACAATATTAAATAAACAAAAAGCCAATTAATGACGCCACGGTCACTGAACTTTATTCAACGTAAACTAACTCACTACAAATAACTACAGTTCAAAGAAAGGTTTTTTTTTTTCGTCGTTTTACGTCAGCTGTCAATATCAAATTTTGTCTACCGGTCCATTTGCTCTAATACAGAGAAAACCACCTTTTATACAAACCGCCACTATTATCATGCCATCATAGTCCACTGACACTATCGTCACCAATATGCTAATTTAAAACATTTTTACATAACTTTAATTCTTAGAATAACCATTTGTCATGAGATCTAACCTTCGGACAAACATGCGATGATTTACCTATATGGAAAATCACATTTCACACCGCAATAAGAGCCTGCAGACAAAGGTTGAATGAACGTGACATTAATATATAATTTTCCATCACCATGTTCCTCATATAGAATTCTTTCCAATTAATAAAAATAACTGCTTGGAACATGTCAAAGTCAAAAGTCAAAGTCAATTTTCTTATTCAAATTAGGATTTTACGAACATATTTGAATAGTCAAAGTTTTAAAATACTATTTTTTGAACCCAATCACCCCCCCTCCAGTTCACGATGTTGTTGATTTCTACCGAGAAGAATCCGGCAAGAAACTTGAAAGTTATCCTTTTAAAAAAAAATCATAAAAACTACAAATACAATCAATGTATTAAATAAAAAATTTTAGCCGTACAATTTTATATTATTTCCATTATAATTTGGTTTACCTATGCATTCTGTAATTGAGCATCTTCAGTCCCATGGATTTTTATCATTTACATAGTCTGAAATATTGTAGTTTGCTTTTTTACAAAGTAGTTGTCTGATAAAAGATTTAAATTTACTAATTGATAGCTTTTGAATTTTAATTGGAACTTTGTTGTAAAAGTGTATACATTGCCCCATAAAAGAGTTACTAATTTTGTGTAGACGTGTATCATGCATCAACAGCTTATTTTTACTTCAAGTATTTGAGCTCATGAAGTCATTTTTTTTGCAACAAGTTGTAGGTCTGACTTTTATGTCAACCTTACATTACTTATATACACCTGAGGGGACAAAACAAGTAAAAATATAAAAAAAACCATATTATATGTACTTAGGTCAGACCTTAGTGAATACAAAACAAAGACATTCTTGTACAGTTTGCGGTAAATCCCGCTATGCGACGGCAACATTTTTAAAAAACCCGAATACATTAGAAACAATGGCAAGCTTACGGAAAGTATAACACTTACTCAATAAATAAACATTATTGCGTGTAGCAATGTGGACACCCCATGATGAACCTGATCCATAAATTAAAAGGTACTAAGGCATATCCTATGCTGGGTTTAGCTAAGTTGCGAATTGTTCTCAGGCATTATTTATAGACATTAAGTAAGTAAAGCTTTGATTATGAATACCACCAAATGGATACAAATATTTATGTATAATAATTCTTCTGAACGTATTTAAGTCACTGAACTCCTCCTAAGCGGCTATTCCTATTTTGATGAAATTTTTCGTATGTATTTAAGTAGCCTATATTAAAAATTGGACTTAGTAAGTGGCCCTGTAATCGGGTTCTATGATGTTTTTGTATATTTTTGAGTGGGTCCTTGCATGTCTAAGATTCACAATTAAATTGGGAAAGCCTGTACATTGAACACAGTTATACCACTAGGGTAATAGCTATATACAAAAAATCTAGATTCAGATTAAACTAACGTTCCTTATAGACCGTGACCATTTGAATTCTAAGATGTGAGAATGAAGAACCTGTCGGCGCCGAGCAGTGCGATAGTAGGAAGTAGCCGTAGGAATCGTTTTAAACAATTCCACAGAACACAACCTCTTTTGTTTGTATTGGGTTCAACTGGGGATTCTGTGATTCTGTGTCTGCCGAATCACCCCATCCCCAGCTATGCTAAACCTAATGTAAGCACTGCCAGAGATGAAGGCAATACGTCGTTCTCTTTCCAGAATCTTTGCCACCTCCGATTCTGGAATACCCAGGGTTAAAAATAATACCTTCCCCTGCATGTTCGCGCCGTACAACTGCTAGGATTAGACGTTGTACCAAGGTTCCTGCGCGGTCAGCAGGCGGTGGGTTCTTGTCAGGTCCACTCTGATTGATTTCGGTAACCATAGCGAGGCGCGGACTCGTTTCGCTATGTCTGACAGTCAGTTTGGTTTCCAAAATTGGTGACTGTAGGGTAGCTACAGTAGTTTTGAGCCAGGTTAGTGATTTATCATTCTTACACGACAATTTCAGTACGCCTTCTGCGACGATGTTTCCCTCTAAATGCGGGTGCAAATGGTGGCTCGTTGCTTGTCAGTGTGGCAAACGCTGTTTCGATGATTCTTTCCTCAATGGAGAGTTTGAGCTGCTATTCTTGTTTTACCGTCAGATCAGGCTGCAGGTGTGGCAGCAATCGCTATTAGCAGGTACGTTTCGCTCGCATCTTCCTCGATGTAGATCCAGCCTTGCGCGTTTTGGCCCATCCCTTGGCGACAAGGTATAATCAGGGCGCTGAAGATTTTACACAAAAATCTGTAGTTTCAATTTGATTTTATAACATAATTTCAAAGATGCTGGATTTCCCGCGGGATTGAGTAATCCCGCTTATATAATAAATATGTTAATTACATGGTTTACCCCCGGTGCCTGTTCTTCCACTGCTTGTAGACCTCGAGACCTATACCGATGGCGCCAAGTGCACTTAAACCACCTCTCTGAAAATAATAAACGATAAAAAGTGAAAAAGAATGCCTCTATAGTTGTTATTAAGTGCTACCATGGATAAGATAACGTTACCAAATAAACCACTCTTTTTTTATACTACTAAGGTGGCAAACAAACTCACGGTCCGCCTGATGGTAAGCGGTCACTGCAGCTTATGGACTCTTGCAACAATCGCGTGCAATCACACATACGTTACCGACCCGTAAAAAATCTAATTACTTCTTTCTTGAAACCCCATACTGTAGTCCTGAGAGAAAACCTTGGCATGGGAGCTCATTCCACATCCCTATAAAATAAGCTACAATAAAAGCCTCATAAAAAATAATGCGTATCACATAAATATGTCAATAAGGAATAAAAATCGGACCGGACGGTGTCGTACATCATCAACATCTATGAAAACGGCAAAAAAATCACCTTAAATATTTATTTAATTTTAATTTCATTATTTATTTTTAAAGTGAATATATAACTTAATATTCGGTTAATATTTCAAGCGTCTACCTGTTGCTGTTATCAATATCGAGCGAAACGAGCAAAAATCACGTTTGTTGTATGGGATAATTTTTTTTTTTTCGTAAATATTTATTTTATTCTGTTTTTTTTAGTATTTGTTGTTTAGTATAATATTTATTTTAGTATAACTCAAAATCATCAGTAAAATTTCAACTGTCTTACTATCACGGTACATGAGATACAGCCTGGTGACAGACGGATGGACAGCGGTCTTAGTAGTAGGGTCCCGTTTTTTTACCCTTTGAGTACGGAACCCTGATTAGGATTTGGTTTTATGTTTGTTAATACGCAAGTGCCATTAGCAACTAATATAAGCAACTAACTAGTAAATTTTATTCAAAGTATTGAAAAAAAAATATTAAATACTTAATGAGAAGATGACATGATAGTTTAATTTCGCTAACAAGTCGGTCAGTAAAAAATTACAAAGGTAAAAAGTATATTTTAAAGGATTATGAATACAATTATAGTATATGTATTAAAAGAGGTAGATATCGTGCTAGCCCGCAAAAACTGAGGCGGCGAAATTAAGACAATTGTCGTAATTTGATTCTGTCACATGTCACTTTCTAAATATAGCTAGCGCCTTCTATAACACAGTTCTGTAATTTCTATTGCATTCGTTCGTGTAGGTAACAGCTGATCAAATTTATATTTCGAACAATATAAAGGTACCGTATCTTTACTTAAATATCATTGGATTAATACATGATTACTGTAACAAGAAGAGAATAGAAATCTACTTACAATATTCCTGCCTCTTCTGATCGCGTTTCCGCTGATCTTTGGGTTGGCGTCAGCTCCTACCAACATCGCGACCAGCACAGCCAACATCAAAACGACAAGGTTGAAGAGTTTCATGATAAATATAAGTGGTAGTTCAAAATAATCAGAAGAAGCCGTACTGTAGAAGGGATCTTTTTTTAATTTAAATAATTACATTATCATTTAAGAACACATTATGTAGTCTGTAAGCTTTATCTTTTGGAATACCCGTTGACGTCAGGATACGGAAATGTGACATTTCAATAATAAGCTTGACCACAAGTATTATATACGGGGAAGTCCGCTAATTATAATTATAGGTACCTATACTTGACCTATTTCTCGGAATCTAGTTTTAGATTTATTAATAATATAACTATTACTAATAATTTTTACTACCAGTAAGCTATAATTATTACAATTTTGCACTTGCGGTCGCCATGGAATTCCTAAGGAAATCGGTTAATTAAGAAGAATAAAAAGTATTAGCGGGTCATCACGTTGCCCTATTGCGACATGTAAAGGTATAATACCCAGCGTTTTTAGCCGCAAAAAACTATTTCTACTGCAATTGAACGGAAAATACTTCCCATCTCAGCCAATTAATAGGCGTCTTGTTTGGCAATATGAGTCGATAGACTGGGATGGATTACGTGGCATTCGATTGGGTCTGGCACCGGTGTCTTCTCCTATCGAAGCTGCCATCTTACGGACTGCCCGAGGGTTTGCAAATGAGTAGCTAGCGCTTTGTCCGGCAGATGCATAAGAGCGAGAATTACGTGACGGTAGTTGCTCTGATTGCACGGACATTAATGCTGGTGTCCCGCAAGGCTCTGTGCTGCACACAAGACTTTTCGTACACAAGACAAAATTTATGTCATTACTAAAAATTGTATCTATTCAAATCCATTGTTTACGTGTCGAGCGGAAAGAAAAAAAATATAATTTTACAGATAACGCAAATGGTCAGTATCATTTTTTAATCTTCCGTTTACGATGTGCTTGCCTTTTTGCATTAGGTATGTGACCAAATAAGGTCACCACAAACCTACAAAAAACAGAACGTCGACGATGAATTTTCATATAACTAATTTTAATATAAACTTCATTTAAAGAATTTGTCTTTTATTTTTCTCTTTCGCGTATTAGATGAAGCATAAACCACTGCATTTATCAGAAGGTATGCATTTTAAAGGTATTTAAGTCCCTGATGATTAAACTTGCAACCAACAATAAAATAAAAACATGAGCATAAAAAAATAAGACCATAGGATTGTGTCATACACGTAAAAAAAACAATGTAAAAAACGAAAAAGTAACCCTATTTTAGTTTTCCAATGACTTAGTCGAAAAACCAGTTTCTTCATAATAAAATTATAATTGTCTTTGTCACAGAGTTTTAGACATAATTTTAAAATAAGACCTTTTCCTTTCCGCATGTACGTCACCGGGTATCCCAAATGATAACGTCTCAGTGCTATAAAATGTAGTACTGGCGTTGTAAAGTCATTATTTGAAGACAGACCTTCGACATCAATACAGCTTCTCTTGTACAGTCAACTGCTAATATTCAATATGAAACTCTTTAACCTCATCGTGTTGGTGTTGGCCGCGTTGGCAGCAATGTTGGCCGGAACTGCGGCCAACCCCAAGATCAGCGGGAACGTTATCAGGAAGGGTGGGAAAATTATTGTGAGTAACATGCCCTTGATCAAAGACTGTAATTTTATTTATTTAAACGAGCAAGTTTTGTACATATGTATTTAAGTTTTGTACATATGTATCTCGGAAACGGAAACGGCTACAACGATTTTGATTAAATTTTGTATTTAGAGTTTTGCTTTTTACGTTTACATATATAGTTATATTTTTTGTAAAATCGAGCATTTTGAAAAAAACACAATCTTCGATCGCCTAAGTACTTCTTTCTTGCTATATGTAGATATATTTTAAATAATAATCATATTAAGTCAGTATCTGTGATAATGTTTGAGTTACTACACTAAAAGAGTTTAACAGTAAATAAAAAGGCTTCAGAATGTTTTATTTCTTTTATTATTACAGAAGCACGGACTGGGAGCGATCGGCGCCATAGGTACAGGTCACGAGGTCTACCAGCAGTGGAAGAACAGGCACCAGGGATGAACTATATCAGCACTATAGTAGTAGGGTAACTTAATTAACGTTAATAACTTCCAAAGATTGTAAATAAATTATTTATTGTTAAATGTTTTTTTTTAAAACTCCATTTTAGACATTTTAGCAACTCGCAGTAAGACTTCCGCTTATCTTATAGTTATAAATTGTATCGAAGTAATATTCATTATTTTTACAAAAAGGCAACTACTTACGGGTGATTATTTTTCAAGAGCAAACTTTTGTGTGTTGTAGGTACCTACCTATCGTTTAAAAAGTTATTTTTAAAGTAAAGCAACAGGTTTTTTAATAATTATAAAATTTCTAAACAACAATATAAAATAAAAGTTTGACAAAGTGAACAATCTTTTCCCTTGTAATTTCTAAGCTCTTTGGTTCAAGTTTTTAGAACTTGTTTCCATCCAGCCATGTTTTATGTTGGAAACTTAAAGAGGGCGACATAGTCTAGAAAGTTAATTTCTGTGTTACTAACGATGTGCATGAAAATTTACTGAAAAACATTACGTAATGTCTTTTACATTATCTACTACGGGATGTTTTTGTTATATACGTCTTAAATAATTTGTACCATAATGACGCGTAAAAACTTAAAACTTTTCGTTTTTTGTATGGAATTTTCACAGTTTTGTAGTAACATTTCTTGAGTATTTGCTACAATTCAGAGTCAACGCACTAGATAACAAACAAACCTAATTATTTAACCAATCTTCATTACAATTAAATGCAATACACGCTTTAAAAATTGTCAAAAGAATGATTAGGATCAAGTTTGTTTTAGCATCTAATACAATAAATGAAAATCATTTCGTAAGGTGATTAACAAGAAAAACAGTAAGTTTTATATCATTTAACATTTTTCAATCGTTCAAGATGCTGTAGTTTTGTCACAAGAAACAGACGTGACGTATGTATGTACGTTAATGTCGATTTCATCATAGATTGACAAACCCTTAGTATCACCCCCAAAAAAATATGGTTTGCGAAAAAAGTCTTAATTAGTGTCAAAAGTATTTATTGGCAACTCCGTTGCGACGTAAAAGAATAGCCCTTCTGTAACCGACGTAAGTGACAATTATTGGTTCGTCGAAATAAAAACTTTTTTATTAAAATAAAATATAGCCTTTGTTTCTCTGGGATAGTTAAGGTTTCTGAATAACAAAGACAATAGATTTTAAATGGGTTTAATGCGATAAAAATGTGTTGGCTGATTGCCATATTCGCGGACGAATTACGTTATCAGTACCTACTGACAGCATGGCGCCAGAACATCAGCCAACTTTTTTATGTGATAAACATTTATATTTGTCTTGAAACTGGGTGTTTTCTTGTGTAATAAGTATGTATATGTATTCAAATCCTTTGTCTGTTATCCATAGCACAAGTTTTGCTTAGTTTGGGGCCAGATAGCGCTGTGTGTAATGTCCAGAAATATATGCAAAAGTTTTATGTTAATACTGCGTATTAAAATCGTTTTTATTTGTCATAATGTGTCTGTCTGTTCTTCCTCTGCTAGTTCACGCAGCTGCAATAAAAGGGTTTAAATTACCGTAACCAGATAAATCACTTACTTTAAATACATGTACTTATAAACTCAAGTCTAAGAAAAATCGTATAGGTGGTAAAAACATCCTTTTAAAGAATAATTACATGATATTAAAATAGTACTTTCTGTACCCTGTAGAGAATTGAAATCTACTTAAAATAATCTTCCCGCCCTTTCTGATGTCGTTTCCGCTGATCTTGGGGTTGGCGATATTTCCAATTTCTGCGTTGGCCACAATGAGGTTTAAGAATTTCATATTAAATATTATTTATTACTTCAATTAAAATTCAAAAGAAATTGTGTAACTGTAGTGATAAAGTCTTCTCAAATAATGACATTTTAATCCTTGAATTCATATTTTTGAAGACCCATGGACGTTACAACGCGAAAATGCGATATCCAAATTAGAATTCTGACTAACTGTCTATTGTTCATCAGGATCTGGCAATGGGGATATTTTATTCTGTCCCAGGTCTTACATTTTACATCGTATTACTTTAAAGCTGGTAATTTACTAAGTACGGTCCCATAAAAGGCTATTCACAAATTACAGTATTGCTGTTTTGATCCAACTTACTGTCTTACAAACGAACTTGACTAAGTGTCAAGTTACATAAATTATTCAAATTATATAAATGTCAGGTTTTAAAAATGTGAACTTTAATATGGCATGAGTAATATTCAGTAAAGTTATTAAATTTATCAGAAAATCGACATAATTTTTCCAGCTTTTATGCTATATATATTTATATTTTTGTGCAGCGAAACGTATTTTTTACTAGTATAATTTCTCAAAAAAAATCAATAAAAGAAACCATAGCGCACATAAAGAGATTATAACGATCCAACCTGTTTTTTTTTTCGTATTTACGAATTAGGAATTCAAACATTACCTTCGTAGAGTTCTACGAATAATAACTTCTGGAAATGTTTTAGATATATCAGTAATTAAATCTTATATAATATTTTCTGTTTCTCTAAATTAGATCATCGAAAATTTACTTTTGTTGTGTTTTTACGCAAAATACGTGAATGGGGCCTTAATATATGAAGCCGACTTAAACCAGATACACTGCGTCAAAAGCAGTGTTGTATCGATGGACACATTACCTGTCACGTAGGATTAAAGTGGTTGGTGAAAAGAGGCTGTCCCTCACATTCTGCTGTAGGGGATTTATCCAGCCACTAGATACCCCCATCTGGGGATAAAAGCCGTAAAGATTTACATACATATACGTACCTACACAAGACAATTCATGGAAAATTTACCTACGTATATACGTATGATAATATGGTTTTAGTTTTATTTCATGATGTATTGCTTTTTTGCCCACGACTTCGCTTACGAAAAATTCCGTCACTGTCGTGGGATTGCTACGGTAACCCCGTTGATAAGCCGATAAAAATGTGTATGCACCGCAGTTTTAAAATCAAGTACTGCGACGTCTATCAGTCTGTCTGTATGTATATTTGTAGACTACGCACTTGATCATAGATAACAAATCGTAAGTCTTTTATAAATGCCAAAGTGAGTTTAGTCTGTCCGTTATAGTCTTTGTAATACTCCGTATATAGAATCATTTGGCGGATATCGGACCTTACATTAAGTTGCTTTAACTTAGGTCTAAAGTATAACAATGCCCTTTTCTTATCCTGGTCAGTCAGTATTCGTATTATTAATTAGTAGTTAAATTTTTTATAACTCTATAGTTAACTCAAAATTAATTTAAGTCAAAGAACTTTAGGTTAAAATTGAATTCATGTTTTCGCGTGCGACGTTACTATTTACGTCATAAATACAATGCGTAGCACACTTGAGATGATACCCGCTTATTAATGCACATAAATAAATCAACACACACGCAGACATGTATCTACATTAGTATTTTCCCTATTATTAAGAATCTTTAGTAAACACTACCGACTACTACCACGCATTATCGTATTAACTGCGCAATTCAATATTTACGAATAGAAAATTAACTATGGTTACCGCTTCCAGGCAAGTTATTTATTGTACAAGAAACTGTTGTATTATGATTTAGTGATCATATACTAGGCACTGGGACAGCTGTGGTGATGGAAAAGGACATTGAATACTTTTGGTCCTGATCTAGATAAGTCCAGTGTTGATACTTTCGACGCTAAATTTCAATCTTGTTATACATTCGGCATCCGTATCCGCGGATATCCACACAAAAAAAAAGACACCCATATCCGTACTCGCATCACTTCAATGATCTTTAACGGTCCGTTTATTTGGGTGGATTTTATTAATATATCGGTCGGGGAAAAAGTCTTTTCGCATATAGTATGTATAAACTTGTAATAAAATCTTTTTGGCTGCACTATTCGTATCTGGATGGTTTTGAAGACATTAAAAACGTTATATTTAAAAAAATAAACATATTAGTAAAATTTTGTTTTTGAAATGAACTTTAAAAAACAGTGAAATATGTCAATCTGGATTTACAACCTATAAAAATACTATCTTTTATGCATCTATAGGTTCGAAAATGATGGATTTTCATACAAACATCCAACCCCACTTAAACCACCTTAGAGGATATTTTTTAGAAATCCGTTTATTATCCTTTGCTCACATTTAAAGAGGTCTCTGTCTCTGTATAATTTCATGTCTCTAGATACAAAAATATCGGATTTCTGACATAAATTTGCATCCCCTATTTCGCTTTTTAAGGGTGATAAATGTGCTAAAGCAAGCATAATCAAGTTACTATTCCTAGACGCGTGGTAAATAAAAAATCTAGTAATTGTTATATAATTTATTCATTTAATTCTGTAGGCGTTTTAATACTTTAATGATAATTTAATAGACTCTTCATTTGGTGTTCACCCCAGGTTCTTCCACTGCTCGTAGACTTCGTGGCCTGTACCGATGGAGCCGATCGCTCCCAGTCCGTGCTTCTGTATAGGTAACACCAAAAACGTTAGAAAAATATCCAAAATAATACAACAAATTAAGTAAAGTATAAACGTTATATAAATATCCAAATAAAAACAACAAATAAAATTAAGGGTAGATCTTTGCTTTAAAAAAGCTTTGCGAGAATGTCGCGGTGAGTTTTTCAATACACGTAATAATTAACCGATACCTAAATTATTAACCGATACCTAAATTATTTCTGTGTAACGTAAAAATTGAGTTTGAGTTCAATCTCAATCTGGAGCTGACAATTAAAAGTAATCCCAATTTTTTAATCATGTGTCAATCTTAATTTTTTTTGTATAAAATTCAATAACTGTAAGTTGTGTTTAGGTACTGCTGCTGGTATCACAATGTTCTTGGCTTCATACAAAACCGATAACATTTCCGTGCGCATGTAATTTTCTAATGATTTTTTCGGAAAATATCTATCCTTAAAATTTTTACCTTGAATTTTGACACGAGTACAAAAACAAAGTAACATTTTTAGTTAAAACAATATAGGAATTTATGGTTATAAATATAAAATAAAAAATTCTAATTAACTAATTAACCATAATGAATCACAGGTTGATATTTTCATTAAATTACATTCTTGAGATTTGCGCTTAATCTCTGAATAAATTTATTGAATTTTAACCAACTGTTGTAATTATAACCACGCAAAAAGTGAATAAAAACCAGTATTTACAAAAGTAAATGCAGAAATAAACATATTGAAAGATAATTAAATATTATAAATTTCAACTCACAATGATCTTCCCGCCCTTTCTGATGGCGTTTCCGCTGATCTTAGGGTTGGCGTTAGCTCCGGCCAACATTGCTGCCAACACGGCCAACAGCAACACAATGAGATTTGAGAGTTTCATATTGAATCGGTGTTAGCTATATTTTAATATATATCTTACAAAGAATGAGAAGCTATGTAGCTACAGAAGAGCGGACTTATAATGATGTATTTACGACTTAAGACAATTGCTTTTTTATTCAATAAACGATGTCTTATGGGTTACCCGGTAACCAATCATTAGGAAAAACTATAGGTATGAACATAATGCATAAATGACGGTCTAACTTAGGGAAAATTTGTTCTACTCGTACTGCGTTTATCAATTCTATGACGGCTAAGTAATGACCCGACTGCTGAATCGAGATGCGTGGGTTCGATTTCCGCATAAGATAAAAATGTATTATTTATGTTTTACTTAAGACTATGTGTTTTATAATATGTATGTATATACAAAAGAATATATATGTATATGTATTGTCAGTGGTGGCCGAGGGGTATAAATTTCACTTCACGTCCCAGGTGGCGGAGGTTCGAACTCCGGGGTCGGCGTGTACCAATAAGTCATTTCTTAATTTCTCAAGTACACTGATTTATTTATTTTCACCACTAGCTTTTTGGTGAAGGAAATCATCGTGAGGAAACCTGCATACGTCAAGTAAAAAAGAAAGACGTATGTGACGTTCACAATCCGCACTGGGCCCGCACCCTCGCTTATGAGGTTAGCGCGGACCCCAACAGTGGGAACATATGAAGTCTGGCAACATATATGTCTTTGTATCTGTTGACTGGTATCCATAGCACAAGCTGTGCTTAGTTTGTGACCAGACGGCACTGTGTATAATGTCCAAAATTATAAATATATTATATTTATTATTGTATTTCATTTAAATACATCTTCGAATGAAGACACGTGTTCTAAATGTTTTCCAGAGTAGTAATTTTCTCGGTGAAAAATTTCTGTCGGTCGAGATATCATCCCAAACGTGACTAAAAATATGACGACATTTAGAACAAAATAGATTAAAATAAAATTTTAAAATAATAACACTTACTAAAGTCAACACTGCGATATATAGTCGACCAAGTTTAGCTTTCTTGCGATCTTAAAAAAGAAAAAAGCGTCGATTTCAGATAAGTTAATAAGACAATTTTCGCTTCCAAAGCCAATAAGTACCCGAAAAAGAATCACGCATTAATCATTAAATCATCAAATTGAAGAAAAACATTCAAGTTTCTTTTATCTTTACATATATAATTTTTTTTTATTATTTTTGCTACCATTATCTTTTCTTTAAATTTTATACTCGGAAAATTTAAATAAAAGTTTTTTAATAATAAAAGTTGTCCTTTGATGCAAAATGCAATAAACTTTTTTGACCATTATTGACCTATTTGATTATCTATCACATTAGATTATAAATACAATGTTTAGTATTTTTTTTAAGTAAATATTGGGCCCAAGGACATTGCTTGTACACCTATATGTATATTATATTTAACTTCTTTTTGAGAAGTTAAATATCCGAAAATCAATAGTGCTGAATTCGTCATTTTTTTACGTTTTGTGACCTGGGAAATAATTTGCACCTATTTTCAGATTGATGTTTATGTGTGAATTTGTATGTACGTACTTTATTTTGCTATCGGATAGCTATATAGAAAACGAACGAAACACCGATTTGGTTTTTCGACATCATCTCAGTTTGATTCCGCTTCAACCAAAATAAAAATGATTAGTTTTTCATAAATATTGAAAAAGCAGTTAGTTTTTTATCAATAAATAAAAACATGTTTTTTTCGTCAATTTTTACGTGAATTAAAAACTTTTATTAGTTTTTAAGAATAAAGTTAGTGGATCCAATATGACGTCCATTTTTGTCAAAAAATTCGACGAAATTACGACTGTTAGGTTTCCGAGAGCTCTAGATACAAAGTGTTTTTTTAATTTACGATGGCAATAATCAAAATAAGTGGGTAAGAATGCTTGCAAGAATAGACAATTATAAATATATTTTGTTGATAGTTTTTTTATACCACTAGAATGGCAAACCACCTTAGGGTCCGCCTGATGGTAAGCGGTCACCGTAGCCTATGGCCGCTTGAAACACCAGGTAAAAATAAAAATAATATTAAAGATGATAAAATTGATCATAATAAATGTAAATAAACAATATGGTTATAGTAATTAGCCTACATTTTTTTTTATTGTTATACCTATGTTTTACTTACTACACGCGTTGGGTAGGACAGTCAGGCCCGGACTTATAGACGTTGCGAAGTAATAGTCCTAAGTATTACTTTTCAAAGTATAACTTGGAGAATTCTGTGAAATGCTTACAATTCCTATTACTCATATTTAACCGTGTCACACCTCTCTCCCATGGATTCCTTCCCCACCCACCTCTACTGTCTTGCCTTGGGAATAAGTAAAGATAAGAACTGCGGTCCTACCTTTTCCGCTCACCCCTCTGCCCTCCCCCCCATTTACATCTTTCCCCAACCCCCTATCGCATAAAAGCCATTTTTGTCCCAAAAAACAAAAATGGCTTCATGTAGGTATATTGCAGTATATGAATCTATGCTTTTTTTATTATTGACGCATTACGTGCAAAGACTGTGCTGAGTCAAGAAAATTCGTAACTCTAGCTTAGATGGGAATTAGGGCAAGCTTAGGCTACACATGCATACGGAATCTGTCCGTCCGGAAACGCTCCGGATGAACCCTTGCTTGATGAGTCATTGCTGATATAAAGTTTGCGTGCGCATCTACAAAAAACTAAAATGATTGATTCCGAACAGTTAATAACCATAATTTAAATTTACCAATGCATCTGAACACCGGTACAGCGGAATATCATAATAAAACTTAGCTACGCACAAAATCTCAACTAAAGATAATGTTGACATTTTTAACAAGAAGTGTCTCGACAACTATCCACCGTAAGTGCTGCCGCATGTAGTCGATATCATTCTGAAATAGTTTTTTTTTTCCCCGGACGGATTCCGTATGAATGTACTTCGAGTCTAAGTCAAAGAGGGTGTGTCTAAGCAGTGTTCATTTGTCTCATTACCCAAACTAAGTCTCTGCCCTAGCAATAATGGTTTGTCTATGCAACGACTATTTTACGGGTCTCAGTTGTATTCATTACTGCATTATGACGCTTAATATTTATATTTAAATTATACATGAATAATTTTGATGTATAATTAAGCCTTTCTATAATTTAGCATTTCAAATGACATATTTAGATGAACTGTCAAATCAAATTTCAGGTACAATTCTTTTCAATTAATATGAACCTGTTTAATATTCAATCAAAAATTATTATTATGACTATCGGTGTCATAACCAACCTTTTTCCTTTGTCGTAGAGTTTAGATTACAATTTTCATGTAAAAGTAAAGCTTTTTAAAATTCAAGCTTTACGTAAGGCATCCAGAACGATTTTTTTTGAAAACTTTCCAGCCGGTAACATTTATTTGTCAAATTATAAAACAACAACTCCTCAATAATAGAAAAAGAACCGACTCACACTTGACGTTTGCAAGTAGTAGGCTACGGGACTCCTTCCCCTCCTTCCCCGAGACTAAAACTGTCTCCATGCCAAATTTGCGCTCGATCTACCTCGGTCTAAACTGACTCACACTTGACATTCTCAAGTAGCCTATGTAGCCATCTTAATCGGTACAGCGGCTTAAGCGTGAAAAGATAATAGACAGACAGACAGACAGACACAGTTACTTTCGCATTAATAATATTAGTATGCATTACTTTTATTTCACACTAGGTATATTATATATTCTACTAGTATACTTCGCTACGTTTACTGCAAGTAGTAGGTAGGTTAAATATATATATATATGTACATACATATATGGACTATGATTTGCAAAAAATAATAAACGTCACAGTTTTCTATGAAAAACATTGCAAAATAAACACTTCTACGAATTTAACGCAAATTGGTTTCTCCTAAACAAGAAATAAGTAATAATTAACACAGAGCAATAATTAATTAATTCATTACGTAAACTTTTAGATTATACCGGTTTTTTTAGAATAGGGCGAGGATGCCCCCTTAGCAACTAAATTCCGGTCAAGTACGTGTTGAACTTGCGCACTATGAATTCTGTACCAATAATATTAATAGGAATTAAAGATTTGATTTCCAAATATATATAATTTTTTTATCTATCTTTGAAAATTAGAAATACCAAAAATTTTGTATTGGAAACAAACTTATTTTCATATTCTAACACATTCTGATGAAGTACCATTTCTTCATAAATTTAACTAAGAGTCGAAACAATTTTTCACAAACCCCATTGTGTATGGTGTCGTGTTGTCTTGATAGTAAACATGCGTTTGAGGTATCTTTGTTTTGTATGAGTATATTTTTCTATTTTTTAGCTTCCAAAATTGAAAGATTTGTGTTTGAAAAATCTAAAAAAAGAATCAAGATTATAAAACCTTATAAATGCTTTCAACGAAAATTGTTTTACACAAAATCGGTTTCTACCATAATTCTCATCATACGGAACCCTAACTTAATACGTGTACGACACGCACAAGTTTGTCATCTATGGATAGAATATACCCATGGCTTAAAGTTACATTACTTGTTGTATTCATTAAATATTTTTCTGTTGCTCAAAACAGAGTAAAATACAGTTTACTTCGATTTCTTTTATTAAAAAATTTAGGCTCAATCAGGTTTAATTTAGGTACCAACAATAAAAATACTAAAATGCTCGATCACCGGAATATAACTTCTGTATCTATACTTATCCAATTTAGCCCTTAATTTAACACAGTTGCAAAAATAACGCAAAAGTGTAACAAAAATAAAAAAAAAATAAGTTTGCGTTAATAAAACAAAAAATTTAGTGTGACTATAAAATAAATTTTGACACGAAATGAGTAGAACATTAATTTTTATAGCATTATCGTCTCGTCGCTTCACGTCGATCCGCTCACCGTATTTTGTTCGAATCGTTTTACGATTATGCTAAATAATAATATTATACCAAATACTTTTATGTTTAGAACAAATACCATATCTCAATAACTTAATTCTTACTTGACAACATAACAAGCTTATCCCACGGCTTCGCCTGCGTGAAATAATATCAACGCCGCGGGATTTCTCCGGTAACACCTTCATCGACCAAGATAAATTATTATCTGTTCAACAAGTTGTTTTTGTAAACAGTGCCAATCCCTTTAAATAGGTACTAACTATTCTTTTTAAAATTAGCACCTTTTGAAAGTCGCCAAGTATAAAACAGTTCCTATGCTTTAGATATTTTTACGTGACTTTCTGGTGTCTTAATGGCGTCCATTTTTCACGTACAACTACGACACCCATGGTACAAAACATTTGTATATTATGTATGATTGCTTTTATGTCCTTTTTTTTGTAATTTTTTGGGTTAATGTGAAATAAATAACTGTCAATTGTCTACTAACATACAAATGACGTACAGGAAAACTGTAGGTATAACACGTCTTAAGGTCACTTAACAAGTATCGAAAGGAAATTTCAATGACTTATGTGGTTATTTGGAAGGTTAGTCGAGTAAAACCCAGACATGTTTCTTTGTATTATATTCATTGAACAAATGAATAGAGATGAGTTCCGTTAGTTCTAAATATGCAGGAACAACGCACAGTTGTAACTATTATGGACGCAAGAAGTAAAAGATAGTGAGGAATATATTAAAAACATGGTAATTATTTAAAACTATACATCAATTCGGTTATCGGCGTGGAACTCCTTAAATATACTAATGAAGTTTGTTATAGCAAGCTATAGTTCGTTTAAGCTCGGTTATAGATATTCCTACGGAAACTTGTGCAATTTTTTGTGATAAAGATAAAGTAGCCTATTATGTTAATCTGGGTAGTAACGAATATGTGTGCCAACCAAACTATCCGTTCAGTAGTTGGCGAGTTATAAAGGAGCAAACATTCATCCATCCAGACATACTTTGATCTATATATATAAATCTCGTGTCACAATGTTTGTCCTCAATGGACTCCTAAACTACTCAACCGATTTTGATCAAACTTCGTAAATATCTGTTATTTGATCCAACTTAAAAGATAGGATAGTTTTTATCTCGATATGTCAAGTGCGAGCCGGACTCGGGCACTATAGGTAAAAACCAACTTTCGCCGGGTACAGAGGGACGGCAGCGGAACAACGTTCCTCGGGACAGCTAGTATTTAATATATTAGTAGGATTAAAGCCTAATCAAAGCTTTGTGCGCTTGATTAAGCAATTAAGTTCAATTTATAAATTAATTATTATTTATTAAATTGTTGATTAATTTAGGTTTTTTCAATTAATTAATTAACTTATTTAAAAAAAATCAAGCTATATAAATAATTAATTTTAATTTGTTCACTAAGTTGTTATTAAATAATTAAAAAAGCTTTATAAAAGAAAACATATATAATTGATTACAATCACACGCAGTGACCCAGCCATGTTTCTTCGACACGTGTAGTTCAAACAAGTCGATATGATTGAACAGTCACCGCTGTTTACAACGTGTCGTGCCGTCCGTTGCGACTCTTGAACTAAAGTTACCGTTTTATCAAATAATAAGATTTCATGGACAAAAGTGACACAAATTTTAAGTAGTGTCTCATTACGTCATAATAATAGTGTAAGCTTAATCTTTAATAACTTTAATTTTCTTTTGTGGCATTTACAGGTTGTTTTAACAAAAAATAAAAAAACTTCAAATCCCATGGATGGATTTGACAAAAATTTGGTTTGGCAACAGATACCATCGATCAAAAACGCGGAAAGCTTATTTTACCCACTGTAATATTTTTTTAGAGCTATTAAGGCGATTAGTTAGGTATTGTTCAAATATCACTATTCCGGTGGATAAAAATAACACAAAACGCGTATATATATATATTACTACTTCATTATTAAATTGAAAGTAAAATTTTCATCTCTAATTTTCTTTCCGTCCGATTCTGTTCAAAAACACAAATACCTAAATTTCTACCTAAGCAAACACCTGAGATGACACAATCTAATGTATTAGGTTGGGCAAATGGTCTGGAAACTATATGTGAAAAACGAACAACTTTAGAATTTTTGAAACCTCAAAACTTAGCGGTCCCGGACTAATAAGTAAATGGAGCAAAAAAAACACTAGTCCGACATTATTTGTACCTGTCCTTTGGAGAATTTCTGCGAAAACTATAAATTTCACGTATTCACTTAATAGTACAACCCAATTTTTATTAAAAGTTATGTCAATAGTGGTGTCTTCTCTGATGAGATAAAAATTTAGACCTCTTTTTAAATCAGAATGTTTATTAGATCCTACTAGCCGCTTCACACCCGATGCAGAGGTGGCAATATAAAGATATATTTGAAGACTGGGAGGATTCGCATGATTCTCTGGAAGTGTTTTGTGATTTATCTAATTCATCACTGCTCTTCATTGTATGCGATCAAGAAAATGTTGATTTTTATCTGTTTTCATAGTTTGATGATGTATGGTATGGGGTGACTGCTGACGTAAATACAATATTTGTGTCACAAAAGGGGCAGTTCGTGCTATTTATAAACCAGGATCTAGGATATCGAGAGATAAATAGGTGTAAGGAGGTAAATATGTAAACTATAGTGTCGCAGTTCGTAGATTATTTTGGCGTGACAACGTCTTATTAATTGGTTTGCCGGGTGACACTTTAAGAAACTGCGTTACGCTCCGCTCACGTTATGCGCTCACAATGAGAGCGAGTGAGAGGCACGCGGCATGGTTAGCCCGCCTAAGAGCGAGAGAGACAGACATAAAAAGTGAAAGGCACAAGTTGTCACGTAAAACTTTCGCCCGTATACCGACTTTATTTTTTTCTAAGTTCATAAAAATATTATTCGTTTCAACAAAATAAATCACGTTCACAAAGTAAAACTAAGCTGTTGGTGCTTCCATCAGGCAATGTACATACGAGTACCAATATGTACAGTACCTATACACTTTTACAAGGATAGAATAAAATAACATTGGCGTTGTGTATTTAAAAAAACGTATTTGAATAAACATTTTTAACTTCTCTTGGGAAGTTATTGTAATAGGTCCGAAAATCTAAATCGATATTTTTGTGTTTTCTTTACGTTTCATGACTCGGAGATTCATTCAAATCATTTTTAGAGTAATGTCTGTGTGTGTGTGTTTCTGTGTGTGTGTTTCTGTGTGTGTGTGTGTGTGTGTGTGTGTGTGTGTGTGTGTGTGTGTTTGTTTGTGTGTGTGTGTGTGTGTACGATAACGTCTCAGTGCTATAAAATGTAGTGCTGGCGTTGTTAAGTCATCATTTGTAGATAGACCTTCTGCATCAACACAGTCTTTGTAGAGTCAACATCAAATATTCAATATGAAACTCTTCAACCTCATCGTGTTGGTGTTGGCCATGTTGGCAGCAATGTTGGCCGGAGCTAACGCCAACCCCAAGATCAGCGGTAACGCCATCAGAAAGGGCGGGAAGATCATTGTAAGTTGGAATGTGTGACATTAAAATACTATTGGCACATTTGTAAAAAAAAAATGTGTTTATTCTTAAAAATATATATTTAAATTAACATATTTAATAGTAAGACCTTTCTTATGAGATTTAATTTTGTTTTAACAGAAGCACGGACTTGGAGCGATCGGCGCCATCGGTACAGGTCACGAGGTCTACCAGCAGTGGAAGAACAGGCACCAGGGATGAACTTTGTCATCACCCCATTATAATTAAAATGTAAACAGATAAGCCGATTTAATGTTAATTCTACCACAAGATAATAAAATTAATTAATTTATTATATACTTGTTTATTTTCAACTGCGGTAGAGCAAGGCTGTTAGTAACTTTATCCTTGACATTTTCAGTTATTACCGTCTGTTATCCTACTTTTAAGGGTTGTTTGTCGGATATCACAACCATAATAACTGGGATTGTCAAACTTTCCATTCGTCAAATTATGGTATATTGTTTTAAATTTAACAGTGTACAGTAACATGGACACGCCATGCACGTTGTTTTGAAAAGGGTAATATAGTTCTTTTATAAAATTAGTAATTGTTAAAATCTATCTAAATTAATACAAAGAGGTTTCGAATACAGCGAGACTCTAGCCTTAATATTATAAATGCGAAAGTAACTTTGTTTGTTTGTTTATGTGTCTGTCTTTCACGTCGCAACGGAGAAAATAATTCAGCGGAAATTTGGCGTAGGCATTGTTTAAATGACGATAAAAGACTTTTCATTCAGGTAAATCCAAAAACTCCCGCAGGTGTAACGAAACCCGAACTCCATTTGGATGAAACATGGATATATTCGTAGATTGCTATAGCGACCTTCTTTACTTAATTATAATCAAGGAGTTGCGTAGGAGTTAATAAGGATTTTTTTACCTAAAGCTAGTACTTAATAACGTCTTAAATTTAATAACAAAAGTCATTAAAATATCTAAGATACCCCTAAGAATCTAAGAATTTGTTTGGTATTCAGCTAATTATTTACCTAATGTTACTTGCGCCTTCATCACGTGCCACGTGTCTAATGTATTAAATATTATATTAATTGCTTTTTAATTTCATAAAATTGAGGGAATACCTGTCTGACAAGCTACGAAAATTAAGTACGCGAACGGTCAATATTTGTTATTTATATTAACTTGAAAACACTCTTGTATAGATTACATACTAACTTACATCGAATAGAGATTTCTGGGAGAGTAGGAACTATTCGGGGAAGACAAACGCCTATTTATAAATATAAAAGTCTATCCCAACAATATTAGCAGTTTTTCTAAAATCCCAATCCCATGTTCTCTTTAGGCACAGTATGTTTATTAGCAATACATGCTTCAGGCAAATGCCGTAGGTCAAGTCAGATATATAGGAACGGAGTCAGAATTTTAAATAGGTTCGATCGCGGTTAGCTTCATCATAACAATTGATGTAAAAATTATTTAATTGTGTACACGCAAAAGGTAAACAAATGTTAACTTTCCTTGATGGCGGCGCTTCTATGAGAGAGTTTACAATGATGTAGCCATAAACCACTTATTTCTTTATACTCATTCTTGTAGAAAAAAAAACCAGTTGCACTCCGGGAGTGCCGGCAGAAGTGAAAACCTTTACATACGATTCGCGCTTAACACTCAAATATGTCACAAGACATGTCTTTGACATTGTCAAGAAATAATAATGTTTGTTTATTTACTTTTTTGACGTAGTATATTTGACATCGCAATCTGTCATAGAATTAAAATTCCATATCCAACCTCCCTGTACTACTCATAATCGCGAATACTAAAAATAAAAATTATAATAGGCGTGGCATTACGGTTTCCGTCTTACGAATTTCCACGATTAGGACACGTGACCTGACGCGAGTTTATCATTTTTTACCCATACCAAAAAAAGTGCACAACGCCGCTAAAGAAGTTTTCACTTCAAAAAACTGTAGTCATAGCTCATTGATTGGACTCATTGAAGTGACTGGATACTTGGCACAGCGATAGCTGTAGAGACGTAAATTGATATAGAATATTTTTTATCGTAATCCAGATTTTCCACGCAAGTAAATTTATTTTGGAGCACTATTATAATAGTATGTGCTGAAACATAAAAATAGCTAAAAGGTTGCAAAACGACAGTGAGTACTTTTTAAAGAAAATGTTTTCATAGCAATTGTTCTTAGAAAAGTTTACGTCTCGTACAGAAATTATGCGTCGAGAAGAACTATTTTCGGAGCAACATGGGGTAGAGTCGGGAGAAGAGTACGAGAGTTTCACATGGAAAAAAAAAAATATTGTGAACTCCATCGCGTCGCAGCTGTCAACTTTATATTTGGGCCAAAGTAGCCAAACAGACACAGCAATTATAAAATTATTTTTATCAGAGCCAATTTAAGGGTTACTGTAGAAATCCCACGGCGATTTCGTACGGGCAAAGCTGCAGTCAAAAACTAGCAAGTTAATAATAATAATAATAGTAATTTTGTTATGGTGGAACAAGGGACAAGAGAAGTGAAGGACTTACTCTTAAGATCCGAAAAGCTAATTAAATGTGTTACGTACGCCTCATACGTCCCTATTGTTGGGGCACGGCCTATACCCTTACCTTAGGCACAGTATAGGTAATTGGGCAAGAGATATTTGGACCATAGTCCATCACGCTGACCCAGTGCGGATTGTAGACTTTACATGCGTCTGATTAACGTATGCTGGTTTTTTACACGAAGTTTTCCTTCACTAAAATGCTAGTGATGTGACCAATCGTACTTGAGATATTTAGATAACGACTTTTTAGAACATGTCGGACTCGAATCTTAATAAAATTTAGTAATTATGTACACCGTTACGTTACGGACGTCCTCCGACGGGGTAACTAGTGACTGGACACACACCCAAATAATGTTGAAGAACGCTTCTTTTCCCCAACCACTCAAGTCCCGCATCAGAGGTAGTTTCGCCGTAAAACTGTTATAGCCTATCTGAACTAAAGCGGTTTTTTTTAAATTAAACAATTTCTAGGAAATCTGTTAAAGCAAGCATAATAAGTAAAGTTTCTAGGAGCCACGTGGTAAATGAAAAAAATCTTATTTGTAAAATAATTTATTTATTTTAAACTATAGGCGGACATCATGATACTTTGATAAAATAATTTAATTGACTCTTCATTTGGTGTTCACCCCTGGTGCCTGTTCTTCCACTGCTCGTAGACCTCGTGACCTGTACCGATGGCGCCAAGCGCTCCCAGTCCGTGCTTCTGTTAAAACAACAAAAACATTTTGAAACATATGCAATCACAAATAACAAATAAAATAAAGGATAGGCTTCCCTATTTTGCCCTTTAGGGTAAGATTTTACAAAAACAGCAATACAGAAAAATCCTAATTTCTAACTATAAGGCCAAATATCAAGTTTAATAAAAACTTCAAACCCCTATTTGACCCCTTTAGCGAATGATTTTTGCAAAATCCGTTTTTAGTGCTCGCCGACGTAACAACAAAAATCTTCGTGCAAAATTTCAAAACTGTAGATCTAGTAGTTTGAGCTGTGCGTTGACATGAAGATAGTTTGAATGCCGAGAAAGGACAAAGACTACTTGAAAACGTCGAGTGTGAGTCAGTTTTTTTTCTATAATTGGGGAATTGTCGTTAATATCCTACACCTGTAACGGAATTTAGGGCGAGTGGAACCGCGGGCAAAAGCTAGTAAAATATAAATTAACATTATAAATTAATTTTTATGTTTACTGCGTTTTGCTATTCATCACTAAATCAATTGATATATACTACAATATTGCCGCGGTCTGTAATGACTTCGTTTAAATCATAAACATATACAACAAATGTGAAGTTAAATAAAAGGTTGTTTAACCTAAATAGTTTTGCTTAGTGTAAAGGCCAAGCAATGGACTGCTATTAATTGATTGATTGACTAAGTTAGGTAAATTTATTGACATTTATATTATAATAATTGTAATTTTATACGAGAAGTGATTATAAATCGACATTTTGCAAAAATAAGATAGTATAATAATATTCGAATCTTTTAGCATTTCTACTCACAATTATCTTCCCACCCTTCCTGATAGCGTTTCCGCTGATCTTTGGGTTGGCGTTAGCTCCGACCAACATTGCGGCCAACGCGGCCAATACCAACACGACAAGGTTTAAGAGTTTCATATTGAATATTATTGGTATTTTTTTATTTTAATAGTAGAAAAGCTGTGTAGCCAGAAAAGAGCAATCTTCAAATGATGTCTTTTCGACACGAGACAATTGCTTTTATATTCACTAATCGATTTCTTCGGAGTTACCCGGTGACAAATTAAAAGGAAAAGCTGTATGTAACCACAACACATAAGTCACGGTGTTAATTAGGAAAATAGTTTACTGCGTTTGTTATTTATGTACCTACGTTATATAAATACATCTTTGAATAATACTCGGCCATGACACAAAATCGGCCTAGCAATTTGTTTTTTCCGAAGCCAGCAGATATTTAAAACTTAAAGTGTGCTAAAATTATGATGTCATAGTTTATACAATACATGGAAAGGAGTTAAATACGTAATAATTATATAATTTAAAATTGCAGAAACACACTCATAGTACTAGGGCTGCCAGTAGAGCTATTTCTGCTATGGAAAGTATCTGATCTGATACAATGCGGAACGATTTATGCAATTTTTTTATTGTTTTTAGAATTAATTTCTTTTTTAGTTTTTTGCATTAAAATAATATTACGGGAAAAAATTTGCATTCTAAGCAAGCGGCAATCGCCGACTCGCACTCCTGCGGTACCTTATAGTTCACAGTAACACTTTTCTGTATTGTTAACAAACACTTGCTTACAAAATCCGCTTAATTAAGGCAATTGAATAAACAAACCATCGGACCATTTGAAAATGGCAAATGTAGTTTAGATTTTTGACCGCCGGTTCAGAACAGTAACAGTTAGTCACTATAGTCCTCTAGCTGTTTTACACTCTTGACAAAGTCAGAAATCAGAGCATACTCTTTTATTTTAACGTTATCTGTAATGTATCTGTATTTTATTTTGATGAATCACTACGATATCCCTTCTGAAATACTAGTTTGAAAAACAGTCAATTGTGCGACAAAATTACTGTAACCTGGTTTTGATAGAACACATTTTTGATGCTATCTCTCTTGCGCAAGAACACGAAGCTGCGTAGTAGTTCAGAAAATAGATGATAGTTCGAGGATAAGTTTTGACACCGTAGTTCGTAATAGCGGAGTCAATGACTTTTACTTTTTAAAGAAGAACGGCAGACTTCTACGAGTTTTAGGTACCACATAAAGACTTCGCGTTTGTCTAAGTTAATGTGTGGTTTTAATAGCTTTTTACAAGTAAAACAAAAAGTGTTATCGTTGCATATTTTTAGAAGTTGGGAATTAAAAGTTATATGTATCTTAACATTGTACTAACATGCCCTTATTATGATCAAAACGTTGAATGCCAGGTTATATGGGTCTAACTTCCAACAGCCTTTCGAGCAGAATAGCAGAAGTGAAAAAAAAATTTTTCTTAATTTTTTTGACGTTATATACATACAATTATATCTAACGTCATATTACGTAGTATATTATATTATATTCTCTTTGCAATTATATATAAAACTTAGTGATTATATTCTCTTTGATTATATACATAAATATATTTAAAATACAAATGTTTAAAAAATGAATGTAGGTAGGTCTATTAGTACTATGCAAAGACTGGAAACGTTATTACTGATGGTTAAATGAGATAAACTGATTAAACAATCAATTGTCCCTAACTACCCAAGCAGTTGTTGAAACATTTAAATATAGATGAATACCATCCTTGGAGTAACTTGTTCAAATAACTTCTGGCACCAAGACTTGGCTTGTTGAATGTTTATTTTTTCTGATGACACAATATGAAAATGACAAGTATGAAACAATCTTCTGTTAACTCCATCCAGAAAGTGAAGACCCTTATGTTACTGAGTTGAGACCACATATTTTAATACAATCTGGTTAGATGATCCAGGCACTGAAACACTTTGGACTTTATCCTTATGATTACTTCCTAACTTGACTGTTCTGGAAAGTTGTTGTTTTTATAGTTATTTTTTGGGTCTTTTCCTGTCATTCTTCAGACCAGTCGATAGACTACAATAAGGAGTTTCCAAAATACTTAAGATTATTATTTAATTCCTGCAAGAATCCTCTTCTCCCAACTTGAAAAAATATACAACTTTAAAATAATGAGAGACGAAGGTTTCAAGAAAAAATTTTTTGATTGTTTTATGTAATATACATATCTGTTGTCTGGTACCCATAGTTCAAGTTTTGCTTAATTCGGAATCAGAGAGGTGGTGTTAAGTCTAGGAATATTTATTATTAAATTAAAATAGTAAAAGACCCCTAAGTAAATGTGTGGTTTAATTATCTTTGAACATGTTGAATAAATTTATTTCATTATATATTTTACAAGTTAGACTTACTTTTAAGCCATACTTGAAATAGGTAACTACTGGAGAATATGAAACCTTAGTACATTTTTTGAAAACTGAAGTGATAATTGACAAATGCACCTACTTTAGCCGTAGCTATGTTCGAAGACAAGATGAAAAGAAACATATATCCTTATGATGCATACACTAATGACCTAATACAAGGTGGCATAAGTATGTAGAATGGGGTAAAATGCCCCACTCCTGCTAATCGTGCCAAGTGTGAGTTCTTAACTTTCCTATTGCATTCAAATATACATAATAACAATCCTTACCAAAAAATAAGAAAAAAAAGATTTGTTTCCATAATTTATCAATGAAAACAACATAGTTGTAGTTAGGACTCACAATTAGCACTCTGTACTTGTGGGATATTTGTAAAGAATAACAATGTAAAGGATGGTTTTTTTAATCTTTTTTCCTGGTCAGCCGCATATGACCCCACTGTAGTGGCATGGCGTTGGATGATTAGTAGTTAATGTACTTGAAAAATTAAGAAAGTGTCATTGGAACACACTGGGCTCGGCTAAGGTGTAATGGTAACCCCTAGGTTACCACTGACTTAAAATTATCTCTGAACTGAAAAAAAACCATCAAAACAATATAAAAAATGACTTTATTATAGTCTCTAGTATTAAATCATACAAAACTCTAATACAATACTCATAAGAAAAAAGAGGAAATAGCCCACTTGTATTATGTAAAGGTAATAATGGATAGAGATGTAATTGACTTGCATGGATGTTTATTGTATTGGTAAAAAACCTTGAACCATAAGTTTTAAATCAACACTAAAAACATAACAAACATTTCAGGATTTTAAGGGATAGTTGTCATAATTGAATTCTCTAGAAAGATGACAAGGCCAATCAAGTGTTGGTTCCGGACAGACACAATTAATGCACCAAAGGCTTGTTCGCAACATAATTTTGTAATGTAGCTCAAACGACACAACACAGCACCACAGTTGCTACTTAAAATAATAATTATTGACTTATTGCAAACAGTACCAGATGGAATTAAAACACAGATTTACATATTTGTAGCCAATTATTATTATTATTTAAAGTCAAAGTCAAAGTCAAAATGGTTTATTCAAATAAGGATTATACAATCACTTTTGAATCGTCAAAGTTATAAAATATTATTTTTTGAACCCTCCCACCTTCCTGCCGGTTCACAATGTTGTTGCTTTCTACCGAGAAGAATCCGGCAAGAAACTCGATAGTTACTCTTATTTAGGTATCCTAATGTGTGTATTTGTAATAAGTTCCAGTGCACTATTAAAAGTATTTGTCCAGTCTATTTTTAAGAGTTGACCGAGGTGGCACTAATGATACTTTGTAGTAACTTTTTCCTGTCTTTCACTGCGTGGTTTGGCAAAATGTGTCTGCATGGATTAGTTCATGTTGATAAACCTTGGAAGTTTCAGTGAGTGTCCTCACAAATGTTTATTTTTGCTTTTCATGTATATATTTGTCAGTTCTGGTATATTGCAATATAGATATAAGTAATTGAGTATTTTAAGTCCGTTTGTTTATCCTTTTAGTTACTCTGACCGGCTCTGCGTTGCACTATATAAAGGAGCTCAATGACTTTCGTAAAATATAGACTCCATCTTCAGAAAGCATACTCCAACAGTGGTCTTTTATCAGATAAAAAACAGTGTTGTGTTGATATAAGAAATGCTTTTATTATAATATATAGGATGGAGTTTTTTTTTTACTTTGTTGCAGCTTTATCGATCAATGAAGAAAGATGACAGCAAAAATATGTGTTGCCACTTTTACATCAAATTATCGATTGCTACAATCGATTTTCTCAAAAAGATTATTTAAAAAAATTAAATATACATATATAACCATTTCCTTAAAATACTTTTTACTGAATTAGAACCTATTTTATTGTTAGTGTCGCAGGTTCAAGTCCTGGCTTGAAGTTAATCTTTTGACTGCATCTTTGCTATGAAAGTATTTATTTATATTCATGTTAACCTATTTTATTAAATGACTTATTTGTAAACGCGTTGTCATTCAATTTGTTCTATCAAAACGATTGAAATTCTACTATTGTTTGCTTATTCTTAGCTGTTGTTTGTCTTCAACACTGTGGCAAAGGACTCTACATAGAGATAGGTTTAGGCCGTTTGTGGCTAAGGGCAGAGGTTCAAGTCTGGTGTGTGCCAATAAGTCTTTTTCTTAGTTTCACAAGTATATTGAATATTCACTTAACTGGCGTAAAGAAATCTGGACACATTAAAAAAAAGACTTATGTAAAGTCAGTAAAAAAGAAAGCAAAATAAAACATAGGGGTTCGGTTGGTCAATGATAACATAATAAGGACACTTGCATGTGAGAAAATGTGAATGTGTAATCTACAACCAGCCCTGGGCCCGCGTGGTAGAGTAGAGTAGCCTGGGGATGCAAGAAAGCTTTAACTAATTAAAAACTTCATTGCTTTTATGACAACGAACATTTTCTTCGAACATTGCTTGAAATATCGATTATTTAATATAATCGATAAGTAATTTTTAATGTGGGACTGGTAACACCGTGGATAATTTATATCCTTTTGTTTTACGTTCTATTTCTACAAAATACTGAGATTTAATAAAACTAAACATTTTCTTCTCCCAACTTTAAAAAATATGATTTAAGCGCTTAAATATACACCGATAATTATCTAAAAACTTGTCCAAATTTGACTACAATACGCTTCGTATTTAAAAAGTTTGAAGTGGTACCCAGACTGCCGTTCTTCTTTCTGAAACAGTACTGACCTTGTTTTCTTAAAATCAGACCTATTTTGGAGGATCGTAGTTGGCCATCCATTATTACGCCACGAAAATTTCACTAATATTAGATAAATCACCCCTTCCCTTTGTCACGCTATTTTCAAATGTTAATACAAAACATCTTTCTGCTTACTTACTTATTTTGCTAATTATATTATATATTGCAATATTTTCAAATGTACAAACGTAGCTTTTCTTCCACTCTAGACCAAATTAATTCTTTTTGTTTTTGTTTTTATCTGTGATTAATTTATAATCTTTTCAGAAATAAATGCCTAAGACCTAAAAAAATTTACTTCACTTAACCTTGTCGCCCCTTAGTGCGTGACGTATTAAATAATTGGCTGCTAGCCTAAAGGTAGTCCTCTTGAAATGGGCCATCTTTTGTAAAAACAGTTATTCAAATCGAACTGGTAGCTTTCCGCCTACTCTATACTACCTATGTTAATTATTTTTTTGTTGTTTTTCTCTGTGAATGATTTATAATCTTTTGAGAAATAAAGTTTTAAGTTTTGAATTTTGAGACCAGGAGAATCGTTTGCCATCATTTATAGAGTAATGTCTGTGTGTGTGTGTGTGTGTGTGTGTGTGTGTGTGTGTGTATGTATATATGTGTGTGTGTGTGTGTGTGTGTGTGTGTGTGTGTGTGTGTGTGTGTGTGTGTGTGTGTCTGTGTGTGTGTATTTATACTAGCTATTTTTTGCCCTTCGATATCTCAAGAACCCATGGACCATAAGTACGCTCGTGACCATATCAATCGATACGCCACGTCCTGACTTAGATCTGAAAAGAGTGTGAGCAAAATCGGTCCAGCGGTTTTTTTTTTTACTACCAAAATTCTGTTTTTTATAAAGACTCAATCAAGAGATCTCTTTGCTCGTGCGGTACTTGCTACCGAACTAATTTTTATAATATCCTTTGAAACACTTGTAAATTTGTAAACATTTGTGTTTGTTTTGAGTCTGGGTTTATTTATGTGTGATATGTATGTATTTATAAAAAAAGTAATATATATGTATTTGTATACGTTATCTGATAACCATAACATAAGCTTTGCTTACTTTGGGGCCAGATGGCGCTGTGTGAAATGTCCAAAGATATTTATTTATTTTATTTTTCGAAACAAAATCACAATTTGCTACACACTATGTTATAAAAAATGGAATATAAAAGTATTAAGGTATGTTCGCCTAGCACTCCGACGCAAATAATATTTAGCTGCTTTTAGTATACAAAAATGCCAACTATTTTAGTTTTTCCAATGACTTAGTCAAGGGAATAATATCGTCAAATTTAGATTATTGTTGTTATTGTCCTATGAATAGTTCTAATGACTTTACCAACGTAAGTTTATTAAGACACAGCTTTTCCTTTCCGCATTTACGTCACCGGGTATCCCAAACGATAACGTCTCAGTGCTATAAAATGTAGTGCTGGCGTTGTAAAGTCATCATTTGAAGACAGAGCTTTTGCATCAACACAGTTTTTGTTGTAGAGTCAAAATCTAAAATTCAATATGAAACTCTTCAACCTCATCGTGTTGGTGTTGGCTGCGTTGGCCGCAATGTTGGCCGGAGCTAACGCCAACCCCAAGATCAGCGGAAACGCCATCAGAAAGGGCGGGAAGATAATTGTAAGTTGGAATGTGTGAAAGTAAAATACTATTGGCGCTTTTTTCAAAATTAAAAATGTTTATTTTAATTAACAGGCTTAGGCTTTAGTCTGACTTTTCTCATATTTTTTCGTTTTTGTTGTTTTAACAGAAACACGGACTGGGAGCGCTCGGTGCCATCGGTACGGGTCACGAGGTCTACGAGCAGTGGAAGAACAGGCACCAGGGGTGAACTATGTCAACACTATAGTATTATTGTTATGATGTAAATATTGTCGTAGTAAACAAGCAAAACTAATGTTAATACTATCTTAAGATAATAAAATAAGTTAATTTATTATATCTAACACTTGTTTATTTTCAACTGTGGTAGAGCAAGGCTCTTGGTTATTTTATCCTTGACATTTTCAGTTATTACGGTCGTAATATCCGACAAGAAATACTTATACCATCGATTTTCTAAGTGGGGGCGCGCCCCTCTAGCGGGGCTTGACGATATCCAAAAGCAGGCGGCAGGGCGCAGGCAGTTTTTTCTATTTGACCTAGAATTTGGAATCAAGTCAATAACACGCTCCGTCACATTGACTCTTCTGTGAACAAGTATGTGAAAACATTTAAAAAAAAACATTTAAAAAAAATATATTACTATTATTGTATTAAGCAATGCGTGGCAAGTACAATTTTAGCCATTTAATGCGCCGAGGGCAATTTCAATTTTGGCAGTTGGGAGCGTGATAAAAAAAACTTTGGGAACCCCTGCCTTACACCATTTTTAAGGATTGTTCGTCGGATTACACTACCGTAATAACTGGGACTGTCAAACTGTCCATCCGTCAAAGTATGGTAACTTGTTTTAAATTTTATAATTATGTACGCGCCATGCGAGCCACGCATTTATTTATCCTTGTGCACGTTGCTGTGAAAAGGATATTGTATTTTTTTAAATTAGTAATTGTTGAAATCTATCTAAATGATTACAAATAAGTTTCGAATACAGCCAGACTCAAGCCTTAATATTATGAATGCGAAAGTAAGTTTGTTTGTTTATGTGTCTTTCCTTCACTTCGCAACGGAGAATATAATTCAGCTGAAATTTGGCATAGGCATAGTTTAAGTGACGAAGAAAGAAATTTCAAACTCCGAGTGAATGAACTATGCATATAGCTTGGTATAGGGAATTTCCTTACTATAATCAAGGAGTCGGCCAGGAATTAAGTAGGTGTATTTTACCTCAGGCGAAGCTGCGAGAAAAGGCTAATAATGAATAACGTCTTAAATTTAATAACAAAAGTCATTAAAATATCTCAGATACCTCAATCTGATTCGTATTAAGCTGATTACTTTCCTAATGTTACTTGCGCCTTTATCACATGGCACGTGTCTTATGTATTAATTATCATACTAAACTCTTTTTCATTCCACAAAATTTAGGGAATACCTATCTGACACGCTACTAAAATTAAGTATTCGAACGATCAATATTTGTTATTTAAATTTACCTGGAAACACTCTTGTCTGTATTACTTACTAACTTACACCGAAAAGAGATTTTCGGGGAAGTAGGAACTTTTCGAGTAAATCAAAACTGCATTTATAAATATATTATAATATATAACAGGAAAGTCTTTCCCAACAATATTAACAGTTTTTCTAAAATCTTAATCCCAGGTTCTCTACAGGCACAGTATGTTTATTAGCTTTACATGCTTTAGGGAAATGCAGTAGGTCAAGTCAAATATATAGGAACGGAGACAGAATTTTAAATATGGTCGATCGCGGTTAGCTTTATCATAACAATTGATGTAAAACTTATTTGATTGTGTACACGCAAAAGGAAAGCAAATGTTAACTTTCCATGATAGGCGGCGCTTCTATAAGAGAGTTTACAACGAAGTAGCTAACAAACCTTTTTTTTTTATTCATCGTTGTAGAAAAAAACTGCAGTCATAGCTCAGTGATTAAGTGACTGGATACTTGGCACAGAGATAGCTGTAGAGACATAAATTGATATAAACTACTTTTTATCCTAATCCAGATTTTCCACGCGAGTAAATTTGTTCTTGGGGCACTATTCGATAATGAAATAACAGGATGCTCTGAGAAACAATAATAGCTAAAAGGTCGCAAAATTTTAGACCAAAGGTTTCCATAGTTTCCATAGTTCTTATAAAAGTTAGCGTCGCGTATAGAAATTGTGCTTCGAGAAGAACTATTTATAGAGCAACATGGGGTAGAGTAGAGAGAAGAGTACGAGAGTTCACATGGGAAAATAATAATCGTGGATTCAACCACGAGGCACTATTCCCTCACGTCGCTGCGATCAACTTTATATTTAGGCCAAAGTAGTCAAAGGGAAACAGCAAGTATAAAATTATTTTTATCAGAGCCGATTTAGGGGCTACGGTAGAAATCCCACGGCGATTGTCGAATTTCGTACGGGCAAAGGTTTGGTCAAAAACTTGTGGTCAAAAACTAGCAAGTTAATAATAATAATAATAGTAGTATTGTTGTGGTGAAACAAGGGACAAGAGAAGTTAAGGGACTTACTCTTAAGATCCGAAAAGCTAATTCAATGTCTCACGTACGCCTCATACGTCACTATTGTTTGACCACGGTCTACAATCACCATGGGCACGGTATAGGTAATTGGGCAATAGAGATTTGCACCATAGTCCATCACGCAGACCCGGTGAGGATTGTGGACTTTACTTGCTTCTTATTGACGTAAACTGGGTTTTAACACGAAGAATCGTATTAGAGACATTCAGATAACGACTTTATCATTAGATGACTTTTAGAACATGTCGGACTCGAATTTTAATAAGTTTTAGTAATTTGAACTAAGATTTTTTAAAATATTGAAAATAAGCTTATTTAGGTGTTCACATCAGATAAATTAGAATCGAATTTGGAATTGTGAATTTTCATAAAATTATTAATTGACTTAAAAAAAAAGGATGATCGCAATTTGTCTATATTTTCCCCTTAAATAGCTATAACCATTTATTTTAAAATTATAAATAAAACACCGTTTTATATGATATCTCCCACGGTACCTACAGTTTGACTTTTTTTTCGTTTTCTAATTTGCACAGAAATTCATATGTGTACCTCAGATTGCCAGTCGTTGACAAAAACAAGAGTGATCCTAAAATAAATTACTGTCAATACAAGCTACTTGTCATGTTTTTATGCCTTTAGCATGCTTATGAAAGCATACATAAGTTTTAATTATTTACGAACATATGATATATAAATACATCTTTGAAGAATACCCAGCCATGACACAAAATCGGCCTTGCAATTTGTTTATTCCGAAGCCAGCAAATATTCAAGACTGTACGTATACCTAAAGTGTGCTAAAAGTATGACATAATTTTATACAACACATGGAAAGGAGCTAAATGCGTACTAATTATTTAACTTAAAACTTCAGAAACATACTTATAGCACTAGGAATGTCAGTGGAGATGCCTTATCCTTTAAACTAAGAAATTGACAGATTTCTGCAATGGAAAGTATCTTAATCTGATACAATGCGAAACGTTTATTGCAATTTTTTTATGGTTTTTAGTAATAATTTATTTTTGAGTTTTTTTGTATTCAACTAATTTTACGGAAAAAAATGTGCATTCTAGGCAAGCGCGGCAACCCATATCGTCGACTCGCAATCTTGCGGTACCTTACAGTTCACTGTAACACTTTTGTCCTGAAGAATCGTTTGCCAGCGTTTTTAGAGTGATGTCTGTGTGTGTGTGAGTATGTATTTATGTCAGCTTTTTTTGCCCTTCCGTATCTCAAGATCCAATGGACCAAAGTGCACTCGTGACCATATCAATCGATACGCCACGTCATGACTTAGATCTGAAAAGGGTGTGAGCACAATTGGTCCAGCGGTTTGTTTTTTATTGCTAAAAATCTGATTTTTTTAAAGACTCAATAATACTATTCATGTATAAATTGTGAAATATAAAAAAAATATTCTCAAGAGAAATTGCTCGTGCGGTACTTGCTAACGAACTAATTTATATAATATACTTTGAAAAACTTACATTTTTATGACATTAAAATTTGTAAATGCATAATTATTTACTAACGTAAATGAGATTATAGGTATTATTTTTTGTAAGTTCTAAAGAATTATGATGTTAATTGTATAATAAAACGTATGCTCTTTATTGTGCTCTTTAATTTACTAAATTCCAAATGTCGCATTACAATTTAAAAAAAAATCCGGACTATAAGGGGCCTGATGCAGTAGGTGCTCTTGAATCCGACAACAACGACATTTCGACACCGCCTTGCAACTACTTGCAAAACCTTACACTGTAAATCATATATTACATCCATCAATATATCACACAATGATTATTTAGCGAATTTCTCATTAATTTTTGACATTTACTGATCAATCACTGTGAAATTTCTTATTCATAATCCCAAGCCGTCTGTGGTTTTTCAAAATCTTACAAAATGTTTTTATTAACTAGATATCTTTTTGAAACCATTTGTATAAAAAACTAGAATCCTGTTATAATTTAAATTTTGAACTATAAAATTTAACAGAAAACTGACAAACTGCAGACATAAATATTTATTCCTAAAACATGTCTTTCGTGGTGTTTGATCAGCTAGTGTCAAAAATAAGTGAGAAATACGTTTGTTTGATGCGCGCTGAGAAACAACAAATTTGCTGTAAACACCTATTTATAATGTAGTTTATAAGCTGTGACTCAAAAAAAATCATCCGAGATCCGACAATGAACCGAATTTTCCAAGTGTGAAAAAGGAAAGTTATAAAATTGCACATTGCACAAGGTTGCATTTACACAACATGATATTAAAAATATTAATTTTTATTTTATGTTATTTTTCTAACTAAGCAAACTATTAATATTTAATTCACCTAAGAAAACTTCACGTCACGACAACTACTTTTTATCTGTATGCAAAATTTTAACTTAAAGTAACCATCGATGTAAAGTAACAGACAGACAGATAGGCATCTATCAATGTAGGTAACTAAGCAGCCTTTTATATGATACGACTCAATGCCATTAGGTATACTCCATTCCGAATAGCATCGTGCGAAATATACGAGAGTTTCCCGAGTTTTCTTAGTTAATAAATGGTGGTACTTGTTAGTGTGGCCGACTGCTGTGTGGGTTCGATTCCCGCACTGGGCAAACATTTCTTTGATAAATATTTGTTTCTTTTGAGCTCTATAAATATGTATGTATTTAATAAAGTAGAATAAATATTTATATATATTTGTATACTTTAACTGATATCCATAATTTGCTTACTTTGGGGCCAGAAGGCGCTGTGTGAAATGTCCAAAGATATTTATTTATTTTATTTTTCGAAACAAAATCACAATTTGCTACACACTATGTTATAAAAAATGGAATATAAAAGTATTAAGGTATGTTCGCCTAGCACTCCGACGCAAATAATAATTAATCTGCTTTTAGTATACAAAAATGCCAACTATTTTAGTTTTTCCAATGAGTAAGTCAAGGGAATAATTACGTCAAATTTAGATTATTGTTGTTATTGTCCTATGAATAGTTCTAATGACTTTACCAACGTAAGTTTATTAAGACACAGCTTTTCCTTTCCGCATTTACGTCACCGGGTATCCCAAACGATAACGTCTCAGTGCTATAAAATGTAGTGCTGGCGTTGTAAAGTCATCATTTTTAGATAGACCTTCTACATCAATACCGCTTCTCTTGTAAAGTCAACTTCTAAAATTGAATATGAAACTCTTCAACCTCATCGTGTTGGTGTTGGCTGCGTTGGCCGCAATGTTGTCCGGTGCTAACGCCAACCCCAAGATCAGCGGAAATGCCATCAGAAAGGGCGGGAAGATAATTGTAAGTTGGAATGTGTGAAAGTAAAATACTATTGGCGCATTTTTCAAAATTAATTAACAGGTTTAGGCTTTAGTCTGACTTTTCTCATATTTTTTCGTTTTTGTTGTTATAACAGAAACACGGACTGGGAGCGCTCGGTGCCATCGGTACGGGTCACGAGGTCTACGAGCAGTGGAAGAACAGACACCAGGGGTGAACTATGTCAACACTATAGTATTATTGTTATGATGTAAATATTGTCGTATTAAACAAGCAAAACTAATGTTAATACTATCTTAAGATAATAAAATAAGTTTATTTATTATATCTAACACTTGTTTATTTTCAACTGTGGTAGAGCAAGGCTCTTGGTTATTTTATCCTTGACATTTTCAGTTATTACGGTCGTAATATACGGTTAAATATCTAAGATACCTCAATCTGATTCGTATTAAGCTGATTACTTTCCTAATGTTACTTGCGCCTTTATCACATGGCACGTGTCTTATGTATTAATTATCATACTAAACTCTTTTTCATTCCACAAAATTTAGGGAATACCTATCTGACACGCTACTAAAATTAAGCATTCGAACGATCAATATTTGTAATTTAAATTTACCTGGAAACACTCTTGTCTGTATTACTTACTAACTTACACCGAAAAGAGATTTTCGGAGAAGTAGGAATTTTCGAGTAAATCAAAAGTCCATTTATAAATATATTATAATATATAACAGGAAAGTCTTTCCCAACAATATTAACAGTTTTTCTAAAATCTTAAGTCCAGGTTCTCTAGAGGCACAGTATGTTTATAAGCTTTACATGCTTCAGGGAAATGCAGTAGGTCAAATCAAATATATAGGAACGGAGACACAATTTTAAATAGGGTCAATCGCGGTTAGCTTTATCATAACAATTGATGTAAAACTTATTTGATTGTGTACACGCAAAAAGTAAGCAAATGTTAACTGTCCTTGATGGCGGCGCTTCTATTAGAGAGTTTACAGTTAAGTAGCTAACAAACCATTTATTTCTTTTTATTCATCGTTGTAGAAAAAAACTGCAGTCATAGCTCATTGATTAAGTGACTGGATACTTGGCACATAGATAGCTGTAGAGACATAAATTGATATAACTACTTTTTATCCTAATCCAGATTTTCCACGCGAGTAAATTTGTTCTTGGGGCACTATTCGATAATGAAATAACAGGATGTTCTGAGAAACAATAATAGCTAAAAGGTCGCAAAAGGACAGTGAGTACTTTTAGACCAAAGGTTTCCATAGTTTCCATAGTTCTTATAAAAGTTAGTTAGAAATTGTGCTTCGAGAAGAACTATTTATAGAGCAACATGGGGTAGAGTAGAGAGAAGAGTACGAGAGTTCACATGGGAAAATAATAATCGTGGATCATCATTCAACTTTATATTTAGGCCAAAGTAGTCAAAGGGAAACAGCAAGTATAAAATTATTTTTATCAGAGCCGATTTAGGGGCTACGGTAGAAATCCCACGGCGATTGTCGAATTTCGTACGGGCAAAGGTTTGGTCAAAAACTAGCAAGTTAATAATAATAATAGTAGTATTTTTGTGGTGAAACAAGGGACAAGAGAAGTTAAGGGACTTACTCGTAAGATCCGAAAAGCTAATTCAATGTCTCACGTACGCCTCATACGTCACTATTGTTTGGCCACGGTCTAGAAATAGAGAATAGAGACTTGGTCCATAGTCCATCACGCTGACCCGGTGAGGATTGTGGACTTTACATGCGTCTTATTGACGTAAACTGGGTTTTAACACGAAGAATCGTATTAGAGACATTTAGGTAACGACTTTATCATTAGATGACTTTTAGAACATGTCGGACTCGAATTTTAATAAGTTTTAGTAATTTGAACTAAGATTATTTAAAATATTGAAAAAAAGCTTATGTAGGTTTTCACATCAGATAAATTAGAATCGAATTTGGAATTATGAATTTTCATCTAATTTTTAACTGACTTAAAAAAAGAGGATGATCTCAATTAGTCTTTATTTTCCCCTTAAATAGCTATAACCATTCATTTTAAAATTATAAATAAAACACCGTTTTATATGATATCTCACATGTTACCTACAGTTTGACTTTTTTTTCGTTTTCTAATTTGCACAGAAATTCACATGTGTACCTCAGATTGCCAGTCGTTGACAAAAACAAGAGTGATCCTAAAATAAATTACTGTCAATACAAGCTACTTGTCATGTTTTTATGCCTTAAGCATGCTTATGAAAGCATACATAAGTTTTAATTATTTACGATCATATTGTAGCGAGTGAAGTATTTTATTTTGTATATGTAGTGTGTTATTAGCTTTAAATTACCCTTTTGCGTGTTATGTCAAAATCATTGTAAAACTCTATATCCATACAGGCATGGAATGCCATACTCATTTACGTCAACAGTCTTTTACATCTGATTTTTAAAAGGATGACAGATCGAAAAATATTCAAAGTTCAGTCTTTTGGAGATTTTCTCGAACATAGATGTTAAAAACAAAATTTGCAATTTTTACCTAAAATAAATAGGAATTAATCTTTTTGGAGTGCATCAAGTTCTGCGAGAAACAGGAACTAAGGAGACGTAAATTACAAGAGGAACTTACCGCACGAGCTTTAATAAGAGAAGGTTTGATTTTCTCGATAAAATATATCAAGGTTGTGGGTTCTACCATAAACCCTCCCAACAGGTACCTAAGTGCATTTATTTGGATAGGTGATTGCTATATTGATTCTGCGGATTGGCTTTTTTCGCCATATTGATTTTTAATTTCTCAATCTGAAAAGAATGGTAATGGCATAGATTGCTGAAAATTGGTGAATATTACATCATATTATGATTAATTGATATTTTCGACAATACAGTCGACCCAAAGGGAAAATTACGATACCATCGTCTAGATAGGAAAAAGACGGCAAAACAGATAAATTCGGAAACTAAATTTAGTGCAATTTATTATGGAATTATAGACTTTCAAATTGTTTATTAGTGAAATAGTGATTGTATATAAAACTAAAAATAAATTGTATTAACGAACCTATCTTTTCATTTATCTTCCCCTGGGGAATTGAGTCTTAACAATATGATATATAAATACATCTTTGAAAAATACCCAGCCATGACACAAAATCGGCCTTGCAATTTGTTTATTCCGAAGCCAGCAAATATTCAAGACTGTACGTATACCTAAAGTGTGCTAAAAGTATGACATAATTTTATACAACACATGGAAAGGAGCTAAATGCGTACTAATTATTTAACTTAAAACTTCAGAAACATACTTATAGCACTAGGGATGCCAGTGGAGAACCTTATCCTTTAAACTAAGAAATTTACAGATTTCTGCTATGGAAAGTATCTTAATCTGATACAACGCGAAACGTTTATTGCAATTTTTTTATTGTTTTTAGAATTAATTTATTTTTGAGTTTTTTTGTACTCAAATAATATTACGGAAAAAAATGTGCATTCTAGGCAAGCGCGGCAACCCATATCGTCGACTCGCAATCTTGCGGTACCTTACAGTTCACTGTAACACTTTTGTCCTGAAGAATGGTTTGCCATCGTTTTTAGAGTGATATCTGTGTGTGTGTGAGTATGTATTTACGTTACCTTTTTTTGCCCTTCCGTATCTCGAGATCCAATGGACCAAAGTGCACTCGTGACCATATCAATCGATACGCCACGTCATGACTTAGATCTGAAAAGGGTGTGAGCAAAATTGGTCCAGCGGTTTGTTTTTTATTGCTAAAAATCTGATTTCTTTAAAGACTCAATAATAATATTCATGTATAAATTCTCAAATATGAAAAAAAAAATCTCAAGAGACATTGCTCGTGCGGTACTTGCTACCGAACTAATTAATATAATATACTTTGAAAAACTTACTTATTTTTATGACATTTAAATTTGTAAATGAATAATTATTTACTAACGTAAATGAGATTATAGGTTTTATTTTTTGTAAGTTCTAAAGAATTATGATGTTAATTGTATAATAAAACGTATGCTCTTTATTGTGCTCTTTAATTTACTAAATTCCAAATGTCGCATTACAATGTACACTTTCCAAAAAAATCCGGACTATAAGGGGCCTGATGCAGTAGGTGCTCTTGAATCCGACAACATCGACATTTCGACACCGCCTTGCAACTACTTGCAAAACCTTACACTGTAAATCATATATTACATCCATCAATATATCACACAATGATTGTTTAGGGATATAGAACTTGTTGATTTAAAAGACAACAAACGAATTTCTCATTAGTATCTTATTGATAACCCCAAGCCGTCTGTGGTTTTCACAATCTTACAAAATGCTTTTATTAACTAGATATCTTTTTGAAACCATTTGTATAAAAAACTAGAATCCTGTATAACTTTTGAACTATAAAATTTAACAGAAAACTGACAAACTGCAGACATAAATATTTATTCCTAAAACATGTCTTTCGTGGTGTTGGATCAGCTAGTGTCAAAAATAAGTGAGAAATACGTTTGTTTGATGCGCGCTGAGAAACAACAAATTTGCTGTAAACACCTATTTATAATGTAGTTTATAAGCTGTGACTCAAAAAAAATCATCCGAGATCCGACAATGAACCGAATTTTCCAAGTGTGAAAAATGAAAGGTATAAAATTGCACATTGCACAAGGTTGCATTTACACAACATGATATTAAAAAATAGTGTCGGACAACCGTCCGGAATCGTGACAACTTGTGCCTTTCACTTTTTATGTCTGTCTCTCTCGCTCTTAGGCGGGCTAACCATGCCGCGTGCCTCTCACTCGCTCTCATTGTGAGCGCATAACGTGAGCGGAGCGTAACGCAGTTTCTTGAAGTGTCACCCGGCAAACCAATTTATAAGACGTTGTCACGTCAAAATACTAATTTTTATTTTCTGTTATTTTTCTAACTAAGCAAACTATTAATATTTAATTCACCTAAGAAAACTTCACGTCACGACAACTACTTTTTATCTGTATGCAAAATTTTAACTTAAAGTAACCATCGATGTAAAGTAACAGACAGACAGATAGGCATCTATCAATGTAGGTAACTAAGCAGCCTTTTATATGATACGACTCAATGCCATTGGGTATACTCCATTCCGAATAGCATCGTGCGAAATATACGAGAGTTTCCCGAGTTTTCTTAGTTAATAAATGGTGGTACTTGTTAGTGTGGCCGACTGCTGTGTGGGTTCGATTCCCGCACTGGGCAAACATTTCTTTGATAAATATTTGTGTTTCTTTTGAGCTCTATAAATATGTTTGTATTTATAGAAGTAGAATAAATATTTATATATATTTGTATACTTTAACTGATATCCATAATTTGCTTACTTTGGGGCCAGAAGGCGCTGTGTGAAATGTCCAAAGATATTTATTTATTTTATTTTTCGAAACAAAATCACAATTTGCTACACACTTTGTTATAAAAAATGGAATATAAAAGTATTAAGGTATGTTCGCCTAGCACTCCGACGCAAATAATAATTAATCTGCTTTTAGTATACAAAAATGCCAACTATTTTAGTTTTTCCAATGAGTAAGTCAAGGGAATAATTACGTCAAATTTAGATTATTGTTGTTATTGTCCTATGAATAGTTCTAATGACTTTACCAACGTAAGTTTATTAAGACACAGCTTTTCCTTTCCGCATTTACGTCACCGGGTATCCCAAACGATAACGTCTCAGTGCTATAAAATGTAGTGCTGGCGTTGTAAAGTCATCATTTGAAAACACAGTTTTTGTTGTAGAGTCAACATCTAAAATTCAATATGAAACTCTTCAACCTCATCGTGTTGGTGTTGGCTGCGTTGGCCGCAATGATGGCCGGAGCTAACGCCAACCCCAAGATCAGCGGAAACGCCATCAGAAAGGGCGGGAAGATAATTGTAAGTTGGAATGTGTGAAAGTAAAATACTATTGGCGCTTTTTTCAAAATTAAAAATGTTTATTTTAATTAACAGGCTTAGGCTTTAGTCTGACTTTTCTCGTTTTTGTTGTTTTAACAGAAACACGGACTTGGAGCGCTCGGTGCCATCGGTACGGGTCACGAGGTCTACGAGCAGTGGAAGAACAGGCACCAGGGGTGAACTATGTCGACATTATAGTATTATTGTTATGATGTAAATATTATCGTATTAAACAATCAAAACTAATGTTAATACTATCTTAAGATAAGAAAATAAGTTTATTTATTATATTTAACACTTGTTTATTTTCAACTGTGGTAGAGCAAGGCTCTTGGTTATTTTATCCTTGACATTTTCAGTTATTACGGTCGTAATATCCGACAAGAAATACTTATACCATTAATTTTCAAAGTGGGGGGCGAGCCCCTCTAGCGGGGCTTGACGATATCCAAAAGGGGGCGCAGGCAGTTTTTTCTATTTAACCTAGACTTTGGAATTAATACAAAAACACGCTCCGTCACATTGACTCTTCTCTGAACAAGTGTGTGAAAACATTTAAAAAAAACATTTAAAAAAAAACATTTAAAAAAAATATATTACCATTATTGTATTTAACAATGCGTGGCAAGTACACTTGTAGCCATTTAATGCGCCCTCAGGCAATTTCAATTTTGGCAGTTGGGGGCGTGATAAAAAAAATTTGGGAACCCCTGCCTTATACCATTTTTAAGGATTGTTCGTCGGATTACACTACCCTAATAACTGGGACTGTCAAACTATCCATCCGTCAAAGTATGGCATATTGTTTTAAATTTTATAATTATGAACGCGCCATGCGAGCCACGCATTTATTTACCCTTGTGCACGTTGCTGTGAAAAGGATATTGTATTTTTTTAAATTAGTAATTGTTGAAATCTATCTAAATGATTACAAATAAGTTTCGAATACAGCCAGACTCAAGCCTTAATATTATAAATGCGAAAGAAGTTTTGTTTGTTTATGTGGCTTTCCTTCACTTCGCAACGGAGAATATAATTCAGCTGAAATTTGGCATAGGCATAGTTTATGTGACGAAGAAAGAAATTTCATCCCTGTTAATTCAAAATGCCCGCAGGAATAACTATACCCAAACTCCAAGTGAATGAACTATGCATATAGCTTGGTATAGGGAATTTCCTTACTATAATCAAGGAGTCGGCCTGGAATTAAGTAGGTGTATTTTACCTCAGGCGAAGCTGCGAGAAAAGGCTAATAATGAATAACGTCTTAAATTTAATAACAAAAGTCATTAAAATATCTAAGATACCTCAATCTGATTCGTATTTAGCTGATTACTTACCTAATGTTACTTGCGCCTTTATCACATGGCACGTGTCTTATGTATTAATTATCATACTAAACTCTTTTTCATTCCACAAAATTTAGGGAATACCTATCTGACACGCTACTAAAATTAAGCATTCGAACGATCAATATTTGTAATTTAAATTTACCTGGAAACACTCTTGTCTGTATTACTTACTAACTTACACCGAAAAGAGATTTTCGGAGAAGTAGGAATTTTCGAGTAAATCAAAAGTCCATTTATAAATATATTATAATATATAACAGGAAAGTCTTTCCCAACAATATTAACAGTTTTTCTAAAATCTTAAGTCCAGGTTCTCTAGAGGCACAGTATGTTTATAAGCTTTACATGCTTCAGGGAAATGCAGTAGGTCAAATCAAATATATAGGAACGGAGACACAATTTTAAATAGGGTCGATCGCGGTTAGCTTTATCATAACAATTGATGTAAAACTTATTTGATTGTGTACACGCAAAAAGTAAGCAAATGTTAACTGTCCTTGATGGCGGCGCTTCTATTAGAGAGTTTACAGTTAAGTAGCTAACAAACCATTTATTTCTTTTTATTCATCGTTGTAGAAAAAAACTGCAGTCATAGCTCATTGATTAAGTGACGAGATACGAGAGTTCACATGGGAAAATAATAATCGTGGATCATCATTCAACTTTATATTTAGGCCAAAGTAGTCAAAGGGAAACAGCAAGTATAAAATTATTTTTATCAGAGCCGATTTAGGGGCTACGGTAGAAATCCCACGGCGATTGTCGAATTTCGTACGGGCAAAGGTTTGGTCAAAAACTTGTGGTCAAAAACTAGCAAGTTAATAATAATAATAATAGTAGTATTGTTGTGGTGAAACAAGGGACAAGAGAAGTTAAGGGACTTACTCTTAAGATCCGAAAAGCTAATTCAATGTCTCACGTACGCCTCATACGTCACTATTGTTTGACCACGGTCTACAATCACCATGGGCACGGTATAGGTAATTGGGCAATAGAGATTTGCACCATAGTCCATCACGCAGACCCGGTGAGGATTGTGGACTTTACTTGCTTCTTATTGACGTAAACTGGGTTTTAACACGAAGAATCGTATTAGAGACATTCAGATAACGACTTTATCATTAGATGACTTTTAGAACATGTCGGACTCGAATTTTAATAAGTTTTAGTAATTTGAACTAAGATTTTTTAAAATATTGAAAATAAGCTTATTTAGGTGTTCACATCAGATAAATTAGAATCGAATTTGGAATTGTGAATTTTCATAAAATTATTAATTGACTTAAAAAAAGAGGATGATCGCAATTTGTCTATATTTTCCCCTTAAATAGCTATAACCATTTATTTTAAAATTATAAATAAAACACCGTTTTATATGATATCTCCCACGGTACCTACAGTTTGACTTTTTTTTCGTTTTCTAATTTGCACAGAAATTCATATGTGTACCTCAGATTGCCAGTCGTTGACAAAAACAAGAGTGATCCTAAAATAAATTACTGTCAATACAAGCTACTTGTCATGTTTTTATGCCTTAAGCATGCTTATGAAAGCATACATAAGTTTTAATTATTTACGAACATATGATATATAAATACATCTTTGAATAATACCCAGCCATGACACAAAATCGGCCTTGCAATTTGTTTATTCCGAAGCCAGCAAATATTCAAGACTGTACGTATACCTAAAGTGTGCTAAAAGTATGACATAATTTTATACAACACATGGAAAGGAGCTAAATGCGTACTAATTATTTAACTTAAAACTTCAGAAACATACTTATAGCACTAGGAATGTCAGTGGAGATGCCTTATCCTTTAAACTAAGAAATTGACAGATTTCTGCTATGGAAAGTATCTTAATCTGATACAATGCGAAACGTTTATTGCAATTTTTTTATGGTTTTTAGTAATAATTTATTTTTGAGTTTTTTTGTATTCAACTAATTTTACGGAAAAAAATGTGCATTCTAGGCAAGCGCGGCAACCCATATCGTTGACTCGCAATCTTGCGGTACCTTACAGTTCACTGTAACACTTTTGTCCTGAAGAATCGTTTGCCAGCGTTTTTAGAGTGATGTCTGTGTGTGTGTGAGTATGTATTTATGTCAGCTTTTTTTGCCCTTCCGTATCTCAAGATCCAATGGACCAAAGTGCACTCGTGACCATATCAATCGATACGCCACGTCATGACTTAGATCTGAAAAGGGTGTGAGCACAATTGGTCCAGCGGTTTGTTTTTTATTGCTAAAAATCTGATTTTTTTAAAGACTCAATAATACTATTCATGTATAAATTGTGAAATATAAAAAAAATATTCTCAAGAGAAATTTCTCGTGCGGTACTTGCTAACGAACTAATTTATATAATATACTTTGAAAAACTTACATTTTTATGACATTAAAATTTGTAAATGCATAATTATTTACTAACGTAAATGAGATTATAGGTATTATTTTTTGTAAGTTCTAAAGAATTATGATGTTAATTGTATAATAAAACGTATGCTCTTTATTGTGCTCTTTAATTTACTAAATTCCAAATGTCGCATTACAATTTAAAAAAAAATCCGGACTATAAGGGGCCTGATGCAGTAGGTGCTCTTGAATCCGACAACAACGACATTTCGACACCGCCTTGCAACTACTTGCAAAACCTTACACTGTAAATCATATATTACATCCATCAATATATCACACAATGATTATTTAGCGAATTTCTCATTAATTTTTGACATTTACTGATCAATCACTGTGAAATTTCTTATTCATAATCCCAAGCCGTCTGTGGTTTTTCAAAATCTTACAAAATGTTTTTATTAACTAGATATCTTTTTGAAACCATTTGTAAAATCTCCCGTGAATAAAAGAGGAAAGACTTTATTGGTATGATTAATTATAATTTCGTAGTAAAATAATAAATATAAATATCCTAAATACTAGAGTTTATGACTTAGCTAATGTCCCAACACGCTGTTGTGAAACCGGAGTATGCTCGTAGGTTCCCGCTTGTCGTTCATGCTCACACCACGCTGAGTTCGCTTATCCGCTCCTGGAATTCGAAATTAAAAATGTGTATATATTGGATTCATAATAATTAATAATATAGATTTTTGAATCTTATTATTATGATTATTATTATTATACTTTATTGCATCAACATAAAAAAATTACAAACAAAACATATTTACAAATAGAGAAAAACAAAAGGCGGTCTTATCGCTTTAAAGCGATCTCTTCCAGACAACCTTTCTCTCAGAATCTTAGTTTTTAAAAGAAAATAAAAATTAAAAAAAAAAATATGAAATTATAAATCAACAAATAAAATTACAAATATCAAATTAGAATAGTTGCACTTTTAATTGTTTGGACCCTTTATCCTTATCTCCAAACAGATATAATTAATACTGCTTTTTTGTAATCATCTTATGATAATTTGACCAATCATATCTGTTGCCCTCTCCTCGAGATTTTTAAATAGAAAAACCGCAATCTATTTAAGATCTCTACACATAAAGGCTGTCCAGTGACTCTATTTACTACGTAACAAAAATTAAAACACTCAAAAAAAAAAACAAGAGAAGCAAGAAATACAAATTGAGTGTTTGGGATGTACTAATTTTAACTGTCAGCGAGTTATGATGGGCCAATTATAAGCCATAAAAAAAAGGACGCTGAAAGAAAATTAGATTAGTACACATTGAAATAAATTTACATTAAAGTACACAAGTGATTGAAACAGTAAGCTAGATTAATTGAACTTTTCTCAAGGAAAACAAAGTGGCCTAAATCAATTTTTCAGTGAGTTCGTGTTTGGTTCTTGTATTTTAGAACTCGGGCATTACTTAAGTACAATAAAATACCTAAGTATTTAATCAAAGTAATTAGAGTAAATAATCTCTTACGATATATTTATATGATAGAATAGAATTAAAGTAATGCCATGCAAGTGAAAAACTACAATAGTAATTAATTATACTCAGCTTTTATGAATTTCAGCATTATAGTCCTGAAGTATCTCCAGTTCCACAGGTACATGATGTCTGCATAATTTCCGTAAACTCCCGTCGGACAGACAAGGACGAGCACTCACGAAACATGACAAATAAAAATAAAATAATGAATAAAGATGACATATCATTATAACATTGATAGTTATAAGGAAATTTAAATAGAAGTAAATAACAAAATTACTTTTTAAAATTACTTCTTACAAAATATAACCCATTCCTGTACACACTCTTCATCATTCAAAATCTCATTAGAAATCTCGACACTTAAAAACATCTTTCCTTATACACAACATACATCGCCTTAATTTTTTGATTATGTGTGATTTACAATGTATATATGTAGTATAAAATATATATTATGTATATAAAATTGGAATTCACAATTTTTATATTATGAGATCTTACTTTTGAGGACTTTAGAACTTCGTTTCGAAGTTCATAGTTTTGTAAATTTTTCGAGTATGTGTTGTAATATTTAAATGTATGTAAGTGTAGGATTCCCAGAATCATTTGTTCTATATACTTGTGCCAATAGTCCTCGAGACATTACGTATCCACACGACGAGTATATAGATTTGTTTACCTAGGTGTTATGTACTTGACGAAATTTTCAAAAAAAAAAAAAAAGAAAATTTTAATTAAAATTCAGAAAATTCAAATATTCTATGTTAAAAGCATAGGACAAGGAATTTTGTATATAATACATATATATAATGTATTATGTTCTATGTATTATATTCTAGGGAAGACAAAAATAGTCACTCGTTCTTTTATCTCATGAAATACCATGAAAATGTGTTCAATAGGTATTTTTACAAATACATAACTCTTTATGTAACGTGAACTTTGTCGTTTGTTGTTTTGTGATTAATAATTCGAACTGTCGATAAAAGGCTTTTACACGAAGATTTGATAGACACAAATAGTAGTTAGAATCTCGTCGAATTTGTATAATCATTAGGTCCCAGACCTATTTAACAGTAGAATACAGTAGATAGAGTAAATTAGCCTTCCGTTCATTTTATCACAATATATTTTCACTGCGTTGAGTTTGGAAAACATGAAGTAAGAGTTTTCTATGTCAAAATTATATAGAAAGATATAATATAGAGTGACTAAAATTTTGTCTTGCTCTAGTGTCATACTTCTAAAAAATATCTCATACATCAACTCCCTTTGTTATACACATTCCACACACTTTGTCGTCAGTAAAACATACATTCACCCTTAAAACATACATCTTATTCAACTGCCATTACCATATAGCAACATAAGAAATTTAACCGAAATTGAATAAAACCTGTCAAAGACATAATTTAACAAAAAAGGAAATATTATAAAAAAAAAAAAAATAATAATATGATACTACTTTACCGAACTGCTTTGTAGAACACAAACCACTAATAAAAAATTTAAAAATTTAAATTTTCAAATAATGTAAAGTTTAATTATACCCTTCTGAACTTCCGTACACTTTCTAATTGACTCAGTCGCTTAAAAATATAATATGAAAACTCCACGTCTGTACTCTAGAGTACTCTCTTGCAGACTGCTCCGACTTCTTTCCCGCTTGCTTCCTCGAAAATCCTTTATACCGATTATCGGCTCTGGCGCCCTTTTTTATGCATTCACGCGGTTCATGGATCTAATAAAACTGGCTATTCAACATCGTAATCTGCATTCTTTGTTACACAAATTATGTGACAACATGAAAATACACTGTATTTGTATATCAATCAGAGATGAAAACAAAATACAGTTCGAGTACGTGACTCTCTATAGTTAAAGATACCAAATTTTAGTTGATCCTTTTTAAAGATTAAATAATTTTCTCACAGTGTTTAAAGTTGTTAAACACTTGACATTTCTGTCTATCAACATACACAGAAATTGACTGTGTTAAATGAAAGCACCTATTCACTTAAGGAAACAATTCAAGTTTCTAAGAATTTAGCAAAGTTTCAGTTCTCTATATTTACTTGCATCTTTATTTTTAAAGTAGCATAAAACAATATGTTACACATTTGTATAAAAAACTAGAATCCTGTTATAATTTAAATTTTGAACTATAAAATTTAACAGAAAACTGACAAACTGCAGACATAAATATTTATTCCTAAAACATGTCTTTCGTGGTGTTTGATTAGCTAGTGTCAAAAATAAGTGAGAAATACGTTTGTTTGATGCGCGCTGAGAAACAACAAATTTGCTGTAAACACCTATTTATAATGTAGTTTATAAGCTGTGACTCAAAAAAAATCATCCGAGATCCGACAATGAACCGAATTTTCCAAGTGTGAAAAAGGAAAGTTATAAAATTGCACATTGCACAAGGTTGCATTTACACAACATGATATTAAAAATATTAATTTTTATTTTATGTTATTTTTCTAACTAAGCAAACTATTAATATTTAATTCACCTAAGAAAACTTCACGTCACGACAACTACTTTTTATCTGTATGCAAAATTTTAACTTAAAGTAACCATCGATGTAAAGTAACAGACAGACAGATAGGCATCTATCAATGTAGGTAACTAAGCAGCCTTTTATATGATACGACTCAATGCCATTAGGTATACTCCATTCCGAATAGCATCGTGCGAAATATACGAGAGTTTCCCGAGTTTTCTTAGTTAATAAATGGTGGTACTTGTTAGTGTGGCCGACTGCTGTGTGGGTTCGATTCCCGCACTGGGCAAACATTTCTTTGATAAATATTTGTTTCTTTTGAGCTCTATAAATATGTATGTATTTAATGAAGTAGAATAAATATTTATATATATTTGTATACTTTAACTGATATCCATAATTTGCTTACTTTGGGGCCAGAAGGCGCTGTGTGAAATGTCCAAAGATATTTATTTATTTTATTTTTCGAAACAAAATTTGCAAAAATCACAATTTGCTACACACTATGTTATAAAAAATGGAATATAAAAGTATTAAGGTATGTTCGCCTAGCACTCCGACGCAAATAATAATTAATCTGCTTTTAGTATACAAAAATGCCAACTATTTTAGTTTTTCCAATGAGTAAGTCAAGGGAATAATTACGTCAAATTTAGATTATTGTTGTTATTGTCCTATGAATAGTTCTAATGACTTTACCAACGTAAGTTTATTAAGACACAGCTTTTCCTTTCCGCATTAACGTCACCGGGTATCCCAAACGATAACGTCTCAGTGCTATAAAATGTAGTGCTGGCGTTGTAAAGTCATCATTTTTAGATAGACCTTCTACATCAATACCGCTTCTCTTGTAAAGTCAACTTCTAAAATTGAATATGAAACTCTTCAACCTCATCGTGTTGGTGTTGGCTGCGTTGGCCGCAATGTTGTCCGGTGCTAACGCCAACCCCAAGATCAGCGGAAATGCCATCAGAAAGGGCGGGAAGATAATTGTAAGTTGGAATGTGTGAAAGTAAAATACTATTGGCGCATTTTTCAAAATTAATTAACAGGTTTAGGCTTTAGTCTGACTTTTCTCATATTTTTTCGTTTTTGTTGTTTTAACAGAAACACGGACTGGGAGCGCTCGGTGCCATCGGTACGGGTCACGAGGTCTACGAGCAGTGGAAGAACAGGCACCAGGGGTGAACTATGTCAACACTATAGTATTATTGTTATGATGTAAATATTGTCGTATTAAACAAGCAAAACTAATGTTAATACTATCTTAAGATAATAAAATAAGTTTATTTATTATATCTAACACTTGTTTATTTTCAACTGTGGTAGAGCAAGGCTCTTGGTTATTTTATCCTTGACATTTTCAGTTATTACGGTCGTAATATACGGTTAAATATCTAAGATACCTCAATCTGATTCGTATTAAGCTGATTACTTTCCTAATGTTACTTGCGCCTTTATCACATGGCACGTGTCTTATGTATTAATTATCATACTAAACTCTTTTTCATTCCACAAAATTTAGGGAATACCTATCTGACACGCTACTAAAATTAAGTATTCGAACGATCAATATTTGTTATTTAAATTTACCTGGAAACACTCTTGTCTGTATTACTTACTAACTTACACCGAAAAGAGATTTTCGGGGAAGTAGGAACTTTTCGAGTAAATCAAAAGTCCATTTATAAATATATTATAATATATAACAGGAAAGTCTTTCCCAACAATATTAACAGTTTTTCTAAAATCTTAATCCCAGGTTCTCTACAGGCACAGTATGTTTATTAGCTTTACATGCTTCAGGGAAATGCAGTAGGTCAAGTCAAATATATAGGAACGGAGACAGAATTTTAAATATGGTCGATCGCGGTTAGCGTTATCATAACAATTGATGTAAAACTTATTTGATTGTGTACACGCAAAAGGAAAGCAAATGTTAACTTGCCATGATAGGCGGCGCTTCTATAAGAGAGTTTACAACGAAGTAGCTAACAAACATTTTTTTTTTATTCATCGTTGTAGAAAAAAACTGCAGTCATAACTCATTGATTAAGTGACTGGATACTTGGCACAGAGATAGCTGTAGAGACATAAATTGATATAAACTACTTTTTATCCTAATCCAGATTTTCCACGCGAGTAAATTTGTTCTTGGGGCACTATTCTATAATGAAATAACAGGATGTTCTGAGAAACAATAATAGCTAAAAGGTCACAAAAGGACAGTGGGTAATTTTAGACCAAAGGTTTCCATAGTTTCCATAGTTCTTATAAAAGTTAGCGTCGCGTATAGAAATTGTGCTTCGAGAAGAACTATTTATAGAGCAACATGGGGTAGAGTAGAGAGAAGAGTACGAGAGTTCACATGGGAAAATAATAATCGTGGATTCAACCACGAGGCACTATTCCCTCACGTCGCTGCGATCAACTTTATATTTAGGCCAAAGTAGCCAAAGGGAAACAGCAAGTATAAAATTATTTTTATCAGAGCCGATTTAGGGGCTACGGTAGAAATCCCGCGGCGATTGTCGAATTTCGTACGGGCAAAGCTGTGGTCAAAAACTAGCAAGTTAATAATAATAATAGTAGTATTTTTGTGGTGAAACAAGGGACAAGAGAAGTTAAGGGACTTACTCGTAAGATCCGAAAAGCTAATTCAATGTCTCACGTACGCCTCATACGTCACTATTGTTTGGCCACGGTCTAGAAATAGAGAATAGAGATTTGGTCCATAGTCCATCACGCTGACCCGGTGAGGATTGTGGACTTTACATGCGTCTTATTGACGTAAACTGGGTTTTAACACGAAGAATCGTATTAGAGACATTTAGGTAACGACTTTATCATTAGATGACTTTTAGAACATGTCGGACTCGAATTTTAATAAGTTTTAGTAATATGAACTAAGATTATTTAAAATATTGAAAAAAAGCTTATGTAGGTTTTCACATCAGATAAATTAGAATCGAATTTGGAATTATGAATTTTCATCTAATTTTTAACTGACTTAAAAAAAGAGGATGATCTCAATTAGTCTTTATTTTCCCTTTAAATAGCTATAACCATTCATTTTAAAATTATAAATAAAACACCGTTTTATATGATATCTCACATGTTACCTACAGTTTGACTTTTTTTTCGTTTTCTAATTTGCACAGAAATTCACATGTGTACCTCAGATTGCCAGTCGTTGACAAAAACAAGAGTGATCCTAAAATAAATTACTGTCAATACAAGCTACTTGTCATGTTTTTATGCCTTAAGCATGCTTATGAAAGCATACATAAGTTTTAATTATTTACGAACATATTGTAGCGAGTGAAGTATTTTATTTTGTATATGTAGTGTGTTATTAGCTTTAAATTACCCTTTTGCGTGTTATGTCAAAATCATTGTAAAACTCTATATCCATACAGGCATGGAATGCCATACTCATTTACGTCAACAGTCTTTTACATCTGATTTTTAAAAGGATGACAGATCGAAAAATATTCAAAGTTCAGTCTTTTGGAGATTTTCTCGAACATAGATGTTAAAAACAAAATTTGCAATTTTTACCTAAAATAAATAGGAATTAATCTTTTTGGAGTGCATCAAGTTCTGCGAGAAACAGGAACTAAGGAGACGTAAATTACAAGAGGAACTTACCGCACGAGCTTTAATAAGAGAAGGTTTGATTTTCTCGATAAAATATATCAAGGTTGTGGGTTCTACCATAAACCCTCCCAACAGGTACCTAAGTGCATTTATTTGGATAGGTGATTGCTATATTGATTCTGCGGATTGGCTTTTTTCGCCATATTGATTTTTAATTTCTCAATCTGAAAAGAATGGTAATGGCATAGATTGCTGAAAATTGGTGAATATTACATCATATTATGATTAATTGATATTTTCGACAATACAGTCGACCCAAAGGGAAAATTACGATACCATCGTCTAGATAGGAAAAAGACGGCAAAACAGATAAATTCGGAAACTAAATTTAGTGCAATTTATTATGGAATTATAGACTTTCAAATTGTTTATTAGTGAAATAGTGATTGTATATAAAACTAAAAATAAATTGTATTAACGAACCTATCTTTTCATTTATCTTCCCCTGGGGAATTGAGTCTTAACAATATGATATATAAATACATCTTTGAAAAATACCCAGCCATGACACAAAATCGGCCTTGCAATTTGTTTATTCCGAAGCCAGCAAATATTCAAGACTGTACGTATACCTAAAGTGTGCTAAAAGTATGACATAATTTTATACAACACATGGAAAGGAGCTAAATGCGTACTAATTATTTAACTTAAAACTTCAGAAACATACTTATAGCACTAGGGATGCCAGTGGAGAACCTTATCCTTTAAACTAAGAAATTTACAGATTTCTGCTATGGAAAGTATCTTAATCTGATACAACGCGAAACGTTTATTGCAATTTTTTTATTGTTTTTAGAATTAATTTATTTTTGAGTTTTTTTGTACTCAAATAATATTACGGAAAAAAATGTGCATTCTAGGCAAGCGCGGCAACCCATATCGTCGACTCGCAATCTTGCGGTACCTTACAGTTCACTGTAACACTTTTGTCCTGAAGAATGGTTTGCCATCGTTTTTAGAGTGATATCTGTGTGTGTGTGAGTATGTATTTACGTTACCTTTTTTTGCCCTTCCGTATCTCGAGATCCAATGGACCAAAGTGCACTCGTGACCATATCAATCGATACGCCACGTCATGACTTAGATCTGAAAAGGGTGTGAGCAAAATTGGTCCAGCGGTTTGTTTTTTATTGCTAAAAATCTGATTTCTTTAAAGACTCAATAATAATATTCATGTATAAATTCTCAAATATGAAAAAAAAAATCTCAAGAGACATTGCTCGTGCGGTACTTGCTACCGAACTAATTAATATAATATACTTTGAAAAACTTACTTATTTTTATGACATTTAAATTTGTAAATGAATTATTTACTAACGTAAATGAGATTATAGGTTTTATTTTTTGTAAGTTCTAAAGAATTATGATGTTAATTGTATAATAAAACGTATGCTCTTTATTGTGCTCTTTAATTTACTAAATTCCAAATGTCGCATTACAATGTACACTTTCCAAAAAAATCCGGACTATAAGGGGCCTGATGCAGTAGGTGCTCTTGAATCCGACAACATCGACATTTCGACACCGCCTTGCAACTACTTGCAAAACCTTACACTGTAAATCATATATTACATCCATCAATATATCACACAATGATTGTTTAGGGATATAGAACTTGTTGATTTAAAAGACAACAAACGAATTTCTCATTAGTATCTTATTCATAATCCCAAGCCGTCTGTGGTTTTCACAATCTTACAAAATGCTTTTATTAACTAGATATCTTTTTGAAACCATTTGTATAAAAAACTAGAATCCTGTATAACTTTTGAACTATAAAATTTAACAGAAAACTGACAAACTGCAGACATAAATATTTATTCCTAAAACATGTCTTTCGTGGTGTTGGATCAGCTAGTGTCAAAAATAAGTGAGAAATACGTTTGTTTGATGCGCGCTGAGAAACAACAAATTTGCTGTAAACACCTATTTATAATGTAGTTTATAAGCTGTGACTCAAAAAAAATCATCCGAGATCCGACAATGAACCGAATTTTCCAAGTGTGAAAAATGAAAGTTATAAAATTGCACATTGCACAAGGTTGCATTTACACAACATGATATTAAAAATACTAATTTTTATTTTCTGTTATTTTTCTAACTAAGCAAACTATTAATATTTAATTCACCTAAGAAAACTTCACGTCACGACAACTACTTTTTATCTGTATGCAAAATTTTAACTTAAAGTAACCATCGATGTAAAGTAACAGACAGACAGATAGGCATCTATCAATGTAGGTAACTAAGCAGCCTTTTATATGATACGACTCAATGCCATTGGGTATACTCCATTCCGAATAGCATCGTGCGAAATATACGAGAGTTTCCCGAGTTTTCTTAGTTAATAAATGGTGGTACTTGTTAGTGTGGCCGACTGCTGTGTGGGTTCGATTCCCGCACTGGGCAAACATTTCTTTGATAAATATTTGTGTTTCTTTTGAGCTCTATAAATATGTTTGTATTTATAGAAGTAGAATAAATATTTATATATATTTGTATACTTTAACTGATATCCATAATTTGCTTACTTTGGGGCCAGAAGGCGCTGTGTGAAATGTCCAAAGATATTTGTTTATTTTATTTTTCGAAACAAAATCACAATTTGCTACACACTTTGTTATAAAAAATGGAATATAAAAGTATTAAGGTATGTTCGCCTAGCACTCCGACGCAAATAATAATTAATCTGCTTTTAGTATACAAAAATGCCAACTATTTTAGTTTTTCCAATGAGTAAGTCAAGGGAATAATTACGTCAAATTTAGATTATTGTTGTTATTGTCCTATGAATAGTTCTAATGACTTTACCAACGTAAGTTTATTAAGACACAGCTTTTCCTTTCCGCATTAACGTCACCGGGTATCCCAAACGATAACGTCTCAGTGCTATAAAATGTAGTGCTGGCGTTGTAAAGTCATCATTTGAAAACACAGTTTTTGTTGTAGAGTCAACATCTAAAATTCAATATGAAACTCTTCAACCTCATCGTGTTGGTGTTGGCTGCGTTGGCCGCAATGATGGCCGGAGCTAACGCCAACCCCAAGATCAGCGGAAACGCCATCAGAAAGGGCGGGAAGATAATTGTAAGTTGGAATGTGTGAAAGTAAAATACTATTGGCGCTTTTTTCAAAATTAAAAATGTTTATTTTAATTAACAGGCTTAGGCTTTAGTCTGACTTTTCTCGTTTTTGTTGTTGTAACAGAAACACGGACTTGGAGCGCTCGGTGCCATCGGTACGGGTCACGAGGTCTACGAGCAGTGGAAGAACAGGCACCAGGGGTGAACTATGTCAACATTATAGTATTATTGTTATGATGTAAATATTATCGTATTAAACAATCAAAACTAATGTTAATACTATCTTAAGATAAGAAAATAAGTTTATTTATTATATCTAACACTTGTTTATTTTCAACTGTGGTAGAGCAAGGCTCTTGGTTATTTTATCCTTGACATTTTCAGTTATTACGGTCGTAATATCCGACAAGAAATACTTATACCATTAATTTTCAAAGTGGGGGGCGAGCCCCTCTAGCGGGGCTTGACGATATCCAAAAGGGGGCGCAGGCAGTTTTTTCTATTTAACCTAGACTTTGGAATTAATACAAAAACACGCTCCGTCACGTTGACTCTTCTCTGAACAAGTGTGTGAAAACATTTAAAAAAAACATTTAAAAAAAAACATTTAAAAAAAATATATTACCATTATTGTATTTAACAATGCGTGGCAAGTACACTTGTAGCCATTTAATGCGCCCTCAGGCAATTTCAATTTTGGCAGTTGGGGGCGTGATAAAAAAAATTTGGGAACCCCTGCCTTATACCATTTTTAAGGATTGTTCGTCGGATTACACTACCCTAATAACTGGGACTGTCAAACTATCCATCCGTCAAAGTATGGCATATTGTTTTAAATTTTATAATTATGAACGCGCCATGCGAGCCACGCATTTATTTACCCTTGTGCACGTTGCTGTGAAAAGGATATTGTATTTTTTTAAATTAGTAATTGTTGAAATCTATCTAAATGATTACAAATAAGTTTCGAATACAGCCAGACTCAAGCCTTAATATTATAAATGCGAAAGAAGTTTTGTTTGTTTATGTGGCTTTCCTTCACTTCGCAACGGAGAATATAATTCAGCTGAAATTTGGCATAGGCATAGTTTATGTGACGAAGAAAGAAATTTCATCCCTGTTAATTCAAAATGCCCGCAGGAATAACTATACCCAAACTCCAAGTGAATGAACTATGCATATAGCTTGGTATAGGGAATTTCCTTACTATAATCAAGGAGTCGGCCTGGAATTAAGTAGGTGTATTTTACCTCAGGCGAAGCTGCGAGAAAAGGCTAATAATGAATAACGTCTTAAATTTAATAACAAAAGTCATTAAAATATCTAAGATACCTCAATCTGATTCGTATTTAGCTGATTACTTACCTAATGTTACTTGCGCCTTTATCACATGGCACGTGTCTTATGTATTAATTATCATACTAAACTCTTTTTCATTCCACAAAATTTAGGGAATACCTATCTGACACGCTACTAAAATTAAGCATTCGAACGATCAATATTTGTAATTTAAATTTACCTGGAAACACTCTTGTCTGTATTACTTACTAACTTACACCGAAAAGAGATTTTCGGAGAAGTAGGAATTTTCGAGTAAATCAAAAGTCCATTTATAAATATATTATAATATATAACAGGAAAGTCTTTCCCAACAATATTAACAGTTTTTCTAAAATCTTAAGTCCAGGTTCTCTAGAGGCACAGTATGTTTATAAGCTTTACATGCTTCAGGGAAATGCAGTAGGTCAAATCAAATATATAGGAACGGAGACAGAATTTTAAATAGGGTCGATCGCGGTTAGCTTTATCATAACAATTGATGTAAAACTTATTTGATTGTGTACACGCAAAAGGTAAGCAAATGTTAACTGTCCTTGATGGCGGCGCTTCTATTAGAGAGTTTACAGTTAAGTAGCTAACAAACCATTTATTTCTTTTTATTCATCGTTGTAGAAAAAAACTGCAGTCATAGCTCATTGATTAAGTGACTGGATACTTGGCACATAGATAGCTGTAGAGACATAAATTGATATAACTACTTTTTATCCTAATCCAGATTTTCCACGCGAGTAAATTTGTTCTTGGGGCACTATTCGATAATGAAATAACAGGATGTTCTGAGAAACAATAATAGCTAAAAGGTCGCAAAAGGACAGTGAGTACTTTTAGACCAAAGGTTTCCATAGTTTCCATAGTTCTTATAAAAGTTAGCGTCGCGTATAGAAATTGTGCTTCGAGAAGAACTATTTATAGAGCAACATGGGGTAGAGTAGAGAGAAGAGTACGAGAGTTCACATGGGAAAATAATAATCGTGGATCATCATTCAACTTTATATTTAGGCCAAAGTAGTCAAAGGGAAACAGCAAGTATAAAATTATTTTTATCAGAGCCGATTTAGGGGCTACGGTAGAAATCCCACGGCGATTGTCGAATTTCGTACGGGCAAAGGTTTGGTCAAAAACTTGTGGTCAAAAACTAGCAAGTTAATAATAATAATAATAGTAGTATTGTTGTGGTGAAACAAGGGACAAGAGAAGTTAAGGGACTTACTCTTAAGATCCGAAAAGCTAATTCAATGTCTCACGTACGCCTCATACGTCACTATTGTTTGACCACGGTCTACAATCACCATGGGCACGGTATAGGTAATTGGGCAATAGAGATTTGCACCATAGTCCATCACGCAGACCCGGTGAGGATTGTGGACTTTACTTGCTTCTTATTGACGTAAACTGGGTTTTAACACGAAGAATCGTATTAGAGACATTCATGTACAACTACTTTATCATTAGATGACTTTTAGAACATGTCGGACTCGAATTTTAATAAGTTTTAGTAATTTGAACTAAGATTTTTTAAAATATTGAAAATAAGCTTATTTAGGTGTTCACATCAGATAAATTAGAATCGAATTTGGAATTGTGAATTTTCATAAAATTATTAATTGACTTAAAAAAAGAGGATGATCGCAATTTGTCTATATTTTCCCCTTAAATAGCTATAACCATTTATTTTAAAATTATAAATAAAACACCGTTTTATATGATATCTCCCACGGTACCTACAGTTTGACTTTTTTTTCGTTTTCTAATTTGCACAGAAATTCATATGTGTACCTCAGATTGCCAGTCGTTGACAAAAACAAGAGTGATCCTAAAATAAATTACTGTCAATACAAGCTACTTGTCATGTTTTTATGCCTTAAGCATGCTTATGAAAGCATACATAAGTTTTAATTATTTACGAACATATGATATATAAATACATCTTTGAATAATACCCAGCCATGACACAAAATCGGCCTTGCAATTTGTTTATTCCGAAGCCAGCAAATATTCAAGACTGTACGTATACCTAAAGTGTGCTAAAAGTATGACATAATTTTATACAACACATGGAAAGGAGCTAAATGCGTACTAATTATTTAACTTAAAACTTCAGAAACATACTTATAGCACTAGGAATGTCAGTGGAGATGCCTTATCCTTTAAACTAAGAAATTGACAGATTTCTGCTATGGAAAGTATCTTAATCTGATACAATTTTTATGGTTTTTAGTAATAATTTATTTTTGAGTTTTTTTGTATTCAACTAATTTTACGGAAAAAAATGTGTATTCTAGGCAAGCGCGGCAACCCATATCGTCGACTCGCAATCTTGCGGTACCTTACAGTTCACTGTAACACTTTTGTCCTGAAGAATCGTTTGCCAGCGTTTTTAGAGTGATGTCTGTGTGTGTGTGAGTATGTATTTATGTCAGCTTTTTTTGCCCTTCCGTATCTCAAGATCCAATGGACCAAAGTGCACTCGTGACCATATCAATCGATACGCCACGTCATGACTTAGATCTGAAAAGGGTGTGAGCACAATTGGTCCAGCGGTTTGTTTTTTATTGCTAAAAATCTGATTTTTTTAAAGACTCAATAATAATATTCATGTATAAATTGTGAAATATAAAAAAAATATTCTCAAGAGAAATTGCTCGTGCGGTACTTGCTAACGAACTAATTTATATAATATACTTTGAAAAACTTACATTTTTATGACATTAAAATTTGTAAATGTATAATTATTTACTAACGTAAATGAGATTATAGGTATTATTTTTTGTAAGTTCTAAAGAATTATGATGTCAATTGTATAATAAAACGTATGCTCTTTATTGTGCTCTTTAATTTACTAAATTCCAAATGTCGCATTACAATTTCAAAAAAAATCCGGACTATAAGGGGCCTGATGCAGTAGGTGCTCTTGAATCCGACAACAACGACATTTCGACACCGCCTTGCAACTACTTGCAAAACCTTACACTGTAAATCATATATTACATCCATCAATATATCACACAATGATTATTTAGCGAATTTCTCATTAATTTTTGACATTTACTGATCAATCACTGTGAAATTTCTTATTCATAATCCCAAGCCGTCTGTGGTTTTTCAAAATCTTACAAAATGTTTTTATTAACTAGATATCTTTTTAAAACCATTTGTATAAAAAACTAGAATCCTGTTATAATTTAAATTTTGAACTATAAAATTTAACAGAAAACTGACAAACTGCAGACATAAATATTTATTCCTAAAACATGTCTTTCGTGGTGTTTGATCAGCTAGTGTCAAAAATAAGTGAGAAATACGTTTGTTTGATTCGCGCTGAGAGGCGAGTTAAAAATTTTGAATTTTTTAAACAACAAATTTGCTGTAAACACCTATTTATAATGTAGTTTATAAGCTGTGACTCAAAAAAAAAACATCTGAGATCCGACAATGAACCGAATTTTCCAAGTGTGAAAAAGGAAAGTTATAAAATTGCACATTGTACAAGGTTGCATTTACAGAATTTGAAATGATATTAAAAATACTAATTTTTATTTTATGTTATTTTTCTAACCAAGCAAACTATTAATATTTAATTCACCTAAGAAAACTTCACGTCACGACAACTACTTTTTATCTGTATGCAAAATTATAACTTAAAGTAACCATCGATGTAAAGTAACAGACAGACAGATAGGCATCTATCAATGTAGGTAACTAAGCAGCCTTTTATATGATACGACTCAATGCCATTAGGTATACACCATTCCGAATAGCATCGTGCGAAATATACGAGAGTTTCCCGAGTTTTCTTAGTTAATAAATGGTGGTACTTGTTAGTGTGGCCGACTGCTGTGTGGGTTCGATTCCCGCACTGGGCAAACATTTCTTTGATAAATATTTGTTTTTCTTTTGAGCCTGGGTGTATTTATGATATACTTTACCTGATATCCATAACATAAGCTTTGCTTACTTTGGGGCCAGACGGCGCTGTGTGTAATTTCCAAAGATATTTATTTATTTTATTTTTCGAAACAAAATCACAATTTGCTACACACTATGTTATAAAAAATGGAATATAAAAGTATTAAGGTATGTTCGCCTAGCACTCCGACGCAAATAATAATTAATCTGCTTTTAGTATACAAAAATGCCAACTATTTTAGTTTTTCCAATGAGTAAGTCAAGGGAATAATTACGTCAAATTTAGATTATTGTTGTTATTGTGCGTGTCTTTGTTATTTGTCCTATGAACAGTTCTAATGACTTTTCACAGCTTTTCCTTTCCGCAATTACGTCACCGGGTATCCCAAACGATAACGTCTCAGTGCTATAAAATGTAGTGCTGGCGTTGTAAAGTCATCATTCGAAGACAGAGCTTTTGCATCAACACAGTTTTTGTTGTAGAGTCAACATCTAAAATTCAATATGAAACTCTTAAACCTCATCGTGTTGGTGTTGGCTGCGTTGGCCGCAATGTTGGCCGGATCTAACGCCAACCCCAAAATCAGCGGAAACGCCATCAGAAAGGGCGGAAAGATAATTGTAAGTTGGAATGTGTGAAAGTATGATACTATAGGCTCATTTTTCAATATTTAAAATGTTTATTTGAATTAACACGTTTAGGCTTTACTCAGAACTTTCTCATATTTTTTTTTGTTTCTTTAACAGAAGCACGGACTGGGAGCGCTCGGTGCGATCGGTACAGGTCACGAGGTCTACGAGCAGTGGAAGAACAGACACCAGGGATGAACTATGTCAACCCTACTGTATTATTGTTAGGATGTAAATATTAGTAGTTTTAAACAAGCCAAACTAATGTTAATACTATTTTAAGATTATAAAATAAATTAATTTATTATATCTAACATTTATTTATTTTCAACTGCGGTAAAGCAAAGCTCTTGATACTTTATTCTTGACATTTATCCCTTATTTAACAACCTTCTATTTTTTTATTAATAATTCTTAAAATCTATCTAAATGATTACAAATAAGTGTCGAATACAGCGAGCTCTAGCCCTAATATTATAAATGCAAAAGTAAGTTTGTTTGTTTTTTTATGTGTCTTTCCTTCACGTCGCAACGGAGAACACAATTCAGATGAAATTTGGCATAGGCATAGTTCAAGTGACGATAAAAGACTTCCTGGTAAATCCTAAAATTCCCGCAGGAATAACGAAACCCGAACTCCACTTGGATGAACTAGTTGATTGATATAGCGACCTTCTTTACTAAAATCAAGGACTTGCCCAGGAATTAATGAGGAGTATTTTACCTCGTGCGGAGCTGCGAGAAATAGCTAGTACTTAATAACAAAAGTCATTAAATATCTGATTATTTACCTAATTTTAGTTACGCCTTATCAGGTGGCATGTGTCTAATGCAATTATTATTATAATAATTGCTTTTTAATTAAACAAATTCGGGAAATACCTTTCTGACACGCTACAAAAATTAACTGTTAAAACGTACAATATTTACCTTGTTAGATTAACTTGCTCTTAAACATTTAGACCTTTGATTGTATCTCCTAACTAACTCACACCGGATAGAGCCTCCCGGGGAAGTAAGAACCATCCCGGTAAATCAAAAGCCGGTAAATATTGTAAATATATTATACCTACATTAAGATATTAGCAGTTTTCGAAAAACACGGAGTATCCCAGGTTGTCTTCAGGCACAATATAGGTAAATATATAGCTGTACATACAAAATGGCAAGTGCCGTAGGTAGGTCAAGTCAATTATATAGGAACAGCGGCAGAATTCCAAAAAGGGGCGATCGCGGATGATTTTATAATAATTGATTTAAAAATAATTAATTTGAGTGTTTATTTTCCTTGATGGTAGTGCTTCCATGAGAGAGTTAACAATGAGGTGGCCGATAAACCATGCATTTCTTCTTACTCATACTTGTAGCAAAAAACCTAAGTCATGGCTTATTTATTTAGCGACCAAAAATTTAGCACAGACATAGCCGTAGAGATGAGAAATTATACAAATACTTTATATCCTGATCCTTATTTTGGCGCCGCGACGAATAAACAAGATGTGCTGAGACGCAACAGAAATATCTGTAGGTAAGGCTGTGTTAGCTGCTGAATACTTTTTATACCGAGCTTTTAAAAAAGTTTGTGTTGCGTGAATGAATCGTGCGTCTAAAACAGGGGCGTAATAACGCGACAAACTATTTCCGGAGCAATATGTGGTAGAGTAAAAAGAAGGATACGAAAGTCGCTTAAAGTCGCATCTGTCTTCTTTTATTTGGGCTAACATAGATAAAGGGACAGTTAACATGAATTATTTATATCCAAGTTGGGTGACTGTGTTGGGCGCGCTCTGAGAACTTTGCTGTTGGAATCCCACCGTTATAATCAAAGTTCGTGCGGGCAAAATCGCAGTCAAAAACTGTAAGTTACTAAAAATAGTTTTAGTTGAACAAGGGACTTGGGAGGAGTGAAAAACCAATTTAATGTCTCCCGTAGGTAAGTAATTCCTTATTAGCGTCATACGTTCCAACTGTTGGGACTCCATCAGTCACCATCTTGGGCGAGAGCAATTCGGACTATAGACCATCACGTGCTGAATCGACATCTTTAACAATTATCGTCATATTTTAGCCAATTTACACAAAATCGTAATGATTATACACCTAAACGTTTCTCATAAATCACTCCGTTCTTGGTGGTGTGCATTAAAATTTGTTGCGTAGTTGAAAATATCTAAGCATACAGAGGGACAGACAGTGGGAAGTAGGTGTCTATCTCTTCAACAGTTTAAACACGATTCACTAGCACGACACCATCCTCAAACTGTAATTTAGATCAAATTATTATTTTTACCTTTTTAGTGCGTTTTGAAGTCGGTTGTTGTTTTGGTCAATTTTTTTTTTGTTACTTATAAGTAACCTATTGGTTTATTCTTTCGTAAACAAAAAAAAATACCCAAATCGTTTCAAGTTTGCCTATAAAACTTTGAAGAGTTTCCTTGCTTTCTCCAGGATATCATCATTATATCCTCACCTGATGAACATGGGACCATCTGTATCAGGTATCGGTATCGGTATCGGTATCAGAATGTAACAAATACTTTTCTGAAAACCGCATTAAAATGGGTATAGAGATAATCGAGGTCAAACATACATACATACAAACATAGGGGTCTAACTGAGAACCACCATTTTTTTGAAGTCGAATAAGTAGTGAGAGAAATTTAGGTCACTTGGGAAGCTATTTTGATTATTATATAATTAACTCTTATCTTCTTTAATATGTTCGCTTGATTATTAAATGGATAATAAAATCACTATTTACTGCATATCATTCCAATGAATACTTTAGAAAATAACATAAAATTTAATATTACGCGCAACAAAAAAAATGTTTACTTGTCAAGACCTATGACGTTTTTTTGATTGGGTGTTAATTTTATCGAATTTTATTTAGCTTCAATTAGATAAAAACGACTTATTGAATTACGTAGGTAACTTATATACTTCCATTTTTGAATGGAGAATTTACGGTCGATTTAAAAAGTCTTGAAATATTACAAAAAGGTATCACAAAACTGACAAAGAAAAATTTACGTTTTATCGTCATTCCTATAACCTATCATTTTATTGGTTCCATATTCTGGCACTGTGTGATATGTCCATACCCATAAATAATCATTATTAATATATAATAGAAGGTCCTTACATATGCAATTGATGTTTTATAAAACTGGCCACTTTGATTTCAAAAAGCCGGCGGTTGGTTCAGAATTTCAAATTTAAATTTATTTCAATTAAAAGCTTGTCTATTTGTGTTTCGAATGTAATATTTCATTTGTTTTTGCGTCATTCAATTTTGCTTTGACATCGTTCTGTGCTTAAAATGGAAAACATAAAATAACGCATTATTTTGGAATTCGAATTCCATTTTGGCACTAGCGATGCAGAAACAGCTCGAAGGATTAATGATGTGTACGGAGAAGCCACTGTAAAAGAAAACACAGTACGTTTTCAGTTCCATCGCTTTCGTTCTGGAAATTTTGACCTCCAGAGCAAACCCTTGGGACGGCTGGATACCCTAGTTGTCAATGAGGAATTGAAAGTGATCGTGGGATCGGGTCCGTCTCAAACCACGTCAGAGTTAGCTGCAGACTTTGGTGTGAGTGACAATACCATTTTGAATCATTTGAAACAAATTGGAAAAGTATAAAGCTTGAAAAATGGGTACCTACCGCATGAACTAAGTGAAGCAAACCAACAAACACGCGTCGACAATTGGATCCTATACGATAATCAGAAACGCTCATCACAGTGGTTAAATCCAGGAGAACCGACTAAATCCCGCCACAAGCGAAAGTTGACTCAAAAAAGGGTACTGGTTAGTGTCTGGTGGACCAGCGGTGGTTTCATCCACTGCAGCTTCCTAAGATCTGGTCACCCGATTACGGCAGATCTGTATTGCCGACAATTCAAAACCATGATGGAAAAGCTAGCCGTTAAGCAGCCAAGATTGGTCAACCGCTCTAGCCCACTGCTGCTTCACGACAACGCTAAACTACACACTGTACAACAGACGGTGGTGAAACTAGAGGAGCTAGGATTGGAATGTCTCCGTCACTCACCACACTCCCTGGACCTTGCTCCAACATTTTGCGGAATTAGGATAATTTTTAATTGAAAAAAAATCAATTCAGATGAGGCAGATTTTGTTGATTCTCGCTCCCACAATTTTTAGACCAAAGGAATCAATGAACTTCCTATAAAATGGCAAAAATCCTATAAATCACAACAGTACCTACTTTGATAGATTAAATAAAACTGTAAAGTAAATAGTTTTGCTTTTTCCATATAAAACATTAATTTACTATATATATGTAAGGACCTAATATTATAGTAGTGAATGTGCTACAGACCGCATCGTAAAAGAAAAATTCTTCTAGCATGTGTAAACTTATATATTCAAAACTGAAGGCGGACATTATGATACTTTGATAAAATAATTTAATAGACTCTTCATTTAGTGTTCATCCCTGGTGCCTGTTCTTCCACTGCTCGTAGACCTCGTGACCTGTACCGATGGCGCCTATCGCTCCCAGTCCGTGCTTCTGTCAACACAACAAATAAAAGAAATTAGGAAAATATTCAAATGAAAATAACAAATAAAATAAAGAATAGACGTGTTTGACAGATATGTTCCGAAATTGCCGATTGCGACTGAGGATACATTTTCCGTGTCATTTTTCGCAAATCATTTACACCATTATTACCATGTTTCAGTAAAAATAAAAAAAAATTTAAGCAAATACTATTTTTACTTGACTTCATATGAAAACAATGACAGTGTCAAAACGCCATGGACATAAAAACTAAACATTCAACTTCTATAATACGAATAGAAACTAACACAACAATTAATAATACCTAAGTACTGTTATAGATCATAATAAAAAGTTAAATATACGTTTCGTATTAGGTACTTACAATCAATCAAAGACTGTTATCATAATTAATTTCATTTCTATTTATATGTCTGCTTTTGATTTTAGAACAACTATAATAACAAAGTAAAGGCGGTAGGAGTACCTCCATTATTTAATTTATTTAAAGTCTATTTTTAAGAACGCTTTAAATTCGGTTATCGGTGTAGGATTTAACTGCAACTAGTCATATTTAGAAATAAAAACCGACTCACATTCGACGTTTTCAAGTTTCCTATGTCCTTTCTCGGGATACTATCTCCATGCTAAATTTTATCTTAATCGGTGCAGCGGTTTAAGCGTGAAGAGGTTACAGACAGACAGAGTTACTTTTGCATTTATAATATTAATATGGATTAGAAAGATAAGTAATGAATCATCATGCCCATTACGTGGAACAATAAATAAAATTTACATAACATTATATTACAATTAACATTATAATTTTTATGTCTTTCTTTTAAAATTCACTGAGTTTTGCACTTTTTTACTATACTAATATATACTACATTTTAATGGATTAAAAAATAATACAATCCTGCCGCGGTCTGTAATGACTGCATTATAACCTTAAAAATAGAATCATACAAAAGCAAAAGCTTCTAATAGAAAGAAAGAAATACATTTTAATCAGTCAACACACAAAAATATTTATAAGTACCTACAAGAAGGATATATATACCGATACCATAAAGTCGTATTATACCTGCCATAAGTTTTTATTTTATAAATTTTTTTTAAAAAGGTCTTCCACTTAGCATAAGCATTGTCCAAGATGCTGCACTGATTTTCAGTGTAGGCCTGCAGTGAGGTCCTTGTCACAGACGTATGCATTATCACATTTTTTATTACTTAATTTATAATTATATATTGTAATTTTAAACGAAAAGTGAATATAAATCGACTTTGACTAAAATAACAATGTAAACATATTAAAATAAAATTTGAATCTTTAGCATTTCTACTCACAATTATCTTCCCGCCCTTCCTGATCGCGTTGCCGCTGATCTTTGGGTTTGCATCAGCTCCGGCCAACATTGCTGCGAACGCGGCCAACGCCAACACGACAAGGTTTAAGAGTTTCATATTAAGTATTTAGTTTTTTGTTTATTTTAATAGTAGAAAAGCTGTGTAGCTTGAGAAGAGTAGGCTAATTATGGTTTCGTTACGACTCAAGACAATCGCTTTTATATTCACTTAAAGATGTCTCCTGGGTTACCCGGTGACAAATCATAAGGAAAACATGTAAATTACAACAACAACGGTGTTAATTGGGAAAAAGATTTACGACGTTTATTATTTATGTATATCTTTGAATAATACTCGGCCACGTAACGAAAACGGCCTTGCAATTAGTTTTTTCCGAAGTCCGCAGATATTCCAGAACTAATACGTATACTTAAACTGGGCTAAAAATATGACGTCATTGTTAATAAAATACACAGCGTATTTAATGCGTACTATAATAATTAATTAGCGTAAAATTCTATAAAAACACTTATTCTAGGGCTGCCAGTTGTAGAGCTAACTTATTCTTTAAACCAAAAAAATTACAGATCTCCTCTATAAGAGAATGAGTATAACAGTCCGCTATAAGTACCTTATTTTTTAATATTTTTTTTTTTTTTTAATTAATAGTATTAACCAATACAAAAAATAGTCTATATTATATAGCGATCTGTGTCGCCGACTCGCATTACTGCTGTTCCTATAATTCAAACTAAAACTTATTTGTGTAGTTAACAAACACTCGGTAATATGATCCGCCTTATTACCGCAGTTAAATTATGTCGCCATATACTACTGAAAATCTCCAGATACAGCACATGCCCACTTGCCATCAAAGATTAAGAAAAAACCGATCTGTCGAGGTTTTTCTTACATTAGCAAACCTACGGAGGGACTTAATGTTAAGGTACAATAATTGGTGAAAACGGAATGTTTTTACTTTACGCAAAATTGCGCTTTTACATTAAAGTGTACCCTCAGTGAAAAATGATATAATTCTAAAAACCTGTTTTGAGTTACATAGATTAAATTAATTTGGTTTTTTTAAATTCTATAATTTTTTTATACTGTTTGTTATACTGTTTATCTGGTCCATATGTAAATAACAAATAGTTAAATAAAAAAGTTAACTTATATATTTAATACTAGTTACTTTATTAGCAACACGATGTCCGCACACGCGCAATTGGGTTTGTAAAATTATAGGGCTATCTAATTGCCATCTGACGCTGCCGCGGCGTCAGTGCCCCCTACATGGTCGGCCAGCAGCGGTGAATCAATTGACATATTTAGGTTGAGAAGTGTTAAATGCTTTTAATAAGTAGTTTTATTTTACACAGTAAATTATCCAATAGTGCAACATGTTTCTTGGATGATACACTGATATGTACTAAATAATATCAAATAAACTATAAGGTACATCTACCACAATCTATTAATATGGCATACCGTAGCAAAAGCGTGACGTTTCTACCAGTGACCAAAGATATATTAGGGGAGAAGTGGCATGAAAGAGCCAGTTTTCTTTACGGAGGAAAAAATACTACATGTAATGAAAAAGAAGTAATTTTTTATTTAAAAAATTATTCATTATTTATTTGAGTACGTAATTTCGTACAAAAAAATCTTAAATAATATATAAAAATCAACGAAATATGCATTTCAAAAAAATGTGTCATTCGGCTCTTTCATCACAGCTCGGTATTGAAAGAGCTGCCATAAGTTTTGAAAGAGCCGGTTAGTATAACAACGCGTAATTATGAAAATTATTAAAAAAAAAAACTGCGACATAAAAAAAACTTAAATATAATTCTAGCAATATTTTTTAAGTAATTGCTAACATTTCTTAACAAAAAAAAACAATTCTATCAGTCATTTTAAGTACTCGTTTTTAACGCTTTCTTAATCTTAACATATTAATCAGTCAGAGGTACATATACGTTCTACAGAACTTAACATATTATAGGCGGTTTTTTTTATTAATAACAGTCTCTAAATAAAAACAAATCTTCTATCACAACCAACATCATTAAATCTCCCAGAAGTTCAAAAATAATATTGCTATCTTTGAGCCTAAATATCTATCTATTCATTAAATATAATTATCAGACTGTTAGGAACATCAAATGTATGTTTTTTAAGCTTAAAAACATTTTTTACAAAAAAAATTCATTGCCCCTTAATGCCACAAGACTCATGACACTTCTTTCTCTTCTAATTTATTTTTTTCCGAAGTATCAGTTACTATGGTAGATGCCATTTTTCTATTCTTTCGTGTAGTGTTTAGTCTTGGGCCCGCTTTGGAGAATGGGTCTTATTGTTGCCGGTGATATTATTTGTTGGCCATAAGAACTCGGAATCGCATCAACTATAGGAGTACATGTTACACTGGGAGATGGTATGATATTCTGGTCAGGTATATCATTTTCTTTGCCAGCTATACGTGCGTTTGTAAGAGTAGAAGGCGGAGATGTTGCTCTTAAATTACCTTCAATATTTTCTTCCTCCATGTTCAACTCTTTAGCTTCATTTGACTTTAATGGATCCGGTCTATCAGTAACATATGAAGATAAGAATTCTTCTTCATTAAATATATTCGAATTCAAGGGGTAAATTTCTGTTTATAATTGTCCATTAATATCAATGCTGGATTCTCCTTTGATGACAAAGTGTTCAAGTGCTTTAACAAAACAGTCTTCGGTCATCCATCCAGAAGCTTGAGCCAAATCTAGAGCTCCAGGCGGACCACGACTTAACATAATATCCTTGTAGTTTACTCTAGGAAACACAAAAATGGGCGGTAAAAAACCACCAGTAGCATTAATAAAGAACAGAGTTGTCACCAACGTTCCTCGTTCGGCTGAAGATACTTGTCCAATTTGTTTGGAACCTTTTTCAGCTATGATTTTAGGGGGATTGGTGACTGTACTGCAGCCTGTTTTGTCGGCGTTAAAAATCATATGGGGAGGAAAATTGTGTTTGCGTAAAACAATGCTTAATTTCTCAAAAAACATTCCTACATTTGTTTTGTTAAAGGATGTTGCACGGGATAGAGAAGTGCTTTCAGGTTTTCTCACACTTAAATCTTTGTGTCTGCTCATAAATCCTTTGAGCCAATCATCACTAGCAGTTTCGGCTTCTTTCCATTTATCTGGGCAAATATCATTGGCTTTGGCATAATCAAATGCCAGTTTCTTAGTTTGATGCCTTGTTAAGCCATAGCACATTTTAGAAGCAGTCTTTAAATAATCCGCAAGCATGTTTTCCTGCTCCGATGTGAAAATACGCTTATTTCCTATATTAGGACAGTGTTTATATGGTAATTCACCAGTATTCTTTGCTTTTTTAACTATTTTTGCTAAATAAGCCCGCGATATATTTAAGGCAAGTGCAGTTTTATTTATAGACTGGCGCTTTTCTAAAACTTCAGCAACTGCCTCTTCAATTACCGATTTATTGGGTCTTTTTCGTTTTTTTGGACCAACTTTCTCCATATTGAAATATCTGAAGCAATTAATTTAATAATATTATGAAAAAATTTACGTATATTATACGTACATTGTACGTATATTAGTATTATTTTATATTATTTACAAAAACAATTTCAAGGATATGAAGGGGCCAGTTATGAAAGAGCCGGCTTTTTCAATGCCCACACTGACCCGGCTCTTTCACGACTTGTTCCAAAAAAATATATAACCTTCAAAATAACAACAATATCAGACCTTAGCAGATAAGTTTTTATGCAACTGCAAAGCCATTTATATGCACCAACTGAGTCTATAACCCATTTGCCTATAATTGTTAACAAAAAAATACCAAAAAACAACTAAAATGAAACAAAAAACTTACTTTTGAGTGCCTAAAATTTCGACTCGATGCACCGATGGCGGTTGGTTTCGGAGAACTGTGAAATGTTTGTGGGCTACGGGAAATCAGTGTTGCCACCTAAAAATAATATTGCCAACCAAATCTGTTCTAAAACTACCGAAATAATGCAAGTGGCTCTTTCAAAACCTGGCTCTTTCATGCCACTTCTCCCCTACACTATAGAAAAGTGATAGTTCTATGTATGTACGGTCGGAAGATCTCGATCTTCTCTGTTTTTTGTCAGTATAAAATTCAAATAATTATTTAGAACTATGGTAGGTACTAGCAATTCAATATATATTTAATGAGATAAGAAAAAAGAGAAAATATCATTCTGAGTTGTCCAAACGATTTAAATTAAAGCCTAAAAATAGGGTATCAGTTTTTAGGGTTCCGTACCCGAAGGGTAATTAGCGGATCCCTATTACTAAGGCTCCGCTGTCCGTCCGTCCTTCTCTTACCAGGCTGTATCTCATGAACCATGATAGACAGTTGAAATTTTCACAGAAAATGTATTGTTTTATTAAATAATAAAAAACAGAATAAAATAAATATTTAAGGGAGCTCCCATACAACAAACGTTATTTTTTTGCTCGATTTTGCTCGATATTAATAACGGCAACAGGTAGACGCTTAATATTCATAAAATATTTAGTTATATAGTCACTTTAAAAATAAATAATTTAATTAAAATAAAAAAAATATTTAAAAAAAATATTTAAATATTAATTTAAAAATTTACGGATACATTACGGATCTTTATACCAACTTTCAACACTCATTTTCCCTCTTAGTTTGACTTGTATATAAACTCTTTTTGACAACACAAATCTTTATTTACATTAAACATTAATATTTCTTTTAACAATTGATTTAATTAATGCTTATGGCTATGGTGACTGTTGGTAGGTGGCGTCTTTAGTTTACCGCTCCGACCGTTATTGTAAGCTTGCTGAACGTCACCGACAACGGCAGCGCCTCGGAAAAATGTGTCCTGGAACAATATTATGTTTTAATAGGACTAAAACAGTAGATAGTAGCACAGAGTATGTGAAGAGGACAGCTACTTTTATGGTCTAATCTGCAAGTTAAATATCGGAGATTGACATCATACATTTTAAAAATTTGGTAATACATTATTTCAGATTTGTCATGACTTTAAGAAGTCGTAGCTTGTATATTAACGATGTGCCATTGTATATCAAACTTATCATAACATTAAGGTACAGAACACACAAATCCATCTTTCGAAAAAAAAACCTAGAACTTCAGACGCAAATAAAATCAATCTTCTCTTAATATACAAAATTGCAAGCTATTTAAGTTTTTCCACTGACTAAGTCAAGAGTATGATTTTGTCAAATTTAGATTATTGTTGTTATTGTACGAACAATTCTAATGACTTTACCAACTTAAGTGTGTAAAGACATAACTTTTCCTCTCCGCATTTACGTCACCGGGTATCCCAAACGATAACGTCTCAGTGCTATAAAATGTAGTGCTGGCGTTGTAAAGTCATCATTTTTAGATAGACCTTCTACATCAATACAGCTTCTCTTGTACAGTCAACTTCTAAAATTCAATATGAAACTCTTCAACCTCATCGTGTTGGTGTTGGCTGCGTTGGCCGCAATGTTGTCCGGTGCTAACGCCAACCCCAAGATCAGCGGAAACGCCATCAGAAAGGGCGGGAAGATAATTGTAAGTTGAAATGTGTGAAAGTAAAATACTTTTGGCGCATTTTTCATTATTAAATGTTTATTTTAACGTATTAACGTCTAGGTTTAATTCAGGTCTTTATGTTACTTGATTATTTCTGTTTTTTTAACAGAAACACGGACTGGGAGCGCTCGGTGCCATCGGTACAGGTCACGAGGTCTACGAGCAATGGAAGAACAGACATCAGGGATGAACTATGTCAACCCTAAAGTGTTATTGTTATGATGTAAATATTAGTAATATTAAACAAGCAAAATAAATGTTAATACTATCTTAGGATTATTAAATAAATTTATTGTTATATCTAACACTTGTTTTTTTCAACTGCGGTAGAGCAAGGCTCTTGTTGAGTTTATATTTGACATTTTCAGTTATTACAGTCGTGTTATCCGACAAGCAACCCTTATACCATTTTTGTGGATAAATTGTCTGATTACACCACCGTAATAACTGGTATTGTCAAACTGTCCATCCGTCAAAGTATGGCATATTGTTTTATTTGGGTTTCTTAGCCAAATTGCAAAAAACTGAACCCTTATAGATTCGTCATGTCTGTCTGTCCGTCCTTATGTCACAGCCACTTTTTTCCGAAACTATAAGAACTATATTGTTGAAACTTAGTTTAGTGGATGTATTCTGTGAACCGCATTCAGATTTTTATACAAAACAATAAATTTTGGAGGTTCCGTATACTTAGACCTTAAACTCAAAAATTTTTTTTCATCAAACCCATACGTGTGGGTTATCATGGATAGGTCTTTAAAAATGATATTGAGGTTTCTAATATCATGTTTTTCTAAACTGAATAGTTTGCGCGACAGACACTTCAAATTTAATAAAAAAGTAAAATATGCCCCCTCCCCCTGTAACTTCTAAAATAAGAGAATGATAAAACTAAAAAAAAATATGATGTACATTACCATTAAACTTCCACCAAAAATTGGTTTGAACGAGATCTAGTGAGTAGTTTTTTTTAATACGTCATAAATCGTAGAATTCGTAAACCGCAATTTACATTTCATTCAATCAACTCAAATATAAAAATATTTTTGTTTGTGTTTGTAAATTAAATTGATGGTGGTCGGTACGGAACCCTCGGTGCGCGAGTCCAACTCGCACTTGGCCGGTTTTTTTTTTAATTTTACAGTTACGAACACACCTTGCGAGTCATGCATTTATTTACCCTTGTGCAAGTTGCTATGAAGGGTAATGTTGTATTTTTTTTCTATTTTTTTAAGGGGCGATACAAATTCAGCAAATTCAAATGTTTATAACTAGCAAAATACACACCGGGTAGAAAAATCTCAAATCCTTCCGGGCTTGCTTGTTTAAAGACATTCCGAAGACCCAAATAAAGGGGTGTAGGAAAAAAATTGCCCTAAGTTCTATGTACAGCCTAGACTGGCGACAGTTTACACTACAACTGAAAGAAAACTATATTTAAACACGGTAAACTTAAAGTGTTCTGTGATTTACTAAGAAGAAAAAAGATTTTTTTTATTAGAAATTGTTAAAATATATCTAAATTATTACAAATTAGTGACGAATACAGCGAGACTCTATCTAGCAGTTATATTATAAATGTGAAAGTAAGTTTGTTTGTTTATTTTTCCACCTTTCTGTAAGGATTCTGTAACTGTCGCAACGGAGAATCCAATTCAGTTTAAATTTGGCATAGGTATACTTTAAGTGACGTACAAGCTTTTCATTCCGGTAAATTTAAAAATTCCCGCAGGAATAACTAAACCCGAATTCCACGTGGATGAACTATGGATATAGTTTGCTATATCGAACTTCCTTATTATAGTCAAGGAGTTGCCCAGAAATTAAGTACGAAAAGTTTAGCTCAGACGGAGCTGCGAGCAAAAGCTAGTACTTAATAACGTCTTAAATTTAATAACAAAAGTCGTTAAAATATCTAAGATCCCCAATTTGTTTAGTACTCAGCTGATTATTTACCTAATTTTACTTGCGCCTTCATCACGTGGCACGAGTCCTTTGTATTAATGACTATTTTAATTGCTTTTTCATTTAAAGGGAATACCTTTCTGACACGCTAAGAAAATTAAGTGTTTAAACGTTCAATATTTACCTTGTTAGATTAACTTGGAAACATTTAGACCTTTGATTGTATCTTTTTACTAACTCATAGAGCTTCTCGGAGAAGTAAGAAGTATCCCGGTAAATCAAAAGCCTGTATTGTAAATATATTATACCTACATAACTCTATCAGCAGTTTCCCCAAAACTCATAGCATCCCAGGTTCTCTTTAGTCACAGTATAGGTAAATAAACATAGCAAATGCCGTAGGTAGGTCAAGTCAATATAGGATCGGAGGCAGAATTTTAAATAAGGTCGAACGCAGTTGATTTTATAATAACTGAAATAGAAATAATTAATTTGAGTGTTTACTTTCCTTAAGAAGATACGAATAGCGGCGCCTCGCAGTGGGCTTCATACAAACGAATTCCTCATTTACTTTTGGAGTTTACTGATCAATCACTATGTCTATTTCTTTGTCATGATCCTAAGTCGAATACCTGTCTCTGTGGTTTTCCAAAATTTTGTAAAATATTTTTATTAACTAGAAATATTTTTTGAAACCATTTTTATGCAAAACTAGAATCCTGTATAACTTTGAAGCAATAAAATTTATTAGAAAACTGGCACACTGCAGACCTATATATTTATTCCTAGAACTTGTCAAATTTCGTGGTGTTTGATTAGCAAGTGTCGAAAATAAGTGTGAAATTCGTTTGTATGAAGCACGCTGGGAGGCGCTCCGAATCGTATTCTCTTAATGGCAGTGCTTCTATGAGAGAGTTTACAACGAGGTGGCTTATGAACCATGCATTTTTTTTTACACACACTCATACTTGTAGAACAAACCGTAGTCATGGCACATTTATTTAGCGACCACATACTTGGCACAGAGATAGCAGTAGAGATGAGAAATTATATAAATACTTTCGATCCTGATCCATATTTTGAGCATATTCTTTTACGCCACAAGGAATTAACACGATATGTGCTGAGACACAACAAAAATTGCTGTAAGGCCGAGAAAGGACAATGAATACTTCTTTTAAGGAGTTCTTAGAAAAGTTTGCGTTGCGTGACGGAATCGTGCGCCGTGAAATAGGGGATTACTATTCCTTTACGCGACAAACTATTTTCGCGACAATATATTTAATCCCGAAGCGCTATTCCTTCAAATCGCATCAGTCTACTTTTTATTTGGGCCAACATAGATAAAGGGACAGTAAACATAGAATTATTTATATCCGAGTTGGGTTACTGTGCTGGACGCGCTCTGAGAACTTTGCCGTAGGAATTCCGCCGCGATAATCAAATTTCGTGCGGGCAAAGTCGCAGTCAAAAACTGTGAGGTACTAAAAACAGTTATGGTTGAACAAGGGACAAGGAAAGTGAAAAACTAATTTAATGTCTCCCGTATTCTTATCATCATCTTGGGCAAGAGCAATTTGGACTAGCGACTGGCGTCTTTTTTATGTATTCAGATTCCTTCACGATGTTTTCCTTTACCGAAAAACCAGTGGTGTGTAATTAGACCTAAGTGAATTGTTTAAAATATTAAAAAAAGCTAAAGACAGATAATAAAGTTGTTCAAATCAGATAAAATGGAATAAGGGATAACGAGAGTCATGTAAGCTGATAAAACATGATTAGTACTAAAGTAGTACATAACATTTAATATTTCCTTTACAAGTATGTACACATAAATATCTGTAGGTAGACTGTATTTCTCAAATAACTTTTAATAACAATTTAATAAGGCGATAAGTATTAAGGATTTTAAAATTCAATTTATTATAACAATACAGTATATAGGAAAGTGAAAGGAGAACCATTGAAAGCTCCCAGTCGGTATGATTTTTCAGACATATTCAATTGTCATCGTCATATTTCAGCCAATTTACACAAAATCCTAATGATTATACAATTTGCACAAAATCTTAATGATTGTAGGTACACCTAAACGTTCTTTATAATACACTGCGTTCCTGGTGGTGTACATTAAAATTCGTTGCGTGTAGTTTAAAAGATCTAAGCATACAGATTGACAGACAGTGGGAAGTTGGTGTCTATCTCTTCAACAGTTTATAACACACTTCACTTGCACGACACCAACTTCAAATTGTTATTTAGATCAAATTTTTTAAATTCTTATTTTTACCCTTTTCGTGCGTTTTGAAGTCTGCTGTTGTTTTTGTTAAAAAAGTTTTTATTTCTTACTTTTAAGTAACATATTGGCTTATTTTTTCATACACCAAAAAAATACCCAAATCGCTTTTGCAAAAAGTTTGCCTTTAAAACTTTTAAGAATTCCCTTGCTTTCTTCAGGATATCATCATTCTATCCAGACCTGATGACCATAGAACCATCGGTATCCAAAACCTTCTCTAGAATGTAAAAAATAATTTTCTGAAAATCAAAATGGATTTAGCCAAAGGCGAGATAATAGTGCAGAAACATACATACATACAAACATACGGGTCAAACTTAGAACCTCCTTTTTTTAAGTCGGTTAAATAGAGAGAGAAGTTTAAGTCACTTAGGAAGCAATTTTTATCATTATATTATTAACTCTTATCTTCTTTAACATGTTAGTTACCTGTATCATTTAATGCAAAATAAAATTGCTCTTTACTACATATTATTCCAATGAATACTTTTGAAGATTAACATTAAAATTTAATAATACGCGCAACAAAAAAAAATGATTACTTACGAGACCTACGACGCTTTTTTGATTGGGTATTAATTCTATCCAATCAAACATTACGTTCAGCTTCAATTAGATACAAAAACCACTCATTGAATTAAGTACCTTACATACTGCCATTTTTAATAGAGAATTTACGCTCGAATTAAAAAAAATCGTGAGCATCACACACTATCAAACATTAAAAGAAGGTATCACAAAATTTACAAAGAAAAATTTACTTTTATCGACATTCCTATATACTGTGATTTTAATGGTTCCGTATTATGGCACTCTGTGATTTGTCTACACCCATAAATAATAACTATTATTATAAATATATTATAGTAGTAAATGTGCTACTGGCCCCGTCGTAAATGAAAAAAATCTTTTACCTTGTGTACAATTATTTATTTAAAACTATAGGCGGACATTATAATACTTTAATAAAATAATAATTAGATAATCTCTTCAATTAGTGTTCATCCCTGGTGCCTGTTCTTCCACTGCTCGAAGACCTCGTGTCCTGTACCGATGGCGCCGATCGCTCCCAGTCCGTGCTTCTGTTAAAAGAACGAATAAAAGAAGTAAGGAAAAAATCCAAATGAAAACAACAAATAAAATAAAGGATGGACGTGTTTGACAGCTTTGTTCCGAAATTGCCTATTGCGGTATTTGGATTGGTTTTACGTATTATTTTCGCTCGTGATTAACACCGCTATTACCATGTTTCAGTAAGAAATTAAATTATATTTTAAGACAATACTTTTTTTGCTTGACTTTATATGAAAACAATGTCAGTGTCAAAACGCCATTAACATGAGAACTAAACAATCAACTTCTGTAATGTAACCTAACACAACAATTATTAATACCTAAGTAGTGTTATAGATAATAATAAAAAGTTAAATATATGTTTCGTATTAAGTACTTACAATCAATCTAAGACTCTAATCAAAATTAATTTCTTTTTTTTTAATAGGCCTTGTTTTTATTTTAGAACAACTACAATAACTGAAAGGAGGTAGGAGTACTTCCATTATTTTATTTACTTAAAGTCTCTTTTAAACAACGCCCTAAATTCTGTTATCACTGTAGGATTTCAACGGCAACACCTTAGTTATAGAAAAAACCGACTCACTCTTGACGTTTTCCAGTAGCTTATGTCCTTCCCCGGGAAGCAACCTATCTTCATGCCAAATTTGCCCACGGTCCCACCCACCCTAGATTCGGTTATCGGTGTCGGGTAGGACTTCAACGGTAACTTCTCAATTTTAGAAAAAAACCGAATCATACTTGACGTTTTCAAGTCTCCTATGTCCTTTCTCGGGAAACTATCTCCATGCCAAATTTTATCTTAATCGGTGCAGCGGCTTAAGCGTAAAGTGGAAATAGACAGATAAACAGACAGAGTTACTTTCGAATATACAATATTAGTATGGATTAGTAAGATAAGTAATTAACCATCATGCCCCATGACGTGGTACAATAAATTAAATTAACCTAAAATTATATAACAACTAACATTATAAATTAATTTCTTTGTCTGTCTTTTAAAATTCACTGAGTTTTGCACTTTTTTACTAAATCAAAAAAAAAAAAAATACATTACTGCCGCGGTCTGTAATGACTGCGTTCTGATCTAAAACATAGATACATACAAATGTATTCAGTTAAAACACAAAAAAATATATAAGTACATAAAAGAAGGATATATATTTAAATATATATACCTATAATGAAAAACAAAAAAAAACTATTATACCTATCATAAGTTTCTATTATATTTATTTAGCATAAGCATTGTCCAAGATACTGCACAGATTTTCAAGTATTTGAAGTATAGTGAGGTCATATTTACAGACGTCTGCACTATCACAATAATTATTACTTACTGTTTATATAACTATAATTGTAATTTTATACGAAAAGTGAATATAAATCGACTTTAAAAAACATTACAAAGTCAACATATTAAAATAATATTTGAATCTTTAGCATTTCTACTCACAATAATCTTCCCACCCTTCCTGATGGCGTTTCCGCTGATCTTTGGGTTGGCGTTAGCTCCAACCAACATTGCGGCCAACGCGGCCAACACCAACACGACAAGGTTGAAGAGTTTCATATTAAATATGATTGGTATTTTTTTATTTAAATAGTAGAAAAGCTGTATAGCTAGGGAAGATTAGACTTGTAATGATGTCGTTGCGACTCAAGACAATCGCTTTTATATTCACTTAAAGATGTCTTCTGGGTTACCCGGTGACAAATCATAAGGAAAACATGTAAATTACAACAACAACGGTGTTAATTGGGAAATATATTTACTACGACTATTATTTATGTATGTTATATAATATAGATATTCCAGAACTAATACGTATACTTAAACTGGGCTCAAAGTATGACGTCATTGTTTATAAAATACACAGCGTATTTAATGCGTACTATAATAATTAGCGTTAAATGCCATAAAAACACTTATACTAGGGCTGCCAGTTGTAGAGCTAACTTATTCTTTAAACCAAAAAAATTACAGATCTCCTCTATAAGAGAATGAGTATAACAGTCCGCTATAAGTACCTTATTTTTTAATAAATTTATTTTTGTATATTTTTTTTTAATTAATAGTATTAACCAAGACAAAAAATAGTCTATATTATATAGCGATCTGTGTCGCCGACTCGCATTACTGCTGTACCTATAATTCAAACTAAAACTTATTTGTGTAGTTAACAAACACTCGGTAATATGATCCGCCTTATTACCGCAGTTAAATTATGTCGCCATATACTACTGAAAATCTCCAGATACAGCACATGCCCACTTGCCATCAAAGATTAAGAAAAAACCGATCTGTCGAGGTTTTTCTTACATTAGCAAACCTACGGAGGGACTTAATGTTAAGGTACAATAATTGGTGAAAACGGAATGTTTTTACTTTACGCAAAATTGCGCTTTTACATTAAAGTGTACCCTCAGTGAAAAATGATATAATTCTAAAAACCTGTTGTGAGTTACATAGATTAAATTAATTTGTTTTTTTTTAAATTCTATAATTTTTTATACTGTCTGTTATACTGTTTATCTGGTCCATATGTAAATAACAAATAGTTAAATAAAAAAGTTAACTTATATCAATTGACATATTTGGGTTGAGAAGTGTTAAATGCTTTTAATAAGTAGTTTGATTTGACACAGTAAAATATCCAATAGTGCAACATGTTTCTTGGATGATACACTGATATGTACTAAATAATATCAAATAAACTATAAGGTACATCTACCACAATCTATTAATATGGCATACCGTAGCAAAAGCGTGACGTTTCTACCAGTGTCCAAAGACATATTACACTATGGAAAAGTGATAATTCTATGTATTTACGGTTGGAAGATCTCGATCTTCTCTGTTTTTTGTCAGTATAAAATTCAAATTATTATTTGGAACTATGGTAGGTACTAGCAATTCAATATATATTTAATGAGATAAGAAAAAATATAAAATATAATTCTGAGTTGTCCAAACGATTTCAATTAAAGCCTAAAAATAAGGTATCAGTTTTTAGGGTTCCGTACCCGAAGGTTAATTAGCGGATCCCTATTACTAAGGCTCCGCTGTCCGTCCGTCCGTCTCTTACCAGGCTGTATCTCATGAACCGTGATAGTTAGACAGTTGAAATTTTCACAGAAAATGTATTGTTTTAATAAATAATAAAAAACAGACTAAAATAAATATTTAAGGGAGCTCCCATACAACAAACGTTATTTTTTTTGCTCGATTTTGCTCGATATTAATAACGGCAACAGGTAGACGCTTAATATTCATAAAATATTTAGTTATATAGTCACTTTAAAAATAAATAATTTAATTAAAATAAAAAAAAAATTTAAGGGGGGCTCCCATACAACCAACGTGATGTTTTTGCCATGGTACCCTTCGTGCGCGAGTCCGACTCGCACTTAACCGATTTTTTTTTACTGTTTAAAAAAGGCAAATTATTATAATATTAGCAACTACAATTGATTAAGGTTACAAGTATAACATAATTTTTTTTCACGTCAAAAAGTGTACTGAGGACTTTCTTTCTTTTCTTTTCATGTACTATCCTAACTGATCTTTTCTTAAATATAAAGCGAATGGGTTTAGGGTTAAACACGGTAATCACATGCAAATCATCATTTGTGGCTTCATCGTTTTTTTCTAAATAATAAAAAAAAATTAAGGAGTTTTCAGTACAATTGTATGATAAAAGTTCCTGAAATAGGATATAGGCTACTTTTTATCCCGAAATTTTTTAAAATTCCCACGGGAATAACTCTAAACAAGCTTAAACGAACTGTAGCTACGTTATAGCTTGCTATACCAAACTTCATTAGTATAATTCAAGGAGTTGGCGGAGAAATTCCACGCCGATAACCAAATTAGGATTAGGGCGGGCGAGGCCGCTGACAGAATCCAGTATATAAATAATTTGATAAATATTTTTTTTTAAATATATTTCTGTGGCTTGTTAGCATCATATTTTCATGTCCCGCACAACCTTAAATAAAACGGAATTTTGCATCTGTTCAATTTTCACTGGAAAATTTTCGTACAACAGATACAAACGACAAATTGTTACTGTGTGTTTAATTATTTGTTTTGTGTAGGTCTGACAAGATAGAAGGTCAACGTAACCGAACCTATCTTCCTATCTATTTATTAGGTTTAGTAGATTCCCAAGTAGCAAGCCTTAGTTAGCTTAGAGACAAAATAATTAATGAATCCTGGCTCTAGTCTTGGCTAAAACTATTATTTCCCTCAGGATACTCTCCAGATACCCTGCAAGACAAAGTAAAGTGGGCACAGTTTTTAAATAACTTTTAGGAATAACTTCATACTTGTTTTTAGATAAACTATAGTCATACTTTAGAGCATTAATTTTGAAAAAATCTTAAAATATACTTTAAGATAACTTGAAGGTTAACTTAGTTCATAGCAATTGCTATCAAAATATTTACAATACCTAAAAGTAACGGTGCAAAAGACTTGTAACGGTGCAAAAGACTTGTAACAATTTAGTATGGAACTTGCTATATTATTTCCAAGTAAATTTAACCAGCGTCAACTTTTGTATTTAGGTAAAGCCTAGGGTAAAGAACCTAGCGAAATTATAAAAATAAATATTGAGACCTGCATTCAAAATGAGATTGATTTTCAAAAATGTATAATTATTGATAGTCATAACATTATATAACATTCTAAGATAAAAGAAGAAAAAAATAATAATATGTACATTTGAGCCGTGAATATTTTTTTAATGGTATTCCATCAGCCATAAGATATTCGCTCCAAAAGATATGGTGGTCCATCAGCCAAAAGATATTCGCTCCGTTTCGTAATTTTACGTTCCGTTCTACGTAAAAAATTATTAACTATTTTCTGTTAATTGCAAGTCAAAAAAAAAATTTATTTTAGAATTTCTAGATTTTAAGTGCTCTTTAAAATAAATCTACTCATAAGCTGGTTAATATTTAAATTTATTTTACAACAACTCTTTTTAAGAAGATTTAGATAAATAGAATTTAAAACGTATTTCTTATTAATTTAAAAATTTACGGATACATTACGGATCTTTATACCAACTTTCAACCCTCATTTTCCCTCTTAGTTTGACTTGCATATAAACTCTTTTTGACTCCACAAATCTTTATTTGTATTAAACATTAATATTTCATTTAACAATTGATTTAATTAATGCTTATGGCTATGGTGACTGTTGGTAGGTGGCGTCTTTAGTTTACCGCTCCGACCGTTATTGTAAGCTTGCTGAACGTCACCGACTACGGCAGCGCCTCGGAAAAATGTGTCCTGGAACAATATTATGTTTTAATAGGACTAAAACAGTAGATAGTAGCACAGAGTATGTGAAGTGGCCAGCTACTTTTATGGTCTAATCTGCAAGTTAAAAGTATCGGAGATTGACATCATACATTTAAAAAAAAATTGTTAATACATTATTTCAGATTTGTCATGACTTTAAGAAGTCGTAGCTTGTATATTAACGATGTGCCATTGTATATCAAACTTATCATAACATTAAGGTACAGTACACACAAATCCATCTTTCTGAGTCCAAGGCTTACGCGTGGTGGTAGAAATGGCAGCAGAATTAAGAAGAACCGGTCCCGTATTCGGTGCGCACGTTACATAACATATTTGCGCACAGAGCGCGACCACAGCGAAAATTACCATAAGTTTCATTGTCAAGACACTTCCACTCCGTTCGCTCACAGCATTTCAAACGAGCGGTGACGTTGCTTCTATACTGGTGACTTACAGGGAAATTGTAGGTATAACACGTCTTTAGGCCGCTTAACAAGTAGTAAAGTTCGGAATGTAAGTCGAGTAAAACCCAGACATGTTTCTTTGTTATAATATTCATTAAACAAATCAATAGAGATGAGTTACGTAAGTTTTGAATATGCAACAGTACAGGAATTCCCAGATTTACTAAGGAACAACTCACAGTTAAAACTGTTATAGGCTTAAAGAATTGTTTAAAAAACTGGGATAAACATTATTTAGTTAGATTTATCAAAAACTTTATAAATAACTTCAAACTGCCATACATGAAATTACCGTAAGCTTGATGGTCACCCTAGCGGTAAAAAACACTTTTTTTGAGTGAAAATAACGCAGGTAATTTGAAATAGAAAAACACCAGACGAGTAGGAAAGAAGAGAAAATGGAAAATAAGATTTCCACGCGGAAAAGGTAACACTTAAGCCTAAGTCAATAAGTAGAACATGTAACTTGTACAACAAAAAAAATATTGGAAAACAAAGAAATGACAAGCCACGAAAGTCAGCTTTTTGAACCGATTTAAAAAGGAGGAGGTTCTCAATTCGGGTGTTTTTTTTTCGTATATGTTCGGCATAACTTACTTTGCAAATACTTACTTTATTTAAAAGGGTATACTTCCGAGGTCCCGTATTAATGTAGCGAATTTAAAACTTAAGCTTTTGGTCAAAAACTGGTAAAGTATGGACGTCTTTAGTGTACAAAAAAAGCAATCCGTCACTGAAAAGTAAAAAAATAAAAACATTTTGACAATAAACAACCGGCTTCAAAAAGATGCACTAAAGATGTAAAAATTATTACTGATTTCCAAAAATAGGATTTGAATTACAGTTTGAAGTTAGTGTCTATGTACCGTTATAGTTTATAACATACTTCACTTGCATCACATCAACTTAAAACTGTAATATAGATCTGATTTTTGTAAATAAGTAATTATTGTGCATCTTTTTGAAGCTGGTTTTTTTTTTTACACGAAGATATTTTAACTTCTCATTGTCCTATAAACTTGAAATTTGGTGATAATGTTTATTATTACATAAATTTTACTAATAAAAATATTTTAAATATTATATAAATAAGTATATTATATACTAGTATAGTTCAGATTTTATTTTTTGAAATTCCCTCATATTTCCTATTACAACCAACATGATTTAGCGGTCAAATAAAGGGATTCACTCACCTACTGCTTATGAATAATTTTGCAGTTTGGACGCACCATGTTATAAGAACTGAATATAAAAGTATGTAGATATATCCACCTAGAACTTCGTCAGAATCAAATTTAGTTTTAAGAGCGGTTGCCAAAACCGAGGTTGGTGTCTAGTGTCCCTTTTGCAAACCGCCTTAACTTTTCGCAGCAGAGTGCAAGCAGCACCGCAGCAAAAGTTAGTCCGCGTGTAGTTGTAAAGGCCATCTGCGGCCAACAACAGTAGTCAGTAGTAGGAAAAAAAAAAGAAAAGAAAACCTAGATTTTCGGACGCAAATAAAATCAATATTCTCTTAATATACAAAATTGCAAACTATTTAAGTTTTTCCACTGACTAAGTCAAGAGTATGATTTTGTCAAATTTAGATTATTGTTGTTATTGTACGTCTGTCCTATGAACAATTCTAATGACTTTACCAACTTAAGTGTGTAAAGACATAGCTTTTCCTCTCCGCATTTACGTCACCGGGTATCCCAAACGATAACGTCTCAGTGCTATAAAATGTAGTGCTGGCGTTGTAAAGTCATCATTTTTAGATAGACCTTCTACATCAATACAGCTTCTCTTGTACAGTCAACTTCTAAAATTCAATATGAAACTGTTCTACCTCATCGTGTTAGTGTTGGCTGCGTTGGCCGCAATGTTGTCCGGTGCTAACGCCAACCCCAAGATCAGCGGAAACGCCATCAGAAAGGGCGGAAAGATAATCGTAAGTTGAAATGTGTGAAAGTAAAATACTTTTGGCGCATTTTTCATTATTAAATGTTTATTTTAACGTATTAACTTCTAGGTTTAAGTCAGATCTTTCTCTTATTTGATTATTTCTGTTTTTTTAACAGAAACACGGACTGGGAGCGCTCGGTGCCATCGGTACAGGTCACGAGGTCTACGAGCAATGGAAGAACAGGCATCAGGGATGAACTATGTCAACCCTAAAGTGTTATTGTTATGATGTAAATATAAGTAATATCAAACAAGCCAAATAAATGTTAATACTATCTTAGGATTATTAAATAAATTTATTTATTATATCTAACACTTGTTTCTTTTCAACTGCGGTAGAGCAAGGCTCTTGTTAAGTTTATCCTTGACATTTTTAGTTATTACGGTCGTGTTATCCGACAAGCAACCCTTATACCATTTTTATGGATTAATTGTCTGATTACACCACCGTAATAACTGGTATTATCAAACTGTCCATCCGTCAAAGTATGGCATATTGTTTTATTTTGGTTCCGTAGCCAAATTGCAAAAAACGGAACCCTTATAGATTCGTCATGTCTGTCTGTCCGTCCTTATGTCACAGCCACTTTTTTACGAAACTATAAGAACTATACTGTTGAAACTTGGTAAGTAGATGTATTCTGTGAACCGCATTCAGATTTTTATACATAACAATAAATTTTGGGGGTTCCGTATACTTAGAACTTAAACTCAAAAATTTTTTTCATCAAACCCATACGTGTGGGTTATCATGGATAGGTCTTTAAAAATGATATTGAGGTTTCTAATATCATGTTTTTCTAAACTGAATAGTTTGCGCGACAGACACTTCAAATATAATAAAAAAGTAAAATGTGCCCCCTCCCCCTGTAACTTTTAAAATAAGTGAATGATAAAACTAAAAAAAAAATATGATGTACATTACCATTGAACTTCCACCACAGTAGTTTTTTTTTAATACGTCATAAATCGTAAAATTCGTAAACTGCAATTTACATTTCATTCAATCAACTCAAATTTAAAAATATTTTTGTTAGTGTTTGTAAATTACATAGATGGTGGTAGGTACGGAACCCTCGGTGCGCGAGTCCAACTCGCACTTGGCCGGTTTTTTTTTTAATTTTACAGTTACGAACACACCTTATATGTGCATTTATTAACCCCTTGTGCAAGTTGCTATAAAGAGTAATGTTGTATTTTTTTTCTATTTTTTTAAGGGGCGATACAAATTCAGCAAATTCAAATGTTTATAACTAGCAAAATACCACCGGGTAGAAAAATCTTAAAGCCTACCGGGCTTGCTTGTTTAAAGACATTCCGAAGACCCAAATAAAGGGGTGTAGAAAAAAATTGCCCTAAGTTCTATGTACAGCCTAGACTGGCGACAGCTTACACTACAACTGAAAGAAAACTATATTTAAACACGGTAAACTTAAAGTGTTCTGTGATTTAATAAGAAGAAAAAAGATTTTGTTTATAAGTAATTGTTAAAATATATCTAAATTATTACAAATTAGTGACGAAGACAGCGAGACTTTATCTAGCAGTAATATTATAAATGTGAAAGTAAGTTTGTTTGTTTATTTTTCCACCTTTCTGTAAGGATTCTGTAACTGTCGCAACGGAGAATCCAATTCAGCTGAAATTTGGCATAGGTATACTTCAAGTGACGTACAAGCTTTTTATTCCGGTAAATTTAAAAATTCCCGCAGGAATAACCAAACCCGAATTCCACGTGGATGAACTATGGATATAGTTTGCTATATCGAACTTCCTTACTATAGTCAAGGAGTTGCCCAGAAATTAAGTACGAAAAGTTAAACTCAGACGGAGCTGCGAGCAAAAGCTAGTACTTAATAACGTCTTAAATTTAATAACACAAGTCATTAAAATATCTAAGATCACCAATTTGTTTAGTACTCAGCTGATTATTTACCTAATGTTACTTGCGCCTTCATCACGTGGCACGAGCCTTATGTATTAATGACGATGACTATTTTAATTGCTTTTTCATTTAAAGGGAATACCTTTCTGACACGCTAAGAAAATTAAGTGTTAAAACGTTCAATATTTACCTTGTTATATTAACTTGGAAACAGTTAAACCTTTGATTGTATCTTTTTACTAACTCATAGAGCTTCTCGGGTAAGTAAGAAGTATCCCGGTAAATCAAAAGCCTGTATTGTAAATATATTATACCTACATAACTCTATCAGCAGTTTCCCCAAAACTCATAGCATCCCAGGTTCTCTTTAGTCACAGTATAGGTAAATATACATAGCAAATGCCGTAGGTAGGTCAAGTCAATATAGGATCGGAAGCAGAATGTAAAATATAGCCGAACGCAGTTGATTTTATAATAACTGAAATAGAAATAATTAATTTGAGTGTTTACTTTCCTTAAAAGGATACGAATCGCGGCGCCTCGCAGTGGGCTTCATACAAACGAATTCCTCATTTACTTTTGGCGTTTACTGATCAATCACTATGTCTATTTCTTTGTCATGATCCTAAGTCGAATACCTGTCTCTGTGGTTTTCCAAAATCTTGTAAAATATTTTATTAACTAGAAATATTTTTTGAAACCATTTGTATGCAAAACTAGAATCCTGTATAACTTTGAAGCTATACAATTTATTAGAAAACTGGCACACTGCAGACCTATATATTTATTCCTAGAACTTGTCAAATTTCGTGGTGTTTGATTAGCAAGTGTCGAAAATAAGTATGAAGTTCGTTTGTATAAAACACGCTGGAGGCGCTCCGAATCGTATTCTCTTAATGACAGTGCTTCTATGAGAGAGTTTACAACGAGGTGGCTAATGAACCATGCATTTCTTTTTACTCACACTCATACTTGTAGAACAAACCGTAGTCATGGCTCGTTTATTTAGCGTTTATTAGCAGTAGAGATGAGAAATTATATAAATACTTTCGATCCTGATCCATATTTTGAGCATATTCTGTTACGCCACAAGGAATTAACACGATGTGCTGAGACACAACAAAAATTGCTGTAAGGCCGACAAAGGACAATGAATACTTCTTTTAAGGAGTTCTTAGAAAAGTTTGCGTTGCATGACGGAATCGTGCGCCGTGAAATAGGACAATATATTCAATTTTTAATTTAACTTTTTATCTGGGCAAACATAGATAAAGGGACAGTAAATAGAATTATTTATATCAGAGTTGGGTTACTATGCTGGACTCCCGTAGGTAAGTAATTTCTTATTCTTATCATCATCTTGGGCGAGAGCAATTTGGACTAGCGACTGGCGACTTTTTTATGTATTCAGATTCCTGCACGATGTTTTCCTTTACCGAAAAGCCAGTGGTGTGTAATTAGACCTAAGTGAATTGTTCAAAAAATTAAAAAAAGCTAAAGACAGATAATAAAGGTATTCAAATCAGATAAAATGGAATAAAGAGATAACGAGAGTCATTTAAGCTGATAAAACATGATTAGTACTAAAGTAGTAAAACATTTAATATTTCCTTTACAAGTATGTACACATAAATATCTGTAGGTAAACTGTATTTCTCAAATAACTTTAAATAACAATTTAATAAGGCGATAAGTATTAAGGATTTAAAAATTCAATTTATCATAACAATACAGCATATAGGAAAGTGAAAGGAGAACCATGTAAAGCTCCCAGTCGGTATGATTTTTCCGACATCTTCAATTATCATCGTCATATTTCAACCAATTTACACAAAATCCTAATGATTATACAATTTACACAAAATACACTACACTGCGTTCATGGTGGTGTACATTAAAATTCGTTGCGTGTAGTTGAATAGATCTAAGCATACAGAAGGACAGACAGTGGGAAGTTGGTGTCTATCTCTTCAAAAGTTTTTATCACACTTCACGTGCACGACACCAACTTCAAACTGTAAATTAGATAAAAAAAAATTAAATTCTTATTTTTACCCTTTTCGTGCGTTTTGAAGTCAGTTGTTGTTTTTGTTAAAAAAAGTTTTTATTTCCTACTTTTAAGTAACATATTGGCTTATTTTTTCATACACCAAAAAATACCCAAATCGCTTTTGCAAAAAGTTTGCCTTTAAAACTTTGAAGAGTTCCCTTGCTTTCTTCAGAATATCATCATTCTATCCAGACCTGATGACCATAGAACCATCGGTATCCAAAACCTTCTCTAGAATGTAAAAAATAATTTTCTGAAAATCAAAATGGATTTAGCCAAAGGCGAGATAATAGTGCAGAAACATACATACATACAAACATACGGGTCAAACTTAGAACCTCCTTTTTTAAGTCGGTTAAATAGAGAGAGAAGTTTAAGTCACTTAGGAAGCAATTTTTATCATTATATTATTAACTCTTATCTTCTTTAACATGTTAGTTACCTGTATCATTTAATGCAAAATAAAATTGCTCTTTACTACATATTATTCCAGTGAATACTTTTGAAGATTAACATTAAAATTTAATAATACGCGCAACAAAAAAAAATGTTTACTTACGAGACCTACGACGCTTTTTTGATTGGGTATTAATTCTATCCAATCAAACATTACGTTCAGCTTCAATTAGATACAAAAACCACTCATTGAATTAAGTACCTTACATACTGCCATTTTTAATAGAGTGTCTCTCTGTGATTTGTCTACACCCATAAATAATAACTATTATTATAAATATATTATAGTAGTAAATGTGCTACTGGCCCCGTCGTAAATGAAAAAAATCTTTTACCTTGTGTACAATTATTTATTTAAAACTATAGGCGGACATTATAATACTTTAATAAAATAATTAGATAATCTCTTCAATTAGTGTTCATCCCTGGTGCCTGTTCTTCCACTGCTCGAAGACCTCGTGTCCTGTACCGATGGCGCCGATCGCTCCCAGTCCGTGCTTCTGTTAAAAGAACGAATAAAAGAAGTAAGGAAAAAATCCAAATGAAAACAACAAATAAAATAAAGGATGGACGTGTTTGACAGCTTTGTTCCGAAATTGCCTATTGCGGTATTTGGATTGGTTTTACGTATTATTTTCGCTCGTGATTAACACCGCTATTACCATGTTTCAGTAAGAAATTAAATTATATTTTAAGACAATACTTTTTTTGCTTGACTTTATATGAAAACAATGTCAGTGTCAAAACGCCATTAACATGAGAACTAAACAATCAACTTCTGTAATGTAACCTAACACAACAATTATTAATACCTAAGTAGTGTTATAGATAATAATAAAAAGTTAAATATATGTTTCGTATTAAGTACTTACAATCAATCTAAGACTCTAATCAAAATTAATTTCTTTTTTTTAATAGGCCTTGTTTTTATTTTAGAACAACTACAATAACTGAAAGGAGGTAGGAGTACTTCCATTATTTTATTTACTTAAAGTCTCTTTTAAACAACGCCCTAAATTCTGTTATCACTGTAGGATTTCAACGGCAACACCTTAGTTATAGAAAAAACCGACTCACTCTTGACGTTTTCCAGTAGCTTATGTCCTTCCCCGGGAAGCAACCTATCTTCATGCCAAATTTGCCCACGGTCCCACCCACCCTAGATTCGGTTATCGGTGTCGGGTAGGACTTCAACGGTAACTTCTCAATTTTAGAAAAAAACCGAATCATACTTGACGTTTTCAAGTCTCCTATGTCCTTTCTCGGGAAACTATCTCCATGCCAAATTTTATCTTAATCGGTGCAGCGGCTTAAGCGTAAAGTGGAAATAGACAGATAAACAGACAGAGTTACTTTCGAATATACAATATTAGTATGGATTAGTAAGATAAGTAATTAACCATCATGCCCCATGACGTGGTACAATAAATTAAATTAACCTAAAATTATATAACAACTAACATTATAAATTAATTTCTTTGTCTGTCTTTTAAAATTCACTGAGTTTTGCACTTTTTTACTAAATCAAAAAAAAAAAAAATACATTACTGCCGCGGTCTGTAATGACTGCGTTCTGATCTAAAACATAGATACATACAAATGTATTCAGTTAAAACACAAAAAAATATATAAGTACATAAAAGAAGGATATATATTTAAATATATATACCTATAATGAAAAACAAAAAAAAACTATTATACCTATCATAAGTTTCTATTATATTTATTTAGCATAAGCATTGTCCAAGATACTGCACAGATTTTCAAGTATTTGAAGTATAGTGAGGTCATATTTACAGACGTCTGCACTATCACAATAATTATTACTTACTGTTTATATAACTATAATTGTAATTTTATACGAAAAGTGAATATAAATCGACTTTAAAAAACATTACAAAGTCAACATATTAAAATAATATTTGAATCTTTAGCATTTCTACTCACAATAATCTTCCCACCCTTCCTGATGGCGTTTCCGCTGATCTTTGGGTTGGCGTTAGCTCCAACCAACATTGCGGCCAACGCGGCCAACACCAACACGACAAGGTTGAAGAGTTTCATATTAAATATGATTGGTATTTTTTTATTTAAATAGTAGAAAAGCTGTATAGCTAGGGAAGATTAGACTTGTAATGATGTCGTTGCGACTCAAGACAATCGCTTTTATATTCACTTAAAGATGTCTTCTGGGTTACCCGGTGACAAATCATAAGGAAAACATGTAAATTACAACAACAACGGTGTTAATTGGGAAATATATTTACTACGACTATTATTTATGTATGTTATATAATATAGATATTCCAGAACTAATACGTATACTTAAACTGGGCTCAAAGTATGACGTCATTGTTTATAAAATACACAGCGTATTTAATGCGTACTATAATAATTAGCGTTAAATGCCATAAAAACACTTATACTAGGGCTGCCAGTTGTAGAGCTAACTTATTCTTTAAACCAAAAAAATTACAGATCTCCTCTATAAGAGAATGAGTATAACAGTCCACTATAAGTACCTTATTTTTTAATAAATTTATTTTTGTATATTTTTTTTTAATTAATAGTATTAACCAAGACAAAAAATAGTCTATATTATATAGCGATCTGTGTCGCCGACTCGCATTACTGCAGTACCTATAATTCAAACTAAAACTTATTTGTGTAATTAACAAACAATCAGAAATAATAATCCGCCGTATTACCGTAGTTAAATTATCTCGCCATGTCCTACTGAAAATCTCCTGACACAGCACATTTTCCATCAAAGATTAAGAAAAAACCGATCTGTCAAGGTTTTTCTTACATTAGCAAACCTACGGAGGGACTTAATGTTAAGGTACAATAATTGGTGAAAACGGAATGTTTTTACTTTACGCAAAATTGCGCTTTTACATTAAAGTGTACCCTCAGTGAAAAATGATATAATTCTAAAAACCTGTTGTGAGTTACATAGATTAAATTAATTTGTTTTTTTTTAAATTCTATAATTTTTTATACTGTCTGTTATACTGTTTATCTGGTCCATATGTAAATAACAAATAGTTAAATAAAAAAGTTAACTTATATCAATTGACATATTTGGGTTGAGAAGTGTTAAATGCTTTTAATAAGTAGTTTGATTTTACACAGTAAAATATCCAATAGTGCAACATGTTTCTTGGATGATACACTGATATGTACTAAATAATATCAAATAAACTATAAGGTACATCTACCACAATCTATTAATATGGCATACCGTAGCAAAAGCGTGACGTTTCTACCAGTGTCCAAAGACATATTACACTATGGAAAAGTGATAATTCTATGTATTTACGGTTGGAAGATCTCGATCTTCTCTGTTTTTTGTCAGTATAAAATTCAAATTATTATTTGGAACTATGGTAGGTACTAGCAATTCAATATATATTTAATGAGATAAGAAAAAATATAAAATATAATTCTGAGTTGTCCAAACAATTTCAATTAAAGCCTAAAAATAAGGTATCAGTTTTTAGGGTTCCGTACCCGAAGGTTAATTAGCGGATCCCTATTACTAAGGCTCCGCTGTCCGTCCGTCCGTCTCTTACCAGGCTGTATCTCATGAACCGTGATAGTTAGACAGTTGAAATTTTCACAGAAAATGTATTGTTTTAATAAATAATAAAAAACAGACTAAAATAAATATTTAAGGGAGCTCCCATACAACAAACGTTATTTTTTTTGCTCGATTTTGCTCGATATTAATAACGGCAACAGGTAGACGCTTAATATTCATAAAATATTTAGTTATATAGTCACTTTAAAAATAAATAATTTAATTAAAATAAAAAAAATATTAAAGGGGGGCTCCCATACAACCAACGTGATGTTTTTGCCATGGTACCCTTCGTGCGCGAGTCCGACTCGCACTTGGCCGATTTTTTTTTTACTGTTTAAAAAAGGCAAATTATTATAATATTAGCAACTACAATTGATTAAGGTTACAAGTATAACATAATTTTTTTTCACGTCAAAAAGTGTACTGAGGACTTTCTTTCTTTTCTTTTCATGTACTATCCTAACTGATCTTTTCTTAAATATAAAGCGAATGGGTTTAGGGTTAAACACGGTAATCACATGCAAATCATCATTTGTGGCTTCATCGTTTTTTTCTAAATAATAAAAAAAAAATTAAGGAGTTTTCAGTACAATTGTATGATAAAAGTTCCTGAAATAGGATATAGGCTACTTTTTATCCCGAAATTTTTTAAAATTCCCACGGGAATAACTCTAAACAAGCTTAAACGAACTGTAGCTACGTTATAGCTTGCTATACCAAACTTCATTAGTATAATTCAAGGAGTTGGCGGAGAAATTCCACGCCGATAACCAAATTAGGATTAGGGCGGGCGAGGCCGCTGACAGAATCCAGTATATAAATAATTTGATAAATATTTTTTTTTAAATATATTTCTGTGGCTTGTTAGCATCATATTTTCATGTCCCGCACAACCTTAAATAAAACGGAATTTTGCATCTGTTCAATTTTCACTGGAAAATTTTCGTACAACAGATACAAACGACAAATTGTTACTGTGTGTTTAATTATTTGTTTTGTGTAGGTCTGACAAGATAGAAGGTCAACGTTACCGAACCTATCTTCCTATCTATTTATTAGGTTTAGTAGATTCCCAAGTAGCAAGCCTTAGTTAGCTTAGAGACAAAATAATTAATGAATCCTGGCTCTAGTCTTGGCTAAAACTATTATTTCCCTCAGGATACTCTCCAGATACCCTGCAAGACAAAGTAAAGTGGGCACAGTTTTTAAATAACTTTTAGGAATAACTTCATACTTGTTTTTAGATAAACTATAGTCATACTTTAGAGCATTAATTTTAAAAATATCTTAAAATATACTTTAAGATAACTTGAAGGTTAACTTAGTTCATAGCAATTGCTATCAAAATATTTACAATACCTAAAAGTAACGGTGCAAAAGACTTGTAACGGTGCAAAAGACTTGTAACAATTTAGTATGGAACTTGCTATATTATTTCCAAGTAAATTTAACCAGCGTCAACTTTTGTATTTAGGTAAAGCCTAGGGTAAAGAACCTAGCGAAATAATAAAAATAAATATTGAGACCTGCATTCAAAATTAAAATTGATTTTCAAAAATGTATAATTATTGATAGTCATAACATTGTATAACATTCTAAGATAAAAGAAGAAAAAAATAATAATATGTACATTTGAGCCGTGAATATTTTTTTAATGGTATTCCATCAGCCATAAGATATTCGCTCCAAAAGATATGGTGGTCCATCAGCCAAAAGATATTCGCACCGTTTCGTAATTTTACGTTCCCTTCTACGTAAAAAATTATTAACTATTTTCTGTTAATTGCAAGTCAAAAAAAAATTTTATTTTAGAATTTCTAGATTTTAAGTGCTCTTTGAAATAAATCTACTCATAAGCTGGTTAATATTTAAATTTATTTTACAAAAACTCTTTTTAAGAAGATTTAGATAAATAGAATTTAAAACGTATTTTCTTTACATAGACATTGTTTAGAAAAATTATGGCAAAATTACACATTTAAAATTTACGGATACATTACGGATCTTTATACCAACTTTCAACACTCATTTTCCCTCTTAGTTTCACTTGTATATAAACTCTTTTGACTCCACAAATCTTTATTTACATTAAACATTAATATTTCTTTTAACAATTGATTTAATTAATGCTTATGGCTATGGTGACTGTTGGTAGGTGGCGTCTTTAGTTTACCGCTCCGACCGTTATTGTAAGCTTGCTGAACGTCACCGACTACGGCAGCGCCTCGGAAAAATGTGTCCTGGAACAATATTATGTTTTAATAGGACTAAAACAGTAGATAGTAGCACAGAGTATGTGAAGAGGCCAGCTACTTTTATGGTCTAATCTGCAAGTTAAAAGTATCGGAGATTGACATCATACATTTTAAAAAAAATTTGGTAATACATTATTTCAGATTTGTCATGACTTTAAGAAGTCGTAGCTTGTATATCAAACGATGTGCCATTGTATATCAAACTTATCATAACATTAAGGTACAGAACACACAAATCCATCTTTCTGAGTCCAAGGCTTACGCGTGGTGGTAGAAATGGCTGCAGAATTGAGAAGAACTGGTCCCGTATTCGGTGCGCACGTTACATAACATATTTGCGCACAGAGCGCGACCACAGCGAAAATTACCATAAGTTTCATTGTCAAGACACTTCCACTTCGTTCGCTCACAGCATTTCAAACGAGCGGTGACTTTTTTTTTTTTTTTTTATACCACTAAGGTGGCAAACAAGCTTACGGCCCGCCTGATGGTAAGCGGTCACCGTAGCCTATGGACGCTTGCAACACCAGGGGTATCACTTGCGCGTTGCCGACCCTTCAGAAATCTAATAACTTCTTTCTTGAAGAACTCCATACTGTAGTCCTTGCAGAAAACCTTGGCAGGGAGCTCATTCCACAACTTAAGCGTTCGCGGGAGGAAGTTTCTCTGAAACCGCACTGTACGCGAACATTTAGGTTCTAAAGTGTGAGAATTAATTCCCTGCCGATGGCGAGCGGTGCGATGGTAGAAAGTAGCCGTGGCCATCATTTCGAACAATTCCTCAGAACACAACCCATTGTACAAGCGGTAGAACACACACAGTGAGGCAAAGTCTCTCCTCAGACTTAAGGGCTCGATACCGCAAGTGAGTTTGGGATCGTCGACAATTCTCACAGCCCGTCGTTGAACCGAGTCAAAAGGGTCAAGCTGGTATCCGGGTGCACCTGCCCAGAGATGGCAGCAGTACTCCATATGGGGCCGAACTTGCGACTTGTAAAGTAACAACCTTTGCCCCGACGTGAAGTACTGCTTCGCTCTGTTGAGTACACCAAGTTTTTTGGACGCCAGCTTTACCTTATCTTGTAAATGATCTCGGAACTGAACATCGCTGGAGATGTCGACACCAAGGATCCCAATGCTCTTGGAGATGGAGAGGGGAGTGTTCTGGAATTGTGGGACCACAGTGAATGGAGTTTTCTTAGCGGTGAACGCGCACACTTGTGTCTTTGTAGGGTTGAATCGGACCAAGTTTACCCGTCCCCAGTCAGAGACCTGGGACAGTGTGGTCTCGATTTGAGACACAAGTTCTCCGCGGTTTTCCTCCACAAGGGAACGAGGGATGTTTGCACGACCCGTGTAAAAAGTGTCTCCAGTACTGTCATCTGCATAGCAATGTATGTTGTTGATGTCCAACATGTCATTGATATGCAGTAGAAACAGCGTAGGAGACAGCACAGAGCCTTGCGGGACACCAGCATTAATGTCCATGCTATCAGAGCAACTACCGTCAACTACAGTTCGTATGCGTCTGCCGGACAAAAAGCTAGCCACCCATTTGCACAAACCCTCGGGCACTCCGTAAGATGGCAACTTCGATAGAAGACCGCGGTGCCAGACCCGATCGAACGCCTTCGCTATGTCCAGGCTACATGCCAATGCCTCCCCCTGACTCTCAATGGCTAGTGCCCATCGGTGTGTGAGATACACTAGAAGGTCACCAGTCGAGCGACCGTGGCGAAAGCCATATTGACGGTCACTGACCAGATCGTGTACTTCTAGGTATCTTAGAAGCTGTGTGTTGATCACACGCTCCATCACCTTAGAGAGGAGAGAGGTAATAGCGATAGGCCTGTAATTCGATGGATCTGATCTATCGCCCTTTTTGGGCACCGGGTGCACATTCGCAGTCTTCCATGTAGACGGAAATTGCCTAGTGTGGTAGGAAAGCGCGAAGAGGCGCGTGAGTACAGGACATAACTCAGGAGCACACTGCTTAAGCACCACTGCTGGTATACCGTCTGGCCCACTCGACTTATGAACGTCTAGAGAAAGCAACGCCCGCCTGACCTCCCGCTGCGTTATGGAGATTTCCGGCATGGACTTACCGCACCACGGTATAGTAGGTGGTACAGCGCCTTCATCGTTCATATTCGAGTTCGAGGCAAAGAGACTGCCCAGTAGATCGGCTTTCTCTTTAGCACTGTGGGCCAAGTCACCATCGGTCTTTCGCAGTGGTGGTAACGACGACTGGCAGAAGTTCCCTTCGGCAGCTTTGGCAAGCGACCAGAAAGCACGACTCCCAGAAGGATAGCTCGCAAGTCGCCCACCTATTTTGCCGATGAATTGGAATTTTGCTCTGGCAGTTGCTTTCTTACTGAACCTCGAAGCAGCATTTAATTTGCGTTTTAACTCAGAAATATTCGGATCCTTATTATAACGAGCCGTGGTCCAAGCCTCATATGCATTTTGCTTAAGAATTTTAGCTTTTCTGCAAGACCTATTAAACCACGGTCGTTTTTTGACGCCGGCAGCTACTCGCGGGTTACTTCTATACTGGTGACTTACAGGGAAATTGTAGGTATAACACGTCTTTAGGCCGCTTAACAAGTACCAAAAGAAAAATTTAAATTACTAATATTGTTGTTCGGAATGTAAGCCGAGTAAAACCCAGACATGTTTCTTTGTTATAATATTCATTAAACAAATCAATAGAGATGAGTTACGTAAGTTTTGAATACGCAACAGTACACAGGAATTCCCAGATTTACTAAGGAACAACTCACAGTTAAAACTATTATAGGCTTAAAGAATTGTTTAAAAAATTGGGATAAATATTATTTGGTTAGATTTATCAAAAACTTTATAAATAACATCAAACTGCCATACATGAAATTACCGTAAGCTTGGTGGCCACCATAGCGGTATAAAAAGAAACATTTTTTTTGAGTGAATATAACGCAGGTAATTTGAAATAGAAAAACACCAGACGAGAAGGAAAGAAGAGAAAATGGAAAATAAGATTTCCACGCGGAAAAGGTAACACTTAAGCTAAGTCAATAAGTAGAACATGAAAGTTGTAGAACAAAAAAAAAATATTGGAAAACAAAGAAATGAGAAGCCACGAAAGTCAGCTTTTTGAACCGATTTAAAAAAGGAGGAGGTTCTCAATTTTTTTTTTTGTGTATGTTCGGCATAACTCCGTCATATATAGACGGATTGGCAAATTCTTACTTTATTTAAAAGGGTATACTTCCGAGGAAGTCCCATATTAATGTAGCGAATTTAAAACTTAAGCTTTTGGTCAAAAACTGGTAAATGTTGATGATTGCACAATATTTTGTAAAGTATGGACGTCTTTAGTGTACAAAAAAAGCAATCCGTCACTGAAAAGTGAAAAAATTAAAAACTTTTTGACATAAAACAACCGGCTTCAAAAAGATGCACTAAAGAGGTAAAAATTATTACTGATTTCCAAAAATAGGATTTGAATTATATTTTGAAGTTAGTGTCTATGTACCGCTATAGTTTATAAAATACTTCACTTGCATCACATCAACTTAAAACTGTAATTCAGATCTGATTTTTGTAAATAAGTAATTATTGTGCATCTTTTTAAAGCTGGTTTCTTTTTTGTTAAAATATTCTTTTACACAATGTTTTTCCGAGGATATTTTAACTTCTCAGTGTCCTATAAACTTGAAATTTGGTGATAATGTTATTATTACATAAATTTTACTAATAAAAATATTATATAAATAAGTATATTAGAAACTAGTATAATTCAGATTTTATTTTTTGAAATTCCCTCATATTTCCTATTACAACCAACATGATTTTGCGGTCAAATGAAGGGATTCACTCACCTACTGCTTATGAATAATTCTGCAGTTTGGACGCACCATGTTATAAGGACTGAATATAAAAGTATGTAGGTATATCCACCCAGAACTTCATCAGAATCAAATTTAGTTTTAAGAGCGGTTGCCAAAACCGAGGTTGGTGTCTAGGACACCCTTTTGCAAACCGCCTCAACTTTTCGCAGCAGAGTGCAAGCAGCACCGCAGCAAAAGTTAGTCCGCGTGTAGTTGTAAAGGCCAGCTGCGGCCAACAAAAGTAGTCAGTAGTAAGAAAAAAAAAGAAAAAAAAACCTAGAACTTCAGACGCAAATAAAATCAATCTTCTCTTAATATACAAAATTGCAAGCTATTTAAGTTTTCCACTGACTAAGTCAAGAGTATGATTTTGTCAAATTTAGATTATTGTTGTTATTGTACGAACAATTCTAATGACTTTACCAACTTAAGTGTGTAAAGACATAACTTTTCCTCTCCGCATTTACGTCACCGGGTATCCCAAACGATAACGTCTCAGTGCTATAAAATGTAGTGCTGGCGTTGTAAAGTCATCATTTTTAGATAGACCTTCTACATCAATACAGCTTCTCTTGTACAGTCAACTTCTAAAATTCAATATGAAACTCTTCAACCTCATCGTGTTGGTGTTGGCTGCGTTGGCCGCAATGTTGTCCGGTGCTAACGCCAACCCCAAGATCAGCGGAAACGCCATCAGAAAGGGCGGGAAGATAATTGTAAGTTGAAATGTGTGAAAGTAAAATACTTTTGGCGCATTTTTCATTATTAAATGTTTATTTTAACGTATTAACGTCTAGGTTTAATTCAGGTCTTTCTGTTACTTGATTATTTCTGTTTTTTTAACAGAAACACGGACTGGGAGCGCTCGGTGCCATCGGTACAGGTCACGAGGTCTACGAGCAATGGAAGAACAGACATCAGGGATGAACTATGTCAACCCTAAAGTGTTATTGTTATGATGTAAATATTAGTAATATTAAACAAGCAAAATAATTGTTAATACTATCTTAGGATTATTAAATAAATTTATTGTTATATCTAACACTTGTTTTTTTCAACTGCGGTAGAGCAAGGCTCTTGTTGAGTTTATATTTGACATTTTCAGTTATTACAGTCGTGTTATCCGACAAGCAACCCTTATACCATTATTGTGGATAAATTGTCTGATTACACCACCGTAATAACTGGTATTGTCAAACTGTCCATCCGTCAAAGTATGGCATATTGTTTTATTTGGGTTTCTTAGCCAAATTGCAAAAAACTGAACCCTTATAGATTCGTCATGTCTGTCTGTCCGTCCTTATGTCACAGCCACTTTTTTCCGAAACTATAAGAACTATATTGTTGAAACTTAGTTTAGTGGATGTATTCTGTGAACCGCATTCAGATTTTTATACAAAACAATAAATTTTGGAGGTTCCGTATACTTAGACCTTAAACTCAAAAATTTTTTTTCATCAAACCCATACGTGTGGGTTATCATGGATAGGTCTTTAAAAATGATATTGAGGTTTCTAATATCATGTTTTTCTAAACTGAATAGTTTGCGCGACAGACACTTCAAATTTAATAAAAAAGTAAAATATGCCCCCTCCCCCTGTAACTTCTAAAATAAGAGAATGATAAAACTAAAAAAAAATATGATGTACATTACCATTAAACTCCCACCAAAAATTGGTTTGAACGAGATCTAGTGAGTAGTTTTTTTTAATACGTCATAAATCGTAGAATTCGTAAACCGCAATTTACATTTCATTCAATCAACTCAAATATAAAAATATTTTTGTTTGTGTTTGTAAATTAAATTGATGGTGGTAGGTACGGAACCCTCGGTGCGCGAGTCCAACTCGCACTTGGCCGGTTTTTTTTTTTAATTTTACAGTTACGAACACACCTTGCGAGTCATGCATTTATTTACCCTTGTGCAAGTTGCTATGAAGGGTAATGTTGTATTTTTTTTCTATTTTTTTAAGGGGCGATACAAATTCAGCAAATTCAAATGTTTATAACTAGCAAAATACACACCGGGTAGAAAAATCTCAAATCCTTCCGGGCTTGCTTGTTTAAAGACATTCCGAAGACCCAAATAAAGGGGTGTAGGAAAAAAATTGCCCTAAGTTCTATGTACAGCCTAGACTGGCGACACTACACTACAACTGAAAGAAAACTATATTTAAACACGGTAAACTTAAAGTGTTCTGTGATTTACTAAGAAGAAAAAAGATTTTTTTTATTAGTAATTGTTAAAATATATCTAAATTATTACAAATTAGTGACGAATACAGCGAGACTCTATCTAGCAGTTATATTATAAATGTGAAAGTAAGTTTGTTTGTTTATTTTTCCACCTTTCTGTAAGGATTCTGTAACTGTCGCAACGGAGAATCCAATTCAGTTTAAATTTGGCATAGGTATACTTTAAGTGACGTACAAGCTTTTCATTCCGGTAAATTTAAAAATTCCCGCAGGAATAACTAAACCCGAATTCCACGTGGATGAACTATGGATATAGTTTGCTATATCGAACTTCCTTATTATAGTCAAGGAGTTGCCCAGAAATTAAGTACGAAAAGTTTAGCTCAGACGGAGCTGCGAGCAAAAGCTAGTACTTAATAACGTCTTAAATTTAATAACAAAAGTCGTTAAAATATCTAAGATCCCCAATTTGTTTAGTACTCAGCTGATTATTTACCTAATTTTACTTGCGCCTTCATCACGTGGCACGAGTCCTTTGTATTAATGACTATTTTAATTGCTTTTTCATTTAAAGGGAATACCTTTCTGACACGCTAAGAAAATTAAGTGTTTAAACGTTCAATATTTACCTTGTTAGATTAACTTGGAAACATTTAGACCTTTGATTGTATCTTTTTACTAACTCATAGAGCTTCTCGGAGAAGTAAGAAGTATCCCGGTAAATCAAAAGCCTGTATTGTAAATATATTATACCTACATAACTCTATCAGCAGTTTCCCCAAAACTCATAGCATCCCAGGTTCTCTTTAGTCACAGTATAGGTAAATAAACATAGCAAATGCCGTAGGTAGGTCAAGTCAATATAGGATCGGAGGCAGAATTTTAAATAAGGTCGAACGCAGTTGATTTTATAATAACTGAAATAGAAATAATTAATTTGAGTGTTTACTTTCCTTAAGAAGATACGAATAGCGGCGCCTCGCAGTGGGCTTCATGCAAACGAATTCCTCATTTACTTTTGGAGTTTACTGATCAATCACTATGTCTATTTCTTTGTCATGATCCTAAGTCGAATACCTGTCTCTGTGGTTTTCCAAAATCTTGTAAAATATTTTTATTGACTAGAAAAATTTTTTGAAACCATTTTTATGCAAAACTAGAATCCTGTATAACTTTGAAGCAATAAAATTTATTAGAAAACTGGCACACTGCAGACCTATATATTTATTCCTAGAACTTGTCAAATTTCGTGGTGTTTGATTAGCAAGTGTCGAAAATAAGTGTGAAATTCGTTTGTATGAAGCACGCTGGGAGGCGCTCCGAATCGTATTCTCTTAATGGCAGTGCTTCTATGAGAGAGTTTACAACGAGGTGGCTTATGAACCATGCATTTTTTTTTACACACACTCATACTTGTAGAACAAACCGTAGTCATGGCACATTTATTTAGCGACCACATACTTGGCACAGAGATAGCAGTAGAGATGAGAAATTATATAAATACTTTCGATCCTGATCCATATTTTGAGCATATTCTTTTACGCCACAAGGAATTAACACGATATGTGCTGAGACACAACAAAAATTGCTGTAAGGCCGAGAAAGGACAATGAATACTTCTTTTAAGGAGTTCTTAGAAAAGTTTGCGTTGCGTGACGGAATCGTGCGCCGTGAAATAGGGGATTACTATTCCTTTACGCGACAAACTATTTTCGCGACAATATATTTAATCCCGAAGCGCTATTCCTTCAAATCGCATCAGTCTACTTTTTATTTGGGCCAACATAGATAAAGGGACAGTAAAAGAATTATTTATATCCGAGTTGGGTTACTGTGCTGGACGCGCTCTGAGAACTTTGCCGTAGGAATTCCGCCGCGATAATCAAATTTCGTGCGGGCAAAGTCGCAGTCAAAAACTGTGAGGTACTAAAAACAGTTATGGTTGAACAAGGGACAAGGAAAGTGAAAAACTAATTTAATGTCTCCCGTATTCTTATCATCATCTTGGGCAAGAGCAATTTGGACTAGCGACTGGCGTCTTTTTTATGTATTCAGATTCCTTCACGATGTTTTCCTTTACCGAAAAACCAGTGGTGTGTAATTAGACCTAAGTGAATTGTTTAAAATATTAAAAAAAGCTAAAGACAGATAATAAAGTTGTTCAAATCAGATAAAATGGAATAAGGGATAACGAGAGTCATGTAAGCTGATAAAACATGATTAGTACTAAAGTAGTACATAACATTTAATATTTCCTTTACAAGTATGTACACATAAATATCTGTAGGTAGACTGTATTTCTCAAATAACTTTTAATAACAATTTAATAAGGCGATAAGTATTAAGGATTTTAAAATTCAATTTATTATAACAATACAGTATATAGGAAAGTGAAAGGAGAACCATTGAAAGCTCCCAGTCGGTATGATTTTTCAGACATATTCAATTGTCATCGTCATATTTCAGCCAATTTACACAAAATCCTAATGATTATACAATTTGCACAAAATCTTAATGATTGTAGGTACACCTAAACGTTCTTTATAATACACTGCGTTCCTGGTGGTGTACATTAAAATTCGTTGCGTGTAGTTTAAAAGATCTAAGCATACAGATTGACAGACAGTGGGAAGTTGGTGTCTATCTCTTCAACAGTTTATAACACACTTCACTTGCACGACACCAACTTCAAACTGTTATTTAGGTCAAATTTTTTAAATTCTTATTTTTACCCTTTTCGTGCGTTTTGAAGTCTGCTGTTGTTTTTGTTAAAAAAGTTTTTATTTCTTACTTTTAAGTAACATATTGGCTTATTTTTTCATACACCAAAAAAATACCCAAATCGCTTTTGCAAAAAGTTTGCCTTTAAAACTTTTAAGAATTCCCTTGCTTTCTTCAGGATATCATCATTCTATCCAGACCTGATGACCATAGAACCATCGGTATCCAAAACCTTCTCTAGAATGTAAAAAATAATTTTCTGAAAATCAAAATGGATTTAGCCAAAGGCGAGATAATAGTGCAGAAACATACATACATACAAACATACGGGTCAAACTTAGAACCTCCTTTTTTTAAGTCGGTTAAATAGAGAGAGAAGTTTAAGTCACTTAGGAAGCAATTTTTATCATTATATTATTAACTCTTATCTTCTTTAACATGTTAGTTACCTGTATCATTTAATGCAAAATAAAATTGCTCTTTACTACATATTATTCCAATGAATACTTTTGAAGATTAACATTAAAATTTAATAATACGCGCAACAAAAAAAAATGATTACTTACGAGACCTACGACGCTTTTTTGATTGGGTATTAATTCTATCCAATCAAACATTACGTTCAGCTTCAATTAGATACAAAAACCACTCATTGAATTAAGTACCTTACATACTGCCATTTTTAATAGAGAATTTACGCTCGAATTAAAAAAAATCGTGAGCATCACACACTATCAAACATTAAAAGAAGGTATCACAAAATTTACAAAGAAAAATTTACTTTTATCGACATTCCTATATACTGTGATTTTAATGGTTCCGTATTATGGCACTCTGTGATTTGTCTACACCCATAAATAATAACTATTATTATAAATATATTATAGTAGTAAATGTGCTACTGGCCCCGTCGTAAATGAAAAAAATCTTTTACCTTGTGTACAATTATTTATTTAAAACTATAGGCGGACATTATAATACTTTAATAAAATAATAATTAGATAATCTCTTCAATTAGTGTTCATCCCTGGTGCCTGTTCTTCCACTGCTCGAAGACCTCGTGTCCTGTACCGATGGCGCCGATCGCTCCCAGTCCGTGCTTCTGTTAAAAGAACGAATAAAAGAAGTAAGGAAAAAATCCAAATGAAAACAACAAATAAAATAAAGGATGGACGTGTTTGACAGCTTTGTTCCGAAATTGCCTATTGCGGTATTTGGATTGGTTTTACGTATTATTTTCGCTCGTGATTAACACCGCTATTACCATGTTTCAGTAAGAAATTAAATTATATTTTAAGACAATACTTTTTTTGCTTGACTTTATATGAAAACAATGTCAGTGTCAAAACGCCATTAACATGAGAACTAAACAATCAACTTCTGTAATGTAACCTAACACAACAATTATTAATACCTAAGTAGTGTTATAGATAATAATAAAAAGTTAAATATATGTTTCGTATTAAGTACTTACAATCAATCTAAGACTCTAATCAAAATTAATTTCTTTTTTTTTAATAGGCCTTGTTTTTATTTTAGAACAACTACAATAACTGAAAGGAGGTAGGAGTACTTCCATTATTTTATTTACTTAAAGTCTCTTTTAAACAACGCCCTAAATTCTGTTATCACTGTAGGATTTCAACGGCAACACCTTAGTTATAGAAAAAACCGACTCACTCTTGACGTTTTCCAGTAGCTTATGTCCTTCCCCGGGAAGCAACCTATCTTCATGCCAAATTTGCCCACGGTCCCACCCACCCTAGATTCGGTTATCGGTGTCGGGTAGGACTTCAACGGTAACTTCTCAATTTTAGAAAAAAACCGAATCATACTTGACGTTTTCAAGTCTCCTATGTCCTTTCTCGGGAAACTATCTCCATGCCAAATTTTATCTTAATCGGTGCAGCGGCTTAAGCGTAAAGTGGAAATAGACAGATAAACAGACAGAGTTACTTTCGAATATACAATATTAGTATGGATTAGTAAGATAAGTAATTAACCATCATGCCCCATGACGTGGTACAATAAATTAAATTAACCTAAAATTATATAACAACTAACATTATAAATTAATTTCTTTGTCTGTCTTTTAAAATTCACTGAGTTTTGCACTTTTTTACTAAATCAAAAAAAAAAAAAATACATTACTGCCGCGGTCTGTAATGACTGCGTTCTGATCTAAAACATAGATACATACAAATGTATTCAGTTAAAACACAAAAAAATATATAAGTACATAAAAGAAGGATATATATTTAAATATATATACCTATAATGAAAAACAAAAAAAAACTATTATACCTATCATAAGTTTCTATTATATTTATTTAGCATAAGCATTGTCCAAGATACTGCACAGATTTTCAAGTATTTGAAGTATAGTGAGGTCATATTTACAGACGTCTGCACTATCACAATAATTATTACTTACTGTTTATATAACTATAATTGTAATTTTATACGAAAAGTGAATATAAATCGACTTTAAAAAACATTACAAAGTCAACATATTAAAATAATATTTGAATCTTTAGCATTTCTACTCACAATAATCTTCCCACCCTTCCTGATGGCGTTTCCGCTGATCTTTGGGTTGGCGTTAGCTCCAACCAACATTGCGGCCAACGCGGCCAACACCAACACGACAAGGTTGAAGAGTTTCATATTAAATATGATTGGTATTTTTTTATTTAAATAGTAGAAAAGCTGTATAGCTAGGGAAGATTAGACTTGTAATGATGTCGTTGCGACTCAAGACAATCGCTTTTATATTCACTTAAAGATGTCTTCTGGGTTACCCGGTGACAAATCATAAGGAAAACATGTAAATTACAACAACAACGGTGTTAATTGGGAAATATATTTACTACGACTATTATTTATGTATGTTATATAATATAGATATTCCAGAACTAATACGTATACTTAAACTGGGCTCAAAGTATGACGTCATTGTTTATAAAATACACAGCGTATTTAATGCGTACTATAATAATTAGCGTTAAATGCCATAAAAACACTTATACTAGGGCTGCCAGTTGTAGAGCTAACTTATTCTTTAAACCAAAAAAATTACAGATCTCCTCTATAAGAGAATGAGTATAACAGTCCGCTATAAGTACCTTATTTTTTAATAAATTTATTTTTGTATATTTTTTTTTAATTAATAGTATTAACCAAGACAAAAAATAGTCTATATTATATAGCGATCTGTGTCGCCGACTCGCATTACTGCTGTACCTATAATTCAAACTAAAACTTATTTGTGTAGTTAACAAACACTCGGTAATATGATCCGCCTTATTACCGCAGTTAAATTATGTCGCCATATACTACTGAAAATCTCCAGATACAGCACATGCCCACTTGCCATCAAAGATTAAGAAAAAACCGATCTGTCGAGGTTTTTCTTACATTAGCAAACCTACGGAGGGACTTAATGTTAAGGTACAATAATTGGTGAAAACGGAATGTTTTTACATTACGCAAAATTGCGCTTTTACATTAAAGTGTACCCTCAGTGAAAAATGATATAATTCTAAAAACCTGTTGTGAGTTACATAGATTAAATTAATTTGGTTTTTTTAAATTCTATTATTTTTTATTCTGTCTGTTATACTGTTTATCTGGTCCATATGTAAATAACAAATAGTTAAATAAAAAAGTCAACTTATATCAATTGACATATTTGGGTTGAGAAGTGTTAAATGCTTTTAATAAGTAGTTTGATTTTACACAGTAAATTATCCAATAGTGCAACATGTTTCTTGGATGATACACTGATATGTACTAAATAATATCAAATAAACTTTAAGGTACATCTACCACAGACTATTAATATGGCATACCGTAGCAAAAGCGTGACGTTTCTGCCAGTGTCCAAAGATATATTACACTATGGAAAAGTGATAGTTCTATGTATGTACGGTCGGAAGATCTCGATCTTCTCTGTTTTTTGTCAGTATAAAATTCAAATAATTATTTATATCTATGGTAGGTACTAGCAATTCAATATACATTTAATGAGATAAGAAAAAATATAAAATATAATTCTGAGTTGTCCAAACGATTTCAATTAAAGTCTAAAAATAAGGTATCAGTTTTTAGGGTTCCGTACCCGAAGGTTAATTAGCGGATCCCTATTACTAAGGCTCCGCTGTCCGACCGTCCGTCTCTTACCAGGCTGTATCTCATGAACCATGATAGACAGTTGAAATTTTCACAGAAAATGTATTGTTTTATTAAATAATAAAAAACAGAATAAAATAAATATTTAAGGGAGAGGTTATTTTTTTGCTCGATTTTGCTCGATATTAATTACGGCAACAAGTAGACGCTTAATATTCATAAAATATTTAGTTATATAGTCACTTTAAAAATAAATAATTTAATTAAAATAAAAAAAAAATTAAGAGGGGCCATACAACCAACGTGATGTTTTTGCCATGGTACCCTTCGTGCGCGAGTCCGACTCGCACTTGGCCGATTTTTTTTACTGTTTAAAAAAGGCAAATTATTATAATATTAGCAACTACAATTGATTAAGGTTACAAGTATAACATAATTTTTTTCACGACAAAAAGTGTACTGAGGACTTTCTTTCTTTTCTTTTCATGTTCCTTCCTAACTGATCTTTTCTTAAATATAAAGCTAATGAGTTTTAGGGTTAAACACGGTAATCACAGGCAAGACATCATTTGTGGCTTCATCGTTTTTTCTAAATAATAAAAAAAATTAAGGAGTTTTCAGTACAATAGTATGATAAAAGTTCCTGAAATAGGACATAGGCTACTAATTTTTAAAATTCCCACGGGAATAACTCTAAACGAGCTTAAACGAACTGTAGCTACGTTATAGCTTGCTATAGCAAACTTCATTAGTATAATTCAAGGAGTTGGCGTAGAAATTCCACGCTGATAACCAAATTAGGATTAGGGCGGGCGAGAACGCTGACAGAATACAATATATAAATAATTTGATTAACATTTTTTTAATATTTATTTCTGTGGCTTGTTAGCATCATATTTTTATGTCCCGCACAACCTTAAATAAAACTGAATTTTGCATCTGTTCAATTCTTAGCACTGGAAAATTTTCGTACAACAGATACAAACGACAAATTGTTACTGTGTGTTTAATTATTTGTTTTGTGTAGGTCTGACAAGATAGAAGGTCAACGTTACCGAACCTATCTTCCTATCTATTTATTAGGTATCTTTATATCTATTTATTTATTATTATATTATTAGGTTTAGTAGATTCCCAAGTAGCAAGCCTTAGTTAGCTTAGAGACAAAATAATTGATGAATCCTGGCTCTAGTCTTGGCTAAAACTATTATTTCCCTCAGGATATCCTCTAGATACCCTGCAAGACAATGTGTAGTAAAGTGAGCACAGTTTTTAAATAACTTACAGAAATAACTTCATACTTGTTTTTAGATAAGCTATAGTCATACTTTAGAGCATTAAATTTGAAAAAATCTTAAAATATACTTTAAGATAACTTGAAGGTTGACTTAGTTCATAGCAATTGCTATCAAAATATTTACAATACCTAAAAGTAACGGTGCAAAAGACTTGTAACGATTAAGTATGGAGCTTGGTATATTATTTCCAAGTAAATTTAACCAGCGTCAACTTTTGTATTTAGGTAAAGCCTAGGGTAAAGAACCTAGCGAAATAATAAAAATAAATATTGAGACCTGCATTCAAAATTAAAATTGATTTTCAAAAATGTATAATTATTGATAGTCATAACATTGTATAACATTCTAAGATAAAAGAAGAAAAAAATAATAATATGTACATTTGAGCCGTGAATATTTTTTTAATGGTATTCCATCAGCCATAAGATATTCGCTCCAAAAGATATGGTGGTCCATCAGCCAAAAGATATTCGCACCGTTTCGTAATTTTACGTTCCGTTCTACGTAAAAAATTATTAACTATTTTCTGTTAATTGCAAGTCAAAAAAAAATTTTATTTTAGAATTTCTAGATTTTAAGTGCTCTTTGAAATAAATCTACTCATAAGCTGGTTAATATTTAAATTTATTTTACAAAAACTCTTTTTAAGAAGATTTAGATAAATAGAATTTAAAACGTATTTTCTTTACATAGACATTGTTTAGAAAAATTATGGCAAAATTACACATTTAAAATTTACGGATACATTACGGATCTTTATACCAACTTTCAACACTCATTTTCCCTCTTAGTTTCACTTGTATATAAACTCTTTTGACTCCACAAATCTTTATTTACATTAAACATTAATATTTCTTTTAACAATTGATTTAATTAATGCTTATGGCTATGGTGACTGTTGGTAGGTGGCGTCTTTAGTTTACCGCTCCGACCGTTATTGTAAGCTTGCTGAACGTCACCGACTACGGCAGCGCCTCGGAAAAATGTGTCCTGGAACAATATTATGTTTTAATAGGACTAAAACAGTAGATAGTAGCACAGAGTATGTGAAGAGGCCAGCTACTTTTATGGTCTAATCTGCAAGTTAAAAGTATCGGAGATTGACATCATACATTTTAAAAAAAATTTGGTAATACATTATTTCAGATTTGTCATGACTTTAAGAAGTCGTAGCTTGTATATCAAACGATGTGCCATTGTATATCAAACTTATCATAACATTAAGGTACAGAACACACAAATCCATCTTTCTGAGTCCAAGGCTTACGCGTGGTGGTAGAAATGGCTGCAGAATTGAGAAGAACTGGTCCCGTATTCGGTGCGCACGTTACATAACATATTTGCGCACAGAGCGCGACCACAGCGAAAATTACCATAAGTTTCATTGTCAAGACACTTCCACTTCGTTCGCTCACAGCATTTCAAACGAGCGGTGACGTTGCTTCTATACTGGTGACTTACAGGGAAATTGTAGGTATAACACGTCTTTAGGCCGCTTAACAAGTACCAAAAGAAAAATTTAAATTACTAATATTGTTGTTCGGAATGTAAGTCGAGTAAAACCCAGACATGTTTCTTTGTTATAATATTCATTAAACAAATCAATAGAGATGAGTTACGTAAGTTTTGAATACGCAACAGTACACAGGAATTCCCAGATTTACTAAGGAACAACTCACAGTTAAAACTATTATAGGCTTAAAGAATTGTTTAAAAAATTGGGATAAATATTATTTGGTTAGATTTATCAAAAACTTTATAAATAACATCAAACTGCCATACATGAAATTACCGTAAGCTTGGTGGCCACCATAGCGGTATAAAAAGAAACACTTTTTTTGAGTGAATATAACGCAGGTAATTTGAAATAGAAAAACACCAGACGAGAAGGAAAGAAGAGAAAATGGAAAATAAGATTTCCACGCGGAAAAGGTAACACTTAAGCTAAGTCAATAAGTAGAACATGAAAGTTGTAGAACAAAAAAAAAATATTGGAAAACAAAGAAATGAGAAGCCACGAAAGTCAGCTTTTTGAACCGATTTAAAAAAGGAGGAGGTTCTCAATTTTTTTTTTGTGTATGTTCGGCATAACTCCGTCATATATAGACGGATTGGCAAATTCTTACTTTATTTAAAAGGGTATACTTCCGAGGAAGTCCCATATTAATGTAGCGAATTTAAAACTTAAGCTTTTGGTCAAAAACTGGTAAATGTTGATGATTGCATAATATTTTGTTACAAGTTTGGACGTCTTTAGTGTACAAAAAAAGCAATCCGTCACTGAAAAGTAAAAAAAAAAAAACTTTTTGACAAAAAACAACCGGCTTCAAAACAACCGGCACTAAAGAGGTAAAAATTATTACTGATTTCCAAAAATAGGATTTGAATTACAGTTTGAAGTTAGTGTCTATGTACCGTTATAGTTTATAACATACTTCACTTGCATTACATCAACTTAAAACTGTAATTCAGATCTGATTTTTGTAAATAAGTAATTTTTGTGCATCTTTTTGAAGTTGGTTTTTTTTTTTTTGTTCAAAAATTCTTTTACACGAAGATATTTTAACTTCTCATTGTCCTATAAACTTGAAATTTGGTGATAATGTTTATTATTACATAAATTTTACTAATAAAAATATTTTAAATATTATATAAATAAGTATATTATATACTAGTATAATTCAGATTTTATTTTTTGAAATTCCCTCATATTTCCTATTACAACCAACATGATTTTGCGGTCAAATAAAGGGATTCACTCACCTACTGCTTAATAATTCTGCAGTTTGGACGCACCATGTTATAAGGACTGAATATAAAAGTATGTAGATATATCCACCTAGAACTTCGTCAGAATCAAATTTAGTTTTAAGAGCAGTTGCCAAAACCGAGGTTGGTGTCTAGGACACCCTTTTGCAAACCGCCTCAACTTTTCGCAGCAGAGTGCAAGCAGCACCGCAGCAAAAGTTAGTCCGCGTGTAGTTGTAAAGGCCATCTGCAGCCAACAACAGTAGTCAGTAGTAAGAAAAAAAAAGAAAAGAAAACCTAGATTTTCGGACGGAAATAAAATCAATATTCTCTTAATATACAAAATTGCAAACTATTTAAGTTTTTCCACTGACTAATTCAAGAGTATGATTTTGTCAAATTTAGATTATTGTTATTATTGTATGTGTCTTTGTTATTTGTCCTATGAACAATTCTAATGACTTTACCAACTTAAGTGTGTAAAGACATAACTTTTCCTCTCCTCATTTACGTCACCGGGTATCCCAAACGATAACGTCTCAGTGCTATAAAATGTAGTGCTGGCGTTGTAAAGTCATCATTTTTAGATAGACCTTCTACATCAATACAGCTTCTCTTGTACAGTCAACTTCTAAAATTCAATATGAAACTCTTCAACCTCATCGTGTTGGTGTTGGCTGCGTTGGCCGCAATGTTGTCCGGAGCTAACGCCAACCCCAAGATCAGCGGAAACGCCATCAGAAAGGGCGGAAAGATAATTGTAAGTTGAAATGTGTGAAAGTAAAATACTTTTGGCGCATTTTTCATTATTAAATGTTTATTTTAACGTTTTAACTTCTAGGTTTAAATCAGATCTTTCTCTTATTTGATTATTTCTGTTTTTTTAACAGAAACACGGACTGGGAGCGCTCGGTGCCATCGGTACAGGTCACGAGGTCTACGAGCAATGGAAGAACAGGCATCAGGGATGAACTATGTCAACCCTAAAGTGTTATTGTTATGATGTAAATATTAGTAATATCAAACAAGCCAAATAAATGTTAATACTATCTTAGGATTATTAAATAAATTTATTTATTATATCTAACACTTGTTTCTTTTCAACTGCGGTAGAGCAAGGCTCTTGTTAAGTTTATCCTTGACATTTTTAGTTATTACGGTCGTGTTATCCGACAAGCAACCCTTTTACCATTTTTATGGATTGATTGTCTGATTACACCACCGTAATAACTGGTATTGTCAAACTGTCCATCCGTCAAAGTATGGCATATTGTTTTATTTGGGTTTCTTAGCCAAATTGCAAAAAACGGAACCCTTATAGATTCGTCATGTATGTCTGTCCGTCCTTATGTCACAGCCACTTTTTTCCGAAACTATAAGAACTATACTGTTGAAACTTGGTCAGTAGATGTATTCTGTGAACCGCATTCAGATTTTTATACAAAACAATAAATTTTGGGGGTAACTTAAACTCAAAAATTTTTTTTCATCAAACCCATACGTGTGGGTTATCATGGATAGGTCTTTAAAAATGATATTGAGGTTTCTAATATCATGTTTTACTAAACTGAATAGTTTGCGCGACAGACACTTCAAATATAATAAAAAGTAAAATGTGCCCCCTCCCCCTGTAACTTCTAAAATAAGTAAATGATAAAACTAAAAAAAAATATGATGTACATTACCATTAAACTTCCACCGAAAATTGGTTTGAACGAGATCTAGTGAGTAGTTTTTCTTAATACGTCATAAATCGTAGAATTCGTAAACCGCAATTTACATTTCATTCAATCAACTCAAATATAAAAATATTTTTGTTTGTGTTTGTAAATTACATAGATGGTGGTAGGTACGAAACCCTCGGTGCGCGAGTCCAACTCGCACTTGGCCGGTTTTTTTTTTTAATTTTACAGATACGAACACACCTTGCGAGTCATGCATTTATTAACCCTTGTGCAAGTTGCTATGAAGGGTAATGTTGTATTTCTTTCCTATTTTTTTAAGGGGCGATACAAATTCAGCAAATTTAAATGTTTATAACTAGCAAAATACAAACCGGGTAGAAAAATCTCAAAGCCTACCGGGTTAGCTTGTTTAAAGACATTCCGAAGACCCAAATAAGAGGGTGTAGGAAAAAAAATTGTCCTAAGTTCTATGTACAGCCTAGACTGACGACAGCTTACACAACAACTGAAAGAAAACTATATTTAAACACGGTAAACTTAATGTGTTCTGTGATTTAATAAGAAGAAAAAAGATTTTTTTTTATTAGTAATTGTTTAAATATATCTAAATTATTACAAATTAGTGACGAATACAGCGACACTCTATCTAGCAGTAATATTATAAATGTGAAAGTAAGTTAGTATGTTTATTTTTCCACCTTTCTTTAAGGATTCTGTAACTGTCGTAACGGAGAATCCAATTCAGCTGAAATTTGGCATAGGTATACTTTAAGTGACGAACAAGCTTTTCATTCCGGTAAATTTAAAAATTCCCGCAGGAATAACTAAACCCGAACTCCACGTGGATGAACTATGAATATAGTTTGCTATATCGAACTTCCTTACTATAGTCAAGGAGTTGCCCAGAAATTAAGTACGAAAAGTTTAGCTCAGACAGAGCTGCGAGCAAAAGCTAGTACTTAATAACGTCTTAAATATAGTAACAAAAGTCATTAAAATATCTAAGATCCCCAATTTGTTTAGTACTCAGCTGATTATTTACCTAATGTTACTTGCGCCTTCATCACGTGGCACGAGTCTTATGTATTAATGACTATTTTAATTGCTTTTTCATTTAAAGGGAATACCTTTCTGACACGCTAAGAAAATTAAGTGTTTAAACGTTCAATATTTACCTTGTTAGATTAACTTGGAAACATTTAGACCTTTGATTGTATCTTTTTACTAACTCATAGAGCTTCTCGGAGAAGTAAGAAGTATCCCGGTAAATCAAAAGCCTGTATTGTAAATATATTATACCTACATAACTCTATCAGCAGTTTCCCCAAAACTCATAGCATCCCAGGTTCTCTTTAGTCACAGTATAGGTAAATAAACATAGCAAATGCCGTAGGTAGGTCAAGTCAATATAGGATCGGAGGCAGAATTTTAAATAAGGTCGAACGCAGTTGATTTTATAATAACTGAAATAGAAATAATTAATTTGAGTGTTTACTTTCCTTAAGAAGATACGAATAGCGGCGCCTCGCAGTGGGCTTCATACAAACGAATTCCTCATTTACTTTTGGAGTTTACTGATCAATCACTATGTCTATTTCTTTGTCATGATCCTAAGTCGAATACCTGTCTCTGTGGTTTTCCAAAATCTTGTAAAATATTTTTATTAACTAGAAATATTTTTTGAAACCATTTTTATGCAAAACTAGAATCCTGTATAACTTTGAAGCAATAAAATTTATTAGAAAACTGGCACACTGCAGACCTATATATTTATTCCTAGAACTTGTCAAATTTCGTGGTGTTTGATTAGCAAGTGTCGAAAATAAGTGTGAAATTCGTTTGTATGAAGCACGCTGGGAGGCGCTCCGAATCGTATTCTCTTAATGGCAGTGCTTCTATGAGAGAGTTTACAACGAGGTGGCTTATGAACCATGCATTTTTTTTTACACACACTCATACTTGTAGAACAAACCGTAGTCATGGCACATTTATTTAGCGACCACATACTTGGCACAGAGATAGCAGTAGAGATGAGAAATTATATAAATACTTTCGATCCTGATCCATATTTTGAGCATATTCTTTTACGCCACAAGGAATTAACACGATATGTGCTGAGACACAACAAAAATTGCTGTAAGGCCGAGAAAGGACAATGAATACTTCTTTTAAGGAGTTCTTAGAAAAGTTTGCGTTGCGTGACGGAATCGTGCGCCGTGAAATAGGGGATTACTATTCCTTTACGCGACAAACTATTTTCGCGACAATATATTTAATCCCGAAGCGCTATTCCTTCAAATCGCATCAGTCTTCTTTTTATTTGGGCCAACATAGATAAAGGGACAGTAAACATAGAATTATTTATATCCGAGTTGGGTTACTGTGCTGGACGCGCTCTGAGAACTTTGCCGTAGGAATTCCGCCGCGATAATCAAATTTCGTGCGGGCAAAGTCGCAGTCAAAAACTGTGAGGTACTAAAAACAGTTATGGTTGAACAAGGGACAAGGAAAGTGAAAAACTAATTTAATGTCTCCCGTATTCTTATCATCATCTTGGGCAAGAGCAATTTGGACTAGCGACTGGCGTCTTTTTTATGTATTCAGATTCGTTCACGATGTTTTCCTTTACCGAAAAACCAGTGGTGTGTAATTAGACCTAAGTGAATTGTTTAAAATATTAAAAAAAGCTAAAGACAGATAATAAAGTTGTTCAAATCAGATAAAATGGAATAAGGGATAACGAGAGTCATGTAAGCTGATAAAACATGATTAGTACTAAAGTAGTACATAACATTTAATATTTCCTTTACAAGTATGTACACATAAATATCTGTAGGTAGACTGTATTTCTCAAATAACTTTTAATAACAATTTAATAAGGCGATAAGTATTAAGGATTTTAAAATTCAATTTATTATAACAATACAGTATATAGGAAAGTGAAAGGAGAACCATTGAAAGCTCCCAGTCGGTATGATTTTTCAGACATATTCAATTGTCATCGTCATATTTCAGCCAATTTACACAAAATCCTAATGATTATACAATTTGCACAAAATCTTAATGATTGTAGGTACACCTAAACGTTCTTTATAATACACTGCGTTCCTGGTGGTGTAATTAAAATTCGTTGCGTGTAGTTTAAAAGATCTAAGCATACAGATTGACAGACAGTGGGAAGTTGGTGTCTATCTCTTTAACAGTTTATAACACACTTCACTTGCACGACACCAACTTCAAACTGTTATTTAGATCAAATTTTTTAAATTCTTATTTTTACCCTTTTCGTGCGTTTTGAAGTCTGCTGTTGTTTTTGTTAAAAAAGTTTTTATTTCTTACTTTTAAGTAACATATTGGCTTATTTTTTCATACACCAAAAAAATACCCAAATCGCTTTTGCAAAAAGTTTGCCTTTAAAACTTTTAAGAATTCCCTTGCTTTCTTCAGGATATCATCATTATATCCAAACCTGCTGACCATAGGACCATCGGTATCCATTTGTTGTATACCAAAACCTTCTCTAGAATGTAAAAAATACTTTTCTGAAAACCGCATCAAAATGGATTTAGCCAAAGGCGAGATAATCGTGCATAAACATACATACATACAAACATACGGGTCAAACTTAGAACCTCCTTTTTTAAGTCGGTTTAATAGAGAGAGAAGTTTAGGTCACTTGGGAAGCAATTTTTATCATTATATTATTAACTCTTATCTTCTTTAACAAGTAAGTTACCTTGATCATTTAATGCAAAATAAAATCGGTCTTTACTGCATATTATTCCAATGAATACTTTTGAAGATTAACATTAAAATTTAATAATACGCATAACAAAAAAAATTGTTTACTTCACGAGACCTACGCAGTTTTTTTGATTGGGTATTAATTCTATCCAATCAAACATTACGTTCAGCTTCAATTAGATACAAAAACCACTCATTGAATTAAGTATCTTACATACTGCCATTTTTAAAAGAGAATTTACGCTCGAATTAAAAAAAGTCGTGAGCAACACACACTATGAAACATTAAAAGAAGGTATCACAAAATTTACAAAGAAAAATTTACTTTTATCGTCATTCCTATATACTGTGATTTTAATGGTTCCGTATTATGGCACTCTGTGATTTGTCTATACCCATAAATAATAACTATTATTATAATATATTATAGTAGTAAATGTGCTACTGGCCCCGTCGTAAATGAAAAAAATCTTTTACCTTGTGTACAATTATTTATTTAAAACTATAGGCGGACATTATGATACTTTAATAAAATAATTAGATAGTCTCTTCAATTAGTACACTAATTGTTCATCTCTGGTGCCTGTTCTTCCACTGCTCGTAGACCTCGTGTCCTGTACCGATGGCGCCGATCGCTCCCAGTCCGTGCTTCTGTTAAAAGAACAAATAAAAGAAGTAAGGAGAATATCCAAATGAAAACAACAAATAAAATAAAGGATGGACGAGTTTGACAGCTTTGTTCCGAAATTACCGATTGCGGCTTAGGGTTTATTTTCGCACGTGATTCACACCGCTATTACCATGTTTCAGTAAGAAATTAAATTATATTTTCAGACAATACTTTTTTTTTGCTTTACTTCATATGAAAACAATGTCAGTGTCAAAACGCCATTAACATGAGAACTAAACATTCAACTTCTGTAATGGAACCTAACACAACAATTATTAATACCTAAGTAGTATTATAGATAATAATAAAAAGTTAAATATATGTTTCGTTTTAAGTACTTACAATCAATCAAAGACTGTAATCAAAATTAATTTCATTTTTTTTTAATAGTCCTTCTTTTAATTTTAGAACAACTACAATAACGGAAAGGAGGTAGGAGTACTTACATTATTTAATTTACTTAAAGTCTCTTTTAAACAAAGCCCTAAATTCTGTTATCACTGTAGTATTGCAACGGCAACACCTTAGTTATAGAAAAAACCGACTCACTCTTGACGTTTTCCAGTAGCTTATGTCCTTCCCCGGGATGCAACCTATCTTCATGCCAAATTTGCCCACGGTTCCACCCACCCTAGATTCGGTTATCGGTGTCGGGTATGACTTCAACGGTAACTTCTCAAATTTTAGAAATAAAACCGAATCAAACTTGACGTTTTCAAGTATCCTATGTCCTTTCTCGGGAAACTATCTCCACGCCAAATTTTATCTTAATCGGTGCAGCGGCTTAAGCGTGAAGTGGTAACAGACAGATAGACAGACAGAGTTACTTTCGGATATACAATATTAGTATGGATTAGTAAGATAAGTAATTAACCATCATGCCCCATGACGTGGTACAATAAATTAAATTAACCTAAAATTGTATAACAACTAACATTATAAATTGATTTCTTTGTCTTTCTTTTAAAATTCACTGAGTTTTGCACTTTTTTACTAAATCAAAAAAAAAAAGTACATTACTGCCGCGGTCTGTAATGACTGCGTTCTGATCTAAAACATAGATACATACAAATGTATTCAGTCAAAACACAAAAAAATATATAAGTACATACAAGAAGGATATATTTATACCTATAATGAAAAACAAAAAAACTCTATTATACCTATCATAAGTTTCTATTATATTTATTTAGCATAAGCATTGTCCGAGATACTGCACTGATTTTCAGTGTAGGCCTATAGTAAGGTCATATTTACAGACGTCTGCACTATCACAATAATTATTACTTACTGTTTATATAACTATAATTGTAATTTTATACGTAAAGTGAATATAAATCGACTTTAAAAAACATTACAAAGTTAACATATTAAAATAATATTTGAATCTTTAGCATTTCTACTCACAATAATCTTCCCACCCTTCCTGATGGCGTTTCCGCTGATCTTCGGGTTGGCGTTAGCTCCAACCAACATTGCGGCCAACGCGGCCAACACCAACACGACAAGGTTGAAGAGTTTCATATTAAATATGATTGTTATTTTTTTATTTTAATAGTAGAATAGCTGTATAGGTAGGGAAGATTAGACTTGTAATGATGTCGTTGCGACTCAAGACAATCGCATTTATATTTACTTAAAGATGTCTTCTGGGTTACCCGGTGACAAATCATAAGGAAAACATGTAAATTACAACAACAACAGTGTTAATTGGGAAATATATTTACTACGACTATTATTTATGTATGTTATATAATTATATATTCCAGAACTCCAGTCCGTCCGCAGATATTCCAGAACCAAAATTATTAACCTACGAGTATGTTAACGTATACCTAAACTGTACTGAAAGTATGACGTCATTGTTTATACAATACACGACGTATTTAATGCGTACTATTATAATTAATTATTTTAAAATTGCAGAAAAACACTTATACTAGGGCTGCCAGTTGTAGAGCTAATATATTTTTCAAACCAAGAAATTTACAGATTTCCGCTATAAGTAATACCTTCTTATTTGATAGAATGCGAAACGTTTTACTAACTGATATTGTTTTAGTAAATTTCTTTTTGTTTTTTTTTTATATTAAAAGTATTAACCACGACAAGAAATAGTTTAGTCTAGGCAAGCGGTAATCTGTGTACGTGCATGCGTGTGCGGTACATATAATTCAAAGTAAAACTTATTTGTGTAATTAACAAACACTCGGATATAATAATCCGCCTGATTAACGCAGTTAAATTGCGTTGCCATATCCTACTGAAAATCTCCTGATACAGCACATACCCACTTGCCATCAATGATTAAGAAAAAACCGATCTGTCGAAATATTTCTTACATTAGCAAACCTACGGATGGACTTAATGTTAAGGTACAATAATTGTCGAAAATGGAATGTTTTTACTTTACGCAAAATTGCGCTTTTACATCAAAGTGTACCCTCAGTGAAAAAGGATATAACTCTAAAAACCTGTTTTGAGTTACTTCGATTTATATAATTTTGTTTTTTTGAAATTCTATTTTTTTTTTAAGTGAAAACTTCTTTAGCGGCTTTGTGCACTTTTTTTGGTATGGGTAATAAATGATCGCGTCTGGTCACGTGTCCTGATCGTGATAATTCGTAAGACGGATGCAGAGTAGACAGCTGGCGCGGCGTAGGAGAGGGAGTATCCCCCTCTCTTTCTACGGCGCGGCGAAAATGCATGCCTGCGCCTGCTGTTTCGTTTAGGCGGCGCAGGGCGCTTGCGCGAATGGTCGTGTGTGTTTATATTACAGCGTGCTACGCGCATCCATGGATGGTGACAGCTGATGGCTCGGCCGTCTGTGTAGTAGCCATACCGCTGTGTATTCGTAAATTCGTGTATATAAAGTGTTTAAAATATGGAAATTGAACAAAGTGCATCTTTGTCTTTGTAAAATACGGAAACCGTAATGCCACGCCTATTATAATTTTTATTTTTAGTATTCGCGATTATGAGTAGTACAGGGAGGTTGGATATGGAATTTTAATTTTATGACAGATTGCGATGTCAAATATACTACGTAAATATAAAAGTAAATAAACAAACATTATTATTTCTTGACAATGTCAAAGACATGTCTTGTGGCATATTTGAGTGTTAAGCGCGAATCGTGTGTAAAGGTTTTCACTTCTGCCGGCACTCCCGGAGTGCAACTTTTTTATACTGTCTGTTATACTGTTTATCTTGCCCATATGTAAATAATAATAGTTAAATAAAAAGTCAACTTATAAAAATTGACACATTTGGGTTGAGAAGTGTATAATGTTTTTAATAAGTAGTTTAAATTTACACAGCAAATTATCTAGTTAGATGATACACTGATATGTATTAAATTACATCAAATAAACTAATATAAATTAAATTTGTAAAGTAATATAAATTATATTTTCACTATGTTTACATCTACCAGAATCTATTTATATGGCATACCGTAGCAAAAGCATGCCGTTTTGACCAGTGTACAAAGACATATTACACTGTTGAAAAGTAACAGTTCCACGTACGGTACGCTAGCACGTGACCGCACGTTGAAAATCTCGATCTTCTCGGTTTTTTTTTTCGGTATAAAATTCAAATATTTATTTAAAACTATGGTATTAGCAATTCAATATATATTTAATGAAATAAGAAAAAAAAGAATATATAATTCTGAGTTGCCCAAACAATTTCAATTAAAAACTAAAAATAGATTATCAGATTTTTTTTATCTGTTTTAATAGTCAAATTATTATAATATTAGCAAATACACTTGATTAAGGTTAGGTACACCTATAACAAAAATTTTTTCACGTCAAACGTCTTTAACAAAATTAATGAAATTCTTGCAAACTTAACTCGTTTAGATATGCCATCACCTTAAGTTGTACTGTCCTAACTTATCATTACTAAAATATAAAGCTAGTGAGTTTTAGGGTTAAACACGGTTATCACAGGCAAACCATCATTTGTGGCTTCATCGTTTTTTTTCTAAATAATAAAAAATATTCGAGTTTTCAATATAATAGTATGATAAAACTTTTTACGCTCTCGTTCTTATTACCACATTTTTTATTAATTAATTCATTTACTTCTATTTTAAATTTTTAGAACAGAAACTGCGAAGATTACTTTTAAAAGCTTTATTTTGCACTGTTTTGGTTACTCTACTTATTATAAAAACTCTTTTGCATAACCATATTTTTTATACCTCTGTAAGTTGCTACTTTAGTGACAAAGAAAAGATGTTACCAACGTAAGTGCTACGAATACTGGCTGCATTTCCTTGATAAATTGGGGAGAAAAAAACGAGCCCTCTTGTCAAAAGTGGCAATAGTTAGCCAATTAGTAATAATTTTATTACTAACCATCCCACCCTAACACCTGAAGCCATACAAATCCTTATATCACAAATGTGGAAGTTTAAATGTTTTGCAACTCAATAACGCTTCAACCACTAGACGAATCGAGATTAAACCTGGCACTTATAGGTCCTGGAATAGGACATAGGCTACTTTTTACCACGAAAAAATTCCCGCGGGAATAACTTTAACCGAGCTTAAAAGTTCTATAGCTACAGCTATAGCTTAACTTTAGCAAACTTAATTAATAAAATCAAGGATTTGACGTAGAAACTCCACGCCGATAACCAATACAGAATACAGTATATACATAATTCAATAAACATTTTCTAAATATTTCTGTCGCTTGTTAGCATCATATTTTCGTATCCCAAACAACCTTAAATAAAACTCAATTTTGCATTTATTCAAACAAACGACAAATTGTTACTGTGTGCTTAATTATTTGTTTTGTGTGGGTCTGACAAGATAGATGGTCAACGTTACCGAACCTATCTTCCTATCTATTTATTAGGTTTAGTAGATTCCCAAGTAGCAAGCCTTAGTTAGCTTAGAGACAAAATAATTAATGAATCCTGGCTCTAGTCTTGGCTAAAACTATTATGTCCCTCAGGATATCCTCTAGATACCTTGCAACACAATGTGAGTAAAAGTGGGCACAGTTTTTGAATAACTTATAGAAATAACATCATATTTATTTTTTGATTAACTATAGTCATTCTTAAGAACATTGAATTTGAAAAATTCTTAAAATCCAGTTTAAGATAACTTGAAGGTTGACTTAATTCATAATACAATACCTAGAAGTAACGGTGCAAATTTAAAGAAGATTTAGATAAATAAAATTTAAAAAATATTGCTTTATATGTATAGATATTGTTTAGAAAAATAATGGCGAAACTACACATTTCCGAAAAGTACCAAAAAGGTACCAATTTAAAAAAATACGGATTTTTATACAAACTTTCAACCCTCATTTTCCCTCTTAGTTTGACTTGTAGAGAAACACTTTTTGACTCCACAAATATTTATTTACATTAAACATTATGTATTTTGAGAATTGATTTAATTAATACTTATGGGTATGGTGACTGTTGGTAGGTTGCGTCTTTGGTTTCCCGCTCCGACCGTTATTGTAAGCTTGCTGTACGGAACCGACTACGGCAGCGCCTCGGAAAAATGTGTCCTGGAACAATATTATATTTAAATAAGACTAAAACAGTAGAAAGTGGCACAGAGTATGTGTTGTGGCCAGCTAGTTTTATGGTATCTATTCTACAAGTTTAAAGTATCGAAGATTGACATCATACATTAACCAAAAATTGACTATACAAAGTTTCAGATTTGTCATGACTTTAAAAAGTCGTCGAATGTATGTTAACTATGTATTTATCAAAATTATCATAACAATAAGGTACATTACACACCAATCCATCTTTTACTTTCTGAGTCCAAGGTTTACGCGTAGTGGTAGAAATGGCTGCAGAATTGAGAAGAACCGGTCCCGTATTCGGTGCGCACGTTACATAACATATTTGCGCACAGAGCGCGACCACAACGAAAATTACCATAAGTTTCATTGTCAAGAGCAAGACACTTCCACTCCGTTCGCTCACAGCTTTCTAACGAGCAGTGACGTTGCTTTTATACCGGTGACTTACAGGGAAATTGTAGATAACATCCCAACCTAGCCAATGCAGATATAGGTATTTGAAAAACACTTGCTGTCGCACTGGGACCCGGTCGAAAACACAGATGTGCGATAGGGACAACTGCGCCTCGGGCTGTTTTGCGTAGTCGTAATCATCAAAATCGGGGTATCGTATTCCCCACTTTCCTTTTCCAAATCTTAACCAAATTTAATAAATATTACTTCACCTCTAAGGTAATGAATTATTTCGTGTCTGTATGTTTTTTTTAAATTAGTCTTCATATTTGTATAGCATTCATCTAAAGATGTCATAAAAAGAGGATTTTGTTTGGACTGCAGTGACCCAATTTTTTTATAGGACTGGCATCTAAAAAAAAAAAAGCAAAACATACAGACATAGTGATTGTGTATATCTATTATACATAAAGAAATAACAGCTCTAAGCCACAATTCTGGGAGGAAACAGGGGAATACGTTTGTATGGGGAAAACAGCGAGATATTTCCCCTTAACAAGTATCGAAAGAAAAATTCAAATGACTAATATTGTTGTTCGGAATGTAAGTCGAGTAAAACCCAGACATGTTTCTTTGTTATTCTATTCTATTCTATTATTGTATGCATTAAACAAATCTATAAAGATGAGTTCCGTAAGTTTTGAATACGCAACAATATAGGAATTCCCAGACTGACTAAGGAACAACTCACAGTTTATACTATTATAGTCTTAAAGAATTCAAAGACAGTTTAAAAGATGGGATAAATATTATTTGGTTAGATTTATCTAAAACTTTATAAATAACGTCAAACTGCCATACATGAAATTACCGTAAGCTTGGTTGCTACCTTAGCGGTATAAAAAAAAACACTTTAATTGATTTTATGTGTGAAAATATCGCAGGTAATTTGAAATAGAAAAACAGAAAGAGAGAAGGAAAGAAGAGAAAATAGAAAATAAGATTTCTACGCGGAAAAGTTAACACTTAAGCCTTAGTCAATTAGTAGAACATGTAAGTTGTACAACAAAGAAAAAAATATTGGAAAACATAGAAATGAGAAGCCACGAAAGTCAGCTTTCAGGTTCTCAATTCGGTTGTTTATATTTTTTTTATGTATGTTCGGCATAATTCCGTCATATATAGACGGATTTGCAAAATTCTTTCTTTGTTTAAAAGGGTATACTTCCGAGGTAGTCCCATATTAATGTAGTGAATTTAAAACTTTTGGTCAAAAACTGGTGAAATGCCTTTAATGTTGATGATTGTACAATATTTTGTTACGAGTATTGACGTCTTTTGTGTACGAAAAAAGCAATTCGTCACTCAAAAGTAAAAAATAATTTTTTTTTAACAAAAAACAACCGGCTTCAAAAAAATGCACTAAAGAGGTAAAAATTATTACTAATTTCAAAATATCTGATTTAAATTACAGTTTGAAGTTGTCTTTGTACCCTTATATTTTAACTTCCCATTGACCTATGAACTTGAAATTTGGTGATAATGTTTATTATTACGTAACTTTTACTAATAAATACTAGTATATTATAATAATTCAGATGCTATTTTTTGAAATTTCCTCATATTTCCTATTGCAACTAACATGATTTTACGGTCAAATCAAGAGATTCACTCACCTATTGCTTATAAAAAACGCAAATAAAATCAATCTACTCGTAATATGCAAAATTGCAAATTATTTTTGTTTTTCCAATGAATAAGTCATGAGAAAAATTACGTCAAATTTAGATTATTGTTGTTATTGTCCTATGAACAGTTCTAATGACTTTACCAACTTCAGTTTGTAAAGACGCAGCTTTTCCTTTCCGCAATTACGTCACCGGGTATCCCAAACGATAACGTCTCAGTGCTATAAAATGTAGTGCTGGCGTTGTAAAGTCTTTATTTAAAGACAGACCTTCTACATCAATACAGCTTCTCTTGTACAGTTAACTTCTAAAATTCAATATGAAACTCTTCAACCTCATCGTGTTGGTGTTGGCTGCGTTGGCCGCAATGTTGTCCGGTGCTAACGCCAACCCCAAGATCAGCGGAAACGCCATCAGAAAGGGCGGAAAGATAATTGTAAGTTGGAATGTGTGAAAGTAAAATACTTTTGGCGCATTTTTCATTATTAAATGTTTATTTTAATATTAACTTCTAGGTTTAAGTCAGATCTTTCTCTTATTTGATTATTTCTGTTTTTTTAACAGAAACACGGACTGGGAGCGATCGGCGCCATCGGTACAGGTCACGAGGTCTACGAGCAATGGAAGAACAGGCACCAGGGATGAACTATGTCAACACTACAGTATTGTTGTCATGATGTAAATATTAGTTATATCAAACAAGCCTAATTAATGTTAATACTATCTTAAGATTATAAAATTCATTTATTTATTATCTAACACTTGTCACTTATACCATTTTTAACTTTGTTTGTCGGATTACATAACCGTAATAACTGGGATTGTCAAACTGTCCATTCTTCGTCATTTATTTGATTTGGTTTATTGTTAGCTTCGGGTTTCGGTGTAGGATTTAAACGACCACTTCCCAATTACAGAAAATAAACCTTCTCTAACTTAACGCTTTTAGTAGCCTATGTCCTTCCCCGAAACTCAAACTATCTCTATGCCAAATTTACATGCGGATCCACCCACCCTAAATTCGGTTATTGGTGTTGGATTTCAACGACAACTCCTTAATTATAAAAAAAACTACTCGCAACGTCAAGCCACTTGAAAACGTCAAGTTTTTAAGTAGCCTATATTCTTTCTTTTTGATTTTAAGTTAGCCCTTTCGATGCATTTTATGCGTTCAATGTAATGTGTCGTTTTCAAGCCACAAATTTCACTATGATTGAAGTTGTGGGATATGATAATAATGGAGTCGCACTCAATGCAGCGAATGATGAAATCATTGTCGTACATTCAATGATTGCTGGTTAGGAGAAGATCAGTGACACACCGACTGCAGCGCCACATACTAGGTCCATTTGTGAATTCAAACCTTTCAGGGACCACTCGAACGTACACAAAAATATCAATAAAATCATCCCTGCCGTTAAGGAGATAAGGGAAACACCGACTGCAGCGCCACCTACTGGGTCCATTTATGAATTCAAACCTTGCAAGGATCCACGCGAACGTACACAAAACTTATCATTAAAACTTTCCCTGTCGTTTAAGAGACGATCAGTGACACACCAACTGCAGCGCCACCTACCGGGTCCAACTGTAAATTCAAACCGTGCAATGACCGACTCCGTACATAAAAAATATCTTTCAAAATCGTCCCTGCTGTTTGGGAGAAGATCAGGGACACACAAACTGCAGTGTCGGATCGGATCCAATTGTGTTTTTAAACCTTGCAGGAACCCACTCGATCGTACCCAAAAATATCATTAAAATCACCCCTACCGTTTAGGAGATCAAAAACACACCGACTGCAGCGCCACCCATCGGGACCATTTGTGAATTCAAACCTTGCATGGACAATAATATCACTTAACTAATTAACATCTTTCCTGCCATTTACGAGAAGATTAGTGAAACACCGACTGCAGCGCCATCTACCGGGTCCAATTGTGTTTTTAAACCTTGCAGGAACTCACTTGAACGTACACAAAAAATATCATTAATATCGACACTGCTGTTTGGGAGAAGATAGCGATACACCGACTGCACACACTATAAAACCCTTTTCACATTATCGTGAAAAGTGTTTTTTTCACAATTTACATTATAAATATCGTAAAGCTGTACGTAATAATGTTTTTTTTTCTAAGGTGCGACATAAAATTAGCAAATTCGAAAGCTTATAACTAGCAAAATATACAAAGGACAGAAAAAAAAAACTTATAGCCCTGTATTGCGTGTTCAAAGAGTTACCCAACAACCACAGAAAAGGGTGTGCGAAAAAAAAATTACACCTATGTTCTATGTAAAGCGGCGAAGACCCCGACTGTACTACGCACAAATTTTAGGCAACTTATGCGTTCCTTGTACATTTTAGTAGATTTTAGAAATTTATTCTTATGAAGGTCACATAGGGTTATTGTACCTTCGAAACATTTACTACACAGTAATGGTAACTATATCAAGGGTGCCGCTTCTGCTGAATACCGCAAACGTAGGAAATACACTACTATACGTAATAGTTATATTTTTGAGCCGTTCCTGGGACCGGGACCATGTTCGCTGGGGACTCATCTTATGTTCAAAGAAATTTCTGAACGTTTAGTCGATGTGTCTCACGACAGAAGGGCTGGCAGTTATATCGCTCAAAAATTTCTATTGCAATTCAACGTGGAAATACTGCCAGCCTTTTAGGTACACTGCCCCATCAGGTCTACTTGGAACAAGTTTTTTATTTTAGTAAATTGTTTTATAACTTAGATAATCATGTATCCATTGACAAATATAATTAATATTAAGGTGTTGTTTCAGATCAGATATTGAAATAATCTCAGTGTTTTTTGTTGAATAAGCTTTTATTTTTTTGACTAAGATAGTTCAATTATTCCGTTTAAAATTCTCGTTGTTTTCATGAGTGAAAATCTTTTTTTTTAACGAATTGCAACTGCCTATTTAAACAAGGTCTAGAAGTATTCTGTCATGTAATAAAAAAATAATTACCAATTGTTAGAAACTATCAGCGTGATCACTCCTTACAAATAACTGTCGAATACGGCGAGACTTCAATTTATTTCGACTATCTTTAACGACAATGAAGAATATAATAGAGCTGAAATATGGCACAGCGATAGTTGTGCAGACTAATTAAACCCGAACTTCCTAGGAACTTCGATGCCTAGGACTTTAGTAGGAGTAGTTTAGCTCAGGCGGAGCTGCGAGAAAACGCTAGTACTTAATTACGTCTTAAATTTAATAACAAAAGTCATTAAAATACCTAAGATACCCCAATTTGTTTGTTATTTAGCTGATTATTTACCTAATGTCACTTGCGCCTTTATCGTGTGGCATGTGCCTTATGAATCAATTATTATATTAATTGCTTTTTCATTATCGAAATTTCGGGAATACCTATCTGACATGCTAAAAAAACTAAGTGCTCGAGCGTTCAATATTTATTGTTTAGAATTAAGATTAACTTGGAAACATATTTGTCTGTATAACTTACTAATTATCCACATATATCAAAAGCATGTATTATCTAATACCTTTAAGCAAGCAATTCTTGTATATATGTATATATATCATAATATGAGTCTCGAAAACGGCTCCAACGATTTTCATGAACTGTAGTATGCCGGACGTTTCAGGGGCGATAAATCGTTCTAGCTAGGTTTCATTTTTAGAAAACGTCGTTTTATCCGTGTTTTCAGGCAATGATAAACTGAAAAATATGACTCTTCCTGACATCTGTTGGCGAGTAGTAATACTATTGTTTTTACTGACACAGCAACACTAAAGTTACTTTATAATAGATGGCGTTGTTAAGCAACACTAAAGCTACTTAACAATAGATGGCATTGTTATAGTCTAGGCTTGAGGATGCGCCGCGGTCGCCGCGCGGCCTCTTGTGTCGCGACGCTTCATGTCGCGGCGCGTCTCGGTATGAGCCGACCCTTACTTATACTTGTAGAAAATAACTATAGTCATGGCTCATGGATTTAGTGATTTAGTGCACAGAGATAGCTGTAGAGACGAAAAATTATATACAATACTTTTTATCCTAACCCATATTTTCCACGCGAGTAATTTTTTTTGCGGAGTTCTATTATTTTATGCCGCAACCAATTAACACGATGTGCAAAGACAAAAAATAGCTGTAATGCCATAAAAGGGCAATAAATAATTTTTATACCGAGTTCTTAGGAAAGTTTGCGTTGCGTGAAGGAATAGTGCGTCGTGAAACAGATGCGTACTATTTCTATTATAGAGTAGAGAAAGGATACGAGAGTTCCCGTGGGAAAATATTTAATCACGAGTCACATTTCTGCACGTCGCAGCGGTCTACTTTTTATTAGGGCCAACATAGCTAAAAGGACAGCAAACAAAGAATTATTTTTATTCGAGTTGGGTCATTTTGCAGGGCCCGCTCTGAGTACTTTGCTGTAGAAATCCCACGGCGATAATAGAATTTGGTGCGGGCGAAGTCTCAAACTAATTAGTTACTAAATATGTTATGTTTCAACAAGAGATAAAAAAGTGAAGAACTAATTAAATGTCTCATATAGGTAAGTAATTCTTAATTAGCCACATGCGTTACCACTGTTAGGGCACGGCCTACCCTTATCTTGGGCGAAAACGATGTGGACTATATATCGTACATCACCCTATCCCAGTGCGGATCGTGGACTTCATATGCGTCTTTTTAACGTATGCAGGTTTCCTTCGCCTAAAAGCCTTTAGTGTGACCAACCGTACTTGAGACATTTAGATAAATACTCATTGGTACATTACAGGATCGAACCTTACTAAACTTTAGTAATTAGAACTGACTGAATTATTTCTATTATTTTTAAAAATATTGAAAAAAGCTAAAGACAGTTATTGTAGTTGTGCGATCAGATAAAATCGAATCGAAATATAGCGGGAGAGATGTTAGCTGATAAAACAATTGCAAACATTTACATAAAAATGCATAATTTTTGTCATGTAATGTTTCGTAATAATAAGTTAATATTAAGTATATATTCACACAATAAAAACAATTTTCCTTATAGGGACTAGTTTAGATTTAAGAAAATGTTATAACAATCAGTGTAAAATTGTATTAAGTTAGGTAAAAGTAGAGTATGTTTGTTTCATTTCCCCTCTTTACTATTTGTTGATATCAAAAATAATATTGTGTGTGTACCGACATGTTGTCGACTTTGTACACACGACTATCCCCAAAAAAGCGGGAAATTTAGTTTAATATATGTATATAAAACATATGCCATTTGTTGTGCAAAAATGTACAGAACTACTATGTTAAGTTCTATATAGACCGTATGTACGGTTATTAAGTTACAGGTGAAAACAGTTAGCATGTTGAGTATTGTACATTCTTTCTCCCTCACTCCTATGATAATAGACTGCGATAGAGATACAAAAGGGATGGGTCTATGGGTAAAAAAGAGAAAGACTGTTTGAAACTTTACCTGGCTAGGGTTATTAAGTCCTTAGGCTATGCCTAAAGTATATAAGTATCACAGGTTGAATGCACACCTTTGCCCCTATACATAGGTATCTTCACCGTTACGGTAAGTAGTATGGTTAGGGCGCAAAACACATGTGAACGTATGAAACACAATAGCTTATAACTCAGCAACCGGGTTACATAAGATTGCTCGAAAATCCCAGCTTGCCACATCTAGACCAACGGAATCTCATCCGCGAAAAAAACGTAGCTATCGACTCACTCACTAGCCACCTGACCGCCACCGTTGGCGAGTGCTCAAGACAGGTAACGGTTGGTGATTATTACCACCTAATCCTGCCTCAGCACATCAGGTCGCTAATGACTGAGCGTAACGCGGCCCGCCGCGCACGCGATCGCGCTCCCACTATCGAAAATAAAGCTCGCTTCAATGACTTACACCGCCGTGTAAGAACCGCTGTAGCTGAGCTTCGCGCCCAACGTTTCGGTGATCTTATGGAGAACATTTCTCCTTCTCACCAAGCTTATTGACACTTAGCCAGAGCTCTAAAATTCGACACCGCCAACTCAATCCCTCCGTTAACTCGTCCCAACAACGTTCCCGCGTTCAATAACGACGAAAAAGCGGATTGCCTAGCGTCTAGCCTCCAAGCCCAATGTGCCTTAAGCACACAGCCGTTCGATCCCGACCACGTGCGCGAGGTAGACGGCGAAGTGGAGCGCAAAACTTCTCTGCCTCCACAAGACCACCTGCCCCCTGTCACTGTCGACGAAGTCATACAGGTCATCAAAGACCTACGCCCCCGTAAAGCCCCCGGTGCGGACGGTATCTCTAACGATATCCTAAAGCGCCTCACTCTTCCCCTTCTCTGCCTCCTAGTAGCGATCTTTAACGTTGCTATCGAACATTGCATCTTTCCTTTTCAATGGAACACCGCCACACGGGCGCTGTCTTCTTCGATGTAGCGAAAGCTTTCGACAAAGTCTGGCACAACGGTTTAATTTCTAAACTGTACAACTTTCAGTTGCCAGATCATCTCGTGCTCATCATACGAAACTATTTGTCGAATCGTAGCTTTCGCTACAAAGTTGAAGCCACTCTCTCTTCCCCCCGTCCCATAGAAGCAGGAGTCCCGCAAGGGTCCGTGCTCGCCCCCATCTTGTACCTTCTGTACACCAACGACATCCCTAAAACCATAGGTACCCATCTGCCCTCTTTGCGGACGATACCGCTCTCTATACCACCGATAGGCAAGTGAGTCGAATCACTGAGAGACTCCAACCCGCTATCACCGCCCTAGGCGAATGGTTTCGGAAATGGAGAATCGAGGTGAATCCCGACAAAAGCTCTGCCGTCCTCTTTACCATAGGCTTCCCTCCGCGGCCACCTCCCCTCTCTCTCTTCGGTCGTGCCATTCCCTGGCAAAATAAGATTAAATATCTCGGTGTGCCCATGGATAGTCGTTTGAACTTCCAAGCTCACACCAAAATAGTCAGAGACCGAGCCGCTTTTGTCCTCGGTCGTCTTTATCCCATGATACGCAAGTACAGTAATATGTCGCTTAGAAATAAGCTGAATCTTTACACAACTTGCATCCGCCCCATACTAGCTTATGCTAGCGTAGTCTTTGCGTTATCCAAGCGCAATCTCCACAAACTTCAGACCCTCCAAAACCGCTTTCTCAGAGCGGCCTCTGGGGTCTCTTGGTACGTCCGCAATTCGGACCTACACAAAGACTTCGAACTCCCCACGATTCCCCAATATTTCAAAGACTTGGCAGTCCGCTTTTTCGAGCGTACGCAAAATCACCCGAATCGATTAATTAGTAGGTTTTTTCATACAGGTAACTTTAAGCCCTGTAGTACAGGAGCACAAGGAAAATCCTGAAAACTTGTATCACACATTTTTTCATAATTTAACATACTGACACCAAAAACACGGAAAGGTATGTCCGAATTTTAGGTCTATTTTTTGACATATAGCACAAAGTCTGTAGTCATCTAGTGTAGGCAGAAAGCCCTGAGAGGTAGAATTCCAGCTCTTCTCTCACTACGGCCTAACCGTACACGATGGAACATACCACTATGCGTCGTTGGAACCGCCTCAAAAGCTCTATTTTAGGACACCTAAATCGTCATTATAGCTCCTACCGTTTGGCTATAAAACCAAAAAATCTAAAACAGCGTTATTTTATAGTCAAGCCGCAAATCATGTGACTGTGATGGCAATAGCCGCTAGAGACCCCAACTGTCAGTAGCGATTTATAGCTAGGTAGATATACCTACACTTTCGATATATGTCTATATCGACTACTATATGTTGTCTTTCACTAAGTTTTTGTGTGGGCTAGATTTTCAGTCACCACAGTAAGTACAATAAGTTAAGTACTAAATCTAGAAGGTTCTATGGAACAACCTCTCCCTCTGATGGGGTTTTTCATTTTTATTATAAATATAGAACAAATTTCGTATTTGTATTCAGTCAATCAAGAAGCTTCAAAAAGTATCCATCAGACACTAATATATACACACCGGCACAATTAGCGGAACAGAAAAAAAAGTGAGACTATGAGATAATAACGCATATATTTGACGAAAATGTAATTAGACACAAAATAACAAATTGATTAACATCTTTTAACAATGACTTTGAAAAGTCTTCGTTATTTTTTATTGAAAAATAAAGAAATTTGAAATAAGTTAAATTTTTAGATGATTATGAAACATCACAAAAAATAAAAAAAGTAAGCATTAAATGATTTAACAATAAAATTAAAGCAAAATTAATAACGAGTGTTTCCCCCTCTTGCTCTGATTACGGTTTCCATTCGTCTGGGCATGCTACAGATTATGTTATCGATGATTTCTTGAGGCAACCGCTCCCACTCCTCAAGTAATGCGTTTCCAAGTTCATTCAGATTGTTAGGGGGTGGCATTCTGGATTTAACCATTCTTTTTAGCAAGTCCCAGACATGCTCTATTGGATTCATATCGGGGGAATTTGCTGGCCACTGCATCACCGGTATACCTACGTGGCTTAGATATGCCTGTACCGATTGTGCACTATGAGCACGAGCATTATCTTGCATTAGAATAAAGTCGTCACCAATAAATGGGGCAAATGGTACAACATGTTCTTCTAAAATGTCTCTGATGCATCGATCTGCTGTCATGGTCCCTCCTGTGACTATCGCTAACTCCGTGCGAGCTCCCAAACATATCCCTCCCCAAACCATAATCGAGCCGCCACCATAAGCCACTGTGTGTTCAAAATTAGACTGTATGTGGCGTTCTCCTTTGCGTCTCCATATTCGCTGTCTCCCAACACACAAAAAAATATATAAGTACCTACAAGAAGAATATATACCTATAATTAATTTATTATTTTTTTTATAAATTATTTGAGGCCAAAAAGGGTCTCCCACTTAGCATGAGCATTGTCCAAGATACTGCTCTGATTTTCATTGCAGGCCTGTAGTGAGGTCATAGTCACAGACGTCTGCAGTATCACATTAATTATTACTTACACAACTATAACTTACGTTATACAACTATTATAGTAATTTTATACGAGAAGTGAATATAAATAGACTTTTTCAAAAATAACATATTATAATAATAGTTGAATCTTTTATCATTTCTACTCACAATTATCTTCCCGCCCTTCCTGACAGCGTTTCCGCTGATCTTCGGGTTGGCGTTAGCTCCGACCAACATTGCGGCCAACGCTGCCAACACCAACACAGGTGTAAGAGTTTTATATTGAAAATTATTGCTACTTTACAAGCAAGCTTACGGTCCGTCTGATGGTAAGCGGTCACCGCAGCCGATGGACGCTTGCAACACCTAGGCCATCACTCTAAAATGTAAAAGCAGTTATGTCAAGACCTCTGCTACATACTCTATTTTGTTTTTGCTTGCTTGCATTTTTCTAATTTTTTTAAAAAACTTTTTTTCTAACATTTCTAAAAAATAAATGAAGCAAAATGAGTTCTTGCATAAAGGCCCTCTTAAGCACAAGTGTGTTGAATAAAAACTTTTTATCAAAAAAAAAAACAACCGACCTCAAAAAGATGCACTAAAAAGGTAAAAATAATACCTTATTTCCAAAACTCTGATCTGAATTATAGTTTGAAGTTGGTGTCACGAAAGTGAAGTGTGTTATAAACTTAAGGTACAAAGTAACACCAATATTTTTTTTGACCAAAAATTTAAGTTTTAAATTCACAACATTAATATGGGACCACCTCGAAAATATACACTTTTAAATAAAAAAATAATTTTGAAAATCCGGCTATATATGCCCGAACATACACAAAAAAAAATACAAACATCCGATTTGAGAACCTCCTCCTTTTTTGAAGTCAGTTAAAAATATATATTTATTATGTAACTCAGTTTGTATCAAATAATTTATTTATAAATAAATTAATATTTTTGGACATTACAATCCGATCCCAAACTAAACAAAGCTTATACTATGGATGCCAGAAACAAATACATAAATATATTTATCCATATATTATACTTTAAATATGCTTAAGTTCGTTTTATTTAAAATACATGTAATATTACAACATAGAAAATACCCAGGCTCAAGACAATCTCAAATTTTCATCACAAAAATGTTTGCCATGTGCGGGAACCGAACCCACGTCCCTCGCTTTAGCAGGCAGGTCATTGAGCCGTCGATATTTCAATCGATAGTTCGAATATTACTAGAGTTCGTTATGATTTTCTAGTTCGAACTTGTGTGGTGGCATTTACGACCTACTATTTGAATTTTTTAGTACGGCAAAGATATAATTTTAAACTTTTTTATTAAGATATTGTACTATTTTTGTTATAAATAAGGAACTCTACTTACAACAAAAACTCTTTTACGTAAAACTAAGGCCAGAAAACGTACTTTATTGTACTTAGTGGTATAAAAAAAGATGCTGCTAACGTGCTAACGTGAGTGCCACAAATGCTGGCTGCATTTCCTTGATAAATTGGCAAGAAAAGAACCAGCCCTCTTGTCAGCTATAATTAGCCAGGGAGTAATAATTTTGCGATGTATCTACACCATGGGCTGAGCGTTCTCCACCCTAAAACCTCAAGGCGCATAAATATTTACATAGTTAATTTGATAAACATTTTTTGATATCTCTGTCGCTCGTTAGCATTATATTTATATTTTCGTGTCCCAAGCAACTCCTAAATAAACGGAATTGTGAATTTATTCATTTCTTAACGACTGGAAACACATTATTTTCGTACAACAGACATTGCAACATTTTCATTACAAAAAGTAAGTATTATTGATGAACAGTGTTCTTGAAGTGTAATAATAATTATTAGTGCGCTTGCAATTATAATGTTTTTTTTTTATACCACTAAGGTGGCAAACAATCTTACGGTCCGCCTGATAGTAAGCGGTCACCGTAGCCTATGGACGCTTGCAACACCAGGGGTATCACTTGCGCGTTGCCGACCCTTCAGAAATCTAATAACTTCTTTCTTGAAGAACTCCATACTGTAGTCCTTGCAGAAAACCTTGGCAGGGAGCTCATTCCACAACTTTAGCGTTCGCGGGAGGAAGTTTCTCTGAAACCGCACTGTAGGTTCTAAAGTGTGAGAATGAATTCCCTGCCGATGGCGAGCGATGCGATGGTAGAAATGTAGCCGTGGGCATCATTTCGAACAATTCCTCAGAACACAACCCATTGTACAAGCGGTGGAACACACACAGTGAGGCAAAGTCTCTCCTCAGACTTAAGGACTCGATACCGCAAGTGAGTTTGGAATCGTCGACAATTCTCACAGCCCGTCGTTGAACCGAGTCAAAAGGGCCAAGCTGGTATCCGGGTGCACCTGCCCAGAGATGGCAGCAGTACTCCATACGGGGCCAAACTTGCGACTTGTAAAGTAACAACCTTTGCCCTGACGTGAAGTACTGCTTCGCTCTGTTGAGTACACCAAGTTTTTTGGACGCCAGCTTCACCTTATCTTGTAAATGATCTCGGAACTGAACATCGCTGGAGATGTCGACATCAAGGATCCCAATGCTCTTGGAGATGCATAGGGAGTGTTCTGGAATTGTGGGACTACAGTGAATGGAGTTTTCTTAGCGGTTAACGCGCACACTTCTGTCTTTGTAGGGTTGAATCGGACCAAGTTTACCCGTCCCCAGTCAGAGACCTGGGACAATGTGGTCTCTCACAAGTGTGGTCTGACACAAGTTCTCCGCGGTTTTCCTCCACAACGGAACGATGGATGTTTGCACGACCCGTGTAAAAAGCGTCTCCAGTACTGTCATCTGCATAGCAATGTATGTTGTTGATGTCCAACATGTCATTGATATGCAGTAGAAACAGCGTAGGAGACAGCACAGAGCCTTGCGTTACACTAGCATTAATGTCCATGCTATCAGAGCAACTACCGTCAACTACGGTTCGTATGCGTCTGCCGGACAAAAAGCTAGCCACCCTCGGGCACTACGTAAGATGGAAACTTCGATAGAAGACCCCGGTGCCAGACCCGATCGAACGCCTTCGCTATGTCCAGGCTACACGCCAATGCCTCCCCCTGACTCTCTCTCAATGGCTAGTGCACATCGGTGTGTGAGATACACTAGAAGGTCACCAGTCGAGTGACCGTGGCGAAAGCCATATTGACGGTCACTGACCAGATCGTGTACTTCTAGGTATCTTAGAAGCTGTGTGTTGATCACACGCTCCATCACCTTTGAGAGGAGAGAGGTAATAGCGATAGGCCTGTAATTCGATGGATCTGATCTATCACCCTTTTTGGGCACCGGGTGCACATTTGCAGTCTTCCATGAAGACGGAAATTGCCTAGTGTGGTAGGAAAGCGCGAAGAGTCGCGTGAGTACAGGACATAACTCAGGAGCACACTGCTTAAGCACCACTGCTGGTATACCGTCTGGCCCACTCGACTTATGAACGTCTAGAGAAAGCAACGCCCGCCTGACCTCCTGCTGCGTTATGGAGATTTCCGGCATGGTCTTACCGCACCACGGTATAGTAGGTGGTACAGCGCCTTCATCGTTCATGTTCGAGTTCGAGGCAAAGAGACTGCCAAGTAGATCGGCTTTCTCTTTAGCACTATGGGCCAAGTCACCATCGGTCTTTCGCAGTGGTGGTAACGACGACTAGCAAAAGTTTCCTTCGGCAGCTTTGGCAAGCGACCAGAAAGCACGACTCCCAGAAGGATAGCTCGCAAGTCGCCCACCTATTTTGCCGATGAATTGGAATTTTGTTCTGGCAGTTGCTTTCTTACTGAACCTTGAGGCAGCTTTTAATTTGCGTTTTAACTCAGAAATATTCGGATCCTTATTATAACAAGCCGTGGTCCAAGCCTCATATGCATTTTGCTTAAGAATTTTAGCTTTTCTGCAAGACTAATTAAACCACGGTCGTTTTTTGCCGCCAGCAGCTACTCGCGGGTTAGGAATATAGCATTCCATAACAGCAAGGATTGTCTCAGTGACTGCGGCTGCGCAGACGTCAGGATTTTCTGAGTTAAAGCAGATCTGCCTCCACGGGTAGGATGCGTAAAATTCTCGCAATCCATCCCAGTCTGCCGACTTATAGTGCCACACACGACGCCAAGTAGCACAGAAGGATCAGGTTGTGTGCATGACACTTGAGTCCGCATAAGACAGTGGTCCGAGGAGCCAAGAGGCGCATCCACTGAGACGGAGTATCCGTCCGGACGAGTAGTCAGCAGAAGGTCTAGTTAGGAGCTCGTATGTTCCTCTATATCTGGTATTCTCGTTAGATAAAGTACCAGCTGAGAGAATCCATAGGTCAGAGCAAATTCATGAGCAGATATCCCAGCATAGTTATTGTTTCGAGAACTGAGCCACTCGCGATGGTGGGCGTTAAAGTCTCCCAAAATAACTAGTTCTGCTGTGGGATATTGCTCTAGAACTTTGTCAGTCGTCAAACTCAGGTGCGTAAAGAGTCGAGTTACGTCCATGTCACCGCTATGAGACCTGTATAGGCACGCATAGATACGAGTGTGGCCGCCGTAATCTACGCGCACCCACAATATTGACAGGTCCCTGTCTTCAAGGCTATGAAGGCGGCGACACCAGATATCCTCCCGGACGAACATACATACACCGGCACGACTCATACAATTGTGTTCGAGTTTGTAGCTGGGATAGTGAAGGGATGATGTGTCGGCCGGGCAGGATATCTGCGTCTCCATTAGAAAAAGAATGATCGGCTGCGCAATTTCGAGATGGTGGTGGACTGCGTTAAGATTTGCGTGAATACCCCTGATGTTGCAAAAATCCACATTATATGTGGATTGATATTATATGTGGGCATTATAGTAGCCGCTGTACAAACTCTTTTCTTTTTCGTTCTCATGACCGTAATATATAAAAAAAGTTACAAAGACTAAGGATGAGGATTCACTGTACAGACAGCTTAGAGGACAAAAGGTGCGGTTCTAAGACTGCTGAAGATGATACGGTTGCTGGCACGGCGGGCGGAAGGGCCCCTGATCCCCCTCTGTTGTAGTAGCCGGGTCCACTCCGGTCTCCTTTTCCGGCACGACTACCACTTCAGATACTTTACACAGGCTGGCGGAACAGCCTCCCAGGGCGGAGATTAAGTGATCCCTGGGTTCGGGATTCCGTTCAACCTGCGGGCGGCCAGCGGTCAGCCGTTTCATCAGGTTTCCCTGACCGCCGAACCAGCACGCCGCGTCTACGCCGAGCATGACAGCAACAAGCACCGCCGGTCCTCCGCTGAATGAATGCGATTGTGTATCATGTTTCTCATGTCAATTTTAACGCGCCTTAAAAAATATGATTTTAAGGAAAAAAAAGTAAAACAACTTAAATTAATAATAACCTAAAATAGATTTTAGACATTTAATTTAAAATTTTGGTCAGTTTTAGTGATTTTATGCATAAACTATGAAAATAATTCGGAAAATTTAGGTATCACGTTATTTAAAATTGATTTTGTATTTTTTTTTACAGAAAGTGATTGAAAATGGCGATATTTATCTTAAAGGTGCAGACTTTTCTTAAATCTATTACGACACTCGAAGAATAACAACGCCGATAGTGAAGAGCGTTATGCGATCTTTGGTTGACATAAGAGAGGAACTACGAAGCGAAGTCATCTACCTGCAGCGGAGAGTAAACTACCGGCTTTACCTTTACCTATATACCTTAAGATTAGGGTTCTTTACGAAGAAGTAGCTCAGTTCGATAAATGTTTTCATAATGTAAGGTTAGATTATAGACAAAATCGTTAAGCGTTAGAAACATTAAATGGTGTTATTAAAGAATTACAATTTATTTATCTTACACCATAACCCTTATATCAGGATCGTACAAAACTGCTATAACTATTTAACCTATCATTAAGTAAGCTGTATGTAAAAGTTATACAACGTATGTAGTGTTTGGTGTTACAACACTCTTAATGGACTCCTTTGCAGAACCAATGATGTTAATGAAGTTGAACGACAGCCTTATAATATAGCAGATTTATAGCAATGAGAATTATAGGGAGTTAATGAAGATCTTCAAACAGCTTTTGACGCTGCCTGCCGAAACAAGCTTTAAGAGGATAGACTTCGCGGCGCCTCGCAGCGGGCTTCATACAAACGAATTTTTCATTTGATTTTGACATTAACTGATCAATTACTGTAAAATTTCTTAGTCATAATCCCAAGCCGAATACCTAGGTCTGTGGTTTTTCCAAAATCTTGTAAAATGTTCTAGACTTAACTAGAAATCTTTTTAAAACCATTTGTATGAAAAACTAGAATGCTGTATTACTTTTGAACTATAAAATTTTATAGAAAACTGGCACACTGCAGACCTAGACAATTTTTACGAGAAAAAATTTTGTGGTGTATGATCAACATAAGAAATGATTATTTACGGCGATCGCAATTTCCAACTTGAAGGCCAAGGAGGTACCTATTGTCATTCATTTAATATAAAAAAAATTACCCTCTTAGGGGATGAATTTTGCAAAATCCATTCTAAGTGGATCATTACATAATATACGAAACCCACATAACCAAGTTTCTAGATTTAGCAGTTTGGGCTGTGCGTCGAATTTGAATTAGCTATGGTAAGTCGGTCAGTCAGTTACTTTATTTTTTATATACCTACGCAGACGATTTTGGCTTTAAGAGAAACATTTTTTTGATGCTAAAAATCTTTATTTACGTTTAATGTAAATTATCTTTATTGAGAATTAATTTAATTAATGCTTATGGCTACGGGGACTGTTGGTAGGTGGCGTCTTTGGTTTCCCGCTCCGACCGTTATGGTAAGCTTGCTGCACGGCACCGACTACGGCAGCGCCTCGGAAAAATGTGTCCTGGAACAATATTATGTATGTTTCAATAAGACCAAAACAGTAGATAGTGGCACAGAGTATGTGTAGTGGCCAGCTACTTTTATGATCTAATCTGCAAGTTAAAAGTGTCGGAGATTGACATCATACATTTAAAAAAAAATTGACGATACAAAGTTTTCGAATGTATATTAACTATATATCAAAATTATCATAACAATAAGGTACAGTACACACCAATCCATCTTTAACTTTCTGAGTCCAAGGCTTACGTGTGGTGGTAGAAATGGCTGCAGAATTGAGAAGAACCGGTCCCGTATTCGGTGCGCACGTTACATAACATATTTGCGCACAGAGCGCAACCACAGCGAAAATTACCATAAGTTTCATTGTCAAGACACATCCACTCCGTTCGCTCACAGCATTTCAAACGAGCGGTCACGTTGCTTTTATACCGGTGACTTACATGGAAATTGTAGGTATAACACGTTTCTGTGTCATTCAACAAGTACCTACGAAAGGAAATTTCAAATGACTTATGTGGTTGTTTGGAACGTCAGTCGAGTAAAACCCAGACATGTTTCTTTGTTATTGTATTCTTTGAACAATGAGTTCCGTAAGTTCAGAATTAGCTTTTAAGGAATGCCCTGACTGAAAACTGCACAACGCACATTGACTCACGGCCAAAATTATTTGTTTGTATTTGTATTGTTATTGAAAATTTGCATCAGTGAAAACATTGATAAAGTTTCCGGGGGCTACATAGACTTCGAGTTTTGTTATCTGTCCTATGGACTGCGCAGAACCTAACAAAATTAGCCACACTTTAAACTGAGACGAAGCGCGCATGTGGTCTCTTGTATCTTTCGGTCAACTTCTGCCATTTTGTTTGGTGATGTTTAATAAAACAAATTAGAAATAGACAAGACACCATCGCTTCGCTTCGTTGCTTGCACACTTTTGCGACCTCTTTTGCTTCGCTGCTAGTACTCAATCTGAAAATGCGCTATTAAGTTATCATTGTCTATGGTGGGCTAGTACAGTAGGTATTCCGTAGTCTGTGGTTTCATTACAGGTTCACGTATCATTGATTAGAAGGATAGTTGTGGAAAAATGATTTGCTACGGGAAGTTATAAAGCATGTAAGACCTCAGCGAGGTATAAGGTCATTACATATGAAATTAGCGATTTATATGGAACAATTAAAATGAAAAAAAAATAAGAAATTAGAAAAAGTAAAAAACGTTTTTTTCCCAGCACGGCATTTGAGATGTACTTTTAAGAGTTCATTAAATAAAGAACAAAATTCTATTTTTATTACCCGACAACGGCGAAGGCAAAAGAAATTATATGTTTTAATAAGTATGTTCATCGGTTTCTGCATATCCTCTAAACTACCTATAATTTGACAAATGAATTATCTTGATGTCTATGAAATGTCTTGATGGTCCGCTGGTTAAAGGATATGTGACGTCACACTTAGTTCAATAAGGCGCCCCCTAGATGACATAAAGGCATGTGCATTATTATTTATTTTTTATGTGCCTTGTGGGATATCAAACAAATAAAAAATCGGCCAAGTGCGAGTTGGACTAGCGCACCGATGGTGCCGTACCTACCACCATTTCCCTCATATAAAAACGAAAACAAAAAATAATATTCCGCTAAGCGGTCACCCATCCAAGTACTGACTAAGCCCGAAGTTGCTTAACTTTGAAAATCGTTTACAACAAACCATTGTGTTACGGTTTTTCTTAATGATAAGCTAGATTACGCTGTACCGGTATTTTAAAATAGTAATTGCTTGGGCCCGTCTCGCACTTAGCCGGTTTTTTTATTATTTGTTGTTATATTTAAAGTTTATATGTCTTTCTGTTTTTACGATAGAGCAAAACCAACGAAGATGTGGTTATCGTGTGGGGATCCCCTTAAATTTTAACTTTTAATTATGTGTAAGGTAATCCCCCTAATTTTATATTTTTTTATTTGTAACACATAATCTAAAAAAATCAGTCTTCTTTCTATCTTTTTCGATCTAAAAGATAGAGCCTTTTAACGCTCGGACAGATAGACAGACAGACAGCGTAGTCTTAAAGATAAGGCTCCGTTGGCACCCTCTACATACGGCACCCTAAAAAAGGGCTAAAAAAGCACATTTCAAAAAGCTACCTTCTTCACATTATTTCCATAATCGCTGCTTTTGTCATACATTATATCGTGTAAACAGCGGCACTCCACACGCTCACGGAAAGAGAACCCTAATATACCGTAGGTACCTACGGTAATTCAACAACAAATACGTATATATGATAAATAAATATGATATGATTTTCAGTGCCGTTATTTACACTGTGTCTCAATTTTTTAAGTGGCTATTACTTTACAGGTTATATTATTTTCTTTTTTTTAACACACTTATGCTTATAAAGCAGCTTTTACTGCACGGCACTTATATTGTCCATTGTGCCTTTGCTTTTTACATTACAGATTTGTTTTCATTTTTAGCAAAAAGAGAGCCTGTAAAAACTAAGTTAAAATATTCAGTACTATTGATTCCATTAAATATCAACTTTTTGCAACATTTTAACACTTATATAAGTATTTTTATAAGTTTACTTACTATCCTTCAAATGTGTTGAAAACTGTCGTATGGCACTCGTGAGCTCTGCGCAATATACAATCGGCTGAAAACAACCTCGTCTGTAATTAACAGCCTAGCTCACACTTGATTCATAAAGTACTAATACGTTAGTAATAAACACTTTGAAATACTGCTAAAAATCAAATTTAAATCGATCTCACAAAGAAATATGTTAATTATTTTAGTGTTTTCAATGACTCAGTCGTCTTCGTCGAAATTAGATTATTGTTGTTATGGTACGTATTTATCCACTTTGTCCACTGTCCTATAAATAGTCCTAAAAACCGCAAATCTAAATTTACAATAAGACACAAGCTTTTCCTTTACATGCCTATTTACGTCACTGGATATCCCAAACGATAACGTCTCAGTGCTATAAAATGTACAGTTTGCGTTGTAAAGTCATCATTAGAAGACAGACCTTCTGCATCGACACATCTTTTCTTGTATCTTCAACTGATTATTAACTTATTCAATATGAAACTCCTTAACATCGTCGTGTTGGTGTTGGCCGCGTTGGCCGCAATGTTGGCCGGAGCTAACGCCAACCCCAAGATCAGCGGAAACGCCATCAGGAAAGGCGGAAAGATCATTGTAAGTAGAAATTTTGAATGATGAAAAATTAAAAATTGAATTTTATTAATATTGTCAGTCTCTAAGCCCAGTAAGTAATGACCCGACTGCTTAATTGAGGGGCGTGGGTTTGATTCCCGCACAAGACATACATTTATGTGATGAACATTTGTGTTCGTCTTGCGACTGGGAGATTTCTATGTAACAAAAAAAAGAATACATGTACATTTGTATCCATTGTCTGGTATCGTATTAAATACAAGCTTTTAATCAAAAGTATTATTTTATTTTAACAATCTTTGACAGCATTTTTTCATTTCGATTCATAACTAAAAGAAGTCCTATTATAAAAGTAAAATCTAATCTAACTTTTTAATACCTATTTAAATTATTGTTTAACTAGTTTAGTCATGAGACTGATTTGAATTTTTTTTACTTTATTCAATAGATTATATATTACGAGTTACATAATGTATTTCATTATAACAGCGGACGTTGGAATCTTGACAATTAGGTTTTTGCTTGGACACAGGCTCTCAAACCCACCTAAATTATTATAAAAACATAGTTAATGTTTAATTTTTGTTATGTTACAGAAACACGGTCTGGGTGCGATCGGCGCCATCGGTACTGGTCACGAGGTCTACCAGCAGTGGAAGAACAGGCACCAGGGGTGATCTATAGTACAACAGTGTTGTTATGATGTAAATAATAGTGTAATTCAACTTGACAAATAATATTGTTACGTTATAAGATTATAAAATAAATTATTTATTGCCTAATACTTCTGTATTTTCAACTCTGACAGAACTAGGCTCTTTTTAACTTCCTCTGACGTTTCACAACCGTGATCACTGCAAATGTCAAACTGTCCTTTCGTCAAAGTATGCCATATTGTTCTAAATTTTACAGTGTTATAAATGCGCAATGCGAGCCATATATGTTTTAATTTAAGGTCGCTTTTTAGGCTTCCGTACCCAAAGGGTAAAACGGGACCCTATTACTAAGACTTCGCTGTCCGTCCGTCTGTTTGTGTGTAACCAGGCTGTATCTCATGAACCGTGATAGTTAGACAGTTGAAATTTTCACAAATGATGTATTTCTGTTGCCCCTATAACAACAATTACTAAAAAAAACTGAATATTAAAGGGGGCTCCCATACAAGAAACGTGATTTTTTTGCTCGTTTACTCAGGTAGAAGCTTAAAATATTCACAGAATATTTAGTTATATATTTACTTCAAAAATAAATAATTAAATTAAAATAAAACAAATATTTAAGGGGGGTGCCCATACAAGAAATATGTTTTTTTTTGTTTGTAATAAAAGCTTCAAACTTATCTGGGGGCACTCAGTGCCACCGCCAACATGAGTCAAGCGAAGTGCAAGGGCACTATATACATTTTCTCGAAGCGCTTTGTCGTCATTTTGAACCCTCATAATTTGGGTTTGGATTATACCAGATTTACAAAGTTCTCGAAATATGATGTCAATAGAGGCTTTATTGAAAATATAAAATTTCAATTGCATAGCTCATATACTTTAGATATTATTGAAATTTAAAAAGCTCCATTTTTGTCTCTGACTCACTGATGATCATCAAATTTCTAAGGGTACTTTTTGAACTCCTCGAAAGCTGAAATTTGGTGTGTAAGCCAGTATTAGTACACAAAAATTTCCGCAACTCCTTCAGGGGGCGATATAGGCCAGAAAGCTTATTTCTGTAATTCTAACGTTGTGTATGTAAATGCACTATAAATCATAAGATAATTTCATATACATTACTATATATATTATATACTTCTTAAGTAATTTATACCGTAATGACGCCTTGAAACTTTTAATTTTTTGTATGGAATTTAACGTTATTACCGTTTTGTAGTCAAATTTATTGTATTTTTGCTACAACTTAGAGTTAATGCACTAGATAACAAGCTATTCTAATTATTTAACTAAATTTCATTACAAACAAATGCAACACACGCTTTAAAAATTTGCACAAGTGTTGAAACAATGGTTACTTCGAGATTTTTTATTACATAAAATACAATAAATGAAAATCACTCAGTAAGGTAATGCACTAGACAAAAGCCATTTTTATAACATATATTTTTTTCAATCCTTAAGATGCTATAGTTTAGCCACAAAATTTGCACAAACAAGGCGTATTTTCGCGGTCTAGCCTATACCGCAGCCTTCAACTAGGGAATGGAAGATTGTATAAGGCTTGCAAATTTGGATGCTAAAAGTCTGAAAATTGTTATAAATAATAAAATACATATTTCAGGATATTTAGTAAATTAATACTCTTTTAACTAGGGGATGGAAGTTTGTATACATTTTCGTTTTTCATGCTAGAGATCTAAAAATTACATAGACTATATTAGAAATTAAAACATATGTAAATAGGGCTTTCGTCAGGATTTGGAATATTACTACATTATTATACTTATATAAAACAACAGTACTACATACTACAGTATGGGGTTCTTTAAGGAAGAAGTTATTGGATTTTTGAAGGGTCGGCAACGCGTAAGTGATACCCTGGTGTCAGTGGCGCATTTACCCTAAGGCCCAGTAGGCCCGGGCCTAGGGCGGCCAGATATTAGGGGCGGCAAATTGTGACAAAAAAATCACTGATTATAGCAAGAAATAACTAAAATGCAAAGTAACTAAATTTAAAGGCTGCGCATATTGTGGCAGACCGCACTGCACCGCAACGTTTAGCAAAAATCTTCCTAAATATTTTTTTTACGTTTAAAAATATAAGTAAATTCGTACATATAAAATATCTCGTACATGTTATATAAGTGATTTAGGAAGAATATTGTTATACGCGCGACGCGAACTTTAAAAACACTCGCTCGTGATTCACGCTAGTGCGTCGCGCCGATGATTCTTCAGTGTCTTCAAGTGCAGATAATTTAATCAATGTGGCCAGTGGATCAAAGAAACAAGCCAAGATATCCCTTTAGTACCAAGAGTGGCAGGTGTAGGAGTGCAACCCAACCCTTGGCACCAGGTGCTGTGCAAAATCAGCTACGATACAGACAGACAAATGGACAATCGGCGAGTTCACGCGAGATTACATTTGTAAGAACGGAGCCAATCAAAATATCCAAAATGATTTTTCTAAAAGTGAGCGAATTTACAAAGATAACGCGCGACAGTTGTCAAACATTTATTCGAACGTCAGCTTCTAAATGGCGAAAAAGTTCCACTTATTTATTCCAAAAGTACTGGATGTATTTTTTGTGGACCTTGTCTTCTTTATAATGGCGGGTAGAGTCAGTTCTACAAAAATGAATGTTTTAGTAATTGGAAAAATTTCTATCGTCGAGTATCAACTCGTGAGAATGTTCCTGCTCATATCTGTCCTGCATATAAAAGACTAAAGCAACTAAAGGTCGCATTGAACACGCATTGACAATGCAATCTGATGATGAAATAAATTACTGGAAAAAAATCTGAAAAGATTAGTTGCATATGTATCATCACGTGGCTTGCCTTTCAGAGGACACGACGAGAAATTTGGTTCAATTCACTTAGAGCTTATCGCTGAGTTCGACCCGTTCTTAGCCAAACACATGACACGTTATAGGAATTCAGGCTCAGGAATGCGAAGAATCCATTCGGCTTATGGAAAACAAAGTTTTAGAGACAATTTAATGGAAATATTAACAGCAAAATATTTTTCTCTGATCATTGACACACAACAAATGACAGATGCTGTTACCTCAACTTTAACAACGAAGCTAACATGTCAAGCATATACAACGGCCTGCAAGCTAAAATAAAGGAAATTTCACCCCTTGCCTAGTATGTTCCTTGTTCAGCCCACTCACTCAATTTAGTAGGTATTGATAAAATTAAACCTAAAACCGTTTTAAATGTTTTATTTAATTGTGTAATTAACCCTTAAAACCTCGGAATATTTTACAAATTAGTAGCTATTAATTATAGTTAAATAAATTTCTCATGTCGATTTAGATAAAAGTTGGCAATATAGTAAATTCATTATATACCTAGACTATATGATGGGTGTTGGGAAAGGGGCGCCACATGACCTAGGGCCTATAGCGGCCAAGACTGCAAATCCGCCAGTGCCTGGTGTTACAAGCGTCCATAGGCTACGGTGACCGCTTACCACCTAGTGGACCGTAAGCTTGTTTGCCACCTGAGTGGTATATTATAATAATGATAGTAAAAATAAAGAATAATATTACTATACTTATGGACTTCGTTAAAAATAAAATGTGGTGCCAAGTATTTACAAAATAAAACTTTTGTGGGGATGGGAAATCACAATGGTGTAGACCCCGGTTGTTGTAAGATAAAAATCCTAACAAGTTGTATCTGAGGTCGGACTTAAAAGCCTGATGACATAGTAAACCAATCGACTTACACAAATATAGTTTTTTAAAATGTAAGCCTTATAAACGACGAAAAAACACAATTATCATGAGCAACTTACAAAAAGAAGTGAAATCCCACCAAAATCATTTTCATGTAAAATGTTGCCAAGACGAAACCATATGGCTCGCACCTCGCACTGTCAAAAAGTTATCAAATATTCAAGTCAACTGTCCCTTGGAGCTGTGAAAAAATCAAACTTCTAAGCCAACGCAATCAAAAGATACAGACGTTTATGCCGCAAATTTTCGAAACTCGCAAGAGAATCAAAACCTGAACTCAGAATCTTGAAATTTGGTACGAAGCAACGTCTTATAGTACATATAAAGGAAAAATTGCGAAAACCGTACATTTTAGTAACATCATATAATAAAAATATTTGTAATAATATACAACAACATACAATAATGCACGGAACTTTTGGTGCGCGAGCCAGACACGCACTTGCCCTTTTTTTTATCAGACTTACTCGTAAACAGTTTCATTACGTGTAGGCAAAGCGGGTGCTAAGACCTTAATGTACTTGGGCTTTTTCTTTGTAAATGTTACTTTCTCAAGGCAAAGCACACGTTCATAGAACTCACGGCTGGGAACGACGCGCCTGTTCTATGAAGTATGTATAAAATCTGTATCTTCAAAATATGAACCACGCGCAACTTCACACTTTATAAATTCTTTAGATGTTTAGCGCCATTTGGCGCTGGCATAGTTTTGTCTACTTCTATTTCGGCCATTTGAATTGTGTTTCAATGAGTTTATTTATTTATTCACCTTATATTTTTATTTATTTACTCACAGATGTGATGAAAAACATTGTGTCTAACACGGGCAGTACGGAAATTACAAACTCGAGTAAAAAAAATTATAGCTGAACCTCGTTTCTAATATGACTCTTAAACAAATTTTTAAACTTTAATAACCAAAGCGTAACGTAATAACGCTATGACCAAAGTAATTAAAATATTTAATAAACCAAAATTAGTTTGGTAGGTATTCAGCTAATTATTTGACTAATTTTCCACCAAACCAAGTGGCACGTGTAGAGCTATTGAATTAATTGCTTTTCCATGCACCACTTTTAGGGAGTACAAACCTGACACAATATAGAAAATTAATAATTTAACATGTTTACTCGTATGCTAGGTGCGTATTGTTAAATTAACTAGAAACACGGACTTTTGTGTGTTCCTATAATCAATGGTTACGGGTTTACCACGATTGGATTTATTGATCTCGTGATGAGAATAGCAAATAATTATAATTACAACTAGTTTTTTAACGCGGCTCCGCCCGCACTAAATTCAGTTATCGGCGTGGGAATTATACAGCAATAGTAAGAAAGTTTGCTATAGCAAGCTAAAGATTTAGTTTATTTGGTTCGTCTTCGTGGATTTTGGTTGTAGCTTTCCTGCGAGGACTTTTTAAAAAGGTAACTTGTCTGTTAGTTTGTACGGTCGTTACGTATAATATTAAACTATCAGTCCTTCAGTTTCTTTATAATTTAACGAATAATTTTGTATGTAAATTATAAAAAACATGCCATCTTGATTACATTGACCCACGTTTTATTATGAAACAAAAAAACCGTAGCAACTGTATTTCACGGTTGTTGGCATAAGTTACAAGTGCGCGACCCCATGTGGAGTACCGCTACAATCTTTGGGGATTATGAATTCACCTGGACTCCGGTTTTTACCAACTTCTCTCAGTTTAAAGCCAAGTATTGTCGACATTACAAGCATAGCTCGCTCCTCGCGCGCTGTGCGACCTAAAACTTGTGCACAAGTCCTGCTGTAAGTGTCCACGTTTCAATGGCGTAAGTCATGACTGGTAGGACGCACTGGTCAAAGACTTTCGTTTTCAGACTTTATGGTATAGGCAACGTGAAGACTTGACGGAGTTTACCAAAAGTAACCTCTTAAAGAATCAATAATATTTTTATCTAGCTGTTTGCCAAATTTTATGATTCCAGTTTGATTTATGCATGAATTTCAAAATATGTATGTGACCGTATTTTTGGATTGTTTTGACTTAGGAGCTTGTCTTCTTGACAGGTTTTACGGACCGCAGATCTCAGTATGTGGTAATAAATTTAACTTGGTACGACACGTTTCTAAGAAAAAGGGTTAAAAGTGACAGACGGGTTTTTTTGTGTGCTTTAACGAAAACGATCAATTTTTCGATTTTGCTCCTAGCTACAATACACTTTACACTGCTTACTTCTTGCCAAATTTAATTATTCCAGGTCAACTGTAACTGCCCTACAGATTTTGGTTTATTTGCAAGTGCCAAAATATGTGGCATAAATGGCCGTGTTTTTTTAATGTTTTGATTTAGTAGCTTAAATTTTATACAGCTTCAAGGGAGCGTAGACCTTAATACTTATTTGATATTAATTTTAACTTTATAACTCCATGCGTTCCTGAGAAAAATGATCTTAACAGACCGACAGACAGGTAGACGGACGGACTGAGCCTATACGGGTTCTATTATTTCTTTTGAGATACGGGATACCTAATAACATAGAACACTTTTTTGTCGGTTTACTTTTTATTCACACAGTCGAAGTTTTTCCCTAGGGACTACAGTACAAGGTTCTTTAAAAAGAAAGGATTATACTTGTCGGCAACACGTGAACAATGTTTCTGGTCCATAACCAAAGAAAATGTTGCCATAAGTTACGGTCCATAGCCTCGGCATCAGACGGCCGTATGCTTATCTGCCATCTTTCCCTTAAAAAAAAAATCCCTCATAATGATGACCAAATTTAACTCGGACAATTATTTCATTCATGGCTATAGTATATTTTGTACGTATTGTAATGGAAAATTAAAAAAACATGTAAACGTATTTAGTTTTTCCAATAACAAAGTCAAGAAGGAAGTTTCATAGAAATAGGATTATTGTTGTTATTGTGGTTCTAATTATCCTATGAACCATTAAATTCTACGTCACTGGGGTTTCCAAACAGTAACGTCACATCAGTATATATAATAAACACTACAGCGTTGTAAAGTCATAATTAGGAGACAATTCTTCTGCACGAACATAGCGTCCTTCATCGTATCGACTAATATTATTCAATATGAAATTCTTAAATATCGTCGTGTTGGTGTTGGCCGCGTTGGCCGCAATGTTGGCCGGAGCTGACGCCAATCCCAAGATCAGTGGAAACGCCATCAGGAAGGGTGGAAAAATTATTGTAAGTAGAAGTGTGTAAAATCAAAAATATTCATATTAATATTTTTTTTTGGTACTAATTTTATTTGTAATCTTATAGGTATGTACCTTAGTATTTAAATTCAATTATCTTATATGGAACGCGCATTTCGAACGGTGCGTGTTTTGTGTATTACTCTGAGGTCGGTCATTACACTCTGAAAATAATAACCTAGGAAAAAGTGTTTTTTTTTTTAATTTTCGCTTATTGCGTGCTTAATGATTTATAAACTTATGAAGATCTTGTCCATACTATTTATGTCCTCTCCTATACTTGATATAATTAAGGGCACCCTTAGGTCCCCTTACAGGACATTAGGACAAACAGAAGGATAGGGGCCAGGGGGGCCAAACAAACCCCCTAAATAGGACAGACAGAGGTCCATAGGTACAACCAGGGGCGTATATAAGGGAAAGGGGCCAGGGACCCCCCGAAATGTTAAGGTTTTAACTGGAACGGCGTTCTTAATAAGTTTTCAAGTACACCTAGAAACCTGGACTTTGTTTTATAAACACTGTTAGCCTAATAAAATAAAAACTACCCTTAAAACATTAAGTGTAGGTATCTAACTTCTTTAAAACCCAAATCTCCAAGCCAGTATCTTCTATATGCGCCACTGGGTACAACAGCAGTACCAACTTAGGGTGAGTAATCGCATTGCAGTTTTTAATCTTGTGTTAGGTTTTCACCTGTCTCTAAAACAAAACAAAACATTAATTATAGAAAGCATTTTTTCTCTGAATATTTAATGTAATAATAATACCATAAAATGCAAACGTCTAGTTATTTTAGTAAGAGCGACAGAGATCTTTAAAACAAACTCGATAGGTAGAAAATTAGTTAGGTACATCATAAAACGTTTGTTATGTTTTTATTTCTTATATTATGATCAGAAAAATCTGGAAGTAAAATGCTTTTTCATATTTTTAATATTACAGAAACATAAATCTCCTTTTGTTAATAATTCTAAATTAATTAATTGTTTCTGATACATACCTACCTACCCATAAATAATGTGTTAATTAATTGAGAATTTACAACCGTGACATTATTACGAAACCATTACCACATAAGCTTTTACTCACTCCGAAATAGGCTCTAACGATCAATTTATACTCCATGAAGTGTCGTTAAATACAAAGTTATAATAACGATTTATCTTACATAGGTACACACAAACGAGCTCTTACTAGGAATATAGGAATTAACATACATAGCTTCAAACATTTGTTCTCATATTTGAAGACAGTGTCCGCAACAAATGGTCAATACCGCACACACTATATATTTTGACGTGTACAAATTTATCTGGGAACGAACTTTAACAAGCGAGCTTTCGAGCGAACCTAGATCACTAGCGTTAGCATCTCTAATTCAATACTTTAGTCAAAACTATGTACAGTTAGCTTGAAAACAACGTTTTATTTTTGTTGTTTTAACAGAAGCACGGCCTGGGAGCGCTCGGTGCCATCGGTACAGGTCACGAGGTCTACGAGCAGTGGAAGAACAGGCACCAGGGGTAAAAACTACAGTTAATATTGTTATAATGTAAATAATAAAACAATTAAACTTAACTAATAATGTATTACTGTATTAAGATTTTAAAATAAACTATTTATTGCCAAACACTTATTATTTATTGCAAACTGTGGAAGAAATTTTTCAGATAGATCCTATTTAAATTTTACAGCTGATCAGACAATAGTGTCCAATCATTGTGCAAAATCGAGCGTAATTTTCAGGTTTCAACAGGAGTAATTAGGTATCAAGTTCGACTATACTTTTTGAATTCCAAAACCTTTCTTCGAGACACTTCATTCACGCTAGATATTCTTGTAGACAGAACGTGTAAAATTACGTAGTATAAGTATAATTATATCGTCGCAAGTCGATTTTAGCTGTCAGTGGATTATTTAATTAACAGTTTTAATAACTTTGCATAATTTTAAGTTTATGCATATATAGATGATGTGACGGAGTGCCACACTGTTGTAGGTAAGGATTTCTAATAGGCATATTATAATTTACTAAAAAACCAGCCAAGTGCGTGTCAAAAAATATTTTTTGACAATTTGTATGTCTTTGGGTCAACAAGATGCTTATACTGTAAAAATTTAAGGTCCCAACCGTTTGGCTGTAAAACCTGTGTGACAGACGACGGACAAGTAAGTGACAATATAGCAAAATGATTCCGTTTGCACCCTTTCGAAACGGAACTCTTAAATCAAAATACCCGGCAACGACAACTTTCAGCGCATGAAAGATAAGATTGATGATCAAAGAGAAGATGAGATAGAAATATATATCACTCCATATTGCAGAAAATAAAATCACCTTAGCTCCAACCGTTTGACTGTAAAACTTGTGTGACAGACGACGCGACGGACAGATGGACAGACAGACGGACATTTGACTGACAGCAATAGGGCTCCGTTTGAACCCTAAAAATAAAAATACCCTACTGCGTAGAAATCCAGCCAAATAATTAGATGGATAAATGTATTTCTCAGCAGTGTAGGAAATAAAATAAAAACAAAATCACCTTAAAATGGCGTTTTATGGTCGCCTTGCAAAAATTCTAATACTACCTATACTATAACACTGATCCTATCCAACAATACCCTCATGAACAAAATACATTCAACCGTTTGACAGATACAAGGAAATGAAGAAAACCACGTATAGGTAGGCCCCCACATATACATACCTACACAAACAGATACGTGCAGAAAACATAACCTTTCTGAAGTCGGGTCAACATTAAAGGAACAACATACATAGGTAGGTACATACCTAATATCCACTTAGCACTTACATCCTCTCTTGTCAACATCCTACAGAATCGCTTTACCACAACAATGGTAAAAATTCTTGTTATAGAGTATTTATATGCTCAGAAATAAGAAAACTAAATCACGACTCATATTTTTTTTATATTACTATTCTCTAGTTAGATGGATCACGCTGGGTGACTGTACCCACGCACATCTCTGTCTTAACATTAAGGTATTGACGTTAGCACAAAAGTTTTACAAAAAGAAGTAATTTAAGATAAAAACCTCTATTTGATTTTATTTTAACAAATCAAGTTATTATTTTAAAAGACAATAAAACATAAGTTTTAGTAATTCCTTTTGGAGATCTGAGAAGTGTCTTCATTCATCTAAAGCAAGTTGTCTCGTTGCTCCTTCAGCTCCTCACACTTTTCCGTAAGAAAGTTCAACTTGTTGTCTATATTTTGCTTTCCCCTGGTTTTATTATAAAGATATATTTATTTATTTATTTTTAAAGTAATTAATTTAAATTTTATCTGAATCTCGGAAACGGCTCCAACGATTTTCATGAAATTTAGTATGCAGGGGGATTTGGGGGCGAAAAATCGATGTAGCTAGGTTTCGTTTTTAGAAAACGTCGTTTTATCCGTGCTTTAAGGCAATGCTAAAGGGAAAAATATGACTTTTCCTGACATAGCGAGTAGTAATACTTCTATTTTTACCGACAAAGCAATACAGCTACTTGACAATAGATGGCGTTGTTAAAAAAACGAGCAAAGCTCGGTCTTCTAGGTACTTATCATTATATTTAATAACAAAACTATTGTTATTACAACTATTTACATCACAACGGAACATTCATTTAAGCTCAAATTTGACACAGAGATAGTCAAAAAGACGGAGAAGGACATTATATCCTTTTTACCTGCTATAACCGAATTCCACGAAGAAGGACCATAGCTATAGCTTGATATAGCAAACCAAAGCAAACTTATGTATTAGGGTCCTGTACCTACATGGTAAAGAGAAACCCTTATGGGGAGTCTTCGGTGTCCTCCGTTTGTCAAGTTATTGCTATAGCTTCAAACATTTGTACGCATTTCCACAATATGTCTTCATATTAGTACACAAATATCTGACGCCGTTTCTACAAATATGTCTACAAAATGCTATCGACTTGACAAAAATGGATCTTGAAATGGCGAGTCGACATCTGAAAACTGATACAAACGATCTTTTGGGTTTATCCCCGAATTTGCGATCTGAAAAATCTGAAATAATTCAAATTTGTATTATTTACCTACTTGTATTTTGATAATTACTTAGGTACCTTCTTATATATCAAATAAAAAATAAAGGAAGTAGCTAGTTGAAACCCATTTTAATTATTTTTAGTTCTTATGAAATTTATTCGTTGCCAGATACATTTATATTTCGTTCGATTATCTATGTCAGTAAGAATCTAATTGTATTATATTTTTTTTGTAAGGTCAGCTGGGGGAAGGGGAACTATGGGGCAAGGGAAACAGTAGCTAGTATATGAAATACTAAAAGCCGTGGCTTTATAACTACTCGGTCGTTAAACTAGTAATGTACACTTAGTTTCAAAAAAAAACACAGATGGCTCTATTCCTTAGCAACATACGAATTTGACACAAACAAAAAATCAGTTGGCAAATTGCGATAACGTGAGCTAGTCGAAATTTTTCTGGTGATGATTAATATGGTAAAAAGTTTTGCTACAAGGTGTATAAATATCTGTCAGTATTCCTTTATGCCTATAATTAGATTTTTAATTTACGAAATTGGAAAACTCTCCAATGAATATTAAAATTCGGTATGTTTCGAAGCATTACCTAAAAATTCACAAGTGGGGCAAGGGGAACTACTATGACCGGGGTAAGGAGAACATATGTTCCTCTTTCCCGATAGCAGGAGTAATAAACATTTTCGGATCCGGTACAAGCTTCGATGGTATACGACCGGGGCTCTAGCGGCAGTGTTAAAATACATGTAACGTATTAATGATGACAATGCTCCTGTAGTAAAACTACTTTCACTTTTCATCTTTTTTATTTATTCATTCATCGTCATCAAATTGTCTAAGCCTACTCCCCTCTCCATCTCCAAGAGCATTGGGATCCTTGGTGTCGACATCTCCAGCGATGTTCAGTTCCGAGATCATTTACAAGATAAGGTGAAGCTGGCGTCCAAAAAACTTGGTGTACTCAACAGAGCGAAGCACTTCTTCACGTCGGGACAAAGGTTGTTACTTTACAAGTCGCAAGTTCGGCCCCATATGGAGTACTGCTGCCATCTCTGGGCAGGTGCACCCGGATACCAGCTTGGCCCTTTTGACTCGGTTCAACGACGGGCTGTGAGAATTGTCGACGATTCCAAACTCACTTGCGGTATCGAGCCCTTAAGTCTGAGGAGAGACTTTGCCTCACTGTGTGTGTTCTACCGCTTGTACAATGGGTTGTGTTCTGAGGAATTGTTCGAAATGATGCCCACGGCTACTTTCTACCATCGCACCGCTCGCCATCGGCAGGGAATTCATTCTCACACTTTAGAACCTAAATGGTCGCGTACAGTGCGGTTTCAGAGAAACGCTTAAGTTGTGGAATGAGCTCCCTGCCAAGGTGTTCTGCAAGGACTACAGTATGGAGTTCTTCAAGAAAGAAGTTATTAGATTTCTGAAGGGTCGGCAACGCGCAAGTGATACCCCTGGTGTTGCAAGCGTCCATAGGCTACGGTGACCGCTTACTATCAGGCGGGCCGTAAGCTTGTTTGCCACCTTAGTGTTATATAAAAAAAAAAAAAAAAAAAAAAAAAAAAAAAAAAGAGGTCAAATTATTTTTAAAATGATATTTAATTCTTTTAATGTTCAAGAATGTGCTAAACAGAACAATGCTGAACATAGTTTTATTGTTATGTAGTACTGATTGTTATTTAATGTAAAGAATATAACAAAACAGGAATAATTATAGTAAAAAACAAGCCAGAACATTACGAGTGACAGTATATAACCTGACTGGTTGACCACTGTACATACTCAAGGATGTCATTGTGGTAGTCGTCATTGCAAACAGCTTTTACTATGGGACCCAACCTGACATCCTGATAAAAATTAACTTACCGTAGAAAAAACAAATTCACACCCGAAAAAGGGTATGGAACAGCTGTTTTTCTTTTCGGTTTGTGGGCGGTTTCAAAGGTTAAGGTTGTTTGTAAGGATGAGTGCAATTATATCCTTGTATGGAAAGGTGGTAAATGGTGATGAGTACAATCATATTTTTGTGTATGTATTGGGCAGTGTTGATGTGTTTAGCTTTGAACTTGTGAACTAAAGACAATTTCGCGCGTGTCTTATTACGATTCCTTGATAATGATGATAATGATCTAGAAGTAATACATTTTTTGTTATATCATCATTGCCATACTATTATTTACCATGCTGTTTCTTCTTTCATTGTTAATTTAGTACAATAATATTATAATCACAAACACTTAGTAGGTTGACTATCCCTGTCTCCACCTCCTATGTTTCCGGTTTTGATTAATATCTTTTATTATAAACCTCATGTTATTGAATTAGAGTTCACATTTCATTGATGAAAAGTTAGTATACAAAACATTAACAGGTATACGTAGCATTGGTATTGTTATTAACACATATATGGAAGCAGTTTCCCTTACCCCAAAAACCGGGAAAGGGGAACAACAAGACAAGCCTTATGATTTATTCTTTTTTTATCAAAAGTATTATAGGAACTTAAAAAAGACGCTCTGGTTAAAAATTTATCAGAGCTATTACAATCCCATCACATATTGTAAATAAACGTAATAGTATCACATAAAAAATAAAGTATGTTTCCCTTCCCCCACCTGACCTTATGTCATGTATATTTTAATTCGAGCTCAAGAATTCTTGGCACCCTTAACATAGACACAGATAACTGGACCAACTTAACTTTCTAGCCAGTTGCGAAAAAAACGTCCTAACAGACAGAGACGAATGGAACCTGGGGTTTCTTGTCTCTTTCTAAATTGTTCTTATTAGAATATAAACAAACAAAATGGCGGAACGATAGAAAAAGGAAAGCGCCCACAGATATGCTTTGCCTCTTATTAAAGGATGGTCAATTTTGTGAACATTCTATTGCGCAGTCCATAGGTCAGATAGCAGAACTCGTCTATGACCCTTAACCACTTGCCATCAACAAGGCACTTCTAATATAGTAAAATATAAATAAGTATATAAAAAACCTACAATATGTCCAGCAAGTTTTCCGGTACCGAGGGTGTGAGCTCTTCAAGCTGTCCTTGCAATTCGTCCACCTCCTGCTTTCGACGAATCACTTCCATCTCCAACTCACTTGTCATTTCATTTATTGTTTTTTTATTTCACTGTTCATTTCATTCTCGTTCTAAAATATTTAATTTATAAAAAAGTCAGTATATTAATAACGTGACCGATGATCTTAATAGGGTGGCCGGTACTAGCTAAATGTAGAAGAGGAGGACCACGGAAAGTGGCGTGCCATGGAGAAGGCTAATGTCCAGTAGTAGACCAAAATAAACTGATATGATGATGATAATATTCAAAAACAAAACTTTGAAAATAATTCATAATCAAAACAATACATACGTAAAACACACGCGTCTGTCGTAAACGGTCAGCTTTTTCTCGCAGAGAATCTTCATATTTCCGACTGCAAGTACACATTAGCTGTAAATAACTAAAACCTTTTTTTTATACTTCTCTTATTTTTTTAACAAAATTGTAACTTCAAAATCAAAAAAACAATAATTTAGGCTCATAAAAGAACGTCCACTAGGTAAAATAAAATCTCTATCTTTTTTATTACATCTTTTATTTCGTTTTTTTTTTACATTTTAATCCTACGTTATTATTTCATTGTTTTTGAGGTTAGAATCTTATTTACAAGAAAATAAATAGAACCAGTTGGAAGGAATTTAGATGTAAGAGCCATGTTCAAAATGAACATAGACTAACATTTCTAGCTCTTCTTCTCGTTCTTCTCGCTGCAGTTCTTCGTCCAGCTGCATACGTGAGGCACGCGCTCGCTGCAGCGCTGCACCCACTTCTTCGCACTGACGCTTTAGTTGCATGCGCTTAGCGGTCAGCACCACTGACAGATACGAATAATCACACAGTAAATTAAATCTACAATATAAACGTGGATTTTGAAGACTAAAAAGAACACAAGGCGTAACACGTAGCACCTATGACGCTGACAAAATAACTAATTTCGCTTTTTCTAATGTAATTATTTCTACCATAGTGTAATTAAAGTGCTTTGAAGATTTTCTGGAATAAGCGTCAAATATAATATTAGTTCAAAAATCATAATAAATGTAAATTAATTTAATCCGTAGCAGTGCAGCTTGTTTTAAAAATTCTTTTACTATTCTAAAGGTACATTATTCCAGATGGACATATTTATTATTTCCATATGGTTACCCAGGAAGAGGGACTATGGCTAAACAACGTAAAGTCAGCTAGTTTGAAATCAAACAAAATATAGCCTATATTAGTTTGAGAAATATCTTTTTATTGATGTTAGATTTTTTATGAAACGGTTCAGTGGTCAAAATCGGTAAGAAAAACTCCGTACATACAAAAAATCATTTTTTACCTACTAATAATAGTAGTACTATAGTGAAATGCTGTCTAACGTATTATTATCTACGGCCTAATCAATAACTATACGAACCATTGTACTGTTTCAGCCGCTCTATCTCAGCATTGACTGAACGGGCTATTTTCAGCGCCGTCATCGTTTCATTATAATAATGTTCATTCTCAGCGTCTAAAGCTGGCAATGCAGTACACTGAAAATAATAAAATAACGCTTTCATCCATTTCATCAAAATTTGTTAAGAGTTGTCGTCGTCTTTTCATTATCATAAGGTAGTTATCCATAATGTAGTTTCGACAATGACAAATGAACTTAAAAAAAATATTTTTACATACATGAGTTACCAGATCATTCTCAATTTCTTCCAACGAAGATTTAAGCATACATATTTCGACTTGCTGTGTCTCCGGTGAAAACATTATGTTTGTAATATATTACCACGTTAATACGCAAAGATTATAAAAATATTATTTCCAAAAGCATTTGACAAAGCGCGCCTAAAGTTATTTTTTCTTTTCTTAAATGGCAAAGTTGACACAGGCATTGCATACTGCCAATTTAGTTTTTTTTTAATAGCCGCCAGACTTCAGTTTTTTGATACAATTTTTTTTTTTGTTTTATTTAAATGTGACCGTATTAAATTTGAAATTAGAAAATTTGTTTTTCGCTCATAAATTGAGCTCGGCGGGACGGTTTCACCCACCCTAGATTCGGTTATCGGTGTCGGGTGAACTTCAACGGTAACTTCTCAATTTTAGAAAAAAACCGACTCATACTTGACGTTTTCAAGTATCCTATGTCCTTTCTCGGGAAATTACCTCCATGCCAAATTTTATCTTAATCGGTGCAGCGGCTTGAGAGTGCAGTGGTAACATACAGATAGACAGACAGAGTTACTTTCGAATTTACAATATTATAGTAAGATACATAATTAACCATCATGCGCCATGACGTGGTACAATAAATTAAATTAAACTTAAATTATATAACAACTAACATTATAAATTAATTTCTTTCTTTTAAAATTCACTGTGTATTGCACTTTTTAACTAAATCGATTAAAAAATAATACATTACTGCCACGGTCTGTAATGACTGCGTTCTGATCTAAAACATAGATACATACAAATGTATTCAGTCAAAACACAAAAAATATATAAGTACCTACAAGAAGGATATATATATACCTATAATAAAAACAAAAAAACTCTATTATACCTACCATAAGTTTCTATTATATTTATTTTTTAATAAATTATTTGTGACCAAAAAAGGTCTCACACTTAGCATAAGCATCGTCCAAGATACTGCACTGATTTTCAGTGTAGGCCTATAGTGAGGTCACATTTACAGACGTCTGCAGTATCACAATAATTATTACTTACTGTTTATATAACTACAATTGTAATTTCAACACCAACACGACAAGGTTTAAGAGTTTCATATTAAATATTTTTGGTATTTTTTTATTTTAATAGTAGAAAAGCTGTGTAGACTCTGGGATTTCCTTCCTTCTCCATCCAAGACATCTTCTGGGTTACCCGTTGACAAATCATAAGGAAAAGCTGTAAATGATAACAACACACAAAGGACGGTGTTAATTAGGAAAAATATTTACTACGTTTATTATTTATGCATGTTATATTATATCTTTGAATAATACCCGGCCACGTCACAAAATTGGCCTTGCAATTTGATTTTTCCCAAGTCCGCAGATATTCCAGAACTAAAATTATTAAACTACGAGTATGTTAACGTATACCTTAACTGTACTGAAAGTATGACGTCTATACAATACACGGCGTATTAAATGCGTTCTATAATAATTAATTATAGTAAAACTGCAGAAAAACACTCATACTAGGGCTGCCAGTTGTTGAGCTAACTTATTTTTCAAACCAAGAAATTTACAGATTTCCGCTTTAAGAATTACGGTCAGTTGCAAAACTGCATATAGAATTTCAAAACAAAATAGAATGGCAAGGCGTTGTCACTTACACACTTAAAGAAATAAAGTAATATGTCTTGTAGAACCTGCGTAATATTAGTTTCATTTAATATTGTATAGAATAATTTCACCGTAGCCTAGTGGATAGACGTATCAGATCTTAATACGTGTACTCAGTGCAATGCAGGTTGTGGATTCGAATCTCACCTTATGCCTTTCTTTTTGTTTTTGTTATATTTTACGAATTATAAATATTTTGTTCAGTTTAACAGCTTAGACCAATTTTCTAATAGCTATTAAGTTAGATGCGGACACTACGTGGGTAGACATTTTATTTTTGTCGTTGCCGATTTGTTTCTGGGGGTGCTTGTGCAGACAAGGTTGTTTGGTGTTTTTATTTAGCTATTAAGTAAGATGCGGTCACTTCATAGGTAGCCATTTGTCGTTGTGGACGTTACTGCTTGTGTTGACAAGGTTGTTTGGTGTTTTTATTAAATTTCTTTGCTGAAAATAATATGCAGGCCAATATTAATATTCAAGAGAGTATGCGTATTATAGAACTATATAATATGGGTTACAATATATCTCAAATTTGCAATGAGACTGGTTTTACCGTAAGTATTTTGTTTGATGTTAATGTTATATCATATTTTTTTAATACCACACTTTTTTGTAAGTAAATATCTAAAAAAAAATATAATTCAGTAGTTTGAAAAATTATTATTTTAATCTGGCTATTTGGTTTTTAGTGGATTACCGTAAAGCGTTAGGTCTCACGCAACCAAGGTGAGGGGAATTTATAAACTCGACCTCGAAGTGGACTCTCGCGGCACATTGATGCGACTCATAGAAGATTTATGGTGGAACAATGGTTTCATACCGACTGCTGTGTTTGGGAACATGTTTAACACACACTGTTCATCGAGCTCTGCATATTGAAGGATTGCATCATAGAAAGCCAGCTAAAAAACCGTACCCATAAAAAATAGATTGTTGTTTGCAAGGGAGTATTTAGATATGGACTGGGAGCACGCCTTGTTCACCGATGAGAAGTCGTTTGGATCATCTGAAAACAGGAGGGTTTATTTGTGGCGCAGAAATGGAACCCGTTATGCAGAACAAAATGTTTTCCCAAATATAGAATCTGGACGGATATCACTTAATATGTGGGGGTGGATGACTGCGGCTGGTCCATAGAAAACCTGTGGGGTTTGGTGTTGCAAAGATGGGACATGCGAAATGAAAGAACTACAGAGTCATTAGGGCTCACTGTGTACAAATTTGGGACAATATTGGAGGAACAGATCTGTTCTAATATAGTCGGATCTATGTGGCGGCACTTGCTTGCTGTAATTAAAAATAATGGAGGTTATATTAAATAGGTGAGTCGGACTCGCGCACCAAGGGTTCCGTACCATTATCTATAAAAACGACAAAAAATCACTTTTGTTGTATCGGAGGCCCCCTTAAATTTTTGTTTTATTTTAATTAAATTATTTATTTTTAAAGTTACTAAATAACTGAATATTTTGTTAATATTTTAAGCGTCTTCCTGTTGCCGTTATTAAAATCGAGCAAAAAAATCACGTTTGTTGTATGGGAGCCCCCTTAAATATTTATTTTATTCTGTTGTTTAGTATTTGTTGTTATAGTGGCAACAAAAATATATCTTCTGTGAAAATTTCAACTGCCTAACTATCATGGTTCATGAGATACAGCCGGAGTCTTAGTAATAGTGTTCCGCTAATTACCCTTTGCGTACGGAACCCTAAAAATAAAGTTCTATTTTTCTTATAGATATTATTTTACATTTAAATATATTTAAGAAATAACATATTTTTTTTTACTTTGTTTTTTTTTCGAAATATAGCAACGTTACCGAATGAATGTTGACTTGTATTTTTTTTATTCTTATGGTTAAGTTTCAATTTTCTTTTCATTACGAAAACGAACACTTAAGCTATAACCATAGGAAATATATATATAGAAAAAAGAGACATACCTCGATTTATATAATTTTGATTTTTTTGAAATTCTATTTCTTTTTATACTGTCTGTTATACTGTTTATCTTGCCCATATGTAAATAACAAATAGTTGAATAAGAAATCAACTTGTATCAATGGACACATTTGGGTTGAGATGTGAAAATGTTTTAAATAAGTAGTTTTATTTTACACAGCAAATTATCGAATGGTGCAACATGTTTCTTGGATCATACATTGATATGTCTTGAATTATATCAAATATTCAATATAAATTAAATGTGAAAATAATATAAATTCTATTTTAACTATGTATATGTACATCTACCAGAATCTAGCCTTTATAGCATAACCTAGCAAAAACGTGCCGTTTCTAATGGTGGACAAATTTCTATTACACTACTAGCTGACTCGGCGAACGTTGTTTCTTTTTTTAAATCAACTGCCGCACCAATCTATTGTGAAAGGGTTGTACTAATTCAGTCACCTTCCCTGGCGTGTGCACAACAACTTACCAAAATTTCATGACAATCGGTTTACCCTTATTGCGCGAGTCCGACTCACAATTGACTCTGTCTGACGCGTACTTGACCCTTTTTTTCTCTTTCAGAAACCTTCCCCGGCGTGTGCATAACAACTCACCAAAATTTTATTAAAATCGGTTTACCCTTATTGCGCGAGTCCGACTCGCACTTGACCTTTTTTCTCAAAAACCTTCCCCGGCGTGTGCATATCAACTTACCAAAATTTCATTACAATAAGTTTACCCTTAATCCGTGAGTCCGACTCACACTTGACCCTTTTTTCTGTCTCAATAACATTCCCCGGCGTGTGTATAACTACTTTCCAAAATTTCATTATAATCGGTTTACCCTTATTTCGCAGTTCCGACTCGGACTTGACCCTTTCGGAAAATCCTTTCTTATCGGATGCCTACGTCATACAAAGAACAGACCCTCCAAGTTTCAGGTCTCTCCTATCAGCAGTTTAGGCTGTGCGTTGATCCGTCAGTCAGTCATTCGGGACAAAGCATTTTATGTGTATATATAATAGGTAGAAACTAAAGTAAAAACTATAAGTACCTATTATTATAAAACACCTAAAAAATGCATAACCTCTTGCAGCTAGAAACCTTCATGTGAGGTACCAAAGAGAATATAATATACTATGCGAGGTACTTATATAGTACGGTGACTTTTGAGACATTCCAATTTTAAAGAGTATTTACTACATGTGTCAAAATAAAATGGTATTTAAATCAAAAGCACTAAGGAGTATTGATATCAACTTCAAATATCTAATATTTATATATTTATTGAGAACTATGATATTAGCAAATTCACTTTATATTTGATGAAATAAGAATAAAGAGAATATTATTCTTAGTTGTCGAAACAATTTTAATTAAAGCCCAAAAATAAAGTATCAGATTTTTTTTTACTGTATCAATAGGCAAATTATTATAATATTAGCAAATACACTTGATTAAGGTTACAACTATAACATAAATTTTTTTTACGTCAAATAGTGTACTCAGGACTTTATCAATATTAATTAAATTCTTGCAAACTTAACTCGTTTGGGTATGTCATCACCTCAAGTTGTACAATACAATGGTGCCTCAATTAAACGCAACCGCGACAATCTTATAACAGTAAGTAACTTGAAAATGTAATGTTTTTTTTTACTAGATACAAATAAAACTTATAGTATACAAATGTGTTTAAGATTTTTCTACTAAATAAAAGATGAAACAAATGTACATAAAAAAAAATCAATAAATTAACTATAATTGGATAACAATAATTTTCTATAAGAATAGTAACTTTGGCCAAAGGCGTCTATTCCATATGTTTTAGATAATAAAGTTTAAGACGCATCCAATCTGCTTAGGGGTGAGTTTACTCCTATATTAGATTTTGCAAATGGAACATGAAAAAGTTTCAGTTTTCCGGTCTGGGTATGCGACATGGAGCAGAGAACCCAACGTCGGAAAATAATAGTATGATAAAACTTTATACGCCCTTGTTCTTACTACCACAATTATTTTTTTCATTCATTCATTCATACATAATCTACTATTTAAAAAATTTAGAACAGACGAAGATATAGTTATACAAGCTTTATTTCGCACTATTTTGGTTACCCTACTTATTATCAAAACTCTTTTACTTAAAACGGACGCCGGAAAACATATTTCCTATGTAGCTTGCCACTTTAGTAATAAAGAAAAGATGTTGCCAACGTAAGTGCCACGCATGCTAGCTGCAATTCCTTGATAAATTGGGGAGAAAAAAACGAGCCCCATTGTCAGTAGTGGCAATAGTCAGCCAGTTAATAATAATTTTGTGATAGTCTTCCCCATGGGTTCTCCACCCTAACACCTCAAATGGTACAAATCCTAATATCATAAATGTAGAAGTTTGAATGTTTGTAACTCAATCACGCTTCAAACACTGGACGGATCAGGATAAAACTTGGCACATAATATAGGTTAGTTCCTGGAATAGGACATCGGCTGCTTTTAGCTAGAGCTATAGCTTACTATAGTAAACCTAATTAGTATAATTTGAGGAGTTGTAGTGGAAATTCCACACCGATTACCAAATTATGAATAGGGCAAGCGAAGCCGCTGACAGAATCCAGTAAATAAATAATTTAATAAACATTTTTAAATATTTCTATCACTTGTTAGCATTATATTTTCGTGTCCAAAACAACCTTAAATAAAACTGAATATTGCATTTCTCATTTTTATCACTGGACAATTGACGTACAACAGTTACAAACTACAAATTGTTTCTGTGTGTTTAATTATTATTTGTTTTGAGTGGGTCTGACAAGATAAATGGTCAACATGGCCGAACCTATCTTCCTATCTATTTATTAGGTTCAGTAGATTCCCAAGTAGCCTATGTCTAAAAAAGGTATTATAGGTATCTTAGAAACAAAATAATTTATTAATCCTGGCTTTAGTCTTGGCTAAAACTATTATGTCCCTCAAGATATCCTCTAGATACCCAGCAACACAATGTGTAGTAAGAGTGGGAACAGTTTTTAAATAGCCTTTAGAAATAACTTAATACTTCTTTTTAGATAAACTATAGTCATACTTAAGAGCATTGAATTTAAAAAAATCTTAAAATACACTTTAAGATAACTTTAAGGTTAGTTAAATTTATAGCAATTGCTTTCAAGATATAAACAATACCTAAAAGTAACGGTGTAAATTTAAAGAAGATTTGGAAAAATAAAATTTAAAACTTATTTGCTTTATATAGATATTGTTTAGAAAAATAATGGCGAAATTACACATTTAAAAGTATATTGCCATGAATTATTATTACAAATATAGCGATTAACTAAGTAATATTGTGAAAACTTCAAACACACGATTGTTCCACGTCTAAAATCAACATATGTTGTTAAAAAACACACGGGCCTTAAAAAAATCCTAAGAATAAAAAAAATTAAAATTACAGTTAAAAACGTAAAATTTGCTATTATATTATGCAAAACCATTTAGATTTTTTCCATTTTAGCATTTTTAAATGCATTTATAATTGCTACTTATAATTTCTTATCAGTATAAAATATTTAGTTGGTCATACAAAGTCGGTATATTTTTATATACTAATTTATATTAATTTAATATCAAAACTTATGGATGTTTTACCTATCTTTCACCCCTCATTTTACCCTCTTACTTTGACTTGTACAGGAACTCTTTTTCACTCCACAATTCTTTATTTACATTAAACATAGATAATGTTAAGAGTAAGAGTTTAAGAATTAATTTAATTAATACTTATGGCTACGGTGACTGTTGGTAGGTGGCGTCTTTGGTTTCCCGCTCCGACCGTTATTGTAAGCTTGCTGTACGGCACCGACTACGGCAGCGCCTCGGAAAAATGTGTCCTGGAACAATATTATGTTTTAATAAGACTAAAACAGTAGAAAGCGGCACAGAGTATATGTAGTGGCCAGCTACTTTTATGGTCTAATCTGCAAGTTAAAAGTATCGGAGATTGACATCACACATTTAAAAAAACAATTTGGAAATACATAATTTCAGATTTGTCATGACTTTAAGAAGTCGTAGCAGGTATATGAACGATGTGTTGTATATCAAACTTATCATAACAATAAGGTAGAGTACACACCAATCCATCTTTAACTTTCTGTGTCCAAGGCTTACGCGTGGTGGTAGAAATGGCTGCAGAATTGAGAAGAACCGGTCCGGTATTCGGTGCGCACGTTACATAACATATTTGCGCACAGAGCGCGACCACAACGAAAATTACCATAAGTTTCATTGTCAAGAAGAAAGACACTTCCACTCCGTTCGCTCACAGCATTTCAAACGAGCGGTGATTTTGCTTTTATACCGGTGACTTACAGGGAAATTGTAGGTATAACACGTCTTTAGGTCGCTTAACAAGTACCGAAAGACAAATTCAAATGACTATATGGTTGTTTGGAATATAAGTCGAGTAAAACCCAGACATGTTACTTTGTTATTATATTCATTAAACAAATCAATAGAGATGAGTTCCGTAAGTTTTGAATACGCATCAGTTTATAGGAATTCCCAGACTGAGTAAGAAACAACGCACAGTTAAAACTATTATAGACTTACAGAATTAAGAGATAATAAAAAAAAAATGGGATAAACATTTTTTGGTTAGATTTATCTAAAACCTTATAAATAACATCAAACTGCCTTACAGTTGAAATAGAAAAACACCAAGAGAGGAGGAAATGAGAGGAAATGGAAAGCCTAAGTTAATTAGTAGAACATGTAAGTTGTACAACGTGTCAGGTATGGAAATCAAGAAGAAATTTTGCCCTGCCCCATAGAGTGGGGTATCGTTGTTCAGAGTAAATAAATCCTGTATTTTTTTCAATAAATATTGGAAAACAAAGAAACGAGAAGCCACAAAACACTTTTTAAACCACACAGAGCTTTTTAAACCGACTTCAAAAAAGGATCTCAATTTGGATCTTTAAATGTTTTTATGTATGTTCGGGCATAACTCCGTCATATATACACGGATTTGCAATTCTTTTTTTATTTAAAAGGGTATATTTCTGAGGTGGTACCATATTCATGTTGTGAATTTAAAACTTAAACTTTTTTTTGGTCAAGTAAATTAATTGGTGTTAATTTGGAACTGGTGAAACGCCCTTTATGTTGAAGATTGTACATCATCTTGTTACAAGTATGGACGTCTTTAGTGTAAAAAAAATATAAAAACTTCAAAAGATGCACTAGAAAGGTAAAAGTAATTACTTATTTCCAAAATCTAATCTGAATTACATTTTGCAGTTGGTTTCTATGTACCTAACAGTTTATAACTATTAATATAATTAAAATTCTCTATTATTTCCTATTACAACTAACATGATTTTACGGTCAAATCAAGAGATTCACTCACCTACTTATAAATAACGCAAATAAAATCAATCTACTCGTAATATACAAAATTGCAAATTATTTTTGTTTTTCCAATGACTCAGTCATGAGAAAAATTACGTCAAATTTAGATTATTTTTGTTATTGTCCTATGAACAGTTCTAATGACTTTACCAACTTCAGTTTGTAAAGACGCAGCTTTTCCTTTCCGCAATTACGTCACCGGGTATCCCAAACGATAACAGTAAGTGCTATAAAATGTAGAGCTGGCGTTGTAAAGTCATCATTTGTAGATAGACCTTCTGCATCAACACAGTTTTTGTGGTAAAGTCAACATCTTAAATTCAATATGAAACTCTTCAACCTCATCGTGTTGGTGTTGGCTGCGTTGGCCGCAATGTTGGCCGGAGCTAACGCCAACCCAAAGATCAGCGGAAACGCCATCAGAAAGGGCGGAAAGATAATTGTAAGTTGGAATGAGTGAAAGTAAGATACTTTTGGCGCTTTTTCATTATCAAATGTTTATTTTAATTAATACGTCTAGGCTTTAGTAAGATCTTTCTCTTATTTGATTATTTTTGTTTTGATAACAGAAACACGGACTGGGAGCGCTCGGCGCCATAGGTACAGGTCACGAGGTCTACGAGCAGTGGAAGAACAGGCACCAGGGATGAACTATGTCAACACTACAGTATTATTGTCATGATTTAAATATTAGTTATTTAAATTAATGTTAATACTATCTTAAGATTATAAAATAAATTTATTTATTATAACACTTGTAACTTTATCCTTGACCTTAATTCCACCCTAAATTCGGTTATTGGTGTTGGATTTCAACGACAACTCCTGCATTATAAAAAAAAACTACTCACAACGTCAAGCCACTTGAAAACGTCAAGTTTTTAAGTAGCATATATCCTTTCTTTTTGATTTTAAGTTTCGATGCATTTTATGCGTTCTATGTAATGTGTAGTTTTCAAGCCACAAATTTCACTATGATTGCAGTGGTGGGATATGATAATAATGGAGTCGCGCTCAATGTAGCGAATGATAAAATCATTGTCGTACATTCAATGATTGCTGGTTAGGAGGAGATCAGTGACACACCGACTGCAGCGCCACATACTAGGTCCATTTGTGAATTCAAACCTTTCAGGGACCACTCGAACGTACACAAAAAATATCAATAAAATCATCCCTGCCGTTAAGGAGATAAGGGAAACACCGACTGCAGCGCCACCTACTGGGTCCATTTTTTAATTCAAACCTTGCAAGGATCCACGCGAACGTACACAAAACTTATCATTAAAACCTTCCCTGTCGCTTAAGAGACGATCAGTAACACACCAACTGCAGCGCCACCTACCGGGTCCAACTGTAAATTCAAACCGTGCAGTGACCCACTACACAAAAAATATCTTTCAAAATCGTCCCTGCTGTTTAGGAGAAGATCAGGGACACACCGACTGCAGTGTCGGATCGGATCCAATTGTGTTTTCAAACCTAGCAGAACCCACTCGATCGTACCCAAAAATATCATTAAAATCACCCCTACCGTTTAGGAGATCACAAACACACCGACTGCAGCGCCACCCATCGGGACCATTTGTGAATTCAAACCTTGCATGGACAAAAATATCACTTAACTAATTAACATCTTTCCTGCCATTTACGAGAAGATTAGTGAAACACCGACTGCAGCGCCATCTACCGGGTCCAATTGTGTTTTTAAACCTTGCAGGAACTCACTTGAACGTACACAAAAAATATCATTAATATCGACACTGCTGTTTGGGAGAAGATAGCGATACACCGACTGCACACACTATAAAACCTTTTTCACATTATCGTTAAAAGTGTTTTTTGTTCACAATTTTCATTATAAATATCTTAAAGCTGTACGTAATATTGTTTTTTTTTTCTAAGGTGCGCCATAAAATAAGCAAATTCGAAAGCTTATAACTACAGAATATACAATGGACAGAAAAAAAAACTTATAGCCCTGTATTGCGTGTTCAAAGAGTTACCCAACAACCACAGAAAAGGGTGTGCGAAAAAAAAATTACACCTATGTTCTATGTAAAGCGGCGAAGACCCCGACGTACTACGCACAAATTTTAGGCAACTTATGCGGTCCTTGTACATTTTAGTAGATTTTAGAAATTTATTCTTATGAAGGTCACATAGGGTTATTGGACCTTCGAAACATTTACTACACAGTTATGGTAACTATATCAAGGGTGCCGCTTCTGCTGAACACCGCAAACGTAGGAAATACACTACTATACATAATAGTTATATTTTTGAGCCGTTTGCGGTTGCCACCTCGGGACCATGTTCGCTGGGGACTCATCTTATGTTCAAAGAAATTTCTGAACGTTTAGTCGATGTGTCTCACGACAGAAGGGCTGGCAGTTATTTCGCTCAAAAATTTCTATTGCAATTCAACTTGGATATACTGCCAGCCTTTTAGGTACACTGCCCCATCAGGTCAACTTGGAACACGTTTTTTATTTTAGTAAATTGTTAGTTTTTAATTTCATTTTTATTTTATAACTTAGATAATCATGTATCCATTGACAAATATAATTAATATTAAGGTGTTGTTTCAGATCAGATATTGAAATAATCTCAGTGTTTTTTGTTGAATAAGCTTTTATTTTTTTGACTAAGATGGTTCAATTAATCCGTTTAAAATTCTCGTTGTTTTCATGAGTAAAAAATCTTTTTTTTTAACGAATTGCAACTGCCTATTTAAACAAGGTCTAGAAGTATTCTGTCATGTAGTAAAAAAAAATTACCAATTGTTAGATACTATCAGCGTGATCACTCCTGACAAATAACTGTCGAATACAGCGAGACTTCAATTTATTTCGACCCTCTTTAACGACAATGAAGAATATAATAGAGCTGAAATATGGCACAGAGATAGTTGTCGCAGACTAATTAAACCCGAACTTCCTAGGAACTTAGATGCCTAGGACTTTAGTAGGAGTAGTTTAGCTCAGGCGGAGCTGCGAGAAAACGCTAGTACTTAATTACGTCTTAAATTTAATAACAAAAGTCATTAAAATACCTAAGATACCCCAATTTGTTTGTTATTTAGCTGATTATTTACCTAATGTCACTTGCGCCTTTATCGTGTGGCACGGGCTTTATGTATCAATCATTATATTAATTGCTTTTTCATTATCGAAATTTCGGGAATCTATCTGACATGCTAAAAAAACTAAGTGCTCGAGCGTTCAATATTTATTGTTTAGAATTTACATTAACTTGGAAACATATTTGGCTGTATAACTAGTAAGTAACTATCCACATAAATCAAAAGCATGTATTATCTAATACCTTTAAGCAAGCAATTCTTGTATATATGTATATATATATATTTATAATCTGAGTCTCGGAAACGGCTCCAACGATTTTCATGAACTTTAGTATGCCGGACGTTTCAGGGGCGATAAATCGTTCTAGCTAGGTTTCATTTTTAGAAAACGTCGTTTTATTCGTGTTTTCAGGCAATGATAAACTGAAAAAATATGACTCTTCCTGACATCTGTTGGCGAGTAGTAATACTATTGTTTTTACCGACACAGCAACACTAAAGTTACTTTATCTATTATAAAATGGCGTTGTTAAGCAACACTTAAGCTACTTAACAATAGATGGCATTGATATAGTCTAGGCTTGAGGATGCGCCACGAACGCCGCGCGGCCTCTTGTGTCGTCGCGCCGCGACATGAAGCGACTTAAAGCGCATCCACAAGCCGCTTCACGTCGCGTCGCGTCTCGGTATGAGCCGACCCTTACTTATACTTGTACAAAATAACTATAGTCATGGCTCATGGATTTAGTGACCAGATACTGGGCACAGAGATAGCTGTAGAGACGAAAAATTATATACAATACTTTTAATCCTAACCCATATTTTCCACGCGAGTAATTTTTTTTGCGGAGTTCTATTATTTTATGCCGCAACGAACTAACACGATGTGCAAAGACAAAAAATAGCTGTAAGGCCATAAAAGGGCAATGAATAATTTTTATACCGAGTTCTTAGGAAAGTTTGCGTTGCGTGAAGGAATAGTGCGTCGTGAAACAGATGCGTACTAGTTCTGTTATAAAGTAGAGAAAGGATACGAGAGTTCCCGTGGAAAAATATTTAATCACGAGGCACATTTCTTCACATCGCAGCGGTCTACTTTTTATTTGGGCCAACATAGCTAAAAGGACAGCAAACATAGAATTATTTTTATTCGAGTTGGGTCATTTTGCAGGGCCCGCTCTGAGTACTTTGCTGAAACTTTTTTGAAATCCCACGGCGATAATAGAATTTGGTGCGGGCGAAGTCTCAAACTAATAAGTTACTAAAATTATCATAGTTATGTTTCAACAATAGATAAAAAAGTGAAGAACTAATTAAATGTCTCATATAGGTAAGTAATTCTTAATTAGCCACATGCGTTACCACTGTTGGGGCACGGCCTACCCTTATCTTGGGCGAAAAAGATGTGGACTATATATCGTACATCACCCTATCCCAGTGCGGATTGTGGACTTCATATGCGTCTTTTTAACGTATGCAGGCTTCCTTCGCCTAAAAGTCAGTAATGTGACCAACCGTACTTGAGACAGTTATATAAATACTCATTGGTACATTACAGCCTCGAACCTTAATAAACTTTAGTAATTAGAACTGACTGAATTATTTCTATAATTTTTAAAAAATTTGAAACAAACTAAAGTTATTGTGGTTGTGCGATCAGATAAAATCGAATGGAGATATAGCGGGAGAGATGTTAGCTGATAAAACATAATTAGTACGAAAGTAAATTTATCAAAAAACTTCAAAGTACTATCATTCAAAGTATCTAATACGGCGTTACGTTATATACTTTTATTATATATGTAATAAGGTAGTTATGTAATTACTATGTTAATTAGACTCCATGATATAAAATAATACCTATCTATAAATACCAACTTATTTTTACTCAAAAACTGTTGATTTTGTAAAATTTGACCAACTGTTTCGGATATATTAGGGGGGGGGGAGGGTTTAATTTTTTATCTGATTCTCGTTACTACATACGTAATAGGCTGTCAACGAAAATCGCTTATTAAATTGATACTTCTAAAATAAGTGGAATAGTCTATTAAAATTCACAGAGTTTTACACTTTTTTACTAAATCCGTAATGACTGCGTCCAAACACGCAAAAAAAAATATATAAGTACCTACAAGAAGGATATATACCTATAATTTTTTTTTTTTTTTTTATAAATTATTTGAGGCCAAAAAGGGTCTCCCACTTAGCATAAGCATTGTCCAAGATACTGCTCTGATTTTCATTGCAGGCCTGTAGTGAGATCATAGTCACAGACGTCTGAAGTATCACATTAATTATTACTTACACAACTATAATTTACGTTATACAACTATTATTGTAATTTTAAACGAGAAGTAGAAGAAATAGACTTTTTCAAAAATAAAATATTATAATAGTTGAATCTTTAAGCATTCTACTCACAATAATCGTCTCGCCCTTCCTGATGGCGTTTCCACTGATCTTTGGGTTGGCGTTAGCTCCGACCAACATTGCGGCCAACGCTGCCAACACCAACACGACGAGGTGTAAGAGTTTCATATTGAATATTATTGCTACTTTACAAGCAAGCTTACGGTCCGTCTGATGGTAAGCGGTCACCGCAGCCGATGGACGCTTGCAACACCTAGGCCATCACTCTAAAATGTACAAGCAGTTATGTCAAGACCTCTGCTACATACTCTATTTTGTTTTTGCTTGCTTGCATTTTTATAAAAAAAAAATGAGTTCTTGCATAAAGGCCCTCTTAAGCACAAGTGTGTTGAATAAAAACTTTTTACCAAAAAAAAAAACAACCGACCTCAAAAGATGCACTAAAGAATACCTTATTTCAAAAATCTGACCTGAATTACAGTTTGAAGTTGGTGTCACGAAAGTGAAGTGTGTTATAAACTTAAGGTACAAAGTAACACCAATAAATTTTTTTGACCAAAAATTTAAGTTTTAAATTCACAAAATTAATATGGGACCACCTCGAAAATATACACTTTTAAATAAAAAATCCGGCTATATATGCCCCAACATACGCAAAAAAATACAAACATCCGATTTGAGAACCTCCTCCTTTTTTGAAGTCAGTTAAAAATATATATTTATTATGTAACTCAGTATTAAATAATTTATTTATAAATAAATTAATATTTTTGGACATTACAATCCGATCCCAAACTAGAAAACATAGAAAATACCCAGGCTCAAGACAAGCACAAATGTTCATCCCAAAAATGTTTGCCATGTGCGGGAACCGAACCCACGTCCCTCGCTTTAGCAGGCAGGTCATTGAGTCGTCGATATTTCAATCGATAGTTCGAATATTACTAGAGTTCGTTATGATTTTCTAGTTCGAACTTGTGTGGTGGCATTTACGACCTACTATTTGAATTTTTTAGAACGGCAATGATATAATTTTTAACTATTTTCAGATATTAAGATATTGTACTATGTTTGTTATAAATAAGGAACTCTACTTACAATAAAAACTCTTTTACGTAAAACTAAAGCCGGAAAACGTACTTTATTGTACTTAATGGTATAAAAAAAGGTGCTGCTAACGTGCTAACATGAGTGCCACAAATGCTGGCTGCATTTCCTTGATAAATTGGTGAGAAAAGAACCAGCCCTCTTGTAGGCTATTAATTAGCCAGGGAGTAATAATTTTGCGATGTATCTACACCATGGGCTGAGCGTTCTCCACCCTAACACCTCAAGGCGCATAAATATTTACATAGTCAATTTGATAAACATTTTTTTGATATCTCTGTCGCTCGTTAGCATTATATTTTCGTGTCCCCAAGCAACTCCTAAATAAACGGAATTGTGAATTTATTCATTTCTTAACGACTGGAAACACATTATTTTCGTACAACAGACATTGCAACATTTTCATTACAAAAAGTAAGTATTATTGATGAACAGTGTTCTTGAAGTGTAATAATAATTATTAGTGCGCTTGCAAGTTTAATGTTTTTTTTTTTTTATACCACTAAGGTGGCAAACAATCTTACGGTCCGCCTGATAGTAAGCGGTCACCGTAGCCTATGGACGCTTGCAACACCAGAGGTATCACTTGCGCGTTGCCGACCCTTCACAAATCTAATAACTTCTTTCTTGAAGAACTCCATACTGTAGTCCTTGCAGAAAACCTTGGCAGGGAGCTCATTCCACAACTTAAGCGTTCGCGGGAGGAAGTTTCTCTGAATCCGCACTGTACGCGACCATTTAGGTTTTAAAGTGTGAGAATGAATTCCCTGCCGATGGCGAGCGGTGCGATGGTAGAAAGTAGCCGTGGGCATCATTTCGAACAATTCCTTAGAACACAACCCATTGTACAAGCGGTAGAAGCAAGTTTAATGTTTTTTTTTTTATACCACTAAGGTGGCAAACAATCTTACGGTCCGCCTGATAGTAAGCGGTCACCGTAGCCTATGGACGCTTGCAACACCAGAGGTATCACTTGCGCGTTGCCGACCCTTCACAAATCTAATAACTTCTTTCTTGAAGAACTCCATACTGTAGTCCTTGCAGAAAACCTTGGCAGGGAGCTCATTCCACAACTTAAGCGTTCGCGGGAGGAAGTTTCTCTGAAGCCGCACTGTACGCGACCATTTAGGTTTTAAAGTGTGAGAATGAATTCCCTGCCGATGGCGAGCGGTGCGATGGTAGAAAGTAGCCGTGGGCATCATTTCGAACAATTCCTTAGAACACAACCCATTGTACAAGCGGTAGAAACACACAGTGAGGCAAAGTCTTTCCTCAGACTTAAGGGCTCGATACCGCAAGTGAGTTTGGAATCATAGACAATTCTCACAGCCCGTCGTTGAACCGAGTCAAAAGGGCCAAGCTGGTATCCGGGTGCACCTGCCCAGAGATGGCAGCAGTACTCCATATGGGGCCGAAATTGCGACTTGTAAAGTAACAACCCGACGTGAAGTACTGCTTCGCTCTGTTGAGTACACCAAGTTTTTTGGACGCCAGCTTCACCTTATCTTGCAAATGATCTCGGAACTGAACATCGCTGGAGATGTCGATAACAAGGATCCCAATGCTCTTGGAGATGGAGAGGGGAGTGTTCTGGAATTGTGGGATTACAGTGAATGGAGTTTTCTTAGCGGTTAACGCGCACACTTCTGTCTTTGTAGGGTTGAATCGGACCAAGTTTACCCGTCCCCAGTCAGAGACCTGGGACAGTGTGGTCTCGATTAGAGACACAAGTTCTCCGCGGTTTTGCTCCACAACGGAACGAGGGATGTTTGCACGAACCGTGTAAAAAGCGTCTCCAGTACTGTCATCTGCATAGCAATGTATGTTGTTGATGTCCAACATGTCATTGATATGCAGTAGAAACAGCGTAGGAGACAGCACAGAGCCTTGCGGGACACCCGCATTAATGTCCATGCTATCAGAGCAACTACCGTCAACTACGGTTCGTATGCGTCTGCCGGACAAAAAGCTAGTCACCCATTTGCACAAACCCTCGGGCACTCCGTAAGATCGCAACATCGATAGAAGACCGCGGTGCCAGACCCGATCGAACGCCTTCGCTATGTCCAGGCTACATGCCAATGCCTCCCCCTGACTCTCAATGGCTAGTGCCCATCGGTGTGTGAGATACACTAGAATGTCACCAGTCGAGTGACCGTGGCGAAAGCCATATTGACGGTCACTGACCAGATCGTGTACTTCTAGGTATCTTAGAAGCTGTGTGTTGATCACACGCTCCATCACCTTAGAGAGGAGAGAGGTAATAGCGATAGGTCTGTAATTCGATGGATCTGATCTATCGCCCTTTTTGGGCACCGGGTGCACATTTGCAGTCTTCCATGAAGACGGAAATAGCCTAGTGTGGTAGAAAAGCGCGAAGAGGCGCGTGAGTACAGGACATAACTCAGGAGCACACTGCTTAAGCACCACTGCTGGTATACCGTCTGGCCCACTCGACTTATGAACGTCTAGAGAAAGCAACGCCCGCCTGACCTCCCGCTGCGTTATGGAGATTTCCGGCATGGTCTTACCGCACCACGGTATAGTAGGTGGTACAGCGCCTTCATCGTTCATGTTCGAGTTCGAGGCAAAGAGACAACCTTTCGGCAACTTTGGCAAGCGACCAGAAAGCACGACTCCCAGAAGGATAGCTCGCAAGTCGCCCACCTATTTTGCCGATGAATTGGAATTTTGTTCTGGCAGTTCCTTTCTTACTGAACCTCGAGGCAGCATTTAATTTGCGTTTTAACTCAGAAATATTCGGATCCTTATTATAACAAGCCGTGGTCCAAGCCTCATATGCATTTTGCTTAAGAATTTTAGCTTTTCTGCAAGACCTATTAAACCACGGTCGTTTTTTGACGCCGGCAGCTACTCGCGGGTTAGGAATATAGCATTCCATACCAGCAAGGATTGTCTCAGTGACTGCGGCTGCGCAGACGTCAGGATCTTCTGAGTTAAAGCAGATCTGCCTCCACGGGTACGATGCGTAAAATTCTCGCAATCCATCCCAGTCTACCGACTTATAGTGCCACACACGATGCCAAGTAGCCCAGAAGGATCAGGTTGTGTGCATGACACTTGAGTCCGAACGAGACAGTGGTCCGAGGAGCCAAGAGGCGCATCCACTGAGACAGAGTATCCGTCCGGACGAGTAGTCAGCAGAAGGTCTAGTAAGGAGCTCGTATGTTCCTCTATATCTGGTATTCTCGTTAGAGAAAGTACCAACTGAGAGAATCCATAGGTCAGAGCAAATTCATGAGCAGATATCCCAGCATAGTTATTGGTTCGAGAACTGAGCCACTCGCGATGGTGGGCGTTAAAGTCTCCCAAAATAATTAGTTCTGCTGTGGGATATTGCTCTAGAACTTTGTCAGTCGTCAAACTCAGGTGCGTGAAGAGTCGAGTTACGTCCGTGTCACCGCTATGAGACCTGTATAGGCACGCATAGATACGAGTGTGGCCGCCGTCATCTACGCGCACCCACAATATCGACAGGTCCCTGTCTTCAAGGCTATGAAGGCGGCGACAGCAGATATCCTCCCGGACGAACATACATACACCGGCACGACTCATAAAATTGTGTTCGAGTTTGTAGCTGGGATAGTGAAGGGAAGATGTGTCGGCCGGGCAGGATATCTGTGTCTCCGTTAGAAAAAGAATGATCGGCTGCGCAGTTTCGAGATGGTGGTGGAATGCGTTAAGATTTGCGTGAATACCCCTGATGTTGCAAAAATCCACATTATATGTGGATGGAGTAGCCGCTGTACAAACTCTTTTCTTTTTCATTCTCATGGCCATAATATATTTATTTATTTATTTATTTATTTATTTATTTATTTATTTATTTATTTATTTATTTATTCAACACACAAAACAGTATGTGACAATGAGTGTACCAATATCTTAGATCTAAAGTCTTCAATCTAGACACATACCAAAACATGTATGTTATTGCAGAACAATTTACATAAACCAGGACAGTTATACACTTGTTTAATATAAATGCCTAACCTTGAATACATACACAAACATATATTAACATGACCCTTACATACATTACATACCCTTTAGTATATAAATACTAAACATATATAACAAATATATATCCATATATATATATACACATACATACAAATACATATACATACATACATATACACAAACATACATATACATATCAATGTACATAAAATATTGCTAGTTTGCTACTTATCTATTTATGATAAAAAATAAAAAAAAAAAAAAAAGAAAATGCTCGACTAAAATTTGGCTCACTATAATTTTTAACAAGCAAATAATAATTCCCGTTTTATTGTTAAGTGACCTTATCGACATCCCTGAGAAAATGTTTGAGAGAAGATTGAAATATATCTATATTTTGTTTAGTAGAGCTAAGTTCATTATACAAACGACACATTCTTACAAGAGGATTAAAGAAAGAAGTGTTATTTTTAAATACATTCAACGTAAAAGTTTTAGAGTTTCGACAGCGGTGCCTTGTGTTAAACATGATAAATGATAAAAGATTAGTTGCATCCATTGTCGAATGCAATATCCTATGCAAACAAACTAGTAAAGCTAGCTCCCGTCTTTTGTGAAGTGTTGTCACATTAAAATATTTGCACCTGCTATTATAGTCTATTAGCCTGCGAGATTGACCCGATCTCCAACTTACTGTTCTGAGACATCGTCTCTGAATACATTCAATGCGGTTACTATGTATTTTATAATGAGGTGTCCAAATTATGGATGCATATTCAAGGATACTTCTTACTAAACTATAATAAAGTGAAAGAAAAACCTTAGGCTTTTTAAAATCCTTAGAATTTCTTGTAACAAAACCAAACATCTGATTTGCTTTTTTAATTATATATTCATAGTGCTCCCTAAATGTAAGTTTACTATCAAAATAAACTCCGAGGTCTTTAATGGCTTCTTTTCTTTCCAAAACATGGTCATTAATCTTATAGTTGTATAAAATTGTACTCTTTTTAGTAGTAAAAGTAATTGCATTACATTTATTTGCATTTAATAACATATCGTTGTCTATACACCACTCTTCAATTTTGTTTATATCTCTTTGCAAAATCACACAATCATTTATTTCAGAAACGACTTTAAAAACTTTCAAATCATCAGCATACAATAAGCATTCGCACTGTATAGTTTTGACTAGGTCATTAATGAAAATAATGAAAAATAATGGTCCGAGGTGAGACCCCTGAGGTACACCAGATGGAACTTCAGTAGCTACGGACAAATAACCTTTAAGTGCCACTAATTGATGCCGTCTTTGTAAATAAGATTTTATCCACCTGAGCAGGTCTCCTTGTATTCCATAGGCGAGCAATTTGTAGCATAAGAGCTCATGATTGACACGATCGAATGCTTTCGAAAAGTCTGTGTAAATGACATCTACCTGCTTTGTTTTAGCAAAAGCACTACAAATATAGTTTTTAAATTCTAGAAGGTTACTAACTGTTGAACGTTTTTTAACAAAACCATGTTGTTCATTACAGATATCTGTCTTTACTACATTATAAATATAGTCATAAACTAGACCTTCAAAAACTTTTGCGAAATGAGAAAGAATGTTTACACCTCGATAATTTTCACATTTCGATTTGTCACCCGACGTTAAAAAAAGTTACGAAGACTAAGGATGAGGATTCACTGCACAGACAGCTTAGAGGACAAAAGGTGCGGTTCTAAGACTGCCGAAGCTCGCCACAGATGATACGGTTGCTGGCACGGCGGGCGGAAGGGCCCCTGATCCCCCTCTACTAGCCGGGTCCACTCCGGTCTCCTTCTCCGGCACGACTACCACTTCAGATACTTTACACAGGCTGACGGATCAGCCTCCCAGGGCGGAGATTAAGTGATCCCTGGGTTCGGGATCCCTTTCAACCTGCGGGCGGCCAGCGGTCAGCCGTTTCATCAGGTCTCCCTGACCGCCGAACCAGCACACCGCGTCTACGCCGAGCATGACAGCAACAAGCACCGCCGGTCCTCCGCTGAATGAATGTGATTGTGTATCATGTTTCTCATGTCAATTTTAACGCGCCTTAAAAAAATATGATTTTAAGGAAAAAAAGTAAAACAACTTAAATTAATAATAACCTTAAATAGATTTTAGACATTCAATTTAAAATTTTGGTCAGTTTTAGTGATTTTATGCATAAACTATGAAAATAATTCGGAAAATTTAGGTACCACATTATTTAAAAGTGATTTTGTATAAATAAATTTAGTTATTTTTTTTTACAGAAAGTGATTGAAAATGGCGATATTTATCTTAAAGGTGCAGACTTTAAATCTATTACGACACTCGAAGAATAACAACGCCGGTAGTGAAGAGCGTTATGCGATCTTTGGTTGACATAAGAGAGGAACTACGAAGCGAAGTCATCTACCTGCAGCGGAGAGTAAACTACCGGCTTTAGCTTTACCTATATACCTTAAGATTAGGGTTCTTTACGAAGAAGTAGCTCAGTTCGATAAATGTTTTCATAATGTAAGGTTAGATTATAGACAAAATCATTAAGCGTTAGAAACATAAAAGGTGTTATATAAGAATTACCATTTATTTATCTTACACCATAACCCTTATATCAGGATCGTACAAAACTGCTATAACTATTTAACCTATCATTGTCTTTCGTATTACATGCGTAAGTACAAGTTATACAACGTATGTAGTGTTTGGTGTTACAACACTCTTAATGGACTCCTTTGCAGAACCAATGACGTTAATGAAGTTGAACGACAGCCTTATAATATAGCAGATTTATAGCAATGAGAATTATAGGGAGTTAATGAAGATCTTCAAACAGCTTTTGACGCTGCCTGCCGAAACAAGCTTTAAGAGGATAGACTTCATACAAACGAATTTTTTATTTGATTTTGAAATTAACTGATCAATTACTGTAAAATTTCTTAGTCAAAATCCCAAGCCGAATACCTAGGTCTGTGGTTTTTCCAAAATCTTGTAAAATGTTCTGTTAACTAGAAATCTTTTTAAAACCATTTGTATGAAAAACTAGAATCCTGTATTACTTTTGAACTGTAAAATTTTATAGAAAAACTGGCACACTGCAGACCTAGACATTTTTTACGAGAAAAAATTTTGTGGTGTTTTATCAACAAGTGTCAAAAATAGGTAAAAAAATAGTTTATAATATAAGTATAAACAAATAATTATCTTAATTCGGACATAAGAAATGATTATTTACGGCGATCGCAATTTCCAACTTGAACGCCAAGGAGGTACCTATTGTCATTCATTTAATATTAAAAAAAAAATTACCCTCTTAGGGGATGAATTTTGCAAAATCCATTCTAAGTGGATCATTACATAATATAAGAAACCCACATAACCAAGTTTCTAGATCTAGCAGTTTGGGCTGTGCGTCGAATTTGAATTAGCTATGGTAAGTCGGTCAGTCAGTTAGGTACTTTATTTTTTATATAGCTACGCAGAATATTTTGGCTTTAAGAGAAACATTTTTTTGATTCTAAAAATCTTTATTTACGTTTAACGTAAATTATCTCTATTGAGAATTAATTTAATTAATGCTTATGGCTACGGGGACTGATGGTATGTGGCGTCTTTGGTTTCCCGCTCCGACCGTTATGGTAAGCTTGCTGCACGGCACCGACTACGGCAGCGCCTCGGAAAAATGTATCCTGGAACAATATTATGTATGTTTTAATAAGACCAAAACAGTAGATAGTGGCACAGAGTATGTGTAGTGGCCATCTACTTTTATGATCTAATCTGCAAGTTAAAAGTGTCGGAGATTGACATCATACATTTAAAAAAAAATTGACGATACAAAGTTTTCGAATGTATATTAACTATATATCATAACAATAAGGTATAGTTACACACCAATCCATCTTTAACTTTCTGAGTCCAAGGCTTACGTGTGGTGGTAGAAATGGCTGCAGAATTGAGAAGAACCGGTCCGGTATTCGGTGCGCACGTTACATAACATATTTGCGCACAGAGCGCGACCACAGCGAAAATTACCATAAGTTTCATTGTCAAGACACATCCACTCCGTTCGCTCACAGTATTTCAAACGAGCGGTCACGTTGCTTTTATACCGGTGACTTACATGGAAATTGTAGGTATAACACGTTTCTGTGTCATTCAACAAGTACGAAAGGAAATTTCAAATGACTTATGTGGTTGTTTGGAACGTCAGTCGAGTAAAACCCAGACATGTTTCTTTGTTATTGTATTCTTTGAACAATTCAATAGAGATGAGTTCCGTAAGTTCAGAATTAGCTTTTAAGGAATTCCCTGACTGAAAACTGCACAACGCACATTGACTCACGGCCAAAATTATTTGTTTGTATTTGTATTTTTATTCAAAATTTGCAGAAGTAAAAAACAGTGTTGAAGTTTCCGTGGGTTTCATTATAGGTTCACCTGAAAATTCAAATAATTTTAAGGGTTGTTGTACGTGGGAATATCGCAGCTCAGTTAAAATAGGAGATCACTGATCGCGGTATCATTGATTAGAAGGATAGTTGTGGAAAAATGATTTGCTACGGGAAGTAATAAAGCTTGTAAGACCTCAACGAGGTATAAGGTCATTACATATGAAATCAGCGATTTATATGGAACAATTAAAATGAAAATAATAAATAAGAAATTAGTAAAAGGAAAAAACGTTTTTTTCCTAGCACGGCATTTGAGATGTTCTTTTTAGAGTTCATTAAATAAAGAACAAAACTTTATTTTTATTACCCGACAACGGCGAAGGCAAAAGAAATTATATGTTTTAATAAGTATGTATGTTCATCTGTTTCTGCATATCTTCTAAACTACCTATAATTTGACAAATGAATTATCTTGATGTCTATGAAATGTCTTGATGGTCCGCTGGTTAAAGGATATGTGACGTCACACTTAGTTCAATAAGGCGCCCCCTAGATGACATAAAGTCATGTGCATTATTTATTTATTTTTTATGTGCCGTGTGGGATATCAAACAATTAAAAAAGCAGCCAAGTGCGAGTTGGACTAGCGCACCGATGGTGGACCATTTCCCTCATATAAAAACGAAAACAAAAAATAATATTCCGCTAAGCGGTCACCCATCCAAGTACTGACTAAGCCCGAAGTTGCTTAACTTTGAAAATCGTTTCCAACAAACCATTGTGTTACGGTTTTTCTTAATGATAAGCTAGATTACGCTGTACCGGTAATTTAAAATAGTAATTGCTTGGGCCCGTCTCGCACTTAGCCGGTTTTTTTATTATTTGTTGTTATACAGTGAAAAATAGTGTGAACTCTAAAAGTTTACACAATTTTTCACTGCAAGTTTAAAGTTCATATGTCTTTCTGTTTTTACGATAGAGCAAAACCAACGAAGATGTAGTTATCGTGTGGGGATCTCCTTAAATTTAAACTTTTTATTATGTGTTAGATAATCCCCCTAATTTTATATTTTTTTATTTGTAACACATAATCTAAAAAAATCAGGCTTCTTACTATCTTTTTCGATCTCAAAGATAGAGCCTTTTAACGCTCGGACAGATAGACAGACAGACAGCGTAGTCTTAAAGATAGGGCTCCGTTGGCACCCTCTAGATACGGAACCCTAAAAAAGGGCTAAAAAAGCACATTTCAAAAAGCTACCTTGTTCACATTATTTCCATAATCGCTGCTTTTGTCATACATTATATCGTGTAAACAGCGGCACTCCACACGCTCACGGAAAGAGAACCCTAAAATACCGTATAGGTGGACAGATAGACAGACAGACAGCGTAGTCTTAAAGATAGGGCTCCGTTGGCACCCTCTAGATACGGAACCCTAAAAAAGGGCTAAAAAAGCACATTTCAAAAAGCTACCTTGTTCACATTATTTCCATAATCGCTGCTTTTGTCATACATTATATCGTGTAAACAGCGGCACTCCACACGCTCACGGAAAGAGAACCCTAAAATACCGTATAGGTACCTACGGTAATTCAACCACAAATACTACAATATGATATGATTTCAGTGCCGTTATTTACACTGTGTCTCAATTTTTTAAGTGCCTTTTACTTTACAGATTATTATATTTTTTTTTTTAACACACTTATGCTTATAAAGCAGCTTTTACTGCACGGCACTTATATTGTCCATTGTGCCTTTGCTTTTTACATTACAGATTTGTTTTCATTTTTAGCAAAAAGAGAGCCTGTAAAAACTAAGTTAAAATATTCAGTACTATTGATTCCATTAAATATCAACTTTTTGCAACATTTTAACACTAATATAAGAATTTTTATAAGTTTACTTACTATCCTTCAAATGTGTTGAAAACTGTCGTATGGCACTCGTGAGCTTCTCGCAATATACAATCGGCTGAAAACAACCTCGTCTGTAATTAACAGCCTAGCTCACACTTGATTCATAAAGTACTAATACGTTAGTAATAAACACTTTGAAATACTGCTAAAAATCAAATTTAAATCGATCTCACAAAGAAATATGTTAATTATTTTAGTGTTTTCAATGACTAAGTCGTCTTCGTCGAAATTAGATTATTGTTGTTATGGTACGTATTTATCCACTTTCCTATGAATAGTCCTAAAGACCACAAACCTAAATTTATAATAAGACACAAGCTGTTCCTTTACATGCCTATTTACGTCACTGGATATTCCAAACGATAACGTCTCAGTGCTATAAAATGTACAGTTTGCGTTGTAAAGTCATCACTAGAAGACAGACCTTCTGCATCGACACATCTTTTCTTGTAGCTTCAACTTATTATTAACTTATTCAATATGAAACTCTTAAACCTCGTCGTGTTGGTGTTGGCCGCGTTGACCGCAATGTTGGCCGGAGCTAACGCCCACCCCAAGATCAGCGGAAACGCCATCAGGAAGGGTGGAAAGATCATTGTAAGTAGAAGTTTTGAATGATGAAAAATTTAAAAATGATATTTATAAATATTGTCGGCCATGAAACTCAGTTAGTAATGACCCGACTGCTTAATTGAAGGGCGTGGGTTCGATTCCCGCACAAGCCATACATTTATGTGATGAACATTTGTGTTCGTCTTGCGACTGGGAGTTTTTTATGTAACAAAAAAAAGAATACATGTACATTTGTATCCATTGTCTGGTATCGTATTAAATACAAGCTTTTAATCAAAATTATTATTTTATTTTAATAATCTTTGACAGCATTTTTTCATTTCGATTCATTACTAAAAGAAGTCCTATTATAAAAGTAAAATCTAATCTAACTTTTTAATACCTATTTAAATTATTGTTTACCTAGTTTAGTCATGAGACTGATTTGATTTTTTTTTTACTTTATTCAATAGATTATATATAACGAGTTACATAATGTATTTCATTATAACAGCGGCCGTTGGAATCTTGACAATTAGGTTTTTTGCTTGGACACAGGCTCTCAAACCCACCTAAATTATTATAAAAACATAGTTAATGTTTAATTTTTATTATGTTACAGAAACACGGTCTGGGTGCGATCGGCGCCATCGGTACTGGTCACGAGCAGTGGAAGAACAGGCACCAGGGGTGATCTATAGTACAACAGTGTTGTTATGATGTAAATAATAGTGTAATTCAACTTGACAAATAATATTGTTACGTTATAAGATTATAAAATAAATTATTTATTACCTAATACTTCTGTATTTTCAACTGTGACAGAGCTAGGCTCTTTTTAACTTTCTCTGACGTTTCACAACCGTGATTACTGCAAATGTCAAACTGTCCATTCGTCAAAGTATGCCATATTGTTCTAAATTTTACATTGTTATAAATGCGCAATGCGAGCCATATATGTTTTAATTTAAGGTTGCTTTTTAGGCTTCCGTACCCAAAGGGTAAAACGGGACCCTATTACTAAGACTTCGCAGTTAGACAGTTGAAATTTTCACAAATGATGTATTTCTGTTGCCCCTATAACAACAAATACTAAAAAAAACTCAATATTTAAGGAGGCTCCCATACAAAAAACGTGATTGTTTTGCTCGTTTACTCAGGTAGAAGCTTGAAATATTCACAGAATATTTAGTTATATATTTACTTCAAAAATAAATAATTAAATTAAAATAAAACAAATATTTAAGGGGGGTTCCCATACAAGAAATATGTTTTTTTTGTTTGTAATACAAGCTTCAAACTTATCTGGGGGCACTCAGTGCCACCGCCAACATGAGTCAAGCGAAGTGCAAGGGCACATATACCTTTTCTCGAAGCGCTTTGTCGTCATTTTGAACCCTCATAATTTGGGTTTGGATTATACCAGATTAACAAAATTCTCGAAATATGATGTCAATAGAGGCTTTATTAAAAATATAAAATTTCAATTGCATAGCTCAAATACTTTAGATTTTATTGAAATTTAAAAAGCTTCATTTTTGTCTCTGACTCACTGATGATCATCAAATTTCTAAGGGTACTTTTTGAACTCCTCGAAAGCTGAAATTTAGTGTGTAAGCTAGTATTAGTACACAAAAATTTCCGCAACTCCTTCAGAGGGCGATATCGGCCAGAAAGCTAATTTCTGTAATTCTAACGTTGTGTATGTACATGCACTATAAATCATAAGATAATTTCATATACATTACTATGAAATATATAAATTATATACTTCTTAAGTAATTTATACCGTAATGACGCCTTGAAACTTTAAATTTTTTGTATGGAATTTAACGTTTTTACCCTTTTGTAGTCACATTTATTGTATTTTTGCTACAACTTAGAGTTAATGCACTAGATAACAAGCTATTCTAATTATTTAACAAAATTTCATTACAAACAAAAGAAACACACGCTTTAAAAATTTGCACAAGTGTTGAAACAATGGTCACTTCGAATAATATTACTATACCTATGTACTTCGTTAAAAATAAAATGTGGTGCCAAGTATTTACAAAATAAAACTTTTGTGGGGATGGGAAATCACAATGGTGTAGACCCCGGTTGTTGTAAGATAAAAATCGTAACAAGTTGTATCTGAGGTCGGACTTAAAAGCCTGATGACATAGTAAACCAATCGACTTACACAAATATAGTTTTTTAAAATGTAAGCCTTATAAACGACAAAAAAACACAATATATACAATAAGCAACTTATAAAGGGAATTGAAATCCCACCAAAATCATTTTCAAGACCATATGGCTCGCACCTCGCACTGTCGAAAAGTTATCAAATATTCAAGTCAACTGTCCCTTGGAGCTGTGAAAAAATCAAACTTCTAAGCCAACGCAATCAAAAGATACAGACGTTTATGCCGCAAATTTTCGAAACTCGCAAGAGAATCAAAACCTGAACTCAGAATCTTGAAATTTGGTACGAAGCAACGTCTTATAGTACATATAAAGGAAAAATTGCGAAAACCGTACATTTTAGTAACATCATATAATAAAAATATTTGTAATAATATACAACGACATACAATAAGTTTGCACGGCACTTGCCGTTTTTTTTTTAACAGACTTACTCGTAAACAGTTTTATTACGTGTAGGCAAAGCGGGTGCTAAGACCTTAATGTACTTGGGCTTTTTCTTTGTAAATGTTACTTTCTCATGTGTGCAGCGTGTGCTACGTTCATAGAACTCACGGCTGGGAACGACGCGCCTTTTCTATGAAGTATGTTTAAAACCTGTGTCTTCAAAATATGAACCACGCGCAACTTCACACTTTATAAATTCTTTAGATGTTTAGCGCCATTTGGCGCTGGCGTAGTTTTGTCTACTTCTATTCCGGCCATTTGAATTGTGTTTCAATGAGTTTATTTATTTATTTACCTTATATTTTTATTTATTTACTCACAGATGTGATGAAAAACATTGTGTCTAACACGGGCAGTACGGAAATTACAAACTCGAGTCATCAATGAAGTAAAAAATAATGTGACAAAATGAAACATTAAATACCTAAGAGTGTGCCATTTGGAATGCTTGAACCTGTAGAAACGAAATAAATACGTGCACAAGAAAGGGAAAATTATAGTTCTATTTCCAAAATTATGCCAAAATACCTAAAAAAAATTTTTTTTAAATTAATACAATTTTTTTTTTTCATAAATCAACTTTCCAGCGTCCATAGGCTGCGGTGACCGCTTACCATCAGGCGGACCGTTAGCTTGTTTGCCACCCTAGAAAAATATGTATACGCAATCATGTTAAGTACTACTGACATTTCTTGCATGTATGGAATTATGGATATAAGAAACTGAAAATCTTACATAGGTTATTTTTATGCATAGGGTAGGTATACATATTATTATGTTGCAGTTAGGTATAGGCATACACTGCTTTAGGGTCGGCAAGTGATGCCCCAGGTGTTGCAAGCGTCAATTGCTACGGTGACCGCTTACTATCAGGCTGACCGCAAGCTTGTTTACCACCTTAGTAATACCAATAAAAAGAACGAGTTGCACTCCGGGAGTGCCGGCAGAAGTGAAAACCTTTACACACGATTCGCGCTTAACACTCAAATATGTCACAAGACATGTCTTTGACATTGTCAAGAAATAATAATGTTTGTTTATTTACTTTTTTGACGTAGTATATTTGACATCGCAATCTGTCATAGAATTAAAATTCCATATCCAACCTCCCTGTACTACTCATAATCGCGAATACTAAAAATAAAAATTATAATAGGCGTGGCATTACGGTTTCCGTATTTTACAGAGACAAAGATGCACTTTGTTCAATTTCCCTATTTTAAACACTTTATATACACGAATTTTACGAATACACAGCAGTATGGCCACTACACAGACGGTCGAGCCATCAGCTGTCACCATCCATAGATGCGCGTAGCACGCTGTAACATAAACACACACGACCATTCGCGCAAGCGCCCTGCGCCGCCTAAACGAAACAGCAGGCGCTGGCATACATTTTCGCCGCGCCGTAGAAAGAGAGGGGGATACTCCCTCTCCTTCGCCGCGCCAGCTGTCTACTCTCCATCCGTCTTACGAATTTTCACGATCAGGACACGTGACCTGACGCGAGTTTATCATTTTTTACCCATACCAAAAAAAGTGCACAACGTCGCTAAAGAAGTTTTCACCTAAAAAAAAAATCAGAAAAAGAAAAAGGTACATATGTTTAAACTAAATAATTAAGAAGCCAGAAGATTACAAAGTAAAAAGCAATTAATTAAAAGAATTACTTCATAAAAGTTTCACAATCAGAAATTATAGCTGAACCTCGTTTCTAATATGGCTCTTAAACAAATTTTTAAACTTTAATAACCAAAGCGTAACGTAATAACGCTATGACCAAAGTAATTAAAATATCTAATAAACCAAAATTAGGTATTGAGCTAATTATTTGACTAATTTTCCACCTTTATCAAGTGGCACGTGTCGTATGAAGAGCTATTGAATTAATTGCTTTTCCATGCACCACTTTAGGGAGTACAAACCTGACACAATATAGAAAATTAATAATTTAACATGTTTACTCGTATGCTAGGTGCGTATTGTTAAATTAACTAGAAACACGGACTTTTGTGTGTTCCTATAATCAATGGTTACGGGTTTACCACGATTGGATTTATTGATCTCGTGATGAGAATAGCAAATAATTATAATTACAACTAGTTTTTTAACGCGGCTCCGCCCATATCAGTATATATAATAAACACTACAGCGTTGTAAAGTCATCATTAGGAGACAATTCTTCTGCACGAACATAGCGTCCTTCATCGTATCGACTAATATTATTCAATATGAAATTCTTAAATATCGTCGTGTTGGTGTTGGCCGCGTTGGCCGCAATGTTGGCCGGAGCTGACGCCAATCCCAAGATCAGTGGAAACGCCATCAGGAAGGGTGGAAAAATTATTGTAAGTAGAAGTGTGTAAAATCAAAAATATTCATATTAATATTTTTTTTTTGTACTAATTTTATTTGTAATCTTATAGGTATGTACCTTAGTATTTAAATTCAATTATCTTATATGGAACGCGCATTTCGAACGGTGCGTGTTTTGTGTATTACTCTGAGGTCGGTCATTACACTCTGAAAATAATAACCTAGGAAAAAGTGTTTTTTTTTTTAATTTTCGCTTATTGCGTGCTTAATAATTTATAAACTTATGAAGATCTTGTCCATACTATTTATGTCCTCTCCTATACTTGATATAATTAAGGGCACCCTTAGGTCCCCTTACAGGACATTAGGACAAACAGAAGGAAAGGGGCCAGGGGGGCCAGACCAACCCCCCAAATAGGACAGACAGAGGTCCATAGGTACAACCAGGGGCGTATATAAGGGAAAGGGGCCAGGGGGCCCGGGCTAACCCCCCAAAATGTTAAGGTTTTAACTGGAACGGAGTTCTTAATAAGTTTTCAAGTACACCTAGAAACCTGGACTTTGTTTTATAAACACTGTTAGCCTAATAAAATAAAAACTACCCTTAAAACATTAAGTGTAGGTATCTAACTTCTTTAAAACCCAAATCTCCATGCCAGTATTTTCTATATACGCCACTGGGTACAAAAGCAGTACCAACTTAGGGTGAGTAATCGCATTGCAGTTTTTTAATCTTGTGTTAGGTTTTCACCTGTCTCTAATACAAAACAAAACATTAATCATATAAAGCATTTTTTTCTCTGAATATTTAATGTAATAATAGTACCATAAAATGCAAACGTCTAGTTATTTTAGTAAGAGCGACAGAGATCTTTAAAACAAACTCGATAGGTAGAAAATTAGTTAGGTACATCATAAAACGTTTGTTATGTTTTTATTTCTTATATTATGATCAGAAAAATCTGGAAGTAAAATGCTTTTTCATATTTTTAATATTACAGAAACATAAATCTCCTTTTGTTAATAATTCTAAATTAATTAATTGTTTCTGATACATACCTACCTACCCATAAATAATGTGTTAATTAATTGAGAATTTACAACCGTGACATTATTACGAAACCATTACCACATAAGCTTTTACTCACTCCGAAATAGGCTCTAACGATCAATTTATACTCCATGAAGTGTCGTTAAATACAAAGTTATAATAACGATTTATCTTACATAGGTACACACAATCGAACTCTTACTAGGAATTAACATACATAGCTTCAAACATTTGTTCTCATATTTGAAGACAGTGTCCGCAACAAATGCTCAATACCGCACACACTATATATTTTGACACACTATATATTTTGACGTGTACAAATTTACCTGGGAACGGTTTAACAACGATATTGTATGTACTAAATAATACTTGAGTTCGAACTTTCGAGCGAACCTAGATCACTATCGTTAGCATCTCTAATTCAATACTTTAGTCAAAACTATGTACAGTTAGCTTGAAAACAACGTTTTATTTTTGTTGTTTTAACAGAAGCACGGCCTGGGAGCGCTCGGTGCCATCGGTACAGGTCACGAGGTCTACGAGCAGTGGAAGAACAGGCACCAGGGGTAAAAACTACAGTTATTATTGTTATAATGTAAATAATAAAACAATTAAACTCAACTAATAATGTATTACTGTATTAAGATTTTAAAATAAACTATTTATTGCCAAACACTTATTATTTATTGCAAACTGTGGAAGAAATTTTTCAGATAGATCCTATTTAAATTTTACAGCTGATCTGACAATAGTGTCCAATCATTGTGCAAAATCGGGTGTAATTTTCAGGTTTCAACTGGAGTAATTAGGTATCAAGTTCGACTCCTCTCTCGTCAACATCCTACAGAATCGCTTTACCACAACAATGGTAAAAATTCTTGTTATAGAGTATTTATATGCTCAGAAATAAGAAAACTAAATCACGACACATATATTTTTATATTACTATTCTCTAGTTAGATGGATCACGCAGGGTGACTGTACCCACGCACATCTCTGTCTTAACATTAGGGTATTTACGTTAGCACATAAGTTTTACAAAAAGAAGTAATTTAAGATAGAAACCTTTGATTTTATTTTAACAAATCAATTTTTTAATTTAAAAGACAATAAATCATAAGTTTTAGTAATTCCTTTTGGAGATCTGAGAAGTGTCTTCATTCATCTTAAGCAAGTTGTCTCGTTTTTCCTTCAGCTTCTCACACTTTTCCGTAAGAAAATTCAACTTGTTGTCTATATTTTGCTTTCCCCTGGTTTTATTATAAAGATATATTTATTTAACTATTTTTAAAGTAATTAATTTAAATTTTATCTGATTCTCGGAAACAGCTCCAACGATTTTCATGAAATTTAGTATGCAGGGGGATTTGGGGGCGAAAAATCGATGTAGCTAGGTTTCGTTTTTAGAAAACGTCGTTTTATCCGTGTTTTAAGGCAATTCTAAAGTGAAAAATATGACTTTTCCTGACATAGCGAGTAGTAATACTTCAATTTTACCGACAAAGCAATACTAAAGCTACTTGACAATAGATGGCGTTGTTAAAAAAACGAGCAAAGCTCGGTCTTCTTACTTATCATTATTAATACCAAAACTATTGTTATTACAACTATTTACATCACAACGGAACATTCATTTAAGCTCAAATTTGACACAGAGATAGTCAAAAAGACGGAGAAGGACATTATTTACTTTTTACCTGCTATAACTGAATTCCACGAAGAAGGACCATAGCTATAGCTTGATATAGCAAACCAAAGCAAACTTATGTATTAGGGTCCTGTACCTACATGGTAAAGAGAAACACTTATGGGGAGCCTTCGGTGTCGTCCGTTTGTCAAGTTATTGCTACAGCTTCAAACATTTGTGCGCATGTCCACAATATGTCTTCATATTAGTACACAAATATTTTTACAAATATCTGACGCCGTTTCTACAAATATGACTACAAAATGCTATCGACTTGACAAAAAGGGATCCTGAAATGGCGAGTCGACATCTGAAAACTGATACAAACGATCTTTTGGGTTTATCCCCGAATTTGCGAGCTGAAAAATCTGAAATAATTCAAATTTGTATTATTTACCTACTTGTATTATGATAATTACTTAGGTACCTTCTTATATGTAAAATACAAAATATAGGGAGTAGCTAGTTAAAACCCTTTTTGAAATTTTTTAGTTCTTATGAAATTTATTCGTTGCCAGATACATTTATATTTCGTTCGATTATCTATGTCAGTAAGAATCTAAGAGTATTATATTTTTTTGTGAGGTCAGGTGGGGGAAGGGGAACTATGGGGCAAGGGAAAAAGTAGCTTGTATATGAAATACTAAAGGCCGTGGCTTTATAACTACTCGGTCGTTAAACTAGTAATGTACATTTAGTTTCAAAGAAAAAACACAGATGGCTCTATTGCTTAGCAACATACGAATTTGACACAAACAAAAAATCAGTTGGCAAATTGCGATAACGTGAGCTAGTCGAAATTTTTCTGGTGATGATTAATATGGTAAAAAGTTTTGCTACAAGGTGTATAAATGTCTGTCAGTATTCCTTTATGCCTATAATTAGATTTTTAATGTACAAAATTGGAAAACTCTCCAATAAATATTAAAATTCGGTGTGTTTCAAAGCATTACCTAAAAATTCACAAGTGGGGCAAGGGGAACTACTACGACCGGGGTAAGGAGAACATATGTTCCTCTTTCCCGATAGCAGGTGTAATAAACACTTTCGGATCCGGTACAAGCTTCGATGGTTTACGACCGGGGCTCTAGCGACAGTGTTAAAATACATGTAACGTATTAATGATGACAATGCTCCCGTAGTAAAATACTGTAGAAAAAAACCAAAAGCGGGAGGTGAAACTACATTTACTTTTCATCTTATAGATGATACCTTCGCCTTCTACTGGCCGAAGAGGTCAAATTATTTTTAAAATGATATTTAATTCTTTTAATGTTCAATAATATGCTAAACAGAACAATGCTTAACGTAGTTTTATTGTTATGTAATGTAAAGAATATAACAAAACAGGAATAATTATAGTAAAAAGCAGCCAGAACATTTGTTTTATTTCTTTAGTTTCATGACGAGTGACAGTATATAACCTGACTGGTTGACCACTGTACATACTCAAGGATGTCATTGTGAACATTCTATTGCGCAGTCCATAGTTCATATAGCAGAACTCGTCTATGACCCTTAACCACTTGCCATCAACAAGGCACTTCTAATATAGTAAAATATGAATAAGTATATAAAAAACCTACAATATGTCCAGCAAGTTTTCCGGCACCGAGGGTGTGAGCTCTTCAAGCTGTCCTTGCAATTCGTCCACCTCCTGCTTTCGACGACTCACTTCCATCTCCAACTCACTTGTCATTTTATTTATTTTTTCTATTTCACTGTTCATTTCATTCTCGTTCTAAAATATTAAATTTATTAAAAAGTCAGTATATTAATAACGTGACCGATGATCTTAATAGGATGGCCGGTACTAGCTAAATGTAGAAGAGGAGGACCACGGAAAGTGGCGTGCCATGGAGAAGGCTAATGTCCAGTAGTAGACCAAAATAAACTGATAAGATGATGATAATATTCATGAACAAAACTTTGAAAATAATTCATAATCAAAACAATACATACGTAAAACACACGCGTCTGTCGTAAACGGTCAGCTTTTTCTCGCAGAGAATCTTCATATTTCCGACTGCAATTACACATTAGCTGTAAATAACTAAAACCTTTTTTTTATACTTCTCTTATTTTTTTAACAAATTGTTACTTCAAAATCAAAAAAATAATAATTTAGGCTCATAAAAGAACGTCCACTAGGTAAAATAAAATCTCTATCTTTTTTATTACATCTTTTATTTCGGTTTTTTTTACATTTTGATCCTACGTTATTATTTCATTGTTTTTGAGGTTAGAATCTTATTTACAAGAAAATAAATAGAACCAGTTGGAAGGAATTTAGATGCAAGAGCCATGTTCAAAATGAACAAAGACTAACATTTCTAGCTCTTCCTCTCGTTCTTCTCGCTGCAGTTCTTCGTCCAGCTGCATACGTGAGGAACGCGCTCGCTGCAGCGCTGCACCCACTTCTTCGCACTGACGCTTTAGTTGCATGCGCTTAGCGGTCAGCACCACTGACAGATACGAATAATAACACAGTAAATTAAATCTACAATATAAACGTGAATTTTGAAGACCTAAAAGGACACGAGGCGTAACACGTAGCACCTATGACGCTGACAAAATAACTAATTTAGCTTTTTCTAATGTAATTATTTCTACCATAGTGTAATTAAAGTGCTTTGAAGATTTTCTCGAATAAGCGTCAAGTATAATATTAGTTCAAAAATCATAATAAATGTAAATTAATTTAATCCGTAGCAGTGCAGCTTGTTTTAAAAATTCTTTCAGTATTCTAAAGGTACATTATTCCAGATGGACATATTTATTATTTCCATATGGTTACCCAGGAAGAGGGACTATGGCTAAACAACGTAAAGTCAGCTAGTTTGAAATCAAACAAAATATAGCCTATGTTAGTTTGAGAAATATCTTTTTATTGTGGTCAAAATCGGTAAGAAAAACTCCGTACATACAAAAAATCATTTCTTACCTACTAATAATAGTAGTACTATAGTGAAATGCTGTCTAACGTATTATTATCTACGGCCTAATCAATAACTATACGAACCATTGTACTGTTTCAGCCGCTCTATCTCAGCATTGACTGAACGGGCTATTTTTAGCGCCGTCATCGTTTCATTATAATAATGTTCATTCTCAGCGTCTAAAGCTGGCAATGCAGTACACTGAAAATAATAAAATAACGCTTTCATCCATTTCATCAAAATTTGTTAAGAGTTGTCGTCGTCTTTTCATTATCATAAGGTAGGTATATATATTCATAATGTAGTTTCGACAATGACAAATGAACTTAAAAAAAATATTTTTACATACATGAGTTACCAGATCATTCTCAATTTCTTCCAACGAAGATTTAAGCATACATATTTCGACTTGCTGTGTCTCCGGTGAAAACATTATGTTTGTAATATATTACCACGTTAATACGCAAAAATTATAAAAATATTATTTCCAAAAGCATTTGACAAAGCGCGCCTAAAGTTATTTTTTCTTTTCTTAAATGGCAAAGTTAACACAGGCATTGCATACTGCCAATTCATTTTTTTTTACTAGCCGCCAGACTTCAGTTTTTTGATACAGTTTTTTTTTGTTTTATTTTAATGTGACCGTAATAAATTCGAAATTAAAAAATTTGTTTACCCTTTTCGCTTATAAATTGAGCTCAGCGGGACGGATTCATTTATACAGCTTCCATTAATGTGTAGGATATTTTCACTGAGTAATTTGCTTAACTTTTTAAAAGCAACCTTTTGATGAACAAACGGTAAAGAGAGGCAACATTATCAGTAATTTATTAAAAGAGTTTACCTTGTTACCTAATTTTAATATGGTATTTGACACCTGGGCTCAAACTAAATAATTATCAGTATATATTTATAATACAAATAAAGATTTTTGTTACTAATATGACTATTAACTTAGCAATCATGCTGGACGCAAGAACTATCTAGGTAATCTCTTATATATTTTAGGCCGTGATTTGGCAATATATGATTAAATAATTGCTTTGAACTCTAGTAGACAGTATGAAAACCTACATCTATAAAAAAATCAATGCCAGGATTTTTATCTAATGATAACGAAAATAACTTTTTTGTATTTTTTTTCCAAGATTAGTACTATCGTTTTTCAATAGTCTTAAAAACTTATGAACCTATTTCATTCAAAATAATTGTAGTTGAAAGTGTTTTAAAGTTGTATTACTTATATATTTTTAGGTTTTCAGGAAGCCAATAACTCGCAAAATATACATTTTAATTGTTGACATGATACATATACTCGTATATTATGTAGAATTTTATTGGAATTGATATAAATATGGAAAAATTATAGACTGTGACTTTACAAACGGACGTGAACATAAAAGGGTTCTATATTTGCCCTTTGGCTACAGAACCATATATAAAATACAAATAGAATCAGAAATATAATTTGAGAAACTCTTAGCTGTAAGAAACCGCAAACTGGTATCAGAAGTGTTTTGGCAAATTTCCATCAGCTGTAATTACGGACTCTTGCGAAAACACATAAATTATTCACAGTGACTGCTCGCTTGCAAAACGTTGGTGGACCGACTCGAAGGGCCTTTTAAGAAAGTGATTCTGTATTTTAAGGCATTTTTCAGACGTGGTTATAGAATTAAGAACAAATAATAAAATATGTAAATCTTATATTGTACCCATAAACATATATATTACTTACTTCGTTAGAAATGGACCAATAGCGTCTTCCAGTGGACGACGGTTCTTGATCGAGCAATGCTTAAAATAAACACCGCATTGCATGGTCAACGTGATTGGCGCCTAGAAGGACTCTATAAGATCTGATACAATTTTAAATTAAATTCAATAGGCGTTGTAGCAGGTTTGCTCCATTATTCTTCCATTTTTTTTTTAATTTTTTTTTTGGGAGTTTACTCTTTAAGAATCGATAGATCGAATAAGATAAGGCCCGTATAAGGGTAGTGAAATCGAGCATAACACTTCCATCTAAGAACTTCTTTCTTGAAGGACCCCACACTGTAGTTCCACAACCCAAGCGTTCGCGGGAGGAAATTCTTCTGAAATCGCACTGTACGCGACCATTTCGGTTCTAACGTGTGAGAATAAAATGAATTGGGGATCGGTGCGAGGTTGAAAGTAGCCGTAGGCATCATTTCGAACAATTCCTCAGAAAACATCACATTGTACATGCGGTGGAACACACTCAAAGAGGGTTTCCGATGGTCGACAATTCTCACAGCCCGTCTATAAACCGAGTCAAAAGGGCCAAGCTGGTATCTGGGTGTACCTGCCTAGACATGGCGTTACTGCTTCATATGGGGCCGAACTTGTGACTTGTAAAGCAGCAAACTTACCCCGACGTGTATTACTGCCTCGCTCTGCTTAGTACACCAAGTTTTTTCGACACCAGCTTCACCTTGTCTTGCAACAGATTGCGGAACTGAACATCGTTGGAGATGTGAACACCAAGGATCCCAATGCTCTTGGAGATGTAGAGGGGAGTGTTCTGGAATTGTGGGACCACAGTAAATGGGGTTTTCTTAGTGGTGAACGCGCAGACTTGTGTCTTCATAGGGTTGAATCGGACCAATTTTTCCCGTCCCCAGTCAGAGACCTTGGACAGAGTGTTCTCGATTTTGCACGCCTTCGATTTGTCCAGCCTCACCCTGACACTCAATGGCTAGTTTCCATCGGTGTGTGAGATACACTAGAAGGTCACCAGTCGAGCGACCGTGGCGAAAGCTATATTGACGGTCGCTAACCAGGTCGTGTTTTTATAGGTATAGAGACCTTCGTCGTTTATATTTGAGTTTGAGGCAAAGAGATTACCAAGTAGATGAGCTTTCTCTTTAGCACTGAGGGCCAAGTCACCGCTGGTCTCTTGCAGTGGTGGTAGCGACGATAGGCAAAAGTTTCCTTCGGCAGCTTTAGCAAGTGACCAGAAAGCACGTCTCCCAGAAGGATAGCTTGCTAGTCGCCCACCTATTTTGCCAATGAATTGGAATTTAGCTCTGGCATTATAGTGCAAGTGAAGTGTGTTTTGAACTGTTGGAGAGAAAGACACCAACTTCGAACTGTAATTTAGATCAGATTTTTTTAAATAATTATTTTTACCTTCTTAGTACATCTTTTTGAAGTCGGTCAGTTTTTTTGTTAAAAAGTTTCTTAGCAAGTTACAAAAATACTTTTGGCGCAAATTTCAATTTGTCATAGTTTTGTTTTATTGAAATTTTATGAAACAAGGAATAGGTACCCATACGTAATTTTTTTTTACAACCTTTTCTATTTTTAAAGAAGAACTACTAAGTTGAAAGTTTAGTTATTTCGGTTAGAAACAGGCTATTTTCTACAGTAAAACCTTAGACCGACATTAAATGCCACCTTTCGGCTTCATAATTACCCTGGATATCTTCTAAGACCAGAGTATTACAGCCAAAGCTCACATAGGGTTGCCTCGTTTTGTTGCAGAGTTCCTGTGGCCACCTTTCGGCTTAATGCAGACCCAAGATATCATATAAGACAAGAGTCTTGTCAAGATAAATCAAACAAATCCAAACTCGATTGGTTTGCGTCGCGTTAAAGAGTTACTAAGGCCAGCTTCCGGCGCCGTCATCAGGCCAGCTCTATAACATCATAATATTGCATTGTTATTCAATGACATGTGTATGAATAATTTCAGCTCAATCGAACACTCAAGTGGGTAGAATTTCATTTGTTACACAAACAGAAAGACACCAGTGCAAGTGAAACTAAATAAAAGCTTGTAAAATAACCTCATAGAAGCATTACATATATACATGACATATTCTATATATAATAATAAATAAAAATAAACTACTACTACCCCAAGGCCGATCTTAAAGTTAAAACAACAAAAGTCCTATACAAACAAACCTTTAGATTATTATTACTTAAAGAATCGACTATGAAGATATAAACCAAAGAGCATAGACATAAAAAGAAATAAACAACGATTTAATTGTATTCTTCCCAGCAGTCAATTACTTATAATCGGTAGCCATATCGATTTAACATTGATAACCACTATTGAAAATGGTCAAAGGGCCTATTTACTGAATAAACAATTTTGGATATGAATTACAAACCACCATGCTGATGTTGATTATTGTAACGGTAATGTTTGTCATCGTCAGGTTCTAATGGTTTTAGGTACCTTTCGAAATGTCAATTTGCAATAACTTTTAACGATTAGGCAACTTGTAGATAATAGAATTTTATGTTTATAGGCAAAGTGAGATTTAAATTGTTTTAATAGAATGAATTGAGATTTTTGTAGAGGTAATTTGAATTTTATAAAAAGCTTTTATAATATAGGAACTACAAAACAATTGGTTGTGCATAATTCCTATCCATTTCATAGATTCGAGTAAGATATACAAAATTAGAAACTGACTGAATAAATGAATGACATATCAACTATTTCTATAACTATATAACTCTATCAGCCCAGACCGCTGGGTTTTGAATTTGGGCGTGCAGGTTCTTTATGTAATGTAAAGTATGGGTCTTGAAAGGCATAGGGTCTAGTAAGGTCTGTATGGGTCTTCAGATTTAGCATGTGGGTTCTTTATGCAATGTAAAGTATGGGTCTTGAGATTTAGCATGTGGGTTCTTTATGTAATGTAAAGTATGGGTCTTGAGATTTGGCACATGGGTTCTTTATGTAATGTGAAGTGTGGGTATTGAGATTTAGCACATGGGTTCTTTTTGTAATGTTAAGTATTGGTCTTGAGATTTGTCATGTTGGTTCTTTATGTAATCTAAAGTATTGGTCTTGAGATTTGTCATATTGGTTCGTTATGTAATGTAAAGTGTGGATCTTGAGGTTTATCGTATGTAACATACATAGTATAGGATATTCGGATGCACTCGCTCCTCGCCTCGCCGCACACCTCTCGATTGCTCTGTCTAGACGCTGGCGACTGTATGAAGGAAATTAATGAATAGCTGTGATAATAACATTTATTAATATTTATGGAAGTACAAATACTTAAGTATTTATCGGAATGCCAGTTGCATTATAGAGTATCAATGTATGAAATTAAATGTAAACTAAAGAAACTGTCTTTGTTACGGGGATTTTTTTCTTTATAACGAATGATGTAAGAGAGGTTACACTGAAATTTATATTTGTATTAAGGTTCAATAATTTACCCAGTTTTCTTTAAGATTTATTTTCCAATCCCAAGATTTTATTGAAGTAACATTTTTTTATTTAAAGTACCAGTTAAGAGAAACCATATTTATTTTCCTAGATCGATTTATAGCCCCTGAAACCCCTTGCTACTAGATTTAATAAAAATCGTTCGAGCCGTTTCCGAGATTTAGATTATAAATATATATATGTATACAGATATACAAGAATTGCTCATTTCAAGGTATTAGATATTACTAGCTTTTGCCTGCGGTTCACCCGCCTTAAATTTATAGAAAAAAACGATGGTGATGGTCACTACTTGGATGTCGCCTACTGAAACATTTTTCTTATAGTGCAACACGGCATCCTTTACTTTATGTTGCTTTATGATTTGTCTAAGTTACTTCGTGTTTTTACGTTATAAGTTGGTCCCGGCTGTTTGTCAGATCTGACAGCAGTCATTAGGCCAAGTCAGAGGCCTTATGGGTGACTTGAAAACTCGAGTGGCCACTAGCTCGTCAAACGTCCGCAAACCCGCACCAGGTCAGTGTGTTGACTATAGCCCAAACCTCCTTCTTTAAAGAGAGCCCTGTGCTCCTGCAGTGCAGGGGGTATAACGGCTACGGCCGTTCTAAAAGTAGGTACTGTTTTGGATTGTCCTTTCATATTGACTTCCAAAAACTTTTTTACAAGACAGATCAGTGGTTTTCAACTTAAAATGAAGATATTGTAACGCACCCAATTCGGGGGCCTTAAGACCCTTAAGATACCCTAGGCACGTAATAACTGGTTCAGACGATGATATCACCACTAGGCTCACAGGTACATAGGCGCCCGCGAACACAGCTTACACAAATACATACAGATAACGTCTTTAGACAAACCACTCAAGTGCGATATACCAGGTATCCTAGACTCACTAATATACCTGGGCGCTTTGACTAAACTAGACTTAATAATTATATAAGGCGAGGGCTGGAGAATTTCTTTCCGTTTCTTCTCTTCAGAACGCTTTTACTTTTCTGAAACGGCGGTAAATTTGGTCAGTTTTAGATTTAAGAGCGGTTGCCCAAGCCGAGGTTCTTACTCAGGACATCCTTGTACAAACAGCCCCAACTTTTCGCAGCAGAGTGCAAGCAGCACCGCAGCAAAAGTTAGTCCGCGTGTAGTTGTCAAGGCCATCTGTGGTCAACAACAGTAGTCAGTAGTAAGAAAAGAAAAAGTAGGTATCGATTTGAAGTTTTACTATTTGGTTACGGTGTAAAGTGGGGGCGCTTAAAATAATTTTATTTCAGTAATTTTTGTTTTAGCTGAGTGGTGACCGGCAGAGTAGAATAGTCCCGACCTCTCACTTACCGAGGTGTTGTATTAAGGTAAAAAAAATTGAACGTGCGGTATCCATCAAATCCAGTCCCGTCTACCGTCTAATGGCGGTATAACCATTATAACCAGCGTTGCTTATAAATAGGCCAACGGGCAGCGTCATCAGTTCGAATAGCAACGTCCTGCGACCGCCAATTCGCATGCCCAGCGTGGTGATTACGAGCAAACGACGGCAGTGTAGCGTCGATTATACCAGAGGTTTGGAGGGAGGTGAGATATTCTATGGACAGCTTTATGAATAGCTCACTAAATCCGTTGCAAGCTTGACCAAAGACCCAAGAGGCAAGCTGACCCGACACTATACCGAATATATCCCGGACATCAGCCTGTACGAGATAAGGATAGCCCTGAAACAGCTTAAAGACTACAAGGCGCCGGGTAATGATGGAATCACAGCTGGGCTTCTGAGAGCGGGTGGAACACCGGAACTCACAGTCCTCCGGAAGCTGTTTGATTCCTGCTTGAAGGTACGACGCCAGAAGCATGGAACAGAGGCGTGGTGGTGCTGTTATTCAAGAAAGGTGATAACACTTTGCTGAAGAACTACAGACCCATCATGCTTCTGATCCATGTTTATAAGTTGTTCTCCAGGGTTATCACGAACCGTCTCAGTTGCAGGTTTGATTATTTCCAGCCTCCCGAACAAATCGGTTTCCGAAAAGGCTATAGTACCATAGACCACATCCATACGCTGCGGCAAGTTATACAAAAGACTGAGCAGTACAACTTGCCACTATGCTTAGCGTTTGTGGACCATGAGAAAGCCTTTGATTCGGTCCAAACGTGGGCGGTGCTTGAGTCACCAGCGATGCCGTATTGACTATCGGTATATCGTAGTGCTGAAGTGTTTGTGCGCCACCGTGTCGGTAAGAGTACAGGACCAGAGTCCGAGGGCTATTCCATTATAATGAGGCGTGAGACAGGGAGACGTCATTTCTCCGAAACAATTTACTGCTGTATTGGAAGATGCCTACAACATTCTGGAGTGGAAAGGACTCAGTATCAATATCAACGGTGAGTACATCACTCACCTTCGATTTGCCGACGATATTGTGGTCATGGCAGAATCGATGGAAGACCTCAGCACAATGCTTGTAGACCACAATCGAGTTTCCCAATGGGTGGGTCTTAACATGAACATGGTCGAATACGTCTACTTAGGACAAAAGGTCCAACTAGGCATCTTCAGGAAAGAGTTCAGTCGTCGAATCCAACTCGGCTGGGCAGCGTTCGGGAAACTCCGCAACGTCCTTTCGTCCAAAATACCTCAGTGCCTTAACCAGTGTCTTACCAGTGATGACATATGGCACTGAAACTCGGCCTCTAACTATGGGCCTTATGAGTAAGCTCAAAGTCACACAACGAGCTATAGAGATGCTCGGGGTTTCTCAACGAGATCGAATCAAAAAATAGAAGATCCGCAGACGAACGAAAGTCACCGACATAGCCCAGCGCATTAGCAAGTTGAAGTTGCAGTGGGCAGGACACATAATACGTAGAACTAATGGTCGATGGGGCCGAAAGTTTCTCAAATAAAGGCCATGGACTGGCAAAAGCAGCGTCGGAACACTGCAAACAAGGTCAGTCGACATAGCGAAGGCCGCAGGAAGATGCTGGACGCAGGCCGCTTCCAACCTTTTTCTTTGGAAACCTATAGGGGAGGCCTATGTTCAGCATTGGCCTTTTTGCGGCTGAGATGATGATGATAAATTTTTGTTCAGCCCTAGAACTTTTTTGGAATTTTGTAGGTAATTTGTTGTGTCCCCATGAACTGCACTTTGATGGTGAAATCTATAGACAACATCTTCACTGCCAATGAATGGAGAACTTTTTTCTGCGGTTCGGTCTCGGAATTTCCCTACCAGGGTTCTTCTTATTTTCAAAATGGGGTTGCCCTCTAATTTTATGACGGATTTCCTATAAAGGGAGCTCAAACAGTTTTTAACATCGTAGGGTGAGATCCTCCATAAATAAAAAAAAAAAAAATCCTATCTTTCTTATTATCCTCTAGTTTTATTTTCAGATAGAAGAGGATACAAGAAATTATATTGAGTACAAAATCATGGCCATACAAGAAGGGCATAAAACAACATTACGCTTAAAAAAAGGTATTGTGCCGCACATTCACCAGTGTCAGAATTAGTATGACCTGCAAGAACCTCTACAGGAAACAGATGGTATAATAAGTAAATAACTAGCATTAACTGAGAAAGGTGTGAGTGAGTCTTCTGATAAAAAAAGTCATTTCTGTTTTGAAAATAGGTGAATCTTCTCAGAAAAATTATTAAAGATACTAACAATATGAATGTTCGTAAAATCGATCCTCGTGCTTCTGTACCATATATTTCTAGCAAAGTTTAGTATAGAAGTAAACGTGTCAATGTAAAAACGTCTATTAAGAGTAAAAATATAGCAATATCTTCATTTCTTGTATTATCGACAAATACATCAACATCTGCAATGAAAATAGATCAGAATTTGAGTCCAAAAAGATAATTATTTCCAGTCAACCCTGTTGATACTGAATCAATTCTTCAACATTTAGTTTTCTGAACAGATAACGAACCAAACTGTACTTCTGAATCAAGCTGGATAGTAAAGGATGATTAAGACAATGATAAACAATTTAAAATTTAATGCGTACTTATCTATAGAAAATGCGTCTCGTTTTGTTGTTACGGTTAACAAAAAGATAAAATTGTTAACTGAACATTCAATAATCTTACTTTCTTTGAAGGATACTTTAATTACACTATACATATAAGGCCAAATTAAACGCCTCTTTTACTATGCCTAGTAGTAGTAGCTTTACATTTTGGCCATACACAGTACATAGTACAGAACCAAACTTAGAAGATTTTTTTTTACCACATCAGAAAATTGTTTCGGCAGCAAGTACCGTACATGCAACTTCTATTGAGAAAAATTCTTTTACAAAAAAAAAATTACGTCATATTGGATCCGCCATTGTGAATTTCACACATCACTCTAAAAATGATTGCAAATGATTCTCCAAGTCTTGAAACGTAAAGAAAACACAAAATTTTCGATTTCGATTTTCGGACCTATTCCAATAACTTCTCAAGAGAAGTTAACAAGAAAATAAAGGCCTGGGTTATTATAGTCGACACCATGGAATATATCTATTGAACTCCTTGTATAACATCTCCGTACATCAAATCATCTTCCTTATATCTTCTGCTCACCTTGATCTCCAAGTTTCAATACGCAAAACTCCGATATTAAATTTATTATATTAAATAGTTAAAAGCTTTCCTTACAGACGTACACGCAGACGAAGCAGTCGCTGTAAAATGCTATTTAACACAATAAAAATAGCCAAATACATGTAAAGTTGTAACATTATAACAATAACCTTCTTTTTAAGAGGCAAATGCGTCCTCTACAATGTTAGTTTATAATTTTTACTGTTTAGGTTGTTTGAATTTTAACAGACACTTTTGTGTAAAGATAGTCATATTTGAACTTTTAGATCAAAAGTAATTATGTAATTTTTATATTATTATTTTAATATGGAGCCTCTTATCTTTTTGAATCCTTTCAAACATTTTTTTATTTTATTTACATTTTATTATTTATTTACAATTTATTATTTATTTACAAGTGACACAGAAAACATGAAGATACGGGCACCAATCAGAACCACGACTTCTTTATAAAGCCACATTTGCGCCCCACGTCGGGCGCCAGTGAGATGTGCCTCCACTATTATACGTGGGATTTAGGTGTTTAGGAACATTACATCTCGTACAAATTGTAACAATTTTGTTTTATTACATTATGTAAGAAAACGTTCCTGATCTCTTCTTACAGCAAAATACCGATAATTTTGACATTATTTAAGGATAACCTCACAGTTGCGCAACAAGATTTGGAGTGAGGTCCCGGTACCACAACAACCACCATATATTCGACCACAGATGACCAAATGAAACCACAACCACGGTTCATAAACTTTAATCTAAAATAATCCAACTCACCACAAACAACCACAGGTCATAGCATGAAATGTTTGTAATTTGTACTACAGCTGTCAATGTCAATTTTTTACTACCGTTCCACTTGATTTACTCGTAATATGGTGAAAACTAAATCCAACTTAAGCCATGGTTTCTTGTGGTCGTGGTAACGGACCGCTCCTTTAATCTGGGGAAAAATCCGTTTTCCAATAGTATTAGTCGATTTGGACTTTTACAAAGGCTATGTTGCTCTATGGTGGCTACGAATTTCAATCGATAATTTTTATTATGTCTTGGGTAATTTCTTACTTCCATTTATTCATTTAGGACATATTTGACAACCTTACCTATTGCTGGTATAGTAATGGAAACTAGAGACTATTTTCTACAGAGATTAGGTATACCTGAACTAAGTTCAACTCAGATGATGGCAGAAATTTCACAGCGAGTACGATGTGCTAGGTTGTGGTGCCAAAAGTATCGGCGGATAATTCTTGACCGTGAAGTTAGTTATCGTATTAAATTTCAGCTATACAGGTCATTTGTAAGACCTGTACTCACATACGCCTTTGAGACGTGGAAACTAGAAGTGGATGACTATACTGGATATAGGCTTGATAGAGGCTCTTCCAGAAAACTTCTTAAGTTCGAAGCTTCAATATTAGTAGAAATATACAAATCACGGTTTTCGCATAGAGATCCTCGACGGTTACGTCCACATTTAACGCTGGTGTACGAACTTTATAAATGTCCAGACATTATTGATTATGTGAACTGCAACTTAGTGAAATGGAGAAATATACTTCTTTTGGAGGAAAATGCATTGAGAAGAGGGAGAGGTTGTCGTAGTAGTAAACGAGTGCGATGGTGGAATGAAAGAAGTAGCACCAAGGGTTCTTAAGGCCAAGACTTTCCAATAGAGTATAGATTTTAGGTATCAAACCTTTCCGTCAAACTTTGAGAAGGGAAGCACTGTCTTCGGATTGACCAAGATGTCTGAAAATGAATATTTATACTGTCGTTTGAAATATCATAAAAAATCTAACATTATTCTGAATAGTTTTCTGTCGTAACAAGCCAATTGAGCATTTTTATTAGTATGCTAGAAAAAAACGGGAGACCAGACAGGTGTGTAAATAAATAGAGATAATAGAGACTGGTGTGGTACTCGCCTATGTCCTCGTCAAAACCTTCAAATTATCCACACTTTGCTCCACTTGTTTTTCATTTGTTGATGATAGGAACATGAAAATGTGAGCTAGATGAAGCATAATAACATAATTTATATCAATTGACAGATACAATAGATGTTATTATTGTTTGGTGTTTTCATTATGTACCTTTACAGGATGGCGTTTATCTAAGAAAGGTCAAAAACAAGTAAATCTTTAACCTCTCACTTTGATATGTATAAAGTATCGCCCTGTTTACATATAGTGGCTTTTCGCTATCCTGCCCCCCCCTAGTGGAGCTAGTTAGTAAACAACTTTGCACGTCTGTTAGCGTTTTCCTACTAATATATATATAAATGTGAAAGTATGGATGGATGGATGGATGTTTGTAACTCAATCACGCTCCAACCACTAAACAGATCGGGATGAAACTTGGCACACATACAGTCTTCTATATGATAGGTCTTGGAATAGGACATAGGCTACCGAAAAATTCAAAAGTTCCTATAACCGAGGAATAACTATAACCGAGCTTAAACGAACTATATAATACAGCTTACTATCCACCTGATACGGTCCACCTGATGGTAAGCGGTCACCGTAGCCTATGGACGCTTGCAACACCAGGGGCATCAATCGCGCGTTGCCGATCCTTCAGAAATCTAATAACTTCTTTTTTGAAGAACCCCATACTATAGTCCTTATAGAAAACCTTGGCAGCGTGCACATTCCACAACCCAAGTGTTCGCAGGAGAAAGTTTCTCTGAAACCGCACTGTACGCGACCATTTCGGTTCTAAAGTATGAGAATGAATTCTTTGCCTATGGTGAGCGGTGCGATGGTAGAAAGTAGTCGTGGGCATCATTACGAACAACCCATTGTACAAGCGGTAGAACACACACAGGAAGGCAAAATCTCTCCTCAGACTTAAGGGTTCGGCAAGTGAGCTTAGGATCGTCGATAATTCTCACAGCCCGTCGTTGAACCGAGTCAAAAGAGCCAAGCTGGTATCCGGGTGTAACCGCCCAGAGATGGCAGCAGTACTCCATATGGGGCCGAACTTGCGACTTGTAAAGTAACTGTTGAGTACAACAAGTTTTTTTGACGCCAGCTTCACCTTATCTTGTAAATGATCTCGGAACTGAACATCGCTGGAGATGTCGACACCAAGGATCCCAATGCTCTTAGAGATGGAGATTAGTGTTCTGGAATTGTGGGACCGCTGTGAATGGGGTGTTCTTAGCGGTGAACGCGCAGACTTGTGTCTTTGAAGGGTTGAATCGGACCAAGTTTTCCTGTCCACCTTGGACAGTGTGGTCTCGATTTGAGACTCAAGTTCTGCGCGGTTTTCCTCCACAACGGAACGAGGGATGTAAGCACGACCCGTGTAATAAGTGTCTCCAGTACTGACATCTGCATAGCAATGTATGTTGTTGATGGATAACATGTCATTGATATGTAATAGAAACAGCGTAGAAGACAGCACTATCAGAGCAACTACCGTCAACTACGGTTCGTATGCGTCTGCCGGACAAAAAGCTAGCCACCCATTTGCACAAACCCTCGGGCACTTTCGTAAGATGGAAACTTCGATAGAAAACCCCGATGCCAGACCCAATCGAACGCCTTCTCTATGTCTAGGCTACATGCCAATGCCTCCCCCTGACTCTCAATGGCTAGTGCCCATCGGTGTGTGAGATACACTAGAAGGTCACCAGTCGAGCGACCGTGGCAAAAGCTATATTGACGATCACTGACCAGGTCGTGTTCTTCTAGGTATCTTAGAAGCTGTGTGTTGATCACACGCTCCATCACCTTGGAGAGGAGAGAGGTAATAGCGATAGGCCTGATATTCGATGGATCTGATCTATCGCCCTTTTTGGGCACCGGGTGCACATTCGCAGTCTTCCATGAAGACGGAAATTGCCTAGTATGGTAGGAAAGCGCGAAGAGGTGCGTGAGTACAGGACATAACTCAGGAGCGTATGCTTAACTACCACTGCTGGTATACCAAGCAACGCAACGCCCGCCGGTCCTCCCGCTGTGTTATGGAGATTTCCAGCATGGTCTTACCGCACCACGGTATGGTAGGTGGTACAGCGCCTTCATCGTTCATATTCGAGTTTGAGGCAAAGAGTCTGCCCAGTAGATCGGCTTTCTCTTTAGCACTATGGGCCAAGTCACCATCAGTCTTTCGCAGTGGTGGTAACGACGACTGGCAAAAGTTCCCTTCGGCAGCTTTGGCAAGCGACCAGAAAGCACCACTCCCAGAAGGATAGATCGCAAGTCGCCCACCTATTTTGCCGATGAATTGGATTTTTGCTCTGGCCGTTGCTTTCTTACTACTTACATGTTATAATTAATATAGTATAACATAAAACAAATAAGCACGCAAAAATAAAACTGTCAATTTGTCCTATCTCTTATAAGGCAATGTTCTGAGTCCACATTCGTAATTATAATTGTGCACGTTTAATCTATCTCCACATAAAGACTGTAAAATAAGGTAAAATTAATAAGCATCTATAGATGAAAATTATAAGCATCAATTTATAGGCAACTCATGTATTAAGAAAGGCCTTCAAAACTAGAAACTAAAGTTTTTTTTTAAAAGAGCAATAAATAGATTTAGATTTTTTTTTCTGGGCTGCAGTTGGCTATTGTAGCCATTACTTCTTCACTGGGCTTTTGGGGCGAGACTCTGAAGGAGTCTCAGCCCATATAGCGGCCAACGCTCAAGGAATCCCCGCACGGGGAAAGCCTCGGCTTGGGTTGTCGCTCTCGGGGGCGTCCCTTCGACGAACCCGGGATCGCTATCCGGATAGCGAGATCATCACCAGGGGCCGTTAGTACGTGCCGAGGCTGCCTAACAATAGTTTTACGACCGTGCCGAAGTCTATCCAAGGTCACAACGAGATATTTGGCCTTGTTTTGCCAAGAAATGGCACAGCCGAATGCAGTTGCAGCCATTACTGCTTCGCCGGGCTTTTTGAGGCGAGACTCGGAACCGACCGGCGTGAGTCTCGAACCCGAAGGTGAGTCACCGCCAGGAGGGGACTTCCCCGTTACGCGGGTGCAGTTGCGATTGAGTGTGGGCGAGAAGCGCCCCGGCACTCTTTGATACCTCGTGTATCCTTGTGGGCGCCGACGAACCCGGGGACGTCGGCGTCGTGTTTGAAGGGGGGGCCCTATTCGGGTACGTCATAGAGACTAATCTCACTATCCGGACAGCGAGATCGTCATCTGGGGCCGTTAGTACGTGCCGAGGCCGCCTAACTATAGTTTTACGACCGTGCCGAGGTCGATCGGGGGGATGAGGGGGGAGATGGCCGCGGGATATCGTTAATGACCTGTTTGACTTCGTCGACAGTATATCGAGAGCAGGAGATCCTGTGGGGGCAGAGAATTTCTGCGCTCCACTTCACCATCTACGTCTCGCACGTAATCGGGAGATCGCTAGATAGGACAAATAAGCACTGAGGCGACGATTTGTATGCAGAACTTTTCGATGTGGGCTACCTTGTCACGCGGACTACCTATTATAGAACTATTGAGTATAGCTTCCAAAGGAGTTTTGTTTGCAAAATATGCCGACCACATTCTGACTTCTGATATAATCGTAACTGTAGAAGTCCTGGGCTTTGATAAAACAGATATGGTCTGAAAATGTCATGGGGCGTCCTCCCCCCACCGTATATGTTCTATGTGTCTACTGGTTCACAGCCCACTCGTCTTCTCAGCCGGAAAACATGGACAGGGCCATATTGCCCTCACTTACGATGTTGGCTCTTATTGTCAACTGTGTATTTTTAAGTCCAAAGGATCGTCCAAATCTACATACAACAGATCTATCATTAGTCGAGTCGATTATAATAATTGCCTGTAAACTTAAATACGTGCAATTCCGTAGTGGGCACCGGACATTTTGACCAACCTGATATGAGCTCCACTGAAAGTCAATGGGCTTGTTTATTAATCACACGGTAGTGGCGATCTCTCTCCGCACTTAACGAGTGCTTTTAGTTGTTTGCTAATGGGTGCATGGCCTTTTTATTTTGCTTTCCTTTGGTATCGAAATTTTGACGTTAATTTCATGAGACGTGATTCAACTGAAGCCGAGGTATGTTTTACCAAAAGTTGCGACACGCAGATGGTGAGGTATAACACCTTAAACTTAGTTCTTCCGACGTGCCATAACAAGATACCCGATAGTCGTCTTCTAATACCTTCGAAGGAGAGAGACCTGAAGTGTTTAAAAGCGGTCCGTCGAAACACTGTAGTAGGAAGTATGGGTCAGATCAACTCCAAACAAGTTTTAAACGATATAAGAGGGTACTTCCGCAATGATGTATAACCAAATAAAACCCCTCAATGACTTACTTCTTATACCTAGTTGATGCGGAACGGCAATGGGGTTATTATTCTGTCTGGTCTTTTATTTTACCGCAAATTCCTTTTTAGTCGAGTTACCCTGAATTACAAGCAATGTTGCAGCGAGGGCACGTCTCTGAAGATAACGCTGGACGTGGCGGCATGCGATCCGTCAGTAGTCGTCAGTTTCTTCGGCGGGCTACAACCGAACAAAAAGCTACCGCCGTCTTTCTACTAAATGAAAAACAAACTGACACTGACATTATACCCGTCGAACCAACAGCAAGTGTTCTGCAAGACTTATGACCTGCAACTACTGCTAGTGGCCGCACTAAAACCGCCAACTTCTCCGCTGCTACTACACAGTAACTAATTTAGGAAAAAAATTAACAGGATATAGACAACAATTATATCAAAACTTTTATTGAAACATATCCGGAACTTAACTTTCTCACTGAACAAAAACTTGCAGATTAAATCCGAGTATTTTATAAAACAGTAGAATACCACAATTGGAAAGAGAAAACATCAGAATAGAAACACAGCCAACCTACAGAAAAACACAATGAAAAAATACAAAAATATATTTCACTTGCAGACGAGATAAGAGATACGGGGCACCAAAGTCAAGTAAATATAGGTAGTCCCCATCCACATTTCATCATCAGCAGCCATACCTAAAACAATTCATAATTCTACAGAACAAATCGGTATCTCCAAATTCATAGTTACAAAAGTCTTCGTTGAAAGTGGTTTTTGAAACCTGTTCAATAGTTCGTCGTTTCCTAAACCCCTCTTAACCCTGTTGAAGTTATAAATTAAAAAGGAAGAATACAGACTTGGTAATAACCCGTCTTTTTTATTAAAAATAAAAATAACCAGTTGTAGCGAAACAAATGAGAACAAAGGATGACAATAATAATAATAACCCTCCCAAAATCCAAACCTTGACGTCCGGTTCAGATGGTCGACCACGTGGAAGAGGGACACTAGTATAATTAAAACTTACAAGCTAATAGGGAATTAGTTACCTAGTAATGGAGAAAAGTCACGTCAGGGTAGATCGCCAGGGCACGTCTAGAGCTCGCGCTGGACGTCACAGCATGCGAACCGCCAGTGGCCGTTTGATCAGTCAGCGGGCAACGGTCGAACAAAGGGCAACCTCTGGCCAAATAAAACAAAATTCTGCACCTATAGCTAATATAGCAGCTGGAAGTGATTTGCAGGAAATGTTGTCTGCAAGCACCCTATATGGTCAGAGAAGACAGCGTATGGACGGATGATGTTAACCGCAAACTTCTTCTTTGCTACTATACTGTCACCAATTTTAAGTCCAAATTAAAAAGATACAGATCACTTCTTCATAAAAAGTTTTGTGAAATTTACCCAGAACTCCAACAGAATAGAGACTAGCAAACCAAATTCGTGTAATACGCCTAAACAACAGAATACCTGCAAATTAAAGAGAAAGCACTAAAAGATAACTCCTATCTCAAGCAGCAACTACAACTGAAACAAACTTACTATAGATAAATTAAAAACACAAAAAACGAAAACACATTGAAAGATATTACTCAGCCCACACTTGAAAATATACAGACCCTTATTTATACAGCAGCCAATGTCAAAGTCACAACAGATTACAATAAATAAGATAAATAATATATCTAAACCGCCTTAGGAACGCCGACTTGAAACATACATAGCAAAATTTAGAAAAGAAATCGGGCAATTATCACAAAACGTAAATGGAAAATTGACAGAAATAAAACAAAGGAAAATAAACCCATGCAACAAAACGATAAATAAAATCAAAGAAGAATTAGACAAACAGAAATAAACACTACAGGCAAAACGCAAAAGACAAAAACGTTATAAGAAATCTTAAGAAAGACGACAAGATAACATAGGCATTAAAAATAATCAAAAACTATTTAACAGAAAACTAAACCAAGAGATCATTATAGTAAAACCTATAAATGATATCACAAATTTCTAGAAGAACGTATAGGAAAATCCACTAGACCACAACGACAATGCACTCTAGATAGAAAAAGAAAAACAAATGGTAGAACTAATAGAACCAATGCCTGAAATTATAATAACTGCTGAAGATATAGCTGACGCCATTAAAAAAACTCATAATTGGAAAGCTCCGGGACCAAATAAAATACAAAACTTCGGGCTTAAAGAACATTCACTGCAGTTAACCAACCATTAGCAGATATTTTTAATTCATTTGTAAAGGATTCGTCTATAGCACCAGAATTTTTCACTTAAAAAATTACCTTCCTGAAACCTAAAAGCAATGAAACAAAGAAAAAAAACCGACTCACACTTGACGATTTCAAGTAGCCTTTGTGTCCTTTCTTGGGACTCAGACTATCTCCATGCCAAATTTCATCTTAATACGTACTGTGGTTTAAGCGTGAACAGACAGACAGACGTAACAGACAGACAGAGTTACTTTCGCATTTATAATATTAGTATGGATAGATTATATTTATAGATAGATATAGATTTTAGTTCCGAAATTAGCAACTTAACTAAATGCCGTTTTTCACTAAGCGCTACATCAATGTTCAAGAGTAGGTATCTATACGCAGTAAATCTCAATCGCCGCGCCGCCTTAGAATTTACAGTTGAAATTAAATAATTTCAATAGAATGTAGGTAACTGCAGAAACGAGGTCATGTTGATAAGTTTGAATAAATGTTTGCTATTAAAAAATTATAGAAAATGAATATATTGTTCAAATGTTATTAAGTATAATCTAACATTAATAATAATATATTTTTTTTATACCACTAACGTGGCAAACAAGCTAACGATCCGCCTGATGGCAAGCGGTCACTGCAGACTATGGACCCTTGCAACACCAAGACCAACCTTAGCGCGTTGCCAACCCTTTAAAACATGTATAACTTCTTTCTTGAAGAACCTCATATAAGCGAAGCATTGGTAGAAAAGTAGCCGTGGGCATCATTTCGAACAATTCCTCAGAACACACACAGGAAGACAAACTCTCTTCTCAGACTAAAGGGTATATATTTGTGAGTTTTGGGATCGTCGACGATTCTCTCAGTCCGTCCTTAAACCGAGTCAAATAATATAATAGCAATTACTAGAGACCGGATTATGCAACATCAAAAGCCAAAAATATGCAAGAAAAATAACTAAACCGTTCACGGAAGGGCGTAAATATGCAACATGAAATAATAAAAAAGTCGATTTTCAAATCTGTTGATTACGGCCCATCTGACACTTGGCCGATTTTTATAATTTGTTAAGTATTATACTTCAGAGTTCACACTATTTTATTTTTTTCACCCCTCCTGGTGCTGACTCACCTTCGGGTTCGAGGCTCACGCCGGTCGAAGGGACGACCCGAAGAACGACAACGCAAGCAGAGGCTCCCCCCGCGGGGAGCCCTTAAAGCGTTGGGCGCTATATGGGTCCTTCTTCAGAGTCTCGCCCCAAAAGCCCGGTGGAGCAGTAATGACTGCATCAGACAACTGCAAAGTATATAAAAAAATCATGAAAATAAATAAAAACCACTGCTAGTTTTGAATTTGTATGTATTACTGTTTTGAACAAAAGAGCATAAACAATGAAAATGTGTTTCTTGTATGGGGACGCCCCTTAAATTTTTAACTTTTTAATATTTGTTACATAATCCAACATAATAATACATATTCTGTGAAAAATTCAGGCTTCTACTGTGCTTCTACCTATTTCGGTCTAGAAGGTAGAGCCTTTTAGTGGTCTGACAGATAGACAGACAGACAGTGTAGGCTTAGTATTAGGGCTCCGTTGGCACCCTCTGGGTACGGAACCCTAAAAAGTAACAATAAGTAAGTACATATGTATGTAGGCACGTTTTAAAAACAAAGTAAAACGTTGAGAAGTAGGCAATTGTGTTTTGTATAATTACGGTCTTATATTTATTTTCAGATATAAGTTAAAGCTTTGTTACTGAAATTGCTTTCTTCTCACAAAAGAGGTTTTAAGAGATTCTATTGAAAAAACCCTTAGTTTTCGTTTAACAGGCGGGTTGTGCAACGTACCTACGTAATGTAAATAATGCAAAAATGCAGATATAATTAACTATCTAAGAATAAAAGGATAAAGCCGTATACACATTGAGTTAGAGTTCCGTAGAACGTGGGGAATCGATCGAGATAAAGCAAATTAGTCTATTTGTTTTCAAGTTATGCGACACACACACATATCGCCCTAAAAATAGTCACATATGACTTAAAACACTATTGTTGCAATTCCGATTTTTGAATTAATTACAGTAACTTCTCATCTTAAAGATAAGTTTAAAATCAAGTAAAAAACAAAAAATGTAATATACCACGTTCGTAGAAATTAATGATCTTGTGCTACATTAGATTACAATTTAAAAAAATACCTAGACAAAAAGGTTCCCCTGACTTGATTTTTGAGTATATGTATGTATGTATATATTATAATTTTATTATAAAAAAGAATCCCTGTTTCCCTTGGTATAATTATTTTTTTGTTTTGTTCGTTATGTATTGTTAAGGCAAGTTTATTAAGAAAAAGAGGTCAAGTGCGAGTCAAACTCGCGCACTAAGGGTAAGCCTATTGTTATGAAATTTTGGTAAGTTGTTGTGCACACGCCGAAGGTTTCTGAATCTGTAGAACCCTTTTAGCCCTAGGTGTACGCAAAAAAAACCGCAAATCGATGCAGAGTTTAGCCGTTTGGCACACAGGTAGTTAAGGGCAAAACAATAATTTTGAGCCGCAGTTCCTCAAAATATTTCCCTTAGGGGGGTTTATGGTGTCATCAATTTTTTGTCTTTTGTTTTGAAATTCAAAACAAATACTATACTAAATACTACTAAAAATGAGGACATAAACTATCATTTAAGGTATATATTAGAGAAAGATACTGAGCCGTCTTCTACCTGGAGGGGCCCAAACTTGGTATGTTTTGAAAATACTTTTTGGATTTCAAGAAAAAAAGTAGCCCAAAGGTAATAGTGTGGTATATTTTTAGAACTGGCTTATCAATCCCTTTCATTTGATACCCCACAAGATGAGTTTCTGTAATATTTTTTTTAAATCTCATACAAAAAATTGATGACACAATAAACCCCGCCCCCCCTAACGGAAATATTTTGAGGAACTGCGGCACAAAATTATTGTTTTCGAATGAAATTGCCGTTGCACACCTGCCACTATTTTACAATAGGTGGCGCGCCAGTTGTTTTAAAAACAGAAACAACGTTTGCGGGGTCAGCCAGTAGTTATTATAAACATTTTATATCGTTTCAAGCCTATCACATGCGATACCTACATCTAATAAGAATAATCATGAAGGAAAATAAATATCATGAACGTCCAGAATATAGCAAGACCAGGAAATGTTTTTAGTTTCCCATCAACTCAACTGTAATTACGGACTTTTAGGAAAAACACATAAATTATTCACAGTGACTCGCTGACAAAACGTTCGAGAGCGGAGTCGACAGGTCTTTCAAGAAAACACGTTTATAGGAAAACATTAGAGGAAGTCCGTGTAAAGCGGGTATACTAGTGTTTGAGAGTTCAAAACAGAGAAAGGATTCTTGCTCATTTTAAATGTATTCAACAAAAACATTTTAAACTATATGTAATTAATGAGTTTATTAAGGGAAATTTTCCGCTTTGGGACCGTATCCGGGAAAGTGGGTGGGCAATCCGGGTAAAGCAAATTATTAAAAAAAAAAAATTTTCAATCAGAAAAACCTACTGCTTCAATCAAATAACTGTAGTAAACTTATAGGGCGGTAGGAAGGCGGCTCGGTAAGAGCTTTCCTTGGCTTATGGATGCCTTTAACAATTGCATCTTTCCATTGAGAAGGATAGGTGCTGGGTTTTTTTTTATTATCTCGCATATATCATTAATTTAATAAAAATGTGTTATTAAACATTCCAACTTGATTTTTTATGTGCTTGAACTAATCAATGAATTTTCTAGTATTTACCTCGTTTTACAGGTAAACCTGTTTATTAATGCTACCTTATTCGTATATATTTCAGATGAGATAATTAGAAGACTTTTTTTTAATTTTATTTTTATTAATATAAAAATAAAACATGTTTTTGACACAAATAACTGACATTTTGCCATTGTTTTTAATTAAATTGTAACAGTTTAGGTATACTATATCACCCTGATTGGTGAAAGGATTCTAACGATACCACACACCTCTAAATCGGGCTTTATTACACATATTTGTTTTAGAAGGCCCTTATAGTGGGTTACAAGGCCCTATTAAATTCGGTACTGAAATGTAAGTAGATCAGTACTTGTATCAGTTTATTCTTTACTATTAATTAGGTTAGGTTATATGAGGTTAAAGTTAAAAAAAAGACATGTATTTTAAAATAAAAAATAAGTATTCTTTTATTAGCTGATCTTAAATTATCTTCACTCCAACTCCCCCGCTTTTCCGAGGTAGATATGATCTATGAACAAATAATAAGTTTAAAAATACTAGTGGCTAGTTTTTTTTTTTTTCGCAAAAGGGAGTGATTAGATTTTTAATGGGTCGGCAACACGTGGGTGATGCTTTTGGTATTGCAAGCGTCCATAGGCTACAGTAACCGTTTAACATCAGTTTAAGTAAGCAAGATAAGCTTGTTTGCCACTTTGGTGGTATATAAAAAAAAAACTTGTGTTGATGGTTCTTAGTGTGCCTACCAAATTTGATTGAAATCCGTCAGTAAATAACGCTACAGAAAACTTCCCCCCAATCAAAAATCCCAATCGACTAAAATTGTTAAATAAATCAAGGAATGTGTGTGCCAAGTTTCGTCAAAATCGGTCAAGAAATGCGACCGTAGTACCTAGGCGAGAACAGACATCCTGACATCCTGATAGACGGACGGATAGCATTTTTTGGCCAATGTCGAAACTGAGACGCTTCGCTCGCTCGGTCAATAAGTGTGTTAATAACCTAGATAATCACTTAGGTACATTAGTAAAAACCACTTTTTAAATTTTTTCACTCATTTTATAAAAAACTAAGGGGCCTTATCAGAAATTAGGAAGGCCCAAGCAACAACTATGTTGGGCCTTCCTAAAAGACGTGGGCTTTGCAACACAAAATGTTTATTTGCGAAATAAATAGATATAAAATCGCACATGTTTATGTAAATATCAAAAGACTAATATTCAAATAAACACACTTAACAAAAATCTACTTAGAAATCTCAGTATGAACAAGTTAAAACTTACGTTTTGTGGGAGTAAAAATTAATGATATGAGTGGATGTAACTGAAGTCAGCGAACAACCGGGCGTCACTGGCAAGCTGGCGGTCGCACGCTGCCCGCTTCTGCGTTCCTGCGTTCCTAATGGTCCGTTTGATAAATACTATGAAGTTGGCGCGATTTATTTGTATTTTACTGGGTTTTCTCCGCTTGGGCTTTTGAAAACTGTGGGCCTTGTCACCCGGTTGTACCTTATAAGAGCTGTATCGTTCAAACAAATCTAATTCATAGTAATCTTGACAGTATGTTGATAAAAGAACTGTGCAAATCTTGCCATGCCATGCTCGAAACAAATTATAGTAGGGAATTCTACAAATGACGCTTTACATGACCTTGTAGATTATGTAACCGCCTTTCTGGATAAAGGCAACATTGGTATAAGGGGGATTCAATTAAAATTATTTCAAAGTTTTCTCACCTATCTAACACAAACAGTTAAGATTGGAGTAACAAAATTGCTTGCATCCAACTCTCTTGTCCTAAATATAGATAAAACTAAGGTAGTCACGTTTTCCATCCGTAATGTAGGTCAGCTACCCAAGGAAAAGTTTGTTATTATATCACATAGTCATAAAATTTACCAAAATGTAAGATTTGATTGCTATCAATTAATTATAACCGACAATATTCGATATCTAGGTGTCATTATAGATGAAAAACTGAATTTTATGCAATACATAGATCTTCTAACCAGAAGTATTCGAAAGCTCATTTATTTTCGTCATGTTGCGGAAACCAATGTCTTGAAAATGGTATACTACGCATTATGTCAGTCATTTGCAGCCATTAATAACATACTGTATATCAGTATGGGGTGGCGCAGATAAAAATAAAATTTTAAAAGTAGAACGTGCACAAAGGGGACTTTTAAGTATTTCTTATATCCAACTACAGAGTTTTATGAATATTATGAAGTTTTAACTGTTCGACAATTATCTCCTCTACCCAAAGGTTGTCTGGAAGAGATCGCTCATTAGCGATAAGACCGCCAATTTGTTATTACTTTTATTGTTTAATTGTTTTGTTTTCTATATGCGCAATAAAGTATATTATTATTATTATTATCCTACATACCGTATTACGACAATAGGCAATTTTATATTTATACACAAACGGATACATCTGAAAGGTAGCTGGTGCTTAAAGCACAGGAATTAATATTGCTTGCTTTACTTGCTGTAAAGTTATACTGAATACATAACATAATATTTAGCCTTTAATGCATATGTACCATAAACATTACTTCAAACTAGAATTACACACAATTTACACAGTAAGCCGATATCTAATAGACAATTACAAACAGTAATTAATTATTTTAAAAATAACAGACAAAAAACATAACTATATGTGCTATCAGAGTATACACTTAAAATAATATTAGATAGTAATTGGCAGATAATAGTGTACAAAAAGGACCATAGTTTATTCATAATTTACAGTTTAGGTTCGCAGTTGCAGTGGTTACAATACTATCAACTACTACGTCAATGGGCGGACACATGTTGTTGATATCCCGAATCCATTATATTTACTACTAACTAACTACTAAATATTAAGGGAAAAAAATTAAAGAGGCTTTTATAAGGTAGCAAAAGTAAGATGTTCAACTATGTGAATAGTGTTTAGTTGTTAGAGAAATAACTCGTGCTTAGGTACTTTATATTATTATGTGTAATTTAGTTCATATCATGTTAGGGAAAAAAATAAAAGTGGCTTTTATATTGCCTGATGTTCAGCGGTTACTTACCTAATTTCAACGACTTTATTTGAGTAACAAAAGGTTAATGTTTTTGCACACAAGACCCTAAAATAACCATAGGTACAATAACTTGAAGTTACAAATCTAAAAAATAAATATAATTGTCTAACTTACTTTTCATTTCCGTAAATATTGGGTTTATAGACTACTTTCATAACTGAGGTTAAATAACAAAAGGTCACTTATTTCATTAATTATTTCATCAGTCAGTCGTAAATTTTTTAGATATTTATTATTACATTAATATTTTTGCTGTATAGGTAATTAATATAAGCCAGGAGACCCTTTAAACAGGAGCCCAATCTTACCTTGTTTGGGCCTCTGTCCTTTATACCCAAATATGTAATAATAGCATTGACTTGTTATTGTTACTGGTATTTATGTATTAAAATTGTGTACATCATGTAAAATAAACATTATATTATAGTCTATGCGAGCAAACCCGCGGGCGAAAAGCTATAGTATGTTTAAAAAAAACAATTGTTAGTCTCACAAAAACTCGAGTACGGCTGGACCGATTTGGATAATTCTTTTTTTGATGTATTAGTTATTGTTAGAGAAAAATTTATATTTAAGAAAAAAAGGGTCAAGTGCGAGTCGGACTCGCGCACTAAACCGAATGTAATGAAATTTTGATAAGTTGTTGTGCAGACGCTTTGTGAAGGTTTCTGAAAAAGAAAAATCTGGTCAAGTTTCTGAATTATTACAACCTTTTCACAACAGGTGGCGCGGCAGTTGTTTTCAAAAGAGAAACAAGTTCCCCGGTCAGCTCGTACCTAATATAATATTTAAATTTACGCGATTTTGACTCGTTATAATAATGTAGGTATTTTTCTTTCAAATATTTTCGCGAAAGATTAAAATCATTAAGAACCATTATATAGCTTTTCTATATTGCTACATTTTGATTGAAATTAAGACCAGAAATGGCAACGACAGCCCCGACGAATTCAATTAGATTCGTATTTTTTTTAAAGCACTATCAAACCTGCCGTTGCTAAGTCTTCGGCAAAGAGTACTTCGGGTCAATTTTATTCTTTTGGCACTCTTGTTTGCAATTAAAAGTTTTATGGAGCGGTCGGTACCTACTAGGCGGCGTTCAAAAGATTTTACAAGATTAATAATACACTGACTGTTCACAGCTGTCAAATCTTCAACAAGAATCTCTAATTTTTGTGTGGGAATATCTTTTACTATATTATGGAGTGTCATTTGAACTCGAAAACCGTAAATTGACTGAAGAAAATTGACTAAATATACCTACACCTTACACATTTTGCCATCCGGTTTCTTCCCTTTGGGATAAATTGTGCGTTATATTACTTATGTATGGTTGCACACGGTGGGTGAATGTAAACGTAGGTAGCTGATGCAATGCGATACTCATATTGCTTCAAAATTCAAAATCTTTTTATTCAAATGGGTTACTTAGAACACTTATAAAACTTCAAGAGAATTAAACAAGAATTTGCTTTAAAAACCAATTACAATACCAACTGGTTTATCAAATACATTAAAGAGTTTTCTATTTGTAAAACTACAAACAAAACATAATTTCTAGCTGATGCAATGCGATACTCATATTGCTTGCTTTGGTTGGTACCACGAAGCTAATATATAATACATGGATTGTTGGTACCACTACCGATACAGAAAGAACTGTGCTGGGAACAAATTTTATTCAGTGTTGTCAGTTCAAGACTTTTTTCCGAAATTTGAGCAAAAAATGCTGTCCCTGCTTTTAACCAGAAATCGGAGTAAATAGAGCGATTAGAAGTCAATAATTTAAAAAGAAATGCCTAATATTACCTATAGTGGTATTTCTTTGTTGTCGTATATAGTAAGTATTTATTTGTGTGTTAAATAGTTTTTTCAGTTAGGACTTACAACCGCTTTTAATCGCAGACAGAAGAATTAATCTAAGAATATCTTATCACTACTTTCAATGTCTCTGCTTATAAAAGAAGTTGATATTTTTGAACAGTTTTCGATTTTGTACAGATTACCACTTTTACATCAAATAAAAATAGGAAGTGAATAGATTGAAGAGTGGACTACAATATTCTCTTTATTTTTATTTCATTAAAAATAAAGTGAATTTGCTAATATCATAGTTCTCAATAAATATATAAATATTAGATATTTGAAGTTGATATCAATACTCCTTAGTGCTTCTGATTTAAATTACATTTTATTTTGACACATGTAGCAAATACTCTTTAAAATTGGACAACACAAAGGCAATATAAATCATAAAAAATTTAAAATCATACCCCAAGCAATGAAAAATACTAGGTATAGAAAAAGCGATCTTCACATATTTGATCACTCACATTCACAAAATACTATCCGTCCAAACGCGTTAAACAAAAAGTAGCAACCGCCAGGCAAATCACACCGGCCAGGCACCCGGTGCCATTAACACGTTCCGTTCCGATTAGTAGCATTAGTTTAATAAATAATTAGAAACTAAATAATAATCATACACATAACTTTGATTCTAGTTTCTACCACTGGCTCAAAAAATAGATTACAGAAAAGAGGTAGGGTCAGAGTATTTAAGCGCCATTAGGTGGAGCCTAAGTGCAATCACAAAGAAAAGTGACATGACTGTTACTTCGACTCCGTTTTATTTAATTACTTGCCATTACTATAAGGGGATTTTAAGTGTAGTGTGTAACAAAACTTCAAATATGTAGGTCATTACTAAATCTATACAATTTTCAGATCACTTATATAATATACTGATCCAAAAATAAATGGAGAATAAGTTTTTTAAAGTTGGTAACACTTTGTACGCACTGTCAAACAGTGTGTATTGAATGGTTTCGTTATAACCTAACACCAGACTATTAGTTCGTGGTTCGTTTATTTTTGATTTTTATATGAAAATGGTATTTTCAGTGTAATTCCTAACTAGTATTTTCTGCTGTAAAGTACCACTGATATTTTAAGTTTGGTTTTCACTGTCAAAAACAGGTAAGAGGCCGATAATTTATTTTTATATTCCCGAATTTTTAGACGATGAAAATATTTATACTTTATGTTCTGGAACTTAGTCGCGTTGTAAATAAATTTTAATACTCCTTGGAACTACCAATTAAAATGCCACAGTGTTTGTAATAATCTAAAACAACTTGTTTTCTTAAATTTAATTATCTTTACCTAAGCTCGTACTGCCACGTTTTGTTTCATCATCGGAGATCAGAGTAGATGAGCGATTTTCAGTATTTGCACAGCATTACCAGTTTTTTTTCAACCAAAGCAGGATTTCGAAACCTTTTGAGTAAAAAATGGGAGATACCAGAAACGAGGACATAACAAAAAAGAATAAGTACCTTATTGTAACTTATTTTTTTACCCTTTTCTGTAAATAAATACCCTTTATTTTACTTTACAGTAATAACTACTTTCGTTGATATACAGTTGTATTATCTAGGTATATAAATAAACATTGTTAACCAAAAAAAAAAATCCAATAAAAAGAAACTGCGGCTACAACAGGGGATGCAAAAGGAAAAAGACTTAGATTTTTTTTTCTTTCCTCGGATCGAAACTGAACAGCAAAAATAAAATAATCATTTTGTCTTAGTAACTAATCAAAGGAACACATTTTGAATAGGTGCATTTCAACATCAAATTTTTTCCTTAAAGACAATTGATTTATTGATCTTCGTTAATTTTTGGTTTGGTGCCGATTGAAATTTAAGTGTATGATTGGATATTTTTTTTGAAAAAATTTAAACTTAAAAAGCCACACTGTGCTTGTCCTGCACCGGACATTTAATTTATGGCTGAAAATCAAGATGTTTTGCTTTTGGCAACACTGTATACTATCTAAATAAAAATATTGCATAGTGTCAATTTCTACAAATTTTAGTTTAAACATTTTTAACTTTTTTGCATCCTCATCTCACCTATGAATGGTTATCCTGTTAAAATGCCCTTATTAACTATTCTGGTAGTGTATTATGGGTATTACTGGAAGAAAGCCCTGTCATGTGGGTGACAGCTATGTTTCAATATAAATTTTTTTGAGGAGGATTTTTCACCTGACTTGTTAATGGCAGTAATGATATTTTGTCACTGACAAATATTTTGTTTAAATCAAATACTACCCGGTAGAAGGGTAGAAAAGAGAAAAACTTCCCTATTTATAGTGTTAACTGGAATGAATCTTTTAAAAAAAATGAATAATACATGCATGCATCAAAATTATTGATCCATTATTAATATTGATTGATAATTAATATCATTGACATTTCAGCCAAGAATTCGGCTAAACAACCTGCTGCTATTGAGCAATGCAATACTTTGACTTTCAATAATTTAAATTAAATTTTCTTCAAATTATATAACACCAACATAATATTAAGGAATCTATGTCTACTCAAGTTTTATACAAACAGAAAAAAAAATTAACATTGTCATACTAACAATAATTTCCATTAAACCTGGTGCATCAGAATATACAAGGAATGTTTAAGAAAGAACTAGAAATTGAATAATTCATAAAATTATTTATTTTGTGAATGCTGTATCTTGTACCACTTGTATTGACAATATATTTACTGACATAAAATCAATTCAAAAGTCAATTTTTAGCAATCTAGAGATCAGATCATTGTGGGCAGTTAGTGGTTTTAGAAAGAAAGAATAGTATTACTAAAAAGGAAATTAAATTCATACCAATTACGACTAAATGGATTGAATCATTTAAATTGCTTAAACTACGGGATTTACTTTATAATGGAAACCCATATGATATGTACAATACTGTTCTTGATACTATTGAAACAGAATATAATAAAATATTTACTGCAAAAAAGAAAATTATTTCCAGTTGCTTTAGTGTTAGTAAACGGGCTACCCCGGGTATTTATAAAAGTAGGCATAAACTGTATGAATTATATAAAGAAAGAACATATAATTATAGCCAAATATTTAGGGAATATGGAAAAAAATACAAAAACCTTCTTGTTGCAAAATCAATAAACCTTCAAAAGTAAAGTAAAAAATTTAACAAATAATATAAAAACTACATGGAACATATTAAGTAATGAACCTGATACAGCTAGAAATTCTTGTCAGGACTTTGAGTTAATTGTTGATGATACTAGTTTAAAAACGAATCTTGAGGCAGCTGTTGCTTGAAATGTTTTTTTAGCATTATTTCAATCGAAACAACTGAACATCTTCACTCAGGTCCAATTTTAGCAGGAAAAATATAATAAAAACGAATGTTTATGAATGTAAACTTCCCTTAGTTTTTAAAAACATTAGTCCTATGGATATCATAAATCCATTTAAAACATTAGAAATAAAAAACAGCACAGGCATTTGGGGACGTTCCCTTAGCTATAATTTTTAATAGTAGTGTTGATAGTGGTGTGTTTCCTGAGGAAATAAAACTTAGCAAAGTTATACTCTTTTTAATCGGGTAGTTCAACAGATCTTAATAATTTTTAGCCTATTTCAATACTACCTGTACTCAGTAAAGTTTTCGAAAAAATCATACTTTGTAAAATGTTAAGCCATTTCTGTATTAATGACTAAGTAGTAAACAGTTTGGCTTAATGAAAGGCCGTTCCACAATTGATGCAGGAGTGGCACTATTAAAAATATATTTAAAGCCTGGGAGGATTTGCATGATGCACTTGGAGTGTTTTGTGATTTATCTAAGGCATTTGAGTGTGGACAACATGAAAATCTCATCAAGAAGCTACATCATGGTATTGAGGTTAAAGCTCTCGAACTTTTGACCTAAATGAGTAGCAGAGTACAGAAAGCAGTAACTATGGGAGTCCCGCAGGGTACAATTTTAGGTCCTTTTCTATTTCTTATTTCCACAAATGATCTCCCATTTCATGTAAAAAACCATGACATTGTCTTATTTGCTGACGACACCTCTTTACTCTTTAAAGTGAGGAGACGACAGACATGTTGTGATGAATTAAATAATGCCATTTCTATGATTTAAAATTGGTTTAATGCTAATAATTTGTTACTTAATGAGAAAAAACCAAATGTGTTAAATTTACATTAGTTAATGTTGGTCAGATCCAAATATGTATTAATATTGATGGCGAGTAATTAGAACTTATTGATTTAACAGTCTTTTTTGGCATAACATTGGACACCAAACTTCAATGGAATCCTCCAATCATAACCTAGCCAAAAAGACTCAGCTCCGCTGTGAATGCAATCAAGAAAATAAGACAATTGACCAATATCGACACTGCAAAAATAGTACCTAATACCTAATATTTTACCTATTTCCATAGTTTGATGACATATGGTATCTTATTGTGGGGTAACGCTGCTGATGTAAATACAATATTTGTGTTACAAAAACAGGCAATTCGTGCTATTTACAAATAAGATTCCAGGATATCTCTGAGGGATAGGTTTAGGAAAGTAAATATTTTAACTTTAGCTTTGCATCATATAGGGTTGTCGAATGATAAATGATAAAAATCCATGGGACTGATGATGCTCAATTACAGGACGCACAGGCAAACCAAATTAAAATGGAAATAAAAAAGAATTTTGTGGCTTAAATTTTTTATTTAAAACATTGATTGTATTTGTATTTTTTATGATTTTTTTTAAGAGTAACTATCGAGTTTCTTGCCAGTTTCTTCTCGGTAGAAATCAAAATTGTGAACTGGATTTCAAAAGATAGTATGTATGTACTTTGACGATTCAAAAGTGTTAGTAAAAACCTCATTTAAATAAAAAAAAATTACTTTAACTTTGGAAATGTGTGTATTGCCCCTTTTTGTAAGACCAGAGATGACTGGGAAGACATTAGGAGGTTCTTGGCTAATAATTGTTGTTAATGAATTCGACAAATGATTCCTCACAATTTTATCCCATTATTTACCATTGGTAATAAAGTAAACTTCAACTCATTTTCTTTTATTTAAAAAATAAACATTTATCATACGAATATTACCGAAAAAAAAACAGTGTTTAAAAATCAGATTCTGCCCCAGAAAGAAGAACTTCTGGGTCACTTTCCGAGTTTTTATTCTTAGGCCTAAAGATCTTGGTCATCACTCTATCTATCTATATCATTTTTTTTTTGTTATTGATAATTGTGACATTAAAAAACTAAAGTTGTAAAGTTATTGTTCTGTTTGGTTAATAATAAAGACACTTCTCAAAATAAGAAAAATCCCTGGATGTTGCTGCTAGGTGATAAAATGGCCAGAAAACTGGCAGCGTTGCCACTCCGTATGGCAACACTTATTTGCTGACCAAGTATAAACCAGCCTTCTGATGTTTGGAAGTGGAGATCCATTTTTTTATAAAAAGTTAAAACTTTATTGGTCTATAATTATTAGAGGACATACTTTTTATTTTTTACTATACTTCTCACAGAGATGATTATTAGATTATATTAATAAGTGTAAGACATCTGACTCCAACAAGTTATAATAAAAAAGTAAAACCTCCCTGGTATTATTGTACTCCCTAAAGATAAGATCCCAACAGTATTTTTACTTGTGATGAATGATAAATTATTCAAGGCTGAAATTGGTTCAGTGGGATATATGGAACAAACATATTAACAATGACTTAATATACAAGTGTAAGATTAATATAGACAATTCTATAGTAAAACTTACAATTTCTTATGCTACTTTTAATTTCAGATATTAAAATGTGCGGTATTTGGGCAACTTTTGGTGTGAATGGTGGATTAACTCCAGCGTGCATCAAGTGTTTCGCAGCCATCCAGCATCGAGGCCCAGATGCTTGGAGACTCGACCGAGATGCGCGCGAACCACAAGCTGTGCTTGGTTTCCAACGCCTTGCCATCATCGACGGTTTACACGGTATGCAGCCTATGAGACTTCACCGCTATCCACGCACCACGCTCATCTGTAACGGTGAGATTTATAACTGCAAACGTCTTCAAGCTCAATATGACTTCCCCTACGAAACGGATTGCGACGTGGAAGCAATCATACACGCGTACCATAAGTTTGGGATTGGGGAAGCCGTAAAGAAACTTGACGGCGTGTTCGCCTTCTGTTTAATTGATGGCGAAAAGCGAAAAATTTACATCGCGAGAGACCCTTACGGCGTGCGACCTGTTTTCAAGTTACACGATCGGGAAAATGGAGTCTTGGCAATTAGTTCTGAGGCCAAAGGTCTTATGGATTTAAAACTGAAAGCTAGTCAAACATCGACATTGGGTCAGTTTCCTCCAGGGCATATTGAGGTTTGGAGTATTTTACCCAACGGAACAGTAGAACTTAACGATACAATTCAATATTTTACACCCGGTACTATGTCACCGTGTTTTACACCTTTTGTGAATGAAGATGCATTGTCGAAAATGAACGACCTTGAAAAAGTTTCACATTTGTTGGAGGCTGCTTGTGAAAAAAGATTGATGTCGGATAGACGCATCGGTTGCATGTTAAGTGGTGGACTGGATTCGTCCCTTATAACTGCTTTAGTAGTAAAGCTGGCAAAGAAACATAAACTGCCCTATAAAATACAAACATTTGCGATTGGCATGGGTGATTCTCCAGACTTAGCTGCAGCCAAGACTGTTGCAGATTATCTTGGGACAGAGCATCATGAGGTCAGATTTGATGAAAACGATGTTGCGGAAGCATTAGACAAGGTCATTTATCATTTAGAATCGTACGATATAACAACTATCAGAGCCAGTCTACCAATGTACTTACTTTCTAGATACATCAAAGAGAACACAGATACAACTGTAGTGTTTAGTGGAGAAGGCGCAGATGAAGTTGCGCAAGGTTATATTTACTTTAGAGATGCTCCTAACACTGTAGCTGGTCACCAAGAAAGTTTGCGCTTACTTTCTGATATATATTTGTACGACGGCTTGCGTGCTGATCGGACAACAAGCGCTTTTAGCTTAGAACTTCGAGTTCCATTCTTAGATATACAGTTCACGCATCAGTACCTTAGCACCGATCCAGAAATCAGACGGCCTCAAAACGGCATAGAAAAGCATTTATTAAGAAGTAGTTTTGCTAAAAGTGGTTTGTTGCCAGACTCGATTTTGTGGCGACATAAAGAAGCATTTAGTGATGGAGTAGCTTCAGTAAAGAAGTCACTTTTCACTACTATTGCAGAGATAATCAAAGAAAGGTTGCCAGAAGATGATAAACAGTACAAAGGCGTTCAAGCAACAAGTGATGAATCAAAGTACTATAGGCACGTTTTTGAAAAGTCATATACAGGACAGCATAACTTCACACCTTACTATTGGATGCCAAAATGGGTACAAGTATCTGATCCCTCTGCAAGGTTTATAAAACATTATGCTGCTGTATAGTACCTACTACTTATTTCCTTTATGGTGATATGATGATAGCTATCGAATGACATAATAATTTGCATAAAAAGTGTGTTTTATAAAATAATATTAATCTGTAATAAGATTTAAGTAACTCGAATTTGTTTCGCTAACAAGCCTAACAAGTAGTTAAGTGTTTTGTTGTAATTTTAATTGTATTATTTTGAATTTTGAAATCGCCAAGCGATAGGTAATATTATTTGTTGGTCGTTAATAAAGCTTGTACAAAATTTTTATAGTTTATCGTCAATCATATAATCCAGCTTTTATACTTCGATTCTTTTTTTGGTTTAAAAGTATGAAAACTCACTTATTTATTATTAGAGACAAATAATGTTCTTAACGCGAATAATCCGTTTAAAAGTTTCCAGCACACGATACTCATTTCGATGTTGTTGCAAGCATCATAATCGCCGGATGGCGCCTACACACAGAATCTTTCACCCTATCCAGAGGCAATCAAAGCACCTTACTCCTTCACAACCCGTAAGTAAAGGGAGTAGATTAAAACTATACGTTGCAAAAATAATCGTCATCATATTACTTATCAAGCGGTACGGCGTTAACAGACAAGTAATCAATGTGTCCAATCATCACCACTGAAGCTGCATTTGACAAAAACGCCATTTGAAAGCATAAACCGAACCCTTTTGAAATCACCAATAACCGAATTCGGGCCGGGTAGAACCACAGGCAAAAGCTAGTACTAGATAAAGATACAATTTATGCGTTAATAAAAGAGGTCTACAAGAAATTATGGTAATTGGGCATATGGTACCTTAATTTTTTACCGATATCACCCTTAACTGCAATATTAGCTTGCATGTTCCCTATTAAGACTGGTATACATGACTACATTATTAAATGAATTTTATCAGTATTAAATAAACAGAATACCTTATATAAAATAAAATTACTGATATGTTTATTTGAACAACTGAGCTGCTGTAGAGGTGACTCGGACATACTGACAAGTTGACTCCAAGGTTAAGCCCTATTATAACAACACACCTCTATTCAAACAATTTTGTCGCCTCAGCCGTTGTTTTTAAAACCCACAACACAGGTACGGGTATCTCCTTAAAGAAAGAAGGCTTACGCCATAGTCCAGTTCGAATAGGCAGATGGTATCAAGCTAATTCCCACTCGGCTGTCAGAGTTTTCAATCCCATAAGGTTGACTTTGCTTAGCGACTGCTTTCATATGCAACTGACAGACGACGGTTTAACGTACCCTCTTACGCATGGAGGGACTCAAAATATGTGCCACTAGACGGTCACCCATCTAATGATGGGACCACGCACGACTTTGGTTAATTTGGCATATCGTTTCAAATACTCGTATACCATTGGGCCACGAGCTCATTTACAAATGGGCACCTACTAAATATTTCTTTAACTTCTAGCTGGTTCCCCGTGTTTGCGTCACAAAAATGTTGCCATTTTTGTCTTAAGGATTGAATTTTTAAAAAGATCTTATAAGAAAGCTCATAACATACTACCTGCCAAGTATCCAGTTTCTAGTGTAGCTAAAACCTTAGAGATCCAAAACGTTGAACTGCGCGTACAATTTAATAGCACGGAAGAGAGGGAAAACGTCGAAAAGGAGACAGACTATAAGAGATAGAAGGACGATCTTCCAACAGGCTGGATGAGAACACATTAAAGTAGAGAAAAATAGTACAATACAGATATATAGAAGACGTAATTTAAACTTAAAACTCAAAGAATATTTTTCTTGAAGTAGACTTTTTAACAGCTCCTATAAATTAATAATTATATAGACTATTCATAGAATCAGGCGTTACTTTGCGGAAATTCATTATTATGATAAAATATTATCACCTTGCAAATCCGCTAAAAAACACATTCACACAATTCAGTAGCACTCACGTGCAGAAGTACACCATCCACATGTAGGAGTGCACCTACCTCCCTCCCTCCTTCCTTATGTGGACGATGCCAACTTCATCACAACACCACCACGAATAAATATCGAAAGTGTGGTTGTCGGGTAGTGGATGTCCTGAATATAAAAGATGTTTAGCAAAGTTTGATCGATCTAGGTGTTGATTATTGTAGGCTGAAATGTGTTCTTTGGATCTTGTATCAAAACTGCGACCCGTTTGATCTATATAAACGTGATCGCAGTCGCCGCAAGTAAGCTTGTTTTTATCCGCTTACGATACAGTTCGCGGGAAGGGCGTCAGTATGTATTTATTTCCTACCTTATCAATCGGTGCTACCACCTTTGTACTACCATATAAGGATACTAAATAATACCTACTAGGCAGGCACCTACACCTACCTAAAACATCAAACTCGCACAAAACGCAAACCTTCAATTAAGTAGGTATTTTTTGGTATTTTAAACAAAAAAAAAGCTGTGTCCAATTGTTAATAAAACTTTATTTGCAGCTAAATGCTCCTAGATTATACGTACATTAATAAATTCAGTTAAGGTGTTCACTTCACCAACCGCAGATCTTCTGGTGGTCTGATAGAATTAACAAACTCATCTAAACATGAGCAAATGCCTGTCAAATTAATCTTTTGGTCTCTGTTTAATACTTCAGGATTCATTTTAGCTTCCACTTCTACAAACCTGACTTCAATTTTCTTGTTGAACTTTGATGGAGGTGTAGAAACATGATCTTTTTTACCTTCATAACATTCACTCACGATATTGCATACAGTTGTTTTAGACTGCTTGTGAGTTATCTCAATATAAGGCGTAGAAGTAGTTTTCTCGGACCACGGAATTATTTTCTCTGATGACTTATCAACACAATTTAGTAGCGTTTCCGTCCATCCATCTTTAACCACCTTCGTCGTTCCACCGTGTAATTTCTGCAAACAGCCCATGCAAACTACATCCCTGGAAAAAAATCTGTTTAAATTAGCTTTGTCGATTATATCATACAATACTTTCAGTGCAGAAATTGAAATAGTTGGATTGTTTTCATCAGGTACTTTGAATTCTTCTGTTTGGGCTTGCTCATCGCGTTGACCTTTTACGCGTTTGTATATGGAAGGTTCTTCTTCTTTGCGACAATAGGTGCAGTTGCATTTATGGTTTGCCAGATGGTGCTTCAAGATCTGTAGATGTAATGGTTCCCGTTTTGATGTGGTGTTTGATGGAACTTTTTCCAACATCTTGAAGCCATAACTCGGGAAGACCTTACTTTTCTGATGTTAACTTACCTACATCGCTGGTTCGTTTAGTTTTGTATAAAATGTCTACCTATTTTTTTTTCTTGTGGCTTTAATAATATTTAATCTACTTGTATAGATTTTTTATATAAATATTTTTGAAGTGACATAGATAACGCTTTCGACAAGTCGTCATCATAGAATCAAAATAAAACTTATGGAAGTAAAAAAATCTGCATCACCTTTTATCTTTGGCCTTATTTTTGCCCTTATATTTTAAGGATTTTGTTTTCGAAAGCAAAAAGTTCTATTAACCAGTGCCCCAATCAATCAGTGAGTATCCTAGATTGTTTATTTATCAAGTTAACTTTACCACTCAGAGCGAGATCTCAGAATCTTACATGCATTTTTTAAATACATATCTATTTTTTAAATACATATGAAAATAGGGTGCGCGCATAAATCATCCCTTATTTTGATATATGGACACTTTTTAACAAAATTTCATCCCACAAATGACATTAATGTCCAAAAACACTGATTTTACTGACTCAATAATTAAAATTACTATTTTTTGTAAGAGCCGAATTTGTTCATCGCTGTGGGATTGCAACATATTCAGATACCCATTGTGTTATTATCTGCCTGTGTAAAGAAATCAAATCATCCGCAAGTACAGTTTGGATGTTTGGACATGAAGGAATAGTGTGTCACGGCACGAGGGATGCCTACTTTTTTTTGTCGTTCGTCCTTCTCCGTTTCTCCAATTTAACCCTGTGCCAGAAATCAGGTCACCCCGTTGCGACTTGAAGGAAAAGTGTCCCGCAGTATCACCTATAGGAAAATTTATTAAGTTTTAAATTCACCACATTAATATGGGACCACCTCCAATGTATTCCTATTTAAACAAAAAAAGAATTTTGTCAATTCGTCTATATCTGACGGAGTAATGCCTGAACATACATAAAAAAATATATGTAAACATCAGAATTGAGAACCTCCTATTTTAAAGTCGGTTAGAAACTAAGGATTTCGATTTTTCATTCGGCAAAGTAACCCGGAATATAAGGTGATAGTGGTGAAGAACGACAGGCAACAGCATAGGTCTTTAGCCAAAAGAAAGTCAATATGCTGTACAGCATAAAGTTTATTTAATAAATACTAATAAATTATAAGTGCAGTACAATTTAAAGAGTCGCCACATACATGTAAGCTTTAGATTGTGCCTATAAGATATTGTTTTATATGACGTGCAATAGCTGAAACATAGTAGTTGGTACATTTCGCATCACTAATCTAGGTGTTATAACGCGCATGTACACTGAGTCACATAAGTGTTACAAATGTAGTTTCTATATTCATCGATATAAACAAGATATGCAGTTCCATACTGTCGCTGCACGGCGCTAATGGGTGTCAGGAACTCTCAAGTCATATCGACACATCGGCGCGACAGCTCTATATTTTACTGTACCTAATTTAAATGTTGTCTACTTACATAAAACCCAATACCAGTAAAAATGTTTCATATTTTTTTAATTTAATATTCAACTATCCATTTTCAATCACACATCTTAATTTTTAGCCTAATTATCAATTTACATCTTAATTCATTCAATTTTTTATTGTTTTTATTATAAATCAAAGAATCCTTTATAATCTGCTTGTAAGAAAAATCCTGATAATGTTCTGGAAATATAATCGAAAAAAAGATTTAACACCTATATCTATATACGTTGTTAATAAATTAACTGCCTATGTAGTAATATTTTGGCAACACAACAAACAGACTGTACTACAATGTTATTTACATAAAGTTATTGTATATTTTTATTTGCCTTTTAGCCCTTTTTTAACCTGACAGGGAATTGCATCTACATAATAGTATAGGCACGTTTTGTTTACATGTCAATACGTTCAATGTCGTAATGCTGCTAAGTTAAAATTGGTATTTATGCTCAACAAATGTTGACTCATCTCTACAGTCGGATTACTGACATTAAGCGCATAATCAAACAAAACGCGACTTTCGGTATTACGTTCACACCATTTCAATGACCGGCGGTCATGAATCAAAACTATAAAGACAATTAACAACTTTAAATTAAAACAGTAAGAATTCAGCTGATTGTCATTCTAGCATGCTACAATGCAACAAACTTTTCTGACCTCTGACCTTGGGTGTTTGGTCGCTAGTGTCGTTGTAAGTTCACACCATTTGAATACGGTGACTTTATAGTTCTAATTTATGACCGCCGAGTCAGAAAAGACTGTGGCATTAAACTTTCATTATCCAAGAAAAAGATATCACCAGTTATTTTCAGTACATCCTATATAAAATGATGATAACTTGAAATTCAGTACATAGTCTCCACTAGGCAGGGCAGGGGTAGGCAAGCACAAGAATAAAAAAAGTATAGTCAAACATGCAGAAACCGTGGTAAACCATTTAGTACAATACGAAAAAATAAGGGAACAAAATACATAAAGGTTTAGAACATGGTTTGCAATTTATTATATTATCGATATTTTTTACGTCGCCGGTTGTAATTTTTATCTGTAATACTTAAGGGAAAAATTCGGATAGCGTATTATCACAGAGTACGTAATAAGTGAGGCCTCATTTGTTATGACCCTACTTATTTTTAAGGAAAAAAAAACTTTGGTAACTCTATGTAATTACTTAGGTGTCTACGATTACATTAATCATCTTTTCTTCTTTTCACTTGTGCCAACAACGCACATGAACTTGTTTGCACAGTTAAATCAACATAAAATAAATTTCATTGAATTTTCAGCAGCCAACTCGCCAAAAAATCATTTTAGATCTACTTATAAATATATATGTAATAAATTTATAATTAAATCATATAAATAGAATATGACTTTATATAACTTTCATAATTAGCAAGTGCACAGTAAGAGATTACATTTCGATTTGTCTATACTATTGCAAACACTATTTTGGAAAAAAACGACCTTGCCTAGTATGTACTTTTTTTTATTTTTAATCCACTAAGGTGGCAAACAAGCTTACGGTCCGCCTGATGATAAGCGGTCACCGTAGCCTATAGAAGCTTGCAACATCAGGGGTATATAAAATTGTAATAACTTCTTTAACCCAATACTGTAATCCTTAGAGAAAACCTTGACAGGGACCACATTCCACAACCCGAGCGTTCGCGGTAACGTAATGTAATGACACAAGTTACTTAATCCAGTAGACTCGTGATAACAAAAAAATCAGATGGACTAACTAAAACTTTTATCTTACAATCTAAAAAGTGGTAAGTTATTCATTGCGAATCTTCAAGGCGCGCGTTTACTTTGCAAAACCTATGCAGCATGCACAACGAAAGATATAATTTAGATTAAGCAATGCGCACAGAAAGGAGGAATCTATTGTTTTGAGTTCACAGTGAACCTATGAGAGGCTACTAAAATTGGCAAACATGTGTGATGAGAATATACAAATTTATAAATATATGTTTACCGCGGTCGATTCGACGCCACGCGACTGCTTGAAGGTTAAAAACCTGTAGAGTTGTATCAAAATGAACTGTACTCGACGCGGATTCAACGGAGTTGGCGTCCATATTTGATTAGAAATTTCAAACCAATGTTTCCGAAATAAGAAAATTAATTAATTATTTTGTTGTTAATTTGTTTTTGAATATTTTGTATGGCTTTTGTATTTGGAGTGTTTTAAACGACAAAAAGTTTTCGTTGTGTTTCCACTCCAGTATTAGTTTAATATAGGTTTCAGTTTTTTGTAGGTTCTCTAGTAAATCACCTTAAATGTCACAAAAAAGTCCTAAAATATTGATTTACGTAAGGTTTAGGTATGTAGAAAAAGCCCTCCTATTTCTTATTTATTTTTCTGTCAACATAAATTAATAAAATTAAGATCGATTTCAGTCACAGTGGAACCCCATAATGTTACAACTACAAAAAGGTAAACAATGTTATGAATGATAAATAAGAGAATAATTATAGTAATAATAAACAATTCATGTACAGATGTACCGTACGATTCACCAAGTACATATCGCGCCACGTAAGTTGAACCAAAATGACGGTCCTCCGCGCAGGTACAGTTACGTACAATAGTACTAACAAATGTTTTGTGCGTGGCCCGTAATTTTTAATATTTACTTTCTAACTTATTATGTAGCTAACTACTTACTGTATGGCACTGCCCTGTGCCCACCGCACGAAACAACAGTTATTACGTCTCACGTACCCAGTAATTATATCTTATGAAGTGAATTTATTAAAAAAAAAATTTTGATTAATACATCCTGTTTAACTGGAATTGTCATAAATACGTAATATTGGATCATCTTACAAGTTATTGTACTTTTTGAACAACATTGGCTTGCAAAGTACTCGTTAGGTAAAATAAAAAGTAACAGTTCTAAAATAAGAATTTCATAAAACACTAAGGGGTTAAAAGTTATAAATGTTTTTTGATAACTGTCACTTATTGGTAACGGCATGACACCTTTTACATAATTTTGAATTTGCATAAACTTGAGCCAGAAGTTCCGACTTTCAAAACTTAAATGCGTGATTGTACCCCAGGGCTTGTGTTCCTATGGTTACGCGGTGCACATCGCGTCGCACCGCATTCCCCACATTAATGGACCCGAAAATGTGTTACTGCACGTGGTTCAACTTACGTGGCGCGACTTATACCTAGCTAGTTTGTAAAAACTTAATTAAAATGAAAACAAGATGGTACTTATACAATATTTTGTTCTCACTCAAATATTGTCAAAAATATAATAAAACTTCAATTGAATTTTAGTCTTCTCTAGGCCTTACATAGGTCCAGGACCTATGTAGTCACTTCAAAATAAAATATGGCCAGTAAAAAGAGCGAAATTCTAAAAGAAACATTAATCCAATTTGACTGATGTAACTTAGTTAGACGTTCATAAACTTTACGGTAGAGTGAGGAACCCCATGACGTCATTTTTTACTCAAGTAACTCGTTTTTGATGCAACTCTGGAGTGTTTTAAATACCTGATTATGTACAGTGGCATACACAACTTATCTACACCCCCGATATGAAGCATGTAGTATATGAAACAGATTTTTTTTTATTATTTATTTAATTTGTTGAGGATTACTAAAAATTAGTAAACTGGTTAGTTGCTGCTGTGATGTTATATCAATGTTTGTATCAATATCACTCATTTTATAAACCAAATTGAATGATTATGAATTCTAAATTTGTTAAAAAAAAAATATCTTTATTAACATTTTGCAATTTGATACTTTTTTATGTTGTGCTTGTGGAAAGTGTCTTTATATGAAAGGAAGGGCATTTTCCAATATTTTAATTGGACGTTGTAAGAGAAAGGGAGAAAAGAGATGCCCCTGCTGAATTTCTTCTATTCTATTCTATTTCTATAGACTTACGAACCGATAGCGTAGTGACATTCATAAGTGCTCAATTATTGTAGCCTAAATTGAATAAATGATATTGATTGATTGATTGTAGTGCTCCTCTACAGTGCAGCTCTTTTCAAATACATACCAAACAAATATGTATCAGCTTGAACTTAGAAGATAATAAAAAAAAATGTTATGACCTCAGTTCCAGGTGCATAGTGATTCAATACAACACTAAAACACTGCACTAATGCAGATGTGATAATATTTAGTATGAACCTTGGTTTACTTTGTTAAGCATTGGTTTCTAAGCCCATGACAGAGGATGTACGTTTACGGCATGGGTGTAAATAGTCATTTACATAACAATTGTATTTTGCTTTCTTTGTTTTATTCAGATTACCACTACCTAGATTATGTTTCACCAGTGCTTACCCCAAGCTAGGTTAAATTAAAAGTAAAATATAAAAATACCCGACTCAAGTATTACAGATAAATTTAGTTACAGCTTACATACTTTTTTTTTGTAAATTTGTAAAAATCATTCCTCAATAAGATTCACTTCCATTTCTGCTTTTGCCTTGACAAACTTTTCACTTATATAATTCCAATACTTATATCTAATTTTATCATACTTTTGAGCCAAAGCCTTACATAGTTCTAGAGCTCTATCAGGGTTATGTAGACAGTTGATTTCACCTTTCTTTATAGCTTCACTACAGATATCCACGATAAAGGCTAGTAAATAAGGCGATCTACATTTGTTCTTGTACAGTTCTTCGCAAAATGAGGTAACCACCGCATTTCCACTTAAGCCCCTTTTATCGTGAAGAAGTAACCCTCTCAAATAGTTCCAAGCGCTTTCATTGTTTTTTATAAATCGTATTTTTTCAATAGTGTAAGTTATCTCCTTTTGAACGTTGAAATCGGACCAGCCTAGATGGTTGTTGAGCACAAAATATCGCTGGTTCCAAGCTGAATTGTTGCGTACATCTTCGGATATGAGGTTGTCGACGAAATCCAATTCTTTCTCGTAAAGCCTGAAATTTAAAATTGTGTAGTATGTATGTATTTACAAAAAAAAGTATCTAAGTATTTGTATCCGTTGTCTGGTTTTCATAATACAAGCTTTGCTTAGTTTGGAACCAGTCGGCGCTGTGTGATATGTCCAAAATTATTATTGTGGCATAAGTACATTTTATTTCCTTAATAACTTAGGTAGTGGAATGTAGCGGTTACCCTAGGGTCCAAAGTAACAATTTTAATGTTACAAGCGCCAATATATGGTACAAAGTCCGCTCGAGTTAAGGTTAGGTAAATATTGTGGAATATTAAGAAAAATGTGTATCAGTAACCAGGCCCCCTCTTACCCTGTTACACCATTGGCCTCCTATTAACCTTGGGCACGGAATACACAATAGCACTTTATGCCACTATTTTTTTATAGTATGGCCACTCTCTGCCGCCTTCCCTTGTAGTCTTCGTAAGAATTTTATATGGAGTGGCCAGAGGTGCGTGAAAACGATTTAGACTAGCCTTGCGCCGTTTTCATTGTGTGAACGAACATTATACTTTAGAAAAAGACTTATCTATACACACCGGGTTTTAACGCCCGCCTCTTAGAATGCGAGTAATACGCCGAGACCACTGGGTCATCAACGACGCTTTTCTTTATTTTTGTTTTTATGTATAATGTCTCTCACTCCCTCATTCTCTTACTTACCCGAAGGTCTTGATAGCCCATTGTCTGTGTTGCCAGGCGTGGTAGTTCTTCGGGTCCTGTATAAGAGCATCAGTCGTTAGCTGCAGTTCCATTGTTGGATCTTGGAGCCATTCCACCAGCACTCTTCTGTGATGCCATACCTTTAATTAAAGTTGAAACATGTGTTCAAAAAGTGAAATGCCAAATATTCGCAAGAAAAAAAAAGGAGTTTTATATTGTTTGTCGGCAAATCTGGCAACATTAAAAAATATCAACATAATTTTTTTATTATATCCCAGAAATTCTCACTTAGAAGAATTTCAAAATTATTTATAAATCTTATGTGAACTGGCCATACAAATATACACGTGCCTCCCTCTCCACAGTCATTGGCAAAGTTATGTGGCTTAGTCCACAACAGAAGCCACTAAAGAGAAGAATTTGAACTTGAAACACTTTATTTCAATAAAATACAATAGGTGGACTTAATGCCTTAGGCATTATCTACCAGTCGACCTTATGGTCATGCAGAAAGTTTAAAGGTAGTTGTTTATGTAGGAACGATTAATATCTATAAACATAGGGTTTAAATACATAAATTAAATAAATACGTAGATACATATATGTAAATATATATTTAAATAAATATACATACACATATATAACTCTATATAAATACGTATTTAAATAGGTACATAAATATAGGTTCTGCATATGATTCATTGAAAGATATTTATTAAGGTGAGCCTAAATAGTTTTCGTATTCCGAATGCTTAATCTTATTTCGGGAAGGCGTTTTCTTAATATTATTAGGAAAACAATTGGCCACAAAACCAGTACGATGTGAAGGTAAACGTAGCAGCATGTTAGAGGAAGAACAAAGCTCTCTGTCGTGAGATCAATGAAGATATTGAAACATTTTCTTTAAATATGGAGGAGAATGAGAAATATTTAAAATCGTATTTCTATATATACAGACAAATTTATAACCCGCAAACTTTTATTTATTTATTGTATATTATAATAGGTTTTGCATTGAGTACAATAATTGAGTATAATTAAACCGTAATTTATTTCACTTACACTTTTTTTGTAGTTTTTTATGACTTAAATTTTTTCATACAAACTACATTACACTAAATCTATAGAAAGTTGTAAGTGCTATAATCCTGTGAATATGACGCTAATATTATATCAGTACATAGATATGTACTACCCTATTATAAAAGTAAAAAAATTAAGAAAAAAAAACGTTTTATGAAATATTACTATTATTTTAAAAAGAAACCTATGAACCGATAAAATACATACCGTAAACTGCTGCCACTTTGCTTATTGGCTTCAAGTTTGCCTAATCTACTAAAGCTAACATCACTTGATAACCGTCTTCTATTTAACATTTCTAATAATGGGAGAGTTATTATTGTTATTCTGGTAACACATTTTAATATTTTTTGAAGTGGTAACACTGCTGCGTTTTTAACTGTCAACTGTCAACATTCACAAGCACAGTGCACGTATTTTAGCTGAGTAGAAAGCTTTTGTTTTATTATTGGAAAAATCGAGAATTAGAGCTTTCTGAATGGATACGGGGTAAGCAAATATGCTCTTTCTACTTTTATTGACTTTTATTAAAAATATTATCATTTACGACTGGGAAAATGTCAGGCAATGTTGCGAAAGGTATCTCGGACAATAATAACACAAGTTTGCCTGGGACTAGGGTTGTCACTATTTACCCATCTACAGAGAAACGTGCAAAGGGTTATGTTTTAAGCTGTTTATCTGATTTAACAGACGGAGTTTTTATGCTTGGTTTGTCTTAATGTCACGCGTTTCATAGGGTACATAGCTATATGAATAATAAAATTGAGGACAATTAGAAGCACGATTTCAACAAATTAAGTACTTCTTAGTTTTACTTTATGTGTAGGTAGTCTTCTTATATTTTTAATTAATAATTAATAATATACATTTATATTTATATTAATTATTTATATTCGTAAGTAATGATGAATTATTATAACAATACATAATAATTTACGTCTTATACTTATACCTAGTTACTTTTCAACAATCCGCCAAATTTTTACTGGAGACTCAGAATCCATAACTAAGAGGCAAGTATGTTTTTGAGCCTATCAGCTGCGGACCATGTTTTTTTACGCCGACCATTGCTCCAGATCAGAAAATTTAGCGCCAAAGAATTTATTACTATGTACGGTCCTTTATTACGGTGGTAATATACATACTTTGTTTCTTTTATTGGACATAAAAAGTTCGTACCAACATTTGATTTTATGGTTTTCTATTTGTATTAACCCTAACTATGCATACAAGTTAATATCAAAATATTTGGTGGCATTGCCTTAACTTTGCCTGCTTGTGCCCAACTTTGCCTACTAACTAGAAAAAAAAAGTATAATTATTTTTTGCAAGCTGCAGATATCTCTAAGGTGTTTATGATTTTTAAAATCAAGACCCAATGTAAAATGCTGCACATATTTTTTCTTATAATCTTCTAGGCAAAGTTACGTCGTTTCACCACTACTTTGCCTTCAAGTTTGACAGTTTCTGACCGTCAAAATAACAGCAGTTTTGGCACTATGAACCTTAATAAATATGCCACAAGTCCTTATTTTGCGTGCTAATATAAAAAAAGCACAGATAACAAATGCTTTAAGCTATATTAATAAAAAACATCAAATTTCGTGCAAAGTTGTTTACGGTACCTCAAAGATGTATCCTAATTTCCACAATGCATGCATAGCGTAGGTATCTAAAGTGAAACGCTGACTTTCCAAACATATTTTTTTATTAGAACATCAAACAGATGGTTCCTTTGCCTTAATTTGTTATAGGTAAACTAAAAATCAACTGTTTTTAAATACGCGCGAATTTATTTTATTGTGTGGTAATATAAATAATATTTTGTGCTTATAAGTGTATTTAGTAGTTTATGTATGTTCGGTAAAATTTTTTAACGTTTTATTCTTGTTCATAATTATTACTGACTGGTTATCGGAATAGATACCAATATCAATCTCTTTTTATTTTATTTATTTTTTTATGAAAATATTTTATGACCTAAGGAAAAAAGTAAATAATAATAGCAGGTAACATAGAAAATGGTTTTATCGATTTTTTTCTCGAGACACAACACTATGAATTTTGTAACTCAATAAAAATAATAATACTTATGTGGAAAAACACCTACCACTGACACTTAATACCTATGTTTGTGTTTCTTTAACGTACAGAACATTTTTTGTAATTTACAATACTACAGGAAAGCATTTTATAATTAAAAATTTAGACCATTCTTAATAATTTAGAATAAGAAATGCCGCATCGAATAATCGAATAGTCGGATCAGCTGGCATTCGACGAGGGCACCGATAGACGGCGAGCAGGGGCTCTCATACATTTTCACCTACTTTGGCGGTCTATGCTTTTCTATTATTTTTATCTATAACTATAAAGATTTTGCTTTTCAAATATCGCTATTTACAATAGACGAAAAAAGTGTATACATTCATCAAATAACAGTAAATTTTATTATTTAATAACCAGAGTTTTCAACAAAGTCATATAATTAATGAAATTAAGTATAGATAAAACATTTAATTCACTTAAGTTTGTAATAAAATCTTTTTTTTTTTATACCACTAAGGTACGGTCCGCCTGATGATAAGCCGTCACCGGAGCCTATGGACGCTTGCAACACTTGGAACATTACTAACGCGTTGTCGACCCTTCAAAAATCTAATAACTTATTTCTTACTGTAGTCCTTTAGAGAAAACGTTACCAGGCAGCTCATTCTACAAAGGAAGTTTCTCTGAATCCGCAAAATACGTGACCATTTAGGTTCTAAGGTGAATTCCCTGCCGAAGGCGATCTTCGCGATGGTAGAAAGTAGCCGTGGGCATCATTACAAACGGAAGAAAACACACAGGCAAAGTCTCTCCTCAGACTTAAGGGTTCGATACGGCTCGTGAGTTTGGGATTGTCGACGTTTCTAACAGCCCGTCGTTGAACCGAGTCAAAAGCGTCAATCTGGTATTAAGTAACCTTTATAGATAATAAAGTTAAGTTATGTGCAATAGTATATGAAGCAGAGGTGTAAAACGCTATGTACCTAAGAGACCATTAAACGAAAGTGTAGGTTTAATTACTAATACAAGTATATACCTTGAAATATAAAGGTGTATTCGAACATTTTTTTCGTAGAAACTGCATTACACTTAATATGTTAAACTACAGTAATTTCTTTACTCAAAACGTGTTGTTAACATACAGCGCTATTAACTCACAACGTGTTGTTACCATTCAGCGATATTTACCAAAACGTGTTGTTACCATACAGCGCTATTTACCAAAACGTGTTGTTACCATACATCGCAGTGCATTTTGCGACAATTATAAATAGCAATATATGATCATTACTTGAATCATTTTGAGTAGAAAAAAATTATAGTTACAGACACACTTAGTGCACCGAAGGTTGTATGGGAGAAATCTGATTCGGATTCACCTTAATCTACAAAATTTTGCCAACATTCTTCCTAAACTACATTCCGGACGTTCCAGTATATGCACATAGTGAAGGCCAAAACCAAATATTACGACAATGTACCCAGTAGAGCGAGATATTATATTTGACTTCAGCTTAAAAAAACTTCACAGTCAATTAACTTACTATATTATTTGTTAAAAGATTCCGACTTACCTGATAATTCTTCGGTGAGTCCCTTATCACTGATTCTACATAGTCTAATTCAGATCTTAAGTCCGTGTCCAAGGCCTTTAGAATGTCTCGTCTGTAATAAAAAATAAACTACTATATAATCATGCTGATAATAATGTTATAAATGTAAAAGTTTGTATGTTTGTTTGTTATCCAATCACGACGCAACTGAGCATTTAATTAAGATGACATTTAGCACAGAGATAGTAAAAGAAATAAAGAAGGACGTAGACTAATTCTTATCCCTGAAAATTCGACCGTTCTCAATAAGTATTAATAAATATTTTGGACATAACACACAACACCGTCTGGCCCCAAAGAAAGCAAAGCTTGTGTTATGGGTACCAGACAACGGATACAATTACATAAATATTACTTTTTTTCTAATTCAGATATATCATACATAAATACACCTAGACTCAAGACAAACACAAATGTAATAAATGTTTGTCCAGTGCGGGAATCGAACCTACACCCTCTACAGAAGCTGGCCACACTACCAACTAGGCTGCGAGGGAGGAAAATATAACAGAATTCCACTTTAACGGGCTATAGCTATAGCAAACTTCTTTAGTATAATTAAGGAGACGCCGATAACCAAATTCAGGGCAAAAGCTAGTATGTGATAAACAAATCTTTGTGTTGAGTAAAGTGTATTATAATTTGATGTACGTGATTTCTTGCAGACATGCATTAAGCTCAATGTTTTTTTATAGATAAAAAAATTAAGCTGACAGCTTATTGAGATTTGATAATAACCGACTAGCTCTTCAAACATGTGACTCACACTTTGCGAATTGTGTATTACAGAAAGAACCCCCTTTAAGACTTTTAAAATTTTAGAATATGAACTTGACGATCTTATAAGGGTTTCTTATCAAAATAAGGAACGCAAAAAAGGATCAAAATATTCATTAACAATCCCTATTTCTAACACTTATTTCTTAATGTTGAAAATTTTATAGATTCGTCATGTCTGTCCGTCCGTCCGCCACTTTTTTCTGAAACTATAAGAACTATACTGTTGAAACTTGGTAAGTAGATGTATTCTGTGAACCGCATTAAGATTTTCACACAAAAATAGAAAAAAAACAATAAATTTTGGAGGTTCCCCATACTTAGAACTGAAACTTCAATTTTTTTTTTCATCAAAACCATACGTGTGGGTTATCTATGGATAGGTCTTTAAAAATGATATTGAGGTTTCTAATATCATTTTTTTCTAAATTAAATAGTTTGCGCGAGAGACACTTCCAAAGTGATAAAATGTGTGCTCCTTATAACTTCTAAAATAAGAGAATGATAAAACTAAAAAAAATATAAGATGTACATCACCATGCAAACTTCCACCGATAATTGGTTTGAACGAGATCTAGTAAGAAGTTTTTTTTTTTAATACGTCATAAATCGTAAACCGCAATTTACCTTTCATTCAATCAACTCAAATATAAAAATATATTTGTTTGTGTTTGTAAATCACGTAAATGGTGGTAGTAACGAAACCCTCGGTGCGCGAGTCCAACTCGCACTTGGCCGGTTTTTTTTATTTTTAAAAACTTTTTAACAAAAAAAACAACCGGCTTCAAAATGAAAGGTGAATTTCCAAAAATCTGATCTGAATTATAGTTTTTTTGGAAATAAGTAATTTTATTTACCTTTTTAGTGCATATTTTTGAAGAAGTTTGTTTTCTTTTTGTAAAAAAGTTTTTATTTTTTACTTCTGAGTGACGAATTGTTTTTAAAACATTCAGAATCTCCTCCTATTTCAAAGTCAGTTAAAAATAATTCCATAAAATTAGTAGGCAGGTATTTGGTTTTGGGTTGAAAATTACTTCAAACTTCCAGTTCTTTTCGTAAATAATTAAAAATAAATTAGCATTTTTAAAGACTTAGTTCATAAGAAATAAGAATGTTTTAGAAAATCATACCCTCAGAGGGTCCAATGGGGGTAGTAAGTATTTGTATGGGAGTTCCACTGCTTACTTACACCGATGGAAAATGTTAAACCACGCGGGTAACACTCCGAGAAATCAGCAAGTAATAAGCATAGTACGCCTTAGCTGTTGCACTCCCCACAGCAGGGAAACAGGCTTTAAGCCTCCCCAAGAGACGGGGGCTTAAAACCCACAGCGCTGGCCTAGTGGGAATTGGCGGAGATTAGTCGAGTTAGTGGCCACTCGTTTGTTTGAGTTTTTTGGCCACACAACACAGCCAGACCGACGACGGGTTAACGAGCCCTCCAAGGTACAACCACGCCTAAAGTTACCACTTCTCCGTTAATTGTAAACAGCACTACCAGACATTCAAATATTTTAAAGTACAATCGTAAACAAAAATACTTATTATACAAATTGTGCCAGGCTTGATTTGTTTGATGATTCTTGGAATAGGCAGTTATCGATGATGAAATATTTGTCTCGTTACCGCAAAGTTCGCATGGTAAAAAATCGGTCTAAAGTTTATCACTAGGTTTTTTTTTATTTTTTTAAATTTGTATTATTTTTTTAACCATTATTTATTTCTAATGACAGCTTTCAAACTTGAAAGGGCTATTAATCTTAGACTAGTAAGTTCGCTTGTAGAAATGATAGATCTTATCAAGATCTTTAGTTTTGATGACAGCTTTTAAAACTAGAAATAGCTATATCTACCTAACTATTGATCTTAGACAAGCAGTTTCCTTGCAGAAATGATAGATCTCATCAAGATCATTATTTTGGATAACAGCTGTCAAACAAGAAAGAGCTATATCTCCCTAACTCTTGATCTTAGACTAGCAGTTTCCTTGCAGAAATAATATATCTTATCAAGATCTTTATTTTTGATGACAGCTGTCAAACTAGAAAAAGCTATATCTCCCTAACTATTGGTCTTAGACTAGCAGTTTGTTTACAGAAGTGATTTATCTCATCAAGATCTTTATTTCGGATGACAGCTGTCATACTAGAAAAAACTCCATTATCTACGAAACTATTAATTGTAGAATAGTAGTTTCTTAACGGAGATAATGCCGTTTTTAGTTTGACAGCTGCCATCTGAAATAAAGGTCCTGAGATCTATCACTTCTGTAAAGAAACTACTAGTCTTCGATCAAAAGTTACGGAGATACAGCCGTTTCTAGTTTGACAGCTGTCATCCAAAATGAAGATTTTAATCAGATCTATCACTTCTGTAAATAAACTGCTAGTCTAAGATCGAAGATATAGCTTTTTCTAGTTTGACAGCTGTCATCCAAAATGAAGATCTTGATGAGATCTATCATTTCTGTAAATAAACTGCTAGACTTAGATCAATAGTTACGAAAATATAGCTCTTTCTAGTTTGACAGCTGTCATCAGAAATAAATTATCTTGATGAGATCTGTAATGAAAATGGTAGACAAAAATGAATAGTTACAGAGATGAAGCCTTTTCTAGTGTGACATCCGAAAAAAAGATTTTGATGAAATCTATCACTTCTGTAAACAAACTACTAGTCTACGATCAAAAGTTACGGAGATAAAGCCGTTTCTAGTTTGACAGCTGTCATCCGAAATAAAGATTTTAATGAGATCTATCACTTCTGTAAAAAAACTACTAGTCTAAAATCAATAGTTACCGAGATGTAGCCCTTTTTAGTTTGACAGCTGCCATCAGAAAAGAAGATCTTGTTGAGATCTATTATTTCTGTAAACAAACTACTAGTCTGAGATCAATAGTTATAGAGATGTAGCCTTTTTTAGTCTGACAGCTGTCATCAGAAATAAAGATCTTGATGAAATCTATCATTTCTATAAGGTAACTGCTAGTCTACGATCTATAGTTACGGAGATATAGTTTAAAAGGTGTCATCCAAAATGAAGATCTTGATGTGATCTATCTTTTCGTTAAAAAACTGCTAGTCTAAGATCAATAGTTACAGAGATGTAGCCCTTTCTAGTCTGACAGCTGTCATCAGAAATAAAGATCTTGATGAGATCTTTCATTGCTATCAGGTAACTGCTAGTCTAGGATCAACAGTTACGGAGATATAACCCTTTCTTATTTGACAGCTGTCATCTAAAATGAAGCTCTTGATCTGATCGATCATTTTTATTTGCAATAATATTAAAAATTAAAACGTCTTTAAACGCTCGACATATCCCACCGACCGCACTAGTTGTGCCGTTTAGTTGGTCGGTGGGGAAAAGCTATCTTTTCGTCGTCAATCCATCGAAATACAAACACACGTCAATCTTGTTAGATCGTACGGAACTCCTACTCGCACTTGGCCTGTTTCTTTTTGTATTTTTGTTTTCGATTTGACTATGAAACATTTGAACGGTGCCATGGTAGTGCTATCATTTGTAAACAACACTACCAGTAGTGCTGCTGGTAGTCCTGTTTACAATAAAGGCTCTTTGCTTATTTTTTTCTATAGACGAATGCAACTGGGCCACAATCTCTTCAGACAATATGGTTCCCGCAATTAATAATTAAGATGACTGATATTTCTATGAAGCCTTAGGAACTCCGCATACCCTATATATTTCTGTTAATTTGATTTAGAAAACATAAAACAAAACACATATATAACTTTTTTAATTTATGGCAGCACATACAAAATAAATAAATAAACATATTTTATACATGACACACCACGCCGTCTGGCCCCAAAGTAAGCAAAGCTTGTGTTATGGGTACCAGACAACGGATACAAATACATACATAGGGAGTTTTAGCGCGAATCTTAAGAAGAAGTTGTGTTTTTTTCTGTTTAATTTTTCTAAATTCATTTAGTGTCTTTCGATGTATATTTATTTTAGCAATGTTTTACGATAAAGTGTTAAGAATTGTGCAGCGAAGGCTTATAAATAGTGAATTATGAAGAAATAAGCAGGACATGACGCGCAATATCTGAGGATCCACACCAAATCTCCCGCCCAATCTTGGGACTTGACATCGAGGACGCGCGGTAACGCCCGCGCCACGATACGATATAATATAATTGACTTTGACTCTGGCAAATGCATAAATGGTCTGCTAAGACCGTGCGAGCCCATTATAAAATTAAAAAATGTTTTTCCAGTGCGGGAATCCAACCCACACCATCTCACAGCAGCCGGCCACACCACCAACTGGGCTGCGAGGGAGACATATGTCCCATAAGTCATAAATACAAGATTTATAGTAATAAGCAGTAAAAGAAAGACTAGTTACTATTACAGAATACTATTATCCTTTGCAAATTCTAGACAAACTACAACTAGGTAAGCCAGGATTTAATATCATAAAATGTAGTTATGGGAGCAACATTTTACTTTTACGTACTGGTGTTTGTAATTTACAGAGATCTTTTACAACTACGCATAAAAATGTACTAAAATGGACAGAGATACCGCAGACCGTAGGTTTTCCAACGACATCGTTATTATCGAAGTCACTGAACTGAGCGAAATGTTGCACTCCCTATCGATGAATCCACGCGACAAGTGGACAAATGCAATGTATTTTATTAGACAAGCCATGCTCAACTAACACATCATGCTAATGCCAGAATACGTCGCCAGTACCGTAGCTCAGAATAAGTAATAGTACCTAATCATAGTCAAGGTAGTCCTAGATTACTTTTTTACTACTGAATTATTATTGGACAGACTGAGAACTGAGCCGGAACAACTTTAAGAAGAAAGCCAATAGAAGGATCCAGCAAAAGTGGGCAAGCTTTCCTCAAATCTTCATGTTGCCCATACCGCAGAGTCCAGTTGGTCCTACCTGTCATGACTTAAGGCGCTGTAAAGACGCACAGCACACGGTGGAAGCTCGGAGTGTCCTGTAAGGGATTGAATCCGAAAGAGCACATCTGGAAGAGAACATAAGTCAACGACATATAGTTCGCTGAAATAGTAAGCTCAAGTAGCTGGTCACGTCTGTCGGAGGACGGATGACTGAGACGTGTCCTAGAGTGAAGAGCGAACGGGAAGGAGAAGCGTGGCACGCCCTCCAGTACGCTGGCCAACAACCTTAAAGGGGTGGCTAGATACGGAAGGCAGAGGACCGCCATGAAGAAGACTTATGTCTAGCAGTGGACCAATGTAAGCTGATATGATGATGATATTAATGTAGTAAAACACCCTTTTCCAATAATTGAAGAAAAGAGGAAACTTGTAGGTCGTAGTGGCCGAGGGGTTTCGATTCCACCTTGTGCCCGGAGTGGCGGAGGTTCAAGCCCAGCGTGTACCAATGAGTCTTTCTTAATTTTTTAAGTAAATTGCAATCAATCATTGACAATTCACACCACTCACTTTTTGGTGAAGGAAAACAGAGAGAAAACAGATGAGAGGAAACCTGCGTACGTCAAAAAAAGTCCAAATTACCTTCGGTGAGGGTAGGCCGTGCCGTGGTATAATAGAGTAGCAAATGAAGAGATTTAGGTACTCTGTTTATATGTTTATTTTTATACCCATTTCAATAGTTTTATATTGGTACCAGCCAATATTTCTACCCAAAATATCTATGCTAGTTAGTAAGTTGGGCATTTGTTTTTCGCGCCTGGGGCCATTTACGTAGGTAACCAATTTATTCATTTAAAATCAAGAAGGTGTCTGATGTTACTTAGTGCCTCTCTTAATGTTTACGGACTATTTGATTGCTCAAATTACCAGAGATGATGTTAGATATGAGCACCGTCTCTCTCTCTCGGCGGCAGATCAGTTGGCAAAGAGAGGATTGGTCACTAATATATTGGGACTCAAACCAATTGTGCCGTACCATTCAGCCAACTAGAAACGTGGTTTTGCGACAAAACATCACAACACAACAAACAATGGGCAGAAGAAATGGACAAACTAACACTGCTCTTGCATGTCTGAACGTACATCTGTTGCACAAGGTATTACATCTCAGTGGAAAACACCTACACTATATAGTTGGCTTAATAACAGGTCACTGCCCGCTAAACAATTTTTTTTCTCAATATTAGCGTTACCGACAGTGCCCTGTGTAGAGGCTGTTTGGAGGCCGAGGAGACACCATCTCACATGATTCAATACTGCAAAATCGTGAGCGCCCAAAGGGCAAAACACCTTAAGAATCCACAAAATGAGAGAGGTACTGATTAATATCAGATGTGACCAGGATTTCCGGACAGAGCTGGACTGAGTAACTCATGACATGTGAATCGGTTTCTACGTACAATTACCCTATTATGAGGCTCAGTATGGAAAACATAAGTCCAACTATCTAACTAGGTGTTTGCCCTGGGAAGTTAGAGCAACCTTAGCTTGTCTGGAGTCACTCTATTCTGCCCACTGTTTTTTGTGTAGTTAAGGGGTTCTGTCGCATAACCAAATGTTAAGTTGGCTGAAGGGTATCGGCACAATTGGTTCAAGTCCCATTGTTTTGGAGTCTGTTCCTCTCTTTGCTAATTGTTCTGCTGCACTATTGCCCTACAGTGGTGGTGTATCCACTGAAAAGTGTTTTTTTTTGTAGTTCACAGTGACACTACTGTAGTAGTCCACTACTAATGCAGTTGTTGTCAGAAACAATGTGTATCGAAAGGTAGTTTACGTTTCTATACAAGATATTTTCTAGGTAATCTCAACACATTCTGCCTGGAAGATACTGGTGAGACTATTTAAGATTGTTGAGAGGGTGGGTGCACCAGTGCCACACCAGACACCAGTAGTACACCATTTCAATCTTCAAACCATAATTTGACCTTGTGTTGAATTTCCCGGTACTTTTTTTACGTTTGGAAGCCTTGCTATAAATTTTAGTAAGCGACACATATGACGGTAATTTTTTAATCTTTGTTTAGTGAAACCTATTTTTTAGTTAACTGCGTGGTACAATATATATATAGCAATAACATTACGTCTTATTTCATTGAAATGGTAGTTGACACCGTTAAGAAAATCTATCTAAATCTAAAATAGTACATATGGCATGTATCATTGGGAGTATGTTGCTTACCATCTTTGTTTTCAGAGCTTACAATGGCTACATTAGCCTTCTGTTTTATGATAAGGTGCAGGAGTCTTAGATTCAGTGTGACCTCTATATCCATGCTATTTGCAAGGTGAAAAAAACATGCATATAAATTCATAAAGCCATTTACAAAATCAGCCATATTGACATGCAGGCCATATAACTTTTTGTCAGAGTATTTTAAGGGGCTCTGACTTGTACAAAATTAGTTATAGTTCTAAAATGTGGAGATTGTGTGCAGCCATATTGCAACAAAAATGCAATAAAATCATCTTTTCCTGAACCTCTGTTTATTCTAGTTAAATAGAGAGCCTTTAAGCACATGGTAGAACTAAACAAATCCACTACAAGACCAAATTTTTACTGTTAAATAGTAAAATAGGGAAGAAATCTATGCCAAATGTAGCAATGTATCAAATAGGTTAGCAGATTTTCCCACAAATACATTTAAGTATATATGGAGCAATCAATTATTATTTTTCGAAATATTAATATATATTTTTATACCAAATTTCCTCTATAAAAATTACTCTAGTCTTAATGTTCTCTAAACCAAAATATGTATCATATGAAAGTTTAGGCACACAGATGGAGGGATAACAAAACTATAATGGTTCCTAGTTTGAAATCTGTTTTTAAATAAATACAACATAGACTTAAAATCAAGGTATTGCTAACAACAATTTACCTTTAATCCATCATTATGTAATTCAACTAACCTGTATTGCCATACCGTGTAGTTAGCAGGATTGAGTTCAACAGCATCTTTAGTCAATTGAAGAGCCCTTTCAGACTTCTCATTATTTTGCAGTATGGCTCTTATATAATTATGAACATCTTCGACTGAAACAATGTATAATTTAGCTAAGCGGTTCATGTGTTAGTTTTAATCTATGCAATATGCAAAAGCAACTGAGTTTTTAGTCTCTCAGTTCAGCCAAAGAAACAATAAAAAAAATAGGCAAAATAAATTTTATATTGACGAAATATACTATATTAAAGATTCTATTGCAAAACATCATTTAGTATAGGTAACTTAACTGTTGAATAAAGTAGGTTACTAAAATGGGGGCTCATGGATGGGGTATCCATAATCAAGTCACAAAGAATACAGTCTTATCAGAAATGTAGCAGGGCTGGTCCAGCCCATTAGCATTTTATATTATCCAAAGTATAGGTTTCTAGCATAAGTTAATGTGTAAATTTTAGTGTAAATTAAGTCAGCTCTGCCACCCATACTCACACATGGACTAAGGTGTAATATGGGTTGAGGTGCATAATTTTTTTCCCTTGCACCCTCTTTAAGTTACTCTGAGCGTAATATGTTAAAAAAAAGAACAATTTACATACATTTTTCTGAGTGAGCTATTACAACTACTGGATTGGGACCATCATTTTCTGGCACAGGTATAACATCGCTCCAATCCGGCCGGTCTTTGTATAATTTCCAGGAGATATCATTTTCTTCCCCTCTATCCAATACACTCATTATTTTGTTATTAGAAAGCTCTATTGCAATAAACTGCACGAAATAATGTATAATGTAACCTAGTGTTGCGTGCAACTTATCAACGCTTTAAACAATTAAAAATATACAATTGTCAGATATAGGAATTAAATTGTGATAAGCTGGTTAAGTAAAAGGATATATCACAGAAAATTTATCAAAACTAAACACGGAAAAAGGAAAGTAATAATTTTTATGACAGATTGATGTTGCCAGCTCCAAACATTGAGACGAAGTGATTATATTCTCTTTGATTGAGACAAAATAAAATTTTAGAATAATATAGTAGTCTCGACCTCGAAAAAATTCTAAAACATACCCAAATTCATTGGACGCATATTCTAATAAATATACTGAGCTTTATCTTAAAGTTAAAATGGTATTTTATCATACTTTTCAAAGATTTAAAAATTGGACTTTTTAGTCCATCTGTTGTTCTAGTCTGCATACATGTCCTGCCTAGTTCTATTTAAGAATTCTTATTCCATTTTTGACATCGGTTGATTTTGTTTTATACCCAATTATATTATTTCTAATTTTATCCGAGTGCTCGATACCCAGCATGCTCCTCGCCTTTGGCAAATAGCAATCATTTCCTCGTCTTCTTTCTTCAGTGACCAGGTCTGACATAAGTTATACATGACAGTATAGTACACTCATATACTTTCTTTTTAATATTAATTGGTACATTTTTATTTTTCATAATTTCCTTTAAGGACCAGAATTTCCTCCAGGCTAGTGCAATTCTTCTTTGGATCTCTTTTGTAGTACAATCTTAAATGACACTAGTTGCCCTAAATATACATAGTCGTCGACGTACTTGATATTTTCGCCGTTGATATTTCTAGGTCTTTGGCGGTTTCATCATCGTCGGTCATCGTCAAACGCAGGGATATATTAAGACGTTTGAAGGGAGGCATGGCGCTCAGGGTATCGACTTAAATAGCTTTACAGCTTCAGTTATCTTGGAGGCCGGGTTAAATCCTTTCCATCAGGTTTTTTGACAAAGTTCACCTGTAGCCTCCTTGACACTTTTGTTGTTACGTTGTGGTCGTGCGGCGTAATGCTGTAATGATCTCTTTTGTAGTACAATCCTAAATATCCTGCCCGGCCAACACATCATAACTTCACTATCCCGGCTACAAACTCGAACACAATTTTATGAGTCGTGCCGGTGTATGTATGTTCGTCCGGGAGGATATCTGCTGTCGATATTGTGGGTGCGCGTAGATTACGGCGGCCACACTCGTATCTATGCGTGCCTATACAGGTCTCATAGCGGTGACACGGACGTAACTCGACTCTTCACGCACCTAAGTTTGACGACTGACAAAGTTCTAGAGCAATATCCCACAGCAGAACAAGTTATTTTGGGAGACTTTAACGCCCACCATCGCGAGTGGCTCAGTTCTCGAACCAATAACAATGCTGGGATCAACTCACGAATTTGCTCTGACCTATGTATTCTCTCAGCTGGTACTTTCTCCAACGAGAATACCAGATATAGAGGAACATACGACCTCCTTACTGGACCTTCTGCTGACTACCCGTCCGGACGGATACTCCGTCTCAGTGGATGCGCCTCTTGGCTCCTCGGACCACTGTCTCGTTCGGACTCAAGTGTCATGCACACAACCCGATCCTTCTGTGCCAACTAATTGGCGTCGTGTGTGGCACTATAAGTCGGCGGACTGGGATAGATTGCCTGACGTATGCGCAGCCGCAGTCACTGAGACAATCCTTGCTGGTATGGAATGCTAAATTCCTAACCCGCGAGTAGCTGCCGGCGTCAAAAAATGACCGTGGTTTAATAGATCTTGCAGAAAAGCTAAAATTCTCAAGCAAAATGCATATGAGGCTTGGACCACGGCTCGTTATAATTAGGATCCGAATATTTCTGAGTTAAAAAGAAAATAAAATGCTGCCTCGAGGTTCAGTAAGAAAGCAACTGCCAGAGCAAAATTCCAATTTATCGGCAAAATAGGTGGGCGACTTGCGAGCTATCCTTCTGGGAGTCGTGCTTTCTGGTCGCTTGCCAAAGCTGCCGAAGGGAACTTTTGCCAGTCGTCGTTACCACCACTGCGAAAGATGGTGACTTGGCCCATAGTGCTAAAGAGAAAGCCGATCTACTGGGCAGTCTCTTTGCCTCGAACTCGAACATGAACGATGAAGGCGCTGTACCACCTACTATACCGTGGTGCGGTAAGACCATGCCGGAAAGCTCCATAACGCAGCGGGAGGTCAGGCGGGCGTTGCTTTCTCTAGACGTTCATAAGTCGAGTGGGCCAGACGGTATACTAGCAGTGTGCTCCTGAGTTATGTCGTGTACTCACGCGCCTCTTCGCGCTTTCCTACCACACTAGGCCATTTCCGTCTTCATGGCAGACTGCAAATGTGCACCCGGTGCCCAAAAAGGGCGCTAGATCAGATCTATCGAATTACAGGCCTATCGCTATAACCTCTCTCTAAGGTGATGGAGCGTGTGATCAACACACAGCTTCTAAGATACCTAGAAGGACACGATCTGGTCAGTGACCGTCAATATGGCTTTCGCCACGGTCGCTCGACTGGTGACCTTCTAGTGTATCTCACACACCGATGGGCACTAGCCATTGAGAGTCAGGGGCAGGCATTGGCATGTAGCCTGGACATAGCGAAGGCGTTCAATCGGGTCTGGCACCGGGGTCTTCTATCGAAGTTGCCATCTTACGGAGTGCCCGAGGGTTTGTGCTAATGGGCGGCTAGCTTTTTGTCCGGCAGACGCATACGAACCGTAGTTGACGGTAGTTGCTCTGATAGCATGGACATTAATGCTGGTGTCCCGCAAGGCTCTGTGCTGTCTCCTACGCTCTTTCTACTGCATATCAATCACATGTTGGACATCAACAACATACATTGCTATGCAGATGACAGTACTGGAGACGCTTTTTACACGGGTCGTGCAAACATCCCTCGTTCCGTTGTGGAGGAAAACCGCGGAGAACTTGTGTCTCAAATCGAGACCACACTGTCCCAGGTCTCTGACTGGGGACGGGTAAACTTGGTCCGATTCAACCCTACAAAGACACAAGTGTGCGCGTTCACCGCTAAGAAAACTCCATTCACTGTAGTCCCACAATTCCAGAACACTCCCCTCTCCATCTCCAAGAGCATTGGAATCCTTGGTGTCGACATCTCCAGCGATGTTCAGTTCCGAGATCATTTACAAGATAAGGTGAAGCTGGCGTCCAAAAAACTTGGTGTACTCAACAGAGCGAAGCAGTACTTCACGTCGGGGCAAAGGTTGTTACTTCACAAGTCGCAAGTTCGGCCCCATATGGAGTACTGCTGCCATCTCTGGGCAGGTGCACCCGGATACCAACTTGGCCCTTTTGACTCGGTTCAACGACGGGCTGTGAGAATTGTCGACGATTTTAATCTCACTTGCGGTATCGAGCCCTTAAGTCTGAGGAGAGACTTTGCCTCACTGTGTGTGTTCTACCGCCTGTACAATGGGTTGTGTTCTGAGGAATTGTTCGAAATGATGCCCACGGCTACTTTCTACCATCGCACCGCTCGCCATCGGCAGGGAATTCATTCTCACACTTTAGAACCTAAATGGTCGCGTACAGTGTGGTTTCAGAGAAACTTCCTCCCACGAACGCTTAAGTTGTGGAATGAGCTCCCTGCCAAGGTTTTCTGCAAGGACTACAGTATGGAGTTCTTCAAGAAAGAAGTTATTAGATTTCTGAAGGGTCGGCAACGCGCAAGTGATACCTCTGGTGTTGCAAGCGTCCATAGGCTACGGTGACCGCTTACCATCAGGCGGGCCGTAAGCTTGTTTGCCACCTTAGTGGCATTAAAAAAAAAAAAATAAAAAAAAATAACACTAGTTGCCCTAAATATACATAGTCGTCGACGTACCTCATATTTTCGCCGTTCACAGTGACGTCTTGTGGTACTCCATTCGTAATCTTTGTTTTTTCAGCGTTTAAACTCAAACCCACTTGTTTGCTTACAGCTGTTAATTCTCTGATTATTATTTCTAGGTCTTTGGCGGTTTCGGCAAACAAAACGATGTCATCCGCGAAGCGCAGGTGGCTCAGGAACTCTCCATTGATCTTTATTCCCTTTTCTGCCCATTCTAGGTTTTTAAAGATTGACTCTATCTTTCGAATTTATCATCTAAATAAATGTAGTTTAAAGTAAAAGTTTAAGTAACTGTATTACAATAGTAGTAGAAATAAAATTCAAATATTAATTTAAAACTATAAAATTAGCATATTTACTTGTAGTCCAATCAAATTAGAAAATGAAAAAACATTAACTAGAAGAGTTTCAAATTTTCGGTGTACGTGTTCATTAGAACTTCCCATTAAACATACTAAAAGTCCCCATGTGTACATTACTTTTACGCTCGCGCCGCCATCTTGGAAAAAGGTACACTTTCTATATCTAAAAATACTATAACTTATAGAATTATATATCTCTAATACTTTAGCTAAAATCAGACATTGTAGAGATTTTTTTTTATATTTTTGCTGTCGATTTACAGTTTTGTTTCTGTATACTTAAAAATCGTATAGCTGGGCGGAACGTATTTCTGGTCCGCTTGGTGGGTAAGAACAGCGAATACTAGGCCAATAAGCCATCAGCCGATCATCATCGCGTCTGATTCCGATAGAGACATAGACTAGTTCTCCTGCTTAGGGCAAAGCTAAGGTTCTCGACTTCTGATAGACAAACTCAATTTTAAGATTATGACTGCTACTAACTACACTGTAAATAACAACCTTAGGCTGGACATACTCGACATAACGTTTCTAAAGGCTTCCAAAGAACATAAGCCTATAATTTTTAGTAGAGTAAAAGTGCTGGATAAACTTTGGTCTATCAATCTCTCGGTTTTTATGTCATTTGGTATCCAGGCCTACGAAGCCACTGCCCTGGTCTCAATAGATCTCTAATAAATTTATCTCCAAATAAAAAAGTTGAAAGCGATGTCAGTGTATACTGGAACACCTTTAAAACCTCTGTAAGACAGAGTTAAGTAAGACAGTCTTTATTTTACGCTTTCGCCACGTCGAAAATTAAAGCACTCCTGTAGGTATATATATAGATGCGCGCCGTAATGCAGGGCCCCTGTTATCCAGACAACGAAATTACCGTTGTGAAAAGGTCTATAAAATTATGTGACCGTGGTAGGAGTAAACGTTATATGAAGCTTACCAAAACTAATTAATCTATATGACGAGGGCTCAGGTCATTTTTACCCTAATGACGCTGCAAAAAAAAATTGTTTGAAATGACCCCGTTAAAAATGCTTACTAATATAACGATCAAGGGTAGCTTTAACTTTGATAGCCTGCGAAACTTCGTCTACAATGGCAGGAGCTAAAGCCTCTTTAGCGGTAGTAGAGCGCATCTGCCTTTTAGTCATCGTCATACGCAGGGATTGATTTAGACGTTTGAAGGGAGGCATGGCGCTCAGGGTGTCGACTTAAATAGCTTTACAGCTTCAGTTATCCTGGAGGACGGGTTAAATCCTTTCCATCAGGTTTGTGTGGGTTCTTTGACAAAGTTCACCTGTAGCCACCTTGACACTTTTGTTGTTACGTTGTGGGCGTGCGGCGTAATGCTCTTTTATTAGTAACTTTTGTTCTCGGGCACCAGTGATTTTTTAGTTTTTTTTTAAATTTCTCTGAGTTCTCCGTCTGACATTTCGACAAAAACTTAGGCTTAGAATCTGTAAAAGCGCTATGTCAAGTATGTCCAGCCTATGGCTGTGATTAACGGCTAAGAGAGTAGCTGTCTTTAGAGCTTTAATGTTAAAGTTGAGTATGCACATCAGTCTGAAGAGAACCTTGCCAGTATTGCAGTACTATAAACGGCTATTTACATTTACATACACAGTCACGAAAATCGGAATAATTTGCCTAAGTCTTTATAGGTAGTTAGGCACACCTACGAAATGATGAGCACCTGGTCGCTTGTTATGGCTATTCGGTATTGACAGCCAGCCGTTGCTATTTGGTGGCTCTTATACTCACCAAGCGGACCCAAGGCATGTTCCGACCCAGCCATAAACATCATGTCATATAATACAAAAGCCACTTCCCTTCCCTTCTCTTTATAGCTAAACTACTACAGACACAATAATAATGAGTATGAGCTTTATTGTAGGATATTTATTAACCTATAGTTTTTCAATATACTATTTTTTTGTATCAGCAATTATTGTCAGGATATAGGCAAAAAACAATAAAACCTTGTACGTTTTTTCCAAGATGGCGGTCCGAGCGCAAAAGCTATTGATGGTGACTTTTAGTATTTTCAACGGGAGGTCTTAGTGAACACACTTTATACACTTAAATTCAAAACTCTACCAATTCATGTTTTTTTAGCCTAAAAATGTATTTAATTTGACTGTACTATTAGCCATATTAACATATATTTTATGAAATAAGAATCAATAGATTATCACTCTTATATTTTCCAAACAATTTGAATTAAAGCCCAAAAATAGAGTGTCAGATTATTATTTTTTCTAATGTTTTAATTGCCAAATTATTATCATAATAGCAAATCCACTTAATTAAGGTTTTAATTATAACATATATTTTTTTCACGTCATAAAGTGTACTCAGGACTAATAATCAAATTCTTGCACAATTCACCCGTTTGGGTATGCCACTTTATTCGAAAAAATAAATGTTTGACTGTAAAATTTTGCAAGGTTTTAAAAAAAATATTGTGACCTATATTGGTACGCATTATTGTCACGGAGGTTTCGCTTGTGTATTTGTGTAACTGGATCTGTTACCAACTGTACTTACCTATGTCCTCGTAGAACCAGCTACGCCCGCGGTGCTTTTTCCAAAACTGCTCACCTATCACGTGTTATTGATCACACATGTGTCCTTTCATACATTCGCAGTGACAGTTTAGTGTTGACATCGAGCTGACTATAAAAGACAAACTGTATCATATCGTTCATCACATTCAGATATTGCTTCGAAGGGTTTAACGCAACAAAAATACAAAATGTTTTTCAAAGTGAGTATGAGTACCTTATTTATTTATTCACGCTTTTAAAATATACTTACTTTTATTTTAATTTATTGTTTATTGTTTGTTGACGTTCAACTATCATACTATACTATGAAATAGATCGTTTTATACCACTAAGGTGTCAAACAAGCTTACGGTCCACCTGATGGTAAGTGGTTACCTAAGCCTATGGACGCTTGTAACACCAGAGGCATCACTCACGCGTTGCCAACCTTTCAAAAATCCAATTACTTCTTTCTTGAAGAACCCCATACTGTAGTCCTTAAAGAAAACCTTGGCTCATTCCACAACCCAAGCGTTCGCGGGAGGAAATTTCTCTGAAATTAAGTGAAATTAGTTGAGTTCCTTGAGTTCCTACTACACTAGCACCCAGTTCCTACCTTTTGAACTTCTATCATCGAATTGATTGTGGGCATTTACTTTCATCAAAAAATATTCCATAAACAGACACGACTTTACGGGCCACCTATGCTGATTTGAGTTTATTTGGCCCTCTTTAGTACACAAGTATTCCATGAATTTGTTATTTAATCGATAATTCAATCGTGATAAACTATGTTGTTTGTCCGTCTGCATTTTTCGAATTAACACTATACCAAAAACGAGGGCCGTTGACCGTTGGAAAAAAATCAAAATTAAGATTATATTGTTCTTTTGTTTTTAGGGTTCCCAACCAAAAGGGTTAAAAACAGGACTCTATTACTAAGACTCCGCTGTCCGTCCGTCTGTCTCCAGGCTCTATTTCATGAACCGTGATAGTTAGACAGTTGAAATTTTCACACATGATGTATTTCTGTTGCCGCTATGACAACAAATACTAACAAAAAGAATAAAATAAATATCTCCCCTAATATGGCCTCCCATACAACAAACGTGATTTTTTTGCTCGATATTGATAACGGCAACAGATAGACGCTTGAAATATTCACAGAATATTTAGTTATATATTCACTTATAAATAATTAAATTAAAATACTCAAGGGGGCTCCCATACAACAAACGTGATTTTTTTGCCGTTTTTATAGATAATAGTATGAACGGAACCTTCGTGCGCGAGTCCGACTCGCTCTTGGCTGATTTTTTATATTACTTGTTAAATAATCAAACGATTTGTTACGGCGGCAGCACATACGTAAATTGCAATATTCTTTAAAGCACCGTACAAATTTTTCTACGAGTACAGTGTGGTGACGTCACTCACCTTGTACGGTCTAGTATGGAGCATTTTTCGCTTGGTTTCAAAAGGGAGTAAGCACCTACTTTTAAGTGCTAATATTTCAGAGTAGTTATCGGAGCACAATTTCAGTTTTACTTATTTTTACACACATTTTTACTGACGGCCTTTCATTTATGCATAAAAACGCTCTTTTTACATGTCTGCACAGGAGGCCTCTTAAAGCATTATAGTACATTACATTTTGCCAGCGGCTCCGCCCACCCTTAAATCGGTTATCGGCGTTGAACTCCTTAAATTATACGAATGAAGTTTGCTATAGTTCGTTTAAGCTCGGTTATAGTTATTCCTGCGGAAATTTTTGAATTTTTCGGGATAAAATTGTTCTATTTTAATACCTAACCTATATGTGTGCCAAGTATCATCTTGATCCGGCCAATATTTGAAGCGTGATTGAGTACTTACTTTTTCATTTTCACTCCCATCACACTTGCGAGATAATAAATAAAAATATAAGGAGAATAAATAAATGAACTTACTAAAACACAATTGAAATGGTGGGAATTAAAGTAGATATCTAGAGATTTTATGAATTTAAAGGTTTTGGCTCAAGGTAAAACTTATAATTGCTCGCTTGTAGTGTGCCCGTGAAAAAGCCCGTGGGAATAATTAAGTTAAGGTCTTAGCACCCGCACGTAATGACACTGTATTCAAGTAAGTATATATGATGAAAAGTTGTATTTATTAAAAATATGTGAAATAGGTATAATAACATGTTAGTCCAAGCGACAGTCGAACTATTATGAACTAGTATTTGTAAAAGTTTTTTTAATTGTATTCTTGACTCATATTTTTTCTGAAAGAAAGTGAGACTTAGGTGACAAAGAAACATTGACATTTGTTTTGTGGTCTATAGAACACACTAGAGTGTCACGCTCACGATTCTCATAACGAGACCGGTAGAGCCGGATGTGACCGTAAATATATAGTAGACTAGACTTTGCCAGCGGCTTCGCCCGCCCTAAACTCAATTATCGGCGTGGAACTCCTTAATTAACTCCAATTAATTAATAAATTAGTTACACTAATGAATTGCTATAGCATACTATAGGTGCAGCAATAGTTCGTTTAACTCTTTTATAGTTATTCCCAAAGGAACTAGGGATAAATAGTAGCCTATATGCTATTTCAGGATTTAACCTATATGTATGCCAAGTTTTATCCCGATCCGTCTAGTGGTAAAAGCGTGATATAGTAACAAACATCCATCCATACATACAAACTTTCACATTTAAAGCATTAGTAGGATATTATCCGCCCTTATTTTGGACTTGAGGACCAAGTAAGCAAAATCTATTATTTTTGTATGAATACAAATTGAAAATATGTAGGCGATACGGTCAGTCTATTTATAGCCAACTAAACATTTGTTTCGGTTTTTGTGCGTTGCGGTGTGATTTTTTGATAACATGTCTTATCACCGAAATTAGCAAAAAGAAAATCTAAAAAAAACTACATTACGATTTCTTACTTACTTACATAGTTAAGAATTATTCCTTTGTTTACGTGCAGGTATTCATAGTATTGTGCTTGGCGGCTGTGAGCCAGGCTGGTCTGCTCGCGCCTGCCGTCAGCTACAGCGCTTACCCCTACAACTCTTACCCCGCACAGCCCGCCATTACCAGCCAACAGTCCAACATTTACCGCTCGGCTTTCAACCTAGGACAGGTGAGTAGTTGCATTATAGCATTATATTTATTTTTGTTTTATATCAAATTATATTCCTTTAATAGAATCACATTTTTTTTGTATTTTTGATTTAATATGGATTTTTTATTACTAACTATTAATAACTAACCTAATACTAATTAATCTTAAGTTTCATACGTGCCTAAGGCTTAAAATTTAAAATTTTGATCATACTGATATTGATAATCATAATGATATTCCATTTGCTACTTTTCCTTACAGGTATCTACATACTCAAAATCTATCGACACCCCGTTCTCCAGCGTGCGTAAGGCTGACATCCGCGTGAGCAACCCCGGAGTTGCTGTCGCCGCACCAGCCTACAGCGCGTACCACGGCTACGCTGCTTCTCCCTACGTAGCAGCACCCCTAGCTGCTGCCCCCGTCGCTAGAGTAAGTTTTCTGATTTTTTTTATTTTACCTTGGTTCGTTGTTCTTGTTGAATTATTTTATAGCACTTAGTTTTAATAATATTGTAAAAAGTATAATCTAAACGTTTCAATTGTGTTGCAGGTAGCTACTGGCGGTCTCCTTGGCGTAGCTTACTCCGCAGCCCCAGTGGTGTCCCACATGACTTACAGCAGCCCCATCGGACTTAGCTACAGTTGGTAAACGGACTTTTGCGCAATTAGTTGTTGATGCTTAATTTATTTATTTATGGAATAAATACTTATGTGAATTTTGAGATTTTCTTTATTAATTCACGACCTGAACCTACTTGACTTAAACGCATCAGTGCTGTTTGAATTTTGTAAACTTACTGTCAAAGTAAAGTAAGATGTTAAGAGTGTGATAAAGTTATTTCTTGACCGTAGTGTAACACGAAGCCAAGACACCACATTTGTCAAAGTATCCCACGCTTATAAAGCTTAGAAGCAACTTAGAAACATATAACATGAGTGGTATTTCGCTATCACCAAAATATGTCTTAAACATTTCTTTATTTATAAATTATGCATTTTCGAATTCTTTCATTTAATATCAAACTCGACACATTTGTGGTTTTTTTTTACTTACAGTATTATGGATGTCATATCCGCCATATAAGATTAAGTATGACGTCACATAGCCTATCACTCGCAACACTGAGACGAATTATTTTATTTATACCACTAAGGTGGCAAACAAGCTTACGATCCGCCTCATGGTAAGCGGTCACCGTAGCCTATGGACGCTTGCAACACCAATGCCGCCACTTGCACGTTGCCGACCCTTCAAAAATCTAATAACTTCTTTCTTGAAAATCCCCATAGGTACTGTAGCCCCTAGAGAAAACCTTAGCAGGGAGCTCATTAAACAACCCAAGCGTTCGGGAGAGGACGTATCTCTGAAACCGCACTGTACGCAACCATTTTGGCTCTAAAACTCTAAGGATACCTTATTTGTCAAAATATAGCAACTACCTATCATAATGAGACTATTTAGGAGCTACACGGGAATATAACAAACATGCTGCCATACAATCTACATATCTAAATTTATTATCTTAATATACATTACACAGACTGCTAAAAAGATTTTATACAAAGTACTGGAATAGAAAGAAATCACAACAGGATACTACTTCAGAAAATAGAAAATTTTACACTTGTTTTTAGCAGGGACTGTATATCTATAATTCTATACTATATAACGAAGCTAAAGAGTTTCTTTGTTTGAACGCACTAGTCTCTACTATAAGCAGTCGGATTAAAAATAATCTTTTTGTATTTGATAGCCCAATTCTTGAGAAGTTATACATTACGCTCCGACACTTAGGAGCCAAGCAATAAGGAATAAGCATCAATATGAAAAAAACTGAAGAACAAAATGAAGATAGTGCGGGCAAGCTATGCGACACAGTGGTGGGTCGGAGGATGGTGGCACAGCGCAAAATTATTTGAAAGGGCAGAACAACGTCCGCCACGTCAGCTAGTACCTATCGGTATAGGTACAATATCTGTACAGTACCAGTAATAGTATCAGTACTGACATTTTATACCGAACGTATAAGATAACCGATATATTTGTAAAATCTTAAATTAATTTATTAAAATTATATCACATACCTACGTTAACGAAAATATTTCACAAGAATATGCTAGCTTTACATTTATTTTAAATTTAATGTAAAATAAAGCAATATCCTAAAAAACTACTACAAAATTAATATTTAATAACTTAACTACAAAAACCTTTTAAGTAAATAAATAGCCTAAATTTAATATCTTGTTCGATACGTAACTGGTTCAAACGTTCCAAAGATGTTACCGCGTTTGATCGCTATAGATATACAAGTAATAAATTATATTTGTACACAAGTAGATCAGGAGTAATCAATTAAAAAAATAAAAACCAGCGGGTCGGGTTTTATTTATAACAGAATATCTAAAAATAAATAGTAATTTTCTAGTAAAATAATGTATAAAGGTTTGTCATTATTTTCCAGTTTAAAAATTGCCATAGGACAGTGGAATCAGTTTTAAAAACGAGCGAAAAACCGCACATTTAAGTAGGGCGAAGGTGCGGGAGGTTGGCGCTAGCTAGCTAGTAGTGGGAGGAAAAGAACGAGCAGGGAAGGGAACCAGCATGCTGCGGTCCAACTTTTTATCGGTAGGTACGTTAATAAATCAGTCAGTTTTTATACTTTTTAAATATGAAAGTAAAGACTGAGTCTTTAATTCTTTATAATAATCCTAATTTCTTTAGGCACAGCGGTAAATCTTCTCTTCATCCTAATTGAGGGATTCCTCAACAATAGATTTTTCTCGGCGTCATACCGCGTAGGGCATTCCTAATTTCCTTCAGGTTGCAACAGAGCAATAAGGTAACCTGATTTTAACGATAAATAAAGGTATTAAGAAAAACATAGTCAAGTATATTTATTCCGGTCGACAGTTTTCACGAGCATAGTTTTTCCATAGGTGAAGATAGGGGGCACTATCGCTTCGCAAAGAAGAAATAGGGTGACCGAATTTTTGGCACTGGGACGAAGAAGGAACACCTACATCCTTATACTATAGAGAGTTTACATGGGAAATCAGTGACCGTGAACCGAGAGGCGCTATTCCTTTACGATGCAACGGTGTAACGGGGTGCTTTAATTTTTGGTAGAAGCAGTGAGCAAGCAAGGAGCGATTAGATTTATAAAGGGTCGGCAACACAATTCATATATACTAGTAGGTACTACACACAGAGCGACCATTCACCTATTGCATTCGTAGTTCAAACGCACCTTGAACTTCGCAAAATTATTTGCCGGCTCTTTTACTAGGTCTCTCACAAACTACTATATTATATTTATAATATTTTTGGACATTACACACAGCACCGTCTGATCCCAAACTTAGCAAAGCTTGTGCTATGGACAGTGACCTTCTAACTACTTAGAAGGTCATTGGCTATGATTAACAGACAACGAATACATACATATATACTAATTTTTTTGTAAATACTTACATATTATACATATAAAAACACACAGTCTTAAGACAAGCATTAATAATAAATGTTTGTCTTGAGCAGGAATCGAACCCACGTCCATTGATTCAGCTATTCAGTCGTTACTCACTGAACCACGGAGCCAACTATAGCCTATAAAAACCGTTTAACTTTTATTTTTCCAAAAACTTGTGCTCAGTAGCGCGATTTGCAATAAAATATTATTAAGAAGTTACAAAACTCAAGCTTTTAAAATGCAGACTCACAGCTTGACAACTTTTTATATTGCATTATTATTACCTGAACCCAAAAATTGCAACACGATCCGACAACATTGAGTTGGTCACACATTGGAAAAACTATGTTAAATAAAAACTTTTAAAATAAGCTTTTTCTTTTCTATTGAAAGCCGCTGATGCAGTATACTTTGTACGCTGCTTATTGCAGTTCGTGGATGCCTTTTAAGAAAGTCTTACTTTATCCTTAGATATCTAAGGGTATACCTCTATATCGGTTTTCGATTTAACTAGCAATTTAGTCTACCGACTACCCGCTATCACCCCAAATAACTCTAATAAATAAAAATAATAAATCTATGTCGGTGAGTTTGAATTCTTTAATGATTTACATTACGAATTTTATCGCGTAATAAATACCTAGCATAGAATAACTGGGGCCAACAGTTAGATATCATCTTTCTATTCCGCAAGTGCCAGCAATACACACTATTTTTTTTTTCTAGGTATAATCCCGCCCGCTATAATCTCTCTCTGAAATATAGTTTAATCTACACCTAAACATATTCCACAAAACTTTTCGAAGATGGTGTCAGCTTCCTTTTATTATTTAGTGGTGGCCACCATCTGCAGAGTGGCTTAAACGTGTAAGTGGCACGTGAGATGTCTGTTAAAGTAAATTTTATATAAAATCAAACGGCACAAATCACAAGTATATATTTATTACATCAATAAATTAAGCGTAGGTATTTAAATAGGTCCGAAAAATTTACTATTAATAGAATAAATCAATCGCACATAGAGCCTTTACCAACTATAGCTAAGTCCGATGGGGCTGCTGTAAGTCATGTGGGACACCACTGGAGCTGCGGAGTAAGCCACACCAAGGAGACCACCTGCAGCAGCGACCTGAAACCAGTCATCAGTAAGTTAAGATCTCTAAAATATTTAATAAATATCATGTATAATTTTTTATGCTATGGTTATCTTTGCTAAAACTATGTATTATCTTCGTTGTCATTAAAAAATAAAAGAAAACTCACTCTAGGTGCTGCTACGTAGGGAGAAGCAGCGTATCCGTGGTACGCGCTGTAGGCTGGTGCAGCGACAGCAACTCCGGGGTTGCTCACGCGGATGTCAGCCTTACGTACGCTAGAGAACGGGGTGTCGATGGTTTTCGAATATGTAGATACCTACAAACAGTATTTGAAAATAAAATAAATATGTAATTCATATATTTTTGGATCTAATGATAACTGCTTGTGTTAAATCATAACCTATTAATTGCCTAATTTGGGGCAAATATTAGGTACATTTCTACTTCCTTCTCCCAAAGGTTGCCTGTTAGAGATTGGCCGTCTTTTTTAAGGGTATAATTCATATATTTTAACGACATGTGACAATCAAATAAAATACTAATTGTTGCCGTAATCTCCCCGATGAGTTAACATGAAATGCACCAATAATTAAGGTAGGTACATCCATAGGCATATCTGGGTTTTTAGACATCATATTCATTCGAGGGATAAGAGCTGATGCCAAACATATAGACTTATTTTTAGATTAGTATCATATTCTAATTCATTATTTTTTTGAAATAATGGATAAGAAATATGTCCATGTTTGTACTTAGCTGTTAACGGTAGTAGTTTTGAAAGTCCACACATATTCAAGGCATAGAGAAAGAAATAAGGTAAGTTCCTGACACCAGTTGGAGCTGACGCTGTCATATGATAGTTATTAAAACAATTAACCTGTCCCAGATTGAAAGCCGAGCGGTAAATGTTGGACTGTTGACTGGTAATGGCGGGTTGTGCGGGGTAAGAGTTGTAGGGGTAAGCGCCGTAGCTGACGGCAGGCGCTAGCAGACCAGCCTGGCTCACAGCCGCCAAGCACAACACTGCGAATACCTGCACGTAAAATGTTCAAATGAAACTAAAAGGCCGAACGGAGAACTATTATTGACGAGACTATTTAAGAGGCTACTAGCGTTTTGATTTTTAGCATATTTCTGCATCAGTTTATAAACAATTTTCCAAAAGTGGTTGATTTTAGCAGAAGTAGCTTTAAGACTTATTTTTAAAATACTTTAAAATAATTGTTATAGTGTAAATCAGTTTTAATCTTTCGAGTAAAAACAATGTTTTGTGTAGGTAATATCGATCTCTTATATCGTATATTGGCAGAGATATTGGCGACACTAAGAGACTGGTAATTTGTTGGAAACTGCGTTAAATTGAAAAAGAAAAATAATAAAGACCAGCAAATAACAATTACTAATAAATTTGACGAGGCGTGTGTTGCTGTTGACACAGAGTGTAAAGAGAATGTCAAGATCAATCAGGTCACATGTGATTTTAGCTGCCCTAGGGCAATATAGGTGCCAAAAAATCGGTCAAGATCTTAAACAGTATGTAAATGTATGTAGTTTACCTTTCGCAATAACTTTTTGCTTCAAATCAATGGTTCAATTTAACCAATTTAAAGGCTAAAGGAGAAAGGTTACAATTCGATTGATTTTTTATTGTCTATGTTAGGAACAAAGGTGGAACCTTCGGCAACTTTAAACCGTATTAATTATAATAAATCTGATGAAGGTTTTATGGTAGGAAAATGATGTTTGTCTATTGACGTAATTATTATTATTAAGGGTAAGATTTTTTCATACAAAATTGATTTGCAATAAATTTCATGAATTTCACTTTGTGTTTTGATTTGAAAAAAAGAACAAATTATTAAGTAAAGTAAAAAGTAAAAGAAAAGTATTATTACATATTAAGTGCTCGCGGTTTTTGTTGGTTCATGAGATTTTGACAAGCCATTATTTTTGCAAGGTACCTGAATTTCTTGTATGCAGCAACTTAAAAAATGTGAAAAAAATATTTTTCTCTCTTTTTCTTTTCGTCGCCAATGTGTAATATTGTTTCTTTTTCAAAATCATTTATACATGTAAAGGATCAAAATTATTATTTTATATCATTTTAATATTTTTATTTTTTTTATATTTATGTCCTCAATTATTTATATAATTTAAATACGTATTAACTCAACAAGATAATTGTACATAAAAATTGTCATAATTTCATTTATATTATCACTATTGGCATCCAGTAAAGTACAGTGCAACAAACTTTTCTGACCTTCTGACCTCGGGTATTTGGTCGCTAGTGGCATTTTAAGTTCCGACTATTTCAATATGGTGACTGTAGATTTTTGAACACCGGGTCAGAAAAGTTTGAAACTTGAAGAAACACTATAACAAGACCATTGAAAGCTATACGTCAACCGGTCGTTTTTAAAACCAATCAATTTTTTCAAATATAATAGCTTCATGTGTGAAAAGAGTGCCAAATGTGGAAAGGTTTTATACCAAAACAAACGCAACCGTAATTAGACTGAGTGTTCTGATTTTAAAGATATTATTATCAAACAGGAGGTACTCACTTTACAAATCATTTTGCTTTAAACCCTTCAAAGCTCTTATTGAGTATGTTGTGCAAAACTAATAGTACTTCCCTTTTATACTGAATAGGATTTCAACATCACACACACACACACACATGCGCATATAATGCTAAAGTAGATATGTGACAGCGAAATGATATCATATGCGTAATACTGCTCTCACCTATCACAAAGTTTAGATAAAGCTTTGCAGGCGTAGCCGGTTCTTCGAGGACAAAGATACAAGGCACTTTGCACAAAATTAAGTGAGTGAATTGGGTCAGTTACCAGACTTCGCGATGTTTAATTGCTCACACTGGAAGCATATATACATTATGAAAATTTAGAGCCACTCCTCTGCTTGTCTTCTTGCCAGTCTTCATACGTCATTGTAGCTTGTATCTATTATTTCTTCTGTTGAAAAATTTTACTGCCAACTACGATCACCCAATTTTTTCCTTGTCTGTCCCAGTGTGGGGTGTTGTTGGATAGGTCATTCAAAAATATAACGGGTGTCCTTTTTATTTTTATCAAAGCGGGTAATATTCCGGTTGATAAAATTAGATAAATTGAAGTATCCGGAAAGTATTCCGAAGTTAATGACATTTTGGCATGTCATTTGAGGGTACTCTAGGGTATATAGCCTGAGTTTTTGATCCCTGTGCTAACTTGAGGGGGGAAAAAAGCTTTTTTCAGTTTTTCGTTTATATCTCCTGCTATTAAAACATATAGTGTTTTAAGTCTTGCAGAAAGTTGTAGAATATTAAATTTTCTTCAATTTACACGAGTCAAATGTATGGTTTGTTTCAAAACTTACGGATATACAAACAGAGTATAAAATACAAAATATTTTTTTATAATATTAGGTATCTATTTAAAAAATTAAATAAATTATGGTATATTGTACACACATAGAAATAGAGAGAGAGAGAGAAAGAGAGAGAGATAGATTTTTGAAACACATGGTCCTCGAAACTTTCTCAACCAGTGGGGCGCGCCCCCCTTGGTACTTGCTACGAGCTTTCAAGGGGGGCGCGAAGCATTTGATAATAAAAAAAATATCTATAGCTTCATATAAAAGTTCTAGAAGAATTCTACAAGAATTCTTTTTTCCAAAAAGTAGTAATGGTTTTTAGTCGCAAGTCGTGAGGGAGGCGCGACTTCAAAAAGGTTGAGAAACCCTGGATTAGAGCATCCCTTTTTCCGATTAAGGGATCCATTTGTAAAATATTAAGTCAAGTGTCCCATCCTTATACAATATACTTGTGACAGGCAACTACAGAACCCTACAATGCGCGTGTCGCGTGATTCAGTAAAAATTTTAAAAATTAGTATGCAGCAGGACTTTCCGTATTTCTCTTTCAAATTCTGTTTAACCGCATAATGTATTTACCTACAAATATGAGCCAACATCTAGCTGTCATACCAATTTATGTATATTTAACTTTTCTTGATTATGACATTGGTCGTATTCATTGTTGATTGGTTCTATCTTCAAATGAACTTTGTCTAATAAACATAAGTGGTAACAAAAAACTTACTGTCCTTAAGAGAATACAATCGGCGCGCCTGCAATTCCTCTCCTGTTTTTGACATTTATTGATAAAACAGTGTGAAATTTCGTAGACATGATCTCAAGCCAAATGTCTATGACTGTAGTTTATCAAAACCCTAAAAAAATGTATTTACTGGTAATCATATTTGAGCTATTTGAGACCATTTGTATGCAAAACTAGAATATTGTATAATATTTAAACTTTACAAATATAAAGACCTAGATATTTATTCCTAGGCATTCAAAATTTCGTGGTAATTAGAAAGTGTTTGAAAGGGAGTGAGGAATGCGTTTGCATGAAGTACGTTACGGACGCCAAGGATCGTTTTGTCTTATTCTAGCTCCTCCACTTTTAGCCAAAGGTCATCTGTCCATACCCAACCTAAGCTTTGCGAAAGAAAGCTTCTTTAAATTCTTCTGTTCGTGACCATTGTGAAATTTTGGAGAACATATTTCATATGTTGGTGGACTACTTCACTGAACGCCGTATTGGCTAGTTTGTGGGTGGCCAGGTGGAGTGGAAGATGTCGACTATGGGACGACTGGGCACATATTCTCTACACGGGCACGTTTATTGCAACAATAAGCTACACGATGTACACAAACTTTAGTGTAGTCCGCAGCACATTGCTGTGCATGCAACCACCAGTCCTCATTTAACTAACAAAAGCTTGCAGATTGACGATCACGGACGTGCTCCCAGTATAGCAGCAGTATTGCGGGCGGATTATAATGCCGCACACGACGCCAATTTGTTGCATGACAGTTGATTTCGGACGCGACAGTGGTCAAAGAAGCCAAGAGGTGGATTCACTGAGACGGTATATCCGTCCGGATGTGTGTTTAGTAGAAAATCCGGTAAGGTATATCTGGTATTCTCGTTGGAGAAAGTATCAGAACTGAGAATACATAGGCTGAAGACAATTCGTGACCAGATATTCCTACTAATTATAGTCTAGCAACTAAGCCACTCACGATGGGAGTTAAAACTGTGGAAACTTTGTCAGTAGTCTAATACAACTGCCTGAAAAGTCGAAACAACCGTCAGGAAAGTGTGTTGCACTGTATATTAAAGCGAATATTAGTGAGAGGTTGGCAAAAAATATATTTAAAGCTATGCTATGCTGTATGCTGTAAAAATGGGATGCCATAGATCAGTAAGTAAACATTTTGTGGTATAAAATAATACGGGCCAAAGGCAAAAATTACAAAGCTGTTGACGCAACCACAAACTAGGTAAATGACTAATTTTAAATCAGGATAGGAAGTCGAGCTCCTGGGACGCTTGAAGATTTTGAGGAAAAGAATGGGCAAACATGACAAGGTGTTTAATCGTTGGTATAATTGGCTTAAGATATTTCGGCAGCAGCAACCATATCACAGGATAAGTATTCCTTTTTATAACATTTGTAAACTAAACTACTAACATCTGCATCCAAATTAGCGGATTGCTAAGAATAATTCAGATTTTGCGTATTATTTCATACCTATTAACTCCTTCTATTTCATTGCGTCAACTTGACAATTTTTTATTTTTTCAAAAGACGACTGATGTCTCTAATTTTCCTAGTAAATAGCTTAATAGTTACAAATAGGAGGAAGACACAGACAAAAACAGCTTTTGTAGCGTTTCTTAATCTTTAATTCACTACAGTAACGTAAAGTAAAGTAGTTTTTTATTAAAATGGTTCCCGTACATAAATTATACTCACTGTATTAAATGTTATATATTTTTAGGTAAGTGAAATACATACTCATATGTATCTATATATATATATATATATATATATATATACCTGTACTGCACTATCATGGTTAAAGCACAAAACATAAAAGCTTAATATACAATTAAAGGCTTTCTGGATGATAAAAAAGCATGGGATTAAATTCATTTTTGTTAACATAATTTACTTGACTATATGTATTGATTGAAAATTGAAAAAACAAAAACGGCTTCAAAAAATACACTAAAATGGTAAAAAAATGCCAAAAATCTAATCTGAATTATAGTTTTAAGTCGGTGTCATGCAAGTGAAGTGAGTTATAAACTGTTAGGTACATAGACGAAGCCGGTTTTATTTTTTTTGTTAAAAGGTTTTTAGTTTTAGCTTTTGAGAGACTAATTGCTTTTTTTTCTCTTCACTATATACTAAAAACATCTATACTTGTAAAAAAATTTTATACAATAAAAATAAAACGCGCGTTTCACCAGTTCCAAATTAACATTAATTATTTTTTTTCTCGTAAAGTTCCAGTTTTTAATCCAATTAATATGGGGCCACCTCAGGAGCATACTCTTTCAAATAAAAAAAAATCTAAAATCGGTTTACAATTGTTGGAGAAATCGGTAGGCACAGTGCATAAAAAAAACTATACCCGTCGAACATAGAATCTCCTCCTTTTTTGAAGTCAGTTAAAACGGTGATTGCTACAGAATTTCGTCTGTCGTCTCTTGCCAGAATACCATTTTGCCTTCGAAACCACCTTCGGACCATCCCACACATAATCATCATGAAATATCCATCAGTATAATTTCAAGCTATTCTTCAAAAGGCAACTCATTTTACAAGCGATTGAATAAAATAAAACGTTTACAGGTCACATTATTCATTTATTAAATAAATAAATTAAGTTAAAGCTAACAGGTAACAAATAGAGAGGAATCTATGAGCTGTTTATAACATAAATGCTGAATAACGCATCTTCAATTTTTTTACCAGGCGTAGCTGAGACCAACTGGGCTGGAGTAAGACATGTGAGACACTGCAGGGGCTGCGGAGTATGCTACACCAAGGAGACCAGCTGTTGCAACCTGTGGCAGTGTAATGTTGTAGTTATTGAATTTATAAAGAATAAAAATTATAAAACACGCTAGCTAACTCGTATTAGAAAATCCCCATGATAATTATCCCCTAAAAAGGGGGGGGGGCTTTAGAAGTTCTAATTATCAGATCCGTAGGAAGTTTCCTAGTTCCCATGATTAGCTCCTTAGGAAGTGTCCATTATTGGTTCTTTAGGAAGCTTCCATGAACATGTTCTTATTAAATGCCCATGATCAGTTCCTTAGGAAGTTTCCATGATCAGCTGTCATAAGGAAGTGCCCTTGATAAGTTACTTAGAAGGACTAAGATCAGTTCTTTAAGAAGCTTCGATGATCAGTTGCTCAATTCTCTACAAACTTGATGGCACCGTATTTATTATATTGATATCATGATTGCGTAAGTTTGCTTTGTTTCAAATCGATACTACTCTTGTGAAGTGGCAAAAAAGTAAATCATAAGTTTTGTTGCTGTAGTACAAAGTTACAAGTAACGTTGATAAAAATGTAAAACCATTGCTTCAGGGGTATAAGGATCTAGTTCTTTATTATTAATACCACCAAGATACATAGTTCAAGACTTACTGTTCTGAAAACATAGATATACCGGTTTTCATTTTTTATCTCAAGCCAGTCTAGCTAAACACAACATTAATGAGCGAGAGATACTCCCAGCACAGGCTTGGCAGTTTAAAGTCATGTCAATACTTTACAATATATCCCAAAATTATAAACATGAAATTCTTACTCTAGCGACTGGGGCAGCGGCTAGGGGTGCTGCTACGTAGGGAGAAGCAGCGTAGCCGTGGTACGCGCTGTAGGCTGGTGCAGCGACAGCAAGTCCAGGGTTGCTCACGCGAATGTCAGCCTTACGCACGCTAGAGAACGGGGTGTCGATAGATTTTGAGTATGTTGACACCTACAACACATCACAAATTGAAAAAATACATTTAAACTAGCAAACAAACTATATCGTCTGATACAGATAAACCTTAGTTAGCTTAGTTGGTAGAGAGGCTGCCTACTGGGCAAAGAACGCAGGTTCGATCCACATTCTAAACACAAGAATATCATTTATGTGTGGGACATTTTGTGTTTGTAACGAGTAGTAATCCTGCTTTCTTCGTATAGTTCGTCAGGAACTGGCAATGGGGTATATTATTCTGTCTAAGGTCTTTTATTTTATTATTATTACTTTAGAACTGTTAAGTGAAGACGTATGTGTCATACATCAAGCCAATTTAGTCCAGATACACTTCATTAGAAGCAGTGTCGCAGCTATAAGCTGCCCCACACACAGGAAATTTTTGGTGAAAAGAGCTTGTCTATCATATTATGATGTAGGTGTGTATCCAACTGCTGGTTAAGATAGACATACATACTGTAAAAGTAGTCCAGGACTAGATTTTTTATTTAATGTAACTTATTCCAAATGCCTCTGCCACACACTCGTTGAGTAGTATATGAGTAGCGAGGAAAGGAGGCACAGATGTAGTGTGGCCACATTAGGGTCAGCTTATACCGAAACGCGACGCGACGTAAAGAGGCTTGAAGATGCACCGTGACATTAGGGTAAGCCTTACTCGTCATGCTCCTCGTCAAGCCCACCGCTTCCTGGTTTGTCGGTTTTTGGGCGCGAGTCAAAGAACCTAGTACAGAGTGCCGCGATTAATTGCGCAATAAGAGAAGTGTGCGGACAGAGAGAGCAACATCGCGGCAGCGCGAGGAGCAGAGCAAGGAGCATTGTATTGCGGGGGGGTTAAACCAGTTGATTTCTAGTAATTGATAACTGACCTGTCCGAGATTAAAGGGTGATCGGAAAGTGTTTGACTGCTGGCTGGTGATGGCGGGCTGTGCAGGGTAAGAGTTGTAGGGGTAAGCGCCGTAGCTGACGGCAGGCGCGAGCAGACCAGCTTGGCTCACAGCCGCCAAGCACAACACTGCGAATACCTGAATTTAAATGAACAAAGATTTATTTTACTAAAAAAGGATTAAATTTGTTGTATTTTAATATACATTATAATAATAATCAAAAAGCTTATCTCATGTAAAAATTATAGTTTGTACGCGTTACCTTAATACTAATGTTTTTCATATTATAGTAAAGGGTTCTTAGCGTGATTTCTATTTCGTATTTATATAGTCAACATGACGTAAAGCGAAATAAATTTCTAAAGAAAATATAAACTGGGCAGTTCAATAGAACTAATAATTTACGCTCAAACGTGGCACTATTTTTACGTATAGGGTTCATTTTTTACTTTTTTGTGGAGTTTTGAAGTTGTGTTCAACTTTTTATACAGAATTGTTTCTCTGTCGGCTTAACGTCACTTCACCTTAACTACCTAAACGAATACAATAACAACTCGTGTTTTGGCCTCTTAAGAGAGCGATATAGGCCAGAAAGCTAATTTCTGTAATTCTAACGTTGTGTATGTAAATGTACTAAAAATCATTATATAATGTCATATACATTACTATGAGATATATTTGTTATATACTAATTAAGTAATTTATACCCTAATGACGCCTTGAAACTTTAAATTTTTTGTATGGAATTTAACGTTATTACCGTTTTGTAGTTAGATTTTTTGACTTTTTGCTACAACTTAGAGTCAATGCACTAGATAACAAGCTATTCTAATTATTTAAACAACTTTCATTACAAGCAAATACGAAACACGCTTTAAAAATTTGCACAAGTGTTGAAACAATAGTCACTTCCAGATTTTTTATTGCATTAAATACAATAAATGAAAATCATTCAGTAATGTAATGCACTAGACTAAAGCAAGTTTTATAACATATATTTTTTTCGATCTTTTAGATGCTATAGTTTAGCCACAAAATTTGCACAAAAACGGCGTATTTTCGCGGTCTAGCCTAAACCGCAGTCTTAAGGTAAAGGCGAATCAGATATTTCACATAAAACCTTCGGTGCACTAAATGTTCACATAACTATCAATATTTTACTACTCAAAACGTGTTACTATCTTAAATTGCTATTTATCATTGCAAAATGCACATTCATTAATGAAATACCAGTAAATTCTGAAATAACTGTAGTTTTTAATAATTTAATTGAATAAAAACTGTTTTTATTAATAATTCACTGGCATTTTATGAATATGCATTTTACTACTATAATAAACAGTGCTTTATGATAGTAACAAGTTTTGAGCAGTAAAATGTTTGTAGTTAAGGTTAACCTTAAGTATATTTTTAAATAGTTTTGTAAGGGTAAACGTCGTAGATTTTTTTATACAAAATTAATTTACCATAATTTTCGAAGTTCTCTGAATTTCATTTTGTATTTTAGTTTTTAAAAAAAAATAAACAATTAACTTTTTTTTGTTTTATCAGATTCGGGTACGCCATTATTTTATAATATTTTCTTTTAGTTGCTTCAACTTTGGCAACTCTGAAAAAAACAATAAAAAAAATTAACTACCAGATTCTCATTATATCGGAAACGAAAAGCTGTTAATTTTTAATAATTTATACTAATATTTTAAATATGAAAGTAAATTTTTTTTGGATGGTTTTTTTTTGTTCTTTTTTCACGTTGCAACGTTGAGCTTAATTTTAGTACAGATATATACCTAAGAGAGGACATGCATCCCGCTGTAATAATTATAACCACATTCCACGTGTATAAACTATAGCCACACTTATAGCTTACAATGGCATAATTTCTTACTATTATTAATCAAGCGCAAACGCTGGCAAAAGCTAGTTAAAGCTTCTAGTAAAATTTGTAGAACTTCGTAGATTAGGGCAAAATTAAATTTGTATGAAAAAAGTTAACGGCGTTTTACGTAACGTTTTTAATATTAAGATTAGAACAATTTGCCCATGAATTTTAAAACTCTACAGACATTCATGTCACAAAAATAAAAAAAAAAACAAGCAATTAGATTTAAGTACATACTCGTACCCAAAGATACTGTTATATAAAGGCCATGTCACTATTTTATCAAATAATAATTAAAGATAGTTAAAATTCAAAACAATGAAAATTATTTGCGAGTTTCTACAGTTTTATTTTGTCTTGAATTTCAACTTATTGGCTTTGTAAAATAAATTACAGTCTTAAACAGTTGAGAATTATTGAACTCCTAGTTCTTCTGAGTGTTTATTTTTTTTTATTTTATTATTAATTTTCATTTAAAAAATAAATAAATACTCACTTTAGAAATCATTTTGCTTTTAATGCTTCGAAGTTCTGTTCGAATGTGTAGAACAACCGATACAGTATGTCTTTTATAGTGAACTGGATGTCAACACTACATACAAAGTGTGGATGTGTGATAGCATATATGTGTGATAGCATGTGCGTAACATAATGCAAGGCGCAATTGTGTGCCCTGTATGTCGCACAGCTTTGGAAAAAGCACCGCAGGCGTGGCCGGTCGTAGCGAGGACAATGCACGGCTCTATGTATAGACTGCATTTTAGTAAACGGATATGCTAAGCGTTTTTTCCTAATATAGGGGGAAATATTACGGGGCAGTTCTAGAAAAATATACAATGATGTCGAGATGTTGTAAATTTTGACCTGAATTTGATTTAAAACCGTAGTTTCATTATGCAATTTGTGGGCAAAAAAAAAATTAAGGAAAAACTTTGTGTTGAGAAAGAAAAACATCTGTTGTATAAATTTAATAATTTAAGACATTGAAAGACCATTGTGTGTAACAGTATTAATATTTTGTAAAAGGAGGGTTTTTTTCATTTCTTTTGTTTACGCCGATATCTTGAGTTTAAGGAAATTTAAAAGACGATTATAGAGTAAAGATAAGACATAAGTGTTCCGGCGAAGAGGAATTGGGAGCAACTTGAGCTTCTCTCTGTACTGAGAAAAGTGACCTGCCTTTGCAATCCAAAAATGAATCGGATGCATAAATTTTGCAGTTGATTAAGCTTGTTATAAAGGTCCTCTGTGGTATCAATATGACAAATGTCAGCATGATTAAAGAAAGTAAGAAGAAGTGATTTTCCCAAAGTGATTAAGGCATTTGTAAGCAAAAAAAATTAGGGGAACACTTAATATTGTGAAAAGGAAACTGTAAGCGTTTGCCGACTTCACTGACCTGCGCATCCCAGAAAAGGTGGTGATCTATTAGCTTTTCAAATTGTTTAGCACAATTTGTGTATGGCAGAGACATATCATTGTATATAACTTGTGGAGAAGATGATGTTAAATACGGAATTTAAAATCTTTGTAAAGTTTCAAAAGTTGTTCAAAAGACTAGACTATAAATAAGATTCAGTTGAATCACAAACATTGTTTTAATTATATTCACATACATATTCGTCAATAATTTTTACGCAAAGCCTGAACTATAACATAATTCTATCAAGATACTTTAAATTCTGACAACCTAACATGCTAACAATTTACCGGTAGATTTAACGTTTAACCTAGGCAATTCTCTGAATGCCTATGATCTAGTGGTTCTAGTACCGGTTATTATCAAGATTGCGACATCGGCATCGCTGTAAATCGCGGTCACGCTTCGCGAACTCGACCTATTCAATCAATGCAACTTGGAGACCTACGACTTCGCTGATATGACTTTAATTAAATAATTGCGGATTGCAACACTTTGAGCGACATTTATGAACAACTTTTAACAGTTGCATTAGGTATTGCTAATTATTTTTTAACTGTCACCTACGATGACTAAGTCATGTATGAGAAGCATATTGATAAGTGACCAAGGACGAAGCTAATCTACGCCTAAGTGGACTGACTACCAACATAATCTAGATAGACTAACTAAACCTTACGATTGTGAGCCAGTGGTCTGCGATGTTTTATTTAGTTCAATCGTCCGACATAGTGAACACGACTAAGAATAGCGAGGCATGTGATGCGTCGGGTAAGTTGTTCTAATTTTAATTTTCCACGTTCATAGGTTCAGTATCAGTCAAAAGTAAGTGCCCCCATGGTAAAAGAGGTATTTTCCAGTAGATATTCAATTTCAGTTTCTTCATTGTAACCTCCGCATAGAATCCTCGAGTATCAAGTACTTAATTAAAAAATTATCTAGTACTTGTGCTAATGAAAAAAAGAAATTCAAAATGGTTTAACTTTTATTTCTTGGCTGCGGTATAATTTTGCAGACCTACTACTTACTTTGTCAGGTGTCCTTAATAATGTGTCAAACGAAAAGCTTTAGGTCCTCATCACAATGTTGGTTAATCCGTCAATTGTATACAAATGAGTGTTTGGCCGCCATCTTGGATTACATACCTTCGAGTAATTCCTAGCGCTACCAAACATGTTCCCGTCTTCAAAAACCCCTAGCCTACCGTATATACTGTCGATTTAATGCGTGTGCGATTGAAATTGGGATTGTCATCAAGAGTCAGCCACCAAGTTTGTCACCAAGACAAACAAGACAAAACTATAGCTACAACTAAAGAAAACTTACTTACGTCCACGCCGCCGGCAACCGAATTCAGAGCAGACGGAGCTGCGGACAAAACAAACACTAGTTGCTGGAACGTAACCTAGATCTAGATATAATTAAGGTACTTTAAAAAAAATACTGAGTGGACTGTATCAAATGATTAGATTTGATTATGATGATTAGAGATTAGGAATTAATTATATAAGACGTGGTAAATGGTGCGCGCGCGTCGTAGCCGTTCGAAGTTGAGTGTCGGTCGTGGTAGGAAGGAGTTGGGAAGGAGCTCGCTGGAACCCACTGGATTGGCTGCTGTCATTCGGGCTCGACTAAAGATGCTTTAAATTAATCAAGTTAGATATTATTTGTAAGGTAAAAAAACACAAAGTTCTGAGATTATTAAGTTAGCAAAAACCTACATTGCTGGTTTAGAAACGACGAAAATGTCATGAAACTAAAAGACGTCTATCGTTCAAAACATAGCTATGGGACCCAAAAGGCTGCGACTATAAAATTCGGCCAAATAAATTTAATAAAATCGTTGGGTGTTGCCGAAGTAGAGAGAAAGATACAAAAAATAACTAGCCATTATTATTAACAAGAGAAGAAAAAATATAATAATGTGTGTCTTGTTTAGATATTCTGTGTCCAACAATATTTAGTAAATAAGGTAGGTACCTGATATAAATTAGGTCTATATAATTTCAAATTCATTTAATTGACTTATTATTTATCCCTTTCAAACTGCATTACATTTTTAATATTGTTATGATAGAACTGCAGGTTCTCAGAAGAATATCATATTTTGAACTGGTAATTTTAAATTTCTAGATTAATTCAAAAATATTGGGACAGATGCGAGAAATATGGCCTTAGGTTTGCAATAAAGCCTTTGTTTCAATAAATAACAGAATAACTTAATTAAACTTTATTTGATCCAGTCATAACTCTTGCAGTTATGTTTAGTTATTCAAAGAAAAAGTGCCCGGCGCAGAAATAGTTACGTACAAATATGTTTTGGCAAAGAAATAAATAATCTTCTAAAAGTTGTTAAACACCCGGGCTCTATTAGCTGTAGTGTATGAAATCATTTCATTACTTAAAAACAATAATAATATTTAAATTTTTCTTTCTTGTTTCTTAAACTTAGGGGCCCTAGCCCACTAGCACCGCCATTAGATATCTTCAAACGAAAACGAATTTCTAAAATCCAAATGTCGTAAATGTGCTAAAAACGGCCACTTTTAGCAAAAATGGCAACTGCAACTCACGGATATTATTTAGAAACTATATAAATGCTTTTCAAAATAGCTTATGACTAGTTTTACATTTAAGACATTTGAATTTTAGAAATTCGTTTTCTACGAAGAGAAAATATAGGATATCTAATGGCGGCGCTAGTGGGCTGTAAGAGGGGCCTTAAGAACATTTTATAATTGTTTCCCACACTGAGAAAAAAAAACGCTAACAAAGTGCTAAAATACGCTTTGTTAGCTTTTTATTAATACCGTAACTAAGTACTCATATAGTTCCGACATTAACCCTTTTATTTTTAAATGCGTTAATTGCTTTTGTAACAATTTAACATAAATATTAAAGCTATGTTTAAAATAAATTGTTCAATTAACACTCTTAAGTTGTCAAATCGACAATGTTTTAAAAATCCTAAGTTGTCGAAGTGGCAATATTAAGTTATCGAAGTCACGACAGACAAAATAAAGATCAAAACAAAATATGTTTTATTAGTTTAACAATATTGTGAGTTGTCAACGTACTTATGGTCAAATTATGATTACAGCAAAAAAAATTTTACCCTAAGCAAATTGGTTAGTACACTTTGCTAATAACACAAAGTTTCAATAAATTGACAAAATAAAAAGTTTTCTCTCGGACAAAGACAGTTGTTAAGGTTAACGCTGTATTGCGACAAGAGCGAACCTATCTTTCGTTTATTCACTTTAGTTCAAGTTAATAGAGGACGATTATCAAATTGTTTTTAGTTTTGTGCATTTTTTTTTAAAGGATACACGTGCTACAGCTATGGATCAAGGGTTGAGTAAATTTCTTGAAAAAAAAACTCTTTGACCCATTTAAATTCAACCCATGCCTGGTAAGTACCTACGTCCTTATCATTATGTTTATCAATATTAGCCGGTAATGTAGTTATAGCTTCCTCACGCTGCGTTTTTAGGAATAGAAATAGTCTATCATACGTCCTCACTGTTAGGGCACGGCCTACCATAATAAGCGAGGGTGATTTTGGCCATAAAGTCCATACCCTGGCCCAGTGCGGATCAGGACTTCACATACGTGTTTTTTTTTCTTGACGTATGCAGGTTTCCTCATGATGTTTTCCTTCACCGAAAAGCCGAGTGATGTGAATAAATAAATCAGTATAATTGAGAAATTAAAAAAAGACTCATTGGTACACGCCGGGTTTAAACCTCCGCCACTTGGGACGTGAAGTGAAATTTAAACCCCTTGGCCACCACCGACTTTTAAACCCGTCGGCTAGCAGCAATCGGCCATTACCATAGCTGCGCACATATATGTGTTTAATGGTAGGTACACAACACGTTGGCGTGTGGGAATGGAAAGGCAAAGTTACGGTTGGGGTGTGTAGCTCGCGATTTTTCTTTCCTAGTTACTCTGACCAAAATTCTTAAGGTTATAGGCACCTTGGGTAGACTAGGGTGGGGCAAGCACTTGGTAATGAAAACAACGTAAGCTTTGTCACTATAGCAAATTACTTAGTCAGACTAACAATATTAACATCGTTGTAAAATCAAACTCGGTCATGAGAACAACGTAGACTTTGTCACTATGGCAAATTATATAGTCAGACTGACAACTTAAACATCGTTGTAGAATAAAACTTCGTCATGAGAACAACGTAAGCTTTGTCACTATAGCAAATAACCTAGTCAGAGTGACAACATTAAAATCGTTGTAGAATCAAACATGGTCATGAGGCCTTGCCACTGCAGCAAATTGTCTTGGTCAGACTGACAGCAGTAACATTTTCGTAGCATTAAACTTCGACAGTATTGTTGAATTATCAAAGTATAAAGAAACGATAAGAACGTTATCATTTCGTCTATGGACCTTGGTGGGCTTCACAATAACAAAGTTTTTTGTTAATTTGACAATATTGTTTTTCTCAGTGTGTAATATTTTTTACACTTTTCTCATATTAAAATTTAGGGGGTAGGCCTTATTAGCCGACAGGCTTGTTACCCGCAAGTATTCAAAGACGATACGTACTGGATAGATACATGAATGTTTTAAAAGAAATAGATCTCTATAAAACCAAGTTGTTTTTCTTTAATCTTAATCTTCTTACTCTTTTACAAGTATTGTTACAACTGCGACTCATTAAACTATAATCCTACATCTTCGGGATATAAGGAATCCACCTATAATAACTCCACAAACTGCTATATTTAGACCACTAATATAGTCCTCATCCTTATCAAATTCTGAAAATACATCAGAATTATTTTTCAAGTAATGCAATTATTAGATCTTTGAAGGGTCGGCAACGCGCAAGGGATGCCCTAGGTGTTTCAAGCGTTCATAGGCTGTGTGAGCGCTTACCATCTGGCGGACCGTAAGCTTGTTTGCCACCTTAGTGATATAAAAATTATAAAAAAAGGTAATTACATGTTCATAAAGATTTCATATTTTACTTTCAATTGAACAAAAGGCGTATTTTTAAGCCATTATTAATACTTACAGCTACACCTACAGGTAAAATCTGATTACAAAATATATACGCATTGATTTCAATGTGTGGGTGATATATTCATTAGTTACAGAGATATCTGAGCTGGTAATGCAAAGCTTACATCATAAATGTAGATGTAGGCTAAGAGATAAAAAAAATACGTCCTCGACCCTCGACTGCAATACCTTCAATGTAAATTAGCATTTATCAAATCATTATATTGGACACTAGCTTTTGCCCGCGGTTTCACCCGCCTTAAATTCGGTTTTCTGTGTAGGATTTCAACGGCAACTCCTCAATTATAGAAAAAAAAAACCGACACACGCTTGACGTTTTTAAGTAGCCCATGTACTTCCCCGGGACTCAAACTATCTCCATGCTAAAAATTCCTGCGGTTCCAATTCCAATTCCAACAGCAATTTCTCAATTATAAAAAAAATTGACTCACACTTTGTCCCACTGCGGCCCCTGGAGAAAAGACCACACCACAGCTAGACATCTTTCGACGGGGTCATATTAACTGTATGGACGAAAATCTTTACGGCTCTTACCCATCACATGGGATCGCTATTATAATTAGGGCACAAATCATGACAGGAGGTGAGCCTATTGCGCAACATTCTAGTGTACTCCGCTGGTATCGTGTATCTGGTCTCAAACGGACTTGTTTAACCGTCCAATTGCTTTTTACTGGCTTATTTTAGCTACTGCTCAAGATATTAGAAAAAGAAATAAAAAAGTGCACAATTTCTAAACCAATATACTAATTTTTCTGCACAAAAATAGTACATATTAAATTGTTTGCATACCTAGCTAAAGTACTGACTACAAGTAATAAGTAATATTTTCCATTTTAAGAAGTGTCACTTGGCATTTAGCTTTGGCCCTTCGCATAAGCCAGAAAGCTTAGTTTTGTAAAACTAATAATGTGCAAGAAAATGTACTAAATTTTTTTAGCTCGAACTTCAAAATCGTTTTCAGTGCCAAGCAGATTGCGAAAATGTGGATGATTTAAATGACAGACTGGTGGAAACCTCCAAGCGTTTGGAGCTAAGAATCACGTCTACACGTTGCTATTGAGCGAAATAGAGGCTCAAAAGTGTTTACTAGAGAGCTGTCTATTGGGCAACGACAGTTGGCAAAGCTAAAGACCGAAAAGGGGCAAAATCGTTTCGTCCCAACCTGAAATATTGAAAGAGATTGAGAACTTCTATAGACAGTTATACACCTTAACTCAACAGCAGGGCCAAAGAACCCAGAGCCAAATTAAGTCGACACTATACCGAAGAAAACCCGGACGTCGGCTTGTATGAGATTAGAATGGCCTTGAAACAGCTTAAGAAAACTAAGGAGGCGGGCGAGGCAGAGCTTCTGAAAGCGGGTGGAACACCGATAATTAAAGTACTTCAGAGGCTCTGTAATTCTGTATTCCTCGAAGGCACTACGCCAGAAGCTTGAAGCAGAAGCGCAGTCATCCTTTTTTTCAAAAAAGGAGACCTCACCTCATTGAAGAACTATAGACCCATCTCGCTTTTGAGCCATGTCTATAAGCTGATTTCCAGGATCATTGCTAATGATCTCGAACGCAATTTTGATGAATTCCAGCCTCCCTAACAAGCCGGTTTCCGAAAAGGCTTTAGTACCTGGACCACATACATACGCTACGCCAGAATATACAGAAATCAGAGAAGTATAGTCGGCTTCTTTGCGTAGCGTTCGTTGACTATGAAAAAGCCTTCGATTCTATCGAGACCTGGGCGGTGTTACAGTCACTCCAGCGGTGCCACATTGACTATCGGTACATCAATGTGCTGAAGTTTTTGTATAACAGACCCACGATGACTGTCCGACAAGGTCAGAACACGAAACCAATTCATCTGCAAAAAGGTGTGAGACAGGGAGACGTTATTTTTCCAAAACTGTTTACAACTGCGTTGGAAGATGTGTTTAAGCTTCTGAAATGGGAACGATATGGCGTCAACATAAATGGCGAGTACATCACCTTTATCACCACCTTCGGTTCGCCGACGACATAGTGGTCATCGACATAGCTTATCAGTTAGCAAGCTGAATTGGCAATGAGCAGGCCACATCGCTCGTACGCGGAAGAAAGGTGCTCGAGTGGCGACCACGGATCGAACGCAGTGTGGGATAGCCTCCTACCAGGTGGTAAGACGACCTGGTCAGAGCCGCAGGAAGCGAATGGGTGCGGGCAGCTCCAGCCGTTGTGGAGGCATATGGAGGAGGCCTACCTTCAGCAGTGGACGTCTTCCGGCTGAAACGAACGAACGAACGAATGAAATACAATAATCACAAATAATAAAGATTAGGTCCCACACAATTATATGAAATCACTCAGTAAGGTAATGCACTAAGCAAAAGCAAGTTTTATAAAATGTAGTTTTTTGCAATAGGCTCTTTAGATGTCATCTAAGTGTAGTTTTTCGACAAAATTTGCACAATAACTGTTTGCTTACGCGATCTAGCCTATATCTTAACCTTACACTCAATAAAGGTTGAAAAATAAACTTTCATCAGCCTCGAACACAAGGATGCAGTGCATGATGACAAGACATATGACATGTAGTTGACCAAGAGAGCGACTCCGTAAAACTATAGGTACCTATCTATCACTCGGCATGGCCTCGCTATATGGGCTAATGATAACAGCACAGGTTTTTATAAAGACTTGTTTATAATATTTTTATTGGCTAACTTAACTCATTTCAAGTAATGCGTACACCAGATACAAAGTTATAATTAATTATAACTTATAATTTCGAAGTTTTTGCTATAAGTTTTAAATATTTTTTAGATTTTGGATCTTATAGGATTATGAGATACTAAGAAATTAATTAGTATCCAAAATGTATTTATCCATCCCTAGGATAAGTTTCAGCCATTTCTTTCAGCCATTATGCCTTTTTCTATCTATCTATTGTTTACTGCTGATTGACTCAAATCACTTAGTGTAGGTAGGAAGACTGTCGCTTGCAGATGAAAAGGGCGACAAATAGAAATAAGGGAGTAGTTACGGGATTAACTTTAGGTGAAACGTGAAATGCCGTATAGATACTTACTATTATTTTATTGGCAATGATTAACAGCATGCCCTGTAGATCCTATTTTATCTCTATCTTGACTTCATGACTGATTAGCGACACAAATGTGCATAAGTAAACCATTCAGCTGTCAAAGTGTCAGTGGCTGAAGTGTTACGATTTTGCAGCCGGACATTGTTTGGTGTTTCACATTTATTTATCAAGATCAAGCTCTTGCCCACGACTCCGCTCGCGCCAATTGTGGTTTTGGCGTGTACCTACTTCCTATGGCAACTCCTTGATTATATCATGGAGTACCTATAGGGACTGATGCTGAGATTGCATACCTATTGCCTAGACGTCTTTCGTCAGACTTCCGTTTCAATATATATATATATCAATATATTTCAGATCGACTGTCACTTGGGTTTTCCTAAGCGGGTGTCGCCCCAATACAATAAAATCGGCTCAGCGATTCAGCCCAATTCTTTTTAATCCAATGTACAGTAATCCAACTTATACCTAACATCTTTAAGTAACTTTTGTCCTTCCCCAAGCTTTCTGTCACACTACAAAATTCCATCAAGATAATTTCAGCGGTTTGGTCGTGAAAATAACATAAACGGACTGAACGACCGAGAGACGTTGTTTTTATAACGTGTATTTGATTAATAAATGTCGGTGACTTTACCGGTATTATAAATATTAATTTTCCTTTTAGTTCAGTTCAATTAGGTACATTTTAAGGCTAAAAAACATAAATTTGAAAAAAAAATGAATTTTGGTGTACTTATTGTTGGGTGGTCATGGCTATTCGATATAGATTGGCAGGCGTAGCTATTTGGTGGTTTTAATACCCACCAAGCGGACCCCAAGCACTTCCGATCCAACCATGCACATGCCATTATTGACTAAGTTCGTCCACGGTGCATGAAACTGTACCGAAATATCAGAAACTAAACAAAACCTATTGTGGTAAGACCCGTTTAATTTAACCACTAAAATACTAATTTAAAAGTTTCAACATACACATGTCACAAAATGCATTTGCCTCTTTCCTTATCTTTCACTTTTCTCTCTTTCTCACAGTTGTTTCACGGAATAAGTCTAAAAAAATATATTTGAACAATTTTGGAGTAAACGGTATATCGGCAGCAAAAAAACAAATATTTTTTCTCTTTAATGTCGGATTACAGCTAAAATACTAGAGATACAATAATGATATGTGTACAAGCATTTTTATAGGTTATTTAATATGGTATAGTTTTTATTTCTAATTTTTTTTCGAATCAGCAATAATCGCAATAAGATAAGGAAAAAACATAAAAAGAAAACATTTTTTCCAAGATGGCGATGCGGCGCAACAGCTATCGATAGGGACTTTTAATATGTTTAACGGGACATTGTAATGAACATGTTCACCAAAAAATTAAAACTCTACTAATCAATGTTTTTTCATTTTCATTTAAGGCCTGCTCTTCATATATGGGACTGAGGAAAATTTTTTTTGTACTCGCCATTTTAAAGAGTGACATAAATAGATAGGTCTTTTAAAAATTCGAGTTATTAGCACAAAATAAGTTATAAGTAGTATTAAGCTGCCAGAAACCACGAGTTCTACAAATCGAAAAAGAAAATGCAAGAAATTAAATATCTACTTCTAACGGAAATTGTTTTTCAACAGAACCTATTTACAGATTTTTCAGATATCCGCAAAAATTCTCATTCTGCGGAACTCTTGACACGCACTTGGCCGGTTTTTCTTTTAGATTGGTTAACTGGATCTGGTCCTAGACACAAATTTAACATCAGAGAAAAAATGTTATCTATGTTTTCGTAAAAAACTGACTTTTTTTAAGCTCATCTGTGCTTTAAAGGGCAGTTTAAACCGTCAGTCTGGGCTGTGTTGTCATAATGACAGCATTTATTAAGCCAAGTCAGAGGCCTAAATAGCTAGATGAATTCTAAAAGTCGAGTGGTTACTAGCTCGACAACGTCTGCAAATTCGCACTGAAACAACGCAGTGGACTCTGTGGCCTAAGCCTTATTTCTATAGGAAAAAGGCTTTACCCTTATGGTGGCAACAAACAATGGCTAAGTACCTAGACAAAGCCTACGATAGATTGTACTTTGTGTTCGAAAATTATGTGTTAGTCGGAAACCCTCGGTGTGCGAGTCCTACTTGCACTTGACTGATTTTTGTTACCTACTTGCTGACTGTTAAAATATAAACTCAAAGTATATACAGTTTGTTCATACATGTATGTAGAAGCATAGTTTGCTATATAACAGTCTGGAAAAGATGCCCGGTCTGGACTGCCTGGGCTTTACTTTGCTCTTGTAGAGACATATAAACATATAGAAAATGTAGAAATGTCTGGTTAATTTATAATAAATCATAAATTTATTTCCATTATAAGTACAATATGTGGGGGTAAACCTTTGCATACTTGCATCAAATGTTCTCCGGCTGCATGTGGAATATTAGCAATGACCGTGAAATTACTTAAGGTGAGTGGGGGTAAGGCGGAATGCGTTTTTGGTGAGATAACAAGTGCATTTTTAAAAGCGCCGTGTGCAAAATGTTATTGTATTCAGTCATATAAAAACAACTCTCTGTCCAAGTAAGTACACCAATTGTTACGTAAGAAGCGAGGAAGGTCCATTTTTTATTATTTTAATATGAAATAAAGTTTATTGAAATAACACTTTATGACTGAAGAAGCTAGGGGTAAGATGGAATGGTAACGGGGAAAGATGGAAATAGTTCATTAGAATTTTTTAAATAAGCGCCAATGTAAAAGCTACTATTATTATTTAAAAATACCCTATGTAAACCGCAACAACACTATGTTCTTTCATATTATATTTCTGTCTTAACCCGTTTCGAAGTCGACTGGATAGGAGTTCTCAACCTTTTAGTAGTAGTTTATTTATAGTTTGAAGGGTGACAAATAAAAACAAACACTAGTTAAACAAACACAAAAATGTTATTATTAATTGTGAATTATACTTAATTTTTTATTTGGTACTTATGTAGTAGTATAGTAAGTAGTTACAGTGACGTAGGATATCAGGCATAAACTGGATGCATACCAGCCCAGCCATGGCACACAGGAACGGCACAGCACCGCAACGCACGGCTAATTACTCGTATGACGTTAAGTTATATATTTATTTATAAGAAAAATATATCTGTTGTTAAATATAAAATTATTTAAACTCAAATTAATTTTGTTCATCATAGTAAGTATGTTTAGATTGACTGAAAAAAGTTGCAAATTTTATAACGCCAAGCATTATATTTATATGTATAAATAAACACAGATAACAGACCAGTCGTCGTTTTGATCCATTTAAAAGCGCTGCAGATCGTTACCTGGAACTTGGATGACTAGGCAAGTATTTTTACGCAGATAATACTCAATATTCAAGCAGAAGCACAAAATGTATTATAGTCTGCAAAAATTGTATATTAATAGTAGGTATATTTTCCTTAACCTTCTAAGTTTTATTTAAAAAAAAAAACAATGAATGATTTACAATAAAAACAACTGAGAAATCTACAGGTTAAAAACACCTGACATTTACTATGAATTTCAGATAAGGGGTCAGATGCAAAATTTCATATTTCCGTCTTAACCCCGACAAAATTAGCGGTGTAAGATGAAACACCACAAGATCTCGTAAAATACCGATTAACTTCACTTTCACGCAGTGTAGTTTTATTCTATATTTTTTTATCAACACAAGTATAAGTCAAAATAAATTCTATATAACCTGCTTATAAAGTTACAGATACCGGGGTAAGATAAAAAAAACACAATATTAAGACGAAAATTACATGTTTTCGAAAACCGCTCACAGTCACACAACCACACTAAGTAACTGATTTGTAGCAACTGAATGGCCGATCAAAACAATGTTGCCAACAACCAAATTTAGGTGCAGAATTGGTCGCTTGTCTTAGTTTTCTAACTTACACCGTTTTTCATCTTACCCCCACTCACCTTATGTCTTTCGACCTACATTAAGGCTGGTTTGCACCAACTAACTTTGACGTTAACCAGACGCCAAAAATGGTAGATTGTATGAAAATTTCCACAGAACCTTGTCTGGGTAGTCTTATATATTCTGTGAATAATTCTATCGCCACCTATTTTCAAAGTTAACCAGCTAGTGGTTATCTGAAATTTGACGGGTCAGTAAGATTAAAATTGGCTGCTATGCAAATTTTCATACAATCTCCAATTTTTAACGACTGGCTTACGTCAGAATAACTTAGTGCAACCCAGTCTATGCATTCATTTAAAATTACTAACCTACTATTTAGTATTATCTGATTCCATCAAGAGGTTTGTGTTGTCCTCCAACGTATAGTTCGTTGATATACCTACTTTTTCACTTAAAATTCAAAAAAATTAAAACGGCAATGACAATGCTGAGTTCCTCAAACGTGAGGATAGACTGACCAATTTATAGAAAGTAGGAGGGCCAAATAATCAATTGATAGCGGCGATCGTCCGGATGTATAATCGTTTGTCGGAAGATCATGCGGATATCGGCTACATATTGATGCTAACGAACTTCGGAACCCGCAAAATATATCTGCGAAAATTTAAACTTTAAGTCACTTACAGTCTGCGTGTACTGGTTTTATGAACTATGGGAGCCCACAGGTCACAGACGAGCTACAATGCGTAAGCGACTGCTCGTGGGCGTTTTAGAAAGAGCTGCCCCTATTATTTTTTTCTTCATTTTAATTTCATTCTCAAAATTAATAGATGAAATATTACGGTTCATACAGGTAACACACCAGCCTGTAAATTTTCATCAAAATCGATTATGAATTGATGAAAAAAGGGTATTAAGGTTTTTGTGACATACGGTCAGACGTGACAAAACTATAGAATTTTTTTTTGTAGGTGTATTGCTACTAACTTCAAATATAAGTAAGTATCAAAATGCTTATATATTTATAGGTAGGTATGTAGGTATAGGCCTCTTCGTAGGTATATAAGGACTGAAGTCCCGTGTCAAATTCTGACTTACTTCTTATAGATTGTCTTGAATTGACAAAATTATTCTATCCCTGGTCTTTTCCTACCCGTCCCCCACATTTTGATTGGATTGGAATTGAATGGACACCAGCCATTGGGGATCTCCTTAGGAAAATTATAACTGTGATGTTATAGATACATACATACATATAAGGATTTTATATATGCATGGTCTTCAGACCTACTTTTAACATTCAATAGTTCGATGGTATTCGACACAATTCGCATTACCCTACATATTCTATACTGAACTCAGACTCAGGTATTTTAGGCGTGGCTCGACGCAAATAATTGCAGCTGGAATATATACTTGGCTATTTGATATGTGTTCAAAGATTTATCGTATTATAGCTCGATTTAAACATTCTGCCTTCATTTGCCTTCTGTTATATCAAAAAGATGAAGATACAGGTAACCACTATAAGAAAGTTACGTACCGTAAGTATGCCTTATTCATTTTTTTAATATAGGAGAGGAGCATGTATCCCAGTTCCTCAATCGGAAACGATATATGTAGTTTAGCAACGTCGAGCCTGGCCATGCGAAGTTAAGCAACGACGGGTCTGAACTGTATCTGGATGGGTGATCGCCTTGCGGCATATGACATATTTTTGAAAGTTCGTCAATCGAAAACGATATGCGAAGTTAAGCAATGACGGGCCTGAACTGTATCTGGATGGGTGATCGCCTTGCGGCATTTGACATATTTTTAAAATATATTAATTAAGAAGCCCCGAGGTTGCAGTTGAGTTAAGTAATAAGTAAAAGTTTTGGTTTATAAAGTGATCAAGTGACTTAAGATACGTAGGACTGGTATTTATTGTACTAATAATCTACTGCATGAATTGAAGTACTTCTTCCGTTTCTAACAGTAAGTGGAACGAATAAACTGGAACATTTTCTAAAGATTTAATAACATATATTTACAGCAATTTACTTATCTTCGCAAAACTAGCCAAGTGCATCGTCACATGTCACATGCAACGCGGTAGTGCATCTCTTTAGTCGCCAAGACACGGTCATAAAACAAAACTTACTCTTGGATTTCGTTAAATCTGAGACATTCTAAAAATGCATTGCTTGATAGAAACCATGCTAGTCACTTTTTGGTGTTTCTTAAAAGTAAACAGTCACTGGTATTCTGCGAGTCTTACGGAAAACGAGCCACAAATTGAACCACAACACGAATTTAATTTAAATTTTCTACAAAATGAAGATCACGTTCATTGGGATTCTAGTACCGAGACTGGAAATCAAAACAAACAACTGAATAAATCACATTTCAACCTAAATATTGACAGGGAGTTGGGAACAGAAAAAACTTTTGACGTTCCTGTAATAAACAGTACACTTTCCTATACCGAAGCTCAAAATATCCGAAAAGTAGCTTTAAACAGAAAAAATATTAGAAAAAGGTGTCCAGTGACAAACATCAGGCACAAAAAACAATATAGGTCAAAGGTAACGGTTAATAGGAAACGGTTTTTAAAAGTGTTCCAAATCGTGGAATTTGAGCATGTAGTTTGTACTTCTAGTAGCGGATTGGAAGGAACATGTAGACATGAAACTGAGTGTAGAACTATTAGTGGATCCCCCATGGGAACCTGTGCAGACGGATATGGAACCTGCTGCGTCAGTAAGTATATCATTTACCTACGTACTATATATTTATTTTATTCGGGGCCTCTCGCACCTATTTCGAAATAAGGTGACGTAAAATTCGAGACATAGATACATAAGCAGGGATATTATTAGGAACAGTCTGGTGCTATTAGGACTCTGGAATTCGAGATGAAAATGTACCTATGGAAGTCTAACTTACCTCTTGAAACCCGTAAAAGTACTTGCATATATTTTTCTCTCGAATTCCTAAGTCCAAATAGCTCCCAATAAGGTTCCTGTATTTTGAATGAATCGTTAATCCTAATTTCGATCAGCCCAAAAATATTTCCAGCACATCCTTTACGCATACCAAAAAGCCGTTATTCTAATTTTTGCAGCAATTCCAGTTAAAACTCCATGAAAAAACGAGACAAAGTTAATGTGCTGCAACTACCTGTCTCTTCTCCGAAAAAAAATAACAAAACGTTAGAAAGAGAAAAAAGACCGCAGTTTCTCTTGGTCCCTCCTTTATGCTTTTGTAACCTGTTTACTTTAAAATGTTTAGAAAATGCGCGATGCCTAATCTCTATGTCTATGAATTAAACCAACACCATAATAATAAGGCAGATAATTGTTTATACCGATGCCAAACTCGCGCAACGAGCCGAGGGTTGCGTACCAAACTACCAACACAAAATGTCATCAGTATGACTCGCACTTAGCCAGTTTTTTACTAGGAACTTGTACTACTATAAGTTTAAACTCTCAAATTAAAGCTTGTACCTATGTTTTACTTTTTTTGACGCAAAAAAACATATTTCCCATAAGAACTTATGGGAACCCTCTTTTGTGAAAATGTCAGCCTCCTCCTACCTACTAAGTTTTCTAAAGGCGTTGGACCGACAAATAGACGGCGTAGGCTTAATTATAGGGTCCCGTTGGCATTGACACGTTGTGACTGTCACTTTGGAACCCGAAAAACTAAACTAATACGTTACACAACTGTTGATTTTCAGTTCAGTTGTCATGTGACGCACGCTCTGCAACCAGGGCGGGATGGTTCACAAATCCAGGGTTTCCTTCACCAGCTACCGACAGGCTGTCCTGTACTATTACTATAGATAAGGCATCCAAGGATGTGGGGCAGATACGGTTGGATTTTGTCAGTTTTGAGGTAACGGATGAAACATTTTTTTTGTTAGTTTTTGAAAAACCCCGACTGCAAAAGAAATAAATACACAAGTGCACCTAAAACATAACAAATATCTCACTATAAACAAGCAGAACTCATTTCAATGCAAGTTCAATAGTAGTACAGATGGTTACCTTAAAACCAGTTGGCAGTCGGTCTTTTCATTTATCAAAATATTAGTATATACTAGCTGAGCCCCGCAATTTTACCTGTGCAATTTACCTATACAGTCAACAGCAAAAACCTGAGGCTACGTGTATTAGATGAAGGTATTGAATCAATCGGTTCAGGCATTCTTGAGCTTTAAAACGATCCAAAAACTAACAAATGTTATTTCCTTTGCAATATTGGGATCAATACCTAAAATCACGATAACCATTTGTAAGTGACATCCTTCTAGCTTACCTATTTGCGATAATACTAAATATGATTACCAACTTTGTTACCTATATAGCTGCTGCCGCCGACAGCTGGCACTTGTGAAGAAGATCAGTTCGTAGTCTCTGGACAAAATGTCAACAGCATCATACCCATAATTTGTGGCATTAATTCTGGACAACACGGTATGTATTCCATTTGCAGTACCTATATCCTCGTAATGTAAGGCCTCCTAAACTCTGCTGCAACTGCTATTGATTTTTATTTTACAGTGGCAGTGCCTTACCTAATAAGTGATAACAAACATAGTCTCACAGTTCTGCGTGTAACAAAAGGGTCAAATAATAACGCCGAAGATAATTCCGCTTCTTATACTGTACAACTTTCCCCAAGGATCGAACTTAATATGAAAGGTTAAATATTTCTTTTAAACTTCGACCCATGTTCCTCGAGAAAAGTTGTTCAGTATAAGGAGCAGAATTCATAGGGGTAGCCAGGAACATCAAGGTTGGGACGGCAGCCCTACCCTAGACTATCCTAAAAGCGTATAACCACGAGAATCCGTGCAATCCACAACGTATCATCGCCCCGAACGACCTCGGCATGGTCGTAAAACCATCTTTAGGCGGCCTCGGCACTATCCAGATAGCGATATTAGTCTCAACGACCTGCCCTCCAAACACGACGCCGACGTCCCCGGGTTCGTCGGCGCCCGCAAGGATACACGAGGTATCAAACAGTGCCGGGGCGCTTCTCGCCCCCACTCAATCGCAACCGCACCCGCGTAACGGGGAACTCAGCTCCTGGCGGTGACTCACCTTCGGGTTCGAGACTCACGCCGGTCGAAGGGACGCCCCCGAGAGCGACAACCCAAGCCGAGGCTCCCCCCGCGGGGAGCCCATGAGCGTTGGGCGCTATACGGGCTGAGGCTCCTTCAGAGTCTCGCCCAAAAAAAGCCCGGTAAAGCAGTAATGGCTGCAACAGCCAACTGCATAGTCAGTCAGAAAAAAATAACAGATTTGGCCCACCCAAGCATGGTCTGCCCCATCCTAGTTAAATAGCTAGCTACGCCCATGGCAGAATTTTGTTATCTTCTGCATTATTAACTGACTCTTTTGCATGTACAGTATGTATTTGGCAACATATTTTAATTAATATGAATAGAAAACCACGATTTACTGCAATACCATCAGTACTTATAATAATCACATCCTGTGCTTTAAACTGTTCTATTGACGAAAACATGTCATTACCATAACATTCATAAACCTTGGAAATTCGGCTAAGAGCATGTTCCCATGGCCCAAGAACAGGGTCTGCATATTATTTTAATATCCCAGCCAAAAGGGGTGCAGGGTTCCAAATGTAGGCGTACCTACCTATAATCAGTCTGCAAATGAGCTTAACTTAAGTAATAGGCTATAACTCACAAACTATTGAACTCTCGTGTTATTTTTAAAAATAATGTTTAAAAAGTGCCTCACTAGCTGCAACCGGAGTATGAATGTATTATCTACCATTTAGACTGCCAGAGCTAGATTCCAATTCATCGGCAAAATTGGTGGGCGACTAGCGAGTTATCCCTCTGGGAGTCGTGCTTTCTGGTCGCTTGTTAAAGCTGCCGCAGGGAACTTTTGCCAGTCGTCGTTACCACCAACACAAAACTTGCCCCGATTCTACCCTACAAAGACACAAGTCTGCGCGTTCACCGCTAAGGAAACCCCATTCACTGAGGTCCCACAATTCCAGAAAACACTCATCACCATCACCAAGAGTATTGAGATCCTGGGTGTTGACATCTCCAGCGATGTTCAGTTTGTAGCGAGTGAATTATTTTAATTTGTAATATTTAGTGTGTAAATAGCTTTAGATCACCTTTTGCGTGTTTATTTCAAAATTATTGTAAATTTCTATATCCATACAGGCATGTAATGCCAATCTTATTTACTTCGACAGAGTTTTGAATCTGTTTTTGAAAAGAGTGAAAGATATAAAAATTCGAAGTCTTTTGGAGATTATCTCTGAGATACATGTTAAAACCGAAATTTGTATTTTTACCAAATAGGAAATAATCTTTTTGGTGTGCATTATCGGCAAATAACAGGAACTAAGGGGACGTAACTTAGAAAAGGAATTTACCCAACAAGCTTTCATAAAAGGAGGTTTTATTTGCTTGAAAAATTAACTTCATGGGTTGTGGGTTCTGCCTTAAACCCTCCTTAAAGGTACCTAAGTGCAAGTATTTTGTTAGGTGATCACTGCTTTATTGATTCTGCGGATTGGCCATTTTCGCCATATTCGTTTTTAATTTCTTAATCGGGAAAAAAATGGTAATGGCATAGACTGCTTAAAATTGGTGAATATTACATCATATGATTAATTGATATTTGCGACAATACAGTCGACCCGAAGGGAAAATTACGATACAGTCATCTAGATAAGATAAAGACGACAAAACAGATAAATTCGGAAACGGAATTTAGTGCAATTTATTATGGAATTATAGAATTTCATATTGTTTATTTGTGAATCAGTGATTGTATATAAAACTTAAAATAAATTGTATGAACGGACTTCACAAACATTTTTATTTATTTTCCCCTAAGGAATTAGTCTCGACACCGAGATCATTTTCAGGACAAGGTGAAGCTGGCGTCCAAAAAACTTAATGTACTCAATAGAGCGAAGCAGTACTTCACCTCGGAGCAAAAGGTGCTGCTTTACATACCAGCTTCGTCCACGATCCCAAACACGCAAGCCGTATCGAACCCTTAAGTCTGAGGAGAGACTTTGCCTCCCTGTGTGTGTTCTACCGGTTGTATAATAGGATGTATTCTGAGGAATTGCTCACCGCTCACCATCGGCGGGAAATTCATCCTCACACCTTAGAACCTAACTGGTCACGTACAGTGCGCTTTCAAAGAAACTTCCTCCCGCGAACGCTTAGGTTGAAGAATGAGCTCCCTGCCAAGGTTTTCTCTAAGGACTACCGTATGGGGTTCTTCAAGAAAGAAGTTATTAGATTTTTGAAGGGTCGGCAATCGGTCCATAGGCTGCGGTAAACGCTTACCATTAGGCTACCGCAACCTTGTTTCCCACCTTAGTCGTATAAAATAAAAAAAGACTCAATAACAAACGATCCCTATCTGTTCCATAGGTAGGTATTTAATTATGTGTTACAAATTTCAGCATACGTTGACATTGGTGACGTGGACGGACCAATTTATCTTTCAGTGCAAACAATATCACCTGAAGCAAGGCTTTTCTCGATAAAGGTATGAAACTTTCAAATATTAAATATGAAGTAACGTAGACCACAACCAGAATGTTAAGGTGACAACCTAAATTCATTAATAAGTCAAAATCGAACAATACCTATTTATTTAAATCGATTCCTGAGAAACCCACAAACATTAATACAATATTATTATTACAATACAAGCAAACATAATCTCTTCAGTTATATGATCGCCTAGGTGCGCTATTTTAACTAGATGGCTGCGACATAGACAATCTTATTACGGTATCGTCTACCTAGGTTGAATACCTCTTCTTTTCACTTTTCTATTGTGTCAAAGGCATACTAATCTGACGAATTAAAAGCATGCTCGTATGAGCTGACAACGCCCGTGCATTTTGGTTTCTGAAGAAATCAATGAGCCTACTGCAGTCCACTGTTGGACAAGGCCTCCCAATGAACGCCACCACACGAAAACCTCTAAAGAAAACTATAAGTCAATTAGACATGATACATAGATCTTTTGCTCAACTGAATAACCTCAAGCTTAGTCGCGAGGCATTGTAAGCTGTGCTTTGAATCCAACCCGTATTCTTCACCCCAAGAATCGTCAAATGTGAGTAGATTACAGACACTTTAGATTGACTACTACTCAAAATTCACAAACCTGAAACTATTTCCAGGTAACTCAGTTAACGGCCTTCGACGTACTTGCAGCACCACCGGGATGTCTTCTGTACTTTACAGAGTCCGAAGGCTATTTTGAGTCCTTTAACTATAGAGATGACTCTGAAATTTTAATAGCAAGAGATCCCAGTTATATGGTAAGTCCACTTCATGGTTTAACAAAATAAATTAATAACTCGACAAGGGAGTATTTATGTTAGAACCTAAGTTGAATCCCGAGAATAACGAAGAATTATTTAGTTAAGGCGAGGCATTTAATCATCTTACCTGAATTACACACAAGGTTGAAAATTTACTGTGCACAATCAAAAATGAAATCTTATTTATTAAAATTAAAATTAACGATTACGAATATCAAAAATCCCAGCTTTTGAATTTAAGGTATTGTTGTTACCTACATAAAATGATGTATTTTGAAGATTATTATAGGCCTTCCATTATTGTGATAATCTCAATTTTTATGATCATGATGAGACGATTTCGAATAAAAAAATCGGCCAAGTGCGAGTCGGACTCGCACACGTAGGATTCCGTACCATTATCTATAAGAACGGCAAAAAATTCCGTTTGTTTTACGGGAGCCCCCCTTAAATATTTGTTTTATTTTAATTTAATTATTTATTTTTAAAGTGAATTTATAACTAAATATTCTGTGAATATTTCCAATGTCTACGTGTTGCCGTTATCAATATCGAGCAAAAACGAGCAAAAAAATCATGTTTGTTGTATGGGAGCCCCCTTAAATATTTATTTTATTCTGTTCTTTAGTATTTGTTGTTATAGCGGCAACAGAAATACCTAGACAGTTTGGCAACTAAATGACTTGAAGGTTGAATAAAAACTTTTTAATATTTATTATTTATATATTTGGAAACTAACTACGAAGCGCATGCCGTTCTTTATATATTTGGAAACTAACTACGAAGCGCATGCCGTAGCGAAATTTGGCGCGAAAACAAGCGTTTTAGAAACAAAAAAGTTAGGCGACTTCTAACTATTCTTTGAAAATGGAGAAAAGCGAGTTCCGAGTGCTAATTAAACACTATTTTTTACGTGATAAAACTATTAAGCAGACCGAAGACAAATTGAAAAAGTATTATAGTGATTCTGCGCCTTCTCATGGGATGGTACATAAGTGCTTCACTGAATTTCGTTGTGGACGTACTACCACTAATGACGCGGAGCGCCCAGGAAGGCCGATTGAGGTCACTACGGAGGGCATGGTTAATAAAATACATAATATTATTTTGGCAGACCGTCGAGTGAAGATACGCAAAATAATTGATGCTGTGCACATCTCGACTGAACGAGTTTTTTATATTTTGCATGATATTCTGGGCATGAAAAAGCTTTCTGCAAGATGGGTGCCGCGTTTACTAACAGTCGACCAGAAACGAAATCGTGTAACAGCTTCTGAGGAATGCCTAGCCATGTATAATCGCAATCTGAGTGAGTTTATGCGTCGGTACATACATACGAAACTTGGGTCCATATTGGACTTCTACCAGGGAACGTGCCCCGAAGAAGGCAAAAACTGTTTGCTCGGCTGGTAAAGTGATGGCCACAGTCTTTTGGGACAGCCAAGGGGTTATTTACATCGATTTTTTGGATAAAGGCATGACAATAACCGGAGCTTACTATGCTGCATTGTTAGATAGATTCAATAAAAGATTTGATCAAGAAACGACCGCATCTAGCAAAGAAAAAACTATTTCATCAGGATAATGCACCAGCCCACTCGTCTGCAATCGCGACATCAAAAATTGTCGAATTAGGATACGAATTATAGCCACGCCATCCGTATTCGTCAGACTGTGACTTTTTCCTCTTCCCAAACATGAAGAAATGGCTTGGCGGGCAAAGATTTTCATCTAACGAAGAGGTGGTAGCCAAAACTGAGGCCTATTTTTCAGGGTTTTACAAAAAATATTTTTTTTGAAGAGTTTGGAAAATCGCTGGACTAAGTGCGTAGAGTTGAAAGGAGATAATGTAGAAAAATAAAAAAATATATATGTAAAAAGAGTGTTTTCCAAAGTAATGGACTTATCGAACCGCCCTCGTACATCTTCTGGGAAAATTTCAACTGTCTATAACGGTTCATAAGATACAGCCTGGTGACAGACGGACGGACGGACAGCGGAGTCTTAGTAATAGGGTTCCGCTAATTACTCTTTGAGTACGGAACCCTAAAAACTGTCGAGCCAAAATTGTCGAATGATGTTTCTGAGCTGACAAAGTAAAGAAGGTGTGAAAATAGGTATATAACGTTTAGTTTCAGATCGGTAGGTAGCTTTTATGGTTGATTTGTATTATAAAACAGAAAAGGACACATTTTCCAATGCCTTTAGTAGAGACGTAAAGACGCCTGAGAGGAGCGAGGGATTCAAAGGTGCTAAATGATTTTATCTACCTATCTACCGATTTTTTAGCAGTACATTGCACTAAATACAGTGATTAGCCTGCTTATTACAAGAGTTAAACTTAGCTTCTGAACGTCCCACCGAGCATCGAAAACCGCCACTTAGTGTTTGGTGACGTCATACCACCTCCTCAGAACTATAAGGGCTCAGTTTCTGTGGCGTTCCCCTAAAACAAGGTTACAGGTATTGGATAAGCTGGTTATCCAACATTTTAACTTCCAGAACAACCTTAACTACGCTATATGTATCAAGAGAGCACCTGGAACTTGCAGCAACACTTACACTAACATGGGCGGTATGCAGATCGTCAATTATGATACAGGTATGATATTATGTACCAATATATATTCTAACTATGGTCATTGGTAGGTATCTATACGTAATAATAACTTTATCATTAATCGAGGTATAATATATATTACCATTATACCTCCATTGATTGAGTCGAAGGCACCCTCTCGTCACACGCTTCCTCAGAGCGGCCTCCGGAGCCCCCTGGTTCGTCCGGAATGCGGACCTACACAGGGACTTTGAGCTCCCCACGATTCCCCAATACCTCAAAGACCTGGCAGTCCGCTTTTTAGAGCGTAAACCCAATCACCCGAACCGATTATTAACCACAAACTACCAGCCTAGCTTATACCGTCGAAAAACTATTGTTAGGCGGCCTCGGCACGTACTTAAGGCCCCAGATGACGATCTCGCTATCCGAATAGCGAGACTAGTCTCAGCGACCTCCCTTAGTCCGAAGGGTTTTTCAGCCCATACGCTCACCTCATATACGAGGTATCAAAGAGTGCCGGGGCGCTTCTCGCCCCTACCCACACGCAATCGCAACCGCGTAACGGGGAACTCCCCTCCAGGCGCTGACTTACCTTCGGGTTCGTGGCTCACGCCGGTCGAAGGGAAAACCCTAAGAAAGACAACTTAAGCCGATGCCCCCCCCCCCCGCGGGGAGCCCTTGAGCTGAGACTTTTTCAGTTTCGCAGAGCCTGTTGGAGCAGTAATGGCTACATCAGCCAACTGCGGTTGAAAAAGAAAGGAAAGAAAAATAAGGATTTTGACGTATTCTTTTGTGTATGTGTTTGAGTGTGTCTCTGGATGGTTGAGATTCTCGGTCTCGGTATGTGGCGCTGAACCTCATCAAATTTAAGGGCAGAACAACGTCTGCCGGGTCAGCTAGGTTGATTATATGTTGAAGTTTGGAAAGACATTCAAAGTAAGGTAATTTCTTTACTGCTTTATACAATAACTTATTGAGTTTTCTTCGTAGACGGTTTGCCAATAATACCGCCGGAGCAGGCCGGGGTCGAAATCTTCGACTGCCCCACGGACTGGCTGCTGATTGCGGCCACGAGGCTCTGCGGCGACAGGCTCAACGACGGCTCTGTGTTACAGGACTTCACTTATGACGCACCAATTACAGGTTTTGATACAGATTATTTAATTTGTAACTAAATTAATTAATCGGCTGCCTACTAAATTGACTATTTCAAATAACTTTATAGAAAGTGAAATTGTAAATAGGTATAAATTATAACACTTCTAAATCAAATGAGAGTAAAGGCACTAGGCAGGGCTCTACATTAGGACATCTCCACTCCATCTGTCATCGGTCCTCGGACAAACGTGACTATAGCCCACTGCCACTTAAACGGTCACCGTTGCACATAATGGATCCTTGCGACACTAGGGGCATTTTTCGCTTGTTGCCAACCCTATAAAAATCTAACTACTTCCTTTTTGAAGTACCTCACTCTATAACCTGAGCATTCGCGGGAGGAAGATCCTCTGAAACCGCACTGAACCCGCACCGCAATAGTCACGCCAATTAGGTCCTAAAGTCGAAGATGAATTTCCTGCCGATGGCTGTACTTAAACCCCACTGACATCGAAATGTTTTTCTGCTTTCAGATAACGGGGCTGGTCCATTAGTAGTATGGTATAGATCTGATGGGGCGTACGTTGGAAGAGGCTTTAAAATACAGTACCGACAAAATAATTGTTTTACTGACACCTAGTATAGAACATAACATGAGATTTTTAACAGAAATTGGTTAGTTTTAATGGGAGTGTCTATAGCGTTAATAGAGCCTAAAAATAACAAAATTAAGAAGTGTACTGTGTCGGCCCGTTTTGTGTGTGTGCGTTCGCACTAAATGCAGCCTTTCTTTTCTTACCAAGACTGACATATTATTGGTCCTAATTTAGGATCAACGAGCCGCGTCCACTGCATTATACACATGACCAGAGCGGGCGCTTTTCTAACTTCAATACGATCACCATTGGACTTACAAAATCACACGTCCTTACGAAGTAATATATATTTTAGTAAGTAGTAAGTCTATATATTTAACTTTTTTATACCACTAAGGTGACAAACAAGCAAACGGTCCGCCTGATGGTAAGCGGTCAGCGTAGCCTTTGGTCACTGGCAAAACCAGGAGCATCACTCGCGCGTTGCTGACCCTTCAAAAATCTAATAACTTCCTTCTTGAAGAAGCCCATATTGTAGTCCTTAGATAAAACTTTAGCAGGAAGCTCATTAGGCAACGTAGGCGTTCGCGGGAGTAAGTTCCTCTAAAACCGCACTATACGTGACTCTTTACGTTCTAATGTGTAAGGATGACTATATAATAATATTATAACATGATAGCTAATCTATATTGAGACAAAAATTGTAATTTTTACAAATATATTAATTTCATTAAAACTTTTGTTCATAATTTTCAATGAAAGTTGTCGAGGTTGCCCCTATAAAGTCTATTATTTTTAATAGTTTTAACAATGCATATGTTATGTAAATAAGAAGTGTGAATGTAAGAATTCTTAGAGCTGTGACACTTTAATGGAGCTAAAATATACCTGATAATTATATTTTTATATATTTCTACGCTCCCCAGTCGTTCCCTAGAGTTCACCATGATCAAGGCTCGTGAAAACATAAAACGTAAAATTGAGGAGATAAAATATGAGAAATTTCTACTGCCAATTTACTTTCATTCTGTTACAGGAAAATAATAAGAAAAGGCGACGTTATTAGATTTATTCATTTGCCTTTTCTGACAGCATCAACATCAATGTCACATATAAATAACATGCACAGAGGTCCGCACCGCGCCAAGCTTAAGGCGATATAAATAAAATCGGCCAAGTGCGAGTCGGACTCGCGCAAGAAGGGTTCCGTACCATTATCTACAAAAACGAGTTTTTTAGTATTTGCCGTTATAGCGGCAACAGAAATACATCTTTTGTGAAAATTTCAACTGTCTAACTATAACGGTTCATGAGATACAGCCTGGTGACAGACGGACGGACGGACGGACGGACAGCGAAGCCTTAGTAATAGGGTTCCTAATTACTTTTCAGGTACGGAACCCTAAAAACTGTGCGTGAGTGCAGTGGGGTAGAAAACGTATAGCGAGTGCGCCTCCAGGAACCCGATCGGTCATTTTACCGAACGGATTGCCTGACTCACTGCCCGTGCTTTCATACAGAATGTTAGGTTTTTTTAACCTAACGGGTGAAATACAGCATTGGCAGTAGAGCGCCGTTTAGCTAAAATTGACACCTTCGGGTGCCCTGATTCGTTAATCAAATAGGGAAACCCGATGGTAAAACCTAACCTGTGCGCTGACACTTAAGGACAATCCTTCGATCATTTTTTCATACAAACTGCATCATCATTTCGCTACCGAAAAGATGTTATTATTACATGCAGCGCTATTTACCATTTATAGATGCCAAAGGTTTCATTGAAATAATTACATGAATGAAATCAACAAAAACTTCGGATATTTAATAATTCACTGGCATTTTATTATCTTATATGCATTTTGCGACAGTGATAAATAGCAATATATGATAAATAACGACTTGGTAATAAATTTAATTAAATCTTCAGAACAAATAAAAACTTATAAATGCACATTCTGTAGTAGTTTGCTTAAGAAATGGAAGCACAGACTAAATGCTAATGTAATGCAACCTAATAGTTGTAAAAATACTTATATATTTAATAATAGTACTTGTAAAAAAAAATACACATTTTGCATCCTCTTAAATACTAATTAATATGTAAGTAGTTAAGGGTCCACCTATGGTGATTTAAGTTTCTTTAGGTCTCTAAATCCTATCGCACAAGTACAAGTTGTGATATTAGGCACATAAACTCTATACTTTAATCCTATAATTATATATCTATACTTTAGTCCTTGTTTCAATCACATTTTTTTGATTCGTTCTTCGATCTTTTAAACGAGAGGCTATTAAGAATAATGTACAGTAACAATATCTTAATTTACAAATAATAAATATTTTTTTTAAAACATCTTATTTTAAAACTGATTTTTCGCATGATTTACGCGTTGACTTTCGCTGTCATACTAGGCAGCAATTATACAGCGCCGCCGTCTCTTTGTTTATGTAACTGCATAGGTCCACTCTTAATATATAGACAATAGCACGCACAAAAAGCACGAAGTATTTCGGACATTGACCTTTTAGCCTGTGTTCAGTGGTGAAAATAGTAGTAATTTCTGATGACAGCGATCATCGCATCTGTGCGAGCGTGACGGCAAATAATTAAGCGCGCGCATCAGAGACAAATAGTGACAGGTCATTGAACGAAATTCTTCCTGCTTCGCGTCTGTGCTATAGAGTATAACTATTTTGGTAAAATAATATGATTCCTCAATTATGTTGATATAATGTAACTTAATTAACTAGAAACTCGAAAACATACGAACGAAACATAATTGCTACACAACAATTGTAAGTAAATTGTATTGAAACCTTGAATCTTCAGCCTGCACTCTGTGCATTAAGTACAAATTGAACAATTAAAAATAAATAGGAAGTTTAATACTTTATTTTGTAAAGTACTCATTACAAATATAATGTACCTACTGTTTTGATTGTGTACATTAAGTACAAATTGAAAAAATATGTAACTCTTTTTTGTTTGTTTTTATTATATAATAATTTTAACTGATTAATTTTGTAAAACATGTACTCAAAAATGTACTTGTTAGGTTTTTTTATGAAAATTTTACTTTAACTATTTATTTTTTTGTTTTTTACATTTTTGTTTTAAACCATCTTTAACAATTTTATAGAAAGATAATGTAATGGTTACTACAACAATTCGTAGGAAGCCTGCAGAAAAAACTTGCAAAAAAACCTGAGTAACACTTTCTATTGAACTACAGAACAAGATTGATAACAGGTTTCCACTTAGTCCAAACACTGAGTATTTTTTTCCGATCTGAAAATCAAAAAAAATTATTAAAGAGCATTATTTTCACATTTATTAATGTATTATCAGCCAGAAATCAGAGGATCCACCTTAAAGATGACTTTGTCTTGCAGTGACCGATGTTCTTTTCAGCAGGGTGCCGGTGCTTCATTGTTTTGTTCAACCAATTAATTAATTTTACATAGATTATCAATAATAATTTAATTAAGGGACTTTACAAAATAAAACGACATTTGACTCCAATTGACAAACAGTTTTGTCCAACTACATTGCTTGCAAATGAAAATATTTCAAAAGTGGAAACCCAAGTTTCTGGCTAATAGTATCTTAATCACACACACAGACTATTTTCTTGCTTTACATCTTAATTTATGGCCGTCCACACCGCACATTCAATATACTATTTTGCTTACACAGCGAAACTAGCTTGACACTCCACCCATGTATGTGGCCTTGCTTGTTACCACCGCGTGACCATTCTGGTTTCTTTCTAATTCAGCTAGTTACTGAATATAAATTTTCTATACCTGTATTAGCTTTTTCCCTGCACCCTTGCCAACCTATCTTCACCGCATTACACACCATTGGCCTCCGCATGCCAAAAATTCTTCCAATCAACATGCATTGTAATACTATGTAGATAACTTTAAATAATGCAATTGAAGAGCATATAATAGGCTAGAGCTTGTTTAGCAGCTTATGCTAGCATATATTTGCTACTGTTGCTCAATTTTTTTTCATTACAAAACTGCCTTAACCTACCAAAGCATCATGAATCATTTTTTTTCCCACATCTTCAGCAGAATGCAAACCTCCAGAACCAGATATAAGTTTTGTTTCATGAGGTTTGGTGAGCTCTTCATTCTTGAAGCCAGGAGTATCGGTATCTGGAGGAAAAGCCAGTGTCAGCCTTACTCCTGTGCCTGCTAATTCCATGAATAGCGCCTCAGCTAAACCACGAACTGCCCATTTTGCTCCACTATAGGCACTGTATCCATAAATACCTAGAAATTAAAACATATTTAAATTAGGTATCGAGATTTAAGTTATGATATTAGTATGACAGCTTGGTTGTCAAAAAGGTTGGAAGACTTTTATCTCAAGTTGTTTAAATCGCTTCTTTACTCCACACTAAGGTTCAATTATCACTCAGACAAAAGACAATTAGCCTTTATAGAATGTATAAATCATAAAAAAGTCATATGCATTTCCATCACACTAGTGTCCTTATCATTTCTTTTAATATGAGAACATCAAAACAGCAATCTAGTTTTTGAGACTTAAGTCATTTACAAGCCAGAGACCTACTACGCTGATATTATAGGAGACAGACTGCAAAGTTACAACAAAGGGTTTACAACAGTAAAGTTGCAACAACTCATGACAATTCTGGATTTAAAAATTAATATGAATATAATAGGACTAACCAAGTAAAGCAGCTTCTGTTGATACAAAAACAATTAATCCCTCATTTCTCTCCTTCATGCCAGATAAAACATACTTAGTTGGATATGCAGTACCAAAATAATTCAAATCAATCATTTGTTTAATATCCTGGACCTTCATTTCCTCAAACTGACCACATATACACATACCGGCACAGTTTATCAACATAAAAATTGGACCAACATCTTTTTCTAGTGCTGACAAACACTTCTGTATTGAATCGTAATCAGATGTGATGTCTAAAACAGCAAATTGGATTTTTTGGGAAGTATCTAGAGGAAAACTGGTAGATATTTCTTTCACGGCAGACTGAAGCTTCTCTACATCTCTTCCTATTACTGTCACATGAGCTCCAAGTTTTGCTGCTTCCACTGCTGCTGCTTTTCCAATACCACTAGAACCACCGGTAATCACAACGTGTTTATCCTTCAAATTTTTATAGACGATATTCTTATCTAGGAAATAATATAAGATCAATACAAATATTACACATATCCCCGCAATAATAGTGGCAGAAACTAAAAGCATTTTGTGTAGGGAATAGTAGAATATTTTTATGAATTGGTATTAAATTAAGTATGGAAAATATTATTTTGTTTACTTTTCGTTTTTTTTTTTAATTGTCCAGGCAAAGAATTGACGGCTGTTGGAAATTTAATCCATATAGCCTAGCATAAAGCGCCTGCCAGAGTAAACAAGACTTTCCACAGAGATGACTTTCAGCCCTATCGCAAGTTGCAAGGCGTTTGAAAACGGTGTCGGACGGGCCGCCTCCACGGCTGTCAATTTCAGTGTGATTTAGCGGAATATAATGGCTTCTACACTTTCAAAATTTTAAGAAATTTTACTTTAGCACTTTTGAAGATTTTACCACTAGAAGCGCCGAAGTTTGAACTGCCCCTGTTGAGATACGTCTCTATCGTTACCTAGCAACGTTTTGTTACTCGAAAATAAATGTCGTTGAATTTATTATTGCTCTTTGTGTATTTCTTAAAGTGGTAGCAGAGATCATGGAAAAAGCAATTCTAAATGCTTGCAAAGTTCAAGTAGGGAACCTGGATCCCAAAAACTATAAAACATGGAGATATAAAATTCAAATAGTGCTTAAGGCAATGCCGGGATGTCTTGACATTCTAAAAGGAAAGAAAACCAGGCCAACCGTGGCGCCTACAGCAACAGCCGATGAAAAGGTAAAGTTTGAAGAAAGTCTTCAGAGTTTTGAAAGCTTGAATAGTGCAATTTTAATTTTATTCACGACAAATATGTCCGATGACATCTTGCAAAAAGTTCTGAGATTTGATAGTGCAAAAGACATGTGGGATGAGCTAGAACGCATATTTGGAGGTACGTGTGTTGACAAAACCTATGACCTATGCCTGAAATTCTTCAGTTACAAAAAGGACCGAGATCACGACATCATAACTCATGTGTCAGTTCTAAAGAACATCTGGAGCGAATTGTGTATGGAATTACAGAATGAGGCGAAACTACCAGAAATTCTCCTAATATGTAAAATCCTAGACACAATACCTTCAGAATATCTAGGATTTAAGTCCAGTTGGCTGTTAATTTCAAAAAAGGAACGCTCAGTTGAAAACCTGACAAGTCAATTATGCGCACATGAAAGAGTTCTATGTCAGAATGACTTAAGTGTCAGAGAAGACGAGACTGTTACAGAAGCTTTGTATGCAAAGACGGACAAGGGTAAGAAGAAGAATTATTCCAAGAAGGAAATCATTTGCAATTATTGTAAAGAAAAGGGCCATAGAGTTAGAAGTTGCAAGAAATGGATCCATGATGGCAGACCGCCCAAGGAATCCAACACTGTTAACATGAATCTGACAATTTTGACATTACATTCGGCAGAAGGATTTGGCGAAACAAGGGACTTGGAAAATTGGTACGTGGACAATGGAGCAACCAGTCATGTCACTAATAGGGGAGACCTGTTTCAAAGCTTTACCTATTTCAAAAGCCAGCACACAGTGACCGGCGCGAATGGCCAATGTATTGAAGCCCTAGGCATTGGAAATATTCTTGTAGAGGCTGATGTAAATGGCAAACCAGAGCCGATACTGTTAAAGGATGTTTGGTACGTACCCAGCATCAGCAGAAATTTATACTCAGTACTCGCTACCCATGACAAATCGGACAAAAGTGTTTTTGAGTCAACCACAACACAATGCACTCTCAAAGTAGATGGACAAATAAAAGTCATTGGCACCCGCAGCAAGTTTGGAGGACTATTTAAACTGAAATTGAGATGTCTGAAACCAACTGTACGAGTGAACCAGTTGTCAACAACTTCAAATCTGTTACAACTATATCATGAAAGACTAGGCCATCAAAACTAGAGTCATGTGAAGAAATTGATAGAAAGAGAGTTCAACATTAAAGCAGAAGTAACCAAAGAGCTATGTGAAGGTTGCATCTATAAAAAACACCACAGATTAAAGTTTGGAACCAGAGAGAAGGCAACACGACCTGGAGAATTGGTATATGCAGATGTTTGCGGACCCTTTCCCTACTCAATTTCAAAGCTGCGATATTTCGTCCTCTTCAAAGATGATTACACGCGCTATAGATTTGTTTATTTTATGCGAGAAAAAGCTGAAGTACACGCGAAGCTGTCACTAATGCTGTCTGAAGTGAAAGCAGCTGGAGTTGTAATAAAGGAACTGCTCAGCGATAATGGCGGTGAGTTCGACAACGGCAAGGTACAAGCAATTCTCAACAAAGAAGGCATTAAGCAGAGAATGACGATGCCCTACACTCCACAACAGAATCCAACGGAGAGAGAAAATAGAACAGTTGTGGAAATGGCACGAAGTCTAATGCATGCACATGCCAAAATTCCTACAGGACTATGGGCTGAAATGGTTATGGCATCGGTGTATATTTTGAACAGAACAGGGCCTACCTGTATCGATGGAAAATCCCCGTATGAACTATGGCACCATAAGAAGCCCAGACTGAGCCATTTAAGAATAATTGGATCTCACTGCTATCCACATGTTCCTAAACAACGAAGAAGAAAGTTGGAAAGAAAGGCACAAAAGGGAATACTGATCGGTTACGACTCTGACGACGGTTATCGTATATGGGACTCCGACTCTTTCAAACTCATACGATCAAGAGACGTCATTTTCGATGAGAATCCCTTGTTGGGTCATCTTCAAGATAACAAAGAACCTGATGCTATGCAAGGTAACAATGATGTCAACAGGCCTGATACCCAATTTAACTTCGGTGTGCCTGAATATGAAAGCCAGTACGACAAATGTGATAACCAGCAATCATTGACAACTAACGATGGAGAAACAATTGCATCATCGTATCAGCGAGATGAACAAACAGCTGGACCATTGCCTAAACAAAATGAAACGCCGGTTGAAGCACAAGTCCCTGTGGCAGACACATATTCTGAAGCAGAACAACCTTTTGAGGAGCCATTATTTGAGCAAGAGGTCAAAGATACGATAGAAGCAGATGATGAAGTCGTTGATGTAAATGAACCAGAGACAGAAGAAGATCGAATTGATTCGCCACTGTCTGCATCTGAAATTGAGGCAGAAGGCAGGATGACGCTACGAGATCGCTCAAACCTTAAGCCATCAGCTAAATATAAGGACTTTGTCTGCAACGTTTGTTTCAACGTTAATTCGTTAAGCGACGATCCTCTCACAGAACCAAGCACGTTCAAAGAAGCGATGACAGCTAAGGATTCTGAACAATGGCGCAAAGCAATGGATAGTGAGATTAATTCACTAAAAGAAAATGAAACCTGGGAAATGTCACACCTGCCCAAAGGAAGGAAAGCCATTCCATGCAAGTGGCTTTACCGGATTAAGACAAACCCAGATGGTAGTATAGAAAAATACAAAGCCCGCTTAGTAATTAAGGGTTATTCGCAGAAAAAAGGCCTAGACTACGACGAAACCTTCAGTCCTGTTGCAAAGACTAGCACAATAAGAGCAATGCTCAGTATCGCTGCTCAGGAAAAACTTTCACTTTCTCAGTTCGATGTATCGACTGCATTTTTGTATGGAACATTGAAAGAAGAGATATACATGAAACCGCCTGAAGGATACTCAAGCAATGATGGAAAAGTTTGCAAGCTTAAACGGAGTCTTTATGGCCTTAAGCAAGCTCCGCGATGCTGGAACTCCACAATAACTGAGCACATCCTTAAACTTGGCTTCAAGCAATGTGAAAGTGACCCATGCTTATTTAAAAGAGGAGAGGGTAAAAAGAAGCTGATTATGGCTCTGTACGTCGATGACGGTTTAATTGCTTCTGCGAGCTCTGAAGAAACTGCGAAGTTTTTAAATGAGATGAGGCAACGTTTTAAAATAACGACCAAATGTGGTTCCTATTTTCTGGGAATAGAAATAGAAAGGAAAAGTGATGGGACAATTAAGATTGACCAGAAAGGTTACGCAAGACGGCTACTAGAACGATTCGGTATGCAAGACTGTAAAGCAGCTACGACACCGATCGTAAAAGATACCGTGCTGTCCACGAAGGATAGTAATGAGACACAGAACTTTCCTTATCGTCAAGCTGTTGGCGCACTATCTTACCTGATGGTCGGCACAAGACCAGACATTGCGTTCGCCGTCGGAATAGTATCACGCACACTTGACGACCCAAAACCTGAAGACGTAGCGAGAGTTAAGCGAATTTTGCGCTATGTTAAGGGCACCGTAAACTACGGAATTACTTACAAGCCTTCCACTGTGCTCCAAGGCTTACGGTGCTACAGCGACGCTGATCACGGAGGTGACAGCTGTACTGGACGCTCAACGAGTGGCATGATATGCCTTTACGCCAATGGTGCTATAGCATGGCTAAGCAAGCGTCAGTCCACTGTCGCTATATCCTCTACAGAAGCTGAAATTGTGGCTGCTAGCGAGACCGCAAGAGAGATAATATGGATTACACGGATAATTGATTTCATGCAAATTGCTGGAACGAAGATAATCCCTCAGCTCTTTATTGATAGTGAATCTGCAATAAGATTTGCTCATGATCCACCGTATGAAACTCACCAGCGGACGAAGCACATAAAGCTAAGACACTTTTTTGTGAGGCAGTGCGTTGTTGATAAAGATTTAAGAGTTGAGAAGATAGCCACGAAGGATCAGCTGGCTGATTTTCTAACCAAGCCTCTATTTAGACCTCGGCTTCAGGAATTGTGCAAGCTAGCAGGAACCTCCACTTAACAAACAGTTTTGTTTAAAAAAGGAGATGGGATGTTGAGATACGTCTCTATCGTTACCTAGCAACGTTTTGTTACTCGAAAATAAATGTCGTTGAATTTATTATTGCTCTTTGTGTATTTCTTAAAGGCCCCGCCATGACAAATTTATCCCATTGTTTTTAATACAATATTCAAAATTATAAGGCATTAAAGTTATGATCAGAATATGAGGAAATCAAAAAGTAAGTAATAAAACAAAAATGAAACAAATAATTTGTTAACAGCCTGATATTTTTGGGTTCATATTGAAATCATCACAACTTTTATAGTAATTCTAACTGTATTAAATTATATAAATATAATATACATTCAGGAGAAAGTGACGCGGAAATCTGCCAGCACTTTTTCTGCAAGACAGCCCATGATAACTTAGGCTATCCACTAAATTACCACACCGGCAGCTGTGGAGCACATTACAAAATGCTCCTAATCTCAGGCAGACAGCTATTCGGAATGTGTTTGCATCCATTAAGTCCCCGTAAAATGAGAGGGCAAAGCTCCTAACCAAAGCCCAGATTCCCACTTAGCCAAAGCAAGAAGACGAAATAGCTCTGCAGAACTAGATGCCGTTTCAACAAGATTATTCAATACTAGTCTACATAGCGTACATTTATTACACTTTTTTTTTCTCTTATGGCACTTTAGAATATTGACTGGGACAAAAATTACCCAGTGGTAATTCTAGGTAGATCGCTTTTTTTCCAATAACTATTCTTGTTAGAAAATTGAAAACATTTTAAATTTCACATATACAAAAAATTACTAAAAGTGAAAAAGTTTTACAGACCTAAATAAAAAAAAAGTTAGAAACGATCAAATTTTCTGGTTGGACAAAAATGGGACGGCCGCACTTCTAGTGTTTGACTGTCTATTTTCTTTCACAGTAGCCTTGTTGGCATTAGGCTCATACGCTTTGTACTAATATCTCCGATGCAGTTTTCTTTAAGGAAAGTCTTTATAACTATTGGAAGATAAATCCCAAAGACACGGGAGGTCTTTATATAAATCTATCACATCTGTTAACACATCCCTTTTTTTGATCGGCCATTTTAACAGCGCGCGAAAACGAAGTGTATATTATATTCTAGAGCGGCCGTACACACTCACTGACTGTCACAGTGCAATGATATAGTATATGCAATGAAATAGTAATATAGCGCAGTGATATAGTCACTCTTAAGATATACCTACCTATGTCAGACATCCCATATATCTATCTCAAACTGAAAAGAGTGTGAGCAAAATCGATCCACGTTTGTTCCGTTGTTCCAACTGTTTTTTTTTTTGAAGCAATAATAATCTTCTTGTATAAATTCTCAAATATAAAAAGAATTGTCTTAAAAGAAGTTGCTCGTGCGATACTTGCTACCGAACTAATTTATTTTTATTAATTTCAAAAGTGTAAGAGCCATTTTGTTCGACGTTTTTTCAGTCCGCGAGGCTAAATCACACTAAAGTTGAGAGCCGTTGTGTCTAGAGCCTTAATATTTAGTATAGAGGTTTCTGTTATGACGCATATAAGCACTAAAACCCACTTTTCACCTTTTTTATATCTAAAGACTGTAAATTTTGCAAAGTTTTTTAAGACGTGTTTTTTATAACATCCACGAGCATTAGGAAAGAATTTTACAAAATTCATCTTCTATCAAACAACTTCCTCTGAGAATCCTCGTAGAACTTCTATTTTTTTGTATCCATTAGATTTTCAACACAAATGACAATCAAAACTTAAACAAATTTTATAAACGATAATAAATATTCTAAAAGTTTCTTTTGTGTATTTTTTTTTTCTTAGGTAGGTAAACATTTTTGAAGTAAGATTTGTACAAATTGATTGTTGATAATAGGTAACCGAAGTGTCGCAGTGGTAGTTTGTTAGACTGCTAAGTTACATAAAATTTACATTTTGCTTATTGTTACAGTTTTTTTAAGTTCATTTTGAGTCCGGTACGGTAACAGACTTACCACTTTTAACATTTGGGATGGAATATAATCAGTAGGAGGTACATATTACATATTACGAGCATTATTAACCGTTGGAACAGTTGACGTTCGTTTTATCACTCACTAGGACTTCGGTAGTCCTCATGGTACCTACTTATTTATTTCATGCCATCAAACAAAATAAATATTTTTTAAGTGAGAGGAGGATAGACATTTTGGTCCCCGAAAATCAATTGCAACCAATAGAAATATAAAAATAAATATTCAGTTTGAATCGTACAATGTGGAACTATACTTTATGGCGGATCATCTCAGTTCACTGTTTGTTCACAGAAATACAACCTTTAACATTAACAGTTTTCTATGAATTATATTATATGACTTAACGTCGTATTCTATTCTAATTGTAACTTTTATGATTATTTAATAGGAAAATTGGTTTGGCATCAACTACCGCACGAGTATCTTCTCTTTTTTGTCTCTTATATTATTAAATTTAGCACCCTCGAAAACCTAAAAGAACCTAGATTTAACGAAATCATTTTTTTAAATGAAAGCCATATTAGATCAGCCATCTTGAATTTTTGAAAACTGATAAATTTTGAGAAAATATATTTCTGAAAAAAATTGAATTTAGCACTATTAAAATCAAACCGAACGTAGGAGTTTTGGCGCGAATCTTAAGAAGGAGTGGTGTTTTTTTTCTGTTTAATTTGTCTAAATTCATACAGTGACTTTCGATGTATATATTTTAGCAATGTTTTACGAAAGCGTGTTAAGAATTGTGCAGCGAAGGCTCATGAATAGTGAATTATGAAGTAATAAGCAGGACATTACGCGCAATGTCTGAGGATCCACACCAAATCTCCCGCCTCATCTTGGGACTTGAAAACGAGGACGCGCGGTAACGCCCGCGCCACGATACGATATAAAATAATTGACTTTGACTCTGGCAAATGCATAGATGGTCTGCTAAGACCATGCAAGCCCATTATAATATTAAAAAAAAACCGAACGTAGTTTCATCGAAGGGCGCGTTCGTTCTGGGATTAAGAATTCCCACGAATGATACTTTTCACACTTTTGATAACGCCAGTTTTGCCACCGACACCTACCGTTCGTTTAGCTTTGAAACGTTACTAACAAAATTTTTGGTTACAAAACCTGCAAAACGAACGCTTGACGTACACACACTACAATAAAACACACACACACTACCATAAACAATGAATATGTATAGGCAGTTTGACAGATTAACACAAAAACCCCACCTCCAGACATAGGTCTAAAGTTTCATTTTTCGGTGGCAAAAGTGACAAAAATAACAAAAATATCGTAAACGAACGCATGACAGTTTGTCACAGATGATACTAAAATTTTGATATTTTTGATACCAATGCTAAACGAACGGATGACAGGTGGCAAAAGTAATGAAAATAATGATTCTGCATCCCAGAACGAACGCGCTTGAAATCAACGACTTTTTTAATTTTAAAAAACCATAGATAGAAAACAGAACTGGACACCGCATTTCCTAGCCATCTATGTATGTTTGTAAGGCTGAGGCCCCAAGACAGACACGAATCCAGTGAGGTGACCGGTAAGCTAAAATCTAAATTTTAACATAATATAATTAGAGGGTATATCAATGTAATTTTACAATAAATCTATAGAGTAACATTAGTTATACATTTAATTTAAATTAAATTAAATTAAATAACCTTTAGATATAGGCTTATTTTATCTTATCTTATTGGCGGCGGACATACAATGATGTATATTTTGCCAGCGGTACATTAGATTATGTTTATATGATTTATGTATGTTGTATGTTGAAGACTAAGAAAGAACTACTACTACTAAGTATAATGAAATTTACTTATCATCATCTCATGATGAACAATTACTTAATGTAAAATTGAATGTTTTACAAATGTTTTTTTTTGTAATGAACTTTTTAAAATTTGATGTTATACAGGTTTATAAATAAATATAACACAATAATAATAACTTTAATTACCTAAAGATTGCACTATGTAAATAATGGTGACATTAATCAATAAAAGAAGTTGTCAAACAATTCAGTTCCATATCCATAAGAGCGACCATAGCCACAGTATGCTAAACATAGATTTTTTAACAGAACAGTAAGAGACAGAACGAAAGCTAATGCAATCGTTGAAGCTAAGGCTTTGTTAGTGACGTTTCAAAGCTACACGAACGATAGGTGTCGGTGGCAAAACTGGCGTTATCAAAAGTGTGAAAGTATCGTGAGAACTCTTAATCCCAAACGAACGCGCCCTAAAAAATCATGCCCCTTGGCAACACTGATCAATAGCACCTGAGCACCAGCGTTGCCAACTTAGTGGTTTCACCACTAGATCCGGTGGTTTGGGCCTCCTTCTGGTGGGCAAAAATCTGGTGGCTAGTAGATATTTTAGTGAACAATTTTTAGGTTGATAGTTTTCAAAAACAAATAAAAATTTTGCTTAATAAAACTGAAAGAACCAAGGTTTTGTAGGGATATCAGGTTATATTTGGCCATAATAACAGCCCTTAATGGATAAAGACTGTTTCCATACATGACTCCAATCTACTGCCATTTACCTTTTAGCTAAAGTTAATAAGTCTAAAGAGAAAATTTTTATTAAAGTTTTGTACACCTGACTGAACTGTTTCTTTAGCCCAGTGGTCAGCTTTCTCATTGCCTTCTATTCCGCTGTGGCCAGGGACCCAGGCAAGGACAACCTCAATTCCTTGATGGTGACAATTTAACAACTTTTTTTTTATAATTAATATAATTGGGGAAATATTTTTTTTTTAAATTGATTGGCCATAACAGCTTCAAGACAGCTTTTTGAATCTGAAAAGACTATTGATTGAGTAAGTTGATGGGATTTTATATATGAAATGGCTTCTAATAGGGCTATAGATTCTCCTGTGAAAACTGAAGTTTGTGGAGGATTCTTAAAGTTGAGGACAGTTTTATATTTTGGGATCCAAACTGCTGAGCCTACCGCATTTTCTTCAGAAAGTTTAGAGGCATCTGTAAAGATTGTTAATTGTCAATTAGGGAAAAGACTATTCAGACAAGTGTTAAAAGCACTATTAGCACCTGGGTCACCTTTTATTAGTCCTAAGTACAGAAAAACTCGTGGTTGGAACAAAAGAGAGTCAAAATCTGTATCATAAAGAGGCAAGAGAGGATATTGTGCAACTGGACATGGAAGACGAATAAGTTTTTGAAAACTTTTAACTAGTCTTGGGTGTTCTTTGTTGTTCCAGTATGAGCTTAGGGACACCAACGCACACAAAGTGCATAGACGATCTAGGAGTGGATGAGAGGTTAGTTGGAAAGTTTTAAAAAGAAATCTGTCACAAAGAAACTGTCTTCGCAACCCTAATAGGGGATCAACACACTCTACATGCAGAGCATTTAGAGGAGACGATTTCATAGCTCCGGTAACAATTCTCAAACACTTTGCTTGGATTTTATCCACCTTATCCAGGGAAGCTTTATTACAGGGTTCCAAAAGGAAGAAACCATAATCTAGATGGCTTCGGACAATTGCATTGTAAAGCAGTTTTTGACAGAAGGGGTGTGAGCCCCACCATACACCTGCGAGAGCCCTGAGGATATTGACAGCTTTTTCACACTTGTCCGTAATGTAATTAAAATGAGTGGAACCTAAGAAGTTTGATTCTAAGATACCGCCTAAAAACTTTATCTTGCTTTCTACTGGTATAATTTTCATTTCAAACATTTTATTTCAATTTGTGGAGTGAGTCTTTTCTTAGAAAAAACAACTACTTTACATTTAGGAATAGAGAGGGAAAGACCGTGATCTTCAAGCCAAATATTAAGATAGTGTAAAGCAGAATTTAGTTGTTGGGATATATTATGCAAACTGGTTTATGCAAGGTATTAAGCTATATCATCTGCATATTGCAAAATATTACAGAAAGAAGAAACAGAATGTTCGAGGTCATATGTATATAAACTATATAGCAGGGAATTTAAAACTGAACCTTGTGGCAGACCTTTAAACACAACTCTAGAAGGAGCATATTAAGAGATTAAAAACAAAATGTATCAGCCTCTCAGGGATGCTCAGCTGAAGCATTTTCTGCCTGAGTACCGGAAATTGGACATTATCATAAGCTGATGCAATATCCAGAAACACACCAACAAGATCCTCACTTCTAGGTGTCGGTACACAGAACACTAAGGCTATCTATACTTCCCTTTCCCTTGCGGAAACCAAATTGACTTTTAGCCAGAGTACCACTTGACTTCATGAACCACTCTAAACGGTTTTTTATTAAATGTTCCATTACTTTGCAAATACACGACGATAAAGCAATAGGCCTGTAGGAAGAAGCTTTAGAAGGATCCATACCTGGTTTAAGTAAAGGGATAATTATTTGTGTTTTCCAGTCTTTTGGGATAGTACCAGAAAGAAAAATATTGTTAAGAATGTTTAAAAGAATTTGTTTACTATGACTACTAAGATATAAGATTAATAATAAAAGATTAAGGGATGCCATCTTCCCCAGGGGAAGAGTCTTTGAGGCCAGACAGGACACATTCCAATTCTGTCATTGTAAATGGTTCGTCAAATTTACTGGAGGTCTGAATTGGAAATGGGAGAGGTAAACAGTTTTGGTTAGAGACAAAAGGAGGGGCCAACTTATCAGCAAACTCATCAATCCATACCAAAGAATTAGTAGATGGGCCATCTGAAGTAGACATAGAGCCTCGGAATCTTTTTATTTGTTTCTAGACTTGAGAAGGAGGAGCCCTAGGCGATAATGACTCGCAGAAGTTAGTCCAGCCCATTTTTTTCGATTTTGAAAAATTTTTTTTGCTTTTGCTGAAATATAATATAGTAATCCATAGTCATAGATGTATTATACAGCAGCTCAGCTTCCCTGCGTTGCCCTATCATAATAGTACATTCCGAGTCCCACCATGGGGGAGACGACAGACACTTACGATAGTTTTTTATTGAAAAGATATGGGAATCCGCTGTAGTCAGACATTCTATGAATCTGGAGTAGCTAATGTCACAAAAACTCTAGATTTTTTTTTTATTGTTTTAGTTTATCTTCTACAGTAGAGGAAAATTGTGTCCAATATGCATATTGGGTTTTACTTAAGAAGAAGTGGAAGGGAAGGGACAGGACAAACGGTTTGGGGTTTGGAAATTATGATTGGGAAATGGTCACTTCCATAAGTCTGGGAAAGAACTTCCCATTTAAAGACAGGGGCTAAACCAGAAATATAGCGCTGTTTGAGGATTTTGCAATGGGGATACTCTACGTGTGGGAACTCCACTGTTAATGATGCATATATTAAAGTTTTCAAAAAGATCACTCAAGTGTGTAGAAAATGCGTCACTATAGTATGAATCCCATGAAACATGATGGGTATTAAAATCTCCAAGAATGGTAGCTGGTTATATAGGTTAGTGGAAGTGTTGTAAATATAGAAGTTAGGTCTGAGACGAGAGCTGGATTAGGGTGAGGAATATAGATGGATAGAAAAGTTTAATCTATTACACGGGCAGCAACAGCATTGAATTCCTGGGAGTGTGGAGGGAGAGGGATTTCAGAAAATGAATAATTACGGTTTATTAATAAGCAAGCACCTCCCCAGCCGTCAACTCTCTCATCACGGAGACATGAATGTCCTGAAACTCTAAAGTGAGAACCAGGTACAAGCCAAGTCTCCGAGACGGCAGCCACAACCGGGGAGAAACGGCTCAATAAAAACACTAGTTCGTGTTTTTTGTGTCGAATGCTTTTAATGTTCCACTGCAGAATTTTTCTCTCCATGCTGGGGGAGAATGTGAACTAGTTGGGCAAGTTTTTGTGCAACGTTGGACAGTAACGCATCATCCCATTTTGAGATGATATTCATTAAAAGTGATAGAATAACCTCTATCAAGGATTCGTTAGGAGTAATGTCAGATTTGTTCTGTAGAGCACATCCATTGGGAGTTGATAAAGAGGGCTCTCGGACTATGTCTATGTGAGTCCTCTTATCATAGCCATGAGGTATAGGGGTATTGGGACGGGGGCTACGGACAATGGTTTTTCTATAAGAAGTAGAAGGAGAGGGACAGTATGTATTAGGTAATTGTAGGGGTGGAGCAGTGGAGTCATATGTAGGTATCTCTAAGGATGAGGAAAACATGATCCTAGCAACATCTGCATATGGACGCCTTCGAACTGTGGGGAAACGAGCAGATGCTTCTAAGTAGAATATACTCTCATCTGACATAATTAATTTTATGGATTTCTGTCTGGAGAACTCTGGACAGTTTTTATTAATAGCATAGTGGCTTCCTGAACAATGAAGGCAGGTAGCCAAATTTTCTGCAGTGGAGCAAGAGTCACCAGAATGTTGTTGTGGACAGCGGTAGCACCTAGGTTTAGAACGGCATTGTAATTTAGTATGGCCAAATACACAACAGTTGTAACATTGAATTGTTGGGAGCTAATAAGTTTCTACAATTAATGATGTTTTAAAAGAATAAATCCATTTAGGTAGGTATTGTCCTTCAAATGTCAGCACCACTGACTGGATAGGGACCCATGATGCTTTACCTTCTAAAGTTTGCTTCCTGTTGAGACGTCTAGCTTTTAGTATCTTGCCACAAGTTTCTGGTAGATCTACAGATTCTATGAACTCTTGCATGGACCAGTCTGTTGGAACACCACGGACGAGGCCCATCCGGGTGATATTGTAAGAGGGAATATTTGCTTTATATTTGTTACTCTGTAGGAAAGATGCAGAAACAAAATTATTTGCATCAACAGCCGATTTGAACTCTACCGCAACTCAATTACGACCAGCACTTTTGATACCATGGCGAACAATATTTTGGACTTTATAGGTAAACAGAAGGTGACCTATTTTAAAAGGATCTGGTTGGATGCGAGAAATATGTACAACAAATCGACCTCTGTCCGACTCATTATATGATCGACTATCCTCCAGTAAGCTGCGGTGAGTGTAAATCAATTGTATTGATGCAGACGTATCAGTATCATTTCTTAAGAAATCTTTTGTCATCCTCAGAATCTCTAACTGATTCGGAAGGGCGTTTATGAGCGCGGTTTTCCGATAAAACAGGTGAATCAAGTGACTGTGAAAAACAGGTGGGGACATATCGTGATCATCAGGGGGATCAGGGGGTTTTGGACGTTCTATGACCTCCATGTTTTACAATCAGTAACGCCGAAGCCTTCTTACCATTTTAGTATAGACAAACAATAACTACGGGTTAGTACACTTACCTAAACAAACACAAGGACACTATAGGAGCAACTCGGAAGCTAATTTAACAAAAATACAATAAATATTTTTTTAAGCACGTCACGTGTGTCAAACAACACGAAGCGAAAACCTAAATGAATGTAGATCGACAAACGAAACTTTATTTTGTTTTGGGTTACTAATCAAGTTTCACTATCTGGTTGTAAAACTATTTTTTATTGTTTTTCGCAATTTTATGAAAATATGTCGAAACCACAGTACACGCAATAGTTTCGGGAATCGTGGCTTCAAGATGCTTCTGGCTTCAAAAGCTGGCTTCAAGTTATTCTTCTTGTTTTTACAAAATTTACGATCATTGAAAATTGACTCAAAATTCCTTTATTTTACATTAAAAATTAGTTTTTTATACAAATTCATAATTCAGTGGTTTCATATCATTTTCATATTAAACGCTAAAAAATCTGGTCGATTTCTGGTGGTCTTAGGACCTGCATCTAGTGGGCTTGGAAAAAGTTTGCTGGCAACACTGCTGAGCACCTCAGACAAAGAGACTCAAAGAGTTCTTAGTGCGGATCTTAACGTAGTGATTATTTACTCTATGGTGCGGATTTAAACAATGGAGACGTGTTTTTGAATGTTTATTTTTAAATTTAGTATAGTAAGATTCGATGACAAATTTCATCAGATTATACGAAGATCTGTGAAGAATTATGCAGCGAAGACTTATAGAGAATGCAATGATAACCATAAGCAAGTAACGGCGAGCAAAATTGTGAAAATTTTCATTTAGAGCTCCGACGAACTGATGATTTTTGGTGTCATAATTGTGTCTATGCTAGGCTATATGAATTCAATTTCCAACAGCCTTCCAGAGCTTCCGATAAAGCCTGGACAAATAAAAAACAAAATAAACACCTCAGACAAATGTCAAAAAAATATTGTAAAATACATTCACACAAAACGTAAACTAAATAAATATTATTGAGTTTAAGCCTTTCTTTTAATTGTGCTGTGGTTTAGATATTTAAAATAAGTTTAGAAAATGAATCAGGAAGCTAACAGGCTTAATACATTTACTAATTGGCCGTCAGCAGCTCCAGTAGACCCTGTGCGTATAGTGAAGGCTGGATTTTTCTATACGGGACAAGGAATGGAAGTTCAATGCTTTAGTTGTGCTGGTAAAATATCAGAATGGGACTACGGTGATCAGGTTATGTGGCGTCATCGAAGAATGGCACCCAACTGTACTTTTGTTGTTAACCCTCAGCTCTCAGGGAATATACCGCATGTGGTCGGACGTAATTGCCCATCGGTATTAAATTCTTCCACATCTCTACCTATATCTGAACCACAAGATGTAATGGACTCCACAGAGGATTATGGAGTGACTGAAGAAGATGAGATGTACCAAAATGATGCTCTAAGATTGTTAACATTTACAAACTGGGTGGTAAGATATTTTTTAATTTTGTACAATTTGCAAAAGTACATTGACATCCAATATTGTAACTCTAGTTAGTAATTTATATTTACATCACTTAAATTTCTTATGGGGCTGTTCTAATTTGAACCAGTGTTGGTGTTGTAATTTTTTTGGAATTAACCCCAGGTGACTACTTTAACCCGTCAAGCGTCCCCATACTAAGGAAATTATCCACCCTTGCCACATACAAACAGACATACACCTAAATTTATTATGTTTATTCCTCTTTATTTATTTTTAGGTATGTTCCCTAATATATACAGTATAAAAAAAAGTAATAAGAGTAAGTTTATGATAAACATAATAAGTAATTATAAATTTATTTACTTAAAAAAGGCATAGTTTTTTTATATATAGCACATTGCCTGGGGTCAAAATGAACACTATGCTACTGTTAAAATCCAAAATCCAACTCAAAATGGCGCATCATAAATGGCGGCCGGATCGAATTACCAAAACAATTTCTGATAAAAAAATATTAAACGCACAAAATATTGTCCACCCAAAAATACTAGAACGTAGGACTGGCCATTGGCTTCACTTCTGAATACTTACGATTAGCCTGTCTGATAAAAGTCGTCCTGAAAAAATTCCCCAGCGACACAAGTCACTTAGAGACCACTGCGGTCCCTAGGACGGTGTTCTCCAACACCAACCTCCAGCAGGGTTTATAATGTTTTGCTGTCACAACTGTCAAAGTGATGTTTACTTATATGAAATGACAGTTTCAACACAGATGACCAACTTTCAGTATATTTTATGCCTTTGATTAAAGTGGCCACATCAAGCTACAGTGAAGACCCTTTCACTAGAGAAATGATTTATTCACCCAAATTGTTCTAAAAATAACTTATATGTAGAAGCACATATAAATTTTTGATACATAATAATAAATTGTTTGAAATAACTTTTGTACTAACTAGAAATCAAAAACTGATATGATATGTATTCTAGTTAGTGTACCTTAATTCTTAAGCATGTAAGGAGCTTCTACATGGAGCTAGATGGCACTAAGGTGGTTTTCTTACTGTTACTGAGTAAAAAAAATTATTTTACAATATAAATAATTTAGTTCATAAAACTCATACTTTTTGATGATTGCAAAAGGAGCTGAGAATTTGCAAAGTGCTACAATCATAGGTTTGATAAATAGGAATTTTATATTATGTATGCTATACATAATTATGTATGCTGCTCTTTCTGTACTGTAGAACAATGAATATATATCCTAATACACTCACTGTCATAATTAATTAAAGCCAAAACAGACAATTTGATTCTGCTAGATTTGATTTATCACACCTTGTATGATCTTGAGGGTCAGCTCCAACCGAAAAGTGATGCAATGTGGCATTTTTTAGATAGCAACACATTATAGACCTTGTTTACTAGACAATCTTGGTGTACTTTGACCTGTAACTTCTCACTTTTGTGCTCTCACTATAGTTTGTATCTTTTTGCCTAGTAAACAAGGCCCATAAAGTGTTGCTATCTGAGAATTGCCACATTGCGTCACATCACTGTCTGAGCTGAGTCTAACCAGTCATAAAATTTACATTTAATTATTTATTAGCATTTTGTTTATGGTAATAGAATTCAGAATGCTTAATATAGTGTGTTTATTAATGGTAAACAAAGTTTAAATGGTGTTGATCATGCAAGAGACATAGATCGTTTTCTTTTATAGGATGCTTCAGCATCTCCACAAGCTCTAGCAAGTTCAGGGTTCTATCATGCAGGACAAGGTCGTCTTCGCTGTGCCTGGTGTGGTGGAGAACTTGCTCCATTCAGAAGTTTTGGAACTCTTGGACCTCCACTTGAAGTACATAGAATGTATGTATTGCAAATTATTTTACTTCTCTTCTATGACATCTATTTTATTAAATTATTACTTTACAATATTATTATTAAATTAAATTTTGTGCTATGGTAATATGAACGGAGAAAGATATAAAAATAAACTTTTTCACAAATTCCATCCTGATGTGAAGTATAGAGACATAATTCTCTTTGACAAATGATGCGTTATACATAATCAAAAAATCAACTAAGAGCAATAGATTTTTTCCTCAGAGATATTTTATCCTGGCTCCATCATCTGTTTGATCCCAACCAGCAAAAACTATGTGCTATAAATGTCAACACCATGTTTCTTTTTTAGCTAATTAATACTATTAAAGAGTAGGAGTGCTATCAACATTTACTAAACATGATATGGGCACAATTCATTCAGACTTAAGTGCCCTAAAAGTTGAGAAAGAGCCAAATAAAGGAGCAAAACATTTCTATAATTATTTGGGTAAAAGCAAATAATTCCCTATCAGTTCTCTACTAGCAAAATTATTTCATATTATCATTTTAGTATGAACAAGCAGCATATTTGATGATGTGTCCACATCCCTGCACTAGTGAGTCTTAATATTTGGCACTTTTTCTTTGTTATTCAGTCATGGGTTTGTTTGGATCCATAGATCCAGTTGACTTTTAACACTATTTAGGGATTGAGCAGTCACTTCACTTCCTGAAAGTTTTTTCCACATTTCAGCAACATGCTTGTTCAGAGAGTGATAGGCCACTAATGGATGCGAAGATGAGTGATTTCTTTCTAGCAGCCATCTTCAATGCTGCTATCGAAAATTGCATTTTTCCTTTTCAATGGAAAGATGCTATTGTTATAGGCATCCATAATTGTTATAGGCATTCCGCCTATCGCCCTATAAGTTAACTAAAAGTCCCTTGGTAAACTTTGAAAAAAAAACACCTCCTCCTTGCTCGCCTATGGAACGCTATAGTCTCCAAAGGCATCTTAATCGACGAGCAGTTCGTCTTCCGTGCCAAACACTCGTGCATCTACCAAGGCCTCCGTATCACGGAACACATTCTCACTGGCTTCCAACCAGTATAAGGTAAAACCCGTCACACGGGCGCTGTCTTTCGACGTAGCAACAGCCTTCAACAAAAGTCGAAGGCATCCTCTCTACCCCTCGTCCTATACAAGCAGGAGTCCCGCAAGGGTCCGTGCTCTCCCCCATCTTGTACCTTCTGTACATGAACGACATCCCTATAACGTTAAGTACCCAATTAGCCCTCTTCGCGGACTATACCGCTATCTAGACCACTGATAGGAGCCAAATGAGACGAATCACTAAGAGACTCCAATCCGCAATCACCGCCCTAGGCGAATGGTTTCGGAAATGGAGAATCGAAGTGAATCCCGATTAAAGCTCTGCCGTACTCTTTACCGTTGGCCGCCCTCCGCGACCATCTTCCCTCTCACTCTTCCGCCGTGCCATTCCTTGGCAAAACAAGGCCAAATATCTCGGTGTGACCCTAGATAGGCGTTTGAACTTTTAGGTCACACTAAAATAGTTAGAGACCGAGCCGCTTTTGTCCTCGGTCGTCTATATCCCACGATAGACAAGTACAGTAAGATGTTGCTTAGAAATAAGCTGACTCTTTACACTACTTGCATCCGCCCCATACTAGCATACTCCAGTGTCGTCTATGCGTTGTCTAAACGCAACCTTCATAGACTCCAGACCCTCCAAAACCACTTCCTCAGAGTGGCCTCCGGAGCCTCCTGGTTCGTCTGGAATGCAGACCTACACAGAGACTTCAAGCTCTCCACGATTCCCCAATATCTTAAAGACCTGGCAGTCCGCTTTTTCGAGCGTACGCAAAATCACCCGAACTCCGAACTGATTCATTGTGCAATCTGTAATCACCATTCCCCCGACCGACCACGGCACGGTCGAAAAACTATTGCTAGGCGGCCTCGGCACGTACTAACGGTCCCAGACGATGATCTCGCTAATAAAAGGAGGGGTCCTTTCAGAGTCTCGCGCTAAAAGCCCGGTGGAGCAGTAATGGCTGCATCAGCTAACTGCATAGTCCGTTCAGAAAAAAAAAGAGTGATTTAGGGTGAGGCTGTGTCCACATGATCAGTAAGCTTTATCCTGAGCAAAAACATGTTGCTGATGTTGGGCAGTATACGTATCTGTTACGGGGTATCTTGTATGTCTCAATAAGATCACTTCTCATTCTTCTGTGTTTGAGTCGAAAAATAAAAAAAATAAAAATTGCCTACAATTTTAATATTTTTAGGCGTTCTTCATAGGGTTTTTTTCGTAGGCCATATGGTATTTTAGTTGGTCTTCTTTGGACACTTTCCACCAGGTCAGTATCTGTTGCAAATTATGGGCTCCAAACTTAAAAAGCATATTCTAACAGGGGTCTGACATAAGTTTTGTAAATTTTGATGAAAACTGAGGGCATCAAATGGTTGGAAAGCACGACATGTTGTATACCGAAAAGAGTTGGTCTTCTTGACAACGTTGTTAATGTGCTAAGCCCATTTTAGGTCACTAGTCATAGTTACTCCAAGATGTTTTTGTGTCTTGACCGATGCAAGTGTTGTGCCATCTATTGTGTATGGTACATCAGAGTTTCCAATCTTTAGGTAAGCAGTTTTTGGCTTATTTAAGAACTTTAGCTACTTCCTCTTCATCAAACAAATTTTAAATAAGAAAGATTCGACCCGCGCAATCTTATTAATTTTTGGTTCTGGCTTTCTGGACTCACACACATTTATGGCTGATATTTCGATAGCGTATGTTATCTTCCTTATCTTTACAAGCTTAATATATTTCCCAAAGTCTTCGTTTTTATAGAGTAAGGTTTATTATGTCATGTTTTATCTAAGATTTGTTGTTGTTTTTTGTCTGACTGTTTTGTGTGTTGTTTTTCAATATTTGCATTAAGTATGGTTTTTAAACGATTCCAACATTGTCTATTGACTTTAAGTCTTAGCTAAGGTCACAATAAAATTTATCAAAGTTGATGTGCTGGTAATATCGCCTTTGCTGTGGTTCTGTGGAACAAGAGCTAGTAAGATATTGAATGTAAAATTGTAATATGCTGTGATCACTTTTGCCAATTGGTGGTTGATGGTCAATGTTTGATATTAAAGTGTCATCATTCGTCATAAGGATGGTGAGTTGTTAATTCTTAACCTTGTTGGGTTTGACACTAGTTGTCGCAGATTGCTGTTGAGAAACATAGTTTTGAATAATTCCAATGAATTTTTGATCAAATTAATCTGTCATTGTAAAATCTTACTACCTTACGTGCTTTAGTCTTGTTTGTAAGAATATTGATAGTGTCAGATCGGTTTTTTATGATCACCCTTTAAAGGCCTGTGTTTTGAGCTATCTTTCTGATCTATTCGGATCACCTTAACCACTTTAACTGAAGCTCTACTATTGCCAACTACTTCTTCCCGGATGTCTCTAAGTTTATTTTCGTCATGGGTTTGGTAAGCCTCATTATCTTCTGAGTTGGATTCTTTTATACCAACTATGATAATATTGTTCGCATGACTTTCGCGCTCAGCCATTTCTTGGATTAGAGAATTGGTATTGATGTTACTTACAGTCAGTAAAGAAGTTGGAATCGATTGGGAGGGAGCTTCGTTGGTTAATTGTTTTTTTTATTTCATCAAGCTCTTCTCGTACGGCATGATATGGTTTTATTTATTTTGGTATTTAAAATAATGTTTCGCGGCAGGAAGTGCACAGAAATATTCAAGTGAGTCGCTCCTTAAGCCCTTGTTGTATAACTTCTTGTTGTCAGATTGCTGCAGGACAAACACAGATTTCGCTTACACCCATCACATTGGATTACACAATCATCTATTATTTCATTTTAAGTTAAAGTTGGTTTAATTTTCGATTGTATAAAAGATTAGTTTAATGGTCGAGAAACCCTTTTGTCTGTTTATTATAGTTCACATTAGCACTTGTGGTACACTATTTTGAGTAGATTTAAGCACAAATACTAATAAGAAACATTATTTTATTCATAATTAAGTTTCCAGCACAGTTAAAAATGAGCTTCCTCCCAAGGTTTTTTCTAGGGCTACAGTATGGGGTTCTTCAAGAAAGAAGTTATTGGATTTTTGAAGGGTCGGCAACACGCGAGTGATACTTCTGGTGTTGCAAGCGTCCATAGGCTACGGTGAACGCTTACCATCTTACCATCAGGTGGACCGTGTGCTTGTTTGCCACCTTAGCGGTATAAAAATAAAAAAAAAAAGGTTCTCATATAAAAATTCCTCCATACTCGTCATTACTCACTCACTGCAGTTGCAGAATTTCTCATCATCTGCATCATTTTATTATTATTTTATATATAAAAACACCAAGAATTTTCGTAGAACAAGCATAATAAAGATGAGTTGTGCTGTAAATTTTTTCAGACCTATCTTAGAGCAATTTAAACTGAATAAAAGTTGACTAGCAGTACTGAATACAATTAAAATCCTTTAATAGCATACTGAAACACATTATTCGATTTATGATACAAGCATTCAGTAAAAGCAAAAAAGATACCCAATAGTAAATAGATTGATTTTACTGGACATCTATAGAAACGCATCAAAGTGCTGAGTGATGGCGGAATAAAAGCGCCCAAATTAGCAAATTAGCTATTTTATAGCTGTTATTGAACTATTATAGCACAAAGATGCTGATTTAAAGTGACTAAGTAAAGATTTCACTTAACTAAATTTCAAAAGATAGAGTAAAAGTGCCATAGCATATTTCTGTAAAAGTTTATTCGACTAGTTAATAGCATTATTTAGTGAAAAATGCTAAATACTCGAGTTTACCACTATTATACGACTATTAAGTGGTTTATAACCGTTTACACATCTTTTAATTGACTATAAGCTGAGTAAATATTTTCTTATTCAAATGTTTTGCTGGTTGGGACAGTACCACATTATTGTAGAACTACTTGCAATTTCCAAATTCCATTATAATACAATAACAAGGGGGTGAAGTTCAGATGCTGAAATCCATTTTACGTTTACATTGGATTTTCACTTAATTTTAAAAAAGTAGGAAGTAACGGTTTTTATTTTAATATTCTTGCTCTAAGAATAAAATTTAACATTTATCAATATTTCCTATTACAGTAAATACAAAAATACCGTGCATATGGCATGGTGATTTGTATAGGATTATAAGGGATATGTTCCTTGTTTTTAGGATTCCATACCCAAAGTATTTTATTCTGGGGAAGGGCGGCTGATATAGAAACTAAATTTATACTTCAAAAAAGAGCAATAAGATCAATGTATAACTTATCACGTCGAGATTCTCTTCGTGACCTCTTTAAAAATAATTATATACTGAGCTGGGCTACTTCATGATATACAACGTCTGTGAGTTTGTGTGATGCGCCCTCACGCATTTGGAGCCTCTCTGGCGCTGGGTGGCCGATGGTGGATTGCAGCGGGTTATTAATACTATATTTATTATATTATTATACTTGTACCTATGTAAGTTTATACATATATTTTATTGGAGTTGCTTGAGTGTGTCATGCTCTCTCAAAGTGTCTCTGCGGTGATGGCATGTGCGTCGGGTCGTTACGTTCCCTAAACCATGATTGAGCGAAGCGATGGCTGATTCATGTGTCATACTTGTGAATGGGTGCCGCTGTGGAGACTGGTCTGCTCTTGCAAACTTTTTTGTGTTCTTAGTATTCGGTCATCGGTGTAGGATTTCAACGGCAACACCTCAATTATGGGAAAAAAAAAACGAACGGATAATACTTGACGTTTTCAAGTAGCTTATGTCCTTTTCCGGGACTCAAACTATCTGCATGCCAAATTTCATCTTGATTGGTACAGCGGTTTCAGCATGAAGAGGTTCAGGTAACAGACGGATTTACTTTCGCATTTATAATATGAATTATAATAATAATTATTATATTATATTCATGGATAGTATGGATTGTTTTAAGTGTAAACCTGACTCAAAATCTCTGTGCAAATCTTGTAAACATAACCTAACTTTCCTTAATATTCACTTTTTCTGGTAATTTAATCATAAATCATTAGAATACTTACATGAGTACCTTTATTGTCACATTCTTTAACTGGTTTTCAAATCACGACACTGATTAAACCTAAAATCTTCAAAATTCCAAATTTACAATAAGAAATATTATACGTATTTATGTATATGTTGCATAGACTAATAAAGCGAAAGACGCGTGTCAAGGTCATTTTTGTTTACACGAATTGCAAACAGATTCTGAGTCCGGTTTATGTAAGTATGTATGTATGTAAGTATGTATGTATACATATGATTGTGCAAAAATATAATTATGATGGCGCTAATGCCACTAATACTCTTAAATATCTGTATTCCTTCACTCGATTGACGATATTTCACGCTTCACATTTACCTAATAAGTGTTTCGGTACATATTGTATACTCTATAGCTAATTATCAAAGTATTGTATTATTACTTTAAATAGAACTTCTTGCCAGCTCTTTTAGGCAGAAATAAACATTGTATACACTATATTGACGATTCAAAAGTGTTCTTAGAAACCTATTTGAATAAAGTTTTATTTGATTGATTGATTGATTGAAAGGGTAATTAGCGGAACCCTATTACTAAGACTCCGCTTTTCGTCCGTCCGTCTGTAACCAGGCTGTATCTCATACAACCGTGATAGTAAGACAGTTGAAATTTTCACAGAAGATGTATTTGTTTAGTGATTGAATGCCGCTATAACACCAAATACTAAAAAACAGAGTAAAACAAATATTTAAGGGGGTTACCATACAACAAACGTGATTTTTTTTGCCGTTTTTATAGATAATGGTACGGAACCCTTCGTGCGCGAGTCCGACTTGCACTTGGCCGATTTTTTAATCTGCGATTAAGGGAACCGTGAATAAGGAGCTTTGACTGTTCATCTGGTTTTGTGATGATTATAACCTAAATTGCTGCTTTACATCATTAGTAATTTTTTTCCTGAATAAATTTTCTCTGATTGTTTTCGAAGTCTAACCTCAGTTTCACTAAAAGGGTTCCTTCTGAACTTTACAGATGTAAAAAAATTTTTTAGTACCTATCAGAAAACCTGATTGAAGAAAAGTTTATCATCATCAGTAATTATAGTAAAAAATAATAAAACCTTGATAGCCTAATGTACCGTTTCTGGTAATATTTTTGTAGTAATACCACATTGTGCAAAGCATTATATTCTAATCAGAAATTAAACTATGTCAAGGAAATTGAACACTCGATTGACAATAGGTTCTTACAAATTGGTCTGGCTTAATTCAGATAATAAAAATTGTGCATTATTTATGCCTATGCTTTACATTAAACAGTTTAAAAAACGGCCAAGTACGTTTCATACATACGCGCATTAAATTAGGATTCTATAGAATATGAATTATTGCAGTCATCTGAAAAAACTTCCCCTGACCTTGATCAAATTGTTGCAAATACTGTACTATAATAAACCTTAATTTTTTTGCCTATTTGGAAATGACAAATGCCAATTTCACTTATTACTGAATTGATCTTTAATCTATCTATCTATATACATAAAAAACCGGCCAAGTTCGACTTGACTCGCCCACCGAGAGTTCCTTACGTACCACCATTTACGTAATTTACAAACAAAAACAAAAAATAGTGTGCCGATAAGCGGTCACCCATGCAAGTACTGGCCAAGCCCGACGTTGCTTAACTTTGAATATCGTTTCCAACAAGCAACTGTGTTACTGTTTTTCTTAATAATAAGCTAGATGACTTAGCTGTACTAGTAATTTAAAATAGTAATGGCTTGAGCCCTTCTGACACTTGATCGGTTTTTATTATTGTTATACCTTAGAGTACACACTATTTTTCATTGCAAGTTTGTACTTTTTTTTACGATAGAACAATAACCACGAAAAGGTGTTTCTTGTGTGAGGACTCACCAAATAAATGTGTTACTGTTTTTCTTGAACACAGGGTGTCTAGCGACCGGGAAATCGGGAAAAACCGGGAAAAAACTGGAAAAAAAGATTTCGCCGGGAAAAACCGGGAAAAAGCCGGGAAGTTTTAAAAATCGCTTGGCATTAATAAAAAAAATAAGGGAATATTCGGCAGTGTAGGAAACAACAACAAACATTCCAGTAGGCGGAGGTGACGTGGATTAACATTGGCTTTTGCGTTAGTCTATTGGCTTTTTCTCAAAGAAAATATGTTTGACATCTTGCTTACGTGTATTTTATTGCGAGAAACTGGAAAAAAAACGCCAATGTAACTGTATTTTTTATATAATATTATGTTTTTACAACTATGCAATGCTTGGAAAATAAAAAAACTCCGTAACCCAATCGCAAAAACGTTACCCTTGTAATTTCGTCATGTCCGTATTTCAGTCTTATAATACCACCGTTTTTTTGTCGATTACTATAAAATCTAGAAAAATGTTCATTATGTTACCCGCAATACAATTTTGTAATGAAGTTGGGTTATAATCCAGTTTCTTACACACTGTACACATCGTTATAAAATTTTTACCAAAAATGGTTAGTTTATTTTTTATAATAGACTAGCTGACCTGGCAGACTTCGTTACCCCGTCGGCTCTGTTTTTTCCTTGCAGTGTTTCCGGACAGTGAAATTGCAGGGAAAATGCACCTTCAAAAAGACAAAGTAGCATATTCTGTTGTGTTTGGATTAGCACCATATTTCCAGCAGTATTATGTAGCAGCAGCTACAGCTTAAACTTCGCAACTGCTTTTTCTAAGCGTAGGGTTCGATGAGGCATTAAATTGCCAGAAACGGCAAATGGAAGTCATGGTTGTCACTAGATACATGACTAAAATTTTTTACAAGGTGCTAAGGCGTGCGATCTTCGCACTTGCCTTTAAAAAGCCGTAGGAAATAATGAGGAGAAGGTGATCCAAGTGTCAATGGATTGTCCTGCTGTAAATTTTAAGATGCTGCGGGAACTCCAAACAGAATTCAAGGAAGACTACGGTTCTGACCTTCTCGAATTAGGAAGTTTTGGCCTTTTGGTTGCAGTATACTACATTTTTAAAGAACATTTCACCAGCACAACTGGATGTGACGTCCTTCCTTTGTCGTTTTGCTTTACCCGGTGGACAGAAAATAAGAAACCGGCCATACGAACGATCAGCCTTCTTTCCTCATTTGCATAACTGGGTACGTGAGGTCCAGATCGAGGGCTCCAAGAATCCTTTGAATATCGATATCGATAATCATAAAAAAATTAACAAAGTTGTTAAATGTCTTTTAGATCCTCTCCTGGGTGCTAGGCTTGCATTTTTTGCCTCTATCGTGTACACAATTTTGGACAAACTTTCAGTCAGAAAAGCCTATTGCCCCATTGCTCTTTAGGGAAATAACTTCTCTTAACACGGCTCTTATGGAGCATGTGGTAGAGAAAACTGTTCTTCAGAAAGAATCAACGATAAATAAAATAGACCTGACTCAGAAGGAGAACTCTGATACCAAGAAAAAACATTCATTTCTGTTTTTTCGTCAGAGTGGCTCTTAAAAATGCTTCTTTGGGGGGGAAAATTCCTGATGCAAAAGTTAAGGAATTTCGCAGCGACTGCCAACTTATCTTGGTGAAAATGATCCAGAAGATTCAGGAGCGGTCTCCTTTCACTTATAAAATTGTTAGAGGAATATCCTGTCTGGATCCTCTAGTAGTCGCCGAAACTCGTACTCCTAATCTTGCAACAGGGCGGGTCGATCTAGCGCTAGAGATACTGACCTCCAAAAACTTTAAAGAAATGATCGTTGCAGTGGCGAAGGTTTTAACTATTTTACTTTTTATTGCAAAGGATAAACTTCTGTTTTACTAATTTGAAAACAAAACTTATCTTGTATGGTGTATGTACGTACAACAAAAGTTGTATTTTATGTTACTCGTTTTTATATTGCTTTTATTCGGACTCTCTAAACTTAATTAATTTGTTAACTTATTTATTTTTAAGATATATGTTTCTTCTGCCTTATTATGATATGGTGGATATTCCGTCTCAGTGGATGTGCCTTGAGGCTCCTCGGACCACTGTCTCGTTCGGACTCAAGTGTCATGAACACAACCTCATCCATCTGGGCCAACTAATTGGCGTCGAGTGTGGCATTATAAGTCAGCAGACTGGGATGGATTGCGAGAATTTTATGCATCGTACCCGTGGAGGCAGATCTCCTTTAGCTCGGAAGATCCTGACGTCTGCGCAGCCGCAGTCACTGAGACAAACCTCGCTGGTATGGAACGTTCTATTCCTAACCCCCAAGTAGCTACCGGCGTCGAAAAACGACTGTGGTTTAATAGGTCTTGCAGAGAAGCTAAAATTCTTAAGCAAACTGCATATGAGGCTTGGACCACGGCTCGTAATAATAAGGATCAGAATATTTCTGAGGTAAAACGCAAATTCAATGTTGCCTCGAGCTTCAGTAAGAAAGCAACTGCCAGAGCAAAATTCCAATTCATCGGCAAAATAGGTGGGCGACTAGAGCTATTCTGGGAGTCGTGCTTTCTGGTCGCTTGCCAAAGCTGCCGAAGGGAACTTTTGCCAGTTGTCGTTACCACCACTGCGAAAGACCGATGGTGACTTGGCTAAAGAGAAAGCCGATCTACTGGGCAGTCTGAACTCGAACATGAACGATGAAGGCGCTGTACCTCCTACTATACCGTGGTGCGGTAAGACCATGCCGGGAATCTCCATAACACAGCGGGAGGCCCGGCGGGCGTTGCATCCTCTAGACGTTCATAAGTCGAGCGGGCCAGACGGTATACCAGCAGTGGTACTTAAGTCTCTTCGCACTTTCCTACCGCACTAGGCCATTTCCGTCTTCATGGAAGACTGCGAATGTGCATCCGGTGCCCAAAAAGGGCGATAGATCAGATCCATCGAATTACAGGCCTATCGCTATTATCTCTCTCCTCTCCAAGTTGATGGAGCGTGTGATCAACACACAGCTTCTAAGATACCTAAAAGAACACGACCTGGTCAGTGATCGTCAATATGGCTTTCGCCACGGTCGCTCGACTGGTGACCCTCTAGTGTATCTAACACACCGATGGGCACCAGCCATTGAGAGTCAGGGGGAGGCATTAGCATGTAGCCTGGACATAGCGAAGACGTTCGATCGGGTCTGCCACCGGGGTCTTCTATCGAAGTTGCCATCTTACGGAGTGCCCGAGAGTTTATGCAAATGGGTGGCTAGCTTTTTGTCCGGCAGACGCATACGAATCGTAATTGACAGTAGTTGCTCTGATAGCATGGACATTAATGCTGGTGTCCCGCAAGGCTCTGTGCTGTCTCCTACGCTGTTTCTACTGCATATCAATGACATGTTGGCCATCAACAACATGCATTGCTATGCAGATGACAGTATCGGAGACGCTTATTACACGGGTCGTGCAAACATCTCTCGTTCCGTTGTGGAAGCGGAGGACTTGTGTCTCAAATCGAGACCACACTGTCCGAGGTCTCTGACTGGGGACGGGTAAACTTGGTCCGATTCAACCCTACAGACACGCAAGTCTGCGCGTTCACCGCTTAGAAAACCCCATTCACTGTCGTCCTACAATTCCAGAACACTCCCCTCTCCATCTCCAAGAGCATTGGGATCCTTGGCGTTGACATCTCCAGCGATGTTCAGTTCCGAGATCATTTGCAAGACAAGGTACTCAACAGAGCGAGGCAGTACTTTACGTCGGGGCAGAGGTTGCTGCTTTACAAGTCGCAAGTTTGGTCCTATATGGAGTACTGCTGCCATCTCTGGGCGGGTGCACCCGGATTCCAGCTTGGCCCTTTTGACTCGGTTCAACGACGGGCTGTGAGAATTGTCGACGATCCCAAACTTACTTGACGTATCGAACCCTTAAGTCTGAGGAGAAACTTTGCCATCCTGTGTGTGTTCTACCGCTAGTACAATGGGATGTGTTCTGAGGAATTGTTCAAAATGATGCCCACGGCTACTTTCTACCATCGCACCACTCGCCATCGGCAGGGGATTCATTCTCGCACTCAAGATCTGAAATGTTCGCGTACAGTGCGGTTACAGAGAAACTTCCTCCCGCGAACGCTTGGGTTGTGGAATGAGCTCCCTGTCAAGGTTTTTTCTAAGGACTGCAGTATGGGGTTCTTCAAGAAAGAAGTTATTGTATTTTTGAAGGGTCGGCAACGCGTGAGTGATACCCTTGGTGTTACAAGCGTCCATAGGCCACGGTGACCGATTACCATCAGGCGGACCGTGTGCGGGAAATTCAAAAAAATAGGCGGGAAAAATCGGGAAAAAACCGGGATATTTTTTTTGACTTGACGCTAGACACCCTGTGAATACTATTGCTAGATGGCGTTGGAACGTTAATTTAAATCGGCCGATTTTTATTATTTGTTATTATACTATAGAGTTCACACTATTTTTGACGGCAAGTTTGAAGTTTGTATGTATTACTGTTTTTACGAAAAAGCCAAAACAACGAAAATGAGTTTCTTGTATGGGGACCGCCCTTACATTTCAACTTTTTATTATTTGATAGATAATCCCCCATTATAACACATATTCTATGAATAAATTGTTGTGCACACGTCTGGAAAGGTTTCTGAATTAGTAGAACCCTTTCAGAATAGGTGGCGCGCCAGTTGTTTTAAAAAGAGAAACAACATTCATCGGGTCATCTAGTACTAGTACTACTAGTAGTAGCGAGTAATAAAAAATTGTAGTATGTAGATTTGAAGTGCAATGGTATTTAAACATGGTATCAAGAACATTTTTCACAGTATTAAATAGGTGTTTAAAATATTAGTCATATTTTGCAACATTTATCATACCTCTCGATATTCAAAGGCATTATGAAACCAGACAAATAATGATGACATACTTTATGATTGTGCAGGTACTTCCCCCGATGTCGGCATGCAGCATCGTTGGAGGCTAGTAGAAGATCAATTGGACTCTCACCCCCATCATCTCCCCCTTCTTACACTCCACCTATTCAATCTCCCCCTACAAGTGACAGTAATGATAGCCCGCCTCAATCGTAAGTATAACCTACATATACCTATTTGCTTTTATTATTTTAGGAGTAACTAGCATGAGCTTGGGACTTCGGGATCGTAAATCTAATGATGGAGAAAAAGCGAAGGGCTTAGCACAAATTTTCTAACTTATAAGTTATATGTAGGCACATAACTATGTATAAGGGAAATGATTCTCAACTTTAGTTGATGTTTGTATAAGTTTGATATTAATATAAACACAATAAAACACTAATTTGCATATATTTCGGCAAGGTTAGCCGTACTCAATGAAATATATGTTATACATATTTTTATCTTAAATCTTTTAGCAATGTGTACTACTCGGATGAGTTAACATGACACCTGGCCACGTGAAGTCTATTTTTCAATGTAGAGTTTGCAAAAAATGGTCAGTGTTATTAAAAAGGGATGCAAGGGGAAAAAACCCGACAATGAATATTTTCACGTTTTTTCCTTTATTTTGGTTACGGTTAGGGTGTATAAATGGCGGTGCCGAAAAAAAAAATTTTTTTTTAAATTTTATACGAAAATTTGTGGTGTCCCCATAACCATATATTTTGATGATGGGAATCGATAGAGTACATCGTCGGCAGCAACGTTTGTATAGGCCGCTTTTTTCTGATACGAGGGGTATACATAGCTAGCATACATGTATTGTTTTTGACGAATGTCGGTACAACACATACGAATGATTGCTGGTAACTTTTTTTTTAAGCACTCCGTTACCGTAACAAAAAAAGTAAAAAGTCCTGTTTTTTTTTCCTTGTACCCCCTTTCAGTAACTGGCCATTTTTTTTCAAACTCTACATTGAATAGACTTCACGCGGCCAAGCGTCATGTTAATTGATGAAAAGGAGTTAGGGATTTCTGTCAGTAGTCTGGTAGCTTGGTTAGTTTCAATTTTTTTTTTAAATAATATCTTAATATTAGCAATAATGACTATGTAAACAAATAAATACTGCTGAATAATACAATAAAAATAGGTATATATGTAGTGCTGGCATTATATAGTACTTACATCTAACATATTATAAGGGTGTGTGTATACTACAATATTATATTGGTAGTTTCGTTTGAAAAATATTCAACGGATATTGAAAGGAGGTTAATAATCGTTTGCACTGTACCGACGCGCAAAGCTACAGTTGATTATCGCCTAAGATTGACTAAGCGGCTTTGTTCCTAACTCGACATTCAAAACTCGCTCATCAATAATGTTTTTCTTCTAACCTTACTTTAAACATCACACGACAGAGAGGGTGCGGCACACAATGAAGCGCTTCTAGCAGGCAATGGTACGTGGCGTTCGCTAGGCCTTGTAGGCAGTGGGGCTAGACATGCAATGTACGCAGGGCTAGCGTCGCGCCTCTCGACCTTCAACCGCTGGCCCGCTGACCGAGCTCAAGCTCCGCAAGCTCTTGCTGAAGCAGGCTTCTTCTATACTGGCACTGATGATCAGGTATGAACTTTATTTAAATATCTTTTATTTTGTTTTTTTTTCTCCTCGACATTGAGGCCTATTCCACGATGCAATGTCTGCACTCTTCATTCTTTATAATAAACAAAGTGAAAATTGAAGGGTTGGCAATCGACCCTTACTATTTAAGATTCAAAAGGTGGTTTAAACAGAAAAATGACTGAAGAGTGGGAGTTGGGGCTTGAATAGTTCGCAGCCTGCTTCAAGCAATAGGCCTCTGTTCTATTTTTCTCAGCTAATTCATAATCAGACATACTTTCAATACATAGATAATACACGGCTGTATCTCTAAGAGACGTCCACTTGGTACGATCTTGAGACACTTATTTTGCTTCATTTACTCGCATTTTTAATGTGTAAACTTGATTTTGAAAGTTTAGTTATAGTATGTGTGCAACTTTCTCTGCATATAGTTTGAAGAGTGTTACAAATTGGAATTGCAACAGGTTTTTCTAAAAGCCTTTTGAGAACTCACAAAAAAAATATTGAATATCTATAAGAAAAACTTTTTTCACCCCATATAACCTCAGCGAACTTACTTTTATTTAATATAACAGAACTCGGAGATAGTATAATTATTCATTATTAATATTATCATTTAACTTTATATTTTGTATAGTGATTATTTTCTTTTAAATTTGTCAATTTTATTCAGTAAGTTGTCATTTCATTTTAATAGCATTGGTCATATAGGGCCCTGTAAAGTAGGTTACGTTTATTTCCTGGCGATGCTTTCACCCCTGAGCCTTTGCCTGGGATATGGTGGAAGGCATAATTTTTTCTTCTCTCGCCTCAACACCCATACGATTAAAGAAAAGACACCTGATATAAAAAAAATAATGTTTATAGGTCTCATTAGCACTTATAATTATAACAAATATAAAATGAAGGCCGAATGATTACATTTTTAGGTTGATAGACTGTACGTCGAATCATTGAGTTTGTATTGTAGCTTGATTATAGCTCAATGAACCGACACATGTAAAAGTACACAGCTGCACAGTGGGTTATGATGAAGCTAGTAAGAAATAATAAATTGTTCTAATTTATAAATATTATTACAAAATTTCAGAGAGCATTCAGTCCAGACCCATCTGAATAAATACCTTAACTATCTATTTTCACAAGTGGTATTTCTTTGTACATCAACTGTTTTAGTGTAAATACAGAAACATACGGTATTGTTTTAAATATAACAAATGTTATACCTAGTTATTCATGGTCATTGTGAACTTAAAACAACTAAGTGATAAAGTGTGTAATTTAATTTTGTACTAGCTTGTTGCCGCGACTTTACGCGCGTGGATTGTTAAAACAAAAAGAAAAATCTCTCATTAAAATGTTTATCCCCTATTTTGCCTACTAGGCAAAATTCCAAAAACAGTGAATCACGTCAATTCAAAAGCCAAATACCAACTTTTTGCATATAGCTTTAAAAATGACGAATTGTTACACAAACAATTTAGTGCAAAAAAAAATTGCATTTGTACTTTGTAGTAGTATAATACCTTGTTATATATAATGTTAAAAACGAAGCAGAATTTCATCAGTAATGTCGCATAAAATATGTTGATCGAAAAGTGTGCGGAACTGGAAGAAAAAAACTTACTTTATACTTCTTGGATAAACTGCCTTAAAAGAATTTGTGTCTCTATAGGTCACAGTTCATAATAAAATTGTACATGATTTTTTTGGTCATCAGGTTCGATGTTTTTACTGCGACGGTGGACTTGGTAAGTGGGAGGCTGGTGACGCGCCATGGTCAGAGCACGCGCATTGGTTCCCGACCTGCGGATACGTATTGCTAGTCAAAGGGCAGGACTTCGTCGATACGTGCCGCAACCGCTCCTCTGTACAACGCACTGTCAGTATTACTTAAACTCTCTTCTTACTCTTTTATTTAATTTCTAGAATTTTTAGTTTCAGTTTTCATCTAGTTGTATGCTTTTTATTTTGCTATGTTTTAAAACGCAACAAGGAAGTTGAAAAACCGCTCGCCATCGGCAGAGAATTCCACTCTCACACTTTAGAACCGAAATGGTCGCGTATAGTGCGGTTTCAGAGAAACTTCCTTCCGCCGAACGCTTGGGTTGTGGAATGAGCTCCCTGCCAAGGTTTTCTCTAAGGACTACAATATGGGGTTCTTTAAGAAAGAAGTTATTGGATTTTTGAAGGGTCGGCAACGCGTGAGTAATAGCCCTGGTGTTACAAGGGTCCACAGGCTACGGTGACCGCTTACCGTCAGGCAGACCGTGAGCTTGTTTGCCACCTTAGTGGTTTTAAAAAAGTTTTACTGCCATAACCACTTAACGTTTACTCTGGTGTTACAAGCGTCCACAGACTACTATGACCGCTTACCATCAGGCAGACCGTAACCTTGTTTGCCACCTTAGTGCTATATAAAAAAAAAAACTCTTGTCAGTGAACAAATGAATTGTTTCAACCATAATATATCATATTTATTCATCAACCTTTTATTTTTACCCTATAAAGAGTAAAATGATTCTTGACACGACCTTAATAAATGTATTTCTATTCTATTTGAGTATCAAGATGGCGGAGTTTATTCTTCATATGATTAATTTATGGTTTTTTATGATATTACAGTTTTCAGCCGACAGTGGTCTTAGCTCTAGACGACGGAACCCTGGTGTCAATTTCTCTATCACCGAAAGCCAGGTACTTTTAAATATCAAAACATAATACTTACTCCAAATTATTTTATTACTTGTTAATTAATCAAAAATCTGCATTTGCTAAAAAGTAATAATTAAGTTTTAAGTATTTTAAGTAATATTTTTGAGCCGTTTGCGGTTGAAACCTCGGGGCCGTGTTTGCTGCTTGTTATATATTAGGTATTATATATGATTGGTTATTAGGCATAAAGTTATGTATATAATTGTTTCTGTATGATTGCAAATTATCATATTACTTTGTTTTGTTTGTTATTAAGTGCGGCTTTAAAGGAAGTTCCTTCTGCGAACGAATTATCTGTACTAATTTAATAAATCTAAAGAGTTTGTTTGGACGCGCTTATCTTTAGAACTATCAGTCGGATTTAATAAATTCTTTGAATTTGACAGCCCTATTGAGGAAGGTTATAGGCTTTAATCTTAACACTACGACTCTAAGTAACTTAGCAGCGCGATGCGTGCGACCGGGTGGGTATGGCGCTACAACGCAGAAGCAACGTTAAGGGCAGAAAAGTCTACCAGGTCAGCTAGTAGTGAATATAATGAGTAATGTCCCTTTTGTTGTCTGTGGACTATGCTATTACACCTTTTTTTACTTGAGTAAAAGAAAATGTCTCGTATATATATATTTATATGGTCTGTCCAAAGCCGAGATGCATCTGAAAATAGTAGCAAGCTAACATTGTACTTTACAATTAAGTAGCATTATCAGTAGTTGTAAATAAGAACTGCAAACTTTTATCTGGTGCCAATATCTACTCAGTAGAAATTTTACCTTTTTGTGTTATTGACCGTAAGACTCCCGTAGAATAACGTGATTTACCGTTTACTTATTTCAACCTATTACCTCAGAAATAAAAACGATTTTAATATAGGGATTAATTCTATTTCTATTCCCTAGTGTTGCGCGCGTCCATAGGGTAAGGTGACCGCGACACATCGGACGGACTTTTAGGTTATTTGCCACCTTATATAAAAAAATAGTCTTATTAGACTTTCAAAAATAATCCAACTTGCAAGTCCCAGCGGTTTCAACCGCGTTATATAGCCTAACTTTCCTCAAAAATTGGGCTATCAAATGCAAAAAGATTTATTTTCCTAATTTGCAGGTAGAAGAATGTATGGAGAGCGGTGTAGCCCTAGCGGCGTTGGGAGCTGGTTTGGACGCGGCAAGGGTGAGACGTGCTCTTTCGAGACGGCTTAGGGCTACCGGTGAGGCACTTACAATCTATTTTATTTATTGACACTTTGTAAATAACACTTATACCAACAGCATCTCATCAGTCATACACATATATATTTCACAATATTGGTATATGGCGGACTTATCACACAGTTTCTATGTTATTATAGTTACAGCGCATTGTGAAGTAAGCATTTTAATTGTTTCTCTAATTTTACTACATTCATTTTCACAACAATACAAAAATGAGAAGGTCCTCAATTTGGTTGTATGTTTTTTCTCTTTTTTTATGTTTTGTTACCTTAGAACTACATCATTTGTAAACAAATTTGGAAAAAAATTACATATCGGATAAGATTAACTTACGGATTGATTCTTCAAGTCAACCATCAGTCATTAATTTTAATTGTACATAATGTTTAATTTAATTATTGATTTATTTATTTTTATTTATTTATTCTCTTTGCACAAACTAAAAGTGTACAGTGGCGAGCTTAATGCCATAGGGCATTCTCTACCAGCTAAAAAAAAATTTTTAACAAAAAAAACAAGTGGCTTCAAAAAGATGCACTAAAAAGGTAAAAATTATTACTAATTTCCAAAAATCTGATCTGAATTACAGTTTGAAATTGGTGTCTAAGTACATATGAAGTACATAGCCAGTTGTTTTTTTTGTTAAAAAGTTTTTTTTTGCTTTTCAGTGACGAATTCCTTTTTTTTTCCTGTACACTAAATACATCCATACTCGTAACAAAGTTCTATACAATCATCAACATAAAAGGCGTTTCACCATTTCCAAATGAACATTAATTATGTTTTTATTTCCAAAATTTTTCGCTTTAATTTCACTATAATAATATGGGACCACCAGGAAAGTATAACTTTTAAATAAAATAAATAATAAATAATAAAGGTCCAGGCGTCTTCGAGAAATCGGGTAACATACTTAAAAAAAAAAGATTCCGACGAATTGAGAACCTCCTCCTTTTTTTTTGTCGGTTAAAAAGGAAAAAAAATTAGGGGCATGTTTTTACTCTATAGTAAAAACGGTGTTACATACAAGCTTAAAAAAACAAATGATCATAGTTTAGGCTCTATTGTATTTCAACAAATAGTAAAAATTGGTTGAGTGCGGGTTGGGCGGTGGTACGGAACCCTCGATGCTCAAGTCAAACTCGTACCTGGCTGGTTGTTTTAATTTTTTTATATTTGTAAAAGCAATTTAGTTTTTTTTTTATTAGTTTACCATCAAAAATGCTTCTTTCTACTGTCAATAATCTATTGTATTGTCTCTTTCTCAGGTTTGCCTTTTAACTCTTCAGAAGCTCTGATTGACGCAGTCTTAGATGAACAATTGAACGAGGAAGCGTGGAGTGTCAACCCTCAGAGTCAACGTCTAGCGCGGGACATACTCGCGGAAACTCTACGGGATTTCGCACCGACATCTGGGTAACTTTCACACCTAATTATTGATTTTTGACCCAAGTCTTGCTGTATAAAACCAGATTCATGTTTTTAATAGAATTCAATAAAATATGTAGTAGTTTTCGCTCAAAGAAAGTGTTCTTATCACATTTATAAACAAGTAAAAATAGATACTGAAATATACATGTTTTAACTTCATAGTCATAGTCATCAAAGCCAATTTTTTTTATTCAAATTAGGTTTTTACAAAAACTTTTAAATCGTCAAAGTTGTAAAATTCCTTTTTATTGAAGACTAACACCCATCCGCCGATTCACAATGTTGTTGATGTCTGCCGAGAAAAATGTGGCAAGAAACTCGATAGTTAAGCTTTTAAAGAAAGAATAGATTGGGATCTTGATCTTGAGCTTAGGAAATTAAAAATAATCAATTTCCGTAATTTTACGGAATTTAAGAGAGCCTACCTCAAATTTCTGACGGTAAAGATATGTGTACAACGTGGCATATTGATAAAAAGCAAAGTTTGAAAAGCTTTCTATTTAAGGTGTAATTTATGTAATATTTTGGTATTTATAAAGCATTTAAAACGCCCGAAAGCGTAGTGGCCTCGCCTTAACACTTATCGAAAAAAAAATCTTTTATCATAATTTCGTATATTTAAATCAGACCCATTTACTATTATATGATTTTTTTTTCAGAATCATACCATCTCGCTTAGCCCACTGGGAAGAAAGATTAGAGAATCAAAGATCTGACACACCAAGTCCTACTAGATCTGATACTCCTGCCGAAACAAACAGAAGCACAGACCAAACTGATCCTAACAGTATTAACGATAGTCCTACCAGAAGTAACATAAGTTCACCTAGTAACTTAACTCTGAGTAGAAGTAGGTTAATTTCAAGGATTAACTCAAGTTCTTGTGGAAGTAACTTAAGTTCTGGTAGGACTAGCTTGAGTCCTCATAGGACAAACCCTAGCAGAACTGATCTGAGTCCTAACAGGATTGCATCTAGTCCTACAACAACAATACTAAAACCTACAGAAAGTGATAGCAATGTTACAAATAATAACGAAGAAAGAGAAGAAAAATGTGAATCTACTCCTAAAATTCAGAAAGAGTTATCCTTAGAAGAAGAGAATAGACAATTGAAAGAAGCTAGACTATGCAAAGTTTGTATGGACAATGAGGTTAGTTATTTTTAATGCATTATTTAAATATTTAAGTTACAGAAATTTGTCCACACTTTAATGGAATATCTTTTTTAAGAAGCCATTATATTTTCAGCACTTTATCGTATACCTACTATATTATTTATTTCTCAAAACCGCTTTTAACTTTCAAAAGTTAATTTCTGAAATGACCTACCAAATTCCACATGGTACCAATTATAACTTGCTTATTATATTTAAAACGTTGCTGTAGGAATTCCACGTCGATATTAGAATTAACCGCGGCTAAAGGTAAGGCCAAGGGCAAAAGCTAGATATTAAAAATAATTAAAAAAGACCAATTACCTGTCGTTTGAAGGCTGTGTGCCGTTCAGTCAATGTGGCGTAACATTTGGTTCTTTTTATTTTAAGGTGAGCGTTGTATTCCTGCCGTGTGGTCACCTAGTGTCTTGCGCGCGATGTGGCGCGGCGCTGTCCGCCTGTCCGCTGTGTCGCTGCTCAGTGCGTGCTCTAGTGCGCGCGTACCTCGCCTGACCGATCATGTAAGACCCCCACATGCTACCCATCACCAAATTACAGAACGATTTTTATAGACTGGACACACGTGTCGTAACAACTCGACCGATAGTGACCCTATTAGCTACTTGGTAGCGTATTGACACTGCCAAATAACCTGAGTTCCCGGCCTGCAGAACCTGTAATGAGTTCGAATGGTAATCCTTTCAAGTCAATTACCATTGGAGTTACAACACGGTACTTTTTTATTTATCCTAAGATATTTATTAGATTTTGCAGTGTTAGGAATAAATCTTTCTTTTTTAATGAATATTGGGCGTCCACAAAGTATGTAAAGCAAAACCTATTTTGAACAGCCAGACCCATAATTTATGGTCGCCACTGTTGTAGTAATGTCCAAAGGTAGTGGACCTTTTACTCAGTTTCATACCAGTAGATGTCGTCGTCGTTTTAACCTCAAGACGTCCACTGATAAATAACTAAGAACCAGCAAATATGTAATTATTTTATTATTATTATGATTTTTCTCTTATTTTATTTTCACAAAACGAAATTATTTACTTAATTTATTTTGTTATAGGAGGTACAAAACCATGGCAGCTCAAGCTTGGAAATATCAATTCAAGAGCTGGATAAAAATTTATTCAAGTATGTTAGTAAATGTAGTGTAATTTAGATGGGTTACGTGTTATTTGCTGTAAGTTATATTTAATTTACAGAACAAACTATAATAAGCAATATTTTTTATTATTAAATACTGTTTTCGCTTCTAATATACTTTAATTTATACATGTCTTATAGCTATACAGCGTAATATAACCCAACTTTACAGACATTTTAACACGTCAAATTAAGTAAAGTTAAAAATGCAAATACAGTGGATTTTGGGTATAATGACGATAAAGGAACCACTCTTAATTTCGTCGTAATATCCGGAAGTTGTTACAGTAAATGTGCGTCTAGCAGCCATTCTTATTCAAAAGTTTACTAAACCCAGTTTGTTATCAGAATATCACTTTGTAACTGAACCATAAGTATAACTCCGAAACGTACACGCTTACCTACCTACTAAGCTGATATCTATAAACAAAAGGTCTTCACAGTTACTGACCATCTGTGTGGATGTAAACAAAAGATAAGAAATGTTTGTGAAAGAAAGAAATCTTTGTGTCTTTGGCGGTCGATTCCGGTCGCAATATCTGCATGGTATTTCTAGGAATTTGTTAGAAATTATTCATTAAAAACAGTCGCTACACCCGAACTCGGCGTTACATCCAAAGTCGCTATAGCCACATGAATCTTGTACGTAAAGTATGCTTTAAACTAAAGGTACCTTAATTTAAAGTTGCTATAGCTAAATAGTCGCTATAACCAAGGTCGTATAATGAAATCAACAGAAATCAATATAATAGTAATTTTAAAAATTCATTGATAAAACTTGCAATAATTTTTGATATATTGATAAGTTTCAAATAATTTTTAGATATTCTGACCACCCCCTTATGGGATAAATGTCGTGATTTTATACTATTATTATTATTCATTAATAATTTTTAGGTGGTGTTGATAGATTAGATAAAGAATTTTTTTTTTTGTAAAATTTTCATGTGAAAAAGGAATGGTCAATTGATAATATCCTGAAATATGGGTTTCGTAAATTTAAACATGTAGCTTACTATAGTATATTAAGAGGGGACTTTGCAAACAACTTGAAATATTAATAATGTAGTATGGGTGAAAAACATTAAATATTATTAACTCGAATATTATCAATTGTTTTTAAAATTTGCTAATTACAGCTATAGGTTTTGTATTAATAGATATTTCATAAAAATTTTATGCTAAGTATAAATCAAAAATTGGTGAAAACTAAAGGTAGGTAGTAGGTAGGTATATGTGGTTTTTTTCTATCGAGAAAACTTTGTTGTATTATGTTTTTGCTAATATCAGACCTTTATTATAATTTAATATTTACATGTTTTTTTTATTATTTGTTTGGACTGGATTTGCTTACTTCAAATTTAACTATTCTACTAAGGGCTATTTTTGCTTTATATCTCCTCTAAAGGTCCTTGTGTGATAGATCGACTCCGCGTTTTAATACATATTTTTTAGACCTGCAACGAATAGTATATGCGGCAAAAGTATTCGGCTAGCGCGTGATCTCTCTCCCAAGCCGCCGTTTTGACATGTTTAGTTTGGTGCTCATAGTAAATAGGAACATTTTCGTGCTCTCTTCGTCTTTATTTGTTTACGTTAAAAGTGAAATAGTGTAAGCCTAGAAAACAAGAAAATACATTGATATAAAACAAAAAAACAATCTCTTTATTTTGCCAAACATCTTTCTACTACGAAGAATCTTAAGTATTCGGTATTCGGCCGAATAGTACCTAGATATTCGATGTTCGGCAGAACAGGATAAAAGTATCCGAATTGGTCGAATACCGACTAGTAGGCGAATATTCGTTGCAAGCCTAATTTTTCCATTCCTCGAATTCGTAACTTTTTTATTTCTGCAAATTTTAAAAGTATTTTTTAAATATATAAGTTTGCTGTTTATCTTATTTACGAAGTTTGCAATCCGAAAAAATTTAGATTGGTATTTTAACTAGGTATATGATAAAGTAAGAACGGTCAAACGGTTTTAGTTTTTAGTACACCATTAGTGCATGAGTATGACTCGCACTTGATTGTTTTTTATGCTTTTGCAGTGTAAATAAAAATGGTTAATTGCCTATGCTCGATGTTAGGTATTCTATTAAAATTAAAAAGATATATATGGTACTTAGGACATAAAAAAAATCTTCACTAAGTATTAACATTATTATGTTGTATAAATAAATCAATAATTTATGTAAACATACATATGTAAGAGTATGTATGAATAATACATACATTTATGACTAATAGTGATATATGGAAATTAAGTAATCTTTATGTATTTTTTAAATTATTGTCAAAAGTGTATTAAAAAAAAATGCAAGAAATTGTTGGTAACGCTGATTGTGTCGTATCAGAATGTATATCTAAATTCTTATTCCTAAATATTATTATACAGCTATGCCACGTTTTATTTTTGCCCTAGGCATGAGTTTTACTTAGTCATAAAATATATGTATAAAATGTGTGACTACACAGAATTGTGGGCCAAAATACGTTTTAGTGTCTAGAATAGATGGAAAATTTTTACACTTGTACAAAATTTTAAATGTCTGGAAATATTTTTCTAGTAGTTTTACGTCAGTGTTAAACTGGGCATCAATGTCAATTATGAATTTCCTCACCCTCCTAGATTTTTTATCACAAAAAAGTCTCATTTGGTACTCAAATTACCACTGCGTCACCAGTCCCCGTGACCCTCAAAAATAAGTCCACTGCGTTACCAAGCAATAGTTATTTTTTTTATTTTGAGCATTGAAATATTCGGGTATTTCGATAAAAGTCATCATTCGGATATGCATATGTCATTCTGAATGAGAAACTAATAAGTTTTTTGAAGATAATCCGAATAAGTAAAAAAATATGCGTTAAAATGTACAAGAGACCTTTTTATAGGCCTTAAAACGTATTTTGATAAAGTAAACTGCGTGGCAGCATTTTAAAACTACGTGTATTAATAAATATTACTTTATAAACGACGAACGTGGAATAAATTGTATTGTGAGAATAAATTAAGTGTATATTATGTAGGTACGTCAACAAGTAACCGCTAAAACAATTATCATTATACCTTAATTATCTCCAGTTATAAAAAGGTTAACTTTTTTATGTAGATTTTAATTTTTGTAGCGATAACAATGTATTCTACAGCTTATGTCGAACATGTAACTATTCTGGTGTTAGCCATTTTGTTTATATAATCGATTTAGTGTGCTAGAGAGTTTCATAATATATATAAAACTAAATATTTTAGGAGTTGTGGCTAGGAAAATGCTTAGTGTACTATTTATCTTACAAATTATAATTAGAAAGCTTAGATAATAAGATTTTATGTGTCACATTTGTTTTAAAAGTTTTGTAGCTATTTTAATTTAGGGTGGACTGAAAAGTAGGCCAAGAATTAGATTCTCTCATCCTACTATGGCTACGTCATGTGCAAGTCTATTTTTTTGGAGTTTACTATATGTATAGTAATTAAATATTAGAACATTTTAGCGCTTTTTAAGATTTTTATGCAAAAATACTGATGTATACATTTGAAGCGACTATAAAATAATGTAAATTATTATGCATAGCATAGTCTGTGATGGCACAGAAAATAAAATGCTGTATAACTGTACTTATATTTCTTTTTAAATTATAATGTTAAAATTAATGAATGTAAACAGAGAACGTCGCGAAACGTCAGGCTGCTTTTCCCATATAAACGGTTTCCCCTGTTTCCTTTCTAGATTTTGGCATTAGTATATAACCTTTCTATATATGATAGATATACACAGTTACTAATGTATGAATGTTTTGCTTTCTTTTAAATGCCATTCGTATAAATAACTGAGGCCCTGTAAAAGTCCAAAGAATGCCTCTTTTTTATGACTTGTTATGCTCTGTACGAATATGTAAACTAATTTTTAAGAAAACAAAGCAGACATAAAATAATTCATCCAGGGGATTTTTATACAATTAGGTTCAGATTTGTAGAAGAAAAGTGGGAAACACCCATTTTGATAATTGTGACTAGGTTTAGGTTAGGTTTTATTTACTTATTAAAATCAATATAAGTTTTTAGATTTTCCCGTTTCATAACTAATTAAAAATAATAAGACGGGATTAAACGCGTCGTATTTGTTAAAATAGCTTTTTCCCGAAATTTCGGCTGGGTTACACCAGCTTTGGTGCATTCCGTTTTATTATTTTTAAACTATTAAAATCATTTTGCAAAAGTGATTTATATGAAAAACAATATATAAAAAGGTCGAATCCTCGACTCGATAAAAAAAGAAATTGGTATGTGATATTTTACTTTTAAAATTAATTCAATAGGTATCTAGTAGCTTAGATCAATTAGTATAGGTATTAGCATTTTATTTTATCTAATTCTTATTAAGTAATAGAAAATACGACTTTGATTGTATTTATTTACTTATAAAATAAGAATTTTCATTATGGTGACGGTACGTTTTGGACTTATGGATGGTTTTTATTTACATCATTATACCGGGAAAGTGTTTTTACTTTAAAAATAAAACATTAATTGACATTAGGCAGTTCAATGGCTGTGGATCATACTATTTGGATTTTGCTTTCATGATTATTGAAAACCCAAAAGTATGAAAATTCCTTCATTCAACATCATGAGATTCCATTTTTTTCTTAATTGGAATTAAATTGTTTTAATTGTAAGTTAATTTATTTGAGTATCTGTTTTCCTTGGGCACTTATTGATTTTTTTTTAATTTCATTTAAACAAAACATATTGGACATTTCGGACTGTGACCTTGAAACCAAAATGTAACTATTTCTTAGTTTAAATAAGTTATATAAACTATTTCTTAGTTTAAATAAGTTATATAAATATGTAAATACTTATGTAAACATACGTTTTGTTTGTTTTGCCGATGGACCCCATTAGAGATGTAATCATACATTACATGTGTCTATAGGTACTAGATAAGTAATGTATGTAATTAATATAAATATAATTATATATACAAAACTAAAAAATGTACTTTCTTGATTTTCAAGATACCTCTAAATAATTATTCCTTAAAAAAAACAATATCTATAACAAATATTTTTAAACACACCCATCAAACCCTTGCGTTAATGATGTTGGCTAACGTTACCTCAAGTATTCCCAAGCATTATTAAGTAAAAGTTTACGTATTCCTACAAATTTATGTAATTAAAAATATAACGTTTGCAGTTAAAAATGGGTAGAGTAACCCGTTTTAGGATAATTTTGTCACAAGGTAATTATGATAAAAGCACAAAATTATACTGTTATTTAAATCGCTGCATTTCTCTTTTTTTTTTTAAATCTGAGTAAATAATTTTTTTGGACACCATATAGAGGATATTTAAAATTATTTCATATGTATTTAAAAAAAATCCATTTAGTCGTTTTCAATCTATAGCAGTTCAAAGTCAAGTTTGTATTGTGAAATTTTTGGCCATTTTCTAACAATTTGTTAAACCAAGTAGTGAAAATATTATAGTATGTTATATATTAGTGATCTACTCACAAAGCCCATTAATTGTTTTTTTATGCTTAAAGTATTAAAAAAACTCTTCGTACCGCCTGCCTTTATGTCGTTACAGTTTACACGCTTGTCATTGCATTATTATATTTATATTCAGGAGGTAATACCACACGCATTAACACCAGAAGCAACCATATCCGAGATAATTTGGACGGAAAGTAATTATAACCAAATGTTTACGACCTACTATTAGTGTTGTATGATCAAAAAAATTCAAAAAAAATATTAAATTTTAATATTTTACAAATTGCTTTCAGGGGGTTAAAAATGAAGATATAACCTATCATTAAGGGTATATATTAGAGAAAAATACTGAGCCGTCTTCTACCTGGAGGGGCCCAAACTTGGTATGCTTTTTAGATTTTAAGAAAAAAAGTAGCCCAAAGGTCATAGTGTGCTATATTTTTAGAACCGGCTCATCAAGCCCTTTCATTTGACACACCACACGATAGGTTTCTGAAAAAAATAATTAAATCCCATACAAATTGATATTTTTTATATTATATATAAATAATAGGGAAATATTTTGAGGAACTGCGGCTCAAAATTATTGTTTTGCCCTAAAGTACCTGTGTGCCAAACGGCTAAACTCTACATCGATTTGCAGTTTTTTTTTGCGTACACCTAGGACTAAGGTACAGTCTACTAGACTACAAGACTACTTTGACAAAAATAGCAAGAAACGATTTGTTTCGTCTCAGCCGTCAGGTGCATTACACGGGCGCTTCCAGATCAAAGGCTTGTTTTTTTTAGCTAAAGGTGAAGTGCTCTGTGAGATTTCGCCATGCGCTGCGCTGAGCGTGTCGGCGTCACATGACATGAACATAGATCAGGAAATGCGGAATTGCAGAGCTGACACTACTAATTTACTGATTTTTTAATGATAAAATATTTATATAAAGTGTTATTATATAGGTGTTTAGAATATATATAGATAAGTTTGTGTATATATATCTATGTATGTATCTGTCTTAGTTATCTCCGTCTTTCAGTTATGTTTTAGTTGGAAAACACAAGAAATGTGAAGAAACTGAGTGCTGAGTTCGTCAAAAGAGGTTTCAAAAAATAGGATTTCATAACGATTCAAAAGTGTTTGTAAAATCCTAATTTGATTAAAACATTTTGACTTTGACTTTAATAATCACGTCTATAATGATCTATTCACTCTTTTATATTTTAGAGACTTTCAGTGTCCTAACGCTGGCTGAATAGGTACAGAAGGTCCATTATGACGAACTCAATCGCTTACTGCAACAACTGTTGCCTACAAATTTCACAGCAACTGACTTGTAAATTCCTTTCAAACTCCTTAAGCTCGCTTAGTAAGTATGTAGTAGTCCTACTGTACCTGTTCATTTTGTGGCACATACACCTGCTATCAATTAGTACCCACTGCAGGTATGTGTTTTCTTTGCTGCGCCGCTGTCTGGCCGGGAATAGCCGGCGGCGCCGGCGCGCGTGCCCGAAATAGCGCAGACGACGCCTACGGACAGTTTTGGAACGCAACATTATTAATACATACTTATCTGCGTCCCGACGGAAGCTTAGATTATCGTTTTAGCTGCCAGAAATATTCTAATTCAAATTCTAATTTCATAGGTGAGGATTAAATACCTAGAATAGCGTTTTTAAGTTATGATCTAGTTAAGTGCTTGCGCAGGTATTGCTCGCGTCCTCGTTCGCGTGTTCATCAATGCGGCCCGCGCTTAATTCGGGTAAAACTAATAGTGGGGGATTTCTACGGCATCTCCTTTATTTTGTAGTAAGAAAGTTTTATATAGCTATTCCACGTGGAATTCGGTTACAGTCATTCCTGGGAATTTTTTGGGATAAAAAGTAGCCTATGTCATAGACAATATAATAATATAAGTATATACTAGATGTCTTCCTCCGTCTCTATATCAAATAACAATCAGATTCACAAATATGCAGTTATTAACAACGTACAGTGCGGTTTTAGAGAAACTTTCTCCAGCGAACGCTGAAGTTGTGGAATGAGCTCCCTGCCAAGGTTTTCTGCAAGGACTACAGTATGGAGTTCTTTAAGAAAGAAGTTATTAGATTTCTGAAGGGTCGGCAACGCGCAAGTGATACCCCTGGTGTTGCAAGCGTCCATAGGCTACGGTGACCGCTTACCATCAGGCGGAACGTAAGCTTGTTTGCCACCTTAGTGGTATAAAAAAAAAAAAAATCACAATTTTTAATCTTCCGAAATAACCAATGACCATTATGATGTGGACGTGTTGTGTATCTAGATCCAAAACTCACATCATAATCTGGGGAAGAGCCTCTGTTCACCAACCACTTTGGCCTTGTGTGACAGTCGGTAAGTCCATCGCCACAATCTCTGCGAGGCTGAGGGTCTAAATCCCCCCCCCCCCCCCGCATGTTAGTTCCCGGGACCAACTTAAAATATTTGTTTAGGATAAAAAGATTAGTAATAATGAATAAGAGTTTTTTTTTTATACTACTAAGGTGGCAAACAAGCTAACGGCCCGTCTGATGGTAAAAGGTCACCGCAGCCTATACACGTTTGCATCACCAGGAGAACTATCCGCGCGTTGCCGACCTTTTTAAATCTAATAACTTCTTTATTGAAGAACCCCATATTGAAGTCCTAGTAGTGTATTAAAGGAAACGTTCGAGAGACGTTCCTCTAAAACCGCACTGTAATAATCTGCTTAATTCTTTTTGTTTTTTATTATTATCCATACAGAAAATTATTCATTTAAAACTGTAAGATAAGTTCGGAATCAGTTTTTAACCAATATCAGAAACATACGAAGAATGGAATAACCTACGTTTTATTTTTTGTAAGATGGCTTAACTATATTAATACTAATGACCCTTACTAATAGTTATAATGCCTAAGGTAAAATTAAATTCCAAAGAAATGCATTATAATATAACTTACGCCCTTTTGCTAGTAAAACGACTTGACGAAATAAAGAACATAGAACAGTATAGGACAGGAGAGTACACACATATATATTATCTTTTTATATTATCTAGGTACCTACAGTGAAATCCTAAAAAAACAAAACAAAATTTAAGCAAAATCAAAAAAATAGATTACTACTTGGTATTTTTTAACGGTTGTGAATCACAAATGGATTATTAAAAAAAAATTAAAATTAAAGATGATGTAATAAGCTGTAGTGAGATATGTATTATGTAACTGACTATGACGTGTTTAGAGATTATGGATTAGTTAAGCAATCGTGCAGTCATTGATGTTATCAGATAACTTCCTTAGGTTCAATATAGGTATATATTTGCTACCTACTTGCTAAGCAATGAACAACATTCAGCCGAATTACCTAAATTCAAATTCAAATAGTCTATTTCTCAAAAATAGGATACAATATCACTTTTTTGACGTCAGGTATAATATGCAAGGACTTTGTAAACTACTACCGTTTCGGAATCAAGATGGCGTTCTGGGGAGAAGAAACGGCGAAAGAAACTCTCCAGCTGTCGCTCTTTTCAATTTTAATTATATAACGATTGGTACATTTCCAAATATAAGTACTATGATAACCTTAACCTAAAAAGGTCTACCTTATTTTATAATATTATTTATTTATGACATTTGGTTATCTTAATTTCGTGAAATGTGTGAAAACCACTGTAGCAAAAACTACCATATTAGAATACGCCCCGACTACATTTTCTAGATACCTATTATAGACGAAGATACAATGAAAAATGCAACGAAAATTGGCAGTGGCGAAACAGTAAAAGTCAACGGTTGCCCGACTTTATGATGAAAGGATCATTATTACTTTTCTTTCTAAAGCCGTCACAGAAAATGGTCTTGGATGAGCTCTACCTACTCAACACCACCCAAGATGGTTGACAAAAAATTCTATTGGGTTTCGTGATGTTTGTAATCACCAAATGGTAAGAGGCAAATTGGATGACACAAATGCCCCAATAAACCACAAGTGACACTATGATACAGGACTCCGAAAATTTTGGGAGTGTGTGGAGTTGGGCTAAAAAATCATTTAATTCAACTTTACATACTCTAATAAAAGGGCACTTACTCTTCATAAAAAAATGGTGGTATACCTATATATAGATAGATAATGTTCTATTGCATTAAACTTGATATATCTAGCTGTAACAAACTGGAACAGACGAATGGGCAGAAGGACTAAATGATTTTTCCAGGGTTCCCTGTTTTACTACGGAATCATAAAAATGTGAGATACACTGGTTTGTGATGATGACAGCTAGCGGCGACGCGAAGCGAAGTTTCTATCCTCTATATCTATACCTAATATGGCTTCTTAGATTTCTCATAATTATATTTTGGGTGCGTATTTACAAACGGGAAGTGCATCCGAAGTTCGAACGACACAACACGATTTTGGACACTGCACACTAATCGCGCGCGGCTCGCTTGGCCTTGCCTTGAACATCCATACTAATATTATAAATGCGAAAGTAACTATGTCTGTCTGTTACCTCTTCACACTTAAACCGCTGTACCGATTTAGACGAAATTTGACATAGAGATAGTTTATGTCCAGGGAAAGGACTTGAAAACGTCCAGTGTGAGTCGTTTTTTTCTTTCATAATTGAGGAGTTGCCGTTGAAGTCCTATACCGATAACCGAATTTAGGGCGCATGGAACCGTGGGTTATTTGGCATGGAGATAGTTTGAGTCCCGGAGAAGGACAAAGGCTACTTGAAAACGCCAAGTGTAAGTCAGTCTCTTTTCTATAATTGAGGAGTTGCCGTTGAAATCCTACACCGATAACAGAATTAAGGGTGGGTGAAGCCGCGGGCAAAAGCTAGTCTACGATAAAATCGTGTCGTATGTCGCTCTTTTGTTTGTTTTACCAAAAAGATAGTGTGCGTATCTATCATACTGATGGTTCTACTGCGTGTTCTAAGGAATTGTTTGAAATTATGCATATGGTGACTTTCTCCCATTCGAACCTTAAATGGTCATGAACTGTGCCGCTTCAGAGGTGCTTACTATCGCAAACGCTTAGGTTGTGGAATAAGTACCCTGCTGAAGTTCTGTCAAGGGACAAGTATGGGATTCTACAAAAAGGGATTAAGCAACAGGCGACCCTGGTGCTGCAAGCCACCATAAGATACGGTGATTGCCCTATACTCAAGTAATTATTTCCAATCGACCTAACATGCTCTCTCTGTAAAAAGTTTTACAATATTATATTACTTAACGCTCAACAGATGTCGCTATGGGTATTTTTGTGGCGACTATGCAAATCTAAGTGGATTTTAATTTACCCAGAGCCTAATAAATATATAGGTACCAAGTTAGCAAGCGCTTTGAATGAGTCACAGTCACCGTGAAGGTGGTATTAATAATTATGGCGCACCGCAGAGACGCACCGTCCTTGCAAGGCTGCATTGCGTTGCATTGCTGTCACGTGCCACCAGTTTCCCCCCTTCTACTCTACCTCAAACCTCGCAGTAAATAACTGAAGGTATTGATTGAACTGAAGGTAACTTAGGTCGTAAAATTAGCACTGCATGAAAAATATGTCAGCTGTGTTAGTCATGTCATTATCAAACAGGTTCTATAAAATTAACGTTTATTTACCTGTTAAGATTATTTTACCTACGATGGCTTTTTGGAGTTGGTAGGTAGGTATCTGCTGCTGCTGCGGACTGATTCAAAGTTGTCGCATTTGAGAATTCTAATTACAAATATTCAAATTTTATGGCTTTACCATGGAATATTTCCAAATTTAAATAATTGTTTGTTGATTAGTAGTTTATTTTAATTATAAATTAAATGCGGGACATCTTAAAACCACAAGTAAGGTGAGTGGGGGTAAGATGAAAAACGGTGTAAGTTAGAAAACTAACAAAAGCGACGAATTTTGCACCTAAATTTGGTTGTTGGCAACATTGTTTTAATCGGCCTTTTATTGCGTCCCGCCATTCAGGTGCTGCTAGTCAGTTACAATGTGGACTGTGAGCGATTTTCGAAAGCGTGTCATTTTCGTCTCAATATTGTGTTTTTTTATCTTACCCCGGTATCTGTAACTTTGTAAGCAGGTAAAATAGAATTTATTTTGACTTATATTTGTGTTGATAAAAAAATAAAGAATAGAAAAAAATTGCGTAAAAGTGAATTTAATCGGTATTTTACGAGTTCTTGTGGTATTTCATCTTACACCGATAATTTTGTCGGGGCTAGGACGGAAATATTAAACTTTTCATCTTAGCCCTTTTCTAAAACTCATAGTAAATGTCAGGTGTTTTCAACCTGTGGATTTCTCAGTTGTTTTTATTGTGAATAAATCATTGTTTTTTGTTTTCAAATAAAACTTAGAAGGTTAAGGAAAATATAACTACTACTATTAATTTACAATTTTAGCAGATTATAATACATTTTGTGATTTTTAGGTGCTTCTGCTTGAATATTTAGTATTATCTGCGTGAAAATACTTGCCGAGTCATCCAAGTTCCAGGTAACGATCTGCAGCGCTTTTAAATAGATCAAAATCGATATTTATTTATACTTATAATAATAATGCTTAGCGTTATAAAATTTGCAACTTCTTTTTAGTCAATCTAAACATACTTACTATGATGAACAAACTAAAATTGAGTTTAAATATTTTTATATTTAACAACAGTAATATTTTTCTTATAAAATAAATTTATAAATTAACGTCATACAAGTAATTACCCGTGCGTTGCGGCAACGGTGCCATACCGTTCCTGTGTGCCATAGCTGGGCTGTTGTGCATCCAGTTTATGCCTGATATCCTACGTCAATGTGACTCCTTACTATACTACTACATAAGAACCAAATAAAAAATATGAATAATCCGCAATTAAAGATTTACATTTTTAAATAACAAGTGTTTGTTTTATTTGTCACCCTTCAAACTATAAATAAATAACTGCTAAAAGGTTGAGAACTCCTGTCCAGTCGACTTCAAAACGGGGTAAGACAGAAATATAATTTGAAAGAACATAGTGTTTTTTTTTTTTATACCACTAAGGTGGCAAACAAGCCTACGGTCCGCCTGATGGTAAGCGGTCACCGTAGCCTATAGACGCTTGCAACACAAGTGTTTTGGCGGTTTACATCGGGTATTTTTAAATAATATTAGTAGCTTTATCCATTGGCGTCTAGCGTTGAAGGAATCTATTAGCTAATTATACCTAGTGCTTATATAAAAAAATCTATTAACTATTTCCATCTTTCCCCGTAACCATTCCATCTTACCCCTAGCTTCTTCAGTCATAAAGTGTTATTTCAATAAACTTTATTTCATATTAAAATAATGAAAAATGGACCTTCCTCGCTTCTTACGTAACAATTGGTGTACTTACTTGGAGAGAGAGTTGTTTTTATATGACTGAATACAATAACATTTTGCACACGGCGCTTTTAAAAATGCTCTAGTTATCTCATCAAAAATGCATTCCGTCTCACCTTAATTTTCAAATATCAGCTCTGTTATAGTAGCGACAATGGGTGCCGGCAAGGGGGCGCAAGGGGGTGCATCTACACCTCCCTCGGCTACGAAAAATATATTCAAAATTAGTAGTAGCGACGCGTCACAAACGGCGCGGCACCACTAAACATCAACTAAGTACTGATTTAAAAAAAATACTGTAGAATTAGAATTGTCTTTATTTGCCAGAAATATGGTACATTACAGATGTTAAATACAGATTGTCCAAACATATTTCGCCAAAACATTGGCATGCAAATTGTTACATATATGAACATATTTTAACATATTCAGTGGCGTATTAATAAAATCTAATAAATTTTTCAGTTTAATTCCAATGCCACATCATTTTAATTCGAGTCAAATCATATTATATTATAAACCAAATGTCAACTAAGCATTATTTTATTATAATTACATTTTATGTCAATATTTCAATATGTCATCACAATTACTACTAAAAACTAATAGAACTTTTACAAATTTCAGATTTAACCTTAACTATAGAACAAAATATCAAATGTACAATGTACAATTAATATTATAAAACAACCTTCCTGTCAAAAATTGAAAATAAAAAAAAAATAAAAAAATACCAAGTTAAACAAATATAATATTATTAATCGTTGGAACATTTAAAAAAGTCGTGCAAAGTATAAAAACTTTTCTCAATAAGTATTTTCTTTAAATCTATTTGAAATTTTTTAACTGTTAATTCTCTTAAAAATTTCGGAAGGCTGTTGTATACTTTTATACTCATTACTGCGCAGTTTTTCTGGTATAGGGTTATGTTACATCGAGGATATTATTGTGGTATGATTTGTGGATGCCCGTTTTGGTCTAGAAATATTTAATTGAATTAGTATGCCTCGTGGTCACACGGAGACTAGGTTAACAAAGTGGAAACTGATGTTTCTTATAATTCTCCATCACGTGAAATTACTGAAAGAAAATGATTTTGTACCACTTTGTTACTTGCAATAAAAAATAATTGTTTATAATAATCGCAAGAGCTCATGCAATTGGATAAACCTTGGTTCAGCACTTAATGTACTAAACAAAATCTTTCCTCTAAAAAAAAGCATGATAACTGTTTAGTCACAAAAAAGATACAGAAGGCTTTGAACCCGGATGTGAGGCAGGTATTCGTGCGGGGCCCAGCTTTAGCGGACCTACTATACAGTGAACCTTATTTATCTATTTTGTGATTTGGTTGCACTAGTTCCATTGTTATTTAGAACAGCTTCTTCTCATATATCACAATAGTTACTGAAGATGTGTTGCTGAGACGAACTGAGAGCTTATTCCGAAAAGTGGAGTACTCGGGGTCACGCGGTCTCAGGGGCAAAATGTTTGGAACTACTTTTCGAGACTTGTCCTCGAGCGTATCGCGGCAACAGTCAGCAACACTCACTTCTGATACAGTCTTCTTAGACTTAAGTTACTCCATACATCATAAATTACCAACTTTAAAATAATTAGTATTAAAATTAAAGGCCAGATAAACTAAAAGAAGTAAGTCAGGAAATGACCGTGGACCTGAAAATAATATAAAGTAACAGAAACTGAAGATGCTTAGTTCGTACCTTTCGTATCCTATTAGTTCATATGCCAACATTATAAAAGCGTTATATTCAAATTCAAATAGTTTATTTCTCAAATATAGGATACAATCAGTATAATATTCAAGGAATTTATAAACTACTACCGTTTCGGAATCAAGAAAGAAACTCTCCTCTTTTCAATTTTAATTATATAATGATTGGTACATTTCCAAATATAAGTACCTACTATGATAACAACATTTTAGTTATTCCCATGCGTTTTTATCTATAAGATAGCAATCAATCAAAAATTGGTCGTAACGGCTACCTTCTACAATCGCACCGCTTGCCATCAGCAAGGAATTCATTCTCACACTTTAGAACCGAAATGGTCGCGTACAGTGCGGTTTCAGAGAAACTTCCTCCCGCGAACATTTGGGTTGTGGAATGAGGGAGCTGTGCCACGGTTTTCTCTTAGGCCTACAGTAAGGGGTTCTAAAAAAAACAACACGCGAGTGATGCCCCAGGTGTTGCAAGTGTCAAAAGGCTGGGGTGACCGCTTTGCATCAGGCGGACCATGTGTATATAGCAAAGAAAAGCTTCATCTGAAGTATATCTATCTTTAGACTTTAAATAATATGTTCTTAGGTGCAATAAGCAGTGATTCATCAGTTGCATCTACAGCTGAAGTCCATATTGGGAGCAGTATCGACCCTCAGAAGGGCATACAGTCGTACGCCCACACGGATTGCTAGCAGTAATTATGTACCGAATAAGTAATGCACTCGTACCGAAGAAGGCGAGGCGCCGTGAATTGCCGACACGCCAGCGCACGTTATGCTTAGAAAATATTAAACAAAAAATAATACAAGACAAGTATAAATTTTGGCGGTAGCGACTGCAGTACGTTATAACCTAACCAAATATACAGGGTATAATTAATTTTGAAAAGGTTAAATGAAACACTATCTTCATTTTTGGTCAGGAGACCACGAGTCTCTTAAAAACGTCAAAGAGCATAGTCAATCCAATCCGCCTCTTAATTATCCAATTCCATTCAGTCGTTTATAGAGTATAAAACAAAAATACTTCTACAATTTATTTTGACATCTCTAACTTTTACATTTATGATGTTAATAGGATGTGTCGATTAATAAATTATTGTTATTTCAATTCTGCGCCTAGGCTTTTAAAAGGGATGGATACTTCAGAATACTTATTACCTAGTATAAACCAATGATGGTGTTTGATGGCCTGGTTACACAGTGCAAGCTACTACATTAAAGCCGCTCGCACCGTGTGACCACGTGACCACGTTATGCGGGTTACTGTCATGTGCAAGTCTGTTAGTACATAACTGGCATACAAGTTACTAGAACATTTTTGTTTTCACTCGCCACTCACCTGACCTGAGACCTTATTGGGAACAGTCTCGAGCACATCGTAACTCGTATGTGATGGACGAGTGACGACATATGCAAGTTGGATGCGCTCGCCCCACGTTTGCTTTGGAGACTTTCAATAGCCAACTGAACAAATGATTGTGTTGTGTTTCAACGCAGTATTTACATATGTAGGTAGGTACTTTCCTGTGTTTTCCACGGCAGCTCATTGTGTCCAGTCGAGGCGAGTCGAGGTACTGTCATGCGAGTACACAGTAGTAGTAGTAGTAGCTGCCTACTGTCCGGGCAGCTGGTCGCACTGTGTAACCAGGCCTTAACGTTGTGGACTGTTTGTAAGTACCTACTTATTGTAGTAGAGATTGTTTTTACCTAAAGTAATATGTCAGACGGGCCCTATGTCACCGGGACACAATTTTTAGCAACTGGAGTTCGCCAAAATAAATTTCCAAAACCTTCTGATCCTTTTAAAACGCAAGCAAATAGAATTAGAAGAGATTACTTAGAGAATGCTTTAATGCCGGAGAACCGGCAAAATCAAGAACATACGGTCCTAACTCTCTTATAGTAAATTCAACGGTTAGTTTAATTTCTTTAAAGATTGTATCTCTAAATATATATAAAATTTAAAGTCTGAAGTTGTTGCCCTTGCTGCATTACCCGTCGGACCCGAGAGATTTATTTGTTCAAACGAATGCGTAAGTCGCGTGTTAAATAGCAATATTATCGTAACAAAATAACGATTCCGAAGTCCAGGCGCCATCTCCTTATTGCCTGGCTGACGCGTGGGCGCCGCTCGGTGACTCAGAGGCACTCCTCCACTCGACCCACACTGGTTGCATTGTATTGTCAGAGCTGGTTAACTCACTTGGCAATTCAAGAATAAAAATTTACTCATAGCGGAAAGATTTAAATCAAGTTAGCATCTACCTACGCATTAAACGAAACATAAAGAGCAGTCCACAACACATAAACAAAATAAAAAACAAAAATAACGATTTTGACTACAAATGATTAAATGACGTCACAACCACGGTCCATATCTTCAATCTAAAATAATCTAACTTAAACCAACTCACTACAAATAACCACAGGTCATAGCATGTTATCTTGTTTTTTCCGACGTCAGCAGTCAATGTCAAATTTTAAATACCGGTTGTACATTTGATTCAATAGGGTAAACCAATTTACACCAATTAAATCCGTGGTTTCTTGTGGTTGTGGAGATGGACCGCTACCATAAACAGATAAAGATTTTGAATAGTACCTACAAACGAACTTCAATCTAAAATAATCCAAATTTAACCAACTCACTACAAATAACCATAGGTCATACCATGGTTTTTTTTTTTCGTAGTTGTACGTAAGCTGTCAATGTCAAATTTTAAATACCGGTACATATGATTCAATACGGTAGAAACCACCTTACACCAACTTAATCTGCGGTTTCTTGTAGTCGTGGAGACGGACCGCCACCATTATGTGTAACTCGCTTGAAAGTACTACAATTATCCGAACGCTGTAATTTTTTTGTGACTTAATTCTTAATTAATTTTTCTATATCTTTGTTTGTACTCTTAAATATATTACCCGGTGTATTTGAATATTCCGTATCTTTATCACAACTGCTCACGGGCCTCAAAGTTATGTTAGAAATATAATGTTTTCGGGTATTAGAACTAACTGAAAACTAAATGAAACCTGTTCAAGTGGCCAAAATGGACCTTCGAAACTTTCGAGAAGAGGGTTCCGTTAAGATTAAAGACTGCTTAAAGGTTTTGAAGAAAAGGGGGGATATGGTCAATTTTTTGGATTCCGTCCTGGTTACTGCAATCGTTGTTTGTTGTAATGAATAACTTGGTCGGCTTATCCAACGATGTCTATGGGTACGAAATATTTTAAAAGTTATTTCAGTACTATACGTATTCAGGGAATTTTAGTCTATGTACAAGTATTTAGGATATTAGGTACCACGTTTTCTTGACAATGCGATTAGGATAATACCTTGACCAACACAATCTATACTGAAATGAGCGCTTTGAACCTAAAAATATTAAATATAACGCATAATTCAAAAATAAATACCAAAAATCCTTACAGTGATTTTAAATTAAATACTAAACAATATCCCACTTCACAAAGAATATATATATTCCCACTTTTCATGAGGGTACACTTTTGGAAGAAACGTTTATTTTTTTAAATATTGATAACTACAATATTATGTGCCATACGGACAGACGGACAAGGCGAAATTAAGAGTTTCTTACTTGTCTACCCTTACCCTTAAAAACTATTGATTTAAACCTCTTAATAACTTTCAAAAAAGTTCTGCGGATATTAGAATATTTCAAATTGGAGTCAGGATTTTTCATTCCTACCTACTGCAAGAGTTTTACATGCGTAAATATAAGTCTCGCATTCTACTCTGCGGTGGCCCCAATTTGCACTGAGAACATTATATTTGTAACCAAAGCTGCATTGTTAAAAGTACATATTGTTTTTGCATTTTGCATTCCAGACCATCGCGGAGTTACACATGGCGGGCGGGTCACCCGATAACCTGGCATAGTAGCGCTATCGAATGAACGAACTAACCCTACACGTTGCATTCCAGTTAACGTTATCGACCATCATTATGTACTTACCTATATATTTACGAATGTATTGGATGCTTTGGTAGTAGCATGAATGTTAAAGAATTCGAGTAGTAGTTCATGTTTCAGCTCAAGTGTGTAACAGTCGTCTATCGAAAACAACGTCAAACGTAGTCGCCGGCGCTGTATTATTTTTTGTTCTCCTTCATTTGGTCCTGTTATTGTCATAAAAACAGTAGACATATAGTCAAGTGACAGACCTAATAAGCGGCTTCACTATTCTAACAGTCGAGTGGCTAGCAATTCTAACAGTCGAGTGGCTAGCAATTCTAACAGTCGAGTGGCTAGCAATTCTAACAGTCGAGTGGCTAGCAAGTCTAACAGTCGAGTGGCTAGCAATTCTAACAGTCGAGTGGCTAGCAGTTCTAACAGTCGAGTGGCTAGCAATTCTAACAGTCGAGTGGCTAGCAATTCTAACAGTCTAATGGCTAGCAATTCTAACAGTCGAGTGGCAAACAATTCTAACAGTCGAGTGGCTAGCAATTCTAACAGTCTAATGGCTAGCAATTCTAACAGTCGAGTGGCTAGCAATTCCCACGGAAGCGGCGCTGGGGAATAAGCCTCTTTTTTCTTAAGAAAAATCTAATGACAGGCCTGTGCCCTTGTATTGGGTAAAAACAACGGCAGAGGCTGTTAACAACCTTTTATTCATGTAATTCATGTTTTTATAATTTAAATAAGAAACTTAAGAGAATACGATTCGCGGCGCCTCGCAGCGTGTTTAATACAAAATAATTTTCTTCTTGTTTTGGACATTTACTGATCAAATATTGTGAAATGTTGTAGACATGATCTCAAGCCGAATATATATGTCTGTGGTTTTTCAAAATCCTAAAAAAAGGTTTTATTAACTTTTAATCTTATTCGAGATCATTTGTATGAAAAATTAGAATCCTGTATAGCTTTTAACCTTTTTTTATCTATTATATAAACATTTATATCTGTTGTCTGTATAAATATCCATAATACAAGCATTGCTTAGTTGGGACCAGATGGCGCTGTGTGTAATGTAGGGCGCGACCGAGATCTCGGTCTCGGTCTCGGCATTCTCGGCTACAAATCTAACCGAGAATTCTGTCTGGGTTCTCGGCTAAAAAACACCGAGATTCTCGGGCGTAACTAAAACTGATAGACGGTATGGGATTCAATTTTACCGTGCTCCTCCAAGTTCGTCACTCGGTGTCAGTGCCTGAGTGAGCTGCCTTGTGATTGGTCTAGTCAAATCAGGATAAATTCAACTTATGGGCAGCTCATGATTCCATAGGATTAGAGTCCATGGGCCATTGACCAGTGACGAAAACAGTTCAAATGCTGTTATCAAAAAAGCGCTTTTCTTAGAAAGCCAAGACAGCAAAGAAATGCAGTCCAATACTCAAAATTCGTCACCTTAAAAAGTACTTACGCCTGCGCCTAAAATGATTTTATCAGCGCTACCTTCTAGTTTAGCAAGTTAACTTTAGCAGAGCTGGTAAATAATAAAAGAGTTATACCTACCTCTCTTTGAAGCTTGAAAACGCTAAAAAACTGCTTTTTTTTGCTACCATATCATGTTGTTTAATTTTCAAATATTAAAACAATTACTAACACTGTTTAATATATGTATAATATAATGCAAAATAAGCGCATGTAATGTTTTTTTCACCATTTATCTATTCTCGGACTCGGCTCTCCGTCTTGGCTTATTTTATTCTTGTTCTCGGGCTCGGTCGATTCTTAATGTCTAAAAATATTTATTTATTATATTAACAAAAACAATGTCCGTTGTCTGGTATCCATAGAACAAGTATTGCTTAGTTAGGGACCAGGTGGCAATGTGGGTAATGTCCAAAAATATGTATTATTGTATTTTACAAAAAGAGTGACTCTGAGCTTATTTAAGAGACAAACAGTTACATTTTGCTTGCAAGTACATAAATCACACTACCTAATTCCGACCTCTGGATGTCACACGAATACCATATGTGTATGCTAAGTCTGGTTTGGACTAAATACCCTATGAGGGTATTTGGCGCGTGATTCAGCGCGTGACCAGTGTGGTCAACACGCACACGTATGTCACATTGTTCCAACACAACAATGGTTGATGTCACCAACGCATGTAGTATCAGTTAACGACACGTGATTAGGGTCCATGTGGCTTGCATTCATCATTATGATCCTCATCTTGACAAACGACTGACTGTACCAACAATCAGCAGATACAGGACGTATACAGGATGTTACCATTATATCGACCACACACAGCTGTTATTTGCCACAGAGATAAGGTCTATTTTTTCATTCATTATTCGGCTTACGTTCGGCCTTTTGCCGTGATTTCAATGTTATTACCAATTTCTTGTGTTTTTAAGGTTCCGTCATGTCCGTTCTTTCGTCCAACCTAACCGTTTTGCTCATCGAAAATGCACAGGTTTATAATATTGCTATCTTTGCATCGATTCAAAAGACTTTTAACAAAAAGTTGTCTCGTAATAAATTTAAGGAATGTTTATTTTAAGGGTATCTCTTCATCCACCATTATGTCTGATCGTTCTCATAAAAGAGAGCACTTTCAGTTTTTCCCTATTTTTTTAATTTTCCAAGCATCTTAACATTTTTTCTTTCCATGTAAACCTTATTCTCACTATCACTATCCATCACCATTAAAAAAAACCCCAGATTAGCCCAGCATCACTTGAACACCAAGTGCTGCGTTTTCAGACTTTACGCTTAGAACACCTTTCTTTCTTTCTTATGCAATTCATACTAATACTATAAATGCGAAAGTAAATCTGTCCGTCTGTTACCTCTTCACGCTTAAACCGCTGTACCGATTAATATGAGATAGTTTGAGTCCCGGCAAAAGACATTGAGTTCGAAGTTATTCATCCTTAATATTTTGATGTAATCGGATGGCAAACGTGAAAGTGAAGTTAGTGGATGGATGTGGAAGGCGGAGCGGAATTCCGAGTGTGTGGAAATCTGAAAAATTCTAGAACTTCCTCAAAAAACAACTGCGGGACTAGGTTGTAAAATTATAGCAGCTGCACGAACAAACCAAGCTTACATCAATTATTATGTATGTATTTATTAGTTTGATATTATACCTTAGATGACTAAGTTACTGAATGAGGTAAACGTCTCTATATTTACCTCGTTCAATCAGATAGAATCAAGTATGCTAAGCAGCGGTATGGCGCCATTCATCTCGTGGCTTATTGATGAAAGCGAGTGCACGTAGGCAGCTGCAGACAGGGTAATTGCAGCCACTGCATTCCTGCGTCGTTACTCAGCGGACGAGATACATGCAGTCGATGAATGCATGCAGCCGGCTGTTGCACAAATTGTGCTTGTGGCAAGTCTCTTACTTCATTTCAAGTAAATCAATTTCGTCAACTTTTATTTATGGCTGTGTAGCAATAGGTGTTTTTATATTCGTTAAATTCCTAGGTCTGTGGCTATGTGACGGCGTACTACTACGAGTTTCTATGGTAATAGCTACAGATTATATAATACTATAGATACTAGTAGGTAGTAATGGCGTGGTAATGACCATAACGAGTAAAACTTTGTATAAAGGCCCTGTATACTGAACACTAGCGCCTCCACTTGATATTATTTATTTATTTTTCGTACAAAGCGTATTTTAAATAACCGGCCAAGTGTGTCGCGCACTGAGGGTTCCGTACAAACTTATTATATGTAGAATGTAGATAGCTCTTCCATCATGAGATCAAGTGTCACAGGTTTTTGCCTTAGTTATCAGTTTTTGTTTTTTTTGCCTATATTTGTGATATTAACATCTTGCTTCTTGCCAATTTTCATGATTTTCGGTCAACGGGAAGCACCCCATAGGTTTTGATTTATTTGTGTCACAATATGCGATAAAAATGACCGTATTTTGTGACGTAGAAGCATGATTTATTTTTACAACTTTAAGTGTCCGTCGACTTTAGTATTTGATATTAATAACCACATGATACTTCCACGCTTTCTTGAGTAAAAGGGTCAGGAAAGAATTTTTTAATAGCCAAAATATAATAATATTAGCAATTTTTAAATTAATCAAGGTTTAAACTATAACATATATTTTTTCTAGTCAAAAAGTGTACGCAGGACTGTAACAAAATTTATTAAATTCTTGCAAACTTAACTCGTTTGAGAATGCCATACTACAATGACGCCTTGAAACTTTTTTTTTTTTTTTTAATGGAATTTAACAACTCTACCCTTTTGTTGTCACATTTTTTGAATTTAGGCTACAATTTAGAGCCAATGCTCTATATAATTCTAATTATTTAACCGACTCACAGTGGGGCAAGTTTTCATGAAAACTGAAATCAAATAAACTAGGGGGTTAAAACATTTAATATACTATATTTCACTATAGAGCTATGTCGTAAAAAACTAAATACATTTTTACTAAGGTTTTTTTAAAATAAGATGATTAAGGTTTATAGTACTAAATGATATAACAAAAAATCGGTCGGACTCGCGCACGAAGGGTTCCGTACCATTGCCTATAAAAACGGTAAAAAAACACGTTTGTGGTATGGAATTTGTTTTATTTTAATTCAATTTATTTTTAAAGTGAACATATAACTAAATATTATGTGAATATTTCAAGCGTTTATACCTGTTTTACATATGTACCACTTCATTTAAGTAACTTTTAATGGAATTTGTACGAAAATTTCACTACGTAAGTACATTTTATAACTTGGTCGACTATTAGTCGTTAGCCTATAAAGTGTACCTACTTACCCGTGATAGTTTTCCTTTTAAATTAAATATATGCACTACTACCGTAATTTTTTTACATTTCCAAATACTAGACTTTTGCTGGCAGAATGGGGGGATACTGGACTCTAACAAAAATTAGTACTTTAAAGCTAAATGTTTCGCAAACGGAGCCCTAAATCAAAAAATTATCTTTGCATACCACTAATGTTTTTGGAATTCCTATCCAACGATACTCCACACGATGGGGTAGACGAGCAAAAAAAAATTTACGTCCCCACTTCACGCTTACACGTGAAGATGAAGGTACCCTAAAAAATTTTTTTCCAAGATTTTATTCTGCCGCTTTGTCGGCTTGATCAATGTGTATATCCCTGCCAACTTTGCAGCTTTCTCGTATTAGTAGTTTTTGAACTAAACCGTCACGGCCACACGGACGGACATGGCGAAACTTGGGTTTCTTGTTGACTACGGAACCCTAAAAAGAAACTGAGACTTCTTCAAATAAGTACTTATTATATTTTTTGAGGCCTGAACCTGTCTTTTAACCCGTAACTAGCTTACATCAATGAATCTGTAGGAACAAGATCACGCAACTCTTTTTTCTTAGACTTTTTTGTTTGTTCAGAACAAATTAAAATGGAATAATTTGTTGAGGTCAAACACGTTGACCAGCCACCCTTTATTATTTTTTTGAAATTTGTCTTTGATACTATATGCCTTTGACCATATTGATGCTATATGCCTTGGACCATATTGTTCTATACTCATCCTTAAAGTCGAAAAGTTAATGTTTTAAAATACACAAAATACTCCTCTCATAACTTGTTCTATAATCCAGCTCTTTTAGCATCAAGTCATATTGGTAACTCACTACAGTTATCCTTTCCAGAACACTTCATAATATCAACAGGTTCTTTTCTCGTTTTAAATAATGTATTTAAACTCTTCCCTAAAACAAATAATGAATTACATTGCATATTGAAATACTTGAGAAATAATTTTGGTTTCAATTTTTTTTTTATATACCACTAAGTTGGCAAACAAGCTGACCTTACCGCCTGACGGTAAGAGGTCACCGTAGCCTATGGACGCTTGCAACACCAGGGGTATCACTCGCGCGTTACCGACCCTTTAGAAATCTAATAACTTCTTTCTTAAAGAACCCCATACTGTAGTCCTTGGAGAAAACCTTGGCACAACCCAAGCGTTCGCGGGAGGAAGTTTCTCTGAAACCGCACTGTACACGGGCAATTTCGTTTCTAAAGTTTGAGAATGAATTCCCTGCCGATGGCCGGCACTACGATGGTAGAAAGCAGCCGTGAGCATCATTTCAAACAATTCCTCAGAACACAACCCATTGTACAAGCGGTAGAACGAACACAGGGAGACAAAGTCTCTCTTCAGATTTAACTATTCACGCGTCCGGTTAATTAGTTAATGAGTTAAACTCATACGCCTAAACCCTGTAATGGGACCTTGCGCGTACGAGGGGTAAAGGGCTCGATACTTTGGTAGTGAGTTTGGAATCGTCGACAATTCTCACAGCCCGTCGTTGAACCGAGTCAAAAGGACCAAGCTGGTATTCGGGTGCACCCCCCAGAGATGTCAGCTTTTCTCCATATGGGGCCGGACTTGCGACTTGTAAAGCGGCAACTTTTGCCCTGACGTGATGTACTACTTCGCTCTGTTGAGTACACCAAATTTTTTCGGAACTGAACATCGCTGGAGATGTTAACACCAAGGATCCATAAACATCCGCATAATTAATAAAGAAGCAACTTTTTTTGTTTTTCTTTCAACACAGGGTGTAAGGACAGTAACAATATTTAAGTTGATACTTGATATTCTTTGGAACCTCAAGAAAATCTCTATTTTTAATAGATTTTATTATAATTTTATCATTTTAATTGATTATTTTATCTTTGGATAATATGTTTGCATAACTAAAAGTTAACAGTCATTAAAATATTGTTACTTACCTGAATTTGAAGGTAACATGGTTGATTTAATAAATAAATTGTAAATGGGTGTCATTGTCAAAACTTGAAAACTTTTCAAAATAAATGACGCAAAATGCGAGACTACGTAAATGACGAATACCACAAGCTCTCCTCCTGCTGACCACACAGTCCTTTATACGTAACTGGTACCATGTAGTACAAAAACCCTTTTTCTTATCATTTGGACCTCAGGTAATGCCCGCCTACTGATGACTACCAAGACGGACCGTGTGAATTTTTTGAAATAATTTATATATTACTTTAGTAGGTAGTTAATGTTCTTAAGATAAGCGGCATTTCTTATTATTATTACGCCATGTGCACATTCCTTTAATAAATAATAGTAAATTAGAGTAAAAATAAGTTTTTAAAATTTCTCCTCACGCTCTGTGCGTTTTTGAACTAGTAACCCACGGGGCCATTTTCTAACACCAATCATTACCAGCTCCATAGCCGCACGCGAAAGCGCATATAACATTTTTTTTACAAGTACGAGTACATAATGTAAAATGAATTTGGTCTCACGAACTAGACTTGTGACATTCTCGAACGGACAGTGTGACAGCCCCAGCCCGTAAACACAAAGCATAGGGCTTCGTTTAGTCTTTATGGTACGCAACCCTAAAAATACACTAGAAGTAAAACGAAAGCTTTCGTGTTTGAAAGCGTGTTCGACTTTGAAGAAGTGTTGCGTCCTTGTTACTTACAAGGTTTAGTGTGCACAAACAGACAGCCGGTCGCTATCTGAAACAAGAACTAAAAAAAAAGTATACACAATAATTAAATATTTTAGTTTATTACTAGATTTTGCCAGCGGCTCGGCCCGCCCTAAATTCGGTTATCGGCGTGGAACTCCTTGATTATACTGACAAAGTTTGCTATAGCAAGCTATAGTTCGTTTCAGCCTGGTTATATGTAGTTATTCCCGCGGAAACTTTTGAATTTTTCGCGATAAAAGTAGCCTATGTCCTATTACAGGACCTAACCTATATGTATGCCAAGTTCCATCCCGATCCGTCTAGTGGTTGAAGCGTGATTGAGTTACAAACATCCAAAATTTCACATTTATTTGCATTGTAACTATTGACTTTTAATCACGTAAACTCAAAGTGCATGCGAAGTTGCAGCACGATTTTATACCAAGGAGTTAGTCAAAATTGCATTCGAAAAATACAAGAAAAAAGCCTACTACGATAAGTGCGTGTCATAGGTATGCGGATTTTGTATCTGTTGCATAATGACGTAAAATATGATTGTCATAAAACTGTGGTAAAAAATTAGGAAATTTCGACAACCCTAACTGCAATTTGCGTATATCGTCAGAGGAGTAAAGGTTGTTTTTATGCGTATGCCATAAGAATATAATAATGCGTATTATTCCTTACATAAGTGTACGCCTTTACTGAACGCAATATGTATTGTTCCTAGTTCCACTATTAACACATAGGCGCTAAATGAAGGTTCTCCTCAGTGTTAGGTCTGGGATGAATGGTCCGAAGTGAAGTATGAATGGTCAGGGACATGCAGTCAATGGCGACGTAAGGAACGGATAATTGGAGCCAACGTGTCACTAATTAACACTGGAGCAGAGCAGAGTCTAAACAAGCTCTCACGAAGACACACCGCGCCACGCTTTGAAAAGTCCCTAAAATAAATGAAATAATATTGCAACGGTACATTTTGTTGCAACAAGCTAATGTTAAATTTATTTATTTATTTTTTCTTTCTGGACAACTAAATGTTTACAATGGCGAGCTTAATGCCATACGCCATTCTCTACCAGCTAACCATAGGCCAGAGGTACCCAAACGGTCGATCGCAAGAGTTTTTGAGGTCGATCGCCGTATATTGTTTAAGGCACGATAAGGATTGCTCGTTGAAATGGCGCTATAATGGCGCGTCGGGAGAAATAACACCCAATGTAACAAGATTTGCAACAAAAATTTGATCGTATCGAAGCAAGTTGGTCAGAAATGCTATTAAATTAATAGATAATCAATCAAATGAAGGGTCTGGCTTACTTAAACGGGACCCCCCCTTCGCGACATTATAGCGCCATTTAAACGAGAAAAACTTTATCGTACCATCCATCAATTTCTCTGATTAACAATACGTTTTACTTTTATTTTTTGCGTTGGGGGTTTTTGAAATTTTTAATTTAATTTTTAAGTTATTTTTTTTTGAAGGATTAATGATAATTAAACTTGATACGAGTAATTCTTGGAAAATGTGCATGAAAAAATAAGCATTTACAGAACATCATACATATTTTTTTTCACATTTTTAGTCTAGTTTTGTATTAAACAAAATGTGATATGTACCTCTAAAAGACTAGTCCAATCATGTATGGAGAGTGGCCATTATTCTTTTATTATGACACACTAATTCTCCATAAACCATAGCATTGTAGACATGGACCATACACATTTTCGTGTCTATATAAAAAAAATCAGTTGCCACTGCCACATGACATGTATGACGGAGCACCACTTGAGAACGACTTGACTTATTAGGCTGATTCCTTTTTTGCTGTGTTCGTAATTGTCAGGACTAGGTTTGTATGAAAGATTTTTTTTGGAAAAATTCGCCCATGCGGCACCGCCGCCGGTCACGGACATCTAGAAAAACATAAAAACACACATAATGGTAATTGCCTTTGCCTAGATACACTGCTGAAAGACGACAGTTTTTCTAGGCTCAGTTTTACCATCGTACCTACAAAGTTTTTTTTTTTTTTTTAAATAATTAAAAGTTTATTAGCTAAATTTACATTAGATTTTAAAATGAATCATATTCAAAGAGCGTAGTAAGAAAGGTGCTAAGCTTTACAAGCATTATACGCATTGAATGTGCTTAATGCACTCTATGTGCACATTCGATCGTTCTGTTGATCAAAAATTACTCGGTCACTTCCGGACCGCATTTAACGCACTGGCTGCATATACTCGGGAGGTAGCGCAGTGGATGCGCTGTCAAAATAGTGAACGGCAATATTGTTTGTTTACATTAGGTGAACAGAACGATTTAAATGCCTATGCGATGTCATTGCTCTCAATGCCATCATATCGTTCCGAAACATACTATCTCTTTGTTTTTATTTATATACTAATTTCATGTGTATAATGCTTGTCAACAAAACGCCCCTATGGATGGTGCAACGACTTGGCCGCCAAGCGGAAGCCCTTTGACCCTTTGTTGACAGCGCTCCGGATATGAGCTGTGCGTCTGACTCTGACTTGTTTATTATTCCTATGCTCTGTCTGACGGATGTATGCGTCGACCGAATCCTACCTACTACTTACCACGAACGCACGCATTGGCATGTATGGCCTGAGTCACCAAGAGAAAGAATGTATGTTTAACTGTTTATTTAGGTACTTCTGTATTTTAGTATGGATATATTAACATAATACTGGTTGGGTCAAAAATTAGTCTAAATTTGAATTTGATTTGCCGCGCAAACTCAAGCGGGCGGGGCGCGGGGAGAGTTTCAAAGAAGTATTATAATTTTTTTCCCTTTGGACCAAACGGAATTGAGCTCGCTTAGCCGATTATTTTTAAATTTTATGAGGGGAAAGCAAGCTCATAACAACAAAAAAAAAAAAAGTCTAGTCTAGCTTGACAGACATTGATCTGATAGTTGAGATTCTAAATAGGAGATAACTCGAGTTTTTCCTTTGGCAGATCAGTACAGCAGTCGTCAGCATGCCGAGGCAAGTCACTACCACCTTCGTTTGCTATCTAGCGTTTAAACTGCTGAACGGAGGTAAATATAATTGGGCACAAAACCAATATGGAGTCTTCCCACCGGAAAAGGCTTTGCCCACAGGCAAAACTACTGAGCACAGCTAGTAAACAATAAAATCTTAATGATTTGTGCAACTCGAAGCAACGAAACCGCGGCTGCGGCGGCGTTTCGTGCGTCCGACGTCAATGCCGCGTTGCATCACGCGAAATACCTCGCACAATCGCCCCGCGGACGTTCAACCCGCCTCAACAACAATGCTTCTTGTTGTGCGCTCCACATTTGATAATTACCGTACTTTGAAACTACCTACCTACATACTTACCTTCTTCTTTGTCGTAAAGTGGCAAACATGCAGATATCCTATGACAAGTACATGTGTCGCATTGTAACAAAAATATGAATAGTCACTTTAGCTGTAGCCGCTGTATCTATTTATACATATACAAACGGCTCTGAAATGTAGAGAGCACATTGTAGAATAATTGTGGACAGGCCTATGTTCAGCAATGGATGTATCTGACAGGGTTAAGAAAACCCCCTCGAGGATTTAAAAAAAAAAAATTTGCCCGCACATTAAAGCGCATAAAATCCGGCATTTTAAGTTTTTTTGACGTCACCTATAAAAGAACACTTGAGCTATTAAGACATATCTAGAGAAATCCATAAAAACCCATCCAGTCGTTTGAAAGTTACGAGGTAATAAAACAAATATACATGATACGCGCGAAAAACATAACCCTTCCTTGGCAGTTGGGTTAAAAGATAGGTAGGTGGATATCAGAAGCAAAGTACAAAATTATGAACAAGCTAAACAAGTTAGCCTGTTAGCCATTTATATACCTTAAACGCTTTTAGACTGATTTTGTTTCCGATTTTGACAGCGCTTCATTTAAATAATTATGTAGTGAGTATTAAAATCAATGGCGCCTTTGTTACATTCTCATTTCTCTTTCATGTATCCGCCTCATTGTTACCTTTAGTCCAGTTAACTTTTTACTGACAAAGAGATTAGTCAATAATAACGTTCCCACGTCCACAGGTCATCAGTCAGCGTAGAGATGAGAGCTGGTATGGAGCTGGTACATGCTGAGTTGCTGTGAAACAAACTTATCTGTTTAAACAGAATAGCGCTACTATGTAAATGTCATTATTAGTTTCGTCTCTTTGCCGCATGAAAAAGTAACTTTGTAAAAGAGGTTATGTGGAATAATGAAACGTCAGTGTGGTAAAAGCGACGATTTCTTCTTTCTATGGCATGAAAGCGGCCGCAGTGTGTTGTGTGTGTGACATACGAGCGACCGCATTGTTGGCGATAATGAATGAGCTGGTGGGGAAAATGGGGACATTTTTATAGTAACCTACCTGTAGGTAGAATATAGACATTACATCATCTGTGGTGGGCACGTTAGGTTAAATGTGCACGTATGTGTTAAAGAAATATCACTAGTAGTTATGCCAAGTTTCTCTTTCTATGTTTTTCGGGTGTCATACGGATTTGTTCTTGAATTTAAATGAGTCCCGCCTGCTTATAGTTAAATATTTGGTATGTTTTAGGGACACTTGTTTACTTCTTTTTAGTATTTGCACTCGGGTTTTTTATTCTTTTTATTTACACCCTTTTAGTGTTATTTTTTTCCAAATTTTTTTTTACTCGCGCTTGACTATTTTACTGTAAGTTTGATATATTTTCATACTTGCCTTTAAAAGCCCTTTATTCCGATATCCAACTCGAGGGTCTTGAAAAAAAATTTTTTTTAGCCCGCATAGAATCCGCCATTTTGATTTTGTAGAAATTTTAATATACCTAGTCCCACTTACACAATCACGACGCAAAAAATGATACCTCGCATGTCAAAATCCGTCAAGCCGTTCAGGTAGGTTTGTAGGTTGTGCCAAAGAAATGGACATACATACATACATGCATACGCTCAAAAAACATTACCCTCTTTTCTTCGGCAGTAGCTTTCTTTAGCAGTCGGGTAAAAACAAAAGGGAATTAAAATATGAATTGAATTTTTCTTTCGGATTTTTTCCTTACCCTGTGAGACCTGGCAGCTTGTCAAATTTCATCATTCTTAGTCAGCGGGAAATAACCTATAAGTTTCTAATTTATTTGTTTTTAAAAATATACGTCATTTTATTGCGATAATGAGCTTGATTACCAAGAGACCGTAGATCTTGGCATTTACTATTAATTGCATCGTACACGTGTTCTTGAGAAATACGGAAAACGAAGTGTTTTTAGTTCCGTACCTCAATAGGAAGTAAGGAACCCTTATAAGATCACTTTGTTGTCTGTTTGTCTGTCTGTCTGTCGAAAGAAACCTAGAAATCTTTTTCTAGAAACCGCGTAAAGGTATCAAGTTAAAATTAATTTCATATACTTAGGTCTACGGCCCTTGAAGCTGTAAAACAAACCAAGCTTCTAAGTCAATCCAATAAAAAATATGCCCAAAACATTGATGAAAACAAAAATACTGTCATCTTTGTCGCATATTGGGACACAAATAAACGAAAACCTATGGTGTACTTCCCGTTGAATCATCATCATGAAATTTGATAAGAAGCAAGATGTTAGTTCACAAATATAAGAGAAAAATCAATAACTATTGTCATGGTAAGATGAACCTGTAAGACCTCATCTCTTGATTGGAAAAACTATCTACATATAATAAGTTTGAACGGAACCCTCGATGCGCAATCACGACTCGCACTTGGCCGGTTTTTTTTTTTAATTTTCTAATTTATTTACGTTAAAAGTGCGTGTGTTAATTACAGAATTCACACATATCAATTTCTTTGACTTTGAGTCACAGAAATTTAAAATGAATCAGGTAATATATAAGAAAAAAAATAACCACGCTTTACTGTGTGACATATTAAAATTAAAAATAAAATATCTATTTTTGGACATGTTAGTGCGTAAGAAAGTAACTAGAATTAGTATGTACCTAATTGATGTATGAAGTATGTACATATATGACTAGGTATTTCATTCGAGGCTAATTGATTATGTAGAAATTATCTGCTTTGCCCTAGAACAGCTGTGTATGTTTAATATCACCTGCAAACATTAACCTATAACCACATATCAACAAACTAGTTTCTTTTCTGTGTCACGGATAACTAACAAATGTACTCTAAGCAATTATGGAATGGTAATTGATAAGGTCTAAAAATAACTTTATTGTGTTAGGGTTCCGTAGCTGGCTAGAACTTTACTATTTTCTACTTACCATATAACTTATCATACAACTTTTGTCATCCGGATATCCCTATGTCACTTTACAATTCTGCCAACATTCTGATGAAATTTAGCACTAAGTAAGGTGTCGTATCTTGTTGTAACATTCATTATCAATTTCAAAACAAATTTTCACACAGTCTACTTCTATTTGCTGGTTCATTTTTTAAGAGAACTAGACCACGATCTATATGTGTAAACCAGACAATCGTTTACTGAATGCTTAACCAAGGTCTGAAATCAACCTTGTTTCAAATATTTAGACCTTACGAACCGGATATGACATTTACATAAAAAGCAAAATATGTGGTTTTTTTACGATAAATTCAAACCGCAGTTAACTCATAAATTTTGGAAAGTGTGTGATTCAGTCTATTGCCAGAAATGTTGATATAATGTGAAAGCAAATCTGAGTGCGTTACGTGATTTATATTGAAGACACACTGAAAACTTAATATTTTATCTGCGAGTCTGCGCCGCCGTGTGTGTATATCTCAAATGATTTGTATAAAGAGCGACATCTACCATAAGATATCTAGTGGCTATACACACAAACACACACAATGTGGGGGACAGGCTCGGGTCACCGACAGCGTTGCCAACTTAGTGGTCACCCATGGGCGTAGCGAGGTACAGGCAGGGGGGGCTGCCCCCCCCCCCCCCCTAGGTGCCCATTACCTGAAGGAATTGGCTCAAAGTGAACATATTTACTATATTAAAATGACATTTTCTATCAAGTCTGCCCCCCCCTAGCCAAGCCTGCAAATCCAAAAGCTGGCTACGCCCATGGTTTCACCACTATATCTGGTGGTTTGGGACCCCCTGCTGGTGGGCAAAATTTGTATCTGGTGGTTAGTAGATTTTTTGGTGGGCAAGTTTTAGGTTGATATTTTCAAAAACAAAGAAAAAATGATAGCTTTTAAAGATTCTCTGAGACAAGCTCGGTTTCAAGAAGTTGCAAATTTTGCAATTTCTTGGTTAATACTTCCTCATATTAATGCGGATATAGAACAGTTTTCAGTTCTATGAATCTAGTAAAATCTAAATTGAGGAATCGCATGAAATTGCCGCTAATGTCATCAATTTCAATCGTAGAAGATTAACGCTAGCAGAAAAATGTTGTAACAACTATACTCTTCCTGAATCAGTACTTAAAAAAAATGTGCAAATGAAACTTATATAAGTTGTGCTATACTAACTTATATTTTTACGAATTTAATCCCCAATAAGTGGTAACATAATGATAATGTGGGGGATTGCTTCTTTACTTGAACCATTTTAGTCTTGTGTGACATGTGGCAACACTGTTGCAAAAACTGTATTTTGACCAAGGTATTTTTAGGGTTCCGTACCCAAAGGGTAAAAAAACGGGACCCTATTATTAAGACTCCGCTGTCCGTCCGTCCGTCTGTCTGTCACCAGGCTGTATTTATTTATTTTATATATTCTTAATTGAACACCAAAAGTGTATAAAAGATGGACTTAATGCTAACAGCATTTTCTACCAGTCAACCTATAAATGTTCAAGAAAAAATGTCGGCAGGTGCAAACTAAAATAGATATTTACATGTATACCTGCGAATTATTTACATTATATACTAAACTACATAAATTTATACATACATACAAACATACATACACATACATACATAAACATACACATATACCTATACATATTATACATATATCTATACGAATACATACATAGATTTTAGTCTGTGTATCATGAACCGTGATAGACAGACTGTTGAAATTTTTACAGAAGATGTATTTCTGTTGCCGCTATTACAACAAACACAACAAAAACAGAATAAAATAAATATGTAAGGGGACAAACGGGATTTTTTGCTTGTGTTTGCTCTATAATAATAACGGCAATAGGCAGATGCTTGAAACATTCACAGAATATTTAGTTATATATTCAAATAAAAAATACATAATTGAATTAAAATAAAAAAAATATTTAAGGGGGGCTCCTATAAAACAAACGTGATTTTTTTCCGTTTTTATAGATAATTATACGGGACTCTTCTTGCGCGAGGCCGACTCTTACTTGGCCGTTTTTTTTTATATATATCTATACGTCCCATAAGCCAATAATCACTAGCTTTGGACTTGTTAATGCTAAAATAAAAGACGAGAGACAAAATAATATACACCTTTCCCAATTCCTGACGAACTATAGAAGTAAGTCAAGTTAGACGGAGGAATCTGATTTCTTAAACACATCGCAAATAAGGGAAGTTAGTGAGAAAATATTTGCTACAGCCAAATCTTTAGGCAGGTTGCGCAACTTCCTACCAATTCCCACTCAAATTGCTCTTGCACAATCTCTTCTTCTGCCTGTTCTCGATTATGCTGATGCTAGTTAGCTTGACCTTACTGAGGAGCAGCTTAATAAACTTGAGCGACTTCAGAAATTCTGCATTAGATTCATATTTGGTCTACGTAAGTACGACCATATTTCCGAATTCAGATCAAAGCTCAAGTGGCTCCCAATTCGACTTCGCCGGGATAATCATGTTCTCTTTCTTCTGTATAACGTCCTGTTCAATCCAAACACACCGGTATACTTAAAGAAATGTTTTAATTTTATTGGTAATATTTCTCTTCGAGAGAGTACTAGCTGGATGCTAAACACTCCTTTGCATTATTCACAATCGTATAATGATTCTTTCACGGTAAAGGCTGTTAGATTATGGAACGCTTTACATTTGGAAATAAAAAAAGCAAAATCGAAAGCAATATTTAAAAATCTTGTTATTACTCATTACCTGAAAGACTAAAATAACATGACTACCTATATTTGTTTATATATATTAACTTATACGTAATATGTATTATAATTATATTTATTATACATGCATATTTATATATGTACATATATTTACTTATATTTATTTATAAATTATTCATATATATTATTTATGTGTATATATTTATATTATAAACATTATTGTATGATATATATACTTCTTAATAACTGTATTGACACACACCTACTATACTATGTTTAACTTCCTCTATACCCAAAGGTTGTCTGGAAGAGATCGCTTTAAAGCGATAAGACCGTTATTTGTTTTCTATATTCTGTTGATGCTATAAAGTATATTATTATTATTATTATGATTATATGAACGAGATACCTACAAAAGACAAATACTCACTCGCTCCCGGTATCCCACTTACTTAAATAGGCCGGCACACCGTAATTCATTTCGATGTAATAGTATATTTAAAAAAAAACCTTGAAAAATTACATTTTATATCGTCTTCAATCTTGTTTTGACCCTCGAGAGATGATGGTGCGTTCAACTGGCAAGAGTGTCGACAGAAAATACTGCGCAACTCGTGTTAGCAGTTGAACCTTTGCTTATCAGTTAACAACCCCTTGTTTTCTACACGTTTGTTGAGTTATTGACGCACCCTTTATTTTGCTGCTTGGCAGTTTGTTTACCAGCATGCGCTCCCTCTTTGTTATTGCAAAATGTTGAGGAAGTTTATATGGTACTTGAGCAACTATGGATGAATACACAAATTAATATGTTTTATATAGATAAAAAGTACAGCTCCTAAGCTTTGTATTCCAATTTTCTGTTCTAAGGGTCCTATAACACTGGCGATGATAAAGCGAAGCAAAATCGTGGTGGGTTATCCGCACACGCAGTGAAGACGCCCGCGAAGTCCTTGCTGCCTGTTCACTGCGTGCTAATGACAAGTTCGTTTCCCTTTCGCCTGGCTTTGATCTCGCGAATCGCTGGTGTGATAAGACCCTAAATGTCTACGTTCCAATCATAGTTTAAATAAATCCTGCAACTTAAATTAATTCATCAAACTCCATAGACTCCCGACAGCCGATAGAGCAAACGTGACTCTAGAGTCGCGTACGTATCGGAAGGCAAAGCTTGAGGCGCCCGTTTGCTTAATGAACCGACGACCTCAGGAGAGTGGCCAGTGGTACCTGGATGCGGAGGGCAGAGTACCGTGAGAAGTGACCCGCCATGGCTTATGATGTCCAGTAGTGGATCAGATTAAGCTGATCTGATGATGATGATATAGCTTGTAGACAATTTCGTAGCAAAAACCGTAACATGATAACTACCTGTTACTTAAATCTGGTTCCTAATGACAAAGAGTGTGATTTTTAGTTACATAGACAGTTTTAATCAGAAAAACATTAGCAAACTAAACTATATGTAAGTACATTGGTGTGACAGTCTTTAAACCTACATTTGTACACTAAAAACTTTTTAATTTTAACACTACAAACTTTTACATAAGTGAATGCGGTAATGTTAGTAATAAAAAATGGTAAGTAACTCAAAATCACAAATTTTCGACTTTTACTTTTTTTAAGACTCCTAAAACTTTTGTTACGAGTCAATCGTTACAAAGTTTTCAGAAGAATTACGTTTACGCTCTTAAATAAATATTGTATTACCTTCTTACTAACTCTCAGTGAAATTTTTGTTTCACAAACTTATCTGAGACTAAATCCGATACGTGGGAGTTACTCCTCTATGTCTGCGTTTGGTGAAACTGAATCTTAATGTCCAGAGTTTTCAAGCTTCCCATGCATAAGGCCTCTAAAGTCTACAATCAGTGTGTTGCCAGTGATGATTTATGGTACAGAGACGTGGTCTCTAACTATTGGCCTTTTCAATAAGCTCAGCGAGCTATGAAAAGAGTTATTCTTGGTGTTTATTTTCGCTATAAAATCTGAAATTAGGAAATTCGCCGAATAACCAAAGTGGTCGACATAGCTCAAAAAGTTAGTGCTCAGCTGAAGTGACAATGGACGGGCCATATCGCTCGTCAAACCGATAACCGATGGGGAAGAAAGGTTCAAGAGTAGAGACCACGGATCGGAAGACGTAGCGTGGGACGGCCTCCTACCAGGTGGGCAGACGACCTAGTCAGAGCCGAAGGAAGCGGATGGGCGCGGGCGGCTTAGGACCGGCCGTTGTGGAGTCATATGAGTTATGGCCTATGTTGGCCTTAAAGCTTATCAGGCTTGAGGAATAAGGACTCTGACATGACGTTGTTATATACCAACAGCCTTTTCGATTTTTATAGAAACCCACAACTAAGATGAAAAGTAAATTCTCCAGAATCTAAACTAATAATTTTTCATCCAAATTGTCTAATATTTTTAAATGGTTTCAACAATCGCTTCAGGAATGATGACATTCTAAGATAAAAAGTACCCTGTGATACCCTTAGGATCCTGCAAGGGTATCTCAGTAAAATCAGCTAAGTGTCCTGTGGTACCACAGGTACAAGGTTTTTGGGCAAATGATGATGCATTTTTTTACGTGTGCCTTTTGTTAGTTAATCTTTATATTATATATTTATCAGTGCTTTTTTATTATTTGTTCATTAATTGTTAAGTGTCAGATTCATGAAATAAATAAATGATAATTTTAGAATAAAAAAAAATGGTTTCCCTCTTCTGTGAATGAAACCGTAAGGATATACGTACATTACATTTGTCGAACCAAGCTCCAACGGGATTTTTCGGCTAGGTATCTCTACGCTCCCGTTTTTAGGGTTCCGTACCCAAAGGATGCCATTGGAGTCCTAATACTGAGCTTCTAAATACATCTCATACAAACTTCAAATCAAAAATTACTATACAGTAAGTTAAACAGTAAAACAACAAATAACAAAAACAGGTCAAGTTTAAGTCCGACCCGTAAAAACGGACGGATTCGAACGATGAGGCAAAATGTAGAATAAATTATTTAATTGCTTCTACCAGTACACATTTCCAATGACATAATTTTATGTTATTTACATTAGAAACACAGCATTGTTAGAACCTTAGTCAAACACGCACGTTCTGCAACTGTGCCTATCTTTACTGCATTTAGTATTTACTAAGAAAATTATGGTGTATTTGACACAACCTGAAATGACAAAATTTTATTTACATTAGAACCACAGCATTGTCAGAACCTTAGACAAACACGCACGTTCTGCAACCGTGCCTATCTTTACTACATCATGTAGTTACTAAGAAAATTATGGTGTATTGGACAGTACCTAAATAAAATTATCGTCTCTTTTCCTCCAAATTATAGTCAAAATTTCATCTTACATATTCTAGACGTTCGTAGTAAGCCCTCTGATAGGGCCTTAGAAAAAAAGAGGGCACTTGACTTCTTGGAAACTGTACAATTCAATGTCTTATCCTAATATCAGTCACTGCAATCAGCATGATACAATGTAACACTCGCCAACAATAGATAGACGAGTATTTAAAGTACTCAACTCTAAATACTTGTATTATAGAATGATTATTATCTATTGTTTGAATCAATTTTGAAGGGAATACTCTATTGTCTTATGTTTAAGATAAAATTCTATTATTGTTTTGTCTAGGTAGCTGACTACTGAAGGTGTCGTTTGAGGCACGGAGGAGCTATAAGTTATTCTTGACATTTATTTACAGACCGTTCAGAACAATTTTCAAGCTGCCATTTTGGATATTGTATAAATTGTACAAATCATTCTTGACGTAGCACCTACCATTCAGGTTGTAGTCTCGTTCAGTGGAAGTAGCAGATTGTATCACAAGGGATCAAAATAATATTTTTACTGCGAGGGCGCTATTTTGAATCCAGAGTGGAGCAAAGGATTTGAGAGTAGAATCTCGCGATAAGCGAGGGAGTCTAAGGTAGAATCCGGAGCGCAGAGAGGGATTGAAAGGACGGCGCACGAGGTAAAATAATTTTGTGACTGACTGATACACTCTAATTTTTATCATATGAGAATACAGACAAGTGTAACATATTAATAAGAATAGTACATTTATTTATTTTTTACCACTACTTGAGAAAAAACGTGCTATTTTTTTATAAAAGTATTATCATAAATACGAATTTGAGTAAACAATTACAATGGCGGAATACATTTCACGCGGTTTTTTACTTTTTCTAATTTTTTTTTATTTGGTCCTCGCGCGACCAGCCAGTTTTATTATACAGCTTGTTCATACAATATTCTTGAACGGTCTCTATAATCCACATTCCAAATTGAAATCACTTTGCGTCCCTTGGGATTCAAAGTGCAACTTTAATCTCTGTTTACGAACATTTCTTTTTGAATATATGTGATAAAAACTGTTTTTATACTATTTGGACCCGGGATTTTTCTTCCAACATGGCGTATGTTTTCTGCACTTAGTCTCAAAATGGGGTCATTTTTTGCACGTAGGCAACCAATTTGATTGATAGTTGGTTACTCATTCCACTTCAGGTCTGTTCAGAAATACAGCTAAATTTGTTAATCGGTGGCTTGCATAATTTCCAGATAGTTCAGAAGCATTTCCCTTTAATTGTTTTTGCTGTAATATCACATGACTTGGCTTTCACGCAGCCTCTAAACAGGGTTCTGTCAGTAATGCCGATGGTGAAAAGATGTATATTAGCTAAGACCTGCTATTCTGGGAGCTATGCAGCCGAGGTTTTTTCTACTCTATTAAGTTGCAGTAGTTTTATGCGAAATTCGTTCGCCTAGGAATGTGGGAGCATCTTATCTTGCATGCAGTGCCATTGTTGTGCCCACGTTAGTGTAGTTATGTAAGGTTCTATCGCATAACTACGTTTTGTTGGCACATTGAAGGGTATTGGCACAATTGGTTTCGGCTCGGGTTTAGTGTCTGATAAAATAGAAATATAGTCTAATGCCTATACTATATATTCTGATCTATTTTCCTTATGACATAAATAGATATCAGGTTAATATTTTTGGTACCTAGGTAACACTAAACGAAATTGTTGGCGCCGCCAATATATGTATAATACTTAGGTATATGAAACATGTGTGATATGGAAGTGATAAGGATATCATATCATATCACCATGGCCACGTCCGGAGCGGCGAGGCGTCGCGGTGGCGGCGCCCGAATTATTGGTAGATAAACTGACTTGTTTATGCAAATGTTTGCTTATTTGACCCCAACTAATGCATCAAATATTGGTTTATAATTGTATGTTTGTAACATAATATTACAGCATTCATTTGATAATATGTTACAATAATGCATTGATATGTGTAAATCCGATTGCGCAAGGGGTTTATAAGCACGCAATGCTTTGGTACCTACTTTGTCAATTTCTTCACTTTACACTTTCATTACGTGCCCCTTAATCTTCGGATGTAGAATTCTACGATTCATCCATTCATTTAAAAAAAATGGTAAGGAATTCTACCATTCAACTTAAGCTGCATTTCGTTGACGGCATTGAGAGCTATGACATGGAATTGTCAGGTATTGTAATCGCTCTATTTACTAAATCTAAACAAACAATATAACTATTTTAAAAGCGCATCTACTGCTCTATCTCCCAAGCATGTGCAGCCAATGTGTTGAATGAGGACCGGAAGATACGCCATATTCTGAGCGCATTCATATTTGGTCAACAGATAGATCAAATGTGCGCGTAGAGAGCATAATCGCATTCAATGATTATTATTATGCTTGTCAACAAAACACCGCTTAATTTAATCATTCAATTTTATAAATTTTTTGTTTCAGAATTAATTTATGAATTTTAGTACCCCTTATCTTTCTATAGCTGCATCTCCGTGTTCCGATCGCTAAATTAAAAAAAAAAACTGGTTGCCTGTAAAGTCGGTATACGGGCGAAAGTTTTACGTGACAATGATTTTATGTCTGTCTCTCTCGCTCTTAGGCGGGCGCGTGCCTCTCACTCGCTCTCATTGTAAGCGCATAACGTGAGCGGAGCGTAACGCAGTTTCTTGAAGTGTCACCCGGCAAACCAATTTATAAGACGTTGTCACGTCAAAAAATATCTTACTAGCTAACAATGCTTCCTTCTGTTGCTTGTAACATTTAGAAACTACTAAGAAGAATCTTCTTAAGGAGAAGGTTTTCAATACGTCTGTGTTTTATTTTGTTTTATACCACCGAAGTGGCAAAAAACTTACTACATGGTCACCGTAGCCTATGGATGCTTGCAACACTAATTATCTTAGATATGCCCAGAGATAACTTCCACTTATCTATGGATATGCCGGATATCTAAGATATATTTCGCCACCGATTAAAATATTGCGGGTATATAACCTTCAGGAGGCCGTTCAAAAACCGAATGAGTCGAGTAGAGTTACAATTTGGTCACAGCGTAATGCTGAGTGAGAAACCTTTTTGGCGCACAACTCAAATTAAGTTAATAGTGTTAACATTTCGTTTTTTATGTTCCTGTTATTTATAGGTTGTGTTGTCCAAATAAAATGTTTTTCTTTCTTTCTTTCTTTCTTTCTTTCAACTCGAACCGTTCAAAAGCTAACTGTGTTCCAACCCGATGCCGTTCAAAAACCTGTAGAATTGTTATTACCCTTGTTGACTCAAGTGAACCATACTCGACGCGAGTTCGACGGAGTTGGCGGTCATATTTGATAAGAAACATATACATATATATAGGTTTTAGTGTTTTCTTAGGTACTTTAGTAAATCATCCTAAATTTCTCAAAATTCACGACGTAAAGTTTAGCTGTTTAGAAAAAAAAACCTATTTATTATTTATTATTGTGTCATAAAACCCGACAATAGAATTAGGAGCGTAAAGAGTGGTTCAAAATTGAGCACTGAATGCCACCACTACGAAAAGGAAAGCAATGATAAAAATAATGATTGAAATGAAGAATTAAATAACAGAATAATATTAAGTTTAGAAAAATTAAATATAAACCAATAAATTCAGTGAGTAGGTGCCCACCTAGTTAATGAAAACTTAATTGAAAAAATTAAGATGGTGTTTGATATCTTGTTCATACACAAATATTGTCAAGAGAAACTACTAAAACTTGGCCTTACATTAGTACTTAAAATTAAAATATGGGGCCATATAAAATGGGCGTAATTCCTAAAAGTAGAAACGTTGATTCAACTTGACAGATGCACCTCGGTTAGCCGCTCAAAAACTTTGGGGTAGAGTAAGGACCCGATGACGTCATTTTTAACCCTGAGTAGTCACATATTTTCAGTTCTAAGACCAGTTTAAGTTGGTTTAATTGGATTTGTAGATCTATTCGGTATTTTATGTTAGTGTTCAAATTGATTTTTTGGAATACGAAATATTATACTAACTCCAAATATCCCTTAGGTAAGAAAATAATCCGTAGGTAAAAACCACCGCGTCGAATGCTAAAAAGTACAGCAAAAAGTGATACATTTTCTTTGAGGGTATCAAAAACTTCTTCACTTCAGCTAAATGTTCTGTTTACTGGATATTCTAGTTGAAGCTTAATTTTTGCTTGACTGCCGAAGGAAGGTAATGTTTTTCGAGTCTATGTATGTATGATTGGCGCGCTTGCAGTCCAAACGGTTTGATGGATTTTAACATATGAGGTGTCATTACATTCGTCTTAATTGTGGAAGTGACAATGGGTATTAAAGGGCGTTTTTTCAGGGTCTAAAGCAGGTAACGGCTTTGGCTTTAGTTGTTAACTAATATGGAGTACTGCTGCCATCTCTGGGCAGGTGCACCCGGATACCAGCTTGGCCCTTTTGACTCGGTTCAACGACGGGCTGTGAGAATTGTCGACGATTCCAAACTCACTTGCGGTATCGAGCCGTTAAGTCTGAGGAGAGACTTTGCCTCACTGTGTGTGTTCTACCGCTTGTACAATGGGTTGTGTTCTGAGGAATTGTTCAAAATGATGCCCACGGCTACTTTCTACCATCGCACCGCTCGCCATCGGCAGGGAATCCATTCTCACACTTTAGAACCTAAATGGTCGCGTACAGTGCGGTTTCAGAGAAACTTCCTCCCGCGAACGCTTAAGTTGTGGAATGAGCTCCCTGCCAAGGTATTCTGCAAGGACTACAGTATGGAGTTCTTCAAGAAAGAGGTTATTAGATTTCTGAAGGGTCAGCAACGCGCAAGTGATACCCCTGGTGTTGCAAGCGTCCATAGGCTACGGTGACCGCTTACCATCAGGCGGACCGTAAGCTTGTTTGCCACCTTAGTGGTATAAAAAAAAAAAAAAAAAATAAATAAATAATAGCACTTAGAACTTTGGAGATTTCTTTGCCAAAACTTAAAACAAAACCCGTGAAAAGGGGTCACAAGGATTTTTTTCTATCGAACAAAAGTTCATTAATCGTGTTTTCACGTTTTTCAGGGTTTTAGTACGATCTGCTCAGCGAATCCGGAGAAACATTTGCCAAAAAAATTGTCAATACTTACTTGATTGTAAGTGGCTTTATAAATAGCTTCTGACTCCTTCGTTCACTACTTATAATCTGATTACTCTATCTTTTATCAAGTTAAGCAAATCTTTTATATCTTGTGAAGTCATTTGACTTATATAAAGGTATAATTTTGTGAAGAATTAGCCATTAAACTCTTCATACATAATGATAAGCATGTAGGTACAAAATATAAATGATATTTTTAAGAATTTAACTCTATGATTTTTCCTTTCCACAATATGGTGTCTAAGTTAAGGTTCATTATAGGCTGTGGTATAGGTAAATAATGGAGTGAAACTTTCTTTAAAATTTTAGCATGTATTGAGGGTAATGTACGTCATTATGAAATGGTCTACGGAATCAAAGGATTTAAGGGATGGGACAGACATAACCCTGAAAAGATTTCGAAGTTGATAGGATAGGTCCAAGATAGGCAGCGTTTTCCTCGTTTTAGTAAGAGTTGTAGGTACTTACTTATGTTGAGAAGCCGTAGACAAAAGAGAAAATAGCGACAACAGCGTACATAAAAAACGTATCTGACCTCTTGTCAGTTCTTCTGATTGTTAAGGTTATATGAAAATTATCTTCTTTATTTGTTAAGATGGCAACGTTTCTGTGATCTTTAGATATGAATATAGGTACACCTAACAAAGCCTCTAGCATTTATTTGTTAATCTATCTCCTATAGACTCGAAAGGAAACATTTATGGGAAATTAATAATCCACTTGTTAAAAACTTCACCCCCATTCATTCCTCGATCTATTTAAAAGCTGTGTAAAGTTCAAATATATTTTGGTTATATAGGTTCTGTAAAGAAATATGCAGCAAACAACAAAGGATCATTTAAAGGCGAAGTTTTTGTGGTTCAATAACTAAACATCCACTTTGTAAAGGACTTTTTGTTGCTTTCCTTGCTACTAATTTACGAATAAAGTGGCACGATTGAAGAATAAGGTATTAACAATTTCGAAGCACACCGACTGACGCTAGGAGAGATGATCTCAAGGTTGCCAGCCGTCCGAAGTTCCTAGTACAAATACGAGATTTGTGGTCTACAGTACGAGGCACGAGGACACGATCGTCGTACCATTTTGAATGAAAATTTGACAAATGGAATCTAAAATAATTTTATAATTTTGGAAACATTTTGTAGCATAAATCTAAATTATCCCAGTCATAATAAAAAACAACATGCTGCCTTCTAAGCAATTTCTACTGCATATCAATTAAATGCTGTCCATTAAAAACATACATTGATATGCAGATGATAGTACTGTAGATGCCTAATTACATGGGCCGTGCAGATATCCCTTGTGCCGTTGTACAGGAAAAGTGTTAAAAACGGAACGGGACGTCTGCGCGTTCACCGCTAAAAAAACCCCATTTACTGAGGTCCCACAATTCCAGAACACACCCTTCACCATCTCCAAGAGCATTGGGATTCTTGGTGTTGACATCTCCAGCGATGATCAGTTCCGAGATCATTTGCAAGACAAAGTGAAGCTGGCGTTCAAAAAACTAGGTGTACTGTTATGAGGTTGTCGTCGGAATCGTAAACAACTGCCTTCATTCTACCTACGTCTAATTTTATAACCGCAAGCTGCATTGATATATGACATCTGAGGGACGTAATCGGATTATGGTAACAACCGACTTAAGTATTTACTTCTCCAAAAATGTGGTCATCACCTTAAATATAAACAGTGTTTTTTTCAACCGCATGTTTTAAACATGATGTTTTGTCAATAATCCAATTATAGAGATGAGGAAAGATTACTATGGCTGCTTTATATAAATTCAAGTTATTTTACTTCACAGCGTTCCCCATTTCAATAGCCTTGAGCATTTGTGTTTCCCCTTTCCCCACTAATCCCCCCTCACCTTTAGTTCTCTACGAAAACTTAGCCACCGAGCGGAAGTGCACAGCACTTCAAAAACAATGCAATAAAATGTTTAGACTGGGCATCAGTTTATCACAACTGGTAATTTCATATTATACATAAATAAAAAAAATGTACGAGGTGCTGCGTTTTTTAAGGCCTGCCGCGGTAAAGCTATTTCATAGCATTTTTTTTAAACTTATGCAATTATAATTATTTATTTATGCAGTATTTGTTTTTCTTCGATATTAATTGTACTTACACTTTTTGAGCGTGGTGATCGATAAGAAAACATTTTTTTTTCTTTTATTGAATAAGTGGGAAGTTAATATCGTTTAAAATCGTTTTTCGTTGGCGGCAGCGGAGTGGGCGCAATAAAGTTGAACACAGATGCTCTCGACGAGGCGCTGCGGCCGACTGATGGCAGGCGAATGCATTTTTTTTGTGTACAAAATAACACTCTTTCGCAATAAAATAAAAATCACAATCGTCTAAAGTATTTTTTATGGAACACGAAATTTCATTGAAAAAAGTAAAATAACTAGCAAATAAAACTGTTTTACCCGTAGAAGTATCTCTCTAAAAATAAAGATTTAGAGGAAACTTTACGATTTTATTGTATCGAGTCAAGTTGTGTTTAGACTCCCATAACCTACTAATAAAACTCCTAAACTTATGATTGTCATCAAAAAAATATATAAAATTAAATTTTTTTTCGCCTTAAAATTGATTTTCCTTACAGTCAAGTTTGCCGTTGTTAGGTTTTTTCGTTACGGAATTTCTTGATTCGGTCGCCGCGCTCAGAGCCCGCGAATTACTTACGATATATTCGAGATCTTTAAATTATAATGCAGGCAATTAATAGTACATTATACAACAAGTAAAAAAAAGGGAATTTAATTCGAGGGACTACGTTTGATGCTTTAGTAGAATCCTGAGCAAAGCGAGGGTTACAATGACCGAGATAATTTTTTTTTCACGTGTTGTAGTATACTCTAATTTTTACCATTGTCTGCGAGAAAATACAAAAGTACTAAATCACAGTATGGTATAAAGTCGGTAATTAATACCGGGTGATAAAAGATCAATGACATAAAACAACCACAATAACAAATAAAACAATTTAACAATTGTTCCAAATTCATAATGTTTTTATTCACTCTGTAAGTTATATTTGCGCCTTTTCGATGTTTGTAATAATTGATATTAGGTAGATACACTAATTTGAAAAAAGTTAGCTACTTATTCACAATTCAAACTAATACGTCTTTTTACAAAAATAACAAACATAGTAACAATACGCCCTATCGCAATATGTAGGTCAATTATATTAACTCAAATAAAAAAATGGCCGCAATAACCTATCAACTTTAAATTACTAATTTCAAATAAATTACCTAATTAAATAAAAAAAAAAATATATATTAGACTCTCTAGCATGGAGGCCGCAACCGTTTCGCCGCCCGCCGCCCCGCGCAGGCTGTATTAGCGGTAGCAAAAAATTACTATTATTTTTTTCCAAAAAAATTTACATAATTGAATAGTGCACTTTACTTTCACATGTGTCGTAGTTTTAAATCGATATATCTTAGGGCTCGTTCGTTTTAGGATTAAGAGTTCCCACGATTGATATTTTTCACACTTTTGATGACGTCAATTTTGCCACCGACAAATATCGTTCGTGTAGCTTTGAAACGTTACTAACAAAATTTTTGGTTACATAACTTGCAAAACGAACGGTTGACGTACACATATTACGATATAACAGGCAAACACTACCATAAACAACGAATATGTATAGGCAGTTTGACAGATTAAGACAAAAACCCCACCTCCAGATATGGATCTCAAGTTTTAGTTTTTGGTGGCAAAAGCGACAAAAATAACAAAAATATCGTAAACGAACGGATGACAGATGACAAAGTAAACGAAAATAATGATTATGTGTCCCAAAACGAACGCGCCCATAATCACTTGAAGTTTATAGGATATTTCTATCACATTAAGCTACCTACATTTTGTTATTTTAAATCAAAACCAAAAGTGTTATCAAAATTCTGGTTGTAGAGAAACAAGGAGAATATATAAAGGAATAATATATATTTTATTCAAAATTATTGGTCCAACGTTTACTTTCAGGGAGGCTTTTAACTGTATTATGTTATGTATGGCCACAAAAGCTTTTAGTTAGTTTTTACACTTGTTTAAAATGTTGAGGGCATAATTACATTGCGTACATACATAAACTGCTAAATAAATTCTCTTTTAATTTATAACATATAAGCGGATATTTTCCTTCAAATAGGGTAAAATATTGGAAATGAAATAAAACTTTCGAAAGCAAACACCGATAACGACTTTAACAAAAAGAAAAAAAAGGAAGAAAACAAAAAGTAAACCAAAACCCAAACTTAATTGAAACTAAAAACTTGATTTAATGACAAAGATAGGTCTTGGATAAAAAATAGTTGTAGTCGGACGCAAAAGGAACTAAAAATCTAAAAACCTCCGACTAAAAAACCACAACATCAACATTTTTAAGCCAAGTACCCTGTTGTTTAATCTGAAATGAAATTAAACTTTAAAAATAAACAGAAAAATAACAATGTCAATTTTCTGCAAAGTGGGCTAAAATAATATAAACTCATGATACATAATTTTGGTTATAAGAAGTTAATTTACGGCCAGAATTTTTTAAACTTTCGCGTCTTGTACGCATTATTTATAAAATATTTAATATAATAACAGACGAAACGTCGGGAAACAAATAAGGTACTTATTCCTATTATAATATTTACGCTATTTCGACTCGTTAAATATATTTCTTTAAAATTTCAATAACTGTAATTACACAGGAAGGTATATACTAAACTATGAAATAAAATACCCATACCTTATAGGATTCGGGTTCTGAATACAATATTTATGTCAAACAAAGCACACAAACATTAACTCAACCAAACAAAGCGCCAAATGCAAGATTTACGCCGTGCATTAATATTAGGTGATTTGACAATAATTTATTTTCTTGAAAAGGGTTATTTCCTCGGTTGAAATCCAAACCGAAGTGGTTTTGAGTCTTGAGTCAGCATTGGTTGCGCACAAGTAAATATTTTTATTTCGGCTGCGCTCAAGCGCTTTGTTTTGCAAATGAGTCGTCGTTCGCGGACTTGGCTTGTGTTTACATCGATGATGTGTCGCAAATAGGATGACCATGTTATAAGAAACATTTGAGAGGAATTTTCGTTCTTAGATTTCTGGTAAAAAACGTAACAGCAATACCGTAAAAGTGGTTTGAATCCTCCGACATTTCTATCACGTTTTGTCACTAAGTACCTAAATATTTAGTTACCTTTGACTCAGTGAAGGAAACCATTCTGTTGAAAAGAAACATACCCTGCTCCCAAAGAAAAAGGCTTTCAAAATCCAGAAATCCGCACGGGACGGTTGTCTACTGAATAGTTGGAAATTGTGTTTAGTTTTAATTTATTAAATTTATTTTGTCTTATTTCATTTCCATGTTTATTGATATTCCGTATTTTAATTAATATTCCAACAAAAGGTGACAGGCTAGCTTCCTTTCAAATACATGGCTATATAACTATCCCAATATTTCTTTTAAGGGGGTAACCCTAGTTGCAAAGTAATCCAGATGCTATCCATTCGCTTACTCATTGCATTTCAATTATGCAATGACGTAAGAATAAAAGGAAAATGTTTCAAGCATTTTTCAGTTAAAGACAACAACATCTGGCAGGAAACACACTGATTGAAATCTTCCGTAGTTTTCGGATGAGAAAATATAATGAACGCGCAGACTTGTAGCACGCAGACGCATAGGGTTGAAACGGCCCAAGTTTTCCCGTCCCCAGCCTTGACTATGAGAGTGGTCTTGATTTTAGACACAAGTCCTCCGCGCTTTTCCTCCACACCGGAACGAAAGATATTTGCACGACCCATGTAATAAGCGTCTCCAGTACCGTCATCTGCATAGCAGATGTATGTTGTTGATAAAAATTCAAATTCAAATCAAAATCGAAGTCAGTGAATTTTTTTATTCGTGTAACTCATTCGTTCCTAAAAAAATCTTTTTACTTGTACTGTACCTTTTACTACCCGACATCATTTAAAATAGCACCACATGTACCATTGTTTGCCATTTTAACCGCGCGCCTACTATAGAGGGCGCCAGGGTATTGATTGCACACAGGCCCACCATAGGCTAGAGCCGCCTCTGATCATTTTTTACGGATCCATCGTTACTGGAGCTTGAGGTGTCTACAGACCGGAGCCGCCTGCCAGACGACCGAGCCTGGCGGGCCGGGCCAACGTGCTCATTTTGAAACATTTATGCTGGCGGCTTGGGCCCCGTGTCTTACCCAGCGGCACGTGTGGTTGTGCTAAAAATTTCAAATGCTAAAAATACGTCTGAATTATTTATAAGACACACGCAACCTCCAAGCACTCGGCAATCATTAACTGTGAGCTCCTCATGCCACGGTTGTCATGTCGCCGGCCAAGTTGTCCGACATACAAAGTTCTAAAGCCGCCTGGCTAACGCGCCGGCAGTGACCCGCCGGATTTGGTCTTTAGACACCTTTATGTTCACATCGCATTTACGGGATCGCGCGCCTCGAATCACTATTCACGATACAGTAAAAATAACGCATCGGGTTATGTGTTTGCTGGATCCGGAATAATAGCATGTGTGTGAACTTGCTGGAACAACTACATACGCCATCATCGAATAAAAACGCATGCGATAAAACGGATATGTAAAACGAACCGCTGCGTGAATGTGCAATAATATCTACAAGTATGGCAGACGTTTGCAGCAGATTTTCACTGTCTGATACTGTGGAATATGCTTCCTGGTTTACACTAATCGCACATGACCGATTTTTTTAGTGTAGTGACACTGTTCGGAAAAGTCTGTGTGGCGGAAACCAATAAACTCGTCAGCCATTTTGTACCGCTTTAATTTATTTCTCGTTAAAAAGTGTCCAGATTCTGAAAAAACTAGAATCAGTTCGCGCATGGTCTGGTGCCGGAGAGGTTCCATCCCTAGCTCTTAAAACTTGTATTATATAAACTTGCATGTAAAAGCAGCTAGAAAAACTTAGGACAAGCGATTGACCAAACCTGGGTGGTGACTTTTAGGCTTATCCATCATTGAGTTCCGTTTTTAACAATATACATACATCTACAGTTAACTATCTTGCCGTATGCCAAGAAGCCATACCACCAAACTGTGATCATGCCTTTTCAAGGTGTATGAATCCGGTTTGAAATCGCGTGCCTCGCGAACTAATGTCAAGTCAAGTTTTTTACCTACCTAATTTGGAACAAAAGACTAATATCGTTTTGACTTGATGAAAATCGTTAGCGTCTACATTCGACTTTATTTGTTGGTTTAATGTTCAATGAACTCATTTTATTCAATGTAAAACGGGTCGTCTACTTCTGCCACTTTGTTTGCATTCTTGTTTGTTGTGTATATTGTAAAGAAACACTAAAAGTTAACGTGCTTGTAGCACGGCGGCGTTTGTTCCATACAAAACAACTTCTTTCGCATAAAAAAACAAACTAAAGAGAACAAAGCCATTAAGAGGAAAATCAACACAACCATTAAAAGCGGTCGTACAACTAATTATCATCAAGACCTTATCCATTAGCTCTTAGCTTGATATAAAACCAAAACAAAGTAATTAACTAAAGAAAGACAAATTAATTTAACATTCCCATCGTATCCTTAAGGAGGAACGTGTATTTGTGGATTGTGTGCCAGTTGGGGATGACGCACAAGTGTTTACCACCAGGGAGAGCACAAATAAAACTGTAAGCTACATATGGTTATTGATGCCTAATGTCTATTATCAGGGTTATGTCAAGAAAGCGAACTGGGTATAGATAGATACAATGTAATTGGGCGAGTTATTACCTATTAATTATTTACTATTTATTTGTGAGTTTATAATTTTGTGGGGAACTTTACCTGTCGCGGATTTCCATGAATATTACTTGGTTATTTTCTACTTGGCTCAATAAATCCGCTGCTAAAGGCAGTGCTATTGAGATCAAATATTTAATGAAAGAAATGAAATAGAATTGTATTTTCATAGCTTACAATTTTTTTTAATACCACTAAGGTGGCAAACAAGCTAACGGTCCGCCTGATGGTAAGCGGTCACCGCAGCCTATGGACGCTTGCAACCCCTGGGGTATCATTCGCGCGTTGCCGACCCTTCAAAAATCTAATAACTTCTTTTTAAAAGAACCCCATACAGTAGTCCTTAGAGAAAACCTTGGGAAGAAGCTCATTCCAGAACCCAAGTGTTCGCGGCAGGAATTTTCTAACCACTTTGCACGCGACCATTTAGGTTCTTAAGTGTGAGAATGAATTCACTGCCGATGGCGAGCAGTGCGATGGTAGAGACCTACGACGTGTTTATAGTTGTACTTATCCTACTACGTCGTAAAAGTAGGAAGTATGTTTTTGTAATGAGTAAATGAGTGCAGGAGGGTTATCGTGATAGTTTTGTGCGGTCAACGAACCTATCAACATCTCGTACTTTGCAATTGTAGCTTCGATAACATTTCCATTGTTCCAGTTATGTTATCGTACCGTATAGGAAGGTGCTGAGCTCGAAACAATAAGAAATCGATTGATACCAAGAATAATGAAGTTGCAATTAACTGATAAGTAGGTTGATAAGGATCCAGCTCATAAAGTGCTTTATATATATACTTATCGATTAGTACTTTTGTGAAACAAAGCAGAGACATTATTGGGAACAGTCTCGAGTTATTCGGTCTCTGGAATACGAGACAAAAATGTATGGAAGTCTGATTTATCTCTCGATAGTCGTTAATGTACTTGACCACAATTTGAATAGCTCAAGACTGTTCCCAATAAGGTTGCGGATTATGAGTTAACATCAAAGCTTCTGGAGTCTGGACTTGTAACCAGTTAAGATATTTAGTTTATTTTAAAAAGCTTTGTAAAAGAATCGTTACCATTATTTATCATTTGCATTTTTGTCCTTGTGGTCGAAATCGGTTGTAAAACATGTGCATTGTTTGAATAATTTTCACTTAGTAGCATTCAGAGCGAATACACCAACTGTATTGACAAACGATATGTGTAAAGAGCATAAACAAGTAAAATTGTGGTAGGGCCAACCAAATAAAATAGGATTCGAGTAGATAGTGACAACTTTATATTTTAACATATCTTTTTAGGGTTCCGTACCCAAAGGGTAAAAAACGGGACCCTATTACTAAGACTCCGCAGTCCGTCCGTCCGTCCGTCTGTCACCAGGCTGTATCTCATGAACCGTGATAGTTAGGCAGTTGAAATTTTCACAGATGATGTATTTTTGTTGCCGCTATAACAACAAATACTAAAAATTTTAATAAAATAAATTTTAAGAGAGGCTCCCATACAACAAACGTAATTTTTATGCTCGTTTTTGCTCGATATTGATAACGGCAACAGGTAGACGCCAAAAATATTCACAGGATGTTTAGTTATATATTCACTTTAAAAAAAAATAATTAAATTAAAATTAACACAAATATTTGAAAGGGCAAGAAACATGATTTTTTTGCCGTTTTTATATATAATGGTACGGAAACCCTTCGTACGCGAGTCCGAGTCGCACTTGGCAGATTTATTTATTTTTCAGTGTGTCTTTTTTGTCTCCTTTATAATCTTTCTGAAAATTGTTTAAGCATAAAAGTGACTATCATCTACGGTATAAACAGAGATATATATCTATCCAATAAAGGTCTAATGTGTACGGCAGACTAATCTATACCAAAATGATAAAGCTGGTTAGTCTATCAGTAGGAACGACCAGTCCGCTTCAAAAAAATCGTTTTGCATTACAAAGCCTATTCATTGAGAACGGTTATATCATTGGGTTATAGGCATTGAGCCGTTAAGTTAAAGCTTCATTCTTTAACATCTCTAATGATAATAAATGAATGGTTTGAGGAATAAATGAGCACTTCAATTATTGAAAATATGGCGCCCAAAATGGTACACGACAAAACTATTTGAGACACAAATTAAAAACCTAGCTCTTGAGGTCCATGACCACATCCCTACGTCCTGTATAAATCGCCCCGAAGAAGGCTGGTTCTGTACAAGTAAATGATTTCGACGGCAGGAGAGCTCTGTGGAAAGGGTCCTCTTGAATGGCTCTTATATCAGGATATGATGATAATGGATAATATATCAAACCACATTAATACATGATATGAAGTCAGTAAAAACAAAACTAAAAATACACGATGCTAAATAATTAAAAGTAAATAAAAAAAAACCTAACAAATTCTATAACTGAGGAGTTGCCGTTACAATCCTACAACGACTTGACTCCCTCGCAGCCCAGTCGGTTGTGTGGCCGACTGCCGTGCAGAGGGTGTGGGTTCGATTCCCGCATTAGACAAACATTAATGTAATAAAAAAAAAAAACATTTGTGTTTGTGTTGAGTCTGGGTGTATATATGTATAATAAGTATGTATTTACAAAAAAAGTAATATATATGTATCTGTATCCGCTGTCTGGTACCCATAACACAAGCTTTGCTTATTTTGGGGTCAGATGGCGCTGTGTGTAATGTCCACAAATATTATTATTATTATTATTATTATTATTACGATAATTGAATTTAGGGCGGGTAAAACCGCGGGCAAAAGTTAGTTTTAAGTAATTGCCAAAATTAATTGCCTGCGCGGTGTCGCCTCTTTAGTACGTAGTTCATGAATATGCAAATTGCTCAATTCTCATCTTATAATAATATAATAAAACTAAATGTTAATATACTTATAAGGGTTATAGACTATATAACTTTACGCTACGAAACCAAGGAGCAGAGCTGGTAAAAGTTCTGGAATGTGCAACTCAATTGTAAAATGGACCATATTCAGTATGTACAATTCAAAAAACCAGTATCAATCGGAAGTAAACAATAATTTTTGAATCACTTCTAATTAAAAAAAAATGTTAACAGTCAGAAGTTGTCTGTGGAGGTACGTTTAGCTGTTTATGAAGATGTGATGGTTCCAAAAATAATGTATGGTATTTCTATTAACGAAAGTGTTTGAATGTCGAAACCATGTGCTAGAACCGTACATAGCAAGTTGGAGTCTTTGGTCTCTGCTTACCCCTTTGGGAAACAGTCGCGATGTTATTTATGTAGAATTTGAAGGCAATTCGACTGAATCTGACTAGATTCGCTCTCAAAATCTACCTCCGTTGTCATTTGACTTTGTAAAACAAAAGAAAGTACATTTATAAACAAAACGAAGTACAGTTATAAACAAGACAAAAAAAATCCTAAACATGATTCATGTCTGTGTCACAGCTCACAGACCCTTCTTTCACTGAAGCGCCACATAAATTCCTGTCATTCGCGTATTCAAACGTCTTAGTACCCTTTGCGTTTTCTACAAGGACTGTTTTCTATAAGCAGAAATAAACAGAACTGGAATGGCGTTGGCGCCAATAAAAAATATTAAATTTATACGCTGTAAATTTTTGCACACACACTAAAATATTGACAATAACGTAGGTAAATATTGTCATTTTTTTCAATTTTATACCGCTAAGGTGGCAAACAAGCTTACGGTCCGCCTGATGGGAAGCCGGTCACCGTAGCCTATGAACGCGTGCAAGACCAGGGGTATAACTAGCGCATTGCCGGCCCTTTACAAATCAAATAACTTCTTTCTTGAAGAACCCCATACTGTAATCATTGAAAAAAACCTTGGTCTATTACTGCGTGTACGTAACAGTAAAAACTCAAGTTCTTTAAATCTCTTCCACTTTAGTCATTACAAATTTAACAAAAATTACTTGAAAACGTCAAGTGTGAGTCGGTTTTTTTTCTACGTATAACGTACGTGCGTTTTTGTCACCTGACTCCTCCTAAACGGCTGGAACGATTTGGCTGAAATTTTGTGTAAATATTTCAATGGGTGCCTGGATGGTTTGAAAATACAATTGGACCCGGTAGGTGGTGCTGCAATAGGTGTGTCACTGATGTTCTCCTAAACGGTAGGGAAGATTTTCATGATATTTTTTGTGTACGTTCGAGTGGATCACTGGAAGGTTTGAATTCAAAATTTGGTTGTTTGAAATTTAAAATATTATATTCAATGTAACGCTGCTTTTCCGGGCAGGACAACGCCGCCGGGTCCGCTATCCATACTAAAATTATAAATGCGAAAGTTACTCTGTCTGTATGTCTGTCTGTCTGTCTTTCAGTCACGTCTTCACGCTTAAACCAATTTGGATGAAATGGCCATAGAGATAGTCCCGAGAATGGACAAAGGCTACTTAAAAACGTCAAGCATGAGTCGGTTTTATTTCTATAATTGAAGAGTTGCCGTTGAAATCTTACACCGATAATCGAATTTAGGGCGGGTGGAATTGACATACATACATACATACATGATAAATTATAGTCTTTTTTTATATTAGTTGCAAATATTTTTATGAGACGGACTAGGTGCGTACGTTATGAATATAAAAAAAGTCTTTTCTGCTACTCACTAGTAGTATATCGGCGGGGTGGGTTCCGAAGCTACAACCGAACTGAGTCGTACGTGAAAACTATAATAAGATTCACAATCACAGATAACTAGAGAGCGGTCAAAGTCATAGATTTAAGGTCCATGGTGAATGTTTATCGTTCTATCTTATTAATACCATATTGTATAATAATAAGATATAAGCTTTTTGATATCGAGAGTAAACTGTTATTGCACTTTAAGCGTTGTTAACACTCGGCTCGTAGCTTCTAAACGCGGTTTCGTCTTGAAGTAGATTAGGGATGTCCAAACGATTGTAATCGATTTTTTGAATGAATTATGTAAGTACGCTAAAACATATTTTTTATCACAAACATTCAGTCCTCATTCCATTACTATTATTTGCACTTCCTTCACGGTAGATTAATAGATAGGACCCAGGGCCGTAGGGCCCAGGGCCTTAGCTTAAAAGTACCATAAACTAAGGTATAATATATATAAATTCCCGTACTATAAATTAATACCATTTTGCTCTTGTTTTTTCCTCTACCTTCCTATTACCTTCTACCTTAATTACTCACGCTCACAAGCAGGTAAAATAATGAAAGATAGAAAAATTACTTGCACCGTACCCGTGCATGAAACCACCGCTGCCCTACCTTAGATTCAACTCTAGCTACAGCCCTGATAGGACCAGAGCTAGACCCCACGCCTATTTACAGGGCAATAATAACATTTAATTAAAAAAAAAATAAGATTAGATTATTATTTTTAAATAAGTGCCAATTAGTAATCATTTTTGAACGATGATTTTTAAACGTTTTGTTTACAATAACAAAACTTAATGTGTTGGTTTGTTTGGACATACAATGTGGACATTGTATAGTAACACCACTTTTAGGTTATGATAGGTAAAATTTGTTTAGCTCAGTGAAACGCAGAGGTTTGTTAGTGAAGTCGGTGTAACTACCCCGGTGATAGTGTTTTAACACTAAATCGTTCGGAATTAACCCCGTGGCAACACTGCGTAGTTCGAAAATAGTGTCACGACACCGGTGTTAACAACGTTTCTACCCGCCACGAGCAGGATTAATCTTATTACATAGATATAAAAAACATATTAAAGATATCTTATATGAATTATTGTACATGAAGGTAAATGGCAGCCATATGCTTATGACAACATCCAAAAAAAAAAAAACAAGAAAGTCTTGCCATAAACATACTTAGGTACATTTTTATTTTTACATAGGTTGTAAGTTATATGGTTTTTTAATTTTTATTACTATCTTAAAAACCACTAAAAGGCTATAACAAAACGATTTTTACTGGATTAAAACAGTTCAATCGAGCCGCGGACAATATACGAACCAACCATAAAATTCATGAGCTTTTTTAACAAAGAACTTTCAGCTAGTCCGCTACAAAAATAATATCTTATGGGAACTGAATAAGGATTAAAAAAACAACACATGATTTTCCTTTGTCCTTGGTTGTAAGGCTAACAGTGTATGGACGCAGATCAGTGTTCTTTAGCATGAAAATAGTTTGAGTCCCGGTAAAGGACAAAGGCTACTTGAAAACGTCAAGTGTGAGTGATTTTTTATAATGAAATTGAAATCCTACACCGGTAACCGAATTTAGGGCGTGTTAAACTACGGGCAACAGCTAGTTTCAGTCATAAATTCCAAGTTGCCGGTATAGCACCGGCGGAATTTGATCGAAATTTTACTGTAGGTGAAAAAATTCCTGTCGGTAATTTTGGCAACCTGCAATTCTAACCTGACTGGGCTATGAACTTTACAGGACACATCTCAATCAAGTGATATTTACTACCATATTATTTCAAACTATGCTTGGTTAGTATCAACTACAACTTGCCACTGAATTCACACTGAGGTGCTTCCTGGTTCTGTGCAAGCACTTTTTAAAATAATATTTTAATATGTTTTAAATATACCTATAATTGTAATATTATGTTCTTTACTATAAGCATAAGTAATATTTAATCTTTACTATTCTATACTTCGGATTCATTATTTTCTGCTATTCTTGGCCTCTTCATTTTGGCGAAGCTTTAGAAAGACCGCACTTAGGTTAATCCTATGTGCCACTGCAGTATTGTAAAATAACTTCAAGAAGACAATCAGCAGAAGAAACACTTTCATAATAAAACAATCTTTTTGTAGCTGATGATAGAAATGTTTTTCTAGAACATCTTGACATCCTAATTGCATATTAGGGTTGCCAACTTTTTTTACTAGAAATAAAGTATTTTCAGGTCTATGAAGAAAATCAAACAGTATTTAGAAAAATGAACAGTATTTTATTTATTTTATGTATTAAATACATATTTTTAGAGCTTCTCGCACAACTTACAAATTTACAATCTTTTTTAAAAACTTCATACGCCTCATCACAATTATACCTGAAATTTAAATAAATAAGGAGTTTATTTTTTATTAAATTAAAAGATGCTCTATTTCTATCCTCCCGCCTTAGCTTTACCTAGCCTTCCTTAGCATTAATTACTGAAAAAACTCTATCAGTAAATGCTGAGATGGCAGAAACAGAAAGTAGATATGAGACAAATTTAGTTATGTTTTTAAATTCTTCTGAAGTGTTTACTAATAAATGGCTTCACTTTTGGCCAGTACTCATTTCAAGAAAATCTTTGTTTTCTGATATTTTTTCATAAATTACTTTGAAATTTGTTTATTCTGAATATAAATCATCCATACCAATATTGAGTCTATACAAATATAGATTATCTATAATTTTCTCAAAATGATCAAATGTGACCGAAAACTTCAATGACAAACAGCTAATTAAAAAAGGCCAGTTAGGCGTTCGTTCTGGGATTAAGAGTTCTCACAAATGATACTTTTTACACTTTTGATAACGCCAGTTTTGCCACCGACACCTACCGTTCATGTAGCTTTGAAACATTACTAACAAAATTTTGGGTTACAAAACTTGCAAAACGAACGGTTGACATACACACACTACGATAAAACACACACACACTACCATAAACAATGAATATGTATAGGCAGTGTGACAGATTAACACAAAAATACCACTTCCAGACATGGGTCTAAAGTTTCATTTTTCGGTGGCAAAAGTGCCAAAAATAACAAAAAATCGTAAACGAACGCATGACAGTTTGTCACAGATGATACTAAAATTTTGATATTTTTGATACCAATGCTAAACGAACGGATGACAGGTAATGAAAATAATGATTCTGCATCCCAAAACGAACGCGTCCCTGAATATTTGACATTGAGAGATTCGTTCAGAAGCTGTGTGACTTTTTGTGGCTGCGCTGCACTGAGCAGTTAACGCCCTCTGACTAAATAAATGTAAACAGTATTTTGTATACCTTATTTTTGTTCAACAGTAAAAAGTATAATTTAGTGAATGAAGTATAATACTGTTCATAACAGTATAGTTGGCAACCCTTCATACAATGTATCTAAATTAAAGATGTTTTACAGTCTTAACAAAGTAGGTACTTAAAGATGTATTTATATATAGGTATATTATTAATGTATTGTGTGTTTTTTACTTGTGATTGTATGTATTATATTTAAGTACTGTATGTATTTATTTCAAAATATGTAATATCTTCGTTTAAATACTATACTTTTAAATAATTTTGTTGTGTGCACCTACTTATGTTCACCTACATGGTTATAAAGTATTTCTATTAAGAGGTTAACTGGAAGAAATTTCTACTAAGAGATAAGTGTGCCTCTGAACATGAACATTTACTATAGTTTTTGTCACTAATTTTGTGTGCTAAATAAATAAAAATAAAAAAACTTTGTGCAACACCCAAGCAAAAATTTTTTTTTTTCTATTTAGTTTGTTATTATTATTCTTTACTATTTAAGCATGACGCTAAATAGTTTTAATTTTTTTTTTGAGACAGACAACCCTGGAATAACACTTAGGGACTAGGTATGTTTTTTGAATAATACCACTGGTTGTATCATATATCAATTACACAATTGAATGACGATTTGTATTATTCAATCGACGGAAACTGTACATCCCACACGTTGACTCACATTAATAATAAACAAAGGAAATTCCAATCAGCTTGAAACTGTCAACATTAATTGATATGCAAACCATTACAGATAGAAGTGGACGCACTACATTGGGCCAAGTTCGAAAAATCAGCCGCAAGCCATTGAGAACTTGCAAGCCAAATACGCTGCAGCGTTTAATAATAACACGATCTTTATTGAGCTTCTTTCAACCTCCTCTCCCACTAACTTAGTACTTATTCGAGATATGCAGACTCATGTCATAACATAATATTTAAAGTTATGGGCTTCACAAAACAACACATTTTGGCAGATTTGAATATTGAATTTCCTTGTTAAGGCCACTTCTGCTAAAGTTTTTAATATAAAATAATATAAATCATAACAAAAATTCCACCCCAAAAAAAACCTGTAGAAAGGCCAACTTTATTCGCATAATTGTTTAGCTGATTAAAAATGATTTTAAATGTTATTGCAGCGATTTTGATATGTTTTTTAATATTTTATGAAAAAAAATTTTAAGCTTGGCATAGGGTTAAGAAATTTTATTTCTTTTGTAGGCAATGAGAACTTGGTCCTTTTCGTACAGTAACGTTTTTGGTAAGTATTACATTTTCCAATAAATACCTGATTTAATAATCGAATAGCCTAAACTAAATCATATGGCTTCACAAAATCCATTTGCATATTTTTATTTACATTGGTAATTTTCTTTACATACTAAGTTTATTTAAGTATATTTTTCTGTATTATGTAAGTGAAATTATAATATATTATATATATACAAGGGCTGATTGATACGTTTCTAAAATGACAAAGAATAGAACAATAGTAAGGGTGGTAAGGAGAAAATTACTAGCGACATGCTATTTAGAAGCCTAAGACAGGAGGCTGTAATGATTCGAGTTTGCAATTTCTGTACCGCCCGTGTTACACACGATATTTTTCATCACATTTGCGTGTAAATAAATAAAAATATAAAAAAAGTCTGTGATGGCCGAGGGGTTTCGACTCACCTTGTGTACATCGTGGCGGAGGTTCGAGCCCGGCGTGTACCAATGAGTCTTTTTCTTAATTTATCAAATACATTGATTTTATTCACACCTGCACTATCTTTTCGGTAAAGGAAAACATCGTAAGGACCTGCATATGTCAAACAAAAAAAAGGGCATATGTGATGACCCGGACCGCCCGCGTGTGGACTATGTCCCAAATCAATCTTGCTGAGGGTAGGCCGTGTCCAACATTGGGGACGTATATGATAAGGAAATAAAAGTATAAGGTGAATAAATAAATAAACTCAGCAAAACATAATTGAAATGGCGGGAATAGAAGTCAAGAAACATAAAGAAAACCACACCACCGCCTAATTTTTTTCGCCTCATATTTTTATTTAATTACTCGCAAAAGTGATGAAAAAAATTATGTGTAACACGGGCGGTAGGTACGAAAATTACAATATCGAGTCTTCTAAAAAGCCTCTCGTTATTAATTTACTTCTTACCGCCCTTAATACACAATATACTAAAGGTGAAACTGTTTCCTATGTGTATGGAAATCGTTTCTTGGCCTATGTTTGGAAAGACGACTGACTATCATGGAATAACAATTTCAATTTATGTTTTTTTCTACCATAATAAAATAAAATATGATGCGTTTTTTTTTGATGGTTTTTTTTTGAAGTTTTTTGTTTCATCTATTATCAATTAGCCCAAGAAAAGCATAGATATTACAAAACAAAGTGAATGATGACGCTGAAAAATCTTTTAAACCTACTTATTTTCGCCTAAATTTTGTCCACAAATAATACATGCAAAATTATCAAATAAGCATCAAGTTTTTTAGAGGTACAGAACCCTAAAAATACGCTAGATATATTTTTTTAAGTTTAACCACATACTATTTTGCTATCAAGCGCACGAACAAAAACTTTAACGAAAGAATATATTAGATTCATTACTACGTTACCACACAATGGACAATGGTATCTATTCTTCATAATATGGACTTGTGGATTCCCCGGGCTTATCCACAGTTCAAGGTCTGGTTATTAACCACATTCGCCCCAATTCCCCAGTTATATTCATTACCTTTACTATCTATCTTTTACAGTGATATTAAAAGAAGACTTTTGTTATAATTTTGATAATGCATTATTAATTATGATAAGTGTATGGGGATTCTTAGAATAAATACATACATACATACAAGAACTAGGAACCTAATTGGAAACTCACTAGGCGAGTTTTTGAAGTGATAACTTCGGCGTTGTGCACTTTTTTTGGTATGGGTAAAAAATTATAAACTCGCGTCAGGTCACGTGTCCTAATCGTGGAAATTCGTAAGACGGAAACCGTAATGCCACGCCTATTATAATTTTTATTTTTAGTATTCGCGATTATGAGTAGTAGAGGGAGGTTGGATATGGAATTTTAATTCTATGACAGATTGCAAGTCAAATATACTACGTCAAAAAAGTAAAGAAACAAACATTATTATTTCTTGACAATGTCAAAGACATGTCTTGTGACATATTTGAGTGTTAAGCGCGAATCGTGTGTAAAGGTTTTCACTTCTGCCGGCACTCCCGGAGTGCAACTCGTTTTTTTTACTTCAACTTCTCACTAATTGCATACTTGCCTACTATTTTGCCTAATATTGCATACTATTCAAAGTAATGTTCATCCAATTTCAACCCATTCTTTTTTTCAATAATATCTTTTCAATCTGAACCCACAAAAATTTTAACCTATGCTCTGATTGCTGGCAGCATTCAAAACTCAATTCAACAATCTTTGTAGATTAATTGAGTCAATGCAGGTATATACATATATGTATTCCTTTCTTATTTAATTGGGTATCGTAGGCAATCGGAAAAACTTTCGTCCGTCCCTCCATCTTGGGTCTCTTTTCTTCAAGAAAAAAATGTATGGAAGTACATTTACGGGTTTCCAGTAGTAAGTAAGTCAGACTTCCATTAATTTTTGTCTCGAATTTCAGACTCCAAATAGCTCAAGACTGTTCCCAATGACCCCCGTGGCATGACAATTAATCTCACAACAATGTAACCGTGTAGATGTTACAATGAGAGGCTTTTGATGTTTATTTCTACATTTTATTGTTTTTGTTTCGATTACTATTTTATCTAATGACTACCTAGTAGGTAAGTATTACATTACCATCTTAAAAATTTAAAAAAATACCTCACCCTAAATTTTGTTTTATATCTTTTATCTTCTTTTGCTAACTTTCAAAATGAGGTATGTGCCACTAAAAGACTTAAAACTAGTTCATTATATACAAAGAGTGGCTTTTGTTCGTTCTGAAAAAAGGTCTATCCCGCCTTTATACTATTTCCAGAACATTGAAGTTTCTATATTTAATTTTACCATCGATGGTTTCGAAATTGAGAAGGATGTAATATTCTTAACGTTTTTTAGACCACTAAAGATCAAAATCTGAAAAAGACACATGTTGAATGATGTCTTTTCACACGATACCTCACGATAAACGAAATAGCCTCACTTGTCCTACCAACATTTACATTAATATTTTTAAGTTAAGGCGCATATAGCAGCTAATTAGCGCCGCCATTAGATATCCTCAATTTTCTCTTCAGAAAACGAATTTCTAAAATCCAAATGTCGCAAATATAAAACTAGTCATAAGCTATTTTTAAAAGGTTTTATATAGTTTCTAAATAATATCTGTGAGTTGTAGTTGGCATTTCTGGTAAAAACGGCCACTTTTAGTTTAGCAAAAATGCCAAAAATGCTTATGACTAGCTTTATATTTGCGACATTTGGAGTTTAGATATTCGTTTTCTACGAAGAGAAAATTGAGCATATCTAATGGCGGTGCTAGGAGGGGCCTTAATACTTGTTCTAAACCGGTTGGAAAATATGTAATCAAATGTTTTAAATTTTAGCTTTGTGCATCTTATTGTCTAGTCATTGGGCGTCTGTCTGTCTGTCCGTCTATATGCACGGCTGTTTTTTTAATCAAATAGAAACGAAAAGAATTTAAAATATGATAAAGTTGTAAGTTGCTTACCCAAATCTATGTAGTTATTCGTGTGTTATAAAAATACAAAAATGATTTCCTAGTTGTAGTAGAAATGTATGCAATCGGATTTCGATATCTGAAAGTGGGATCACTAGTAGACAGGTACCTTCACAACACTTCCGCAATAGGTTCTTTTCACACATTAACTATTTCCTAACAAAGTTTGTTTGATTTGTGACATTAATAAATATTTTTTGAGTTGGAAGTTAAAGGCTGCAATAGACTTCAATGACATATATAATTTTGATTTATCATACTATTTTTTAAATAATCCAAAACACAAATCGAAATACGTCAAACCTAGCAACTCTTTTAATAAAACAAAACTAGATAGGAAATTACTACCGCCCACTTAACCAGATAAGTTTAAGGAGGGTTAACTGTTTCACAAGTTAGGCGATGACGTACCCACACAATCTCAATTACTTTTATGGTTAAGTGCCCTGAGAACTGAGACATGAAACTTGTGAGTGCCTCTTGATAGAATGATGAAAGCTGCTTCTGATAGGTCTCTGATTCATCCGATATAAACATTGAGGGGACGGTAATCATTTCTATTTGAGACAGCTAAGGTTCGTCAACTTGGCAACACACAATGTTTGTTTAAGCTAAATTTGTATCCAATCGATTGGCCGCATTTCAGCACGCATTGCTAACAGTTACTATTTAGCTCAAAAGCGTAAACATCAACATAAAGTTACGTTTAGGACTTCTCGAGAAACATGACGCAAACCACAGTGCATGATTTATTTAAGGCTGCGCCCTACTCAAATGTGTAGTTTCTGCTTGTTTTTAAAATTAATTTTAATCTATCTGTTTGCAAGTTTTAAACTGAGAAAAATAACACACCTTTACACATTCTTTTACTAGAAAATTATTGATATTTTTTTAGATAGCTGTAAAAACTTGTTTCTAATTTTTAATCTATTCATTTATTTACTTGTATTATAGAAATATAATTAATTAATGACATCGTATGTAACGTAACCATAAAGCTAGCAAATCACTGTACCTAATATATTTTGCATGACTTAAGTAATATAATTTTAATAAATTAATTTTGGATTATACGCTAATCTGTCCTTCAATTTGAAAGATATTTTTGTCACAGAAAAGTAAACTTTTAAAAACAAATGTAAATGCGCATAGGGGGGCCTCTTCAGAATTTCTCGATAAACACACAGCATGACGCAAACCACAAGTGTATGATTTATTTAAGCAAAATGGCTATTTTATTACGTATTCATTGAAGCCATGGATGTGAGATGTTACAGTTAGTTCTCTCAGTCCGTGTTCGGCGTAGTGCTAAAATATTTGAGCAGCAGATCTAAGCGAGGCCCGTTATTTGACCGTATCGTGCTTTCGATTCTAGGCGGTCGGCATCTTTGTGCATTGACCCTTATATGCTTCTGAAAGCGGAGAAACGGTTTTATTTGATTTGTTATATCGATTTAGGCATACTTATAGGCTACGTTTTATCCGTCTATATTTATCAAAATGGTTATAGGTAATATTTATCTATCTAATACCTTTAATTAAACGAGCAATTCTTGTATATGTATACATATACCTATATATATGAGTCATATTTTTCAGTTTATCATCGCCTGAAAACACGGATAAAGGAGAAATATCTATATTCTTACTTGGTTATAATAAAAGTAATAATATCAATAGCATTTGTGGTTATTTAGTACATTACCTAAATAAAAAAAAACGAGTTGCACTCCGGGAGTGCCGGCAGAAGTGAAAACCTTTACACACGATGCGCTTAACACTCAAATATGTCACAAGACATGTCTTTGACATTGTCAAGAAATAATAATGTTTGTTTATTTACTTTTTGACGTAGTATATTTGACATCGCAATCTGTCATAGAATTAAAATTCCATATCCAACCTCCCTGTACTACTCATAATCGCGAATACTAAAAATAAAAATTATAATAGGCGTGGCATTACGGTTTCCGTATTTTACAAAGACAAATATGCACTTTGTTCAATTTCCATATTTTAAACACTTTATATACACAAATTTTACGAATACACAGCAGTATGGCCACTACACAGACGGTCGAGCCATCAGCTGGATGCGCGTAGCACGCTGTAACATAAACACACACGACCATTCGCGCAAGCGCCCTGCGCCGCCTAAACGAAACAGCAGGCGCAGGCATACATTTTCGCCGCGCCGTAGAAAGAGAGGGGGATACTCCCTCTCCTACGCCGCGCCAGCTGTCTACTCTCCATCCGTCTTACGAATTTTCACGATCAGGACACGTGACCTGACGCGAGTTTATCATTTTTTACCCATACCAAAAAAAGTGCACAACGCCGCTAAAGAAGTTTTCACTTCAAAAAAACTGTAAAAAAAATCTGTTTTCATGCACATCGTTAGTGTTACAGAAATTAACTTTCTGATCGCACCCTGGCAAAATAAGACCAAATATCTCGGTGTGACCATGGATAGACGTTTGAACTTCCACGCTCACACCAAAATAGTCAGAGACCGAGCCGCTTTTGTCCTCGGTCGTCTCTATCCCATGATAGGCAAGTATAGTAAGATGTCGCTTAGAAATAAGCTAAATCTTTACACAACTTGCATCCGCCCCATACTAGCTTATGCTAGCGTAGTCTTTGCTCTGTCCAAGCGCAATCTCCACAAACTCCAGACCCTCCAAAACCGCTTTCTCAGAGCGGCCTCTGGAGCCTCTTGGTACGTTCGCAATGCGGACCTACACAGAGACTTCGAACTTCCCACGATTCCCCAGTACTTTAAAGACTTGGCAGTCCGCTTTTTCGAGCGTACGCAAAATCACCCTAATAGATTAGTTGTGCAATCCACGACGTACATTCCCCCCGATCGTCCCCGTCGCGGTCGTAAAACTATACTCAGGCGGCCTCGGCACGTACTAACGTCCCCAGATGACGATCTCGCTGTCCGGATAGCGAGATTAGTCTCTACTACGTCGACCCCGAATAGGGCCTCCCTCCAAACACGACGCCGACGTCCCCGGGTTCGTCGGCGCCCACAAGGATACACTAGGTATCAAAGAGTGCCGGGGCGCTTCTCGCCCCCACTCAATCGCAACCGCACCCGCGTAACGGGGAACTCCCCTCCTGGCGGTGACTCACCTTCGGGTTCGAGACTCACGCCGGTCGAAGGGACGCCCCCGAGAGCGACAACCCAAGCCGAGGCTTCCCCCGCGGGAAGCCCTTGAGCGTTGGGCGCTATATGGGCTGAGGCTCCTTCAGAGTCTCGCCCCAAAAGTCCGGTGAAGCAGTAATGGCTGCAACAGCCAACTGCATAGTCAGCTCAGAAAAAAAAAAAAAAAAAAAAAAAAAAAAATCTGATCGCACTTCAGAGTCAGTAATACGTGTGCGTACTAGGTACGTACATACACATCTCGAAAATTACACGGTTAAAAAACGAAGTATTTTTATATTTCCATTCATATTTGTTCTCTAATTAGAAGGTCTTGCATGGCTGTGAAACTTACTTACTATGAAGTTCTTCAAGAAAGAAGTTATTAGATTTTTCAAGGATCGCCAACGCGTGTGTAATACCCCTGATGTTGCAAGCGTCCATAGGCCTCGGTAACCGCTTACCATGAGGCGAAAAACAAAGTAAATAAGCTATTAGATTCTTAGCATGGCACGTGGGCTTCTGTATAAGTAAAATATAATGTAAGTACATAATACTTATACATTCAGCTGTGACAGATCATGTGTTATTCCTTTATAAACAAAGCACTCCTTTTAAGTGATTGTGGCACCCATCAATATGACGAAGGTAATTCTAAGGATGGGTTTTCTTTCACACGACTGCTCACAGTTTCGCTGGAATAAGTTATAAGCTATCTCAAATTAAATCTTTGTGTCTGTGTGACTTTGTGTTCATGGATGAAGGTAAATATGTATGTTTGTAGTTAAACTATATATTAAACTAGCTGCTGCCCATGGTTCCACCCGCCCTAAATTCTATTATCGGAGTAGGATTTCAACGACAACTCCACAATTATAGAAAAAATACTGACTCACACTTAACGTTTTCAAGTAGCCTATTCCTTTTCCTAGGACTTAAACTATCTCCATGCCAAATTTTATCTTAATCAGTACAGTGGTTTAAGCGTGAAGAGGTACCAGACAGAGTTACTTCCGCATTTATAATATTACTATGGACGTTACAAAAGTATAGACCTTCAATGTAAACCAGAAATGTTTCTTTACTTTAGAGATTGTCATAGGCTATAATGTCATTCGGGTAAACCTTGGAGAAGAAAGAGAAAAAAAATGTTTTTTCCACAGCAAATTTTAAGTTCTTTTTGGAAGATAAGGATTCATCATTCATCACAGTGGTCTTCATAAGTACCTACTCCTGATATTTCCTTTTAGAAAATAAAGCTTTTATCACGAGAATCATAGTATAAAAAATAATACTGCTAAAAATGCATGAATGTCGGAATTAACTATATTTGGTATCTTAGATCGCTAGGTATTCGATCTTCAACATGGAAAATTAATGTTTTCATACACAACTGCAGGACAGGCCTAATATTTTTTTATACGGCTTCTTAATCAAAGATCAGTTTTAATTTTAAATCGCTATAAGTTTGTCACATAGACGGGTCGAAACCTGGCAAGCGTTCGAGTCGGGCCGATTGCGGACGTTCGAGTCTGGCCGATTGCGGACGGGCCGCATTCCGTCCTCGCTATAATCGGCAGCGGTCTGCGGGCCACATCGTTGCACTGAGAACCTTGCGGTCGACAGTTTCGCACACGCTCCATATGGCTACCTACTTAATGATGGAATTTCCACGGTGTTTTTTTTTAGTAGATTCTCTTCATTCCAGTGTAAGTTTCTTTCCCATATACTACAGTAATTTTCCGGCATAATCATTGCTAAGTAAGTACAAAATCGTTATCATTATCTCGTTAGTAAATTTTTGGTAAGGTCCCGGGTTCGATTCCGGGTAAGGAACAACTAAGGCGATAGGCTCACCACCTATCACATTTTTATATATACACATAAGTATTATAAAAACAAATTCAACATATTGGAAAGTCCATCTAGAGCCCTAATCGGCCAAATCACGGTTTTTTGGGACTTAAACTATCTCCGTGCCAAATTTGCCCGCGGTTCCAGCCGCCTTAAATTCGGTATAGTGTAGAATTTCAACGGCAACTCCTCAATTATTAGATAAAGAATCGACTTACACTTGACGTTTTCAAGTACCCCGGTACCCATGTTCTTTCCCGGGTCTCAAACTATCTCTATGCCAAATTTCATCTTAATCGGTACAGCGATTTAAGCGTATAGAGGTAACAGATCGACAGAGTTACTTCGCATTTATAACACTAATATGGATCAGCAATCAGTAGAGTACCTATATTTGTAGGTACTCAATTCCTTAGTATTTATGGTTGTTTACCACCAACGTATTTAACGGCATTGAAAGCGTGGGCTGCTGCTAATGCTTACTGCTCACCTACAATCTTGGAATAGAGCCGTTATGAATTTTAAAATAGTCACTGCCAACGGTTTTACATAGTTCCATTTCATTCCATTCAAGAAAATTAATAAAAGTAAGTCTTTTCTTTATGGCGCTTGTTTTAATCAATCCATCCATACTAATATTATAAATGCGAAAAAAACTCTGTCTGTCTGTCTGTTTGTTACCTCTTCACGCTTAAACCATTTTTGTGATTAAGATGAAATTTGGTACGGAGATAGTTCGAATCCCGAGAAAGGTCATAGGCTACTTAAAAACGTCAACTGTGAGTCGGCTTTTTCTATAATTGATGAGATGCTGTTTAAATCCTACAACGACCACCGAATTTAGGGCGGGTGAAACCGCGGGAAGAAGCTAATTAGAAATAACTATCTACGTATATAAATAGCATTTTCATTATGAATTGTTAAACAAATTAGGTACTAGCTTTTGCCCGCGGTTTCACCCGCCCTAAATTTGATTATCGCTGTAGGATTTAAACGGCAACTCCTCAATTATAGAAAAAAAATCTACTCACAATTAATGTTTTCAAGTAGCCTATAATATCCTACCCCGGGACTCAAACTATCTCCATGCCAAATTTCATCCTAATCAGTACAGCGTTTTAGGAGTGAATAGGTAACAGACAGACAGAGTTACTTTAACATTTATAATATAGCGGACACGGCAGACACAATATGGTATTTTAAATTAAATACTTTTTAAATTTTTTTAATTTGCGAATCCATAATTGCTTCTAACGAATCTTCTTTTGAGTCATGATTTTTAGATGTCTTACTGTTTACTATGGCCTCTATGGTTAAGTTATTTAATTCTTCATTTTCTTACAAATCTTCTATAATAAAAGTATTGATGGGAATCCTTTTTTTAAATCCTTTTGCTTTTAAGTTCGATGTGTTTTTTAAATTCTATGTAACATGCCGTTTCCAAGCCACAAATTTCACAATGATTGAAGTTTTGGGACATGATAATAATGGAGTCGCATTCAATGCAGCGAATGTTGAAATCATTGTCGTACATTCAATTTTTGCCGTTTAGAAGAAGGTCAGTGACACACCGACTGCAGCGCCATCTACGGGGTCCATTTGTAAATTCAAACCTTGCAGGGACCCACTCGAACATACCTCAAACGTACACACAAAATATCATTAAAACACACATGACACATCGAGACCAATTGTGTTTTCAAACAATCCAAAAAGCTATTGAAATTTTCAGACGAAAATTCACCCAAATCGTTCCAGCGGTTAAGGAGGAGTTCGGTGAAAAACACCCGTACAGAAGAATTATACGTAGAAATAAAACCGAATCACACTTAACGTTTTCAAGTAGCCTATGTCCTTTACCAGGACTCAGAGTATCTTCATGCCAAATTTGATTTTTCACGTAAAGAGGTATCAGACAAACAGACAGTCAGTCAGACAGATAAATAGTTACTTCTGCATTTACAATGTTAGTATGGATTTAAACCATTGTCCAAGTGGAGCTTTCACTTTCATTTCCAGAGGAAAAGTAAAGGTGCCGAACGTAAACTTAAAACACTACTAACTTATTTCAGAAAGACCTTTAATGCAGTAAAAGTGTTTGCAAGCGTCCATAGGCCACGGTGACCGCTTACCATCAGGCGGACCGTAAGCTTGTTTGCCACCTTAGTGGTATAAAAAAAAAATTTGGTCGCAATAATAAGTAGGCAACAAATAATAAAAAACTCAAGTCCTATAAATATCCAGACGCGAATTCAGATAAGGTCTACGCCTACACCTTACTGCGAGTTTAAATCACGCGATCTTTTCCGCAATTCCGTTACATGAAAAATTTATGCGATCAACGCGAATGAAAATTGAGAGAGGTAGGGCACTGCAAGTACTCGCTCGAATAAGCCACCCGAACAACTAAAGCAGGGCATAGCGAGTACTTGCTCGAATGAGCGGCCCGAACTGGGGAAGTACCTCCACCTTACAGAAAACCGCGGCCATAATAACACTAACATTGAGTAGTGTTGTGTTCCTGGCGGTGAGTAAGGTTGCCAGAGCTCTTTGAGGATTCACTGCGCGGACAGCGGAGGACCGGCGGTTCTTGTTGCTGTCATGCTCGGCGTAGACGCAGCGTGCTGGTTCGGCGGTCAGGGAGACCTGATGAAACGGCTGACCGCTGGCCGCCCGCAGGTTGAATGGGATCCCGATCCCAGGGATCACTTAATCTCCGCCCTGGGAGGCTGATTCGCCAGCCTGTGTAAAGTATCTGAAGTGGTAGTCGTGCCGGAGAAGGAGACCGGAGTGGACCCGGCTACTACAACAGAGGGGGATCAGGGGCCCTTCCGCCCGCCGTGCCAGCAACCGTATCATCTGTGGCGAGCTTGGGCAGTTCTAGTACCACACCTTTTGTCCTCCAAGCTGTCAGTGCAGTGAATCCTCATCTTTAATCTAAATAACCCTTTCAAAAAAAAAAAAAATGGCAAGAAATAAAAGAAAAAGAGTTTATTCAGCGGCCGCTCCATCCACATTTAATGTGGACTTTTGCAACATTAGGGGTATTCACGCAAATCTTAACGCAGTCCACCTCCATCTGGAGACTGCGCAGCCGACCATTCTTTTTCTAACGGAGACGCAGATATCCTGCCCGGCCGATACATCATACCTTCATTATCCCGGTTACAAACTTGAGCACAATTTTGTGAGTCGTGCCGGTGTATGTATGTTCGTCCGGGAGGATATCTGCTGTCGCCGCCTTCATAGCCTTGAAGACAGGGACCTGTCGATATTGTGGGTGCGCGTAGATTACGGCGGCCACACTCGTATCTATGCGTGCCTATACAGGTCTCATAGCGGTGACACGGACGTAACTCGACTCTTCACGCACCTGAGTTTGACGACTGACAAAGTTCTAGAGCAATATCCCACAGCAGAACTAGTTATTTTGGGAGACTTTAACGCCCACCATCGCGAGTGGCTCAGTTCTCGAACCAATAACTATGCTGGGATATCTGCTCATGAATTTGCTTTGACCTATGGATTCTCTCAGCTGGTACTTTCTCCAACGAGAATACCAGATATAGAGGAACATACGAGCTCCTTACTGGACCTTCTGCTGACTACTCGTCCGGACGGATACTCCGTCTCAGTGGATGCGCCTCTTGGCTCCTCGGACCACTGTCTCGTTCGGACTCAAGTGTCATGCACACAACCTGATCCTTCTGGGCCAACTAATTGGCGTCGTGTGTGGCACTATAAGTCGGCAGACTGGAATGGATTGCGAGAATTTTACGCATCGTACCCGTGGAGGCAGATCTGCTTTAACTCAGAAGATCCTGACGTCTGCGCAGCCGCAGTCACCGAGACAATCCTTACTGGTATGGAATGCTATATTCCTAACCCGCGAGTAGCTGCCGGCGTCAAAAAACGACCGTGATTTAATAGGTCTTGCAGAAAAGCTCAAATTCTTAAGCAAAATGCATATGAGGCTTGGACCACGGCTCGTTTTAATAAGGATCCGAATATTTCTGAGTTGAAACGCAAATTAAATGCTGCCTCGAGGTTTAGTAAGAAAGCAACTGCCAGAGCAAAATTCTAATTCATCAGCAAAATAGGTGGGCGACTTGCGAGCTATCCTTCTGGGAGTCGTGCTTTCTGGTCGCTTGCCAAAGCTGCCGAAGGGAACTTCTGCCAGTCGTCGTTACCACCACTGCGAAAGACCGATGGTGACTTGGCCCATAGTGCTAAAGAGAAAGCCGTTCTACTGGGCAGTTTCTTTGCCTCGAACTCGAATATGAACGATGAAGGCGCTGTACCACCTACTATACCGTGGTGCGGTAAGACCATGCCGGAAATCTCCATAACGCAGCGGGAGGTCAGGCGGGCGTTACTTTCTCTAGACGTTCATAAGTCGAGTGGGCCAGACGGTAAACCAGCAGTGGTGCTTCAGCAGTGTGCTCCTGAGTTATGTCCTGTACTCACGCGCCTCTTCGCGCTTTCCTACCACACTAGGCAATTTCCGTCTTCATGGAAGACTGCGAATGTGCACCCGGTGCCCAAAAAGGGCGATAGATCAGATCCATCGAATTACAGGCCTATCGCTATTACCTCTCTCCTCTTTAAGGTGATGAAGCGTGTGATCAACACACAGCTTCTAAGATACCTAGAAGTACACGATCTGGTCAGTGACCGTCAATATGGCTTTCGCCACGGTCGCTCGACTGGTGACCTTCTAGTGTATCTCACACACCGATGGGCACTAGCCATTGAGAGTCAGGGGGAGGCATTGGCATGTAGCCTGGACATAGCGAAGGCGTTGGATCGGGTCTGGCACCGCGGTCTTCTATCGAAGTTGCCATCTTACGGAGTGCCCGAGGGTTTGTGCAAATGGGTGGCTAGCTTTTTGTCCGGCAGACGCATACGAGCTGTAGTTGACGGTAGTTGCCCTGATAGCATGGACATTAATGCTGGTGTCCCGCAAGGCTCTGTGCTGTCTCCTACGATGTTTCTACTGCATATCAATGACATGTTGGACATGAACAACATACATTGCTATGCAGATGACAGTACTGGAGACGCTTTTTACACGGGTCGTGCAAACATCCCTCGTTCCGTTGTGGAGGAAAACTGCGGAGAACTTGTGTCTCAAATCGAGACCACACTGTCCCAGGTCTCTGACTGGGGACGGGTAAATTTGGTCCGATTCAACCCTACAAAGACACAAGTGTGCGCGTTCACCACTAAGAAAACTCCATTCACTGTAGTCCCACAATTCCAGAACACTCCCCTCTCCATCTCCAAGAGCATTGGGATTCTTGGTGTCGACATCTCCAGCGATGTTTAGTTCCGAGATCATTTATCAGATAAGGTGAAGCTGGCGTCCAAAAAACTTGGTGTACTCAACAGAGCAAAGCATTACTTCACGTCGGGGCAAAGGTTGTTACTTTACAAGTCGCAAGTTCGGCCCCATATGGAGTACTGCTGCCATCTCTGGGCAGGTGCACCCGGATACCAGCTTGGCCCTTTTGACTCGGTTCAACGACGGGCTGTGAGAATTGTCGACGATTCCAAACTCACTTGCGGTATCGAGCCCTTAAGTCTGAGGAGAGACTTTGCCTCACTGTGTGTGTTCTACCGCTTGTACAATGGGTTGTGTTCTGAGGAATTGTTCGAAATGATGCCCACGGCTACTTTCTACCATCGCACCGCTCGCCATCGGCAGGTGATCCATTCTCACACTTTAGAACCTAAATGGTCGCGTACAGTGCGGTTTCAGAGAAACTTCCTCCCGCGAACGCTTAAGTTGTGGAATGAGCTCCCTGCCAAGGTATTCTGCAAGGACTACAGTATGGAGTTCTTCAAGAAAGAAGTTATTAGATTTCTGAAGGGTCGGCAACGCGCAAGTGATACCCCTGGTGTTGCAAGCGTCCATAGGCTACGGTGACCGCTTACCATCAGGCGGGCCGTAAGCTTGTTTGCCACCTTAGTGGTATTAAAAAAAAAAAAAAAAAAAAAAAAAAAAAAAGAAAATCGCGCATTTTTTTCATGACGATTACACTTTTCTTGATCAATTTTGTTTAGTCAACTGAAATTACAGCTGCATGGATGGATTGCTGAAAAGTACTTAGTGCGCTTGTGCACTGCTTCGTTTCCGAGAAAAAAACCGATCCGAAAAAAAAAACGACCTTTCATAGTCTTCATAGGAAATGTATGACTGCTTGTGCAGTGACTCGGGTTTTCGATTCGTATTCGTATTGTTCACGTACGTAATTACAATTAATACAATACAATTATTATAGGCCGAGAGCGCAGTCAAACTTAATCCCGCATTAAATTATCGATGTATCGCTTACTTTATATGTATAGTTGCTTGATCAAAACCTGGCCAAAATATTAGCCTGACCCTGGTCTATAAAGTTAAACACCTACTTTAAAGTAAGTAATTCAGAAGTTACGAAGCAAAATAATTCATATTTACAATATTTGTTGGTTCAGTACCGAAAAAGTAAATCGCAAAATTTGAATCCGATAGGTGGTGCTGCGGTAGATTTTTAAAATAGAAAGCGATAAAATTTATGCAGGATAGGACAGAGAACTTTATCCAGTGGTCTAAATGCGTTCGCCCGATTGCGACAAAAACATACTGATAATGTAAATTCTCACAGCACGGTTTCTTCTGAAGGCATACAAAGTCTAAAATTAGTGTCTGGAAGAGTAATTTCTTGTTTAATGTAAGACAATATGTAATCAATTATAGCAGTGGATGTATCCAGAACTTTTTCAACTTCATTGTACGAAGTCAAATATATATTAAATAACAGAGCTAGAATTGACTACGATTCACTTCAGGACACATTGTAGACGCACTCTCTGCGTACGAAATATGAACAAGGAAATCACGAATCTTGGATGTAGTGCACAGAAAGGGTTGCCAACTATACTGTTTTGAACAGTATTATACTGTTTTTGTTGAACAAAAATAAAGAATATACAAAATACTGTTTACATTATAACATTATGACCGGTTTAAAGATTGAGTTAATTCAAAGAAAAAATTATAAATGTTTTGGCCATGAAACGAAAAAAGTATTAAATACTATTACAGAATCTTCCCAAGAAGTTTTTAATATAACTATTAATAACTTCATACTTTTATTGATAAGGCTTATTTGTATTAATAGAAATGGTTTGATTTTAATCAGACTAACTGGCTTATAATTGTTATGAGGCGTATGAAGTTTTTAACAAAGATTGTAAATTAGTAAGTTGTGCGAGAAGCTCTAAAAAATATGTATTTTAAACAATAAATAAATAAAATACTGTTAATTTTTCTAAAATACTGTTTAATATTCTTCATAGACCTGAATATACTTTATTTCTAGTAAAAAAAGTTGGCAACCCTATGCACAAGCAGCATTCATGATTTTAAAAACCTTTTTTTTTTACGTCTGTCAAAATCACGAAAACGAATCGAATACGAATCATTGCACAAGCGCATTTATACCGAAACTTCAAAATTGAACACATTACTATACTTAATCAGTTAAAACTACCTAGTATTTGATTTAGTCATTTGCAAGTAGAAAAATAGTTATTAAGTAACCAAGTTCAGGCCGATCAATTTAAAAGATACTTAGCTTTTTCGTACCAACTGTTAGAGACAGCACGTTTTTTTATTAATAAATTCAAACAAAAAAAATAGTGTTTAGCCAAACTGCTGTGCAGTTTGTCGGCAGCAATTCTCGCTTATCACATTATCGCGAGCAGATGACATATTAACATCATTGTATAATAAGCGTACACTTAGAATAAAGTAGAAGTATGTCTTTTACTATCTGTATACTTATATCTATGAATATAAATATAAATATTAAAGAAAATACATATAATAAAAGACTATATGGAGATATTCTAACAATGATACACTTTACTTGTATAAGCACAAATAATTTGCCCTCTCAAAAACATTCTTTAGGTAGATAAGTATGTAAGTAGGTACTTAAAGATTATAAAACCTAAATTATTTAATTAAGTAGGCAATAAATCTCTTAGTTTAGGTAGTTGTTTATAACATGGTATAACTTAATTAAGTCATAAGTATTAGGTTGTTACATACGCGATCATGTACTAGGATCACGTAAGTAACAAAATATTTTCTAATATTACGAATTAGGGGGGGGGCACTTGACTCTAACAGAAATTAGTTTAAAGCTGATTGTTCTTTTCATACCGCCAATGTTTTTGGAATTCCTATCCAACGATACCCTACACGACGGGGAAGACGAGAAAAAAATTACGTCCCAACTTCACGTGTAACGGAGGTACCCTAAAAAAAGTTTTTTTCAAAGATTTTAATTTACCACTTTGTCGGCTTGTGCATATCCCTGTCAAATTGCAGCTTTCTCGTATAAGTAGTTTTTGAACTAAGCCGCGGACAGACGGATGGACGGACATTGTATAAGGACAAACTATAAGGGTTCCTTGTTGAGTACGGAACCCTAAAAAATAACTGTGATTACATTGAGAGCCAAGACATCGCATACTCATAGGCATTGAAATCGTTCTGTTCACTAAATGTAAACATACAATATGGCCGTTAATTTTTTTGACAGCGCATCCACTGCTCTACCCCTCGAGCATGTGCAGCCAATGCGTTGAATGCGGTCCGGAAGTAGCGTCATAGCGCATTCATTTTTGGTGAACAGAACGATCGAAAATGCGCATAGAGCGCATTGAATGCGTATAATGCTTGTCAACAAAACTTTCTTTCTTTTCTTTTCTTTTAATTGTTATGATCAATCGAATTAATTCTGTGTGTTTAGCTTTATCAACTAATTAGTATGTAGATAGCAAATAAATGACCGTCATTGTCACGCAGACAGTAAACAATAGGCCACGACGTGATAACGTGAAAGTCAGCGGATGAGGCGTGAGCATGCGTCGTTTCTTCGCACGACCATTTCAAATGCCTTATTAACAAATTATATACGGAATAATATGTATTATGCAATGACAGTGTACATATTAAGGCTACGGCATACCCTAGCAATAGCGTGCTGTTTCGACCAGTGTACAATGACATTTGTTTCCTCTATGAATGACATGTTTACACTATTGAAACATACAAAGAGACACAGTTTTACGTAGGTACGATAGGCGCTAGCACGTGACCGCACGTTCAAAATCTCGATTTTCTCGGTTTTTTGTCGGTATTAAATTCAAATATTTATTTAGAACTATAAAATTAGCAATTTCAAGGTCATATTAATATATAGTTTATGAAATAACAATCGAGAGAATATCACTCTTGGTTTTCCAAACAATTTCAATTAAAGCCCAAAAAAAGGGTCAGATTTTTTTTGAAGTGAAAACTTCTTTAGCGGCGTTGTGCACTTTGTCTGGTATGGGTAAAAAATGTTAAACTCGCGTCAGGTCACGTGTCCTGATCAAAAATCCATAGAAAATTCGTAAGACGGAACTCGGGAAAAAATGATAAACTCGCGTCAGACTGATTGTCAGACGGAAACCATAATGCCACACCATAAAAATTCGCAAGACGGAAACCATAAAGCCACGCAATATTTTTAGTATATGGCGATTATGAGTAGTACAGGGAGGTTGGATATGGGATTTTAATACTATGACAGATTGAGATGTCAAATATACTACGTCAAAAATTAAATAAACAAACATTATTATTTATTATAATGAAAGTGCGGATTACGGAGAAAATAAATAAACAATCTTTATTTATTATGTTAGGTTGTGTCAAAGAAAATAGTCAAAAGTTAGAGGAGTTAGAGACGTGTGATAGGATAGAGCCAGTTCCATAGTAGTAGTGGCATAGTAATATATTACGTTTAGTTGGTTTAATATAGCTTATTTCATTATTGAGAAATATAGTTAGGATATTGCTCAAAAATATACAATGGGTCAAGACATGTATTGTGGAGCCTGTCCCGCGCGGGACATTTAATTTTGATTTAAAAATCGGAAATCTGGAAACGGTGATTGTTATTAAATCTTCATATCAGCTGATTTTGGTCGACTGCTGGACATAAGCTACATCTATGAAGTCGCTACTTATCGCGGTCCTCTGCCTTTTGCATTCAGATACCGCCCTCTCCATATTACAACTGAAGGGCACGGGTGTCCTCCATATCGCATACTTTACGATGCGCGGTCCTCACTCTAAGACACGTCCTCTACTTTTCTAAGGACTACAGTATGGGGTTCTTCAAGAAAGAAGTTATTGGAGTTTCGAAGGGTCGGCAACTCGCGAGTGATACTTCTGGTGTTGCAAGCGTCCATAGGCTACGGTGACCGATTTCCATCAGGCGGACCGTGTGCTTGTTTGCCACCTTAGTGGTATATATAAAAAAATAATTAAAAAAAAATACATCCATTGGATATCGACCCCTCTTTAGACGTGGCCAGCCCACAGATGATTGTACAAAATTTTGTTAGGAGCATGCATGTTATTAGTGTATATAAATAATATTTTTTTTGTGAAATGGTGTATGGTAAACATGACTTTTGTCTTGTATAAATTCATGCTCAAACCCACTCACTTGTCCTGAAGATTTATCAAGGGTATACAACTTGCCGCAAAGTTCTTCAGAGAGCAGTTCTTCCAGAGTCTCTGCCAAAATAACGATGTTAACGGCGCGGCGAGCGAGGTGTGTGATGTACTTACCGTTAAACTTTGTGCCCCGCCTAGTTTAGTCTATTGTTTTAAAATTGTATTTTTTTAGCGCGTTGATAAACAGCTTCTAGAAAATGTCTGGATGGCCTTCGTCTAGTCTTGGGTAACTCCGGATAACTTTATCTTTGGATATATATCCCAGGCCGGATATGTTACAACTCCTTCACTTTGCATGAAATAAACATGTTCTATATCCAGGGAGTGAGTTTTTTTTTTTTTTTTTTTTTTTTTTATACCACTAAGGTGGCAAACAAGCCTACGGTCCGCCTGATGGTAAGCGGTCACCGTAGCCTATGGACGCTTGCAACACCAGGGGCATCACTCGCGCGTTGCCGACCCTTCAGAAATCTAATAACTTCTTTTTTGAAGAACCCCATACTGTAGTCCTTAGAGAAAACCTTGGCAGGGAGCTCATTCCACAACCCAAGGGTTCGCGGGAGGAAGTTTCTCTGAAACCGCACTGTTCGCGACCATTTTGGTTCCAAAGTGTGAGAATGAATTCCCTGTCGATGGCGAGCGGTGCGATGGTAGAAAGTAGCCGTGGGCATCATTTCGAACAATTCCTCAGAACACAATCCATTGTACAAGCGGTAGAACACACACAGGGAGGCAAAGTCTCTCCTCAGACTTAAGGGCTCAATACCGCAAGTGAGTTTGGGATCGTCGACAATTCTCACAGCCCGTCGTTGAACCGAGTCAAAAGGGCCAAGCTGGTATCCGGGTGCACCCGCCCAGAGATGGCAGCAGTACTCCATATGGGGCCGGACTTGCGACTTGTAAAGTAGCAACCTTTGCCCCGACGTGAAGTACTGCTTCGCTCTGTTGAGTACACCAAGTTTTTTGGACGCCAGCTTTACCTTGTCTAGCAAATGATCTCGGAACTGAACATCGCTGGAGATGTCAACGCCAAGGATCCCAATGCTCTTAGAGATGGAGAGGGGAGTGTTCAGGAATTGTGGGACCACAGTGAATGGGGTTTTCTTAGCGGTGAACGCGCAGACTTGTGTCTTTGAAGGGTTGAATCGGACCAAGTTTTCCCGCCCCCAGTCAGAGATCTTGGACAGACCGATCTCGATTTGAGACACAAGTTCTTCACGCTTTTCTTCCACAACGGAACGTGGGATGCTTGCACGGCCCGTGTAATAAGCGTCTCCAGTACTGTCATCTGCATAGCAATGTATGTTGTTGATGTCCAACATATCATTGATGTGCAGTAGAAACAGCGTAGGAGACAGCACAGAGCCTTGCGGGACACCAGCATTTATGTCCATGCTATCAGAGCAACTACCGTCAACTACGGCTCGTATGCTTCTGCCGGACAAAAAGCTAGCCACCCATTTGCACAAACCCTCGGGCACTCCGTAAGAAGGCAACTTCGATAGAAGACCCCGGTGCCAGACCCGATCGAACGCCTTCGCTATGTCTAGGCTACATGCCAATGCCTCCCCCTGACTCTCAATGGCTAGTGCCCATCGGTGTGTGAGATACACTAGAAGGTCACCAGTTGAGCGACCGTGGCGAAAGCCATATTGACGGTCACTGATCAGGTCGTGTTTTTCTAGGTATCTCAAAAGCTGTGTGTTGATCACACGCTCCATCACCTTGGAGAGGAGAGAGGTTATAGCGATAGGCCTGTAATTCGATGGATCTGATCTATCGCCCTTTTTGGGCACCGGGTGCACATTTGCAGTCTTCCATGAAGACGGAAATTGCCTAGTGTGGTAGGAAAGCGTGAAGAGGCGCGTGAGTACAGGACATAACTCAGGAGCACACTGCTTAAGCACCACTGCTGGTATGCCGTCTGGCCCACTCGACTTATGAACGTCTAGGGAAAGCAACGCCCGCCGGACCTCGCGCTGTGTTATAGTGATTTCCGGCATGGTCTTACCGCACCACGGTAAAGTAGGTGGTACAGCGCCTTCGTCGTTCACATTCGAGTTAGAGGCAAAGAGACTGCCCAATAGATCGGCTTTCTCTTTTGCACTGTGGGCCAAGTCACCATCGGTCTTTCGCAGTGGTGGTAATGACGACTGGCAGAAGTTCCCCTCGGCAGCTTTAGCAAGCGACCAGAAAGCACGACTCCCAGAAGGATAGCTCGCAAGTCGCCCACCTATTTTGCCGATGAATTGGAATTTTGCTCTGGCAGTTGCTTTCTTACTGAACCTCGAGGCAGCATTTAATTTGCGTTTTAACTCAGAAATATTCGGATCCCTATTTTTACGAGCCGTGGTCCAAGCCTCATACGCAGTTTGCTTAAGAATTTTAGCTTCTCTGCAAGGCCTATTAAACCACGGTCGTTTTTTGACGCCGGCAGCTACTCGCAGGTTAGGAATGAAACATTCCATACCAGCGAGGATTGTCTCAGTGACTGCGGCTGCGCAGACGTCAGGATCTTCTGAGCTATAGCAGATCTGCCTCCACGGGTACGATGCATAAAATTCTCGCAATCCATCCCAGTCTGCCGACTTATAATGCCACACACGACGCCAATTAGTTGGCCCAGAAGGATCGGGTTGTGTGCATGACAATCGAGTCCGGATGAGACAGTGGTCCGAGGAGCCAAGAGGCGCATCCACTGAGACGGAGTATCCATTCGGACGTGTAGTCAGCAGAAGGTCCAGTAAGGAGCTTGTATGGTCCTCTATATCTGGTATTCTCGTTGGAGAAAGTACCAGCTGAGAGAATCCATAGGTCAGAGCAAATTCATGAGCAGATATCCCTGCATAGTTATTGGTTCGAGAACTGAGCCACTCACGATGGTGGGCGTTAAAGTCTCCCAAAATAACTACTTCTGCTGTAGGATATTGCTCTAGAACTTTGTCAGTCGTCAAACTCAGGTGCGTGAAGAGTCGAGTTACGTCCGTGTCACCGCTATGAGACCTGTATAGGCACGCATAGATACGAGTGTGGCCCCCATGATCTACGCGCACCCACAATATCGACAGGTCCCTGTCTTCAAGGCTATGAAGTCGGCGACAGCAGATATCCTCCCGGACGAACATACATACACCGGCACGACTCAAAAAATTGTGCTCGAGTTTGTAGCCGGGATAACGAAGGTATGATGTGTCGGCCGGGCAGGATATCTGCGTCTCCGTTAGAAAAAGAATGGTTGGCTGCGCAGTCTCGAGATGGTGATGGACTGCGTTAAGATTTGCGTGAATACCCCTTATGTTGCAAAAATCCACATTATATGTGGATGGAGTAGCCGCTGTCAAAACTCTTTTCTGAACGAACTAATCCAAATAAACAACGGAGCGTGTCGCCTGTGTCGGTAGCGCGGAGCGACCGAATAGCGATGCACGCATATCACTGAAAGTGAGAGAGAGCTAGAGTTGAAAGCAAAATAGTAAAGTTGTCGTGTCTTGCTTATAAATAATCGATCTCAGCGCTTTTCAAATCACGCCTGCTAAACCCAATGTAAAACCCGCTTATTAATTAAGTTATTTGTTATTTGATTGATAGTCCTAATCCTATCAAGTATGAAGATATATCAAATAGTATCTATCTATAACAAACGAGGGATACACTTACGATTTGTGCACTCGTGATTGAAAGGTACGAAATCGATCCGAGGATGTCGCTGTGTGCTAGAAAATTGCATGTTTCCGCGGATATGGATATGCGAAGCGGATATATATCTTTAATCGGAATGATATGTGACATATCCAATCTTTTTCCGGAGTTACTTAGCCCATGACTACCTTCGTCTTATGATTTTGGAACTGGCGATCATTATAGCAGGATTATAAAGAAATCTTAGCGTCTATATATATCGTATGCTTGTTATGTTGTGACCATAACCATTGTTCATAATACAAAAATGTACTTAGGTAATAAGCTAGTTAATGTAGATTCCTAATAGACTAATTGTAAATGTTATAGCAGTTAAGTAATTATCCAATTGTCTACTGTCTCATCCCTTAACATTATTTGCATTTTTTACTCCTTAATATTGTTTATGCTTCTCATAGTCGTGAACCCTGTACCATTAGAAATAAGCTACGTCGTTAGTGAATAGGTAAATATCCTATATTGTTCGTTTATATACTGCTCTTCTCTCCAGAGCTCAGTTACTTCTCAACTCTCGTCTCGATCACTAGTTCCTTAGAATATTTCTATATCTGTAATACTTTATAATAAATTGTGTGTTCAATAAAATTAGTTTTTAAAAATACAAGTTTTATTCTCACTGCATAACATGCTTATACGGCATCTCTGCAGATAATCTAGAACGGCATAGGAGCCTATTCAACGACGCTCTCTGCAGACTTTTCACGCCGCAAATACCAATCTTTAAGGATCTCTAAAACTCTTCACTTAGCACTTTTGAGTGCATATTTTTGTCGTAGAATAGGCCCCAGGTTTTGATTGAGTCGAACGCTTACGCATTTAGTAATCTTTGTCCAATAGCATCTCCTATCTCTTCCTAATGAGGTTCAAAGTCTCAGGCAAAACTTTGGACAGCCTATGTCGAAGATTTTGACATCGGCACCCACGTCTACTATGCCTTTTTTTTGTCAGAACAAGCAAAAGTCGTGTTAGGCCATAACCATATGTGACCAATTTAGTAAAAAGAGCATTTTTAATTATTTTTTTTGCAATAAAGTTTATGTCGTCCTAATGTAATTCAACGAAATTTGTCGTAATTTATATATAAAAGAAATTTGTTTTAGGCCTGATAACAAGCTAATGATACCTACATAGGGAACAGGCATAAACAGTAAGCTATTGTCTGCAGCAGTTTTAACTGTTTTACTCCCATACCGTGAAGTTCTATAGGTATTGAAACAGGTCGCCACCTGATAGGTATTTATGGGAAGTGGAAGCGATACAAGCTTATTATTATTACTCTTTCACTTATCTATGGTTAGGTTACTTTTATAAGGAGAAAGGAGATTTTTATAAACAATTGGGTAGAAAACAATTTGTATGGGGACAATTTAATCAAGATGTAAAATAAAATATGTAGATTTTTACGAATTTAGGTAAATTTTCGAGTATACGACTACAGTTGCTCCTTCTTTCTTATAGTTAGGGAAGAAATATTAATTAATCTAATGTGCCAATGATGTGCCAATAATGTGCCAATGATGTCCGATGCCCAGGAGCCTGAGATAAAAAAGATATGTATTAAAGTAAAATATATATTAGACTAAGAAATCATTGTCAGCGATTAAGTAGCGTAGAGGGGTGAATAAACATTAATTTACATACACCCCTAATCATCTTTGATTCCCGAATCCTGACAAATTTCTCGGCGTACCACTTCAGCAACTAGCAAGTGAGTAGCTACAGGTGGATACTACAGTACCTATATGTAGTATTACTTCAAAAAACAGACTATATTTAACGAAAAAAAAAACAAATCTGATTGAATCTGATTTTAGCGTGTTGTAAAACACACAAACTCATCAGCGTTCTAGATTAGTATAGATGAGATATAAGAGATATAAGACGGATACAAAAACGATACTATCGATAATAAAAATTAAATTATAAAAAAAAAACGATTGAACGGAAAAGGCTGCCAGTTCATTTGGATTTCTCAAAAGGTAATCCCTTTTCATTTTTTGACGGTCATATTACCGAGACTTTTGGTTATTATCTAGAAACGTGCTATCCCATGGTACTTTTAGCTCTTATTTATAGTATGCAATGCTAGCATCACACAATTTAGCTTTGTCTCCATATTCGCCCATATCCAGTTGCCCAACTACTCTCTGGTTCGTTCGCATTCGTAACCGCCACAACGAAGCGCATTGTGTTTCCCAATCTCGCTCACATCTGCGACCCAGTTCCCAATCCGAAAACGGCTCCTTTGAATGCGAATTACATATGAAAGGAAACTGGATTGAATACATTAATACCTAATCTGCTATGGGCCCAGAATTAGGGAGAGGCATAATGGGTAGCGAAAAAATGTAAATGACATAAAACATGGCCGAGGGTCACGTGGCAAATGTGGCCCCTTCTAAATTGAGTAATGTGCGTTAAAAACACGACTTGTCTCAACATGAAATAGCCAGATGTTCTTTTCATTTTCTGCCCTTGAGAATTCGTATTGATAAATGTACCATGGGTAAATAATGATGGCTGTATGGAAGACTGTTATAGTAATTGTTGCGTAAGTTTTCGTGTAATGTCCTCTGAGTTATTATTATTATGACTACGTGTAGTAATATCAGTGGTACAGTCACATATCGGCATCAACGAAATAACTCAATACCCAAAACCTAAAGATTTTTTTCCGTACTTATGTTGGTAAGTATTGTTCGGTGCCACTTCATGGCGCCTGGCCTTATTCAAACCCTTCTTCTTCAACTTCAGCAACCTTATTCTTACTTAGTAATGATGTTCAGTTAAAATTTTTCAGTTGAGTTTTAATTATTAATTAAAACAATTACCTAGTTAAACTTCACTTTTTTAATGCTTACAGTACAATCAAAGTTTGAAAACCGCTGTAAAGTTTGCACTAATTATAAGTAGGGTAAAACGTCCTAAGTTCGGCCACATTTTACTTTGGGTTAGGTCCAAATTACGTTTAGGTGAAATGTTTTGGCATTAATTACGTCTTTATTAAATCTAGTTTTGATAAATATGTAATATAATCTCCATGTCGTACACTCCGGTGGTTAAGTGTGCAGAAGCCGGTGAGGCGCAGCACTGCAATTCTATCACTGATTTGGTAATCTTTGTTTATTAAGACAAAGAAGATGACAGCAACTTTATAATTTATCAGGATCCTAAGGTAAGGCTTTGAAAGTTTATTTTTGTAAGGCGTTTGATAACCGTTTATAATTGAATGGCTACAGTTTGGCCGCCTCAAAATGTTAGTTAAACTATTTTAAAAAACTATAAAAATCACAAGGCTAACAACCGAAACTCGGCCACCTTCAAAACGCTTTTTAGAGTTAGAAATTTAAATAATTTATTTTATTTTATTTATTATTAGTCAATTTCAGTTTTTTAATAAAAATTATAAGTAAACAGGAATACCAATATAACCTAATTTTATTTCTATTTTAATAGGTATAATAAAGAGTTAAAAATATGCGTGGAAATGTTTTGACACAAATAAATATGTCTTTAGTTATAATGCCTTGGATACAATTTAGAATACCTTTTACTGGCCGACTTTAGGGATAAAAGAATGCCGTAGTTAGGTAACAGGTAGCCGATATTAGGGAAATTTGCCCTACAAAACTTTAAATCGCTTATTATTCTTTATTTGGTAATTTAAGACGGTTATAATCACTAATAACATAAAGTCTAAATGTCAAATAGCCTAACAATGCAAACGCATAGGCGGATAATGGTTCAGGCATGGTTAAGACTTAAGAATTTCATTTTACGTTAAGGGGCCGATATTTGGGTGTTTACCCTACCGACTTTATTTTTATTCGCGACAAGGTTACACAAAAATTATATCTCACGTTACGTGAAAATTACCGCAATATTTTTTGTGTTATTGAGTATTATTTCTCATTTGGCAACATTTCAAGCATATGTTGCAGGATTCTGAGAAAAGTATTACAGTATTATGTTTACTATAATATTATCAAAAAATATTTGAAAATTATTTATTTGTACAAAATATTTATTATTAGTACAAAATACTCATTTACTCTGTTGCGGTTAAGCTTACCATGTCCAAGAATTACTATGTGGAAAAAAGTGGTATTTTTAAAAAAGGGAAGCCAAAAAAAAAATTCAAAATATCGTCATTTTCTACGAATTAAAAACATACAATATATTCTATGAAAGATCCTTCAAATTATACCTATACTGAAATAAAGTTATCAAAATTCCTTTTTATGTTCCTTTGTACTGTTCCTCTCGTCTTGGATAGACCTAAGACACAAAATTGTTTTCGTATTGGTATTTAACGCCTTTCAAAAGTACAATGAATACTCTTTAGTGCGGAGGGAAATAAATGTTTTTCTAGGGTTCTGTAGTCAACAAGGAACCCTTATAGTTTCACCATGTCCGTCCGTCTGTCTGTCTGTCTGTCTGTCTGTCTCAGACTTAGCTCAGAAACCATAACACTAATATTGTAAAGGCGTAAGTTTTTGAGTGTGTTTGTTACTTCTTGACGCTCAAACGGCTGGACCAATTTTCATGAATTTTAGTATGGAGGTAGCTGACCTCGTCGAACGTATCAAGACAAATCAAATTGAGTCCGTTCTTAGGAAAGATGAGATCTATCAAGTATCAACAGGGAATGAGTCTGACCATCAATTATTGTTATAGGTATCAAAAAAAATTATAAGAAATAACGAGAGTTATTCTGTTTTTTTTTTTTTTTTCTATCTTAAAAAATTGATGAAATATTGATAAGTAAAGTGGTGTTTGGTGCTACAGGCGAGCGGCGGGCCACGTGACCCGCTGTGACGTCATGTTGCGCCTCGCCACTCGCTGTCTCGCTGCTGGGTGTATACGGCACGCACGTCTATTTGCTTCACAATTTGTGCAAGTTAATATGGTCAGAAAGTATTATATTTTACCTATGTGTACTAATTCGAGTGTGAAAACACCTGACAAGCTGTTTTTTTGTGTTCCGCAAAAGGCTGAAATAAGAAAAAAGTGGTTAAAGATGATAAAAAGAGCAGATCCTTTAACAGCCACAAGTCATGTTTATTGTTGTGAAGATCATTTTAATGTAAGTCTTATTGTTGCTTAGTTAATAACTATAATACCGGATATTTAAATAATATAATAAGTAAATAGTGTTAACTACCTATATGGGCCGTAATACCTATATTTTCGTTCATTTTGTTTTTATACAACGAAGGCGTGCACAGGTTTGAATAGGAACGGCGGGGGTCTAGCTATAGGTACTTGAAAACATGAGATTCTGTTATACAATTTGTAGAAAATAATTAAGCCTTTTTTACCTTTTAAAAATAATAGATTTTTTAGATTCAAGTCATGAGGCGGTAAAACAGGGTTCAAAATTAGTATAGAAAAATCTACACGGGTGAAATCGCGAGTGGGAATCCAGTCATAGTTTTGTAGGTCTTATGTGCCATACTCACTCAGTTTATTTAAAAGTTAGTATATTGTTTAGTTATTATGATCCCTTAAACTTTACACTCATACAACTTTACCAAATGTTTGCCACCACTGCTTTTTAAAAACACATTAAATAAATACCTATAAATAACATAAAAACTGTCTTGTTTTATAGTGTTAGTACCTGGAGGACCGTGCTTAGTTCGTGTTCTTTTAGCAACGCCATCTATTGTCAAGTAGCTTTATCGTTGCTGTTTCGGTAAAAATAATAGTATGACTACTCGCCAATAGATGTCAAAAAAAAACGGATAAAACGACGTTTTCTGAAAATGAAACCTAGCTAAATCGATTTATCGCTCCCGAAACCCCCCAGATACTAAATTTCATGAAAATCGTTGGAGCCATTCCCGAGATTCAGATAATATATTTTTTATATATATATATATATATATATATATATATATATATATATATATACAAGAATTGCTCGTTTAAAGGTATAAGATACTTAATCAATCTAGTCTCATTCAACCATTTCAACCTTTTTAGTTTCATTCCACGCATTTCATATGCTACGAAATCATTATTTTCAGAAAAGTACCGCGCAATCATAAAAGTATCCACTTTAGGCAGGTTATCGGATTGACCCTTTTTCAAAACCTGTTTCCATTTTCTTGTTTAAACTCACCACTTACTATTATATATTATATTACTACATATTACACTTATTATTACTAGTTTACTAAATAACTACTCGTAAATATTGGTATTAAGCAAAATGAGTTTTAGGATCTTGTAGGTTAACGACCGTATACCATAGAGCAACACGGCATCCTGAATGGGGGCCTTGTTGCTCTATGGTACTGAAACACTATACAGCGCGCTCAGTTGGCGCATGATGACGTAATCGTTAGGGACGCGAAAATTTGAAATATGAGCAAAACTTCACGCTTTTTAGGCAGGCCACAGACCTACCGATTCTGTTCTGTACTACTAGAAGAAGATTTATCGCACCAAACACACCTTTCTTTATTTGCGTTCAGTCATAATTTAGCGCTTGCCGAGAGATGTAAACCGACAGACGTTAACTATTGCTTGATAAATCTTAAATCGTGTTCCACAAACATGGGAATTTTCAAACAAGCATAATAAGAGACTTTGTCGATTCTGCTATTTTTTGCAACTCTGCAACGATCACTTGCAAGATGTGTTTAAGCGCACAGTTGCACGCGCACTGAGCCAAACCCGGGTTGTAACCGGGGTGTGTGTGCTTCTTTCTGACCGGTCAGAACGTTCTGATCGGCGCCGCTGCGCTGGCCGGTTGCTTCCTGACTGGGCGTTCTTGCCGATTCGGGTTGGTAGATATGTGACGAGTGGAACGTTTTGTATTGCATTCTAGCCTCCTGATTTCGGTAGGTTTGTGGCCAGCCTTAAGAGGATACACTTCGCGGCGTCTCGCAGCGGGCTTCATACAAACGAATTTCTCATTTGTTTTTGACATTTACTGATCAATCACTGTGAAATATCTTAGTCATTATCCCAAGCTGAATACCTAGGTCTGTGGTTTTTCCAAAATCTTGTAAAGCGTTCTTTTAACTAGAATCTTTTTTAAAACCATTTGTAAGAAAAACTAGAATCCTGTATAACTTTTGAACTATGAAATTTATAGAAAACTGGCACACTGCAGACCTAGGTATTTATTACTTTCAAAATTTGTCTTCAAAATTTCGTGGTGTTTGATCAACAAGTGTCAAAAATAAGTGAAAAATTCGTTTGTATGAAGTCCGCTGCAAGGCGCCGCGAAGTGTATCCTCTTAACTTCGGTAAGTCTGCATCAATTTCGGTGAAACAAAGGCTAATGTCATTTGTATAAATATAGTTTTAAAATTACATACGTTTTATTGTTAAATTCTTACACGTTGGTGTGACTCCACACCTTAGAATCTAAATGGTCACGTACAGAGCGGTTGCAGAGAAACTTCCTCTCGCGAACGCTTAGGTTGTGGATTAAGCTACCTCCTCTAAGGAATTCAATATTGGGTTTTTCGAAAAAGTTATTAGACTTTTGGAGGGTCGCAACGTGCGAGTAATGCCCCGTCCATAGGCTGCGGTGACCGCTTATTATCAGGTAGACCGTTAGCTTGTTTGCCACCTTAGTGATATAAAAACATAGTCTAGAGTAGAAAACTTAAACCTTCGAACGTGTATGTAACCATTGATATACGAGTGGATGAAGCTAAAAGATGTACCAAGATCGTATAGCAAGTGAAAGTCTTTGGTCTTTGTCTACCCCATTAGGAAACAGGCGTGATCATATTTGTATCTTTATTTTAAATCATAACCGTCACAAAATCAGAATTTACCAGATGTAGTTGCCTGCTTACATCACTTGAGTCACTTAGTACCACCTTTGGCTAAGCTGAGAAGATGTCGAAAGATTCAATCATCAACAATTCAATCACGCAAAAAAGGAAACCATGATGTCATTTGCTGATTTACCACGCTCAGTTCAATGTAGATCATGTCTTATTCATTTTTTTCTCGTCTGTCTGTTTATATAAAATGAAACTCCTACTTATCCGATTTCTTGATTTGTTACAAAATTAATCACAACATTCAAAAATCAGACCTATCTCCATATAACTTAGAGTCTAAGTTATAGGGAGATAGGTCTGATTTTTGTCTAAGTCTTAGACCATATAATCATTAGGCCGCGCTGTGGATAGGAAAGATACTGTGACTACTCACTAAAAGGAAAGCTGATTGTTCCAAAAAAAAAGATTTTCCAATGTACAATAAAAATTAATCCTCATACAAAAATAAAATCAATAAATGTCTTTCAGTACTAAATCCGAAGTGATGAAACATTTTTTTTATATACTGCCCATAAAAAATAAGTATTTAATATGTTGCATAGTCATAGAGCATCTAAAACACCCAAATGCGGGGTAGCTTCACCTTTACGCTAAAATGATGTCACCTCTTCATTATTCATTCGTACACTAAATTTTGCACGGTAGTTAAGTGGGTACTTAAATTTTTTTACTCAATTGTTGTAATGCGTCATTTTAGTTTGCAATAGTTATATATATATAAAGCTAGAGCTATGGCCCGTTATAACAAACTTCCTTAACCCTAGATTTCAAGACTATCGTAAAAATTACGACGGCAAAATCACTATTCATAGAATTATTAAGATTAGCTATTTCTGCTTCATAGTGCCTTCCTAATTTGTTTCACAGTCCGTCGTCAGTGTGTCACGATCTGTCATTATAGTCCAAAATTATTTGTGTATAGATTTATAGCAAGGATGTGTCGTAAAATTAAAAAAATGTAGTGTTTGTGCTATTTTTGAGCAAAGGTATGTGTGTATATTAAGTTTTTTGGCTGATTACGGCTGATACCTGTTCCTAAAACAGAAATTGTTTAAGAACCAAATTTCCAAAAACTATGTGCCTTGTGTCCTTCTAAGTCAAGTAAAATGACAATAAGCTTTTAAAAAAAGTCATTTGTAGGGCGTGCAATATGCATACGTGTTTAAGAGGCAGTATTACGAATTACGTGACAGAGAACTTAAATAAAAACAAGGATAACGCGATATGTAACTGAGCGTGCGTGAGTAGCGCAGCTACATCTCAACTCACTGAGATTTTCATTGAAATACATGAAATAAATTAATAGTTTATTAAACATCATTGTTATCAAAAATGCTTTTTCTCAGGGTCTAAAGCACTATCACGGCTATGCTTAAGCAAAGTTGTAATCTTATATGTACTTAGAACTTTGAAGATTTTTTTGCCAAAACTAAAAAAAATAGTGAAATGGGGTCACTTAAGAATTTTTTTCTATCGAACAAAAGTTCATTAATCGTCTTTTTACATTCTTCAGAGTTTGAACCATGTCCCAAAGAACACAGATATTATATTTTAGCCGGATCTGCCCCCATATTCGAGTTAGTAAAAAATTCCGAGATGACTGTGACATACATCGTCAATTTACTTTACGTTTTGATAAAAAAAATTTGTAGAATAACAATCTTCATCAGCAATGTTGGTCATAACCATCAACTTATTCTACAGGTTTTATTATTTAAACGTAAAAAACCGGAAAATATATGTCACAGTAGTCTCGAAACCAGATTGTTTTTACTGACTTAAATTGCCGCCCCCTGCTCACCGGATCCGGAGAAAATTGCCAAAGACAATGAAATTTAGGTAGCCTCTTAAATTGTGTCAAATCAACTGATAAATATTAATATCATTATTTTTTTTTCACTAAAGCTCAAACAATGTAACTGTAAGTTTTAAATTAATAAAAGTTTGTGATTCTTTCATTTATTGCTGTTTCATTTCGATGTCGTAGTTCTTGCAAATGTTTAGTAACAACGTCACCCGTAGGATAGTTTAGTAATCTATGGTTAAGTAAGTACTATAATGAAGTAGTTGCCGTAGGAATCTTACGTTGATTACTGAATTTAGAACGGGCAGAGCCACGGGATACAGCTAGTAGGTACCGACATAATGTATTTAGCTCAAGAAAATATTGTACGTAGTAGTAGTAAATAAATACGTTTCGACAACTGTATTTATATTTTGTAGGTTACGGTAACAAAAGTAGTCTGTCGGTCTTGTCTCAACAGTAGATAGATAACTAAGGATTTATTTGATTTGCTCTGCGTGCCCTCTTTAGCCGAGCGTGTAGGTGGGCTGCGATAAGATATGAGACACACAGCATCTCAGCAAATAGTACAGATAACACAGATCAGATAACTGAATTCTACTCTCGCTTGCTGTGATTTCATTTTTACGGTTCCGTATCTAAATTGCAAAAACGGAACATTTGGAGTTTCGTCATATCTAATATCCATATTCTGTCACAGCCTTCGGATAAGTAAAGTGCAAGTATATGGTCGCTAGTGTTGTGTAAGTTAACACCATTTTAATATGGCGACTTTAGTTTTGATTTTTGACCACGTCAGAAAAGTTTGTTGCATTGTATGTGCGTGTCATCGAAATATAGACCAGATAATTTTATCGGAGATTATCAGTCAAGCCATAGTTTTTTTATTTGACCACGGAAACCAATCTGAAATTTTATTACTAAGCCACGGGAAAATGATAAGAAACCATCCAATAAACTAATTTGCCTTTTTTTAAATGCCATCTGAATATTCCAAAAACCATCAAATAAAGAATAACATTTATTTTCACGTGTCCCACTGATTTACAACCCAGCCGCGGTTTTTACAACTGACCAACATTTTTCGTTTCAAAGTTTCAACATATGTTCCTCAAAAAAAATTTTGTTCAAGCTATAGCTATAGTTCTATATATATGTATAAAAGAGAGTAAACTGACTGACTGACTACCTGACTTACTTACTGACTGACTGATATACTGACTGACGCACAGCCTAAGGTCTAGACTTTAAATTTTGCAAGAAGGTTTTTTTATTACGTAGGCGAGCACTAAGAAAGGATTTTGCGAAAATCAATACCCTAAGGGGGTAAAGTAAGTTAAAAATTAATATTTATGTTTTACCGTGTTTAGAAAATCATCCCCTAAAGGGCAAAATAGGGGATGAAAAAAAATATGAGAATTTCGATATTTTTGTGTTTAGAAACTTTAAATTTATAAAGAGGTTCCTGTTATGACGAAGGTGGGCACTAACAACGGATTTTGCGACGCCATGCCGACATTATGCGACGCCATGCCGCCATTTTGCGACGCCATGCCGCCATTATGGCGGCTCCACATTAGAATGAATTCACGTGAAAGTCGTGCCCTCCACATTCACGGCATGCTCACAGTCGTTCATGAAACCCGCCGTGAAATGGACGTAGAAGCTGCCGCTGCAATAACTTTGTTTGCTTTGGCAACATATCACTACTTAGACGTCCAAAACAAGAAAATTATTAGAAAGCGTTTAATTCTTTAATCTCAATATCCAATTGAGTACTAATCCGCCTCCAGGCATCATGATTTTTATTAGCGGAACCCTATTACTAAGGCTCCGCTGTCCGTCCGTCTGTCACCAAGCTGTATCTCATAAACCGTGATAGTTAGACAGTTGAAATTATCACAGAAGATGTATTTCTGTTGCCGCTATAACAACAAATAATAAAAAACAGAATAAAATAAATATTTAAGTGGGCTCCCATACAACAAACGTGATTTTTTTGCTCGATGTTGCTCGATATTGATAACGGCAACAGGTAGACACTTAAAATATTCACAGAATATTTAGTTATAGAATCACTTTAAAATGAAATCGCCTTTGGTTATACGCAGAGAAATTTCGCTTCGTCTTATGTTTTATATATTTTGTTAAAAACTAACTCAACTTCAAAATGTCGTAGATTTGTAATTGATGTAAATATGTCCGCAAGTATACCGTAGATCCATAGATTCTATGCGTGGATCTGACAACGGTGGACGGCGCGCGGCTGACAATGGTCACACTACTGGCAGCACGATGGCCTTTTTTTGTAATGAAATTTTGGTAAGTTGTTATGCACACGCCGGGAAAGGTTTCTGAATTACTACAACCCTATTTGGTTGTTTTAAAAAAATAAACAACATTCGTCGGTTCAGCTATATTTATATAAAAGAAGAAATTGACTGGCTGACCGACTAATCGATCAATGAACAGCTGAAACCGCTGTGTCTATAGAAGCATGACATTTTGCACAAACGTTCCTTAAATGACGTTAGTGTGCACTAAGAAGGGATTTTCGAAAATTAATCCCCTAAGGGGGTAAAATATAGGTTGACAGTTTGCATGGAAATGGATAAAACTTGGCTTAAACGTTAAAAATTAAGATTCACGTGATTCATCGTTTTTGAAAAATCGTTCTCTAGCCGGCAAAATAGAGGATGAAAATGTGTATGAGAATTCCGATGTTATTGTATGTAAAACAGTAAACAGTCAAAAGCTGTTTTTTAAAAAAAAGTTTACGCAGACGAAGTTGCGGGCATAATGTAATTTATGGCGGCAAACGACTGAAAGTGATTTTATTTTTACAATTTTCATAACATAAGTTTTATTGTTTATTTATTATATTGCAGATGGGTACATTGCTCAAGTAATTTTAAAAAACTACAATAAACAATTTTGACTAACTTACTTACAAAATGCTAAGGAAATATTAGTTTTCTTTCTTGTAATACAATTAAAAATTAAAAATAATTTTATTAAATATAAATCTAAATATATCTTTTATACTAACATAGTTTTTTAGCGGCTAACAAATGTGATTCCTGCAAACTCACATGTTAGTAGGTTTGTTACATAAGAAATGACTCATATGGATAATGATCTAATCATGCATAGGTATTATCACTTTAGGTAGCTAAGTATCCAAATTACCACACCTCACAAAATTGCATTTACGTATGTGTTGTAAATCCTACTCATATTATAAATGTGAAAGTTTGTTTGTCTGTATGGATGGATGTTTGTTACTCAATGAAACTTGACATACATATATAGGTTAGGTCCTGGAATAGCATATAGGCTACTTTTTATCCCGAAAAATTAAAATGTTCCCGCGGGAATAACTATAACCAAGCTTTAACGAACTATAGCTATAGCTACAGCTTGATATAGCAAACTTCATCAGTGTAATTAAGGAGTAAATCACAGTATTAATACTGTGATTAAGTGAAGGAGTCCAACGCTGATAACCAAATTTCGGGCGGGCGGAGCCGCTGGCAAAGTCTAGTAGTAGCTACATAAAACGTTCAGTCCAAAACCTGAAAAACATGCCAAATGTGCACAAACGATGACAAACAATTTTTATACATAATTAATTTGCATAAAACATAAACGTAGATATACCTATTCTACTTGTATACAAACATACCTACCGATAAATCTTGTTTAAATATCCTGATTACTGAGAGAAACGTAAAGGGGCCAAGTTTTTTTTTTTTGTAAAATGCGATATCGATTTTTTTAAATTACCACACTTAGAGTTTTACCTAAAACGTGTCGTATTTAAAACTTAGGACTAATTGTTAGAGAGCTCGCCAAACTCATCCTTGACTCGTTTCGTTTTTTTCTTAGTTTGCTTCATGCGCTTTATAAGTGACCTTTGGGAATTAATTACCTATTAAGAAGATTCACTGTGTGCCAACAAGATTAGATGTTTTTTCAAGAACATACATACATCAAGATTTATTAGCGGAATGAGGAAACTACGCCGAAGAACCAAATTGACCAACGTAACTTGAATAGTCAGCAAGTTGAAATGGCATTGGGCAGGCCACATCTAACCAAACTTTCTTACTTACCTCAGCCAATGCAGGAGCACAGGCCTCCCCTTGGAGAATGAGGTTTAAGCCATATTCCACCACGCTGGCCTAATGCGTGTTGGCAAACTTTGCCAAGGTAGTGCGGCTAATCGATGGTCAGGATATTCAAGCCACCCATAAGGCCTCTTACTTGGCTTAACGACTACTCCCATGTGACAACAGTCAGTACCGACAGTTTAACGTTCCGCAACACGGAGAAGCTCGGAAAATGTGCCACTAGGCTGTCAATCACCCAGGTTTTAACCATGCCCAACGTTGCTTAACTCCGCATATTGTTTCTGATAGTCGAATTTAACTGGGCCACGATTAGAAGAATAAATAAATAATACGACCCAAGCCACGAGAACTAAAAGGCAATAACTGGTGGTCCTACCAGAGAAATCTAATATAGTTAGAGACCCTGCCTGCGCCGCAAGCTACTAGATGCAAACGGCTACATACCAACCATTGCGTAGTGGTCTTGTGGTGGATATGGAAGGCACATACTTTTAACAGTGGATGACTAATGGCGGAGATTATACATAAATTAACCACTAGAATATAACAATGTATAATTAACAAACGACGCGAGACTCTTAACGTACATTGTCTCAGACCCTGGATATCATCTAAGACCTAAGTACTTGTCACGAGCAATTAAAAGAGCCTACACTCGATAAGAATAGGGCCGTTTCGTTACAGAGTTCCTGTAGCCACCTCCCAGCTTGATCATCAAACCCTGTGCTCGATTTTACTACCCATAAAATTATGGTATCTAGGACTGAAAATCGATTCTCAAGGAGTGAACCCTAAAAAATTGGTTTCATTCATCGAAACTTATTGCAGCATATCAGACTACAATTTTATTTGTTTGTGACTGGAACGTTATTTTTTTTTTTAAATGCTTCTTCATCTGATTTTGTGTTTTTGTGCAAATAGATACGGAAAACAAGTGTGAATAAATTCAACTTTTAAACTTGCAATCAAGGTCCAATACACCAAAAACGCAAATATATTTTTTCCATATTAGCATAGAAGACCTTCATTGACTTCGATAGTCAAACAGACACGTTCGTTTTTCATTCCCCTGCGCTCGCTCAGTCGGTAAATAAAGAGAAGTGATGATCTCACGTTTGCCTTCGCCTTGTCACGCTGCAGAGTCACGAGCCAAAAATAAACAGGCATCTGGGTGCAATGGGTGCAAACCGAAATGGAATCATCCAATTTGGGTCACTTCGGCAGTGGGAGTGGGCGGGAAATGCAGGAAAATTATAGTCAGATTACGAACAAGATTTATCTTGTTTACATTTTGGAGGTGGGTGAGTGAGTCATTAGGATTAGAGTTTTTTCTAGTAAGTGACTAAACAAGTAAGTACCTAACATGTTTAGGGTAACACTATCGGCCTATCAACAACAACTTTTTACAATTTACATTTTTTAGTTGGTTTAGTAACTTAGTATAAAGTAAAGAAGTAACAGGTTGTAGAATGCTTCGTCACTCAAGAAATTTAAAAAGAAAAACCGGTCCGGCCAAGTGCGTATTGTGCACGCATTTATGGTAGAAAAAGAAATAATAATTGCTTGTGAACCAAATTTGTTTAAAATAATAAAATTTTCGTTGAAGGTATTTGTAAAGTTGTATTAGGTAGTGTGATTTTCTTTGAATTTTTACAGATGGGAACACAAAATTCTCATCTTGCACAAAGCATGACTTGTAGGAAAAAATATTTAAAAACCACAAATTTCTTGTAGATAACCGGTAACCTACATAACGAGGTGAACAAAAAAAATATTTATCAGTTCGATCTATGGATAGCTATACTTATAAATCTTTTTCTTAATTTTAATACTAAACTGTACGGTGTACATACACCTTGCTGTGTTTTTTTTTTTCAGAATTGGTGCAAAGGTAGTGGAATTATAAAAATATCACATACGTGTAGATGTGATAACGTATGTTACATCTGACAAAATACGTTTTCGCCATTTGGCCTGTATGAAGGTCTAGTAACCGATAGTTACCAGTTTAGGTACAGAAACAAATTGTTATGTGAGCTAATCTTGATGACAAGATAGGTCACAGATAGTTTTTTAATGTCTGCACAGAAAAAAAACTTGTCCCCTTTTTTCAATTTTTTCAGCTATGCACTCATTTAATTTTAAAGGTTATCCACATGACACTAGTCGCGTCTCCTCGTAGTGAGATAATGTTGCTTTCGGCAGGCGCAATGGACTCGCCTATAAACTATTAATGTTTGTAAATCATTTTGGCAAATGAATCATTTTATGGTTTCTTAGATACAGCCATGATAATTTGTATCGCTCCGTTAAATTCGCTAGGGTGAACGTCCGATGTGGATAACTGTACTCGGTCGCCACTTTTTGGCACACTTACACTAGTAGTGCTGTCTAATCATTTACCGACTCTTTTTTAACGTAACAAATTACCATTATTTTTATTTATAATCTATGTCGATTAAAAGTTTTTCTCTTATATTTTAAAATTTTGTGTAAGTACCTACCTACCGTTGTTGAGGCAACAAAGCGAAACCAATCCTCGATTCTTTTACGCATATGTTTCAATGTAACTAGTATATTAACCCAGGAACTAAATTACCATTTGAGACCATGTAGACATTCGATAACAATTGCTTCAGGGACTCTAGACACATAAAAGTAAATGTTACATAATTTCAAAAAGCGTTGAAATCGATAAGGAAATGGAGTTTATCTCCGCTCAGCTATTGATTAGATTGTTAGTCCTTTATGCACTTTTGATTGACTTACCAAATAACTTCAATAAGATCAAAAGTTCAAACATGATAGAACAACAAAAAAACAAACAAAAAATTAAAAATGTTGGCTTCAAAAGAATAGCGCTAACATGGAATTTTAAATATATAACTATTTTTTTTAAACATAATTGTCACTTACATAATCCATAATCCGTTGTAATGATTGTGTCGATTGATTTTACATTCATATCTATTTTCTTTTTTATAGAAATTCAAGCGAAAAATAAATTAATATTATTTATTGAGATTATCATGCAAGTGAAATAACATTAACAGAATCCGGTTGCCAAAGAGCTTGGAGTTGTACCTACGTTGTAGTTGTACCATGTATTGGACATGTGGCTGACACCTGAATACTTGCATCTGTCAAGCTTAACTTGCATGCAGACCAAGGCTCAACATACAGGTATCAGACAATATCGTATTCCAAACGTAAATAAATACTTTGTTAATAATTCGCAAATACTTATTTATACTGTCAAATACAATTTAGCTAAGAGATAGACTTTATAGAGATGTAGTTCATTATGACTTCTATATTATTCTGTTGTTACGTATTCACTGTCGCGGCTAGTAGTGGGAAGTAACGTGAAATGAAGTATTACCAGGAACACACAGCTGGAGGCAGCGGCCGGTAGTTTGCCAGGATAAGATAACAGTGTGTTTGTTATGGGACCGGCCCTCAAGCAGATTTTATAAATTTTAATTTTAATTGAAAAGAATTTGCAGTAAAGGTTCATATTTTATTTGCTAATTTATAACAGGATAAAGATCCTGTTTTGATTTTTTGTCGAAGGAAGATGGACCAGTGATACGAGAGACCCTAGAAGTTTATCGACACTCCACCCATACTGCCATGGTCCTCTTCATGCGTTTTAATAACGAACCCTAAAAACTGAAATGAAACTTGACACCTAGTGTCAGTTATTACTTTACGTATAATTTTTTCGACAGCTAGTCGAAATCCTTCTAATTATCTGAATTTTCATATGCCGTAGTCATAGGCAATCATTCTTTGATTTTTACTCGGGGGCCCATTGGTCAAAGTAGACTGTGGGTCTCCTATCGAACTGCTGAACAAATCTGACGAACTCTTTACTACTGGAGGACGTCTGGTGGGTTTGCAGTCTTAACGGACCTCGCCGTAGCGCCTGCTTACTGCACGTTCTTGCGTGACGCAGCACGCGTCTTGCGTTGCGAGGTTTCTGAGAGTGGGCTGACTCCACTGCAGATCCGCGGCACAGCCTGTATGCACTGCTTGCCGATATCTCGGGGCGAGCTGCAGCTACTACACCGATCATCACAGCAACTGCGCTCGAGTACCTTGTGTTTACCTCTACTTAACATTGCACACTACGTATTTGCTTCTGTAGGCTCTTTTAACTTGATTATAGGAAGCACATCGGGGAGTCGTGATACATTGCGTACTACTTTTCGCTGATTTCTGCTAATCTAGCAGCCTACTTGTGAGAGGACATCGTGCAAGACTCGACCCTAATTAGGGCCTTACGCTGAAGAACGATACCACTGTATTTATGCTGCTAAAGATATTAAACCTTTGCAAAACCTCCCATCACATCGCTTAGGTAGGCTTGCGGTTTCTATCTTTAATGTTTGATTGATAGGGAAAGATTGTAATATATTTTATCTTTTATTTTTTATATTAAAGGGCTAGGAACCACCTTAAGTGATTAGGTAATACTAATCAGCATATAACTTGTTGAATAAGCTGTCGCCTCGCTTTTTAAGTTTTTATAGGCAATTATAGTTTGACAGCTGTCAAGCGTAATGAACATCGTAATAAGATCTAACGCTTTTGTAAAGAAACTACTAGTCTACGATCAATAATTACTGAGATATAGTCCATCCCCCCGCCCGACCTCCATCTCCCCGACTGACCTCATCCCCCCGACCGACCTCAGCACGGTCAACAAACTATCGTTAGGCGGCCTCGGCACGTACTAACGGCCCCAGACGACGATCTCGTTATCTGGATATCTCGCTGTCTCAACGACCTCCCCTAATAGGGTCTCCCCCTCACACGACGCCGGGTTCGTCGGGGCGCTTCTCGCCCCCACTCAATCGCAATCGCAACCTCAACCGCGTAACGGGGAACTCCCCTCCTGGCGCTGACTCACCTTCGGGTTCGAGGCTCACGCTGGACGAAGGGACGACCCCAAAAGCGACAACTCCGCGGGGAGCCCTTGAGCGATGGGCGCTATATAGGCTGAGACTCCTTCAAAGTCTAGCCCCAAAAGCCCGGTGGAGCAGTAATGGCTGCAACAGCCAACTGCATAGTCAGTCAGTATAAAAAAACATTTATAGTTTGACAGCTGTCATTTGAACTTCATGAAATCTATAACTTCTATAAAGTGACTACTAGTCTGCGATCAATAGTTACGGAGATATGGCCATTTCTAGTTTGACAGCTGTCATCTGAAATGAAGATCTTCATGACATCTAAAACTTTTGTAAAAAAACACTAGTCTGCGAGCAATAGTAACAGAGGTATAGCCCTATATATTTTGACAATGAAGGAGGTAGTTTCAACAAGAAAAAACTGTTGTAATTCAGAACAAAAATTAACAAGAGAATAATATATTTTTTAATGTGATAGAGATTTTAATTTTAACAAGACCTGTTTAAGTTGTAAGTTATAATAAAGCGGTTTTTGCTAGTGGAATGCTGACTACTAGTGAAAATATGAATGTGTTTCCTTTTTGGTAAGAACCCTGTAAAATGTCTTATAACATACGTGCAGAGTGAATCTTAAAACAATATAGATATACCTAAACATATTATAAAACAGAATGAATGTATGTAAATTGAATTAGGTTCAGTGTTCGATCGACTTTATGATCCTATAAAGACGAACCGTACACATCTTTGCATTTCTGGCTTCTTTTTTGCACTATAAGCGAGGCTTTGTTTTCAAAAAAACTTACCTACTTAAAAATTCAAATCACCTTTAGACGTAAAGCTACAATGTTTCATGCCGTCATGACAACGCGACGCTACAATCGATGTATTTTTCGTGACTTTCCTGGTTCAACATAAGTCACGTATTTTCTGGGTAGTCGTTATCAGACAACGGTTATGTTATCGTGGTGGTGCGTATCCTAGTTACGAACCGACACCAATGAGTTGGCAACAGAAATTACAAGTATTTAGTGTCGATGACCTAGTTGCTGGTACTTCCTTTATCGATAGTTTTATTAAAAGTTATGTCACTTCACTAAGCGTAATAATGTAACAAGTATGCAAGCATTTCTTCAGAATGTCGCAGTCAGCGAAAAAGTATAGGGTTGTGCAAATATTGTTTGTTTACAAAGTTAACATGTACTTTTACAGTAATGCGAAATTCCACGTTATGTTTAGAAATATGGAAAGGAAGAAGGAAGTACTAATTAAGTACTTTATCTTCTCTCCACTGTATACATTTTCTTACAATAAAAAAAATCCTAGGTTACTAGGTACGTGTAAGTTATACAATTTATATTTTTACAGTAAATTTAATTAATAATAAAAAAAAAATAACAAAATAAATTAAGGTATTGTAGATATTTTAATTGTTAGTAATTAAATAACTGTCAGCATTGGTTAGGTTGAATTTGTAAGTTTTCTCTAGGGAGTACAGTATGGACGACACTGTTTTAGAATAGGGAAGATACTTACCAGGTAATTGAATGGTATGGGGATTCTTCAAGTATTTGGATGGGTCGTTATGATACAAAGGGTCGGCAAGCGCAGATTACTCTGGTAGACAGTGTCTATAGGTTAACGGCGATCGCTTACCATCACGTGGGCCGCAAGCTTGTCTGCCGCCTATAGTGCAAAAAAATGTTTATTATCGCGTTGGAATCCAAAATTTGGTAAAATTCTTTGAAATACAGTTATACCATTTTAAAGATTTTATTAGGTACTTACATATACATATCTACTTCCTTAAGTATTAATACTATCCAAATACATTTATAAATATTATAAATGCAAAAGTAACTCTGTCGGTCTGTCTGTCTGTTACCTCTTTAAGCATAAAACCCTGTACCGATTAAAATGAAATTTGGCAAGGATGTTGTTTGAGTCTCGGGAAAGGATATAGGCTACTTGAAAACGTCAAGTGTGAGTCGTTTGTTATACTATAACCAAATAGTTGCCGTAAAAATCCTACGCTGATAACTGAATATAGGGCGGGCAGAGCCGCTGGCAAAAGGTAGTAAGTTTCATCAATGAAAATTATAATGATTGTAGATATCTAAAACTTGTTGCGAAGCCCTTAAAACTATCCTATTGTATGTAGGTCTACCGACTGTTATGAGAATTTATATAAATCTAAACAGATTTGCTCTAATACCTAACTTTGATGATAATATAAAAAGCATGATGATAAGTGAACTGACTATGATAAAATTATGTAATAGAATGTCATACGTCCAAGGTGATACAGTTCCGATACTAACTTCAGAAATAACTAAAGTAATCAGATCAAGTATATATATTTATTTATTTATTTAAAGTTACTGCACGAACTAGTGTTCAATGGCGGACTTAATGCCACACGGCATTCTCTAACAGCCAACCATAGAGCCAAGCAGATAAATTATTGGCGGTAAGTAGAAGTAAAATAATTTTACATCAACTTATAACATACTTAAGAACAAAAATACTATTATCTACATGATAATAAAATATATATATATATATATATATATATATATATATCTTATATTTTCAAAAATATATATGGGTAAACTATATAAATAAATGTATATACATACATATATAAATACATATATAATACATATATACACAATTTGTCACAATATAGACAAAAATAACAGAGAAGGATGAAATTTTGACTTTGCCATCTGCTTGAGAAAGTATTCCTTTACCTTTATTTTAAAAGTATGTTTACTTTGAGCATTGCGGATGTCTTTAGGAAGTGCGTTCCAGAGTCTTGTAGCTTGAAGTTTAAAAGAATTAGGCGTCGTGGAGTAGAAAGAAGAAGATTGTGAGAAGAACGAAGCTAGAGCTCATGGTTATTGCCCAGAAAATGAAATCGTGATTTTAAGTAGTCTGGATAGCTAGGATCATGTAGAATAGAGTAAAGGAGAATAGTAGTTATGTAATATTGATTCACTCGCCCACAGTGTATGACCATGTCAAAGCATATAATATGTATATACCTAGCCACTAGCTATCTACTTCTCAAAGATCATCCTACTTACCCATAGTTCGAACCACGAATCTTGGGGTTTTAAGGTTATATGATGCGCATGTACACTGAACGACATAAGGGTTTTAACTATAGTTCATACGAATATTACATTTTTTTACTCAAGTGTAAATAGAAATTCGCCAATTAGCCACTCCCGTTCCGAATAGAATCAATCGGTGAACGCGAACAAACGCATGTATGCGCGGTGAGGGCCCAATAGATAAATATGGGACTGCGCTCTTTGCATATGACCTTGAAACCCGAAGATCTGTGGTATGAACTGTACCTACTTCGCGGTGTTTAGCGCGCGAGAGGTACCTATATGTATATTACCCTGTGCGCTAATTCGATTCACACTTGATGTTTTTAAATAGCCTATGTCTTTCCTAAGGTGAAACCTATTATTCCCTTGCCAATGCCCGTACAGGTAACAAACAGACAAACAGACAGACGGACGGACGAAGACATTTTCGCAATCAACCTGGCCAATGTTTTATTCTAGATATGCCAAAGTAATCTAGACGAAAATACAAGAACATCTGCATTTTTAATTTTTATATCCGTAAAGATGGCCGAGATAATAGTGGCGTTTTGTTAACCGACATTATGCACAATATGCGTTTAATGTCAATAATCCAACCAAAGAGAATGAGCCATGATTTGTACAGTTTGTCACACAATATTTATGTCTTTTTAACTTGGTTGGATTATGACATTAGACACATTGAAGCAGTGAACAGAACGCACCTAATAGCAATCATAGTGCGCATTTTCGCGCGTCCCATAATTGAAACGCACTCGACGTTTGATCGCGCTGTGACGTCACGATTCCTGTCAACACGACAACGAACGAAGCGCGCCGGTACGTAGAGCGGGCATTCTTATTCATCCAATCACCGATGCTGGTCGCTCGTACTTGCGGTTTTATTACGAAAAAATGAATAGCAAATACTGTGCAGTGCATAAATGTTTTAATTCCAATGTTAAAACACCCGAGAAACTGTTTTTTAATTTACCTAAAAATCCTATAATAAGGAAGAAATGGTTGACCGCAATACGCAGACAGGATTCAATAGGACCGAAGACTGTTGCATTTTGTTGTGAAGATCATTTCGATGTAAGTAACTATTTAATTTATCCTTTTCTCGTGATAATTACCTATCACCTTCCTACCTAGTACCTACTACCCGCGACTTCGTCTGCCCATAAATTATAGCCTATATGTTATTCTGATGTATAAGCAATATTATTGTAAAGTTTTTGCGTGAAAGAGGAACAAACATCCATCCAAACAAACTTTCACGTTTATAATATTAGCAGGACTAATATCTACCTATACTATGACCTTTAACCACTAATATTTAATAAGTAACAATAGGTAGGTCTGTTGTTTATAAGTGTAGGTAGTAAGTTTAAGAAAGACTGTGGTAATCAACCTACAGTTGTTAGCTGGCCGTACCTATTTACGTAAGCATACCTACTTAGACATAGTGTATATAATTTTAGAAACATTTTGGCAGAAATATTAAACTTTCGGCTGTATTTTAACCACAACATACTAGAAATATCGTTAACACTTTTGAATATTCATTTTACTTATTTTACTCACTTATTTCACTTATTTTTAATGGCATTAACATAACGTCACAGAAATAAATTTATGAACAAAGACCTGTCGACCTAAGGTCAAAAACACTATCGGTAAAACAGGCTTTGCATTCCGGGGTTTTTTTTTAATATTTTGAACCTTCAACGGACATACTTTTTTATTAATATTCATACTATCTACATGAGGTACTTCTATACTATCACGATTTCGTAACCCATACAGTACGGGAACTTTACAGGTTGGTTATTACAACAACAGTAAACTAACACCTAAACAAAGCAATGACATAAAATAACTGCAGCGCGCGCGCGAGATATCACTTCAATGAGTTTCATGCGGCGCGGGGCGCGGGGCGCGGGACGCGGGGCACGAGCGAAACGGAGCGACTGGAACCCTAACTTCACGAGTCAAGCGCGCGCAATCTTGGAAATTTAAAAAGTGCACAAAACTTCTCACGGTCACAACTTCCGTAATACTCCATAGATTTTCGTGAAATAAAGACTGATATAACGAACGTAATCTAAACTTCGAATGTGTTAGTAACCCTAATTCTAATGTTAGTACGTGCAAGAATCGTCAAAAATGTCAAAAGATGCAGAAATATTCTATTTCGAAAGAAGAAAAAACCCGCACTGAACTACATAAATTGCTGTGACGTAGCATGCATTGCTTTGCATTGATGTAAAACAATCGGACACTTTTTCAGTCTACCCCTTATCAGCCAATCGTCTAAATTATAATTCGTTTAAAAAAATAATTATACATAGGGTAGAGTTGGCATACAGGTACCTTGTTAAGAGAAGTTTATATTATGACAAATTAGTAAGAAAAAATAAGGTCATTGGTAAGAAATCAGAAATCAACGTAAAAATTTTGGATGAAAAATCCAATACATTAATGTACGTAATTATTTTTGTAATGCGACCAAAAATCAAATGGATGCGTCGCGCCGCGGTTCGTCGAGTTGGGCCGCGGCGTAGGGTGTGCAACGTCACTGTGACCGTCGTCGCCGCACCAGTCAGCCGTTGACAGCGATAAAGCGCACATTGTTTTTGTATTTGAAACAAATAAAATTTCCGATTTGTGTCTTGTTCAGCTTTTTAAATATGTATAAATATTGTATCGTGCCGAAATGTACAAACACGTCTATTAAAACGCCAGAGAAACTATTTTTTAACGTGCCGAAAGACCCGAAACTTCGTAAAAAATGGTGTCATGCTGTTAAAAGAGATGATAAAACACCACTCTCGGCCCAAGCTACAAGACATTGCTGTGAAGATCATTTCGATGTACGTACCTACCACTATACCTATTATTTTCTTAAAATGTTAATAGGTCGGTACCTACTTATTATATACGAGTACTATTTATCTATTTTTCTATTGTTGCCTGTTGTTCAGTACCTACTTACTTACTTACTTCCTTATGATTTTTGTAAATATACCGACGTATTCGTCCGTTCTTATTCCTATATAATAGGTATCCCAAGTTCAAAACAATGAAACAGGAACGTACTTGGGGATAAACCATAAAGTGAATGACGATATTTTTAATAATTTACACACCAATGATGTAAATGATGCCGGCCCTGTTGGTGTGAAGCTGCGACCTGTACACTACATTTCCAACATAGCATGTTATGCTTACTGTATTTACTTACTTAAATACCATAAAAGAATCCACTTTTGGAAGGTTATCTGATTGACCTTGCACAAAGCTAGCTTCTAATTTATTAGTACGCATAATGAGTAGATACCAGTTTAAACGTAATTATCACAAAATCACACTCTTTGATTATCTTAAAGAATGTATCGACACAATTTGCTTTTATTTTATTTATTTATATGACCGACCGCGTCGCCGCGCCGCCGCCGTGTCGAGTTCGGTTAGGGAGCGTTCGTATTGAGATTAAGAGTTCCCATTATTGATACTTTTTACACTCTTGATAACGCCAGTTTTGTCAGCGACACCTATCGTTCATGTTTGAAACGTAAGCAACAAAATTTATGGTTTCAAAACTTGCAAAACGAACGGTTGATGTACACACACTACAATGAAACACACACACACACTCCCAAAAACGATAAATTAACACAAAAACCTCGCCTTCAGACATGGGAGTTTCAGTTTTTTGGTGGCAAATGTGACAAAAACCCGCCTTGCCCGTGGTACAGTTGTGAAAGAAATAACGAACGCATGACAGTTTGTTACAGACGATACTAAAATTTTGGTATTTTTGACACCCATGCAAAACGAATGCATGACAGATGACAAAGTAAACGAATATTATGATTCTACGTCCCAAAACGAACGCGCCCTTAGCACGAGCGCGCGCAGTATATACAGTCACAGTGACGTCACACGTAGCCGTGGCTCACTGGCTTTTAGCGGCATCGGCAGGGCGAGTCACAGTGACGTCACACGTAGCCGTGGCTCACTGGTTTTTAGCGGCATCGGCAGGGCGTCCTAAGTTTTTTAGGTGCGTTTTGTTCAATGCGTTTAATGTCATAATCCAGCCAAGTTAAGGAGACATAAATTATGTGTGGTACACTACAAATCTTGGCTCATTCACTTTGTAAAGCGCATAATGTACATTACGTCGGTGAACGGGTGAACGAAACGCCACTTTTATTATTTAATATCTCCGTAAGTAATGCAAGGTATAGTATTCTTCATAATGAAAGGTATACGGTCATAAAAAACAACGTGGATACTAGTTGTATTAAATTTGCTTTAACTTTACTGATCCGCCGCCCGGCAAATCCTGTAACAATAACTGCTTAAACGTTGCACATTTATTTAAAAAAATGCTACTGTAAAAGATTTCAAATGTGTAAAAAAAACTTCTATATTACTTTTTAGCCGTTGTTACTGTTTCCTATCAATGTGTCACTTGTATTTTAAAAACATCAGTGATATGAGTTAAGATTCACTACTCACGCTCGCTAAGTTACATATCGCGTCGTCCTTGTCTTTACTTAAGGTTATTGCCAAATAACACTGACTTCAAAAAAACAGCCATTCGAGCCGTGACGTCATACATAACAAAACTGTAACGAGTAAATTGCGCGCCGCGCCGCCCATATCGATTTCTTGCAGAACTCTCACCTCTGCATACTGCATAGAGCGCAAGATTATTACGCCTTCGAGTTACAAAATTGTATTGTACCTAAATACAAAAATACATCTAAGAAAACACCAAGTAAATTATTTTAAGATATTATATTTTATTAAACAATAACTATTTTAAAATATCACAGTAAAATAATTAAACATAGTGGTGCTCAAACAGTGTGCTCCTGAATTATGTTCTGTACTCACCCGTCTTTTCGCGCTCTCCTACCAAACTAGGCAATTTCCGTCTTCATGAAAGACTGCGAATGTGCACCCGGTGCCCAAAAAGGGCGGTAGATCAGATCCATCGAATTACAGGTATATCGCTATTACATCTCTCCTCTCCAAGATGATGGAGCGTGTGATCAACACACAGCTTCTAATCATCATATCAGCCCATTGACGTCCACTGCTGGACATAGGCCTCACCTAACTTTCTCCACAGCGTGCGACTCTGTGCCGCCTGAAACTAACGGCTCCCCGCTACCTTTACAAGGTCATCTGTCCATCTAGCGGGGGGCCGTCCGACGCTGCGCTTTCCAGTTCGTGGTCGCCACTCGAGAACTTTCTTCCCCCATCGGCCATCGGTTTTTCGAGCTATGTGCCCTGCCCATTGCCACTTCAGCTTTGCGATTCGGTGAGCTATGTCGGCGACTTTAGTTCTCCTACAGATTTCCTCATTACTGATTCGATCACGTAGGGAAACTCCGAGCATAGCTCTTTCCATCGCCCGCTGAGCGACCTTGAGCTATCGTATAAGGCCCATAGTTAGCGGCCACGTCTCAGTGCCGTAAGTCATCACTGGCAACACACACTGGTTGAAGACTTTTGTCTTCAAGCACTGGGGTATTAAGGACGAGAAAATAGTACGCAGTTTTCCGAACGCTGCCCAACCAAGTTGGATTCGGCGATTAACTTCTTTCTCGAAATTGGACCTACCTAATCGAACAGTTTGTCCCAGATATACGTTTTCGTCAACAACTTCGAGTGTAGAGTTCCCAACAGTTATTGGAGTAAGTGCTACATAGCCATTCGACATGATTTTTCTCTTGTCCATGTTCATCTTGAGGCCTACCAGTTGGGAAGCTCTACTGAGGCTTTCGAGCATTATGCTAAGGTCCTCCATCGATTCTGCTATGACCACAATATCGTCGGCAAACCAAAGGTGGGTAATGTACTCGCCATTAACATTGATGCCAAAACCGTCCCAGTCTAGAAGCTTAAAGACATCTTCCTACGCATTTGTGAACAGTTTCGAAGATATGACATCTCCCTGTCTCATACCTCTCTGCAGTTGGATTGGTTTCGAGTTCGGATCCTGGAGACGGACTGACATGGTGGCGTTATCGTACAAGCATTTTAGCACCTCGATAGACCGGTGAACAATACGGCATCTCTGTAGAGCCTGTAGCACTGCCCATGTTTCCACCGAATCGAAGGCTTTCTCATAGTCCTCAAACGCTAATCAAAAAGGCCGATTATTTATCTTCTCACTTCTGTATAATTTGCCGCAGCGTATGTATGTAGTTTATGGTACTATAGCCTCTTCGGAAACCGGCTTGTTCTGGAGGCTGAAAGTCGTCGAACTTGCGAGCGAGACGGTTCGTAATTACTCTTGAAAACAGCTTATGAACATGGCTCAGAAGCGTGATGGGTCTGTAATTCTTAAGAAGCGTATTGTCACCTTTTTTGAAGAAAAGCACCACCACGCCTCTGTGCCATGCTTGTGGTGACCTTCGAGTATGACGGTGTCAAAGAGCTTCTGTAGGATTTTAGTACCGGTTTTCCACCCGCTTTCAAAAGCTCAGTCGTAACTCCATCATCTTATCATCAGTGCCTTATTGTTCTTAGGCTGTTTGAGAGCCATACTAATCTCGTACAAGCTGACGTCCGGGATGTCCTCGGTATAGTGTCGAGTCAGTCTAGCTCTAGGGTCTTTAGCTGGACTGCCAGCTGGTTTCGATGTCGACGTCTATAACTGACCATAGAATTTCTCGATCTCCTCCAAGACTTCTGGTCCAGACGAAACAATGGTGCCGTCCTCCGTTTTCAGCCTTGCCAGACGACTTCGACCAATAGCCAGATCTCTCGCGAACACTTTGGAACCTTTGTTCCATTCTATTGCCTCCTCAATACGCAATGTATTAAAGTGGCGTTTGTCGCGTGCAAGTGATTTTGAAATCTGTCTATTAAGCCGCCGATATGACAACGCATCATCCGAAGACTGCAGTCTTAGTAATACCTTACGGTTTCGTCTCTCGTCCATAAGTCTTAGAGTCTGGTCTGAGAGTCTTTTTGTTCTATTTGTACGGTTTTAAAAAGTTTTCTGGGTTTTGGATTTGGATGGTTGTGGGTCGGAGCGTGGACTTTATCAGTCGAGACCTATCAAGCCTTATGTTTAGGTTCAATGTGCCTCTTACCATACGGTGATCACTCCCGGTTTTGACCGTGTGGATCACATAGACATCATTGAACACTTGCTTTCGATATGGTAAAGTCAATCTCATTCTTCGTGCAACCATCCGGACTCATCCAGGTCCACTTTCTGTGGGGGCGCTACTTGAAAAAGGAATTCATTATAAAGAGGCCTTCCTTTTCCATGAAGTCGGCCAGCATCTGCCCTCTGGAGTTCCGTTCTCCATACCCAAATTGCCCCGCTCTCAGCTTATTACCACTTTGTTTGCCTAGTTTCGCGTTGAAATCCCCCATCACGACGTTATAGTGTGTTTTGGAGGAGTGTATGGCTTAAGTAATGTCCTCATACATCTCCTTCACTACGTCGTCTGGATGTGTAGAAGTCGGCGCGTAAACCTGTATGACCTTCAACGAATATCGTTTTGATATTCTGAGTATCAGGTACGCTACCCTGGTCGACACACTGTCAACTTTGATGATATTGTTGACGAGGGAGTTGCGGACGATAAACCCGACACCACCTTGGGATAGCTGGTCACCCCCCAGGTAGTACAGCAAGTTACCTGAGTTAAGAACTATCGTGTCCTGTCCCTGTCATCGGACCTCCGATAGCCCTATAACGTCCCAGCGTAACTTGCTTGCAGCTTCTTCCAGTTCTACTATTTTCTCGTCGGCCCTCAGCGTACGTGCATTATAGGTTGCCAGGTCCAGTCGTCGGTGTTGGTAGCCGGATCTCTGCCGGGGATTCTTCGCCGGGGAACTTAGCTTTTTGTCCAGCCGTAGTTGTCGGTAATTTCTCTGATAGCATGGACACTGATAGTGTCCCGCAAAACTCTGTGCGGTCTCCTACGCTGTTTCTACTGCATATCAATGACTTGTTGGACATCAACAACATTAATTGATATGCAGATGACAGTACTGGAGACGCTTATTACACGGGCCGTGCAAACATTCCTTGTTACATTGTAGAGTAAAAGGGCGGAGAACTTGTGTCTCAAATCGTGACCACTTTGTCTAAGGTCTCTGACTGGGGACGGGAAAATTTGGTCCAATTCAACCCTATAAAGGCACAAGGCTGCGCGTTCATCGCTAAAAAACACCATTCAATGAGGTTCCACAATTCCAGAACAATCCCCTCACCATCGCCAAGAGCATTGGAAACTTTGGTACTGACATCTGCAACGATGTTCAGTTCCGAGATCATTTGCAAGACAAGGTGAAGCTGGCGTCCAAAAAACTTTTACATACACTCAACAGAAAGAAGAAGTAGTTCACTTCGGGGCAAATGTTGCTACTTTACAAGTCGCAAGTTCGGCCCCATATGGAGTACTGCTGCCATCTCTTGGTGGGTGCACCCGGATACTTTTGCTTGGTTCTTTTGACTCGGTTTATCGACGGGATGAGAGAATTGTCGACGATCCCAAACTCACTAGCCGTATCGAACCCTTATTTTGTTATTTTTCATATTAAGTTATGTTTCAGGTAAACTTATTCTTACAATTATTTTTTTATTTACAGGTGGAAACTGATATGGAGAACTACATTAGATTCAAATTGGTAGGAGGATTACTAAAACTAAAAAGAGGTGTAGTTCCGCATAAATTTCTGTGTCAAAAAAACCAAACTCCTGATAAAAGTCTAACGTTAGCAAAACGACAGAAAGTAGAACCTTTTGGACAATTACAAATTCAAGATATAGACCATGAGAACTCAACATCCCATACAGAGAAGTATGAGATCCAATATAATAAAAGTGACGGCCATGAAACGGTTTCTATTGATCCCATTAGCACTTCAGAAATCGTTTTAAATGATAATGATCAAAATCCTAATGCGTTTCAGGTAACCAAAAAAATATATACGAAAGATAATAAACTTAGATTAAAGAAACCAAGTTTCAGCTTACACAGTAGTTCTACATCTAATGATCCTAGTTTGGAAGAAAATAGTGGTGATAGTGTATGTAGTAACTCTGAAGTAAAAAAAGAAACTGAATTATTTAAAGCACACATGCAAGAAGGAATGTTAATGGCTGTAGCTAGAGAGCCTAAGCTGGTAGTAGGGCTACCGTCTCACTCCTATGTCTATTTACAGTACTTGTCCAATAAAATTCAAAAACCTATGCTAGCCATTTTATTAATATTAAGAAAAATCAGATGGCATGAACCAAATTCTATGCTTGCTCTTAATTTCGGGATTAGTAAAGAAATTGCAGCCAAATATTTTAATGAAACACTTCCTGACGTAGCAAAGTGTATGCAAGAACTTGTCTTTATTCCTTCTCGGGATAAAATTCATCTGAATCTTCCGGTGGCATTCAGGAGGCGATACTCCAATGTCTGCTGTATAATAGATTGCTTTGAAATTCAAATAGAGAAACCAAGCAATGCCCTCCATCAAGCTCTGACTTGGTCTCAATATAAAAATGCGAATACCATTAAGTACTTGATTTCTATTACACCTGATGGATTTATCAATTATATATCTAAAGGATACGGTGGTAGAATTTCTGATGCAATACTTTTTGAGCAGTGTGACTTTCTTGAGAAGCTATCTCCAGGCGATGTCGTAATGGCTGATAAGGGGTTTAGAAATGTAGGTCATCAATTAGTACGTCGAGGCTGCATTTTATTGCTACCCCCAAGTGTAAACATGGATTCAAAACTAAGTAAAGATAAAGTTATGAAGATAAAAAGGGAAGCAGCTCTTCGAGTGTACGTCGAAAGAAATATAAGAAAGTTGAGAGAGTTTAAGATTATTGCTCACCAAGCTTGTGTTGAAATGGATTACGTTAAATTATTGGATTATATTGTTGTAACTGCTTGTGGCATAGTAAATTTAGAGAAGGGTTTAATTGATTAGGATTTAAAGCTAATTAAAATAGGTACCTTTAAATCATATTACACTTTATTGTCAAAATTGTTGAAAATCAATGGCGCTAGTGTTATAGGCAATTGGTAAACTTAAGATTCGAAAAGCATTAATTTTAGTTTCTGCCGCCAGTCTAAAAAAAGTTGTATTAGACACATCTATACATATAAAATGCTTTGTCCTGAATGACTGATGCATCAACGCACAGCCTAAACCGCTGATCGCAGACACCTGAAACTTGGAGGGTGTGTTCTTTGTATGACGTAGGCATCCGATAAAAAAGAATTTTCCGAAATTCTACGCCTAAGAGGGTGAAAAGGGGGGCAAAGTTTGTATGGGACAACGTAATTCCTTGGTCCAATCTAACTAAGTTTTGCATAAACCTTTTTTAACAGAATTGATGAAGGATGTGTTTCGTGTTTTATTGAAATTCATCCCCTAACGGGGTTAAAAAGGGGTAGAAAGTTATTTTGGCGATTATTTGGTTCAAAGTTGATATCAATATTCCTAAGTGCTTTTGATTTAAGTAACATTTTATTTTGTACCTAAACACAGTTTGAAAACTCAATCCGATTTTATTCAAAAAAGGTTAAACTTACTTACCTCATTTGAAGGTTTCTAAGCTTAAAGAGGTTATGCACTTTTTAGGTGTTTGATTTTTTGTGTATAATAATGCTTATAGTTTTAAAATGCTTTGTGCTGAATGACTAATTGATGGATCAACGCTTAGCCTAAACCGCTGATCGTAGAGACCTGTAACTTGGATGGTGTGTTCTTTTTATGACGTAGGAATCCGATAAGAAAGCATTTTTCGAAAGGGTCAAGTGCGAGTCCGGCTTGCGCAATAACGGTAAACCGATTGCAATGAAATATTGGTAAGTTCGTTATGCACACGCCGGGGAAGGTTTCAGAGAAAGAAAAAAAGGGTCTAGTGAGAGTCAGACTCGCGCAATCAGGTTGAACCGATTGTAATGCAATTTTGGCAAGTTGTTGTGCAAACGCCGGGGAAGGTTTCTGAAAAAGTAAAAAAGGTTCAAGTGCGAGTCAGACCAGATCAAGTGCGAGTCGGACTGGCGCAATAAGGGTAAACCGATTAAAATAAAATTTTATTAAGTTAATATGTACATGCCGGGGAAGGTTTCTGAATTAGTACAACCCTTTCACAAAAGGTTGGTGCGGCAGTTGTTTTAAAAAAAGAAACAACGTTCGCCGGATCAGCTAGTCGATATATAAGACAACAGGTAGGGGACACATTTTGGCGGCATTTAAATAGGGAAGAACATGCGTGTCACCTATGGCCTGTTGTATAAACAAGACAACGACGAACGTAATCTATGACTTCACGTTATAAATCCGGCGTTTAAAACACATTACTCATTCGATTTACCCCATTTAAAAATTCATAAGCAAAATACTATAAATATTTATCAGTGATTAAAAAGTTACGTCCATCGTTATCAATAAGTGCTTTTAAATCATTTAATGCTGCCTGATTTAGATTTCAATTAAATGCTACATTATATAGTAATTTTATAGTCGATCAACATACTTTGTATTGAAATGATGGTCTAGGAATTAACTGCTTCCTGTAATTATTGAAAGGTAATATGTGACACAGACCGCATAAAATTATTCATTCCATGCAACGATCTATATGTACTTGATTCCATGTAATTTAGTTGTTGAGTTTCTACATAGTATAAGCGTGAACGGTTTAGTATGAAGCCTTTAAAATGAGGATTGTAAATAAACTAGTAACTACTTCCACAGCCGATAGGAATGTTTGGGCTGTGCTACGACTACAGAATATTTTTTTTCTTAAGAAGGAAGTTATTAGATATTTAAAGGGTTAGCAACAGATGAGCAATAGCCCTGGGTGTTGCAACTAGTTGCAAGTGTCCATAGGCTACAGTGACTGTTTTGCATCAGGCGTATTTAAGTATCTTTGTTTGCTATTAAGCTATAAAAAGTTATGAACATGCATAAATGAAAATAGTTAATTTTATTTACAATATCATAATTTTCTAAGATTTACAGACGGACATTGTCATCCTACTAATATTATAAGTAGGGAAGTGTGACTGGATAGATGGATGAATGTTTGGTATTCAATCACGCTGCAACCACTGGACGGATCGGAATGAAACTGGGCACACATATAGGCTAGGTCCTGGAATAGGACATAGGCTACTTGTAGGCTATAACGTATATGTTAACATGGGAATATCTATAACCGATCTTAAACTATAGCCACAGCTATAGCTTGCTATAGCAAACTTTATTAGTATAATTAAGGTGTTCCACGCCCATAACCAAATTAAGGACGGGCAAAATCTAGTAAAATATAATGCAATACGACCAACTGATGAATCTAGTTAACCAAGTATGTGTCAATCAGGTACAAAATTCTGAAACAAATATTCAAAGAAGAGATAACACCTATATTGTTTAATGTTGATAAAAAGTTACATCAGTTTTCGTAACGTTTTAGAAACAATTTAAAAAAATTAAGTACTTATTTTTAACATATACGAAATGCTCTTATACATGCAGTGGAAGGGAATTTACACACATCATATTAAAACTGCCGAAGGAAACTTTTGCCAGTCGTCGTTAATACTACTGCGAAAGACCGATGTGCAGATGGTGTCATGGTGGCCCATAGTGCTAAACAGAAAGCCAATCTTCTGGGCAGTCTCTACGCCTTAAACTCGAATATGAACGAAGAAGGTGCTGTACCACCTACTATACCGTGGTGCGGTAAGACCATGCCGGAAATCTCTATAACACAGAGGTAGGTCCGGCGGGCTTTGCTTTCTCTAGACTTTTATAAGTCGAGTGGGCTAGACGGTATACCAGCAGTGCGTGTCCGTCCTGTACTCACGCGTCTTTTGGCGCTTTCCTGCTGTACGAGGCAATTTCCGTCTTTGGAAAGACTGCAAACGTGCACCCGGTGCCCAGAATAGATCACATTCATCATAAATTAGAGGCCTATCGCTATTGCGTCTCTCCTCTCAAAGTTGACGGTAGTTGCTCCGACAGCATGGACTTAAATGCTGGCGTCCCGTAAGGTTCTGTACTGTTTCTATTTCATATCAATGACATGTTGTTCATCGACAACATAAATTGCTATGTCAAATTTACTTTGTCAAATGTTAAGCCATTTCTGTATTAATGAGCTACTTAGTAGTAAACAGTTTGGCTTTATGAAAGGCCGTTCCACAACTGATGCAGGAGTGGCACTATTAAAAAATATATATAACGCCTGGGAGGATTCGCATGACGCCCTTGGAGTGTTTTCTAAGTTATCTAAGGCATTTGACTGTGTTCAACATGAAAATCTCATCAGGAAGCTACATCACTATGGTATTAGAGGCAAAGCTCTCGACCTTTTGACATCCTATATGAGTAGGAGAGTACAGAAAATAGATGTCAACGGTGAAAGATCTCCGGGATCAGCAGTCACTATAGGAGTCCCTCAGGGCTCAATTTTAGGTCCTTTTCTATTTCTTATTTACATTAACGATCTCCCATATAATGTAAAAAACCATGACATTGTCTTATTTGCTGATGACACCTCTTTGCTTTTTAAAGTTAAGAGACGACAGACATGTTATAATGAATTAAATGATGCCCTTTCTAAAATTGTAAATTGGTTTAACGCTAATAATTTGTTACTTAATGAAAAAAAAACCAAATGTGTTAAATTTACATTACCAAATGTTAGTCAGAGACAGACATGTATTAATATTAATGGCGAGCAATTAGGACTTGTTAATTCAACAGTCTTTCTTGGCATAACGCTGGACTCCAAACTTCAATGGGGTCCTCATATTCATAACCTAGCCAAAAAACTTAGCTCTGCTGTGTATGCGATCAAGAAAATAAGACAATTGACCGATGTCGACACTGCAAAAATAGTATATTTTAGCTATTTCCATAGTTTAATGACATATGGTATCCTATTGTGGGGTAGCGCTGCTGATGTAAATACAATATTTTTGTTACAAAAAAGGGCAATTCGTGCTATTTATAAATTAGGATCTAGGATATCTCTGAGGGATAGGTTTAGGGAAGTAAAAATTTTAACTTTAGTGTCGCAGTACATATATGAAAATCTTTTATATGTACATAAAAATATCAATAGTTTCAGCAAGAAAAGTGACGTTCACAAAGTAAATACTAGAAGTAAAAATAAGCTGTTGGTGCATGATACACGTCTACACAAAATAAGTAACTCTTTTATGGGGCAATGTATACACTTTTACAACAAAGTTCCCAATAAAATTCAAAATCTATCAATAAGTAAATTTAAATCTTTTATCAAGCAGGTACTTTGTAAAAAGGCATATTACAATATTTCAGACTATGTAAATGATAAAAATCCTTGGGACTGATGATGCTCAATTACAGGATGCATAGGTAAACCAAATTAAAATGGAAATAACATAAAATTGTACGACTAAAAATCTTTTATTTAAAACATTAATTGTATTTTAGTTTATTTAAGTGTTTTTAAAAGAGTAACTATCGAGTTTCTTGCCGGATTCTTCTCGGTAGAAATCAACAACATTGTGAACCGGCGGGAAGGTGGGAGGGTTCAAAAAATAATATTTTATAACTTTGACGATTCAAAAGTGATTGTAAAATCCTTATTTGAATAAACCATTTTGACTTTGACTTTTGACTTTGACTATGCAGGTAGGCTGGTTATTGCCGTGCAAACATCCCGTTCCGTTGAGAAGGAAAACCGCGAAAACCTTTGTCGAAAACGGAGACCATTCCGTTCAATTTCTCCGACTTCTCCGAGAAAAGTTAGAAGCCTGAAATGTTCATACAATATGTGTTATAATGACGATTAGCTAACAAGTATACTAAAAAGATAAAAATGGAAGAAATTGCGGGGGTCTTCATACAAGAAACACGTTTTTGTTGTTTTTGCTCTATCGTAAAAACAGTTATACATTCAAGCTTCAAACTTGCCGGGATTATAGTGTGAGCTCTAATGGCCAACGAAAAAAAAACTCGAAAAAATTGGAAACAATATTTACGGTTAAGCAACCTAGGGCTTGATCCGACATTGGATGGGTGACCGCTTGGCGGCAAACTTTTTTTGTTTGCGTTCGTAAATTACGGTAATGGTGCGTCCGACTCGCACTTGACCTATTTTTATTACGTAGGTACTAAACATTCACTAAATTGTATCAGTCGTAGAAGATGATAGCCGTGTAATTTCTGCAAAAGTATTAATGATAATACACGTTAAAAGCTTTTTATATTCGGGGGCAGCCATCTCAAATCTCTTTCAAATTTCAACTAAAATGAAGATATACATTATGTCTTCGTAAAACATCCTAAATAATTATATTGACGTTACTATATTGCAAAACTTTAGGTCATTTAATGGCAGCTCCGGCGGATATTCTTTGGTTGTTTTCTAAGTTCATAGGTAGTTGAATATGTTATTTTCGATTTCCACATCTAAGTATATCTTCGAGAAACAAATACGCACGTAAAGAAGTGCTATGAAAACTGATACTCCATTGTTTATATGACCTATTGCGCGAGAGATAAACTCTATTATAAAAAGTTTTTTATGTTTATTATCTTTCGTTACATAATCTAATCTGGTTAAGTCAGGGGTTTTTAAATTATTTTATTCTTTTTTGACTAATTTTACGTTACTCCTGCTCATCAGCAAAAGTTGCCAATTTTGAGTTATGACATGTTAACCACATATAACTGCAAAGTTTCAAACTGCCAGGAAGATCCAACTCTGTAAAAACTCATTTTTACGTAGTAAAATGTTTACTAAAGCGCCGCCTAGTGAGTAACCACCGTAACACCCATATAAGAACCAGCACCAATCAACCACGAACCCATTACTGAAAACTGTATCAAAATGGAATATTAGTTTTGAAGATAAATGGCAATAATTGATTGCATAAACAAAAATCTCTCACCCTTCTCCGTGCCGTCGTGGGTAAAAAGGTCCTGTAAAATGTATGAACCCATGAGGGTTTCATTTTATGAATCTCTAAACAGACACAAGAATTTACGTAAATTTTTTTTTCATCAGACCCTGGTAATCATTTAAGACCAGAGTGCTTGTCAAGAAAAATCAAATTAGCCCAAACTCGATGAGGTAGCGTCGTTTCGTTACAGAAGCCCTATGGCCACCTTCCGACACCATCGTCAGACCAGCTATATCACATCTCACATCACACTATGACATTATACTTGTGAAAGACAAATAATGAACCTAAAAGGGAGTCAAATCCACTTAACTTTATTTTAAATCGAAATAATGCCTTAATTTTTTTTTTATTATCGCCACAAGTCAAAAATAAGACCAGGAAATCGACTACAAGATATATATATTACTTCCAATGCAAACTTATTTCATTAAAATATTGCATACGTACAATTCAATGTCATACAAAACCCATAGGCATATATGTATACCCCAGGGCGCCTTAATTTTTGAGGTGTAAACTTTTCTCATTTTTAGGAGTCGTTTTCTAAATATGCATAGCTTTCAACTTAATCTCTTGCAAGTTTGATACCTTGGGATAAGTATCAAAGTAACTACTTTAATATTATTGTATGTTTTATAACAGACAATGAACACGAGAGTGATATAATATTATTAGGGTATTTTTTTAAGGGTAAAAATTTGAATCCTATTTGATACAAATTTTCATACACCAACCCTTTAATGAAAGTCTTGTTGAAACCTTGTTTCCAATAAAAAAAACTATAAATTCACTTCAAATATAAAACGATTCGTCGACTAACTGTCAATCAAATCGTAATTGCTACACCTTACAAAGTCGCAAGTTGGAAATCAATTGAGAAGGCAAGATGAGTTCTTACTAAGGGTTCTGGAGGATAAAAACTTGATCTCAAGGTACAGCGAGCTCAGCTGTACGCGGCGTAGACCAAAAAGTCAGCACATTCCATTGTATATTGGAACGAGTCCGCGGTCGCAAGCATTGAGCTAAGAATAAATGCGGATATGGCATTGTTGCTATTGTAATCTTTGATCTCACTTACTGAAACTCAACTAAAGGTATTCCAATAAAGTAAAAGATAAAGGAATCGATAGATTTGTTACTACTACTGTACTAAATAGAGGTTAGATACTTTTTTTACAGCGTTCTTTTATTTTCTTCCGCATATGTATATCTGATGGCAAATGGGTTAGGTATCCTAAAGTGCAGGCATAGGCTTACCCAGATTTTGGGTAAGAAGGGAGAAATCCTAACTTTTACTCTGGGGAGGAGAAACTAGCTAAAAGCAACTAAACTGGAGCCGCCTCCCCCGAACGAAATGTGACCCCCGATCAAGCCAAGCGAGTCATTGGACACAGAAATAAATTTCAGTATACGCAGCCCCGCAGTACCTTTTTATTATTGTACCTGTAAATAACAATGTAATATGTTTAAAATGGAAGACATAAGACAAGATAACAGATTGTTGCTCTGTGGTGCGACCCGGAGAGCGCGGGCGGCGCGGTACGATCACCGTGTTCCCGTGAGAACGCGACCTGCCCTGCATGCCATGCCAAGTACCTTCAGTACTTCCTTCCATTCAGTTACTAGCTGGCATTATATAAGCATAGGAATCAATAATAAATAGTACGCAGACTTTTTCTGGTACTGGCAGGTAGGTTCCGAAACTATGTTTTTTTGTGTGTGCAGGTGGTGATTTGTTTTGAGATCATTTTCAAAAGCTTGGAAACTGTATTTTCTAGCATTGAGCAAACAAAACACAATAAATTCAATCAAACGCAACTGTTCTCAGAACTTACTGCATATTAAGTTTTCTTACCTTATACCACAGATTAAATAATACTATATTAGTACCCTAGACCTAGATGTGGGTTGTCTGTTATTGTCTATAGCTTCAGTCGCGTGGGCGCGTAATTACGTTTCCGTGTTCAGTTCAGGTTTGTTGAACTTAAAATACTACCAAAACCTGAGTAACACATGGTTTTGTAGCGCGAAAAACAGTTATTGCTCTGTTCTAGACAAAACAGTGAAGAAAATTAATGCAGTATTGCTTTGAAGGTGTGAAATCCCCAAAACCGTGACAACCTTTATGCCAAATGAACACGCTTTTCCATGTATTAGCGATTGCAAAAAAGTATTTTTTTTTTACAAAATTCGATAATATTTAGTAGGGGACTAAACCGAGTCCAACTTTTACGAATTTTGAAAATGTATGAAGAACAAAGTTTGACGTTTTAATTTGAAACTTTTATGCTACTAAAGATATTTATAAATTAATATTTGTACTGACATGCTGTATTGCAAATATTGTCAATCAATTACATGCAATATTTCTTTTAAATTAAAACGTACAAACGTAATTCACCACAATATTATCTACATTTTAAAAAAAGCAAAAATTGAAGAAAAAATTATGGGACAAGAAACTGAAAAACATAAGCGCATTTTATACAACAAAAGGACATTATATAAATATACTTACTTATACTGAAGAAATTATTATTTATAGTATCTATTATAATCAAGAGTATTGAACAAAATGTCAATTGTTGGCTTTCAAATAAATACTGTTTTAGCAGTATTGTGATATTATTCTCATGTAAGCGACTTACTTTAATCCTTGAGTTTTATAAACCCCTGCGCGTTTCGGGCGGCTGCGGCAGTATTGCCTACTGAACTCGAAAACGTAATTACGCCAGACCTTGCAGTCCGGTTTTTCGAGCGTAGGTACACAAAATCACCCGAACCGATTAATTGTGCAATCCACAAGCTACCATCCCCCCGACCGACCACGACACGGTCGAAAAACTATTGTTAGGCGGCCTCGGCACGAACTAACGGCCCCAGACGACGATCTTGCTATCTGGATAGCGAGACTAGTCTCAATGACCTCCCCTAATAGTCCCACGCACGGACTCACCTCATACCCGAGCTATCAAAGAGTGCCGGGGCGCTTCTCGCCCCCACTCACTCGCAGTCGCAACTGCGTAACGGGGAACCTCTTGGCGTTGACTCACCTTCAGGTTCGAGGCTCATGCTGTTCGAAGTGTCGACCCCAAGAGCGGCAACTCAAGGCGAGGTTCCCCCCGCGGAGAGCCCTTAAGCGTTGGGCGCTATATGGGGTGTAACTCCTTCAGAGTCTCGCCGCAAAAGTCTGGTGGAGAGGTAATGGCTGCATCAGCCAAATGCATAGACCGTTCAGAATAAAAAAAGTAATTACGCCGCCCGGGCAGGGCCTGGACAGCCTGTCGATGATTCAGTTCATGGCTGCCGACAGCTGTGTGGCGCCTATATTACCTACTGGCTTCATCTTGACATGGCTATAGGTGGTTTATGTGCAGTAGACGGAAGTAGATCCAGCAAGCGGAGAAATAAAAACCTTTTTATAAGTTGAGCAATAACTACTTATTTTTAAAATAATTTGTTTTATGTTGTGTGAAGTTCTCTTGCGTGTTTTGTTTGTACCAATCTAAAACATATAATAAAGTACGTTGCTTATGTCACAGCGTTGCGGCATTTATAAATAATAGCCGTAAATATCATGATGTTAAACAAAACAAATAGCATATAGTAGGCTCTATTATTTATTACATAATCTGTGACTCCAAATATGCTACACCAAAAAGTACGCCAGCTCAAACACGTTGGACCAAATTCCCAACGCTTTGTCTGCATCTCGATTGCGCAAATAGTGTTGTGCCCAACGTTGGCGCTAACATGTGGAGCCGGGGGGTTAGTAGGAATCAACATGAGCCCACCCGCGCTGCCCCTCTGTTACGATCCTGTTACCGCTCGCGAAGGACGTGTCGCGCGCCGCACCGTGGTATCAAAGAATATGTGTTACGTAGAAAGCTAATCTCTCTGTATCGCCCTCTCGCCCCGTGACGAAATTACTAAATAGGTACCTATACAATAATAATCAAAACATGGGATATGTTTGTGCAGTCGACGGGTGCTACAGCTCCCAAGCCGAAAAGATAAAAAAGAAATTTTACTCATTCCCTTTGGATGAAACAAGGTAAATATGTCTATATTCTTTGCATAATTTGTAATTAGTAGTTGGCCATGAAGGTGGTTATTAATCGTTGCATTATAGTTAGCAAAGTTGCTTAGGTAATCCGCCGTCCAACTTAATGCCTAGGCAGGTCGTTTTGGTATGGATTAGTTAGATTATTGTATTAATCTTAATTCGTTCTACGTTGTTACAAGATAACCTAAACCACATTGTAGTAGAATTATAAGATACTAAAGGACCTGTCTAGGCATTTAGTTGGATGGCGGATTCAACCATCGGGCGACGACTTACACGTAATATGTATTTAGGAGGTGTGAAGAGGATAGCAATAGTTGTGTTTGTGTGGTATGACGCTATAAAGTGGTTGCGTCGCACTAACCTTGCATTTTTTTTGGAAGCGGCATTAATTTATAGGGCCAGTTTTTGTTTACTAATAAAAACATAATGATTAATATAAAAACATGTTCCTTATGAATATGCTGTGTTTATAATATAACAAAGAAATAAAATAAATAACTGGTAATTAAAACCGTTTCGTACCCAGGTTTCGTTCACACTTAATAATAAAATTGACTCAAAATTGCATTCCACAGGGTGCAATAACAGTTGATTTAAGGTTTCGGTAGCCAAATGGCAAAAATAGAATCCTTATAGTCATATTCATCATATTTATATGTGACACTTACAGGAAGTTTTTTGTCCCCACTACAAGAGCACAGCCCTTACCTAAGAAAAACGAGACCTAGCTTATAATCCGCCGCACTGACTGGTCTAGTGAAGTTAGCAGCCGTAGTCGTCCGTCTTCCCAAACGATAAAAGTTGGACCGACACAATGTAGGATTATAACCTAGGTACGATACCTCAAGACGTGATTGAGTGACTAGAGTGACTAGACTAGAGTCCTTACAAGTATATGCACACCTTCACTTTTTTTTTATCCATATCTTGGAGGAAAAATATTATCGTGTAAATAAGCTTCACCCCTGCCTATACTAACGAAGACCTACTTATAATTATTAGAAAAGTATTTTTAAAGGTCGAATTTATTTTTTGTTTTAGATGTCGAAAATGGGTTCGTGCAGCTGGTCGCCCTGACTTAGAGAGCTACGACATACTAAGGCTTCATAAAAATCATCGCATTTGTGAACTACATTTTATTCCATCTGACCAAGTTTTCAAGAACTTGAAAAAAAACGCAGTTCCTTCGTTAAATTTACCACACCAAGATAAAACAGGCAATTGTTACAAAGTGGCGAAATCCACACAGACCGATGTCGATTTCAAATGCCCATCTTGCGAGCGCAAGATTGAAATTGAAGTCCCATCGACTTTTAATTTTATACCTATACAGACTGTGCGAATGCTGTCCGAAAATAACCCTAGAAAAAGAAAAATCCATCAACATACAAACGTAAGCAAAAATGAGATGCAAACACAAACCTCAGAAGATTGTGAATCCGGATCTTCACAAATTAAGAAAGAAGAAAATTGATAACAGTAAATGTCATCGGGCAATGGAAAAATATGTTTTCTTTGCGCAGCAAAAGGTCTTTGGAACCACCAAGCTAACAAAAACAAACAAAGACAAATTTATAAGATTTCACAAAACAGACAAAATACAAAACATTAGGCTGGCTACAATGCTATGCAACGTAATAATTGCAATTTTCTCAAATGTTTTAGTGGGTCTTATTTGTTTAGATTTGTAACGTTTTTTATTTATTTGCAATTCTGCATTTAAGCTAATGAAAAATCATACTTTTCATATTAAAAAAATATGTTTCTTTTCTTCCTGTTTTATTCAATCAATGCTAATATTAAATTACACCTCGTTGTAGACACATAAGATCGCCAATTTTTTCAGTTATATGCACAATCGGTAATTTTATACTAGATATTAATATTGTATTTATGACACCTTCCTATCCTATATCCTTTTATTTGGATTATAGATTACTTTTTCACCGACTCTAAAAAGTTTTTTATCATATGAAGATAGGTAAATCAAACACTTGGCTACTTGTATGTAAGTAGGTATAGATAATAGAAATAAATTCAAGATTTGTCTGAAAAATATACAGGCATATCAATGTTTTTCTCTAGTCAAATTTTAAACTTTCGTTATTTATTATTATAAGCTTTATGTGTCGGTTATTAGCATAATCTATACCACTATTATAAATGCAGTTTGTCCTTTTTTCACGTCGTAACAGAGTAACCAACTGAGCTGAAATTGGCGTAGGAATAGCATAATAAGCATAGGCTACTTTGTATCCTGGAAAATTCAAGAGTTCTTGCAGGAATATCTGTAACATATTCTACATGACTGAACTATATATAGCTTGCTATAGTAAACTTTCTAAATACAATCTAAGAACAACTAATCCCATCCCATCAATTTAAAGGCGAAATTTTGTGAGTGTGTGTGTGTGTGAGGGTTTGTGGGGTTGTTGTGGGGTTGTTGTGGGGAGGTTTGTAACTCCTTCACGCTTCAACCACTGGACGGATCGGGATGAAACTTGGCATACATATAGGTTAGGTCCTGGAATAGCATACAGGCTTTTTATCCTGAAATTCCCGCGGGAATAACTATAACCGAGCTTAAACGAACTATAGCTTTGCTTGATATAGCAAACTTCATTAGTGTAATTAAGGAGTAAATAACAGCCGCCGATAACCGAATTTAGCGCGGGGTAATTAGGGAGTTAATCTCAGTATCAATACTGAGATTAAATAAGGGAGTCCCAGGCCGATAACCAAATATAGGGCAGGGTGGCCGCTAGCAAAATTCATTAATTACCAGATATCCCATTAACATTATAAATGCGAAAGTTTGAATGTTTGGTTGTTTGTCACGCTTCAACCACTGGATGGATCGGGAACCGCTCAACTGATTTAGATGAAATTTGTGTGAGTCCCGAGGAAGGACATAGGCTTTTTTTCATCCCGGAACATTTAAAAGTTCCCGCGGGAATAACTATAACGTTTGTTACTTAATCCTGCTGCACTGGGAGCATTTAAATGTGCTGATATTTTGCACACAGAGATAGTTAAAGATACGGAAAAGGACAAAGGCTACTTTTTATTCCTAAGGCTACTATAACCGAATTCCACGAACGAACCATAGCTACAGCTTGCTATAAAAAACTTCTTTAGCATAATCAAGGAGTTGCCGTAAGAATCCTACGCCGTTTTCCAAATTTAGGGAGGGCGGAGCCGCGGGCAAAGTCTTTTAGGTAATATTCTACAAACAAGGAGTTGCTGTAGGAAACCCACGTCGATAACCGGCCTTAGCGCGGGCGGAGCCGCGGGAAAAGGCTAGTTTATTCACTTTGGTTTTTGAGTGAGTTTTTCCAAAAGTCCACGCGGTAAGTCGCGGGAAAATAATACATTTAAAAATCTGTACGTCTCAACTTAACACAATGAATGAATGAATAATAATGCGCTCTTACAAAGTCAGTCTCTTTATTATATTAAGGCTAGATCCACCTCCTATGCCTCCTACCTCCTACGTCCTCCCCACGTCAGCCATTTGTGTGTCTTTGAGCTTCAAGCCGACCAGCAGCGGCGCTATGTGGTAGATAATATATGTGTGTGGCAATAAAACACAGGCCTTTATTTTTACATATACATTAGTGCATGTACAAACATCGCTTTACCTAGTACATTAATTGCTTATTGGTGTTAACTTTTTATATGTAAAACCAGAGTGTACTTATGTAAAAGAACAACTTGGGTACGATTATTGCAATATTAGAAATTTAAAAAACATTTTTTTTGTTTTTCAGACGCATTTCATGGACATAATTGATTGGCAGACCCAATTTACCAAGTCCACACACGAAAAAAATCTTGTTTTGTATGCTTACTACATTTCGACAAGTCTGTCATTAGCATATGTACACGAAAACTACTACCTAGCACATTGCCTTCAAAATTACTCCCGTCTGACCCAACCACTTCTCACTCAACTTCTGAAACAAAAACAAAAATATCAACACAAACCGAAGATTTTGAAACGGTTAAAATGTAAGCAAATACCAATAAAATTGCTGACATATAAAAAGAACCAGTACAAACTACAGGCACTATGTTATCATCAAATACACCCAGAAAAAGAAAAATTAAAAAGGATACTGACGACATAGAAGAGTCAAACCTGAAAAAAGGGTTACTTCCGATTCAATTGAATGAAATAAAACAAGAACTTAAATCTGAATAGTAAAAACCGTATTTACTCAGTGGAGTGGCGCCAGAAGAAGGGTTATGTTTTTCGGGTGTATGTATTTATTATTTATCTTTATATAAGTATATAATTTTATGGTACGTGTGTATGTCACTGTACTCTTCCTAAACGGCTGGCCCGATTTGATTTTTTTTTTTCGTATGCGTTTGGCCCTGGATGGTTCACAAATCAGCCCGGCAGATGGCGCTACAGTCGGTATTATGCAGGACAACGTTAGGTACATAGACACCAACTTCAAACTGTAATTCAGATTAGATTTTTACCTTTAGTAATTATTTTCACTTTTTTAGTGCATTTTTTGACGGCGGCTTTTATTTTTTACTTTTGAATGACAAATTGCTTTTTTTTCTTGTATACTAAAAATATCCATACCCGTAACAAATGTACAATCATCATCATAAAACGCGTTTCAGTTTCAGATACCATCGAATTTAGAACCTCCTCCTTTTTTGAAAGGCGAGTTACGAAAATATATAACATACATTATATAAACAAAAAAACCGATTGCAAAAACATCAGGAACTAAACAGAAATTAAAGAAAAAGAGATAATCTATTCTGTGACAAAGGCTACTTGAAATCATCAAGTGTAAGCCTTTTTTTTCTATAATTGACGAGTTTATAACCGAATTTAGGGCGAGTGAAACCGCGGTCAAAAGCTAGTACAATATAAATATACATACACACAGAAATTATCTTTTTTCGTTTATGATTCCCTGAAGGTTAGAATCTTTGCAGAAAATCTATACAAATATTATAAATAAGAAACTATACCTAACTCTGTTTGTCTGTCTGTAACCTCTTAATGTTTAATCCACTGTAGCGATAAAGACGAAATTTGGCATGGAGATAGTTTGAGTACCGGGGAAATACAGGCTTCTTGGAAACGTCAATAATCGTGAGTCGGTGTTTTTCTATAGTTGAGAAGTTGCCGTTGAAATCCTACACCGATAACAGAATTTAGGGCGGATGGAACCTCGGCTACATTAGCAAATATGCAGTCAAAAGATTAACCTCGAGCCTGGACTTGAACCTGCATGTACTTACAATCCGTGCAAGCACGGAATAAACGTAATATATATGTTGCAGTGACATTTTAAATGCCGTTATATTATAATGTATTTAGTGAGATTGTATACTATGGAACAAACAATATTATAAAGTGTATTTTTTAGATAATATGAAACTTGATTCGGTCGCTGCGCTCGCTCTGCATCTTCGTAATCTTAAGAGAAACTGAACCTAACCCACCTAAAAAGACTTATACAGTGCGATTTCTGCCCCATTTTGTTTCAAGTATACAATCTCACTAGGTAGATTACAATCTAACGGCATTTACAATGTCACTGCGACATATATACCATTCAAAAACTCCTTTTCAGCTATTACGTATTTTGTTAATTTTTTGTACGCAAATGCATAACAGCCTTAGGTACCAAATCTATTGCTATATACCTACAATATGGTACTAATAAAAATGCATTCGCTGGTTTTCTATTAGACGACACGACGACGACTCATTTTGATACACTTTGTTTTGCCGGTGTTATCGTCGTTGTGTCGTCTGATGGAAAACCAGCTATTTCATGCGTACTGAGGTGTACTTGAATTTATCCATACTAAATTATAAATGCGAAAGTAACTCTTTCTGTCTCTCTGTCTGTTGTTACCTCTTCACGCTTAAACCGCTGAACAGATTTAGATGAAACTTGGTATGGACATAGTTTGAGTCTCGGGAAAAGACATATATATAGTTTTATCCCGAAAAATTCAAAAGTTCCTACGTGAGTAACTATAACCGAGCTTAAACGAACTATAGCTAAAGCTTTAGCTTGCTATAGCAAACTTTATTAGAATAATTATAGAGTTGAATGTGAGAATCTCACGCCGATAACTGAATTTTAGGGCGAGTGGAGCCGCGGGCAGAAATTAGCTACGTATAAAACTTGTTTAAAAAAATTGTTTGCAATAATTTACTATCTATAGATGACTATAACCTAACTAAAGTAAATATTTACCACGTAATGGAACTGGAATTGAACCTCAATGACGTTGAAGGCCGGAATTTCAAGCTCTATTATCTAATTTGACTTTAATGAGGAATGTCAAACGGTAATGGTCGACGATTGGATACGACTCGGTGTCCCTGTAATGGTCTCAAGGACAGACCGCATTCCTTTCTTCGTGAAATAGGTTCGTTTATAAAAAAGTTGGATTGTGTTGAGGAAAATGTTTCGAAAAATCTGATCTGAATTACAGTTTGATGTTGGCGCCATGCAAGTGAAGTGCATTAAACTATTAGGTACTCCCTACGTACATAGACACAAACTTCAAACTGAAATTCAGATGAGATTTTTGGAAATAATTAATTATTTTTATCTTTTTATTGAATCCTTTTGAAGCCGGTTGTTTTTTTTTTGTTTAAAAGTTCATATTTTACTTTTGAGGGAATAATTAATTTTTTTTTCTCGTACACTAAAAACATTCAACTCGTTACAAAACTTTATACAATCATCAACACAAAACCAGTTCCAAATCCAAATTAACATTATTTTTTTTTTTATTTTAGTGTCGCCTAAAATTTAAAAATTACTAATAGGTATATACCAGGCCACGCAGAAAGTTTTGCGAAGAAAAGTTTTTATGTATAAGGCACTGGCCACTTGTAATTATTTTGAAAAATTTGGTTATTTAAAAGTAAAAATACCATTGTTTGAATTTTTTTTTGAGAGCAAAATTAAATAATCGTCTCATTTAATAGGGTCACCTCTTTTATTTATCCCCATGACCTTGTTGCTCTGCCAAAGGTGTTACTGAGAAAAACTTGGAGTAAGGATTTTGATTGATTGAAAGTGTAGGACATCACCGTAATTACTCATATTTTAAAATTCAATCGGAAATTTCTGTTAAACCCTGGTTTTTCAAATTTAAATTTAATAAAAAATTTACATCTACAATTCCTACGTACTTTAGGTACTGTACAAAATGCCCCTTCACACTTACCAAGAATATGTAGTCTAAATTGGTCTAAATAAACAAACTGTTTTGTTCGTCTCTGTTATATTTGCACAGTTTGTTTTTAGAGTTCCGTGCCCAAAGGGTGCCAACGAAGCCCTACTAGCCACCGCTGACTGTCTGTCCGGGTGTCCGAGCACTAATAGGCTAATCTTTATTTTAGACCGAAATAGGTTGAAGCCTGAAATTTTCATAGAATATGTGTTGTAATGGCGGATTATCTAACAAAAAGAAACGGGCTGCATTTCGGAAGAGCCGGAAAAAGTGTAAACTTGAATATTAACACAGTTATTTATTATAAATAATAATGTTTGTTTATTTACTTTTTTGATTTAGTATATTTGACATCTCAATCTGTCATAGAGTTAAAATCCCATATCCAACCTCCCTGTACTACCCATAATCACCATATATTAAAAATAAATAAAGGTCACGTGTCCTGACGCGAGTTCCGTCTTACGAATTTTCTATCAGGTTACGTGTCCTGACGCGAGTTTAACATTTTTTACGCGTCACAAAAAAAGTGCACAACGCCGCTGAAGAAGTTTTCACTTCAATAATAAAAAGATAAAAAGAAAAAAATTAAGGGGATCCCCATACAAGAAACATATTTTCGTTGTTGTTTATCGTTAAAACAGTAATATTGATTGTAATAGTGTAAACTCTAAAGTAAGTAGGAGACGGGCCCAAGCTATTACCATACTTTGTGTCTTTCTTTGCGTTCGTAAATTACGTAAATGGTGGTACGGAACCCACGATGCGCTAGTCTGACTCGCACTTGACTAACTATACTACTTTACTAACACATACGAAATAACAGTTTTACTCTGCTTATTCTATACTTCTATACATTTTGGTGTGTACCTACTTAGGTAGGTTTACGTACAACAACATGCAACAACCCTGAGTCAATACGTGTACTTTGCAATTTTTTTAGTGTTTACTTACATGCATGACTCACTGCTCACTTACACGTGTGAAAACAATCCAAGTAAAAACGCATGGGAAAACAACATTTTCTCTTGCACAATTTCTTAGTAACAACTCGTGAGAAACTAAGTAAACAATACAAGAATATTCTCAAAGAAACCAGACTTCATTAAAGTCCATATACAAAAGATCTACCCCACCCTTCTTCAACAAGTAAATCCGGCTGCTAACAGAAGGTATTCAATATTCTATTGGAGCTCTTATTAAATTGGTCGGTTATTATCACACATGTTATCCATTGATGTCCCTTCACACGGTCAAAGGCGACAAAAAACAACATAAAAAAAACCGTTACGTTCCAGAAAAAAGGTTCCCATAACCTCATGAATCAAACTCTCATTGAGAAATCTGGTGCAATACCGTGTCGGCCTGCATCAGGACGACGTATTGAATTACTTACATTATAAATAGCTTAACTCGATTTTACTGGATATTCTCACGTACTATAAATCTGAGTCAATTAATATATGACTTATCATAGCTTAGGGGCGAAGCGTTAAAAAAGTAATTTAACCTAAGTTATGGTGCTTCTATTTGATCTGAGTTTCTTGTATGAATAAATAAATTTTAAAGATAGGCAACTTAGCAATTTAATATGTAATATTCGTTATCTACACAAATAGGAATAATGAAAAAAACATACGAAATTTACATTGCGAAACTAGTGTCATGAAAATAGTTACACGACACTACATACTTTGATCTTTCATTTAACAGTTTTATTTATGTCCTCCTTAACAATATGCATTAATTTCACAAAATATACAGTTCCTTATTTACTGTCTTCAAAAACAGAGATTCTATGTTCGACGCGGATTTTCCTTTTACTATGTATGTTCACTGATTACTCATTTGAATGATTTAAACTTATCATAGGTAATGTCGTCTCATATGAATTTGAAAAGGATTGGATCATAGGCAGTTGAGCTATAGAGGAAAGTAAATGTGATGGTTAGATTTTTATATACACACATCAAAAAATTTATGGTTATGATAAAATAATTAAAAAAAGCATTTTGACAATGCTATCTTATTTAAAAACTTACCACACCAAAAACTGTGTTCGATGTTCGATTATTTGTTTTAATAACGTATTTTTAAAAAAAGAACAAATGCTTGGAAAAATATAAACATTAAAAAAAATAGCATAAAAAGTATAATATCAATTTCAGTCTAACTGAACGCAAACTTCATTCAATGTGTGTATGTATAAATATAGGTTTGAATGTTTAGTTGTTCAAGAAGGATTATTATGTGTATGCTGCACGATTTCTTTGCCAGTTGTGACCCGATTTTAATAAAAGTGATCCCCTAGGTATGTCAAAGTATCAACTGAATATAAAAAAAAAAATTTTTGACTTCAAAACTCCATTAAAGAATATGCGCAGATAAAACTTCGAACTGGAATACTAAAATTTGTAGTAAAGATAGGTGACAAGTTTGTATTGGTATCCCACTTCAAGGAGAAATAAACACTTAGGTAACACAATATTTCATATGCGTACGGTAAGCATCTGTACAACAACATTATGTAATGCAAAAGCAAAGACTGACTCGGCCGCGTTGTAGAAACACATTGTTATGTTCCAATTCATTAATTATTATTTTTTGAAACTACTTTTTAAAAATTTAAAAATCTGTACTTATTGAAAAATTCGTGAAATCAATTTCATCATACATACATGAGTTTCGTAATGTAAATTTAGTTTTATTACTACCTATGCTCCGCGGAAAAATCTTTTTCTGCGTAAACTCTCCACCGGGATAAAAAGTGTCCTACATAAAAATATATATGTGCCAAATTACATTACACAATCCGTTTCCCCGTATATGCATGATTTTATCGATCTTCGTAAGTAACAAACAAACTTTACACACTCTCAAATCCGTATACAATTCAATAAATGTTAGTTTTATTTGATATTAATTGAAATTGACTACATTGTTTAAAAAGCTTCTGGTTTGAGATATCAATATTTGTAAATTAAGTCTTAAGAAAAATGACACTATTACTTTACATTGTTGCACCAAAGCAACCTAACCCAACTATAGCTAGAGGAACCGAAAAGGATATAGAATTAGAATATATAGTATCGAAAAAAACCACGATATAAATCCTCTATGGGTAAAGCAGCGGAGCACAGCTATAGCTATTTTATCATATAAAGATTATATGATAAAATAGCTATAGTAAATTCTATTATAAAATATTTTACAAACACCACTGTACCCAAACACAAATATCTATTCGGTCATTCCTATTATTTGTCCTAAAAAACGTCACTCATTGAAAACTAATGGCCATATGGAAAACATGTGCAGGGCGTGGGACCAACGATGCATCCCACAGATTCCATGAATGAGCAACTAACAGGACCCGGTATCTGTCTATCTATGTATAACCGACCCAGCATGAGACAAGCCTTCACAAGCTTTCTCACGATTCTCAGAAACATAAAAGTTTATTATAGATCATGAGGCATTGACAAAACAAGAAGATACTGTTGTCGTTGATAAACTAAACGATGACGACAAACCTGTCAAAGTTCATGTCGTTTCAGATAACATTTTTAATAAACAACTACCCGGCCGTGAAGAGAGAGAGAAAAAGAAACCGAAGTACATTAGTAATTTTGGTAAATCGACGTGAACGACACGAGAATCGGCTCGTAATGTCAGTTTGGTATTAGCATGAGATTAAGAAAGGCAATGCTAAGTTTTACCGTAACAGCCTTGGTTATCTCACGAGGAATGTCGGAGAGAGCTGGCTCGAATGGAGGTGCATTAAGCTATCATGGCATCAGTGCCCGTCTGGGCTGCATTCTCGGGCAGGGTCCGGTGTCCGGTTCAGGAATTTCTGCAGCCAGCAACCCGAGACGGAAGACAGGGGCGGAAGCGGTTCATGGAACCAAACCTTCTCGAATTAAAACGACACTAGTATTCTCTAAAAATTTACTAAAACCAACCTTGTTCCAGTGGCTTCTGGTTCTTTCTCGACTCTTGGTCAATGATAACATACCAGATCCTATAGATTGTGTAAATGTAGATTAGTGTCAATTGTAAAGGTCGTAAGTCTCAAAACGCAACGTAGTATTATAGCGCTTATTGTAGTGAATTAAGGTTCGATGTCATCCAAATATTAGTGAGGTTACAACTAAATTCTTCGCGAATATTCTAAGCCACGACGCGCAACCGTCTCGCTCCACTGTAGCGTGCATCCTGCCTTATATATACAAAGTCTAATTTTACATGTATTTTAGTTTATCAGTAAGGGTACCTACCAAACCTTATACTTAATGAGCACTTAAGTGTGCTTATGAAATCATACCTCCGTAACTGGTGTGTTTGGTTATAAGAAGGAAGATGTAAATATTGTTGCATTACCTATAGGTATTACCTTCTTAGGAGCACCACCATTTTAAGTTAACAAGACAAGTAAACAACGACGTCTAAGTATTTATCTAGCTAATAGCATTTATCTTTTATAAGTGGCTGTATGTGATAATTTGTTAACTTAGTAATTGTAAAGTTTGTTTTTTGCTTTGAATGGTAAGTAATCTTTAAAGAGAAATCAAAAACGATGGTATTAGTAACATTATCTTTGACGTGCGCAGTTTCTTTACATGTCCTGCAAAACAGTTCGACCGAAAGTGAACCAACCTCCCGCGAAGGCAGATGTTTTCGGTTCCATTTTATTTTGAGAATGTTTGTGACGTCACAAATTGTTTCGGTTTATAGCTGATCAAACAATGAAGCGGGTCCCGCATGCCTCGTTTGTTTCAATTGTAAACTGTTATTGGAAATCAATTGACAAATAGGTACAATGGACCCAATAAATGTGATAAAGGCAATTGTCAACGACTACGCTTACACATATATTAAAGTTAATGCCGGAGACAACAAAGCTGTTGAAGATTGTTTATGTAACAGGTTCAAACTTCAATCTTGAATCTTGTATGAAACATTAATTACTTACTTAAATAATATCCCCTTCAAACAATGTTGTTTCAATATCTACTAACGCTAAATTGTAAATTATATTTCCACTACAAGCACATAAAGAGTTATGAATAAAATATAAAAACGGGCCAAGTGCGAGTCGGACTCGCGCACCAAGGTTTCCGTAGGTACGGAACCGTTAAGCGGTCGCCCATCCAAGTATTGACCAAGCCCGACGTTGCTTAACTTTGAATATCGCTTCCAACAAACAAATATGTTACTGTTTCGCTTAATAATAACTAGATGGTGCTGTAATGGTTTTTTTTTTTTGTTGTTTGTTATACTTTAGAGCTCACACACACTATGATTAAAGCCAGATTAAATGTGTTACTGTTATTACGATACAGCAAATACATAAATAATAAGTTTGAACCCTGTATCGCCGAGCGCTGCGCCTAAATTCGAACGTATATATTGTTATTAATTTAGTAAGTGTTAGTATTTAGAATGTTATCATTTTATTTTTCAGTAACGTTACATGGTTCATAAAATTAAAGACCTGTTTTACACAAGTACCAACTTTATATAGTTTTTTGGAATTTGTACGAAATTTTTACTTAGCTATGACAGTTCTCCTTTTAATTTTGTTATATACCATCTGTGTCTCACTGACTGCCTCAAACGAAAACCTCTGCTTCAGTTCATTATTGGTAACGTCAGAAAAATAGATTCATCAGTGAGCCACAGGTTTTATGATATTCCCATGATTTTTGCTACACATCCAAGAACAGCCATTTAGCTAGCAGTGGAGCCGCCTCTACACTGGGCTCTAACAAAAATTTGCACTCTAAAGCTTTATATTACCCAAACGCATAGCTGAATCGAAAAATGGTTTTCGCACACCCTCAATATTTTTAAATGAGCTTTGAGATAGACGAGAAAAAAAAAGTTATCAACACTTAACGTGTAGGGTAGGTACCCTAATATATTATCCATGCCAAATTACAGCTTTCTAGTACTAATGATCTCTCAGCTAAGCCGCGAACAGACAGACAGACAGCCAGACGGACGGACATGGCGAAACTATAAGGTTGTGACTACGGAACTCTAAAAACGAGTAGAAAACTTTGTGTAATACAACCGTAGGTCGATGAAAGTATACCCAATAATATGAGCTGAATAAAGAATCAGCTTCTTTGTAATTTTGGACCCCTCTGACATATGTATGGTCGTGATCTTGATAGGGTGTGATAATTGACCTAATACAGTGACGTCCTTTCGTCGGCCGAGTCGGTAGGTACTTGCGACCCCGACCTTTCGGATGCAGACAGCGCTGGGCCCCTCAAATTGACTACTTGTGCCAATTGAGGCTTCCCGGAATAGGTACTTGAAGGCAATGAAATAAACAAGTGGTACGATAAGAATGCTTTAATATTTTTCTCCATAGATTACTGCACACGAATGAAACATATTAATAATATAATTCAGCGAACAGTCTTTATATGTTAAGTAGGACGTTTTGCGGTTGAATAACTCTATTGGTTTGGTAACTAGTATTTGCGGAGTGAAAGTGACCTCATGTTCAATATACCTATCTCTGTGGCAGCGCAGTGCCGCTTTCTATTCACTGAGTCTCACGCAAACAACGCTTGCGAAAGCCTCGCCGCAACTACCGCCACTAAAAAATATTACTTAATCAAAGAACTTATTGCGAAAAGTCTGGAGTACTCTGATCTCGTGTTCTCTGGGGCAAAATGTATGGAAGCACATCTTACCTCAGTTACCTCTTAAGACCTAAAAACTAGATCTCAAAAAGCAAGAAGAAGATTTTCTTTCATTTTGGCCTCGGGAACGAGAGGTCAGAGTATTCCAGACTTTTCGGAATAAGCTAATGTACCTCTACTAGTCTATGTCATTAGTCTTGGAGTACAACTTTTTCTAATTAATTTCTTTTCCTTTAAATACTTATGTACTTTTTTTGTAAATACTAACATATACATAAATACACTCAGACTCAAGGCAATCACAAATGTTTATAACATAAATGTTTGTCCAGTGCGGAAATCGAACCCACACCCTCTACACAGCAGCTGGCCACACTATCAACTAGGTTGCGAGTTTATTCCTGATGGGTCACCCTTTTTTTGTTCTGAACTTGGCTATAACACTACCGTGTTGAGATACTTACAAACATTGTCTGTATTCCGAGAACCTTCTGATTTTAAGCGTACGCTTTCGTCAGAAGAAAGCTATCGAACTTTGCAGCGGCAGACTCTACACGTCACGTAAGCGTGAAAACGGGACCCAGAGTTTAATGAACTTCCATTACCTACTCGTGATCACGTCTAGCGTCGTCGTAGACTGACCAGAAATCCTTTCGCAAATTACCATTCAGTTTCCTGTATTCTAGAGTACAATCTCTGCAATTAAACGAGCCCATATATCTCTGATCCGTTTCCATTAGCTACTTTATCGTCAAAATTGTCAGAACATTTCATTTTGCATCCTTGTTGGGTTTTTTTTCACAATACCAGGTCCGCCTGATGGTGAACGGTCACAACAGCACCTTAGGCTACATATTAGTGTATATAAAAGAAAATGGATTAGTACGTATATTACTCCTTGCCACAAAAACTAAACCAAAAGTCATACAATCTTTTTAAATGTTTTCGTAAATTTTTTTGAAGTCGCTTAAAAATTGACGCTTAAATAAAAAAAATCTATATGGCTCAGATAAGCAACGTTAATGGCGAATGAATCACCAAGTAAAAGAAAATGTTTCATTGCCCTGGATCTGTACTGACATCTTGTACTCGTGGTAATTGGCTTTATATATTACTGTTTTTACTTCTATCACTGGTGTCTTTAGTGCTACCCGTGTATGTTACATACTACAATATAGGCACGTGTTGCGAAAATACGCTTTCACATTTCTATTTATCAACCAAAAACAATAGCTACAGTGCAAAGAGTGACATGCTGACTCCGCCATCGATTATCTAATCATAATAAATGAAGACTGTAAAAATTGAAGAGCAATGGCTGAGTGATTCTGTAAAACAATAACTTACTGAGGACTGAACTGTAGAAGGTGGCGAAGACAATGTGTATTGTGTGAACACTGTACAAACGCAATGAAACACGATATTTCTGCAAAGTATAGAATTCGCTAACAACGCTACATACAAGTACAAAAGTGGCCATGAGCATGATTATAATGCTTTAACATACCTGTATTTATCTTTATCTTTTTATTTATGTTTATAAATATAAAAAAAACTGCGCACTGTTACAATCGATTATAGCGGTTTTTTTTTTCTTTATACCACTAAGGTAGCAAACAAGCTTACGGTCCGCCTGATGGTAAGCGGTCACCGTAGCCTATGGACGCTTGAAATACCCGGGGTATGCGCGTTGCCGGCCCTTCAGAAATATAAAAACTTCTTGCTTGAAGAACTCTATACTGTAGTCCTTGCAGAAAACCTTGGCAGGGAGTTCATTCCACAACTTAAGCGTTCGCGGGAGGAAGTTTCTCTGAAACCGCACTGTACGCGACCATTTAGGTTCTAAAGTGTGAGAATGAATTCCCTGCCGATGGCGAGCGGTGCGATGGTAGAAAGTAGCCGTGGGCATCATTTCGAACAATTCCTCAGAACACAACCCATTGTACAAGCGGTGGAACACACACAGTGAGGCAAAGTCTCTCCTCAGACTTAAGGGCTCGATACCGCAAGTGAGTTTGGAATCGTCGACAATTCTCACAGCCCGTCGTTGAACCGAGTCATAAGGGCCAAGCTGGTATCCGGGTGCACCTGCCCACAGGTGGCAGCAGTACTCCATATGGGGCCGAACTTGCGACTTGTAAAGTAACAAGCGGTTGGAGTGATAGTAAAAAATAATCATTAGCCTACTCCACTGTTGAATATAGGCTTCCCTTATTGGTTTTAAGTTTTCCTTTCTGTCCTCTGCAATTTTCTTCTGATCGTCTTTTAGCAGTAACATCTACGTAAGATTCTGCTCTAAAAATGTCTGCTTGCTTATACCACAGAATACTTGTACTTCTTTAAACGGTCTCTTCCTAACATCCATCTTAAAGAACTGTCTTCTGGATTATAATATCCTTTCCTTTAATTCAATAACTTGATTTTTAAAGATATTCCAATAAAAAACAGATGAATGAATTTCTCACATCAATATTTGTGTTTAGCATCAGTTAAAATTGTCATGCATACCTTTTTTTTACTTTTTTACGGATTTCGAAAGGCTTCGACCAAGGGCACCGAAAGTCAATCTCGCTTGGCACAGGTGAAGCCAAATAAAATCTTGTAAAAACTATCCACCTCTTCTTTTTACCTTACTTTTTGAGCTGAAGAATTTGAGATGATAAAGACTATAGAAAAAACTTCATGTGTAGGAAATAAAATGGAAGCGACAGTACCTACTTTTAAGCAAAACGTGATCAAAGAAACCTGATATCAAGTACTGATTGGACAAACATTGCTAATGACTCCGAGCTGCCTGTCTCACATGATCGCCGTACATTTACTAAAACCTTTTGTCTTTAGGTGCTTTTATTTTTGTATGTTTAACCAGTCTGTATTTCAAATCGACTATGAAATACAAGTTAGTGAGTAGGTAAGCCATGAACACTTTATAAGCTTACTTTACAAGTCAAATAAATCAGCTTAAAGTAAGTAAGTAAGTATAAGTACTACATTCGCCTTTATATAAAGAAGAATATCTTCGTGTGGATGATAGGAGTGTCAGTTTCTAATCCATTAAGGTGGCAAACAAGCCCACGGTCCGCTTGATGGTAAGCGGTCACCGTAACTAAGGACGCTTGTAACACCAAGGGCAACACTCGCGCGTTGCCGACCCTTCAGAAATCTAATAACTTCTTTCTTGAAGAACCACATACTGAGTGATATAGAGTGATCTAGTTTACTGTCACTCACCCCGTTTAGATGCTCTCTCTTTCAGCTATATGTATATTTGTTAGGTTTTTTAATTATACTTCTATCTTAAATATATTCAAACGAACTTCCAAGTGAAGTTCGATTATGAATATATACTCGCACATATATGATTCATCAGATATTGTAATATTAACTTTGGAGTCCTTCTAACCTACTAGAATATCTTCGAATGAAAATAATCGTAGTGTTTATAATCATAAGCGAACTTCACTTGGAAGTTCGTTTAAAAATGAGATATACGCATATTAGTTTTGTGGTTGGGTCTCAAGATTTTTCAAGTTAAGGAAATGGTTGCTAATATTCTCATAAAAAAAAAAACAAGTGTCAAGTGCGAGTAATCGCGCGCGCAGAGATTCCGTACCTTTGCAAAACTAAGGCTTGGACCTATGGAAAGGAAATGGCTACTTAGGGTGCGTTCCAAATCGCAACGAGGTAGTTAAAACAGTGGTTTTGGGACGCACCGGGTAGAGTAATTTTCCAACTGTCAAGTTGAATTCTTTACACTGCCATAGAAAAGGTTGAAATTCACTCCTGTCAGTGTAAAAATTAACTGTCAAACACTCGTTCCAGAACGGGTTGATTTTTCAACTTTACCGTGCGATAATTACTCGGCGTGATTTGGAACATAGCCTTAAAAACGTCAAGTGTCACTCGGTTGTTTTACTTACCATAATCAATGTATTAGCGTAGAAATCCCACGCCGATATCCGAATTTAGGTCAGGCTAAACCGCTGGCAAAAGTTACAGTAGTAGTATACAATAGAGTAAAAAAAACTCAAATTTTGATGGCAATTTGTGAAGTAAAAGGGGGGTTGAACTTTTTGCGCACAAAGTGTGTATAATAAGTAAAAATGGAATAACAGAAAATCTTATTTCAACTGCTCAATTCAATTTGCTCTTGTGTTGTCACACGCGTAGTAACCAAAAATCAGCAAAAATAAAAAAGGCCGGGTCCCACAGACCGTACCCCCACGAAAGAAAAAGAACATTACAAGAAATTATAAATCTAGAACCCCATACGGAACCCCAATTAACCACCCAGCAGTTGTTATAGGCGTAGGTACGCATTCTTTGGCAAAACCCCACGGTGACATCATACTTATAAATTTGGGCAAGCGTCGAATGACGTCATCCATTATTTGTAGGTATCGTTTTTTGTACAATAAAATATTATAACACAGAACCAGCTTGTGCGACGCATATAATTACTTCGTATCACAGAATAATAAATGTATTGGTAGTAGTACTACTACGAGTCTGTCTACGTAGTAGTACTACGTACTATGATTGTACTACGTAGCCGTACAATACCGGCTACGTATTGTAAACCTCTTAGAAATGACGCGTCAGTGGTGTCGATAAGGTACAAATTGTACCTGTTGTGCTTATAGTAACTATATTAGTATTGTTTACAGCTTTTTCATCCATTCATCATCATTTGCATATGATTATGTGATATATAATACTTACGATACATAACAACCAGTTAATACACAAACGAGCAAAAATAATTAGTCACTTACACAGACGACAATATTTTCAAAACAACTCATGATAGGTAGCTCTATGAAGTCAAAGGGACAATGAAACGTATTTAATCGCTTATTAAATTATTTATGTGTCCAATAGAACTCTTTTTAATATACTTTTCGTTTATGTAAGTGACTAGTAATTTTTGCTCGGCTGTATAGGTAGGTACTTATTTTTGCAACCAGGTCAATGTTCTTCATCCCTTCATAATACTTTATAATTTGTTTTCTCTATCGCGTATATTTAGCTTTTACACAGACTATTTATATATAAATAGGTCCCGTTTTGTTGCCGTTGTATGTTTTTTCATACGCACGCATTTTCACAGTTCGAAAGTAGAGCAGGGACCTTATTGGTATCAGTCTCGAGTTATTCGGATTCTGGAATTCCAGATAAAAATATATATAGAAGTCTGACTTACCTTTCGAAATCCGTGAATGTGCTTGCATGCATTTTGCTCTCGAATTCCAGGGTCCGAATAGCTCTTGACTGTTAACAATAAGGATCCAAGTCGCGTAAATACGCAGTTCTTATGCAAAATGTTATAGCAAAATTATACCATCTAAGCGATTTTAAAAAAAAGTTATAAAACATGATTTTATCTAACTGTATGCAGTAGCATAGGCAATGCACTAGATAAAATATTAAACTAAATTTCAAACTTTCTCTTTTTTGAGGTCGGTTAAAAAAAAGTTTTATGGCAGAAATTGAGTGATTTTCATTTATTTATTTACTTATAGAACAAGTGGCTGCTGCAAAAAACCTGCTGCTGAAAATGCTTTCAGAAAAGCTAAACCCGCTAGGGTAGCCTAATTAGAACTTGAAACATGGGGAGAACAGGGAGTAAGGGAGTAAGGAACTAATCGCGGACTACGCAGCAAAAACAGTTAAATTTGACCTTAATTTTATTTATCCTGTAAAATATAGCTAAGTCAGCTAGTTTATTGGGTCACAAAAATTAAGACGATTATGGATGAGGTCGGCAAACGCAGCGTTGGTCGCCCTCCAGGCAGGTGGAATGATGACCAGAAAAAGATATCCGGAAGTGAATGGATGTGAAAGGCGGAGGACCGGGTATGGTGGCCTATGTCCAACAGTGTACTGTTATAGGCATTTAACAATGTTATTATTAAAAACAATGTTTGCGATATTGTTTTGTAATTTACCACTTCGATATCAGTCGTTCGACTGAGTGTTATCTGTAAATATTTTGGACTGCCGCCGTCATTAAAGCCATTATTTTTGTAACATTTATTTGCCTTAATAATCGTGGGCCTTTGTCAGCCTCAATTAGTTTATTTAGTTTTCTAATTAAGTTAGTACAAAAGTTACTTAATTGAGTTCTTAATTAACATTGCTATTCCGGGAAATTATTATTGAGGACGTCGAATTTTGAAGTTGCTATTTTAGCCTAGCTGTGACTTCGTTATTCATTGATTATGTTATATTTATACTTATTTCGAGTTAATAAATTTTAAAATATGTATGTAGATATATATGTACAGTGTATGATTCGTAATTGATTTAAGTCCTAGCTATGTTTTATGAAATAAAGTCACACAGTTCTGCCTAGATTCCCAGATAAAAGTACATTGACAGATCGTGAATTAAAATAAAAACAGTCCCAATCCGAAATTGTAAGTTTACTAAGTTATAAGTGTTGTTGTATGTAATGTTGTACAAATTGTAAGTTACTAGGTTTGTATAGAAAATTGACAGTAAGTTACTGTGTTGCCACTCCTATTCCCGTTTTATACAGTTTAACATAGGTATGCAATATCAATGTAAAATTAAAGACTTTTACGTTCATACAAAGCTATAACGTTGCCGTAACTGTCTTTAGTTTTGCTTCTTTACGTCGTCAACCGGACGACGAAGTTGTCTTTTTGGTCGTAAACAATGGAGAAGTTGTATGCAAATAAACCAGAAGTAAACTAGTCCACCGTGTCATGTCCCATGTCTGTTGCGAGAGGATGCGGGCCTTGTGGCGACACTGCCAGGCGACCATAACCACACATATTTTAACCACGTTTTGTTTGCAGGCATGAAAGGCATTGAATTCTATGCTAATGCTCTCCATACGCGTATTCGATTATTAATTAAGTAAGGCTCTTATGCGTAATATGTTGACTGTTGACACTTCCGGTGCGCATTCAACGCATTGGCTGTACATGCTTGGGTGGTAGAGCAGTAAATGTGCTGTTAAAAAAGCGATCGATCGGCCATTTTGTTTGAATAGAACTATTTTAATGCTTATGCAAAAGGTCGGTGATGGCGAGAGGTGATTTCATCTTGCGTTCTGAGTCTCTCTCTCTCTCTTTCCACCGAGCGCAAATGAATCATACTAGGTTTATAATTAAAAAAATGTGCGAGCCGGACTCGCGCACTAAGGGTTCCGTACCATTATCTATAAAAACGGCAAAAATGTTGATAATGTTTGTTGTATGGAAGCCCCCCTTAAATATTTGTTATGTTTTAATTTAATTTATTTTTAAAGTGAAAATTTAACTTAATATTCTATGAATATTTCAAGCGTCTACCTGTTGCCGTTATCAATATCGAGCAAAAACGAGCAAAAAATCACGTATGTTGTATGGGAGCCCCCTTCAATATTTATTTTATTCTTTTTTTTAGTATTCGTTGCTATAGCGGCAACAGAAATACATGATGTGTGAAATTTCAATTGTCTTACTATCACGGTTTATGAGATACAGCCTGGTGACAAACGGACGGACGGACGGACTGACAGCGGAGTCTAAGTAATAGGGTCCCTTTTTTACCCTTTAGGTACGGAACCCTAAAAGCACATTAAGTAGCTTTAGCGTTATGCCGTTCAAATTGTATGTAGTAGGTATTCCGCATACGCTAGTATATATAGTACATTGATAACATTGGTGGTGTCCTTATGCTGTCCTTTATTTGACACCATGGCTGACTCAAAATGCATACCTTCCTATGTTAATAAATAAAACACATACAATATTATTATATAAAATGTATAAACAATTAAACTTTGCACTTATAATAATTGTACAAAATTTTCTATTCTAAAGACATCTACCTCCTAGGTATAGATGGCGGATTCGAAGGCACCTGTATTTATATTATTTCCTTTACAGATTTGATAGCCACGAATCATTTAAATTTTAATTATCTTCTAGAAACATGTCTGAACATTAAAATATCATTAGTGTTACCTGAAGACGAATAGATAAAAATATCTAAATCTAAATAAAATGACATTTTTGATCCAACACGAGTACCTATTCTCATGATTTTAGGCCGAAGATACACTGAGGCTGGGTTGCACCAACTAACTTTGACCTTAACCAACCGTCAAAACTGGAAAATTGTATATGATAATTTGCATAGTCAGTGTTCTGTTTAGCAAACTAATGGTTTGCTGGGTAAAGTTTAAAAAAAGCTGACGATAGATATTTCCAAACAATCTCCCATTTTTGACGACTGGTTAACGTCAAAGTTAGTTCGGGCAACTAAGCGTAACTGTAACGTTATTACTCCTTAGTTTGTGGTATAGCCTTTTAATAAGAGACGGTGTTGTATCAATGAATAGGATGTAGGCTAGCACTAGCATCTATGCACCTATCTATCTAGCCGTTCACATCCGCTTACACTGCCTAGGTACTTGGCTGTTCGTAGAGAAGGGATAGACCTGCGTTGACTCAGCGCCGTGCCCCAAATTCCTCAGAAAACCATACCCTGCTTGCCATAGAATATCTAACCCTACTTTCTGTGCAATAAACACTATATTACGTTAACTCTAAAAGCAAAGATCCGTTGTTTCACGGTTCTGGCAATCAGAATGTCTATCAGATGCTTTATGTGATGTACTGTGATACGAATACAACTATTTTAGATTTAGTACCTACATTTTGCAAGAGACGAACAGTAAGTGGCTGTAAACGAAATGCAATACCTATACCGTATTTTTCCTTACTTAATAAGACATATTTACTCAACTTAAAAACATGAAAACTATAACTATTAATATGTATAAATTATTACTATTAAAATATTCCCATATCAGTATTATACAGAAAAGATAACACTAGTGATGTGTACTTATAAGTTTTTAAAGAAACAGCAAAATTGTTAAACCGTTTCTAACACACACCGCAGTAGGATATTTGACTATTTTTCTTCTAACCACACAACAGTAGAATATTTTACTATTTTTTTTCTAACCACACAACAGTAGAATAATTGACTATTTTTTTAAACATTATTAAATAAAATCTAAATAAATAGATATCACTGATAATTTCATTTATTGAGATAGTAAAATGACCCTTATGATAGTGGAATATGATAATCTGCATTTATTAAAATCTGACATACCTTATCTACTGTGATATTTGTGATACTCTGCAATACGAGACTTCACGAATAAAAGCAATAAACTCCAAACTCTTGTTGCCATGCAAAAAGGTTGTCCATGATAAAAGGTTCTATAGGGTAACTTTAAGAAGAACATTTCCCGAAGCTTTCGTTTTGTTCAGTGCATTCCAGGCGCCTGGCAGACAATGCCGTACTTTTTTTTATTTATTTTTGAATATGGTACTATTATTAAGCAAAGACGACCTTCGAAGTTCCCCGAGCTCCGGAATGTGGATCTTGAGCTCTCAAGAATGCTATTTTCCAAGAATGGCTACACGCATGCATCACGCACATTTTTTTCCATGCATAGAACATGTTCTATCTACCATATTAAAGCTTATGGGTTTAGGCGAATGAAGCAATCTTGATACTTTAATTTGAATGTAACATAAGTTGTAAGAATAATAATAGTATTTTTATAAAAAAATCATAATTTAACATTTAAAGTTTCATAGTTTCAAAAAAGTTGCTTCAAGTGTTTTGTTTTTTTTTGTTGAGTTTTTAATTTGTCTTTCTCAATTTCAAATCTTCTACTACCTACTTACTGCTTACTTTTGCCAGCTACTACATAAAACGGAAGAAGTTGAACCTAGATAAAAAGTCGTGGAAGTTTCCTTTTCACGAAATAGTAATACTTTTTTAAGCAATAGCAGTAAACACTGTTTTCCTTAGAGTTATGTCATTTTGTGAACTCACAATAAAAATTTGGGCTCAAATAAGAAAATCAAAAAATAAGAAAATCAAGAAAATTAAATAATGCATTTCGCCTTCTGAAGAGCCAAAATCATAGTTTTCTTGATTTTTTACAAAGTAGGACACGTTAGAAAAAAACAGGGTATACATACATCATTGGTATACATCAACAGCCACTGATGTTAACTACATCTACCTACAGCACAATATATTTTTAAACTTAACAAAGATTAGGCAATTATCAATCTAAGTCAAAGTTTCTCAATACATTTTTATTGAAAAATAATCCTAGAAACTGTAAATTGGTGAATACGTAACAATTAGTATACCTTACTCTAGCAAGAATCAACTCATGCTAAGCGACCTATAAATTCCTTTGCCTTCTTAGCGCCAGCCCTACCTGTATGGAGTAAAAAAAAGCATTCTGGCTTTAGGGCCGCGTCGGCGCTTTTGAGATAATTTATAAGGTTCTGCCTTTCTTGGAATTTCGAAATCTCGCGGAGGCTGAGACGTGAGGCGAGGCGCTCGCGGCCTGAGGAATGTAACGGAACGAGATTGGAAAAAAGTATTCGTTTAGCTTCTATTGTATGACTGTCTCTATGTATACTGAATAGATCGAAGTTGAGTTACAAGTTCGATTAATTGTATAATATTTACGTTTATTAATTGACACTAAAATACGTAACAAGTAAACAATAACAATTTATCAAATTGTGAAACTTAAAAGATACGATTTACTTATTTATTGTTTTTAAATTGGTATTTCTATATATGGATGTAAATCTTACGAATAAAATTGATATCCAATTTGTTTGGAGTTATAATTAAAGTATGTATAATAAATAATTGTGTAGTAAACGTAAAAGCTTCTTGGCTTAAGTTGCTGCTGACAATCTGAAGAGTGTTCGAAATTGCAAAAGGCTAAGAAGGCTAACTTCAACGCAGGCGGCGGCTTCGTAGAGACAGACGAACATATGTATTTTACGTAGCTGGCGGCGGTAGAATAAATTGATAAACAGAGGCAAAGAAAGTGGGTTTTTGGTATTATAAACACACATATCGTAAAATAGGGACTTCATTGTTTATTAAAAAAATCAAAAGAGAGAAGCTATTAAATCACTTCTGCCTATTTATTAAGAAGATAGGCCGTATGATAAAGTATGGACTGATTGTTCGCGTCCGCATGGGCTTGCATAATGCCCAGTCAAGATTTGTACTTGAATCGTGAAGCTCGGAAAACAGCGAGAAAGGCTCGAAAGCAGCAAAAGCTGTTGCAGTAGTCCTTGGAGGTAATACTCGGACATTAACACAGCGCGCCATCGGCTCCTTGAGGCCGCTCAAGAAAACTCAGCAAGGACGACTTCACGTTTTTCAAAAACAGTCTCGGCGCTAGCTGAAGGATACGTTTGTAAATGAGAAAGATGAGTTATCAAAACGAGCCAATCAAGTTTGCTGTTAAAGGATTTCAATTATCAACTTGGTTGACAGACCGTTAATTAAAGAACTAACTACTTCGGCAAGAAATCAATATTTCACAAGACACTTTATAGTTTTTAAGTTTGGCCAGTCTGACCGCTGAATCCATGACTGTAATGTGTCATTCAAGGCAAAGGAAGTAGAGGAGGACGTCAAATAGCTTCAACTCGCAACTGAAATCGCAGCACATGGAAATCGTTGTTTCTTATGTAGATGGACTACGCAGTTGCAAAGAATTTTGCATCCTGTCTGGCACCTGCATCGAGTAAAGTTCATTTGTGGCATTGGGTAAGTCTGGCACTGGCGCGGCTAAGATATTCTGCCCTTTAGCCGTTTAGGAAAGAGTTTAGTGACAGAACAGGTAATTTGGTTTAGTCTACATTTTATCGAAATCAATTTTGTAGTTTTTTTATTAAATCAACAAAACAAAAAAAAGGTGGCGTTTTTTATGCTTCCATAGTAAAAATGAAAAATATGAGTTTCATTAAAAAAATTAACCAACTTCCAAACTACTCCCGCCAAAAACAAGTTTCAAGAAAAGACATTTGCTGAATCGATTTTATATTTGGTTTATGTACAAACCGCCACAACTAACATTTATTGCTACACTACCTAGCTGTTGCCCTGTTTTTGCCTTCATTTTGTTAGAGCCAGCGAGCGAGGATCGCTCAAAAGTCACTGTACTACTTTTAATCGTACATTTTGTTTATAGAACGATTTTAATGCCTATGCAGTGTGATAGCTCTTTTTGCCGAGATAATCTTGTCAATAGCTCTGAAATTATACACCCAAGTTCCTTTGTGACATGCAATGGCGCTTACTGCTGACCCTTCTAATTTGGCAATGCATTGTTTGATTCGTAAGCGGCGACGGACGCGTCGAGGGAGGAGGATTCAAGACGCCAGCTGTGCAGCACGTGCGCCAGCTGACACGGCGTCAGCTGCTCGCAAGCTGCTATCGCACCTGCCTTCCGAAACAAGGACTTCGGAATTTTTACCTGAGGAAGATTAATCCCATATTCTTTTGTCTGTTGAACTGATATAGATTTTTTACTGTCGAAATCAAAATGCTTTAATAAGCAAGGGCTTCTGTAGAGCAGAGCGTATACTCAAAATATAAGAAAATTCATCTGTCATTCCATTGAAAAAGCTTATTTTACTAGAATTTCGAAAATAGGTATGTTGCAGTCTACGGAAATGGCTTAGTCATCTTTGGGCTTGACTTATAAGCTAAGTACTACAAGCCCAATCAAAATCCTTTCATACAAAATTTATTTTGCCATAATCTCCGAATTTAACTTAACATTTTTATTTTAAAAAAATAACGAAAATGTAAGAGTAAGAGCTCGCCGCTTTTGGTTTCATGAGATTCCGATAAGCTATTATTTTTTTAATTTGTTTGAATTGCTTCATACGAGTACAAAAAATAATGGCTTATCAGAATCTCATGAAACCAATAACCGCGAGCACTTAAGTTTTTGATCTTTTTTTTAAGAACCAAAATACAAACTTTAATTCACGTAAACCTATGACGATTTGTTTTTTTTTTGTGAACGCGCTAATATCTTCAAGTACCTCGCTAATCTCTTGGTGTTGCAAGCTATTAAATAACGATCCAACTGTATGGAGAGGACACTAAAATGTTCCGAGTTATGACTCTGTGGAGGAAATTAACTTTACACACATGACGTGTACCTACCGTGTTAATAATATATTATTCTGCCTATTTTATTAAGTAAGTAAGTTTTATCACATATTTACGCATTTCTTTTCATTTTTATGATTGCGGTACGTACGATACAATATTAATACCACAGCAGGTCCACAGAATGTGGGCTTTGAATGATACCGGTAAAATAAATTAACAGCGCACGACGGACGCTCAATTTTTTTTTCTTGTTGTTTATTGTTAAAAGAGAATATATTATTTTTTGTAAACTGTATTTTTATTAAATTGGCTTTATTTTTTATTTAGTTTTGATTGTAAAAAAAAATTGTGGTTTACTATTTACACTGACTTCTAACAAAAAAAATGTAGTAGAAAATTTTATATACTGCGTATTTAATAAGAGGTTGCTTAATAAATTATACTATTTTCGGGAACAGCAAAGTGGTTGACATAGACGGCTCCATGTTGCCTCCATTATTGATGGTAAGTTATCCAACTGGGCCAGAATAATTTTTAGAAGGAAGCCAATAGGAGAATCCAGCAAGGGTCGGCAGCATTTAGTAAATTTCGTCAAGTCTTTAAGTTGCCTATACTTCAAAGTCTGAAGGTGAAAGTCTTTGACCAGTGCGTCCTACCTGTGATGACTTACGCCGCCGAAACGTGGACACTACAGTAAGGCTGGTCGACAAGTTCACGCACAGCGCGAAATGGAGCGAGCTATGCTCGGAGAGCCTCTGAGGGATCGAATCCAAAATGAAGACATACGGAAGAGAACTAGCTCGCAGAATTAGCAAGCTGAAGTGACAGTGGGCTGGCCACGTCTGTCGGAGTGAATACCGCGTATAGGAAGGCGAAGCGTGGAACCCCCTTCAGCCGAAACAACGACCTTTAAAGGGTGGCTGGTGGTGGCTGGATGCGGAAGGCAGAGGACTGGGAGAAATGGCACGCATACAGGAGGCTTATGTCCAGCAGTGGACCAATATGAGCTGATATGATGATGATGACCCTTGAAGAAATTATATTTTTTAATTCCTCTTGATCGTCCACGTCCATCGGAATAACATTCGAATCATTTGAAAACGGTATTGAAGAATATGGATACGAAGTTGAAACAGTCGATTTTCCTGTTCACCGCTCGGTATTTTTGCCAAACATGGTTCGAGCTGATGCCTTTCTGCTCTTCTTAATTCTTTGTTCTGTAGGAAAGACTGTAATGGGATCCTTTTAGTTTTGACTTTTTTGTCTCTTTGAGTTTTGGTGTTTGCATTTCGGCGTGCTTTTATCTTATAGAATCTAAATTACTCGCCTTATTAATGTACGATTTTCTAAACCTATTAAATGTGTCACGAAGGTAGCAAGCTTGATTGTACCATGTGACATTGCAACTTGTACCTTATCGTATCGAACCCTTAAGTCTGAGGAGAGACTGCCCCCCCGTGTGTGTTCTACTGCTTGTCTAATGGTATGTGTAGATACTAAGGTGGCAAACAAGCTTGTGGTCCGGTCACCGCAGCCTTTGGACGCTTGTAACACCTGGGGCATCATTCGCGCGTTGCCAACCCTTCAAAAATCTAATAACGTCTTTTTTGAAGAACCCCATACTGTAGTCCTTTGAGAAAACTTTGGCAGGGAGCTCATTTCACAACCTAAGCGTTTGTGGGAAGATGTCTCTCTAAAACCGCACTGTACGTGACCGTTTACGTTCTAAGATGTGACGATGTTTTCCCTGCGGCTGGCGAGCGATGCGATTGTAGAAAGTAGCCGTGGGCATAATTTCGAAAATTCCTCAGAACACATCGCATTATACAAACGGTAGAACACACACAGGGAGGCAAAGTCTCTGCTCAAACTTAAGGGTCCAAGTTGAAAGTTGATGAAGGGTGAAGGTTGCGAGTTTGGGATCGTCGACGATTCTCATAGCCCGACGTTGAACCTAGTTAAAAGAGCCAAGCTGCCAGAGATGGCAGCAGTACTCCATACACAATGGACCATACCAGATAAAGAATAGTAATGAAAACAATCGTGAGAAGTCTTGGCGACCTTCCTCGCAGAGAGTCTGGAGAGTAATTTTTCAATAGTTCAATAGGCTAACTACCTAGATACTTTTTTGTTTTCAATTCTGTTATCAAGCAAAGAAAATTTTGCCTTTAATTTTGCAAGAGGCATATCAGTCAGGTGCCAGTCCGCCTTAAAACGTAGGGCTGCCCGCCTAAAAACATAGGGCGTAACGAAAACGAAGGAAACGTCTACAGGCATCTATAACTGCTGCGACTGTCTGTGGGCTTCCCGCCTAAAAGAAAATATACTGCTCATTCATAATCATCAATGAATAATAATTTAGCAGACATGTCATATCACTGTTGAACATATCATGAGATTTAAAAGTTAGTGTTTAATACTGATTAATCCAAACCAATATATATTTTGTGAAAGTCTGTTTGTTTTTTTTGTATTTTTCTTATATATTGTTAAAGAGACGTAGATGAACATATCTTCATCCTATTCTAATCCAACGTATCCCAAATGTGAAATGAAATTTACTGAAAACGTACAATAGACAAAAAGAGTTACACATAATTAGCATCAGATATTTGCCATTTTAAAATATTCAATATATCGTGGCTTAGTTGGTAGAAAGGCAGGTTCAATTTCCGCACAGGACAAACACTTTATGTGGTGATCATTTGTGTTTGTCTTGAGACCGAGTGTTTTGCGTGTTTTAAATATTTGTTTTATTTTAATTGAAATATTTATTCTTAAAGTGAATATATAACTTAATATTCTGTGTTTTAACGGCCTGTTGCCGTAATCAATATCGAGCAAAAAAAATCACGTTTGTTGTATGGGAGCCCCCTTAAAGATTTATTTTATTCTGTTTTTTAGTATTTATTGTCATAGTGGCAACAGAAATACATCGTATGTCAAAATTTCAACTGTCTGCCTATAACGGTTCATGAGATACAGCCTGGTGACAGACGGACGGACAGCGGAGTCTTAGTAATAGGGTCCCGTTTTTAACCCTTTGGGTACAGAACCCTAAAAAAAGCGAATAAGTACTAAAATCAACTGTCTTGTATCCATAGTACAAGCTTTGTTTACTTTTAAATAAGATAACACTGTGTGATATGTCCAAGAATATTTATGTTTTTTTAACATTTATTATTATATTCTATTCGTTGGACTTAAAATTTATTATGTCAAATACGCGGGACTTCTTTAAATTTCTGAATTTATTTATTAAATAATCAAATCGTTTAAAATTCGCAGGATATTTCAATGCTTCTGCATTGGACTACAATATGGAAGAATATACAAAAAAAAAAATTACTAAGAACATAGACTAGTTCCGTAATATGTCCTATGAACTGCGCAATAGGCTCACGAAATTGGTCACACTTAAGAAATAAACGAAGTGAAACTGTGGTGTCTTTTCTCAAAGGCAAGACACTACAGTCTTGCTTCGTCTCTGTCACACTCTGCGACCATTTTTTTTTCATTGTTTTCATATTAACTGGTGTTGCTAGTTCAAAATTGACCAAAACGGACTAAGTGATTTTTAAAACTCGTGAGCATCTAATTAGGACCAAGGATTAAGTAAATTTATTTCTTTTATACATATAATATATTTTTTTTAATATTCCAGACTCTAGATTAAATTAAACTAGAGCACTAACATAATCACAATTTCTACGTCGAAATCAATATTAAATAAAATCTGGTTTTCACCCCTCACACAATTATTTTTATAGTTTCATGTAGAATATGTTTACTTATTACTGCTTTTATTCCTTATTATGCATGCGTTTTTTGATGTAATTTTATATATTTTAACATTTAAAATCCTTCTTCAATTGCTTTTCTCCCAATCTATAGTGTGGGCAAGCCGAAAAATCTTAAATAGTTATTGTGTAGGGAGTTTCAAACTGTCACTTAGTCTTGTAGCATAATGCATTTACTATCTTGCTATATGCTTATAAAAATAGCCTGCTAGTATGCAAGTAATAATATATTATTAAAGTAAATTTTAAGATATGAGAGTAAAATACAACTTTAGTAGGTATAGTAATGAGTAGGTATAAAAATAAAGGTGAAACGCAAACAGAATTAATACTACTAAACTGGCCTACATCAAACAATTATAGTATATTTTTGTTTTTAGATTCACTGAAACTAATTTTAAAACTAAAAACTGATAGCTCATTTACGCCAAATTTAAGACAGTGGATTGCTTAAAAATATCATCTTTACTGTTAGATTTCTAAATATAAAGTGATTTATCTGGGTAATTAATTTATAATACGTTTTCATTTTGCTTTATTTTCAAAAAAATACCGGGGTTATAATAACTTCTCTCACAGAATTTAATTTAAATTTTGACAGACGTCTAAAAGTTGGGCTAAATACCTACCTACCGACATGGGTTTTTGGTAGATATATTTTGGAGCACAACTGCTTATGAAAAACGCTGAAAGCACATTAGCTACCCAAAGCTAATGAAACGCAAACCGCTTAAAATTCTGCTTTTTAGTATTACAAAATAGTTAGGTAGAACGCCCCTATTATACTTTACTAAATCCAAAACGATTAAACTACAGACAAAACTAGCACCTAAGATTTGTCTAAGTGTATTTATTTCAAAGGCTAGTCTGTTCTTCATTTTTATATGCTTTGTTCAATAATCTCCACGTCAACGACAGGCCGACCAACCAAACAAAACTAACCGAACCGACCGAGCGATCGAGTCAGTTGCGAGTCTCGCGCTCACGGGTTTTGTTGTAGTTTTGTTCATTTGTTTGTGTTGGTAGTGTAGGACAGCTGTCAATTCTTATCGCAGAAGATTCTAATCAAACTGATGTGGTTAAACTTTTACCAGTGAATTAAACTTGGATTACATACTATGGATTCTATAAAAGGTAAGTCCTTTTTTACTGATGTAAATTGCTCACCTTCGTTCGAGGAATGAGGCGAGACAGACGTCACGTTATTTTTATGCCACCATCGATAGGCTAACAGCTGTTTATAATATTATGTGGTATAAAAGCTAAAAATATATGCTTACCTACGATTATAACCACGTTCTGAATGTCGCTCTTCTGAAATTTTGGTCAAAGTTACTGAAAGGGGAAAACCTTAATATTGATGTAAAATTAAATGGTACCTGCCTAAAAACATATTTATACTTACCTACCTATATTTTTTCACTGAGGTACCTACCGGTTACAATAGTTAAAAAGCGCAAGGGAAAAAGTTAGTACATTGCAAAAAAATATTTTTGGTTAGCCTTTTGTAAACTCAACAGTGTTGTTATGACTGCCAATTTAAAACCGTCAGTTTTTTCTAAAGAATTGGTACATGTTCAGTGCGTTAACAAATTTGTCAACTCATTTAGTTACCTACTTACATTTTCATGTTTTTGATGTCTCTGTTTGAGAATATGCTATGGGTACAAAAATTTTGTTGTGTTTAAATTTTATAGTTTTTTTTGTATTTGCCTGACATTTTTTTGGGGAAAATGCAGAGAAAGACATCAGACATGGGCGTAAGTACCCACTGATTGGGTTAGGGTGGGGCAAAATTCCATATTTCAGTATGGAGACAAACCAGTTAAAATATGTGGTTTCAATAAAGTAAATTCTTGCAGACATAAGAGATTTGTCTCCCTCCCTCGTCCTCAATATGATAGCAGACTTGTGTTTCCTTTATATGCAACCACATAAAACACTGATTGTTTAAATTGAATTTTTGTAAAAAAAAAAATATTTTTATTCTTATTTAGATATTGTATATTCCAGACAAAATACTTATGTGTCATGAAGCCTATTAGCCTTATCAATGAAGCTTGGATTTGGATCCAAAATAAGGTTAACTAGAGAATCATACTACAAAATCTAACATACACAATTTACAATAAATTTTATAATATTAAAAATGGTACCTATAACAATGAACCACTCCTCAACACTACAGATTGGCTAGTACCACAGATTACCTAGTGCCAAAGATTAGCTAGTGCCATGGATGAGTTAGCCATTTTAGTAAATTCAAAACAAAGAACAATAATTGGATAGATAGGTACACAGACATAGAGAAATGGGCAACACCTTTCCTAGCCAGATGTAAAAAAAGGGGGCAAAAGTGTGGCAGAGGCAAAGTGAAACTGTGGTGTCTCTTGTCTTTTCCTCACTTGTTCATAAATATCATTGAACAAAATGGTGGACGTTAGTAGAAAGAGAAAAGAGACCACAGTTTCACTTTGTCCTTTTCTAAAGTGTGGATAAGAGGCTATTGTGCAGTTCATAGTACAAATTACAGAATTCAAAGTCTATGAGTAGATATAACAAACATAAATAGAACATACCAGGACTGCCTATATAATTAGATTACTTTCTTGGAAAAAGTATATTTAATAACTTTTAGTAGATAAGATTATAAATGATGATAAAAATGATTCCATGAAATTGTGACGACACTGTTTATCACAAAAAGCACTTAAGAGTTTTATCTTATCATATTTGTTTACCTATCAGACATACACAGTATTATGTAAAAACTTCCATATAAATAGAAAATCATCTAGCTACCCATTAATCTGTTTCCAGGCACTTCTTTTACAGGAACATTACCTATTTTACAATAATGAAAACAATTGTGAATTTTTTGTATATCATCACCTATTTTACAGTAATAAAAACATTTGTTAATTTTTAGTATATTAAAAGTAAGATTAACATCATTTGTTAAAAAACGTGGCAACATAGTTCTATTTAGCCTTGGTTTCGTAATAAACGTTCTACCCAGTAAGGCCTCTTGATTAGTGCCATGACCTCACAAATTTGGCAAGTACTTGTGAATAGAATGGATTAAGTGTTCAACTAGGAGTTGCATACATGCTTTGTTTTTAGACATCATTTTGCTGTTTGTTTGTTCACTGCAGGTGATTAAGAGGAAGGAAAAATACAATCTGGGTATGATTCAACTTGTTAATGTTAATTTCCTCTTCTGTTTGTGTAAGCAGAACTTTATTGAAATGAAACTACTAGCGCCATCTGTTAAGAAGTTCTTACATTACATGCTAAGATTGCTTGCTGAATGGCTTTATATATCTATTGATCTTTGTGGGTGATGCTTAACACCCTAATTTTAAAATATCTGTCTCGTTAACCTAATTTATCCCATTTTGATAAGGTTGAAACAACTTAGGCATATTGGTTTTTAAATGCAAATATTTTCTTTTGTTTAGTTTAACGTTATTTCATTTATTAATGTTAGTGATATTGGTATCAACACAAAATTCTTATTGATCATACTACCTACATATTTTTCCTTTTATTGTGAGTTTCTTTTAAAAAAAAAAAAAATATACATTAAAGGCAAAAAACTATAACAGATGTTTAAAGAAATTTCTCTAAACATCCATTCTCCGTTATATTAAGAATTTTCTTTATAACTTTACTTTACTCTCTGATCAGATAACATTTTATTTTAATATAAATTATTGCTTAGTGTATTGAATATCAATTAAATTAAAATAAATAAGTACTTAATCAACCATAGGCTAGGGTGACTGCTCACCATCAAGCGCCCTGTAAGCTTGTATGCCACCTTAATCATATTAAAAATAGTCATGTTAATATGCTAAGTAAATGTTTGATTACTTTATCATTCATAATATCTCTTTCTCTAAAATATGATAGTTAAAGTGATATCTATAATATATTATTTTTTTTATGATCACTATAGAAAATCAAAAGTTTTGTTAAATACCATTTAGAGAATCATATTTCCTCAGGATAAGATCCACTGAGACGAGTGCCCGGCTAATTGTAACAAGTCTGAAGCTTATGTGCATACCAAACTGCACAGTGGGTTTATCTCTCGACATCCTGGAAAAAAACAAAAACTTAATTGAGGTTTTTCCATTTTCAATATTAATCACAAACAATCACTATTTTATGTATGTCAAATGGCTCATTAGATATCTGGTAACTAGAAGAGCATTTATAATGAAGTAGGTACTTAAAAAGTAATTTCACCATATACATATATATTCCCATTCACTAAATTTTTAGTAACAAACCTAAGTCCACTTTCATTTATAGAATTGTAATATTTACCATGTTACTAATATAGCTTATATTACACAATGCACATTACCTAATATCCTAAACCAGTAAAGTATAGATGCTAACTCATGAACATAATAGAACTTATGCATCAAACAAATATTCAATTATTAAGAGGTTTATTACAACTGAGTAAAAGGAATAAACTCATGTCAAAAATCAAAATGGTTAATGATTTAAAGCAGTTCTCATTTTCTTTAGAAATGGAATAGTAAAAATAAATGGAGATATTAAATTTAAATTTTCAGTCATTTATGTGGTATGTTGTCTGTGGCATTTCTCTCTTTGGAAACTGACTCGTATGCAGTGAACCTGCGGCAATATACCAACCATACTTGTATTTGATTTTGTCGTTTTTTTTATTTGCAATTAAAAATATACTACGTTTTTAAATTATGATTTGATAAATTTGACTCAGATCAACAGACATCTTGCGATAATAGCTCTTTATCTTTTATATTAGTTACTAGTTTACACAACAGGTATTTGTTTGGCTAAAAACTTTGGTAAGTTAGTCGGGACCTATTCGGCGTCATTTTTCTTCGTGTTTTCACAGATGACTTGTACGTCCTGTGCCGCTAGTAAAAAAATAGACGCATTAGTGTTTAAAAAAGCTTTTTTTTACTTTTTTAATTAATATCACAGAATTTTTATAGTATCATCATCTGGCGGATGTTGGCTTCCGCTGACACCGTTTCCGGGCCTTTATCTTTTAGTTTATTTTAACTCTATATTTGGAGCTGCAAGTGTGTACGGCACTCTTTTAATTTTTATAGGAGGTAATATTATGTGGGTTGTTATGATCGTAAGATTTTCATATCTACTTTTTCAATTAGAGAAAAGTTACAAATATGAATTTCCAATTAATTTCCTAAGAACATTTACCTAACTTGTATATATGAGTATACTGTCTAGTAAGTAGTTGCGTAGGCGCTACAGGCTGGGAATGGAATTCGAAAGCCGAGCGCCGACCACCCATAGGCATGAGAACGTGGCCGCGTCCCCTTCCCCACGCATTGCTCTTACTTAGGCCTCGCCGCCTCTCGCCATTCTCTCGCCACAATGCTGAATTCATTTTTGCTCTTTGTAGATTGGCATGGACCAAAATCTTTTCCTTCGAACCTTGACTTGTAAAACTTTTAAACATAAGTACTTTCTTATGTTTTATTTTTATGGTCTTTTATTTAAGATATTCTAGTTTGACTAACAGTCATGTGTTTTACTTTTGTTAAAAACTCTTAAAGAAATAATTTCTTATATACATTAACTAGCAGCGAAACATTTCTTTTTCGGTTCCATAATAACAATCTAGTTGGCCGCATTCCAGCGACGTTTTTGTTTACTTTTTATTCGGTATTAGACCCGCCCAGCAGTACCGCCACATTCCACAGGCCTTTTTTTACGCTGTGTGGTCGCGGTTTCCGCTGAGACTGGCAACGTCGCGTTTTGAATATGAATGAAATCCGGTCGGCTGTGAGCGGCCTGGCAACGCCGCTCCAGACGTTCGCCTGATTGAGAACTTACAACTCTCCCGCGACGTCCCTTCGCTCCTCTTCTAGACATTTACTATTGTTACTTACCCATACTTATGTATCTAATGTCAACACAGATATCGCGGTGGTCTCAATTCTTTTTTTAATTCACACGTGGTAGACTAAATGTCTATAAACTTATGCGAAAAATATTTACAGCTAGGAAATAGCTAATATCCTTGAATTAAACGTTTTGTATAATACGTGGTACCTATGTTCAAATTGTATAGTTGTGTGTCTGAAAAAGTTAATAAATAATATATCTACCCTTTTATATTACAGAAGAATGTAAGGCGGTATTTCTATTAGAAAACAGATTTTGCTTAGGTACATTGCTCAGCTCAAATGATGTTTCATTATAAGGTATAAAACGTGATTTCTTTAACATCAACCTCTCTAGGTAATCTAAAATAATCTTTTCAATTTGGTTAGTAAAGAGAACCTTAAAGCTTGCATTGTCATTTTTTCTGACTAATTTCTCGATTTCGCTACAGTCGCAATCAAGATCCAATAAAAATATAAGCAGCCCCCTTCAGCTGTGCATGCACCCCACGAGCCAAATTCGAACCCTCTTTAAAATAACACACGCATGCGCATAGGGGTAGTCATTCCAGCAACTCGGTTATAATATAGCACACGAGTCGTCGACGATGGTTAAGATCACCCGGGCGCCATTAGTGTTTCTAATTTCAAAACATATATTTTTGTCCAAAAAGTTTTTTGTTTTGTTGCAATGTGCGGATAAAGTGTTGTTGTTATAAATGTTTTGTGGACATTGTTTTCTTACTAAAATGTCGCTGTTTGGGCAGGGAAAAAACAAAAATGGTAAATATCGATTGCTTCGACAACATTTATTCGGCCATTACGAGTGTACTTTTCAAAGGTTTTTTTATGATTTAGACTCTATTTTGATTTTACGCTTTTATCCTTTGTTGAAGTGAATTTTGTTTTGTAGTAAATGTATTTTAAATACCTAGGTACCGAGTAATTTAGTTGAAAGTTAGGTACATGATGCATTTGAAGTCGAGATACATATTTGACTTAGAATGATATAAGTAGAAGCATTGTCATGTAGGACCATTAATTAATTACAACTTAAGACGATTAAGTAATTGGGAACTTAAGTATATTTAGTATTTTTACTGCGCATTAAGCGAAGGATAAACAACAGCCATATTGAAAAAAATATTGTTCACATTGAGAATTAAAATATTCTCAAATATTACACGAAATTATTTTTAACAGACATAATTTTGTAGAATTTTCAGTATTTTTGTTTAAAATAAGATTGATTATCATGGTACCCAGTCTGGTGCATGCGCACTGAGCTGCGCATAGGGAGGAGAGGTGCAGTGAAGTGGGGAGAGGGACAGGGAGGGCGCGGGAATGGAATGTCGATGACGCAGCCAGCCGGCTCGGCCGCGAACTTGTTGTTATGTGAAACTGTCGGCCTCCATACTTGTCTATATCCACGTAGGTGGTTCAACATGATGGTGCTCTTTGAAGTTTTTGTGCTCATTAAGTTCTCCGAAAGTTTCCAACATGTAGCTATGGGCATTTTGTCAAAGTATAATAAATAACCTGTCTTTTCATCAGCGAATTGACGTTTCCCTGTAGGATAAATACCGCTCCGGCAATATGGACCCTGGGAAATCCGCTAGTTGCGTTAATTGAAATAGGACTAACTTCTTAAAGTTCAGTAGAGATTGGAGAGAGCAGTGGGGGTATATTCTGTCCCAGTTCTTTTATATTACCGCTTATTACCTACTTTAAAGCCGGTAATTAACGGCGTATGGTACATATAAAGCCACCTTCACTGTATCAGAAGTGTACCCGTATATCAGTGTTGGGAGATAGGAGCTCCGTGTTATTGACGTTTTGTAACTGACATTGCATAGGCATTGAAATCGTTCTGCTCACTAAAATAAATGTAAACAGACAATATGACCGTTCACTATTTGACAGCGCATCCAGTACTGTATCTACGGAGCATGAGCAGCCAATGCGAACTGGAAGTGACGTCGTAGCGCATTCTATTTTGTCCAAAAGATCGATCGAATGTGTGCGCATAGGGAGCATAGAGCGCATTAATTGCGTATACACTGCTTAGGCTTACCCCTGTTACGTAGACAGGAAAGTGGTTGGTGAAAAGAGGCGGTCCCTCACAGTATTAAGTGGATGTGTATTTAGCCACAGGTTACCCATATGAGAATAAAAACCGTAAAGTTGTAGCTTTACTTACATGTCATATTTACATTTTATCATATACCTTTTTTGACAGATAGACTACATCTTGCGCCATGTAATCACTAGTTTGAATTAGATTTGACGAAACTTTTCTTAGCTTAAGTATGTCGATTTGATTATCATCATTATTTAAACAGCTTCATGGGTTATGGCGAAGAATTTAACATGATTTCTGACTCATTGGTTTATTGTATTCATAGACTTATCTCTGTGTTATTTAACTTACAAAGCTTTACCCATAATTATCAGTAATCCTTTGGTCATCGATGGTTATGAACGAATACCGGAGACTTGTTAGTTTAGTTCATATGTCTTAAACGATACTGTTTGTTTATTTTCAGTGTCGACCAACATTTCGTCTTCGCCGCTGGTCACGCAACTACTGAAAAACGCTCGCGATGTCAAGCTGCACCTCGTGTGCCCGCTGTTCCCAGCGCCGGCATGCGACCTCTCCACGTCACCCACCTCGCCCACCTCATCTCTAAACTCGCCCCCCGGTTCCTCTGATAAAACCGACAATCACGATACCTTCGGATTCTACGCAGATTTGCGTGACATGGAACGTGAAGAAGAACGGCTCAAGTCGTTTGACAATTGGCCCCTTAGCTTTCTATCACGTGAGGTCCTCGCTAAAAATGGTTTTTATTATCTCGGACGCGGTGACGAAGTGCGCTGCGCTTTCTGCAAAGTGGAAATTATGAGATGGATGGAGACGGATGATCCCGCTTCGGAACATAAACGGTGGGCGCCAGAATGTCCTTTCTTACGACGTAACGCCAACGCTGGGAACGCGAGTCCTGACTCACCCGCCGCCGCTGGGCGGGACGAGTGTGGTGCAAGGGCTCTAGCACCTCCTAACCTTGAAAAAGTTGTAATGCCTGGTCCAGTTCATTCTCGCTACGGATCTGAAAGTGCCCGATTACGTACTTTCAACGACTGGCCACGCTCCATGCCGCAGAAACCTAAAGATTTAGCCGAAGCTGGCTTCTTTTACACTGGTCAAGGTGATAAAACTAAGTGCTTCTACTGCGACGGTGGCCTTAAAGACTGGGAAAATGACGATGATCCATGGGAACAGCATGCGCGCTGGTTTGACCGATGTGCGTACGTACAGTTAGTAAAGGGAAAGGAGTATGTGCAAAAAGTTCTTACCAAATCGGGAGCCTTGCCCAAAGCTGAACCAAATAAACCGACAGTCGAAACTGAAACTAAAACGGAGGATAGGAGTGATGTTACTCCTGAGGAAGACGCTAAGCTTTGTAAAATATGTTATGTGGAGGAACGGAATGTGTGCTTCGTCCCGTGCGGGCACGTGGTAGCGTGTGCTAAGTGCGCTCTGTCGACAAACAAATGTCCAATGTGCCGCAGGACTTTTCAGAACGCTGTTAGATTGTACTTCTCTTGAACAGAGCCCGACCGTGGGCTGGTTACTAGTCAGATCAGCGGACTGCCCACTGCGTGCTGAAACCACGCTTCCGCATAAAAGTTACGCTTATTATGTGATTTTTTTCTGTAATTATGTAATTATTGCGGTGGGGCAACGGAAACTCAGCCGATCGCGAGTTTGAAGTTAACGTGTCAATGTAAAACTTTGAATACCCTAGGCTGTAACACTTGTTTCAAGTGATAGTTAGGAGGGGAAGAGTCAAGCGGGTGTTGCGGCCTGGTCTATACGAGTTTTGAGCTGAATCTAATTTATTTATAATTTGAAAAATTCCTATATATGTACATAATTCTGTAAATACCTAGGTATTATTTGTCCCACCGACAAAAAAGTGTGAACAGTAACTATTTAAATGCAATAAATGAGGTAGTTAGAAAAATGTTAAGTTGTGTATAACATTCATATTTATGTATTTATACTAAATACTTTTAAATATGTATTCGAATTATAGTTTAACATGTGAATTAAGAAAGACATATTTTACTACATAGTGTAGCTGACTATCATAACAATACTACATAGTAATATCTACCAATTAATAGAATAATAATAATAGTTCTACTTCATTTGTTGCATTATTTTTCTCAAAATAGTATTTTAATTGATTAAAATGATTATTGATTTTTTTTTATTCTTGAAAGTAGATGACATTTAAAATTTCTTTGTTTTTTTCGTTTTGCAATCAATAAATAAATAGGCTGACTTAAACTAATAATGTAAGTAAATCGAAGCTATGTATATTTTTGACAATAATACACATTTAAATTTTAAAGAGAGAATTTAAATATATAGTGGCTACTTCTGCCAAATAAGTCAGTGTACAATATTTTAAAAAAACAAATTTCGGAGATAAGTGGACAAAGTAACGGCATGGGATTAAATTGTCTCTGGTTACAGTACAACTACAGCTCAAAAAGTTAAATATACCTAAAGTATTGTTAAATATACCATTTACAGGCATATCAATGTTAATTCAGTCTCAATTTACAATGTAAGTTTAGTATTTAGCTGCAGTTAACAAAGAAATATATGTGAATGCCGTAGCAATCTATAAACAATCATATCTTCATAACTTCATTTAAGACTAATACACCGCAGTACTGATTTAATTTCTAGCTTTAAATAATATATATTTGTGTATTATATGTAATTGATTAGTTTGTGAAATTTGAGTCATAATTCCCTTTTTATAATATTTCATTGTTACAATAAAGGTTGAAAATGTTATTTACCGTCGTTTTTTTTTAAGGGTGTCCATAGAAGACTTGAGGAAGTGCTTATTTCGAAATAATTTAAAATACATACATACCTGCCTTGAAACTTGTGGTCCAGTAACATTCGTCTATCGGCTACAATATGCGAAGTAAGCTACTTCGGAAGTGGTTTGTTAATCTGATAGTTGACTGCCATATGATAGCAGTCCTCAAGCTAATTCAGAGGTCCTATGGGCGGCCTGAAGATTGAAATTTTGTATGTGGAGTGGCAAATAGCTCGACAACATCAGCCAACCCGCACTGGGTGGCGCATTGACTATGGCCTAAGACTTATCTCTAAGGAGAGGCCTGTGACCCTAAAGGTTGGACAATGGCTGAGTCAATAACAACATAGATACCTACCTGCCATTAACAATAGTCATAGGTACGAAAGTATCGTTGCAGAATATTAGAACAAAGGGCTTAGCACGACATCCTCGTAAACCTACGTTTAGTGACATTTTTGTCAAAAAAACGAACAGCGCGGGCGTAAGTAATTTTATTCAGTTGCTCGAAAGTGACATTACGTAGATGTTTTGCGTGCGGGCACAGATTTCACTAAATAAAACTAGGTGCGGGTAATTGACGATTACGCACTAGTGCATTTAAATCTACCATACAAAAAAATACTGACAAAAATGATTTATGTATGTACTATTTATTCAAAATTGCTTTACGCATAGACATAGAGAACTGGACAGCGCATTTCTCAGCCAGCTGTGAAAAAAAGAATAGTTGCAAGTGTGACAGAGACTAAGCGAACCTGTGGTCTCTTGTCTCTTTCGAACTTGGCAACATTAAACAAAATGGCGAACGTTGATAGAAAGCAAAAATAGAGACCTCAGGTTTGCTTTGTAAGAGACAATGATCAATTTTGTGAGGCTACGCAGTCCATAGGACAGATGCAGAACTCGAAGTCGTACTTAAAACGTAACTCGGATCATATATACTCTGTGGCATAACTTTACGTAAATTATTTGAATTAAGATAGGAATTCGTGCTATGCTCTCAGTAACCGTCTCATTATTTCATAGTACCTGGAGGACCGAGCTCTGCTCGTTCTTTAAACAACGCCATCTATTGTCAACTAGCTTTAGTGTTGCTGTGTAGTGTAAAATAATAGTATTACTACTCGCCACTAGATGTCATGAAGAATCATATTTTTCAGATTATCATTGCCTGAAAACACGGATAAAACGACATTTTCTTAAAATTAAACCTGGCTAGATTGATTTATCGCCCCCGAAACCGCCGGCGTACTAAATTTCATGATGATCCTTGGAGCCGTTTCCGAGATTCAGATAATAAACATATATACAAGAATTGCTCGTTTAAAGCCCTGCCCTTCAACCCACAGTAAAACCTATTCCCGTGAGAACACTTTATATCAAGTTTTTACACACGGAAGACCGTTGAAGATTTACTACATACATAAAACTTTATTCAAAACAAAGTTCCTTCGAAATATGTTTTTCCCCATGGGCCATAATCCAGTTACAAAGCTTTTTGCTAGCGGGGACTTGATATTTATACGCATAACTATCGAGGCTATATTAAGGAGATTTAGTTAAGACTTATGACGGATGTAGGTGCTGTTCCAAATCCTAATATATAAGAAGTCGTATTTTGAGAGATTTGTCGACTGACGCTTTTGACGCGCGACTGATTTACACTTGATTGGAACCCCTTATGTTCCTTTTCTGAATTTATCAGTAAACGCAAAAGGTTTGGACTGACTTCGCAATGGTTGTATTAGGTGCGTTGTCCTTTTTCATCGAATCTGACACTAATAATAAATACAAACAACACTGCACATTGTGAGTATACTAGTTGTGTTACCCTGCCATTGTTTACAAATTGATAAATAAAAATAATTGATGATTTTATTATTAATTTTATAAATAGGTTTTTTTTAATTATCCTGTTGATCTTGATTCCTAAACCACAACCTGGTTTTTTTGGCTCACTGAATCTGTAGTGTTATTCTACTAAAGTCAACTGACAAATCGATGTTACGTACGATGTAATGTAATTTTCGACAATGCAGAGACGCATTATTTGATTCATCTCTTTCACATCTTTGATTTACCCATAGACTGCAAGTTCTGTAATTTGTCCTACGCACTGCGCAACAAAATTGGTCACATTTTTGAAAGACTCAAAGCGAGCCTGTAGTATCTTTTCTCTTTTTATCCACGTCTGCCATTTTGTATGCGGTTTAAAAACAAGTTAGAAGGAGACAGAAGACATTCGCTTTATATCTGTCACACTTTTGCGACCATTTTTTTTACAAAGCTGGCTAGGAAATGGGCAGTCCAGTTCTCTATGTCTATGGATATATCTACCTACTAGCAACTATGTACTTACCACTTACTCCCATCATAATCAACATCTCTACGTCATAACTTTAGATGTATATTGCTGAACGTAGGCCTCGTCTATAATTTAATTCCACAACGATTCGCAGCAGACTTGGATTCTCTGATTTACCACTTCTTCTCTTCTCGAGGTAGGATAAACCTTTATGCACTGGGTAAGAGTATTCGTCATCAACTACCTGTAAAGTATTCCTAACAACCGGTAGGGGCGTGACATGAACATTGTACATGACTTTCGGTTCAGCCATGCTCATTTCCAGGGCCGTCTGCTGGGAGACTATTAAGGCCTCCAAGGATCATCGAGCGAATGTCTTCCAGCGATTCTACCATTACCACCATGTCTTCAGTAAAATCGAAGGTGAGTGATGTTACCTACCTACTCGCTATTTATGTATGTAAGTATGTCGCAGGCAAATCGTATAATCCGCCGTTTTACAATATGCCTTAGGCAGATTGAATACTATGGAATAAAATGGGGTAGAAATAGCACTGTATAAGTCATGTCGATTGGGTAAGGTTAGGGTTCTCTTGTGATCACGTATAGATGCGGAGCGACCGAATCAAGTTTTATATATTACTTAAAAACTTATGCAATATTTTTTGTTCCTTAATATACAGGCATCTTATTGTCAAACGGCGAATTATACGATTTGCCTGAAAGTGCACATTTTCTGGTAATCCATGAGTTATTTATAGGATTAATCAATGTGACGAAGTTAAGCAGTTACAAAACAATACCTTCTTAAAAACCTATTAAAAGAGGCTACATGTTATAGGTACAGCTTGCTTGACTAATCAAAGGGGTTTTGTTAAGAATGCTTATCATTTATCGAAGTAAAGACAATGGAATTCGCAAAAAGTTCCCTGATTATTATTAAGAGGACTCTGTAAGACAGAGACCACTTATAAATACGTTTTGAGGGTATTGGTATTTTCTAACTTTAATATGTTATGGACCTAACAAGTGAGGATAACCTGCTTGTATTTTCTTATTTGATTTTAAAAATGTGAAGTTCACTAACGTTCCCGTTGGGAAGTTACGGAGTACGGCAATTTTTAAAGTCGAAGGGTAGGGTAGAAAAATTGCGTAGATAGAGCTAACAGGCGTGATCGATATGTCGATATACGATCTGCCTAGGAATTTCGTGATTTGCCGGATTTTACAATCGGCCGCCGACAGATACATCAGCAACCTTAAGCAGTGTACATTAAGAAAAGAGTACTCACACTTGCAGTTCTAGGTTAGACTCCAGAAGAGATGTGAACTACAAAATAAGTGGCCCTAATTCTAATAATTTTTTGGATGAAAAACTTTTTAAAATTCCAAACCAAAAGCATATGAAGTGATAAAAAACAAAAAGTGGTGTGTCGGGACTGCGATTACTCAAAGGATTTTAGTTCGTTTGATTGATTTTTCAACAACAAATTCGACTAAAAGCTAAGAGATCTATCTTACGAGTTTGTTTTGCTATCCGACGATGTTGAACATGCTGAAGCAATCGAAGGTCGAGAAAAAGAAGTAATTTAGAGACTCATAGGCTAGTGAGCCTATTCTTCAACTTATACACATTATACAATGAAAAAACATATGTTTCAGATGGAATATAAGACATAACCTGAAGATACAAGTGGAATAAGCATGTAATAAAAGCAATGAAGAATCTGTAAGAAGATACCATCAGAGAAAAAGAAAACCAAGAGTTCACTTATTACATTACCTATCAGGCTGCGATGAAAGTATATAATTTCAGTGAGTGTCATAGGTGAACTGTCGAGAGTTGACAAAGAAAAATGGAATGAACCAATCGAGGAGGAGCCTGCAGCAGAATTAGCTTTGTGCATTGGTAAAACCTCAGAGATAATGCAACGTCTTTTATCCTCAATGGACTTCTCTAATCCATTTAGAATCAAGGACGTTAAAAGTATTAAAAAAGAGGCTGGGAAAAGAATTGACATAAAGCCCGACTACTACGATACGTTCTCACTAGCTGTAAGTAAAAATATCTTTCAGTCTCGGTGGTTAGCGTAACTAACCACCTAATTTATTGAGTTTTTTTGGTTAAAAATATTTTTTTGCGTTTTTTTTTTTGTAAAAAAAAATTATATAGTGTATGCCGTTCAGCTTCAGCATACTTTATATTTTTTTCGATATAAATTGTATTTTCAGAAAATATAAGAAAAAAAAATTCAATTTCAATTCAATTTCTTTTTTAATTTCAGTTTTGATTCAAGTTCTGTTAAAAATAATTATTTTATCTCTTTTAGAAAAAAGCGTGACTGAAAGAGTTAAAATTAAAAACATACGAATTCGGTGGGTATACATACATTTATTTGTCAAATCAACTATGCTACCAGAGATTCAATGTATTTGTTATTTTTTTGTAGAAGTTCTTGTTTTAGTTTATTTATCTCTCTCATCATATCATTATCTGACAAATTAGCTTCCTGCATTTGCTTGCATTTCCGCAAAAAGTCCATCATCATTTTTTGACCTTCAGACTTTTCTTGGGACATCCCAGTGGTTTCGGCTTCAAACAAGTTAGTTTCGAGTTGCGCTTGCTTTGCTTCAGCATACTGGAATAAAAACAAAAGTAAAGTACTTGCGGCAAATAAAACCCGATGTTTTGGGAAAGAACGCATTTTGTTTTCAACTTTATACTGTAAGTACCATCTCGACGATACTTTATTTAGATTTTAAAATTTGTCAAACCTAAAGTATTGATTGATTTTAATGGAACGAGATTTGTGCACATTTTATTTGCTATACTCACGGCTGTGAATCGCGGTAATGTTTCAGTCGATAGCTCGATAGTCGTAGGTAGTTTCTATGTTTGGTTCATTTTGGAAAGAATACACTTGTAATTTGGATTTTGACATACTATTTGACAACATCTGCCACTAGTATTTGTTTATATTTGGCTGATCTGATATTTCAAATTATTAAATTATTTATATATGTATTTCAAATATGATTTATTGTAAAATAAACAATATAGGATTTGTTAAACATGTAGTTTTGGTGTCGGTAGATCACCAAACTGACGTTATGTATTTTCAGTGAGTACATGATATGTCTTTGGGCCTCTGGCAAAAGTATATATTATATTAAATGATACTTAAGTAAAGATACGGTACCTTCATATTGTTCGAAATCTAAATTTGATCCGCTGTTATCTACACGTACTAAACAGAAGGAGATAGCTATATTTAGAAAGTGACATGTGACTGAATCATATTACGACAATTGTCTTAATTTCTCTGCCTCACTTTTTGCGTGCTAGTACAATATGTAAGTCTTTTAATAAATACACTATCATTGATTATATTAGACTTAAAATAAGCCATCTAGTCAGTCGTACTAACAGATGTCACAGTACAGTCAGTATTTTAACTATATAATGAGATTTATAAAACACTTCGTATTAAATTCGGTAATCATCTATCTGACATTTTGTATTTCCAGTAAGTAAGAAATCGGGACTTCGGCGTTTGGCTAAGAATATATACTAGAGTTAGAATGAGATTCTCGTCAGTAGTACTAACGAATGTCACAGTACAGTCTGTATTTAATTTATGTTACGGAATTTCTTTCGTATAAAGTTCGATAGATCATCTATTTGACATTTTTTATTTCTAGTATGTAAGTAATCGGTACTAAGGCCTTTGGCTGAGAATATATACTAGAGTTTGAACGAGCTTCTGGTCAGTGGTACTAACGAATGTCACAGTACAGTCTGTATTTCATTTATGTTACGGAATTTCTTTCGTATGAAGTTCGGTAGATCATCTATCTGACATTTTGTATTTCCAGTATGTAAGTGATCGGTACTTAGGCCTTTGGCTAAGATATATACTAGAGTTAGAATGAGCTTCTCGTCAGTAGTACTAACGAATGTCACAGTACAGTCTATATTTCATTTATGTTACGGAATTTCTTTCGTATAAAGTTCGATAGATCATCTATTTGACATTTTTTATTTCTAGTATGTAAGTAATCGGTACTAAGGCCTTTGGCTGAGAATATATACTAGAGTTTGAACGAGCTTCTGGTCAGTGGTACTAACGAATGTCACAGTACAGTCTGTATTTCATTTATGTTACGGAATTTCTTTCGTATGAAGTTCGGTAGATCATCTATCTGACATTTTGTATTTCCAGTATGTAAGTGATCGGTACTTAGGCCTTTGGCTAAGATATATACTAGAGTTTGAACGAGCTTCTGGTCAGTGGTACTAACGAATATCACAATACAGTCTGTATTTCATTTATGTTACGGAATTTCTTTCGTATAAAGTTCGGTAGATCATCTATCTGACATTTTGTATTTCCATTGAGTTAGTGATCGGTCCTTGGATCTCTGGCTAAGAATATATACTAGAGTACTATCGAGCCTCTGCTTAGTAGTACTAACAAGTGTCACATTACAGTCAGTAATATATTTATATCATTGGATTTGTTAAACATGTAGTATTGAGTTCGGTATTTCCCCTTTTAGACGACGTTGTTTCAGCAAATTAGTGATGAGACTTGGGACCACTGGCCTTCAGAAGCAACTGCTGGTCTACTATACTAATACTTTCAAACAGCTGTTTCAATTTTACACGTTAAAAGTAGGACGTATCAAACCTGTAGTATAGAGTCCGGCAGATCAGCCAACTTGGCGACGTGTAGCCCTAGCGAGTTGGTGGCCGGTCCCGGTGCCACCTTGTGCAGTAGAAGCAACTGCTGGTCTACTACGGACGCCTCTACATGCGAGTTGACTATCGCACCCGGATGGAGGCTCGGTAGACGCGTCAGCTCGTGGTAGTGAGTAGCGAACAGACAAAAACATTTGGATTTTGTTGCCAATTCCCTGCAAAAAGAAAACACTTATTTATTTATTAAAATATTATAATACTGAATTTATTTAAAATTGGTGTGTACAGGGTGGAGGCTAGATAGAAGGGGCTTCGCTTGAGTTGGGAAAGGATAACAGTAATACTGACTAGGATAGGAAAAGGGGAGATTAGGCTATATAGGGTGCATATAATATTTATAAGAGTACAAACAGATTCCAAATGTTTTAATAATGCGGTAATACTTTGACCTACTTCAAAAAAGTAGAAGGTTCTGATTTTGTCTGTTTGTTTCTTGAATTATAGTGACGATTTCCGGCAGTGGTAAAATATTAAGAAAATATTTAGAAAAAATTAAACTTACTCTGCAATAGCCCAAGCGATGCCACATCCTTCGTAAGTAGATGTGCCTCGTCCTAACTCGTCTATGAGTACCAAAGAATCTGGTGTCGCCGTCTGTATGTACACATAATGTAAATGAAGTTTTATAAACTTATTTTTAGTACGCAAAGTAGGTAGGATGAGGGTTTTGGGGACCAAATAGATTAATAGTTCAATTATTTAGAATTTCTGTCTACTTGGTCCCCAAGCCAACAGAAAGAAACATGTTAACATTTTATGTATTAAACAAAATGATTTAGTCGCATTCAACCCCGCAACCGTAATAAATTTCGGGCTAAATGACCTTAGCCAGTCCGCAATGAACCTTGACTGCACCGCTTTAAAAGACAAAAATAAAAAAGTAAAAAAAAACTAAAACTGTAGTGAATGATGTGATATCAAATGCTGAAGACATTCATATTGTGTATTACGAGTATATATAGTATTTTAAAAATAATTTTTATTTTAAACTTTACTTTTACTTGTGAATTTACACAAAAAAGGCTTTTTTATACAACTAGGGTGACTTGATGTTAAGCGGTCAATGATTGTAACACAACTTGCACGATGAAGACCCTTCAAAAATCTATATTTTTTCTTGAAGAATCCTAAACTGTAGTCCTTCGAGAAAATCTTGGCAGAGAGCTCATCTCACAATTTAAGCGTTCTCGGGAAAGATGTTCCTCTGATACCGCACTGTACGTGACCGTTTAGGTTTTAAGGTGCGAGGATGAATTCCCTGCCGATGGCTCGCCGTGTGATGGTTGAAATTATACAGTAAATAGGAAAAACATTGAAAACTGGTACAAAACTTCTTTACTAGATAGATTATATGAACTATATTTATAATCTGAATCTCGGAAACGGCTCCAACGATTTTCATGAAATTTAGTATGCAAGGGGTTTTAATTTAGCATGATAAACTGAAAAATATGACTCTTCCTGACATCTATCGGCGAGCAGTAATACTATTATTTTACCGACACAGCAACGCTAAAGCTACTTGACAATAGATGGCATTGTTAAAAAGAAACGAGTAGAGCTCGGTCTTCCAGGTATCGAACTACTTACAGCAGCAAAACTGAAATAAACAATATTACCCTCAAAATAGCAGCAGTATCAATCATTTCCCTCATAAAAGTGCTCTGACCAGCTTCCTCTTTGTCTGAAGCGCCCAGTCGCGCTCTGAGTGCCCTCAGCCTAGGCATTAACGCACTTGTCGCTGGCACGAAGCACCCTGCATGTGCAAGTAGCACCGCAGCGCCGCATGACCTCATCCAGGTCGATTTGCCGCCCATATTGGCACCAGTCACTATGTGCATTAGACATGAACCTAAAATACCATTTAAAAATGTGTCAGCTATAGGCTCAATAAGTTTAAAAAGTAGTTTTTTAAAACAAAACACAAGAAAAGTGATTTTCGGGTGTGCCAGGAATTGTGGGTGTGTTTGTGTGAGAGAGAAAGAAGGTGAGAGACAGAGAAGGGACAAAATAAGTCACACTTAACTGTGAAGTTGTTTCGAATTGTTTATCATGAGAATTGACGTGTGCAATATCTCTCATCAACGCCTTCGGAAATGTGAAGTGATGGTATACTAATATTTGAAACCTAAAGTGTATAAAAAGAGAATACTCTAAAATACCGTTTTTTTTTGTTCGATGTCATTTATATCCGGAATTATCGGAAACGGGCGCGGAGTTGAAAGGTATATGGGAATTATATTACTTAGAGGTAGATTTTTTCTTGTTATACTCAAAGTCCAGACAAAAGAAAGTTTTTAAATCCCATACAGTTACTAGATCATAAGCATAGTGAATATTGCGCGGATGTCATAAACAGTATTTCGAGTATTTGTCAACTGTGGTTGGTTGCACGCGAATGTACCTAAATTCACTCATATCACTCACTTATAACAATTGAGCTGAAACCTATACCACGAGGCTGTCTGTAAACTTCGTGCCGCATATCACGTTTCTGTTCTAACAATGTTTTAAAAACTCAAATAGTAAAAGTAAATTGCCAACTCTTTGCTTTGAAAATTGCAGTCTTCTAATAGGTCCCTGAATAGACACGATTTTGGTACTCACAAAATAAAGGGAATGAACGTGAAAACTGAAAAAACCTTATTCTGCCACAATACACGGCTTCACAACAACAAACCTCGTTTGAACTCAACATCATTAGGTATGTAAGACACTCCTTCTTGAACTTCCAGACAGGGATGTCTTACGTCTTTCAGGATAAATTCCTCCATACTCTCAGTGAGCGTAGGTCGACAGTACGGATGTGGAGCTGTCGAACAGGCAATCGAGAATGACACCAAAACGTCCAATCGAGCTAGAATGTGTGATAAGCAGAAGAGACACTCCGAATATCCAGCTGAAATAAGGTAATTTACTTTTTAGTACTAAATCCATACTAACATTAGAAAAGTAGAAGTGGATTTGTTTTCTTTGTCCTTTCTTTACGTCGCACCTGACGCACGTATTTAATTAAGCTAAACTTTGGCACAGGGATAGTTGAAAAAATGAACAACGGCAAAGGCTACCTTTTATCCGGGAAAATTAACCGAATTCTACGTGGAGGACTTATAGCTAAAGTAAACTTCCTTATTATAATCAAGGACTTGCCCTAGGAACTTACTGTGGGGAAACGATGCAGATACGAGTATCAATACTATTTTTGTTTTGCAGAAACGAGCAGTACGAACAATTTACAAACTGGTTCCTAAGGAGTCACTTAGAATTGGATTAAAAGAAATTAATATTTTAACACTTGCACCATAATACATACATTATTGAAAATCTAACTGAAGAAAAATATTTTGTTAAGAAAAATATGTCCTGGTTTCGGAAAAATCATCATAATGTATGTATTTAACAAGAAATAAAGATAAACTTGCAAATCATGTGAGCACGTGGACGATAGTATAGGGTTCTTCATGAAAGAAGTTATTAGATATTTGAAGGGTCGGCAACGCGCGAGTGATATCCCTAGTGTTACAAGCGTTCATAGGCTACGGTGACCGCTTACAATCAGGTGGACCGTAAACTTGTTTGCCACCTTAGTGGTATTAAAAAAAAAAAAAAAAAAAGAGCAGTAGTGATATAGTTACTAAATCGTTTAAAGGCCAGTGTAAACACTTCTACAATAAGTTATCTGTCATTCAAAATTTTCATTTAAAATCCTTTAAAACTATTAAGTATAAACAAAATTCTTGCCGGTTTTCGTAACTACTACCTTCCGAACCGGTGATAAATTCATAATAAATTAGGAATTTTAACGATTCAAATTTTTTTTAAAAACCTACTTGAATAAAGAGCTATTAAATTGGATTTAATTAATCCCAAACCCATAACCGAATTTAGCGCAGGTGGAGCCGACGGCAAATACTACTGTGTAATAAAGTGTAATAACAAATCAACTCGGCCATTAAACAGAACGACGATGAAGTGCGGTATGAAAGAGATCAGAGTATCCGTCTTAACCGCGCGCCTACGACAACATACCAACCCGGCTTTCTTTGTGTGTTCGGTATAGTCTGTCCGTCGAAATACTAATGTACTTAGTGTATTTTAATATGAAGTTGAAAAAATATGAAAGATTAACTGCTGAGTTTCTTGCCGGTTCTTCTAGGTAGTAAACCATTCCGAATCGGTGGTAATTTTTTGTTAATTTTATTGATTTATAATTAAACTGACGATTCAAAAAAACTGCTTAAAAGTCTATTTGAATAAAGTTTGAGTTAGTGCGAAAAACGCGTGTGACATCAGCGCGTTGAGATTGAGATAATCGAAAATGGTAAATTTTGAATTGCGCCTTTTCTTTTATTGGAAACTTGATACTATATACGCATTTAAGTCTATCCAATTAAGTTCACCCGCGTGTTTCGGAAAAGCGTCTTATTTAGTCCTGATAAGTGGTAAAATAATGTGTGTAATGGTGTACCTACAGACACTAAAGTCCTATTTTCAGACGTAGGTTTTAAGCTGCCTGGATAAAAATTAAAATATCAGCAGTTGCGTCTTCTTTGCTTATCACGGCATTATTCTGCACTCATTTTTGGTAAAAATAACATAAGTTCTTTTTTTACCAATGACGGCAGTTTCTCTCTATCAAGAACTGCAAGCTGATAAGCAAAGCAAAGGTGTTTTCGAATTACGGGCTACAAAAGAAATACCTCGATTCAGCAGTCGGGTCATTACCCACTAAACCACGGAGCCTACCTATACCTTTAACATAGTGAGCTATGAAAATTTTATAGTGCGATGCAATTTGATTGCCACGACATTAACGCCGTCTGCATGTACAGGCGAAAAACATAGACCGCCACCGTTGAAACACCATTGAAAGGCCGGTGAAAATCGCCAATAAAACGGCAGACATGGTGCTAGTTCCCACACACTTAACACATCTAGGAATCGACAGAAAGGTTTATTAAAAAATCAATTAATATATCTTACCAGCAATTCCAACAATTTCCGTAACAACCTTGTCCTGTTCTTTCTCATACGTATTCTTCACTAGTAAATATTCGTCGGTAATACCTTCTAAGGCACTGGTTTTAAATCGAACACCACCTTTTACTGCGTCGATTATTATAAATTTCTTATTTCCACGGAGAGATTGTTCTTCTTTCAATGTAACTCTGAAAGTAATATGCCAATTATTTAAAAAAAAAAAAAAAGACCAAAGTATTCCTTCTGATACGGCCATTTAGGCGGATAATGTCCCGTTCCCAAAACGTCCCTTCACCGTTTCGCAAAAAGTCCCGTCCACAAAATGTCCTTTCGCAGAAAGACACAATGTCCACCGATTAAAAAACCAATCTCTATAGCCTCATCTATTCTTATAACGGATTTAATTTCATCGAGATACGTTCTACCTCTACAGACCATTCCATTTTATTTACTTCTGCTTCATAAATTTGTTGCTTGCATGTTCTTTCATTCATCATTATGCAATGTAAAGGTGTATCCAAACAAATTTTTATTCTTAACCTTACATATTCCGCTACTCAAAATGTGTAATTATCATAAAGCACTACGTAAAAGCCATATTGATTCATAAATTGCTCGTAAATTATCAATTATATAGTTTTTATTGTATCAAATAAATGTGTGAAATCAACAAAAACTTTATTCAATTCATAGTTCACTGGCATTTAATGATTGAATATGCATAGTAGTATATTTAGTGCACCAAAGGTTGTATGAGAAAAATCTGATTCGTGTTCACCTTAACATACCATTAAGATAAAATACTCTAGAGACGTAAACCTAAACAAATACGTGTCCAAAATGCCACACATGGTTCTTAATAATCTTATTTCCACATCATTAATTCTACTTTCATACTTTGATTGTCATTTTCAACATTTACTACATCAGTTCCAACACTGATGTAGTAAATGACCAACACACCCTCATATATCTGTATAGATTTTATTTAAAAAATAATTTTAAATACTTGAGCTTCTTGAAATACTTTCTTCATAAATTGGATCCTCATAAATTTTTGCTTTCACATATTGGTTAGGATTATCAACTTTATACATAATATTTTGATCAATTCCATGCATGTTATATTATAACCCCTCATTTTGTACTTAAGGGGTTGTTTGTATTACATCTATTTATTGAGTCGGACATACATAAGAACAGGTAAATGTTACCTAAAATAGTATCCATTTTGCGGATTATTCTCTAACTTGATAGACTTCTCTGCTTCGAGACCTAAATCTTTGGCGGCTTTGTTAAGCTCCTTCTCAGCTGAGGACTGCAACTGTTCCAATTGTTCGCTCAGATTTTGTAATGTTTCGTCAAATGATGGTTTCACTAAGAAATTTCCTGAAAAAGATGAAATGTGTCACAGTTATTTCATTTACAAGAGCGATAACTTCATTTTATTGTAATAATCAGAAAAAATGAAGGAGACCTGCTTGCCATATGAATGTAAGAAAAAGGCTGTGTGAATATTATTGGAAAACCATATATATCAAAGATATATGCTTTGGTGAGTTGTTTTACATTTATAAATTGCCCCCTGCCCAATCCTGATTTACCTAAAGGCTGTTCTAAAGATGGTAATTTACAACGTATAATATATATGTATAAAGCCGCCTTAGCCTACTTTATTAAAAGCAGTGTTACAAGGATGAAATTTATGTTTGTCACGTAGGACTTAAATGATTGGTAAAATGATGTACCCCACATTATGATGTATGTATATTCAGCTATTGGTTACAACCAATCTGGCGATACAAATTAAGAACCGTGACGTTATCATACATACAAAATATGTAATCAGTTGATTGTATAAACCCGGGTTTCCATGAAGCAGTTCGGCCGGCAGACGCGGCAGCCAATCACAGCGCATGCACTTGTGTCGATGTGTAGCGCTGTTCGCCGCTTAAATAGCTTGCATGGAAATAAGGGCAAAACAGCATTAGCTGCTTTATCGTCACAGAGTGTCACGATGTAAATATTTTATTTTAAACTGTGATTTTATTAAAATAAATATTGACGTGATAATAATAAATATTCATTTCCGCAAATTGCACACAGCGCCATCTGCTCCCAAACTAAACAAGGCTTTTACTAAGTACGAAACAAAAACTACGAATTTATGCATTCATAGATAATATATATATATATATATATATATAGTAAACACCGAGATTCAAGATGTTGTTTTGCAACTTTGCAAATGTTTGTCTTGTGCAGTTGAGCAGGCAGGGTTAATTTCATTAAGCTGAATTATCAACCTTTGTCTACAGCGTCCATGTCAATAGTAGCCTCAATCATTTGCTGAAACTTGTCTAGATCGTCGTTCAGTTCGGATATCGGTTCCGTGAGCGAAGAGTGAACGGTTGCATTGTCCGCTTCAGACAGGCAGTTCAGTAGAGACGGCATTCTTTTAATAGCCTGTGAACAATATTTTAGTTTTTACCTATAGTCACAATGAGATGATTTAAAAAAAAAAAAAACTAAATGCAAAAAAACTCTCTCTTTCTTTTATTGTACGAAGCAGCGCTTGCCTTTTAAGATAAAATAATCAAATAATTATATTTAAACAATATATTTTACATTTATTATCATGGCAATACTATCCTATATACGTTGAGTACGTTGTTGTTGCATGGTTCATGCGTTGGGTTGCTGAGGCACAGCCGGTCTACCTTCACCTTGGGCGAGGACAATTTAGTTCATACTCCATCCAAGGGACCAGTTTGGATTGTGGATCTTATATACGTCTTTTTGACGTATGTAGGTTTTCTTAAGATGTTTCCTTTACTAAATTATGCCAGTGATGTGAACGAAACAATGAACGCCGGGGCTTGAATGTCTACCCCTCAAAACGCGAGGCACCAGTCGCAGACACCACTAGAAACCCAGCCGCCTTCTCCGACATATATATGTATCCTTAAAACTTAGTAATCAAGATTATTATCTGTGTTGTCAAATGACAGTTGCGTGGCCACTAGGCTCGAAAAATTTCTGCCAAGGGGCCGTTGCACTGGAATATGGCTTAAGCCAGCAAAGATTTTTTTTCTGTATGACTAGTACAGTGTGGCCATTACTGTTCCACCGGACTTTTGGAAGAGAATCTGAAGTAGTCTCACCCCATGTAGCGCCCAACGCTCAAGGGCTCCCCGCGGGGGGAAGCTTCGGCTTGGATTGTCGCTTTTGGAGTCGTCCCTTCGACCCTCGTAGGTCAGCGCCAGGAGGGAAGTTCCCCGTTACGCGGTTGCGAGCGAAGCGCCCCGGTACTCTTTGATACCTCGTATATGAGGTGAACGAGTGGACCGAAGGTCCGTGCGTTTGCAGACGAACCCAAGGCGGGCGGGTGTTGTTGGGGCTAATAGGGGAGGTCGTCGAGACTAGTCTCGCTATCCAGATAGCGAGATCGTCGTCAGGGGCCGTTAGTAAGGCGAACTAGGAAAATTATTGTAACTATCCCACTAGAATAATAAATGTTAAGGTTTGTGACGATGTTCGTTCGTAAACCCATCATCCATAAACAACAGAATGGATTTTGATGAAATTATGCACACAGTTGCGGATAGATACTGGCACTGGATAAACATATGGTTTTTTTTATTACTATTAATAGTTCCCACGGAAATAGGTTTTATCGTGGATGAAATTGCGGGTTACAGTCATTACCTATATAAAAATACCTAAATTGGTTTTACAAAAACATGTGACAGCCTGTAATTAAGGCAACACGTTTACGAAGTAAATATCATTTTTAATTTTATTAATAATGTTGAGTGTGTGTCTTTGAGGTTGTCCTAAATAAATAAATAAAAATAAAATATAGTAAGGCCGAAGATTTACCTGATATATTCTGTAACAGTCTTGCAAATTTGCTTTCTTCCTGGTCAGCCTCCGTGCCAATGCCTGCAGGTCAGGGATCCTCCTCAGATGGTCTTCGTGCAGTTGTAGCCTTAGTTGAGAATTGTTCAGCAACAACTCTACTATGTCGAGGCGCTCGTTTATGAGGTTCATATCGCGCAGAGGTTGTCGAAGCCATTGCGATAGAAGACTAAACAAATGTACGAACATAAAATATAAGTATTTGATTTCAAATCAACACTCGAAACTAAACCAAAATGAAATAGTCATATGTACTCAAAGAAATCATACTTTATGGACCTGTATATTATGGGGATATCGATTGAATAAACATTTTTACCCCATCAATATATATTTTCTTATTTGTTTATAACGTTCATGCAACTATCACCGTCGAAATGCATACTTATCTAGGGGGTCTTGTAAACTTTCATATTGTTTTCTAAATACTATGGAATGTTTTAAAAACTCTGGTATATGGTATATGGACATATAGACCATGGACTGAGCGTTTGCCATTCAAACGTGAAGTGCATAAGGGCAGTCGGTGTTATAGACAAGCGATCGTGTCGCCAGTAGTTGTATCTTGACAGGTAAAAAAATCCCTTTCTCTGTTTCACTGACCGATTTATTTTTGGAGGTTATTTCGCAGCCCATAGCCTCTATACATATTTATATTACCAAATATATTGATTTATTTTCTTACCGTTTCCCCTGCTGTGTACGGCACCTGTCGAGCAGACCGTAGAGACTGCGCGAGGGAGAATGGCTCGTATCTCCGAGTTCAGGGAATACGTTCAGAGCAGTCAGCGCTGCGGCGTCGAGATGGAGAAAACACTCAGATTCCACAGTATTAAGGCGAAACCTGAAAATATTCACAAAATATTATAGGGAAATATTGTTTTGTTTCCTTTCTTCTCAAAAACAGCAAATTAGATTTTGATAGAACTTATAATAGTTTGACAATATAATAGTTTCATATTTAAATTGTGTCGCTTCATAGAATACAGGAAAGAAAGGCCGTGTATGGCATCGTACCTTATTTTACAGCTTTAAGATATTTTTAAAGAAATTATTCCTTGAGCAAGCACTTTTAACGGACCTATCCTTTTTCTGAGTGTCTTGCCGGCTCTTCTTGGCAGAAATTAACATTGTGCAATATATTCCATTGACGATTCAAAAGTGTTCTCAGGAACCTACTTCAATAAAAATATTATTTGATTGATTTATAAGTAGTTCTTTTATATGTAATTTTTGTTTATTTATGCAAGATTTAACAAATTATAACAGTAACTGGACGAAAATAATTCTGTCACAATTTACTAGATTACCTCCCGACTAACTTTTTATAGGTCACCTATACAGTTCTAATGGTAGTCTAATTCCAATGGTAATGTTTTTATAAACCTGGTTTTTAATTTAACCCCCGCTTAATTAAAGCTGGTGATGTACCACTTATGGGTCATGAATAAAACAACCTTAGTCCAGATACACTGTATAAGAAGCGGTGTTGGGACACGATCCGCTCACCACCTGTCACGCAGGACTAAAGTAATTGATGAAAAGAAGCTGTTTCCCCACATTATTCTGATAGTAAGTATCTACCTCAACGTTTCCCCCATTTCGGGGATTTAGACCGTAATATAATAAACACGTATAATTTTTAGAGCTGGGGTGACTTTTGGTTTGTTATCACCTCTGGGCAGAACAAATATGTCTTACCTCCCAAAATTAGTACCTTCCGACATCAATGAAATGTATTTAATACCAGCAGCTAAGCTTGTCATTGCTACCTCTTTCCTAGTCTCAGGAAACGCATTAGCGTCTTGTTGCTGACCCTCTTTAAACTTGAGCAGTCGATTAAGGTCTTGAATCAAACCTTCAGTTAAAAATTCGCTCCTTTTTAGCTTAGTCATCGACACGTTTGCTCTTTCCATCACCTTTGCCAATGCTTTATACTGAAAATAAAGGGCCAAATTACTTTTCCGAATGATTTTTTACAATTAAGTACAAAAAATCACATAAAGCGTTTAACACCGTAATTTATTTATAAACAAAATGATATCAATAAATAAGTCGGTGGTGGCCGAGGTGTTTCGATTTCACTTTGCGTCCTAAGTGGTAGAGGTTCGAGACACGGCGTGTACCAATGAGTCTTTTCTTAATTTCTCAAGTACACTGATTTATTTATTCACACCACTGGCTTTTCGGTGAAGGAAAACATCGAGAGGAAATCTGCATACGTCAAAAATTAAAAAAGACGTATGTGAAGTCCACAATACGCACTGGGCCCGCGTGTACACTATGGCCCAAATCACCCTAGTTAAGGGTAAGCCGTGCCCCAGCATTGAATACGTATGAGGATGATTAGAATAGGGTGTCAATTAATGCCTAAAATGCCAGTTATTAAACAGTAAATTGTTAATAAAACATAGATTTTATTAAACTTAATAAATGTATGAAATCAACTAAACTTTAGTTATTTCATAATTCACTGGCATCTCATAAATAAATATATATTTTGATAATAACATTTTTTGAGAAGCAAAATGTTTATAATTATGAATATTTAGTGCACAGAATGATTTAGATTACCTTACCGCGTGCAAAATATTACACGTGAATAAGTGAAACAGAGAATTATCATTTTCAAAGCGACCTATCGAAAACTTAGATCAGTGTCACCGCTAGGGTGTGAGGGGTGCCACAGTTTTGTACAGACCTGAGAAACGACCAGAGTACGCGCCATATATGTTTGTTTGCACGTGGTAAAATACGAAACTGAAATTCCATTGTATATTATTTTTTATATCTCATTCACAGTGACACTTCCACCACACAGAAACTACTTATCATCGAGCCAATATGATTTTGTCATAATCTTTAGCGTTCATCCATCTCTCTCGATTGTTTCCTCTTTTTCGTACAGGCATATTTTTTGTCTTTTGCATTTCATAAAAAAAATTACAAATAATTAACTTTTTTTATTTAACAAATAAGAGATACTTGACCCATCACACAGCGTCATCTGGTCCCAAAAGCAAGACTTGTAGTATGTATACCAAACAACTGATATAAAAACTTACATACTTACTTTTTGTTTGTGCTGTGCAGGATCGAACCTACGCCCCCGCGTCACACTCAACTGCCACCAAGGCTACTTTAGCACGCTTAAATAAATTTTACTTCAGAAATAAAAAAAAAAACCTTACATCATCATTGTCGCTCAGCGGTACGAGACACTCAGATGGTGCCGTCTGCACAGTAATTGTCTCGAGTTCAGTCAACAAGTCGTCGTCAGTGAACTCGATGACGGACATTTGGTAATCACCGGCTGTGATACATGCCACACCTAACAACCGACCCTGCAAACGAAAAGTATTTCTAGATAGTATAGTTGGAGCAGATTCAAAGAAATCCTTGGCTAAAATGTGAAATTTAGGTACTATCGGCTCTTAATAAGGCAGTAATTTTTTTTTTTTTACCAATCCTCTTTCGGCCTAGATATTATTTTTTCCTGCACTCTACACTGACTGTGTCCATTTTGCGTTTACCACCGATATCACCTGATCACTTGATGGTAAGCGGTCACCGTAGCCTACGGACGCTTGTAACACCAGGAGCATCACTCGCGCGTTGCCGACCGTTCAAAACTCCAATAACTTCTTTCTTGAAGAACCCCATACTGAAGTCTTAGGAGAAAACCTTGGCAGGGAGCTCATTCCACAACCCAAGCGTTCGAGGGAGGAAGTTTCTCTGAAACCGCACTGTACGCGACCATTTCAGTTCTAAAGTGTGAGAATGAATTCCCTTCCGATGGCGAGCGGTGCGATGGTAGAAGGTAGCCGCGGGCATCGTTTGGAACCATTCCTCAGAACACATCCCATTGTACAAGCGGTAGAACACACACAGGGAGGCAAAATCTCTCCTCCGACTTGAGGGTTCGATACGGTAAGTGAGTCTGGGATCGTTGATCGATGTATCGATACTCGCTATTAGAAATTTTATCAGATTTCTTTATTTAGCTTCGCGTACAAGCCTTGCATAATAATGACGCTCAGTGAAGGGAGAGGATATTCTGCGATGGCTGATTTATTCGTTTGTCGGTTTTTTAACTGCAGCGTTGTGTTCTTTGCCCGAAAAGTCTATAATCCGTTTCGTTTGGCACACGTACAAAATCTTATACAGCAGCAATTTACTTACTAAAAGTACTTCCACTGAGTTTCATTTTTAATCCCCCGGCTTGTAGGTAGGCGAAGATAAAATAAAGAAATGCGGTAAAAAAATGAATAGGGAAGATAGATATATCCTTTGAAAGCGAGGAATCTAGTGATTCATAGGTGTAAGCCGCGCAATGGTGAAATATCACTAATAAGTGGTAAACGCAATATGGGCACCGAGAGTGTAGCGTAGTGCAAGCATTAAGGTAGGGTAGAAAAAGAAAAGAGGTTAAAAGTCGACTCCGCACATTCCAGTGACCACAACGGAGTGCAAACCTCAACGAAACATGAGTACCCAACGCACTGTGTACTATGATCGCGTTAAGACCCAAACAACAATGAGTTAAAAACGCTAGTTTAAAATCCTCTATCGTACTTTGGTAACAGGATCCGTTTTGATGTTGACAGCCATGAGACACGGTGTGTGACCATCGGAAGAGCCAAGACCTTCGCCCAGCACTTCTTCCAGCTGCGACAGAGATCCTGGCGACCCTTTGTACTTGAGCGCCCAATCGTTCGCCTTCACCGAACCTTCTGCTACGTATATTTCCACTCTGTATCTTCGTACCTAAAAAATATGTTTGAAAAGATATCTAAGAATCGGTTGAACAAGGACTAAGGTTCACTTGTTTAATAATTAAAAAACCAGTTGAGTACGTGTCGTACAAAAGTTAAATTGAACATTACAGCCGATATGAAAAACCTGCGAACTGATTTTGTTTTAAACAATTATTCACAAAATAAACACAATCATAAAGTTTTGTAAAACGTACTTTCAACTGAAATTATTCATAATAAAATAGGTTATCTATTTTTGGCGATATCCACAATAATTCTTGTACAACAGAATCATAAGTTAATGCGTTCACGTTACGCACTTTGCCGTTTTTTTTTTATTTTTCCAAATGTTACACTTGCCCAATACAACTTGCATAACAATTATGCATTTATATGAATTTAGCTTACTTTGCCCCTTAATAGTATTTCCTCCTCATAAGCCTTATACCACCGTTGGGGCACGGTCTACCCTCACCAAGGGTAAGGAGCATAGTAGTTATCTAATAGATACTAGCTGTTACTAACAGTTACACACAACAAGTGTTAATTTACTGCTACTCTCATTGGAGCTATAGCGTGAAGTTATATAGCTTTTAACCTTCCTCAATAAACGGACTATATAACATAAAAACATATTCTTAGATTATATTTGTAGTTCCTGAGATTAGCCCGTCCAAACATATAAAATCTTCAGTTTTTATGTTATTGTAGTAAAAAATTAGTGTGGATTAACGTTTATGGTTAGGTACTGCTCCGCTCTTTAGGGTCGCAGCGTAAAGATATAGGTTACTGGCTTACTCCAGATTTGAAAAAGAAAATAAAACTTTTATTGTTTATGGTTTTACTTAAAAAAATATTGGAATTGTCAAGTAAATTTTGACCCCCTATTTTACCCTCTAGGATTTTGAGGAAAGGCTTAGTTTAAACCTTTTTGCATTAAGCTTTAAAAAAATGATTTCCATTTAACTCTTCAGGGGATCTCCATTTTACTACTTTAAGGGATTAATTTTTGAAAATCCTTTCTTAGAAGGTACGTTATTAACAGAAACGTCTGTGCAAAATTTCAAGTCTCTAGACCTAGTAGTTTGGGCTGTGTGTTTGATATATGAGTTAGTCAGTTTATAGGCGTCTGCGCCAAAAATTAAGGTCACCTTATTGCTTTATTGTAGCAAGAAAGAATAGTCCCCTTTTTTAGGACTAATTTACAAACATTGATATTTCTGACTAAAAACTAATTCTAATGAAAACAATGTTACTCAGGGATAATGTAACTTTTAGAATCGATTGCAGAGGCAAGGTAAACCTCTGCATACAAACATAATAACAGATATTACATCTTTATATATATAAATCTACTGTACGTGTGTATGTCACTGTACTCCTAAACGGCTGGACCAATTTGAATGATTTTTTTTGTATGTGTTTGGGTGGCGCCCTGGATGGTGATTCACAAATCAGTCCGGCAGATGACGCTACAGTCGGTATTATGCAGGAAAACGTCTGCCCGGTCAGCCTTTTAAATCCCACTGATAATTCTAGAGACCAGTGAGTGTCTATGTCTAATAAAACACAATAATTGAATTGGACAAACGAATAATATATTGAATAAAACGAAACACCACCTGTCTGTCCGCCTGTCTGTCCGTATGTACGTAGAGTGTATATATTCATTTTTCTAACAGAAGATATGATGCAGAAACTGACAGACATTGAACTAGCGATAACCTCCAGACTTGTTTTGTTACTGCGGATAAAAAAAAAAGTGTATGGCGTGCGAATGGCGTACTTTAATACTGAGTATTATTACAGATACAAAATAATATACGAACGTCTTGTAGTGCAGAATTACACGCTTTGTTGCCGTGATTTTGATAAGAAATTGTTAAAATTTTACTAACACGGCCTAGCAATGTATATGGAATAATAATTTGTGTATCCATGCATATTTATGTATATACAACTCTTAGTGACTTATAAAGTCCTAGTACATAAATCTTACAAACACACAAAATCTTAATACTCCCCAGGTTTTGTAAGCTATGGACGCTATGACTACGGTGATCGCATACCATCAGGCGTACCGTAAGCTTGTTTGCAATCTTAGTGTTATGAATAAATAAAAAAAATATATATATAGAGTCATAGGAAACCTTGGAAAACCGAGTTCGAAAGTCATATAAAATAAAAAAAACATGACGCCTGCCTACAGTGTTAGTTTAAACGCCAAGAAATAAACAAAAAATACTATGATCGCGGCATCAGTCAGTGTGTACGTCAGAATATTAGTGATATAATGGGATCACAAGCCAAAGAGTGTGGATCCAGGAATTTGAAGTTCACGAGTTTGCTGCTCGCATCCGCAGGCAGTAGATACTACTACCAGCGGAGTTATGGAGCAAAAATAGTAGTTAAAATTACCACGTTTCAGATTCCGTTTGCCATCATAACAAACATGTTTGCAGTCAGATACGAAGGGTCATACGGAGATACAGGTTATCTGCAATGAATTACTTCCTACTAGGAATTTAGACTAAATATAACTGACTTGCGATTCTCAACAAATTATATTCTAAGTATATTTGGATTTGCCATCGAGAACGGTTTCATAAATTTATAATCTATAAAATTATATCTGCATGGCAAAAGGACTATGAAGGGTGGGTGGGGGTCAAAATAAACCAAAAAATGTTTTGACAGGTCCACTCCTATTGCGATCTAAAATAATTTAAATTTACAAAACTGAAGTAAAGTTTCATCCCACATACTATGATTTCGCGTATTTTATGTTACATTTTTTTCTAGATTATTTTTAAAGATTGGAAATGGTTAAACGTGTACACATTAGTAGACAAGAAACGAAAAGGGGGGGTAGCATTAAATCAAAGTGATTTCGTAAGTAAGTCAGGTGCGAAAATTGATACATAAAATAAAAATAAAATATAAAACACATGCATAAAGAAATACATACATGTTTTGAATGGTGTATTTTTTTAGGGTTAAGACTCCGCTGTCCGTCCGTCCGTCTGTCACCAAGCTGTATCTCCTGAACCGTGATAGTTAGACAGTTGAAATTGTCATAGAAGATGTATTTCTGTTGCCGCTATAACAACAAATACTAAAAAACAGAATAAAATAAATATTTAAGGGGACTCCCATACAACAAACGTAATTTTTGCTTGATATTGATAACGGCAACAGGTAGACGCTTAAAATATGCACAGAATATTTTAAAAATCAATAACTAAATTAAAATAAAACAAATATTTAAGGGGGGCTCCCATAAAACATTCGTGATTTTTTTTCCATTTTTATAGATAATGGTACGGAACCCTAAGTGCGCGAGTCCGACTCGCACTTAGCCGATTTTTTAAAGCTTATACCCAATGCCTTTCTAAAAATGCTATTTATCAAATGCTTTTGTTTCAACATTACAAAGAACGCTATAACCCAAGACTTGGAGTAAGGCTACAAATCCCTACCAGTCACCGGAGCGTATTGTATCGTGATAGGCCATTTATCCGATATTATTAGATAGTACCTAGCCGAAAGAAAAAATAGGTAATCAATTAAATTTGATCCAGATACAGTATATGGTGTTCCTGCGGTGGGCTCACCATCTGTTATGTATGTAGTACGTACTAAAATGAATCATGGTTGTTCCTGCTCCAAATCACAATGTGGATATTTGTCAAAGATGGCGACAGCAATCCACTTGTTGGGAAAAAACCAACATACAGCTTTCCTGCAGCGTAAAGTATAGGCTGCAGTGCACTTAGTTACTGGCTGATAAAGACCTTTCTATTATTTTATCTGTGACGTGACGTTTGTTAAGAGTAGTATTCCTTCTAAACTTCTATATTTCTTCTATAATGTATCTTAAATACTGGTAATGGCAAATTAAAAAAATAAATAAATAGTTTTCTCTAAATTGAATTTTACGATACAAAATTTATTGCATTCGACGTTACTTGGTTAATAAAAATATTGATTTATTTTTTCAAAATATGAATTTATAATTTATGTTATAAAAACTTATTTTTTAGAAAGAGGTAAATTGATAACACTCCCAGTTTACATAATATTCTAGTTTTAAAAATGTTTGGCTCTGCCCCTGTCTCCTCTAAGGTGAATGACTAATATTGATCTACGGAAATCCGGAAATGGTACATTTAATTTTTTGTTAAATTTTTTCGCTCTCAATCTACTGTGTAAGGTTTTTTTGGATCATAAAAGGCATTAATGACACGGAAACATCATGCCGTGTAAGTCAGACAAGAGAGCTTATTGCGAAAAGTCTCGAGTGCTGTGGACTCGTAAATTCCTGAGTAAAATGTTTGCAAGTACTATCACGGGCAGTGAGATAATATATATGTCACAGGTAAATCGTATAATCCGTCGCTTCATAATATGCCTAGGCAGATCGTAAAGTATGGAAACGAAAGGAACAGCAACCGTACTATATAAGTCACGTATGTTAGGTTAGGTTCAGTTTATCTTTTGAAAACGTAGATGCGGAGCGAGCGAAGCGAGTTCAGTTATATGATAATTTCTATTTCATACTTTACGATCTGCCTAGGCATATTATGAAACGGCGGATTATACGATTTGCCTGCGACATATAGATTGGTATCTTTAGGCGTTCGCCGAAGATGCACACTAAATGTTGTTAATGGCTTTCCCAGATGTTCTCATTTTGTGCAATTATTTTTTAGAGATATATACGAGAAATACCTAACTTGCATATTAATTACATACAACAGTACGATAAAATTAAATCCTATCTTTTATGGTCTTTTTTAAATTTAAGATAGAATATTGGAGTTATTTAGAAGAAATCAATCTTTATAATGATCCTTTTGATCGAAATCATTAAACACATATGATAGCTTTATTTTGATACTAGCTTTTTCCCACGGTTCCACCATCCCTAAATCCGGTTATCGGTGCAGGATTTCAACGGCAACTCCTCAATTATAGAAAAAAACCGACTCACAATTGACGTTTTCAAGTAACCTATGTCCTTCCCGAGGACTCGAACTATTTCCATGTCAAATTTCATCTTAATCAGTGCAGCGGTTTAAGCATTTCCTTTTGCATTTACGGTATGGTACTAGATTTCACGGATTCTATTCCCTGATCGAGAGATCAAAAATCTTAAATTTAAGTTTTACTTAATTTTCTAAATTTGTGAAACAAAAGAATGTTTATTAGTAAAATTCGCCATTACCAATATTTAAGATACATTCCCTCCAACGACAGCCTTTTTTCCATCCCTTGTATAGAAGACATACTACTCTAAACAAACGTCACGTCACAGATAAAAAAATAGAAAGGTCTTTACCAGCCAGTAACTAAGAGCACTGCAGCCTTTACTTTATACTGCAATTTAAGCGACAGCAAAACCAAGTTCGTTGTCACTCTAGTACGTAGTAGTACATAAAAACTTCATGGGTCTCGAGAGGTAAGACGTACTTGCATACATTTTTCTTGCAAATTCCCAAGTCTGGAATACTCGAGACTTATCGTAATAAGCTTTCTAATGAATTGTAGGTTTCCGTGAGTAATTGTTAAATTTTTTATATATTATATAAACGAGTAATGATGTTATCTATTTTCGATATAAAAGCGCGTATGTTAACCTTCAACTTGTTATGAATAGAATGAAAGACATTGCTCCGCCGATAACACTCGATATTTTAAATAAATTTAACAATAACAAAACAAAAGATTTACAAGGAACTTGATACTAAAAATGTCGTAGCAATTTTAATGAAAACTTCTGTCATTGATTTTGTTAAGTTTAATTGTACTTATAATACCTACCTATGTATAAATTATATATATCATATATGATTTATATGTAAAATAACAATAATTAAATTACCGCTTACCATCAGGCGGACCGTGTGCTTGTTAGCCACCTTAGTGGTATTAAAACAAAAAAAATGTATTAAATTTCTTTTTACTTTTTTGACGTTATATGTTAATTATATTTTCATATAATGTACTTAACGTACTTTATCTGGCGTACACTATAAATAAAATATAAACTTCAATTAAAAGCATATATTTCGACTTCTACTGTCGTTATCAATGCTAAATATATATATTTATAATAATATATAATTAAATGTAAATAAATCTATGATTGTTTTTATTTTTATTTTGACGTTAAAAAACATAGGTGTTAATGACAGTTTTAAATAACAGATTAAAAAACATAATAATATATGTCAATTACTTAACAATTCATATTTATTGGTGCACATTAAAGATTTTTTTTCTTATACCACTAAGGTGGCGAACAAGCTTACGGTCCCCCTTCAAAAATCTAATAACTTCTTTCTTGAAGAACCCCATTCCAAACAACTCAGCAATATCTTACCTTTATCTTAGAGGTAACATATGAAAAACTGTTAATTACTCAGTAGTGCTAGGAAATAAAAATTTCTCTACCAATCATTAAATAATATTAATAACTATGTACCTAAATAATTGTTATAAAAAACAGCAACTTGAACCTTAGCATAGCAATTGAAACCAAATATAGTACCAATAACAGCTTTTTGATAAGAATCTCGAAATTTCCCTTAGACAGCGTGATGTAGTCAAGGCGGTTCGGTTCAATGCCCATCCTCTTGATGTTAGAAATGGAATTAAAGACTTCCTTCGCTGCGGTAATGGCGTCGACACCGTGTACGCTGAAGTAATCATTGCGGTCGAATATCCTCACAGTCGTAGGCGGTTTCTGTAACAAATCAACTTTTAAACTAACTGAATTAAGAAAAATGTGCTTGAGTTTTTCATAATTCCATTTCTACCTAAAAATCACAAATTTTAAAGCTCACCTGAAAAAAAAACGAACATTTTAAGTCGCGATATTGGCACGACGAAAAAGTAAGAACTGCACTGTCTTGATTTTATTTAATATCAGAAAAGCTGGTGAGTCCGTGGGTACCGATTCATAACTACTTTTTTTTATTACAACACGTTATATAAGCCTGTATATAAAAGTCGAAACTGCTGACCGAATATCATAGCAACGCACAGAAACAATTAAAAAACCCTTTTTTAATTCAAAGTTAACGCGGACGAAGTCGCGGATTAAGCTAGTGGTGAATATAACAGTAAGGTTGCGGAAGCCCTTGGCCTGCCCTTTAATGTATCAGTAATTTTTCACAAGTCACATCTTACTAACTAATAAAACTGTCAAAAAGTAAAGTACCATGTGTAAACGACTTAAGGCTAGGGTATAGGCTAGCCCGCGAAATTACGCCGTTTTTGTGCAAATTTTGTGGCTAAACTATAGCATCTAAAGAATTGAAAAAAATATATGTTATAAAACTTGCTTTCGTCTAGTGCATTACCTTACTGAATGATTTTCATTGATTGTATTTAATGCAATAAAAAATCTGGAAGTGACAATTGTTTCAACACTTGTGCAAATTTTTAAAGCGTGTTCTTCAACTTTCATTACATTTGCTTGTAATGAAAGTTGGTTAAATAATTAGAATAGCTTGTTATCTAGTGCATAGACTCTAAGTTGTAGCGAAAAGTCAAAAAATGTGTCTACAAAACGGTAATAACGTTAAATTCCATACAAAAAATTTAAAGTTTCAAGGCGTCATTACGGTATAAATTACTTAAGAAGTATATAACATATACTTCTCATAGTAATGTATATGACATTATCTAATGATTTATAGTACATTGACATACACAACGTTAGAATTACAGAAATTAGCTTTCTGGCCTATATCGCCCTCTTAAAAAAAGAAGGAGGTTTTCAATTCAGTTGTATATTTTTTGGAAAAACATCTAATATTAAACATGAGTGAAAAGTTTGTATGGGATTTTCTCCGCTTGATACGGCGGGAATTAAAAGAGCTAGTTGTTCGTATGGAAGATGTAATAACTTGGTATGCAGTTATTTCTCAGAATAAAGATGCGCTTCCCGTTCTATAAAACAAACATGTTTACTTACAAGCTACGCTGTATCTAAACGTTTTACACAAGAACACTAAAGCCATGTAATTGTTATTTATGTTTTGCAGAATTAGTTTGGGCTAATGAGAATTTTGATAAGCCATAAATCACGAGCATTTCAAAGGAATTTTGCGGTTATGTCTTGAGTTTTAAAACCTACCCGTTAATAGCGGACAAAGCTAGTTAAAGTTATCTATATCTATCTATTATGTATATACATATTATACTATTGTTAAAGAGTTTTTCTCTATTTATTTCTTATGTTTATGATATTATTTTAGGATATATATAAATAAATCAATTAACTTAATATTTAACTTTATATAAATAAAATTAACAGTAAATTAAATTATTTAAAATACTTTTTATAGTCGTCGTCAGTCAAAATACTGTGACTAAATTAAAGTTACATATACCTAATTGATATAGGTTACCCAATATTTAAAAAAAAAAAGTTATTTGTATGTTTCTAGGTATATATTGTATACTTGCGCTAATCTCTAGAACTAGGTACCTACAAACCAATTTTAAAAAAAAAACTTAAAGAGAAGAAACGACAGGAAACTCTTCAGCCGTCTGTGTACGTAGTATCTATACCTGGCGCAGTGCTATGTATGTATGTTTCTGTATACGACATTTATTGACTCGTAATCCATGCAAATATGACCTCCAGATGGTATTAAGTTGACCAGAGGTACTTATCTCATTCTCGTGAACCGGATTTACAGCTGTGTCATAGTAGGTATAGATGCGTTAATGCGCTTCCTGTCTATAAAATACTCAGTGAACACCAACCGGTCAAAAAAACCCTAAAATTAAAAAAGTTTTTATCTCGATCTGTCAAGTGCGAGCCGGACTCGGGCACTTTAGGTAAAAACCAACGTTCGCCGGGTTACAGAGGGACGGCAGCGAAACATTCGCCGGAAGCGCTCGTTGTAAATAAAAAATCGGCCAAGTGCGAGTCGGACTCGCGCACGAAGGGTTCCGTACCATTATCTACAAAAACGAGCAAAAAATCACGTTTGTTGTATGGGAGCCTCCTTAAATATATTTTTTTTCTGTTTTTTAGTATTTGCTGTTATAGCGGCAACAGAAATACATCTTCTGTTAAATTTTAAATTTTAACTGTCTAACTATAACGGTTCATGAGATACAGCCTGGTGACAGACGGACGGACGGACGGACGGACAGCGAAGCCTTAGTAATAGGGTTCCTAATTACCTTTCAGGTACGGAACCCTAAAAATTGTCGAACACACAGTGGCTTACAAAACTGTATATCTAGCAGATCATATAAGACACTTTTCTATAATATATTATCGCAATCAATGGTAAGATAGCCGAATTATAATTAAAGTGTTCCGTTTAGCCCTAAAACGTTATTTTGCATCCCATCCAATCCAAAAAACGTGGACTGTTTCGTTCGTTCGGGAACTTTGCACTTTGGTGTTTTTTTGGTAAGACTTCGTTGTTGCCGTTCACAATTTTTTTTGGAGTTTTCTCTTTAACCCGTCAAGCGTCCCCATTCTACGGAAATTATCCGCCCTTGCCGCGTACAAACGGACATACACCTAACTTTATTATGTTTATTCCTCTTTATTTATTTTTAGGTATGTTCCCTAATATATACAGTATAAAAAAAAGTAATAAGAATAAGTTTATGATAAATATAATAAGTAATAATAAATTTATTTACTTAAAAAAGGCATAGTTATTTTTTAAGTAAATAAATTAATATATAGCACATTACCAGGTGTCAAAATGAACTCTATGCTACTGTGAATAAAATCCAAAATCCAACTCAAAATGGCGCAAACGTTATAAGGCCCGTGTTACGAAATAAATATGAGTGGTTAAGTCGAGCGTAACAGTCAAGTTTTGTGAACGAGTAACGCTGCCCCTTCCCTATTCATTATTAAATATAATATTATTTTTTATTATTTTTAGAGAGAGAGAGAGAGATATAGAGACAGAGAGACCTCCTAAGCACGAAGTAACTGACAAAATAAGAGCTTACAAAAATGTGCATGAATCACTAGAGCGGTCACCTATCCAATAACTGACCGAAGCCGCGTCCGTGTCGTAGCTTTACTTACTTTCCTTTAGTACTTTTTTGAAGTGAAAACTTCTTTAGCGGCGCTGTGCACTTTTTTTGTGATGGGTAAAAACTGTTAACGTGTCCTGATCGAAAATTCGTAAGATGTCACTCGCGTTAGGACACGTGACCTTTATTTACATTAGGTTAGTTTTTATTTATGAGTAGTACAGGGAGGTTGGATATGGGATTTTAATTCTATGACAGATTGAGCTGTCAAATATACAACGTCAAAAAAGTAAATAAACAAAAGTTATTATTTTTAATTAATAAATATGGATAAGAAGTGATGGGAAGTAAATAGCGAGTATGTTTTCACTTCTGCCGGCACTCCCGGAGTGCAACCCGTTTTTTTTAAATTATACCGGTTAAAGCGCTAATCCCTACTACTATATGCAATCTTTGATTGAATGCTGCATCCGGGTAAGTTATTGTTTTTTTTTTTTTTTATATGTTATCACTTTTCCTTGGTAACTGTTGTTGTGTTGTTGATGTAGGACATTTTATAAATAGACGCAATGTCACATGAGGAAAAATAAAATTTAATTACACAGATAAATCACTGTCAATGACAAGATCCCGATGTGCTTTATAAAAAAAATTTATCAAAGACACAAAACTAAAGAATAATTCAATTTTTAATTTAGATTACTGATATCAGTTTATGACGAATGCTGCTGAACGTGGGCCTCCTTTTAAAATTAACTTTATTTACTAATTAAAAACTCCTTAGGAAAATTAACATAGCGTACAAAATGTAACATTGTATCGCCTAATTTTAATAACGTTTAAAAAATTAATATAAAATTTAAATTAGAATTAGGTATTAAGGAACACAAGACGAGGAACCGGTAGTGCTTCTAGATTATTGCAAACAACCGCTTGTATAGTTTCTTGTGTACTTCCATAAAAAAGTTTCTATACCACCGGGGGCACCGCACCGCAAAAATAGAACCCGCAAAAATAGTCTTATCATGTCCGTCCATCCGTCTGTATGTCTTAGGTCGCCAATAATATGTGAATCATTATACACTTTTGTTATAAGATTAATTTATATACCACCCAAATAGCACAAACGTGCTTGTAGCTGCAGTACCTACCTATAAATCTTACCTACCTACGTACCCATTTGCATTTACAGCTGTTATAACGCTCGTTTAGGCACAAGTTATATATAGCACTTAGTTAACTATTTTAGTTGTTTAATTGCATTATAAGAGCAGTCGCTTCAAATAAATATCTGATTAAGAGAAGATATAAGGCCACGGTGACCGTTTACCATCAGGAGGACCGTGTGCTTGTTTGCCACCTTAGTGGTATAAAAATATAGTAATAATTACTAAGCCTACGCTGTCTGTCTGTCCTATCATTAAAAGGCTCTATCTTTTAAACCGAAATAGGTAGAAGCCTGAATATTTCACAGAATATGTTACAAGCTGTGCCTGCGGTTCCACCCGCGCTAAATTCAGTTATCGAGCTGTATCTGATTTTGCTCATCCCACGAAAACACTATAATTTTTTCAGGATAAAAAGTAGCATATATGTTTATCCAGGGTGTCACCTGACTCCGTACTAAATTTCATTAAAGTTGGTTCAGCCGTTTGAGCTTGAAGAAGGAACAAACTCATTCACAAACCTTCGCCTTTATAAATTAAAAAAACTCTAAAGTATAAAAACAAATAATAAAAATCAGCTAAGTGTGAGACGGAACAAAGCCTTTGCCATTTTAAATTACCGTTACAACGCCATTTAGCAATAGTATTAAGAGACACAGTACCACATTTGTTTGGGGAGCCCTTACACAAGAACTACATTTTTGTTGTTTTTGTTCTATCGTAAAAACGGTATTACATACAAACTTCAAACTTGCAGTGAAACATAGTGTGAACTCTAATGTATAACAACAAATGGTAAAAACTGGCCTATTTTAAATACTAGCTAGCTTTTTATTGAAAGAAAAAGTAACACATTTGTTTGTTAGAACCGATATTCAAAGTTAAGCAACGTCGTCGGGCTTGGTGACCACTTAGCGGCACACTTTTTTTTGTTTATGTTTGTAAATTACGTAAATGGTGGTAAATATGGAACCCTCGGAGCGCGAGTCTTCTTGCACTTGGACGGTTTTTTTAATATATACCCTACTATGTAGGCTACGGTGACCGCTATCAGGCGGGCCGTAAGCTTGTTTGCTTCCTTATTGGTATAAAAAAAAACATTGAATTTAGGTGATTTTGTGAATGCAGATAGCTATCCATACATTTTTTGGGTAATTGTGTAAAAAGCTAAGGTATAGTGTGAAATGTCAAAAACTGTATTTAAGGTTCTATCTCTAATAACTTTTTCCCTCAGATACTACACACGATAAGATGGACGATACAGAATATGTTACCTAGCCTAAAACTGACATAAATAGTAAACAAATAATATTATAGATACGATATCGACACAATAGTGCTGTTGCGTAATGCTAGTTAGTGTACATTAAAAATCAATTACATCACGTAACGTCAAAACGTTAAAATTATATCACTATTGTAATTTTACCAATATGTTTAGCAGATTTATAAAAAAAAGCGTCAAAGAACTGCTAATTAAATAAATGAAATTACAATACAAATCAAAAGAATATTAATAATGATAAACTATAAAACTTTAATGTAGTATGTATTCAACAATAATTAAAATACTTTTTAGCAGTCCCCCATTGCGACTTAGCTTAGATCAAAATACTGGGTACTTTTTTTTTACCTACTTTGAGAAGTTTTCTGTGTCGGAGGTATTTTTAATTTAATTTTAAATAATCACTTAGGTATGAAACATCTTGCCGCTCGGCTAGTCCCAAAAGACTTGAATTTCCTCCAAAAACTCAATCGCATTAAAATCGCTGAGGACATGCTAGAACGAGTCAAGTCCGACCCAACATTCATGATACGTGGGTTTACAAGTTTGACATGCAAACTAGTCAACAATGCTTCGGAGTGGCGCCTTCCAACTGAACCGAAACCGAAAAAACCACGCCAAAGTGGATCAAAAGTCAGTCATGTTGACGGTAAAAAAAAGATTCATCATTGGAAACGAATTTTTGACAAAACCACCTTATTTACCAGATTTTGCCACAACCGACTTCTTTCATTTTCCTAAACTCAAATTACCTCTTCGTGGCGTTCGTTTTCATTCGGTAGAAGATATAAAGGAGAATTCGCGGCAAGAACTAAACTCCATTGTGGAAAAAGCGTTTAACAAATGTTTTGCTGATTGGATTATTCGTTAATGTAAGTGTATCGTTTCTAAAGGAGTATACTTTGAAGGCGATAAAATAAATTTAAATGAATAACTAACATTTTGTATATTTTTGATCTTTTCCCGGTACTTTCTTGACAGAGTAATATGTATATATATATATGTATAAAAATATACGCAAGTCGAAGTACAATATTTACTTCGTGCAGGAGATATTTTTTAAACCTCTGTATTTAATTACACTAAAAATAAAATAACATAAAAATTTTAAAAAAATCAAACCGACTTTTATAAATCAATCTATAATATAATATAATAATAAATCAATTTATTATTATTTTTATAAATCAATAATAAATTTATGAAAAATTTATTTTGAAATTTTTGGCGCATTTGATTTTTCGAGTAAAACTGAGCTCTTGTAGTTGCTTTATACAGATTTAAGAGTTTAGTTGCCAAACACCAAAAAGGGAGTAAAAAAAGTAGTTCGATATTCTGTCAGTATTCTTCAGGCCCTTATTTTTTACTTTATAATGGATTTTTTAAATCTATTTGATTTTTACTTGCTTTTATTTAACTCGCAATGGTTCCTTTTTCATTTTTATTTTTCCTTCCATCTTGTGGTGGAATCTTGCAAGCTTAATTAAACATACTTCCTGTTATAACCCTTCGACGAAATTTTGCATACTTACTGAGCTCGGATGACAAAACAATATTCCAGTTACTTTGACCAAACCCCCCCCCAGAGTTGGACCAGGGGTACAGGTGGAGGTGAAAAATTTAAAAATCTTCAAAATGGGTATCCGGGGGTTTTGAGGATCGGAGATCACGAATTTGATGTTCATTTTGATGTTATCACCTCTTGGCATATGCAGGAAGTGCACTTGAAGGTGGACATTAGGGTGGAATGTGAAAAATTAAGTGAAAAATTAATTACTAATTTATATTGAAGATAATATCGTTCTCCAAGTCTTCATCACCCAACTAATGAAACTATAAAAATTCAATTAAATTATCACTAAAATGTATTAAAAAAAAAGATTTTTTTAAAAACTTGCTTTTCTTAAAACATTATATAAAAATTCAATCTAACCAACAATTGTACTAAAAAGAATAAAATAATTTTTCAAAATAAATATAATTTTTTTATATCCACGTACGACTACAAGAAAAGCAAGGCGCGCGCTACACACGAATATTTAACGTGCTAGAGTTTTAGTGGATATTAATTGAGATTTTATCAAGTGATTGTATGTAAGTTCGCACGCCTTGCTTTTCTTGCAGTCGTACGTAGATATAAAAAAAAAATATATTCATTTTGAAAAGTTATTTTTTACTTTTTAGTACAATTTTTGGTTAGATTGAATTTTTATATGAATCTAATGTTTTAAGAAAAGCAAGTTTTTAAAAAAATCTTTTTTTACTTTTTTTTTAACTTTAAAATATCTTTGGTACGGCTGTCAGCTCTACTTATCCAGCAAAGGATTTCTTTCGCGGCCTCGTCAGTAATGAACCATTAATTGCAAACATCATCTAGTTTAACTCTAGTTTTCCTGCTCCGATCCTTTTGAATGGGAGCATTCAGGAGGTAGCCCTCTCCATATATGTAAAAATCATCAAAATCGGGTCACAAACAACGAAGTTATGCGGAATCATACATAAAAAAACATACCGACGAATCGATAACTTCTTCCTTTTTTTGAAGTCGGTTAATGAACAACTCCTAGTGGTCTTAAAAAATAAAATCCTAATCTTAAGAAAATATTAAAATTATTAATAAATGATAATTTAATCTTAAATTGAAAAGTTATTTAATATTTTATGAATATACTAGCTAGCCCGGCAGACTTTGTTCTGCCTGTAAAGTTGATGCACTGTAGCATCTGTTACAACAAAGGGCAGGTACCTCGGTAGCTATTACCCATGGCTACACCCGCGTGGATTTCTATAAGATACCCTAGCTGACTTTATTGACAATTGCCGCACCAACCTATTGTAAAAGGGTTGTACTAATTCAGAAAACCTTCCCCGGCATGTGCATAACAACTTACCAAAATTGCATTAAAACCGGTTTACCATTATTGCGCGAGTCCGACTCACACTTGACCCTGTCCAATTCGCACTTGACCCTTTTTTCTTTCTCAGAAACCTTCCCCGGCGTGTGCATAACTAACCAAAATTTCATTAAAATCGGTTTACCCTTAGTGCGCGAGTCCGACTCGCACTTGACGGTTTTTTTCTTTCATAACAACCTTGCCCTAACACTAACAAACACAACAAAAAAAATTTACCCGAATTGGTCCAGCTGTCTTCGAGTTTTCCTTAGTGCGCGAGTCCGACTCGCACTTGACCGATTTTTTTTTTACATAAGAACCTTCTCCTGACAATAACAAACACAACAGAAGAAGAATTAGTGAAATCGGTCAAGCCGTTCACGCGTGAAGGCGTGACCAAGGGAAATAGGGATTCAATTTTATATATATAGATTATATGAAAACAAATACGCAATAAAAAACACAATGCTCCTAGCTTTCGCCGAAGTTCTAATGGAGTTATAAAGATTACCTATGTAGCTTATAATCAGCCAAATACTTCAAACTGCACCGTCACAGAATAGTGGTCCATGATGTCATTTAGTGACCAAAAACTATAATAAATAAAAACAATCTCATTGTATCATACAGTGATTCAACACCGAACATATTTAGAAATGTGATCATTAAATCATTCAAGGATTTGTGGTCGCAACGCGAAGTCTGTATTTTGCCGGGCAGTGTTCTTGGAATAAAAGATATGTCATGACCGGCCAAGAGGTTATCATGTCCAAGATAGAAAATTAAATCTGAATAAATTGGAGTCTCTTGGACTGGCAATGTCATTGCAAGAAGTATCAGTGGTGCGAACTTACTGTTTTACGTAGTGGTTGTGCTTTGCTTATAACTCTTGTAGGTGAGTATTGGTGATTGTATGGTTATTTTTACAGGAAATCAAAGTTTTTTAGCTTATTTTATTTCAAGTTTTTTTTTATTCAAAATAGGTCATTACTCTTTTATAAACAGGTAGGTACACCTACACTACTTTTTACTCATTTCTGAATCTCGTATGCAATATCTTATCAAATTTCATAATTCGTTACATTAATAAATAACTAAAAATTTTTTTTTTTAATTCAAAAATTCATAAGCTCAAATAATAGTACATATAACTTTTAAGGACCTCATGAGCTTTGACAGCTTTGATTTAAATTTTCAAGTATTTGTTTTGTAGTGTTAAGATTAATTTAATTAATTGACTTGCAGGGTGAGGGATCCGTAGGTGTAATGTGTAAATGTAATACGTACTACATATTGACAAACCATCGGACACTTTGTATCTATACCGCGATTTTCTTTTAATTCTCCACGTAATTAACAAGGAACCCTTATAACTGAACTTTGTCCTTCCATACGTACTGTTATTTTGTTCACACTTCTTATTTTAAAACCTGCACTTTTAGAATACTATCCTCAAGCAAAAAATAAAAAATTAATCGAGTCAAGTGTAAAAAAATTTTTTTTCTAAAAATATGGTAGAAAATCTTTACTTTAGATTAGGTCTGAAGATAAATATACGCCTGAGTTATAAAAATAATTAAATATAACGGCCAAGCTGGATACTCGAATAAGATGCAATCACAAAATCAATATAAGCTTTCAATTTCAGTAAAAAAGGCAAAACTGGTATTTACTATGGTAATTATCAATAAAAGCGATTTTGCCAAATCGATTATTATTAGTTAACCTCCAAAACAACCTGTTTATAAACGCTTTTGTATTTTATGTAAGGTCCAAGTGTGGAAGTCAATTTAGTAATATTAGATTATCGACAACGCGCCCTTTAGTACAAACGCTGAAGTAAGACAATAATTAAATAGCAAATTTGAAATATTTTTTTAACAAAAAATGTAATTCAATTCCAAAATCAACCTAAGCTCATAAATTTAGGTTCCGTAGAATAAAAAATTTGGCAGATATCTAAAAAACTCATGACCGTATTTTGTTTAACCAATTTTCGTGGGAAGTATTTATGAATTACTAGCTTTTGCCCGCGGTTTCACCCGCCCTAAATTTGGTTATCAATGTAGGATTTCAACGGCAACTCCTCAATTATAGAAAAAAAACCGACTCACACTTGACGTTTTGAAGTAGCCTATGTCTTTCGCCGGGACACAAACTATCTCTAAGCCAAATTTGCCCGCGGTTTCGCCCGTCCTAAATTCGGTTATCGGTGTAGGATTTCAACGACAACTCCTCAGTTATAGAAGAAAAACCGACTCACACTTGACGTTTTCAAGTAGCCTATGTCCTTCCTCGGGACAAACTATCACCATGCGAAATTTTACCTTAATCGGTACAACGGTATGAGCGTGAAGAGGTAACAGACACACAAACAGAAAGAGTTACTTTCGCATTTATAATATTGGTATGGATTATCGTGGTTTTTCTTACTAGATTTCTAGGACACGCGATTGAAGTTACAGTCTAGCACATTTTTTTTAACTTTCGAACTACCAAAATCTCATAGAAATAGTTTTTAAACAACCATGCAATTGCAACGACAATATGAAATTACAGTCAGATCTACTGAGCGGACCTGGAGAAATTCTGGTCAAAAAAATTTAATTTAGGTACATATAGCCTCTTAGGTAACCGGTGTTTTGTCATAATGTTGTTGTTTTACGTGTTATTGTCATAAGCACGTATGTACTCGGACGTAGTTAAGCTTTACTGGCGCACTCCCGCTCGATGACCGCTGAGCTGACCTTATGATATTGAGTCGAGGTAGATAAATGGTATCTTGTAAAATGTGCGAAAAAAATTTTATTATAAATTAGTTATGTATGTCATTTAAAGTAATTTTGTTTATTCTTAAACATTAACATATGAAACAATAAAAACACGCTAAAAATAATCAAAAACGTTATTTTTAAATTTAACTTTTACTAATTTTTTAATGCAGCAAAAGCTAGCATATCGTCGTAAGGGGACGGTAGACGCCAGTGACCTTGCTTAAGGTAAGGTTGAACTTTGCACATAACATTTTATGTTACTTACCCGTATATAGCGCGACACATTTTTGACTGTTTTTTTTTTAATGGGAAACAACAACTAATTAATGTATTTTAAAAATAATTCGGTTCCCTGACTGAATATTAAGTTCTACGGCATGCAAACTCAAATTTAAGATTATAAAGATTATACGTAATTTCTATATTTCTAAACATTCTTTTAAAAATTATTACGATTTTTCTTTTTAATTATGTCTTTTCCTCACTTCTGTGTTTTTTCAGATTTGTAATAGATATGTGTCATTCATTCAATCAACATGTAAATAAGACCGTTTTGGGATCGAAGGATTTTAGGGTATATTGTAGTCTTAAAGTAGGAGTTAGAAATTTTTACGTGCTACGATCCTGGCACACATATTTTGCTTCATTTAGTCTTAACAATGGTTTCCATACACATTCGACGGTCTTTTCTAAGAAGACTCAATTTGATAGACATAAATTTGACGAGGTCTACCACTAACAACCCTTCCCATTTGCTTGTGTGGTGCGGTTTTAATAGCTTTGACCAAGTATATTTGTACCTATATTTTTACAAGTTATGATTAGAAAGTTATACCTTCAACTTTTAATGGTTATGTTATTAAACGGCCGAAACTTTAATAAAACACACACTTTTTATGAAAACAAAGATTATAACTTTGTTTCGTGCATCTTCTTTCATTCATCCTCTCAACTCCTCTTAACATATGTTCCTTTCTCAATCTTCACCACCACATCTTCCACTTCGCAACGCTTCCTTATAACATAAATGAGGGTCACGCACGCCACGCCATACATACTTCTCAACGCTCTCGTTTTCATAGCACTGAATTCTACTCTCATGCCAGAGTATATCGAGTAAGTGAACTCACGAACTACGTGTCTGGTTCAAGGTTAATAGAGCGAGATAGCGCTAGATCAGATTTCTCTGTCACACTTATGCCACGCTGTAATTAGTTGCCACCGCACAAGGTAAGAGCCACGTAGTAGTGTGTGTAACAGATAGGGCGATCGGGCTCGCGCTTGTCCTGTTCATATATTACTGGTTCTATTGTGTTCATGCATAGTTTGTGATCTCCAAAATTGACTTCTATACTTTAACGTTGGGACCAAATTAATCCTAACCAAACCAAGTACCTAGCCATACTTTCCAAAATATCAAAACTTTACCTAATATAAAATGAAATGAGTGAAATGTATAATAATAATGACTTGAAAACACAATAATTTTAATCGCATCACAATAGGTGCTCATGTTGTCTTCTTCATCAATACCCAAGATCACTTTTAAAATTATTTGTTTGTTCGTTTTAAGGGTTCCGTACCAGAAGGGTAATTAGCGAAACCCTATTACTAAGGCTCCGCTGTCCGTCCGTGCGTCCGTCTGTCACCAAGTTGTAACTCATGAACCGTGACAGTTAGACAGATGAAATTTTCACAGAAGATGTATTTCAGTTGCTGCTATAACAATTTAAGGGGGCTCCCATACAACAAATGTGATTTTTTTGCTCGATATTGATAATGGCAACAGGTAGACGCTTAAAATATGCACAGAATATTTAGTTATAAAGTCGCTTTAAAAATAAATAATTAAATTAAAATAAAACAAATATTTAAGGGGGGCTCCTATAAAACGAACGTGATTTTTTTGCCTTTTTTATAGATAATGGTACGGAACCCTTCGTGCGCGAGTCCGACTCGCACTTGGCCGATTTTTCGTTATTTTTTGTAGTTAGTAATTCTAGGGTATGAGTTGAAACCCGTTATCAGCAAAGAGAATATAATCACTACGTTTACTACCTGTGACAAATTTGGGTTAAAACTTGCTTAAATCGTAGTAATTATATTGTCTTTGCTGTCAACTGGGATCGCTTTATTTCATAATTTGTTTTCTTTAAAATTAAAAAATAAAACTGTTCTCCACTCAATGCATGTTCCAAAGTTAGCAAATAATATTTTCGCCTTCTTTTTTTATGTATGGGGCCAAAGAGAATATAATCACTACGTTTTACGGGGATTTTGAATGACAAATACATCAATTCAATATTCTATTTTGGGGGTAACATTCTACACCAAATATTAATATTTTCGGCTTCTTTTTTTTTATGTATGGTGCCATTGAATGTCAAAATCAATATTCTGTTTTGGGTTAGCATTCTACACAAAATATCCTAATTTTGCTCAAAACAATTAGTTTCCGCCTGGCCATCCGTTTGACAGACAGCAGAGTGACAACAAAATGGTTCCGTTTTAGCTTTTGTGTACGGAACCCTAAAAACTCTCATATATATATATATATATATACCTAGTACTAACTGTAATGACTCAAGCTATAAATACTCCTTTTGTTTCAGCAACTAAATACAAAAAAACTTTTTATTACAGGTTACCACAATATCAAGATGAGGCGCCTAATCCTTATTTTCATGCTATGGAGTATAGTCCAAGGCAGACCAGAAATGTATAAAGAAAAAGAAGATTTTAAATATACAAGGAGTTCTTCTGACGATGGCACAAAAGCAGGTTACTATGGCGCACAGCGAGGCAACATGGGAGGAAATTTTGAACGAGCACACAATATGGACGGCTTAGCTCAGCACCAAATGAGTGGATTAGTTAAACAAGTTGAAGGAGAGCTCGGAGATAGTTCAAAAGCCAGAACAGGAAGCGTTTTCAGTTCAGCTAATTCTAGAGGAATTTATGGATCAGGAAACTATGACCTTACCAACTTAGATGGCCGTAATTTCGCAGAAGGCGTATCTTATGGCGATTCACAGTCTTCTTCGGCACAAAGCAGATACACAGGACAATCCTCTCGATCAACGTCTTACAGCGGCAGCCATGCTGACAGTTCTCAATACGAAAATTATCATTCAGGCCGGGCAGGACAGGTATTAGAAACAGATGACCTACAATCCACAGATTTAAGTGGTGGACATTACGGAGGGCAAGCAGGTAACTCCAGATATATTCAGACTGGACGGAGTGAACAGAGTGGTTACAGAGGGAGTGCTTCAAGACAACAAAGTGTTAATGATTACGGTTTAGACGGACAATTGCAGACACGATTAATATCTGGAACACCAGCAAGAGTCATAATAAGGCCAGGAACCAGAGTCACGGTGCCAATTGCTGCCCAGACATATGGTTCTGCCCAGACATATGGCTCTGCTCAGACATATGGTTCTGCTCAGACACACGATGAATCTCACAGATCATCTTTATACGATCAAAGGTCCGAAGCTGAATCACTTATTGGTCGTGATCATGAAAGCCCTAAACACTATGAATCTTCAGCAAGTTATAGAAAAGAATGGGAGAAACATGATTCAAGACCAATGGCCGCACCGCTATCAATTCCTTCTGTAACTACACGTAGCGAACTATACGATTATGGTCAAGAAGCACAGACATTGGACAAAGGATTTGATACCACGAGCATAGATTCTGAAAGAGCTCACTCTAGAAATGGCTACAGTGGATATAGTACCAGAGCAAGGCAATCTTCAGGCCAATCTAGATCACAAACTCATTATGACACACAACAGCAGGAATCAGCGAGCGGCTTCAACGCAGGTAGTTCGTATGGTTCAAGTTCTATTGGACATTCCGGTAACCTTGTAGGAGGAGAAATGAGTTCTGAACCTAAAAGTTACCAATCATCTTATGCTTATCACAAATCATGGGAGCGGCAAGGCGATCCTTATGTTATAGTTCCCGGTACTAGTGAAGACGACCGACGTGCTTCTCAACGATTGACTTATGACCAAACTCAGTCTACAAAATCTCAAGCAGGATATTTACGTGGCTGCAGCATACGGTGTGATGAAAGTGGTCATTTACGTGTTTCGCGTTCAGCCGATTACAATCCAAGTGAAGATTATGTTGGGCAAGAGGAATTGGGACAACAGTTACAAACAGAATGGGGAAATGTAGAAAACTTAGGACAACAAGTCCAAAGTGGGTGGGATCAGTTAGAAGATCTAGGACAGCAACCGCAAAGCAAATGGGATGACTTTGGACAGCAAACACAAACAGATGATCAGCAACTAAATTTTGACCAGCAAAGTCAATTAGAAGATTTTGATCAGCAAACTCAAGTCAAATCAGAAGAATCCATGCAACATAAACAGCAACCAATTAGTACCGCAGATATAACGATTCCTAAGACTCCTAAGCTTGAACCAGAAGTTTCAGAAAATCAAACTCAATATCAAGTGCATTCACCAGATTTAATAAAAAAAACACAAAACACTTCGGATAAACGCGAAGATGCGAAATATTTTGATCAGCAAACTTATAATTTAGATGGAAGGGAAAATGTTGAGCTTCAAGAAACTCAAGGCGAATGGCATGATCTTCAACAGTCTGGGCAACAAACTCAGAACACATGGGATAATTTAAACGACATGGGACAACATGGTTGGGATAAATTAAATAAAAATGATCACATTGATTACAGTCGACGTCCACAACAAATAACGCAAGAAATATTAAAAAACAAATCTGCGACAAACGGTGACCAAGTAAAGCCTGTTTGGGAGCAAACACAGGAAGATAAAGTATACCAATGGGGAAACATTCATGGTGCTAGCCATCAACAAACAGGTTCTAGTCAATCTACTTCTACGAACCAAGACAGAGGAGATCAGCATACAAGTATTAATAGTTGGCAAGAGGTATCACATGATTCAAATTCTGGCGATAAGTCACAAAGCTTGCAGAATTTTTGGGGAATGATTGAAAAATTTGATAAGGAATCTTCACAGCAAAAAGATAGCGAAAGTAAAGAATCAAGTTTACAACATTCTTCTTTTGATTGGAGTCAATCACATAGATTTTCACATAATTCAACATCATCTCAAAGTTCAGGTAATCAGTATAGTTGGGAAATACAGCCGAAAACTGATGAATCACACAATTTTGCAATTCAGTCCTCACGCGGATCAGGTCGCGGTGATATCGGAGAAGCAGAAGACACTGCATTTGCAATAAATACAGAGAAATCACGCTCAACTGAAGGGAAATATTTTACACCCACATACATTTCTAATTATGATACAAAATTCAAAAATCCGGAAGAAATTGAATCTCTAAGCCTAAAGGATAATACAACTCAAAACATTCATAATCCAAATTTAACTACTGATCATCAACAATCTGACAGTACATTGACTGTTTTCAGCATACAAGATTGGCTTAGCCATGAAAGACAGCATGAGTCAAGCCTTCAAACTAAACCCGTCAAACCGATTGTCGATACCGAAACACATTATAAGGCCCCAAGTCAGAAGCCAATTAATAAACCGGAAGATATTCAAAAAATTCTTTTTGAACAAGTGCCAGAAGAAACACAGCAAAGTAAGCTTGATTCAGTCCAGCCAAGTCAAAAAGTTGAATTTTTTGATCAGCAAGTTCAGTCTACATGGGAAAAACCAAAAGATTCGAAGGAACATAACCAAGGTACATGGGATAATTTAGAAGATTTAGGACAAAAGCAGGATATGTGGGGAAAGTTAGACTTTGGACAACAAGTTCAAGCTGCATGGGATAAATCAGAGGATTTAGGTCAAAAAGTGCAAACTGCAAGTTCAGAAGATTTAGGCCAAAAACAGCAAACTGCATGGGGAAGTACTGAAGATTTAGGTCAAAAACAGCAAACTGCATGGGGAAGTACTGAAGATTTAGGTCAAAAACAGCAAACTGCGTGGGGAAGTACTGAAGATTTAGGTCAAAAACAGCAAACTGCGTGGGGAAGTACTGAAGAATTAGGTCAAAAACAGCAAAGTGCATGGGGAAGTACTGAAGATTTAAGTCAAAAACAGCAAAATGCATGGGGAAATTCTCAAGATTTAGGTCAACAAATGCAGAATTCTTGGCAGCCTAGTAATACCTTGCAACATCAAGGGGACTCCCAACAACGTATGCAAGATTTCGTTTCGTTAAATATGGGTAGTAAAAATGAGCGTGTCCCGGATTTCTATGAACAAAGCCAATCTAAAACTGATAAAGATGCAATCATTAGTGTGCATGAAAATATAGCGAGCCATAAAGCTCAGGATTTACATGATAGTCCCCGCAATGTAGTTGCAGAGATTTCTACAACGACAGAAGTGGTTACGGAAAAGCCTGGTTTTTGGAAAAATGTAGGTGGTAAGCTGACTAGTGCCAAAGATAAAGTATATTCATGGTTTAGAAGAAGTTAACCACTACGCATCAATAAGGTTGAGATAGGTATTTTATTATTGTACAAAGATAGCAAATAGTAATCGAGTAAGAGTAAGATATTTTAATACCGAACCAAAAATATAATTAAAAATAAGTAATTTGCAAACAAGTAACAATTATTTGCAGAAAAATAAATTTGTTAACTTTTATAAAGTAATCTTAAACATGTATTCTTTAACTAAAACAAAACCAATTTTTAAATAATTCAAATAAAAGTAAAGCCTTTTTTTATAAAACACTAAGTAAAACAAATTGTAACTATAATTCTAATGGCGAAGAACAAAAAACAAATCAAAAAAACTGATTGAATAACATAGAGAATTTTGATTGTTCAGTTACTGGATGAGATAGTCCAGTCTAGATTTGATTCTTGTTGTATGATTTATTAGCTATATCATGCTCAAAAAAACACCTCAGTGGACAACTCCTAAGAAGTTATTGATTATAAATTATTAAGTTAAGATTATTGTAAATAAATATTTTCATAGCCAAGATGCAGTCAAAAGATCAACCTTAAGCCAGGACCTGAACCTGCAACAATTCTCAAAGTCCGTGTAAGTGCTCTACCAATTGAGATATCAAGGCTCTAATCTGGCTAATGAAAATCCCGACTTCATCTTTGCTCTGGAACTACGCTCATCACGAACTTAACAAACAACTACTAAAGACTTATTAACTCCTAGTTGTTCAAAGACTTTCAGGGAGTCTCAAACGAAGAAAGATATAAAAAGGTATATTTATCATGTATTTCTTAATTCTATAAACATTTGTGTATTTGTATTTATAAGCCCCTATTAGTTGTTTGCAAGTTAAGATTAAGTGATTTCAAATAGATATTAATTTATACTTTAATTAATGTTTAAGAAAAGACAATAAAATTTTTAATGTGACAATTTTTTCAAGCTTTTACTTTACTTCACCTATTTACATGTGTGGGACAAATTTTGCAACTGAAACCACTTCTTTTATTTCAAATTCACAATGTGGTTCATAATTAACTCTTCTGTGAGATGATAAGTTACGATGGTGTGGTGTGTGTGATCTTGTATATTTTTCTTGAGATCGGATATCTTGGAAACTATTGGACCGATTTGCTTTATTGATTCCTCTTCACCCGAAATCGAACTGATTAGTATATCAGAAAAAATTAACTAGCGGTTTGTGCTTTTAATGTTCCGTCCCTATCCGTCAGTCCTCTGGCACTTTCTTTGCCTTAGTGTTCGCGGTCTAGCCTATACCCCAGCCATAATGGGGAATTATCTATCGTGAAAACAGTAATACATACAAACTTCAACCTTGCAGTGAAAAATGGTGGGAATTTTAATGGATAACAACAAATAATAAAAATCGGCCAAGTGTGAGGCGGGTCGAAGCTGTCGAGCGGCGGCAAAGCGGAGATCTCCTTTCAGGCGAGGTGTTATGTCTGGGGACTGCCGTGGTCCACTTAACTTGCGCTTCGGTTTCTATATATCGTGAACTGCAACTGAAACTTCGATAGCGCGATGAAGGACGCGTGACGTCAGCCTTGCTTGTAGCGGTACGATATAATCCGCTACATCACTTCCTTCCCAGACCGAAGGTCGATATTTCTTGCAGTGATGCTTGCGTACGATCTCGAAAATGCCGAGTTTATGCGCCGTCCACAGTGAGGCGGGAGGGCGTGTAAGTGCATGCCGAATATCAGCAGTCTGCGCACTTACCTACGCTACACTTAACTTGCGCTTCGGATTCTATATATGCGAATTGCAACTGAAACTTCGATAGTGCGATGTAGGACGCGTGACGTCAGCCTTGCTTGTAGCGGTACGATATAATCCGCTACAAAGCTATAGCCATTTTAAATTACCGATACAACGCTATCTAACAATTGTATTCGGAGAACCAGCAACACATTTGTTTGGGAAGTCCTCATTCAAGAAACACATTTTTGTTCTTTTTGTTCTATCGTAAAAACAGTAATACATACAAACTTCAAACTTTTAGTGAAAAATAGTGTGAACTCTAAAGTATAACAACAAATGATAAAAACAAGCCTATTTTACATTACCGGTACAGCGCCATCTAACTATTATTGAGAGAAACAATAATACATTTGTTTGTTGAAAACGATATTCAAAGTTAAGAAACGGCGGGCTTTGGTCAGGACTTGGATGGGTGACCGCTTAGCGACACCCTTTTATTGTTTGTTTGTAAATTACGTTATAATATATTATTATTATTTATTTTTATTATATTATTATTATAATATATTGTTAATGGTCCAATTTACTTGAAACTAATATATATGATTTCTTTACAATTAATCAACAATGTCTTTCGGAGTTTTTAAAATTAAATCCTTAAGGGGAAGAGTAGATGTCAAAGTATGTTTGTGTTTTAGAAATACCATGTATGTAGTCAAACTTTTATATGTTTTATAAATGTTCTCTAACACATTAAATATGATTTTTTGTGTTTTCTAAAATTGAACCCCAAAGCGGTGAAAAGGGGTGGCAAAGTTTATATGGAAAATAATATTGTTACGGTCAAATTTCCTTGAAAATAAGTATTATTGCTCTTAAACACAACGAATTTCGGTCTTTTAAAAAATTACAAAACATTAAAATTTTGGATAGATCCAGTTTATCTATTAAACCATTATTAAAATTCAATACTTAAGAGAGAAAATGGTGGGAAATTTTGAATGGAATAAGACACTTGACTAGCAACTTAAAAATGACGTTTCGGGGTGCTTCTGAATTTAGCGTCTAAGGGCAGAAAGGCAGCAGCAAATTTGTGTGGTTTTGTGAAATTATGTGTTTCAGTGTGAACTATTAATGATATAGTCAAATTTATATAAAATTTGGTATTGTTGCTTGCAAATGCACAATTCATAAAACACGTATTTCGGGCTTTTATAGTTAACCCGTAAGAGGGTAAGTATGGTAAAATTTGAAAAGGAAAAATATTTTATCAATCAAATGTATTATAGCTCCCTCAAACAATTTTTAAAACATTCACTGTCGAGATTTTCAAAATTCATGCCTTAATATTTTCAACAAAAACATAAACCGACTTCTAATCCAATAAAAAGTAAAGTCCCTAAAGCAGACTTATTGAAAGAACATTCAGCTACATGTATTTATTCCCCTTGAATCGATTGCTAAAAATAAAGACCAGTAAAGATCTGTTGGCGAACTAAAAAAGGTGAAAAGGTTCTGTTGGCACCCGACATTAGGAAAAGACACTGTAGCTAAATTTTCTGTCAATATGTCTGATTTAGGAGCAGTGGCAATCGACTTCAGGCGAATAAAACATGTAGCTGAATGTTCTGTCAATAAGCCTGCTTTAGGGTTTTATTTTTAGGGTTCCGTACCTTAAAAGAAAAAAGGAACCCTTATAGGATCATTTTCATATCCGTCCGTCTGTCTGTCTGTTTGACAAGACACTTTTACTTAAGAACGCGTGGAGGTATAGAGTTGAAATTAATATAAAATAATAAAGTCTGCGGTCACTTAAAGTTGTCAAAAAAACTACTTCTAAGTCTTATAATAAAATATGACCAAAATACGGGTATTTTGGTCGCATATTGTGACATAAATAAATCAAAACCTGTGGGGTATTTCGGTTGACCTAGAATCATGATATTTGGCAAGAAGCAATGCCATGTAGCACACATAAAGGAAAAAATCTAAAAAACGTAAATATGTTGTTACAACACAATTTTTTTTTCAGTTGATCCTTAAAGTCAATATTAAAGAAACTTAGAACTTTCTTTAATTTTTCTACGATACCATAAAGTAGTCAAGCGGACGAATACTAAGAAAGAAAGGATAGAAAACTAAAAGATTTTTACCACAAATATATATACAGAATCCTAAAAACAAATGATGGGAAATACATGACGAAACTATAAGCGTTCAAATTACTTTTTTTAACATTTGTCCACGTAGGTATACACATACCTACCGCTTAAGGATTGGCCGACCGACCATTATACAAATCTGTATAATGGCAACGTTTATTATACTAAAATTGACAAATGGAAGAACGGATGGACATAACGAAATCCGTTTTTGCCATGTGACTACGGAACCCTTATATTTGATAAACAGGTGGACGCACAGATATGACGAAGCTATAGATCATGTATGGGCAAACTTTGATATGTTGAGGGTCAAATACGTTCGTTTAAATGAAATTTAAAAAAATGGTACATTATAATTGTTGTCATCACCATCAGTGCATATTCCAATTAATTTCAACCATGGCATTTACAATTGTTACAAACTACGAAAGTTAAATACACCGAAATCAATGAAACACTTGAGCTTGAATTTGGGAAACTAGGCCATCGATATTTGAATTAATTCCACTGATACAAAAACGTAAAGAATTTTCCAAATTATCGTCAGTCAGTCTTGTACGATGTGTTAATTTATTTACTTTCATCAATGGAAAGAACTGTTTGCATTTATAAGTACTGCCAGACACACAAATCAATCTTCTTGCGAATTTTCTAAGCTGCGGAAAATTGTCTTTTTCTAGGTATTTGTGTGAGATAATGATGAGATTGAGTGAGATTTCTTGAATCTCGATCAACTCCATTTGTAAGAGTATTGGGGCATTTTGTACATAACATTTTGTAGAAGTAGCAAATAAACTGAAACAGTCTTCCATGTTTTTGAAGTCGCTAAATCTGTTCGAAAATTGTTTCGACAGTAACTTGAGTTCTTCAGCATATTGAGCATAAGCAATATTTTTATACGCAGAGAGCGTGTTGAAATGGTAACTGTTACCAGACAGCATCTGTGAATCCTACAAGCGTAGTTTGATCTGAAACGCTTTCAAATGGCTGTACAAATAATTTACTAACTATCCTGGTTTTTGAAGTTCCAAATTTAAATCATTCAAATAGCCTGTAAGATCGACCAGAAATGCTAAGTCACATATCCATTTTGGGTCAATTAATTCAGATAGTGGTTTATCTTTTATTTTCATAAAGTCTGCTATCTCATTTCTAAGCTCGTTAAACCGTTTCAACATTTTTCTTTTGCTCAGCTATCTGACTTCAAAATAATCTGTTACGTCGTTATATTCAACTGACATTTCATCCAAAAACGCCTTGAACTGACGACGGTTAAGCCCTCGGGATCGAATAAAGTTGATGGATTTTACTACCACATTCAGAACATTCTGGAGTCTAAAACTAATGCCACAACAAATGTTTTACGATAAATGTTCGACGCGAGGCTTGCGTATGAATTTATTACTTGACTAGATGATTATAGCGATGCGATGTAGTCAGATTCCGCAAAACGTTCCTACATAATATTAATTTTTAACGGAATACGTCAGTGCATTTATTATTATGGTAGTTAAAATTTTGACCAACAAAACCTAAGGTACAAGGTAAATTTTACTGTCACAACATTATAGTAGAGTTCAATTCTTCAAAACATAGTATAAATAAACTAGACGACCAGGCTGCCTCACTTATTTCCAACTCTTCCAAATTATTAATTATTATATTAATTACCTACCTAATTCAATTACACTACCTTCCTATCCCAAATTTATGTCAAACAAGGTATACCTATAGGAAACAAATAAAGTATCAATCCACAGATGCAATAAAGAAACGACTGAGCGGGTGTTAAACCGACCTCTTCAAGCTTGGTTAAGTTACACGGCTGATTGACGTTATAAACAATAGTTTTCGTTTAAACGACCCGTCAAATTTCGATGAACCTGGGCCTTAGTGATTCACAGGATAATGTAGATTTTTTGAGGGGAATAATGCTATTAAATAGAAGTCAGTTTAATAAAAACAGCCTGTAATAAGCAGGTAGGTACTTGCTAAAATATGTACTTTATATGTAGCGTGGGTTCGAATCCCGCACAGGAAAAACATTTATGTGATGCACATTTGTGTTTTTCTTGAGTCTAGGTGTTTTATATGTACACTCGCGAGCAACCTAATCGACTCAACCAGTAAATTCAATTCAATTCAATATCATTTATTCAGTTTAGGCTACAATAATTGAGCACTTATGAATGTCACTACGCCATCGGTTCGTAAGTCTACAGGGCGGGAGACCTTGTACTAAGAAGAACCGGCAAGAAACTCAGCAAGAGCATTTCTTTTCTCCCTCTCTCTTACAGCGTCCACTTAAAATGTTGAAAAATGCCCGCCCTATCATAGAAGGACACTTTCCGTTACATACATAAAAAACATGAAATGCATAAGCACAACATAAAAAAGTATCTATCTAAGTAAGACTAAATACAAGGATACAAAGAAGTTTGCAAGAGCAAACCAGCCTCCACAGGCGGCACCGGTTCACGAGTATGACACATGAATAAGCCATCGCTTCGCTCAACCATGTTTTAGGGAACGTAACGACCCGACACACACGCCACCACCGCAGAGACAATTTGAGAGAGCATGACACACTCAAGCAACTCCAATAAAAGTTACAATGTGTGTAGTAAAGGAACAAAATATAAGAGAAGATTTGAAGGTTCGTAATGCTTTACTGCCGAGTATAACCGGCAATAAACTCAGCAGTTAATCTTTTATACATCATATAAAAACACAATATAGCCTTACACTAGGTAATAACATAATATACAATGTTTTAATTTAAAAAATATTTCAAATGCCCCAATACAAATACAAATCAGTTAAATTCTAATTTTTCCAAGCATTTTTATCATTTATATATTTTTCATTAAACTATCTTTGACATATATTTTAAATTTATTTGGGGGTAAATTAACCACATGTTCTGGAATTTTTTGTAGAAAAATATACTTTGTATTGCGAAAGAGCTATTAACCTTCTGAAGACGACATTTTGGAACTACCAATTTATCCTTATTCCTTGTATTAACACTATGTAGGTCACTATTTTTAGCAAATAAGTGACAATTTTTGCGTACATACATTATACATTGACAAGGAACAGTTAAAATATTAATTTCCCTAAATAGTTCCCTAAGAGAAATTCGAGGTCCTAATTTAAAGATTAACCGTACTGTTTTCTTTTGCAAAATAAAAACTGTATCAATATCAGCTGCCTTACCCCAAAGCAAAATGCCATAAGACATGATGGAATGGAAATAGCTAAAGTAGACCAAGCGAGCAGTGTCAACATCTGTACGCAGCCTAACTTTCCTAACTGCATAGTCAGCTGAACTAAGTTTCCTTGCAAGAACTGAAATGTGAGGGTTCCACTGCAGCCTATTGTCTAATGTAATACCTAGAAACACTGTTGAGTCTAATAGTTCTATTTCTTCTCCGTTTAGGGATAATTTTGTACTTATGTTTCTGACATTTGGCAACATAAATTTAAAACACTTAGTCTTTTTCGTATTAAGAAGTAAGTTAATTGCCGTAAACCACTGAAGAACCTGAGAAAGCGCACTACTTACGCCGTCAAAATTAGTTTTATTTCTGACAACTTTAAATAAAAGAGAAGTGTCATCGGCAAATAGTACAATCTTGCATAGCTTCTCCACAAAGAAAGGCAAGTCATTTATGTAAATTAAAAATAGAAAAGGACCTAAAATAGAACCTTGAGGAACTCCTAATTTTACTTCTGAGCCATTGGATTTTACTTCATTGAATTAAAACTTCTGCATTCTACTACTCAAATATGAGCGGATAAGCTCAAGAGCCAAGTCTGCAATACCATAATGACTCAGTTTTCGTATAAGAGTTTCATGTTGCACGCAGTCGACTGCCTTTGATAGATCACAGAAGATACCAATAGCAGTTTGTGACTGTTCCCAAGCATCAAATATATGTTGTATAAGGGCAAAACCTACATCAGTTGTGGAACGCCCTTTTGTAAAACCAAACTGTTGAGGATGACGTAATCCATTGAAGTTAAAATGTTTAAGCATCTGATTGAACATAAGTTTTTCAAAAATTTTGCTTAAGGCAGGCAGTATTGAGATAGTTCTAAAATTAATAGGATTATCTTTACTTCCACTTTTAAGTGGTATTATTTTACTATATTTCATTAAAATATTTCTCAAAAGTAGTTAGCGACATCAAGATCTGAATCAATTATTTTTGAATTCACAGTAAGTGAATAATGATTGTCACGCGGTTTAATTTTTCCTGTTTCACTATTTATTACATTCCACATGGCCTTTTTAATTTTTAATTTTATTACTTAAATGTATTGATACACATAGTTGGTGAATGTGGGACTGTGGTTATATTGTTTCATTTCATACAACTCATACAACCTAGTTCGACTTCGGTGTATTCCTACAGTAGCCCAGTCCTTGAATTTCATTTTATCATTTGGCCGAAAAGTTTTTACTTTAAACACTTGCTCGAACTCATTACTTATGAAATAAAAAAAAATAATTATAAAGGTTATTAGCATTATCATGCATTAAATGTAAAACTGGAATTTTCTTTTCAATATTTGCTTTAAAATTGTCTAATCGTCAGATCTAATCTGGTCACAGGTCTACAAGTTACTAGTTGAGATTTTTATTATTTGACCACAGTGATCAGATGGCAAATTGTTAATAGATTTAATTTTTACTTCAACATTACAGAAAATATTATCTAAACATGAAGCTGAAGTCGATGTAATTCTAGTTGGTTCCAAAACAAATAATTTAAGTCAAAACTTGTGAATAAGTTAATAAATCTATCTCTTGTTTGGGAACTCTCTAAAAGATCAACATTAAAGTCACCACAAACAATAACTGACTTTTTAGATAGAGAAAGTTTTTTTTAGAACTTGTTCCATTACAAGAATTATAATTTGCAGAAGGATACACAAAGTATAATATAATTGAATTTCTTAAGTTCTATACAAGACAATTCTATTATGCATTCAAGTGAGAGGCCAATTATCCTTTCGGTCTTTACACTGTATATTATTATTAACAATTATTAATGAACCCCCTCGAATAGCATTTTTTCGAATAAAGGCAGTGGACAAATAATGATTGGGGAAACTAAACATTAATTCATGTTTACTTAGCCAATGCTCAGTTACATACAACATATGTATATTTAATATACTATATTATGACTTTTTAAAAACAATTCTACATTGTCTGTTGTCAAAGGACTCAGTTTAAAGTATAATCTAAAATAGGAACTGACTGGGTACAGCTAAAAACATCACCACTAATGCTAGAGAGGTCAATAGACTCCTTAACAGTGCGGTTTCAGAGAAACTTCCTCCCGCGAACGCTTGGGTTGTGGAATGACAGGTTTTCTCTAAGGACTACAGTTCTTCTTCTTTCTTCAAAGGGGTTCTTCAAGAAAGAAGTTATTGGATTATTGGATTTTTGAAGGGTCGACAACGCGCGTGTGATACACCTGGTGTTACAAGCGTCCATAGGCCACGGTGACGGCTTACCATCAGGCGGACCGTGTGCTTGTTTGCCACTTTAGAGGAATAAAAAAGATTTGAATAAATTGTCCATGTCAACGCGTTTTGGGGTTGAGTTGATTACGTTGCTCGCGAGTGTATATGTATGTATTTACAAAAAATAGTAGATGTAAGTATACAGAGATGTAAAATATTAGAAGTACTGAAATTAAATTAAATATAAAATGCAAATGCTCTAATATTTTTCCCTTTCAAATGCAAATACAAAATATTTTTACAAAAAGGTATTTTAGATACAAAATGCAAAATATGTTTTCATAGTACTTTAATTAAAAAAAAATTGTTACCTTAAAACAACAAAAAGTATCTTTCATGTATTTTCTGTGTGGCCTCATTATCATGCTGTCAAAGGAAAAAGTGTTTCTAAATCTGTTGTAGTGTTGTTATCACTTGTAGCCAAGGATGTAAGTTTGCGCATGTTATATAATTAGTTTTATGTTAAAAAAGGTCAAAAAGCATTTTGTATTCTAAAGTTTTTTAAAATGTAAAATATGTGTATTTTAGTATTTAACATAAAATACAAATATTTTTAAAGAGAGTATTTAAAATACAAAATAAGAATAGGTATTTTGTATTTGTATTTCAGATACAGTATTTGAAATAATTCACATCTCTGTAAGTATATGTCTGATGTCCATATCATATACATACAAATCACATGATAAGACGTTTAAAACTAAAAAATTTAACATTACATGTGTAATCAGCAAGTTGAAATCACAGAATACTTGTTACTATGGCCAGATCCAGCTCAGTCAAGTCAACCAGTTCACTCCACCTAGGGTTACCATTTCAATACTTTAAAAGTCCAGACAAAACCCCAGACATTTCAAAAAATTCTGGCCATAGTCACATAATCAAATAAATTATTAAATCCTATTTTATGTTGAAAGTTTAAACTATAAGTTAATTGTTTTAATTTCAGATAAGTCATAAGTGAGACTGATTAACTATTCAAATTATATTCAGTTGTAAAAAATGCTGCACAAGTCAAAAGTCCGTACAAATAACAAGTCCCAACAGAAGGCTGAATGTCCAGACATGTCCGGCTAAACCCAGACGGATGGTAACCCTATCACCACCAGTCTTACTCTAGATAATTTCATAATGTACATAATATTACAATGCCTCACAATTAAATTAAGTTCTAGTTCTTTAACTTTGTAATAAACACTCCGGGACATTACACATAGCAATATCTGGTCCCAAACTAATTTTAGTTTGCTGATATATCTCACCTCTCACGATTAAATTAATTTCTAGTTCTTCAACTTTGTAATAGCTTTTTTTTTAGTAGTAAAATATATAAATAAACATCTGGTCCCAAACTAAGTTAAATTTGCTGAAATATCTTACCTCTGGCAATGAGTTGTAATATTTGATGAATGCTTGCTGCTGAACTGAATCTGAAAGTAGATAAGTCAAAGTCATTTTTTTTTATTCAAAATTGATTTTTACCAATCTTTTTGAGTCAGCAAAGATTTTTAAATGGTTACAAATGTTGCTTTACTGGTTTGACCTGTAGACATAAAAATATTTTTGATATTACACACAGCATTGTCCGGTCCTAAACTTGCAAAACTTGTGCTGTGGATACCAGACAACAGATATATATATTTAATTTGTAAATACATAAATATTATACATAGGAAACAACCAGTCTCAAGACAAACACAAATAATGAATATTTGTCATGTGAGGGAATCAAACCCACGCCCCTTGATTGGGCAGTCTGGTCATTACCCACTGAGCTGACATAGGCATCCATTCGTGCATCAGTAGATTCCACAGAACCTAGGAAAAACATCCTACCTTCATTTCTTCATTAATTCTAACTAATATTTAAAGCAAAAGTCTGCTCATTTGTTATTCTTTTACATCTTAACAAAATATCCTAATCACCTAATCTTAGGTACACAGATAGCAGTAAGTACATAGAACGCTCAGTCAAAAGGTCTTACATGCATAAAAAATAAAAGCTTCCCATTTTGGCAAACTGCTGATTAGCACAGGGATAGCTAAAGGAACAGAGGAGAAGTACACAGGATACTTTTTGTTTTGATTGAGATCCTTCCCTAACCATGAAACCGCAAGGCATATTTCTCCATTTTGCATTGGAGGATGGAATTGATATTTTTTTTGGCATAGCAATAGTTTAAGTGGCAGACAGTTCTTTGACATAGTATACTTGTATCCAGACCAAAACCTCCTACTGAAATAAATTTTTACTCAGGTGGAACTGCACGAAACTTTTTTTCACGTCACAATGCAGCAACGGGGGAAAACAGGGCATGCTGGCAGGACGAAAAATCACATTAAATACTTATTAGCTCGGTACATTGAAGAAATTCCGTAAGAATCCCACAGTGATGACTGAATTAAGTGAGTGCAAAACCTTGGGTCAGAGTAATTACAGGGGGCGCATGGGAAAAAAACGCCAATACCTTTTTTGCTCAGCGCCCCCTTTTGTACATCCCAAAATTGTAGAGCACAACTAAACTAAACAAAGCAGTACAGTAGTTGTTTTGCGTAGCATTTTGGAACAAGGTGGTTTCTCCATCTACCAAGTTAAACCATTATTGTTTATGATAAAAAATTATTACCTTGCAAATCCGCTAAAAACAATTCAGTGCTACGTACAGAAGTACACCATCCACATGTGCGGAGTGGCAAGGTAATAATATTTTACCATAATAATGAATTTTTGCAACGTAACGCCTGATTCTATTAATAACTTACTGTTTGACTTTAGAATACAACCTATAAGGTATTTAGAACAATAATCTACGAAATTAACTTAAGTACTAAGAGAGCATACCTAAGTTCAGGGCATTAACTGGTTGTAATGAAGTCATTTTCCAGTTTTATTTATTTGTGTACCTTTAACTTTAGCATTAATAAAAAAATCGAAATCATAAAATATTTGTTTTGAAACAGTGAGCCCGCCAAAAATAAATGAAACAATTATCAATCAAAGATTGTAAACGCCACCACCACAGACTATTACACTCCATATTAACCACTCAAAGCAAGAAGCTTATAAATTATAATATATTGATGACACTGGATAGTGCACTATAAATCAAGAAGATTATATATTGATACCACGAGAGTGCACTATGAACATATTTTTTGCAGTTGAAGCCAATTTTTTTGACCTTTTTGACCTTTCTGTCTTTCTGTGCATTTGGTTTACCAACATTCCGGATAATTTGCCTAATTTATAACTACACTACTCAACCTGTCATCACGCACCTAATAAACACATGTATTACGAAATCAACTTACCCGGACAAACTTTTTACTAAAAAAATATGTTTTTACTGGTTGTTACTGGCTTCAAAAATATGCACTAAAGAGTTAAAAATAATTACTTATTTCCATAAATCTGATCTGAATTACAGTTTGAAGTTGGTGTGATGCAAGTGAAGTGTGTTATAAACTGGTAGGTACAAAGACACCGACTTCAAACTGTAATACAGATCAGATTTCTGGAAATAGTTATAATTTTTACCTTTTTAGTTCATCTTTGTGACAGCGGTTTTTATTTTTGTTAAAAAGTTTTTATTTTAAACTTTTGAGTAACGAATTGTCTTTATTTTTGTACACTGAAAACAGGCACTTTCGTTACAAAATTTTAAATAATCATCAATATAAAAGACGTTTCACCAGTTTAAAATTACTTCCAACAGTTTAAGTTTTAAATTTACTTTATTATCATGGGACCACGTGAAAAGTATACCCTTCTAAATAAAAAAAATAATTTCTCGAATCGGCCTAGACGTCTTCAAGTAATCGGGGTACATACATAAAACAAAAGATTTTGATGAATTGAGAACCTCTTTCTTTTTTGAATTCGGTTAAAAAATTTGAATAAAAAAATCCGATATAAAATTAATTTGTTCATTATTTTCTTAATATTTACTATCAGATATTTACGTAATAAGGTTACGCCAAATATTAATATATGTATTTGTGATGATTCTCTCATAAAAGGTTCCGTTTTTTCTTTTATGGTACAGAACCCTAAAAATATAGAGAAACTATGTACCTACTAAAGTTATAAAAAACGTGAGAAAAATATCCCTATCGCAATTTCTCATGATCACCCTATCAATACACTAAAAGCGATTTTAAGGTTAAAAAATTGATATTCAACAAAATATTAATACTGCGCTCTCTTGCGAAGCCGATTTTTTTGACCTTTTTGACCTTTCTGAGTTTATGTGGGTTACCAACATTCCAAATAACTTGCCTGTTATCGCACTTAATAAACACATATTTTCGACATCAACTTAACTGGACTAATAATATAAACACATACCTAAATGAGTAAAAACATGTTCTTACTATTTTTATAGAATTTCTCTGAAACCGAAGTGTACGCAACAATTTTAAATCTTAGCATTTTATGGTCAAAGTAATAACATTCTACTTGTTTCGCCTACAAGAGAAACTCTTTTTTCTCTGTCTGTTTTATGACATTTTATTTTATTCGGTGTTACAAAGGACTTGGGTATATAGTTCGTGCATGGCCGTTATAGAAATGGACGCGAAATGATTTAGCAACTGTATGAAATCCGTTTCAACCGTTTCTGGCGGGGAGGGTACACACCCACACAATTATAGTTGCCTATAAACACAACAAAGGGCTATGTGTAGGTACTCTTATATGAAGCGTAATAGGGTTGTACGCAATCGATAAAGATATCGAGCGATAGACGCGCTGAAGCATAATGAAATTATATTCGACTTGCATTAATTTAAAATCTATACTTTTCTCAGGAAATACTGGTCCGATTTGAAAAATTCTTTCATTGTTAGATAGCCCATTTATCGAAGAAGGCTATATACAGGCTATATATCATCACGCTAAGACTAATAGGAGCGGAGCACCGATGAGGGATGTTTCAAAATCGGTTTTTTTTTCCTTTTGAGAGCTCCTACTGCGTGCGCTGCGTAAACGGTTAGAGTTTCGCAAAAATCATATATTACACAATTGTTCCCCTTTAAAATTTCTAAAGAAAAGTCCGCGACAGCATATGTCTATCTTTTAAGGTTGGCTCACTATAACCTTTTTTATGCTTAGTAAATTTCTTCCAAAATAATGCATTATTTGCGAATGTGTTTTTATAAACATAATATTAATCCTTATCCAAATAAATACGTTATTAATCTCAAGTATTTAATTTAAAACAAAATTGCCCTTTCCATTATTCGATTTCAATGAATATCTTAGGAGATATCGTAGTTTTAAAATAAAATCGCAGCAAAATAATAACAAAGAACAGCGCGCGCATTTATGATGTGCAAGACCGGCGAGCAGTCATGAGGGGGAAGGGCGGCGAGCAGTCATGAGGGGGAAGGGCGGTTCTATGTATATAAAGTCGCGGGTTAAAGTTAGCATTACTCGAAAGTAACTATGACTGACTGAATGACTGACTGATCTATCAACGCACAGCTCTAACCACTGGACGGACCGAGCTGAAATTAAGCACATATAGCTATTATGAGTGAATAGGTATAGGTGTGCGCTAAGAAAGGATTTTCCAACACTCACCACCTAAACGGGGGCTTAAAGTTTGTAAGGAGTATCAAGATCGGAAGGTTAATCCATTAGTTAATTAATTTATAGTAGTTAATTATTTATTATTTTGAGAAAAAGGGAGAGATGCAGAGGGAAAGAGGGAGAGATAACCTCGTGGGTTTTTTTCTATAATTGAGGACTTGCAGTAAGAATCCTACACCGATAACCAAATTTAGGTCGGGCGAAGCCGCTGGCAAAAGCTTTTGTGTATTATAAATGGAATACAACTTTGTGGTTTGTCCTAAATCCTGCAGTTCATGATTAAGGTTTCCGTTAGAGAGCTAAAAATAATCGGGCTATTGAATCAAAATCCACTGCGATTAAATTAGTCGTTAGTTTATTAAAAAAAAACTACTTATAATTATTGTTTAATTCAAATACTACTTTTAATAGTACTACTGTAAGTTCATGTGACTTTAAAAACAATAATATATCAAGCGCTTATGCGTATAGTTTTTTACGATTTATAGGATAGGTAAATTAAGTATTGGTACAGACTCTTTGTTAAGTTTGTTTTGTTTTTTCGCGTTTACATTAAAACAATCCGCCTTAAAGTGTATGCTGCATACAGTGCTATGTTTCGTGGGAACCCACGATTCCTCTCTGCGCACGGCTAATACTTTTCTTTTCTATCCGGACTACTAGGAAACCTACAAAGATCGAACGAAAAGATCATGATTTCATGTTTATACAAATACACACGCTAATAAAATTGAAATAAGAAAAACTGGCCAAAAGCATGTCATACACAAATTAATTTCGCATGTTTTCGAATGAGAACTATTAGGGTTATCTAAAAACTTATAAATAATAATAGGAAACTTATTTATTTTTATAATAAATAAATAATAAATATTGGTGGACATTACACACAGCGCCATCTGGTTTTAAGCTAAGTAAAGCTAGTGTTGATAGGTACATTGAGCCAAAATAACGCGTGTCTTACGCCTAGGTACAGTTTACAGTTAGTTTTTATGTCACGAGTCCCCGCTCCTAAACTGTGATACAATTTATGTATTTTTTTATATTCCGAAAAAGCAAAAAATACGTGTCCAATATTTTCTTACTATATAACTAACGGACTCAACAGAAGTTTTTTTACCCCGGACTGTAACAGAGTTTTGTAAATACTGTCTTAATATTTGTAGATTTTTACAACTTAGGCGGAAAGTTAGACATTGGTATTTATTCTTAGTTTATTTTAGGTTATTCAATTAAAAAAAAAAAAATGATTTAGTTTCTTATAATATTTTATGTTATTTAAAACTTGTATGATTCAGAATAAAATATAAATATTAAATGGTAAGCTTCAGAAGCAATAACTCGCTAAAAAATAATTCAAGAATCATCAGATACTTTCCTTTTTTTGTTTAAATCAAATTTTCTCGTTGTTATTGAAAGAAAAGCAGATTATGACACTCGTTTAAAATGATTCCTGCTGTACCCTTGGTAAACCACGGAAAAGCATGCGGAGTATTGCTGTTGGGGAAACAGTATGAGGTTGTTCAAGAAAGGAGTAATTAGACTTCAGTTTATCTATTTAAATAATTAACGAATTACGTTATCTTTAGAAAGATAACATTCTATTTAAACGGTCGTCAACGCTTAAGTAATGCCACTGGTGAAGCGTGTAGCATTCATAGGCTATGGTAACTGCTTCGTATTAGGCGGGCTGTAAACTTGTTTGACACCCTGGTTGTATAAAAAAAGAACACCTAAGACCAATTTTTTGAATTGATGAAAAATGGCGGAGTCGTAAGCCTCTGACTTACGTATTTGTAGATAATTATCAGGATTTCGTTTTATTTAATTGGCTACGTTACCCTAAAAATATGAAAATCCTATTTTATTGATTTATATTTAGCTAAACCTCTTTAATATTTATTATTAATAATTAAAATTAATAATATTAAAATTAATAAATAATGAATAATGGATGTCACAAATGTCGATAAGTGTATCGATATTTGTCTATCCCTAACCATTCAGTGGATTTATCAGTTAAGCCGACCAATTTTTGTAGAAGTATTGAGTGTGCAATGAACCTATTTTACTTGGCTAGATTAATTTGTTCATTTGCGTAAAAATGTGTATTTGCTTGACAAATTACTATTAAAACAAATCAAAAATGTACTTATTTGTGTAAAGAAACGTTTTTTGTTTTACTGCTGTAGTTTTGACACCATTTCACGACACATTTCGTCATTTTGTCGAAATGTTTTCCTCGCGAGCACGCGCTTCATACTGATGACCGAATTGTCGAGATAGGTCAAACTTTCATCGTATGTGGCTAGAGGGGAAAGGCGAAAACTTTGTAAAGTTGTGTCCATTTCTATAACGACCTAGAGTTCGTGGGATCATGCTAAATGTCCGTCTATGTAGGTATTCACTTTTCTTTAAAATTGTGCACTGGAAGGAAGGAAGAGTGGAAGCTTGCTTACAACCTCATTGCCGTGTGCTCCAAAGGTTATAGGCCCCTGATTGGCAGCACTGTTGTTGGCTGCTTAAAAACTCGTATCCATGCTTTTTAATTTGTTAAAAAATATATGTTTGTTGTTGTTTTACTTATTGTTATATTTCATTTCCTTTCCCAACTTTTTTATGTGTTGGTTGTGTTATGTACATTTTGTCTTTTTAATAATATTTTTTTGTGATGTTAACTTGTGTGAAAGGTTAATACTTTAATACAATAATGCTGTTTTATAAAGGGGCTCTTTTAATACTACCTTTTACGTTTATATTATCGTAAGTATTTAATATTAAGTTTAGTTTTTTCTCGTAACTATTTTCTAAAAGTTTTTTTTACTAATATTTTTTTGTATTTACTATTAATTTGTAGTTGTAATAAGTGTAGCCCGGCATACTAAACCTGCCTTCGATTAAGACTATTAAAAATATATGAATACCCAGCTCAATATTTGTCTTTGTAACTTTCACTTTACACTTTCACATGTATTTTGTTAAACATTAATTAATTAGTTTCATTTTTCAGCGTTTATTCACAATTGATTCAAGAATCGGTTTTTTTGGATAATGGCCTTGCTTTTTTCTACATTGCCAGTGGAGCAATAGGTGAGAGGAATTTTTACTGTATGTCTGATTGATATTGCAACAATATTTAACAGTTACAGCAATCCTGTAAGTTAGTCAAACTCTAAATGACAAAGAGTGTTTATGAACATATTAAACTGCTGCAACTGCTAAATTCTGTTAAGCAATGGCATCAGTTGTGTCTAAGGCACAAAAAAGTTTTCTTACTACAAATCAAATTAAATTAGTATGTAAGTTTATGAAGTATTATCTTGGGGTGATAAGGTCTTTAACACTTAAAAGGCGTTTATTGAATTCTTTCATTGGCACTTGGTCATAGCGACACTACATTATTATTACAAATTTTTGGTTAGAGTAACTAAAAGGGGGCAAGGGAATAAAAACCAGAACCTTATTTAAGACTATCATGCTCATTAACCTAATTTCCGAGTCTTAAGTAATGGGTGAATTTTTTTAATGATATTTTCTCTCTCCTTCACTTCACAAGACGGAGTTGTAAGTAAAAAAGTATCTAGAAAAACATAAAAATTTGGACTAAATATTTAAATTACAAAAGCTTAGGAACTGAAACACATTAATTATATTAGTTTATAAAGTCAAAATTATGCTATTTATTTGGTTTTTACAAAAAATATTAAAAATATATCGGTAACCTCCTTGTAATAAAAAAGTTGATTGATTCTAATATGAAGAAATTGACCAAGTGCGAGTCGGACTCATGCATGAAGGGCTCCCTACCATTATTTATAAAAATGCCAAAAAATTCATGTTTGTTGTATGGGAGCCCCCCTTAAATATTTGTTTTATTTTAATTTAATTATTTATTTATAAAGTGAATATGTAACTAAATATTCTGTGAATATTTCAAATGTCTACCAGTTGCTGTTATCAATATTGAGCAAAAACAAGCAAATATATCACAATTGTTGTATGGGAGCCTGCTTAAATTTTTATTTTATTCTGTTTTTTAGGATTCTTTGTTATAGCGGCAACAGAAATACATCTTCTGTTCAAAAATTTTAACTGTCTATCACGGTTCATGAGATACAGCCTAGTGACAGACGGACAGCAGAGTCTTAGTAATAGGGTCCCGTTTTTACCCTTTGGGCACGGAACCCTAAAAACAAAGGTCGTTAAATAATGGGTAAAAACTTCAACACACACAGTTTAATGTTGTTATGGATTCAATACACTAGAAATTATAAAAAAATTTAATACAATGCAGGCAATAGACCAGTATTCGTACTTGTACCCCATTAGTTTTTATGGGAATATCTGCTATATATAGTTATTTTTTTTATAGTTTTATCATAGTATACACATCACCCTCAGAGCCTTTTTATACATTATTGTAATACTGTTTAGTAGTGTGTCAATGCATTGATGATATTTCCAAAAAACCTACAATAATGGTGATTAGTTGTTCATGATACTTAATTGCCGATTTTTGGGTCATTTGTCTGTGTGTTTGTTCAAGTATAACACAAAAACTACGAGGGGAGTATAAAGTATTGTTGGTATCACAACTTTTTTGTTAGTAATGAGGGTAGTTTTTGTCTATGGTTCATTATCCAAGGTGACAATTAGAACATTTCGTCAGTTTACCATTATTAGTTTTTTCACAATCATGATTTGAGTGCAACAAAACAACAAAATGTCAGATGAGTAAATTACCTAATTCAAGCACCATTTTACAAGGATTCTGGTTCTTCATTGTCTACCATTTAAAAGTGGTCAAGTGTATTTAAAAGGGGCAAAGAAAGCATTGAAGATGTCCCTCAATTAGGGTGTCCTGTTTCTGCCACTACTTGTCACATGAGATATTTGTGGCACAAGGTTTTGCTCACAAAAAAAACTGTTTCCCTGGGCACTGATGTTTGGGATAAAATACCTCAAAGCTATATCATGATGTACATTATGCTTAAGAAAATTTAATTGGTTGAGGGATACTAGGGGTGATGTAGAAAGTGTGTAGGTAATGTGTCAAATGTCATCCTCATACTATTTGTAGTATCACATTTGAATGCAATGGTTTTTCGTTATACGATTCACCTTTAAATAAAATAACTATAAAAAAAATCTATTTTAAAAATTTCTCCAAAAAAATATGAATCTATTACTTAGTTCATGAACTTATCTTTTAACAATATCTAAACATCAGAAAAAATCTGCTTTTAATGACATATTTTAGACTCATAGTATGTTTATTTAACAATTTTATAAGCAGTGCATACTAAAACCTAATAAACTAAAATAGATTGCCAGAAATACAAAAAAAGTTAGTTATAATTGAAGTGAAAACTTCTTTAGCGGCGCTGTTTTTTGTGATGTGTAAAAACTGTTAAACTCGCGTCAGGTCACGTGTCCTAATCGAAAATTCGTAAGATGTCACTCGCGTTAGGACACGTGACCTTTATTTACATTAGGTTAGTTTTTATTTTTATTATATGGCGATTATGAGTAGTACAGGGAGGTTGGATATGGGATTTTAATTCTGACAGATTGAGCTGTCAAATATACAACGTCAAAAAAGTAAATAAACAAAAGTTATTATTTTTAATAAATAAATATGGATGAGAAGTGATGGGAAGTAAATAGCGAGTATGTTTTCACTTCTGCCGGCACTCCCGGAGTGCAACTCGTTTTTTTTTTTTGCTACTAACTGTATTTTCTATCAATTTCAATATGGCTTAAATGCTTTGGCGCGGTATAATGATTTTTTTTGTATTCTTGGATGACATATAGAATTATGAGTATTAGGGTAAAGAAAATTTGGTGGCAATACAGAGTATATCAGAATCCTAAACATAATGTATTTTTCTGTGGTTGTTTAATATTGTGCTAACATTTCGTTTTCAGCTGGCAAAATCATATATGATCGATACCAGCAAATTAATATACTAAGTTCACTAACACCAAATCCGAATGTAACATCTTTTGCAAACAAAATAGCTTCCTACTCAGTGTCATTCCTGTCTCTGGGCTTCCTGGTATATTACTTTTTGTTTTTATTAAAGGTAAGTTTAATTGTATTACCAGTCGTTGGTGTAGCTTTTGGTTAGTTTTAAATACTCATACTTTAGAACCGAAATGGTCGCGTACATGCGGTTTCAGAGAAACTTTCTCCCGCGAACGCTTGGGTTGTGGAATAAGCTCCCTGCCAAGGTTTTCTCTAAGGACTACAGTATGGGGTTCTTCAAGAAAGAAGTTATTGGATTTTTGAAGGGTCGGCAACGCGCGAGTGATATCCCTGGTGTTGCAAGCGTCCATAGGCCACAATGAAAAAAAGCATGTCAAATTGGGTAACAAATTATTAGTCAAAGACAAAGCAAACATGTGTCTCTTACGCCAATTTAAATTACTTAACAGGTGATTTTAGCCAGCCTAGGGTAACCAGCTGTCCCTTCTTTCTCTGGAAAATCCCATGGTAAAGTCAATTACCTCAAACTTTGAAAGTTACTAATACGATTTTGTACTAATATTCTTAATCCATTAAAATAAGTTAACATTCCTTAGTTTGATGTAAGTTGCTGGATCATTCACTTCACAGTCACTTTTGATAAACATATGGATTTTATTTTCTAATAGGAGAAAGGATTTTCTGATGATGCTATTTTTTTACAGGTTAATAATAATAATAACGGGCTCACAGCTCTGAGTATTTTTATATGTGGTTTTGGAACTTTATACATATGGATGCAGGTAAATAAACTGAAATTACATGTTTTATTAATTAGAAATAAATAAAATATCTTTTGTCTTATGATATATTTATTTGAATATTTTCATTAAATGTTTACATTTATGACTAGAAATGTGTGATTTGATTTTTTTTCTTAGTAGTGGTTTAATGCGTCTTCGCCTAAGTAGAATTAGGAATATCCACACAGTTTTTTCCTTTTCTCTATGTATGAGCTATTGTCGATTTTCGTTGTCCATCCGTTCAGTGTGTAAACATGGAAGTAATTTGGCTTTAAACAATCTAAAACGAAAATGAAAACTGAATCGTTTTGACGATTTTTGAAATGAGGTGGGTCTAGTAAACAGTTTGGTTGGTTGTAGAAATTGAAATTGATAAAAGTTGACCTTGGATACGGTTGCCGTATGAGAAATGCAACTAACAGATATTTATATACTACCTTTTACCTGCGGTTACACCCGCCCTAAGCTCGGTTATCGTTGTAGAATTTCAACGAAGACTCCTCAATTATAGAAAAAAATCAACTCACACTCGACGTTTTTAAGTAGCCTATGTCGTTCCCCGAGACAACTATCTCCATGCCAAATTTGCCCGCGGTTCTACCCGCCTTAAATTCCGTTATCGGATTTTAACGGCAACTTCTTAATTATAGGGAAAAACCGACTCACACTTGGTGTTTTTAAGTAGCCTATGTCCATAGACTGAAACAATCTCCATGCTAAATTTCATTTTAATCGGCACAGCGGTACAAGCATGAAGAGGTAAAAGACAGACGGACAGAGTTACTTTCGCATTTTAAAATTAGTATAGATGTATCCACTTTAATCAATTGTGTAATTTCAATATTGGTTGGATCGTTTATGCTAAATTTAATAATCCTATTATGCCCATATATATACCTAATGTCCATAATGTAATCTGTGTATTTTTATATGTGCGGATTAATATCGCCTACATGGTAAACGGAAACAAGTGATGAACCAGAAATTTTGAATAACCGAACCGGCACTGAACTTGGCTTTAACTAGTAAATTATGTTTCAGTGCATCATCACGACGTATATTTCGTCCTTATATTACGAAAGGTACATGTCAGTCCTACGACAATGCCTTGCAAATGCGAGCTTTCTGACATTAGTTATAATGGCTGTTTTTGGAACTGTTAGTTCTTTTTTGCCTAAAGGTAATCACAGGTATAATTTTATCATGTTTTGCTTTTGTGTTGCAATTGTGTGACAAATGCTTTATAAAATCAAATTATATTACACTGTTGACTTTTCGGCAGATCCTTTAGTGTCGTATCGACATTTCTTTCAATATCTTTCTGTTACAAAAAACACACCTTTTATATTAACGCTTTCCTTTTTTCCCTTCTTCCTTCATTAGCAAAGGCTATTTATTGATTGCTTATTGTTGTTTGCAGGAAGTTCCAGTGTTGCTTCATTCTGTTTTCATGTAACTTCCTTATGCAGTTATCTAATGACTGCTTTCTTCTGCATATTTATTTTGTCTTACGAAAAGGATCAAAAATATTTTTCTGAGGTAAGACAATGATATCATTACATCCGATTGTGTACTTTATAATTTTGCATTGTTTCCTATATCTATACGTGGGACACTCAAAAGGTTTTGAGAAACTAAAAACCGGCCAAGTGCGAGTTGGACTCGCGCACCGAGGGTTCCGTACAAACCTGTATGAAAAATTATTAAAACTATTTTAATTATATGATGTAACTAAAAATTTACGGTTTTCGCAATTTTTCCTTTATCGTTGCTTCGTACCAAATTTTAAGATTCTGAGTTCACGGAAAGTACCCTATAGGTTTTGATTCCCTTGCGAGTTTCGATAATTTGCGGCATAAACGGCTGTATCTTTTGATTGCGTTGGCTTAGAAGTTTGATTTTTTTACAGCTCCAAGGGACAGTAGACCTGAGTATTTGATTTAAATTTTAGCTTGATAGCTCCACTCCTGAGAAAGAAGGTCTTGGCAGACGGACGGACGGACAACAAAGTTATAAGGGTTCCGTTTTTACCTTTTGAGGTACGGAACCCTAAAAACTAAATTCTATGGATAAAATATTTTAATTATATATTTTTTTAAAGAACTTTCCACCAGCAACATTTTTTCCAGTCCGCCGCCGACACCTCTTTAACGGCCTTCTCGAACGCTGCTAGCGCGTTTTCTTCCGTGTCAGACGTCGTAGGACGACTACTCCTTTGTTCATCGCCCAAAGTAAGAAGCGGTTGAACTTGCTATGCCAACGGTAGATGGTTGCTTTTGAAGGTCCTTCATCAATAGAAGCCATTTGAAGTCGATCAAATAACTCATCAGGTTTTAGGGCACATTTAAAATCGTAGAAAATCATCGCACAAAAATGTTCTCGATGCAAATCCTTTTTTAAATGAGACACGATGATTTAATTTGCACATTTTAAAAAAATGTGGAGGGAAATTCGAAATTCGAACAATGGTATTTTTACTTTTAAATACCCAATTTTTCAAAAAAATCACAAGTGGCCAGTGCTAATTTTATGTACAAAAAAGTTTTTTTTTCGCAAAACTTACTGCGTGGCCTGGTATTACTTATTAAACTGTATAATATTGTGTTATTTTGCTGTATCTAGCCTTTCTAATCTGATTTGTATGATTGTTTTTTTTTGTTTATGGGATTTTAATCTCCAAGAATGGTTCTATATGAATTTTGTTTGCTATTACTAAAAAACATTATTTATAATATATCTTAAGAATATTTACTTCAAATCGTTGTACCCGTAGCTTGCCACAACTTCCTTTTGTGTGAAATGTAAGTACATATTACATTTTACAAAACACTTTTGTTATGTTTGTTTCAGGGTTTACAGTCAGAATTGTTACTTGATGAGACGCGCTCCTTTAGTGATGACATATCTGATTTAGATAGTATGTATGGGACCCAAGAAATAAACCCTGACCCTCTGATAAAGGCGAACTCGAAGCGTGCAAAGAATTCCTGACCCGAGGCCGTGCTCAAAAATTTGGGCACGGATTATCAGCAGTATACGAAAAAAGCCTCAAGCCTTTTTAATTATGGTAGTTTTGCAACGACAAAAATTAATGTAACTAGCGTAACAGGAATTGAAGAAAATAATAATAACGAGACATACAAAAAAGAAAAAGGAATTGATGTAGATTATGATAGTGGTATGTCGTCAGAGGAAAATGACGATTCACTGAAATCAGATCAGAGTGGTGTTAATAATGATAAGGCTCAAGTAAATGTAAGCCTAGTTGATAATATAGAAATAAAAAAGAAGTGCCTAAGCAATCAATTACAACGTGGTACTAATTGGAATGAAATTCCAGGTTGTTCGAAAATAGATATAGTTAATAATGTAGAGGGTAGTCCTGGATTAAATCTAGATGACGTTATCGATGGATCTTCTAATAAAGTATCTGATTTTATTGTGATAGATTTAGAATGTGATGTCAAAAGTAAATGTGGAAATAATGGTGGTACAAATAAAGTAAAACTTAATTGTGATAATTTAAGTATGAGTAGCGTAGATTCTAGCCAAAATTTAGTTCCTGTTGCAAACAACGAAATAGTGTTAACTGAGAATCAGAAGTTAGTTAGCTTATCCCTTTCAATACTTTTAGCAGCTTTTCTTCAAGCGATGCGGTGTTTCGCTCAATTCTTAGAAGATATTGTGGTACCACAAAGATAATAGTTACTCTTAGTACCATTGTATTTTTGGTGCAGTATTCAAAACATTCTAGTTGTAATTTATTATATTACTAAAATTATATTTGTTTACTTACTTGTTTATGTAGTTTGAATTTTACATGATGTTCGACAAATCAATGCTGGTAGTGAACAAGTATTGCTAACTAGACAGTTGGGTTTATTTTTATAAACATGAGTTGTTTGGTATAGATCTACTCCGATCAAAGGAAGCAAATTTTCATCAGAATAAAAAAATCTATACAGTATAAATGTTATCTTCTGATTAAATCCAATTTTAACGTTGAGTAGGTTAAAATTGTATTATATCATATGTTAAATATTTAAAAATCACAGAATCGTAGTTACCTATTTGATCAAATTTTATGCATATGGAATATGATACACATGGATATATCAGATGCTCTCTGGAGAGATTCAGAAGAAAATATTCCCGTACATTTCAATCATATTCATCATGGTTATCAACGTTATCATTAGCCGTATGACTTACACTACTGTATAAAGGCCTTCTGCTTAGATTTCTAAAACGAACGAGTCTGACTTGGAGGAAAATAATCTTGTATTGAAAAGTAACTTTTGGATATAAAAATCAAACACCCATCAATAATATAATAAATTATACTGAACAATACACAAACGCTACTATTATATTCACACGCATCGAATAAATTAATGAGGTTATATAGGTACATACACAAGTCATACATAATATTTATTGTCTTCATGCTACCCACACCAAGGTTCAAAGGGACGCTTCATTGATCACTGTTATGAGTCTGTTGTTTGAGTTATTGCACTTTTTCTTCCACTTGATGGAGTTTTTGGAGTGATGCTCTGGTGACTTAGGGGGTTCGGTGTCGCTTGGGGGTTGTGGGGAAGTGGAGTTGTTGACTACAACGGACCATCGCCGTCCGCGACGCTCGTTTAGGTTTGGTAGTTCTGCTATTAGGTTGTTCTCGTATTCGCTCAGCATTAAGTAGTTTTCGACCTGAAAATAGTTTAAAAACTATGAATATAAACAAATATTTTTAGACAGCGAAAAGATTTGTCCTCAACCTAGGAATCAAACATGCAATCTTAAAATTCCGTCTTATACTTGATCGTTACACATACACGCTAAAAAGAGCTAAACTTCACTCGTGAAAAGCATATATCTAACATTATTAATTTTACGCTGGTGCAGCTACAATAGGAAGTAAATTTATACGTTTATGACGCTAAACACTGCATTTCATATATACATGCAGTATCTATTCTTTCTATGTTCCCTATAATTTCAAGCATTCTGTTGGAATCTGTTCTTTTTTCACAAAAAATTGACAGTAATACGAGTCAAAAGAAAATAATGTAATTCAGAGTGTTAAAGTGAGCGATTGCAGTCATAAAGACATGCTTACTGTATATATTTTGTCATGTCGTAAATGAGCTATTAACATAATGTAAAGTTGTGTAGATAGTAAAATGAGCAACAAAATGTCTAAATCTTTTTTTTCTTAATTACTTATGAAAAACAGTGTTACGCTTAAATCTTAGACATACCTAAATCTTAGCACACGCGTAACTGGTAAATTACTGTGCACTTGGCACAAGGTTACCTACTTACATAATAATTATACTATGCGCTGCTGGTCTGTAAATAGCAGTGTTATTGACCCAAAAGACAACCGATATTCTTTTAATGTTTTTTTCTTGGTTAATACTTTCGAATGTGTCCTTGTAAATAAGATTTTAAAGTACATGTTAGTAGTAGTTATGTAGTTAGGCTCATAGGCGGCTGTAGCCCATGTAGGTAGGGTAGGCTCGCGGGTAATATGGCAAACAATCCGGGTTGCCTTGGATTTACAGCGTTTTGTTTACTTAGGTATTTATGTAAATATTATAAATACGAAAGTCAATCTATCTGTCTGTTACCTCTTCACGCTCAAACCGCTGTACCGATTAGGTTGAAATTTGGCATGGATATAGTTTGAGTCTCAAGGAAGACTACTTGAAAACGTCAAGTGTGAGTGGGTTTTTTCTATTATCGAGAAGTTGCTGTTGAAATCCTACATCGATATCCAAATTTAGAGCGAATAGAACCGCGGGCAAAAGCTAGTAATGGTAAGCTAGACTGACTGATATATCAACGCACAGCCCAAACTACTATCTAAGTCTACAGATTTTAAGTAAATTATCTAACGTAGGTAAAAGTCTTACAAATGTTTGTAGTTTGGGACTTTTAGTTAAAAATATTTCTAAAATATTTTTTCGTAACTACTCTACTCATTTGCAAAATAAATATGGCCTCACCTTATTACCAACAATAACCATTTCAACCTCCTCTACTCATTTGCATCATAAATATGACCCAAAAAGTTGTCACAAACAAGCACAGCGTGTTTTTCTAATCCCCCCCCCCCCCCTCAGTAAGGGTTAACCCTTTAGGTACGTGTACTTGAATATCCAAATGCTTTTCTTTTTTATAACTAGCTTCTGCCAGCGGCTTTGCCCGCGCTAAATACGTTACCACCGTAGGTTCTTACGGGAGCTCCTCAATTGTAGAAAAAAAACAAACTATTAAATATTTCATCCTTAATGGCATAATACATTCGTGTCTGTGGAACCATCGGCTTCTAATGGTAGGTTAATCGATCGAAGTCTCGGAGCCAATGAATCCAAACATAGGTACTTACATACAAATCTTTCCTCTTTATATTATTAGTATTGACAAAGATAGGTATCTACAATTTATGTCATTTATAGAATAAATAAAGCCTTTCTTAATCTTAATATGGATTTGTGTAAGTCTGTTTGTTTGTTTGTGTGCTATTGCTTAGCGTCGCATTGTAGATTTGGAGCGACCAATGTGAGCTGATTTTTAGTACAGAAATTCGTTGAAGGGACAGAGAAGGACCATATTCCATTCGGGAAAATTCAAAAGTTTCTTCAAGAATAACTGAATTCCACGTAGACGGACTATAGCTACACCTATAGACTGTTATATGCAAACTTTGCAGGACTTGCCATAGAAATCCCACGCCGATAACCGAATTTAGCGCGGGCGAAGGCGCTGGCACTAGTAAGTCATTTATAAATGTTTAACTTGTACAGGATACGGGTATTGTTATAGCTCCGAGGCTCAGTGGGTAATGACCTGGCTGCTGTATCGAGGGGCGTGGGTTCGATGCCCGCACAGAACAAACATTTATTATTTGTATTTGTCTTGACTCTAGATGTTTTCTATGCATAATATGTATGTATTTACAAAAAAGTATATATATGTATTTATATCCGTTGTTTGGTATCCATAGCAGAAGCTAGGTAATCTCAACATTCAATGCAACCGCCTCTACAGTCGATTCCGTCCATTTTACTCCATATTACACCTATTGACCTACAGAACTAAACCAAAAATTGCAACTTTGGACCTCAAACTAAATGTAGAATTGGCTAATGGCTTAGATATTCACTATATAGACGCTTCGTTATTAGAATAAAATAGTTATACCTTATTACAACTAGTGATGCAATCGCCGCCACACTCCAGCTCTTCAAGCAAGTGCTCTGGAATGTCCAGATCCAGGTCCAGATCGAGGCCGCCTTCCTCGCTGATGCAGGTCAGCTCCGGCGGCACGTTCGGCGGCGGCGAGCCCAGCGTGCCTGGCCCAATGTCCAGCAGGTCTCTACCCCTGCTTGGATTTACTAAGTCTGCTCCTAGAACTGATATAGGTATTACTTTAAGATCAGAAAAATATTGCTTTTGTAAATAAAACTAACAACTACGAAAGTAATTGTTCTTTTTTTTCAGCAGCAATTATAACTACAAATAGGTCTAGTATACAATGGTCGAAGACCTAAGTGTACCTATGAGTTGAACTCGCGCGTCGAGGGTGCGGTATTAATAGGAATTTGATCAGTTTGGGTTAACCTCACAAACAAACAACTTTCAGAATATCAAGTATCTGTTGTTTTAAAACACTTAGCATTTTGAAGAAACAAGAATGTAGGTACTCTGGTACATACCTAAAGCGGTGGCAGGCCCGGCGGAGGCACGCGGATCACGATCGTGGCTGCGGCTGCGACGTGGCGCTCCGCACGCAGACTCGCACCCCGGCCCGCCATTTTCTCTTTACACATAAAAACATAACATAGATAAATGGACTAAAAACAAAACAAAAATTTTACAAGAAAAATGAAAACAACCAGGAATCTACTAAAATTAATAGGACCTGACAGCATTGAGCCGAGTGTCTTTTTGCAGTTAAATGCCAATAAACCATTTTCACGTATCTTTGCTACCAATTGTAGTAGCTGACTATAGGTATATAATTGTAATAGCTGAGGCTACCTACGATAAAGCCCTTTAAAGAGAGAGAGACAGTGTAAGCTTACTAATAGTGATTCTAAAATTTTTTACGTACTACTAGGTTCAGTTACTAGGTATTACCACTAAACTGCGCGCTACACTTTCCTACCTAAAGTGTGTTTAGGTAATTATTGCAATATTCTAATAAGTAGGTAGCGACACTCAGCCTCAGCCGCGTTCGGGACATGAGCATCTCTCTAATCTGTAATAACAACAAAAATGTTTGCTTGCTATAATAATTTATCAGGCATTTTATCAAAAGTGAGATTTGTGTTATAATCGTCGTCGTTGTATCGTCTCAGCTAAACGATCCATGAGTAATCCAGTGAGCACTGGATCTTACCTGGTCGTCTGTCCACCTGGTGAGAGGCCGTTTTCACGCTGCGGCTTCCGATACGTCGTTGCTACTCGAGCACCTGTTACCCATCGGTCATCAGTTCGATGAGCAATATGGTCTGCCCATTGCCACTTCAGCTTGCTAACTGTCTGAGCTATCTATTCGGTTCAGCGGCGAATCTTTCCTCGCATCGAATTTCTCGTATCGAATTTTTCCTCGCAAAAGAACAACAAGCGCAGTCCTTTCAATAGCTCGCTGAGTGACATTAAGCTTATTAGCGAGGAGTCTTCAGTCATGTGTTATATTATGTGGTAGTAAATAATTCTTAGTCCATGAGGTTACAAAGTGCCACGAGTCACTAGACCTGGCGGCAGTAGTTTCAGCTAGGTCTTAATTAGTCAGTCAGTCAGTCAAAGGTTTAGTAAGTGACAGCCGCTTTTACTTAAGAATTTCGAAACAAATATTTCTAAGTGCAGATATATGTGTATTACATGTTACAAATAATACCTCAAAATAAATCATCGGGGATTATGATCTGTAATTCATTCCTAAAAATAATCTTTAGATAGGAAGGTATACTTACTTACTTTTCTTTCGCTTTTTTATTTGCCCACTAAAGTAGCAGTCAAGCATTGCTGGCAGTCAGATTCCGTGCTAATAAGTGCCGCAACTTTAAATACGAAATTTAACTAAGTAGCTATACGAAAAGCGTTAATTCTTGTTTCAGTTACCAGCTTAGAAAAGTTGTCTAGGAAAGGAGGTACTTATTTATTTTGGTGGCTTTTAGGGAGTTAACTGCGAGTTTCATGAAATCAACATCATTTTTAGGAAGGTATCTCCCTACTGCAAATTTAAAAAAATCCTGACGTAGACCAATGCAGCTTCCATCAGAAACACTGGTCATTTTAGTTTTATGTCTGTGGGTCCTATGGTGACGTACTTGGTGTGTTTGTTGTTGACGCTGCGTCGATGCAGGTCTATGCAGAAGAGAGACAGCGACCCGATGAGCGAGCAGGTCGAACTGAAGTAGTATCCCGCTTTTCCACCGCACCCGTCGTTTATGTACCCTGGGAATTATTGATGCTCGATTACCTATATGGTTAGTAAGTTGGTTAGTAGTCAGTCACCTACATGAGGTCGCCAGACATTCAGCATGTAGGTAAGTATGCTGGTAGTTATTAAAGAACTTTTTAGAAGGAGATGGAAAATTAGGCCAGTATTTCCTTCTCCCCTAATTGCTTCATCTCGTTAACATCTCAGATGCAAAACTCCTCAGACAAGTGTACATTTAGACGAAACATACCTATATTATGCATTGTGTTTTGTATATGTTGACAGATACAATCTAGCCCTAAAGAAAATGTGAGGCGGCTTGACTTACCTCCATAGGTGTTGTTTTGTACCGAAATGGAGCCCTAAATTATAGCCTAAACTGAAAGAGGACATAAAAGATAGGGGCAAGATCTAATTTTACTTAAAACACAAATAGAAAAATACAACCTAATGTTCATGGCGTGGGATCCTCACTAAATAATGGGACATCACTTATACTCTTACACCTTTTTATAATTAACAAAACACTTTTCTGAGAAAATAGGTTATTTTAATTCTGTAGACTAATGACAACCATAGAGTGGTGCCAGAAACACAGGTTGCGTTCGGAACCTAGGCGCGGCCCTGATAGCAACGGTACAAAACACATTGGTATCAGGTATACCTGTTTCTTATAGTTTAAAACAAATTAAAAGTCCAGGTTTTCAGTTCACATATTAGTAAAGCATATCGGTAAAAAGTTAGCTTATCTTTATGTGGGTTTGTACTCTGTCGTCAAGACAAAGCACTTCGACCGTTGCGATCGAAATGTAGAAAACATGGTTGTGTGGTGTACCTGAGAGTGGCACGCCAATAGCGATGGGCACAGCCTGCGAGCACTGCACGAAGCCCCAGGTGCGAGCGAAGTTGCGGGACCGGACACGCTCGTACGTGTACATCTTCAGCGAGTAGTGATACCCACCGCAGAAGATACCTGACGAAAATGTTAGGTTTTAATTTAGTATTCATTTCAGCTTCTTCTTAGTTCTATCTTTTCTTCTTTCTTTTCTTACCGTAAATCCAGGCGAACATAACGTATCCCCTGTAGGAGCCCTCGACGGCTGTGAGAGCCATGGTAGCTAGCCCGCAGACGAACACCGCAGCCTGTGTGAGGTACTGACGAGCAATACGACACTCAGCAGAGTTCTGGCAAACAAGCAGGCCGAACGCGGCACAGCCTACTGCCCAAGCTAGACCCAGGTACGCTTGGAGTAGGGCAGCCGTCTCGCCTAGACCTGGAATGAAATTAGTGTACAATTCGAATTAGTAATCTGCAGTTCGAATTGTAAATTCAATTCGAAACAAAATCATGTAGGTACGGTATTTGTTTTTACTCGTATTACTAGCTGCTGTCGGGCCATTAACTTTAGTAGGTAGGTACATTATGTAGGTATCCTCAAATTTTAGATACTGACCCTTACTTATCAATAACTAGGTTTTCAGCCGCGGCTTTGCTCGCATAGACTATAAGATTTGCACAGTTCTTTAGTCAACATACTGTCTGTCAAGTTTACCACCCTTTACCGCCTTTGTTTGATTTTTTAAGTGCCCACAAAACATACATTAATATCAACCCCTTCTCGGAATTTTATCTTCTATCTTCTAATACCTTTAAACGAGCAATTCTTGTATATATGTATATATAGATATTTATAATCTGAATTTCGGAAACGGCTCCAACGATTTTCATGAAATTTTGCATGCAAGGGGTTTCGGGGGCGATAAATCGATCTAGCTAGGTTTCATTTTTAGAAAACGTAGTTTTATCCGTGTTTTTGGCAATGATAAACTGAAAAATATGGCTCTTCCTGACATCTATTGGCGAGTAGTAATAGTATTATTTTTACCAACACAGCAACACTTAAGCTACTTGACAATAGATGGCGTTGTTTAAAAAAACGAGCGAAGCTCCGTCCTGCAGGTACTTATTATAATTACTCAAAAATTATACTAAGTAATATGAGCATAAGAAAATCAATACAAAATTTACCATGTTCTTTCACGCTCTTAGCTAAAATTCCTTTCGTATTGTAAGAATAGAAGTATGATTGCGTAATAGGTACCTATTATTTTAGGAGGAGAATGAACGTCCTATGTCTGAGTCCACATGTGATATCTATGAGGTGATTAGGAAATCTGTTTGATTGTTTGAAACTCATATTTTAGAAATTGGAGGGATTATATTGTTAGGACCTTTTTAGAAAAACGATTTTCAGATAATAATAAAAAAATTAATAAATCTGAAAATATTTCAGGAAAATTTTAGAAGGTCGTTTAGGTATTCTAAATTTACAGAAAGAAGATTGCAGCTTTTGTTTTCTCATGTTATAAATATTAACTTAATATTATAAATATACTATATTTAATATATTTTATAGACACAACTCTACACACACATCTCTCACTACACATGACTCTACGCACACATATTTCACATTACACATACGTAAAAAAATAAAAAATAGTGTTAGGAAGTGTTTACTATAATAAGAAGCGCGGATGTATACGTTATACGAATTAAATGAAAGATTATCGGATTAAATCTCCAACACCCAGGATTGCAACTTTACCTAGACTTTTATAAACTCATGTAATCTCACAACACACACAACTTCAACGGCGAGAATAAAGCTAAGTACTTAGTGATAGTTTTTTCATTTACTTTATCGTGTATTTTATTAAAAATATAACTATATGCACATTATTATAAATGTTTAATTTTAATCGTAGACTTTTTATCTCTGAACATTTCTAAGCCTTCATTTTTTATTGTGATTTTAATTTTTATACTTGACGATCTTTTTGTGAATTGATTATGTATAATTTTTTTAATGACATAATGTAATTTTCGATGAGAAATAAATGACCTACCTACCTACACATACGGATTAATATCGACGACGGCGGGATGGGTTTTACAGTATGGATAAAAGCCTACTCTTTTCCGCTGTGTGAAAAAGTTCCTTAACGCTTGAGCGTCCAGTTATTATTACTACGACGACTACTATAACTCTTACGGCCTGAATTTACTTAAAACTCGAAACACATAGTTTATTAAGTGTGTTAAGCTTCATATAGGAACGTGATGTTCTAAGTAATTTGATTATACACCTAACAAATTTTGTCACCCCATTTCTCCCCGTTGGGGTTAAATTTTTCTCGGAAGCACTTACTTCATTAATTGTGTTGAAAAAGCATGTATACCGAGGATGTACGGTACACTTAATTTAAACATAACAAAAATATTTACAAATCAAAGAAGCCACCCTCTTTCTTCCCTAGGGGTTGAATTTTCAGTAAACTCGAAACCTATGGTTTGTGAAGTATGTTAAGAAGAATTTAAATATATCCTAGTTCAAGTTTTACTTAGAAATTTTCTCATATAAACCTTTTGTTTGTGTGAATTTGACCCTAAAAATTATTAATCTTTGCAAAAATTTGCCATTCCCTTTTTCCCCCTTTGGGTTAAGTTTTCTGAAACCTTGAAGTACGTCGTTTGTTAGTTGTGTTAAGTAGCACATATACCAAGTTACAATTGAATTGGCTGTAGAAATATTAAATCCTGTACAAACTTTCTCACGCCCTATCTCTCCTAAGGAGTTAAGTTTTCAAAACAGTTTAATACGTTTTTTATTTAAAGTGTGTTAATTATACACATAACATTCATATCAAGATTCGTGAAAATTTTACTGTTAAAATAATATGTTCCAATCCCATACACTATAGCAACACTTTTTTTTTCCTTAGTGGTTAGAATTTGAAAATATGTAACAGACTGTGTTTAAGTGTTTATTATATCTTTTGAAAAGCATATACATTAAGTTTGAAGTAACTTGACCGTAGATTTTTTTATCCCTTTCTCCTCTTAGAAGCTGAATTTTGAAAATTATTTACGTTATAATTGAATTGCAAGATGCACTTTATTAATTGTGTTCATGGGCATCAATAGCAAATTTAGTGTTAATTTGACTATAAAAATATTTTTTCCCCATACAAACTTAACCCACTTAAGGGTTGAATTTAGAAAAATACTGACATACGTCATTCTTTATTTGCAAATTAAAGTGTATGGACAAATTTTAAAGGTTTAATTTACAAAAATAACTAGATTCCCAAATTTTCTCCCCCTATTTTACCTCCTGTGGGATGATTTTCAAAAGACAGTGAAATATATCAATCTTTGTTTTAACTCAAAAGGTCAAATACCAAGTATTATAGATTTAACTCAAAAAGTGAGGGTTAACTTCTAACCCCTATTTTACCCCCTTAGAAGTCGAATTTTGCAAAATCCGTTCTTAAACGACGCCTGCAATATATAACAAACTCATTCTTCAAATTTCGAATTTCTACACTAAGCGGTTTGGGCTGCTCGGTGATGAGTCAGTCAGGACATTGCCTTTTATATCTACACTAATATTATAAAGAGAAAAGATTTGTATTTATGTATGTTTGTAACACATAAACTCAAAAACTACTGGACCGATTCCAAAATTCTTTCACCACAGAATACAACATTATTCCTGGATAACATAGGCTATATTTATTACTACTAAAACTTCAATAATGTAACCCAAGGTGAAAAAAATGCCATTAAATGGCTTTTATTGCAGGCTGCGGAAACTATTTATGATAGAACAAAAAAACTATAAAATATTTAAGAACATATTAATATCTATAGAAAACTTTCTGATACCATATGTCCCACTCTTGTAATTATGTCACTATAACTACTTTAACACTACTCATGCTCTGAAAAGGACCTTCATGCATAGTCAAAAATAGGGATGAAAGTACGTGTTTGCAGAGATTATTACTTTCTTGCCCGTTTAGAGGGAAGAAATCAAAACAAAAAAGCACTTTCTATTTAAAAGCTGACGAAACAATTCAATAGCTTCGTTTTATTTGGTACAGTGCCATCTGTGTTTATAAAAGCGAACCAATTTCACTTTGAAAAAAATATTCACTATTTATAAACAACAGAAAACATATACAGAGCTTGTAATGATTCGGTACAGTGCCATATATGTTTATAAAAGTGAATTAATACTTGTTAAGTAAATTAAAACTTTAATTAATTATATTTTATTATCCTCGCATTTGTAGGGTAAAGCACTATGTATCACTCGGGATGAAAGACGATTCCCACCTCGTGTGTTTTAAGGCCCGAAGCGCAGCTGAGGGCCTCAAACTATACCTTCGTCGGTAATCAGTCACTTTCACCCCTTGGTGAACAATGTACTATTTTACATCTAACTAGTCTAGTTGATATAAATGGCGACCAAAATCAGACCATGTTATCCATACCTTTGTAAATAATCCTTATCCAAATAAATTATTTCGTATTCAGGACTCTTTCCTGTAGATTGTTTTTTGAATTATTTAAATCGGACATTCCATTCGAATTTAAAAATGTCAATCTTAACAAAACTCCCTACGCAGCGGACGCAACCGACTTTGAATATTACTACTTTTTTCAAGGAAAAAAACTTTGACAATAAAAAAGGGGTTTATGGATAAAAATTTAAATTGTTATTTGAAAAAAAAAGGAATAGGTACTTATGTAATGCATAAACATACATTTACGCTACGTTTATCCCAAAATGTTTAAAAATAAAAGTCCATCTGTGCGAAGCTGGGACGGATATATATATATATATAAAAAGATAAAATATATTATTATATATATTTTCGACCCTGTTTAACAACTTAGTTAGGTACCTATTAAGTATTAAGTATAAATTAGCATTAAGTATTTGTGCTATTGTTTTTCAATAAGCTGGCATTGTGCTTACTCAATACAGAAAACTATGCATATGATAAAATGAATATTGTAATATACTAAATTAATTGTATTAAATTAATTGATATGTAGAGAACTACATACATCTAATCTCTCGAGACCTAGTAAACATTATCTCATCGAAGTAATCAACTTAGTTATTTAAGAAAGAGTTTAAAGTTAAGAAATTTTAATATTTACCTTCTTCTTCTGCATGATACGCCAAATAAAAGATTGGCGTATTAATTCCAAACGCTGATATCCCTGTAGACATAAGCAGAATCCTCACTGTCTTCGACTTCAACGTGGAGAAGTCGAAGAAGGGTTGTCTGTCGTCATACTTAGTCCTGTCTTTCAGTTTTCTCTTGATCTTGGTCTGGTTCTTGAGATGCAGGATAGCTCTTCGTTGTGGATGGTACAGGGATGCTGAGCGGTAGAAGGTGCCAAGAATAAAGGTTACGAACACGACTCCTGTCACAGCCTGTAGTCCTAGACGCCATCCGATTGCGCTGAAATTGTACATAAACAATCGCGATATTGGTCAGAAGTTTGGGCTGCGCTTATAAAATACGAATACTGCGTACTTATGTACATCCTTCAACGTTGATTTCTAGTTTGTTAAGTAAACGCTGCAAATAAAGCCAAGATAACAAGTGCAAGTATCAAGTGATAAGTAAATTCAACGTAGGTATAAACATAGGTACGCATACGCTTAGAAATAGTTCATCGAATGAAATTTTAAAAAACGCTTAAAAGAGCACTATTTCAGGAACAGTTGAAAATATAAAAATTAATTTAATAACCATCGAACGCTATGTCAGTTATTTTATACCTACTTATTTATTTATGTATTTATTAATGTTAATAATAAATACATATGTGTATATGTTATTATATTGTTATTAAATTTCATATGTTATTAATTTAGTATTATGTAGATACTTTGTTAAACATGCTTTCATATGACCAACAGCCAGGACCGAGGGTTATACGTGCCCTTCGAAATACGGAGGAGCTCAAAAAAATATGCCATTGAGTAGTGACCATAACACTTCCAACGAATGTCACACGAATACACAATACTAGCTTAGTACCCAATACTAGTCACTGAGTGCATTAAATCTATGAAAAATCTAGTGTAACGTCTAGGTACTTAAAAAAAATTCAATGAGCCATAGGCCATTTAAACTTCGTATTACCACAGAGTAAGAATTAGATACAGAGGTCGTCCCCAAATACTAAGGCTAGTTGGAATCGCTCCCTGTCCCGTGTAGGTTACTTACAGCACGCTTGGCCTGTAAAAACGCCTTTCGTCGGAGCTCTGTATCTATACCTTAGTATGTGGTAGGTAACTTAGTATGTAAGTATAACATCCTAGTCCCAATTAATATATAAAAGCAAAATCCCGATTGATCTGACTTCAAACACCTATTGTCTTCCTAAGACATACCTAATTCTGTAATTTGGCGTTACAAATGTGAATGAGAATTGTGAGAATTGTCGACGATTCCAAACTCACTTGCGGTATCGAGCCCTTAAGTCTGAGGAGAGACTTTGCCTCACTGTGTGTTTTCTACCGCTTGTACAATGGGTTGTGTTCTGAGGAATTGTTCGAAATGATGCCCACGGCTACTTTCTACCATCGCACCGCTCGCCATCGGCAGGGAATTCATTCTCACACTTTAGAACCTAAATGGTCGCGTACAGTGCGGTTTCAGAGAAACTTCCTCCCGCGAACGTTTAAGTTGTGGAATGAGCTCCCTGCCAAGGTTTTCTGCAAGGACTACAGTATGGAGTTCTTCAAGAAAGAAGTTATTAGATTTCTGAAGGGTCGGCAACGCGCAAGTGATACCTCTGGTGTTGCAAGCGTCCATAGGCTACGGTGACCGCTTACCATCAGGCGGGCCGTAAGCTTGTTTGCCACCCTAGTGGTATAAAAAAAAAAAAACAAAAAAAAAAAAAAAACTGTTTCAAAATTAGGTAATTGTCAGGCGGTACGGTAATTGATATGTATCACTTGCTTGTCGCTTTCTAGTTCACCTATGAAGAACTTTTAATTGTTCATGTGTTTAAGCATTTGCGGTAATTCTTAAGTTAACTTTGCGCTTTGAGTCAGACTTTGCAAATGTTTTCTTAGTTCGATTTTAAATAATTTTATTGATGGCGAAAAGCTACCTACGTTGTGTAAGTAGCAAATTTTCGACGTGCATTCGAATAACATTTTTCTCTGTTTTTGGAAAATCATCCCCTAGAAGGGAAACAGAGAATGAATTTCGTCTATCGTCTACCGATACAAAACGTCAACTGTTTGATAAATTAATACGAATGTGGGAATCGAGGATTCCGCAATGATATTGCTTACTAAGCAAAATTGCTATACTCCGTACTAGGCTCCGTACATGCTGCCGAGCCAGTAAAAAAAAAAGTTTTTTTGGGGATGGGGATGGAAATGCTGAAAAAAACAATGTAATTAAACAATATAATACTTAATATTAAATTAAATTTTAAAGTCCTGATTTACTGAAATCAATTTTTACATGTTTAGTAGGCGAAGTAGCCTTATTGAGAGGTGTTTGAAGTTGGCACACCCTTTTTTAGCCAAACGAAAAATAAAGTATACCCAAATTTGCCGTTCTTTATCCGATATTTATCCGTTATATTAAAAAAAATGCCGTTGAACTATTTAAAAAAAAAGGGTGGAAAGTTAGCCGGCAGGGAGCAGCGGCAAATTTTTTGTTATGGCAGCCTAACAACGGATAAAAAACGGCAAACTCTGAGCCATATAGCAGGTCCGTCTCACCCCTGCAAGTAACATTTTGCATAGGTGGCTGGCTAACTTCAAGTGAAGTTAGCCGACCACCCTTTTTTTTTAAATAGGTAAGCTAGTATACGAATAAAATAAAGAATAGCATTTACCGGATAGCTCCTTTGATGAAAGTAGACATGACGGCGATGCCGAACCCGCTTCCGCTGACGATGAGGATTTCGACCAGCTCTCGGCGCCGCTTGAAGTACTGCGCCACCATCAGGGTGGAGCAGTCCCGTGTCAGACCTACCCCCACGCCTACTACTGTGCCTGGAACATATTACAGGAGAAAAATGCTTTTAATATGTCAAAAATACAGAGAACCATGTTTAAAACATGCCAGAAATAATGAGACCCATGCTTAAACCAGGGTTTCTTGTTATTTATTTTACAATAATAAAATCTAATTTACAATAAATAATTAATCTAGATTCTAATGATTTTGAATCAGAAATTATACGATTTTAAATAGACGCATGAGACATAAACGAACCATCTTGTACATAGTCACAGACTTAGGTGCCAAGATTATGACGCCACAATCTTTTCAGAGAAAGTTTGATTACAGGTATTTATTAGGAATTGACCTTGTAAAATGTACTTAAGATCTTATTGGAAATTTTAATAAGTCAATAAATACATTGTAAAAAATACTGAAGACGCTCGTAACCAAATATATTTTTAACACTTAGTTCTCTATTCATATGGTACTGGGTATTTTACTTAGTTATTTTTCCAGACTTTGCTGACTTTTCAAGCCTCACTAATACATAATAATATGTAGACCAAATTTCAAAAATTTCGGACGATATTTAGGGGTTGCATAAATGAAAAGTTTAAGAAAAAGAAACACTTAAAGTTTTAATCACTTTTATTTCAAAATAGCACACATTAATGGACACACATTAAACTCAAATAGAAAATAAAAATTTACGTAAAAACACAATATTAATATCACAAAGAGAATATATATTATGTATTTATCGACGTATTCACTTATTTGCTACGTAATCTGTAACTTATTTGCAACTGCCTTTTCCGTCATGCTCGACAACTCTTAGCTTCTGTTGTTCATCTTTGACCGAATCGTTAAATTTCTTTATCAAAGCAATTCCCCTTTTTACTTAAATTATAATTGACAACTTTAAGAGTATCGATCAAGCATCTGACTCTAGTGCTACAAACATATCCTTTTTTCACTCTTGTTACCACTGTTGGGGCACGGCCTATCCGCATCGGCCATAGTAGACCCGGTGCGGATTTTGGACTTCAGGTACACGTTTTTTTGATGTATGCAGAATTACTCACGATGTTTTCCTTAACCGAAAAACCAGTGGCGTAGTTAATCAATACTAGTACTTGATAATAAGAAAAAGACTTATTGGTACACGCCGGGCTCGAACCTTACGCCATTCAAAAAGTGAAATTCGAACATAGCCACCACTAGTTTGACCACCATTCACTTTTGCAAAAACATGTTATAATTTATAGGTACCTATTAAGAATTCTAAATAGCTCAATACTTTTATAAAGGGAATTTTCAAATAAGTGCTATCCCTATGCAATCTGCATAATGTTACTATAGCATTATGCATATCACTAAATATATTGGCTGCTTGTAAGACTCTGTTTATATTCCATTCTCGTAACAGGGCTACAGCCTAAAAGTGGGGAAAAACAAATAAATTTAACTCCCCTTTCCCCTTATCCAATAATGTATGAAAATGAGGCGACATTTATTGCATCCTTTGTTTTTTTTATTATTCCAAACTATTGACTAGTAGGGGAAATTGGTAGTTGATATTACATGAAGCGAATGATTTGGGGGTAGATACAATGTACGACCACCGATTTGTACTATGAATGTTAGTATAATTTGTATCTCCGGCAATGGTCTGCCGTGGGGTAATGGCTGATGACGATGGTATACCTACTATTACATTTATTAGTAGTATATGTTAGTACTAGCTTTTGTCTACTGTTCCACCCGCCCTAAAATCCGTTATCAATGTAGGATTTCAACGGCAACTTTTTAATCATAAAAAAAAACGACTCAAACTTGACGTTTTCATGTCCTTTATCGGGACTCAAACTATCTCCTTTTAATCGTGAAGAGGTTACAGACAGGCAGAGTTACTTTCGCATTTATAATATTTATACGGATATTATTATTATAGTGAAAATGCATTGCAATGCAGATGTCGAAATGAGCACTAAAGTACTTTCAATAATACTACAGGATATTAACACTCATCAACGGACCTGGGGGACATGGATATCAACGAGGGATTTAAAATCATGAGCAGGTTGGTACTTACCTACATATATAGTCCAAGAGCTCACTGTAAAAATGGATCGTATAAAGAAACAGGACAGGTGAGATGTTTTTAAAATATCCTCATCATGACGATTGAAAAAACTGGTCAAGTGTTTTTTTTAAGATTTTTAGATATCGGTTTAAAAGCTAGGTGACAATGGACACAATTTGTTTAAAGGATACATATACATTATGAATATTTAAGATAATCAATTGCAGTTTTGAGTTCCTTGTCAGCTGTATTCCACAAAATGAGGTGGGTAAAAAAAATTTTTTAACCCTCACTTCAATGTATGGAGGAAGAGCTAACCTTTTATGATTTCATTACAAAACTGGGTGGATGAAGATACATTCTGTTTTATCAGAATCGTCAATCGATGCAAAGACGGCGGAATTATACCATAGGCTATACGGAAATACCAACATACCTATGTCCATGTCGCAGCCATATGGTTAAATTAGCTATTTAATTAGACGCCTAGGCAGGTCGTTACGTACGGAAAAGAAATTATCATATAACAGATTATTATACGAAACTTAGCTGGAACATAAGCGTTGACGTAAGAGAAACTGTACCTAACCAAACATACATGACTTATACAGTACGATTTCTGTTCCATACTTGACGGTCTGCCTAGGCGTCTAATAAAATTGCTAATTTAACCATATGGCTGCGACATCCATATAGCCTTATACGTAACTAACTATACTATACGTAACAGAAATACATACGGACGGACTGAAGGACATGACGAAACAATAAGGGTCCCGTTCTCGCCATGTAGCTACGGACCCGTAAAAATATCTTAATTATTAGTCAGACAGCATATCTTTATACCAAAACATCGCATAATAAAAAGATTTACCATTATCGGTTAAATTTTCACTACAATGCCTGGTATATATGCAACAAGCTTATTCTGTGCACGGAAATCAGCCAATTGACTGTGTAATAGGGACGCTGTGCTGCATAAAAATCTAGTTTTCCATTTAGACGGGAAGTGTTTTCCGAACGCTAAACTAATAGGTATATATAGATTTTAATTTATATTAACATTTATTAAGTAAGACTATAGCTGTTTAAATATCAAATTACATTCGATTTCCAATTATTAGTTGGTCCTTTGGTCTGTTTCCAGGATTTTTTACGTAAAAAAACCTTCCGAATAAGCTTAGAGTTGCTTAGCAAATTTCGGAGAGATCTGAGTGTTTCCTTGCACGAAAAATTCTGGAATGAGGATAATCACCGAAGAACCAAAGTAACCGACATAGTTTACATAGTTAGAAAGCTGATAAGCGATGGTTAAGAAAAGTTCTCGGATACTAACCACGAATTGGATGACGCAGCGAGGGACGAGGGCCTCCGACTAAGTACCCAGACGACCTGATTAAAGCCGCAGGAAGTACCGGCTTTTGTGATATATGGGGAAGGCCTACGTTCAGCAGTGAATATATTCCAGTTAAAACGACAACCACCTAAAGTGTGCCAACGAGACCCCATTACTATAAGTCTATCCCGTCTGTATGCCTGTCTAACACACAGGGCTGTCTGCTCTTCACGCAAACCAATAATCTTTGTGGCAAAGTCTCGGCTTAAAGTGCATAAAAAAATGAGTCGGACTCGCGCACCGAGGGTTCCGTACCTACCACCATTTACGTAATTAACAAACAAAAACAAAAAGTGTACTGCTAAGCGGCCACCCATTTAATTACTGACCAAGACCGGTTGCTTAACTTTGAATATCGTTCCCAAAAACAAATATGTTTCTTTTTCGCTTAATAATAACTAGATGGCGCTGATTTAAGATGGTAAATGGCTCGAGCCCGTTTCACACTTGGCCGTTTTTTATTATTTGTTATTATACTTTGGAACTTACACAGACTCTGATCACTGCAAGATTATATGTGTTACTGTTTTTACGACAGAGCAGTTTAGGTTATAATGTTTGTACCTTGTACCGCCAAGCGCCGCAATTTAATGGAATACTTACAAAATTTTTACTTTTCCGACATTTTTAAGTTGGTCGACTATTACTCATTAAGTTGTAAACCCCACTTATTTATGATAGTTTTCCTTTTCATTTTTTATATATATTTTTAAAATAAGCTCACGGTCCGCCTGTGTTGTTGCTAAAAATCTAATAACTTCTTTCTTGAAGAACCCCATGGCAAAACTAAAAGGGTTCCTTGTGGACTACCGAAACCCTTATAAAAATTAAAGAAAATGTAAAACCTACTAAAAACAGTGGTAAGCTTTCAATCAAGTGTATTTAAGTATGTAGGTATTTCAAAAAAAATATTTTACAAATAAATATGGCTGTTGTCATATTTGATAGCAGTCGAGTCAGAGTGGCTACTAGCTCGAGAACGTTTGTCAATTCACACGGGCCCTACGTAGAAGATGGCCTTAGCCTCCTTTCTATAAAACCTGTGGTAGGGATAGAAAACAACAAAAGAAAATGAATATATTTTTTTACGAGCGTTTTCATGAGACGTTTCATGCTACAAGTATGTTGTAAAGCCTTCGTTAGAGGTACGCCGAGCTCGTGAAGAGGCACTTAGGTAGAATGTAATCGTTACCTTCCGTACTCATTACTGTATAAACGTAGAGATATTTAAACATACCATTTTAAACCCGATTCTTTCTTAACTTTTAGGAATCAATTCTGTTAAAATTTGCGAACATACGTTGGACAAAGCAACAGTCAAAATTAATTTGCTCGTAAACTATGTCATTTCGTGCAGGTAAATAGATTAGGTCTTAATAACTCCTACAGATTTTTACTTTGTAAATTTTACTTTTTTAAGAGCGAAGAGTGCGATCCCACGGGCGGTAATGATGCGCCCATTCTATCAAGTCTGTTTAAAAGCTGTCGGTCAAAATATGAACTAAGCGCACACTACAACTGAGCAAAAACAAGTTTTAACTTCAGCTAAAACTTTTGAATTCATAACTTCTCTAGATTTCGCCATCTGGCGGTGGCGTTGATTTCTCTACTTCTATTCTCGCAATTTAAATTGTGTTTTGATGAGTTTATTTATTTATTGATCTTATATATTTATTTATTTACTCGCAAATGCAATGAAAAGCATTTTGTGTAACACGGGCGGTACGGACAAATTCGAGTCATTAAAGCTCGGCCTTAGGCATCTAAATAGTCTCTCGTTAGTTTTCTCCTTACCACCCTTCATACACAATATACTATTATTGAAGCAAGATTTCTTAAACAAGCTTTTCTTTTACTAGGAAAGTCTATGTATGATAGGAGCCACGTAAGATGAGTCTTCACTAAGAAGATATGAATAGAATACTAAGAAATAATTTTACTTAATTAATAGAAGGATTTAAAATAGGTAGAGCATTGGAAAAATATTCTTCAAGCGAGATAAAGAACTAGAGTGTGTGTTTGTCCAATTTTATCTCAGCGGAAGTTAAGATTTAGATTGAAATCGGTTCTTAAGCCTAAAGTAAGTCCGTTATTGAGTCCCTTATACTCTCTTCGCGTATGCGTGCATACGTGCGTGTGTGTGGTGTGTATGCGCGTGAGTGGTTTTTTCTATGGGTAATATTAGGGCACTGCCCATATTTATAAAAAAGCTTTAAAGGTTGCCTTAAAAGTGGTTTGCCATGAATAAAAGGTAGATAGATACCATGGTCAAACAAAGCAATTTTTGATACGTACTCTCAACTTAAATTTTTTGCCCCACCTTAAATCAAAACCTGGCGAGACGCATAGGCTACGCTCATACTAGATAAAGGTCTATCTCAGATATTATTGATTTTGATTTTGGCATAAGAGTACCTTAGTTAAAATGTAAATAAGAGCAAAGTCAGTGTAGCGTGTTAAATGCTAAGTGAAGCTGTGTTAAACAAGCGAACCGAAGCTGGATACTAAGCCGTGTTAGCATTTAAATTGTGTCTGGTACAGTTTGACACACTCTTGCTAACACACACATTAATCGGATGAGTGATCATATTAAAATGGACCTCAATACATGACACTGCATACAACTTCAATGACGTTTTACTTAATCATAGTACTAATAATTTAACAACTTTACTTACTATGTATTTAAGTTGGCAAGTGTTCAGGGACGCACAAGTTTTTATTATTGCATAACGTTGGTATAACTTGCAAAGTACCTTTAGAAAATGTAAATGTTTTTAATGTCTACCTAAATGCAAGTAATGATTACTTGTATGTACATATATGAGAATTTGCGAAGTGAAATATTTAATAGTGCCAACTGATCTAAAAATAATTATATTTAAAAATTCTTAAGATAATAAAAACGCTTGCAACACATGGGAAATTACTCACGCGTAACCCTTAAAAAATCTAATAACTCTTTTCTTGTAAAACCCCAAATTGTAGTCCTAAGAAAAAATCTTGGCAGGGAGCTCATTCCACAACCTAAGCGTTCGCGGGAGGAAGTTTCTCTAAAACCGCACTGTACATGACTGATGGGGGTCTTATAAGGTGTAAGGACGTCTTCCCTGCTGATGGTAGAATGTAGCCGTGGGCATCATTTCGAATAATTCCTCACGTGTAGAGCTCGGTACGTAACTATTATTCTTGTTAGATACAAATTCTTAGTGTTATTTTACAAGAATACCGAAAGACATCAAATCCAATGCTTATTTTAGATTTTTTAGTAGATAGATAGATAACTCTTTATTGATCACCAGTATATAAAAAGTAATTAACAAAGTAAATATTTAAACTAGGTAACAATTTAGGCGGTCTTATCGCTGTTTAGCGATTTCTTTCAGACAACCCTGTTCTTATAGAGAATAATTAAATTTCGTGCTTGGTAGGCGGTGAATTGCATGAACAGCAAAGTATTATACATGTATATTATATATTTATATAAATAAATGAATTACATATTCATATATGATACAATACATAAGATATTTTTTTAAATTTAAATAAAGATGGTTAATACATACAAATATTTACATATATATATACAAATTTAAAAATGAGATAAAATATACCATAAATAAATAAAGAAAAATTTAATTTTCAGATAGGAATGTGACAAATACATAGATAAAAGAATCTAATTATTTTGATAGTGACTCTTGAAAATTTTTAAACGCCATTTTTGACGGAACTAGGCAGCACATTCCAGAGTTGTATAGATCTTACCGTAAAAGAAGAGTTATAGAAATTTGTAGAATGTGATGGAGTTTTAAGGAGTGTTTGTGTTGATGAACAAAGATTTTGATTGAAACTTCCAACAAATTGGAATCTTTCTTTTAGATAAACTGGAGTCGATGGATTGAACAATATATTGTAAAGAAAAGAAGGATAGTGAATATTCCGGCGAAGGCGAATTTGAGGCCACTTGAGCTTTGTGCGAAATTCAGAGATATGATCATATTTGCGTAATCCAAATATGAATCTTATACATAAGTTTTGAAGACGCTCAAGTTTATTTAGTTGGTCCTCAGAGAGATTTGTATAGCTAGCGTCCTCATAATCGAGAATAGGGAGAAGAAAAGAGTGAGCAAGTGCAATTTTAGTGGCAATATGAAGAAAATTGCGTAAGCATCTTATAGAACTTACAGCTGCAAATTACTTTTTACTAACTTCCTGGATTTGTGATCTCCAGGAAAGAGTACAGTCAAGAATAATACCTAAGCTTTTAACAGTTTTACTATGCGGTATGTGACTACCGTCAAGCAAAATTGGTGGAAGTAATGAGAAATCAAGTTTATTGATAAATTTAGGACCCAATATGATGACCAGAGTCTTACTAGGATTTAGTTGTAAACCATAATATTCACACCAATTAACAATATTACCAAGATCACAATTAATTTTATCAATGGCTACATTAATATTATCAACAGAAGCTTGAGCATAAATCTGTAGGTCATCTGCATAAAGCTGATAGAGAGAAGTTAGAGTATGAGTAATAGTATCAATGAAAATAGCAAATAGGAGTGGAGACAACACGCCACCTTGTGGTACACCGGAGTCAATGTTGCACCAGGCCGACAGATTTTCGCCGACCCGAATGCGCTATCGGCGACCATGCAAGTAACTATGAAACCAATCAATCGCTGTTGGAGATATGTTAAGAGAGCGTAATAAACAAAGCAAAATGTCAAAATCGACAGTATTAAAAGCATTACTGAAGTTTAGTAAAAAAAGTATTGTCAATTGCTTATTTTCCATACCAAGCCGAATGTCATCAGTAACTTTAGTTAATGCAGTGACCGTACTATGTCCAGTTCTAAATCCAGACTGTAAAGGATTAAAAAGGTTATTTTTTGTAAGGAATAGACTCAGCTGCTGGTGCACTAGGCGCTCGAGGACTTTTGAAAGGAAAGGAAGTATTGATATGGGTCGATAATCAGAGAAAGGCGAAGGATTGTTTTTTTTCGGTAAAGGTATTACTTGAGCGTCTTTCCACGGGCTAGGAAATTGATTAGAGGAAATTGAGGAATTAAGGATATGAGTTATAGTTGGAGCCATTATGTCAAGGATTGGAAGGATCATGTTACGGCCAATACAGTCACATCCAACAGCAGTTGAAGCAATGGAGTTTATGCCCTTCTTAACATCACAATCAGTCAATTGATTAAAAACAAAAGGAGAGAAGTCAGGAGTTGCTTTATTTGAAAGATTAGCCAAGGTTATCCTTTTTTTTCCACTATCAAAAGCAGAGGAGGTAGTGAAATGTTGATTGAGTAAATCAATATTGAAATTACAAGGAATGGAGTCTTGCCTCGTGACTTCCCAACTCCTAATGACTTTAGAAATTTTCAGACTTTGCCTGGATCCTCGTTTTCAACTGAATTATGGATATGGCGTCGTTGTGCATCTCTACACGCTCTATTACAGCGATTTCGTATGCTCCTTTACTTTTCAAGATTATCTTCTGAATAATTAAACTTTAGTTTGGCTTTAGCCCTACACTTTTTTGCCTGCAGTAATTTAATCTCGTCAGATAGCCATGGCGCTGGAAGATGTTTAATTTTAACAGGCCTAATAGGGGCATGTTTATCGTAAAGCTTAATTAATTGTGAATTGAATATCTCAACTTTTTGATCAACATCATCTGTCGTAAAAACTGTAGACCAGTCTATAAATAAATAAATAAATATTTTTGGACATTACACACAGCGCCGTCTAGCCCCAAAGTAAGCAAAGCTTGTGTTATGGGTACCAGACAACGAATATAAATACATATATATTACTTTTTTTTTGTAAATACATACACATCATACATAAGTACACCCAGACTCAAGACAAACACAAATGTTTAACACATAAATGTTTGTCCAGTGCGGGAATCGAACCCACACTCTCTGCACGGCAGTCCATCACACTACCAACTAGGCTGCGAGGGAATCGAGAGTCTATGCTAGAAGCATCCTTATGAAGACTTGCACTATCGATGCCGCCAAAATTGCGCTGAAGCAGTATTCTCGATTTTGCTTTTGGAGGGCGGATTGTGCGATTATCATATTTTATCAAGCAAGTATTAAAATCACCCATAATAATTGTGTGATCATAGGAAGCCGTGTACATTACAAGAATATTTTCAAAAGAATTGAAGTAGTTGTTGAGTACAGATGGACTATAAAAAACACCTAAAAGAATTTTAATATAGTAATTTTGATCAAAAGATGCTCTGCCATATTAGCAGGAGGTGGTGAAGTGCTCACTATAGTAAATGGGATGTGTGATCGAAGGTAAATAGCAACTCCACCACCACACCTACCAATACGGTCATTGCGAATAAGATGGAAACCAGGAAGAGAGTAAGAAGTTGATGGTAAAGATGGTTTTAACCAGGATTCTGAGACCAAAAAGGCCTGTATGTTTTTATTTTCAAAAGACGCTAACATATCAGGAAAATGAGCCGGAATACTTTGGGCATTAATGTGGATAATATTAAAATTTTTGAGAGTATTCAAAAAGTATGAGGATATAGTGGAGCTAAGAGGAAGAGAAGAAGTACTATGAAAACTATCGTCCAATCCATCGGAAGAAGGTAAAGAGTGGAAGTCGTCACTATCATCATTATTAGAACATCAATTAATATTCGACATACTAAAAATATTATATATACTATATTAAATAAATATACAATGTAATAAATCCTTAATCAATATATATATATTGATTAAGGATTTATTATTGGATTTTTCCAAGTAATACTTTTTTACCACTTTTTGTAAAAAATGTTGTCAACCCCTAAAAAATCTAAAATGATCACTCTAAAACTCTGCACCAACACTATTACGAACAAGAGTGCTTAGTGAGTACCTATTGTTTAAGATTGTTGATACGGAACCCTAATTGTACGAGCACTTGGCCGGCTTTTTAATAAGAGATAATTTACTTAAATTTAAAATAAAAATCTACAGATGTTGGTATCAAACGAATACGACTGTGTGCAACTAAAGTACAATTGAATTTCAAGCTTGAAATAAACTATATATCTCTGTGTGGAATTAAGCAAATATCTCTGAGGGAAAACGGGTACAAGCAGTACAGGATATAACAGTCTATCAACGTTACTGGGGGACGTATCTATTTCAGCTTTGGCATCAGTGAAAACGGAATAGGGTGATTGTAGTTTATTTATTCCTCGCGATTGAAACGTGTCAATGTGTTTGTTATTTTTCTTTTCGATATATTATATTTTATGACAATAATGTACCTTCACACTACTGCACTACTCTGTTACCTCGTGAAGCTCGTGTTCCAGTCTTATATGCCTATCGGAAACGATATGCAAAGTCACGCACGTGGTCAGTCTTTGGATGGTTACCATTAGGTTTGTTTTCCCAGCTTCGGAAGGCACGATAGATCCAGGCTGATATCATATGAGACCAGTCGATAGGCATAGTCAGAGGCCATATTACGGCGGCTTAAACATCGAAAGGCCGCTACATTCAGACAAAAAAGTTTCCTTTGTCTAAGGAGAGGTCTGTGGTCTTGTAGTGGGGATAAACAAAAGCTGAGGCAACAACATTGTTCCTCCAAAAAGGTCACCTGTACTATGATGTCCTGAAACAAGTAGGTACTATAGATACAGACATATAACCAAAAAGCCGAATTCGAACCTGAAACCCCCTTGTGGCTAAATAAGAGCGAACGCTCTATCCATTATAAAAACTGGTAGGCTTACCTAGGTAACGTGTTGATTAACGAATCTTTAGTAACTAGCCGTAACCCAAAGTAAAGTGGCAATAGGCAGGCCATATGAGTCGTCAGACCGATAACCAGCGGGTAAGAAAGGTTTCCGAGTTGTGACCACGGATTGGAAGACCCTGTGTGGGACGGCCTCCTACGGAACGGAACGGACGATCTGGGTAGATGCGAAGCCGATAGACGTGGGCGGCTCAGGACTAGGCGTTGTGCTGTGTTCTACATTCAGCAGCGGACGACTTCCAGCTGAGACGATGAACCGCAACATATAATGATTAGCAAATTTAGAAGTAATAGTAGATATTAGAAACGAGAAGAGGAAATATTTCTTGAAGTTGTCAAAGTACAAAGTTCAAATATTATGCAAGTATGTCAACAACAAGTGCTAATGTGTTTCCATGAGTAGTACTCATGTGTTATGGAAGTACGACCTTTTTAGCTGTTTCTTATTTCTTTTATTCCTACTAATGGATTGCTAGATCGACAACAGCTTTCAACTGAAAGGTTACTCTTTGCCATTCAACGCGTATCTTAGAAAATACAAAAGCATCATCCTGACCTAGCTTTGGAACTAGGGTTACCATATCTATCTAGGGTGTTGCCAGGACTCTTGGGGAGGTATTATTATAAAACAGTATGTAGTTTAGTAATTCACTAATTAATTGGGAAACGATGTTTACTCTTCTAATAGGTCAAAAAAAAAACTAAAGCGATTACTAACAAATACATAATTTAAGTATTTAGCACTGTGTGTAAAGTTTCATATCGGTTTAATGGGGTACCACCCCATAATCCCGTGCGTTTGCTGTGGCTGTTTAGATCCGTAGGGCTCAACTATTGCTTAGATACCTACCCACCCACATCACAGTTTAGGCACAGGAAAATTAATGTGTAGGTAAATCACACTTCATGCCTACATACTCTATAAAGACAGCCTCTATTGCCTACCACTCTACCCTACTTAAAGGTTGCATGGTAGAGATTGCTCTTTAGCCATAAGGCCCCCTATTATACTTTTTATTTTTTTATGTTCTTTATCGCTAATTTAATGTTTAGTAAAGTATATTCATTCACTGTTAGCATATTTCTTCGCGTTACCCTATAATATGCCCCACAATCATTGCGACCGCTAGAAGCGTAGGGGTTAACCGGTAGCTGGATCGATACACACCCATATCACTAAAACGTTAATGTTCTTCATACCTACATTTTACGTAGTTGGTAAATAGAGGCTTATTTACCAACTACTCTAGCCCTGCGTGACAACCCTATTATGCCCTACATCGACTGTGACCGCTAAATGCAACAAGCTCATTCTGCGCACGGAAGCATGCAATCGCCCGGGATTGTATATAATGTTTGAGTTTTATTTTATCCGATGCAATACAAGGAAGCTAGGAGTATTGTTTAGAACGGTTTCTAAAGCTTTAAATCAGATTAAGAAAAAAACCCGGCAGAAGCACGAATTAATATACACACACTAATATAAAATTCATTCATTCATTGTCTCGAATCGATAAAAATGTTAAAAGTTTTCTGTATCTAAGCATATATTTTCCCGTAAAATATGCATAAAACGACACTAAAAACAAATATTTTAGAGTTTTTGACTGTAGATACTCTTTGGGAAGATTTGAAGATTAATCTTTGGGAATAAGGGGAGGGTTATATTTTGATTTTTGAGGAATACCTTTGAAACCGAATATGGTAGGTATAATACCAACATGTGCTCTTTGAGTTTTTATTAATTTCAAGTTTTTATGGCATACGGTTTTTGACATAAAAGTCTTTGACAACCCGGAGAGTGTAATATAGTAACAAAGTGATCATAAAATATGTAGGTAGGAGTTCTGTTTTTTCTTTTAGAGACATGGAACCCTAAAACGGCTACGGTGAATCCGAATTAGATTTTTCCGATACAACCTCCGATATACTAAATGTATATAATTATAAACATTTCGCTGCTGAAAATGCGTTCTGATCATATACTTATTGCCAATTGCGGTATTTATCATTTTTGCAAGATGCATATACATACTTAATACATCTTAAATGCTAAGAGTTTTTGTTGATTTCGTAAATTTTTTTTAGTAAACTAAGGTGGCAAACAAGGTAACAGCTCGCCTGATGTTAAGCGGTTACCGCAACCTCTGGACGCTTGCAACACCAGGAGCTTCACTTGCGCGTTGCCGACCCTTTAAAATCTAATAACTTCGTTTTTGAAGAACCCCATATTGTAGTTCTTTGATAAAACCTTGCCAGGAAGCTCATTCTACAACCAAAGCGTTCCCGGGAGTAACTTCCTCTGAAACCGCACTGTTAAATTACTTTATTCAATAATAAATAAGTTATTAAATAATTCACTGGCCTTTTATATATATGCGACCATGGTATCTAGCCCTGTATGAAGCGTTTTTTGACTAGCTAAATGTGTACAGTCAAAGATATTTAGTGTAACGCAGTTTGTATGAAAAAAATGTTGGTCGGATTCGCCTTAGGATAGCTTGGTAAAGTGAAACATTTGTTAAATAAGTATCTAAGTTATAGTTATAGATGTAACTTTTTATTACAAGACATTATAACTGTGTTCTTACGGTAAGATTCGAATGGTGATTGTAGCGGCGTAGAAATATTCAAATAAGGTTAAAACCTTGAACCTTATGAACCTCGGAAAAGATAACCTGCAGGATTTAACATGCAAGTGCTAATTATAATGTTAAATAGACAGATTAACAGTACCTATTTATAGGAATTCGACCACCTTACAAAGATCGTAGAAATCATGTAGCTGGCTTCATCTCGTGCTTAAAGCTCTAGGGCCTATTCCACAAAGCTCTTTGCAAACTATTTACTTTGCAAATCCCACTCCTTGTGGATTATGAGGAATGAAGAGTGCAGATTTGCAGAGTTGAGTCGTAGAATAGGCTCCTGGGTGTTTATTGGGAACAGTCTTGAGTAAGCCTAAATACATAAATGTATGGGTCTCGAAAGGTAAGACCTACATGCACACATTTTCCTACCGAATTCGAGAGTCTGGCTTACTCAAGACTGTTACCAATCAGTTCCCTGGTCCCATATCTTCGAATAGTTTCGCTTAGCTGCATTTAACACTACATCTACACGACTCTTGGTTAAGAAATTTAAATTTAGGGAAGTTTTGATACGCTTCTCTTCACATTGTAGGAAATTCGTGTAAGAGTAACTCTGCATTTTCATATAATTTGTAAACAAATCTAAAGCTCGTAGTTTATTTTTGATTTAAATTTATTTTTGTCAAATAATTAATATTTAATATATTATCAATATATTAATGTGTTTGCTCGGACTATTTAGTATTATTTAGATGCAAATATTATTATGTCATTTGGTAACTTTTTAAATACATTTTTATCCAATAACGTTTAGGTGAGTAAGAGTTTTAAAAAAAAGCTTGTACCTATATATGATAAAACACAGTTTTTAAACAGATTACAAACATTGTAACACCTTCATCATAATGTAAAAGGACAGTCTATTTCCACATATGCGTGCATGACAGGTGGTAAGCCCATTTCGCCGCTATTTTTTTTTCTGATACCTACAGTGTGTCTGCATTAAAGCAGACTTTAAGTAAGTCCTACAAGTCAAAAATCACCAGTTTAAAAGTAATAATTGGGATAATGAAGGACCAAAGACATAATAATGTACTTTTTTATCCAGTTCTTAACCTTCTTTAAGAATAAGATGGTCGTTACTATGGGCTCGTCTTTATCAGTAATTGTTTAACTTTAACAATTCTTCAATTAACGAATCATGATTGCAGATGTTTTCGCAAGAATCATTACAAAGCTGGTTTATTTTCGTGTTTGCTTTCGGGTCGTATGAACATATCGAATATCCATTTTGTTTAACCAAAAAGTCAATTAGCGGATATCTTTGATGTTAAAACGGGTTTCGGATATAAATCTCTTGTTAAATAAATAAAGCTATGTGAATGTAAATATGAATTCCACTAATAAAAAGTTGCAGTTGGTTTCGTTGGTGGTCTGGGCATAAGTATAGCTGCAGTAGCATATGCAGTAGCTTTTTCCCGCGGCCTCTCCGGCACTAAATTTAGTTATCAGCGTGAGATTTCTACAGCAACTTCTTGATTATAGTGATAAAGTTTGCTATAGTTAGCTAAAGTTGTAGCTATAGTTCGTCCACGTGGAATTTGATTATAGTTATTCCTTCAGGAACATTTAAATTTTTTGTGGGTAAAAAGTAGCAATTCTCCGTTCCTTCAGATATCTCTGTGCCAAATTTCAGCTTTATTGAATGCTACGTTTCGACATGAAAGACGGACACACAAACTAAATCCATGTTGCAATATTAAGTATGGATTGTTATGGTCTGGGTCATGGGTCACAAAACAGTTACCTAAATATATAAAAGGAAGGCGCCGCACGTATTCCTCGCTTTCATGAAAGCTTAAAGAATTTTAGATTTCTATCGATAGAAAACTTTACGGATTGCTATAGGGGGATATTGCAGAAAATATAAAAATATCATTACACATGTACACAATGTCTTATATATTAACATATACTGAATAAAACAAGAATTAGTGTGCGAGATTATAAACAGAAAAAAATGGCTTAAAAAATATTTAATTGATAGTAAACAAGGATATTCTTGACAAGTGATTCTTGGAAGTGTATGCTTTCCTTTAAAAGAAGCATAGCTAACTATGCTTATGCTACAAGCAAAAATGAAATTTTACATAAGTCTTCCTCTGTAAAATAAACGTTGTGTATGCGAAATGCAAAAATTGGCAATTTGCCCTTTGTTGTTTCTCCATCACTGTAGTATACGATACAATTAAGTAGTTGACATGCACAAAACTAGCTTTGCATTTATGAAGTCCTTCTACAAAAAGGGATCCAAATAAACTGTCTATTCCATCTAGAAGGCTTGAGGGAAGAAAGAGACAAAGGTTATAGGTATAAGAGACAAAGTGGCCTTGCTGTTTTGTTTTTGAATATTGAGTTTAGCGTGAATACAGAATTATCTGGGACTTGCTCGAAATAAGCGCCAGGACTCCATGGCAAATAATTTAACAGTGTTACATCCGGTCGAGATCTCGTAGAGTCATAGACCATCATTATTATGTTTTCAGTGAAAATTATAATATTATGGCCAAGAGTACCAACTTATGGTATAGTAATCAATAAATTTGTATCTTTATTGCACTTATTCTTAATTTAAGATACTATGTAAATTGAAAGAAATTGATCCTTATGAACCCTTTTGATCAAAAACTAAAAATACACGATGTTTTTTCCATATTTCTCGGGTACGATTCCCGGTTCAAACAGGCGAATTTTTAAAAAAAACATTCTAATGCCGTTTTACTTATTTAGAAATTAATGGTATGTTTTCTTTCAGTGAAATTTGCTATCATCAATATTTAAGGTACTTTCCTTTCAATGACCGTCTTTCCTTTTTACCTGTATATTTGGCATACATGTCGTAGGGTTGTCATAGCATACTTAAGAGTTTTACTATAATAATGCACTGTGCTAGAACAGAATCATTTCCGCACGTTCGTAATATTGCTTCAATACGGTTTGCAAACCATAGGAGAGTGGCAATATGACGTCGTCGTCAACACGACTATGCTTACCTAAAGTAAACAGGTTATAAATACATACCGTAACTGAAGAACAGCTGGTGGAACTGCGTCGCAAACGAGGTGAAGAGACAACCGAGGGCCGCGATGAGGCCGCCCACCACAGCCGTAACACGCGTTGACTTTCGCACGCACAGCGCGACGGTCACTGGAGACAGCGCGAGCGCCACCCCTGCAGATAGTGCCCCCAGCCATCCTGAAACCAAATCGGAAGAAGGTAAATAAATCAAAACGGGGAAAACGAGTAGTAAAAATTTGCAATAAACAAAAAGTAATCTGATGTCTTGGAGTGGTGGCCATTTTGTATTTATGGTGATGATATTAAGTTTATCGTTTTCTACTATTCAAGTCCTTTCATTTGATACGCATATTAAGGGGACTGAGAAAAATATGTAATCTGCTATCTTGGAGAGGCGGCCATATTGGATATAGTGTGATGTTACTGAATTTATCGTTTTCTATTCTTTAAGCCCTTACGTTTGATACCCATATTAAGGGTTTGAAAAATTGTAATCCGCCATATTAAAGCGGCGGCCGTTTTGAATTTAGTGTGTTGCTACTAACTTAAGCGTTTTATACTATTCAAGCCCTTTCATTTGATACCCATATTAAGGGGGTTGACAAAAAATTTATAATCCGCCATATTGGAGCGGCGGCTATATTGAATTTAGTGTGATGTTACTAACTTTGTCGTTTTCTACTGTTCAAGTCTTTTTATTTGATACCCATGATAAGGGGGTTGAGAAAAAATAAGTATACGCTATCTTGGAGCGGCGGCCATATTAAAATTATTACAATATTAAGTATTGCACATTGTGTTGTCACCAGAACTTAAGGTGCATGAAAAATTTCAGCTCAATCGGATACCAACAAATGGTCGAAAAATAGTTTGCTAATTTTAAACGGAGAACTCACATACGGTCAGAGCAAGTTAATATAAAGCTTGTAAAAATAAGACTGAGTCCGGTTTTTGGAGTTTACTCCTTAAGAATCGATTTGCATATATAAGGAGCCCGGTATGAGAAAAATGTGAGGAGTAAAATCTATCGATGAATGACCTCGTTACGTTTTTGGTGCGCATCCTATGTCGCGCAACTTTCTAATTTGGTTGTGAGTGTAGGGTATAGGGACATGTGCATAGGGTATACTGCAAAGCGACTATACCTATATGTTTAGTATAATTACATAATTTATCAACATTCTTAATGATATATTTATGCACATCTGAAATTGACTATTGTAAAAAGTTTAATGTAAAATATTTCGTCGATTAGTTATAATAAATGTATATGAAATGAATAAATATATATTTATATATGTATATTATTTTTATTAATTTGTTAATTTACCCTTTCATGCAGTATCAATCTTTTTTAAGTAAAATAAACTCTTTTTGCGTCTGGTTAGACTATCGAACTTAAGGAGTAAACTCCAGTCGTGCGTCGGAGCTGACACACACAATTTTTTTCCCCTTGTGCTATTTTAGCTAGGTACCTACTCTAACCGAATCTTGACCTAACTAAATGACTACAACACACGAAACTAAAGTAAGTACCTGGTATGTAAAATAGTGTATAAAATAATGTATTTTAGAAAGGAACATGTGCAAAAGTTTATAATTATTTCTTTATTTTCCATTTTTCCCTAATCCAAAAAAATGGGAAATTTTCTATGATGTTGTAACACTGGAAAACACCTCTGCCCCGCACCTCACGCACCAAGTCCACCTATTGTGACTTGTGATACATATCGTAATTGCTACTTGTCAACATGGCCACTAGAATGGCATCTTATAGACTACAAGCAAATAGTATTCGTTAAACTTAAGATCTTACAAATTTACTTCAAAATTGGTAGTATCTACATACAGAAAACGTAAAACAACTACCTAAAAGGTAATTCACCTTAAAAAGATATCTAGGAAACCACATAGCGATAGCGATTATTATTTTTTATAATTAGATTTTACACTTCTTAAGCACGCATTTTTTTCAAATAAAATAAAATGGCTGCCCATCTAGTGTAATTCAGTCTTTATGATACATATTGTAAACACTACCTCTGTATTTCGTGTGTTATATATATACAAAAATCTTGTAATTGGTAGCTGCAAATAGTAAGCGTTGCATTTTCATTGTTATTTATACAATAACACCGCGCATTGTATTCCTTAAACGTAAGATCGTAATTGAAACGAAAAAAGAAAACTGTATAAAAATTTTGTGTTCAAAATTCAATTGACTATGCATTTTGGTAGTGTAGAATTTTTTTTTTTCGTGTGGTGTCGCCAATGATTACATTACACAACCCTGCGCTGGAACCCTCGAGGAAGGGCGATGGTGAATACACCAATTAGCAAAGAAGCTTGACAATTCAATAAAGCATAAACATATACGGTGTAATTATGGAAGTCTCCTATAAAAGAAAGGCTATTAATGCCAAACAGATAGACAATTTACATATATTAATTACTCATGCCGACTACAGTATGTATACTATTTTCCATTACGTCTTTATTTTTACATCATAATTGCATGCATAAGATAAAAACAGGTTTCACCAAAAAGTCCGACTCCAAATAAATCACATTGGCTCTTAATGTGAAACGACAAAAATGTACGTAATGTTTCCTGAGCATGAAATTTAATCACATTACTTACATCTATTTTAAGATTCAAGACCGATATTATGTGTCAATCAAAAGAATTCTTTTCATTTTTGAGTGGTGCGGTGTTTATTTTAAACTTTGCACCCGTTTATATCAACGAATTTAATTTAATTCTGTCGGACGTGGGCGATCCAAAAGATTTAGGAAATATAAGTTTTTAGAGTATTACCAACAAAATAGCGGAGGAAACATAGGACTTTCTATGTCGACCAGTACTTTTCTGGTGAACCGTGAGGTTTCCCAATTAAACTATTTAAAAACAACGAATTCACGAAAAAAAAAACTAGTGGTAGTAGCCCCACTTCTATATGCACCTCGTTTTTTCAAAATTTGAAAAAAAAATGTTGTTTACGTTAACGCCCCACGCCCGTAAAATGTAATCTTTGATAGTGTTATATTATATAAATTGCCAATTAATCTTCAGAACTTTTATCTAGGAAATTTTAAATAGGCAGCTGGTATAGTCTCATAATAATAAAGTTCATTCTTTAAACGATAATTTTGTACTTTAATAACATTTTTATGTATTAAGGGTGGTAAGGATGGTAAGAAGAAAATTACTAAGGGTATTTAGACTTTAATGACTCAAGTTTGTAATTTTCGTACCGCTCGTGTTACACACAATGTTTTTCATCACATTTGCGAGTAATACCGCCAGACGGCGCTAGATGTCTTGAGAATTGATGGAATTGAAAAGTGTTGGCTAAATTTAAAATTTGTAATTGCTCGCTTGTAGTGGGCCCGTAGTTCATATTTTGAACAGACAGCTTTTATAGATACTTGATAGAATAGGCGCGCCATTAACGCCCGTTGTTTTTATGAACGCGTGCTTTGCTTTAAGAAAAGTAAAATTTACAAAGAAAAAGCTCGTGGGAGTAATTAAGATCTTAGAACGCGCTTTGCCTGCACGTAATGACACTGTATACGAGTGTGCTGAAAATAACTTTCTTGTTTTTGATTAAAGTAATTAAAAGCTCAGCTTAGCAGATGAGATTTCTTATTGCCGCTCGAAAGTCTTAACTCTACTTATTTAGTGTAATTTAAGACCACGTCATCTCATGTTGTATTCTTCACAAAACTGCTTAACAAATTGAAAAAGTTGCTGATTGAAGCGAAATGTTTTCTCACAGGGCGTGCCCAATAGTTAAGTAGCCATACATCGTCGTTTAGCTTGGGGACAGCTCAAAGCATTTCTATTGAAAAAGTTGGTAAGAGTTGTCGTCGCGTCAAGCTATTAGAGGTTCGACGAACTGACGAAGCATGTCGCCGACAGGACACGTCTGGGAATAAATCTGGAGACAAGGTGCTAAGACTGTCCCCAGACTGATGGCTAGGTTGCGGTTTCTTAAAGTAATATCAATATGGGCGACATACTTTGCATGAAAAAATTTCAATATGTAAAAGAACTTTTATAATTAATTTTATCCCTCTACGATACTCTACACTTTCTTGAATACAATACTACAAGCCAACTTATGAAATATATAATAAATATACATACACAGAATTCTATTGGCAGGAACAAAGATATATTCGGGATTTTCTTCAGCCAGTATTGTAACTCGATGGCTCAATTTATAGAGCAGTTAAAGGGAATCTTAAGGTTGTGGGTTCAAGTCCTAGAGATTATTCTTTTTCTATCACGTTATTTACTTGTAAACAGTGTTAGGTGCAGGTAAAGCGGGTGCTAAGACCTTAATTAGAAAGTAGTGACGCGTCTATTCTATCAAGTATGTATAAGAGCTGTATCGTTGTTCTAAACACCAACTACGCACACACTCAAAACTAGCAATTATCTACAAACTACTAACTATAAGCAGAACTCTTTGATTCGTATATTCTCTAGATATCTAGCGGTGGCGTTGTACTTCTATTCCCGTCATTTCAATTGTATTTTAGTGGTGTAAGTTTATTTATTCATTCACCGCAATTTTTTTATTTATTTACTCGCAAATGTGATGAAAATCATTTTATGTGCGGTCTTGGCTTCTAAACAGCCTCTCGTTAATAATTATTTTCTCCTTACCACCTTTAATTAACAATGTACTATTGTTGTATCTTTGCTATAAAGATAAAAATATTTGTATTTTAACATAATTCATTGTTCGCTTACTAAATTCATAGACGCATAGCAGACCATTTATCTAAGCAAGAAAATGACACCAAATTTCGTTATTTGTGTCCAAACCCTTAGTTTTTTCATTTCTTTTTTATTTGTATGTACGTGACACGAAATTAAAGTAATTCTTGTTGATTGTGAGCTGATTTTAACATTAGGGTTCGCTTTTGGAGTGGCCCCAATTAAATGTAGTAAGAATTGGACCAGTGACACCAGAGTGAGGCTAGAAAATGTTTTCAATTCTATCTTTTGTAGATTTTTAGACGGTTTGCTAAAATATATTTACTATTGCAAGTAGAAATCTGATTTTAAGGTTGTGTTTAGTAGATCAATTGGCAAAAAAAAAAAAAAAAACTAACTTATATTTCCATTTGGAATCATCAAGTGCCTAATTCATGTGTTATTAAAAAATAAAGTCTTTCCAAAAATGTGTTTTTCGTTTATTTCGACTAAGTAACTGTTTATCTCAGATATATAATATTATAATTAAATATATATTATTATAAATGGGAAAGTGTACGTGTGTGTCTGTTTGTTTGTCCATCTTTCACGGTAAAACGGAGCGACGAATTGACGTGATATTTTAAGTGGAGATAGTTGAAAGGATGGAGAGTGATATAGGCTACTTTTTGTCTCTTTCTAACTCAAGTGGGGGCACTTTCCTAAAATGGGGGGTGGAAGTTTGTATGGAGCATTGCGCAAATTTTAAGGTAGAAAGCTAAAATTTGGTATGCGGACTATTAGTGACTAACAAAATAATCGTGCATAATTTTTTTTTTGGAAATCTATCTCCAACCCCTTAAAAGAGGGTCTTTACCAACGAAAAAACACTTCCTAAAACATTAAATCTTACCATAAATCAATCAGCCTTTGAGAAAAAAATCAACATTCGAAACTTAAATAAGTGTTACTCATGAATCTTTACATTCTATTTCAAAATGGAAAGACATATAATATCGTATACAGTAGCGTATTAAAATAATATTCTGTTCCGAGTTCTCTTCTGTGTTCTAAATCAGGAAAGGGGAACCGTGTTACCCTGAATTTGATGCGAGCGAAGCCGCGGGCAAAAGCTAGTATTTGGAGAAAGATGGTAATTAATTCGACATTTCTTGAGTTTCTATTTAGTACCTTAAGTGGTCGATCACCCTTTTAGATACGCAGCCAAAACATAGACAAATACATCATTTTGTAATTCATTTCTCTTTTATTCCTTGTTACAATAAATAAATTAAATTAGTTAAGAGCACACATCTAATTAAGTAAATCGGACGGTCACTCTTTGTTTTGGTAGCAAAACGATTTTTCGTCTATGTTGCGAAGAAATATATTTTCTTTTTCAAGAATCCGTGCATTTGATACGCTCTGCACCAAACTTTACGGCATGAAGTCACTCATTTAATTTTATAGTTTATAAAAATCAGAAGATTTAGGTATTAAGGGTTTCGATTTAACTTTATAGCCACTAAAAAGAGATCTGATCTTGCATTTAATGAATTGCTCATACTCATGTCTATTCTTTGTTACAATAGCTATAAATATTCAACTGAATTTATTGTTACCAAATGAAACCTCTTTTAGGGTTCCGTACCCAAAAGGTAATTAGCAGAACCCTATTACTAAGACTCCGCTCTCCGTCCGTCCGTCCGTCCGCCTGTCACCAGACTGTATCTCATGAACCGTGATAGTTAGACAGTTGAAATTTTTATAGACGATGTATTTCTGTTCCCGCTTAAAAAAAAACTAAAAAACGGAATAAAATAAATATTTAAGGGGCAACAAACGTGATTTTTTTGCCGTTTTTATAGTTAATGGTACGGATCCCTTCGTGCGCGAGTCCGACTCGCACTTGGCCGATTTTTTTTGTTTACTTTGTTATATCCGGTTATAATTTGAAATAATTCCTACAGGTGACTTACAATGGTTAGTAAGTAACTTAAAAGGGGCAAAAGCAAAGGATGCTGATTAAAAGTTGTCATGTATTTGACGTATAGTATTAAGTATATGTATTACAGAGAATTTACGAGATCCTGATAATGGAAACCAAAGTTAAATCAGGAAATTTATGTTTTCATGTATATTTTGCTGATGCCGCTAGTCTATAATATATTATGTATGTATGTATATATGAATTGAAAAATAATGATGACATAGATAAAACAAGGTGTGTTTTTATCTATATCAGACAGCGAAGGGATAACACTTTCAGTAAAGATCTGTAGTAGATTTTTTTATAACATTATTTTTATTCTTAACTTCGAAACGAAAAAGCGCCAGTAACCTATAATTAGCGTTTTTATTTGCCTTAGCATAGTACTGGTCGATATTATCTACAGATTTGGTATCTGTAAAGACAAAGTACCTAACTACTAAGCTAAAAGAAAAACTTTCAACAATGTTATGCGGTAAATACAACAATAAAAATAGTTGCACGGCAAATACTTTCGTTCTGATTCGCGCATTGACTGACTTTAAGATATTTATTAAAATTGACTTGCTAATTCATTTTCATCCAGAACAAGGACGCGTAAGTTTTCATCTAACGCACGGATAAATATGTAAATTCTATCGAATTTCGATGAATTTGCCTTTGCCCGCAGTTTCACCCGGCCTAAATTCGGTTATCGGTGTAGGATTTCTAAAGCAACTTCTCAATTATAAAAAGAAAACCGACTATCACTTGACGTTATCAAGAAGTTTACCAGGACTCAAACTATCTCCATGCTAAATTTTATCTTAAACAGTACAGCTGTTTAAGCGTGAAGTGGTAACAGACAGACAGACAGACAGACAGAGCTACATTCGCATCTATAATATTTATATGAATATTATAGATTTAAATCCAACCTGCCTATTTTAGCTTTGCATTGCTTGTAGGTTTGTTTCCTATACAGATTTTTGAGATCGGTAATTTCCACATTGTATCACAGAATTCACTAAAAAAGCCACTTTTTGACGTCAAGTTTAAGTCAATAATAAAATGATACGCCATAAAAGTAAATAGAACATAATATTTAATTAAATCTACTCTACTAAAATTATTACAAATAATAATCAAAAACAGTGCAAATTGTTTAAATACAAACCAATTTTTTTAGGAAAACTAAAAAAAAAATTATGCTTGAACCCTATGGTCTTTTCCTGTTATCTATAAGTAAAGAACTATTTCTGTATTTTTTTGCAGTGTTAGGGGCACAGAAATTCATATGTATGTATGTATATATTTATGGTATTTATTACCAGAAGAAGATAACCAGCGGCTAGATACGTATCTTCTTTATCACGTGTGTGACAGACAGCCTATTTTTACCAACCACTTTAGTCTACCATGACAGGGGGTTAGCCTATCGCCTTAACATAGATTCATGCAGTGTATCTGGACAAAGTAATAATATAATAATATAATCTATGATCTGGACTATAAAATAATAATATAGTCTATGATCTGGAATAAGGTGGCATTAGTACATGCATTAGTACATCCCATAGTACCAGTAAGAAGCGGAAAAATATAAGACATTGGACAAAATAATATAAATCTTTATATTTTTAGTAATAAAACAAAAAGGTTTCACAGGTGAACTCTCGAGTTTTCGAACGTCAATACAATATATTTTATACCTACCATTAAGTGCTAGTTGAAAAACGTAAAAACCATATATTTAACTAATGAAGCTACAAGCAAAACTTCTAAAAATATTACGCTGTACAAAAAATAATAAAAAAAGTTTGTATTTGTCTTCCGATCTGATTGACTTCCACAGAGTATATAGGAATTATTAACATTGACTGACAAATGAGGACGACTAAGTTTTCAACGCATGAATGAATATGTAAATTCTATCGGGATCCGATAAATTAAGATACCTATATACATATAGTAGCTTTTACTACTTATAATAATATAACACATTTATTAGGACTATTCACTACCTAGTATCTGGGGACCGGGCTTTGCTCGTTTTTTTTAACAACGCAATCTATTGTCAAGTAGCTTTATTGCTGCTTAACTACGTCATCTATTGTAAAGTAGTCAAGTGGCTTTTGTCATAAATGCGCCCACATCAGCAACCTTTGAGAGCTTATTTAGACAGGCAATGCAAAACATATCGGGTCGCTTTCGTCTAGGGCATGCAATTACCGGATGTTTTCATTTCCGGTAAATTTGCCGGTGACAGTATATTTTTTAATACCAGTATTTTTCTGTTTTCCTTGAAACTGAATAGATACTAAGGTAGTAATTATAAAAGAAAACGAATTATAGTATGTATGTTGTTCACATTTATTTATGGGAAAAAAACTGTGTCGAATATTATATATGTGTATGACTTCATTAGAAACTAAGGGATGGCCATAGAGCGAGCAACATCACTCAGTACACGAACTATTTGACATTCAAGAGGCGTGCTGAAAGATGAAGGACGTGGGGCCACGTATCTGTACAGATTGCCATATGTACAGATTTTTCGACATAAAAACTGACAAGTTGTAAGGCTGAATATTAGCATATGTTTTAAAAATCATGACAAAAAGCTGGTGAAATATGACAAAAGGGTAAAAGATCATAAAAGGTTGTCAGAAGCTGCCGAAGTTGCCAAAAATCTTATCGGATTTACATCAAAGGAAAACTTCTGGGAACTTCTGAAGTAATACCTTTCAGCCTGATTGGTTGTTATCGGTTTAGCAAGTTATGTGGTATGCCTTCATTTTGCTTACTGTTTGAGCTACTGCTTTCGTGCTAGCTTTCGTTCTTCGGCGAATTTTCACATTCCAAATTTATTATGCAAAGACACACCGAGGTCAGCGCGATTCAAATCTTGCTGAGCGAATTGGAGCTTGCCTGAGAGGCCAATAGTTGCATTTATGAATTCTATAGATTCTTAATTATCGTATTAACTATGTACCTTAACATAAAACATAAAAATCTCTTAATCAAGTAAGAGATAATTTAATCTTAATCTAAATCTTAATCTCCTAAATGTTATTAAACTAAATCAAAGTTAAGTGTACTATGTAAAGTTTTTCTTTTTTTAATTATTTATTTTAATAATTTTTTGTATGTCAGTGATTGCATATGTGATATTGGCTAGAGAGGTAATTTGCATATACCTTCTACAAGTCATTGCACAATACAATATACATTACTATGACATGTATTTTATTACATACGAACTTTTTAAACTTTACTGATTTGTTGCGATTACATACTAATTAAAATCAAAATTCGTTTAAATTCCTCAAAAATTTAAACTGCTGAGTCCGCACTGGATTAATGTTGGTCCAGCAAAAGTCCAGCTGGATTGAAAATGCTGTTGGATTGCAAAGTAAGGTACGTACCTAAGTATAAGAGAAAATACTGAAAAATTTCTAGAATAACACTAAAATTTGGAAATATACTAAAATTTATACTACAGCGATTTTGTTATAAATGTTAAAGACATTCGCGGGTAGTTGTGTGTAGCATTGACAGCGCAAAAGTAATAACATTCCGGTTTTAAATTTTACCGTGTAAATTTATTTATTTTTTTGATTTCTTAAGTAATAAGTTCGAGCAAGTGTTTAAAGTAAAAACTTTTTTAATGCCGATGCTTCCTATGCTGATATAATATTGTCAACAAAACGTGGTATTATAGCCACGCTAGTTATGACGACCCTTTGTATACTTACCCTATTTCGTAATTAAATTACAGATAGATAAGGTTCGGAATATGGCGAGGTAATGAAAAGTAATCTGGGTGTTGAAAGACTTCGCTACTAGGACCTACCCTACTCAAGTCTTATTTTTCTAAAATGAACACGGAATGAAAACCCTAGAGGGCAATAATGGTATAATGGCTCAGACTACATCTGAATAAAAATTCTTTTTGAGAGCCCTGAATGCATAATAATGAGATCTCACTGCTTGGTATGAACTTTTGAATATCTGATTAATATAATATTTTTTTCGGGTTGGTTTTTTTATTAACTTTATTTTTTTGTGAAAACTTGTAGATTTGGAATTGTTGTAAACTAGCTTATGCCAGCGGCTTAAATTTGGTTTTTAGCGCAAGATTCTTACGTCAACTACTTAATTATCACACTAGTAATACGCTTAAAAAACTAGACGGGCAATTATTATAACAATCATCATAACAACATTATAATGAGTTAATTGGATTGTCGCCATTTTGGCACTACCTCTCCGTCCGAAAGAATTCCCTGCTTAAATCCCCTAGGGAATCATTTGGTTTTTTTGTCAACATAAATCTCTTTACCAAAAATTATTCCCTGGGCGAATAATTTGGATAATAAAGTCTATCTCCTTACCAATAATCCTCCCCTGGAGATTTATTTGGAATATAAAGCTGACAGGTTTGTAGTAATAGTGGTATGCGTTCACGGAACTATAGATTTAAGCAATATATACTTACTACAAATTGGATGGACAAAAGATTTTTAATTGGGACGAAAAATTGCTATCATTTTGTAAAGCACTGTCAGTCCAGTCCAGTATAATGAAGGTCAATGTTCACAGATCACCAAAACTCTACTAATTAACCTGTCTGAACAAAGGTCTGAATACACCGTGGAAACTGCAGTTTTCCATAACAAACCTGAATTCTGTAGTAAAACGTGGCACTAAGTCATATCGATGGAGTTTGACGAGTTCGGCGCCAGTCGTAAATAAATCTTTATGCCAAGCTAAGCTAAATGAAATTTTACAGATTTCCTCATCTTCAGTCGATGAACCCTCAGAAATTTGCTAAACTATACACCAACTTTGTCTGTTAAGTTTTCGACAGGTGTCGCTCAACATGGCGACGGATCTGCGACGGATGAAAATTAATTACTATGTTTAATATTATAATATATTTCTAAAGATATATTTATAATGAAAAATATATATAAAATAAAATATTACGCTTTGCTATTTTATTATTATTCGAGTCTATAGTCGTGTTATTACTATTAATACAACATACGAATAACTTGACTAAAGACAGTATAGTAGAGTCATTCTACGACAATTTAGGGCAATATCGACAATGGTTTGGCGTAGCTTAACAACTTACGGTAAAATGTTTGTAACGTGAAATTCAGCATCCTAGTTCTTATTACCCCCAAATTTAGTGGAACCCTATTTAATGTGGAAAAAAGCGAATGTTTCGCCCTTGGTTGAGGTGGTTTTTAAGTTTTTATTATTTTTGGCAGCTTAAATTGATAGCAAGGGTCTAGGATTAAGAACATTTTATTGTAAAAGTTCAGGGGCCTAAAGTTTAAATTTTTGAGAGGTTATGCTCATCCCCCCTCCCTTCCTGCAGTTTATGTACTTATTACATTCAAATATCGCTATCCCATGTATAACCTCTAAAAATTCGAAATATAGGGCACTTGAACCTTGGCTTCATCCCTCATGCATATTGATGTATATAGACAAAAAATGTATATCAGTGTACTATAATATCGCATATTGTCATAGGTTAGAAATTGAAATACGAATCCAGGTAAAAAGCCGGCGTGTGGGAGAGATAACTAAATATTACGTACTATCCCCTGGATTTCGTTATTGTGAGATGTTGCGCGACAAAGAGAGATCGGAAATAAGGTGCAAACTTGTAAATAATAATATTTTTAGACATAACACACATTGCCGTCTGGCCCCAAAGTAAGCAAAGCTTATGTTATGAATACCAGACAACGGATGCAATTACATATAAATTACTTTGTTTTTTAAATACATACTAACATATCATACATAAATACACCCAGGCTCAAAACAAACACAAATGTTCATGACGTAAATGTTTATCCAGTGCCGGAATTGAACTCACACCCTCTGCACACCAGCCGGCCACAACAAACTAGGATGCGAGGGAGTCAGTTTGATAGTAAGTCAGAAATTATAGTTTAAAAGACGAATTACAAGTAAAAAAGATTTTATGTATTTGATGTTTTTAGTAGGGCAAGCTGTCGGGCCTGTATGAATGTACCGCCACTGGTTAAATTTAGGTATTTTTTTGTAAGGGCTTCGTTATTTCTTAGATTATGGATAAGTGAAACGAAACTGCAGATCGAACGAAGTCGCGGGCACAGCTAGTTTCATCTAAAGCAGTTCAGCTGTTAATGCGTAGTTAAGTCACAGACATACAAACGTCCAAACAAGGATGCAAACTTTTACATTAATAATGATTAAGTACCTACACAAACGAGTACATAATTATGAAATATACGATATGTTTTGTTATTTAAGAAACGTCAATAAAAATAAATATTTTCATAGCAAAGATGCAGCCAAAACATTAACCTCGCGCCAGGACTTGAACCTGCAACCCTTACATTCCGTGTAAGTGCTCTACCATTGAGCTACCAACGCATAAGTCTAACTGAAGAAAATTCCAACTACATTTTTGCTCTGGAAATACGCTCCTAACGAGCGTCACATACAACTCCTAGCGACTTATAAAGTCCTAGTACATCAATCTTATAAACACACAAAATCTTCATAGAAGTAAGAAATACAATATATACATACATAGAAATAATCTCTCTTTGTTTATGACTCCCTGAAGGTTAAAGTCTTGATATGGCATGTATATAATATATTTTCTTCTGAGACTTTGTGTGTTTATAAGATTAATGTACTAGGACTTTAAAAGTCATAAGGAGTTATTTAAGAAACAAAAATTGTATGTATAGCATAGTAACATAGTGGTAATATTTGATAATGTCAGAGCTTTAGTACCAGCTGTGTACCGGTCCGTGTCATAAAGTTGTCTGTGACGCGAGAGCTGTCAACATTTCACAAACAACAAAACTGGAATATAATAAGTCAGATATATCTCCGGAACTCCAGGACTAAGTTTTAAATTTCTTTCATTGTTTAAAAGCTATATACTATAATCTATACTTCGGACGGATTAAAATTGTGTTTTAATCTAAAATAAGAAACCGGCCAAGTGCAAGTCAGACTTGCGCACGAAGGGTTCCGTACCATTATCTATAAAAATAGCAAAAAAATTACATTTGTTGTATGGGAGCCTCCCTTAAATATTTGTCTTATTTTAATTTAATCATTGAATTTTAAAGTGAATATCTAACTAAATATTCTGTGAATTTCAAGCGTCTACCTGTTGCCGTTATCAATATCGAATAAAAAAGAGGAAAAAATCACTGTGTTGTATCGGAGCCCCCTTAATTATTTATATTTTACTGTTTTTTGTTGTTACAGAAATAAATTATCTGTGAAAATTTCAACTGTCTAATTATCACAGTTCATGAGATACAGCCTGGTAACACACGGACAGATAAATGGAGAGCGAAGTCTTAGTAATAGGGTCCCATTGTTTACTTTTGGGTACGGAACCCTAAAAATAGAGTTGATTCTTTCCACATTTCCATAAGGTTAAATCCTTTTTTATATTGGTTTTATTTTGTTAATAAAATTTTGAACTCAAGTTCAAGATAACTTATAATTATAGGCTTAAATAAGGCCTTTAGGTAAAATATGGTTTTTACACCACTTGTTCGATAATATCCAATTAAATTATATAATTATATGTCATGCAAACCTAACCTAACCGTTCCAAATGTGGGGTTCCAACGGATGTGGATAAAACCGTGAATATGTAAATACATACATACAATACATTCATAATTTCATTATTTCAACTCTAGATTCTATATGTGATTATATATAAGTTATAGTTTCAATAGTTACTGATGTAAGTACCTCACTATTTATGTAAAAAAAATCAGTAATTATTTCCATTTTTTTTCCGTTTAAAAGAACTTAAAGCGTATTTTAATAACTATTATACGTTACTAAATTGGGTAATATTTGAAAAATGTCTCGGGCCATACTGTTTGTACAACATGTTTTTCTAATGACATGGCGAGAAAGTAATATGGAAAAATCAGGAAAAACACGCTTATCTAATCTGAGCGTCCCGTCACCGCGCCTAAACATATTAAACGTCCCTTCGGATGATGAATGCGTTCTTGTCAGCACCCGCTTGTGCCAACCCTAATGTACGAGCTTGATTTTTGATGATTGACGTCTGACTGAGAGTGGCAACCCTAAATATTTGCTTGAAAGAATATTTCGTTAACCAGAATGTAGAACTAAAATAAGGATGGGTCATGTCAAAGGCTAGGCGCAAAACCTTTTTAAAATTTGAAAAGTGTATATTGCATTTGAGCCATTTAAATTATTAGAATTTGTTGATATCTAGTGCATAAGGTTAAAAATGTTACAACAAAACGTAAGTACGTTAAATTCCATACAAAATACATTGAAAATTCATGCTTTTTTACAACAATAGAACTAGTAAAGCAGGTGCTAATTAAACTTTTATTACACACACAGGCTTTTTCTTTGTGAATTTTATTTTTTCTAAGTAAATCGTTTATAGGACCCGCGGGCGATAATGACGCGCCTATTTTATCAACTATGTATAAGAGCTGTATCGTTGCTCTAAGCACAAACTACGCGCACACTACAAACTAGCAATTATCTACAAACTTTTACCTTCAAATAAAACTTTTTAATTCATAAAATTGCCTAGATACTAATAGTGGATGCGTTATTTTCTTGCCGCCATTTCAAAAGTGTTTCGGTGAGTTTATTTATTTATTCATCTTATTAATTTTATTAATTTAATCGCAAATGTGATGAACACGGGTGGTACGAAAATTACAAACTCTAGTCATTGAAGCCTTTGGCCTCAATCTTCTTAATAGCCCCTTGTTAGTAATTTTCTCCTTACGAACCTTAATACACCAAGTAAGTACTAATTACACTTATTCGTAAACAGTGTCATTATGTTTTTTTTAATACCACTAAGGTGGCAAACTAGCACACGGCCTGCCTGATGGTAAGCGGTCATCGTGGCCTATGGACGCTTGTAACACCAGGGGTAACACTCGCGCGTTACCGACCCTTCAAAAATCCAATTACTTCTTTCTTTAAGAAACCCATACTGCAGGCAAAGCGGGTGTTTAGATCTTTATTACTCCTACAGGCTTTTTCTTTGTAAATTTATTTTCTCAAGGCAAAGAGCGCGTTCATATAGAACCCACGGGCGGTAATGCACGCCTCTTCTATCAAGAATGTCTAAAAGCTAAATATGAACTATGCGCACACAATGACACGGGCGCTACGGAAAATAGCTTCTCTTTAGTAATTTTCCCCTTACCATCTTCAATACACAATGTACTATTACTACATTTACATGCACATCGTTAGTATTACAGAAATCAGATCCTATATGTGACTTGGTTCTTTAGGCACCGCATTCTACAACTAAATTTCTCAGACATTTTCTTTATTATGAACTAAATATATCCTTTTACAGACTAAAATCATTGGTGTTTAAGAAAATGTACCCACATGATCGTTAAATACAAAGTTAACGATCTATAACTAGGGTATAAACGATCCCTACAGGCACCTTAATCCTTATTAGCCATCCGAGAAATCTTGATACTTATGTTTGTCTCTTCTGTCCTCAGTTGCAACTAAATCAGTTAAAGGTCGATGAGAAAATAAAGTCTTCGTTCTTCACTAGCCAGTAATTTGAAACTTTATTTGAGAAAATATCGTAGCCTTTTAGTTTTATCGTCGATTTGTCTACAAGGGTAAAGTTGGAATAGTTGTGGAAAATGAGAAAATAAGATTAAACGTTCGTAGACATACAACGATTGTGTGATATACTTACCTAAGTGTAATTGATCCAAAATCAGATCATGAAACAATATAACGTATTTTTTTAAAAAAAACATATCAAAACTATTAGATTAGATTATATTAAATGTCAACTTTTTACAATATTTTAACACTAATATCAGTATTTAATATCCTTCAAGTGTGTTGAAAACAGACGTATGATACTCGTGCTCTCTGTTAAATACACACTCGGCGAATTACGCTACCCACAATCTCGTCTGTAATGAGAACCCTAGCTCATTTGTATCATAATGTACTATTATGTACTATTAATCTATCTATTACGTGGTTTTTGTATGTAGTGGCCAGGGTGTGGAAGGACACAATTTTTACACAGCAAAAGATTGTTTGCTGTGCAGAAAACTATAATTTCCAAGCCATAAAAACTATTGTCATGTACTAATTTTAACAAATACCTGAGAAAAAATTAAATTGAGAAGGCCGATGAATCAAATATTCAATTTATGGTAATGTCGAATACTTCGGCTATTCTAACATTAGCCAAACTTGGAATAGGTCCAGAATGGGCCAGTAACGATGCAATAATACTCGACGAAAAAATGATTAATAATGGTGTAGTTTTGACATTTGGCGCGATTCAATCACGCTGTTTTGTGTAGCCATTTATTCACGCTTATAAGTCTTTCACCTACAAACCTATATCGAAAGAGTAAGGGGTAAATGTATTTTTTACTTCGTTCCAGTTATTTTTAAAAAGGGATTAAAAAAAAATTTTAAATTCAAAGCCGAAATAAATGACTTTATAAAATCCAATTTATGCACTTATAAAAATGTTCACTTACTGTATACTTTATACCACACCTAATTCTTTAATTAAAAAAAATATATTTTAAAGCAATGTTTTTTGATATAACAGCGATGTTTAAAACATTTTTTTTTTATTATGCAGTAATAGAATACCCATAGGCTTCGAGTTCTGTAATCTGTCCTATGGACTGCGCAATAGCCTCACAAAATTGATCATACTTTAGAAAGAGATAAATCGAACCTGAGGTCTCTTTTTTCTCAACGTCCGCCATTTAGTTTGTTTATGTTAATTAAAGCAAGTTAGAAAGAGGCAAGAGACTACAGTTTCGCTTCGTCTCTGTCACACTTTTGCGACCGTTACTAAGGCTCCGTACCCGAAGGGTAATTAGCGGAACCCTATTACTAAGGCTCCGCTGTCCGTCCGTCCGTCCGTCCGTCCATCCGTCCGTCAATCCATCTGTCACCAGGCTGTATCTCATGAAACGTGATAGTTAGACAGTTGAAATTAGCTCGATATTGATAACGGCAACAGGTAGACGCTTAGAATATTCACAGAATATTAAGTTATATGGTCACTTTAAAAATAAATAGTTAAATTAAAATAAAATAAATATTTAAGTGGGGCTCCCATACAACAAACGTGATTTTTTTTGCCATTTTTATAGATAATGGTACCGGACCGTTCGTGCGCGAGTCCGACTCGCACTTGGCCGATTTTTTGCTTGTTAGGAAACTGTACAGCACAGTTCTCTACTTTTTCTACGGTAAAATTGGTATTTATATAGTATATTTCATCGGTGGCGGCTTAGCTATTCCGAGCGTTGATCGGTTGCTGCTTGGCGCATGCGCAGTAGGTAAATCTGGATTTCGCGCCAAAATAACTGTCTACTTTTTTGACATACCTACTAAACTAATTTTCTTGTGTTAGCGAAAAGTTTGTAAATGATAGAGGTAAACTAAACCACCGAATAAATTAGATGCAGTAACAAAAATTACCTGCAACATTTTGGCTAAGAAAAGGGCCTTATATGTAGTTTTATGATATCCGTCCTTCCGTCCGTCAATATATCTGTTATTAATAACAAAAATGTTCAAGAGCATTCAAGCATTTCATCCAAACCAACCAAGAACTCACGGATTAAATTTTTTTGGGTGTCGTTGAAAATATCTTACAAAATGCACGTGCACTTTGAGAATTTATTAGCTTTTAAAGACCAAAATTTTACTCAAACTTTTTAACTGACAGTTTTAGAAAATATGAAAAAACATAATGGATGTATTACTTATGTTACGATACACAGTTGGCCAGTTTTGTTTTGATACACAGTTCCAACATTGAGGTTAAAAACAAAAAAAAAAGTAATGGTAGGTAAAGTACATAATAATAATCTCCCGTTCGGTTTCATGTGCTGATAGACATGAGCATTCACTTGTAATGAGCATTCTAGCGAATGTTACATTTTTGACGAGCATTGACTAGAGCGTTCGCTAGAATGATCGTGAAATGTTTAAAATTTTCGTTGCTCAGTTTGACAATTTAAAAACGGCGAAGGTATCAAGGTTCTGTGTACTTGTAGTAAATGCTCAAGTCTATTCCACATTTCTGGACCTTGTGGTTGGGCAAGTAATGGTGGTCCCAATCCTAGTCACTTCTAGGTCTATAGGGTTGCTACCATTATTGGAAACTGGTACGGGACATTGAATCTCAAGATTAGTAATAAGTTTGAAAAAAAACTATATTTTGGAACCATTTCATACAATTTTCATTAAATTAAGGAATTGCGATATTCGTATTGCTGCATATGCGTATTTTAACGAATAGCAATACGGGACAAGGTTCTTAAATATAAGATTTTAAAGAAATATTTTATTAAATTAAAGTCGTATATGTATCAAAAGCCATATTTATGAAAGAAAAAGATAACGGGAAGCAATGTATAATTGCGCGTCATCGTCGCAAAACCCTGCTTTTATCTCGGCGCCCTGTCAACGCCCAAACATATTAAACGTCTCTTCGAGATGATAAATGTGCGGTGTTAGGGCTTGTCGCGGGCCGAATCGACCTCGTGTCAACAACCAACTATCACAAGACCTTAGACACTTTATGTTATTTTGATGATATATAGTGATCGTTGATTGATACATGGAACAACCTTTCAGTTTATCTGATGATGAGTTGAAAAAATGTAATAAGAATATTGATGGAGATCCTAAATAATTAACATGTCATTGAACAATTTATTATGTGCAGGTAAAGCTGGTGCTAAGACCTGAATTACTCCCACGGGCTTTTTCTTTGTAAATTTTACTTTTCTCCAAACAAAGTGCGCTTTCATAGAACGGTAATGTCGCGCCTATTCTATCAAATATGTATAAAGGCTGTGCTGTTAATCTAAATACGTTTTGAACATATGTTTAGATAGGTTTTAACTTCAGCCACAACTTTTTTTTTCATAAATTTTCTTTATATATTATTACTATTCTCGCCATTTCGATAGTGTTTTGGTGAGTTTATTTATTTATTTATCTTATATTTTTATTTATGTACTCGCAGACGTAATAACAAAACAAAAATTGCGTGTCACAAGGGCGGTACAGAAATTACAAACTAGATTCTTTAATGCCTTCTAAATAGCCTCTTGATAGTAATTTTCTCCTTGCCACCCTTAATACACAATACCCTTAAAAATCGAAATTTAAGTACAAAATTACGAACATTTGCTGCTGGGGAATTGGCCGTGAACTATATCAATGTTATACAAGTTTGAAAGAAACTCACGGGGAGCGAGTCTCACCTGCGTTTGTCCGGATTTTTGTAGGTGTCTTATTCGCTACAAAAATATTTACAAGTATAAACGAACTCCACGTGGACAAGCTATAGCTATGGCGAACTATTTAACTATAGTTTAATACGACCTATACCTACCCATAATCAAGGCCGTCAGATTCCAAATAACCTAATTCAGCACGAGCAGAGCTGCGAGCAAAAGCTAGTTACAAACAAACTATATACTAAACTTGTAATTTCGCTTTTAAAAGGAGGAGCACCTAAGAAAATTTTCTCATATCTTTTGCTTGATTCTTAACTCTTTTTCTCTTAACTCTCTTTTGCTCTTAACAAGGAATCCAGTAATATTAACAATATCATTGTAGTCTGTGTGTTGAAAAAAGAAGCAGTTTCTCAATTTAGTTGTATTTGTTTTTCTATGAAAAATCGAAACTTGAAGGTTAAGGTTTACTCGGCGATAACTATAATCATACCATCTCGAACAACAATTGCTTCCAACTATTAAGCCTTAATATCGATATGGTGAAACTTATACTAGTAAATATACATCGTACTTCATACACAATAGCAAAGCTGTCAGATACAAAGATAACTGTTCCATTTCAAGGGATAATCGATGTTCGACAAAGCCACAATCTTTGTTGTATTCGTGTAGCGAATATAGCCTTCGAGATATAGGAATAAAGTAAGAGTTTATCAGAAAGTTTCTTCCTAAAGTCCCGAGTGTGAAAAGGTAGAATACTACTTGTTTGAATAAAATTTGTATAACTACTCGAAAATTAAACGAAGTTTATGGTAGTACAATAAGTAAGTAGCTTAGTTTTAAGAAATCATATACTTATAACTGAATTGTGAGATACGACAGTTAGCGATGAGTGTGACAAATTATTTATCACTATTAACAAATGCCATAGAGCACCTATAACATTTTTGCAAAAAGGGTCATGTAGATTTAAATCAATTTGTATAGGTGGGCAATTTGAACAGGTGTCGTAAATGTACGTTTGATAGTAGAATGTACAACAATGCGATAATCGTTTTTAGGAGTTGTGCATTCTTATTGTTAAATAATTAAATAAATAATAATTCAATAATTATTTTTGGTCGAAAAAGTATTTTTTAACTTCTAAACAAACACATCACTTTTATTACTTATACAACTTTTGTTTGTATTAATTTAGCAACTATTTGTTTTAAAAAAAAAAATTGAAGTAAAAAAAAACTGTAAAAAACAGTAAAGTTTTTTTTATTCGTTCCTGCTCACTTATCTCTGCCAATTAATAATCGTCTGGCCTGAGGTAGCCATAGTTATATAGAACTATGCCCCACTATTCCATATTTAATCTTTTATCTTTAGGTACTTTCTAATATTATTGTCTCGTAAGCACTTTTGTTTGGACATGGGACTGATACATTAAAGATACGCCGTATCATTTAATCTAAAACCCTCTTAAAACTTAGCTTAGATTATTGTTCATGTAATTCTATCTCGCTTTTAGATGATTAATATCTATAGAGGCTATAAACTTTTCGTAGAGGCTGTTTCGTTTTATTGGTTTGTAGCAATAATACTTTATAGGGTTTATGTGGACAAGAGAGCGAAAAAGTGTCGTTTTTTTACAAACCTTTCTTTTACATTTGTATGTATGTATGTTGCGGTCAAACCAGAAGGTTTGTACAGCACCTCTTGCTGTTTTTCCAGATGAGGTGATTAATTGATATCAATTAGCGTTAATGCGGGATGTTTTTTAAATTCTTCTTAAGAGGCTTTGATTTTGTGGTCTTAATTTTCCCTATCATTGTGTTTTGCCTTCAATTAAATAAAAAAATTAAATCACATCAGATTTTTTTATATTACTACGAGGCTAACAAGCTGACGGTCCGTCTATGCTAAGCGGTCACTGCAGCCTATGGACGCTTGCAACACCAGGGGCGTCACACAGGGCAGGGCGATATCGTTCCGAGCGAACATACTGGTCCAAAGATTTTCACGACAAACACACTTAAAATAACGTATTTCAAGGATTATAGCACATCATTGAATTCAGGGAAATTTTTGGTTCAGCTATAGGTACCCGAAAGGTCTGTTACGCACCGACTGTTCCGCTCTGCTTCTGCAGTCCGTAGACTATGTTAGTTGAGTTGAGTCAGGCACAGATGCGGATATTATAAAATATTATCAGAAATATCCACTTCTCTACTGATCTGAGAGCATGAGAGCAGCAGCAGAATCAAGAATGTGATTGCTGATAGCTTTAAAAGTCCATTGATGTGGAACGTGGTACTTAGTCAAAGTACCAAATTTGTATCTAATACCTTTAAACAAGCAATATATATATATAATCTGAATCTCGGAAACGGCTCCAACGATTTTCATGAAATTTAGTATGCCCCGCATACTAAACCCGGTTTCGGGGTGATAAATCAATCTAGCTAGGTTTCATTTTTATAAAACTTCTTTTTATCCGTGTTTTCAGGCAATGGTAACTGAAAATATGATTCTTCCTGACATCTTTTGGCGAGTAGTAATACTATTATAATTCTTACCACTTGACAATAGATGGCGTTGTTAAGCAACACTCAAGCTACTTGACAATAGATAATGGCGTTGTTAAAAAAAAACGATTCGCTCGGTCTTCCAGATATTTAGATATTAAGTACTTATGTTAATCTGCTAAATGAGGTAAGTGGATCCTTGTTGTAGGATAAGTAAAGAATGCCATGTCATGTTCTTAAGCATTACTTACTCAGTAATATGTTACGAAACAATAATAGTTATTTGTTATGCAAGGCTGGAAAGTTAGTTTTTGGCCAAGCAAGCGAAGGATTCTAAGGCACGAAACCAAAAAAAAATTCCAGCAAAACACACAATCTTTGATCTATAAGATACAAGATACAAGAAAAACAATAATTAGTGTTTAATTATTTTAATACTATACTTATTTAAAATAGTTTAATTAAGTATTGATAAGATGATAACAAAATTATAAGTCTCTGAAATAGGTTAAGCGCCTTTAGTATGTCTGTATGTAGTCAACAAATCGCACGCTCAAAGGTACTTAACTATTTTTCGCGGGTAAATTTAGATATTTTACGTCACTGGTGGAGTTACTCATGTTTTTTAATTATTAACTTAAAGTTTATTTAATAAAAGTAATATGTGTATAGTAAAAAGAACTTTTTACTAATTAAATTATCTATTAAAGAACATTAAACAAAACATTATCATTAATACAATAGTATCAAAAATTAAACTAAAGTGTTATTAATGAATCACTAATGTATAAAGTAGTAAGGACGAACGTACGGTTCGGACAGTGACATTATGTTCGTTTTGTAGATTTTAAAAAAAAACCTATTGCGCGCAAGCTGATAAAGAAGGCTTTTCCACGCAGATTTAATCAAATTTTAAACGACAAAGTTTCCGAGCCAATTACATGAAAAACATTGAACTACCTACATACAAACAAAACTGAATTCACGTAAAATGATCTGGTGCTTTGTAAAGGTTTGTAAGGTTTCGTAATTCAGTCGCTCCACTCGAGTAAAACGGAAATAAATTTGAATGTATGTGCGTGAGGAAAATATTTGATCCCTTGAAGGAACAAAAGTATGATAAAGAATGCTTGTTTAAAGTTTTTGTTCACGAATGTTTTTGGATTTCTTAATGATTTGAGTAACTTTATGTTGATTAGGGTAAAATGTATGTACAATGTCTCAGTTTTAATTTCCCAAAGAGGGTAACAAGTGGCTGAATTATAGTGGGAGACAGCCTTTTTCATCGACTATTGCGTGACAGGTGGCGACCAACATCTCAGCCATCAGCCAGCTCGTTATAAGCCGCTGTTTTGGCCGGTCACACACTTGACCTCACATAAACCAGGTCAATGCAGTGGGCCCGGCCCACAATAGCCAACCCAAGTACCCTTATGTAGTAACGTGAGACGGTAAGACCACAGTAAGGGGGATTCGCCCTAAAAACTGTCCCCACACGAAGGTGGTGTGAGAAGAGACCTCTTATACAGGTGGTCAGATAGTCGCTACAACACTGCTTTTGATTCAGTGTACTTAGGAGCTAGCTTCAGAGAAATAAGCAATAAAATAAAAAACCAGGGTCAAAATAATTAGGGTATCTCTTTGGCAGTTCCTGACATCGTGTAAGATATTAGTCAGAATTGGACAGGAGAAACTGATGCATATTAGAGTCTTTAATTTACAAATATTTGCATACATTGGTGTAGAGATAGCGCCAAATACATCCAAAAAATTTACGAAAGCAAAGCTTAAATTGTAAAAACCTGAGAAAAATATCAGATTGTAATTGATGTTGCTCTAGGCGGAAACATAGAGATGTTCTTTGGCATTTATCATACATATTAAGTGTTGATACCGAAGTCATTCGTCACGTCTGTTTGTCCACTATTTTCTCCGTGAGTGCTAAACGGACAATTTATCTACTACTATCGGATTTTTACTACCAGAGTTTTTCAAAAAGAAGGTTGGATAAATTATTTATGAACTATGTTTTGTTTATTTTTTATTTTTTAATTACCACTTAGGTGGCAAACAAGCTTACAGTTCGCCTGATGGTAAGCGGTTACCATAGCCTATGGACGCTTGAAACACCAGGGGTATCACCCACGCGTTGCCAACCCTTCGAAATTCCTATAACTTCTTGCCTGAATAACCCCATACTGTAGTCCTTAGAGAAAACCTTGACAGGGACCTCATTCCACAACCAAATCTTTCGCGTTAGATATTAGATAGATATTTGATATGAAAGTTTACAACTTGTACAGTCGTATCATTATATCTGTAACCAGTAAATAATATCCGTTATTTTTGTTCAGTGAATCATTATAGAAATGCGCGAAAAGTAGTTCGACTAAATAGCTTCTGTGGGAAACATATGATTCTGCAAGTTCTGAATTTCAAGCGGGCGCAGACTTCAATAAGATGGATTATTTATGTAGGTGTCATCTTGCAAATTAATTTTATGGTAATTTTCGTGTTAAATAAAGTTTACTTATGGTATATTTATGATTAGGTAGCGCAAATTATATATCTGGTTTCACTTAAAGTTTCGGAAAATTTTCACCAGGACTGTTAAACCCAGTTTTTAAAGTTTTTTTTTAACAGCACGTTCAACGGGTCGATTCCGTAAAATATTGCTAATCTTTTTTGAAAGAAATAAGATATACATTGCGGTTTCGCGACAATCGTTGAATTTCATACGTCATTTCAAATGCGCAATGTATATCTTATTTCTATGGATTTCAAACCAGAATTGTTAGCTGTCATTTTACGGAATCGAGCCGCATTTCACTGACCGGCATAATCGTAACCAACAATAGCCAATTTGGAGCACGTTATGTTAATAAAAGATCTATTTTGAAAAAAATGTTTTAAAAAAATCCTTATGGGATAGTAAACAAATATTTTTCTTACCCATTTTACATCTATGTAAGGCACGCGTAATTTTTTTTTCAAATATATCTAAGTGTGCCAAATTTCAGCAAGTCTTTGAATTCGTCGTCGTTCCGTCTCACGATTGACGATATTTGACGCTACATATGGTGCGCCCACTTTGCTACATAAAAACAAAAAATAATAATTGACATGTGTTTGCCCTTTTTTTTGACTGAGGCCGCAAACAATCTTACGGTCCGCCTGACGGTAATAATTTAATTAAAATATTTTAGTAGCTTAATAAATTATTTATATTACCTAGTGGTTCAATACAGATTGTATACTTGTTAGTTGATTAACATTATTACTTTAAATAGAACTTGTCGGCTCTTTTTTCGCAGAAATTAACATTGTTTACATTTTATTGACGAATCAAAGGTGTTCTTAAAAATCTATTTGAATAAATATTGTTTGATTTGATTTGACCATGTCTAAGCTATAAGTGTTCCTTGTGTATCCTGCCTTAACTATAAGTATTCCTGAATGGTTTGATACATGTGTTCCTTGTTTGACGATGCCTAAACTATAAGTGTTCCTTTTTATCCTGCCTAAACTATAAGTATTCCTAAATGGGTTGATTATGCTTAAACTATAAGTGTTCCATGTTTGACCATGCCTAAAAAGCCATGACGTGACATCTAATAATCTGAACGGTGGACCACCAACAGTACTTTATGTGAAGAAGAGGCCTTATATTCCGCAGTAGTATATTTTTATGATAATTCGTCAAAAAAATAAAATGAAAATAAGCCAATACCCGCAATATCAATCATATTTATTAAATTAAAGGCACCAAAAAACCACATACCTAATCAAGACCAAAAAATCAAATTTTCGTCCTGTCTCATACAGACCACTCTTCAATTTCATCATTTGTCTGATAAAAATATTCCATCTAGGGATTTCTCGTCCACGACTCTTTAAATAAAATCTACAAATTTATGTTTGTCACTTAATCCTACAATAACATTTCTGTTTGATACACTTCATAATAAACCCTATAAAGTATTATTGCTACAGACCAATAAAACGAAACAGCCTCTACGAAAAGTTTATAGCCTCTATAGATATTAATCATCTAAAAGCGAGATGGAATTACATGAACAATAATCTAAGCTACGTTTTAAGACCGTTTTAGATTAAATGATACGCGTACGTCTACTGGTCATTTTATGTCTAAAGAAAATACATGAGTCAATAATAACAAAGAAAATGTCTGTCTAACATACAGTGCAACAAAGTTTTCGGACCTTATGACCTTGGGTGTTAGGTTGCTACTGTTGTTTTAAGTCCACACCATTTTATCAAGGTGACAGCAGCTTCTTTTTAACCATCGGGTCAGAAAAGTTTGTTGTCCACAATAGATGTTTATCCCGACTTACCCAGTGAGGGGTACAATAAACAGTATGGTACTAATTATGTCATTTAGTAGCAAATTTTCAAGTGCAACTGGTACTTTACAGTACCTCGCTATTCGCTTTAAAGAAGTTTTTTTTTCGATTTAACTACACGACTTTTCGAACAAACCCTAAAAATGCATATAAAATTTAATGCGTTACTAAAATGTCATTACTTATTTTATTCACGACCTACATAGACTTTTTTCCCGATATGAAACAAAAAAAGATGAAAAAGCATTCAGATTATATTATTTTGCTTTCAAAACAAAAATAAACTGCCTTCATTGTTCTATACCACCGTTGCCAAGTTATTATGTTAGCTTTTATGACATAACGTTGTTAAATTTTTTTTTATGTCAACACATGGAAACACAAAAGTGCAAAAAAATTATATAAAGTTAATATTACCAATAAAAGTTTTCTTTGTAAAACGTAACTTTTACTTCTAAATATTGGACGACTTTTTCTTTCGTTACGGCAATCAACAGTCCTGGAATTTTTATGCAGCATCCAGCAGAACTATTACCCATTAATTATTGACCAACTTAAAAAATGGGGTTATCAATTCGACCTGACCCGTTTGTTTGTAATTCCTTATCAATCAGGTACTCTCTTTGTGCAGCTATGTCAGTAAGTTTAACAGCGAATTTCCTCATTACAGATATCATCGTCTAAAGCTTGGCGAGTGACTTTGAGTTTACATATTTATGACAGAACCAGTAAGAGACTATGTTTCTGTGCCGTAAGTCATTTATTACATATACACACTGGTTATAGACTATTTAAGTGCTTTAAGCATTTTTGTATAAAAGCCCTTAAACAATTTACCTATAAATCTAGCTAAGCCGTGTTCTTTATAAATAACTTGTAACATTTATTTTTACAAATTTCATGCCGCGTTTTCTATAAAACAGCAATTTATTGCACTATAAAATCTTAGCAAACTGTAATGTGCACTATCAAATGTAGCCACAAATGTTTTCGTTGAAACGTTTTGCACTCCCACTAGCGAATATTTATAGCTATAAATAGTTTTCGCAATGTCTTTCTTGCTTTATGGAGTTTTATATCAAATAAAAACTTACATTTAGTTTCAGGAGGGAAGGGAAAATTTAGTAGATATTGTGGGGGACTCAGAAAGGGAAAAATGGCTTACATCAATGTTCTTTTTCAATGAAGAGTAATGATACTATTTGGAAAATTTGGTACCCTAAAATATGAAAGAGGTTATAACATCAATTTATACGCAAACTTTTCAGACGGCGGCATTTCTAAAACCTGATTTTGCATGCTTTTGAAAATCTGATTTCGCTATTGATAAAAAGTAGAACTTAGCCTTTTAGGGATAGTTAAGTACTGCGTAGGTTTCCTGGAAAATAATTTAAAAACAGAATTATTGAGGTATCACTTTTGTGAAATGATGATTCTTTTGTAAAAATATTAACCCAAAGTTAAATGAAAGAGTGACCTGTGTATTTTATGGAATAATTATTTTTAGGAAAACTTAAATAACAGTATACTATTAAAGGTAAATCGCTCACAGTAGAATTGAATTTACATTAAATAGATCAAGTGTAAACAATTAAAAACAATGTAGATGTAGGTACCTTACACATTTCAGGGTTATTATTAGATAAAATATGCAATAAAAAAAAATATAAAAAAAGACACAAATTTACTTCTAGATTTTCTTCGAATAATATTTACTTAATGTTTTTCGCCCATACTACCTTCGTTCATTTTCCGCATTATCTGCAGAATTCGTCTATCTTTATTTTAAGCACTTAACATTGTTAACACTGTGTGAGCGTAAGTTAATTCTATCTTATCTTACTCATGTTAAATACTTCTATATATTTTTATTGTGTTATATAGGTAAATGTATATCTACAATATAAATTTATATTTGTTCTAATAAATAAAAGGTAAAACCACACAACAAAAGCTAAGCTATACTAGTTTACCTATTTTTTATTAGCTTATAAATTTTATCTTCAATAAATAAAGCTTTTATGTTAACATCATAATAATATTATTAGTGCACGCTAATAAAAATGCTTTCAGCGAATGTATTCACGATATTATTTCAATTACTATTTGACGTATTAACACTAAATAAAACTTGTATCTATATCCACCCTTTTTTTACCTTAGATTTATATTATGTAAAAGTTAGTATTAGTATTTCTGTTTTTAAAGGGGTTAATAAAGAATACGGAGTCATAAAAAAGAATATTACATATTTAAATTTTTTAAATGTTTTATTTTGCCTTTTTGCGTCATATTACTTTTGTTGCTTTTGCCGTGACTCGTCAGAAGTGTCAGAGTTCATTACAATTTTAAAGTTAAAAGTCATAATTCAAATAGAGTATTTTAGTGTACTCTTTAAGTGCTATAGAATATAAGGTACTCTACACGAAATAGAGTAAAGTAATCTATTTTAGAGTACGGTTCGCTACCCTAGTTGCAGGGTCAGAAGGGAACTTTCTTCCGTAAAGTTTCAGAGTTCATTACGATTTCAAAAGTAAAAAGTCATAATTTATGCACAAAGAGTATTTTAGTGTACTCTTTAAGTGCTATAGAATATAAAGTACTCTACATGAAATAGAGTAAAGTACTCTATTTTAGAGTCCGGTTCGCTACCCTAGTTGCAGGACCAATGACCAATGCCCGTTATAGTATCGAGACCACGGATCGGTAAGCATAGACAGCGGAATGGAATGGACCGGCCAAATGGAATACCTAATGGACCTAAAAATAAAAGCCGGAAGTAGCTGAATAAAAGAGTAGGATCGAGTGTGGTGGCGTTCTTTGGGAAAGGCCTTTGTCCAATAGAAAATTGTTGTAGACTGGTGTTTGTAAATTTTAGGTTTATAGTTGCAAAATAAACGCAAATAAAGAATTTTAGATACCGTTAAAAATATTTTAAATGTGGAAAACATTTAAAGTCAATTTACAGCCACCCTACAGGGTATAGTTTTTTAAATGTTATTTATGCATTTTTTTTATCAAAAGATAAATATAGCGGTAACGCAGGTGACGATACAATAAACTCAACTGATAAGAATTTTCCGCTTGATAAATGTTTAGCAATAAATTCGTGAACAAGTCAACGAAATGGATGAACCGGTGATTTCCGCTATCTCTCCCTCCTGCTTCAGCCGAAGGGATTCAAATATTCAGTTTTTGAATAATAAAACGAATTTGCAAGCGCGATTGGACATTTTATTATTAAAAACAAAGTTGGGTAGTTGTTTGTTGTCTTGTGAAAAATTTACCCGTTGAGGTCATATTCAAAAAACATATTTGATCCATAGAATCCGTGATCGTCCATCCCTAGTTTCGTATTAAAATTTTGCACAATAATGAAATATTTGTAATTATTTCATAAAAAATCTGGTATTTAATAATTTAAGCAAAATAGAGCAGGACAGAAAAACCTGTCCTTAAAGAAGTGTGCATGGATTGCAGTAAGTACACTGAAAAAAAAAGGATAACAAAATTGGTTTAGCTATTCGAAATTTACTTAGTAATAACCAAACTTTTGTTATAATTAAACAACTGTTTTGCTGCACATAACTCAACACTTTATCTACTATTAGCAATTTAGTTTAGCAGTCCCCCAGTTATGTTACGAGCAAATAAAATTTGTGCTATTGTTAGCTAATCTTTTTTTTACAGTGTGGAAGTTCTTGGTCTTAGCCTGTAACTTTCCAGAGTGAACAGTTCCAGTGCCAAAGTACACGACTTGGATTAAGACCAATTAAAACCTACTGTAACTTTGGTCTTCTCCTTGGCATGCACTAGCAGGCTTATGACTAGCAGTGGAGCAGAATGAGTAAACAAAAGATATGCCTAATTGAATACTAGTTTACTCTATTAATTATATAAAAGCAATTTATTATATGTATAAAAATTTACTGCAAAGGTTACCTATGTTGAAAACGATTACGGATCTAATGGGTCAGATAAACATGCACGAATGTTTTTGTGTGCAGGATTTGTTGCACTCTTTGGTATGAGAGAGACATAAATACCACAATAAATCTAAAGACATATAGTAAATAATAAGCTATTAAAGTAAAGATATTCGCTCCATTCCAAAAAGTAATAAATAGGTTACAGACGGAAATAGATTCTTTGTAAATATATTGAGCGTGTTTGATTTGGAACTTGTTTCGACGATTACACCAAAAATATTGCTTGTACAAACTGCAATATTTTGGTGCTCATAAGTTTTCTTTTAATTTGTTAAACCAGGGGAAAGGTTTTAATATTTTGCATGGATATTTGGTTTTGTAGTTACCATTCACCATATTTACAAATTTCTGTAGGGCTCATCAAATAAGAAAAAGGTATAATAAAGCCTAAGAGGATGCGTGAAAAAAAATTGGAATATGAAATGCTTTGCTCACGTTTTTGCTGGCATAGATTTTAGAATGGAAGTTTAATACACATCACATGTAGGTTGTCAGTTTTGATCAGCTGATAAAAGACTTCAGATCTATGTATATACATATGCGAAGTTTTATAGAAGTTCTTTTAAACAGAGAATCAGACATGTTAAAAGTTCCTCAACTAAGAGAAGCTTAGAGAGACTTCTAGGGAGAAGAGAATTGTTTGTACCTTCTCCTTGCCACTGATTATACAGCTCTGTAAGTAGGTAGTCGAACATATTTTTTCTAAAAATAATTGCATAATCATCATAGTCTAAGCCTGCAGACATCCCCATGTGTTCAAGACTATTTGTAATGACCCTGGGTAATATTTGAAAATTATGGCGCAGATTTAGAAACAAGAAAGGTCTTAAGTTTTTCAATAAAATAAAATAGCCTATTAAAAACCTTACATTTGGTTCATGCTATTTAATTTTAATTTATTCTTGAATGATTGACTGGGATGTTTAAACTTGCCCAGTTGTAGACTTTGTAAATGCCATATCTCTATCAAACAATCCCGCAAGTGATATAAACCAAACTTGGCCTCATTTTGCATTTACTTTTAAGTTGTATTATCTAAGTTTGAATGGATACATTCTTAGAAGTTACAAGCGTATCAAACATATTGGTGCAGTTACCTTAAAACATTACTTTGTGAGCGGCATTTGCAAAATTTACTAGCCACTTATAGTTTTCTACTTCCTGATTTTTACTTTAGCTAAATTTTATGTCTTTAAATAACCTGAAAGTGGTTTAAGTTTAGGATGAATGAAGTCACAGTCATCATAAGAATTCGAAGAACATTCTGAAATATTTTATGAATTGAAGGTTACTTTATTTATGCTTTTAAATATTTGGTAATATCAATAATAATAAAAATAAATAAAAAATAATATTATTTTGTACAATAATTGTAAAGTCTCCTCGTGTGGTTGTCACTATGGGTGACAAGAGGGCTGGCTGTCTTCTTGCTCAGGGATCACCATCAGAATCCAGCGAGGAAATGCAGCCAGCATACATGGCACTCTTCTTTATGGACAATCTATTATTTAATTTATTCTAGTTAATTTTTAATATACATATATAGATTATATTATTATTAATCTATGGTTTAGTTGTAAGCATGCAGGTCAAATACTCTTTGAGCTATGGGGTGGTAGACGAAAGTAGCACGAAAACTATGGCGTGAATTAACCATAATATTCCACGAACAGTGCGTCATTCTTTTTGCTGACCGTACTTGGTCGACACACTGCCGTGTCTCTAGACAGACAGTATTTGTTATTGCATAAACTAATTACTTATGTCTACTTTGGACCTATAAAATGTAAAATTCCATATTTATAATTTTTAGTAATTTAACATGGTTCTATTTTTTTACTTTGAAAGTTCATACATACTACAGTATAACAATATACTTATAACACCTTATCGGGGTTTCATTTACTTTTTCCTTCCTCCCTTCTTTTCTTTCTCTTCCTTTTTGTATAGTAGATTATACTCGTACAGTGCAACAAACTTTTATGACCTTGGATGTTTGGTCGCTAGTGTCGTTGTAAGTTCACAGAATATCAATATGGTGACTAGTTTTGATTTTTGACCACCGGGCCAGAAAAGTTTGTTGCACTTTACCTACAATAAATTAAACTGAGAACTAAATCCGAAAAACCAACTTGCAAAATACAAGCATTACTTACTAAACATTGATATACGTTACAGGGACAGAGAGATGTAGAATAAGACGGATAAACATGTTGATAATATAATTAGTTGATATCTTATATATATAATTATACTGTGCGTGTCTATGTCACTTGACTCCTCCTAAACAGTTGGACCGATTTGAATGATTTTTTTTGTATGCGTTTGGGTGGCGCCCTGTATGGTTTAGATTCACAAATCAGCCCGGCAGATGGCACTGCAGTCCGTATAATCCAGGACAACGTCTGCCCGGTCAGCTAGTTAATTAAGTTAATTAAGTAAAGAAATATACTAATATTTGTATTTTTAATATTTTAATTGGTAAATGATATATATTGCTATATTAAATATATTTATAAAGCAGATATCTTGACAGAACATTTAGCTACATTATTTAATCCCTTTGAAATCGATGGCTTTTAGTAAAGACAGGTAAAAAGGTTCTGTACAGTTTCGTAGCTAAATGTTCTATCGTGTCTTCTTTAGGAGCACTAGAAGTGACTTAAAGGGAGAATAATACATGTAGCTGAATGTTCTATTAATAAGTCTGCTTTATGGTCTTACTTTTTACTATTTAGTGGATTTGAATTCGGTTCAAGTTTTTGTTAAATAATAGTTTATTTTTTTATTTTTAGTTGCTCTATTCAACAAGTTCATTTTTCAGTTGGTCCTTAAAGGCAATATTAAAGAAAATTAAAACTTTATTTCATATTTCTTCGAAAGCATATATTTTAATAAAGCGGACGAATGATAAGAGATAAAAGATAGGAAACTACAAGAGTTTGGTTTTTACCACATATGAACGAATTCCTAAAAACAAATGATTGTAAAACTATAAGTGTTTAAATTACTTTTTATAATGACTTTTTATATTTTATTTTATAAGGACTTTTAATATCTTATATATATACATACCTACCGCATAGACAGATATGACGAAACTGTATAATGGCTAACGTTTATTATACTAAAATTGACAAATGTAAGAAAGGATAGACATGACGAAATCTGTTTTTACCATGTGACTACGGAACCCTTATATTTGACAAACAGATGGACGCACAGATATGACGAAGCTATAGATTAACTACATAACATCGGTTTTGACATAGAACCCTAAAAATTAAAATGTCAAAATCAGTTTTCTCTTGCAATGTCAAATGTCAAAATGGTCATCGAATTCGTTAGGCCTACCGCGCTATTCGGTAGAATGCTGTGCTATTTTCTCAAAATTTGTAAGGTGTGAATAACATAACGGAATTGCGCGCACTGTGAGATAGAATCACATGCGAATTTCTGTGGAACGATAAATCTATCGTATATTGTTTTGTTATTCTCGTTTACAGTGGTGCCTTCGTCACACAGAAACTTACATGGCTAGTCTATATGTATAGGTAGCGACCGATAGAAGCTCTTCTAAAAAATCAAAATGATAAAATTTATAAACATTATCTCACGTAACTTTGGTTTTCTTGGACCAATAATTACTAAATTGAAATTAGACCAACCTGTGTGTTAAGCCTTCCCTATATGTAAAAAAATCCAAATCGGTTTATAAATGACGGAATTTTGAGGTAACAAACATTAAAAAAAAACATACAACCGAATTGAGAACTTCCTTTTTTTATTGAACTTTTATGAAGTCGGTTAAAAAAAAGCTACCTAACGGAACACTATTTGTATTTACGTTAAGTAGCTATTTTTCACATGTGTTGTCAAGGCCGCTATGATCGCCTTATATTACGGTAATGAAACATTTAAAGAGAAATAGGCAAAGTAAGGAAAAGCGTCTCTTGGGCATGACTGGCTATATTTTTGAAGTTTCGTAGCCAAATGGCAAAACGGAACTTTAATAATGTCGTCATATCAGTCCGTTAGAGCCGCCGTCTTTGCTTCAATTCTGATTCAATTTTACAGAAAGGTGTGTTATGTCAACCGCTATAACCGCTGTCAGTTGTAAATGAAATTATGATTGTGAACTGTAGAATATTTTTTTTTGTGGATCCCGTTCTGTGAGGATGTCGTTGGAGGTCTTTAAAATTGCATTTGAGGCTATAAAAAAACATTTATCTAAGACTAGCTTTTGCCCGCAGCTTCGCCCGCCCTACATTTAGTTATCGGCGTGGGATTCTCCAGGATTATACAAAATTTTGACCGCGGTTTCACCTGCCCTACATTTGGTTATCGGTGTAGGATTTCAACGGCAACTATAAAAAACTATGTGTGTCAGTACCGAAACACGACTGGAGCTTACCGATTTCTATAAAAAAAATCTCTCTTTCTCTGTCTCTGTCTCTGACTCTCACTGTCTGTGTCTCTCTCTCTCTCTAAAAAATAATAAAAAAAGCGACTCAAAACTATCTCCATTGCAAATTTCATCTTAATAGGTACAGCAGTTTAAGCGTAATGAGTTAACAGACAGACAGACAGACGGACAGAGTCACTTTCGCATTTAAAATATTAGTATGGATAGGTACGCTTACTCTGTGGTATTTTGTTAAAGGATTAAAATCGCGATCTTAGTACTCCATACAAACTTTGAACCCCCGTTTTAGGGGGTGAGTTTTGAAAAATCCTATAGTAGCGCACGCCTACATCATAATAACTATATATGTGCCATATTTCAGCGCAATCCGTTCAGTGGTTTGAGCTGTGCGTTGATAGATAGGTCAGTCAGTAACGATTGCCTTTTATGTATATACGAAAAATAAAGGGAATATTGCGCATCACCGAAAATATATTCATAAACCTAATTACTCAGTTGGTATGAACGTCTCATATTTTATGAAGCCATAGTTTCAAGAGTAACACTGATTCCGATTAACTTTGACAATTCAAATGATTTGTAAAAACCTAATCCCACCAAAAACGTTTTCATGTTGGCAACATATGGCTCGCATTGTCAAAAAGTTATCAGATCTCATGTAGAGCTAAGTTTCTCACTCTACACGCCTTAACTCTACAATCCCAACTTTCAAAAACTCTACACCTTAGTCAATATATGTGGCTTGGCCATACAATAAATATTGTAAAACAAAAAGTAAAGAACAGTGAACAAATTTTTCACTTTACACCCATGTGACGGAAGCGAAACGGCCAAGCCACATATTTTGACTAAGGTGTAGAGTGAGAAGCTTGGATGTATTTCTTGCACATCAGAGGTGGCATTTTTCATAGCCTACTCTCTACCTAAGTTTAATTTAAATATTAAACACTGATTGTGTTTTTTCGTTGTTTATAAAGAGTTAAAATTATAAAACTATATTCGAATAAGTCGATTGGTTTACTATGACATTAGATTTTTAAGTCCAACCTCTGATACAGCTTATTACGATTTTTATCTTACAACAACCAGGGCCTACACCATTGTGATGGTGATATACTAACAATCCTGAAATATGTATTTTATTATTTATAGCTAGACTTTGCCAGCGGCTCCGCCCGCCCTAAATTGGGTTATCGGCGTCGAACTCCTTAATTATATAAATGAAGTTTGCTATAGCAAGCTATAGGTGTAGGTATAGTTCGTTCAACTCTGTTATAGTTGTTCCCGCGGTAACTTTTAAATTTTTCGGAATAAAAGTAGCCTATATGCTGTTCCAGGACCTAACCTATGTGTATGATAAGATTCATCCCGATTCGTCCAGTGATTGAAGCATGACTGAGTAACAAACATAAATCCAGACAGACATACTTTCATATTTATAATATTAGTAGGACAAGGAGTCCCTATATAAATTTTGAGACCTCTAGTATCAAATTTTACGGAAGTCTCATACAAAGTTCCATCCCCTAGTTTAAGGGATTGAGGTGTACAAGTTCAAAGTTTTAGAATTGTTTTGTTGTTTATGTACTAATACTAGCTTACATACCAAATTTTAGCTTTCTGGGACTTCCGGAAGTACCCTTACAATTTTGATGATCATCAGTGAGTAAGTGTCGAAATCGGGTTTTTTTAGATATAATTAAACTCTAAACACGAGCTATGATATGATATATGATATACTCTATAAGAGCTATGCAATTATATGGTTAATAAGTCTACTATTGACATCATATCCCGAGAATTTTGTTTATCTGGTATAATACAAACCCAGTTATGAGGGTTCAAAAAAACGACGAAGCGGTTCGAAAAAAGGTAGATAATGCTCTTGCGCTTCGCTTGACCCGTCTTGCGGGGGCACTGAGTGCCCCCAGATTTGAATTAAAGAAAAAGACTTTGACTTTTACTCTAATGCACAGCGTTTTTTTCTGAACTGACAGTACAGTTGGTTGTTGCAGCCATTACTGCTCAGCCCATATAGCGCCCAACGCTCAAGGGCTCCCGGTGGGGGGAGCCTCGGCTTGGGTTGTCGCTCTCGGGGGCATCACTTCGACCGGCGTGAGCCTCGAACCCGAAGGTCCACCAAGACGGGAGTTCCCCGTTACGCGGGTCCGGTTGCGATTGAGAGGGGGCGAGAAGCACCCCGGCACTTTATGATACCTCGTGTATCCTTGCGGGCGCCGACAAACCCGGGGACGTCAGCCTCGTGTTAGGGGGAGGCCCTATTAGGGGAGATCGTAGGAGACTAATCGCGCTACCCGGACAGCGAGATCGTCATCTGGGGCCGTTAGTACGTGCCGATGCCGCCTAACTATAGTTTTACCACCATGCCGAGCACGGTCGAGGGGATAAAGAATACTACCGAGATACAAATCTATTACTATCTCGCAATAAATAATACACATAAAAAAACTCTTGCGTTAAATTTTAGCCAATATAAACAAAAATAAAACACTAGCGATTTCAACTCGGATGGAGTACAAAATCGAGGCTAAACTGAGGGATAAGTACTCGTTAACATGCAATTTTATTGAAAAAATTATTGCAGCGACACATCCCGCAGTTTGTTACAACACAGACGTCGTAAACTTCGTTTTGTTGAAATAATATCATATTTTTAAGCCCTCAGATAAACCATTTTAGCTTAAGATTTCATTACCAGCTTTAATAAAAGCTTGAGAGATATACAGCATCAGATCCGCTAAAAGTAAAGTATCAATTACTTCTTACGATGTGATGGAAGCTACAGCGTTGTGGATATTGCAGCATAATGGAGTACCTACTCATCATACTTGATTGAAAATCGTTAAAATATCAGTATTAGGTAAGGATAGGACTAGGTTTGATTCCTTTTACAAAATTGACAAAAAAGTCAATGACAAAATTCTCCACAGTTTTTTAATATACTAGCCTAGTGCCTGATTTAGCATCGGCAAGAACATCACGTATTACCTGATTCCTTTGCCTATGACCTCTTTTTTACCTTTTGGTCGCGGCGTGAAAGCTTTTCAGAAGCCTAAATACCTACTTCCACGTTTCTAAATCCAAAAATGACACACTCTCCATACAAACATACTGTCTGTTAGTTAGCCAGTGACAGAGTTTCATTAGGTAGATATTTAGATGTGCATAAATAAATTCATCAAAATCGGATCAGCAGCCATTGCAATGAAAGAGTGACAAGTAAATATAGGAATAAAAACTTTTATATTTTTAAATATTATATTAAATTGTTTTTGCAGATTTTTTTATTATTGTCAGTGACATTTTATCAACTGAAAATGTTTTTCGTAGGTTAAATGTTTTTGTTCTAAAGTAAAGTATCTAAACATTTCTTAAAGATGCAAATAAAGTGTTATTGCCCAGTCCTCGGTGTCTGGACTATTTTATACTGACAGCGACACTTTTATTCTTTTAGTAGTATTCAGTGTAAAATATTATCTATTTTCTCTTTCCCAAGAAAATAATGTGAACATTTCAAGACAAAAGGGTCTCTGTAGTAATAAAATTATATTAACTTCTTTAATACCTCTAAAATATTATGGATACCATATGTACAGAGGGTACCATATTTTTATGATTGTTATAAATTTAATGGCTTAGATTACTTAGATTTGTGGTTAACACGTAAGGCGTTATAATTCAATATTTTACCACGTAGGGTCAAAAAGTATATAAATTTGCATAAGAGTTCTTTATACAGATAACGTAGAGCATTAAGATAAGGATTTAAATATATATAAAAAAAATGTTCTTCACCAAAAGATAAAAGTTTTTATGGAAAGAGACTAAGTTTTGTACTTAGAAACGTGGAAGTAGGTATTATTTAGACTTTCGATTGAAAGACACCGCGATTTAAAAGCAGTGAGTAAATCAATTAAAAATAATTTAATCAAACGATTTTCATGAAATTTAGTATAGGGCGATAAATCAATCTAGCTAGGTTTCATGTTTAGAGAACGTCGTTTTATCCGTGTTTTCAGGCAATGATAAACTGAAAAATATGACTCTTCCTGAAATCTCTTGGCGAGTAGTAATACTATTATTTTTACCGATAGAGCAACACTTAAGGTACTTGACAATAGATGTCGTTGTTTAAAAAAAAACAAGGTAAGCTCGATCCTCCAGGTACTATTAAAAAACTGTAGAGAACCTTGTCATGAACTCTTAATGCGTTTGACTTTTTTTTTGTTAATTTTTGTTTAGAAATCAACCTAGCCTAATACTAATATTTTAATCATTTTCAATAAAGTGTGATAATTAGGTACTTCATAATGCTGCAATATCCACAACGTTGTAGCTTCTGTCACATCGTCAGAAGTAATTGATACTTTACTTTTAGCAGATTTAATGCTGTTTATCTCTCAAGCACTTACTAAACTTACGAAGCTGTTAATGAAATCCAAAGTTGAAATGGTTTATCTGAGGGCTTAAAAATATGATATTATTCCGGCGACAAGAAGTTTACGACGTCCGCGTTGTAACCAACTGCGGGATGTGTCGCCGCAATAATTTTTTCAATAAAATTGCATTATAACGAGTTATTGTTCCTCAGCTGAACCTCGATTTTGGACTCGATCCGAGTTGAGAACACTTGTGTTTTATTTTAGTTAAAAGTAAAGGCAAGGGTTTATTAATGCGATTTAATTATTGCAAGGTAGAAAATTGATTTATATTTTAGTACCATACTCTGATCTTTTGTATCGGAATCAGTACTTCTTAGCACCAAAGGTACCTATTAATTAGAATGTGCTTCCAATAAAGTTTCGACCAACTTCTACCGATGTGATCAAAATCGGTGTAAGTCGGTCAAAATGTCGGGAAACAAAAAGGTTATATTTAGGTTGTTATATTTATTTTCAAAATATGAATATGGTTAATAATATATACATAACCAGTCATATTGAAATAAAAATGTCCATATTTTTACATAAGCGAAACGAATTATGCAAAGTAAACGAATTACATGTTATTTATTTTTTATTACATAACTACATTATTTCTATTCGACTTTCGATATCAGGATTACGAGATTACTAAGTTGATGTGAGAATAAAAATAATTGTCCTTTATTTTTTATTTTTTTTAATACCACTAAGGTGGCAAACAAGTACACGGTCCGCCTGATGGGAAGCGGTTACCGTGGCCTATGGACGCTTGCAACACCAGAGACATTACTGGCGCGTTACCGACCATTCAAAAATCCAATAACTTCTTTTTTGAAAAAACAAAAAAAAAAGAAAGAAAATTTATATTGTGTGTTAGTTATTATTAAAAATCTCACTACCTCTGTCTGGAGTTACTCAGTACTTCCCTTTCTACAACAACGCGTAATATCTAAAATGCGAGCCTTTTGCGAAAGGAAAGAAGTAGGTATGTAGGTAATACACAGCATTAACAAACTTTTATTTAGTCGGTCATCGAAGTTGTCTCGACAGAGATTGTGAGGCAGGGTGGGCGGCGAGATGGGCGCACACGGTGAGCCTATGTCTTCACATATGGCTATTCGGGTGTTGTCCAGTCAGCCATATTTTTTGTCACGATGCCATGACTGTCTCGACGTTGTCGTATTTAACGAAGGCAATGACTGACTGTATGAATGACATGAAAGTTTCAGCTGTGCGTAATATGTCCACTGCTGAACGTAGACCTGTCCTGTCTATTTCTACAGTAGCCAATCCTGAACCGGTATCCATACCTTGCAAGTGTAACAAAATCCAAATTACTTGTTTCACTTTAATTTTTACTTCTTTTAACTTAATTGCATACAAAGTTATGCGAGCACGTGCTTCTGAGCTTTATTTTAGCGATAATTAACGTACGGTCAATCAACTCAACGCCTAAGCCGAGCGGATGCAATATTTACCGGTTCTTAAGTCTGAAATTGTTTGACTTTTACAAAATTATTGTCTACGTGCCAAACTCGCTGGGATGAGTATTATCACTCCGCCTACGTATTTCTGTCATGACAATATTATTACCTTTTTTGGCACCTAATAGTAAATCAGCTTGTTTTCAATATACTCGTAAATATAGCCCATAGCGATCCACATAATGGACAGAACTAGGTGTAAATGAAATGAAATAAATAAGATATATTTATTCATTTATTACAATTATTACACATTATAAATAAAAAAAAAAAAAAAAAAAAAATTGATATGGACAAAGAGCAAGTCATCAATGGGAAATCGTAAACAACTTGTGTGATAAAATATCAAATTCAGTTGATGATTTAATAACAAAATATTTTAAATTAAGTTCAGAAAAAAAACTAACAACTTTGCACACCCTTTACACAGTCTAAAAACTATATGTTTTTATTTTAACGATCCATTACTGGTACAGGACTCATAAGTCAAACAATAAGATGTGTTAATAAGAATGAAAAAAGCAACAAATGACGTCATTCAATCTATAATAACATACCTAAACGACTATAAAAGCCCTGGATTAAAGGGAATACGCGCTGCGGGAATGAAATATATTAAAAAAAACATTACTCAATAATCAATGCATTGCAACATCGATATTCCGAGACGAACTGAAAATAGAAGTAATTAGACCTGTCTATAAAAAAGGAAGTCATAAAGACATCAATTATAGGCCGATAACAATATTATCATGCAAAGACAAAATAATTAAGATATTTTAGTATTGAAATAAATAATTTCTTACAAAAATATAACATAATAAATGATAGACAATACGAATTTCAAAAAAATTAAAAATATGGCTAAATTATCAGCTAAGTTTACAGACTATGTATGCATATACTTAATAAAGCGTGTTTTAGTAGTTTTCATAGAATTTTAAAAAAGCAGTCAAAACTTTAATATTTGAAAAATTATACGAAAACTTATATCAAAACAGTATAAGGGGACTTCTATTGGAGTGGTTTAGCTATAGTGCAAAACGATATACTGTGGTCAAAATAAAAAATCACTGAAGTAATTATATACTCACTGAGCAAGGCTCGGCTTAGGGCTATATATTAGGACCTATGGAGTACCTACTTTTTGTTAATGATATGACCAATTGATTTGAAAAGGACTCAATAGGTATATCAATTTGCAGACGATACCTACCTGCTATCGGCGCATGCCGATATTGCTTATTACACCAAAGTTTTGCATTCGGCTTTAAAGAGAACTAAACGGAACCCATTTGCGTCAGGTTTGTTTTTATTTTTCAGCGGGTTTTGAAGGCGGTGTAATTCCTTTTTTTTACAATTTACGGAACCATAACAAACGATTATTCAGTACAGTTTTGGATAAGTATAATATATCACGCCCAATAAGTATTCTGTAATAAATTTGTTAACAACACACCGTGCCAGATTCGTGTTGTTTCCCCTATCTACTTTCATCGCGAGTAAATCCACCGGTATCAAGCATCTTTATTCAGTTTCTGTGCCATTTAACAAGTCGTAATTCTGACCCACTGTCAGCATTATCTGGAGATTTCACCAAATATTTCTTTTTTCTGTTTAAAAAAATTCTTTTAAAGCTTAGCATCTTTGTATGTGTTGGCAATATTCATTGTTCATCCCTAATACAGGGCCACAGGATTCTTGGCCTGACCCTCTCAAGAATGCTTGGACCATTGTCAACGGCGGTGGTCTAGTGCGTATCGGCAGGCGTTGTCTAGCTAGTGACCATATTTAAGACACTCATAGGATCTGACTTGGCTTAACGACTGCAGGCTGCTATTTGACTACAGCACATAGAATTGTATTTTTTTTTTATATCACTAACGTGGCATACAAGCTTACGGTCCGCCTGATGGTAAGCGGTCACCGTAGCCTATGGACGCTTGTAACACCGACTCTCATAAATCCAATAACTTTTTTCTTGAAGAACCCCATAATGTAGTCTTTAGAGAAAACTTTGGAAGCTCATTTCACAACCCAAGCGTTCACGGGAGAAATTAATTTGTATTATTAAGAAATCCCAACGGTGACGCAGATGTGCGATCCGTGGTTCTGCACTAAGATTACATTACTATATACAAATATTTGTACAAAACTTTTTATTCTGGTCTCAGGTAAAATAAACGAACAGATTTCAGATTAGGACTAAAATTGTAGTTTTACGAAACAACAATAAAAAAAAAAAAAAATTATTATAAATAATAATGTTTGTTTATTTACTTTTTTGACGTAGTATATTTGACATCTCGATCTGTCATAGCATTAAAATCCCATATCCAACCTCCATGTACTAGGTACTCATAATCGCCATTTACTAAAGAAACGAAACAGCAGGCGCAGGAAATACATTTTCGCCGCAAGGTAGAAAGAGAGGGGGATACGTCTTACGAATTTTCGATCAGGTCACGACCCCTGACGCGAGTTTAACTTTTTTTACCCATCACAACAAAAGTGCACAACTAAATAAGTTTTCACTACAAAAACTTCGGTTCGCGTTATAATGATAATGGTTGACTAAATAAAATAAAAGCTATATTGTTTAACTTAACAAGACTGATATCATATTAAATATTCCTTAAAAAAATTGCTGTCAAAACATTGTTGATATGCTTATTTAATTTAAGTCAATCTGCAGTAACAACGAATAATGTAGTCAAGAGCAATCTAAGAAATGTAGCAATTTTCCTCGAGCAACCATTGCGACACGTGTATTAATTTCTTATATAGTTGATGGTTAAATGTTGATGGCTAACATGTAGATATTAATTCATTTCATGGTAGATAACCAAAACGTATAAATTTATTTTATGGTGATGGTTGATGGCTAAGATGTAGATATTAATTTATTTTATGGTAGATAACCAAAACATATAAATTTATTTTATGGTTGATGGTTAAAAAATATTAATTTATTTTATGGTTTATGGCTAAAATGTATTAATTTATTTTATGGTTTATGGCTTAAATGTAGATATTAATTTATTTCATGGTAGATAACCAAATCGTATTAATTTATTTAAAGGTGATGGTTGATGGCTAAAATGTAGATATAAATTAATTTCATGGTAGGTAACCAAAACTTATTAATTTATTATAAGGTGATGGTTTATGGCTAAAATGTAGATATTAATTTATTTCATGGTAGATAACCGAAACGTATAAATTTATTTTAAGGTGATGGTTGATGGCTATTTTATGGTAGATAACCAAAACATATAAATTTATTTTATGGTTGATGGTTAAAAAATATCATTTTTATTTTATGGTTTATGGCTTAAATGTATTAATTTATTTTATGGTTTACGGCTTAAATGTAGATATTAATTTATTTCATGGTAGATAACCAAATCGTATTAATTTATTTTATTGTGATGGTTGATGGCTTAAATGTAGATATTAATTTATTTCATTATAGACAACATTTTAATTTATTGACTCTATCATGGTCTACTAAAAATATGAGTAGCTTTTCTATTAATTTTAGTATTTTTTCGTTTATACTCAATTTGCAATTTGCAAACAACGTGTCATATTCATTAATCTTTCCCTCCTTCTCTACGGGAGTTCTCCTGATGACATTGATGAACGAGATTTTTTTTCTTTTTTTTCATATCATTCAATAATTTATATGACGAATGTTTTTATGCGACTGCTAAAGAAGAGTTATACATAGGCACGTGCTTTACCAGTGTGAAATAGACTATATTACACAAACATTACCTTATTATTGAGTGCTTGTATACTAAATTCAAAAATAGATAAACACTAACTTAATGGTTTATTTTATTCCCCTTTCCAATTCTGACCTACTTTTTATAGCTGGTTTATTATTTTACCGCTTATTAATTTAATCTGGTGTTGTACAACTTATCAGACGTTTGTAAGCATACTAGTATAGTGTAGTAGTAAAGTATTATCAGACATGTTCTGAGGAATTGTTCGAAATTACGCCCACAGCTACTTTCTACCATCACTCGCATCGGCAGGGAATTCATCCCCATCTTCTAATACCTTCTGATATTCGTTTATCACCATCTATTACTATTTTTAAAACTGAACTTAAGGGTTTTTGCTTCAATGGTTGCAAAACTAATACTTATATATTTATAACTGCTGAAGTTGTACTGATAAAGCTATATATGTTTATTCATATTCTGTACATAACTGTGTGTGTATAAATATGCCAACGTATTTATTGTGTTTTGTATATAAAAAAAATATAATTATATTTATGAAATTTTATATTAGTTTATCTATCAAACTAGTATTATTAAATTTTGCTTGTTCTCTTCCTACATAAATGTGAAATTTATCAGCTCAAGCACACCCTAAGGTTGGCTGGAAAAAATCGCATCATGCGATAAGTCCGCCTAAGTGCATTAAAAATTATAATTTTTATTTACGTCATATAGTTCTATTAAATGTACTGTAAAAGTTAAATAGATAAATAAATAAAAATAAATGAAAATTTTTAAAAAAAAGTTTTGCAATCTGTACCGTTTGACACAGCTAATGATAAACATGTTCTAACGGTCTATCTTTTATAAATTTTAAGTTATTGAAGAAAATTAACGACCTAAAATTTAAAATGAAATACAGAAAATAATTCTTTGGTTACGGATTACATATAACCTATTAGAAGTCTTTGGTCTTGAGAGAACCATCTTTATGCGAGCGATCTTTAACGTAAAAACAGTAATGAATGGAAGCGTCAAACTTTGATTGAATGTAGTGAACATTAAAGTAAAACAAAAAATATTTAAAAATTGGTCAACTGTAGTTCTTTTATATATTATTATTTATTTATTTTGCGCGCCTGCCAAACTAGCTTGCCGCTCTGTCAAAGAAGAAATAGCCAGTTACTTGCAGTCGCACCAACTGGGTTTTGGCACACGTCTGGGTTCTGAGGCTGCTATCCACGCCACGCGAACGTTTCTCATGGCTCTGCAGAATGAAGGCAATATTTTGCTGAAACTTGATATTCACAACGCGTTCAACTTTTTGGAAAGAGACGTTCTGTTGAATGAGGTCAAGGATAAAATCCCGTCTCTCTTCCCTTTCCTTCATCAAGTCTATAGACTTCCTTCCAACCTTTTCTTCGAAAAAAATCTTATTCTTTCAAAAGTTGGAGCCCAGCTGGGAGACCCACTCGGTCCGCTTGTGTTTAGCCTGGCTATTCACAAAGCAATCTGTGATCTCAAACCTGCTCTTAACGTCTGGTACCTAGACGATGGTACAATCGGGGGTAAACCAGAAGACGTGTTTCAGGATCTGGAGGCCTTAGTTCCCCGCCTTAAAGACCTGGGTCTAGAGGTTAATCCCTCGAAGTGCGAGTTCTTTGCCTGTGGTACATTTCTCTTTTCCATTCTCTTTTACCTGGCCTTAAGGAAATTTCTACTCCTGACTTAAACTTATTAGGTTCCCCAATATTTATTTCTGGAGTCCCTAAGGCCATAAATGCAAGAAAACATTTTCTCCTTTTCGCTCACGAACGTCTTAAGGGTCTTTTTCATCTTGTTGCGCATGAGCTTCGCTCTTCCGAAGGTCATCTCTTTATTGCGGACTACCCCACTGAGGAAATTTCATCTTTTGATGAAAGTTTAAAATTGGTTGTTGAGTCATTTCTAAATGTCTCCCTAGATGGTCCCCAGTGGATTCAGGCAGCTCTGCCTGTCCGATGTGGTGGTCTCGGGATACGGTGCGCTAAGGAGGTGGGTCTGCCGCCTTTCCTGGCGTCTGCGCACGGGGTTGCCAACCTAGTCACTGTTTTACTTCCTTCTAATGATGACGGGGGCAGTATACCTTTTACGTCTGATGCTGTGTCAGCTTGGTTAGCCCTTAACTCGGACTACAGTCCCAGAATTGTCGCATGTTCAGCGGGCGTGGGCTGATGTGGGGGTAAAGAGGCTTCATGAGCAATTGCTAGAGGGTGCGTTGGGAGTCGATAAGGTCAGACTACGAGCTGTGAAGCAACCTGAGTCCGGGGCTTGGTTACAAGCGGTTCCTTCGCCTCACCTGGGCACTCTTCTCGATGATGACTCTTTGCGTATTGCGGTGGCTCTCCGTCTGGGCTGTAAGGTGTGTGAACCTCATATATGCACCTGCGGTTCCATGGTAGAGGCCAATGGTTATCACGCCCTGAGTTCGTCCCCAAGAGATAAAGAAACAATTATTGATAAGTGAGTCATATTCAACTTCCTGTTTTCTTTTTCTTGTTTCTCTAAAAGCTTTATTTCATACTTTACAGGAGTACAATAAAAATAGTAAAGCTGTCAGATACAAAAATTAACGGCTCCATATCGAAGGATAATCGATTCTTGACGATGCCATAATCTTTGTGTATCGAGTGTTGTGTTTGAGGCAACTCGATTGTGTTTGAACAAACGGGCAATAAGGACATATTTGTTGATATTTGTTTAGTGAATCTAACTACATAAGTAGCATTGAAACACGGAATGTAAGAATAAGACATTGTCGTGGTTCCGTACAAGTAATGTTTACAGTAAATTCTGCGATTAGAGGTTTTCTCTAAGGACTAAAATATGGAATTTTTCCAGTAAGAAGTTTTTAGATTTTTAAAATGTCTGCAATTTTAAAGGCGGACCATTAGCTTGTTTGCCATCTCAGTGACTTAAAAATTACTTTTTACCCAGTTCGATATGTATGCAGGAAGTGAAATCCATCACATTACTGTGGCGTTTAGGAAACAGTTTTCTTGCCAGTCACATTGCTTCACAAACAGTATGAAGGCAAGATCACAGAAAAAATCAGTTACGCGAAACCTCGGTTAGGACTCACCAGTTGCGAGCTGTGCGGTGGACGACACCGCTTCACCGCAACGATTCTATCCGTTTGGCGCCAGTTGATCTACTTTATACACCTAGATAGCTACTTTGGTGAAGGTTAGTAAATTTATTTCCTAACCATCACAGTATAGGTAGTGTGACAGAGCGCTGTGAAAGTGAGTCGGGTAAAATAATCGACTTCTACTTATCACGCTATCTATTTAATTAACTGACTTTGGGTTAATTTATAGGGTTTCGAATTGCAAAAACAGACTCAACCCGTCACGCGTCCTAAGTCCCACAGTGGCCTTGGCCAGTGGCTTCGTCTTATCCGTTTAGCTGCCCATCCGTCCGTATGTCACACCCTTATAATTCAGTCTTTGTATTTATGGTTACGGGAAGGTGTATTATATGAACCGCCAAGCAGTGTTGTAATGAATTTTTTTGTAGGGTTGAATTGGACCAAGTTTTCCCATCCCCAGTCAGAGGCCTTGGACAGAGTGGTCTCGATTTGAGACACAACTCCTTTTCGTTTTTCCTCTACAACGGAACGAGGGATGCTTGCACGACCCGTGTAATAAGCGTCTCCAGTACTGTCATCTGCATAGCAATGTATGTTGTTGATGTCCAACATGTCATTACAGAGCCTTGCGAGACATCAGCATTAATGTCCATGTTATCAGAGCAACTCCCGTCAACTACGGCTCGTATGCGTCTGCCGAACAAAAAGCTAGCCACCCATTTGCACAAACCCTCGGGCACTCCGTAAGATGGCAACTTCGATAAAGGACCGAGGTGCCAGGCCCAATCGAACGCCTTGGCTATGTCCAGGCTACATGTCATTGCCTGACTCACAATGGCTAGTGCCCAAGGGCGTAGCCAGTTTTTGGGCTAGGGGGGGGGGGCATTGTTTTCTTACGATAAAAATGGCATTGTAGACACTTTACTTCATTATTATTCATATGGCTCTTCATCCCCCCGTCCGACCTCGGCACGGTCGAAAAACTATTGTTAGGCGGCCTCGGCACGTACTAACGGCCCCAGACGACGATCTCGCTATCCAGATAGCGAGATTAGTCACAACGACCTCCCCTAATAGGGCATCCCCCCTAACACGACGCCGACGTCCCCAGGTTCGACGACGAACGGATACATGAGGTATCAAAGAGTGCCGGGGCGTTTCTTGCCCCCGCTCACTCGCAATCGCGTAACGGGGAACTCCCTGCCTGGCGCTGACTCACCTTCGGGTTCCAGGCTCACACTGGTCGAAGGTATGACCTTAAGAGCGACAACCCAAGCCGAGGCTCCCCCCGCGGGGAAACCCTTGAGCGTTGGGCGCTATATGGGCTGAGACTCCTTCAGAGCCCCCCCCCAAAAGCCCGGTGGAGCAGTAATGGGTGCATCAGCCAACTGCATAGTCAGTCAGAAAAAAAATAATAATACTTCTTCTCTTGATTTTGATACATGACATATTGAACCTATTTTTCAATACGGGAGATAACACCCAGCTACAAATTATTGCCAGATCTTGCCACGTTTATAAGCTATTTCGAGGTCATGTGGCAAGTTTCACCAAACAGATTGGAAATCATCCGATTTTCAACCACCTGCATAGGGGGAGGGGCGGCAGTGAGGCAGACTATGCAAAAGACGTCCTCGGACATCAGCCCATGTGTCAAGCCTCTGATGACTATGAGAATGTTAACTGGCTCTTGAGGTGTTTTTTGTGTGATTCGACAACGAAATCAGTTCTACAAAACAGTCAAACATGACCTATCCAGCTACAAAAAGGAGTGAACCCGTTTATCATGACCTCGAAACTGTTTACAATCGCACTGATGTCTTTAAGTCTTGTTATCTGGAAGGGACAAGGCATATGTAAATGTAAACACGAGTAAATCTCACATCTACAACTCTCTGACGATGATAGTGCAGTTGGATAAAAATCATTCCGAAAACGAAGCCGGAAGGTCCATTTAGGCTGGGCAGAATTTAGGAAGCTTCGTCACGTCTTTACGTCGTCCATACAGCAGTGCTCTTACCTGCTCTTTCTGGGACAAGCAACCATACTAATATCATAAATGCTGTCTGTCTATTTTTCTCACATAGGCTACTTGAAAACGTCAAGTGTGAGTAGTTTTTTTTTCTATAATTGAGGAGTTGCCGTGTAAATCCTACACCGATAATCGAATTTAGGGCGGGTAGAACCGCGGGAAAATTGGGCATGGAGATAGTTTAAGTCCATGGGAAGGACATACGTTACTTGAAAACGTCAAGCGTGAGTCGGATTTTTGCTATAATTAAGAAGATGCCGTTGAAATCGGAAACACTGATAACCGAATTACGGCAAGGGCATCTCCATCCATTTTTACAATCGTCAATTCAAATATCGCGGGCCGTAGGCAGGTCTGCCGCGAGTTAGCCGTCCAGATAACACGAAAAACAATATGCAGGAACCAACGCGCGCCCTGCGAATTTTTTTTTTTTTTTTTTCTGAGCTGACTATGCAGTTGGCTGTTGCAGCCATTACTGCTTCACCGGACTTTTGGGGCGAGACTCTGAAGGAGCCTCAGCCCATATAGCGCCCAACGCTCAAGGGCTCCCCGCGGGGGAAGCCTCGGCTTGGGTTGTCGCTCTCGGGGGCGTCCCTTCGACCGGCGTGAGTCTCGAACCCGAAGGTGAGTCACCGCCAGGAGGGGAGTTCCCCGTTACGCGGGTACGATTGCGATTGAGTGGGGGCGAGAAGCGCCCCGGCACTCTTTGATACCTAGTGTATCCTTGTGGGCGCCGACGAACCCGGGGACGTCGGCGTCGTGTTTGGAGGGAGGCCCTATTCGGGGAGGTCGTAGAGACTAATCTCGCTATCCGGACAGCGAGATCGTCATCTGGGGACGTTAGTACGTGCCGAGGCCGCCTAACAATAGTTTTACGACCGTGACCGGGTCGATCGGGGGGACGAGAGTTTAGTGCGTTCACGAACACATTAAAATGTACGGGAAATAATGCATTGCATGTTTTGTTGCAAATAACAGAAGTCAATAAAAAAACTTTTTATTTTAATTTTGTACATTGAAAAATTTTGCTTTGCATTTTATACTTTGATAAAAAAAAAATAATCGATTTTGCCGAATGCTTAGAGGTACTATTTTTAAAAAGCAAATTTTATGAGATAAATACATTATTACGTTTATAAATCAGGTATAAGAAATCGAAATCGGGTACACAGAACTTAGGCACAAAATTCGTGTTGACTTGTGTAATCTGTAGGCACTTTTAGACGATCCTGTAGTGACGACAGTACAAAATCGCGACTGAAGCAATGGTGCGCCAACACAACTAAACACACACAGCACACTGTTTAGGCACCACTGCTGGTATACCGTCTGGCCCGCTCGACTTATGGACGTCTAGAGAAAGCAACGCCCGCCGGACCTCCCGTTGTGTTATGGAGATTTCCGGCATAGTCTTACTTCACCACGGTATAGTAGGCGGTACAGCGCCTTCGTCGTTCATAGTCGTGTTGATGTCAATAAAATAATAAATATTTATAAATATTTTTAAAGGCAACTCCGCCATACTTTAAAACTGTGGGATAAATCTTTTTCGCGCACCACATTGTATTAAAATATTGTTAGATAGGTCATTAAAATTTCAACTGAGGTTATTACGATACTTTTTTACTATAAGTATACCTACATATATTTTGAAAATTCTCAAAGACAGAAATTTAAAAAAAATGTGACCGCCACTTCGAGTCGTGGAAAACCATATGAATTTTGTAAATAGGTATTTCCAAAAAAGATCGTTTTGGACAAAATAGATTTATAAGTCTTTTTCTAATTCTACGGAATCCTAACTTAATACACGCACTTTATATCTTTGTCCCCATTCGTTCATGGTGATCGAAAAAAAAATATGGTACTTAAAATATTTAACAAACCCAGAAAAGGTTCTGCTATTCTGTTGACTGAATTACAGATACCAAATACTAGATTTTCCCCGTGGCTCTCCCGTGCTAATTTCGGCTATCGGCGTAGAATCCATAAGGATCATACGCCAACTCCTTGAATCTAGCAATGACTCCATTGAAAAATAGAAAATTGGTTATAGTTATTCCTGCGGGAACTCATGGAAAAAAAATTCGGGAGAATAAGTAGCAGCATATGTCCTTCCCCATCCCTTTAACAATCTCTGTAGGTACCAAAAAATCAGCTTATTTTTTTTAAGACTTAAGGCAAAAACAAACAGACTTTCACAAATATACATTACATCAAATATAATAATTTGCATTCGTGTGATGCTGCCGCCTTTGACAATTGCCTATAAGGACCCTTTGATGCGGCTACCAAAACATTGATTTGGTATATTAAGGTTTTACGTATACGTCATACAAATATTGTGTTTATGGCTAACTTTGACTTCGAAATACAATAATGGAAACAGATGTTTACAAAAAGCGATTCAAAAGCCCTGTCAGTCCTTCATACAAGTCCCCTGGGAAAATTTTAGCCTAAAAACCTAAAAACTTAATAATCAACTGTTCTTAATAATACAATTTATACACTTCGCAAAATATAAACATCACCAGAAAATAAACAGCATGATAAATCATACTTTACATTGATTTTTTTTTTAGACACTATTATTATTATTAAAACTCTTTTTACACTATTTTTTATTTATTATTACTATTACTCATTTCAATGCAAGATCAAATAGACCTACCTACTGATAGCTCACACTATAGTAGTTAACTCAAAATTAGTCCCGTCTGCTTATAGTTAAATAATTAACATGTTTTAAATTTCCGTTTAGTTCTTAATGTTTCTGCAGTCAAGGTTTTTTTTTTATAAATATTTTTATATGTAGAGCGAGCTGCTCATAACGAAATTGTATATAAACGTCCCAAAACGATGTGAAGGGAAAATAATAAAATAAACAATTTTACCAAAAAATAAACAGTATGATAAAACATACATTATGATTTATTATTTGTCCGCACACAATATGCGTCACAAAACAAAACAATTTAACTGATCAAACAAACTACCGCCATCTGTCTCCGTGTAACATGATCTCATGTATTGTCAAAGTTTGAAAGGCTTCGTTATTCACTCGGGTCGTTTGAGTGAAATGGAAATATTTGTGCGTGATGGAAATATTTCAGCATGTGCGAGGAAGTAAAAGTAGGTATGTGGAATTGCGGAGTTACGTTTGACTAGTAAATATTAGTTTTGAATAAGCCAGATAGGGTGTTTATTGCAAAATGTCTCAAATGGTTTTAACTCTCGAGTCACAAGATAGTATTTGCATACATTTTACTACTGCATTCGCGAATCTGGCGTACTTGAAACTGTCCGCAATAAGCTCAGGATAGCTTAAGCATCTATTTATTTGCCTCATTTTTTTCCCCCAAATAATCAAAAGTCTAATAACAAAAACATTATGTGAAAGTGCAAAGCAAAAACGCCAAGTCAATAAAAAAAAACCACGTCTACATCATAATTAATAATGTGGTATTTTGAAATATTAGGCCTTCTCCGCACAGACTTTTTTGGGTGGATAATAGATATTTTGCGAGTTAGCACTTCTTGAAGTAGCAACCAAGCTAACCCGAATGAATTTATAATCGGCTATGCGTGTACGCCGTAATTTCTACAGAATTACGATAAAAAAATTCGCGCGATTTTTAGGGTTCCGTACCTAAAGAGTATAAAACGGAACCCTATTACTAAGACTTCGCTGTCCGTCTGTCACCAGGATGTATCCCATGAACCGTGATAGTTAGACAGTTAAAATTTTCACAGATGATGTATTTCTGTTGCCGCTATAACAACAAATACTAAACGATATACGACTCGCACTTGGCCGGTTCCATATCCATATGTTCATGCTTTATTTGTTAGTTACTGGAATCACCTTAAATGTCACGAAAGCCTTTTACATTATTAAGAGTTTACTGCGAGGGGTAAAATAAATACATACCAAATCCGAAATATATTACACTGTTGAATTTTTACCTGAAAAAAAAAAACATAATATTAGTTTCTTTTACAAGTTTTTTTAATTTAGCTCAATATTGTGATTCTTTTATTAATAACGACTGTAAAGGAAGGCTTTAGAGTATATCAGTGTAGAAAATAAATAGTATCTTACTAAGTACTTAAGTAATTAGTATATTAATACCTTACTAATATAGGAAGATATCAATTTACTTCTAGCTCTGTGTAAAATTAATAACTGTGTTGCACAATAGCTGGATAGATAGAAAACAACACAAAATACTATATCTCTCTATGTATGTACATCTCTGAATCAATGGGTAGGAATCACACGACAATGATTATAAGGCAATGATATGAAGCAAGTAAAATAAAACATGTTAATCTTTGACATGTTCATACAGATAAAGAACAGAATGTATAATTACTACAAAATCATATGATATAATGGCACCAAACTCTGGTAACAGAACAATTTGATATGTACATTAATTTAATTTAGGTACAAATGTCAATATTATCTTGAATTCTACCAATTTTGATACAGCGCTGTATATTTCGTAGTTTAGAATACTTGCTACGTTATTGTCTACGACGACGTAGAGGTAGCGTAGCAGTACAATCTAGGATATTAGTAAAGTTATTAGTATAAAAATCAAAAGATGATAGTAAAAACAAAATATTATCAAGGAAGATGTTCGCTCAAGGTCACATCAAGGTTTTTAATCAAATAAAAACTGGTTAAGAGCATGTCGGGCTAATAGACTTTAAGTTCTGAAATCTGTCCTATGGACAGCGCAATAGCCTCACAAAATTGGCCACACTTTAGAAAGACACAAAACGAGTCTGCGGTGCTTAGTGTACGGTTTTGTAGTAACTACAAACACCACAGTGGATTATATAAAAAAAGATATTTAAGTCGGTGGTGGCCGAGAGGTTTCGATTTCACCTTGTGTCCCGAGTGGTGGTGGTTCGAACCCGGCGTGTACCAATGATACCTTTTTCAAATTCCTCAAGTACTTTGATTATTCACAGCACTGGCCTTTCGGTAAAGGTTAACATAGTGAGGAAACCTGCATACATAAAAAAAAGACGCATGCGAAGTCCACAGTCCGTACTGGGACCGCGTGTGGACTATGGTCCAAATCACCCTCGGTGAGCGTAGGTTGTGCCTCAACAGTGGGGAAATATGAGGCTGATAAGGATATATTTTTCAAAACATTTAGTTATTGCAAGCATCAACAGTAATTGCAAGCACTTTGATATCTACATATTAAATCATAACGATTGGATTTAATGTTTATATGCAACAGTCCTAGATGCCCTGAAACATCACATATAGCAAAGATATAAGTACCTACCTACAATATCACAGGTATTCACTTACAGGAAAAGCTACGAAGTTTTTCTCGCCTAAAATGATCTGCTTATTGTGAAGAGGCGTTAGGGTTCATTATTCATCCGGTTCACTGTAGGCATATTGTAATGTGTTTACATGCACGGGAAGAAGTGAAAAAGAAACGAAGGACGAACAAAATCCAAGGCTAAATAAATAACAGCATTTTGGTAAACAAATAAAAATGGTACTTGTAGCATTGATGTGTGGGTTTCTTCAATTTACTTAGACCATTTTTTCTTAATCAAAAAATTTAAATTTGCCCTATGTCTCTATTATGGTTAGGAATACAGATATTTGATACACATTTACCCAGGCCCGACACAAATAAGACCTATCCCAGTTTTTTTGTAATTATATATCTAAAATATATAATTTTTTTATATTTAATTTCAGTGTCTAACAAATATATATTGATATTTATTTTTTCAGGCGAAGTATAAATAAGGTATTTTTCATATAGATGGACCTACCTCTCTAGTAACTAGGGTATGATAAAGCTAAAAGGAGGATAGTGGGTGGAAAAGTGCCTTACGCACGAAACGCTAGGTTCCGAACGCAACCTTTTTTTTGTTTGGCAACATTAACCTTATTGTATAACTGAAATTTGCGTAGTGACAGTCTGAGTTTGCTACTAGTACACCCATCGTGATTGGGCTTATGGAAATCGTCCTGATGGCTCATGTTTATTGCAGTTGGTAACTAGGGTCTGATAGAGCTGTGAGGTGGATAATAAAACTCTCAGTTGGCTTCAAGTATACCTATTTTCCAGTTATTAACTGGATAATTGCAGACTGACCCTCGCTACTAAGTAAAAAAAATAGTACTCAGCAGGACAACTGACAACTCCAATTAGCCTTAGCACGATGGGTATACTAGTAGCCAACTAACAGTTTCACTTATTTACTTTTCAGCTCCACCATCAGACCCTAGTTACAAATTACAGTAAAAAGGACATATTAGAACAATTTCAATTAGTCCAAACGCGATGGGTATACTTGTAGGCAACTCATAGTTACAGTATCTAGCTTTCAACTGCATCATCAGAGCCTGGTTACCTATTATATTGAAAAGGACTCACCAGGACGACTTCAATGAGCACGATAGGTAAACTACATAGTATCCAACTAAAGTTCCACTGTTCACCTCTCAAGTCCATTTTCCGTACGTAAGTTTTATCTTCGCAATATAGATATGAACTTGTTAAATCCGTCCCAATTTACACTATAAAACAACATAGGCCTAACTTGCAACTTATTACATATAAGCCACGTCAATTTTTGTTGTTATTTAAGTCAATGTAATAATTAATAGTACTTATACTAACATAATCGTTAGTATTATTAATAAGTCAGGGTCAAAACGACATAGTAAAGTAGTGTATACCATAATAAAGGGGGCCATTTATATCGTGAATATTTTATTATAGGGGGCCATTGATATCGTGTACTATGAGAATAAATTACAATATTTATCGAATGATGTACGAAAGTCTCACTGTAGGCATAACTAAAACCATACAACTCTATTTCGTATTCTGTCAGTAATCACAATTTGCATGGTGCTCACGTGCCATCTGCAACAAGGTCGACAATGTTTTTGTGATCGTATTGATCCTATTTCATAAAATGAAGGTCGAATGTTATTACTAAAAAATCGGCGGAGTGTGTGTTGTACGTGCTGATTTAGGGTTAAGTAGAATTAAAATTATTAAGGATATCAGAAAAAGTTGTAACTAAGATTGGTTTACTATGATAATTGTCGTCTACGTAGTATTTGTTTTCTCTATGATTGTCGTTGGAAGTATTTATAAAGCTCTATTATCGTATTTTTTTTTACATTTGTACCAGACTACGGATTGGTATGATTTTAGCTGGACGTAGGTAGGAATATAAGGTGTTAGGATATTTTTCAGGTCAGGCACATAGCCTGAAAAATGGAGAGAGAATCAAGAAAGTTGATTAATAAAATGATGATGGACCCACGAAACTTTGAAACAAAAATTTAATTAATTAAATAACTACTTGCTAAAATTTAACTGTGGCGTAATTCTACTGCAGTTAACACTTTTACCTTATTTATAAATATTGTTTTCTCTTTCTGGATCATTAAAAAAATATTAAAAAAACCTTTTACTGTTTCTTTTCGCCAGAAAGCCATTTTGAATCCAAAATGGTAGTAAGAATACTTACCCAATAAATAATGCTATAAAAACAGTTCTAAGTCTCGACTAAGATGATTTTACTGTAAGAAGTGATGAAATCTCGCAAATAGCCAAGTCTTGGAGATGTATATAAGAAAATAAGTAAGCTTGGCGTAATTTACTCGTTAAATTCCATTTTAATAATTTATCAATCTTCATAACAGCCAATTATGTAGTGGAATTTTGTATGATTTGTGCCGTTAAAAAAGTTGTGGAAGTCATTGTTACTGTTACATACTTCTGTTTTTTAAATTCCACAACATATTAAGAATATATATAGGGGTAATGTCCTGGGGCGCAGATTTCGCGATATTCGGCTGAGGTGAAAATCACGCTTTTTAAATCCTACTGCACCTCATTCTATTCAAGTGGATTGTGGGTGCGGTACACAAAAAAAGCCTACGATGCTCTGCGGGTCCAATTGAACAACATTTTCAGGATAACGCTTTTGTAGCGCGTCTGGAATGTACCCTGAGGCGCCGGTGGATGGTTTTAGCGCCATAACGAGTAAAAAGGCCGCGCCGCTACTTAACCGTATCCGCTTCAGCTCCAACATTATTCTGAAAACACTTGCGTCCAGGTTTGACTGTCCAATATCAAGGCACTTGGTGGGGATGGTCACTGGTACGATTAGGTAATAATAAAAAAAAAAAATGATAAAATTATATACTGTTACTAACATATGTACATAATCTATGGACATTGTCTGAAATAAATTGTAATTTATTTATTTATTTAAGTATACCTCAAAAAATCTGTATAGAAATATACCTACTAAAGGTTGCCCGTGACTTCGTTCCCGAAACCCATTATTATAATACGAATTAATCTTTTGGAAAAATATAATTAAGGGTGTCCCCCTACATGTTTAAGCACGGCCTGACATGTGGGCCCGACTTGCTCTTGACCGGTTTATGACACGCTAGACACATACCGAGTATACGTCATATTCAATTTCGTTGAATATTGATAATTTTAGAGCAGAGATTTTTTAAATTCATTTTCTAATAAAGCGCCGCTGCTGCTGAAATTGAATTTGGGAGATTCCTTTATATTACTTAAAGATATAAATCACGACTTAATTCGATTTAAGATATCTTTGTAGGTGTAACTTTTCATTTGTAACTTACATAATGAAAAATCAAAAAGTATGTTTTAAAAACTTGTGCTAATAGGATCCTATTTCATTTGTTTTTAGTGCTCCGTACTCAAAGGGCACCCATATGGTAATGGTGTCTGTACGACAGAGTCCTTATGGTAATGGTGTCTGTACGACATTTAGAGATCTCTATCTTGAAGATCAAAGTAAGTACAAGCCTGAAATTTTCACATAATATGTGTTATTATAGCATACATCATAAATAATATTAAAAAAAAATACGTAAAAATTTAAAGGGGTCTCCATGTTTTTTTTGGTTTTGCTCTATTTTAAAAACGGCAACACCATAGTTCATGACCCTATTTGAAATGTACATATTTTTATTATGTCCATATTTTTACTTCGATTTCGATGATACTGTTTTATTATGTTTTGAAGGTGATGAACAATGGCGGATCCAATTTGGCGTTCATTTTTTTTAAAAACTTTCGATTTCTATAAAACTAAGTTCTGTTGGGTGTTCAAGGGTTCCTGATTAATCTTTTATCAGTTTTTAAAAATTCGTTCGTTCATTTTTTAACCGACTTCAAAAAAGGAGGAGGTTCTATGTTCGACGGGTATATTTTTTGTATGTATGTCAACCGATTTTTCCATCAATTATGGACCGATTTCAAAAAATATTTTTTTATTCGAAAGAGTATGCTCCTGAGGTGGTCCCAAAGTTGTGTAGTGGATTTAAACCTGAAACTTTTGAAGAAAAAAAAAATAATTGATGTAAATTTGAAATTGGTGAAACGCGCCTTTTATTTTAAAAAAAAAAATCAATGACAAAGAAATGTTATTCATGCAGTATTTGCTGCCGCAGCAATTTTTTTCTTATCTAAATTTGGTTACAAACAAATTAAACGAAGAAAAGGCCATACATTATATTGATATAAACTCCATATTATTCCAAAAGAAGCAATAAATTCTTCTGATAAGAATTTCACCTCCAAAATATATGTACTTAACAATAAGTTAGTTTACAACAACCCACGAACTGAAGGCTTGTTCCCCTAACTTCTCCGATCGTACTTGCAACTTGAACGCGCGTATCAAACATCTTTACTCAGTTTTCGAGCCATTTAACAAGCCATAATTTTGACCCACTGTAAGCATTATCCAGATATGACGGTAAACACTGCTTAGGTGCTAATAATATGTTAAGCCGCAACCATAAAACGTATTATTCATTTATTTATGATAGATTATTAGATATAATAAAGTATTTAAGTTATATACAATAAAATACCCAGTACGGACATACGTGTAATACACGCAGGAAGATTTATGTAAACAGATTAAAAATCACTTTATAAGAGAACACAAACATAAAATTCATAAGGCAATTACAATTATAAATAACTTGAGCGCGTAAGCTTAAAATCACTGCCCATGTTTGGGAAGTATCATGTTTGTAGTTGGTAATTTAATGTTAATAAAATTATCGTACTAAATTGTGTGCGTGAGTGCTAAATGCGAAGTAACCATTATTGCAATTAATAATATATTTTTAGCATCGTATATATTTTACACTAGGTGTGCTCTGTGGTTTCACAAGTGGGTAAAAAACCTCTCTTATTAGGAATCAAAGTGTACCATATTTCTTTCAGCCATGGTCTATTTATTTAAATTAATTCAATAAACAGGCCAATAGCTTGATAAACTTTAGCATTAAAATTTATATATAATACTAGCTGTCCCGGCGAACGTTGTTCCGCTGCCGTCCCTCTGTACCCGGCGAAAGTTGGTTTTCACCTATAGTGCCCGAGTCCGGCTCGCACTTGACATATCGAGATAAAAACTATCCTATCTTTTAAGTTGAATCAAATAACAGATATTTACGAAGTTTGATCAAAATCGGTTCAGTAGTTTAGGAGTCCATTGAGGACAAACATTGTGACACGAGATTTATATATATTAAGATTAGCTATTAGTGTGATTTATTTATGTTACATTAAAAAAAAGTTATTTTCTATTTTCTTCTTTTCAGGGTTTGGGTATCAAAGGGACTATACGGAGTATATTGCTGTCACTCATGTGTTCGTTTATCCGTCATCTGTCACACAAGGTTTTAAAGGTACAGCCAAACAGTTGGAGCTACAGTGTTAAAATTTTTACTGTAAAAGAAAGCATCTCGTCGACCCAACGCCATTCAAATTGTCAAAAAATATTTTTGAATGTTTTTAAGGGCTCCCATTCAGCTGAAGCTACCTCATCGAGTAGGATATCGTTGTTAAGTAGATAAATACTGTATTTTTTTTGTTTTATAAAATATAAAGTCAGCTCTTTTTACATAATTTTGTTCCTAAGATTTTTTTAACTTCCCATTGACCTATGAACTTGAAATTTTGTGATAGTGTTTATTATCACGTATATTTCACTAACAAATATCAATATAGTGATAATTATGATTTTTTTCTCTTTTTATAATATTACTTATGTAATAATAGCTATCTCTCTTTATAATATTACTCATGTGCAAATCACTCTCTTTATTATATTACTGATGTAAAAATCGTTCTCGAGAGAGAGAAACTCTCTCTTTTTATAGTTTTACTTATGTCAGTTAAAATTGCCCTCTCTCTTTATAATATTACTCACGTAAAAATTAAATTAAATATCGACAATTTAGTGTTTTTATTTTACGAATCATTTTACAATCGAGTTCTAGTATTCTTCTGCAAGCATCCATATGATTAGCATGAGGCAGGCGGGATGTACGCTTGTTTACCACCTTAGAAAAATAAACTCTGATTTGGCAAATTGTTATTTAAGTTTAACAGTAATTTTACAACACCACCACAGTAACTTAAACTTTGTTAATTGTCAAGAGCTTTGTACGCTTAAATATGCTTCAACTTCATAAGCACGTAGTAACCGTTAAGTATAGAGTAATTTAAATGGGTTAGTTAGTTAGTAACGAGTCTTTTAACAAACTTTGATTGCTATTTTTACCTAGGTAACGTAGGGTATATTCGTTTACATATACTTCCAAAATTATTTCCCATGAAGAAAAACGTGAATTTTTTAGTGTATGAGAGACAGGCCCACCTCAATTCGAAACGTATAGCTACGTTAGTAGTGCAACAATCTTTTTTAACTTTGAGTGTTTGGTCGCTAGTGTCGTTGCAAGTTCACACCATTTCAATATGGCGACTGTAGTTTTGATTTTTGACCACCGGGTCAGAAAAGTAAGTTGCATTGTACAAAATTATAGATGAATAATACCTTATTTTGAAGTTCTTGCCTTTTGGAATAAATAAATCAAATATTTTTCAAGTTTACCCGTAGTAAGTAAAATGCACTCTAACCATAGGTTTCCACAATCAATACTCGCTACCGTGTGTAGTTAAAACTTCTATGACAAATAATAAATATATAGTAGGTAAAATAACCCCTATCCCTCCTGCTCAGTAATGTCTCTCCTTTTATAGTTCTTCAGGAATTGGCGATTGGGATATAATATAGTCTCTGGTCTTTTATTTTACCGCTTATTACTTTGAAGCTGATAATTTACAACTCATGAAATATACGCTTGGGTTGTGGAACGAGCTCCCTGCCAAGGTTTTCTCTGAGGACTACAGTATGGGGTGCGTCAAGAAAGAAGTTATTAGATTTTCGAAACAAACAAGCCTACGGTCCGCCTGATGGTAAGCGGTCACCGTAGCCTATGGACGCTTGCAACACTAGGGGCATCACTCGCGCGTTGCCGACCCTTCAGAAATCTAATAACTTCTTTTTTGAAGAACCCCATACTGTAGTCCTTAGAGAAAACCTTGGCAGGGAGCCCATTCCACAACCCAAGGGTTCGCGGGAGAAAGTTTCTCTGAAACCGCACTGTACGCGACCATTTTGGTTCCAAAGTGTGAGAATGAATTCCCTGTCGATGGCGAGCGGTGCGATGGTAGAAATTAGCCGTGGGCATCATTTCGAACAATTCCTCAGAACACAATCCATTGTACAAGCGGTAGAACACACACAGGGAGGCAAAGTCTCTCCTCAGACTTAAGGGCTCGATACCGCAAGTGAGTTTGGGATCGTCAACAATTCTCACAGCCCGTCGTTGAACCGAGTCAAAAGGGCCAAGCTGGTATCCGGGTGCACCCGCCCAGAGATGGCAGCAGTACTCCATATGGGGCCGGACTTGCGACTTGTAAAGTAGCAACCTTTGCCCCGACGTAAAGTACTGCTTCGCTCTGTTGAGTACACCAAGTTTTTTGGACGCCAGCTTAACCTTGTCTAGCAAATGATCTCGGAACTGAACATCGCTGGAGATGTCAACGCCAAGGATCCCAATGCTCTTGGAGATGGAGAGGGGAGTGTTCTGGAACTTGTAGGACTACAGTGAATGGGGTTTTCTTAGCGGTGAACGCGCAGACTTGTGTCTTTGAAGGGTTGAATCGGACCAAGTTTTCCCGCCCCCAGTCAGAGACCTTGGACAGACCGATCTCGATTTGAGACACAAGTTCTTCACGCTTTTCCTCCACAACGGAACGTGGGATGCTTGCACGGCCCGTGTAATAAGCGTCTCCAGTACTGTCATCTGCATAGCAATGTATGTTGTTGATGTCCAACATATCATTGATGTGCAGTAGAAACAGCGTAGGAGACAGCACAGATCCTTGCGGAACACCAGCATTAATGTCCATGCTATTAGAGCAACTACCGTCAACTACGGCCCGTATGCTTCTGCCGGACAAAAAGCTAGCCACCCATTTGCACTCCGTAAGAAGTCAACTTCGATAGAAGACCCCGGTGCCAGACCCGATCGAACGCCTTCGCTATGTCTAGGCTACATGCCAATGCCTCCCCCTGACTCTCAATGCCTAGTGCCCATCGGTGTGTGAGATACACTAGAAGGTCACCAGTTGAGCGACCGTGGCGATAGCCATATTGACGGTCACTGATCAGGTCGTGTTTTTCTAGGTATCTCAAAAGCTGTATGTTGATCACACGCTCCATCACCTTGGAGAGGAGAGAGGTTATAGCGATAGGCCTGTAATTCGATGGATCTGATCTATCGCCCTTTTTGGGCACCGGTTGCAGATTTGCAGTCTTCCGTGAAGACGGAAATTGCCTAGTGTGGTAGGAAAGCGTGAAGAGGCGCGTGAGTACAGGACATAACTCAGGAGCACACTGCTTAAGCACCACTGCTGGTATGCCGTCTGGCCCACTCGACTTATGAACGTCCAGGGAAAGCAACGCCTGCCGGACCTCGCGCTGTGTTATAGAGATTTCCGGCATGGTCTTACCGCACCACGGTAAAGTAGGTGGTACAGCGCCTTCGTCGTTCACATTCGAGTTAGAGGCAAAGAGACTGCCGAATAGATCGGCTTTCTCTTTTGCACTGTGGGCTAAGTCACCATCGGTCTTTCGCAGTGGTGGTAATGACGACTGGCAGAAGTTCCCCTTGGCAGAAGACCAGAAAGCACGACTCCCAGAAACTCGCAAGTCGCCCACCTATTTTGCCGATGAATTAGAATTTTGCTCTGGCAGTTGCTTTCTAACTGAACCTCGAGGCAGCATTTAATTTGCGTTTTAACTCAGAAATATTCGGATCCTTATTATTACGAGCCGTGGTCCAAGCCTCATACGCAGTTTGCTTAAGAATTTTAGCTTCTCTGCAAGGCCTATTAAACCACGGTCGTTTTTTGACGCCGGTAGCTACTCGCAGGTTAGGAATGAAACATTCCATACCAGCGAGGATTGTCTCAGTGACTGCGGCTGCGCAGACGTCAGGATCTTCTGAGCTATAGCAGATCTGCCTCCACGGGTACGATGCATAAAATTCTCGCAATCCATCCCAGTCTGCCGACTTATAATGCCACACACGACGCCAATTAGTTGGCTCAGAAGGATCAGGTTGTGTGCATGACATTTGAGTCCGGATGAGGCTGTCCCCCTAGCTTATGATATGGGTGTGTATCTAGCCGCTGGTGACCCTCTTTTTGGGATAAAAACTGTGAAGATATACGTACATACATACATGGATGATAACTCCTCCTCGATTGCTTAAGCTCTCAAAAGAGTTTGAGCAAAAAATTTGGAAAATCCAAAAGTGCACGCCTCATAGCGGTCATTCACATTTAAAAAAAAAATCTAAAACAAAAACTCAAGTTTTTTAAAATAAAATAACAAATAAGGTGAGGAAAAATACATATATAGATATACAGTATACAGTGGTATATTAGTTTTTTATAAATCATAATTAAACGACAGTACTTAGAACGCTAATATTAACTAGGAATCAGCACAGTGTAATACTTTATATACTAAAAACAAAAGTATTCCGGTAAGATTAATTTTTCGACCAATTTCTCTGCCACATACATGGTCACATAAACACAGACTCACGGACGTACAAGAATCATTAGTTTTAATGTTACAAATGTAACAAATTAATCTTAATATATATAAATCTCGTGTCACAATGTTTGTCCTCAATGGACTCCTAAACTACTGAACCGATTTTGATCAAACTTCGTAAATATCTGTTATTTGATCCAACTTAAAAGATAGGATAGTTTTTATCTCGATATGTCAAGTGCGAGCCGAACTCGGGCACTATAGGTAAAAACCAACTTTCGCCGGGTACAGAGGGACGGCAGCGGAACAACGTTCGCCGGGACAGCTAGTTGTTTATAAAATGTACCATATGTGCTAGACAGATTATTTAACTTCATTAATATGAAGTTAAACTAATGTGCACTCATATTATCCTGTAAGTGTTATATTAAAAAAAAAAAACATCTTTTAAGTTTCGAAAGACTGGGTTTTTTGACATGTCGAGAGTAGAGCACTACCTCACCGCTCCGCTTATGAGGCGTGCAAAATCAGTCCGGCGGTTTGTCTTTTATCGCTAAAAAACTGATTTTTTAAAGACGCAAAAATATTTTCAAGAGCAGTTGCTCGTGCGGTGATTGCTATTGAACTAATTTTTATGTCTATGGATAATATGTTTTCGGCGAAGGCGACGTTCTTCGCGCACAAGGGAAATTATGACTTATTTTTGAAATGAAATCTTGACACAAATGGAAAAGTTAACCTAAATAACTCTTACTGAATAAATATGACTACAGCTTAGGTATAACTGAATGTCGAGGCTGCGTTATTACATTCTAGATGTATGTATGTATAGTAGATTTTTTTTTATCCTAAGCTTTTTAACAACAAATCAACGGACTTTTATTTATTTAATTTTAAATAAAAGTCCGTTAATTTGTTGTTAAAAACCTTAGGAAATGAAAATGTACTTTTAGAATGTAATAACGCAGCCTCGACATTCATTTATACCTAAGCTGTAATCATATTTAATCAGTAACAGATTTTATACGTTTAATTAATTCGATAAAAACTTTGTTTATTAATAATTTACGGGGATTTATAGATGAATAGCGTTTTATGATAATAGCACGTTTTGAGTAGCGATATGTTTTTCAAGGTTATTTAAAAAATTCTATTAACTTAAATTGCGACCATAATGCACGTAAAGAGTTATTAATAGGAATAACTTGAAACATTATTTCACTTTTATCTAACTAACTTAAACCGCTTCTAACACTTTATAAAATTTGTAGGCAGCTTACCCTTCCCTTACCCAACATTAATAAATGTGGGTAACCTTTGCCCTTGGATGTCGATTGCAAAAGGTCACGTTTGATTTATTAACTTTACTGAATTTGCACGTTTTTCCTTTTTCCCTTTTTGTCTAACATTTTTTTAATGCGTGCATCTGAATATGGTCCTTATAAGTTTCATTTATTGTAGCGTTTGATAGGACATATATTTTGTTATATTTAATAATTTGTTATAATAACAAATGTGTTTGTTATAGACAGAAACCTCTTTTCACCTAAAAGTTATTGGACATTTTCTGTATTGTCATTTTTAATATATGTAAAAAGATTGATCTAAGTATCGCAATGCAAATTGTAACAAATATTACTAACTTGTACAAATAATACATATTTTATTATTCGCACAACGAGTTTTAATTGAAATATGGAACTTTGGCATAAAAAACAGTTCACTTCTAATACAATATTGTTTCAGGTATTGAAAATTTAAAAAAAATCCTAAAATAATTAACAAAAATATCAAACCGACAAAAAAACAGTAAAAATAAAAAAAAAACTTTCCAACCTTATTAAGTATTAGTAAATAAATTTGAATCGGCGCTTTTTGCCTATAAATTGAATTCTTTTCTATAAGCTGCTATAAATGATATGTGCAGGCCAATTTTTTGATGCCGACTAAAATTTATTTACTAAAGGAAAATGGTTAATATTTTGTTTAAAGTTTTTTTTTTGATGGTAGGCCTGCAAAAAATGTTAATTAAATAAGAAAACGAATAAGAATCAAATAACTAGAACCAAAGTTTTCTTCAAGATGAATGAAGAAGTCCAAGCACTAGGTACGAATAGCTGCTGTAAAGGTGTTGCCTCGACTGCCTTCCGTTTCCATCATCAGATCAAGTCTTCATTATGTGTAGTGTGTCTTCAGAACTATATATGTATGCCAAGTTTCAACAGAGTCAGTATACATGAGACAATTCAGTAGATGAACACCCTTTTTTTTCCACCCTTAGGCTGTAGTGATAATACCTATAGCTATACCTTAGCTCTATTTTCTTTCATACAAGCGTTGCCCTGATAATTACGAACGCAACAAAAAAAGAAATCAGCCTTAACGGTTCAGCCGTTTTCAAGTGATGCTCCGTCATACATGTGGCAACTGATTTTTATTAATAAAGAAGTTAAAGAAAGTGTTTAGAAAATCAACATAGTTTATATCTACTGCGCACCAGAACAAGTAAAAATTTAAATAAAAAAAAACTAACAATTTGAACACCAAAACTAAATTGAAACTTTATACGTCACCAGTATTCGATAGACCCACTAACTTTACAACTGATTTTAAAGTCAACTTTTTATCCATTAAGATTGGATATAACTTCTACCAAATATTTTCTACAGACAGATAAGTACCCAGGTAACTCCATATACATATTCCAATTTTTCATTTTCGATTTGGGACACCGAAAACTTTTGCTTTGTTACCGAAGCACAGCCCTCGATAACTATTTAGAACTTTTGTCAGCAAAGAACGCTACGTTGATTTTATGCGATGCTCTAAAATATCGAAGTAAAGTAGTTGTTGTCTTGTAAGTACTGAACTTTCCAGACTGACTGAATTCTTTCAACCTCACTTATTTATTTTGCATACAAATATATAGTTTAAAAATCAATGTTTTACAGAACAGTAACGGAGACTTGCTCTGGTGATAGAAATGGAAGGCAGTCCAAGTAACATTTCATCAGCCCACAGCAGCTACCTTGTACTTGGACTACTTCATTCATCCTGAAGAGTTCTTTAGTTCTTGTTATTTGATTCTTATATCGTTTGCTTATTCGATTAGCAATTTTTGCAGGCCAAAAATGAACTTCAAACAAAAAATTAACAGTTTTGCCTTATTGGGCTCTAAACGAATGTTAGTAACTGAATTTGAGTCGGCGAATTTCGCCTGTAAATTTAATTATTTCCTATAAATAATTATGAATGATATTCGCAGGCCAATTTTTTGATGCCAACTCAAATTTAGTTACTAACACACTTTTAAGAGCTTAGTAAGGAAAAAACGGTTAATATTTTGTTTAAAGTTTTTTTTTTGTGGGTAGGCCTGCAAAAAATATAGAATTATAATTTAAGATTGAAATATATATAATATATATTCTATAGATACATATAGATCTATATTACATTAATAAATTATAATAAATATACATTTATATATGATACATATAAATTATTAGAAACACGAGAAATAATTATAAAAATAGCTTCACTAAAAGGAAGGAAGTAAGAAAAGGAACAAAATTAAACTCATTAATTCTTCCAACTGTTTAATTAAGGTAGGTAATGTTTTTTAAGTTTTTCTTTGAGACCCGTTTAGTTGAGCGCTATCACTTACTTACGTAATTACTGCTGTTAAACAAACGTTTAACTGGATTTAATAGCTCATAAGTTAATTAAAGGGTTACTATTGATACGAATTTTGATAACAAACGGTGTTTGCAACATAACGCATTATTACTTAATAAGTCTAACTCACAACTTCCACTAAATGTTACTGTAAATGTTCTTCTACATATTCTTAAACATATGCTCAGTTATAAATCACAATTTCAAATTAAAGCGTAAACAATTGGTTACTTAATACTTATAAATAAGTGTAATGTGTCTCTTAACCTTGGGGTTACTCTCGACGCGACGTTAAATTGTAACCCTGCAGTAAATTGTAACCCTGCAGTAAATTGTAACCCTGCAGTAAATTAGGTATTATAATACATTTTTAAGCCATAAAATCAAATTGTATTATTACGATTACGCAATACCAGAAATTTCAATGTATCAAAAATTATTGGCTTTTATACGAGATAATTTAAGATTGAAATTGGGATTGCTTTCAAAAGTAAGACGAAGAAAAACTCCAGAATGATAGTTACAGTTAATAACACTTTTTTAATATAATTACCTCATTAAGCTATAGAATAAATAGAAATAACATTTATACAAAAATAATTGCGAGTGTTCATAGCTTTAATGTGTGCTACGTTAACCCTTATTTAGGCGCATTAAGAAAATTACACAATTAGTCGCATGGGGTCTCTACCCCAAACAAAATAAAAACATGATATAATAAGAAATAAATGAAGCAAACTATTTATTAAGAAATATATCAATATAGTGTATTGTAATAACTAACGTATATGAGGCATAACTATTACTACTACTATATTAGCGGCAGCTATAGCCACTATATAGGTTACTCCTATAGCTTTAAGCTTCCCGTAGCTGTAAAAAGGAGTAACCTGACTTTTATAAACTAATAAGTTATTTATTTATTTCAGGACAACCAACAAAGTATACATAAATTACATAGCAATTACATTGGTTCAGGACTAAATTACTTAATGCTACTTTAATTACAGGCTGCCACGACATTCATAGTAAAAAATGCAAAACGAAGACTTAATATACTTAAGACACAATAAATACAAAAAATCAAAAAACGCAAAGAAAAACACAAAATGCAAAAAATACAAAACATGCAAAAACACAAAAAAAAGACAATAAGTTAATAGCATTATTATTTTATTTTATTTTTTCTTATAGGAATACAGATAGTTAGGTATATAAGGGAAAAAGCAGAAAAATTATAGTTGTTTAGGTGAAAAGAGATCGAGCATTGTGGCTCTGAATTGGCGCAGTGTGCAGAACATATCAATTTTATTTGCAGATGAGCGTGATAATTGACTATATTGTAATTGTATCCTGTTGATGGTGGAAAAATGCCCTAAATTGGTTCTAGACCTTTTAGCATGAAAAGGCAGGTATCTGGAGGGCCGACACAATTTCAAAGGAACGTTTAACTTTATTTGGCTCAATAGGTGCGGACAATCGATATAGCTATTTACTATTTTGTATAAAAATAAGTGGTCAAGGATCTTTCTACGACTTTCTAGACTAATGAGCTTTAAGTGTTTTAGACGCGAGTTGTAAGAGAGTAAACTTTTCGTCAAGCCATACTGGTATGTCAAATGCCAGAGAAACCGTTTTTGGATCGATTCTAGACGTTTTTTTATGAACTTCATAGTAGGGAGTCCAAACTGTGCTGCAGTATTCTAAGCCAGACCTAACTAAAGCGTTGAAAATGGCAATTTTGCTTGAAGCTAGTTTAAAACCCCTGCAGTTACGTAAAATAAAACCAAGTACTTTAAAACTTCTTTTAGCTACTTTGTCAATGTGCGTGTGAAAGCGAAGTTTACTGTCTATATAGACACCAAGATCGCGCACTACATCTATTTCTTGAATTTCAGCATTTCTGATAGTGTAAGAATTGAAGTAGGGACCTTTTTTTCTAGAGAAGTGTATGAAGTTGCATTTACTAACATTGAGGTTCATGCTATTGGTCTTACACCAAGCAGAAAATCGGTCTAAATCAGCTTGAACTAAGTGAAAGTCGTCATGTTTCTCTAAGCGTTTGTCAATTTTTAGATCATCCGCGTACAGATATGTTTGACAGTGTTGAAAATTCGATGTAACATCATTGATAAAAATGTTAAAGAATAACGGACCTAAGTGCGAACCCTGTGGGACACCTGATGATGATTTAAACTCGTCTGATATAAAGCCCTTAACTACAACGCACGATGAGCGTCCGACCAGGTAGGATGCGCACCAGTTTAGTAGGTTCCCGGCGATCCCACAGTGAGCTAGTTTCCTAATTAGAATTTTGTGGTCAACCTTGTCAAAGGCCTTGCTGAAGTCTGTATATACGACGTCAACAGGCGTCCCGTGATCTACAGCGTCTGCTACGTCTGATACAAAACTCGTAAGATTAGTAGCAGTGGACCGGCCTTTAACAAAACCATGTTGTTCAGGTACTAAAACATGTCTAACATGCCAGGATATCATGGGGTGTATTATTGCTTCAAAAACTTTGCAGAAGAGAGACAATATCGATATTGGTCTATAGTTGCTTATGAGTGATTTGTCTCCAGACTTGTGTAAGGGTTATAACAAGTGCCTTTTTCCATGCTTGTGGGAAACAATCAGTTGTAAGAGATTTATTAAAAATTATAGTAAGTGGCACTGCTATAACATCGCAACATTTTATGACGAATATAGAGGGTATACCGTCAAAACCAGCTCCTTAATGTGGATCCAGTCTCTTTATAGCCTGTACAACCATTTTAGTTGTGATTGACAAATGGTTTAAATTTTGCGCGCAAGAGTTATCTGGTATATTATGCTTGTCGTTAACAAGTGGTGAGGCATGAGTTTCCTTGTCAAACACTGATGAGAAACAAGAAGCAAAGAGGTTACAAACATCGATTCCATTGGATGTAGTTTTGTCATTGTAGTGCAATCTTGATGGATATGTACTAACACACTCGCGTTTATGCTTTAAGAAAGACCAAAAAAGCTTTGGATTCGTCGTTATTGATGACTCTATCGAAGTAATATAGCTTTTGTAGTTAGTGTTTATCAATTTTTTACATCTGTTTTTAAGGATAGTATATGAAATATTGTCTAGAGGGTTTTTAAATTTTGAATAAAGTTTACGGTATTTGTTTTTTTCTCGTAGCAGTCGAAGTAGGTCCTTACTAAACCATACAGGATGTTTACGACTTCCTAAATTAGATTTGGGTACATGTTTTATTATGATTTTTTTCATATTATTATAAAATATCTCTACCATATTGTCAACACTGTCACACGAAGCCAATGTATCCTGCCACATTATATTTCTAAGTTCGTCTACAATTTTGCAATAATCGGCCTTAAAAAATTTATACTTAGGTTGTACACAATTACTTAAGCTGTCTTGGCAGGTATTACATAGCACCTCGAATACAAGGGGTGGATGATATTGATCTACAAGAGTTCTAATCCGGTTACTGGCAAGTTAGAGAGAACCAGATCTAAGATTCTGTTTTTATGATTCAAATTAAAGTTGAACTGTTCTAGACTATTTAGAGCCATAAAATCAGAAAACATTTTTGGTTCTAATAAGATCTGTGAGTTATATATCATTGATAATTGAAACGATAGTACAACCAAATACTTTCAGCGTTGGAAAACATCGTTATGCAACCTAAAGCCTAAATGGATTCTATAAAAGTTAATAACTATTAAGTTAATTTGCAGCATAACGTTTGTTACTTATTCCTGCCGCGATGAAGCATCTAAATGAGCTGAATTTGCTTCGGAGATAGATGAAGATACGGAAAGGGACATAAGCTAGGTTTTGTCGTAAGAGTACCACGCCGATGACCAAATTAAGGGCGGGGAAGCTGCTGGCAAAAGCTAGTAAATAAATAAATCTATATTTTATAAAAGCCTCTTAAGAGATGACGTAATTTAATACTATTTAAATAAGAAGGGCTGTAAATGTGTAGTTAAGTATATCAATCTTGTAACTCCTAAATTAAGTAATTCTCCTTATCGCAGTGACGACAGCACGTGTATAAAATTATGTTATAAATAACAAAGCTAACGTTACGAAGGTCATGTTCGTTTGGGTGTGTTTGTTCGTGTGGCTGTGTTTGTGCGTCTGTGTGTGTGTGTGTGCATGCCATTCATACGTTCTTGCGCGCGACTGGTTCTACTCGCGCGAAAGTCGAGATACTAGAGTAATTAGAGTGACCATAGATGCATTTACGATACGCGTGAATTCATACGCGTCTTAAACGCCTCATGTAAACAAGTTCTAACAATCTTTTTACCTTACCAGGTGCCCAGTACGAAGTAAAAATATAAAATTTTGATAAAATTTATTTTGAACCCCGTGTTATTACCGTTTACCCTACCAACCATTTTTGTATATTTACCTTAATAATAATGAAATCGTTATTGCTATAGCAAACATTTCCTGAATTTAAGGCTATGGCAAAACCTAGCGGGCCATTGTGACCAGTGTAAAAAGACAAATTACACTATTGAAGCATTCAAAGAGCCACAGTTACACGTACGATAGGCGCTAGCACGTGACCGCACGTTGAAAATCTTGATTTTGTCAGTATAAAATTCAAATATTTATTTAGAACTATGAAATTAGCGAATTCTCTTGGTCAGATTTATATAAATTAAAAAAAAATTAAGAGAATATCACTCTTAGTTTTCCAAACAATTTCAATTAAAGCCCACATATAAAGTGTCAGAATCAAAAATAAATTTTTTAATAGGGAAGTTATTATTATATTAACAAATTCACTTTCATTAATTAAAGTTTGAACTATAAAATATATTTTTTTCACTTCAAAAAGTATACTCAGGACTGTAACAATATTATTCAAACTTTTGCAAACTTAACTCGATTGGGTATGCCATCACCATAATCCAGGAGTTGCATTAGGAATTCCATGTCGATAACCGAATATAGTGCTGGTGAAGGAAGTCGCTGTCAAAAGCTAATGCGTATATAATTACAAAAGTTTGCTGTTGATATTTATTAAAGAAACCCAACTTCAAATCAAAACTTAAGCGTAAAAACACAAATATTATACGCGTACCTACTATATTTCTAGCAGAAATAGAATTAAGACAACACTATGCTTGCTTGTGTATATGTTAAATAACAGGAAGGTTAAATAGGATTAGTACGAGAAAGAAAACGCTGATCGTTATCTGATAATAGGTATCCGTTCTATATGTAACAATAAAATGTCGTTTAAGGAAAAAAGGACAATGTGAAGGAGCAAATAAATCAGTTCCGCCGAGGTATTGGAATGGCTTCCAAGGTCAAAGTTTTCTTTTCAGATTTAATAACGTCTGATTCTCCCACGTTGCGTTTCCTACGTTCCGAATCATCGTGATTTATTATTTTTGGATAAAAAAGTGATCACTTACGCTTTTATTGTCTGTAGTTCAGGAATGTGCTGCCATTTTGTTCTGAAATAACTTTTTATGGATAGAGGTACGTTGTTGATTTGGTGTTATTATAGACACGGGTACTTTCTTCTTTCCATCATCGCACCGCTCGCCATTGGCAGGGAATTGTTCCTCACACCTTAGATCCCAAAAGGTAAGGAGACCACTAATGTTGTGGAATAGGGGAGCCCATTGCCAAGGTTTTCTGAAGGGACTACAGTATGGTGTTTTTCAAAAAGAAGTTATTAGATTTACAGGGTTGGTGCGAGTAATGCCCCTGGTATTTCAAGCGTCTATAGGCTGCAGTGAACGCCTATAATCTGGCGGACCGTTAGCATTTTTGCCACCTTAGTGGTATAAAAAAAAATAAGCACTAGCTGTTGTACGTTCCCACGGCTTAGGCAAATATCCCCATGCTAGTAAAGAAAATGTTAGCTCAGTGTGTATTGGTGCAGTATGTCCAGCTGGTGGTAACTTGACTGTCAGAATTTTTAAGCCCTTGATTAATTGGCTTTCAAATTCAAAAATAAAATCAAAATTGGCTTGGCAACTGTCGTTATTGGCGTAGTCAGGAACTATTTCGAAGCACAGTTGCGCTCAAGATCTTTTGCTATTAACCGGTCACCCATCCCGTTACAGATTGTGCCCGACGTGGCTTAACTTCACCAAACTGCCGGTCGGCGGCACCCAAATTAAGGTTATGGCACACGCTCACTGAGATAAAACGTGTGATGTCTAAGCGATCGTGCTAAGCCCGCGTGTACAATTCGTTGTCAGCTCGCGTTCTGTCGCAACCCTACGCACCTGCCTTGTGATGTCATCGAGCTGAGCGGTTCAGTGTATTTTAGCGGCTATCAAATGCGCAGAGGGGAAATTTGGCTTACACTGAATGACTTTCATGATTTAAGGTATCCTCATTTCTGTAGATAGTCGTTCGAAAGCCGATGGCAGTGAGACTTTCGTACGTTTGTACTATTAGTTATTTTTAGTTTTTCCTACTATTAGTTAATTCGGTTTAACTTATTTATTATGTTAACCCTGCCTCAGTTATATTTGTTTGCAAAACAAACATATCATGTCTCCGCAGTGGCTATTGACATGCCTTCTCGCCGCCGCCACCGGCTCAGACGGCCGGTAACAGGTTATTGAATTTCATTTTGTTCCGTAAACCAGGATGTTCATTAAGTAAACGTAAGATACCATAAAATACTTGTTCTTGACAACTTAATGATGGTACTTTTGTACATCATTTATCATTATTGTTGCATTATCGTATTATTAAGTTAAATATTGTTATTTTGGTGATCATTAGCTTAATGTAGGTCTATAAAAAATTAATTTAATTTATTACGAATGATTTTAATGTAAGAAGTATTTATTATTTTAAAGTTGAGTTACAATATAAATAGAATGAATTTATGAGATATGTGTATTTTTGACATAGTGATACCTTTATATGACTCTACCAGCAAACGTGGTTGTTCCTCTATAGTTTCTATCTGACCCGTCGACTCTTACTTCAACGGTTGAAATATAGCCCATATTACTCGCTGATAATGTAGCTTTCTATTGGTGAGAGAATTTTTTAAATTAGTTAAGTAGGGTTAACCTTAGTGCGCGACTCCGCGGTCCGACTCGCACTTGATTGGACGAAAGTAAATCAAAACACGAAAGAGGAATTGGATTGTTGTGAATTTCAATTTATCTTAAATTGCTGCTCGAGGTGTACACGACACGGGCAACAACCGAACCCTCGGTAGGTCAGGTGAGGTAACTCATAATTACTTACACTTTAATCCTTTAAGGAAAAAAACTATAAAATGGCCGATTCCAATCGATTCATTAAGCCGTAGATTGTTTTTCATTAAAAAATCCAACACTTCTACAAAAATTTTGAAAAATAATAGTTAATGATCACAAAACCAAAAACGGCGAATTCATATTTTATTCTTATTTTTGAAATCAAAATGTAAAGGAAGATTATGGCGAAATCATTTTGTAGTAAAACAATCTGCGGCGTTTACCCTTACTTTGTTCAGGTCTAATAACGTAGTTTTAAGGCATTAACCTCGTACTTCGCGGGTTTTTTTTTATTTCCTTTACTCATTTAGTATTAAAAGAAGATTTATATTTATAAACAAAGAAATCTCCGGTTACCAACGCCAGTAATAAATTAGAATCATGTTTAATCTTTGCATATATCAATGTGTTACATCTAACATTTTTCAGTTCGCCGCAGAACAGTTTATATTTCTTCTAACTTATTAATTACTGAAAACTCCATTAACGTCACTTTTATTACTAACACATTTCATTTGTGTTACGTAACTCCTACAAGATGGCCAGTATTTTAAAAATACAGGACACATTTCATAGTAAGACATGACAATTCTTTTGGAAGTAAAAGTATTTTTGTCTTGTGAGTAATGAATATGATGTCGAATTGGTTAGAGATCGTGTTCACATTTAAGGTTTTCAAAGATATATCGGAGAAGAGGTAAAAACAACTCTATCTTCGTTTACTTACCTTCTCTAAATATTAAAGTTTAGTAGATCATGTATAACAAATATAGTTAATATGTGTTTTTGTTAAAAAATACATACCATAATTTAGTTTTGGTAAGTATATTAGTTTTTTTTTTAAATCAATCAACAATGTATTGAAAACCAAAACCGTTGATAAAAGGATTGCTTAATAGTAAAATATTTTAAGGGTCGAATCCCTCTCCAGTAGTGAGAAAAAGTGATTTTCCCACACCGATATCGGATCGAGAACGAAGTTACTATAATCAGCACTCCATAAAGTGTAGAACCACATAAATTGTTCTAATCAAGGAACACGAACTACTAAGATCCTAAACGATGTAACTCGTCCAATATTGGTTTAGTAAAATAATCTAACGTCAGAATTCGGTTCTAAGTCAAGTTTCGGTCGAATCCCAATTCAATAGTAAGAATATTTTACCACATCGACCAAGAACAAACTTATTGCGATCGTAACATAAGAGTTTACATAAACTAAGATCCTGAACGATGTAACTGAAAGGCAGCGGCTATTAATATATGCTTAACAGCTTTAATATTTAAACAAAAATCCTTACTAAAAGTCCGACACACATGTTTCCAAATAAATTCATAAATTAATTTATATAAAAACTCGTGAGAAATCACTTAGTTCGGAAATCGAAATCAAAACTCACATTATTCTTGCTACAAAGCTGTTAATCTATCGAGTTTGCACCTCATTCTAATGTCGAATAATTTACTGCTCAGTTAATCTAGTGGGCCGTTTGAGCAGACATTAACGTCACATTTACATCACCAGTATAGGAAATTATGCCCCAAGTTTTTGACTACTCACAATTTATTGTCAGGGAAAATGTTTTTATCATGTAATTTAGTAGTTTAACAAAAGCCTGGAACAAACCATTGTAAATAATAGAGCAAGATAATAAAAAATATGTTTTTTTGATCATACAATATTTGTTTGTGAAAAAAAGACAAATACCGTCATGATTCCTAGACGTGGTTAAAAATATTATTATAACTGTCATCAGCCGCGTAAAACGCTCGCAACATTGCAACACTAACTTCTCTTTATGCCAACGTAGAACAGTGGACTACATTTATTATGGAATATACCTATTTATTTCCAAAAAAACTATTACAAAATATGAATAGTGCCATAGTATATTATATTCTCTTTGAGTGCCATTGCAAACAGATGCATAATCGGGTAGTCCTGTTCAATTCCTTATATCAAACTCATTAATATAAGTTCCAATTCTATAAAATTTATATATACATTAAAAAAGTCCACGCTCCACCAAACTCTAACAAGAGCGTTCAATATAGCAAATAGCATATTAATAGTTAATCGGTAAACTGCATTTTAATGGTATGTAACAAATTACACGACTTCAAAACTTTTAGCCATCATGTCGCCGTTCTCAACTACTAATGAAACCAAACTTAATTTTGTAAATAGTAGATGCTTTGCAATCATTTTGTTTGTTTAATTATTAATTCTATCTACATCATCATCATATCATCATCAAAATCATCATCACTATCAGATAACTGTTAAACGCCACGGCATGGATTCATATGGAGTACTACTTTATCTCTCGGCGGGTGCACTCGGATACCAGCTTGGCCCTTTTGACTCGGTTCAACGACGGGCTGTGAGAATTGTCGACGATCCCAAACTCACTTGCCGTATCGAGCCCTTAAGTCTGAGGATAGACTTTGCCTCCCTGTCTGTGTTCTACCGCATGTATAATGGGATGTGTTTTGAGGACTTGTTCGAAATTAGGCCCACTACTACTTTTTGTCATCGCACCGCTCGCCATCGGCAGGCAATTCATTCTCACACTTTAGAACCGAAATAGTCGCGTACAGTGCGGTTTCAGAGAAACTTCCTCCCGCGAACGCTTGGAATGAGCTCCCTGTCAAGGTTTTCTCTAAGGACTAAAGTGTGGGGTTCTTCAAGAAAGAAATTATTAGATTTTTGAAGGGTCAGCAACGCGCGAGTTATACCCCTGGTGTTACAAGCGTCCATAGGCTACGGTGACCGCTTTCCATTAGGTGGACCGTAAGCTTGTTTGCCACCTTAGTGACATAAAATATTCCCGTCTATTTAATATTCTTCGGGAAGTCCAATAACTATTGAAATGTATAAGGAATATGTATTGGTAAAATTGGTCTTTTATGTATGCATCTTATATTTTAGGACTGATTCTTCTTAACAGCCATCAGCTTTGCTACATGTGCGACTCATTTTGTTCAAGACTTTACATACTTCTGGATCAGTGTAAACCTCTCCTTTCTTATTTAATTGAATGTTATTTTAAGGCAGAATGCACTCTGCAGTCTTCTAACTCTAAAAAATTCAAGATTATAAAAATAAATCGATATGAAAGTGAATGAACTAGGAAAGTGGCTTACTTTACATGGATAAGTTAGATTGTATAATACTGATACAACTTCATGACGTGTACATTATTTGTTGAATTTTTAGTGGTAAGGTTAAACACGCGCGGAATCTGCCAAGTTACTAAACTGATTCTACAAATCTTGAAGAAATTGAGAGCTGGATATAATTTTATACGATTATTTTATTTCAAGAGCAACGCTTTACATTATTCAAAATGTCATAATGAAAACTACAAGGCAGTTTTTAAGTTAGGTACACTTTCATGACAATTAATTAATGATGTGACTAAAATTTGGGATGGAGATTGCTTATAAATAACCCTGGATTACTACATGTTATTCCGAAAAATTCAAAAAAATCTGGAGGAATACTATAACCGAATTTCTTTGTCTTTATCTATATCTTGCTATAGCAAACTACTTTACTATACATATAATATATTAAAAATATTAATATTGCGGTGAATCAAGGAGTTGCTCTAAGAATATGACAATGAAAACCGGATTTAGAAAACGAATCGGGCAAAGCAGTAGGCAAAAGCTGGCATACATATATATATTTATTTCTCTAAGAGTATATATTTCAAACGTAAGGTGGATTTAGAAGGATATAAAACATCATTGACGTATAACAACGGGTCTCCAGAAAGGGCTTATTATACCTGATATATTGATTGATTGAGACACGAACCCTTATCACATTGATACAGTGTCTTTGCTTTATTTTTAGGGTAACCACAAGCACAAATTTGAATAATGAAATATACGTTAATTATCATCATAGAAAATTGAATTGATAGATCAAAATTTAATTTTTATAAACGATATTTTTTATATTAAAGTTAAAGCTGTAGAATTGTATACAGATACACTATAAATTCCTTCTGACAGCATTGGCAGTTAATTTATTGTTTGTTTAAATATATAAGAGCAACACAATACTCATAAGCGAGGAGACTTCTAGTTTGAAATTATTTAGTTTTATCTGATGGAACATAATTCTTTCACGACTAGCGATAATAATTAGTGTTAGAAACCGTATAACCGTCACCGGATATTTAAATTTGTAGTTAACAGATTCTCACCTAATTTAAAAGCTTAACAGTGTAGTATTCGGTGTGTCTAGTTGGTCATTAATGTTTCATTTTTTACATCTTAATACGCATTTTTTATAATGATTAAATACGAGTGTAACAGATTAAAATATAGCTTTCATTTGTTATCATTTCTTATTATTTGCTTATTTATTGTATTTGGAAATAATCAATACAGTGTCGGCTTCGTGTCTCAGTTGGTAATATATGCCTGTTGAATCGAGGGGCGTGCGTTCGATTCCTGGACAGGACTAACATTTGTATTCTCTAAACACGTTTGTCTTCATCCCAGGTGTTTTCTATGTTTAATATTATAACTAATATTTACTAAAAAAAGTATATACATGTATTTGTACTTACTCTTGGTCCGCTATTCATAGTATAAGCTTGTGAGTAATGTAAATATTAATTAATTAATCTTATTTAATATTATATTAATAATAATATGATGGTTTTTAAATTCACGCAGTAAGAATATATTTGTATAAGCTGTGTTGTAGTTTACATATGTAATATGTTTCAAAACTTTGTTTGGAAAAGATATTGTCCTATTAGGTAAACATGGTGATCGTAAATGTAACATTTTGTTATCATCGACCTTTAAAAGACCTACTTACTTTTATTTTTATAATTTAACTTATTTAAAATATATTTTATAATGTAGTTTGTACTTTTGTACATCCTTATATGATTTTAAAAGGATTATAAAATCGCTTCAAGTACAGGATATTTACTTAGCTGGATTTTAGATTTGGATCTTTTTTCATTTGATTATTTCTAGTTTTTATAAAATAAATCACTTACTTTAGTAAAGTATTGTCTATAATTTTTTGTTTTTCGAGATAAGGGACTAAAATATTTTAAAATATCATTACAATCGGCAAAGATATCCGAAACCGCGTTTGATAAATTTTGTTTGCTTGAATAGTTATTTAATGGCGGAAACACTGAGATCGGCATTTGGCCGTCTAATCATAAATCTTTTCCAAGTCATGTGTCTTTGAACTATACGAACTTAATCTTAGGAAAACAGAAGGAAAGTTTGTTAAAATATTGCTGACAAAAACGGTTTCATTTATCACTTTGATTGATAGATATTGTTTGTTAATTGGGTCTTTAAGTTTTGAAAATTATTAGATTTTTTAAATTGAATTATTTGGAGTTTATGTAACTTATAACTGAAATACAGAAATGGCATAAAACTAACGTATAAAAATACATAGAATGATTGTTTAAAATAATCATATGGATAAATAAAATTTTAGTTCCTAAAGTTTAAAGTATATTTCTACTACAAATAATCGTATGGTACATTAAGTAACTTTCCATGTAAAGTTTAACTAGAACTTTCTTAATCTCTTGTCGTTATATATTTTTCGTCACATTTTCCATTTTAAGCCATTCTGCAAATACGTTTTAATTCTTTAATTTTTTGCCATAATTTTATCAATTTATCAATTTCCATGGGTTAGCTCCCTTGATACCCTTGCCCTATTCTCGGCGATTTTATCATTTCTAATGTTAGGCCCATCGTCAACATATCATTATGAATGGTTCGCGTCTAGGTGGCCTATGATCAACCCCTGCCATTTTTGCCTTCCTTTATGGCTAAAACCTGTCGGGTCGTTGGATCTTTATTTCTGCGCGTGATATGTCCAAGAGAATTAATCCAAAAAAACAAATTTATCTTGCATTTTTATTGTATTTCGGCTAATTTGCAGGTCCTTCGGATAAACTTGTTAAGGATTTTATCTAGGCTCGTCAAGTCTCACTTCTGCAATAATTTTATCTTTGTTATTATTTCTAGATGCCTTCATCTATCCTTGTGTAATAAGGATGGAATTATCACATCCCATACCAATGAAAAGCTAAATGCACCATCTTCTAATAGATTTTTATAAATTCATGTGAATAAACCGTAAGTGTCGTAAACTTTTCAGCTTTTTGTCTAACATACAATCTTCCATTAAATAAAGGGTTCTTGTCTGGGCTATGTCGTTCACGCTTTGAGTTTCATACATTTTTACTAAAGTTCCAAGTTCTAAACTTATCTCCATTTCCCCGTAATAGTTTTTTCGCCATTTTTTTTTTTTTTTTATAAGCCTAGAGAAGACATTAGACTGGCAATACATTTATCTTTTACTCCTATTGACTATTTTTATATAAAATCCAGAAGAGATCTATATTGATGTTCCGCAAATGTTCTTTTTCGATGTTTAAGTACCTCATTCCTCCAACAACAAGAACTGCAATCAATGTATACTAAAAATACCAAATTAAATAAATATAAACTATTTTATAACCACCTATTAAATAAACGACATATAAGGTATTTAATTTAAATTGGAGAACAATTTAGCTACCTGAATTGTTAATTTGCGGGATCAGCTGCGTTTCAAAACATTTAATAAACTATTAATGAAATTAATTGTATAATAAGAATGAGTCACTGGGTCACAATTGTGATAATGTTTAATCAATTGCTTATTTCAATAGTGCTTTAAAATGCACTACAATAATATATATTGATTGAAATAATAGCAGCTTTTTGTTTAAAAGCATTTACCGCATTGAATGCAATTTATGCTATCTATGCCCGCATTCAATAGTTCTGTTGACCAAAAATGAATGAGCTAAGCTGAAATAGATAAAAAGAAAAAGCTTCTTATATTTTTCGTTGTTTATTTCAGGCAACACTAAAAGCTTAGAAATGGCGCGTATTCCATAATAGATATAATCTACGGTTTATTGAGTTTTGTTTTTAAATTAAATTAATTGCTGTTATGTAAGTATTATTTTAGTATAGTATAGTAAGTATTTACAGTTACTCGGAAACATTATTCAAATGAATTCATAGACTAAGTTTGTCTTTTCTTTTGATATCTGCAAGTACTGCAAAATACTGTATTATCGCCTCCATTTTTACTAAGAAAATGTAAATTTCCTATTTGAAAGACAGTATAGCTTGAGATCCAAATCAAATACTTTGTTAGCTACCACCGACCTAATTACCAGTATTAATGTCAATTTAGATCAAAATCATATAGCTGAGAGCAATTTATAGATCTCGAGAAAGACTTCGACTTAGTAAATCATACACTATTACAATAAAAGTTAAAAGCAATTGGTATGACTGGAATATCTTCTGATATATTTAATACTTATGTAACGAATTGATCTCGAGTGGTTAAAATTTTTCAACAACAAAGCACCCCAAAATTAATAGCATGTGGAGTTTCTCAAGGATCAATTTTAGTACCTTTTTTATTTCGCATCTTTATAAATAACTTACATGAAATACATTTATAAGGACATGTTACATTATATGAATGTATTACTTGTTTATTTTACTTGAGACATTCTATAGAAACTATTATCCGACAGGCTCAAAGTGACTTAAAAATATTACAAAAATAGTTTTTTTTTTAAAATTTATTAACAGGAAATGCGTCCAAATCAAATAAATTGATTCTAATATGTGTTCATATATTAATAATGTATACTACTTACGAAGTAACTTACATAATAACTTATATATAATCTGTGATACTACTGTCATAGTAATTTAAATTCAATGATAATGCTTAATATTATATATATATATATATATATATATATATATATATATATATATATATATATATATATATATATGCTGCCGTTTACTAACATAATGTACGCTCATTGAATGTTATTTAAAATAATCTTGTATTTTTCTAAATCAAGCAAATTCTGTAAGGAAGACTTATAATGGTAATACTAAATGATTTAGCAATGTTAAGCGATGGTAATAATGGCTCACTTTGGCACAAAATTATTTCTAAATTCTAATTTACAGCGCGTTAAATTAAGTTCTAATTATCTGGGGGAGAATATATTTCGTTAAGAGCATAAATTTTCAGTTTTTTTTTAATTACCTATATTTACTATTAATATAAATTATTAGATGATGTAATGGGACTGATTTTCGATTTATTGCTTTTAATGGTTCTATTTAATATTAATTTTACTACAACGAATATCTATTTAGAGTTTAAATGAAAGATTAGGAAAATATAGATAAGGTACAATAACTTGTCGTCTGGGTTAATGTCTTTAATAAGTGTATGTAATTACAAACTATAAATAATCTGTGGTAGCAAAATTAGATTAATATTCCGACGAAAAATTATAAGCAGTAAGGCAATTTAGGGTATGTAAGGTAAGTGTCGCGGGTATCACTAGTTAGTATCTAATGTAAATCTGATCTTTTGTCGGAAATTTGATGATAGAGCAGTGTTTCTCCTTGTTAATTTTCTAGTAAGGATCGACGTGCATATTTACATTCTTTACCCTGTAACAACGTTGGTATGCTCAATATCGGCTCCATAACAGTTAAACCACAGGTAGTATTAAAGCTCCTTTAGTCGCTAAACATTAATAAAGGTAGTGGCCCTGATGGTATTCATACCTTAATTTAGAATAAATGTGCCAAATTCTTATATATACCACTGATAATAATATATAATTTTTCACTATCGACCGGGAAATTCCCCTTTACTGGAAACACTCATATGTTGTACCCGTATTTAAAAATGGTGACAGACAAGATGTTGTCTTGTATACCGTCTTATATCGAAATTATCTCAATTGGCAAAAATTTTTGACGAATCTTTTTCACACGCTCCCTTCCCGCTAATTAATACAGTTATTATACCAAACCACGTGTTGTGCCAAAAAAATCAACGGAAACAAATCTTTGTGAATTTGTTGATGTAGAACTATCAGCTATGGAAATGGGATTTCAAGTTGATACTATATACACGGACTACTGTAAAGCTTTGACAAAATCCCACACAACCTACTAATACAAAAACTAGAACGTCTAATTAGTCTAATAGATTTTATAAATACTGTATAGACTCTTGCCTTTTCCTTAATATAACTAAATGTAAACTTATAATATATACCAGAAAAATTAAAACAATTTCATATGAATATAAACTTAAGAACCAGACTATATCTAGAGTATATATATCTAAAGTGAGTTGTATCAATCACCAGTATGCTGTAAATATAGATCAACTTGAACGCATTCAAACTAAATTTCTAAGATATGCCAAATTCAAAACTAATTAGTATTTAGTACAGAAAACCGCAACAAAATCGAAGATCTAAGAGATCGCCGTAAGAATAGGAACTTTTCTTTTTATTTAAATTTCTAAATGGCCTTATTAATTCACCACACCTTTTGATAAAATATCTTTTCCACTTACCTCCCTCTAAGGTACTATCTTTAATTAATAAAAAAATAAATAAATAGATTTAAAATTCACGGTTGAGTACGAAAACCTGTTAAGGATTATACAGCGAAGACTCATAGACATAAACAATAAATAGAATTAAGTCCTTTTAAATTTCAGGTCACTAACGACACGTTTTGCACAATCATTAAATAAATGTGCGAGTTCATAACATTCTGCTTTTAACAACTTAATGAATATAAACTTAGCATCAATCATCATTTTACTTTCCGTGTAATTTCCAGTAAAACGCAGTCTTAGGGGCCATTAACTTAATCGACATTGCAGATATTCCAACAATTAATTTATGAGCGTCATTAATTTTACAAGCAACAGATGCTGTAAAGTATCTTATTATAGATTACCTACCTTCATTGATAAGATGTACCGCCTATACTCTTTTATAGGTTTTTGAGGTTTGAATACTCTGACGAACTGTAAAAAAACCATTGTGCCTAGGCACTTTGCTAGGCACAGTGGCTTTTTCACCTAAACCACGTAAGTTCATAAAGTAAAAAAAAAAACTTATATTTTTATATTTCAGATTTAATTCTTATTACATACTACATACTGTTTGAAGTTATCTATAGAAAAAAATTAAAAGAAATATTACGTTTCATAATTTAGAATAGTAAGTACGTTTATTGTTACATTGACAGTAGGGCAATTAAATAGAATGACTCAGGACATTTTTCAGTAGCGAGTTTTTGTTAACTTTTTGGTCAAATAGTTTTTTACATAATTTATGACCAATTAAGAATGAAGGATACATTAATGTATTAATTAGCTTAAGGAGACGATAGACGCCAGTGAACTTGCTAAAGTATAAAGCAAGCTAAACCCATTTGAATCGTGCTTTCAGAAGATTACATTTGTAAATCACGGTTTATGTTACTTTAAGCGCGACAACGTTTTGAGCTGGATTTTTTCGCGATTGAATTATTAACAAAAAAACAGCCGTTTTCTAGAAATTCTAGCCATTTTTTCTCTTATATACACAATTTTTTATTAATATAATTATAAATAATTGATTTCCTCAATGAAATAATGAGATCTACGACCAGTTAACTAATTTTTAAGCATTTTTGATTTTATTATTTATAATTTATTTTCTTAAGGCCCTAACATAAGTGTAAGTGGCGCCCTCACTACATTTTATTAATTTCCATTAAATACAAACTCATTTTCAAAAAAGTGCTCAAATTAAAAGTTTTATGTAAAGCAAACAATTTTTAGAAAGTTTTACACATGGCTACACATGCATAATATATAGCGACTAAAACTTTTTAAAAATAGCTTACTTGTACTTTAAACTTTTAATTTGAGCACTTTTTCAAAATTACTTATGTGATGAATACCAATTGGAAAATCTAATGGGGGCGCCACTTTCACTTATGTTAGGGCCTTAATATCTTTTGAAATTTCTATTCTATTTTGTTTTTGTTATATCTTCCGCATTGGAAGTCGCAGCGTAGAACGGCCTTCTACCAGATGGGCGCGGGTGTCTCAGGACCGGTCTTTGCGGAGATATATGGGGGAGGCCTACGTTCAGCAGAGGCCTACGACATATGAAGATATTGTTGCCAAAGTTCAGTAATTTCCAAGATAAAGATATAACGTAGAAAAAAAGCCGATAAATTTTTAAAAAGGCTGAATGTTACACATATACATATTGCAGAGGATAAGTTAAAACTTACTTATTTCATAGGTCCTTAAATTCTAGATATCTGAGATCTAGAAAATAATTTTATATCTGTTCCTCTATACATAGCATGAATTGGCATGTAACTCTTAAGTAATATGGTGAAGGCAAGAATAAGGAATGACACGCAGACCCTTAGTAAAGGTTATCATTGATTATGGAAAGAGTCCTTGACCGCATTTCCTTTGTTGGATAAGTAGAGCTAATGAGAAACTAATTGCTGATCCTTGGGCTAAGTCTTGGCACTAAATTGTTGTCTACTTTATCCCTACTCTTTACATCTAAACTACCGTTTTGAAGTCAGCCCGCAATCTACTTAAGAGGCCACTTACGCAGTGCCGTAAGCAAATACATGTCGTTATATAATTGCTGCCTAGTGTGACGGTGATAGCCAACACGTATCTTACGAAAAATCAGAAAAAAAGTTATAAAAAAAAGGCTCAAGAAAATTAAGATATTCATTCAGACACTGGCTTTTGGGCTGAAACTTCGCTGAATTTATACAATGTTGTTACGTAAATCGTTTCCTGAAATATTATTAATCATTCATTGGTTTCAAAATATTACATATATATGCTTAGTATACCAAGTTACAAGTAAATTGATAAAAGTAGCGTATTTCGTATCTACGCGAAATGCACGTTGCGTGCGCACGGCATGCACACATAAGAAGCGTATTTCGTATCTACGTGAAATGCACGTTGCGTGCGCACGGCATGCACATATAAAAAGAAGCGTATTTCGTATCTACGTGAAATGCACGTTGCGTGCGCACGGCATGCACACATAAAAAGAAGCGTATTTCGTATCTACGTGAAATGCACATTGTTTGCGCATGGCATGCACACATAAAAGCCACTTGCATGATGATACCTTCTTCTTTATTTTATTATGTTCGTGTACTGCCTAATTTAAAAATAAGTATACGATATTTAGCCAACCCACGCAGAGACTTAATGAGAAGTAATTTAGTGACGTCATGGTAATCGAAAGTTAGGATTTTGGTTTTGTGGATATGGGTGGCACTTATAGTGGTAAACACGGTAAAACATTGACGGATAAAAATTTTCAGACGCTTTTGCACATGTTAGTATATGTATAAAACACAAATGGTTAATGGGGTAAAAACTAGACTTGACAAACAAACACTGTAGTCAAGTCCAGTTTTTATCTATATTTAAAATCAATGACCTGTCTACTCAGAAGGTCATTGTTTGACAGAGAAGTCGTATCCAGCTCTTAGGTCTGAGGTGAGACTATGCATAATATGATGTGTTCTGAGGAATTGTCCGAAATGATGCCCACGGCTACTTTATATCATCGCACCGCTTGCCATCGGCAGGAAATTCATCCTCACACCTTATAACCTAAATGGTTACGTACAGTGCGGTTTCAGATAAACTTCCTCCCGCGGACGCTTAGGTTGTGGAATGAGCCCCCTACCAAGGTTTTCTCTAAGGACTACAGTATGGGGTTCTTCAAGAATGAAGTTATTAGATTTTTGAAGGGTCGGAAAAGCGGTGTGTTGCCCCAGGTGTTGACCGCTTGCGTCCATAGGCTGCGGAGACTGCCTTCCATCAGGCGGACCGCAAGCTTGTTTGCCACATTAGTGGTATAAAAAAACACACTGATCAGAAAGGTAAGAGAAGTATAAAAATTATGCGAAAGCAATAAATAAAATAAAATGTTTAAGACTCACAATAGTTATTAAACTAAAAACCTAATGTATCGGCTATTTATATTATGCGATCCATTTGTTGAAGTACGTGTCATAAAATAATTCAAGCTTATGAATCAACGTCGAGTGGACGGAACAAACCGGTCAGCGCTTACAATGACTGCAAGTCATCGAAACGGCCTTGTTTAGTGTGACGTAACGCGTGAATCGGAGATGTCTTCAAAAGCAGAACATGCATTTAAGTGATAACAACAGATATCTAATGACAAAGATATCGGCTTATATAGTAGAAAATTATAGACAGCAGCGCATTTAACTTAAGATCAACTATGCCTGTGTGATTTTGTCTACCTACTACATAAAAACCTTTATTTTATTCTTTAAATTTACAATAACATAGCACGTGTTTGAGTGAGTTTTAACTATCCGAATTTTATGGCCTCTTAACTATAAGTTAGTCGGCTCCTCGCGTTACAATTAGTTACAGATGTTTTAAAATTAAATTGCAATGACTAGAAGGTCATTTTTATATTGTATTAAAGTTTATCTTTATTTTTATAATTCTACTGTACGTGTCTATGTCACTGTACTCCTCCTAAACGCCTGGACCGATTTGAATGTTTTTTTTGTATGCGTTTGGGTGGCGCCCTGGATGGTTAAGATTCACCCCGCCAGATGGCGCTGCAGTCGGAATCATGCAGGACAACATCTGCCCGGTCAGCTAGTAAACTTATATTAATTATAAGAACAGTGAAAAGTGTATAGATAATTAAAAATTTATACTCATTAAACTAAGACATACTGAATGTCAGAAGTTTGCGAAGAATTTAATATCTGACTAACCTATTCTCAGACTACGTCCGCGTGGACTTTGAAAAAGAAAGTTTGTAGAAAGTTCTCCCATCATGAGATCAAGTCTTACAGGTTTATGATCAGTATTTGGATTTTTCCCTATTTTTGTATTTTAAAATCTTGTTTATTTCCAAATTTCATGATTCTAGGTCAACGGGAATAACCACATTGGTTTTAATTTATTCATGTCACAATATGCGGCAATTATGACCGTATTTTGGGTATATTTTTTTATTGCATTGACTTAGAAGCTCGATTCTTTACAACTTTAAGGGACCGTAAATTTTAGTATAATATTTATATTAAATTCAACTTAAAGAGAGGTAGGGCACTGCAAGTACTTGCTCGAATAAGTCGCCCGAACAAATGAAGCGGGGCATAGCGAGTACTTGCTCGAATGAGTGGCCCGAACTGTTGAATTTGCCTTTGCCTTAAACTCGAGTTTGAACGACGAAGGCGCTGTACCATTTACTATACCGTGGTGCGGTAAGACCATGCCGGAAATCTCCATAACACAGCGGGAGGTCCGGAGGGCGTTGCTTTCTCTAGACGTTCATAAGTCAAGTGGGCCAGAAGGTATACCAGCAGTGGTGCTTAAGCAGTGTACTTCTGAGTTATGTCCTCTACTCACGCGCCTCTTCGCGCTTTCCTACCATACTAGGCAATTTCCGTATTCATGGAAGACTGCGAATGTGCACCCGGTGTCCAAAAAGGGCGATAGATCAGATTCATCGAATTACAGGCCTATCGCTGTTACCTCTCTCCTCTCCAAGGTGATGGAGCGTGTGATCAACACACAGCTTCTAAGATACCTAGAAGAACACGACCTGGTCAGTGATCGTCAATATGGCTTTCGCCACGGTCGCTCGACTGGTGACCTAGTGTATCTCACACACCGATGGGCACTAGCCATTGAGAGTCAGGGGGAGGCATTGGCATATAGCCTGGACATAGCGAAGGCGTTCGATCGGGTCTGGCACCGGGATCTTCTATCGAAGTTGCCAGCTCACGGAGTGCCCGAGGGTTTGTGCCAAAGGGTGGCTAGCTTTTTGTCCGGCAGATGCATACGAACCGTAGTTGACGGTAGTTGCTTTGATAGCATGGACATTAATGCTGGTGTCGCGCAAGGCTCTGTGCTGTCTCCTACGCTCTTTCTTCTGCATATCAATGACATCAACAACATACATTGCTATGCAGATGACAGTACTGGAGACACTTATTACACGGGTTGCGCAAACATCCCTCGTGCCGTTGTGGAGGAAAACCGCGGAGAACTTGTGTCTCAAATCGAGACCACACTGTCCAAGGTCTCTGACTGGGGACGGGAAAACTTGGTCCGATTCAACCCTACAAAGACACAAGTCTGCGCGTTCACCGCTAAGAAAACCCCATTCACTGTAGTCCCACAATTCCAGAACACCCCCCTCTCCATCTCTAAGAGCATTGGGATCCTTGGTGTCGACATCTCCAGCGATGTTCAGTTCCGAGATCATTTACAAGATAAGGTGAAGCTGGCGTCCAAAAAACTAGGTGTACTCAACAGAGCGAGGCAGTATTTCACGTCGGGGCAGAGGTTGCTGTTTTACAAGTCGCAGGTTCGGCCTGATATAGAGTACTGCTGCCATCTCTGGGTGGGTGCACCCGGATACCAGCTCGGACTTGACTCGGTTCAGCGACGGGCTGTGACAATTGTCGACGATCCCAAACTCAATTGCCGTATCGAACCCTTAAGTCTAAGGAGAGATTTTGCCTCCCTGTGTGTGTTCTACCGCTTGTACAACGGGATGTGTTCTGAGGAATTGTTCGAAATGATGCCCACGGCTACTTTCTACCATCGCGCCGCTCGCCATAGGCAGGGAATTCATTCTCATACTTTAGAACCGAAATGGTCTCCCGCGAACGCTTAGGTTGTGGAGTGAGGTGCTCTGCCAAGGTTTTCTCTAAGGACTACAGTATCGGGTTCTTCAAGAAAGAAATTATTGGATTTTTGAAGAGTGGGCAACGCGCGAGTGATGCCCCTGGTGTTGCAAGCGTCCATAGGCCACGGGGACCGCTTACCATCAAACACTTTTTCTCAATTATGCTCCGATATTCGACCATATCTTACACAATTTCTTCTTTGGGATAAATCGTACTTGCAGACCAGTATCAGAGAGCGGCCCGCAATGTTTTTGTCGGCCGCTCGAGTGCTCAAGCGGTCGAATATGTAATTTGAAAATAGAACGAACTTTTGAAAACTTGAACATTGATTACTAAAGAGATAACTCATCAAGTTTTATTTGAATTTTGAACTGGCAGAACAAAAAGAATGCTCCATTAAATTAATTTAAAGAAAGTAAAAAGTAAAAAAAAAAAACTTTTTTTTAGAAAAAAAAAACATCCGGCTTCAAAAAGGTGCACTAAAAAGGTTAAAAAGAATTACTTACTTCCAAAAATCTGATCTTAATTACAGTTTAAAGTTGGTTTCATGCAAGTGAAGTGTTAGGTACATAGAAACTAACTTCCAACTGTAATTCAGATCAGATTTTTGGAAATAAGTATTTATTTTTACCTTTTTAGTGCATCTTTTTGAAGCCGGTTGTTTTTTTTTTTGTTAAAAAATTTTGATTTTTTTACTTTTTAGTCACGAATTACTTTAATATGATCCACGGAAAAAGTGTTGTTAAATCATATAAGAATACCTCTCTTATATGGATGACTTTCACCGCAAATGTTAAGATAGTTCAAAAACTACTAATCAGATGTAGACCAAATTTAAATGGGACCACTTCCGAAGTATGACCTACCAAACGAAATAAGATTTTTTAAAAACGATCCATAATTAGCGGAGTAATCGAATTACCTCCTCCTTTTTTGAAGCCTTTAAAGAAAAGAAATTGACATTTGAACGCGGCGAATTGGCGGCAAAATAACCTAAACTATTTTTATTATTGTCAATATAATTAGTTTTTTTAAATAAACATGTACTTTATTATATTATTGTTTTAATTTACACGCATGTTTAAGAAAAGGACTTTACAAGTCTTGGTCACAACTGAGCATAACCGGACTCTGTGATACGTGCTTCGGCTACATACTCACGATTGCCCGATTATGCTGTATCTGCGGGCTGCGGCAATAATATACTATATCAAAAAAGTTCATTCATATTCTAACAACATACCTGCTTGCATTCGTATTTCGGGACCGAATCGTCTGACAGCTTCGACGGCGAGTATAGCAGATGCTTGGTGCAAGCCGTGGGCAAGGAGCTGTACCAAGGTTGCTGCGATGGCGACGCCCCAGCCCCAGCCACCCTCGGGGTAGTAGTGTCGAGAGAGAGTCAGGAGCTGTCGAGGGTCGAGCTTGGCCTGTCGTACTGGACCCGCGCTGGCTTCGAGCACCAGCGGCAGGGACCTTGTCCGCAGCAGCGGCGCGCCGCCCGACGACCAAGACTCTTCCATCAAAGCCGGAGCACATCATGTGCGGCCCGCATCACCGCTCCAAGATGCTCCTGCTCATCTCCACACGCTCATCACTTCACTGTTCACACCTTTGTCTATTCACCATATAGTTTGATGAGGATATATTTTTTTTAATTAGTTACTGCAACGCGACTAGATTGTATAAAAAAATACTTTTCAATTCTATTGTAGGTCGTACAGTTGATTAATTATTACCATTTACTTCGTTATACATATAATATAACACCACGAAACGTACGAAAAAAGGTAAATAGTAGTCGGATATAATACAGTAAAATTTGTAAAATCAACAAAGTAATTAAAGGTAAAGTCAACTAAATTATTATATTTAATTGAAAATTTTAAATGTACTTACATACTAGTATATAACAATATTAAAAGTAAATTTTAAATTAACAATTACTTAAATATATATGGTTACCATAACCAGTATTAAGTTAATATTATAATTACTTTGTTGACTTTACATTTTTTTCGTATGTGGTAATGATCAATGAATTGTACGATTGAGAATAACGAAAATTATTTGCTCTTCGTACCTATTATTACGGTTACTTCTAACATTTCGTCTGGAGGATTGTCATAAAACAAAAAAGGAAGTCAATTTTTTTACTCATCTACAAGTTATCCCAACTAAAGCTTAACCACATTCAATAAATTTAGTTTGTTCAAAGAACATATATCATGTAGAGTTGCTTCATGTTTGAGGGGGAGAAAGAGAGAGAGAGAGAGAGAGTTGTATGTTTTGCTAAACCTTAATAAATCTTACACAAACCTAACATCTTTGATCTACTCGTGTTACATCCTAATAAAATAAATGCTTAAATGTATCAGCTTTTTTATTAGTAAATTATTTAGTTATTTATTGTTAACGAAATGATTTATTTGATACTTCGATGACATTGTAATGTATCTTTTGTATAAAATTAAGGGCTTTTAAGAGACTTTTGGTTTTTGAATTTTTTTAAAATTTAAATAGTTACAAAGCATAACAATTTTTTTGACGACGCGCTGTATCAAATTATACAATGTTTGGCGTAAATGATTGAAAAAAATATCATACAAAATTCTTCTATAAAAAGCACTTTCAGTTTTTTACGAATTTTCCGGACAAGTTTTAAATTTTCCCTAAAAACCTAATTTGGACTATTCGGAAATTGTAAAAAAAAAACTGGTCAAGTGCGAATCGGACTAGCACACTGATGGTTCCGGAAGCAGGTAAACTGTAATGAGGAACAAATTTAATTTTGTCGTTAGACAACTTACTGTTGTCCTAATACATTGATATAGGTCGTGGTTTGTTTACAATTTTTTGTAATGTACCAACAAATATACGGTTTTCAGATTTCTTCCTTTATTTGTGCTACATATGGCATTGCTTCTGCGTATTCACAATATGCGACAAAAATGACCGTATTTTGGGCATAGCGTATTTTTTATTGCATTGACTTAGAAGCTTGTTTGTTTTACGACTTTAAGTGACCGTAGACTTGTATTTTATATTAATTCCAACTTGATATGTCCACGCGTTCTTGAGTAAAAGGCTCTTGTCAGACAGCCAGACAAACTTTTTTTAATGTGAAAATTGATTTATTTGCTTGATTAAGGGACCGTAGACCTTAGTTTGATATTAAATTCAACCTTATACTTTCACGCGTTCCTGAATATCGAATCGTATAATAACGATAAATTATTCGGTACCTTGAAATTTATTTTTACCTAATAATGCATAAAGTCATTAAATTCGTTCCAGCAGACTTTTGTGTGCCAAGCACGGAATGACATATGTTATGGGCAGGTCTGGTGACTAAACAATATAAAAAAAAAATTGGCCAAGTGCCTGTCCCACTCGCGCACGAAGGGTTCCGTAGCATTATCTATAAAAACGGCAAAAAAATCAAGTTGTTGTATGAGAGCCCCCCTTAAATATTTGTTTTATTTTAATTTAATTATTTATTTTTAAAGTGAATATATAACTTAATATTCTGTGAATATTTTAAGCGTCTACCTGTTATCAATGTCAAGCAAAATTGAGAAAAATTTACGTTTGTTGTATGGGAGCCCCCTTAAATATTTATTTGATTTTGTTTTTCAACTGTCTAACTATCACGGTTCATGAGATACATCCTGGTGAAAGATGGACGGACAGACGTTTTTTACACTTTTGGTACGGAACCCTAAAAATGGTCGCAAAAGTGTTACAGAGACGAAGAGAACCTGTGGTTTTTTTTAACTTATTTTTAATAAACATAAGCAAACAAAATGGCGGACAGTGATAAAAATGAAAAGAGACCTCAGAGGATGGCCAATTTTGTAAGGCTATGCGCAGTCTATAGGACAGATATACTGTACGTACAATACAGATAACAATACAGGTTCACAGAACTCAAAGTGTATGGGTATGTCCCATAAGTAGTAAATAACCAGTTTAAGAGTGATAAGTGGTAAAATAAAACAAAAGACACAAACTAATATACCTCCTTTCGTTGCCAGTTCTTATCAGACTCTACGATGTTAGTCCTAATTGGACACTGGACTTGGTCTTCAGTTTTTATTTCATTCATTGCCCAGTAATGAATGAACTGTCGTAACGCTTGTCTATCAGTGCTTCCTCAGTAATCTCAGGAATTCCAATAAACGGAGAATGTTCATTACAGATGTCGGAATGAGAATAGCAAAGGTTAATTCGGATGTTTTTGCTACTTTCTTATAGTTGATGTGGGTATAAAGGATGTTTTTACCAAGTAAATGCTAGGCTAGGCTAGACCGCGAAAATACGCCGTTTTTGTGCAAATTTTGTGGCTAAACTATAGCATCTAAAGCTTTGAAAAAAATATATGTTATAAAACTTGCTTTTGTCTAGTGGTTTACTTTACTGAATGATTTTCATTTATTGTATTTAATGCAATAAAAAATCTGGAAGTGACCACTGTTTCAACACTTGTGCAAATTTTTAAAGCGCGTTTTGCATTTGCTTTTATTGAAAGTTGGTTAAATATTTAGAATAGCTTGTTATCTAGTGCATAGACTCTAAGTTGTAGCGAAAAGTCAAACAATGTGACTACAAAACGATAATAACGTTAAATTCCATACAAAAAAATTAATTTTCAAGGCGTCATTACGGTATAAATTACTTAAGAAGTATATAACATATATATCTCATAGTAATGTATATGACATTATCTAATGATTTATAGTACATTTACATACACAACATTAGAATTACATAAATTAGCTTTCTGGCCTATATCGTCCTCTTAAGTAAGTTAGTAATATATAAAGAAATTATGTCAAATCTTCTATTAGGTGGTTACTTAATGTAAGAAGGTATGAAAGCTGCTAACAAAAACGTAAGCGTAATTAATGAAAATAAATAAACAAAAAATTTTAAAAAAAGGGTGGGATCAACGTTTAGTTTCCCATACAAACATTAGTTGCTCATAATTTTGGATGGGGAACAATGATTTTCATATATATTTTTGATTTCTTATCTACTAATTTACCAATATTGAGGGAGCTACTCTTATGTGGCAACCTTTTCGTTAAATGTCACTTAAGAGGCTATAGAACCTAATTTCCATTTTTTTTGGCAAAGGTTTCTCCGGCTTCAATGAGCAGCTCTGACTAAAATTTAATGATTGTGTCCTTGGGGATATAGTTCAAACCTTAAAAACGTTAAAACACGATTAATGAATTTTATCCAATAGAAAAATATACTGAACTGACCCCTTTTTACTGTTTTTTTTTTAACTGTTGGCAAAGAAATCTTCAAAGTTTTAAGTACTATGAGTTTATTACTTTTCTAAAGCATAGCCGCGATAGTGCTTTAGACCATGAGAAAAAGCATTTTCGACAAAAGTGATGTATAATAAACTATTAATTTATTTAATGTATTTCAATGAAAATCTTAGTGAGTTAAGATGTAGCTTCTGCACTACTCACACACTCTCAATTACATATCGCGTCATCCTTGTTTTTACTCATGTTTTCCGTCACATGGTAGTAGTACTGCCTCTTAATCAAAATAATGATGTTCAAAAGTAGCGACCTGCTTTCATCTCTTTTCTTTAGAAAATAAAGTTTTTTTTTATTTTTTGCTTACATACCAGCAACAAAAATATAATCTTAATTATGAATCGCGTGTCAATTTCAGTCATTGTTTTATTTTTTAGTCCATAAACGAAACTTAAATCCGAATATTATTCTTTTCTTAATTTTATTACAGCTACTTTTTTACCGGATTTCGTAGCCAAATTGCAAAACTGGTACTTCCCCCTCTACTTTTTAAACCAAGTGCTCTAATCTGAAAAAATATCGTTAGTAGCGATTATAAATACTTCTAACAAAAATGATTAAATAAATTGGTTTTTAAGTTTTATTGATATCTTCAATAATTCTCATTCTACGGAACCCTAAATTAATGCGTAGCTACAAAATAAACTTAAATGAGTTTTATTTAGCTAGATAAATACGTAATGTACTCAGCCAACTATAGAACATAATTTGTATCGTGCAAAAAACTTTTCTGACTCAGCGGTCAATAATCAAAAACTACAGTCGCCATATTGCAATGGTATGAACTTACAACGACACTAGCGACCAAACACCCAAGGAAAGAAGGTCAGAAAAGTTTGTTGCACTGTGTTGCTTTAAGACGCAAGAGTTGGGCAAAAAACTTGCCAATTATTTTACATTCAGATTCGTTGTAGTGAGTATACATAAATTACATACATTTAAAAAAATTTAAACTGTGTGACGGATATATCAACGTTAAGCCGAAGCTACTATGTATAGACACTTTAAATCCGATAATTCCTTTTGAAAAGTCCACGCGAATCAAGTAGCAGGAATAACTTAGTATTGTACGACTACTGCACTTTTCAAAATAACTGACGATATACGTTTTGGCATGGAAAATAAGGAGGTCACGGTTCTAACAATTAGATTTTAGCAGTTTTTAACAACGTGGATCTGGACATCCTGCTACTCATTCTTAGTTCTCTTAACATTTCTCCAATCGTTATCGATTGGTTTCATAGTTACTTCCGTGGACGCCGGCAGCGCATAAAGGTCGATGATTCTCTATCTGACTGGTGCAACACGGCCGCTGGTGTTCCGCAAGGTGGCGTTTTGTCTCCTTTCCCGTTTGCTATTTTCATTAATTCTATAACATCTCAACTATCTTTTTTCTACCATCTCTATGCAGACGATCTTCAGATTTACACACAAACTCCTATCAGTGAACTGCAAATGCTATCACAATTGTTAATCGAGACCTTGATCAAATTGTGAAGTGGAGTGAATCCTATGGCCTTATTGTTAATCCTACGAAAACGCAAACAATCATCGTGGGCAGTTCTAGACTTATATCCAAGACTGGAACGAAGTTCCCATTAGTAACTGTGAACGGAGTTTCTATCCCTAACAAAGACATAGTACAAAACCTGGTTATATTTATCGATCGAACACTATCTTGGGGTTCGCAAATAAAGGAAGTTAGCAAGAAAATATTTTCTACAGCTAAATCTTTAGGCAGGTTGCGCAACTTCCTACCAATTCCCACTAAAATTGCTCTTGCACAATCTCTTCTTCTGTCTGTTCTCGATTATGCTCATGCTAGTTATCTTGACCTTACCGAGGAGCAGCTTAATAAACTTGAGCGACTTCAGAACTTCTGCATTAGATTCATATTTGGTCTACGTAAGTACGACCATATTTCCGAATACAGATCAAAGCTCAAGTGGCTCCCAATTCGACTTCGCCGGGATAATCTTGTTCTCGTTCTTCTGTATAACGTCCTGTTCAATCCAAACACACCGATATACCTTAAGAAATGTTTCAATTTTATTGGTAATATTTCTCTTCGAGAGACTACTAGCTGGATGCTAAAAACTCCTTTGCATTATTCACAAACGTATAATGATTCTTTCACGGTAAAGGCTGTTAGATTATGGAACGCTTTACCTTTGGAAATAAAAAAAGCAATATCGATAGCAATATTTAAAAATCTTGTTATTACTCATTACCTAAAAGACTAAAATAACATGACTACCTATATTTGTTTATATATATTCACTTATACGTATTATATATTATAATTATATTTATTATACATGCATATTTATATATGTACATAATATTACTTATAGTTATATATACATTATTCATATATATTATTTATGTGTATTTATTTATATTATATACATTATTGTATGATATATATACTTCTTAATAACTGTATTGTCACACACCTACTATACTATGTTTAACTGCCTCTATTGCCTCTACCCAAAGGTTGTCTGGAAGAGATCGCTTTAAAGCGATAAGACCGCCATTTGTTTTCTTTATTTATAAACAGATTTTTGTACAATCATTTTGTTGGTGCAATAAAGTATTTTATTATTATTATTATATATATATATAATTTTTTCTCAATTCATTATATTGATATATTAAAAATCGCAATTCCCTGTCTGATTATTATAGTAATTAAAAAAACATATTTTTGTTAACCTATACACTTTGTAGTTAAATTAAATTACATAAAAAAACTTAGAACTTTTAAAATAACTGTTCATTATTATTCCTTTGTATTATAATCAGTGTTCTGATGATAAGTAAACAATAGATTACAATATGTGTAATCCGGTGTCAGTTGCGATTGTAATAAAAGGCTTAAGTACATGCAAATGAAGTGCACAAAATGGCGTTAGCATATGAAACTAGGTCACTTTGTGTTCGACCAACGGACCACCCACCTATCACTTGTAGATGTTGCGTGAGCATAATTTAATAACTACCACTTAGACCCTCCTGAAATATTTTGTGAAAGTTACTTTGATCATGTTGCTTCAGCCGTCGTTTATTCCTACTAAAGGGGAACATGCGTCTCCTTAAAGGAACAAGAAGCGAATTGGCAGGCGTTGTCGAACTAGTGGCCACTCGACTGTCAGTGATTGATTATGTTAAATGATTGTGAATGTTTTATGACAACAGCCAGGATCACAGTTCAGAGTTACTACCTAAGTATTAAAGAGCTCAGAAAAATTTATTAAACAATAAATGGCCGCAGTTAAGGATTGCCAAATTCGGCTCTACATATGAGATCTTACAATTTTTTACGACGATTAAGTGTCGAGATTAAGTTATTTTTAGGGTTCCGTAGTTAAAATACTGGCCACATTAAGACTGACCTTTTCGTCACAGTAGATACGTCTCTGTTCTTTCATTTTGATTTATACATTAGGCTTTTTCATTTAGGTACATCTTTTTGCAAATAACACGACTTAGGTACTAAAGTCATTAAAATACTTTACAAGATATGGCGGACCAAGATTAGCTTTTTTCCGATGTTGAATAATTATTGTAGTAAAGGCTATAGAACCCTTTATACACTAAGCATGGGCAGACATGCTTACGATAGTTTTTTTTCCCTAGAATTTTTTTGCTTATATTTACCTACTCATTAAAATTTTTTCCCCACTACGTCAGAGCCAAAAGGAAGGGTAATGATTTTAGCAGTCCATGTAGTATGTTTGTATTAACATATGTTTCACCGTAGCGAGTGGCTTAACTACTGAACATATTTAACGAGTCAAATGATTGTTTACTATGGTCTAGGTGACATATGCTATGCGACGTCATATTAAATCCAACATGGCGGTTATGCGAATACATGAGTGTGCAATAAGAAATCGAAAATATACCGTGTTTAGTATCGAATGAATTCCCTTGACGAGGACATTTCAAGTACATAAAATTTTGCAATTTTTTTTAATAACTCCAAAAAGAAAAGATAATTGTCTTCGCTATAACTTAGGTTATAACTCGACTAGGGTTTAAGTTTTAAATTTCCACTTGTTTATGTACATTTTTTAAAGTTGAGCAAAAGGCATTGAAAAGTCAGCGACCCGCTGAACTATATAAAGCAATCCAAGAAATCGAAGTCAACAATACTATAAAGAGTAGAATCAGGGTTTGTTTAAATCATTTTGTTATGAAACGTAGCTCGTGATCCCGCAGTAGTACCTTATCAGCCATCAGATGGCGCGACAGTATTGTTTTGCTGGTGTTCTTAAAGCTCACAGAATTGAATATATTGTCTTTTATGATATAAACTGTTTCATGTTCTTAGCAATAAACTATGGAAATGTATACTTATATTTATGTAATAAATAGGGAAATTACGTCTTTATGTTTTGATTAATTATTAGTGTTCTCCCACCTACCATAGTTTTTGAAATATAGGGGGGGTAATATGTTACCTGTCAGGCATGATCGGTTATTTTTATTTTAATCCCCGCAAAGCCCCTGCCTTATTAAATAAAGGTAGGTCGAAAAAATACACCCTGTCTACCAAAACCAAACTATACCATATAAAAATCGTGAAGATATATATGTACATACCTACAAAAAAGTATAACTTTTGCCGCTTTCGCTTTGTGTAGGTACTAGGAAAATTTGATAAGCAAAATTGAAAAAAAAAAACATGTTCCATTTCTCATTTACAAACCAAAACTCAGTTTCAGCAGCTTCAATAATTTTAGTTACATATCCTCTTTTCTCTCTACCGTGGCTATAAAGACATTGATAATTGATAAATGCAGTCTGACTTGAAGTCTCGTAAACTTTTCAAATTTTAAAACCGTAAGTACATTTTCTCCGTTAAAATTGTCCGGAAATGACGTCGTTATCGCTGCTATATTGCAGTTCACTCATGTTAAATTAATTTTACGATCGGTTTCAGGTTAAAGAATGTACATGAATACAAAAAATATTTTCATATCCGGAAATAACTTTGGCAATGCTTTTTTCAAAGAAGCGTTATGGAGAGATTAAGAGAAGAATGCACCATTCCACCATACTTGCAGCGGAAACGAATATCCCACTTATTTTTGACACTTGCTAATCAAATACCACGAAATTTTGATGACATTTTGCTTTGCTTGATATTTGTCTACAAATCACGACTACAAATTTTCACTGTCTTGGATCAGTATGTGTTAAAAACTAAAGAGGACTTTTTTGTATAAAGCACGCTGCGAGGCTCGGTATGGTGCTGCCAAATTCAAAGTCCTTTACCTACCCAAAGTACATTGTGGCTATTTTTAGGTGGGATATGTTTATTGCAATAAAATGTATTATATGTTCTTTTCCATCCCTTGTATTCTTATATAAGAAATCTATTTACTTTCTACATAAAAAATAGTGGTTGCGATTTTACCCGCCTAAAAAAACTATTCTCGTGGGAACTTTCGTTCGGATTAAATTAAAGTAGTTTTTTTTTATCTATTTTGTGGTTAGACAGTCTGCAAAGAATTTAAATTAAACTTAAGAAATGTAAGTACACGTGTTAAATGGATATTAGCACTTAGAAGAAACTGCCAACTCATAAATTTTACCATTTCAACTTATTAAAGAATGCGGCACAAATATTAACTTTCGAAAGAAGTTTTAAGTAGGAATGCAATTAACTGAAAAACGAGGAGCTGGTACAGTCAATTTGGAATTTCTTCATTATCGCTTTTGTTATAAGTTATGACTAATAATGTATTTTTGCTCTATAATTTATCTATATCTCTCTGCTCTTCTCTATAATCAAACTGATTTATTTGACAAACTCCGCTATTTCCCCGAGTAGGGAACAGCAAGCTGTTGTCTTCAATAGTTTAAATTTTATACAATGAATTCTGCTATTTGGGGCCATCAATAAAGTAGTTATTTGTACTTCTGATAGTTAGTCTTAACTTTAATGATGTTAAGGTGACGGCATACCCAAACGAGTTAAGTTTGAAGGAATTTGATTAATTTTATTACAATCCTGAGTAAAATTTTGAAGTGTATGTTATAGTTCAAACCTTAATCCATTAAGGATTTGCTAGTATCACAATAATTTGAAAATTTAGGAAAAAATATTCTGAAACTCTATTTTTGGGTTTTAATTCGAATTGTTTGTAAAATTAAGAGTGATATTCTCGTGATTCCTATTTCTTAAAATATATATTACTATGACCGAGTGAAATTGTTGTTCTAAGTCTTAACACTTTCACGGTTCTAAATAAATATATGAATTTCATATGGACAAAAACCGAAAAATCGAAATGTTCAACGTAACCGATCATGTGCTAGCGCCTATTGTACGTGGAACTGTGTCTCTTTGTAAGCTTTAATAGTGTAATATATCTTTATACACTGTTCAAAACGGGACGCTGACCAGGGTGTGCCAAAGCCTTAAATAAGAATGTAGATCATTACCGTTTTAGAACCAAAAGTTTCTGACTTGTATAAGAGGGATTTGCAAGAGTTGCCGCATAAATAAGTTAATAAGCTAAAATCAGTAATTCCCGTTATGTAGGTATGATACGTTCAAAGCGCAAACACTGAAAATATTTTTTTAACATTAAGGCATTATACTTCAGCAAGGGAAGGTAAAGACATATCTAATAGTGACGTTATAAAAGTTAGAAGTTTTTAACCTAAGCCTAAAATTAGCCACAACACATCGATTCTACACATGTAATTCGCCCCGGCTTCGGCTTACACGGATTTTAATCACTAATTAGTGCAAATGCCGACAGCCAAAACAGTTTTACATCAATCACATCAGTGCTTCTTTATCCAATTTCTAAACCAAACCAATGCAATAAACTTATGATAATATTATTACCAGTTTAAAGCGTAAACAGTAAATTCATCAAAAAGCTATAAGTATTTTCATCACACTTACTAATAAACAGTGCATTACGTGCAGGCAACAGCACCTTAAAACTTAATTATTCCCACGGGTTTTTTTCTGTAATGACGCGCCTATTCTATGAAGTAAAAATAAACTACGCGCACACTACAAGCGAGCAATTACAAGTTCAAACTTCAGCCAAAACTTTTTTATTCATAAATTATCGAGATAGCTAGTTAGTTACCTAGTTGTTTTCTCTTCTTCTATTCTCACCATTTCAATTGTGTTTTGGTGAGTTTATTTATTTATTCACCTTATATTTTTATTTATTTATTCACCCTATATTTTTATTTATTTACTCGCAAATATGACGAAAAACATTGTGTGTAACACGGGAGGTACGGAAATTACAAACTCGAGTCATTAAAGCCTTCGACTTTAGTACATAGTAATTTTTTCCTTACCACCCTTGATACACAATGTACTAGTATATCGACCACCATGATTAAATTTACACGTACTTAATAAATATTAAAAAAAAAATCAAAGTTACGAAAAAGAGCCGTTTTCTTCATATTTAATATTTACTACACAGCCAAGCTGAAATAAATCTCTAGAGTATTATTTGGTACTTTCTCAATAAAATATCGTTTACTTGTTACATAAAGGAAAAGTAATAGACACGGCTTACAAAGGAATAAGACAAGTGTGGGACATAATCATCACATTGAAATGATTTAGACTCAAGAACTATGAGTTTTATTAGTCTGGAAGAGAGTTCAAAATACTCGTTTCTATTTCTTTTAGATAAACAATCTAGGTTACAGAACATTGTTCACCGAGGGGTGAAAGTGGCCGATTACTAACGAGGGTGTAATTTGAGCACGTAAAATAATGGTAAAAAGTAATTTAAACACTTATCGTTTCGTTATGTATTTTCAATCATTTTTTTTAGGGTTCCGTTGATGTGTGGTAAATAACAAGGGTTCGGTGGTTGTTATTCCTATCCTTTCTTTTTTTCATTTATCCGCTTGACTAATTAGGGTTTCGAAGAAAAATGTTTTAAGATTCTTTAAATATTGACTTTGACGACCAATTGTAATTAGCTTAATAAGAAGAAGAATTTGAAAATATTATTTTTTTCAATAAAAACATTTATTTGACTCAAAATCCACAAAAAAAACAAGCTCTCTAAAGCAAACATACTGACAGAAAACTAAGATACAGTTTCTTCGCCTGAATTCTTTCTTATTTGTTTATTTGAATGTTAACAGAACTTTGTCTCCTATATCTTCACCTGTCTTTAGTCGGCAATCGACTTCAAGGCGAATAACCATGCGTGAATGTTTTGTCAATAAGTCTGCTTTAGGCTCTTATATTTAACTTTTTAGTGGATTTGAAGTCGGATAAATGCTTTTGTTGAGAAAAATAGTTTATTGCCGATTGAATTTAAAAAGATTTTTGAATTTTAATTTAATAAGAGATTTTAATACAATTAAGAGCTTTATCAATAATACAATAATATATACACACTATACATTAGTATTTATTGTAGATTTCCGCTATTTAACCGTTTTGTTTATTAAATTCCTTTTTTTTTTCAATTTATTAAATAACAATAATAAAATTAAACATTCATTATCCTACATTCAACAAGTTATCAGTAGGTAAAAAATCTGTGATCATAAAAAAATTGTAACAAAGGATACTACAAAATTTTAGGGAATATAAATAATAAACATCCATGTTTCCTAGCACATATTAGTCTTTGCATTTATGGAACTGAAAATGCTCAATTACAGGGTGCTACCAAATTTAAATAAATACATGTTTAACTAACAATGAAATTTTAAAATATATTAAAATTGTTTGGCCCAGAATAAGCAAAAATATACTAAAACATATTATTTTGTTATAAAGTGTTGGTTAAATTGTGATATTATTTTTTTAAAATTGAAACATTGGCTTGAATAAAATAAAATAAATTTAAACATGACTTGGCTTGTATTATTAGTTATGTTTGTTAGCCAAATGAATTTTTCGAAAGAGTAACTATTGTGTTTCTTGCCGGATTACTTTCGGTAGAAATCGACATTGTGAACCGAATTTCAAAAAAATTGCATTCAAAAATTTTGAAAATTCAAAAGTGGAAATTAAAATAAAAAACCGAAATTTTTTTTATTCGAATTCAAGTAAAAGACAACAAAAAAGCTTAATGTTCTGTATGCATGTGTAATATTTATTTTTTTGCTTTTTAGTGGGTTTTTGATGGCAGTATAATTATTTTGTTTAAGCATACCAATTACAAAAAAATTTGTTTTTGTATTCAGATGTCTGTGTATTAACTCCCATTTTATAGTCTGCCGGATAAAAATGCACAAGCGAGTAATTTATTGTGCAAGTGGGGCGTTTACAGGATGCAAGAGTTCTAGTTTGGTTGTATTTATTGAGATGTTTTTCTGCCAATATTATTGAAAAACGAAAGTTAGAAGACAGCAATTAAATTGACTGCTCCGGGGCTCAGTTAAAAGAAGTAACTGCCTGTGGGGACGAGGTCGCACTTTCGATCGTCGCTATACCTAGTTGTAAAACAAACGTTTTACATCGTTTAAAACCAATATCGTTGTGTTTGTCTTCGGTCAAGTTTCTATGTAATGTGACTTTTATTTGTAATACGTGATACACATCATGTACAGTTTAATACGAGATATGGATGAACAAAAACAGGATATGCCTATTTTTATAAACGTGGTTTTAATTAATATATGTATGTTACTTTTGTTTAATAAATGACCTTGGACCCAAATCTCACTTCATCCTTGAGAATTTTGAATTAGAAATTATCTAGAGGACACTATCTCAACTATAAAATTATGAACGTTGACATAATTTTCTCGTTTGCTATATTCTCACTATCAATCAAATAAACTTCGAACAAAATTTGTTCAAAGCGGTGAAATGTGGCCACTATGAACCGGTTACGCCACGAGACTCGTTCAGTTTCACAGTTTAAGAGTGTTTTTAAAACGCCTACCTTAACATACCTTTTTCAATATATTAAAAAAGATTTTGGTGACTACATAATGTATGAAGCAACATTTTACTTGTGTTTACCCATTATTAATAAGGAAATAATAAGTAAAATAAATTCCTTTTCCGAGTAATTGCTATAATCTTAAAACAAAACGTAAATAAAAAAAATCTAAAAACATATAAAAATTATAATATTAATATAAATATATTCTCTTTGGTTTATGTATTTTAATTGTTTATTAGGTTAAAAATTATACGTTAATTTATTTTTCAGAGGTTAATTGTTTTTATGAAAAAAATCTCATTTGCAATTACCACCTAGTAATATTAAAAAACTACGCAGTATAAAGATGGTGGTACTGGACCTAAGACATTTTTTGTCAGTATATGTGGTGTAACCTAGTGCTTTTATGATGGAAATCAATAGAATAAGAAGAATATTATTTTTTTAGTACCGTACTTTTAATAATTTTGACCTACATTCTATATATTTCCTTTAATGTTTAGAACCTAATTAATTGAACAAAAATTATTATGGTTCGAATGCGAGATGTAGTCTTAAACAGTCCGGACCACTCAAAGCAGTTCGAGCGGTTTGCATTCGAGAAATGTCGGATTTGATATTACCAGAACAGCTTAACTTCATTTTCGTTCCAGAAAAGTTTGAATTCGTACTTTATTACGAATTCGTGATCAATTCGAACGCTTGATAATTGGCTCCCTGTAGTACAAACAGTTTTTTCGTTTCATCGAAACTTCTCAGACGAGTAGTCTGACGTGTAGTTAGACGAAACCCAGAAGAGCGTTACGTGATCGGAAATCTCGAAATTGCCTATTCATGGAACTCCCCATATGGAAAACTTTTAGTGGAAATTGCACTTTGGCTTGTAAAAAAGTAGCTTTGGGGAGGCAGCTATTTTTGATGAAAATAAAGTTGAGATATTGTTAAGAAAGTATTGAGAAAGTTTCTAAGTAAATAATAATTTAAGAAACACAAGCTAGTTTAAAATTAACAAATAATTTGGTGTGTCAAAGTGTTAGCGCATAAGTGTTTTATATTTATTATTGTCTGTAAAATTTTACAGTTTACACTTACAAACTTTACATAACCTTCTAGGTTCGATTTAGATTGTGCAGTGTGTTTGTATTGTGTATATATCTGTACTAATATTATAAAGAGGAAAAATTTGATTGTTTGTTTGTTTGTATTAAATAGGCTCAGAAACTACTGGACCGATTTAAAAAAATATTTTACCATTAGAAGCCGACATTAACCCTGATGAACAAAGGCTACTTTTTACCGCGGAAAAATGCTCCATTCCTACGAGAAAACGGGTAATAGGACAACGGGTAGTAAGCATTATCCTTCCGTACTTATCTTTTTCACATAACTTCTTAACGGCTAAAACAATTGGGTTGAATATATGGGTATATCGATGGTTTCCTGGATGATTTAACAATTGGACCCGGTAGGTGGCGCTGCTGTTGTTATGTCGTATACTAAACGGCTTGATGGATTGGGTTGAAATTTTGTATGTGTATTTCCATGGTTTCACAGACCCGAATGTATTATGTCATTAAAGAGGAAATATTTGATTGTTTGTTTTTTTTTTCTATAATTGAGGAGTAGCCGTAAGAACCTACGCTGATAACGAAATTTAGGGCGGGCGAAGCCGCTGGCAGAAGCTAGTCTGAAATAAAAAAAAAGAAAAGCGCTACGTAGCTTCTAATAATTTTAAAATGAACTTTATAACCCAACCAAACACGCACGATGCAGATTACATAATAAATATCTTATTCCCGTAATTACGTCGTTTATATGTTCGCACTATCTACTGAATCTGTAACATGTGCCGGAATCAAAGCGGGGTACTTAGAAGCTTCTTATCAAAAGCGAAAAACACTCTATAGTGTAGGCTATTCATGAAAATAAAATTAAGGTATTCTATCAACGGCTCTGTGGATTAGTGGGTAATGACCAGAAGGCTGAATCGAGGAGCGCGGGTTCGATTCCTGCACAGGACAAATCATTTATTATTTGTATTTGTCTTGACACTGCGTGTTTTCTATCTATGTATTTATTAAAAAAGTATATGTTATATTTATTTGTATCCGCTGTCTGGTTTCCATTGCACAAGCTTTGCTTGATTCGATGTGTGTAATGTCGAAAACATTTACGCAAAACTATTATTATTATCAAGAACTTAACAGCTCAATAAAATTGTTCGTGACAAGACTATTTTATCAGAATTATAGTTTAAATGAGTAATCGAGGAAAGAGAAAAAGAAAATTTGTTATGGTGGGATATAAACGCAACGTCGGCAACGCGCGAGTGATAACTCTGGTGTTCCAAACGTCCATAAGCTACGGTGACCACTTACCATAAGGCGGACTGTAAGCTTGTTTGCCACCTCAGTTTAAAAAAAAAACGGGTTGCACTCCGGGAGTGTCGGCTGAAGTGAAAACTTGACTATTAACGTTGTGCATTTTTGATATTTTGGAATGGTTAGGTAATAATTTTGCACGATTTGCTTTTATTATCAGTATAAAAGTACTATCATTTATGTGGTAATATACAATATTCATTTATTGCGCTATCGTACACAAACATGACAATTTATATTACATTAAAAATTTACAACTTCAGAACTTTTGCCGCACGGTAGAAAGAAACGGGGATACTTCCTCTCCTACGCCGCGCCGGCGGTCTACAATCCCTCCGTCTAACGAATTTTCGATGAGGTCACGTGTCCTGACGCGAGTTTAAAATTTTTTACTCATCACAAAAAAAGTGCACAACGCCGCTAAAGAAGTTTTCACTTTTCCAAAAGAATTATTTTTAAATGACTTTAGGAACGTTCAAAACATGTAGCATAAAATAGCAATAACGTTATTGTTTTCAGATATTTGTTAAATTTCCCGTTCCCATAAACAATATAAGAAACCAATCGAATAGCTTATTAAATTATATAGTCTACATTTAAACGCGAAAACGGTGCCAAATTCCACAGTTGTTGCCAGCCATTGATCGTCTCTATCGCCTCAAGAAATGATTCAAAGGCACATCCAATATTTTACAATATGGCTGAATTGTACAAGTAACAGGCACCGTTATAATACGTTCTTTGGCAGGGCTTTGTGTGTATCAAAACTGCTCCATTGAGATTAATAATATGTTTTCAACGTTAGAATATCTTAGATAGAGAATAAAGAGAAGATAGTCTGAAAAGTCTGTGTTGCCTAAAAAATAAAGTTACCTACAATAATGGTTAACTTAAAGCCTAAATATCTAATATATCTCGGATATCTTTCGTTATGATAAACCTTTGTCAAGATAAATAAATGGATAGTGCAGAAGTTCAGTAGTTTAGTTTTACATACATATTTGTGTTTGTTCAGAATCTTTTCTATGTAGGTATAAAAAAAGTCGAAGTATTTTTTATCAGTTGTCAAGCCTAGATAGTACAATCTCTGCTTTGTTTTGGTTCAGAGAATACTGTGTGAGATTCAGTATACCTATCTAGTATCTATGTATATTTTTTTTATGGTGAGATCGTCAGGACTGTTGCTGCGAATAGGTACCACAATAGACTTTAATATTCTTATCACAACGCTACTCTCTTACACTCTCTCTTAAATTTTTTCTCGCTATAAAATTCGTACAATCTTTTTTAACTTCTATGAATGCCCACAATTAACCAATCACTAAAACATAGACTTTTGTTAACTAAGACAGTCTTGGGTGTAAATATTGAGTCATAATCTTCACTAAAGGTATTATAAAAATTATTATACCGAGTATTAACAAGACATTGTTTTTCAACATTTCCAAGTGTCTTTTTACTGGCCTAATACTTTCTTTAGACTTGTCCCTAGTTAACATTTGAATTTGAACTAACTGTCCACAGCGTTTAGAAGCAACCTTTCTATAATACACTTATTTGTGACTGCAAAAATATATACACGTTATATTTATGTTTCCGTATTGGCTGTTATTCTGGTTGGCTCTTTTCAATTTAATTTAAGGAGTTTTCTTCTAAAAAATCAAAAAATCTCCACAAATGAGTATTTTATTATTTTTATTGCAAATCATTAATAAAGCCTCGGCCATTATGTTTTCAAAATATCATAGTCCACTAAAGGCAGTCTGTATACACTAATAACAATAAGTTGCTCCATCTCCACACAGTCTCCATGAGGTCTCCTCTACCCAAAGATTGTCTGGAAGAGATCGCTTATTAGAATTTAATTATTTTGTATTCTATATGCGCACTAAAGTATATTATTGTTATAATATTATAACTTCGTTCCTTATTTTTTAACGGTCCAGTCCAATTTGTTAGTCAGTCAGTTAGTTAGTTAGTCAGTCAGTCAGTCAGTCAGTTAGTCAATCACTCAATATGTAAATTAATCAGTCAGTCAGTCAGTCAATCGTCTGTCAGTTTTTACTTTTATATGTTCAGATATACTTTAAAACAACATAATAGGTATTCAAAATGCTCAAAGCAAATGCTACAATATTTTTAAACGAAATAAAAACATTCTTCATTAAATTCTATACAAAATATATACAGAGTGCTAACTATGTCTTACGTGACGCAAATTGCAAGCAAATGAGACATGATTAAGTTCGTCGAACAGCGGAGCGTATGCGCGATATTTTTGTCTAAAGAGGGGATTTTTTTCTCGAAATAACTAATTTTCAAAGAATTCGTTAGTCACACAACAAAAAAATTTTTCCGTTACTAATTATTATTTGAGCTTTACTAATTATTTGCTTCATTCCTGTCGTTTGCTCAAAACGAAAATAAAAGGTTTTAAGTCTCATTGTTTTGCTCACTTTGGTTTTAAAAATAAGTTTCACGAATCAAATAGAGTATTCTACCGCATTGTACCGCTATATATCGTTATGTGCATTTTTCAAGTGGGCGTGCATGGCTAGATCCGAAACGATGAGGAAGGTGGACGCAAAGGAGTCTCGGGCCCGATTTTGATGAAAACTAACACTGCATCATTGGATTTTTGAAAAATCAATAATCCTAGCCAGGAATCGAACCAGTTGATTTTGAAAAAAAAACACACACACAGTATTATTACACCATTCGGTAGTGTCGCTAAAAAGGAACGAATTCTGGGAAATAATAACATACGGGAAACTTAAGGAAAGGAATTTAAATTTTTTTTAAATCCAATGATGCCGTTTTAGTTTTCATCAAAATCGTGCCCGAGACTCCTTTGAGTACTTTTCGCTGTTCCTCATAGTTTCGGATTCGGCCATGCACGCCCACTCGAAAAATTCACTCTAGTCTAGTGTTTTAAATGGTGCCCGCGGCTAGTTTCTAGCATCGCACATACTGCCACCAACATCTTTTATTACCTTAGAACCAATACAGTTTCAAAGGAACTTCATCCTTTCTCCAGGGACTACAGTAAAGGGTTCTTTAATAAGGGAATGATTATATTTATTCCCTTTTAAATGTTTGAACATAATAGTAATGTATGCCGATTTGGATTGTAAGTTTACTTTTAGTCGCATTGCTGTAAATTTTATAAATGTGTCTTTTAAATTTTTGTTTGTTGAATTTAATATAGCATATCCTTTTTGCCATTGATTAAAACAAACATGATTTCAGATATTTACATTTTAACAGTTCCGTAGTCAAATTGTAGACCGTAGAAACCTCATAGAACGCAGTACCTTATACACCATAGGAACCTTAGAAATTCAGTTCCTTGATTATTAAAGCTACGAACTATCAGAAACATAAACAAATGGGCGTTAACATTAATACTTTTTTCTCATTTACATCTGAATTTATTAAAAAATGTTAATGTTTAGGCAGGTATCAATAACTAATGTGACACCAACTGTCTTAATAAACAAAAAGTCAATGAACTTATTTACATTGGTTCTTATTACATTTGTGGCAACAGCTGACCCGACTTCTTCGATCTCGGGCCTCGTAAACGTCTCAATTTTTTTACCGCATTCTTTTTTTCGTTGAAATGGCCAGAAAATGTTTCTCGGATTGGGCTCGTCATGTCATGCAGACATTGTAATCTATATCAACGTATGTGTGTAATAAACGAAACATTTTGTTTGTGAATTTTTACAAGCGCTTTGTTTAGTTATATATTTTTTAGTCTGTATATAACTTTAGTTCCTCTTTTGCGTGATTAAATTCAAAATTTTAATGTCATTTCTATATCCATGGAAGATATGTCAAACCTATTTACTTCGACATACCGGTTGACATTCAATTTTTTTCTGAAAAACTGAGATATAAAAATATATGAATTAAAAAAATTACTTTAATGTGCAGACACTGCAATCGAGTACCTAAATTTCATAATATGTCATGGTTGTGTTTTTATTTGAAAATTGTGTGATAGGTGAGAAAAATGTAACCTTGATCTTTTAAGAACCTAAATCATGGCCAAGTTATAGCAAATATAATCAAGACCAGATAGTTAAAGATCAGTAAAAATCTAAAATAATAAATCTGTAAAAAATATCAAAAGTAACAACATATTTTGAATTCAAAATGTATTGAAGTTAGTTGTAATTCTCTAGTGCAAAGTAATAATAGGTTACTTCAGTCTGATGAATTCAATATTCGCTCTCTATTTCCCACTCGGGTAAATAGTGGAGTCAGTCAAATAAATCAGTTTGATAAAAAGCTCAACCGTAATCCTCGAATGTCCTTATCAGCCCATGCCATGACGGAACAGCAGTATTTTTGACTAGGTTGTTTTAATCTTTTATTGTTTCCACGTGTATTTATTGCTTCAAATTGTTAATTAATTACTGTTAAGAGTAATTAGGTAAATTAGGTTTTGGCCTGATGGGAACTCTGGTTTGAAGACGTTTTCGAAGCTGGTTTTCTTTGACGAGGGAAGAACACAAAAAGTTTAATTCCGTATATTGGTATAACAATTATAATTAGCGGATTAGTAGTTTTTAATGAAACCTAAAAAAAAACAAACAGTTAAGTAAACCCAGTCGCGATTGTAAGCTAAAGCTAATATTAAATAACTTGAGTCGGAGGATACGATTCGAGGCGCCGCGAAGCGTGTATGAAACAAACGAATTTCCTACATGTTTTGGAAATTCACAGATAAAACTCTCAAGCATCTATGTCTGTGGTTTTTCAAAATACTAAAAATGTTTTTAATAACAATCGTTTTTCTAGATTATTTCTATGAAAAACTAGAATCTTGTATAGCTTTTAAACATTACAATTTAAAAGTAAACTGGCACAATGCAGATCTATATATTTAATCCTAGAGCTGAACCTCAAAATTTTTTATTGTTTTGATTTGTAAGAGTCAAAAATAAGTGTTAAATTCACTTGAACGACGCACACGCGAACCGTATTCTTTTAAGTATAAAGTGTAAAATGTGTTTTGATTGATTTATTTCATTATTCGATGTAAACATTTAGTTTATGAGTTTACTAAAAGAAAACTGTAACTATTCTTATATTTCAATAAGATTTCCTCCTCAGCGGCGAGACATGCAAATTAAAGTAAAATTAAATAAAAAATACGCTTGTAATTCACTCGAACGTCTCTCGTCTTTGCAGTTAAAGACTGTCTTGTGTCTGGGCATGTAATTCTCAAATCTCTTAACATTCCAATATTTGACATCACAACGTCTTATTTTAAACATACCAACACGGAACGATGAAGGCACGGGACCAAATTCAACGATATATATTGTACACCAAATGTCCGCGTATTAACTCCTACTTTATAGTCTGCCGGATAAAAATGCACAAGCGAGTAATTTATTGTGCAAGTGGGGCGTTTACAGGATGCAAGAGTTCGAGTTTGGTTGTATTTATTGGGATGTTTTTCTGCCAATACTATTGAAAAACGATAGTTTGAGCGTCAATAGAAATGTTGACATTGATCAATAGTCATAATGTACATAAAGTACATAATGCACGTAAGAAAAAAAAAAAAGGTTTTGTACCAATAGTATTAAAAAAATCAATACATTAAACCCATTATTTTGTACCTTAAAGCTTAACGTTGTGATGAAATCTATGAAATGGGTTCGAGACAATTCACAACACTATTATAAATTAAGAAAAAACCCGTAACCGATTTTGAAAAAAAATTTCGTCTTTGTCACACTTTTGCGATATTTTTTTTTTGCAGAGCTGGCTAGGAAATTTTCTATGTCTTTATTAACTACAAAGAAAAAGAAAGGAAAACAAAAATATCTGGCTGAAGATCAATGGACATCAGCTTAAAAGAGCGATATAGGGCAGCGGCTCAATTCCATAAAATGACAGCTAACAATTCTCGTTTGAAATCCATAGAAATAAGATCTACATTGCGCATTTGAAATGACGTATGAAATTCATCGATTGTCGCGCAACCGCAATGTATATCTTATTTCTTTCAAAAAAGGTTAGCAATCTTTTACGGAATCGACCCGCAGAAAGCTAATTTCTGTAATACTGACGTTGTGTATGTAAATAAAAAAGAACTAAAGATCATTACACAGTGTCATATACATTTCTATTAGATATATTTGTTACATACTTCCTTGGTAAATTATTCCATAAAGACGCCTTGAAACTTAATTTTTTTAAGTATGGGATTTGACGTTTTTACCGTTTTGTAGTTACATTTTTTTAGTTTTTGCTACAACTTAGATTTAATGCACTAGGTAACAAGCTATTCTAATTGTTTAACCAACTTTCATTACAATAAAATGCAATACACGCTTTAAAAATTTGCACAAGTGTTGAAACAATGGTTACTTCCAGATTTTTTATTGCATTTATTACAATAAATGAAAATCATTAATTTAGGTAATGCACTAGACAAAAGCAAGTTTAATAACATATATATTTTCAATTCTTTAGGTGCTTTAGCTAAAATTCTAGTTAATTATTTTTCACGTGGGATAGGAACGGTGATGTTTAAAGATTTCTATTTTGCGCATGGTTTATTTTTCAAAAATTAAAAACAGGGAATACAGCAACCAAAATTTATAAATAAACGATAAATCTGTTTTAATTTACATTTATAATAATAACATATTTTTAACACACCGTAATTATTTAGACATCTAGTTGTTTGTCCGCGATGGGCTCCTAAACTACTGAACCGATTTCAAATTTGATTTGTACACTGTATGTAATTTGATCCAACTTGAAAGATAGGATAGCTTACATCTCAATTTATAGTCGCAATATTATTTTATTGCAAGTTATTTGTCTATTATCTGTTAGCTCCAAACGATTCTTCAATAGATGGCGCTATGTTAAAAATACAAACGTTTCATATAAGCTACAATTTAATAGGATAACCACCACGTGTCAAAATTATCTGTTAGCTCCAAATGATTCTAACATAGCGCCATCTATTGAATACTTACTCAAAGCAGTTAACAGATTTTCGGTTTTAAGTTAAACATCTTTACGAAAAAAACCTAGTTTCAGTCGGTTTCTGAATTTCATATGTTTAATAAGGGCATCATTTCTGACCAATTCTTTTGTACAAAATAAAATCGGAAGTAAAGAAAGACTAAAATCCAATTAAAGTTAAATATAAATTAATTATCTTCACGAGTTTTTTCAATCGATTTCATTTTTTATTTTTTAATTATTGTTTCGTTAAAAATAGATTTACAATTCATATTAAATTATCTCAGTGCGATATTATAATTGATTTTATTTTACTCAAATTATTCGTACTACATCTCTAAAAAAATTTAATTGAAACGACACCATACTCATTCTTTATGAAAACAATATAGTAACCATCTAATCTGTTGGTACTCACACAACGTAACTTTCCTATTTTAAATTAAATTTCCAGCAAGAATTTTACCCTATTTACTCAGAAATGAATAGGGTGAAATACTTTTAAATTACTATGTGTACTAGTGATATTTTTTCGTTTCACTGAAACTTCTAAGATAACTACACGAGGTTGTCCGAAGCCCAGAGGAATGTTACGTGATCGGAAATATAGAAATTGCCTATTCATGGAACTCTTCATATAGAAAACTTTTAGAGGTAATTGCATTCGGGTCTATGGTAAAGTAGTTTAGAAAAGGCAGCGAATTTTGATGAAACTAAAGTTTAGATTTTGTACAAAGCGATTGCAAGGGGCTTTAAGGTACATTAAACTAATAAAATTAAATTGAAAAAATGTACCTGAGTAGCTAAATGTATGTTTATGAGTGTTGCAATGTTTAAGCTAGTGTATTTGTGCGTAGTAGATATATAAATTATATATCTTCACGTCACTTAGCTCCAAAGGGGTCGACAGAGATGTGTGTATGTTTATAACATCTACCTGTAGTAAACTGCACCTGCCGGAGTGGGGTCATTCAGTTGTCAACCTGTTAAGACTCAATTCCCCAGGGGAAGATAAATGAAAAGATAGGTTCGTTAATACAATTTATTTTTAGTTTTATATACAATCACTAATTCACAAATAAACAATTTGAAAGTCTATAATTCCATAATAAATTCAGTTTCAGAATTTATCTGTTTTGCCGTCTTTTTCCTATCTAGACGATGGTATCGTAATTTTTCCTTCGGGTCGACTGTATTGTCGAAAATATCAATTAATCGTAATATGATGTAATTTTCACCAAATTTTCAGCAATCTATGCCATTACCATTCTTTTCAGATTGAGAAATTAAAAATCAATATGGCGAAAAAAAGCCAATCCGCAGAATCAATATAGCAATAATCACCTATCCAAATAAATGCACTTAGGTACCTGATGGGAGGGTTTATGGTAGAACCCACAACCTTGAGATATTTTATCGAGAAAATCAAACCTTCTCTTATTAAAGCTCGTGCGGTAAATTCCTCTTGTAATTTACATCTCCTTAGTTCCTGCTTCTCTCAGAACTTGATGCACTCCAAAAAGATTAATTCCTATTTATTTTAGGTAAAAATTGCAAATTTTGGTTTTAAACATCTATCTTTGAGAAAATCTCCAAAAGACTGACTCTGAATATTTTTCCATCTGTCACCTTTTTAAAAATCAGATTTAAAAGACTGTTGACGTAAATGAGTATGTCATTCCATGCATGTATGGATATAGAATTTTACAATGATATTGACATAACACGCAAAAGGGTAATTTAAAGCTAATTACACACTACATATACAAAATAAAATACTTCACTCGCTACAATATCCCCCCTTCCTCGTGAAAATTCGGTTAGACGAATTTTCCGGGCTGTTAGTTTAATAATTTAAAAAACAGAACCGATCCCTAAAAACTTCCATCACGTACGCATCTAATACTCTAACCTCATCACTCATACTAACCCAACCTTACACGCTAACCTCATATAATTCCTATACATTCATCCACACACGAAGGGCATAACCGCTAAGGAACCCCATGACCGATCTGTAAGGGACTTGATGTTAATTGTTGTATCTTGGCCAAATGCCTTATTACAACTAGGACTACGATATAAGGCTTATTTAATGAGTTATCCCACCGCTCAATTCCTGGACAAGGGCTTTTTTAAGGAGATGTCAATCCGCTCCATATTTTAGACATAAGCTTATTTAATGAGTTGTCATACTGCTCAAGATAAAACCCCGCTGTATTAAAATTCTTTAATTATGAGATAAATATTAAAGAGACTGTCTAAAATTGCAAGTTTGAAAGTAGCTAGAAAGTAAAACGAGTAAGAAATTAGATAATTAATAAAGAAAATTAGTTAAAATAAATTAAGTATTTTTAAATAATAAGCTACAATAGCTCTTAGAATTAATAATGAGCCAAAGATGTTCTGATCTTTGGTCTCCATTTATTAACGCAAAAGTCGTATAACCGACCCAAGGAAGGAGTACTACTAAAGAAGCTATGTAAAGAAACTTAAAATAAATAATGTCGCAGACATCAACAACGAAATTTGTCATTGTTATAGTAATATTGAAAAAAAATATACAATATAGAAATTACGTCTCTTGACGTGAAAGAACAAATAGCTTTTTTAAGAATCAGTTAAAATATTTAAATAAAGAATGCGTCCAATCGACTTTAATGAAAATTATTATTCGTAGTTAAATATAAATACAAATCAAAGCATCTCTTGCATGCCAATCGAAAGAAAATAAAATTATTTTTCCTCTAAAGGAAATAAAAGATAAAAAAAACAAACAAAATATTAATAACGGCCTAAACGTTATTTTTATAAAAACTACGGTGTCGTTAAAATGACTTTTTGCATTTTGAAAAAGGTTAAAAGAGAAATATAAATTAAATTAGGTCTAAATGTTATTGTTATAATAACGACGGTGTCGTTCAAATGACTTTTTGAATTTTGAAGAAGGTAAAAGAGGAATATAAATTAAATTAGGTCTAAATGTTATTTTTATAATAACGACGGTGTCGTTCAAATGACTTTTTGAATTTTGAAGACGTGAAAAACAACATATCGTGATATGTAATTTAAAAAACACATCACTAACTCTTAAGTTAGTTGCAAAACAATTAGGAAAGCATATATTAGCTTCATAAACAGTAATATATAAAACAAATGCTTTAAAAACCAATTTCTTTGGTCCATTACATAAGCAGTTAATTATAATTAAATTGCACAAAATGTGCCCTCAATTTAAGAGGTATCTTCAACATTTAAAATCTTTAATATGGTAAATACCCACATTTTTATCATTTAAGTCCACCAGTTCGTATACTAACGGCGAAACTTTACGTATAACGCGACATTTTACGAATTTCGGAGCTAGCTTAGTGCTGAAATAAGCACCGGCATCACTTAAAACGTGATTGCGTCTCCATACATAATCATTAACATTAAACTCTTTAAAAGTACGACGCAGATTATAATGTTCTGCGTTCTTCTGATGTGCCTTATATAAAGCTAATTCAACCTTGTTAAATATATAAGCAAGAAACCCGGTATGCTCAGCATAAATATCCCTGGGCATAAATACGAAATTGTCGAAGTCCTCGTACTTCGCGAAAATATTACCATCGGTCACTAATTCACGGCCGAAAACTAAAAACGCTGGTGAATAGCCAGTCGTATGATTACAAGACGAATTGATAGCCATTTGTAGTTGTGGAATAAAGTTGTCCCAAGTTCGGTGGTCTTCGCCTACTAAGGCTGCAATAGCCGTAATAATAGTTTTATTATAACGTTCCACAGTATTTACTTGTGGACAGTAACGTGGAGTGTAAAATACTTTTGGAATGTTATATTTTTCCCAAAGATTTTTACAATCGTGACTGGTAAATTGTGAACCATTGTCCATAATTATTGTTTGGGGTACTCCGTAAACCAAGAAAACATCGTTTTCCAAGGTTTTTAATACATTAGCCGCTGTGGCTTTTTTTAAAGAAGAATTAAACAGTATTTACTGAAACAGCATGTGACAACCAAGATGTTTTGATTCCTATCCCTTGTCATTGGTAGAGGACCAACTAAGTCAATGGAGATACATTGAAAAGGACGTGAACAAATTTTAGGTTTTCCCATGACACCAAATGGGGAATGGTTTTGATGCTTGTAAGCCAAGCATGTAGAACAATCAGCTATGTAGTTAGATATCTGGCGGAACATTCCTGGCCAATAAAAATCTTTTGATATCTTTTTAAAGGTCTTAAAAGCACCAAAATGTGAGTTTGATGGCTCCGTATGTTTAGCCGCAATAATATTAAGCCTATCGTTAGGATTCGGAACCTCCTTCCACATGTAATCACTATCAGGTTCCGTTTCAACTTTTTTAAGTAATTTCCCGTCCTTAATACAGAAAGCTAAACAATCTGATGGATTATTTAAGCAATTGGTACGCTTTTGTTCGTACCAAATCATACTCCGATCAGTATCAATTGGTTCTACGTATTTATGGAAAACATCATCTACGTCAGTCTGTACGTCAGTTGATGTGTCCTCTATTATAGGGGTAGACCGAGATAAAATATCAGGAACGACATTGTCCTTTCCTCTTTTATGCTTTAAAATTAAAGCAAGACAACCGAATGGTCCATCTGGCTAACCTACCCGTTGGATTAGATAATTTTAAAAACCATTTCAATGCAGCATGGTCAGTAAAAATAATAAATTGTTTCCCGTTGTCAAGAAAACAACGCCAATGCTCTAATGCTAGAATAACCGCTAGCGTTTCTCGCTCCGTGGCCGAGTAATTCCGTTGTTGTTTAGATAAAGACTTACTCATGTATGCCACAACAACCTCATTGCCGTCTACCTCCTGAGTAAGCATTGCACCTATGCCAAAACCAGATGCATCACAATGTACACTAAATGGTAGATCATAATTGGGACAAGCTAAAATAGGTGTATTTACAAAATGATTTTTCAAAGTATTAAATGCGTTATCCGCTTCTTTCGTCCATTTAAATCTTGGCGTATTTTTACCCGCAGACGTTAATAAATTAAGAGGACCAGCTACAGTACTAAAATTGGGTATAAAACGTCTATAGTAACTAGCTGTTCCTAAAAAACGACGAACCTCCTTACGCGATTTAGGAGTAGGAATTTCAAGAATGGCTTTCACCTTATCTGGGTCTGTGCGTAGACCACGTTCGTCCACGATGTAACCTAGATATTTTAGCTCATTTTTAAAAAACTTACACTTCTCAAAATTAATAGTTAAACGAGCCTTTGTGAGTTTTTCAAGTACTCGATTTAAAAGGGATATGTGTTCTTCGAAACTCTCGCTAATAATGATAATATCATCTAAATAACAGAATACTTTGTTGTTAAAATTGGGAGAAAACAAGGAATCCATCAATCTCTGTTGTGTAGCAGGACTATTTGATAACCCGAAGGGTAATCGTTTAAATTGAAAGCTGCCGCGTGTCGGAACGTAAAACGCAGTTTTGTTTCTGTCATCTACGTGTAAAGGAATCTGCCAAAATGCTTTTGCAATATCAATACTGCTTAAATATTTCGCATTAGACAAATTATCTAAGATTTCATTAATAAAAGGTAAATTATACGCGTCTTTCCTAGTAATTGAATTTAATTTCCTACTATCCAAACAAAATCTCCATTCGCCATTCTTCTTAGGCGTAACTAAGACTGGAGATAACCATGGGCTCTCGCATGGTTCAATAATGTCCCACTTTATCATTTTATCTACTTCTTCACTAAGTACCCGTTGTCTTTCCGGAGATAGCCTATAATTTCGTTGTTTAATCGGTGCGTGATCACCAGTATCTATTCTATGTGTAACTAGATTAGTTTCACCAATAATGCCAGTTTCCTCAAACGAAATAGCTTTAAAATTACTAATAACTCTGTCCGCCGTTTGAAGAGGGGAAAGGTTATTATAAAACTGAATCTTGTTTTCCACTTTAGAAAGTTCAGAAATATTAGATTTTTTAATTTCGTTCTTAACTTGAAAAAGATTAGGTGCCAAATTAAAAGATTTCCAAAAATCTATCCCTAAAATTATTGAAGGGAACAAATCTGGGAAAACAAATGTTTTAATTATATTACATTGTTTATTAAATACCATTGGCAATAAAAAATAGCCAATAGCTTGGTGTACTGCTTTACCAGCAGTCGAAACTTTTATATTCTCATCCCTTAAAAGTGTAAAACCTAGCTTTTGTATGGCTAGATGTGAATTATTCCCTAAAACGCTGATGCAAGAACCTGTGTCTAAGAGACCCATACATTCTGTCTCTTTTATATTTATTTTTAAAAAAGGACGTAAATTATCATTTTCATTTTTAAACAGGATCCAAGTATTACGAAAGGAATTGAAAAAAATGTTGATTTTGTTAAGCCATGACGACCAGTCATGTAAAACTTGTTCACAACGACCCCTGTTTCCTAGTTTTTTTTGATTATAATTTGTAGTATTTTTAACGTTATTATTATTACCTTGATTACAATTTGGGCAATCAATCGTTCTTACATTTTTAAAACCACATCTATAACAAACAATGTTGTTAGATGAGCATTTACTAAGTTCGTGTCCATGTACACGGCATCGAACACAAAATGGCGGACGATTTTCATGAACCGCTGCAATTTTCCTAGGCGACTCATAATTCGCCGAATTGAAATTTTGATTCCTATAACCCATTGGTTTATACGTAGGGGATCTAGATTCAAATCGAACCGTAGGTTTTTGTTCATAGTTTTTAAATGATTTAAAACTATTAAGTGGTTCCATCCGAAACTCATTCTGTCTCCAATTTTCATAGTTATTGCCTTTGTTATATGCAAAGGGGACTTTCGCAGAACTACAAGGTTTATTATAGTTAAAATCTGAAAACATCACTTCACCGTTTTGTGGTTCTTTAAAATTCCTGTTTTTGTCAAGAAATTGATCATATTTTTTGCAGATGTTAATTAAATTCTCAATGGATACTACATTAGCTTGTACTACAAAAAGGGAATAACATGGTCTGATGTTTCGAAGCAAAATTTCTAATTGATCACTCTCAGAAAGCGATTTCTTCAACCTATTGAACATTTCAGACATTATTGCAGTATAAATAATGATATTCTCGTTTTCTCCTTGAGTACGTTTGTATATATAGTTCAATAATTTATAATCGTAGTCGAAACTACCGAAATCTTCAACTAATTTAATACAAAGTTCGTCCCAATTGCTTACCTTTTTTTTAATAAATCTAAACCAATGTAAAGCGTCGTCAGAAAAGAGTTCAAACGCTCTAGCTAACAGTAAATCTTTCTTTATATTCCTAGAAAGCCTAAATTCTTCTAGTTTTTGCAAAAACGACCTAGGGCAGGATTTCCCATTATAATTGAATCTTTTCAATTCAAGTGCAGAGCTTCTATCACAAGAAACTGTAATAAATTTATTTTGTTTAACGTCTACATCTTCTAAATTATTGAAGACCTCATTAAATTTTTGAGATACCTGGTTAATTCCAGGTAAACTACCGACTTCTGACCTATTGTCATCAGTTAAATCAGAAATTTCTTGTAATGAATTAAATTCTAGTTCAGTAATCTCTAAAATCTTGTTATTCCATAATTTATCCAATTTTTGGAACTCATTTTTAACTGTAGCCAGTTCTGGACCCAAGTTTAACTTATCCGTGATGTCAATACGTAGTAATCTAAAATGTATATGATTTAAAAAAGCTTCCAATCGTTTAATTTTTTCCTTATTAATACCTGTGTCCTCTAACTTTTGTTTTATAAAAGTTAAAGTAGCTTTTACACCTTCAATATCTTCTTTGGGATCTAAAGTTGACTCAAGTACCTCATTAGCTGGTAATTTTTCAACCAACTTTAATATTTGACGCTTCAGACCTATTAAAGATTCTTCTGGTTTCTCAAATCTCACTAAAGTTTCATAGATCAGCTCACTTTTGTTGAGCAAGTGATATTTAATAGTTTTTTCCATTTTTACTGGTTTTTTTATTTTTTTTTATTACAGACCCACACTTCCTTTAAAGAAAATAGTAAAATATTCGTAACGAAGCTTTTACTACTTTACAGTCTCTCTGTAAAAACAATATTAATATAATTGATTCCAAGATGTTATACGTGTAATCCCACTTATGTCAAGTACTGCTTTAGACATAATCGACGAAGATAATCTTGGAAACAACAAAAATAAAATTATTATTAGTAGGGACTTTTTATTTATTAGTTAAATAACGTAGTTTTATAACGTAGTAAAAGAACCCCTCACTTGAGACAAATATAAATAATTAAACGACACAGCTTTTCACTGTCTCCATTTGTCCAAAAAAAAACAAGAAAAAACGATGTAAACGTTTTTCTCCGAAGTATTTTTTCCTGGTGGACCTATATGAATATTAACACTATTAATATTAGCAATTCGTTACTAATCTAACGATTAGTAAATAAATAAGGTTTTCTTACAATACAACCGTTTAATTGTTAAAACTAGAGTCGAAAGAAAAAAAAAATAGTTATAAGCCAAACGAGTCCGAAAATTTCATGTAAAACATGAATGTAACGCAGATAGTTGCATTTTTTTTGAATTTTGAAAAAAAAAATATAAATTATGTCTATTTTTTTTTTTTAAAAAAAAAAACCTTTTGCGTGAGGTGATCGTATACAGAACTATAAAAAATTGTATTTTTTATCCCGTTGGGCGCCGCTTGTTAAGACTCAATTCCCCAGGGGAAGATAAATGAAAAGATAGGTTCGTTAATACAATTTATTTTTAGTTTTATATACAATCACTAATTCACAAATAAACAATTTGAAAGTCTATAATTTCATAATAAATTCAGTTTCCGAATTTATCTGTTTTGCCGTCTTTTTCCTATCTAGACGATGGTATCGTAATTTTTCCTTCGGGTCGACTGTATTGTCGAAAATATCAATTAATCGTAATATGATGTAATTTTCACCAAATTTTCAGCAATCTATGCCATTACCATTCTTTTCAGATTGAGAAATTAAAAATCAATATGGCGAAAAAAAGCCAATCCGCAGAATCAATATAGCAATAATCACCTATCCAAATAAATGCACTTAGGTACCTGATGGGAGGGTTTATGGTAGAACCCACAACCTTGAGATATTTTATCGAGAAAATCAAACCTTCTCTTATTAAAGCTCGTGCGGTAAATTCCTCTTGTAATTTACATCTCCTTAGTTCCTGCTTCTCTCAGAACTTGATGCACTCCAAAAAGATTAATTCCTATTTATTTTAGGTAAAAATTGCAAATTTTGGTTTTAAACATCTATCTTTGAGAAAATCTCCAAAAGACTGACTCTGAATATTTTTCCATCTGTCACCTTTTTAAAAATCAGATTTAAAAGACTGTTGACGTAAATGAGTATGTCATTCCATGCATGTATGGATATAGAATTTTACAATGATATTGACATAACACGCAAAAGGGTAATTTAAAGCTAATTACACACTACATATACAAAATAAAATACTTCACTCGCTACAAACCACCGGACCGAGCGGACGCGCGCGGTGTTGTTGCGGAGTGTTACAGAGTAGTTAACACTACCTTTCACCTATAACTAGTATTCCATTCTAATCATGACAGGTGGTGAGCCCTTATTCGTGCCGACACACACCAGACTGAAAACAACTTTTACAATATTCAAATTCTATCACTATGGTTGTCCTGCGGGACCTTTAAATCAGCAGTTCAATGCCATTGTGCCTTTCCTGTGCAATGAATCCTTCTTTTTTAATTTTATGAAATAAAATAATGGTCTCAGCGATTATCACAGATGTACTGATCACAGAAATTTGCATTCTATTCAGAAAATATTCAAAAATATGGTTTTCTCTAGTTACTACAAGGTGGGGGTCTTCAAGAAGGAAGTGATTAGATTTGTAAAGGTTCAAGTAATACCCCTGATGTTGCAAGCGTCCACATACTACGGTAACTACTAAGCATCATGCAGGCCGTAAGCTTGTTTGCCACCGTAGTTAAATAAGAAATAATCTAACCTAGTGAATTAAAATTTAAAAAAGATTTGAATTCAGTACCGTTCAAAACCTGACCAAACTTAGTTGTATTAAAATCGAGATTTTTTGTTAATAAATGTACCAAATAAACAGTTTTTATTGAAAAAAATTAACCTTTATTTTTTTTTATCACACAACTTAACAAATGACAGCTTCGGGTGAAGCTCATCGGTCTATTAGTTCTTATGATATCTCCAACAAAAGGTTACATACACATACAAACACACACAGACATCATTTCCAAAATAGTAGCAAATGATTCCCCCAGGCCTTCTCAAAACGTAAAGATAACACAAATTGAGCAATTTTGATTCTCAAAGAGAAATCAATAAAGGACAATATAGGTAAATTCACAAAGACTGTACTTTAATGAAAACATATTTAATAGCATTTTATTTTTAAAAATGACTTTGGGAGATTTAAAGCTATTTCAAGTAATAAAAATTCCAGAAATAAATATATCACAAAAAAGAAGCGTACTTACAAACACTCATTAAAGTGATTAATATTAATAAGTTGAGCTGGTATTGAATCTGTTACATCTGTCGCTAAAAACGATTATTCAAGTAATCAAGGACAGAAAAGAGAACGTGTTTTTGAGTAGCGTTAAATTTTTGTCTGAAATTTATAATCTATCCATACAAATATAATAAATGTGAAATTGAGTTTGTTCTCCATTCCTTCGTGTCGCAACAGAGCATTCAAGCAAAGACTGAACGGATTCTAAAAAATATTTAACTAATAGACAGCTACACTATTCCTGTATTCCACCAAAAAGACTTTCATGTAAAAGTTGCCAAGTCGAGACCATATGGCTCTCACTGTCAAAAAGTTATCAGATCTCATGTAGAGCCAAGCTTCTCACTCTACACGCCCTAACTCTACAAGCCCTAACTTTACAAACTTACGTTATTATTTAATTGGTAATAAGAAGTCTGTTGTAATAATAATATAATCTTCAGATCTCTAGCATGAAATTAAGTTTGTATCGGAAAGTCTCATACAAACTTCCATCCCCTAGTTAACGGGGTTGGGGATTAAAAGTTCCAAGTTTTAGAATTTTTTTGTTGTTTGTGTACTAATACTAGCTTACATACCGAAGTTCAGCTTTCTAGGACTTTAATAAGTACCCTAAGAATTTTGATGATCATCAGTGAGTCAGTGACGAAATCGGGGTTTTTGAGATATCAATAAAATCTAAAATATCAGAGCTAAGCAATTGAAAATTTAATAAGTCAATTATTGACATCATATTCCCAAAATTTAATTTATCTGGTATAATTCAAACCCAAGCTATAAGGGTTTAAAAAAATTACGAAGCTCTTCAAGAAAAGGTAGGTAGTGCTTTTGCGCTGCGGTTGTTTCGACTTGGCGAGAGCGCTACCGCGCCCCCAGATATATAATTAAAAAGGTCAAAATATCATTATTTGTAAAAAAATTCGGGACAAGAATTGTACTATTCCTGCACATTGGAACGGTAACTGTGTAATCTGATTCATGGAACACGGTTAGCTGGAGGGACTGAAAATAATGTATAGAACGCTTTTTATTCCAATTAAGAGTTCCAACGACAATAGGGTTTTTCTCCGAGTGAATAACAGTTGACATGAAATGAATAAATAAGCAAAAACTGTTCTTGTATTTACCGTTCTCTCTTAATTTAAACTTTACTTTTTTATTACTTTTTTAGTGCCATTGTGAATATAAATGTAAATTGATAAATGAAAGTATTAACAATTAAATATTTGATGATACAAAAAACTGTTCCTATCTGCTTTAAATACTGATGAAAATTTGTTTTTTTTTATGAACGCACTAATCTTTGGAACTACCAGAAACTATCGGTTTTGATAAAATATTTAAGATTGATAGCCCAATTCACACTATACCTTCACGCAATGTGGGTACACTGCTTGACAGTGACAGCTTCAGAGTAGCTGTTGGTATTCGCCTCGGGCATGCAATATGCTGTCCTCACAGATGCTCGTGTGGTAGCGATGTTGATCAGTTTGGACTCCATGGACTTTCATGTCGAAAAAGTGCCGGCAGATTCTCCCGTCACGGCTCACTTAATGATGTGATCAAAAGGGCCCTTGCCACCATTAACGTACCTTCCATTCTAGAACCTGTAGGTGTAGTGCGTGATGATGGTAAAAGGCCCGATGGTATGATACTCGTTCCCTGGGAGCGTGGCCGAGCTTTATTGTAGGACGCCACTTGCGTAGATACCATGGCACGATCTTATCTCAGGGAAATGAGTGCAAAAGACGCGGCGGCTGCCGAAAATGCAGTGCGCAACAAGCGGCTCAAATATAGTAAATTACTTTCAGATTACATATTTGTGCCGTTTGCAGTAGAGACGGTCGGCCCATGGGGTCCATCTGCTCATAAGTTTTTTAAATCTATTTTACCACACTTAAAAGCTGCTTCTGGCGACAAGAGGGCTGGCTCATTTCTCGCTCAGAGAATAAGTATTTCGATTCAGAGGGGAAATGCAGCCAGAAAGTCAGAAAGAACTCTAAACGAAAACGAAAGCGACTGGGGATCACAGTAACAGAAAGGGCAGTACAACGTGTGCCAGATCAGCTAGTCTTATATTCAATCTGTGGCTAGACGGTGGAAGAAATCATGTCTATGACTTTAAGGAATGGACCGAATTCGTTACTGAAGAGCAGTTGTTTTGTGTGGTTAAAGACGGACGCAGATGTACAGAGCTGATGGCCAACCTCCAGTAATTGAGGGACACCTAAAGAAAAAGAAGAAGTGCTACTGAGAAGTTGGATTATTAGTTCCTGGATGCATCCCATGTCTCGCTTAAGATCGGCAAGTGACTCACAACTATTTAAGTCTTATACCATTTTAACAACTATGAACTATACAGCTACCAATTTTAATCATACGACCGACGTGGAAATCATAATTTCGTACACCAGAATACGTACTCAAATTTTGGTTGGAATGGAAATTTATTATTATCTAGCTGTTCACTACACAAAAGAAAATGTATCAGCGAACAGTCCAAATGCATTGCGGTATTAGACAGAAACATAAAAATAATGAATTATCTAGGCATCCGATTACTTTTGATAAAATTTTATTTTTTGAAGCTTCTAAAGGTGATTTTAAATATTTCGGAAACAATGTTGACTAATAGATTAAGTACACGGACTATAATTTAAATTGACACAACACATTGTGATATATGTCTACAACGGAGCAAAACATGTCAATTTATTTTTAGAGGAAACAAACATGTAATATATCAAAAGCTCTAAAAATATACTAGTGTTGTGTGTGTTATGTTTAACATGACACATATTTAAAACCAAATCAGTAAACTACCGATATTTGAACATCTTTGTAATTAGGTAACAAACTAAGTGTTGTCTTAAAGTAATGAGAGAATGATCTGTGAGAAAATCGTTTGTCCTATAAGAAACAATAATATTAAAAAAAAGGTACAAATAGCGATCTTATATCTCTGTCTCAGATTACCTTTGGGTAAAATACGGAACTTGTTAAAAATTTCAGAATAAAAATTGATAACATGTTAAGGTAAAGAGTGCATAAAATAGATAAACATTTCATAGCCATACATTATTAAGAGAATACAATTCGCAGCGCCTTGCAGCGTGTTCCGTACAAACGAATATCCCACCTACTTTTGATATTTACTGATCAAATACTGTGAAATTTTGTAGACATGATCTCAAGCCGAGTATTTATGTCTGTGGTTTCCCAAAATCTCAAATCATGTTTTTATTAAATTTTAATCTTATTTGATACTATTTGTATAAAGAACTAGAACCCTGTACAATTTAATAGAAAATAGGCACACTGCAGGCCTAGATATTTATAGAACACTTTTTCCAAATTTCATAATCATTGATGAAGTAAGTGTCAAAAATAAGTGGAAAATTCATTTTCTTAAAAAATGCATTTGCGAAGCTTATATAAATTGTTCGAAAGTTTAACATTATCACAGATTATATAATACTATAATAGACATTACGCACCATACAACGGAACGTGTGGTAAAATAGGTACTCTCACATAGCTACCTGTTTCACCGCACGCTCCGTTGTAAGGCGCCGTGCGTATCCTTTACGGTTTTTTTTTTTTTTAATTTCGATGTAACTTCTTTGGAAGCGCTTTTGATCTATACTAGACTCACTTTAATACTAAAAGAATAAGTAACGAAAGATGTAGTTCTAATTTTCACCACCCGCACGTGGCACTATTGCATTTTAAAATACATTTGTAAATGCACGCCATTTTCATATTAAAAAAAGATTGTTGGACTCTCCGACTAATATCTATTTACAAAATAATGAGTTCAAGCGAGGAATCTGAAATTAATATCGAATCTACTCCACCTGAAATTTTCAATGAGGCGCAAATCACAGAAAATGGACTCTTACCGCCAAAACGCGAGAGCGATATTTAATAGCTCACAATAATTTTATAGCATAGAAGACTCGAAGCAATACTATTATTTATTTATTTATTTTAATCCTTTATTGTACAAAAAAATTGACATTACAAGAAATTATAATTCTAGAAAAATAGTACAATAGGCGTACGTATCTCTGCCAGAGATTTCTTCCCGCAAACCCAGAGAAAGAATAAATTTACAAAATAAAAGGTGGCAGGAGCTTGTATAACAAAGTTTTATCTACTGAATAATAATTTAATAACAAATGAAGTTTAATAACAATATAATGACCTACACACATACATTCAAATACAAATCGAATAATTATATAAATACATAAATAAATACATAATTATATACTAGATAAAAATAAATTATTATTAAAATAAGTAGGCATAACATAATTGACATATCATTCGATGGAATTTTTTTTTTTTTATATTTTCAAGTGTTCCTCAAATACTGCTCTTTTAAGTGTTTTTTAAAAAATTCAGTCGATGAACTATCTCTAAACGTATGCGGAAGATAATTCTACAGAATAGCTGCTTGAACAGAAAATGAATTATTAAAAAATCGGCCAAGTGAGAGTCGGATTTCGAACACGAAGGGTTCCGTACCGTTATCTACAAAAACGAGCAAAAAAATCACGTATGTTGTATGGGAGCCCCCTTAAATATTTATTTTATTCTGTTTTTTAGTATTTGTTGTTATAGCAGCAACAAAAATACATCTTCTGTGAAAATTTCAACTGTCTAACTATAACGGTTCATGAGATACAGCCTGGTGACAGACGGACGGACGGACAGTGAAGCCTTAGTAATAAGGTTCCTAATTACCGTTCAGGTACGGAACCCTAAAAAGTCAGTAACGTTGCGTGGTATTTTCAATAATTGTGAAGTAACTGGTTTCACAGGTTGATTTAAAGAAGTAATGAAATTAATTTTTTCACGTAAATATAAAGGACTACAAGGCTTATAGAGAATGTTATGAAGAAGGGATAAAGTATGATGATTCCGTCGGAAACGAATTGGAAGCCATTTGAGTTCAGTTCTGAAATTAGAGATATGGTCATATTTACGTAAACCATAAATATAGCGAATGCATAGGTTTTGAAGACGCTCAAAAGTTTGTTTAGTAGCTCCTCATTGGCGTCTTAGTAACATCTATCTCTGAAAATGTTTAAATGGCTTAATTCAATGAATTACGTGTGAAGTACAAGCCGTCCTTATTACTCGTATGGTCTTAAAGCCAACAATGACATTAATTTATTAAATAAATCTGTGAAAACGTCGTTTGTTCTGTAGTTCGCGGCTGACGCGGTGAGTGCCACTCTAAGCTCCCGTTCTTAATTTAATACAAATCAGTAGTTTGCTGATATTTAAACACCTTTGTAATAAAGTAGCAAGTTTTATGTCACAAAATAATGAATGATCTGTGAAAACGTCGTTTGTTCTTTAGTTCCCGGCTGACGCGGTGAGTGCCACTCTAAGCTCCCGTTTTAATTTAATACAAATCAGTAGTTTGCTGATATTTGAACACCTTTGTAATAAAGTAGCAAGTTTTATGTCACAAAATAATGAATGATCTGTGAAAACGTCGTTTGTTTTGTAGTTCGCGGCTGACGCGGCGTGCCTCTCTTTACTCCTGGTTCTTAATTTAGGTACCTACCTATCTGTGCTTTTTATTTATTCATGTCATGTTCCCAGCGCAATATTTCATATGCCATTGGTCTTTTTGTTTTTACTCTTCTATTTAATTAAAAAGTTTTATGCAAATACGAATCGACAAGAAACCTACCTATTACTACAATATAAATAATAAATGAATATCCCAATTCTAACTTTTTTCAGCCATAAGAATTTTTATAACTACTTTTTATTTACAACGGTTTTAAGATCAAAAGGTCAGTTCTAATGTTTTTGGTACAAAATCCTAGTCATAAATATATTAATCAAAAATATATTTCAATAGGTAGTTATTATTATATATTCAATATTAGTGGCAGTGGGCTGGCCACGTTTGTCGGAGGACCGATTGTCGATGGAGCAGACGTGTCCTAGAGTGGAGACCGCGTATGAGAAGGCGAAGCGTGGGACGCCCTATAGCTCGATGGAAAAGGAAGGTGGTTAAAAAGGTGGCTGGTGGTGACTGGATGCGGAAGGCAGAGGACCGGGAAGCTTATGTCCAGCAGTGGACCAATTTAAGCTGATATGATGAGGTAGTTATCTATTAAACTGCCTCAGTGTTTGAACCCAGGCTTCTAAATGAAATGTACAAAGAAGACTCCCTCGCAGTCTAGTTGGTAGTGTGGCCAGCTGCTGTGCAGAGGGTGTGGGTTCGATTTCCGCACAGGACAAACATTTATGTCATAATGTAAAAATTTGTGTTTGTATTGAGTCTGGGTGTATTTATGTATGATATGTATGTACTTACAAAAAAAAGTAATATTTATGTATTTTTATCTGTTGTCTGGTACCCATAACACTAGCTTTGCTTTTTTTGGGCATTACACACAGCGCCATCTAGTCCTAAACTAAACAAAGCTTGTATTATGAAAACCAGACAACGGATACAAATACGTAAATACCTACAATTTTTTGTAAATAAATACATAAATGCACCCAGACTCAAGACAAATTCAAATGCTTATCACATACATGTTTCAGTCCTGGAATCGAGCCCACACCCTCTGCACAGCAGCCTGCCACACTACTAATTAGGCTGCGAGGAAGTCAAACAAATTGAATGTATGCTTGTCGATGCTTGTTTTGCTGCTTTTCCAGGATATTAAGGTAAGAAAAAAACCGACTAAGTGCGAGTCGGACCCGCGCACGAAGGGTTCCGTGCCGTTCTATAAAATATCAACGGTCTAACTATCATGGTTCATGAGATACAGCCTGGTGACAGACGGACGGACGGACAGCGGAGTCTTAGTCATAGGGTCCCGTTTTTTACTCTTGCGTACGGAACCCTAAAAATGATTATAATGATAGAAAATACATTCATTATAGACAGTGAGGAGCTTAATGATTGAATGCACTAGATAAAAACATGTTATGGGTTGTTTGAAATCATTGGTTCGAAACGGAACAGGTTTTGATGCATGTGCTCTAAAGCAAGCTGACCATTACTTGATTATAATATTTGTTTAAATATGTTTTAAGATAATATTCAATTTACTACAGGCTTGTATGGGAACCCAGGGTACAAAGAAGTAGCTTTGTTCACAGTTTGTTATGCAGGGGCCACACTACCGTTACCGTCCACCGCCTGTTACCGCATTGATTATGGCATTGAATTACCACCTAAATTGCAACGTGAAGTGGTGTGTTTACACTAGTGTTTACCTAGATATAACAATAAATATACGGTAAATAAAGCATAATTTTGATTATTAAGATGGCGGTCAAAGCTGCGGCGGTGTTATGTTTTATAAGTATGAATAAATTATCAATCTTTTGCTCAAACTTCACCAAGACTTAAAAGAAAATGTTGGCTGATAAAAAAGCTATATCCAAAAAGTCGAGAGCTTTTTAATTTGACGACTCCATTTCGGACATGTAGAGACTTTCGCGAGGCTCATATTACGAACTGAACGAACGGTAGTGTGGCCGCACACGCAGCAATTACTGCGGTAATTTCTTTGATGTGCCAAAACGGACCGCCACCGGATATTGCCTTGCCTATCGCTGTATGCCATATTGATCATTGTACAATTATGGCCATGAATCGTGGCTACACCTATGTGTTGTCTTAATTATGGCCATAACCATTGCCGGTAGTGTAGCTGTAACATTAGTGTATGAAAGAAAAATTACCATTAATTGTCAAATTTACCATTTGTTTTCTTATTTCTCTACACAGAAACTAAAACTAAACTCAAGAATTACTATGAAAAATAAGGGGCTGAAAAAAAGGTTTATTTTCCATTGCGTCCTATCCCTCGGGGTTAAAAGGGACATGCATGTTCTAGCATTAATATAAATTTCAACAATGACACAAGAGTCATTCGTAGGCACGGAAGGTATATGCTGGGTAGAAGGTACGTTAGTAGCAACATATGTCGGATGGACTTTAGGTATTTTAGTAGGTTGAAAAGTATCTACTTTTGTTTCCTTGGCTGGTCAAGCATGGACAAATGTTTCGGTGCTAGGCAGAAATTTACAACTGATTTATTAAGTTGCAATAGATGAGAAAGAAGCGGTGCTATATTAGAAGAAAAAATATTATCAGTGGTCCAGAGTCATTGAGTTTTGGTCAAAAACAAAGACAGGAATAGTAACAGAAGATTTGTTGAGACAATCATATAATGTAAAGTTCCAAACAAAGAATAGTGTGCGAAGATCTCACACCTCAGTCATTCACAGTGAGAATTCTGCTAATTACATTTCTGCCCCGGTATCCCGTTCCACCCCGGGTAATACAGATATTTAGTTCTGTTTGTTGTTTCTGGATTCTGACTTTACAAATCTATGGCCGCTTTTAAGAAATCGAAATAATAAAGTATAAATTATCGAAAGGCAATATTTTATTTAAAATGCGGCAGGTTACCTTTCAAATACCTGTAGTTACTTTTAATACCTGAGTTACATAAATTGGCAGAACACGGTAGTAAATGAAGGCTAATTGATATCCAAACAGATGTAATTTTGTATGAAAGCAGATCGAAATCGGAACGAAATTAATTGGTCTGGTAGTATTTATTGGATTACTTTCATTTTAGTAGTCCCATTTCGAAATCGATTTGTTAATACATACTTAAAGGTTAATTTTAAAACGGAAAGCTGCGTTGATACCACTTGTGTATATAGGTTTATGTCCTGTACCTATAAATTTAAATGTATATTGCACTGTATCGTACCCAAAGGGTAAAAAACGGGACCCTATTACTAAGACTCCGCTGTTCGTCCGTCCGTCTGTCACCAGGCTGTATCACATGAACCGTAATAGTTAGACAGTTGAAATTTACATTGATGATGTATTTCTGCTGCCGCGATTACAGCAAATACTAAAGAGCAGAATAAAATAAATATTAAATGGGGGCTCTCCTACAAAAAACGTGATTTTTTTGCCATTTTGATTAATAATCGTACGAAACCCTTAGTACTTGGCTGATTTTTTTGAAAAATATAGCCAAATTGGCTTTTAATAAAATTAATTGGTAAAATTGCTGTAGTACCTTCAGCCTTATTTCCAAGCCAGGATTTGTAGGGAGGAACGTAATGTTAAAAGTTGTTAGTTTAGAAAATTACTAGCAATATAAAAAAAAGTTTCGCGACAGATTGTAAAAAAAACATAGCAGACCATTGAGATAATAACATTGAGCTTAGTTATCTTGCAGTTTAATGCAAATATTTGTTGTAGGTATTGTTTTTTTATGGCATTGTACTGCCCGAAGACATTTTCAGATTAATGTTTTCTTTGCTGGAATTTTACTTTTTAGTGCATAATTTAAAATCGATTGAGATTTCTAACCTATGGTTTGTTTTTTTTTTTTTTAATTTTTAGTTGGTTATATTTTCTTGTAAAACTTTTGTTTAAAATGTAGATCCTGTAACATTATTGACGTTTTCCTTAGCGACATAGCTATACACCATTTTGGTTAAGACAACTCAATATTTCTAAATTAAAGTCTGAATAAGTTAGTGCCAGAGATATGAAATGATTTTTGAATTCTTTTAATAGGTAAATCAAGTTTAAGAGATATTTAAGAAAACATTATAATATGCAACTAGAGCTTAAAGTGCTTTACAATTAAAAACAAAAAGGTTTTTTTTAAAATGTAGAGAAAAACTGTTTATGAGTTAGAAAACAGCAAGTAAAAAATTATACTCCTATACTTTGCATTTGAGGCAAAAGGTTTTAGCTCCTCAAAGCCATGTGACAAGAACGAAATTTTTATAGATTCATATTTATCCACCTGTCCGTCTGTCTGATAATCCCTATCTCTGTCTATATGTCCGTTTATCAAGTCTCCAAAAATTGTAAAACAAAATACTTTAACCCAAATATTTGTATATCAATTATAAGACACATGGCTCTGCCTGTGCTAAATTCAGTTATCGGCATGGGATTTCTACCGCAACTTCTGGATGAAATAGTAAGAAAGTTTTCTGTAGCCGTAGTTCGTCCACGTGAAATTCGCTTCTAGATGTTCCTGCGGGAACATTTGAATTTTATGGGATAGAAAGTAGCCTTTTCCGTCTCTTCAACTATCCCTGTGAAACTTTTTAGCTAAATTGGATGCACCGTTGCGACGTGTAGTAAGGAAAAACAATCAAACTTACTTTCGAATTCAAAATGTAAATATGGATTCATTGAACTGTATCCTAAAAAGTTGAAAAGTATTAAAAGAACCTTGTTTACTTCATGTTACTTAACAACAGAATAGAATACCTTACTGACGAACTTTATTCACGCCCACCAAAGTTAGGAAAAGCAATTTTGGGTCTCATTTTCTTTTATTGTTATTTTACTTGCCAATTCCTATAACTTTATTTTAAGTGGGTTAGTACGAGTATCTCGTTAGGTTGAATGAAAAGTTCAGTTTGGATGTTGACGACAGTGAAAGGATTCGGTATTTATTCACATAATTAAAAAAACAAAATATTGTTCGTTACTATATATGTATATATTTTATATTTGCTATGAAGTGTAGTCCAATATTTTAATGTATTCTTAAGTGCTTAGAAAGAGTTTAACTATTAATTTACTTAAGTATTGAAAAGAAATTCTAAAAGCTTCGTTTAAAGTTAGATGCAAAGCGCATTGCAAAATACTGGACACATCTTTCATTACATTTCCTGTACAGGCTGTTCACAATATTATAATTATTATGTTATATATATATTATTAGTTGGTTAGGTTGCTCACATTGCTCTGGCACCTTCTAAATTACAGAATATGAAATATTTGTGTGTATTTTATGCAATATCTTTATCGAATTTAAACCGATTCTGTACATTATTTTATGTTTAATAACTATATTTATCTATACCCCGGGGATCGTTCTATATTTATCTAAGGATAAGAAAATAGTAAGTTTTTAACAGTAATTTTTAGTTCCAATTGAATTTTAAGTAGCAAAAAGAAAGTCGATATTATCACGTGAGACAATTTTCTGTTAAATTATGGCATTCAACTTCGAAGCTAAGAAAGTATGTCTCATGTATGTTGAAGTATGTCTGCTTTAAAGTCATATTTTTTAGTTTTTAGTGGTTTTTTGGAGTTTTTTTTTCATTATATTACAATATCATATTTTCTATTTGTCTTTAAAAGTTACATTTATGTTTGTAACGCCAGTTTTTAATTTAACACTTAATTCTTTTTTGTTTGTGTTTGATTGCAAACTATCGAGTAGTTTTTTGCTTTGCGTGGTTTATAAATACTCGGTTCATTGAACTTAATTCGCATGCAGCAAAAACAAATAACCAACCATGTAATTAAGAGCTTATGACCAAATGTAACAAGCACATCTTCACCGGTATAGATGCTAGTATATCCATGATTTATGTGGCGGTATTAACAAAGTCTATATAACTAAAATCAATAACCGTAAAATATTATTATATGTTTTACTCACCCGTGTACCAAGAGCTTCTATTACCCTAATTTCACCCTGTACCTCAAAATACTTGATAGCTTTTTCAAGAAACTGTTACAATAATTTTTTGTATGTTTTTGGAACATTCATTACTTTATTACTAATATTCACAAATCAGATAATAGTGCCACCTATTAACAACAAAGTTTGTTAAATTGATCTTGTTTATAGCGATGATATAATACCGGATCTATGTTAAGAACAATCCGAGGATCAAGCTCTATTTTTTACAACCTTACTTAGAGTTGATGACTAATAAGCTTTGGACGTGATAAAACCGTTCAATAAGTGTAAAGTAGTAAAATAGGTGAAGTGAACGGCGACCCTCCAGACGAAATAGGCACACGTGGTGGCGTGTCGTGATTCTATCGAAGACCGATCGACCTAACGACCGTGCAGACCCTAGGCCATGGCCATATGTTGTCAACTTACACAAACCACCAGTATGACACTTTACACTAAAGGAATCCGCTTAAGCAACTTAAGGCCCGGTTCCATTATTAATTTACGAAGCTACGTAAAGTTTCGGTAACTTTTCCGCTGTCGGAAAACTTATTCGCGACTCAAGGGAACGCTGCGAAGGACTCGGGAGCGCGCGACCGGAGCGCGTACTTGCGGAGCTTACACTGAGTTTTCGTCAGAGCGGACTTGGAGGCATCGCCGCTGCTCCACATTCAACCGGTGTACTCCGTGTACTGCGTGATTATTATCCTATCCTTTGGAATGTACTGGCAATGCAACTTGTAAGTACACAGCCGGTTATCTACTCCACCTAGCTGGGTTACCTCACATAACCTGCTAAGCTACGTGTTGCCACAATTATGTACTATTACGATTTCGTAACATGTGTGTACTTCGCCGATATTAAGTTTTAATAGTAGTAAGTTGGCAAGTTGCGATGGGAAATTAGCTGACAGTATTAATATGCAAATGCTATTGTTATGTTAATGTAGGATGAAACTTTGGAGCTTTGTTTCGTAATTTGCATAACAACAACATGGCCCTTCTGGAGCTAAAATGGTAATATTTTCTGTAAACGAAAGAAAAAATTAAGCAATAAATTTCCTATCGATAAAAATACACAAGGCTTGACAACGGAATGGAGTTAGTAAATTTATTGGCACGATTCCGTTCAGAAAAAAAATAAAGAGGAAGTTAAAAAAGTCGTAGAAAGTAATGAAAAACTCATAACGGCGTTTGTACTGAAAGAGCTTAGAGTGCGACTTGTGACTGCGACATTATGCGCATGCGTTATTGTCGCATGGCGGAAACGTCGCCGGAAGTTCCACCTTGTATTTAGGATGCTATTTGGCGACGACAGTACGATTTTACCTAAAGGAAATTTGCGATAAACACTTGAGTTACCGAAGTGTTTTCTTTTATTATTACTTTAAATTTCACTAGTAAGAGTGCTTAGTGCACTAGTGCGTTTATAGAAACCTATATTGAAAACTGATAGAAATCAACAAAAAAAATAATATTTTAGCGGTGCATTTTTTTTTATACCTCTAACGTGGCAAACAAGCACACGGTCCGCCTGATGGTAAGCGGTCACCGTGACCTATAAACGCTTGTAACGCCAGGGGTATTACTCGCGCGCTGTCAAACCTTCAAAAATCCAATAACTTCTTTCTTGAAGAACCCCATGCTGTAGTTCTTAGAGAAAACCTTAAAAACTGCCTAAGTGTGTTTATTTTTTTTTATATACAGAAGCCTTATGGGCGGCTTGTAATCTCTAACAGTCTAGTGGCCACATAGCTCGACAACGCTTGCCGATTCGCATAGTACCAGCGATTTATTGATTAGCAAAATCGGCTAGTATTTCTGTATATTAATAAATTAAAAACATAAAATAAAACCCGCCCAAAAATATAAGTGATCTACGCGTAAGTGACATAAAATCTGACGTGCGAAGTTCAACCTTATAACAGCAAACTTAAGGTGGTGTTAGCTTTTTCTATACTTGACTTGCTCAACTGTCTTCGACATTTAATTTTAGTGGTAAGCAGTGATATTCTAGACAGTGTTTAACAATTACTAATGAATAATTTTAAATGTATTTTCTTTTATTACATCACACAATATTGCTAGTTTACCGTGATTAAATATACCTAGTTCTAGTACCTAAATTTATTCTATATTTTATATATGTTCTTCATAAAACTATCGCAAAGAAAATTGGTTCATCTACTAAATTGCAACTGAAAGTGAACTAAATTTAAACACGGTAAACAAAAAGTGTTCTGTGATGTAATAAAAAGAAATAAATTTAAAATATTTTATTAGTGATTGATTTGCCAATGTCAGTTAACAAGAAAAGAATTTCTATTAATGCATCGAGCTTACTCAGTCTTTGTACACTACAAAAACAAAAAACTACTAGCTAACTAAAGACAAAATTGGAATATATTTAAAAATATCATAACAATACATAAACATAGATACATAACAATACGTAAATTTCAAAGTCTAATATTATTAAATGAAATGAATTTAGACAAAATTTTGATGACTTTTCATTTATTTTTAAGGTGTGAAATTAATTTAAAAAAATTATATTTGGAATGTCATGACCATGTCTTTTCCTTTCATACTAAACACCTACATATTTTATCTTAATGAGTTTTTGAAGTTCTTAATTTAAGTTCTGGCATATTGGATAAAGGGACACGGCATATTATAGTTTTATTATAGTATAGTTTGACTCGCAAAGTGTAAAGACCCATCAAATGACACCTTTATTTCCATAACACAACAAGATGTTAGGTGCTTAAATGTCCGTAGTCGGGTATTAAAAACTGTAATTATTTTGTCCTGTGAGTTTCCAATTTCAAATAAACATGACAAAATCGTGCAAGCACAAAAATTAATAGGGGCACGAAAAACTGTTGTAATATATCAACATACAAAAAAAAAAAAAACAAAATGTATACTGTCACTAATGCTCTCAGGACAGACCTAGTTTTAATTCGGAACTATTGAAATCTAATACAGAACATCCGTCCATTTGGTGCCAAAACGTAAATCTGTTAAATAATTCGTGGCATTTCTTGTTTGTGTAAATTACAGATTTAGACTGATAATTTTATTAATAATTTTAATGAAACTAACCGAACAACGCGAGTTCACGAAACTTCTATTGGAAGTGTTTTTTTTATACCACTACGGTCGCAAACAAGCTGACGGTCTGCCTGATGGTAAGTAGTCACCGCAATCTATGAACGCTTGCAACACCTGGGGTATTACTCAGCGTTGCCGACTCACCAAAAATCTAATAACTTCTTTCTCGATGAACCCCATTTTGTAGTCCTTAGAGAAAACTTTGGCATTTGCTTGGAGCTCATTTCACATTCTAAACAACGTGGTGTCTACCTCAAGATCCCAATTTTGCTTCCGTCTTAACATTGACATAAACTATAACGTCACCCTCCAACGAGTTACATTTTTAGGGTTCCGTATTCAACAAGGAATAGCCTTATAATTTCGCCGTCCGTCTGTCTGTCTGTCTGTCATATAGTTAGACAGTTGAAATTTTGAAAGAAAATGTATTTTTGTGTGCTATAACAACAAATACTAAAAAACGGAATAAAAGAAATATTTAAGGGGGCTCCCATACAACAAACGTGATTTTTTTGCTCGATATTGATAACGGCAACAGGTAGACGCTTAACATATTGACAGAATATTTAGTTATATGGTCACTTTAAAAATGAATAAGTTAATTAAAAAAATATTTAAGGTCCCTACAACGAACGTGATTTTTTTGCCGTGTTTATATTAATGGTACGGAACCCTTCGTGCGCGAAAGATTTTACCGCGGATTCGAGACTGTTCCCAATAAGCTCCCTGTACAACCCAAACACGTGTGTATGATGTATTTCTTTAGAGAATAGGTGTATTAATTACCTATAAGCATATTTTGCAAAATAACTTGTGATTCTATCAATTCGTTAGGGATTTACAAATACAAATATTAGGTAAAATTTGCGTAATAAGGAGTTTTAAATTATCATTATATGTACATTTTTATGACGTCATTATGACTTGTACGGGACCAAATTATTTTTACTGATAAAAATAAGGGGGACGGCGTTATTATTTCTTTATTTTTTCCTAGATATTTCAAACTCGTGTAAACTTGAAAAATAGAGTTATTAATGATAAATTTAAGGTTAGTGCCTGGAGGACCGAGCTTCTCTTTTTTTTTAACAAGTAAAGTTTCTAAAAAGTCAAGTAGCTTTAGTGTTGCTTTACAACGCCATCTATTGTCAAGTAGCTTTAGTGTTGTTGTGACGGTACAAATAATAGTATTACTACTCGCGAATAGATGTTAGGAAGAGCTATATTTTTCAGTTTATCATTTCCTAAGATCATAGCTAAAACGATATTTCATGAAAATCGTTGGAGATTCAAATTATAAATATATACACGTTTTATATATATATATATATATATATATATACATATATACAAGAATTGCTTGTTTAAAGATATTATATAAGATAGTGAAAGCTAATCCATATCAGATTACGCTGTAATAATAATATGTCAAAATAATAGTCGGTAAACCATTTGCAGCAAAATAAGGAAATAAAGTGGCTAGAAAAATAGGTACCTATTGCTCAAAATGAGCGAACCCCAAACGGAAGGCACGCGTCCAATTGCCTTACCTTACTGAATCGATACAGAAACGAGGGGGATCGTTAAGCTTGTAATGAGAAGTGTACCTTGTACGATAACAATAAGCGTCTTTCATCACAGTAATCACTATAGATTTAGAAGGGTGTAAGTACACAAGTTAAATAGGGCCCGAAATCAAATCAAGAACCTGCCCATAAAAGGCAATCTGTATGAAAAACCGGAAAAGCGGGAGCTGAACTCGCGTGGAACGGGTCCCGTACGATAAATAATTATGTTATCAACTATGTTTTTCAAATCTGACCAAAATTTGCTTTTGATAACTAATAAGCTTGTACACATAATATTGAGAGATTTACCATAAATATCCTACTAATATTATAAATGTGAAAGTTTGTATGTCTAGATGGATGAGTGTTACTCAATCACGCTTCAACCACTGGACGGATCGGAATAAAACTTAGCATACATATAGGTTAGGTCCTGGAATAGCATATAGGCTACTTTTTATCCCAAAAAAATCGAAAGTTCCTGCGGGAATAACTAAAACAGAGTTTTGCTGCATGCTATAGCAATTCATTGTTATAAGTAATTAATTAATTGGATTTAATTAAGGAGTTCCACGCCGATAACCGAATTTAGGGCGGGCGGAGCCGCTGGCAAAGTCTAGTAAATAAATATTTTTGGACATTATACACAGCGCCATCTGTACAAAATTCAGCAACTTACTTGTACTATAGAAAGCAGACAACAGCTAGAAATACATGTATATACGTTACGGGTAAAAGCCGAAGTGCGGTTACACCTAGTTTTAGCCGGCTGGAGTAAGGTACAGCCGGTCATAGGTGGTAACACTTAGATCTTTCCTACTAATTTTCGGTTAGAACTAGGTTTAGCCTTCATCATACCGGCTATAACTAGATTAAGCCGCTCACAGTTGGTTAAACTCAAGTGTCTATTATACATCTTGTTTCGGACCGACACGGCTTGTCTAAAGTAGAACGTCACAAACACCCGTGTGATCCTATAAGGGTTCAATGTTTCTCGGACGTACGGAACCCTTGATTAATATAAAATTTGGCCTATTGAAAATGTTTTTCTTGACGAAGGTTTACTTGCAGTCTTCTTTGTTGTAACTCGCCACTAGATGGCGCCTGCAGTCGCTTCTACAAAATAACGGTAAGGGCAGAATAAAGCTCACCGAGCCAGTAAGAATAGTTGAAAATAAAAATTTCATAACTTTGACGAATCTGAAATGTTTCTAAAAACCTAATTTAAATAAAAACGAGTTGCACTCCGGGAGTGTCAGCAGAAGTGAAAACCTTTACACACGATTCGCGCTTAACACTCAAATATGTCACAAGACATGTCTTTGACATTGTCAAGAAATAATAATGTTTGTTTATTTACTTTTTTGACGTAGTATATTTGACATCGCAATCTGTCATAGAATTAAAATTCCATATCCAACCTCCCTGTACTACTCATAATCGCGAATACTAAAAATAAAAATTATAATAGGCGTGGCATTACGGTTTCCGTCTTACGAATTTCCACGATTAGGACACGTGACCTGACGCGAGTTTATCATTTTTTTTACCCATACCAAAAAAAGTGCACAACGCCACTAAAGAAGTTTTCACTTCAAAAACAAATTTACTTTGTTTAAAAAAAAAAAAATTCAAATATTTTCGGCAACTCTCTGACCATAGTCATATCGTAGACAGTACCAGATTACTGTTGTAATTCCTGCTTCAATAATTGTGCAATGTTCTATTCATAAATATTAGAGATTATCGTGTAAGTCGTACTCGCTTAAATAGAATATAAATGGACAGGCATACAGAAAAATGTTTTATAACATATATAGAAGAATAAACTGATTAACTGATTCACTGATATATCAACGCACAGCCCAAATAACTGAGGTTAGAGACATGACATTTTGTATTTTTGCAATGTAAGTGTTATAACGAGCACTAAGAAACGATTCTGCACATTTTTTTCTGAGTAAAATGCGGGTAGGATGTTTGTATGGAAATCCGTTTTTTTTTTAATGTAAATGCATAAAGATGGTATTATGTCTTTGAAAAGGATGAAAATTAAGATTAAAGTGATTGGGTATGAAAATTTGTATGTTTGTATTCCGGTATTTTTAACCATAGTGTGTGTTTAAAGTGTAAAACCATTAAAAGTTTTCTTTTTCTTTCTAACAGTCCACTCGGACGTAGACGCGGGAATAAGCCATAGTATATTATGTGAATGTAAATCAATAATTTTTTTTAAGCATAGCGAGTTGAATACTATTTAGTTATTTAGTGATTGAAATGTATTTACAAAATACTTCTACTGATATCAATCAACTCATAAATTAGGGCAAAACTAACTTATTATCTAATCTGTGGCAATAGGCAGACGCATTAAACTAAATGGAACTGAAGCCAATAATGTCTGCGAGTAAAAAATGGGTTCCGATTCGCGAAACGGCCGTGAACTAATAAAAGCAAAATGGATGATACTCATACTGAATCAGATTTATGAGGTCTAGATCAATATCTATCTATCCGCCTCAGCAGTTGTATGCCCTACTGCGCAGGGGCACAGGCCCGTCCTTAAAGAAGGAGGCTTAGGCCATAGTTCACCACGTTGGCCTAGTGTGGGTTGGGAGACGTTGTTGTGATAGTTGGCACTAGGCTGTTAGAGTTTTAAATTTTATATTCGTTGGGTGTTCTTTGTTGCAAACGGAGAAGTACCGTTCCGGCGTCTTTTGTTACAAATTGTACAAATATTATTTGTTTCAAGTCTATAGCGTTGGTATTTTCTTATTTAAATCATTTTGACACACCGACAGACAGACAGACACGAATATTGTTGACGTCAGATCTGGTTAAGGTACGTAAGTACTTACTAACCCCAAAAAAATAATGAAACCGGAAAAGTCTAAAATCACAAACACTTGAATTTTATTTGTTTGCCTCAATTTTTGATGTACGTTTAATGTCTATGTTCATTTATTAGGTTATTTATGAATATTATTCGTATCATTTTCTTGTTATTAAATATTATGTTAAAGGGTCGGCAACGCGTAAGTAAATGCTCTTGGCGTTGCAAGCTTCCGTAGGCTGCGGTGTCTGTTTGGGTGAACCGTTAGCTTGTTTACCACTTTAGCGATACAAAAATGTATTGTTACTAATATTATATAATATAATTAAATATATAAATAATATTGTATAATTTATTAATACCTTTTATACTTTGCACCACTTACTTAGATAACAATCTATCTTTACTATTTTCTCTACCCAAAGGTTGCCTCGTAGAGATCGCCTTTCAGAAATAAGACCTATTGTACTTCTTCTCGTATTATTTTATGTACTATTGTGATAAGTTTTTTAAACTTTGCATGGAGCCGCTTTTGGTGGGAATACTCTTATAATTATTTGTGTCTTGCCTTGCCTTAGCCATAATACTTCCCACAGAAAAGGAGGCTTAGGCTTAGACCGCGCTTCGAATTGGCGGTCGTTTGTCGAGCTACTGGCCAATCGACTGCCGGAATTTTCAAGCTACCCATAAGGCCTCCGACTATGATAGCAGACGTTAAGCGCGTCTGCTATCATAATATGATAACAGACAGTGCCGACGATTTAATGTGCCTTCCAATGCACGGAGTAGCTTAGAGAAATTTGCCACTAGGCAGTCAACCATCCGGGACTGCTTATCGTTTCTGATAGACGAATGCGAATAGGCCATGGGCTCCTTGATTATTATTTTATTGAAAAGGTTAAATACTGTAACTTACTGTTTAGACCGTAAATTTTTTACACTTATATACATACCTATAAAGATGGTGAGTTTGTTATCTCAGGAGCGACTGGTCTGATTAAATTTTTTTTGCGTTAGTTTTGAATTTTCTATAGAAAAAACGCACATCAAACGCAAAAAGATTATTATTACTCAAAAACACTTGAAAAGGTTTTAATTACATTCGAAAGAAGAACACGGTATTTATCTGGATTACAAATAAGAAAATAAACTTTTCTGGACAGAAAACGCTTTAGCAAAATCCTATACTATTCTTTGCATGGTATGTTATACGCAATATTATACGGTTCGAAATTTTCAAGTATTCTATTAAAAATCCCTTTTCTTTTCACTGCGTTTTGAGTAAAGATTCATATTATTCACGGCCTCACCTTCGTTTCGGCCTTCAAAACTACTACTCATCCAGCAAAGGCTTACCTAATTTCACAGCTTCGAGAGGAATGTACTATCACATATCAAACTGATATATAGTTCCTGGAATTAGCACTTTCAAACATACCTACAAACTAATTAAAGCTGGTGAGCGGAAAGGATGCAACTTTAATTATCAATATTTAGCTATAACTAATTTTATTCACATATATCTGTAAGCTTATGTCTGACATCAATTAACTCACTGAACGCTTAGATTTATAGAAACAAAGCTAATTTAGTAGCTGTTCAGATCCCTTAATGATTAAGCCGTTTCGGGTGGATTCAATTCAGCTGAAGGTCAGATGTTTTCAATTAGTTCTACAGCTACTCCAGTCCCCTCGACCTTGACCTTGGAAGTAACAGCATTGGAAGAATGGCACCCTGATGACATCCAAGGAAATTACTTGGGCTATAAAACTATCGTAATTTGTTACTTCCTAGGTTGAATTGCATTTTTTATTTAAGGCAGTTAGGTACTTACATAATTATTACATCAGCCTTTATATTTATTTTATGTTATACGGAAATAACATAAAACTGTAAAATTGTATTGACATTATGACATTGTGGTTTATGTTGCGTTTTTATTTTTTGTCAACTAAAAAGTTGTAGAGTAAAACGTCTTATGTTTTATATTGTTATCTTTAAATCAAGAAAACTATGATTTAGGTTCAAATAGGAAGTTTTTAAAAAAAGGAAAAAATGCTTTAGCGTTTTTCATATTTCGGACCAAAATCATAGTTTTATTAATTTTAAGCTTACAAATAAGGCAAGTAAGAAAAAACAGGTTGTAAGTTTTTACATACATGCATACATATTACAGATTTTCCTCCAATGTGCGACATAAGTTAACTATTTTACTAAATACAACTTTTTACCTAACTGCTCCGCCTAAAATACAGGCTTTACAGTATACAGTCGTGGTCAAGTAATTAAGGACACATAGTATTCAATATAACATGTACTTTCTAATTGATGATTAAACGAACTTACCTGTAAGTGAAGTTCTATCGCAATTATATGAGTACGTTTCATTCGAAGATATAATAAACACATGTAGTACTTCCATTGTACTCGCAACTTCGCACTTATTTAATTTTGTGGGTATTTTGAAGATACCACCCATTTGCTCTAGCGTCGCCATTACCGATAGTCTCATTCTTTAGAGAAGGTACAAAAATTTTCAGGTTAAGATGGGCATTGGGATGGGCGGGGATACAATATATCTTCGAATGAAACGTACTCATATAATTGCGATAGAACTTCACTTACAGGTAAGTTCGTTTAATCATCAATTATATTTCGTACGTTTCATTCTTCAGATATAATAAACACATGTAGAAGCTTAGAGTAGAAAATTTTGTATGTAACTATGGATTAAATGAATTAATAAACATTTTGCGTTTTATCGGTATCATTTATTTACTCCATAAGGGTTAATCAGTTTTAACAAACAATATTTACCTAATTTTAATACATTAAATAATTGTAAGTGTTTAGTAGGTATTTGTTAGGTATTATAGGTATTATCAAAATAATTAACTTGTTCTACAAGCGATTGGAAAAACAGACAGATCCTGCAAAATAAGCGGTATCGATCACTGGACGATTATAAAACTTTGCAAAGGTCTCCGACGATCGCGACCAACCTGCTGTCCTCCTGATGACGTCAAGCGACACACCATGAGCGTGCGCTGCGGACGTGGTGGCGTGCCGCGTGCTGTGCGCGCTGAACACCGCCACGTCTACGCCGCTTTCTGCTAGCGTCTGTTTGATCCATCGGCTGATGGTTTGGCTACAAGTGGCCTTGTAAGGTGGCTTGTACGTTATCAAGAGGTTCTCTATTGAATCAAGTCTTAAATTTTTCGTAACTGTTAAATAATCTTTTAAAACAGTCGCTGGGCAAATATTAACATTCTCATTAAAGTCAGGCAGGAATAAAATTGGTTGATCGCGTCCAGCGGCGGACGTTTTGATGATGTCGGATATTATAATTTTTATACCGTTTGGGCCGACGTTAATATTTTTAATTTTAATGCTAGTTAGCGTTTGCGCTCTGTGAGCGGTACATAAAGCTAATAGTGTTACAAGTTTTTTTGATAATTTTTCTAATAGTAGATCTAAATTTGGGCCCCATCGGGCGATGTGTTGTAAAACTATCTGTGGGTCCCAGGTAACTGCATATTTAGGAACGTTAGGTCTTAATTTATATACACCTCTTAACAATCGTTTGATTTGTTCATGAGAACCTAACTCATTACCGAAAAGTAAACTTAATGCGGAGCGGTGACTATTTAGAGAACCGTAAGCTGCGCCTTTGTTAAATTGTTCCGTTAGGAATAGCAATGCTGAGGGTATGCAAAACTTGTAAGGATCCGTATCATTTGTTGAACAAAATTGCCACCAATATTTGTACGAGACACTGTATTGTTGTAATGTATTTTTGGCAAGGGATGCCATCATTATGTTCAAGGAAGCCGCAGGGACACCTCGTTTTATGAATGCATTCCTGAGAGCTTCGCTGCACCCAGGGTAACTCTTCTGAATTGTGGGTTCCTACAAGAAGGCCATATAAGATTATGATCCGAATTTATAAAAATAATATCTGAAGTAAGCATTTTTTGTAATAGGGGGAACCAGGCCTGAGAAGGCCAATAGGGAAATATAAGTATGCCTTCGCCCTTGTCTATTTTTATTTTCTCTAGACATTTTAAAACAAGAGAAAATGGCGGAAATGCATAAAAATATATTCTGTTCCACGAGATTGTGAATGCATCGATTGCTACGGCATCCGGGTCTGGTCTCCACGACACGTATCGTTGACATTTGGCATTGGTGCGAGTAGCAAATAAATCAATATCTGGTTCACCTAATTTTTTAGTAACTTTCTTAAATGCTTTGTTAGTTAGTATAAGTTCTATATCTTTGTTAACTTTCCTTGATTCTTCATCAGCTTCTTTATTATCTTTGCTTTTAATATACGATGCAGTTAACCATATATTGCGCTCCTCGCACCATTGCCAAATGTCTTTTGTCAATTTATTTAGGTGGGGATACTGTATGCCACCCATACGGTTTATGTAACTTAACGCTGTAGTATTGTCTACGCGTAGCAAAACAGAACAGTCATGTTTGTCAAGTGCAAAACATTTAAGGCCAAAAAGACAGCCAATAACTCTAAATAATTTATATGAAAAAGCAGTTCAGTAGACTTCCAATTGTCATTTACTCTTTTATTATTGCAAAAAGCACCCCAGCCAGATCTGGATGCGTCGGTAAAAATTTCTAATGTGAACCTACGTGGATTAAGAGGAACAGCTATGTACATCTTTGACCACCACTCTAAATCCTGTAATATTTCAGGCGAAGGACAAAATTTTGCGTCGTATGCATCATATTTTCCTAATGCTAAATATTTTTGTCTTTCGAGAATTTTTGTATAAGCCCAACCATATTTAACCGCTGGGCACGCGGACGTAAGGACGCTGATTAGTCGCGCGAATTCTTTAATAGTACAACGTGGTAAGGACTTAAATTTTTCAATTAATGTTGATATTTTAACTCGCTTATCATCAGGTAAGGACAAGGTCATTTCGATAGTGTTATAAATGAATCCTAAGAATTTCACTTGTTGTGAAGGCTGTAAGGAACTTTTTTCAAAGTTTATTACGAACCCTAAGCATTGTAATAATTTTATAGTATGAATTACGTTTTGTAAACATTCAGTATATGTTCACCCAATACATAATAAATCGTCTTAATATATGACAGATAAGAAGCCGCGATATCTGAGGTGGGTCACAACTTCCTTCATTATTTTTGTAAAAGTTCTTGGTGCCGAAGACAAGCCATAGGGCATGGCGGTAAATTCGTAATTAATTGTTTTATTATTTTGGTTCTGAAATTGAAACCGTAAATATTTTCTTTGTGATGGATTGATGTGTACCAAAAGATAAGACTCTTTTATGTCTATCGTAGCCATAAAGCCATTGTAAGGAATTAATTTGCATGCTGTCCGGTAGTCCTCCATTTTAAAATGATTTTGAGTAACGAAAGTGTTTAGCGATTTCAAATTTAAAATAAATCTGTTGCTACCGTTGGATTTGGGGGCTAAAAATATTTTAGAGATAAATTGATCTTCTTGTGACTCACACTCAGATATCGCACCTAGTTCTACTAAGTTTTCGATAGCTACGAACATGTTCAGTTTTTCCTCTCTTGTAAAGGTATTGGAGGGTACTTTGAGTTGGAAAACCTGTTCCGAAAACGGTATATTGTAACCGTTTTTTATCCAACCTAATACTATTTTATTATTAGTGATGTTTCTCCAACAATTATAAAAATACTGTAGGCGTCCTGCATGTACCTGTGTGGTTAGTATCGTGTGTAGGCACGGCGCTTGCTCTGGTTGTAAGCAGCGCGGGGCCGAGTGGCTGCTGGTGCCGGCGTTGGTCGTTGGTATGTCTTCGCTGCTCGTGAAGGCCCTCCGCGCCCCCCCCTGATTGCCGAGGGATAACGAGGAGAGCCTATCCCGTTTCCCTGCAGCTGTGACCTCGATGCCGATGCTCCAGGTGTGGAAGTGGGCACAGAAAAAGCTCTCTGTTTTTTGATCTGCGAACCCTGTCGTCCTATGGCTTTCGATGCCCTAATGGTATCGGAGAGCTTTTCTCCAAAGAGCGTCTCATCTCTTTCGTGCTCCTTTAGCAGATGCGCAAATGTTTTATCTAAAGATGGAACTACAAGTTTTGTTCTTATTTGAGTGTCTGTGTAATGTAGGTCTGTAAGAATCCTACAGCCATCGGAGTGTATTTTAATAACTTGGATTTTGTCACCTCCGAGGAGAAGCTCAGTAATGGCTTTGTTAATTGCGGTAATGCCGAGGCCTAACTGGTCCTGTTTATTGCGTATATTATTATCGCGATTTATGGTGACTTCTGAAACCGCTGCCTTAACTTCGGGATTTAAAGTAGGCGCCTTAAGATATTTACAGTTATCAGGTATCTGATACTCTTTTAATAATTTTTCTTTAACATCCTTAGTTAGTCCTCTTTTTAATATAGGAAGCCAACGTACAGCCAAGGTGTGGTGAATGTTTTCACCGTGGGGTCACCTAGTGCTGACAAAAGTTCCGGATCAAGCTCCGGGGTCTGGTTTTGTAATAGTTCCGATTGTTCGACATCGTGAATTTCTTTTGTACTGTCATCGTTTTGTGTGGTTCCGTTATCTGTAACGATTATTTATACTTTTTTTTTTTTTTTTTAAATCAACAAGTTTTTGTTATACCCTAGTATTAACCCCCAATTAACTTTTAGGTTTAATTAATGCATCATGCTATACCTTCGTGATACCCTCAATGTGATACCCTCCAGGCTAGCTTAGAGATGCCAATCTAGGTATTTTTAATTAAGCAGCAATTAACTTCTGGGTTAATTTTACGCATCATGCTATACCTTCGTGATACCCCCAACGTGATATCCTCCAGGCTAGCTTAGAGATGCCAATTTTGGTATTTTATTTACCATGTATATACCTATATCGCATATTTGCTCATATTGCAATTTAAGTAAAAACGGTACTCACAATAAACGAAAGAAACACTAAAAAACATCCGACTTACTCTGGTTTTCTTCGGAATCCGACGAAGACGAGTACACTATCACACGCTTTCGTTTTCTATTTGAACATTCCTTTTGTTTTTTAATTTTTTGTTCATAATATGATCTTTTACTATCTGCACAATGCTTAGGCATTTTCTAAATTTTAGCAATGAAGATAAAAGAATATTGTAAAGATTCCAATAAAAACTATTCGAGAAGTGAGTGCTTGTTGCCGCGCACAATAAAAGAATGAGACTATCGGTAATGGCGACGCTAGAGCAAATGGGTGGTATTTTCAAAATACCCACAAAATTAAATAAGTGCGAAGTTGCGAGTACAATGGAAGTACTACATGTGTTTATTATATCTGAAGAATGAAACGTACGAAATATAATTTATGGTAAAAATGAACATTAATTAATAATTAACTAACTAATTATGTTTTTTTGTTCACTACTAAGTATTTTTTTTTGGTGATATGATTTTTTTGTGAAATTAAAACTATTTAGGTGAATGCGTTGGAAATAAAGCATTTTGCACAGATACACTGTATTTTTATGCATGGCCATCTAATTAGGGAAAAACAAGTTTTTGTGCTACTTTTAAAATTGAAAAAATATATTTGTTTTTTTTCGTGTTGCTTTATTTTGGCAACATTTCAGAATTTGTACATTTTGTCACTAGAAATATTTTAGTGTTTATGGAACGAAAAATAGGTAAAAACAAAAGCTGTGACGCGACAGCAAGAAAAATCATAGCGAATTTTTATGACCACATATAATTACATTATGTTCATATCGGAAGATAGTGGATCGTTTTATTTGTTCAAAGACAGTGGTTAACAATGCAGTTTTATACCATAAAACTCATAACACAACTAAAAATATTCCAAGAAAATCGTAGGAGTCGTGTTAGCCAAGAAACAACCGTTCAAAGTGGCCGTACTTATAAAAAGTGAAGTCTTTGGCGCATATCCAGGTAACGGCCTTTTTAGTAAGGACAATTCATCGACTTTTGGCACTTTACGGCACTCCTGATACGAAGAGTTGCTCGAAAAGTTCTTTTATTGAAGAATGAACTAGGAGCGGCGTGATTAGCGTTTGCTAGAAAATACGGACGCTGGACCTACGCCCAATGAAGATTTATATTGTTTTCTTATCAGGCATTAATAAATCTTGATACATCTAATGGTAAGCAATACGTGGGACGTCCCACAAATGCAGCAATGAACCCAAAGTATACTAAAAAGCCCGTAAAACACGGAGGCAAATATATTAAAATATGGGGCTAAGTTTCAGCCCTTGGCGTAGGACCTGTAAGAGGAGTACCGTAATACTCTAGACAAAAAAATTCTAAACGAAACCATGCTGCCTTATGCTGAAGAGAATCTAATCGTTGTTTGGACGTAGCAACATGATAACGAGCCCAAGCATACAGCATAGTCCATCAAAACATTCTTAACAAAGAAGTTTGTATCAGTACTTGACTGGCCTGCTAACAGCCCTTACCTCAACCCATAAGGGCACGTGAGGTTTCAAGTGAAGAAGAAAGATGCTAGTCCACGTTTCGGAACAATTCAACAGCTGTAAGATAAGTATCAGTCTGCCTGGAACATTATTTCAGTAAAGACGCGATGGAATCTGACAGAATCTATGCCTCGTCGATGCCAAATTGTTATAACTTATATAATAGCAATCATGCAGGCTACTGAATTGCAATTAAAATGTACCTTTTATTGATAGCAATGTCCAATTATCACTGTTTATTGCATTTTAATTTGAACCTTTGCTTTATTTGTATACCTAATTAGTTGTGTGAACAATAGTTGTGTTTTGCGGACCAAAATATAAGTAAAAAGGGCTAACACAGGCCACAAAAAATACGCGCGCAAGCAAACAAGAAATAGGGGTTTAAATATGAAATTGCCGTTTAAAAGCACTGGCCACTTCAAATAGAACTGCATAGTGACAGATTTTAGTGTCACTTTTTTTTCACTAAAACTATAACATTCTAAATTTTAAAAATCATGACATTTTATATTTGACTTTCAATTGTTTTTAAATTCAGCTTTTAACGTGTAGATGGATACAGCAAAAATTAGAGTAGGTAATATTCGAAAAAGAGTTTCGAGGTGGGACTAATGCACCAGAAACTGGTCGTGATGTCAATGCTGTGTTTGGACAGGATACGAAAAATGAAAGCACCGTGTGTTATGGGTTAACCGCTTTCATTCCGACTTGAAGAATAAATCACGAGGATGACTGCAATCAGAAGACGTCCGTCATCTTCCATACTCACCGGACCGTGCAGTGACCGTCTACCACTTTTCCTGCGATTTGGATTTTTTTTCCACGGGTAAGAATTTCCTTCGCAGGAAGCAGTAAAAATGCCATCACACAGTTTGTGGAGCCCAGATCCACAAATTATTATCAAAATGTACAGAAAACAGTTTTTACCCCTAAGTTACTCAGCCGTGATCCGGCTCATTTATGCAGCTCCGAAAATTGACTGTCAAATTAGACATCCAAAGCGTAAATTTTAAAAAGAAATTTTGAAATTGCTTCGACACCAACCTTTTTGGAAACTATGGAATTCATCAAGAAGGGGGAGGGGTTTGCTTAGTTGCTGTATCTATCTTCACGTTAAAAGCTGAATGTAAAAACAGTTGAAAGTCGATCAACTAAATGTCAAGTTTTTTTAATTTAGAATGTTACTGTTTTCGTGTAAAAACTTTGTCACTACGCAGGATATATATTTTTAATTTAAGTAGTAGTAAGTGCGTTAAATTGGCTATTTCATATTAAACCCTCATTATTAACAATGATAACTATGATAATTATATGGAAATCATTCTAGAAAATATGTAAAGTTTCTACACAGACATATTTAATGTAGATTTTTTTTTTAATTTATTACTGGCGCTGGCAAGTAAGCAATCTGTTTAGTGTAAAAGATAAGTAGATGTACATACATATATTACATACAGATATAAAAACTATTAATATATTTTAATATTCGGGTCATACTCATACGTCAGAAGTAAATACTCTTAGGCATCTGTTTATTACTGATGAGTAATTGGTACTATTAATAAAAGATTAAAGGATTTGGTCGCAATATATCGAAGAGGCAACCCAGAAAGTGAAAACTTAAAGCCACGCGTCGACAGATGTGATTTAGAAACTTATAAGTTTACAAATCCCTGATGAAGAAAGACGGTAGTGTTTTGAAATATGTAGTTACCTACTTGAGATAGAAGTTGATAAGCTATATATACTTATGGTGTTAAGAGCCTTCTAGGTACACTACTTCATCATGTCAACTTGGAACATGTTTATAGTCTTCATGAGTATTAGTTATGAAATTTAATTTACTTTTAAAATATTTTCAAGTTTGCTTTTGGATTCATTTTAAGAGCTCCGTACCCGAAAAGTCCAAAAGGTGTCCTCTATTGCTGTCACTCACGTGTCCGTTTGTCCGTTTGTCCATCGCCTGTCACACAGCTCTTGCAGTAAAACGGTTAGAGCTAGTCTTTAACAGACCCAAAGTCATACAAATTGTCATAAAATATTTTTAATTGCTTAAAGGGGGCGCGCAAAAAAATTTTATAAGAGTATTGTTGTTTAGAATGAATCGAGTAAATAAATACTGTTTTTTTTGTTTTAAAAATATTGGAAAATAAAAGTAATGAGAAGCCACCAAAGATTTTTTAAACTTCCCATTGACCTACAAATCTGAAATTTGATGATAGATAAATGTTTATTATTAAATATATTTACTAACAAAGACCAATATTTTGTTATATCAGATTATTTCTTTGAATACCTTCAGTTTTCCTGTTACTACAAACTTTATTTTGCGGTCAAATGCGTAGCACAGGCGGGACTCACCCACCTACTGCTAATTAATAATACTACCATTTGCATGGCTTATACGTTTGGTACGGAACCCTGGTAAATGTGCGAGGTCTGCCTCGCACACATGATAACACATCTAAGGTAAATGATATTTAGAAAGGGTATCATTTCCTTTTAAAATTAAAATGTTCTGCAACAGATATGGGGCTTCTTTAGTTATGAAACTCTGTCTCTAATTATGTAACATATTTTTACGAGCTTTTTATTAGCTTCACCTGTATGTTTGTATGTTTGTTTGTAACCGACTTCTTTGGGCGCGATTTTGACCCACTTTAAACGGCCAGATTTCGTTCAAACTTTGTAGATTTATTGAGGACCGATGACAATACACTAATTTGATAAAATTATTCCATTTTTCAATTTGCAAAATATGATTTTTGTTAATTTATATAATTTTCATCTATAGTCGATAAGGTAAGAAAATAAAGCACTCTCTGATGCTTCGCATCATGAGTCGTGCAATAGTTTAAAATTAAAAAAACAAGCTATTATAAATAATCTAAACTAAAAAGTAGAAAATAAATAATAGTTTAAAAAAACTAAAAAACACGCTTTTTATAGAAAACCGAACTAAAAAATAGAAAATAAATTTTAATGAATTTAAATTAAGAAAATAGTGTTAAAAATTTCAATGAATATAAATTAATAATAGTGTGAATAAAAAAAAATATTTTATTTTAAAAAAAGCGTGGGGTGCTTTTTAAGATATTATCGAAATGATAATCACTCTACTCATATCTGTCAATAAAATATTTATAACTATTGACACCATGCGCCCCACGCTTTTTTTAAAATAAAATAATTTTTTTTTTATTCACACTATTATTAATTTATATTCATTGAAATTTTTAACACTATTTTCTTAATTTAAATTCATTAAAATTTATTTTCTATTTTTTAGTTCGGTTTTCTATAAAAAGCGTGTTATTTAGTTTTTTTAAACTATTATTTATTTTTGCTAACTTTTGCAAGCGGCACCGCCCGTCGTGAATTCGGTTGTTGACGTGGGACTTTTTGAATTTAGTAAGAAAGATTGCTGTAACAAGCTATAACTGTGGCCACAAGACAAAAACTATAAATACTTTAAAATTAAAAAAAACTTTGAAATTGTATCGATAAGTAGTTTATTATATATTGATAAAGTATTAAAATTCAAAACTCCAACTGATAGTGTTATAATTTATCAATTTCATATGAAAAATAATATTTTTTATATAAATATAAATATTGTCTTACACTAGATAATGGCATAATATAAAAAAAAAAACTTAAAAATATTACATGCGCCTCACATTCAATCAATCAGGCAATTTCGAAAAGAGTTATATGTCGGAAATTATAAAATATGCGGAAAACATTATTTTACATGCTTTTTATACATATGAGATGTGCCCTTTTCATTTTTTTACTTTTAAATTTTTAGTTGGTACTTGACCATTTATAATTTATTTATTTATGGTATTGCATATATGTCAGCAGGGGATAATTCTTTTTAATTATAACGTATGGTGTTCTTCAAGAAAGGAGTGATAACAGTTAAGAGGGTCGCCAATGCGTGAGTAATGCCTCTGGATTGGCGTCGCAGGCGCGGAAATAACGTATAGTGACATGAAATTAGGTAGGCCATTTGCTTGTTTGCTACCTTGGTGGCATAAAATCAGTTGACAATCCAGTAGCATACACACAATAATTTCCGCGTTAGAATTGCGTCGTTAAACCGACAACGTGTTTTTTCTAGTGATTGGTACACCATACATATATTTAACAATCCATATTTTGGAAACTAAAAAACGGGTTTTGATATAAAAATAATTTTGAAAATACAATCACTAGTTTTTGAGAAATTCGTAGACAAACATACATACATACAAACATATTATATGCATACCTACATACTTCTACGCATAAATACATAAAAACATGCATACATATTACATACATCAATCAATCAGCCATTACCAGTCCACTTCTCGACATAGGCCTTTTCTAATGGTTCTACAGGTCGACCTAGCTAGTGGGTATTACCGGTAGCAGTATCATGTAATTTAATTTGATGTCAAGTTGGTTTATTAAAATAAATAAATAAGTAAAATGTCTAGTTGATGACGAAGCTTCTTATGTCTCATTGAACTGTAAAATAATGGAAACGACAAAAAGAAAACCATTTTTTTACAGTAAGTGACTAATGATATATTAAGAATATATGTTTCTTTAATTAATCACATATTTTAATCTGTTTACTATAATAGTAAAACAAACATACTCCTTGTATAATAACACTATATCACTGGACGCTTGCAACACCAGAAGTATCACTCGCGCGTTGCCGACCCCCTCAAAAATCCAATACTTATTATGTATGTATGTATGTATGGTATGGTATGATTTCGCCATGTGGTGTACAGCAGTTCAATCATCAAGAAGGGGGTAAAAGCTGATTTTTTTTTAAATAAAACTGACTCACCAAAGGGTTATCATACGGTACGATTGATCTTTACGCTCAATCTGACAAAATTCATACACGCAACAATTTGTTGTTACGATCGATTATTTAGTTGTTTGAAAGGGAACGATAAAGACATGCTTAAATAATTACCTTATTAAATGAAAAACGAAGTAAAGTGTCGGTTAAGAAATGGCTATTCAAGCGAAATCAGTATTTACATGTAAATATTTTAAAGGAATTAAGGTTCCATCCCAAGGTTTGGCGCATCCAAATAAGAATGACGAAATCAACGTATCTAAAATATTTGAAACTACTATCACCTAAAATACAGAAGCGTGATACAAACATGAGACAAGTTGTTAATCGCGAGCGTCATAGTGCAACTACGCGTGCAGCAGCCAGCGTCAAACTGAGACAAACATCGAATTGTTGATCGCAAAGAGCCATAATAATATATACTGTCGATTAATCGTTACGATATTCATGATTTTTTATGTTGCCATTTTCGATGTCGTCTTCGATTAAGTAAATTATTAACGATTTTGACATACACAATCGATTTGTCGTTTCGATCCGTCTGAAACTGTAACGACCAAGCGTAACGTATGAAGCCCTTTAGCAGAAATGTGGTTCGGTGCTCAGCTGAGCTTAGACCTAGAAACTCGAAATCCCCAACATCTGAGTTCACAGAGGAGACTTTTAATTTAAGTTGTTACGAATATCCTGTGATGAGCCCTTTTTGGGTTAAGGAAGAGTAAGATATAAGATAACAGAACCCTGCACCATGAATGGTCCATGGTTTTTTTTACTAATTTCCAATGTATTTATTATATTTCGTAACTTGAGCATTTCATTATTTGGCAACATTTCATAGCAGTCGCGGGTGCTTCCCTTAATGACATCAGTGATTCACATAAACGCTATATGTTACGCATGTAGCCTTGATTTATTTGTTTTTCCTTTGTGTTTTATTTATCTAAAAGCCTAGCTAGGAGAAAACAAGTTTTCATTTCATTATCTTGTTTCAAAGTTCAAAGGTCGAGTTATTAGGTACCTTAGTAGTTATGTTGCAATAAAATCAAACAGAATCTTGAAAGACTGCACATTCGAGAGAGAGAAAGAAATTTTGGCATGTCATTTGGGGGTACTCTAGGGTATACAGAATAAGTTTTTGACCTCGAGGCCCCTGTACTAACTAGAGGAACCGGTAGAGGCCTTTTTTAGTTTTAAACTATTTATCTTCTAAACTAAGCGGTTTTTATGTACGAATTGTAATTACAAAGTTGTAGAACATTTGCCGTCAGTTTCACTAATCAAACGTATTTTTAACCCAATATTAAACATGATACACCAGGCCGAAGTAAGACAAAAAACCCAAAATGAAAAAAAAAACAGCAGAAAATCGGGGTGTTTTTAATTTGGCTGCGGTTCGAATTGCGCTCACAAGACTTACGAGCGTAGGCACGCTTATGAGTGGACCGAATTGAAATTCGCACTTATGGTCGTGAGTGACGTTTTCAAATCGGACCAGGCGTAAGCGCGCTCAAAAGTTAACCTAAAATTTATTTTCAAGATTTCCTTATTTTCGTTCTTAGATATAGTTATTTCTATAGTTTTACCTCGCATATTTCAAGGCAAGCTCCGTGTACGGTAGAAAATTTAAATGGTATTTAATTAATAACAACTGAAATGGTTCGAGGCATTGACTCTATATTTTGAATTATGTACTCTTATATTATGTTGCATTTACAGGTTTACCATGGAGTAATAGTTCGAAAGTTCGCGCCAAAAAAAACAATAACAATAAAACCAAAATAATAACAAACCTTCATGTGTTAGTTTGACGTTTGTTGACCGTGCTTACGACGCCTTTCCTCTTCACCGAAGGCACTGTAAGCTCGCGGATATGACGTCACTAATGACGTCATATTACTCAAGATGCAGATTTGTAAGTGCCGTGAGCGCAATTCGAACCGACTTATGGGCGCGCCGATGGCGCTATCGGCACTTTCGGCGCAATTCGGACCGCAGCCATTGTGAACGTTTTATTTTTATCGTTTCCAGGTGAATCATGTTACTTACTTATCAATATAAACAACTTAGAGTCTTACCAAGCGGAAGTCTTACTAGACGCCTTATTTAAAATAGAATAAATTAAAGAACTAACAAAAGAAAACTAAGAGCTCAAACTGGGTTCCCATTGAAAATCAGCGCGGAGGCTGCCAGCTCATGAGGCTGAGCGGGAAATCACTTTTTAAAGCATAATGTTCTTTTATGTATAATAATAACTAGTAGAATTCGTCAAAATAAATATTTCTTCTTTCTATCGTTGTCTTCTCTTCTTCTCTTAATCTGACTTCACAAGAAAATAACTTACTAAATAAAACGCTACAAGGTGTGTAAGTATACTCTGTTTTTACTTACTTTTATTTTTTTATTGTATTAATTTATTTGGATAAATTATGGTATATTCTACACATTGAAAAGAATAAGGTCGCGTTTTAAAAATCCTTTAAGTTTATTTTATATAAAGTAAGGCATTTTTTAATCATTTATAATTTTTCGAACTTCGGCTTGCATTAAAAACGAGATAACTATTAAAATAATAAGTCTAAAAATATTTCGCTTCCTGGAGCTCTTCTTATATATTTACTTAACAAGAACACGTTATAAAAGTTATAAAAAACTTGTTTGTATGTTTAAAAAAAAAATCCAAAAAAAAATATTTTTTGTTAATTTCAAAACATTATTATAAATAAGTAAACAGTTTTTTGAGTCACACAAAATAAACACTTTTATATTGTGGTTTCTATAAGTATATATATATAAAAAGGGATTCAATAAACATTTTTAGAGCTATTATTTGAACATTTAATTGAAGCAGAATTTCAAAATATAAAAAAAATAACTTATGCCTATTTTTTATTAAATAAACTTAAAAGAATTTGTAAAACGCTATTTTATTTCTTATTTCTTAAATTGATATATAATACTTTAAAAAAATATTTTGTGTTTTGTACTATCTTTAGACGCGGCGCGCCCATGACGAAATTTTCTTTATACTTTGGTCTGTTGTCTCTCAGTTAGTTTTGAAACAAAACATACTACGGGTCACCAAAAGAAACCGATTTGATGTTGTGGGCAGTTTTTGTAGTACCACGTTCTGCCGTTAGGGGCGTATAGAGCCACCATCCCGAGTCAGTAAGCCAAGCGTCGTTGATAAAGAAGGTTCCGTTCGGTTTGTGTGAATTTTTTGTGTCAGTTGTTTTGTGTGCTCTTCGTTTTTGCAATGACTGATTCACGTGAACTGCGCGCGGCCGTGGCGCAGAAACTCTTGGAATGTTAAAAACGGCCTATAAGGATGATGCTTTAGGGAAAGCTCAAGTGTTTGAATGGTTTTCCCGTTTTAAAAATGGTGAAAAGTGAATTGACGACAAACCTCGCTTAAAAAATTATTTGCGAAATCATCCTGGAAGATCGACGACGTCGCGTGGAAGCATGCTTTGCTTTGAAAGAAGAGTTCCAAAAGTTTTTCCAAGGTTATTACAGGTGACGAATCATGGTGCTACGGTTACGACCCTGAAACGAAGCAACAATCAAACCAGTGGAAAGGTTCAAGTTCGCCTCGCCCCAAAAAAGCTCGTCAAGTGAAATCAAACCTCAAATCAATGCCGATTTGTTTCTTCGATGCGAGAGGAGTTGTCCATTCAGAGTTTGTTCCACAGGGTCAGACAGTTAATCAGGCTTACTACCTGGAAGTTTTGAAAAGATTGCGCTACAGACCCAAAAACTTTAAACGTTAAACTAAATATCAAACAGTACTTGAGCTGTGCCGAATCAGTTGCATATATTTTATTTTGTACTAACGTGTATAAAGTAAAATATTAAATATATTTATATTACAAAATATTATATTTTGTAATATTATTTTGTAAAAATCACTAATAAACACTATTGCGATTGTAATCCTATTGGTTTGTAGAGTGGGAACTAGGTAGCAGTGTTCAGGACTTGCGACCTGAAAGTAGGTTTAAGGGGCGCCCCCTTACGAAGCACATGAGCGCTCACCTACACTAGCTAACCAGCCAAAATAGTAAAACCCTACTAACGCCGCTAAGGATGGACATGGATTACACATTTACTGTATCTCTTGGCAGACCTAGTTCTTTAGTGGGCTATATAATTATTATGGCTGGTATAATTTTAGTTCCCATTTCAACTTTTATAGAAGACTTATCTTTACCTAGCTGAAATTGTCCTACAAACAAGATCTGTCGATATATTCCTTTCTACTGAGGTGATTGAGATTTCTTTCTACCATAAATTTCTAACCGGCAAAAAAGGCGAACTCGTCATTACGATGCTTTAACATTAATTTAGATATTTTTAAAACACAAACTAAAGAATTTCACAACGCACATACAATAATTTGTAATATAAAAGTATTGACTAACCAGTAATGGTGGCACAATCTAGCTGTAGTTTAACCCCACGTGGTTCCTAGGTAGCTTCTATTAACTCACAAGCGTAGACTATGGTTTTCTCCTCGGGCAGCGTTTCGACAATATAACCGACGGCAATTGAATGTTCTGTATGTATGGGACCACGCACTTTTATCACCACTAACCCCTCTCTAACAACGTTCTCATCCCACATTTCAAACACCCCCATCCTGTTTTTTATTCCGGACGGATTTCCGGCCTTAATAACTTTAAGAAAAAAGAATATCTTTTAGGTAAACTAGTTATGTCGGTTGGGGTACTATTATAGAGTCCTGGATTAATATTAACGGTCTACATAAAACGGTCTAATTATCCTAAATTAATAGAATCCCAATATAATATTAATATTTTGTTCTAAATGGTTATAAAGTTCCAACAAACCCCGGGTAATTTCAAATAAACTTACACGTCATACCATTATACGAAATACGTGAAAATCAAGACAATTACCTTTTATAATTGTTAGAATTTTTATTGTACGAGGCTACCCTAATGGTTGTTAAACGACTGACTTAGGTAAGTCTCGCGGGCGTTTTCAATATTATAAAAGTTCTAAGTAACTTAACCCATCAAGCGTCCCCATACTAAGGAAATTATCCGCCCTTGCCGCGTACAAACGGACATACACCTAACTTTATTATGTTTATCTTTCAGGCTAATTGTAAGTATTCACTTCTGAATACTTACAATTAGCCTGTCTGACAAAAGTCGTCCTGAAAAAAATCCCCCGCGACACTAAACGCTTAGAGACCACTGTGGTCCCTAGGACGCGTGACGGGTTAAACTTTCGCGGTTATGTTCAACATTATAAAACCCCCAATCAGCGTTTTTAAAACTACCACCAATCACAGTACGTTCGAACAAACCAATCAACGCTTGCTTTAAAACATTCTCTCTAATCACTTTGGTTCCAAACGAACATCCAATCATAGTTTTAAACCATTCATTCTCGCGCCACAGGTTCAAAATTTTACGCAACTTTATTTTGTCTAGAGTTCGAATTCATTAATCGGAAGTTAGATTACTACCTACATTTAACAATTAATTCCGTGTTAATGTCTACGATTCGTAAGTTCATAACTTAATAATTTACATTTTAGTCATTTGTACTTATATTTTGTTAGCTTTAAACCTTTCATAAAATAAATCATAACTTCTCATATAATGTATAAAATAACTAAACTTGAATATTTAAACGCGCCATTCTAATTTAAAGATGCATTTTGCTATTGGTAGTACGTCCATTGAGAATTGTTTACTAATGAAAATTTTCGCGCTAAAACTTGAATAAACACATTGTACTACGAAAATGTTAACGCATAAATATGGTATCGTCACACGATGTATATGGAGTAGCAGGTTATAAGCAAAAGGTATTAGCCATAGTCGATAGCCTAATATTTTTAATTAATAATCTAAGAATAAAAATATGTATTGTGAGTCTATCTTAGGAGCTAGATATGTGTCATCACGGATTTTAACAGGAACAATCCCACTATACATTATTTTTGAGTAACACACCTCTAAAGGTTTCAAAAGGTACTTTGCTCTAAATTTTAGGGTTCCGTACCCAGAGGATACCACCACATTATTAAGCCTACGCTGTCTGTATGTCTATCCGACCAAAGGCTCTAACTGTTAGAACGAAATAGGTAGAAGTCTGATTTTTTTACAGAATATTTTTTTTATAATGGGAGATTGTCTAAAAATTAAAAAAAATTAAAACCCTTTTCTTTATTTTATCGCTCCTATTGGTTTTAGCTTGATGTTACAATACCATACCATACCGCGTAGCAACAGGCGGACCGCAAGCTTGTTTGCCACCTTAGTGCTATTAAATAAAAAACATAATCTATGTTACTTCCAGATACATACACTAACGTAAAAAGAATTTTTAAAATTGGAGTGAAAGTAATATTTATACATTACCCATTAAATAAAAAAAGTTTTCCTTTTTATAATATTATATAGGTAGTATTATAGTATAGTATGTGTATAACTATGTTTTGTAAGAGTATCCTACTATCCTACTCTTATTATAAATGTAAAAGCATATCTGGATGGATGGATATTTGTTACTCAATCACGCTTTAACCACTGGACGCATCAGGATGAAACTTGGCATACACATAAATTAGGTACTGGAATAGGACAGAAGCTACTTTTTATCCCAAAAAATTAAAAAGTTCCCCCGGAAATAGCAATAACCGAGCTTAAACGAACTATAGCTGCAGCTATAACAACTGAAATTAGAGCGGGCAAAGCCGCTAGCATAATATAGTATACAATATATCATTATTAATAGCAATGTTACCTATCTTCTATTTACCTATTTACTTATACCCAAATAATGGACAGAAATAACAAAACATTTGGTAATTTACCGTGTTATCTTGATTACAATAAACTAAACAACAAAGTATTGTGTAAGCATTACGTGGAAGTAGTCGAGAGTTGAACTGAAACAAATATTATTAGCTTTATTAGCAGAGGAATTCTGTTTAGCGAAATTAGGGCTTTGTATTTTTTTGGTGTCTTCATACAAAATCTTGTAAGCTTATTTTAATCAACTGCTCCAGTATATTTCTTTTTACCATGTTTGTGTGTATTCACTGCTGAAGGTAGGCATCCCTTTAATTATTTCTACTATATTCGGTCTTGCATGCTTAATGCTTACTAAAATATGTATCTGTTTGAGCTGGATAGCGTACATTGTTGAACATAGGCCTTCATCATGTTGACGGTCCTGAGCCACTTGCATCCATTGACTTCCCACATCACAAACCAGATCATTTGTTCAAGTAATAGGGGGGCGCCGGGCGTCCCACGCTGCGACTACCATTTTGCAGTCGCCACTTGAGAATCTTACTTCCTTGATGTGTCTTGACCATAAAACTTACGAAAAATAAATACACCAACTAAAATTTAATTATGTTAGAAATTTAAAGTCATCTAAAAAGCTGAGCATTTATAAGATTTTCCATTTTTATCATTTTGACAGCAGATAAAAAGTTTCAAAGACTTTTTTATCTAATGATCTTTTTGGGAAGTTCAGTGGAATAAGCACATCGTCCCAAATTTATATAAAGCTCAAGAATAAAAAGAAAAAGAAGAAAGTTGTAACCAGAAAGTAGCAGTTGCGTGAAGACAGCTGTGAAAAAATATATTGCTTTATTTTGTAAAAGTTAGATTAGTTAATAAGGGTATTTACCCTTTTATATTATTCACCTGGTAGGATACTACATCGTAATAAGGACCAACTTTTTTTTTTCAACATTCAATCTACCTAATATATCTACGACATATAATACTATGTTATACCCGCGGTTTCATCCGCGTGGACTTTTGAAAAAAAAGCTTTTAACTGATTCTCATATATATTTTCATATTTTGGCCTCTATTTTTCCCTCTATTTCTATTATTTTTGCCGTCGATCTTAATTTTCAACCCAAAGCCAAATAACAATTTTTATGCACTTGGTTTTTAAAATGAAGAAATATAAAAAGAGCTTAATCTCCATGACATCCGAATAGACAGACATACAGCAACAGAAATAGAAGAAATATGGTACGAAAACCTAATTACCAAAAAAAGTAATTTGAAAAAATTAAAAAGACTTCAAAATTGTAATTTATTTATTTAATAACTAAAAAGGGAAAAATAAAAGATTTATCTTTTTAAAAAAATCTAAATTAAATATGCCAACTATTTTATTGAAGTCGATACGTTGTCACTTGGTAGTCGTAGTATGCGGTACGAGTAAGCGCATACCCTGTCTTCCGCCCGAACCGCGGCGATGAGCGCGAACGCCCCCGAAGTCGATGACAACGATAGCGCAATCCAAACGGGCACAAGTCGTTGCGTGCAGACGCCATAGATTAATATGTATTCGGACTTCTGAATGGCACCGACCTCGAAAAAAAGTTGGCATATTTTTTAAAAGATGAAACTTTTATTTCTCCCTTTTTAGTTATTAATTAAATAAATTGAAATATGCTGAGTTTTTTTTAAAAAAACGTTTTTATTACTTCAATGTTTAAATGTCAGTTGTACCTAGGATTACCATATATCAGGATATTTTAAGGATTACGGCCGGATTTTGGAAATCTCAGGATTTTTAGAATTTTCAATAAAATAGAGTAGATTTCTTTTAATATTTTTATCAAACTGTTGCAAAAAATACTACGTAATACAAGGGACTTATTAAAAAAATAGCTTTGCTTGTTCATGTTAATTGCCAAAATAAAATCAACACTTATTTATCTATTAACTAGTTAATTAGTTTTATCATATTTATTTTGCGATGATACCTTGTTAAGAAAGCTTTTGTCTTTAACTATAGATTTATAAACTGCTGCTTTGCATTAATTTTTTAATGATAATATAACTTTTTTAATTGTTAATTACGTTTGGGAAAAAAAATTGAAATTGCAACAAATCCTCAGGTTTTTTTTTTAAGGAAATCAGGCTTTTTCTCCGGACTTTTAAATGTTTCAGCTGGTAACCCTAGTTGTACCTTATGAAACTAATTACTGAATCATTTTTTCGTTCGAGTACCTTTACTTAATTTTATTATTTATTTGTCTTTTATACGTGTAGTTTCAGATGAAATTCTAGTATCTACTATGATACACGATTACTTTTTAAATTGCTAAGCCACTTTTTAATTTTTTTTATCAAGATTGTTTAGTATACATACATACATACATATATTACATACATACATACATTTATGAAATTTGGCACACATGTTTAGAAGCTGGTATAGACTAACATATACAATAACTGAAACTGAATTCTGACAATATTACATACATACGGGTCGAATTGATAACCTCCTTTTTTTAGAAGTTGGTTAAAAAAATACATAGAGACGCTGTATAGGAGCATATTTATATTCTGTAGAAGAAAATGTTATATTGCTCATTTTGTAAAGTTAATTGGCCATTCGCAGGATTAATCGCATACTGTGCTGGGCGTAATTATCATATTTTCAGACAGGTTTAAATAATATCGTAATTCAGATCAAAATTAATAAATTAAGCTCAGGGTTTTATTATTTTTTAACTGTCTTGTATAGCACGCCATCAATTTTTAAACACTTGTTTGTAACTTTTGTTATCTTTAGTTGTTTTAATTGTCTATACCCCAAAGAGTTCGAGTTCTGTATCCTGTAATCTATTCTATGAACTGCGCAAAGTTAGAAAGAGACGAAGCAAATCTGTGGTCTATTTTCTTTTTCCATCAGCGTCCGCCATTTTGTTTGTTTATGTTTATTAAAGCATGTTAAAAATAGACAAGAGGCTAGGAAATGCGCTGTCTAGTTCTCCATCTCTATGCTTAGCATTTGCAGGTCCCCATTGCCGGTGCACAGGTCTCTCCTTTTATATAGGAAGCTTAGACCTTATGGGTATAAAGTCTTACTAGGACGTTATAAATTCGAATATTAAAGACAGACTTTTTCAAGCTAGTGGCCCTGGACTGTCAGAGATTTTAAGGTAAGCATAAGGTCTCCGTGATTTGGTATGTAGGTACTCTATACTATTCTAAATGTATGTGCTTTATTTAGTCAAAGGACCAAATCCGTTCATTAAAAAACTTAATATAACTTAACCTAAACTAACCAACAGAAAGTCCTATTTATCAGAGTTACAGTTTTTATGAATCAGACTTTGATTATTCTCCTCCTCAATCCTCAGGTTTGGATCTATGCACCAAGACCATAACCAAGTTGGTTTTCAAAATAGACCATGCAATTAAAATTGTCTAAAACTTACAGTAATAGAACTCCGTATTGCGCTTTGGGTACCGGAAGAAACATAAAAATAGTGAAAAAAATAATCTTTGTATACAGAGGGAAAACGAAAAGGGAATGAAATTTTCATCTTATGATATAATAACAACTTCAGTTTAAGGCCCCTCTTACAGCTAACTAGCGCCGCCATTAGATATCCTCAATTTTCTCTTCGTAGAAAACGAATTTCTAAAATCCAAATGTCGCAAATATAAAGCTGGTAATAAGCTATTTTTAGATAGTTTAATGTAGTTTCTACATAATATCTGTGAGTTGTAGTTGAAATATAATTTGCGACATTTGGATTTTAGAAATTCGTTTTCTACGAAGAGAAAATTGAGGAAATCTAATGGCGGCGCTAGTTAGCTGCTATATGCGCCTTAAGTCATTCAGTTAACCTTTTTTCTCTCCTTCTTTAAATACTCCCACTCCTCGACTATTCGGAAAGCTCAGTTCAAAAACTTTTAATGGTTCCTTAGCCAAATGGACAAACGAAACCCTTAAAGTTTGATCTTGGTCCTCCGTATGTCACACACAGTCCCTGTCTTCGAATCGAATTTGATGAAATTGAAAGGTTTCTAATGTAAACCGCTATACAGTTTTGGAATGTAATGATAGCAACCCATTTCGTGAGGTGTCGTTGAAAAAGGTTTCGACATTATCTTGAATTTAGGTTTGCTATATGCTAGTTTTCTATTTATTATGGTTGTACAATAAAAAGAAGAATTTTTAACACATTTTATTAGTTAGCTATGTATCAAAAATGTATTGAGGTTGTACAACAAACTTAACAAAAATGTATTTAATATAAAGGAAACTAAAACTATAACAACGCGGTGTTGGGCCGCACTCAAATGCGACCTATTAAGTTAACTCTTTCCCAAGCTTACCTTTATTAAGTATTTAGTACCTGGAGACCGAACTTTGCTCGTTTTTTTTAACAACGCCATCTATTTTCAAATAGATTTAGTGTTGCGTAACAACTACATCTATTATCAAGTAGCTTAAGTGATGCTATGTCGGTAAAAAGAAATGGTATTACTACTCGCCAATAGATGTCAGGAAGAGTCATATTTTTTCAGTTTATCATTGGCTGAAAACACGGATAAAACGACGTTTTCTAAAAATGAAACCTAGCTAGATCGATATATCGCCCCTGAAACCACCGCTGCATACTAAATTTCATGAAAATCGTGGGAGCCGTTAAGTTCAGATTATATATATACATATATACTAGAATTGCTCGTTTAAAGGTATTAGACAGATTTGATTAGCTATTCAAGCTATCCAAAAAAAAACATATACAACGCTTTAAAGTTCTAACAATACAAAGCCAGGAACACGCGTAGTTACCAATATGCTATTTATCGAAATTTGCTTACGTATTCGAGTGACGCACGTTCCTTCGAGTTTTTTGCTGTTTGTGTCAGTGTTTTTGCTAACAATCGTTTGTTGAATTTATTTGTTTCTTTTTCCATATTGTCTCGACAGTTGTACGAGTAGTTGGTAAATATTATGCAAGTAATGAGTTTTAAAAAAAAATCACGAGCAAGAGCGGCCTTAGAGTCATAAATTCTTATTCTTTTAATTAAATATGTTCTAGAACGTAATTATCTTGGCCTTGGCCTAAACATCTAAAAAGAATTGTCCAAATATGTAAGTACAAAACAAATATAATAATACCTATAAATTTCCACTGTGATTCCTCCGTATTATAAGACTGACTATACATTTTTTTATTGTTTTCAAAATGTATATTAGGTGACCACCACTTTGGTTAGAAACAGTACAAAATATTTATAAAACAGCTTGTAGCAGGTTGCATATTTTTTTAGAAGCACATTTTTGAAATACGCTTTGCACAAATAGAAAAACAAACATATTAATTGACGGCGCTAGTAGACGTCAGCAACAGCAACCCTCAGAAAAAAAACGCATGTGTACAATTGATCCGCACTGGGCTTGTGAGATAGCATATTTTTTTCCCTTAAATTGCCCTCGCCCAAAGTCTATGCCGAGGTGAGTTTAAGTCTTTCTCCAACAATGGCCACGTATGAAGGCTGCTAAGAATATCTCAAGTTTTTTCCCTTAATTCTTTCAGTTAGCAAAATTATGATTTTCTAGTTTGAAAGGTTTGTTATGTCAAGTAGTAATCAGTGACCTTTAAAGTAGGTATCTCCTGAATTTATTTACTTTGAATGTCAGAAATTTCAAAAATAAAAAAAATATACAGAAGATATTTACTAAACAAAAAAAAGTAAATTTAATATTTGTGCCTATTTCGTTGGAACTTCAAAATCATTACCCAAATTATTCCGTAGAACGTAATTAATAACTGAAAACAATTTAGTTTAACACCATTTTGTACTGTAAAGTAATTGGAAAATTTCAGGACGATTTCACAATTAGAACCTTGTTAATAGTTTATTGTTTAGCCACAACAACTCTCATTGTAACTCAACTATTCAGAAACTGTTACATTTATTAATGATACTTCATTATTTAGGGGGCGATATAGGCTCGAAAGCTAATTTCTGTAATACTAACGATGTCCATGTGAATGTACCAATAGTACATTGTGTATTAAGGGCTGTCAGGAGAAAATTACTATTAGAAGCCGGAGGCCGAAGACCGAGTTTGTAATTTCCGTACCGCCCGTCCGCCCGTGTTACACACAATATTTTTCGTTATATTAGCGAAGAAAAACAGTGGGCGAAAAAGCAGTTCTCCCTGCTTACCATGGCTACGTAGCCTCACTGCTAAGGTATGGCATTTTACTCTGGGGTAATTCTACAGACATAAATAAAGTGTTTGTTGCCCAAAAAAAAAATGTATCAGAGCAATTACTGGCATTGGTCCTTATGAATCTTGCAGATTATTGTTTAAAAAATTAAATGTAATGACATTGACATCTCTGTATGTGTATGAAATAAGTATTTTTGTAAAAAAACATCCTCATTTATTTGTTAAGGTAGCAGATGACCGAATTCGGAATTTCACATGTCGAGATCCTACGAAATTAAAATATCCTCGATGTAACATAACCCTATACCAGAAAAACTGCGCAGTAATGAGTATAAAAGTATACAACAGCCTTCCGAAATTTTTAAGAGAATTAACAGTTAAAAAATTTCAAATAGATTTAAAGAAAATACTTATTGATAAAAGTTTTTATACTTTGCACGACTTTTTTAAATGTTCGAACGATTAATAATATTATATTTGTTTAACTTGGTTGGTTGGAAGGTTGGTTTATAATATTAATTGTGCATTTGATATTTTGTTCTATAGTTAAGGTTAAATCTGAAATTTGTAAAAGTTCTATTAGTTTTTAGTAGTAATTGTGATGACATATTGAAATATTGACATAAAATGTAATTATAATAAAATAATGCTTAGTTGACATTTGGTTTATAATATAATATGATTTGACTCGAATTAAAATGATGTGGCATTGGAATTAAACTGAAAAATTTATTAGATTTTATTAATACGCCACTGAATATGTCAAAATATGTTCATATATGTAACAATTTGCATGCCAATGTTTTGGCGAAATATGTTTGGACAATCTGTATTTAACATCTGTAATGTACCATATTTCTGGCAAATAAAGACAATTCTAATTCTAATTCTAGTACTTAAATAAAAATATGAGGCAAAAAACATACATACTCAAAATTTTACTTTACAATTTTTGAAGTTACCTTAGTGTGTAAATATGTATCGAGCTTCATTCATAATTTTTTCTACATATTTTCTCGTTTTGGACTTGAGAATGCTTTTCAATATAGAGCAAATTGCCCGAAGGGAAGACGGTTTGTATTTTTCGGCTTTTTCCCTAAAGTAAACTAATAGGAAATTCTCTGAACACGAACTCTTGTTTTTCGAAAGTTTTTATTACATAAAAGGTATTTTTTTTCAAATTTAAATTACATTTGAAACAACATACAGGGAATGAACGATGATTCTGGGTTGCTAATAATAAAAAAAAAAGGCCAAGTGCGAGTCTGGCTCGCGCACCGAGGGTTCCGTAGAAAATAATTATATGTAGACAGCTCTTCCATCATGAGATAAGTCTCCTACGTCAACGGGAAGTACGTTGAAATTAATGTCAAATACTTAACTCTACGGTCCCTTGAAACTGTAACAAAATCATGCTTCTAAGTCAATTTAGTAGAAAAACGGCAATTTTTCAGCATATATTTGCGTCCACAAACAAATCAAAACCAATAGGGTACTTCCCGTTGTCCTAGAATCATGAAATTTGACACGAAGCAAGGTCTTTCATGACAAATATAGGAAAAAATCCGAATTTTGTAAATTTAAATATAAAGTCTACGGGCACTTAATGTTGTAAAAAAATTAAACTTCTAAGTCAATGGGAAAATAAATGTGCCCAAAATACGGTCATTTTTATCGCATATTGTGACACAAATAAATCAAAACCTATGGGGTACTTCCCGTTGACGTAGGAGACTTATCTCATGATGGAAGAGCTGTCTACATATAATTATTTTCTACGGAACCCTCGGTGCGCGAGCCAGACTCGCACTTGGCCTTTTTTTTTTATTATTAGCAACCCAGAATCATCGTTCATTCCCTGTATGTTGTTTCAAATGTAATTTGAAAAAAAATACCTTTTATGTAATAAAAACTTTCGAAAAACAAGAGTTCGTGTTCAGAGAATTTCCTATTAGTTTACTTTAGGGAAAAAGCCGAAAAATACAAACCGTCTTCCCTTCGGGCAATTTGCTCTATATTGAAAAGCATTCTCAAGTCCAAAACGAGAAAATATGTAGAAAAAATTATGAATGAAGCTCGATACATATTTACACACTAAGGTAACTTCAAAAATTGTAAAGTAAAATTTTGAGTATGTATGTTTTTTGCCTCATATTTTTATTTAAGTACTAGAATTAGAATTAGAATTGTCTTTATTTGCCAGAAATATGGTACATTACAGATGTTAAATACAGATTGTCCAAACATATTTCGCCAAAACATTGGCATGCAAATTGTTACATATATGAACATATTTTGACATATTCAGTGGCGTATTAATAAAATCTAATAAATTTTTCAGTTTAATTCCAATGCCACATCATTTTAATTCGAGTCAAATCATATTATATTATAAACCAAATGTCAACTAAGCATTATTTTATTATAATTACATTTTATGTCAATATTTCAATATGTCATCACAATTACTACTAAAAACTAATAGAACTTTTACAAATTTCAGATTTAACCTTAACTATAGAACAAAATATCAAATGCACAATTAATATTATAAACCAACCTTCCAACCAACCAAGTTAAACAAATATAATATTATTAATCGTTCGAACATTTAAAAAAGTCGTGCAAAGTATAAAAACTTTTCTCAATAAGTATTTTCTTTAAATCTATTTGAAATTTTTTAACTGTTAATTCTCTTAAAAATTTCGGAAGGCTGTTGTATACTTTTATACTCATTACTGCGCAGTTTTTCTGGTATAGGGTTATGTTACATCGAGGATATTTTAATTTCGTAGGATCTCGACATGTGAAATTCCGAATTCGGTCATCTGCTACCTTAACAAATAAATGAGGATGTTTTTTTACAAAAATACTTATTTCATACACATACAGAGATGTCAATGTCATTACATTTAATTTTTTAAACAATAATCTGCAAGATTCATAAGGACCAATGCCAGTAATTGCTCTGATACATTTTTTTTTTGGGCAACAAACACTTTATTTATGTCTGTAGAATTACCCCAGAGTAAAATGCCATACCTTAGCAGTGAGGCTACGTAGCGATGGTAAGCAGTGAGGGGACAAAAGTGTATATTATAAATATATTAGTTTCTGTCCGCGACTTCGTCTACGTGGTGTTTTAAAAATAAGAGAGCTGTTGACTGTTAACAATGTTACCTACCATAATATCGAAATTCTCATACAAATTTCATTCCCTATTATGTCGTCTTGGGAATAATTTTCGAACAACGGTGAAACACATCAATCTTAATTTTTAACCTCAATGCTAACTACCAAATTTATGCCATATGCTTCAAAAATGACAACTTCCGTACCAACGCCCAACCCATATTAGGGATGAATTTTACAAAATCCTTTTTGCAATTTTTGCAGAAAAAAAAACGGATTTCCATACAAACTTCCAACCTCTATTTTTCCCTTAAGGGATGAATTTTGCAAAATCCTTCCTTAGTGCTCGCCTACGCTTAACAGAAACTTTTATGCAAAATTTCATGCCCCAGACCAAGGAGTTTGCTAGGCATAGGCTTGATATAACAGTCAGTCAGTCATTCAGTTTACTCCTTTTTTTTTTTTTTTTTTTTTTTTATACCACTAGGGTGGCAAACAAGCTTACGGCCCGCCTGATGGTAAGCGGTCACCGTAGCCTATGGACGCTTGCAACACCAGGGGTATCACTTGCGCGTTGCCGACCCTTCAGAAATCTAATAACTTCTTTCTTGAAGAGCTCCATACTGTAGTCCTTGCAGAAAACCTTGGCAGGGAGCTCATTCCACAACTTAAGCGTTCGCGGGAGGAAGTTTCTCTGAAACCGCACTGTACGCGACCATTTAGGTTCTAAAGTGTAAGAATGAATTCCCTGCCGATGGCGAGCGGTGCGATGGTAGAAAGTAGCCGTGGGCATCATTTCGAACAATTCCTCAGAACACAACCCATTGTACAAGCGGTAGAACACACACAGTGAGGCAAAGTCTCTCCTCAGACTTAAGGGCTCGATACCGCAAGTGAGTTTGGAATCGTCGACAATTCTCACAGCCCGTCGTTGAACCGAGTCAAAAGGGCCAAGCTGGTATCCTGGTATGGATAAAAGGGCTTTTTGAGGCGACCAATTTTGCAAAAAAATCGACGAAAAAACCGGTCAACTGCCTTAACGGTAACCAATATTGTAATGCTTTCTATACAAAAGTTAGAGAAATCAAAAAGACATGTAAAAAAGTCTGAGACGACGTATATCTACATGTTAAGGCTAATTTACAAAAAAATAAAATATGTCTACGAGATATACTAATAATTAATTTAATCTGTCAGGGATATTTTAGATATTTAGTTATTGATATTAAATTCTTATCAATATAAATTTGCTTATCGCCAGGCAAACTTTACACACCAAAATCATTTTCATGTTAAATGTTGCCAATACGAGACCATATGGCTCGCACTGTCAAAAAGTTATCAGATCTCATTTAGAGCCAAGCTTCTAACTCTACACGCGCTAACTCTGCAAGCCGTAACTCTGCAAGCCCTAACTTCACAAACTCTACACCTTAGTGTGTGAAATATGTGGCTTGGCCGTTTCGTTCCTACAAGAACAATTGTATAACAGAAAAGTAATGAACGGTTAAAATAAAGTTTTCACCTTACGCTCATGCGAAAATTGTGCATTTTTGTTGTTATAAAGGGTTATATTAGAGCATGAGTCAATTGGTTTTCTATATTATCAGATTTTTAAGTCCGACTTCTGATACAGCTTATTAAGATTTTTATCTTACACCAATCACCATTCTGAATTCTCATCTCCAAAGAAGTTTTCTTTTGTAAATTCTTGTCACCACATTTTAGTTTTTTACATTGACATAAGTATGTTAGTATTATTCGTATTATATATATAAAAGAGTAAACTGAATGACTGACTGACTGTTATATCAAGCCACAGTCCAAACTCCTGGGTCTGGGGCATGAATTTTGCATAAAGGTTTCTGTTAAGCGTAGGCGAGCACTAAGAAAGGATTTTGCAAAAATCATCCCCTAAGGGAAAAAATAGGGGTTCGAAGTTTGTATGGAAATCCGTTTTTTTTTCTGCAAAAATTGCAGAAAGGATTTAGTAAAATTCATCCCTAATATGGGTTGGGCGTTGGTACGGAAGTTATCATTTTTGAAGCATATGGCATAAATTTGTTAGTTGGCATTTAGGTTCAAAATTAAGATTGATGTGTTTCACCGTTGTTCGAAAATTATTCCCAAGACGGCATAATAGGGGATGGAATTTGTATGAGAATGTCGATATTATGGTAGGTATCATTTTTAACAGTCAACAGCTGTCTTTTTTTTTTTTAAAACACCACGCAGACGAAGTCGCGGACAGAAACTAATATATTTATAATATACACCCATATACACTTTTGTCCCCTAATTATTTTAAAAACCTGAAACACGTATTTTTTATTTTTAATAAGAGAAGTTTGTGTACTTGTATCATTTTCAAATCTCTAGCATGAAATTAAGTTTGTATGGGAAAACCCATACCAACTTCCATACCCTAATTTAATGGGTAGATGGCGATTTACTAAAAATCCTGAAATATTTAATCAATTTTTTATAAAAAGGAGTCGCTATATTAAATTTTAGACCTCTGTTATCAAAGTCTCAACCTATTGTAATCTTGTCTCTCAATTTCTGACCCCAGGTTTAGGGGGTTAGTGGTAAAAGTTTCAACTTTTAGATTGTTTTTGTTGTTTGTGTACTAATACTAGCTTTTATACCAAATTTCAGCTTTCTAGGACTTCAAGAAGTACCCTAAGAATTTTAATGATCATCAGTGAGTGATTCAGTGACGAAATCTGGGTTTCTTGGATAAAATTCTAAAATATAAGAGCTATGCAATTGAAGCTTTATTTGTTTAATAAGTCCACTATTGATATCATATCCCGAGAATTTTGTTTATCTGGCATAATCCAAACCCAAGTTATGAGGGTTCAAAAAAAAACGACGAAGCGCTTCGAAAAAAGGTAGGTAGTGCCCTTGCACTTCGCTTATCTCATCTTGGCGGGGGCCCTACTGTGCCCCTAAATATAGATGAAAAAACAACTGGCGGGAGACCAGCTAGTAAAAAAAAAAATTTATTTCAGTCACCATTTATTTGTAGGTATGTGTTCAAAACCGTAAAAGAACATAAAGATGCTTTTTGTGCGTATTCACATAAAAACCTTTATATGTCTATAAAAAATTATATGTTTATTTTAAGCCCATTGATACAGCTCCCTTATCATTTTATTCAGCGACTGGTCTATTTTATTTAGGCTGCAAAGTGTGATACTGCGTGGGTGGGATTAAATCCAAGTGTTATCTTCATGGATGGATAATTCTGCTAAATTCAACATAGGTATTAGCTTTATTCATTAACTAGGTGCCAATTGCGGCTTTAGTCGTGTAGATATTATATCAAGGTTTGCAAAAAAATATCTTTAAAAAAAATCAAAATATTTATACAAATACTATTTTGATTTTTAATATTACATTGAATATTACAATAATAAATTGTTGTAAGACCCGACAGGACAAACCGCAGGACAGACTGACAGGCAACAATCTTAGTACATACTGTTGAGTTGTAGAGTAAATAACTGTATGAACTTTTAATCCTATGTTTATATCGAAATCACTGACAGTGTGACAAGTTTTCTTTTATTAGAGTAGGCTGACGTAAATTTGCGTGGTATTTTTGGTATTATACGGAACGTCCCAATGTTAAAAAGGATTTTATTTTCTAATTTATTTACGGTAACAAATAAATGTAATTAAGAAAACAATCTGCCAAACTGTAGTCATGAAAAACTTATGGTGAGTCTTCGTTGTCTAAGCTGTTTATCTTACGTCACAGCTGATTTTCTCAGCAACTAAATATTGACTTGAAATTAAAAACAGTTATAGAACTCACTTTTTAGCATCTGTCTATGGTCAAAGTTCTAAAGTAAAAAAAATATATATAAAAATGTGGAGATTTATTTTTAGTGCCTGGGGACTGAACTTTGCTCGTTTATATAACAACGTCATCTATTGTCAAGTAGCTTTAGTGTTGCTTAACAACGACATCTATTGTCGAGTAGCTTTAGTGTTGCTATGTCGGTAAAAAGAATAGTATTACTACTCGCCAATAGATGTCAGGAAGAGTCATATTTTTCAGTTTATCATTGCCTGAAAATACGGATAAAACGACGTTTTCTAAGAATGGAACCATGCTAGATCGATTTATCGCCCCCGAAACGCCTCGCATACTAAATTTCATGAAAATCGTTAGAGCCGTTTCTAAGATGCAGATTATATATCTATATATACAAGAATTACTCATTTTAAGGTATTAGATTGAACGCCTTGAAAACTCAAGTGTTCCAAGCCCAGCTCCGCCAAGTGTCCACTAACTTGACAACGTCCACCAATTCACACTAGGCCAGCATTGTGGATTATGATCTGGGCCTCCTTTATCAAAGAAGAGGCCAGTGCCCCTGCAGAGGGACGTCTAAAGGTTAAAGACACAATATACATAGTCAGGTGGTAACATAATAAATACAGAGTGTTCCACATTAGTACGTGATGTGACAGCAATATCCTAAATAGTATTATTTGGTTGGCTGTTTGTTAAAATAACTTACGTTCACATACGTTGACGTACATTTTCCCTTTTTATGTCGTTGTCATAGATTTTTCTGTTGTTGTTGGCAACATAACAAACAAGTAGTTAGGATTTATGTTACGTTATATTACATTTCTCTGCGTGTGTCCTTGTAACATTGTTAGGGCTATTGTACTCTGAGCGTTCAAGATATAGAATAAGTAGCATTTGACTAAAAAGGGTAAAGGTAACTAAGTTACTCAGTTAAAATATTACGTACATTTTCGAAAAATACATTCGCTACAGCCTGCAGTAATTTTTTTAAGAAAAGTTATGCATTGTATCTAGAGGAGAAAACGGACGGACTGACAGACGGACACATGAGTGACAGCAATAGGGCTCCGTTTAGACCTTTTATTTTCTATCTCATTTCCGTCCGTATTCAAAATTACTTAATCGTATTGTTTTAAAACCGCATTTGATTTTTTTTTATTATTTTTAAAAATACACACACAAATTTGACAACAAATGTAATTTTTTTTTATAAAATAAAATATACATTAAAATGATACATGATTATTTATAATAATAAAATAAATTTAAAACGCGATTATATTACAACATAATTAACTAACTAACAATTTTAATTGTATAACGGATGGACAAAGCATTGCCGTACTAACAGGGATTCATATGAACCTTTTGGGAACGGTGTCCCATATCTACATGTTACTGATTACAATCTCTTAACACATCAATGTCATACTGCAAAGACTTGTAGCATAGCACATTTTTTTGATGAACCTACTTAGATAAATATCTTAACGTTGAAGTAATTCTTGCTGATCAGTATAGCGACTCCATTATGATATTCATGTTTAATGCGTCATACCTTTTTTGTATGTTTCTCGAGTTCGTAGTTTCCTTCTCATTTATATATTTGTCCAAACTGCATTATGTATAGATATGTTTATTGAAAGTCAGCTTGATTAAGTAATTGATGTTTTCCGTCTACTTCTCTTTCTCACCATTATTTCAATGTAAAACAAGGCATTAAAATAAGAATTTCACGCAAAAAAAGTTTGAAAAGTTTTTCTGCGGCGGCGCGGCGTCTTGTCGATACGTAGTTGCTCGACGTAATGACTTCCAGTATACATATATTAATCTATGGTAATGACGAATCTAGTGGGAACGGTTTGGTCTTTGATTCAATAATCGAAGGGTTTGGTATTGTAGTATGCTTCGAGCGACGCGACCGAACAGCCGCTACCAAAGATTAGACCCTAGTCTACCGACGAAAGTATATGTTAAAGCACTAGCTGTGCTTTGTTAAAGGGCCCGTTTCCGTGGGAAATTGTTGGGGGATTACCCAGTTGGTGGACGGCTTAGTCACATATTGACATTAAAAAAAACATTTGTCTTATTAAAAAATCGGCCAAGTGCGAGTCAGACTCGCGCACCAAGGGTTCCGTACCATTATCTACAAAAACGAGCAAAAAAATACGTATGTTGTATGGGAGCCCCCTTAAATTTTTTTTTTCTATAGCGGCAACATAAATACATCTTCTTTAAAAATTTCAACTGTCTAACTATAACGGTTCATGAGATACAGTCTGGTGACAGACGGACGGACGGACGGACAACGAAGCCTTAGTAATAGGGTTCCTAATTACCTTTCAGGTACGGAACCCTTAAAAAAGTATGTTTGCCAACAAGCATGTAGCCTGTCTGGTGATAAGCGGCACTGCAGCCAAAAGACGCTTACAATTCATTTATTTTTTATTCTTTTCTTTATTTCTTACTTTCTTTATTTCATACGAAATGAACTTTGCCATAATCATTGAAGTCCTATAAATTTACTTGATATAATTTTGATTCAAAAAAAGAAACAAAAACTTATGACACGACTTTAAGAATATGTCAAATAATATATGTTATTATATAATGATATATTATGTTAAATTGCAGGGATTGCTCTAAACAAGTTATACAAATGCGAACTTAATGCCTATTGGCATTGTCTTCTAGTAAACATAGTTAATTATAAAATAACATGGGTCATTCGATTCACACACACACGCACACGCAGGATCGTAGCCAGTGGCGCTCTTAGATCTATGACTGTTGACTTCCTCCACGGACCAGGCGTAATGCCTTGATTGTATGTAATATCACATGGTATGCAATATTCAAGTCGAATGACCCAAAAAAAAACTTACATCTTTACCAACTTCCTTACGTTTTTCTTTAGTGTTCATTTTAACTAAATAAGTACAAACACCTAGGAAACTGCGAAGAGCTTACATAGAAGCCGCTTGAAATAAACAAGCAATGGGACGATGTTCGAGCGGAAAATCAAAGCATTGCATACAGTTTTGCAGAACTAAGTTCTTGATCTCAAATACAAACTTGTAATTGGAAAAGTTAGTGTGAAATAAGATTATGAGCATTTTCTTGACACTGTTTTGTGAAAACTGCAATGCACCTTGTTTGTGCCAGTTCAATAACTGAGATAATTTAGATTCCGTGCAATTTTAAAATGTATAATTTAAATATCTTAAATGCATAAGAAGAAAGAAAGTAAGTATAGTGTATCTTTAAGTAGATTACGCAATTTTCTACCTATTCCCACCAAAATTGCTCTTGCTCAGTCACTTCTTCTTCCTGTTCTCGACTATGCAGATGCTAGCTATCTTGATCTCATTGAGGAGCAGCTTGATAAGCTTGAGCGGCTTCAAAACTTATGTATTAGATTTATATCTGGTCTGCGAAAGTATGACCATATATCCGAATTTCGAACAAAGCTCAAGTGGCTCCCAATCCGTGTTCGCAGGAATACTCATGTTCTATTTCTTCTTTATAACGTCTTGTTCAATCCTAAATCACCGGTATATTTAAAAGAATGCTTCAGTTTTATGGTTCTCAATTACTTGTCATGAAAAAATGTTTAGTTTATAGTTTAACAAAGAGGAACTGAATAGTCTTAATGCTAGCAATATTGTAATTAGTTGTTCATTTCACTTGATGATTCAAAATTGTTTGAATAAAAATATTTGGATATAGTGAGAATGAATTTTTGAATATTTATTTCATTCTGCTTTTTAGTATTTCTTGTTATAGCGGAAACAGAAATACATCCTCTGTGAAAATTTCAACTGTCTTACTATCACGGTTCATAAGATTCAGCCTGGTGACAGACGGACGGGCGGACGGACAGCGGAGTCTTAGTAATAGGGTTCCGTTTTTACCCTTTGGGTACGGAACCCTAAAAAATACAGGAATACAATAATGTACCCCCATTTTCAGTTCCTGAAGAACCATAAGAATTATCTCAGGAAAGGAAGAAAAGATTCAATATTTTCTAATTTTTAAATACCTGTATACTACATGAAATTAGGGAACCTCCTAAAACAGTAATTAAGGTGTTTAGGCAGGTCATTCGCAACATGAATTTCTGATATAAAATTACGATAAAGCTGTCTTCTAAATACAGGAAAATAATGAATATTGAGGTGTAGGCTGGTACTAATGCAGTTTAGATGTTCACTAATGTCTTAGATAAGACACGATAATGTCTTAATTGATTTTAAATGTCAATAAGTAACTGCTGATGTTTGCTACAAACGGCTTTGAGGCTTTATGCAATTTATTTTAATTTTATCTATGACCATTTTCGATATATTAAGACTATGGGCTACCCTAGAAAAAGCATGCCGTTACGACCAGTGTATACAAAGATCTATAACACTAGTAGAGCAGACAAAGCACACAGCCTCACGTTTCCAAATATATATTGAAGTCTTTGACTTCAAGTCCAAAAGGCGTTAGCACGTGACGCACACAAAAAATGAGCGATATCCCTTTGTTAAATCTAGATTTTCCAGGTTTCTTCTCGGTATAAAACACAAATATGTAAGTAGAACTATTAAATTAGAAAATCTGATTTGTCATATTAATATCTATTTATGAAGGAAGAATTACGGGAATATCATTCATAATTTTCAAGAGAAATTTAATTAAATACCAAAATGGACGGTCGGACGGACCAACATTTTTATTTTCCTAAATGTTTTGATAAGTAAATTATTTAAATATTAGCAATTATTGAAATAATTAAGCAGTGAACCATAATATAAATTTTCTCACGACAAGAAGAGCTCTCAGTGCTGAAACAAAATTGATCAAATTCTTGAACATTTTACATGTTCAGGTATACCCTTAAGGAAAACATTTCTGTCATATTTTTGTTTAACATATTTCTGTATTTTTGTTTAACATATTACATTTTTTAATGCTTTTTGCTCTACTGGAGTATAAGTTACCACGTAGAAATAAGACAATACAAATTCTATCCTATAAAACATTGTTTTTAGCAATTAGAGTAGCACCACTTCTACGCAGAAACTTACGTGGCATGCAATGTAAAACGTAAGCAATGTAAAAATAGATCATCTAATTAGCTGTAAATGATACAATTCAATTCAAATATCCCTTGTCCGATCGTAACTTAAAATGGCACCAAAACGGATGAACCTTCCATTAAAGTTACAAATAATCAAACACTGTTCACAATCGGCGAAGATATCGCGTAATACACACACAAGATAAAAAAAACCCAAATGAATTGAGAACCGCAAATCATTTAAAAACGACTTCCAATGTTTGAACTGTTACCTTTGCCTGCACCTTGTTTCACGTGGTAGTGATTTTATATCTTTCAAAAACATTTTTAAATGTTCTTTATAGACTCACTCGTATTGTCTCCCGCGGTAAGATCAACTCACAATTATTGCCGGCCCTAAATATGGTTGTTGGTGTGTAATTTACGGCAACTCCTTAATTATACTAAAGAAGTTCACGTGAAATTCGGTTATAATTTTTCCTGCTGGAACTTTTGAATGTTCCAAAATAAAAAGAAGCCTATGAATTTCTACGTATCTTTAACTATTTCTGTGCCAAGTTTCAGTTTAATTGGATGCTTCGTTGCGACTTGAAGGAAGAATAACTGAACCTAGCACGGGTGAAGCCGCAGGCAAAAGCTGATTATAAAATGTTTAAGAACGTCATTATATTTTTGGAATTTATATCAAATCTTAGTCCAAATTACACTCAAGTTGTAAAAAAATCACCATAAAAAGTTTAACGTATTCCTTGATATTAAATCTGAGCTCAAAATGTAAGAAAGATTGCGACGACGAGTGAATGTAAGAGAAATTTGAATAAGATGCTTAATTCAGTAACCAGACACAATATCTGGAGCTAAAGATGGCTGAAGCGAAAATACGAGCGTCGAATTACTTACGTATGTATAAGTGCATCGTATGACGATATGACAGACTTTATCCAATTTCTGGCGTGCTGACGCATTCAAGATAATGTGTTTTAAAATAATTTTTAATAAATCTTTTTCATCACTGATGCTCTGAAAGTAGTTAGTATTCAACGCGAAATTCGGGATGTACACGTAATTTTGATTTATATCCCTTAGGATTTAAGTAAATTTGAAAGTCGAACGAGGCTTTCATAATTCACCAAGTCATTTTTTTATCAAATAATCGAACTGGCTACTACCATGACTAACGTGCGAAATAAAAAGTCAAAAGAAAAAAAAGGGGTAGGTTTTTTTAAAAAAAAATTGGCGGCAAGCAGGTTAAATTGTTAAAAACGTTGTTGGAAATATAATCTGAATATAAAATACTGAGTTCAAGCAACGATGATTTGGATTTGACGCCGCTATCAATAAAAGTGAAAGCAAAGGAATCGGAATTTTATAAAGTCTGGTATTCCCAATATCAAAATAAAGATATATGAAAGCGTATGACGATTTTACTAATGAGTGACTGAAAGTGAGTTTTTGAAGTGAAAACTTCTTTAGCGGCGTTGTGTACTTTTTTTGGTATGGGTAAAAAATTATAAACTCGCCTCAGGTCACGTGTCCTAATCGTGGAAATTCGTAAGACGGAAACCGTAATGCCACGCCTATTATTATTTTTATTTTTAGTACTCGCGATTATGAGTAGTACAGGGAGGTTGGATATGGAATTTTAATTCTATGACAGATTGCGATGTCAAATATATACTACGTCAAAAAAGTAAATAAACAAACATTATTATTTCTTGATAATGTCAAAGACATGTCTTGTGACATATTTGAGTGTTAAGCGCGAATCGTGTGTAAAGGTTTTCACTTCTGCCGGCACTCCCGGAGTGCAACTCTTTTTTTTTTGATTTTTTACTTTGGTATCTTCGCAGACGTTATGAAAAGTAGAGTGTTCAACTCAGGTGTAAGTGATCAATTCAACTCTCGAACTATAAGCACCCTCGTTCGCTTTGCTCTTTCGTGAGCCTAAATATCTCGTGGTACGACTTACACCGCATGTTTACCAATCTACTATTTCCGACATTATAAGTCCATATAAGAGTGTTAGCATTTCTTAAAACTATGTTATTATACAGAGATAGATATTAAATTAATACAACTATTTTATTAAGATTACAGATACCATTCAATTCAATTCAATTCAATATAATTTTATTCAGATTAGGCTACAATAATTGAGCACTTATGAATGTCACTACGCCATCGGTTCGTAAGTCTTCAGGGCGGGAGACCTTGTACTGAGAAGAACCGGCAAGAAACTCAGCAAGGGCATTTCTTTTCTCCCTTTCTTTTACAGCGTCCAATTAAAATATTGGAAAATGCCCTCCCTATCATAAAAGGACACTTTCCATTACAAACATAAAAACACATGAAATATAAAGCACAAGCAAAACATAAAAAAGTATCTAATATAAACAAGACAGTTTATGTATTCATCACTAAGATTGTTTTGGTCCTAGTACTTTTTAACCTACTTTTAATTTTTGTTACCCATAGACATAGATATCTGGACAGCGCATTTCCTGGTCAGCTGTAAAAAAAATGGTCGCATAATTGTGAGAGAGACGAAGTGAACGTACCAAGCGTTCTTGCCTATGAGAAAAGATACCACAGATTAACTATGTCTCTATTTAAAGTGTGGTCATTTTCGTGAGCCTATTGCGCAGTCCACAGGACAGATTACAGAACTCGAAGTGTACGTTGTTACCTCAAAACTGTTATAAACCGATTTGAAAATTATTCACGTGTACAGATTGGTCCCATTCAAATTTAGTAAGGATTGGTCTAAGAAGAAGAGTTAGGTGAGAAAATGTTTTCAAGTTGTATCATTTTGATTATTTAGACGAGCTTCTACTGGTATCTACGTCTAGACTGGCCGTGTAACTTTCTGCGTAGCGGAGGCACCTCTGTGAATGAACAATATACAATAGAATTATCGCTCTGCATTTTAATACGTGCAAACTTATATGACGCGCACTCTAGTTGTCGACTCGACATTCTAAGGCTGGGTGCACAGCGGCGCGACGTCTTGCGGTGCGTTTTCAAAGTCGTTACGCATCAGATTAGCTGGTTTTACAATAGACAACATGACGACAACAACGACAATGACGACGACACCGACGGAAGCAAAAGGTTCGCGCTTTAAATTGGAATTGTACAGAATTTGATTGGGATTATTGGCCTTAAATTTTACTAAAACCATACGAGTTGGAGGCTATCAGCAAATATAAAAAATCCGCTTTATCTGTAAAACGCGTAGTGACAACATTTTTTCACCGCGTTTCGAGCACTATTGCGGCGATCTGCGGATGTTTTTGCATAGTGCGTGGGTTTTAACAGACTTAAGTGCATAGTGCGAAAAAATTCTGTGCGGAAACAAACCAGAACAAATCTGTAGCAAGTGGTTCTATCTCGCAGTGCGCGCAATTTCGTTTGTCACTAACACCTAAAAAAATTAAAAAAATATCACACCACATTTTACCGAAGTTCGATGATCAATTAGACAATTTATGCGTTTGACGTTACAAAAAACGAAACTGATTTTACCGATGTAATTATTAGGGTTCCGTAATTTAAAGTGAATGTTACCACTGTAGAACGCAATTTTTTTATTTAGGTTTTTGTTTATAGTGTACTTATAATGTAGGTATATTATCCGGAATTTAGGTAATCCACATACACTCAGAAAGGTCAAAAAGGTCAAATAAAAATTACTTTAACTATGTGTTCATATAGTGCAATGTCAGCAATATATAAGCTTCTTGAGTTATTTTATATCTTCGTCGTATCTGTGCGTCCATCTGTTTGTCAAATTTAAGGGTTCTGTAGTCACATGGCAAAAACGGATTTCACCATGTTCTTCCGTACGTCAATTTTAGAGTTTTTTTTCCGAACGGACTATGCTGCAGTTGGCCGATGCAGCCATTACTGCTCCACCGCTCCACCGGGATTTTGGGGCGAGACTCCAAAGGTTGTCGTTCTTTGGGTCGTGGCTTTCCCCAGCGTGGGCCTCGAGCCCGAAGGTAAGTCGTGTAATAGGGGGGGGAGTAGGGGAGGTCGTTGAGACTAGTAGTATCGTCATCGTAGTCAGATCGTCGTCTGGGGCCGTTAATACGTGCCGAGGCTCGAAAAAGTGGACTGCCATATCTTTTAAGGTATTGGGGAATCGTGGGGAGCTCGAAGTTCCTGTGTAGGTCCGCATTCCAGGAGGCTCCTAAGGCCGCTCTGAGGAAGCGGTTTTGGAAGGGCCTGGAGTCTATAGAGGTTGCGTTAAGACAACGCATAGATGAAACTAGCGTATGTTAGTATGAGTCGGATGCAAGTGGTGTAAAGAGTCAGCTTTTTTCTAAGCGAAATCTTTCTGCACTTGCGTATCATGGGATAGGATAGGTTTTTAGGGTAAAAACTTTAGCCATTATACAATTTCGTAATATCTGCCCATCGTCAGTGCTTGAGCGGTACATATATATACCTACGTAGACAAATCTTAAAAAGTTACTTTAACGTTTATGGTTTCGTCATGTATTTTCAATCATTTGCTTTAAGGATTTCGGAGATATGTGGTAAAAACAGAGCCGGTGTAGTTTCCTATTCTTTCTTTCTTATCATTATCATCTCCTTGATTAATTTATGGTTTCAAAGAAAAATGAAAGAAAGTTCTAAGTTTCTTCATTATTGACTTTAAGGACCAACTGAAAAATGAAATTTGTTTAGTATGGCAACAAAAAATTAAAAACAAAACTATTTTTAACAAAAACATAAACCGTCTTCAAATCCACTAAAAAGTAAAAAATAAGCCCCTAAAGCAGACTTATTGAAAAAACATCCAGCTACATGTTTTATTCGCCTTGAAGATTATGGCCATTGCCCCTAAAACAGACATAGGGAGCGAGGGGCTTGTTGTTACAAGGGTAAGTAGTAAACACCTTAATAACTAAGCCGGTTTCAAATATTTTGTTACGAATTTGAACTCAACGTGCTCTATAGTATAGGGCCTAAGACGTAAGCGCACTAAGCGCAGCCAGCACAGCGCAGGAGGGTGCCGTGACCGGTTGTCAGCAGGAGTACTGTTTATTTCCCAGGTAACCTAAAACAATATTAGTTCGTAAAATTTGATTTCGAGATCGTACTGTGTCTAATTGAATAAAGTTTCTATTAATTTTTACTATGCATTTATTACACTATCTTATGATAGTACTTTGACAAGCCAATCATTGTTTTTTATAAATCAAAATGTTAGTAATTTTGGTTTGGGGCTAGTTGTAACAAAATTTAGGTCAAGTAGTAACGCGTTGAAACTTAAAGCTCAAGATTGATTTTTTTTTGCCTTATGGATGGAATTAAATTTTACTTAACGATACCCTTTTCTCTAAATCAGTTGCGTACCTGAAACAAAGAAAATAGATATTAATCCATGGATAATTATAACAGTAAAGGTCAACGTGAACGTATCTATTGTCTCACCAATTTGTTTCCGCGCCGGACGGTCAATTTCCATCCAGTAGTTTCCTGTGGCGCTAACCAGAGGCCCTAGACGTGCACAGCGGCAACGATTATTATAACATTGTTTCATCTTTTTGGATCGTCGTCTGTCAACCATCCACCTAGTAAGATACAATCAAAACCCTTCTTTTCCCGTTAGGGAAATTTCGAAATACCACGTGATGTATGGAACTTTTTGTGCTCGAGTCACTTTTTATTATTGTATCATTTTCTTAATTGGTATACAGACTTATAGACATATTTAAAGACAATTATATTAGTTATATGTTAAATGGTTTTGTAGCTTTCGGGCGCTTGGAAGACTAGGTCTAGTCTTCATAACATTGTACCTACTTCTAATGATCCTAACTACCTCTGACTATCCTATAGTTAGGTTTCACTCCCTAACCGACTTTTTTAAATATATGTGTATGTAATATATGTAGGTGTGCAACACATGTAGGTACTAAGGAAGAGACATATGGGACATAAAAGGGCATTGGAGAGAGTTTCTGATACCTACTAATATGTCTTGTCTAAGAAAATTATTTTTAAATTCACATTAAATAAAGGATAAGGTCCAGTCTAATTATTTTGACCCTAAAATAATAAATGAGTTAGGTACCTCGTAAGAAACACACACAGACATCACACTCTAAAAATTGCGTAAGAAGCGGCCATCTTGGAAAACGCGTTTTGTGCTATTTCGGCGATTAAAATGTTCTTTCAATATGTTAAAATAATATTTTGTATAAAACCAATATTAATGTGAATTTTTAAGAGTCAAATTTTGTTATTTTGTCGAATGAAATCAAAGTGTCAATAACTCAAAAACAATTGATTCTACAGATACGTGAAAAATAATTTTCAGAATTAGCATGTAGGTATTGATTATACAGAAAAAAATACTTGAACAGAATGAAAGAACACTAAATTATTAAAAAATATTTTTGCGGCTGAATATCCGTTAAGGACACGACAAAACGCGTTTTCCGAGATGGATGGGGCTAACTCAGAGTTATACTCAGGCAGGATCAACATTTGGCGTGCCTCATGTCTACGGCGGCCATTTTGTCCCCTGCCGACTAAACTAAAAGCCTCCATAAAATATCTGACATAAGAATGCAGCCAGTAGGTACATGATGTCTTACAATTTTTTAACGGAATAAAATTACAAAACATGGCATATTTTTTTTTCTTTACTTGCTGTATTGGGACTTATGAATATCAGACCCAAGCGTATACACACATGTATTTAGAAGTACTATTTTGTTGCTTTTTCGCTAAGACCCGAGCCAAGACATGCACCGATGTGCGATAGGAACAACTTCTCCTCGAGCTAATTATACCTAGTCACAATTATCAAAATCGGTGTTTTGTATTTCCCACTTTTAACCTTCAAACCTCAACTAAATTGTAAAGTACTTACGTACCTATCCTTCTATCTCTCGTATGTCTCTATGTTTTATTTCCATAAAAATTAGTTTACTTACATATTTGTAGAGAGCCCGTCTGAAAGTGACCGAAGAAAGAAGCAATTTTTTGGACTTTTGCAAGGCCCCAGCTATTTATACGAATGGCATTCAATACAAATGACAATGGGAGACTAATCAAGTCCTACGGTTTTACCTGCAGAAAACCTATTGCCATTGGAACTATAAATCGGTATAATAGTACAATTTGTCTCTACTTGTGCCAAAATTGAATAAGAGATCAGAAGCTTGTAACATGAAATTTAGACTACCTTTAAGAGGATACACTTCGCGGCGTCTCGCAGCGGGCTTCATACAAACGAATTTCCCATTTGTTTTTGACATTAACTGATCAATCACTGTAAAATTTCTTAGTCACAATGTTTTTTTAACAAAAATCTTTTTTTAAACCATTCGTCTGAAACACTACAATTCTGTTTAACTTTTGAACTATAAATTTTAATAGAAAACTAGCACATTGCAGACCTAGATATTTATGACTAGAACATGTCTTTAAAATTTCGTAGTGATTGATTAGCAAGTGTCAAAAATAAATGAGAAATTCTTTTGTATGAAGCACGCTGACAGGGGCTCAGAATCGTTTTCTCTTAAGGCTCCTTATCCTTTTCGTCCCGGTCGTTAGAATCTTATGACACCATAATATTAATCTATACATATATCACAAAATAAATAATAGTAAGTGCTAGTACAGAAATTTCTGCCTAGGCGTCTAATTAACTGGCTAATTTAACCAGATGGCTGCGACATATTTATAAAAAACATAGGTGAAATGCCGAAATCCAAAAAGGAAACAATAAGTTTGTATGTGCAAAAGCAGCCTAATATTTCCTCTTAATAACATAAAAGTTTGTTATTCCGTAAGATTACGGTTAGATAAGAAAATAGATTAAAAACATTATTGCAGGAGATGACGATTTTGTCTGTGGCCTATAAAAAGAAATTTTATGACCCTTAAAAAGTTGCTGAAGTGCTTTGATCTCATTGTGAAGGGTCGTTTTCAGTTAGGAGGTAATAAATTTGGTTTCGACGTTATATTATTCACTTAAAGTAGCTATAAAATAAAAAAAACTGCAATGATAAGGATTAGTATGTTATTTTCCTTTATCTATGTCTATACTACACTAATATCATAAAGAGGCAAAGTTTGAAAGTATGTAAGTTTGGATGTAAGAAGGAATCTTGGAAACAATATGTATATTTTACCAATATGTATATAAAGGACTTTTAGCTTCATTGGCTATATTTTATTCTGTTAAAATAAAAGGGCTTGTTGTTACGACTAATTTTGCAATTAAAGTCGTCGAAAAAACGGTCGAACGTCGTGAGCTTTTATAAACGCTAGCTTAACGGTGAGATATGTATAAAAGCTTTTATATCATAGAGAAGTTGTAGAACATATATCTATATGTTAAAGCTAATTCACAAATTGTTAAAATATTACTAAAAGCTATACTTATGATTTAATTAAAACTATCGAGGTAATTTAAATTCTTTTCAAAATAAATTTGCTTACTGTCGGAAAAATTTTGTATCGATAAAAACTTACTTTTACACAACATTGTTTTGACTAGTAGTTTAGATTGTACGATCGTGTTTTTGCGTCCGCAGCTCTAGTAAAATGACCCGACTACTGAATCGAGGGGCGTGGGTTCGATTCCCGCACAAGACAAACATTTATTATACGTGTTTGCCTTGAGATTGTGTGTTTTCTATGTATAATATGTATGTATTTACAAAAAAATCTATATATATGTAATTTTACCCAAAGCATATATAAGCTTTGCTTTGTTTGGGACCGGACGGGCTGTGTGTTATGTACCAAAAATATTTATTTATTTAAGGACAGAACGTTTGCTAGGGCAGCTAGTTTTTAAATAAAATTATTAAATCCATATAAAGATTGCTACTTAGCCTTCTGGTTTAAAATAATGAATGACATGTTTATGTGTTTTTTATTTAAAATCATTCCCTAGAAATCTTTGTGTGGGAATTCGGTTGCCTTTGCCTTACCAGTCTTCATACGTCCCCACTGTTGAGGCACGGCCTATCCTCATGAAGACTAATTGGTACACGCTGTCTCCGGGATTCGAACCTTCGCCACGTTGGGCCACGTGAAGTGAAATTTAAACCCCTTGGCCACCACCGATAATTTCAGTAAATAAAAGCATAAATTAGTACAGTATATAAATAAATACATAAATATTTTTGTATATTACACACAGCGCTATCTGGTACCAAACTAAACAAAGCTTGTATTATGGATACCAGAAGAAAAAAAATACATATATATATATATATATATATATTAGTGAATATATACATATTCTATATATATAGACAAACATATATATTTATTACATAAATGTTTGTCTTGGGCGGGAATCGAACTCACGTTCCTTGATTTAGCAGTCAGGTCATGACCCACTGAGCTTATTTAGATTCATTGTACGGTTTATATGTTTTGGGTTTAGTTAGTGTTGGCCTACTATTAAATTTGTTTAAAGTGGGGTCTAAACTTACGTCTGTAATAATATTGAACCATGTGCCTAATATCAATCGGTTGTAAAGATTATTTGGCAAAAAAAATAATTAAAAATATTTAGATTTCTTAATTGTTTTGTTTTGCCATTCATAGAACAGGTAAAGTATTAAACAAAGCAGAAATAAAAAAAAAACTGGCTTTATTCGTGCTAAACAGTAAACTATTAACCCGTAGCATAATAGTACCTACATTGTGCATTAAGGGTAATAAGGAGAAAATTACTAACGAGAGGCTATATATAAGCCTTAGGCCGTAGGCCGATCGCTTTAATGACTTGAGTTTGTAATTTCCGTACCTTTAAAATCAATAATCGAATAAAAAAGTTTTGGCTCAAGTTAAAACTTGTAATTGTTTGCTTTTAGTGTGCTCGTAGTTCATATTTTGAACAGGCAGCCTTTGGCAGTCAAGTGTACTTCATAGAGTAGGCGCGTCATTATTTCCCGGGAATTCTGTGAACGTGCACTTTGGTTTGAGACAAGTAAAATTTACAAATAAAAAGCTCATGGGAGTAATAAAGGTCTCAGCACCAGCTGTGCCTACACGTAATGACACTGTTAACGAGTGAGTGTAATGAAAAAAATATTGAGGATATTTGAAAAACTTTATTTTAAATAATATACCTAATACCTAATTTTATAAAAAAAAAAATCGTTGATAAAGTTCTACTATTGAAACATGACTACGGTTAAAAAGTTATAGAACTTACTTTAAAATAATAAAATCGGAAACATAAATGTTAACAACAAATTATTTTCATAAACAGCTACAAAAATGAAGCTGTCATAATTCACATCCTAGTTTAAAAAAAATATGGCGGCACTATCATTTGTTAACCAACAGATGCTTCATTAACAAATTAAAACGTAATAATTTGCGACACGATGACATCAAGAAATATTACCAAGAAATGTTAAAGACGAGTTTGTGACACGATGTGGTGATTTCTCATTAAAGAAGTGATCCGGAATTTCACTGCACTAATTAATATTTCACTACAGTGATGAATGACTGGAATCCTGAACTTGTCGAGACATTTCCAACGTAAGACTGGTATTAATGAGATCCTTTTTAAAATCTTAAACAGGACGTTTCGACCGGATGAGTGCAATTACTCAGTTTTTTTCAATTACGGCTTTCGTATTCTAGTGTGTGTGTTGTTTAAAGTGGTTTGTTTACATTTATTTTTGTTTGTGTATATTCGCTTCTGGCGCAACCTCACTCAAATTTCAACGTAGTTGTTTATACTGAAGGGTCACTAATAGTGCCCGACCAAAATTTAATTTTCAGCCGAAACTGAAACTTAGTTACTAAAGTGAAAATTAAGTGAAAATACATTATACCCTAAAACTTAGGATTTTTCATAGCTTTGTGACAGATTTTTTGATTTATTTTAACAAAATACTGTAATTTACCATGCGAAATTAATTTATTTTTGAATAATTTAATGTAGATACAAAATTTTTAATATAACTACTCATAAAGTACTACACATAGAGGGCAATTTTTATGTATTAAGTTATCTTACATATCGACCTGCGGAAAGACGGCAGTCAATATCTTTATATTAGGTCCCTAGGAAAGCTGAAAAAAAAGGAAATGGTCGATTTTGCGCTAGAGCAAACACTCCTAAGAATTAAAGGTCGGCTGGCAATCTGAGTTTGAGTGGCATGAGCGGTAAGTCCTAGTCCATACCGAGCATATTTCGAATTTAGCTGACAGCTTTCCTACTAACGCTAATAGCCAAAACCAAATCTGTGGCCGAACATGGCCGAAACCGAAACTTAGGTTGGTCACTACTTAATACCATTATTCTATACTGTCATTAACAGACATAGCTACTAAATATACTAAATGAAATTATTGATAAGTATTTAAAATTGCTATCAATTAACAACATATGTTTTCTTACTCTAAATGAAATATTGCCAACATTTGCGAATTGTAAACTTATTTCTATTGAATTGAGTAGTCAAATCGTTATTAGACTTTTACTCTGGTGATTCTAGAAAAAGGTTAAGATTATTTTTTTGCACGTTATTATAAAAAAGTAAAATGTAATAACTATAGTATTCTTGAGATATACGAAAGTCCCACTCGTAATAGGCCGGTTATTATATGTATTACTCACTTGAAAAAACATGGTAAAGGTCATGTATTCTTGTACGTTTTGCTATTGAATTTACCCTTTACAGTTGGTAATTTTATATTCTTTCCTTGAATTTCGACAAAATTTACGCATTTTTTTCAAAGGCACCATAATTTAGAAATGCGTCTTTTTTAGTAAATATATGTAGAATGATTTTTTACCTGCTCCCTGTTCATGTTATCACAAATGTTTTTCTCAAAGTTATATTTGGTTTTAGAAACTGTTTTATTTCACTTGTCATCGGCTAATGGATGTAAGTTTTTAATGAATTAGTGATGCGATGTTCCTACCTTATTAATTTATTGACAAAGAAGTGCGGGTAGTATGACAGGAATATCACTGTATGACATTCTTTACTAGCAAATGCCCGGCCGCATTCAGAGGCCGTGTTAATCTATGTGTCACAGTTTAAGGGAACATACGTCAATCTATCTATAACTCAAAATCAATACAGGCTATCTATAACTTGAAATGTATGAGAGTATAGGTATGGGTATTTGTTTTATGAAACGACTTTACTAACATAACTTAAAAGAATAACGTTATCGAAAATAAAACGTTTTGTGTACAATTTGTTTTTTTTGTTTTAATTACAAAGAAACTGTTAAATCACATAACTAAATCTAATTTGCTAGATAAGCTTACTATATTAGGCTAATATAGACAATCAAATGGGTTGTATGAGCAGATTTTGAACAATTAAGTGAACCGATTTCACAGTTGTTTAAAGTAAACATTTGAAGCAAACAGACAATACTGTTTGAGTAAACACATTTATTTGGAATTATTAGCATATTAGCATTCCGATCACCTACAGTAGCAGAACAGAGCTAAATTAGCAACGTAGCAGGGCAGTGTTTTTGTTATTAACAGGCTGTAGTATGAATATATTTATTGTTTAACGAGACTTTCACTAGAAGACGCTACTTGTATTTTAAAACACGCTTTAATTTAGTATCAGCAGTGCAGTGATATCAGACGTTTAATAATGTACGAGTGAGATTAGTGAACATTCCGTTTAGCGTATGTTAGATGCATTTAGGCTCTTGAAACATCTTATCTTACGTTCAGTAGGACAGCAAGCCCAATTGTTAGTATCAGTCCACCGTCTCTGTCGAAACGCTAACTTAGACTTTTATTTGGCTATTCAAAGTAGATTGAATGTTTATCAATAACGACAAATTATCTACCATAGCGGGGCAGAGTTAGCGTCATTACCTGACTTGAAAATCTTCAGTAGCAGAGCAGAGAATGTTTTATTGCTAAAGCAAATTAGCTGCTGCAGCAGAGCAGAATCTGTTTCGTTGACAGTTAGGTATTAATTACCGTAGCAGGTCTTAATTTGTTGTTTAAACTGTTATCTAGTCAAAAAGTCAAAATCATGTGACTACAATACGGTAAAAACGTATCGCCCTCTTAAGTTGGTTTAATTAAACCAGTTTATCGTAATTTTTTCATTTGTGTTTTTTTTACCAAATTGCAATTTAGTGATACAAGTGATATTTAGTGATATTTCAACACGGTGAACTAGAAGTGTTCTGTGATGTTATAAAAAGAAAAAGGTTTATTGTTTTATCAGTAAAAAAAGTAGTCGGTGACACTGGTAGTTACAAAGAATGGCCATGACATACCTACAGACAGACACTGAAGTCTCACCATAACGGTTCCTTTTAACTATTTTGGCACGAAACCCTAAAAAGAAAACTGAAACACTAAAACTACACAGTTTGTCATCACAGTTCCAGCCACATCAGCATGCGGTCACCCAAGCAGATAATTTTCGATTCTGCCAGAATATACGACCCTTCCAACTTGTGTCGTGTCGTGAATGTGACACGTCGTAATTTATTACTTGGACGACTGTTTATCAAATTAACTTGCGTGCGGGGCGAGACGCACGTTCCCTCCACTTTTTTACTCATGTCACGGAGTTTTTGTGTCGTCGTTAGTAAAATAACAAGTTGTTTGGATTTATGTGTTTCTTTTTATCATAACTAGATTTCTTTTAGCTGTTTGCATGGTTACGATAAAAAAAAAATGGGTTGTTTTAATCTATAAGGAAGCCGTTAGAAGGATCTATTTAGATTTGGCAGAATTTGGACACCTAAGTCACTTTATTACGATACATAATGAGATAATCCATCAGTAAACTAGGGTCACTGATATAGATGTTAGTTAGGATTAGCTTGGTGAAATGGCATTGGGCTGGCTAGGTTAGTCCGCAAACCCAATGACCGCCTATGTGGATATGTTTTTGAGTGGCTTTTGCGTGTAGGGAAACGTAGGACGTCTCCGAGCAAGATGGCGCGACGATGTAGGCAAAATTACTAAGAGCGGTTTAGTGCGTAAGGAAGAGGCCTATGTTCAGCAGTGGAGTGCAAGAATTATGCAACATAATTTTCTGTCCCGATGGTCTAGTCGCCATGTTAAAATGTGAACGACACTAGCGACCATACACCGTGAGAGAAAAGTTTGTTGCACTTATAGTTATTATCAAAGTTGCCTGCTATAAAATAAATAAATAAAGAAAGTAGATACGCAAACACTTATCAGTAAACAAATGTTCATGCGATTGCGACATGCTCATTAAATTGCATATCGTGCAGACGTCGTAAACATTTTTAAATAATGAGAATAAAAAGTAAATAACTTTCAGTGGCAGTGTTAACGAGACGTCTCGTTTTTTAAAGATTTTTATTAGCACGAGATTGAAAAGATAGCTTCGCTTGGCATTTATAAAAACTTTACTTTTCGTTTCTTTTTATGTGTTTGCCAAACATTAGTTATGGCTTTCTTCAGTTAATATTTATGAAAATAATCGTTGATTTTAAAATACTTATAAAACTACCAATATATTATAAATAAAATCTGTAACCTAAGTGCAAATGCTAGTAGTATTATTTGTTTTGATTGATTTTTTATTTAAAAAAAAAATTATATTTAAAAAAAAATGCTAAAAGCTTTAAAGTTAGGTTTTAATCTTTTTATCTCCACCATACACTCCGTACTTTTTTTTTTGTTTTTTTTTTGTTTTTTCTCGAAACGACTGCCGGTTGCTACTAAAGACATTTTTTAGCCAGATGTGAAAAAAAAATGATCGCAAAAGTGTGACAGAGACGAAGCGAAACTGAGGTCTGTTGTCTCTTTCTGATCTTTTCAATAAACATAAACAAACAAAATGGCGGACGTTGATAGAAAGAGAAAAGAAACCACAGGTTTGCTTTGTCTCTTTCTACACTATGTTTAATTTTTTGTGGCTATTACAAAACTCGAAGTCTATGGTTGCCTCTGATGTTACACAGTCAGACTATTTAAAAAACAATTCTGAACAGAAGTCTACACTAATATACTATTTCTATTAAAAAAAAACAAGTTTAAAATGAGCAGAGAATACGCCTCAAGGGATTTCGTTACTAAGGTAGGTATGTTATGTTTACACTAGGTGCGCGTTCGTTTTGGGATCAAGAGTTCCCACGTTTGATACTTTTCACACTTTTGATAACGCCAGTTTTGCCACTGACACTTATTGTTTGCGTAGCTTTAAAACGTTACTGACAAGACTTTCGGTTACAAAACGAATGGTTAACGTACACACACCACGGTAATAGACAACTCATAAATAATAAATATATATAGACAGTTTGACAGATTAACACCAAAACCCCACCTCCATACATGGGTCTAAAGTTTCATTTTTCGATTGTTAAAGTAAAACAATAACAAAAATATCATTAACGAACGCTTGACAGTTTGTTACAGATGATACCAAAATTTTAATACCAATGCTAAACGAACGGATGTCAGGTGAAAAAAGTAACGAAAGTAATGATTCTTTGTCCCAAAACGAACGCACCTTAGACGAGACACTATAACAATTATCGTAATATCTATAGGTATTCCTAAATATTTTCTAAAACTTATGTGTAGTAAATAAACCCTGACTTCAAATAAGGTCTTACTAACTAGTTACAAACATTTTATACCCATTGACACCGGCACCGTATTGGGTTACACGACTGTTACTAATGGCTGCCGAAATATACTAATCTGTGGCCAAATTTTCGATGATAGATTTATTAAGTAGCCGATGTTTAGGATTACTTCGAGTAGGTTGAAAGAATAGATTAACGAGTTTGTTAAAGAAAAAATAGGATTGTGTAGATTTCTTCAAGTAGATATCTATTATTAAGTGTATGCCGGGAATGGGCAATAAATCGCATAATAATTGAAGTTTTGTAAGGTATTATATTGATGATTTGTGATTTTAGCGTATCCGGTTCATTTTTGTATCATCATGTAGAACTACCAAGATTAATCTAAAAAAAATATTTTGTTTCACATATCGTGCAAATTTTGCACTCTGTTTTTTTATGGTGGCAAACAAGCTTACGGCCAGCCTGACCTGTAAGAAGTCAGCACATAGGTACTACAAAAATGTAAAATGAAAAAAAAAAAAAATTCCAAGACCCTTTTTTTGTGGTACACAAGTTCCTTATTAGGACTCATATTATCGTATTGTGTATAATAAAGTACTACAAACTAAATTAGAATACGAGACTGTATGAAGTAATGGATCAGACATGTGTCAGTGATTATGATCTCTTCGCACGTCAATGTCATGTTTTGAAGTTTTTGTATGAGTTGAAGTCAGATATTATCAACAATTTTGAAATGTTTCTAGCGTCTCATTATCGCTGTTATATTTTATTTGAACATAATATATGTATGGCGCTGGAAGGCATATTTGTTTTGCTGATACGGACTTGAGTTATAGATAAACGAAGGCTATAGTTTATTAGAACATTTGTTCATTTCCAAAATAAGTGTTGATAATTTTTACACATATGTACCTTAAACTTATATAAGAAATCTCATGTACCTACAATAAACAATACAATACAAATGTAGTATGTATGTATAATATTAATAACGTCAGGGTTTTTATATTCTGAAGAGGTTAATAAGTGACATATAATGACATAAAAACATCCACTATCTAATGTGGAGGACGGCTTCTTTTCACCAACCACTTTAATCCTACGTGACAGGGAGTTAGACCATCCCCGCAACAATGCTTTTGACAACAGTGTGTCTGTACTAAGGTGGCTTATATGTCCCATAAGTCCCATGAGTAAAGTCACGGAACTTTTGTGTTTACGAAAAATAATCGAATTTATGCGAAAACTTTTAACAATTCCAAATAAAGAAATTTCGTGTTTTTTTTTTACTAAATCAAATACAAATCTGAGCAAATTTATTCATATCATCAAAAAAAAAAACAGTATAGTAAAAGAAGTATAGACGAGTTAGAAGGTATGTTTATTAACAGCGTAGACTATATAGACGCAAATTCAATGTCATTGTAATGGACAAGAGGAGTCGAATGTTGAGATAACAACGATTTTAGCTTTAAATTTATTCTTAATAGAAACATTTGCTTTTTTAATTTTAATTTTGCATTTAATGAGAAAATAACAAAAAAATCTAAATAAGTTGATTTTTTTTATATTTGCTTAATTTTTACAATTATTAAAAATTAAATAAAAATATATACGAAATTTTTATTTAATTTTTTATTTGCAAAAATTCGGTCACAATGACCTCTAAGTCATAAATACCAGCTTTATAGTAAAAGGCGGTAAAATGAAACAACAGAGATAAAATAATATATATATACCTCTTCGCCAATTCTAGACAATAGGTAAAAAAATAAAATAGTATAGGTAGGTTTGGTTTTTAATTCATTTTTGAACTTTTTTAAACTGTTGGAATTACGCTCCAAAATTTGTGTAGGTGTTGTGTGTGTTATTCTATGAAAACTTATAACTATTTTTAACAGGATCTAGCATAGGAGCGGTGTGCTAAGTAGAATAATTAACAAACTGGAATCGCTACTTTAGATAACCATTTTGGCAAAGGCAGATTGGGAGCCACTTAAGTTGAGTTCAATAATTAGGAACATGGTTATATTTGCAAAGTCCAGATTTTCTCGTTTCTCTTAAGTAATTTAAATGTTTATTATATTAATAACATTACCCAAAAAGCGGGATTCATTTTATTTAAGATTGTGCCAATTTAAGCTATAGTAATATCTGCTTTGCGTAAATTAAATCTATGTACATTGTAACAGCGTTACAGTGGAAAATCAGGTAGTGATTTCGTACAATTCCTCGATCTCTAAAACTCTACGAACAACTCAACAAACTTTTAATTGAGAAACTTGTATTGAAATAAGATTATGACTATTTTCCTGACACCTTTGTGCGGTAAATTGCATTCGCTTTGTTGGCACTTCTCTAAAACTAAAATTCATGTAGTTAAAACAAATTATATCAACTTTCTATAAATATTATAAATATTAATATATAAATTCTAAATGCGAAAGTTTGTCTGTCTGTCTGTTTGTTACTTGATAAGTCACTCATACATGGTCTGAATTAGATGAAATTTGGTATAGAGATAGTTTGAGTCCCGAAAAGGGTATAGGATCTTTTATCCCGAAACATTGAAAAGTTTCCGCAGGAAAAACTATAACCGAGCTTTAATGAACTATTACATTAGTATAGTTAAGGAGTTGACGTAAGATTCCCTCGCCGATAACCAAATTAAGGGTAAAATTAGTGCTATATTATAAATAAGTAGTGAGTAGAAGAAGGCAAAGAGATTTTGTTTTGGACAACGGACTCGTACAGTTTTTCCGCAGCTTGCGACTCTGTGTCGCCTATAACTATCGGCTTTCCGTAACTTCCAACTTTCCGTGCATCTGACGAGAGAGGCGTTCCTTGCTGCATTTTTCAAAAACTTTGTGAGTGGCGGCCACGTAACAAATGCCGATACTGATGACCAATTGGGTCTTCGATCATCCGTTCTTTAATCTATGTACCCTGCCAACCATCTTTGGAAATTGGTAAGCTTTTTTTGTCCTACAATAAAGATAAGCAGCCTGTAGGCCTTAGGCGAATTCCTAATTAGATTCCATTACAGAAACTAAATTTGTGAAACGCTGTTGTTAAAATGTGAGAATGATAGAATAAGATACAATGAAGTAAACAAATTATTAGCAAAACTTTATTTTCCCACGGGTTTATAAAATAGAGCAATAAACCTTAAGAGGGCGATATATGTTAAAAAGCTAATTTCTGTAATTTGCATGACATCTTGCGACTTTCCGTTGTTTGAGATTTAAGATTTTAAATATGCATGAAATTATAGTCTTTGCCCTAATTAACAAGAAATTTTAATGATTTTACTGACCTTTTATAAGAACTAAAAGCAATACACGCTGTGAAAAAATTGCATAAGCTTTGGAATAAAAGTCACTTCCAGATTTTTTTAGGGTTACATAAAATACATGATGATTTGTCTTATAAATAAAATCAAGTTTAAAAACATTTTTTTAGATGTTTCAGATGCGATTATTTTTCTATTTGTTCAATTACTGCGTTAAATACGCATATCTGGCCAATGTATTTGCTTTAATTTTTTTCATCACACTTTCTTGTAAAAATGTCAATGTGCGCAGGCAAAGCGGGTGCTAAGACCTTAATTACTCCTCCGGGCTTTTGGAGTTTACTCTTTAAGAAACGATATAAGGCTCGTGGAATAAAAGTGATTTCTTTCATGAAAGAGTAACGCTGCCCCTTCATGCAGCAATGCTCTCCCCACCTATCTGATATAATAAACTATTATTTATTTTAAGAGGGAGAGAGAGAGAAAAAACTCCAGTCGTATCAAACTATAAAAGGCTATATCTCTGTAACTATAGATCGCAGTAGTTTTACTCTAAAAGTGATAGATCTCATCAAGATCTTTATTTCAGATGACAGCTGTCAAACTATAATAGGCTTTATATCCGTAACTATAGGTCGTAGACTAGTAGTTTCATTACAAAAGTGATAGCTCTTGTCAAGTTCTTCATTTTAGATAACAGTTGTCAGACTATAATAGGCTATATCTCCGTTACTATAGGTCGCAGACAAGTAGTTTCATTACAAAAGTGATAGATCTCGCTAAGATCTTCATTTAAGATGACAGCTGTCAAACTATAATAGGCTATATCACCGTAACTATAGATCGTAGATGAATGAAACTACTAGAGTTTCATTACAAAAGTGATAGATCTCATCAAAATCTTTTTTTCACATGACAGATGTCATAATATAATAGGCTTTATCTCCGCTACTATAGACTTTTTTTTACATTTAAATGTTGATAGAAATGGCGACCAAAATAGTCCATGTTATTTACACCTTTGTCCTAATCCAATGAAATCGTTTCGTATTCATAACTGTTTCAATACATATAGATTACTTTTTGAGTTATTCGAATCTGACATTCCATTCAAAAGATATTAGAATACAGAAATGTCAATCTAAACAAACGGCGCCGCGCCTTGGTCGGTTCATACGCGCGGTCCCTCCCTACGCAGTAAACTCCAGTCGTGTGTTTGGAGCCTGTGGTTGGAACACAACCAGTTCTTTTTTCGTTGTAATTTTTATTTTTTTCAAAGCAAAGCAGGCTTTCATAGAACTCACGGGCGATACTAACGCACCGTACACACTGACTATTAAATGAAGTTCTTTTGTATAGAAGCTGTTCAAAATTACGTGTCTCCGCATCAAGCGAGCAATCACAAGTTTTAACTTCAGGCAAAACTTTTTTATTAACGTTGTTTTCTCTATACTTTCTTTCTTCTTTAATTTGTTTTGATGAGTTAATATATTAATTTTTTATATTATAATATATTTTTATTTATTTATTTGCAAGTGTGACACAAAAAATATTGTGTCTAACGCGGCGGTATGGAAATTACAAACTCGAGTCATTAAAGCCTTTGGCCTTAGGCTTCTAAATAGCCTTTCGTTAGTAATTTTCTCCTTACCACCCTTATAATAATAGTCCTGAATATACACTGTACAAATAAATATAGAGATATTTAGAATGAAACTTGCTTTCGGGTTTATAATCAGTTTTATGATTCTTTATTAATCCGCACAAGGTTATGTAGTAAATATAATGCGGCTGCAATGGTAATCTGTATCCTAAAGAAAAGCAGTGGACTAACTCAGACTCAAACTAAACGATAACAACTTTAACCCAAAATTAAGATCTCATGACTGGTAACATAACCAGAATTAAGGTGTGCTTATACTTCTCAGATAAGAGACGATAACGTCTTAATCGCTTTCGGCTGTTTAATGGTAACCGTAGCGCTCCCAACCACTCACTCAACTGTCATGGATAAATTAACTCCATTGATTCCTATCTACGGAAATAAAATAAAAGGCTCCAATGGTAGCTATTCATTTAGTTAAGGAGAAGGCTTCTATTTATATATTTCTTCTGTACTTCTATTTATGTATATTTATACATACATTATTCATATATGTTATTTATGTGTAATTATTTATTTTATATGCATTATTATAATATATATATACTTCTTAATAACTGTATCGAAACACACCTACTATACTTTGTTTAACTTTATTATTTCCTCTACCCAAAGGTTGTCTGGAAGAGATCGCTTTAAAGCGATAAGACCGCCTTTTGTTTTTCTCTATTTGTAAATATGTTTTGTTTGTAATTTTTTTTATGTTGATGCAATAAAGTATAATAATAATAATAATAATAATAAGGCTTGTTAAAGAACTAAATTATTTTTCGCTAGCTTTTGCTAGCGGCTTAGCCCGCCCTAAATTTAGTTATCGGCGTAAGATTCTTACGGCAACTCCTCAATTATAGAAAAAAACTTAGAAGGTGAAAAAATTTTAAATAATAGGTAAGTACCGCCCTTCCCTTTCATGACTGCCTTGCACATCATAAATGCGTGCGCAGTACTTGATCATTATTTTGCTGACATGTTATTTTAAAACTGCGATATCTCCTAAGATATTCATTGAAATCGAATGATGTAAAGGGAAATTTTGTTTTAAATTAAAGACCTGTGATGAATAACGTATTTATCTGGATAAGATGATAGAAACACCTTCGCAAATAATGCATTTTTTTAGAACAAATTTGGTAAGCATAAAAAAGGAGCCAACCTTAAAAGATAGATATATGCTGTCGAATTTTTTAAAGAACTTTAAAAGAGGAACAATGAGGATCAACGAGGTTTTTAGTTTTGAATGTAGTATTAAAGTCCTTGAAAAATCAAAAATATTGGTATATTTTTTTTTTGTCATACGACCAAAAATGAGCTAGTAGTATTTAAATTAATGCGTCGATCACGGAGTTGCCGCGGCGCAGAGTGCGTGACGTCATCTTACTCATCGGCCGCCCGCCGCCCCGCGAGTTAGCCGTTGGCAGTAACAAAGCGCGCAGTGTTTATGTTTGATTCACGGACTTAAAAAAGAATTAAGTGACCAATTTGTGCACGGTTCAACGTAGTAACCATGAATAAATATTGTATAGTGCCGAAATGTACAAACACAACTATTAACGCCAGGAAAACTATTTTTTTGCGTGCCAAAAAGACTTAAAAATTCGTCAAAAATGGTGTTCAATTATGAAGAGATGATAAAACTCCACTCTCGGCCCATTCTACAAGATATTGCTGTGAAGATCATTTCGATTTACGTACCTATACATAACTATACCTATTATTATTTTGTTGATATGTGTAAATAGGTCGGCACTTACGAGTACTATGTGCTAGATATACTATTTTTTTCTGGTCCTTGTGTAAGTACCTACCTATATATTTTCCTGCTGATTATTGCCTATCTACTTACTTTTTAATGATTTTGAGGAGTTAGGTAGGTATTTGCCCGTTTTTATTTAACAGACTACAAAAAAGGAGAAGGTTCCATGTTTGACTATTTTTTTTTCTTTGTATGTCCAGTGATGTCTCTGTCAATTTTGGATCGATTTCGATGAGTGTGGCTCCATTTGCATTTGTTTAATAGTTTAATTGTCGGCTAAAAATAGTGAAATAGGCTAAAAATAGTAAATAGGACCTACCTTACCTTAATAAAATATTAACCGACTTCAAAACTCTACTAAAAAGTAAAAAAATAAGCTTCTAAAGCACACAGAGCATTGAGCTAAGTGTTTTATACTTGTAGTCGGATGCCAAATGATTGCAGAAAATATATGTGAAAATTATTTCTTGGCATCCGACTTCAAGTATAAAACACTACTACTCTGTGTGCTTTAGAAGCTTATTTTTTACTTTTTAGTGGAGTTTTCAAGTATGTTTATATTTATATTATTCTATGTAGGTACCTACCAAGTATTCCGAATTCAAAACAACATCACAGGGACGTACTCGGGTAAATGCTCTTAATCATTAACACAACAGGGTTATATGTAACACGTATCTACCTTAGCTATGAATTATTGTTAAAAGCAAATTTATTATTAATGTAGGGCTATTTTTGTTTTTCAGTTGGAAAAAGATATGGAAAACTATGTAAAGTTCGGCTTGGTTGGAGGACAGCTTAAACTTATGAAGGGAGTTCTGCCTCATAGGTTTGAATGTCAAAAGCCTGACAAAAAGAAAATTATTAGGTACGGTTTTAAGAAAAGACAAGATATTAAATATTTTAAAAGGGTTTTAAGTAAAGATATTAGACCCGAAGACCTGTTGTTGCATTCCATTGAAGTAGTAGAGTGTAAGAATCAAGACTTAAATATCATCCAAAATAGTGATCCACTTGAAATACCTGAAGAAATAGATGTATTATCGCAAGGTAATGAAAAGGGTCAAAAAACACAAGCAGTGCAGGTTAACATGCAACCAAAAATGAAGAATAAATCCAATAATACGCCCGCTATATGGAAACAGAACTTAGTTAAAAAAAAGTATGCCCTAAAAATCTTGATCCACTTGAGTCAAACAATTTTGAAATAAAAGAAGCGATGAACAAAAATTCTTTTATGGAGCATATGCAAAAAGGTGCTCTAATGGCTTTGTCTCGAGATTCAAAATTACTGATTGGTATTCCTGCGCATTCATATTTTTGTATTAAACATTTACAAACCTTAACGGGAATATCATCCGTTGAAATCCTAGTGACATTACGAAAAATCCGATATCATGAACCTAACTCAATGCTTGCAATCCATTTTGGCCTCTCTGAGAGTTCAGTTTCAATTTGTTTTTAAAAAACTGTCCCAAAAGTTTCACTTTGCATGAATCAACTTATTTTTTGCCCATCAACAGATGACGTCAGGGATAACTTACCGAGAGCTTTCAGAAAGCGCTATTCCAAAACGATTTCGATAATCGATTGTTTCGAAATTCAAATCGAAAAATCTAGCAATGTTTCGTACCAAGCTCTGACGTGGTCTCAATATAAAAGCTGCAATAAAATAAAGTACTTGGTTTCAATTACGCCTGACGGTTTGATAAACTTTATCTCAGAGGGCTATGGAGGAAGGACCCTAGACTCAACAATATTTGAAGACAGTGGATTTCTTAATATATTGACAGAGGGGAGTATTGTATTAGCCGACAGGGGTTACAAAAATATATCCCATTTACTGGAACAACGTAGTTGCACACTCTTGAGGCCACCTAGTGTGAGTTCAAGTTCAAAACCTAAAACAGAGGAAGTCTTACAAACAAAGAGAATCGCTGCTATTAGAGTTCATGTTGAAAGAAGCATAGGGAGGTTAAGAGATTTTAAAATGATTGGACCTCATGCTTGTGTTGATGTTTCATACATAAAATTGTTGGATCATATTGTGATAATAGCATGTGGTTTAGTGAATCTACAGGATCGTTTATTTAGTAGTCAAGTGTAATAAATAAACTACCGGCCTTATTGGTTTGGAGGTTAGAGCATTGGGCTAAAATCTCGAATAAAAGAAGAGACCTGTGGGTTTGAATCTTGGCATATGGCCCTGGACGATTTTTTCTGTTTGTGAATGTCTCGTTGTTTCTAGGCACCACAGCTTAGGATATTCCTAGTTTAGGGTCAGAATAATGTGACTATAAATAAATAAACATGTAGCAAATTTTTATTCACACGTCATTTTTTTTATTTGACATTTGTTACTTTGTTTAAGATATTATTTCATTACGAGCATGTAACGATATTTTGTAATTTTAATATTGCACACAATTGCTAGTGGACTTTCACAGTGCTTAAAAAATTTGCATTAATCTGTGGTTGAGGCAAATAAAGAATCTAAATAATAAAATTTATCTTTCGACAACCTTGCATAATCAAAATTACACATTATTCGTAGTGGAATAAATTATTTACGTCTCAGCTAATCTTGGAAACACCGATGTTTTCCAAAAATTTGTGGCCTTCTCTAAAATATCCATACAATGATCTTCATCACAATCTTCTTCGAATACCTCTACTTCCTTATTGCTTTCAAAATTTCCATTAGCTACACAAAACAATCCTTTGAATTTATTGCAAAAAAACATCTGTAGCTGAATTTGAGCTCTAGATTTACTTGCAAGAATATTATTCTTTTCGAAACTTTCTTTGCCTTTCTTTGTTGAAGGGCATTTTATTTCTATCACGTGTCCTGTTGTTAATCCATCTGGCGAAGCGCCTAAATGCGGCCAATTTGGTTTTAAAAAGAAGCCACCATTCTCTATAACTATTTTCTTTCTTCTGGCTATTTCTGCTCTGACCTTGGATTCCAATCGTTTGCCGCTTTTCATAGCCAGAGTCTCAGGCACAGAGGCACCAAATATTTGCTCAACCAAAGCACCATCAGGAGTCTTGCAATGGGCAGCTTCGTGAACTTTAGACGCGGTTATAATCATTATTCACAGTAAACCTTGGTTTTAGTGACTGATTAATGAAATGACGTCTGATTAATGAAAACCGACCAAGTGCGACTCGGACTCGCGCATAAGGGGTTCCGTACCATTATCTATAAAAACGACAAAAAATACGTTTGTTGTATGGGAGCCCACCTTAAATAATTTTAATTTTATTATTTATTAACTTCTCTTGAGAGAAGTTATTATAATAGGTCCAAAAATCAAAATCGCTAAATTTGTGTTTTCTCGAATCAAGAAATCACATTATCTGTGAAAATGTCAGTCTAACTGTCACTGTTTATGAGCTACAGCCTGGTGACAGACGGACGGACAGCGGAGTCTGAGTAATAGGGTTCCGCTAATTACCCTTCGGGTACGGAACCCTAAAAATGAGCGAGACGGCAAAAAACAGTCATGACAACCACACTCAACAAATATAATTAATAATTCCGTCATAGATCAGCAAGTTTAATGTTTTGAACCATACTAAATAAATCGCAAGTAGGTAGGTAAAGGTAAGTAGGCAAAGATGCCAATTTATCCCAATCGCGAATGATCTACATATAAATGAACAAAGATAACATTCGTTATTCAAGATATAATAAATACTTTATTCATAACTTCCAAATACGTCCCTGTATTTTTACTTTATATTTATTTTGATACCTACCTCATACAGCCAGGTACAAATGCAAACTTTTGTTTTGGTAGGAGACAAACATTGAATCAACCATGAACTCTGTAAAAAGTAACGTCAGTTTTCGGGGAAGGGGGGGTTAACTCCTTACTATCCCCCCCTCTGTATTCGTCCCTGCATACAGCTTCGAGTCCGCACCATCATTCAAGTCCTGTCATAAAAACTGGAACTATTGCAACAAAATTTAATAAAACATCGACGAATCTGTTTTACCTTATTGGAAATATCAAGTTATACTTTGATAGGGATAGCACTTTGTGGAATAGGTACCTATTAGGTATAATTCTTATTGACAAGATTTAGTAACAAGACTACTGGTGGCCACTTTATCTTAGATAAAGAATCAAACCCCTCCCACCCTCTCGATAGAAATTCCTTGCTTCGGTGGCAACAGATAATACATACCTAGTATACTTAACTAGTTATCGGACTTGAGTAGTGGCGTGGATTCTATCTAGGTAACTAAAGTACTAAAATTTCAATAAGTACCTAGGCAGATAAATAAGGTGCAACCTTACCTATGTTGTTTCCAACCACGGATCTCAGCACTGGTAAACTTTGAATGATTACCTAGGTATTCAAATACCATAAAAGAATCCACTTTTGGAAGGTTATCTGATTGAGCTTGTACAAAACCAGCTTCAACTTTATTAATACTCATAATGTGTCGGTAATGGTTAATAGTAATTATCACAAATTCACACACTTGATATGTATCGACACTTTATTTAGGTACATATCGCGTCTCAGCTCCGTCGCGTCGGGAGCGACTTGTGAATGAGTGCACGAGCGCGCAGTCCGTTCAAGTACGATGACGTCACACGTAATCGCGGCGCACTGGCTTTTAGCGACACGGAAGACTTATTTTATTATTTAATATCTCTGTAAGTAATGGTCCGATTTTAATAATTCAAAAAGATATACCATTCTTATGTTATAAAGAACAACATAGGTATTAATTCTATTAAATTTGTTTTAACTGTACTGATCCTCATTCTGTCATACATGATTTTTGCGAAACTTTATCCTTTTGGTCTTAGCGTAATGATATATAGCCTATAGCCTTCCTCCATAAATGGGCTATCTAACACTATTTTTCAAATCGGACCAATAGTTTCTAAGATTAGCGCGTTCAAACAAACAAACTCTTCAGCTTCATATATTAAAAAGGATAGATAGATTCTACTTTTAAATATATATATATCTATATATATATATATATTCTTGTGTGGATCTGCACACGGCAATCACTTTTTAAACATTAACAAAGGTTTTCAATCAGCTTCACTTTGGAAAGCATCAAAAAAAGCTGTTTTTATGTTTCGGGCTTACCAGGATTGAATTTTTTGAGTTCCCGATATTAGGGCCCAGTTACGTGCGCTATCTTCACTGGTGAACTAAGGAAGTAAAAGCGGTGTCGTTGAGGTCAGTATTTTCTTACTACCCTCGTTCTTTTACGACGACTGCGTCCAGTTGCATAATCTTGTTCGGGCGATTCACTACTATTGTCCTTACTCTGTAACTCGTCACGAACTCGACACACTACGCTGACGACGTTGTCACTAGGTGAACTCATTTGAGGCTGTAAATGAGTTTAGACACAATCAAACCACTGGATACCACATACTTGACAATGAAGAAAAATAAATGAAAAACCCGTCAAGATGGCGCATGGAGCTGTACCCAAATATCAGCAACTTAACAAATCCAATAGTGGTAAGCCCGGAACATAATATAAACATCTTAATAACAACCGTCAGGGGGCTCCCATACAACATACGTGATTTTTTTGTAGACGCTTGAAATGTTCACAGAACATTTAGTTGTATATTCACTTTAAAAATAAATAATTAAATAAAAATAAAACAAATATTAAAGGAGGGCTCCCATACCACAGTGATTTTTTTTGCTGTTTTTGTAGATAATGGTACGGAACCCTACGTGCGCGAGTCCGACTCGCACTTGGCCGATTTTTTTCAGTTTGTTTTTGTCCTAATGCCCTTCTAATGATTTACACAATTTACCGTCGTGAGTCTTTTGCGTTCTCAAAAATTTCGCACGACCCTGACAATCAGGTGGCATAACTATATCTGATGGAGCCTGTCCTTTACAGCGCTTCCCAGGCGTGGTCGTCATTCGACAACCTTTTGTTCCCTTTAACTATATAGGATACAGGAAGGTGGCGGCGCGGCGCGCGGCGGTGACGTTAAGAAACAACGCGTCGAATACGAAAAACGATCTACAGTCACGATAGTGCAAGCTATTTACGTTCCGTACAGTGTGACAACATTATAAAACTACACCTTAAATGCGAAAGTGGCCCACAGTTTTCTTAAAGCGTTAAATATTTTTAATAAAAATTTAAATAGTTCCTCTCAATGTCCTTAGCATAACTTCCAATCTTTTACCACTGCGGTACTCATCAAAACAATAAATAAATGGGCTAAGGAAGAAAATCCCCTTAACATAGTATAATATTATAGTTAATAACAAATGTTCAGTAGCCGCTAATCAATAGTATTTCTATTAAATCTAAAGACGCCCACCTATAAGACTTAATTTTACATCAATTATATGTATGTATTATCCCAATCTTTATAGATACAAGCCATTTATAAAAGCCAAACGAAACAGCTTATTGATTTATCTAAATAATAATAAATACACATGACGTTAAGCCCATCACACACACAGCTTTAATATATATTATATGCCCAAATTCAATCCGTTTTGGAGGAAAAGCGAAGAGAACTTGTGTCTGTGTCAGCACTGGGGACGGAAAAACTTGGTCCGATTCAACCCTATACGAAGACACAAGTCTGCGCGTTCACCGCTCACAACTTACTGAGGCCCTACAATTCCAGGACATCATCTTCAAAAGCATTGGGATCCTTGGTTTTGACATCTCTAGCGATGTTTAGTTCCGAGATCATTTAAAAGACAAGGTGATGCTGGCGTCTAAACAAACTTAGCGTACATAAGAGAACGAAGCAATACTTCACCCCGGGGTTAAGGTTGCTGCTTTCAAGTCGAAAGTTTGGCCCCATATGGAGTACTGCTGCCATCTCTAGGTAAGTGCATCCAGATATTAATTTGACTCTTTTTTAATTCGGTTCAACGACGGACTACCGGACTGAGAGAATCGTCGACGATCCCAAAATCCTAAAATCACTAGTAAGCATATTTGTCACCTTAGTAGCATAAAAAAATATAAAACTAAAATCGTCTTCTGATAGCGTCTTTAAAACCTATTCATTCGCCATATATACGGTTTACGTAAATAGGTCATATTTACGTAAACCGTATATATGTCTAATTTCAGAACTGAACTCAAATGGCTCCCAATTCGTTTTCGACGGAATACTCATACTTTATTCCTTCTTTATAACATTCTCTATAAGCCTTGTAGTCCTTTATATTCACGTGAAAAAATAATTTCATTACTTCTTTAAATCAACCTGAGACTAGTTACTTCATAATTATTGAAAATACCACGCAACATTTTTTTAATAATTCATTTTCTGTTCAGGCAGCTATTCTGTCGAATTCTCTTCCGCATATGCTTTGAGATAGTTCATCGACTTAAATTTTTACAATACGCTTAAAAACCAATATTTGAGGAATACTTGAAAGTATAAAAAATAATTTTATCACCATCGAACGCAACGAAGGAAGTATTAAAATAAAATAAATCAATTAATATATAATATAATATATAACATAAGTGGTAATTTAAAGTTTACAATTGAACATATATCGTGATATACATTGCTATATTTTATATCAATATATATTTATCGGTCCTGTGTGATGGGCTTAATACTTTATACCGTATCAGCATCAATTACTAAGACGATTTTGTATGCGCATTTCTATATAACTTTTTTAAGGCAGATTAGACACACACAAAATAACATACAAAAGCTATATCCGTTAAAACAGTCAAATGGTTTATTGTCTAACAATACGTCAAAAAAGTGAGAATATTTTTTATGCGTCCAAATATACTAGTAGACTTAAAGCCATGCATCCATAGGTAGGATGCTATATAATGTGCGGTTTCATAGAAAATTCCTTAGTAACTAAATGCTTACGTTGTGGAATGAGCTCCCGCCCATAGATTTCTAAAAGGAAATCTGACGCGCGTTTAACATTTTTTACCCATGACAAAAAAAGGGCACAACGCCGCTAAAGAAGTATTCACTTCAAAAATTCAAACCTATCTACGTCAGAAACAACCTTACTTCTCCGATGCACCAATTTAGTACCCAATTATGATATATGTGCAATCCTATTTGTTGTGGCTAAATTAAGTAGACCGAGGGTGCACCTGACTCATAATACATACAATATATTACCTCGATGGACTCTACTGGGAGGGATATCTGCTAACGAATCGAAATAAGTACAAACATACATTTTTGTAGGTGTGTAGAAACAAATCTGGGGCTGACTATTAACATAATTTGTTGTTAGTAATCTTGATAAGATTACTTGATTTTGTGGTTCAAAAAATGTTTTAAGTAGATAATTTTGTAAGTATTATGTACATAAATCTTTATAGATTTTATTCCCACAAGGGGATAACCAGTACCTGGATACACATCCATCAACTGGGGGACCGCCGTTGTTAACTTCTCTTAGGGGAAGTTGTTATAATAGGTCTGAAAATCGAAATCGCTAAATTTGCGTTTTATTTACGTTTTGAGTTTTGGAGAATCAATTGCCACCATTTTTAGATTAATGTCTATGTGTGTGTATATATATAAGCCTCTTTTCGCCCCTCGATATCTCAAGAACCAATGGACCAATTTGTCTCGGGACCATATCAATCGATACGCCACGTCATGGCTTAGATCAGAAGGCCTACAACTGATATCAGTTTCAATTGTAAAATCCTACGGCGGTCGAGAGATCTACTAAATTGGTACTCTTGAACGTAGCGCTCAATCGAGAATGGAATTTGCTGGCTAATTTCGGAACTAAAATCCTATACAAATATTAGGAATCAGTACTCTTTGAGTCATCGGATCGAGAGTGCAATAAGGTACGATGATCTGTGAAAAGAAATGTTAAAATTCTAAATCAACAAAACAAAACTATCGCTACGAAGATTTAACTTTCACTTTAAATTTTATTAGTTTCAGTATAATTTTTAAATTTTGTGATTTGTGAAACCGAAATGTGTGCGATCTCAATTTCAATCTAATTGCAATTTGGTTTAGGAGTACCGATAGAGATCGGGTTTAAGCTTGCCAAGGAATTGGATTGAAACTGGATTGGGATTGAAACTGATATCAGTTGTAGGCCTCCTGAAAAGAGTTTGAGCAAAACCGGTGCAACTGTTTGTTTTTTTTTTCGCTAAACAACTGATTTTTTACCGACTGCTTTAGTCTTGCGTGACAGTGGGTGAACCTGTCACCGCGACACACTGCTTTTGATGCACTATCCCAAAATTACAACGAAATTGAAATTTTGCATCGGGAGATATACCACAGAAAGTAATAGGAAACTGTAGGTACAATCTTATTTACACAACGGCCTTTGTTTATTGGCGTTAAGACGATGAAGGAGAGGATAATATGCAGCAACTATGCACGGAAATATTTCCAATAAGATGAAATATTTTTAAATTGGGTACAGTATCCAATTTAAAAATATATATATGTACACAACAGGTTACGACAACTCTACCACCGACGAACATAACAGTTGATACATTACATAGATATAAAGTTACAGTTCAAGTATCTGATTATATATGTAGGTCCTTGTAATGGATTATATCCACATCACTAACTAATATGTCATCTCTGGTTAGTCTATATAGTCTATGTTTGTATGGTAGTCTGTGATCCTGGTTATAATAAATGTTCACATTAATGTACCTATTTAAGATGTTTTACTAAAATATTCCTCGTGCTGATAGAACACAAGATATTACGAAAATACAGTCCTTAACAGAGACAACAATTTTAACATCGGCGACTGCATTAATGCGGCATGGCATCGCATTTTAGCGACTTGCAGGGTTTGGTCGTGTAATTAAAGTCACGCGTTTTGGCGACTTTGACTATGCTGCGTCGAGTTTTTTCTAACTTGCTGCGTTTGTACGTAGTGTTAAATTGCTCATCGCTACATCAAGCTGTTCACTTCAGCGCGACTGAAGTTTGTATATGTTTGCGGGTTAGAGCGAAATCGAATTACTGAAATGCAACTCCCTAAATCACCGCTTGTCGATGCCAAAAATATCGTGTGAGCTGAGGCCTTAATTAAGTTAAATATACACAAATTAAAAAAAGAGTTGTGAAAAATCTATATCGAAATCGGTTTATACATCAGTTTCGCAGATCTTTGATATTATGATTTTATTTTATTGCAATTTTTGACGTACCTGAATGGTTCCTTATTATTAAGAGGCTTTTACCTAAAGCTCAGATTGGCAGATCCATACTTAAAAGTTATATTCTTAAAAAAACTTTTGTTAAAAAAAGTTTCTTGTTTGTGTTGTGAGATGGAAAAATAATAAATTTTATCGCGCCGCATAACTAGCATAAATCAATGTAAGGGAAACCGCCCCCTTAGGAATACATAAAACACAATCCCCCAACATTAGTCATCTACTGCGAAATGTCAACATTCACGACCCCACTTTTGTTATTATAACTATTAGCAATTACTAAGTTCGAAATGACCGAGGACGGAGGACTAGTATCGATATTAGATGACAATAAATTTCGAAATTTGTTTTGATTTCGCCAAGTTTGTGTAATGATGAGGTGTGGTATTATGGCTTTTTAGGGTTCCGTAGACAAACGACAAATTGTATAAATAAAAGAACATAACTGCCCAATCTTTTCATCGATTCTAATGTTATTTTAAATGGGAAGTTTTATAAAAAAACCATAAAGTAAACGGTATATAAGGTCCTCCATATGAAATTGATGTTTTATAGAACTGGCCACTTTGATCTCAAAAAGCCGGCGTTTGGTTAAGAATTTCAAATTCAAATTTATTTCAATTTTTAGCTTGTCTATTGGTGTTTCGAATGTAATAATTCATTTGTTTTCGCTTCACTAAATTTTGCTGTAACATCGTTCTGTGCTCAATATGTTGTTTGCAGCCTCATGCGTTCCCACTGCTGGGGCACGGCCGATTTGGGCCATAGTCCACACGCGAAGCGGATTGTGGACTTCACATACGTTTTTTTTGACGTATGTAGATTTCCTCACGATGTTTTCCTTCACCGAAAAGTCAGTGGTGTGAATAATCAATGTACTTGAGAAATTAAGACAAAGTCTCATTGGTACACGCCGGATCCGCCCCTCAGAACGGGAGCCAGACACAGTTACCACTCGGCCACCACCGACTTTTTGGAATGGATGCTCCGTTACGGCGCGGCGTTAAGTAAGGACAAACAAACAGACTCACTTTCACATTTATATTATTAGTATGGATTGATTGATGATTTTTTTTGCGCGAATCCTTGTGTGGGTCGTTGAAAGGTTATGTTTTGAATGAATATGAGAGTAGGTTATGTTTTTAAGTAACTTTTCGTTTAGATGTATGTTTTAATATCTCAAAGAAGTCGTTCATTTTGTACCTTTACAGCTTTTCAACCCACGAGTTACAGAAATTTAAAAAATATCGCTAAAAGCATTTTTGATCTCTAGTACTCTAAAAAACAAGGCATATATTACCTAAAAAGCAAGTGAGAATTAGCAAATTAGAAAAGTAAACAAAGAAAAAATTAATCACATCGGGCAAAGTTATTCATCTATAAAGCCACACTTCCATGAATACTAAGTATATTTATTCTTAATTTGGTTGTAGATTTTTTGTTCGTGATGTTATTTAAGATACCTGGTTATAGTACCATATATATGTGGTTTAATACTACCGGAATACGTTTAAATTAATTAAGGTAAAAGGTTAAAAATAATTTATAATAGTAACTTCTTTTCACCAACTAGCAATAACCCACAATAACCACAACTCAAAAATACTGGCTGGCGTTCTTAAACACCACAATGTTGCGCGTAAAAATAAAAAACAAAGCAGGAAAGAGTGATAAATGTAAAACCTAAAGAAGTTGGAGCGAATTCAATTTTGTACCTTATAAAATAAGTTCATCAAGCGATTTTGAAAAGAATTTAACGCGCGTTTAATTAGAAAACAGGCTCAAGCTGTTGTTAATGACCTTTTTAATAACTTTGGCTTGTGTCTACTTTCCTCACATTCGAATCGTAAAGTCTTTTTCACCACACCAGCACGAAAAGGATAGTTTTGCTGTCCAAAATCAGTTAGCAAAATCGAATTTTGTTTCGCTACGCTACGCTCGTGATTTAATTCTAGCTTATTTCGCAAGCTCAGGATTAAAAGTCGGCACTTATACCAAAAAACGCTTATACTCACTTGTATAACAAATAACTATTTCATATTCGGCTTGTGTTAACTTTCCTCATATTCGAAATGAAAGGTACTGTGTTAAATTCAGGTGAAAGGCCCATTTCTGGCGAGGTAATTTAGCGCTCGAACGAAGTGTGTAATTCCTTAGTTAACAATCAACTATTGTAAATATTTTCTTTTTTTTGACGCCAGTTTTAGAAGAAAAATGTTGAGTTCAGTGGTGGCTTAGTGGTATCAGAGTTTGTCCCACGTTCTGAGGGCGGTGTCTGGAAGTAGTCAAATTCCCAATTAAATGGTAGGGCTGTGCAGGCCTATGCATGATGGACTATGATCCAATCTAAATATAACGGTAGCCGCTAAGTACTACTCGGACCATACGCATGTTTGCCACTTTGATGGTATAAAAAAATGGGGCTCCAACAGTGGGCCGTACACGAAGGCTGATTACAAGAACAACTGGACAAGACACGGTTAAACAGTTTCTTGGAATACCTGTGGAGTCTTAATTGCAATGGAGTCCTCACATTATATTACATCCAGCGCGGCTAAATTAAGTTCAGCTGCCTTTGCTAAGTATTAGGAAGGTCAGACAACTGACTGATTCTGATATTGCTAGACTAGTTTAGTTCACTAGTTAGTTCACACACACACACACACACACACACACACACACACACACACACTACTTTAATTCTCAATAATTGAAAATTTGTTACACTTATTAATTTATAATTAAAAAATAAGAAGATAATATGTTATACCTAAAATCATAATAGAATTGATAAAAATTAAACTTACTTATGGAATCAAATCAAAATTAATTTATTTCAGGCAGCATGAGCCCATAAGCCCAAAACTAATACCGTTCCATTCACATTATAAATGATAACCTAAGAATTTCCATTGTTAACTGATCCCACTTTTTGTACCGAGTTATAATGTCTCGCTATCTTTGTTCACATTCTAGCCAAACAAAACCGCTTACTTAGTCGTTTATTGTACCTACCCACACCTCTTATTTTCACTATTGTTTTGTTCTTACAATGTACTAAATAATATATATTATTATTGTGCTAGAATGTGTAGTGTTAGTGTTAAAGTGTTCAGGTACTTCAAATCATGTTACGTACAGGACAGTAAGTACTAAATTATTCATATTTAATATAATGTGTACAATTTTAGACTAAAATTTAAATTGTAATTTATTGAATAAATTGCAATTGAAATTGAATTTTCATAGCCTTATGTCATATTGTATTTTGATGTGTGGTGCGGCTGATAAATGTAATATTTCTTTTACAAAAAAGAACAGTAAGATCTATATTATTATATAACCTAAATTTTACTATTTTGTTATTTTACAAGGTTCCAGATATAATTTTGAATGTACCTTTATACAAATTCAAAATCAGCATCAAAGTAACTTTGAAGAAAAAAGACTAATATTGTGTAAATGAACACTTGTGCAAATTTTTAAAACGTGTATTGCATTTTATTGTAATAAAACTTGGTTAAATAATTAGAATAACTTGTTATCTAGTGCATTGCAGTGCACACTCTAAGTTGTAGCAAAAACTAAAAAAAATGTGACTACAAAACGGTAAAAACGTTAAATCCCATACAAAAAAAAAATAAGTTTTAAGGCGTCATTATGCAATAATTTACTAAGAAAGTATAAAAATAACAAATATATCTAATAGTACATGACATTGTGTAATGATTTTTAGTATATTTACTTACACAACGTTAGTATTACAGAAATTAGCGTTCGCTTGTCTTTATGCCTTCGACATGACCACACTTAGGACGCGTTCGTGTTGGGAAGCAGAATCATTATTTTCATTACTTTTGTCACCTGTCATCCGTTCGTTTAGCATTGGTATCAAAAAAATCTAAAATTTTAGTTTCATCTGTAACAAACTGTCATGCGTTCGTTAACGATATTGAAAAATGAAACTTTAGGCCCATGTCTAGAGGTGGGGTTTTTGTGTTAATCTGTCAAACATATTCATTGTTTATGGTAGTGTGTGTGTATTTTATCGTAGTGTGTGTACGTCAACCATTCGTTTTGCAAGTTTCGCAACCAAAAATATTGTTAGTAACGTTTTAAAGCTACACGAACGGTAGGTGTTGGTGACAAAACTGGCGTTATCAAAAGTGTGAAAAGTATTAACCGTGGGAACTCTTAATCCCAGAACGAACGCGCCCTTAGTGTTAAGCACAGAGAGCGCCGGTTTTGTTTAATCTCCACGGCGCCATTCCTCGCCTACCTGCCCGCATATTTCAAATAGTTTTGTTACTCTCATATGACTATCTGGAATTCTGGACTAGTACTTTTATCAAGGAGACCGCCTGAGTACGATTTCTCCCCCACTATGGGGGCCGTGTCGCTCTATGGTACCAACCTATTTGTCTTGTTATCTATACAAGCTTATCAAGTCGATTCATATTGTTGTGTTATAACTATTCATATATTTGTATATCTTAAGTTGCATTGAAGAAAATAAGTGATTTTGTAAATTTAATGTTTTATAAAAAAAAGATTTGAAATGATTCATCGTAACACATAGCATTTCAATGTTCGTAAACGCCATCTATGCCCGAAATAACACACTGTAAGGGGAGAAGTTAAGGTAGCAAGCAGCTTTCGTCACTTTACACATGTTTCATCGTCGTCCTATACTCACTTACTAGATGGCTCTGACAGCCAACTAGCGCTACACTAGATATTTTTCGTATTTTAAAAATGAAAAATCAAATAATATAAAAACTTTTTAACATAAAAAAGAACCGGCTCCAGAAAGATCCACTAAGAAGGTAAAAATAATTACTTATTTCCAAAAATCTGATCTGAATTACAGTTTAAAGATGGAATAATGCACGTAAAGTGTGTTATAAACTGTTGGTATGGCACTATAAGTATGAATCCGGCTTAACACACAGTGCAGCAAGATGTCGCTCTTCACACGGTGTAACAATTAATTGAAATAGAATTATTTAATGCAAAAAAGGTATTGCAATTATGTATACCTAATAAATGTCATAATAACAGATCGGCTATTATAATCAACAAATGGGCATCTGATTTTTTTTATTGGTTTGAAATTATTTAGGTGTTATTTTTCAACTAAGAAGCGGTTAATTAACAATAGACACTGTTTTAACTAGCTGGTTCCTTTTTTACCATACCTAATGTTTTTTGGTTATTTTTGTATATTTTTATTTAAGGTTATGGCATACACTAGCAAAAGCGTGCCGTTTCGACTAGTGTACAAAGACATATTACACTACCTACTGAAGCACACAGTAAGTACCACGTACGATAAGCGCTAGAACGTGTCCGCACGTTGGAAATCTCGTTTTTTTTTTGGGTTTTTTGTGGGTTTATTTAGAACTATGAAATAAGCAAATTTTATTTGTCATATTTACATATATTTTATAAAATAAGAATAAAGAGAATATCACTTTAAGCTTTCCAAAAAATTTGAATTAAGGCCCTTTGTTTAAGTATGCCATCATCTTAAGGTGTATTTTCATACAAACCGTGTAACACCTAATAATATCTATAACTATTCACATTTTGTTGCTCAAAACGTGCTATTATCAAAAAGCGTTATTCACCATCGCCGTAGTCGCAAAACTCATACAAATTCATCCATAAAATGCCCGTGAATTATTAATGAACATTGTTTTTATTGATTTCATTAAATGTATGAAACCAATAAAATCTGTTGTTGAATTGAGTCACAAGGGCCAACCTTGTATCCGGGTGCACTCGGATATGTTGTCGAACTTACGACTTGTAAAGCAGCAACCTTTGCCCTGACGTGAAGTACTGCTTTGCTCTGTTGAGTGTTGAGTACACCAGTTCTTTAGACGCCAGCTTCACCTTGTCTTGCAAATGATTTCGGAACTGAACATCACTGAAGATGTCAACACCAAGGATCCCAATGCTCTTGGAGATGGAGAGGGGTGTGTTCTGGAATTTTGGGACCACAGTGAATGGGGTTTTCTTAGCGGTGAACGCGCAGACTTGTGTCTCTGTAGGGTTGAATCGGACCAAGTTTTCCCGTCCCCAGTCAGAGACCTTGGACAGAGTGATCTCGATTTGAGACACAAGTTCTCCACGCTTTTCCTCCACAACGGAACGAGGTATGTTTGCACGGCCCGTGTAATGAACGTCTCCAGTACTGCCATCTGCATAGCAATATATGTTGTTAATGTCCAACACGTCATTGATATGCAGTATAAACAGTGTAGGAGACAGCACTGAGCTAAGTCAAGGTCAGTCGAGCGACTGTGGCGAACGCCATATTGACGGTCGCTGACCAGGTCGTGTTCTTCTAGGTATCCTAGAAGCTGTGTGTTGATCACACGCTCCATCACCTTGGAGAGGAGAGAGGTACTAGCGCTAGGCCTGTAATTCGATGGATCTGATCTATCGCTCTTTTGAATTGCCTAGTGAGGTAGAAAAGCGCTAAGAGGCGCGTTAGTACAGGATATAACTCAGGAGCACACTTTTTAAGCACCACTTCTGGTATACCGTCTGGCCCACTCGACTTATGAACATCTAGAGAAAGCAACGCCCGCCGGACCTCCCGCTGGGTTATGGAGATTTCCGGCATGGTCTTACCGCACCACGGTATAATAGGTGGTATTCGTCGTTCATATACGAGTTTGAGGCCAAGAGACTGCCCAGTTGATCATCTTTCTCACTATGGGCCAAGTCACCGTCGGTCTTTCGCAGTGGTAGTAACGACGACTGGCAAAAGTTCCCTTCGGCAGCATTAGCAAGTGACCAGAAATCACGACTCCCAGGATTTGGATAGCTTGCAAGTCCACCTATTTTGCCGATGAATTAGAAATTAGCTCTGGCAGTTGCTTTCTTACTGAACCTCGAGGCAGCATTTAATTTGCGTTTTAACTCAGAAATATTCGGATCCCTATTATTACGCGCCGTGGTCTAAGCCTCATACGCACAATCCTATGTATCCATAAACTTAAAACTATCCATACTATCCATGCATATAATCTATACAATTATTATAAATGCAAAAGTAACTCTGTCTGTCTGTCCTTCTGTTACCTCTACACGCTCAAACCGCTGCAAACAAGATGAAATTTAGCATAGATAGGGTGAGACTCGGGGAAGAACATAGGCCACCCGAATCGTTAATTTTATTAGTCAGTTTTTATTTCCGTAATTGAGAAGTTGCCGTTGGAATCCTATACCGATGACCGAATTTAGGGTGGGTGGAACCGCGGGAAACAGCAATATGTAATAATAAAGCATTTTAAGTAACAACATGTAATATAATTATGAATGTTTGTTGAACCGAAGGTTGTATGGAAAGTATCTCATTTGAATTTTTAATACAAATATATATAAATAATATATATTTGTATTATATTATTTATATATATTATATATATTTGTATTGTATTATAATATATATAATATTAAATTATAACCCTGTAAAATTCAAATAATATTCTCGATGTAACTAAAAGAGCAATGCCGAATGAAACAGCCAATTATAATAACGTGCAAGGAAAACAATATTAATTCTCCTAACTGTAAAAAAGTCACGAACAATATTAAACAAAGCAGGCTTTCCGCAAACGTGTATAAATAAGCCAATTTTAATATTTATTTTTGGTTAGAACCCAAATAAAATAGAATAGTAAAAGTGAAACTTTCTGCCAATAACTAATTTTGACATATTAGGAAAGAGCTTATATAAACCGGACTCAGAATCTGTTTACAATTCGTGTAAACAAAAATGACCTTGACGCGCGTCTTTCGCTTTGTTAGTTTATGCAACATATACAGAAATACGTATAATATTTGTCATTTTAAATTTGAAATTTTGTAGAATTTAGGTTTAATCAGTGTCGTGATTTGAAAACCAGTTAAAGAATGTGACAATAAAGGTAATCATGTAAGTATTTTAATGATTTACGATTAAATTGCAAGAAAAAGTTAATATTAAGTAAAGTGAGGTTATGTTTACAAGATTTGCATAGAGATTTTGAGTCAGGTTTATGTATATCGATAAATAAGCTTCTTGGTTATTAGGACGCGAGACTATAACTGAAACTGTAAAAACACAGCCTAAACAATCTTTTAATTCATACAGTCCGCCATCGAAGGCATTTAGACATAGCAATCGTGACCGCCTGATGGTAAGCGGTCACCGCAGCCTGTAGACGCTTGCCGTCCCTTTCAATAATCTAATAACTTTTTCTTGAAGAACCCCATACGGGAGATCTTACTTAAAGGTTTCTTTTTGTTGTCTTGTCAAGACTGTCTCGTCGTTATCGGATTTGTGAAAGACGATGATTGACTGTAAGAATGAAAGGAATATTTAGGCTGTGGTAAAACGGAGCGAAAAGATTGTACTTGACAAGACAACAAAAAGAAACCTTTAAGTAAGATCTCCCGTATGGGGTTCTTCAAGAAAAAGTTATTAGATTATTGAAAGGGACGGCAAGCGTCTACAGGCTGCGGTGACCGCTTACCATCAGGCGGTCACGATTGCTATGTCTAAATGCCTTCGATGGCGGACTGTATGAATTAAAAGATTGTTTAGGCTGTGTTTTTACAGTTTCAGTTATAGTCTCGCGTCCTAATAACCAAGAAGCTTATTTATCGATATACATAAACCTGACTCAAAATCTCTATGCAAATCTTGTAAACATAACCTCACTTTACTTAATATTAACTTTTTCTTGCAATTTAATCGTAAATCATTAAAATACTTACATGATTACCTTTATTGTCACATTCTTTAACTGGTTTTCAAATCACGACACTGATAAAACCTAAATTCTACAAAATTTCAAATTTAAAATGACAAATATTATACGTATTTATGTATATGTTGCATAAACTAACAAAGCGAAAGACGCGCGTCAAGGTCATTTTTGTTTACACGAATTGTAAACAGATTCTGAGTCCGGTTTATATAAGCTCTTTCCTAATATGTCAAAATTAGTTATTGGCAGAAAGTTTCACTTTTACTATTCTATTTTATTTGGGTTCTAACCAAAAATAAATATTAAAATTGGCTTATTTATACACGTTTGCGGAAAGCCTGCTTTGTTTAATATTGTTCGTGACTTTTTTACAGTTAGGAGAATTAATATTGTTTTCCTTGCACGTTATTATAATTGGCTGTTTCATTCGGCATTGCTCTTTTAGTTACATCGAGAATATTATTTGAATTTTACAGGGTTATAATTTAATATTATATATATTATAATACAATACAAATATATATAATATATATAAATAATATAATACAAATATATATTATTTATATATATTTGTATTAAAAATTCAAATGAGATACTTTCCATACAACCTTCGGTTCAACAAACATTCATAATTATATTACATGTTGTTACTTAAAATGCTTTATTATTACATATTGCTGTTTCCCGCGGTTCCACCCACCCTAAATTCGGTCATCGGTATAGGATTCCAACGGCAACTTCTCAATTACGGAAATAAAAACTGACTAATAAAATTAACGATTCGGGTGGCCTATGTTCTTCCCCGAGTCTCACCCTATCTATGCTAAATTTCATCTTGTTTGCAGCGGTTTGAGCGTGTAGAGGTAACAGAAGGACAGACAGACAGAGTTACTTTTGCATTTATAATAATTGTATGGATTATATGCATGGATAGTATGGATAGTTTTAAGTTTATGGATACATAGGATTGTGCGCTAATTGCAGAGCCCGAATAGCTCAAGACTGTTGCCAAGAAGCTACCTACTCAAAATTGCTAGGTGCAATTGAATGCCGAAGGCGCAGGACCATGCATGAAAAGTGCCCATTAAACCAATTATTCCGGGAGCAAAGCCGCGGGGTACGGGGTATTTGTATTAAAATATTGAATTGAATTTTTAAATCTAAACAGTATTTTTTTGAAATTAAAACGTACGAACCTAGTTTTCTATAGTATAAATTTTTTAAAGTCAGTTTAAGTTAAGACCTATACGAGAAACTTTTTCGTATTTTGTCAAAAAAACGTCCAGTTTCAGTTATATAAAGCATACTTTATTGCACATCAAATATAAAGTATAAACAAAGTAAAATTAATAACTAGGCTTACACTGTAAAATAAGGCGGTCTTATCGCTTGTAAGCGATCTCTACCGGACCGGACCTTTGGGTAAATAGAAAATGAAAAATATAAAGAAAAGCTAGGCATGTAGTAAAATATTAATCTACAAATAGCCGTCATAGCAACGCAATGAACTTTATCTAAAGTTACTCTGATATTTCTACATGATCGAATCTCATAGAAGAGCAAACTATAAACTATCTAAGTCGCTCTTAGCGTTATTATTAACTGAACAACATTAACTAGGCAATAAACTTAAGGTAAAGCACTGGAAAGTTAAATTGTATTATGTACCTACTGCTTTAGAATTTTTGTATCTCAGATGTTTTTGCGATAACTGTACTCAATTTTATAACTTTGTTTATTCCTACCTATTTTTATCTTTTTCATCAAGGTGCGCTGTTGGTAAAACAGCATTTTAAGTCGTCGATTTACTTTTTATTTTTGGCTCGTCATGATTTTACTAAAACACTAGGCAAGTACCTTTATGTTTTATACATTACTGCCGCGGCTCGCAAACGCAGCATAACCATGCGATCGTGAGTATGCGGGCCGAGGAACGCATCACAGAGTCCGGTTATGCTCAGTTGTGGCCAAGGCTTCTATAGTGCTTTTGTTAAACATGCGTGTAAAATAACCCTGTTACTTCTTTCCGCTTTCAATCAACTTAATTAGAAACCCTCTCGGCGGCCGTGGGCACAAAAACTCACCAAAGATTCAACGAAATGGGCCGAATACAAAGTCAAAGTCAGAGTCAAAATGGTTTATTCAAATTAGTATTTAACAATCACTTTTGAATCGTCAAAGTTTTGAAATTATTTTTTTTAACCCTCCCATCTTCCCTCCGGTTCACAATGTTGTTGATTTCTACCGAGAAAAATCCGGCAAGAAACACGATAAAAACTAAAAATACAATCAATGTTTTAAATAAAAAATTTAAGCCGTACAATTTTATATTATTTCCAATTTAATTTGGTTTACCTATTGCATATATGCATCCTGTAATTGAGCATCTTCAGTCCCAAGGATTTTTATCATTTACATAGTCTGCAATATTGTAGTATGCCTTTTTACAAAGTACCTGCTTGATAAAAGATATAATTTTCTTATGAATAGCTTTTGAATATTATTGGGAACTTTGTTGTAAAAGTGTATACATTGCCCCATAAAAGAGTTACTTATTTTGTTTAGACGTGTATCATGCACCAACAGCTTATTTTTACTTCTAGTATTTATTTTGTGAACGTCACTTTTCTTGCTGAAAAAATTGATATTTTTATGTACATATAAAAGATTTTCATATATGTACTGCGACGCTAAAGTTAAAATTTTTACTTCCCTAAACCTTTCCCTCAGAGATATCCTAGATCTTAATTTATATATAGCACCAATTGCCCTTTTTTGTAATAAAAATATTGTATTTACATCAGCAGCACTATATACCCCACAATAGGATACCATATGTCATTAAACTAAGGAAATAGCTAAAATATACTATTTTTGCAGTGTTGACATCGGTCAATTTTCTTATTTTCTTGATCGCATACACAGCAGAGCTAAGTTTTTTGGCTAGGTTATGAATATGAGGACCCCATTGAAGTTTGAAGTCCACAGTTATGCCAAGAAGACTGTTAAATTAACACGTTCTAATTGCTCGCCATTAATATTAATACATGTTTGTATCTGACTAACATTTGGTGATGTAAATTTAACACATTTGGTTTTTTTTTATTAAGTAACAAATTATTAGAAAGGGTATACAATTTAAGAAAGGGTATTATTTAATTCATCATAACATGTCTGTCGTCTCTTAACTTTAAAAAGCAAAGAGGTGTCATCAGCAAATAAGACAATGCCATGGTTTTTTACATGCAAACAGACAAGGCAAAACAAATAAAGCGTGAATCCAATATTTAAGTTTATAAAGCAACTATTTTTCGATTGATTTTATTTGCAAAATCGATAACCAATACTTTATAGTTCAGACAATCCGCAAAACGTCCCTTTTTTTTGTAAACACGAAACAATAAAGTACGGCATTATCACAAATACATTTCAACGTCTAAAAATGCGATAAACGTGATTCCAATGACAGCTGTCGCAGAGCTCATCCTATATTTTAAGCACTATAGTTATCAATGTTCGGGTTTGAAAAAGTTCTTTCATTTTCAAATTTCATATTTGACCTTTCGAGCACTCGACCGGACGGCTAAAACATTGCGGGTCGCTCTCTGATACTGTACTGCAAGGACGATTTATCCCAAAGAAGCTTGTGCAATATATGGTCACATATCGTAGAATGATTGGTAAAAATCAAATTATTTTCACTCAGATATTTTTTGTGGTAGGCTGTGCTAATCCATACTACTATATAATTCATAAAATTTACAATAGTGATACTGTTTTCCAATCCCAATTTGCTTTTATTAGGGTTCATCTCTGAACGTGTTCGTCCATGATTAGACATGAACGAATACGTAGGTTCTTTGTTATTATTATCAGACATAGCTTTATATTGAGTTCTTTAATGGCAGCATATCATGTTTTTTAGGGTTCTTTACCCAAAGGGTAAAAACCGAGACCCTATTACTAAGACTTGTCTGTCACCAGGCTGTATCTCATGAACTGTGAATATGAACATGATCGCACGTTGAAGATCTCGATTTACTCAGTTTTTTGTCGGTATTAAATGCAACTATTTATTTAGAACTATAAAATTAGCAAATTCACTTAGTTATTTTAATATATATTTTATGAAATAAGAATCAAGAGAATATCATTCATTTTTTCAAATAATTTGAATTACAGCCCAAAAATAGAGTGTCAAAATGATTTTTGAAGTGAAAACTTCTTTGGCGGCGTTGTATTTTATCACATATCCATCCATCCAAAATATCAAAAATGCACAACATTAATATTCAAGTTTTCACTTCTGGAACTCCCGGAGCGCAAACCGTTTTTTTTGAAGTTAAAACTTCTTTAGCGGCGTTGTGCACTTTTTTGTCAAGGGTAAAAAATGATAAACTCGCGTCAGGCTGATCGAAAATTCGTAAGACGGAAACCATAATGCCACACCACAAAAATTCGCAAGACGGAAACCATAATGCCACGCCATAATAGGATGATTGGCAAAATAAAAAGATTGCCAACTTGAAACTTCTTTAGCGGCGTTGTGCATTTTTTTTGTGACGAATAAAAAGTAAGAGGAAATTGGGTTGATGGAAAGATGAAAGCGTGGATTACACATGTTAAAATGTTATATCCAGGTTGTATGTTTTTAGTATATGGCGATTGTGTGTAGTACAGATTTAGATGTCAAATATATTACGTCAAAAAAGTAAATAAACAAACATTATTGTTTATAATAAATAAATATGTATACGAAGTGATAGGAAGTAAATAGCTAGTAAAGGAAAAAATAAATAGTTAATATTCAAGTTTACACTTCTGCCGGCACTCCCGGAGTGCAACCATTTTTTTTTCTGTTCTAACTGAAAAATTATTATAATATTAGCAAATCCACTTGATTAAGGTTTGAACTATAACATAAATTTTTTTCAGGTTTGAAAGCGTATTCAGGACTGTAATAAAATTATCAAATTCTTGCAAACTTAACTTGTTTGGGTATGCTATCACCTTAAGGAATATTTTTTGGTGTCATAGATAAAATCGGCCATGTGCGTGTATTAATACATGTATTAAGTTAGGGTTCTGTAGAATGAGAATTTTTGTAGAAACTTATCTGAAAAATTTATTAATCAATTTTGTTAAGAACATTTTTCTTTGGATAAGTTCTTATAAGGTTTTGTTTTCGTGATTTTTTTTAGATTTTTTGAACACGCTGACAGAGGGAACAGTAACTAAGGGGCACATAAAAGTGTAAAACGAGATTCTAAACGGAAGTTCTAAAAAGCGCCTTCTACAAACAAGTAGTAATGATTGCACAGATAAAGATTGCACAGATAAAGATTGCACAGATAAAGATTGCACAGATAAAGATTGCACAGATAAAGATTGCCCCATATAAGAACTCTTTAGGGTTACGAAGACAACAGGAATCCCTATAGTTTCTTAAGTCGTCACATCTGTTCGCGGCTTGGCTAAAAGACTTTAAGGTACTAAATCCCTAATTTGGCATGGGTATATATATTGTTCAGGACGACAAAATGATAAAATAAAATCTTGAAAAAAAGAATTATAAAGTACTAGCTTTTGCCTTTGGTTCCACCCGCTCTAAATTTAGTTGTTTAGTATTTAGTAGACTTTTTAAGTTGACAAGGTGATAGTCGACGAACTTACAAAATGTACTTAAAGGAGTCAAAAAAAAAGTTTATTAAAAATTACTTAATAAGATAATAGCTGTATACAACAGGCATTGAATTTAAGTTTGTAAACCATGTATAATTATGAAAAAATACAAACTATACATGTTTCATAATAAAAATTCTTAAATTAATAACAATGTTTACGTTAGAATAACGCATATTTTTACGAGCATACCTAATTGGGTACTTCATATTTTTCGACTTTTGATAAATAGCTGCGTCAACTCGCCATTCGCTTCTATTACCTAAAAACGAACCTATGATTTTTCTTTTTTTTTTAGATTGGGGTTTAGGGGTTTTCTTCAGACCCTGATGCTTTAAGAGGCTATACTACCTAAATTTCTTGTTTTAGCAAATGTTTCTCTGGTGCCGCTAAGCAGATCCGACTCAAATTTATTGACTTTGTCCCTCGGAATATGGTTCAAACCCTGAAAAACATGAAAATACGATTAATTTTTGTTCGATGAAAAAAAAATCTTAAACTGACCCCTTTTCACTGCTTTTTTTTAAGTTCTGGCAAAGAAATCTTCAAAGTTCTAAGTGGTATTAGTTTAGGAATTTGCTAAAGGGTAAAGTGAGAAAAACCATTTTTTTATAACAACGAACTATTAATTAATTTATTAATTGATAATACGCATTATATAAAAAAAAACGAAATAATAAAATTAAATTTATTTGTATATAAAATATCAGTAACAAAATTAAAATTATCTTAACTAAAAACCTAAAAATAAATAAAAATTTAAATTTAAAAACCCCAGACTCATAAAAAGAATATTTCATCTAAAGTAAACCCCTGTGGTATAGTACCATTGACACTGGCGGCATTACCTCTCTGCACAGCCAAACTTAGCCTTTGAGAGAGATCTAGCATCTAGCCCTTAAATCACCCGACGCAAGAACAAGTCTTTTAGATAAGTCCTTAACAAAAGACTTTGTATCCGATGACCAAGCGCCAAGTTTCTCAAATGCAAGTGCCGCAAATTCATAACAATTAATTAAGGATGAATGATTGCGGCGCTTACGTAATTTACGCATTTCATTGAGTTGAGATCAAATCTCAGTGAGTTGAGATGTAGCTGCACTACTCACGCATGCTCCAGTTACATATCGCGTCATCCTTGTTTTTACACAAGTTTTCTCTCACGTAGAAAGAGGTAGTACCCTCTTAAGATGCGTAAAACATATAGCAAGTGGTAAAATTTTATTCGCTGAGAAACAGCTAAATAATCATCAACCTCTGGATGATGACATGGAGTTGTTGAAACTTTCAATCATATTTCTAAGCTTTTCATGTGTAAAGACCAGTTTAAACTGACAAAACGGGAAATCAAAGCGATGAGTGAAATTTGTGTTTTCGATGTTATAATTTATGTAAGATGCTGGTATCAAGCTCCTGCGGCAAGTTCAGCACCAAGAAACGACCAGTGGCTGTTAAAAAAACTTTAAAGTTTTGAGAATATAATTAGAACTATTTCAAAAAAGCCTGAAAGAAGTTCCTAAGGCAATTACGGTACCTTTCCGAAGATTTTGTCCCAGTTGCTTTTTTGATGACGAAGTTTCGTTTGAAAGCAAACAAAAAATGGTGACCAGAACTCCAAAGATTCCTGTGAGGAAGGATCAGATTATGCCCTAAGTATATAACCTTGGATATGAGTTACATTGATGATAAAAATATTGAGAAATTTTGTGCCCAGCAACACCTTAAGATTTTTTTGGGTTTGAATTGGAATTACGCCCGCATTTTTGCAAAAAGATCCTCGTCTTTGGGAAGCAGATGAAGATTTCATTGTACGTTCTGTTAGAGTGGTAAATGACATGACTGACAATGCAGAGCGAGGTGTAGCATTAATTAAAGAATACAATAAATTTAATTATCACCAATGAAGAACAATACCATCTTTTGATTGTCAAAAAATTTTGGCAAAACTACCCTAGTATAAATAAAACTGCATTATTAGCATAGGTTACCTTTATTTTCTTTTTTTTACTAGTTATGTATAAGATCGTAAATTTTTGAAATAAATAAAAAAATAAGTTAACAAATATGTTTATTTTATTTCATTTGCTAGTAGCGACCCCTAAATGTTACTTTAATAATGCGAAAAAAAATATTTAACAGTTTTTTTGTGTCTTAAAACAGAATTAAAGGGTGACATGCGGGATATCAAAAATATTTTGACGTGACAACGTCTTATAAATTGGTTTGCCGGGTGACACTTCAAGAAACTGCGTTACGCTCCGCTCACGTTATGCGCTCACAATGAGAGCGAGTGAGAGGCACGCGCCCGCCTAAGAGCGAGAGAGACAGACATAAAATCATTGTCACGTAAAACTTTCGCCCGTATACCGACTTTACAGGCAACCAGTTTTTTTTTTTGGCCCAAGTAAGAAGCACCTTAATATCTAATCTATGTAAAAGATGAATAAATTAAGAAAATTAAAATATTGTAAGAATGTATGTTTTTAAAAAGCAAAGCAAAAAAACAACAAAATGAAGTGTAAATTTTTTGGATTCTTGGACTTGGTTTTATTGAATTTAGGCGAATGTGAGCTTGTTTGTCTTCTCTAATGTCGAAACGGAGCACCTAAAAGAGCCGACAGGCCGAATTTAGTACAGGAATAGTTTAAGAGACGTGAAGGACGTTTTTTTTATCCCGGAAGATTCAAAAATTCCCACAGGAACAACAAGTACCGAATTTCACGTGGATGACAAACATCCGTACTATAATCACAATGTTTCAGCATTTGCTATAATTAAGGAATTGCCTTCGAAATCCCACGTTGAAAATCGAATTTTGTATTTTAATTTATCGGCGGAACCGAAGGCAAAAGATAGTGGAAAATAAATTTAATTGAATTTTTAATTAAAATATCCAATTTCAGATCTGTAACGCATTCCGAGTTACGAGCAGTTTACGAGCTATAGACCCATGTCATCCTCGGACAGGAAAATAGACAGACAGATAGAGCGCCGGGACATACTCGGTCAGTCAAATAAATGGACAGATAGACTCCCGTGATATCCTCGAACAGGCAGATAAAGACCCGTGACATAAGTACTCGAACAGACAAATAAACGGACTAGAGACCCGTGATATCCTCGGACAGACAGATAAAGACCCGTAACATAAATACTCGAACAGACAAATAAACGGACTGATGTGACATATTTCGACAGACAAATAGACAGATAGTATGACAGTAATAGGGCTCCGTTTTGCTCTTGGGGTATGTAACCCTAAAAAATAGACCACGATAGAAACTTCGATATATTTTTGTTACAGGATACTAATGTTCCACTTACCCTCTCCGTACCCATATCGGCACTCAATGACGTGAAGCAGTTTCAAAGCGAATAAAGATAATTATTTCGGGTCCGAAACACATGTTTCTTATAAAGACTTACACGCTATAGGCATAGCATAGAGAGCTCGGGCGGCGGCGTCTATAGAGAGAGAGAAGGAAGGAAGGAGGAGGAGGAGGAGAGAAAATACTGTTTACTACTGAATTCCATTATTTTACTCGTGCAATAATAGTTTTTTTTTTTATTTTTAAGGCCTGCACCTTACAATGTAGAGTAGGATGCAAGGAAGTTTTAATGTTTGAAAAAATCAACTATTCATAAGTACGCGCACTCTATAAGTATATCTATAATAAACCCAACACAACATAATTAAATATTAAATTCTCAAATATGTCATTTACAAATATATGTATTTTAAAATGTTTTGTTCCTAAACAAAAATATATATTGAACATTATTTGGCTGTACATAGGACAGACCTTTGTCTCGAGAAAAAAAGCGCACCATTTCATTGCAAAACTGCTTTGTCTTTAGTAAATATTACGTTTTAACATTAAGTTCTGATGAAGTTTATATTTATTTCTAACTTAAACTTCCTCGCAAAATGCATTGAAAGACGTTGTATGATACGTGAGCGTAGGGGGTTATTCCGAATGCGTGCCTTTAAAAACACTCTCTGCGCTCGTGTTTTAAATTTCGCATTTATACGTAATAACCTATTTACCGCACTAGTCTTATAAATAACTATTATAAAACCTTTCTTTAGGACTTTTATTAGTACTCTACATAAATACTTGTTTTTTATTTCTTTACCGGTCGCGATTCGTGCGATTTCAAATGTAGTTTTAGTGAATCGAGCCATAGTCTAGACAGATATTCAAATCTATATTTTGTTTGTAGCATTATACATGCATAAAGTGGAAGTCGAAAGGCGAAATGAAAATACATATATTCCTACATGAAATAGCTTCTTCTTGCAATATCATCACGAATATTTGTGACCCCTCTTTTAAGTATCGCCCCGGATACTTTCTCTCCTACTCTCCCTCGGTTTTACGAATTTTCGGTCACGTGTCCTGACGCTAGTTTAACATTGTTTACCCAACACAAAAAAGTGCACAACGCCGCTAAAGAAGTTTTCACTTCGAAAATACTAAGTTAGTTAATATAATTAATCACAGGAACTTAAAAAGATTTGCGACCGATTTCGGAAAAAAGGCTGCAAAATCCACATAGGTCTTTTGTGACTGTTCAGTCACCTGCACTCACATCTGCAGAGAGATTTCTGCTATCGGTTGACAGAAAAAAAACTCTTAAATCAGACCAGGAGGTGTATGGAAACAAATCAAAATACTGGCAGCTGTAGTCTAAAATATAGCCTAGCCACATCTTCAGGGTTCCATACACATCTGTCTGCCTGTCTAACTATCCGACCTTTAAAGGGCTAACCTAAGAATGTTTTTACAGAATAGGTGTTAGGGGGTGAATTTATTGCTAAATGATAAAAAAATATAAAAATTTAAGGGGTCTCCATAAAAGAAAATTTGTTTTTGTTCTTCAAGCTTCAAGTATTAAAGTGTACGTTCGATAGTAAAACAAACATATAATAACAAATAAAAAAAAGGTCAGGTACGAGTTGTGCTCGTGCATTATCTAGCGGTACGGAACGAGTCTGTCCCGCACTTAGCCGATTTCTTTTCAATATATACCTACATTTTATTGCGGTATCAATTTCACGCGGTCATGGCACCGACACATCCCAACCTATATTTTTGCACGTCTCATAAGCGGAGCGGTGAGGTAGTGCTCTACTCTCGACATGTCAAAAAACCCAGTCTTTCGAAACTTAAATGACGTTTTTTTTTTTAATATAACACTTACAGGATAATATGAGTGCACTTATATGAAGTTACATAATCTGTCTAGCACATATGGTACATTTTATAAACAATTAATTTGTTTAATATAATAAATAATAACATTAAAACTAATCATTCTTGGACGTCCGTGAGTCTGTGTTTATGTGTGGCAGAGAAATTGGTCGAAAAATTCATCTTACCGGAACACTTTTGTTTTTAATATATAAAGTATTACACTGTGCTGATTCCTAGTTAATATTAGCGTTCTAAGTACTGTCGTTTAATTATAATTTATAAAAAACTAATATACCACTGTATACTGTATATCTATATATATATTTTTTATTTTTATTTTATAGTATATTTTTTCCTCACCTTATTTGTTATTTTATTTTAAAAAACTTGAGTTTTTGTTTTAGAATTTTTTTTTTAAATGTGAATGACCGCTATGAGGCGTGCACTTTTGAATTTTCCAATTTTTTTTAATATGTGAATATGCAACAAACATTTTACAACTTTTTAGTCTAATACTGGTGATTTCCCACATATAGAAGACATACACAAATCCAATTTTGCCCTGATACACATGTATTACGGCAATGTTGCGGCGACGAGCTCACCACCTGTCATGTGGTAGTCCCACAAAATTCCCACTAAATTGATTGGTATGGTGAGAAAAGGCTATCCCCAACGTCACAGATTATATAATTCCTCGCAGCCTAGTTGGTAGTGTGGCCAGCTATTGTGCAGAGGGTGTGGGTTCGATTTCCGACCTGAACAAACATTTATGTCATAATATAAATATTTGTGTTTTTCTCGAGTCTGGGTGAATTTATTTATGAAATGTATGTATTTAAATAAAAAAATAAAATATTTGTGTATTTGTATCCGTTTTCTGGTACCCTTAACACAAGCTTTGCTTACTTTGGGGCCGGACGGCGCTGAGTGTAATGTCCAAAAAATATTTATTATTTATTTTTATTATTTTAATACTATGCTAGCCAACATTATGATTTGAATGTGTATCCAGTGACTAGTTATCCCTAGGCATTAAAACTGTGAAGATACACAATCTTAATACTATATTTATAAATTATATCAGTTTTTACAGTTTTCGTACGCAAAGTCTCGTGTCTGTCTGTCCGATCTTTTACAACACTCATGTGTTGTTAGTTTTTTACCTATACAAACAAGCTTTAGCAAAGTTTGCACTAGCTTTATCAGGAGTTTCTTCATATAGTGCATAGAATTCATTACTATAGTATGTGTTGGTACGGAACCCTCTAATTTAAAAAAAAATTTAAATAAAGAATCCCACTATGGTTACGCTGGGCTGAATAGTACCAACTATTGTAATATGTTCTGAGTAGCTGTGCACCAAAATGACACGAAAGTGCACGTGACTTAAAATGCAGGAATGTAGGTCAACTAAAACTGATGTGGATCTGAGATATATTGCCTTGTCAACGTTTTAGTACACTTTGAAACAGGATGCGACCGTAATTAATGTTAAGTCAAGCACTTAACATCTTAGATCAAGAGATATTGGTAAGTTAGAGATATTGGTTAGTTATTTAAGAATATTAAAATTATTATTTAAATTAATTGTTTTGTAATTGTAAAATTAATAGCCGCTCTTGTAACTAGATAAATGTGAGTCTAACTGGTTAGGACAAAATTTACCAATCTGACTCAGTCCGGATTGGTAGATGTTGTCGAGCTAGTGGCCAATTGCCTGTCAGAGGTTTAAAATTACCAATAAGACCGCAGATTTATCTTAACGTGTGTTGTCGTGCATGAATGATGGTGTTGCCTGAATAACTTAAAAAAAGATATTGATGAACTTAGTAAGAACAATGCTGACGCAAAGTATTTCGAACTAAAAAGCTTTAATTATAAATTGAAAGTGTTCCTCAATAGTAAATATTCCTTACGACAGGTTTCAATCACTTACGATAAACCTAAGCTTCCGTAAAAATATACTTAGGTACATATTTATCTTATAATTGTGTTTACAACATAATAACATTATTTGCATTATCATGAATATTATTATATATTTTTACACAACTAGGTACATTAAAATATATGTACAAGGTAGATATTTATGTAAACACTCACATAGTCTATGTATATTTTTTATTGACAATAGATTTAACCTCTAGCAATAGATTTCAACAGTTGGCAACATATTTTATTACATTCAAACTGGCATAAATGTAAGAAAAAAAAATCGCGTAGTGATAAGTAGTTCTGTCGAAAATTGTTGAATCTTTACATAAACAACTGCAACTTTTTCTTCACTTCTCTATAGTAGGTATTTTGCATGAATAGATTAAAAACAGTGCAACTGTCTTGTCTGTCTGTAATTAATTTAAAAGTTGACAATGCGTGTAATTTGATTCTCTGTCGCTTTGTATTTTTGAAATGAAACTAGAAATGCTATTACCTTTCACCACCGTAGACATAGATATAAATTACTTTGTAAGGGCCGCGATCGGGCAAACAGCGTTTTAAAGTAGAAGTAGTTTTTTGATGTTAAAAATCAACACCATGAGGCATGACGAAATAAGATAAGAAAGAAAGATAAGAAGGATATAAATTGTTTATGATTAGTTTTATATTTTTAAAAATCTAAGAGAAAATTTGAAATATCTAATGGCATCTACCTGTCTGTGGCATCGCCTGCTACCTGTATAATTTTTTTCTTTTTTTTTCTGCAGCAAATCTTTGATTATAGTAACCAACTTTGGCAATTTGGCAAAGGACGTAGGCTACTTGAAAACGTCATGTGTAAAACAGTTTTTTTTTCTATACTTAAGGAGTTGCCGTTGAAATCCTACATCGGTAACCAAATTTAGGTAACGGTAATAATGATTTGATTTAATACTCTATATATAGAGACTTTTATATAGTAAAGAACGTTTTTTTAACATATGTTAAAAGAACCAAATTGCTTTCAGAGCCTGGAAAAATGGAGAAAAAACATAAGCTTTCTTTGATTAAAACAGAATCTTTTCCGCGGAGTATTTTTGTTTGTCCAATTTGCCTCATAAATATTTAAAAGATTTGTTGAGTTTTTCAGAGCATCTTAAACTTTTAACGTATTCTAAATTATTAAGCCAAAAAATACAAAAAACAAGTGATTTTTTAATAATATCAATTCTTTTATTAACAGTGTTTTTTTCTAAAATGAAAATCTGTAACTGTAATTATTTTTCAAAATGATATTGAAAAAACACAGTTTTCATTAAGGTACGTGTTTGGCACGAGCTTGCACACAAGTTGAATATGTAGGTAACCTATACATATAAAATGCTTTGTCCTGAATGACTGACGGATCAACGCACAGCCTAAACCGCTTATCGTAGAGACCTGAAACTTGGAGGGTGTGTTCTTTGTATAACGTAGACATCCGATAAGATAAGGTTTTACTGAAAGGGTGAAGTGCGAGTCGGATACACGCAATAAGGGTAAACCGATTGTAATGAAATTTTGGTAAGTTGTTATACACACGCCGCGGAATGTTTCTGAGACAGAAAAAAGGGTCAAGTGCGAGTGAGATAGGGTCAAGTGCGAGTCGGACTCGCGTAATAAGGGTAAACCGATTGTAATTAAATATTGGTAAGTTTTTATGCAAACGCCGGGGAATGTATCGAGACCGCAAAAATGGTCTAGTGCGAGTCGGACTCGCGCAATAAGGGTAAACCGATTTTAATAATATTTTGGTAAGTTGTTATGCACACGCCGGGGAAGGTTCCTGAGAAAAAAAGGGTCAAGTGCAAGTCGGACTCGCGTAATAAAGGTAAACCGATTGTAATGAAATTTTGGTAAGTCGTTATACACACGCCGGAGAAGGTATATGAGAAAATAAGATTCAAGTGCGAGTCGGACAGGGTCAAGTGTAATTCGGACAGGGTCAAGTGCGAGTTGGACTCGCGCAATAAGGGTAAACTGATTGCAATAAAATTTTAGTAAGTTGTTATGCACACGCCGGAGAAGGTTTCTGAATTAGTACAATCCTTTTACGTTTTAAAAAAAGATACAACGTTCGTCGGGTCAGCTAGTATATTATAGTTATTATTGACTCCGGGTGTACGTGATATAGGGATAGACATATTTTATCATCTCACATTAGCTGTCTGCAATCGTACATTATGAATAAATGACAGCAAAGCAATGATACGTTTCTTTCCTGCTATTTGTAGCTAAACGTAAATAAATACATCGAATTATGTACTTAATACACACAAACATGCATACATACATACCTACACACAAACAATATACATATATACATACAAACTTCAAACTTATAACATCACGCGTAGAAAAACAACAAAGCCTTTTTGCATATAAAATCGTTTGACTACCTTGCAGTTATTATAGTGTGAGTTCTAAAGTGTAATAACAAACAATAAAAACCGACCAAGGGCTCGCGACATTTTCATAATAAATTACCAAATAAGCGCCATGTTTTGAAAATAAGCCAGACTACTACGTTAAACGACCCAGTAAACTATGTTTTTTTGAAACGAGATGCGAAGCTAAGCAACATCGGGCTTGGTCAGTTATTGGATGGGTATATTTTTAGTTGTTGTTTGTTTTCTACGAAACCTACGGTGCTCGAGTCTGATTCACTCACACTTGACCGATTTTTAATTCAAGATGATGTATATGTTTTTACATTAGTTTAATTAAAATATACCATATACATTTCAACGAGCAATTTTTGTACATACATATATATTTGTATAATATTTGTGTATCTCGGAATCGGCTCTAAAAATTTTGATGAAATTTTGTGTCACACAGAGTTTGGATTTAAGTGTACTTGTATTTTTGGGTAAGAACTCTATGTTTAACTCGGTAATTTTTGCTTTAAAAATAGTTATATAACTGCTGATAAAAATGCTGTTTTGTTGTGTGTGTATAATGTCTTTCAATAAAACCTTCAGTTTGACCTTCGGCATAGACCAATAACTTAGTATTTTCCACCATCGTATTTCGTAAGTATTTTATAGTAAAGAATGTAAATAAATATTTTCATAGCAAAGATGCAGTCAAAAGATTAATCTTGAGCCAGGACTTGAACCTGCAACACCCCTTACATTCCTCATGTAAGTGCTCAACCGGCCGATGAAAATCCCAATTACAGCTTTTATATTCCTTGATTAATTCTATAAAAAATTGGTGTATTTGTTAAATTGACGAACTAGGACTTTATCACACACTCGGAGTCGCTTATAAAATTCAGAAAGATGTTAAAATCTTTTGTGTTTAAATTTTAAATACCTTGGAAGTGGTGTAATTTGTTACTATCAAAACTTCCAACGGCGATGTCTAACAGCATCAAAAAAATACACAATTCAGACTTCTAAAAATCCTTTTATAACATTGACTTTAGAGCTTTAGCGAAAGCTGAAGGAGACAAGATTGACGAGACCAAAGGGATTTGAGAGCTATAAATACTGTTTACAGTCCACTTTAACGTGGTGCATTTTTCTAAGAGCAGATAGTTAAACTTTAGACGTCTTCAAATAATGAAAGCTGCTGTCACCACGGCTAGAGGTACTAAACCTTTTAACTTTTATCACTAGTTTAAAAAAATTCTATGTGAAAAACTTTTTACAAAACAAAAAAAATAACCAGCTTCAAAAAGATGCACTAAAAAGGTAAAAATATAGGATATGTGACCACCTCAGAAGTATACCTTTTTAAATAAAAAAAGCATTTTGCAAATCCGTCTATATATAACGGAGTTATGCCCGAACATACAAAAAGAAATACAAACATCCGAATTGAGAACCTCCTTCTTTTTTGAAGTCTTGAATTAATAGATAACACAATAATATTTTTTAGGTGGTAAACCTCTAAATAAAAGTTCCATTACGTCGTACTCGAAATTAGTTTCAAAAATAAAACTTTTTCGGCCCCGGTGCGAAATAACTCACAGGTCAGCACAAAATATTGGTTGAAATTTGATTTCGTACTCGATGTGGCCAGTTATAAACGCCGCCACGCACTCTATCATAAAGGTTTTCATTAAAGGCATCATAAAGGTTATCACTTGGCGGGAAAATATTGAAAAAATAGTGATTTTTCTGACAATGATTGTGATCAAGAATTAGGATCGGGCTTTCAGGTAGTAGAAGTATCGTTTATACGTACAAAATGGCTCTTTGAAAGCTTTCTAAACTACCTTCTTTACTCGATTAAGAATAAGCGCCATTTAGTACTCGATACAATAGTAGATTATACAACAAGTGAAAAAAAAGGGAATTTAATTCGAGGAACTAAGTTGAATACCCAGAGCAGCGATGCTAAAGTAAAATCCTAAGCGGAGCGAGGGTTACAAAGGACCGAGATGAGTTTTTTTTCACGTGTTGTTAACTCTAATTTTTACCATTGACTGCAAGAAAATAAAAAAATACTATATTTTACTTACATTTCAGTTACTATTTATTTATTTATCACATTTTGGTATATATTCTGTAGTTATAACCGGGTGATAACGGAACAATGACAAAACAACCACAATAACAAACATTAAAACAATTGTTCCAAATTTAAAATGTTTTTATTCATTCAGTGAGTAAAAGTGAGTTTTATTCACTGTTATCGATGAATTAAATGCCCTTTTTCGAGTGGCAATGGTAAATAATATTTTTTTTTACTAGTCCTGCTCGAAAAACAATTTCAACAATATTTATAATAAAAAAAACATTTATCGATACATTCTTTGCTTTAGGACAGCTCATCGCTTAGTTCCAACAAACTGAGCAGAACTGTTAAATCGCGTCGAGGATTTTACCGTCGGTTTGTGAAATTGAATGGAAAATTTAACAGACAGTAGAAGAATAATAATGGTATTATCCTTTTCTGAATAGAGGAATATGGATCGGATATATTTGTATCCACAATAATATTTTTGTATGATTCGTCTAGCTTATATATGGTACGTATAATATTTGTCATATGATCGAATTTGAAAACCCAACTATTTAATAATAAAAAATAAAACGAGTTGCACTCCGGGAGTGCCGGCAGAAGTGAAAACCTTTACACACGATTCGCGCTTAACACTCAAATATGTCACAAGACATGTCTTTGACATTGTCAAGAAATAATAATGTTTGTTTATTTACTTTTTTGACGTAGTATATTTGACATCGCAATCTGTCATAGAATTAAAATTCCATATCCAATCTCCCTGTACTACTCATAATCGCGAATACTAAAAATAAAAATTATAATAGGCGTGGCATTACGGTTTCCGTCTTACGAATTCCACGATTAGGACACGTGACCTGACGCGAGTTTATCATTTTTTACCCATACCAAAAAAAGTGCACAACGCCGCTAAAGAAGTTTTCACTTCAAAAATCGGTTTTCGAATAGCAGATTAAACTTATATCAAAACAACGCCCCGCTCGCACAGACCAAGGCAGGCCTTAAGGCTAGGGTATATGCTAGACCGCGAAAATACGCCGTTTTTGTACAAATTTTGTGGCTAAACTATAGCATCTAAAGCTTTGAAAAAAATAAATGTTATAAAACTTGCTTTTGTCTAGAGCATTACCTTACTGAATGATTATTATTTATTGTATTTAATGCAATAAAAAAATCTGGAATTGACCGTTGTTTTAACACTTGTGCAAATTTTTAAAGCGTGTTTTGCATTTGCTTGTAATGAAAGTTGGTTAAATAATTAGAATAGCTTGTTATCTAGTGCATAGACTCTAAGTTGTAGCGAAAAGTCAAAAAATGTGACTACAAAACGGTAATAACGTTAAATTCCATACAAAAAATTTAAAGTTTCAAGGCGTCATTACAGTATAAATTACTTAAGAATTATATAAAATATATATATCATAGTAATGTTTATGACATTATCTAATGATTTATAGTACATTTACATACACAACGTTAGAATTACAGAAATTAGCTTTCTGGCCTATATCGCCCTCTTAATAAGCCTCTATGGACAAGATCTTTCCCACGGAATGTAGGCCTGTCGTGGCGCAGTCTCGCATGTTAGTTATTAGGTCGTAAGACCCAAGCATTATGTTTATAAAAAAATATGTGAATAATGGTGTATGGATGGAAAGCCAAAAGTCCGCATTTGCTAAGTGCCTTCATAGAAAAGAAATACATTATCGCTCTAGTGTGATTATGAAATCGCACGTTTGTGTAAACGCTTCAAGCGGTGAGTTAAGAACCAATTGACGAAGAAGTTTTATGGCAATTTGCCACTTAGGTATATAGTCTTTTGAAGTGTTCGGGAACCTTGCATAGGATAAGCAGATCAGTGTTGTAGAAATAAAAGTTGTTTGACGAATAATCCTGCGTTTTTTTCTAATTAAGCTTATAGTCATTTAAATAATAGTGAAGAATTATAAATATTTACAGAAAAGATGATGTTCCTACCAAAAGTTAAGCTAAAAAAGTTAATTAAAAATAATAATAAATTATTTTTTTTACAAAAGCAAAAAGCAAATTCTAATCTATAAAGTAAAAAATTAGCCCCTAAAGTAGGGATTGCAATCCCGAAGCTCATTCAATCCCGCGGGATTGATATGCGGGATTACTCAATCCCGCGCGTGATCACGCGGGGTCCCGGATCTTTGAAATTATTTTATTAAATCAAATTGAAACTACAGATTTTTGTGTAAAAATCAACTTTCATTAATTTCTTTCATTATGCAACATATCGATTAAGTATAAGTAATTAGTAATCTGTTTTTTTAGATTAATCTTTAAATGTTTGGCATAGTTAATAAGTTTTGTTTAATTTTACCCCTACTCCTAACAACAGATTAATTTTTTTTATTCAGTTTTATTCATTAATAACTAATAATCAAATCATAACGTTCTCTTAGATGCTATTTCTATGAGTTTTCAAAATACGCTCTTAAGAGAATATTATTCAGAGCGCCTCTCAGCTTGCTTCATACTAACGAATTTTTCGCTTATTTTGACACTTGCTAATAAAACACCACGAAATTTTGAAGACATGTTTTAGTAATAAATATCTAGGTCTTCAGTGTGTCAGTTTTCTGTTTAATTTTATAGTTCAAAAGTTATACAGGATTCTAGTTTTTCATACAAATGGTTTAAAAAAAGATTTCTAGTTAGTAAAAAATTTTACAAAATTTTGGAAAACGACAGACATATAAATTCGGCTTGGGATTATAACTAAGAAATTTCACAGTGATTGATCAGTAAATGTCAAAAACAAATGAGAAATTCGTTTGTATGAAGCCCGCTGCGAGGCGCTGCGAATCGTATCCTCTTAAGAATCAAATGGTATTTATTGTGTCGCTATATTAAACGCCGGACGGTGAATACGAAAACAAAACACTCGTCACCTACAGAAAGACGTGCGCAGGCGCAGCGCAGTGCCATTTATGAACAACTCAAACGTCGCACTACTCGCGATTTACGCGAATGTTTTAGCGCCAAATTTTCCATTTGCGGGATCCGCGGATCCGCGTTTTAAAGATGCTAGATCCAGGCATCCGACATTAAGACAAATGTTCTGTCACTGTGTCTGCTTCAGGGGCTTATTTTTTACTTTTTTAACAACGCCATCTATTGTCAAGTAGCTTTACTGTTCCTGTGCCGGTAAGTATAATAGTATTACTACTGGCCAATAGATGTCAAGAACAATTATATTTTTCAGTTTATCGTTGCCTGAAAACAAGGATAAAAGGACGTTTTCTAAAAACGAAACCTAGCTCGATTTATCGCTCCCGAAACCCCTTGCATGCTAAATTTTATGAAAATTGTTGAAGCCGTTTCAGAGATTCAGATTATATACATATATACAAGAATCGCTCGTTTAAAGGTATTAAAATTATAAAGGTATAGATAAACAAAACCCGAATTGGAAAAATACTTCCGATTCGGGTTATGTTTTTCTGTTTGTGAATAATTTTAATGATGTTTACTGAAAAATGAGAATGTCAGAGGTGGCTTTCGTGTTTGATTAATTTTGTAATGTTTATTTAAGGAGAAATGGGAGTAGTCCAACATAATATTTGGTGAGCGAGGAATAATTAGACTGTTTATTTTAATATATCGCCATTTACTGTAAACAATAATTGATCAATGTAAGCTGTTATTTAAGTATTAAACCCAAGTGTAAAAAAAAATATGTTGTATGGATGTATAACTAAATTATCATCAGGGGTCGTTGAATATTGAATACATAACCACATCACAATATGAAGGTCGAAAATAGTTGTCATATTTTTACACCCTATATATATTTATGATAAAATTGTTACTGGCAGTATGTACACGGGATATTCATATATATTTAAGACAACCGAATTGAGAACCTCCCCCTTTTTTGAACTCGGTTAAAAATGAATATGCAGAGTCTTTACAAGAGCAATAGAAGCCACAACAATTATCTTTAGAATATTCGTTTGTTTGCCGTTCTATCTTTATGTTTGAATGATTGTACGCGCATCACACATAATAGTACTGCACAAAATTGGATGCAGTTTTTTCCAGTTGTATTGCTGAAGGTCTACCTTAAAATCTGGTGAATAAAATTCATGTTGATACGCTGCTTGCAAGCTGAATTGTATTACACACTAGATTTTGCCAGTGGCTCTGCCCGCCCTCAACTCGGTTATCGGCGTGGAACTCCTTAAATATACTTATGAAGTTTGTATAGCTATAGTTCGTTTAACCTCGGTTATAGTTATTCCCGCGGGAACTTTTGAGTTTTTCGGGATAAAAAGTAGCCTATGTGCTATTACAGGACCTAATTTATAGGTGTGCCAAGGGCTGAAGCGTTATTGAGTAACAAACATCTATCCAGACATAGAAAATTTCACATTTATAATATTAGTAGGATGTTTAATTGGCTTAGGAATTTTACGCCAAATTTAGCGTGGACGGAGCCGCGAGCATTAGCTTGTGATAGATAATCTAAATAACGTGTTCTTAGAGAAAAAAAATCTGAAACTATGACGTCATTCGGATTTTACTCCCATACATGAGGTATAAATTACCAGCCTCGAATATGAATAACTACCTATGTGTTAACGGCTTAAAAGGCTTTTCAGTTGTTCTGTTAAAAAAAAAATATATAATTTATCATATTTCAGTAGGTACTTAGCATGAAAATTTATCTTAGCAGGATTCTTACTTGTTGTCAAATATTTTTTTTATATCGCTTAGGAGGCAAACAAGCTAGCGGTCACCGCAGCCTATGAACGCTTGCAAAAAAATCTAAAAACTACTTTCTTGAAGAACCCTATACTGTAGTCCTCAGAGAAAACCTGGTCCAACTGGTTTGACCACAAGGAATTTTAATATGTTTCCTAGTAGTCAAACTAATCAAATGATCCTCCATGAATCAATCATCGTCGTCTTGATATTTAACAATATTTATATGCTACAAGGAGCTCGCGGCACTCGTGGCCCAGTGTATTCGTCTGTCTGATGAAAGAAGTAAAGCAACGTCGGGCGCGGTCAGTCGGATGGTTAACCACCCAGTGGCGAATTTTTCTCAGCTCCTCCGTGTTTCGAAGGGAACCTCAATCCTTTGGTTCTGACTGTCCTTATGATAGCAGTCGTTAAGTCAAGTGGCCTTATGAGGTCATTATCTCGACAAACGTATATAGCCTAAGCCTTCTTCGCCAAGAAGAGGCCTGTGCCCGTGCAGTGGAGAGTATAAGGGCTGAGGCAAGGCAAAAACTCATTATTCCTCCCGAGCAGTATACCATCTTATAATTGTCCATAGCTATTACCATTTTTAAGAGCTACATAGACCCAAAAATATTTTAAAACAATGTTTTACACACAGAAAGTGCAAAAGGACGAACACTACACACTGCGGAACACTAAGTTTCATAAAAACACAAGAAAACATAGTTTGATTTGCGCTTTATTTTCCCTTATATCACAAAAACTATGTGTACGCTGTAGATGTGGTATCTCAATTTGAATTAACAATTTTAACACGAAATATAAGTTATTTATTTATGGACTAAAAATTGATTAAGTGCAAGTGGGACTTGCGCACCGAGGGTTCTATAACTTAAGAATTATGAAAAACTGCTAAATAAAAAAAAAATCATCTGACAAACACAAAAAATCTCTTAAATCTTTTATATAAAAAATTGACATTGTAAATTTTAATTTATGAATAATGAGTATACGTAAACGATTTTTCGGCTTTCAAACTTTAGGGATAATCGCCACTAATCCCTAAATTTGAAAGCCAAGAAATCTTAAATAGTTCAGGCTAAGAGGTACGGTAATTTCTACATTGAATTATAAAAATAATTAGAATGTACAAGCAAACACCGTTCCATTAGGATTACGCAAATGAAATATATGCATAATTTGATTTATTTATGCGCCATTTTAGGTTTAGAATTTGCATTTTTCCTTTTATATTATACTTGTAAAAGTAATTTCATAAGTTATTTATTAAAATTAACATAGAAGTAACAATTTAGTTTTAAATTATATCTTGACGAGAAAATTACTAACGAAATTAACTTGTTCGCGTTTATGAATATCAGGTAGGACTGTAATTTAGGTCGTCTCAAGTGTTTCTAAAGGGTCTCTCAATATAACCTAATAGAGTATCACATCCCCCCCAATACCGTAACTGGGTAGGTGGTACACTTAAGAAAATCGGCCAAGTGCGAGTCGGACTAGCGCACTAAGGGTTCCGTACCATTATCTATAAAACGTTATTTAATTATTTATTTTTAAAGTGAATATATAACTAAATATTCTGGGTGTAGTAATTTAGAGTTTATTTTAGAAAGTATGCGTATGCACTGATAAAGTTTATATAGATATATATTAGGGTTCCATGTGTGATGGGCTTGATCCACATTTGCTTTTTTGTTCAACTGAAACAATCTCTTTAAAACAAAGAAATCGGTTTATTGACCCTTAAGATTTCAAAATAAAACTTATTTCGTTGTAAGTCATTATGTTTCCATGAAATCACCAAACCAAAACAATAATATTTACATCTTTTCTCTGGAAATACGCTTTGGGAATTTGTGGTAGGGATTTTCAGTAGTCGGAGTTGTGCCTTAATAGCTCATTTGGTAAAGCACTCACACGGACCGTAAGGATTGTAACAGCTTCAAGGTCTGGCTCGAGGTAAATCTTTCGACTGCATCTTTGCTGCGAAATATTTAATTAAATCTATGATGTAGTCATAGGATATGGCATTTATGATATATTTTCTTTCAAGAACCTTTACGGAGACTCAAAGTAAGAAATATTATTTCTATTTTCTATGTATGTATATCTAAATTCTATGAAGATTTTTGTTTTGACGTGACAACGTCTTATAAATTGGTTTGCCGGGTGACACTTCAAGAAACTGCGTTACGCTCCGCTCACGTTATGCGCTCGCAATGAGAGCGAGTGAGAGGCACGCGCCCGCCTAAGAGCGAGAGAGACAGACATAAAATCATTGTCACGTAAAACTTTCGCCCGTATACCGACTTTACAGGCAACCAGTTTTTTATTAGATTGATGTACTAGGACTTTATAAGTCACTACGTCACAAATAGTTGTTTGTAGCGCTCGCAACGACCGTAATTTTATAACAGCGACATAACAATTGTGTTATTGATCGTAAGAATGATAGGCATTCGTAATTGCTACGTCACGGCCCTATTACCGATATTACAGAACCGCGGCTCATCCATCGAATCATCAATCAACGTAGACCAGTCATAGCGTCCAATTAGAGCTTTAACCTGCTTAGGCAATAGATAGATCCTCAATGACAAATGTATTTTCAAGGTAGAGTCTAAAAACTTTTCATATAACGGTTCAAAACATTCTGCTTGGGCGAATGAGCAATGAATGTAGAATTCTACCAATATTATAAATGTGAAAATATTTCTGGACGGATGTGTGTTACTGAATCACGCTTCCACCACTGGATGGATCGAGATGGAACTAGAAAATAGGCTACTTTTTATCCCGAAAAATTCAAAAATTCTCGCGTGAATAATTATAACCGAGCTTAAACGAACTACAGCTTCAGCTACAGCTTGCTGTAGCAAACTTCGTTAGTATAATTAAGGAGTTCCATACTTAATTTAGGGCGGGCGCAGCCACTGGCAAAGTCAAGTGCAATTATAAATAAAATAATCGAATTTAGGCAAATTTGAAAATTTGTCAAACGATTAAAATATTTGGAATTCCTTTTCAAAAACAAACACAAAATCTTGATATTAACGACTTCAAAAGAAGAAGAGGTTCTCAATACGGTTGTATGTTTTTTTTTGTAACTGAAGTGGAAATAAATGATTTTTTCATACGTATCGTATGTTTTATTTTCAAAAGGTATGTATCATCATATTTCTTAAGGTTCTCCAAATGATACTTTAGCGAAAAAGTTTAAATTAAAACTCCGCTTTTTTTGTAATTTTACCTTACTCATCCTTTTAAACAAAACTTTTATCGTAAACGCTAAAGTGAAATTTTCTACCTCACTTTGTATAGGTATATTTTTTTTTATTTCTTAATTTTATGCAACCCTTTCAGCCACTTGTAATAAAGATTTATATTTAAAAAGCAATGTCATACATTTTTTGGGTTCCATACTTCAAAAGGAAAAAACTAACCCTGATATGATCAATTTTTTGTCTGTCTGTCTGTGTGTTAAGTACCCTTTTTTTAGGAACGAGTGAAGGTATCAAGTTGAAATTAATATCAAATACTAAGTTCTATGGTCCCTTGACACCGTAAAAATATCAAGCTTCTAAGTCAACGCAATAAAAAATACGGCCGAAATACGGCCATTTTTAACGCATATTTTGGCATTCACAAATAAATCAATACTTATGGGGAATTCTCTGTTGTCCTAGAATCATGAAATTAGACACGAAGCAAGAACTTACGTCACAAATATAGGAAAATACCCAAAATTTGTTAGTTTGTAGTTATATTTTACATAACACATAAAAAAAAAGTTTGTCTGTCAGTCTGACAAGTCCTTTTTACTTATGAACGTGTGGAGGTATCAAGTTGAAATTAATATCAAATACTAAAGTCTACGGTTACTTAAAGTTAAAGTTACATCACAAAAAATTTTTTTTTTTTTTTTTTTGCGATTGTAATCTTATTTGCAGTTGGTAAACTAACCGCGACCTATGTCTATGTATTGGGACAACAGTTATCCAATGGTAAAGTTATGTTTGTCCCGCAATACAGTTTACCTTTTACGGAACCCTCGGTGCGCGTGTTCGACTCGCACTTGTCCGGTTTTTTTTTTCAGTTCAGGGTTTTTATTGAAAACTGAAATTTAAACTGACATATTACAAGTTTCTTGCAGAAAGTAAATTTGATACTTTTTTATAAGTGTAAATAAATATTTTACGAATAGCAAATTCCACACGATAGCAAGAGCTTCTATCCCGGGTAAAGTAATGAAATACTATTTTATACTTTTTATTTACGAAAATAACTCTAGTAGGAAACAGAAATATATCCGGGTACAAATTCTACTCGGCTCAAACCACGTGAGGCACTTACGTATATAAACAACTCCTAGTGACTTATAAAGTCCTAGTACATCAATCTTACAAACATACAACATATTTACAGAATTAATTTAATTAATAATGTATGTTAATTAATATAAATATACATACATAGAAATAATCTTCCTTTGTTACTGGCTTCCTAAAGGTTAGGTTAGTCTAAGAAGAAAATATATCATACATTCCATATTATGGGCATATATAATAGTAGATTGTATCACAAGGGATAAAATAATATTTCTACGGTGAGAGCGCTATTTTGAATCTAGAGTGGAGCAAAGGATTCTAGAGTAGAAAAAGATGGAATCCGGATCGCAGCGAGGGATTCAATAAATGGCGCACGAGGTAAAATAATTTTGCGAACGAGTGATACACTCTACTTTTTATCACCCTCTATGAGAAAAGAGGTAACTTACGAATAAGAATAGTCCATTTATTTATTTCATTATCACTACTTGAGGAAAACGCACTATATTTTGTATAAAAGTATTATCATAAATACGAATTTGAGTAAACAATTACAAAGGTGGAATTCATTTCACGCGGTTTTTACCACAAAACATTACAAGTGTTGTTCGGTGGTTTTTACTTATTCGCAAACTTTTTTATTTGGTCCGCGCGTTGCCAGCCAGTTTTATTATACAGCTAGTTACTTGTTCATACAATGTTCTTGATCGGTTTTCTATAATCCACATACCAAATTAAAATTACTTTGCGTCCCTAGGGATTCAAAGTGCAACTTTAATCCCTGTTTACGAGGAAGCAACCAGCTCTTTTTGAATAGATGTGATAAAAAATATGTATTTACATTGCTAACTTATATAAGTAGATATACAACTCGATACGAATCAGAATACAAAACTATCATTCTTCTTTTACGTCTGTTAAATTTTCCGCACAATTTCACAGTCAAACGGGAAAATTCACGACGTGATTCTACAAAGTAGTTGTTGTTCATTTTGCAAGGAATTTAAGATGAGTCGTCTATAGTTTTAGTTTACGAATATATACCAAAAACAAACAAATAAATATAATACTTTATCGCAGCACGATGTGTAGCTTTTTGCCCACAGCTTTGCCCACGCAGATTACCAAATGATGGTTATCTGCGTGGGACTCCAACGGTAACTCCTTGATTATAGTCAGGAAGCTATCCATAGCAAGCTATATTTCGTCTACACGAAATACAGTTTTAGTTTTTCCTGAGGGAACTTTTGAATTTTCCGGGATAAAAATTCTATGTACTTCTCCGTCTCCAATCCCTGGGCTTAATTGGATGCTCTGGTGCGACGCGAAGAAGAAAGGAAAAACATATTTACTTTCGTTTTGATAATATTACTATGGATATGTGAAGGTCACATTAAGCAGTACACATTATTTGAACATTTATGGTCATAAATTATTTTATTATAATATATTGTAACCTGTGTCCAAATATTTTTATAAAATAGGCTAATCATAGATTATAGAACTGTTTTTATTGCGCTAATAATATGCCTAATACAACGAGCATCTTTGTACAAGAAAAATCCACTGAGTGAAATGGATTCAAATAAATAAACAATTACTAGAAAGAAAGTTTATTGTTTATTTTACATAATAATTACAAAAAACATAACATAAAAAGAAAAGATGTACATGAGTAAGGTTATCTCTATTCAGATATTTCTTACAGCAGACCTTTATAGGGGATGAGACTAGTCTATTCGGGAGGACACTGATTTAAACAAAATATATATATAAGCTCGCCATTGTACACTATTGTTTCTGCAGAAAGAATAAATAAAAAAATAAATGAATGAATGAATGAATGAATGAATGATGGAATGAATGAATAAATCAATAAATGAATGAATGAATGATTGAATGAATAAATAAATAAAATTGTTACTAAAAGTGACAAAAGTATACAAAAATAATTAACACTTACATTTTTGAACTGTTTAGCGTGGAAACTTTAGGATAATGGCCGCCAGGGATTCATAAATATTATATGAAGTAATTAAAAAAATGATGATTTACGTGTCCCATGACGAGAGGGCTGGCAGTAAGTTTGCACAAAGGATTTCTATCACCATTATCCAATTGTTGTCTCTCTTCTGCGTGAAGCTGTCTTGGACCAAGGTCATTATTTTAATTATTTCTGTGTTTGCAGTTTATACTTTTAATTTGGCTTTTTGGTATTCAGTTTAATTTTATACTTATAGTTTTATCTCCTTGTCAAGCAATAGTAACTATTTCTCGACAAATACATAATTTTAACAAAAATATTACATTTATTTATTTACACACTTATACCTACCTACATTCAATAATTAGTATTTTTGATAAGCATTAGATGGGATTTTTTATGACAAATTATATAAAAAACGATAAAAACATACAGAAAATGCTGGGTAAACAAAACTTTTTACACAATTTGAAAATATTAAAACATCCAAGTTTTATTAATAATATAATAATGTTACACTCCTGTGTGTTTGGAAAATTAAATATTTAATTCAGAAATAAATTAACTGGAGTCACATAAAATATCGTAAGCACTTCGCTTATCAGTGTCTATATCATGACCGTTATCCTCGTACCTGAGAGTTGGTAATTACAACTTAATTAATGCAGACACGTTTCACACGCTGTACTTTGAAATATCAAAAACCAGGTCATGATTGTGGGTTTGAAAATTTATTGGATAACTGATTATATCGAGCCGCAGAAGTATTAAAATCTTTTTAATTAAATAATAATCAGTTTCTCAAAATACCAACACGACTTTGGCACATAATATTGCTATAGGCAAAGTAAATTAGGTAACTAGATTATTTGCTTTTTATCTGACTCCGCGAAAACGAGGGCAGAGTTTAGTTTTTAATACATATTAATTTGATATCTCTGTGTAATTTTTATTAGGGATATTTTACGTCATCGTAGCTTTCATATTGCTAAATTCGTTGTTTTTGACTGTTACATGCAAATTTAATAAATATGTGTGTCTGTTAGTTTATGAAAGCTTTATTTCGCGAGTTCTCTACGCATTTTCATACAATTTCATAGATTTATAAGTCCGTAGTTATCTTTTGACATTAAACATAATAATAAATATCAAATACGTGTTGATTTTTATTTCATTTAACTAAAGTATATTAATGTTTGCTGTTTGGGAGTTTTTCCAATTTGTTTGTACTTGTTATACGCATATATAAACAATCATAAACCTTTTGTATTTAGTGACAAAACATTCGTTTTATTATGATTTTATTTCAGATAAAAGCTATCATTATGTACTTTGCGACAACCATAACCTAACACAAACTGATCATCAAAACCAGAATGTTATGTTTGGTATTATTAGTCTACAGACTTGTTACAACAGACAATATAGTGTAGACAGTGCAGTGATATAAACATGTTATATTGTATATTATTGTATAATACGTAATACTCGGACGTGTAACCAGACTCAGTAGTACAAATATGTCATGTCAGTATATCACCCTTTTGTTACGTAACCGCGCTACGTACGTTGTAGAGTTCTACGACACGCTACGAGTATGAACGCTACGTGACTTATGTGGGAATTATTGAAATAAACATCGATATACTACCTACCAAGGATGACGCATAAGCAATTCATTAATGGCACATCTAAACCTAAAACGCGCTCGTAGCGGAGTTTGCATTTAGTCACTCGTGATCTGTCAAATCACAAACATGACGAATTGCGCCTTAAAAAAATTGTAAACAGTTCAATTCAGCTTAAAAAAGAGGGCGTAACGTACCACCGGTAAGATATATTTTTTAATTTAGTATTATAGCTAATTTATGGTTAATTTAGTTTAAAATATGCTTGAAATTAATTAAATTATATGTTGTGAAATTTATAAAATTTATATGTAAATAAAGAACGTAGCAATGGAGTAGCCAGTTATATAAATTTTTAATTTAGAATTTTTAATTTTATTTTAAATTTCAATTTATCTTTTTCCTAATTTCAGCTTTCCACAAGACTATACTATAAGAGAAAAATTGCGACAGTTAGTGGCAGAAAACTGAAGCGATGATTTTTATAAGCCGACCGAATCAAGCATCATATGTCATTTTTCTGAATCTGACATGTATATAACAAAAAAAGGCTTTAGACGATTAAAAAAGTTTGCAGTTCCACAGATAACGATAAAATAAATAGTTCAATTTATTTTTAGTTGTAAATTATTTTATAGGCTAAAAGTCACTTACGTAATTTGTTAGTTGAAATCTCTTTTGACTTGCGTTAAAAAACAATTACTTATTATTTTTTTATCATTTATGTTCTTCCTGCAGGTTGATGATGATAATATTACTGTTCCAAACATGGTAGAATCTTAAAGAAAGCGAGTTTCATCATGTTTGCAGGCAGAATTGCAGAGACAGTTTTCAGAATGGATTCAACATCTAATTTCAGTCAAGAAAATCTAGCTAATGAACCGAAATTTTCATCAACGTTAACTGGAGTGAGTTTAGATTTGAAGTCTCCTAAAATTCCATGCCAACCTTCACCGTCTTCAACTTTATCTGATTTGAGTTCAGTTTTGAAACTTCACATCTAAAAACTGAGCTGAAAAAATGCCATAGAAGAATTACCATAAAAGACAGACAGATAAGAAATTTAAAGAAGCAGAATAAAAGACTTTTTAGGAACAATTTATTTTTAATAGAGCTCATAAAAGACTTATAAAGAGGCGATTGATTGATGAATCTCTTTGTAGCAACTTAAAAAAAAATAAAGATGAAATTTTAATGACAATTTTACTGGCTAATCAAAAACATGCATTTTCCACATATCCTCCGGCACTTCGTAAGTTTGCACTCACCGTACATTTTTATTCTCCAGCTGCGTATCGATATTTGCGCAAAATATTTGACAAATGTCTTCCACATCCAAGCACGCTTTTTAGGTGGTACCAAAATGGTGATGCTGAGCCTGGTTTTACTGCAGAATCCTTAACAAGACTTGCTGAAAAGTCCAAAAAATCGGCAGAACCACTGTTGTGTTCTTTATTGGCAAATGAGATGTCCATACGACAACAGAAAATTTGGACTGGATCAAAGTATGAAGGGTTAGTTGATATGGGAATTGGGACTGATGATACAGATTACAAAGAGAGCTAAGCTTTTGTATTTGTAATAGTTTCACTTCAGGAAGGATGAATGTTACCTATTGGATATTTCTTTATTCAAAGTCTGACCGGAGAGATGAAAGCAAATTTAATGAAAATTGCACTGTATAAGTGTCAAGAAGTGGGTGTCAAAATTGTGTCAGTTACGTTTGATGGGCGCAAGTCCAATATAAATTGCATGAAGGCATTGGGATGCGATCTTGACAGTCATCATGACATAAAATCTACTTTCAAGCATCCCAGTGATGGTTATGATGTTGCTGAATCCATGGATGCATGCCACATGGTAAAGCTCATCAGAAATCATTTAGAAGCAAAAAAGGAATTTAGAAATACAGAGGGTACAATTAAATGGGAATATATAATCGCTTTACACAACTTGCAAGAAGAAAATAATCTCCATTTAGCCAACAAATTGACACACAAACATGTTCACTTCTGAAATGAGATTATGAAGGTAAAGTTGGCTACACAATTACTAAGCAAGAGTGTTGCGAATGCCATAGAATTCTCAAAATGCCAAATTTTGCTGAATCAACTTACACTGTGAAGTTTTTGTCTTTAAGCAACGACCTTTTTGACATTCTCAATTCTCGCAATTTCAGTGCGCATGGTTTAAAAAAACCATTGAATATGCAGAATGCCTTATGTGACATGAAACTTTGTGATGAAGCTAAATTTGTCTTGCTTTCTCTTACAACAAAAGTAACATATAAAAATAATATTACGGTAGAAGGACAGAAACGAACCGTTTTTGAATTTAAAAAAGTTCCATTACACAAATGCAAGGCTAACACAGGTGTTTTAGGTCTTATTACATGTATCAATGGTGTTAAGCATTTGCACAGAACACTTGTTGAAGATGGAAGTTTATCCTATTTAACTATGTATAAATTTAGTCAAGACCACCTGCAGCTATTTTTTGGTAAGATTCGAAGCCTTGGAGGACATAATAATAACCCAAATACACGCCAATTTAAAAGCGCGTTCAAAAAACTCTTGTCCCACTTGGAACTAAGTTCCAAATTCAGCGGAAACTGTGGCCCTCTTGAAAATTTTCTAATTTTGAGTGGTTCACAGGTTATCAATAACACATCACGCGCAGTCCGTCATGATGACATCAATGAAGTAACGGTATCAATAATGTTTATTGAAAAGAAAAATAAATACAGCAATAACTGTGACCATATCTGTGACATTAAATGATACTCCTTATCATGAGGTGACCAAACAGATAGTTGGTCTATAATTTGACAAAGGCAATTGCAGAAAAGTACATAGACTTAAGACTACACTACATTTGCAGACAAGAAAATTTTGAAAAAAAAGTGTAAATCTAAAAGGCAAGTCTGGACCAAGATAAATTTATTTCATGGCACATAATTTTTGATCTCTCAAATGGTTTTTGTCGACACGTTCGCTAACCTTTTGTATTTTAAAATATATTACACTGTAATAAAACAGTGCTGATATAAATCTATTACCTATGTAGTTACTGTGTAGACGTATTCTTATATAAATTCTATTTTAATTTTTTATTATTTCTGGTTGTGTTAAGTTGATATTTTATGTCCTATTCAGTTATCTTTCGTATTTTTATAATAAAATGCAGTAAAAGTATGATTTTTTAGATAAATACTGTAAAGTATATTCATTTTTTTATTTAAAATTGTTAATTTTTGTATCAATATGTTACGTTACTTTTTTATATATGTATTATTGAAAAAAGTAAATAAAAAACAAATTGCTGGTTGGACACGACGGGTTCCGTACTAAATAAAATAAATCGCTTATTTTGATAACCTAAACACTAACTCTGAATTCATTTTGTTCCTTTTCGTTTTATAAAGAAAAAACTAAAAGTATGCGATAAACCGCTTTTGTTTGAGTATAGATTTGTTTTTTTGTTTTATTTTATTTGTATATAATTTATGTCGTGTATTAATATTATTTCTGTACATACGTGTTATAATATAAATATTTAAATAAATATAAAATGTCTTATATAATTACCAGCTCCACTCCAATCGCGCCAAATTGGTTTTTAGCGAGAGATTCTTCGACAACAAAATTGTTTACAGCGACAACAACAAAATTGCTATAGCAAGCTATGTTTGTAGCAATACAATTCTGTTACTACTGCAACTATAACAGTATGAAATAAAAGAATTCCATGTTCCTTCTTAGGTCCTCAAGATATTTCTATCCTTAAAATCAGGTTAAACCATTGATCTGTTGCAATATTATGTGTCTAATATGTACACGTTTTAAGTTCTATTTTGGTGGCATATACTATGTGATCCTTGCGTTAGCGATAGAATATAACAACTTAAACTTAATTTTACAACTATTTGCATTGATATTTTTTTTTATAAAACACATAATGTGGGTAACTATATTATATATCGTTTTTCCGAGTACGTATTACTACTTTAACGTAGGTATTAATTTCGTTAGGTTACTTGATCTATTCGTAATACTTAAATCATACTTTTTTATTGACGTCAATAAAATACGAAGATAATAATGTATTAACAGTTTACTACCAAAATTGTCGGGGGCTTAGAACATATGAATATATTAGCTAATTGCTATTGCATCATAATTTTAACAGAAACCTGGTTATGTCCTGATATTTCTACATATGAATTAGTAGATGGTCGTTACAAAGTGTTTCGTAGTGACAGAGACAGAATGTTGTCGAATAAAACCGACGGTGGCGGCGTGTTGGTGGCGGTGCGCCGGGACCTCGGCGCTACTCTGTGCGTGCGGCCCACAAGCTGCGGCGCGCCGTCAGTGGCAGCGCTCGACCATGTTGTGATCGAGTTACCTGCGGGTCGATATCGCACACATATAATTAGTGCAGTGTGTATACCTCCCAGAGCACACTCGGATGTTTACGCCTCTCCCTTCGAATACTTACAAGAATTATTGCTGACAGACGATATTGAATCTTATTTTGTTGTGGGAGATTATAACTTACCTTCCGTAGACTGGCAATAAAGTGGTACTTATAGCTTTCCGATCGTTAGTCGAATCTCCTCAGTGCCTAATGCTTATCTAGAAAATTTTATTTCAATTATGGATTGTCAGCAATTAAACATGACTAAAAACAAAACTTATAGGATCTTGGATTTGTTTATGACTAACATAGCAAACTGTACTTGCACGTCTGCCCCTCTGTCTATTGTTCCGATTGACCCCCATTATCCACCATTTCTAGTTACCGTTCCGTTTCATAAATCAGTGTCACACATGTTGCGTCAAACAATGTATAGGTACTTGTACTATAAAGCTGATTACAACGGTATTAATAAATACCTGGCAGATATTAGCTGGAATATGATTTTTAAAGAATTATCCTCGGAACCGGCCGTCACATTATTTTATGAGATTCTATATGCAACTATAAAAAAATATGTCCCCTATAAGCAAAAAATTTAATTCTAATTATCCAAACTGGTTCACACCCTCTCTCATTCATTTATTTAAAAATAAAAATCAGGCCTGGATAAAATGGAAAAAATTTAAAAACAAATCGGATTATGAAATTTTTTCCTTATATAGATCTAGATTTAAAAGAATCTCGAAACTTTGCTACGATAGATACATCAAAAACATAAAGAACAGTGTACATAAAAACGTTCAATTTTTCTGGAGTTACACATCGAATCTTAAAAAAAGTACCAATATCCCAAACACAATGACGTATAAAAATGAAACAGCAAATAGTCCTGACCATATCTGTAGACTATTTTCCAATTTTTTTCAATCTGTTTTTGCACCGTATGATAATACTATTGATGTTTGCAATTTTGACGTTTGCAGTAGCTCAATAGACACTAATCTATCACATATTACTTTATCCGTTCACTCAGTTCTAAAAGACCTACTTAACCTAGATTTAAATAAAGGCTCGGGACCAGATGGTATACCGCCTGTTTTCCTTAAAAATACAGCTGACGTATTATGCTTACCCATCACTACTCTTTTTAACAAATGTCTCGAAGAAGGAGTGTTTCCAAGCATTTGGAATATTGTATCAATTTATAAAAATGGACCGTTAAATAATGTGGAGCAGTACCGGCCAATATCTTTGACCTCCAACCTGTCAAAGCTTTTTGAACGTTTAGTACACGATGAAATATATCCAAGCTTACACAATAATATTATTGCCCAACAACATGGTTTCGTCAAAAACAGGTCAACCATTTCTAATATGTTAATATACACGACCGACTTATTTAACCGACTGTATATACACAGATTTCCAAAAAGCTTTTGACAGGGTGGATCACAAACTGCTTTTGGAAAAAATTGCTTACAACGGCATACGCGGTAACCTCTGGAGATGGTTTAAGTCCTATATAACAAAACGTACACAAAAAGTCGTAATTAATGGTTTTGAGTCCCAGTCAATAATGACCACGTCAGAAGTCCCACAAGGATCAATTTTAGCTTATTATATTAATATTTATATTATTTAGAGGATATCATTTATAAATGATATTCATACGTGTTTTAAATATTCAAAATTTCTTTTATACGCCGATGATCTTAAGGTATATCATATTATTGACACTGACGAAGACTCTGTCGAATTGCAACATGATTTAGATAGACTAAGTGAATATTGTGTGAGAAATAGGCTAAATTTAAGTATTTCAAAATGTAAATCAATAACATTTACAAAAAAAGTCAACCATAAAAAAATCCATTACAATTTGTGTGACTCGAAGCTTGAAAAAGTAGAAACTATTAATGATCTTGGTCTGTTATTGGACACAAAGTTGCATTTCGACAAGCACATTTTTAAAATAGTAAATAAATAATTCAAAATGTACGGGTTTGTGCGATCTACGAGAGAATTTAAGCAATCAAAAACTTTCATTCATCTATTTAAATCATTAGTTCGACCACAATTAGAGTACGCCGTACCTATATGGAATCCTATGTATAAAAAATATATTAATGCAATAGAACAAGTTCAAAAGAAATTTTTACGTACTTCACATTACAAGTGTTTTGGTAATGTTTTGTCCTACTCGCATTTGCTACAAAAGTTTCATCTGTTGGGCTTGGAATCACGACGTGAATATCACTAACACTGTATAAAATATGTAGTAACAAAGTCGACTGTACTGCGTTGTGTAATAACCTATGTTACAGTGTACCCTCTCGAACATGTCCTCAACGTGAGGCGCGTCCTCACCGAATCTTCGCCGTCGGACGTTGTCGTACCAATGCGCGCCCTTGCGTCATATGGTACAAAATTATAATAAGAATTTCAATCACATTGATATATTCTATTCACCGGAAACAACCTTTAGAAAGCTTACAAAAGAAGCATTAAGTATTAAAAATTTAGTGGGATAATTAAAGAATAACTTTCGTCTGTACACGTATGTGTATATATGTGTATGTCTATGTGTGTATGTGTACCTATGTGTATGTATGTGTATGTTTTCTTTTTTTTAATATATTATATGTGTTTATATGCATATGTTATATCATACATTTTAAACAGAACTTTTTTCAATTAACACTAAATATGTACTAAATTCTGTCCGTCTAAACTATCATCTACTTGTAATCATTTGGGGTTTATGGTGCGGGTAACATTGATAATTTATACTGTTAATTAAGACTATATAAGATGTTATGATGTAACTGTTTATAAATTCAAATAAATAAATAAAATAAAGTTATGACCTGTATAAAAGCCATTTCCAAGGGAGTTCCTAACGGTATAAAAGTATCCTACTTATATCTATCTACCCTCTCAGCTAAGTCTGTGCCAAAAAACATAGGCAATTTAATGCTACTTTACAGAGTTAAGTATGCGAATAAAATGTTTCCGTGGGGTCTCTTGATCGAGATAAAAACTGTTTTATATCTATATTTATCTTTTCAGCTATGTGCCAAAAATCAACGTATTGTGGTGCCCCGTTACTTTACGTCCGTTAAGGAATAAAATATTAAAAATGTGGGCTGAAAATATTCGCTTAGCAAATAAGTAGCATTAGTCAATCTGGATCATGACCTATCTTCTTGCGGAATTTCAGCCAAACCTGTTAAGACACACTTTCAGAATTATATTATTAGTATAGATAGATGGATATGGATTTCTAACCCCATTAGTCCTAATTAATTAAGAGATAAAATACTCAGTTTCTTGGCGACTTTTCCCAGTAATAAATTTTTTCCGGACCGTTAAAACATAAATTCTGTAAATTTGATAGTTAAATTGAAAGTGCTGTTTGAAAGTCTACTTAAAAAAAAATACTTATGTTTGAGTTTGTTTAAGCTATGAGTACTCCGTCTCTTCAACTAATCCTGTGCCTTCAACTAATTTCAATTGGATGCTTCGTTGCGAAGTGAGAAAGTAAATTTCTCAGAAAACAATATTTTCGTAGGGACTCTCGATCGTGATAAAATCCTATGTCCTATTTCAGGTCTACTATGTATATGTGTGCCAAAGCCAAGTTTCATTTCCATTCGTCCAATGGTTGTAGCGTGATTGAGTAACAAACATCGAAACAACCATACTTTTAACAATAACAATATTAGTAAGATTTAATAAGTGTTCTGTATTTATATATATGTATCTATTTATGTATGTGTATGTAATTCCTCTATTTTAATAAGTATTTAACTAAAAATTTAAATTAAACGTAAGGTTATGAATATTAATTGTATATTTGCTTTCACGTATACTTTTTATTTATAACATTTTAAAGAATTAATTAAATAGTATACACCTCAGCATTACGATTTGTGATATTATTAACTACTCCATCCTTTCTATATTCCAAATAGTTGACTTGACATAAATTTTGTGTTCGATATAGATTGCATCTGCACATTGCCCCTAAATGTGTACCAATGCTTGTAATGCTGCAATGGACAACGTGACAACGTCACCGAGTGAAAAAAAAAACAGATCAATGTATCGGTCATAAATGGTAGTAATGACTCAATACTCACAATTAATTTTGAGTCTTATGAGGTTGTCAAAGAGTAAAAATTTCTTTGAATGTCACACGTATTGAAGTAGTTAGAACTGGCTAGTTAGCACTTTCGTATATGCATAAGGCTAGACATTTTCAGTAATCTGTGATGCATATTATGTTCCACAATTTTCGTAGTGATTTGTTCGGCGTGCTTATATCCTTGGTTGTAGTCATAGACATAGGATTTTTGTACTACGTTCGATGGAAATAAGTAATAAAATTTTTTGAAGTGAAAACTTCTTTAGCGGCGTTGTGCACTTTGTTTGGTATGGGTAAAAATGATAAACTCGCGTCAGGTCACGTGTCCTAATCGAGGAAATTCGTAAGACGGAAACCGTAATGCCACGCCTATTATAATTTTTATTTTTAGTATTCGCGATTATGAGTAGTACAGGGAGGTTGGATATGGAATTTTAATTCTATGACAGATTGCGATGTCAAATATACTACGTCAAAAAAGTGAATAAACAAACATTATTATTTCTTGACAATGTCAAAGACATGTCTTGTGACATATTTGAGTGTTAAGCGCGAATCGTGTGTAAAGGTTTTCACTTCTACCGGCCCTCCCGGAGTGCAACTCGTTTTTTTTTTTTAGTAAGAACACGTTTTGTGAAGAATAAACTTACTAAAGCAAAGCAAAAAGAGAATCCCTTTTTTTTCATGTAAACATTTTTTACAATAATATGTAGTAAATACGTAGTAAAAAATACCGACTTCAAAAAAGGATAACGCTCTCAATTTGTCACTTATTTTCTCACTATTTAAAATGTGTAAGCTCATATTCAAAACTGTCTACCCTTGGTAAATGGAGTTTATCTGATTTTCGTAAAACTACTGACTAACTCCATCCTGGGATAAATGTCGAGATGCATATTCGAAAAAATCTTTTTACTTTATTTGAAAATGCACTTTAAATAAAAATCAACACATACAAAAACTACGATCGAATCAAAAAATGCCGTTACAGCTTGGAGAGCTCAAAACACAATTACTTAGCAAATTCTTTTTGGTTAGGCTTACTTTATTATAATCTTGGGTTCAGATGAAATATGTTTATCAAAACCTAGGATCCTTTGTGTTCTAGTACTTTAAAAAAGTGCTTCGGAAAATTTTAAGACACGATTATAAAGGGACCTAAAAAAACTTTAATACACAAACGTACACCATAAAGGTTTTTTGTATTATTTACAATCAAGACCCCAATATAAAGTCCGGTACTTGTTTCACCCGATTCGGGTGGTAACTTTATGCAGATTCAGCAGAAGGAATATGCATAACTTGATTTCAACATAAAAGGCCATATTTTAGATCGTGAATTTGCATTTTTTCTTGTGAAACAGCAAAAATTTGCTTTTGCGTTGAAAAGAAAATTTAGATTATTTTGGTTTGAAATTTCACTCAGTAAAATAATACCTAAATTTTATGAATACATATGTGTCGAAACCATTTAGTGTATGAATGCTAAATTTGACTGTTATTTGGATTATGTTTTTTATTTATGGTTTTAGACATTTTATTGTTTTTTGTAGTTAAGTTAATTTTATTGATATTTATTTACAAAAAAATTAAATAAAAATACCTTAATTAGTTTTTATACTAATATTAAATTTGTTTATATGTGTAGGGTGTTGTCAGGAGCCACTGTACCTAAAAAACAATACCAGAAGTATCACTCGCTTGTTGCCGACCCTCCAAAAATCTTATTATTGGAGGAGAAGGTCCTGGAGAAAACTCATTTTAGTGTCAAAAAAATAAATCGCAAAATTTGGATCCGACAGGTGGCGCTACCGGTCGAGTTATTGAAAATCTTTATATTCTTCTGTATATCAATATATATGAATTCGGTAATCAGCAGGGAATTCATATAGGTCTGTGGAATTTGTCGTCACATCTTAGACAAGCTAAAGGGTCACGCACTGTGCGGTTTCAGATGAAATTCCCGAGGTATTTTCTACGGAGCACAGTATGAGGTTATTCACAAAGGAAGTGATTACATTTACAAAGACTCTATATGTGACAGTATATACTCGTCATGCCCCTGAATTTGCAACCGTCCACAGGCTGCGGTGACCCCTTAGCATCAGGCCGTCCGTAAGCTTATTTGCCACTTTGATTATTTAATCATTCATGCTCGAAAATATATAACTTGACATTTTCTCGTTTCTATGCCAAAGAGGGTTTTACATATACTGGCAACCATCTTGGATATCTCGCTTCCGGCCAAGATTTTGCTTAGGTAACCAGCATTTTCGGATCAAGCTGGGTTATATAATTGTTCGGCTTAAAAATTTTATTAATAAAGCATTGATTGTATTTGTATTTTTTATGATTTTTTCAAAAGAGTAACTATCGAGTTTCTTGCTGGATTCTTCTCGGGAGAAGAACTCTCTCTACAAGGTTTCAAAAAAAGTATTTCATAACTTTGACGATTCAAAAGTAAAACCTTATTTGAATAAAAAAAAATGACTTCGACTTTGACATCTATGAATACATATCTCGTGAACCTGACGCAGAGAGAAATTATGTTGTATTTTACTTTGTATAATTGTCCCTGGGGTGTAGATCTAGCAAATAGCATTGTGCACTGTTATTTAAAAAAAATTAAGTGGCGGCTGATGTAAGGACCAAAATCTTTAAAGCTCAGACAGTGATATGGTTTCGCTGTTCCTTCCGAGAATGTGGTCTAGAGGGTAATGAACAGAGAGATAAAATCTGTTATAGAGATAATTAACCCTATATACAAGACAAGTCCGTCTTTAGTCTTGTCTTTATTTTTGCCTAATAACTTTATAGTGAAATGGACACAACCATTTAATAACAATATTTTTTTTGTACATATCACAGCGACATCTGGCCCCAAACTAAGCAAAGCTTGTATAATAAAAACCAGACAACGAATACAAATACTTACAATTTTTTTTTTTAAATAAATACATATCATACATAAATTACACCCAGACTCCAGACAATCACAAATATTTATGTCGTAAATGTTTGTCCAGTGCGGGAATCGAACCCGTACCCTCTGCTCAGCAGCCGGCCACACCATCATCTAGGTTGCTAGGGAATCCATCTGTTTAATGCCTGACTATCAAGCTATTCATCTCTTGCACTTGGACATAAATGTTGTATAAATATGAAAAAATCGGTCAAGTGGATTTCGTAATTTACTAAAACAAACAAAAAGTGTGCCACTAAGCGGTCACCCATCTAATGGCTGACCAAGCCTGACGTTGCCTAACTTTGGATATTGTTTCCAACAAACAAATAAGTAACTTATTTTTTATCTTAGATTCTTTTAATGATCGCTAGATAGCGCTGATACTGTAATTTAAGAGAGGTAATGGCTCGGCCCCATCACATACTTGCGGGTTTTTAAATATTTATTGTTATAATTTAGAGCTCACACTATAATAAAAAATTGAATCTTGAATGTATGTATTACTTTTTAAACAATAGAGCAAAAACAACGGAAACATATATACTTTTTTAACTTTTTATTATTTGCTAGATAATTTGTCGTTATAAAACATATTCTGTAAAAATGTCAGGCTTCGACCTATTTCGGTATAAAAGATAGAGCCCTTTGGTCGGACATGCAAAAAAAAACAGATTGCATAGGTTAAGTAATAGAAGTTCGTTCGCATGGCACCCTTTAGGGCAACTTACCCAATATGGGTATGAATGTCCATAATCATTATTTTTTTTTTATTCTTTTAAGTTGAAAAAACTCGCGCGTTTTTAATGGAAACCGATTAGTAGTTACGTCAATTCTGAAAAGTCAAAGATAGAAACGTTGTTCATAATGATGTTTACTTTTATAAATTTAACTTACATACATCATTGTAATTAACCTACACATAAGCAGCAATTTTGTACATATAATAGAACAGGTTTACTTAATCTCTTTTCCACTTACTATTCACGAAATAGCTCGGAAATAATACACTTAGATACCTTACATAATAAAAGGTTATGTGAGCAAAATTGAAAGAAAACATTTTCTTGATACTCGTAAGTACAGTCAACGCTAAATATATGAGTATTTAGGTAGTGAAAATCTACTTCAAACTAATTATAATAATTTTAATAAGCGTAAGGGCTATATAAATAAATATAAATATAAATAAATATATGTAATCACCATAAAACTACATTTATTGACGTCATGGTAGGCTGTTTTCAGTATTGTGGTTGTAATATCCTTTTGTGTTAATTACCGATAGTAATCGATCAATATTCGGGCTTCAAAAATCGTGGATTTCCATTATTTCTACCTCAAACTCCTGTTTTATCCCCTATTATTTTGCAAAATCGGTCGCCGACGTAATAATATGAATTTTTGTCCAACATTTCAAGTCTCTAGACGTAGTAGTAGGGCTGTACGTCGATTTATCAGTCACTCAGTCAGTTTAGTATAAATATAGATTGCTGTTTTCTTAGGCGATTTATTTCTTAGGGTAATTCTTGTTTTTTTATAGTGCTAATAATTCATTAGCAATTGATTAACAATAAAAAAAAAAATATGTATATACGCTTCCCTATTCGAACATGACACATGTGAAATAAGTGTGAATATATGTATGAGTTTGTTTTAATATCAAGAACCTTAGCAGTAGAATGATTAGTTGATGACAAATAGAATAGTTGCCTTTATATTTTGGCGACTGTACAACGAAAAATAGGCAACATAACTGGCAACTGGGTAGAGACCCAGAAAGTTATGAGAAATAAGTTTCGTGCCAAAGTTATATAAACAGTACACTTATGCAAACACTTCGGTGTCGGTTTGGTAGTAGTGGTGGTTAGCCTTTCATTGAAAAGGGGTGAGCCCCTGCATTAGCGACGTCCAAGGGCTCAGGCAACAACAGCAAACAATAATAGTAACTTGGTAGCCCCGGAAAATTTAAAACGAAAATATTTATTTCCGCGACTTTATTCTCATGGGCTTTTACAAAAAAAAAGAAATCTTTTAACTGTTTGTGGTTTAAGATATTGGAGCTCTTGTCCGAATTTTCATTCCCCTATTTTTGTCGCTACGGGATAATTTTCTCCAACTCGATTGTAGAGTACAAAAATATTCTTTTTATCTTCAAAAATCAACAAAATTGAAATTCTGTATAGGTTATTATGCCATATGCCTTACCAGCTTCATACGTCCCACTGTTGGGACACGGCCCACCGAGGGCGATTTAGGCGAACCCACTGCGCGTTGTAGACTTTACATACGTCTTATTTATTTATTTATTGATGTTATGTGCAAGCTGTGACTAGCACTAGACATGGTTTTTACCCCCGACGCAAAAAGAGGGGTGTTATGACTTTGACCGCTACGTGTGTGTGTGTGTGTCTGTGTATCTGTGGCACCGTGGGTCTTAAGCGGGAGAACCGATTTGGATGCGGTTTTTCTTTATTTGAAAGCAGGTTTTCTAGCGATGGTTTTTAAATATATTTCATCGAAATTGATTTAGCCGTTTTAAAGTTATCAGCTCTTTTGGGCGTTAACTTTCCCTTAAACATATGTGTGACCTTAAATTCAAAACACACGTGTATTGCTAAATAACTATAAAAGATTATGGGATTCTAGGGCTGATGCTGCAGCCAGGATATCCAGCTCACCAGTAATACCCCCGACGCAAAAAGAGTGGTGTTATAAGTTTGATCGCTATGCGTGTGTATAAGTTTGACGTGTGTGTCTGTCTGTGGCATCATAGCTCCTGAACGAATAAACATATTTTGATAGAGTTTTTATTTTTGATAGCTGATATGATCGAGATGGTTCTTATCTTTGATTAATAAAGATCAGTCCAGGTGTTTGGACCTCATCAGCTCATTTCCTACTTGACAAATATTCTTAGCAACGTTTACTTGTCTAATTGATAAATATTTTGTTAACTGTTACTTCAGTGGTATTTCCAAGACATGGCAACCTCGAGCTGATGATGCAGTCTGCGGGATACGCAACTCCTTTGCAACTTGGAGCAAATTTCAAAATGTACTGTAGCACTGTACATACATTTTTGCGAAAACCTACGTTCAAAATCATATCATGTGGAACAATTAAAATGAGAAGAAAAAGTTTTTCTATTCAAAGGTTAGGAAGGACACCAATACAGCCGCAGTATGTTTGACGTACGGTCTTAAACATCCTTGACTGTATCATAGTTGGTAAAAAACCCGCGACGTGCATTGTTGTACTAAGATCTTTAGTTAATATGTTTTAAGAACTTGTAGTTCAACTAATCTAGTAGGATGAGCGGATTTTGACAACAAACACTTCTATTGTAATTTTGTGTTTCGTCCCGAAAAGTATTTTCGAGAACGTGGTGACGGAGCATTGTTCGTAGCGTGTCTACTAATAAATACTTTAAAAAGTCTAAAATAAAAATTAAAAACCCCGACACAGAAACTTTTAGAAGTAAACAAATAACATGTGTTTGTTGGTCCTCTAACTTTATTATAAGTACCCAGTATTTTAATCCAAAAGTTGTCGCGTCAAAGAACTGCTAATAAAATAAAATGAAATTACAATACAAATCAAAAGAAGCTTAGTAATGATAAACTATAAAATTTTAATGTAGGTATTCGACAATAATGAAAATACTTCTTTATCGGCCCCCATTGCCAAGACTTTTGGATTAAAATACTGAGTAATAATAATAAAGTTATTTATTTATTGATGTTTTGTGCAAGCTGTGACTAATGCCGAGTGATGTAGTGATGTAGATTTCCGTAATAAGTGTATATGTTACGCTCAAAGATCGAAAACGCTCAGTGAGTGGAAAAATAGCTCATAATGCGTTGTGGTCACAGTAAAACATCCACATGGTGAAAATCGTGTTATGGCTCTAATGAAAACGCGCACGACGACGTTGGTGACGGTAAACTGATCCTGTTCAATTTTAAGACCAAACATTTTTGAACCAGAAATATATATTTAAAAGTTAACGTTTTGAAATATTTTTTACAACATTTTGAACAATAAAAATGAGATTATAATGATCATGTCTAAACTTAACTATTAGCATTAAAATTATATTTGATTCTGGATCAAGCAGCCAATTACATTCGAAAGGTTAATTGATCTTACAAGATCTTTAAGTAATGGAAAATTAAGATGGAGGCAGATGTTAAAATTAGCATCAAAGCGCTAATTTTATTGTAAACTAGCTTCTGCCAGCGGCGACGCCCGCGCTAATTTCGTTATCGGCGTAGGTTCTTACGGCAGCTCCTCAATTATAAAAAAAAACCAAACTATCAAATATTTCCTCCTGAATGGCATAATACATTTGTGTCTGTGAAACCATCGAAATACCCAACCCAATCTGTTAAGCCGTTTAAGAGTTATGTAAAAAAGATAAGTACGGAAGGATAATTCCTACTACCCATTGTCCTATTACCCGTTTTCCCGTAGGAATGAAGCATTTTCCCGCGGTAAAAAGTAGCCTATGTTTAGCGGGGATAATGTCGGCTTCTAATGGTAAAAGAATTTTTCAAATCGGTCCAGTAGTTTCGGAGGCTATTCAATACAAACATGCTTACATACAAATCTTTCCTCTTTATAATATTAATATAGATAATCATAATTACATTAAGATGCTTACTTGTCTGCGTCTCTCAAAGGATAGGAATCCAGTTGTAAATAAAACTTTGCTCCAAAATTTCACTACCCATCTCCCAAGTTATCTTTTTGAGTTCTTCTTAAAACATGCAAAATATGCTTCGGTGTTTAATTTTTAGGTTAGAGAAAAAAAATAGGGTTCTCTAGTCAAGATAAATTAGAAATATAAAAATATATTTTTATTTTTACAGCAAAGCCACAGTCTCAAAAGTTTTGAGCTCAAGACCTCATGGACTTGAAACTGAAACATCTCAGATTTAACCTGAGTGTTCTGCCAATTGAGCTACTCTGGTAGAATACTGGCTTGAGAATGAGCAACATTGGCAATAGCTTAAAAATAAAAAATCGAAACTTCCTTCCTTCCTTCTTTGATGTGGAGACCACATTTCGCATTATAGCATATCATTTCTCCAGAGTCATGTGTAAATATAGTCACGTGCCTATATCTAATTTTGGCGAAGCGCCATATACAAGTTTTATCTTATAGGCCGGGAGATTTGGTGTACATCCTTCATAATTCGCTATTCATGAGCCTTTGCTGCACAATTCTTAACAAGTTTCCGTTAAACACTGCTAAAATATATACATCAAAGCACTCTAAATGAATTTAGAAAAATTAAACAGAAAAAAAACACTACTCCTTCTTAAGATGCGCGCCAAAACTGCAAATCGAATATTAAAAAACTATATCTTGTATCTTTTGTTCCTTTACATTGAGAGAACAAATTTTATATATGTCAAAAATACATATATTTAATACATTTGATTTCACTGAGTAAGAAAGAAAAGAAACAAAAGAGTTGTTGAAAATTAATTACCTTTAGTAAATTTTAAAACTTTACTTAAATTTAAAAACAGAACCCTATTAAATCTTGCCGTAGTTACCACTGTAAGTTTCTTATATGCCTTCCATGAGTACTGAGAACTCTACAAAAGGTCTTAAAAGGGAAAACGTAAACAAATCTGTTAAAAAAACACTTTTCAACTGTTATTACCCTTAGTTATTTACAGGTATTTGAAGGAAAGGTGACACTGTTGAGCCCACACTTGAGCTCCCAATTTATTTCAACAAGTACAGTGCACCAACTTTTTTGAGCCGATGGTCAAACATTAAAACTACAGTTTCCATGATAAAATGCCGTGAACTTAGGCAACACTAGCGACAGACACCGGGTCAGAAAAGTTTGCTACACTGAAACTGATTATTTGCTTCCTTGAGTTCTCTGCTCTAACAAAAGTTTAATTTAGTGTGTACGGCGCTAGTGTAAATATATTTTGCAATGATGAGATTTGAGGAGTTAATCTTGAATGAACGTTGTAAATGTGACGCAGAATACAAAGACCTATGGATTGTTATTCAGAAAATAGTACCGACCACTACACAACTTCTAAAGTACCTACTTTAAATAATGTGAGTGAGCCACAGACGATTTTTATGGATTAAAAACTTTTTGTTGGCCTTAACCAACGTAGTGATGTAACTCAGTAGGTACGTCGATACGATACGTCTTACTAGACTTTGGATAATCACAGAAAGCACATGCCTAATTTAAACAAGATTAAAAAGTTTTTTTTTTTATATCTATTTTATATATATTATCATCATTTAGGTACTTCATGTAACGTTTAATAGGATAACACATAAAATCTTTTTGCGTGGGTAGCTTTGTCCTACGTGTGAGGGCAGGTGGTTGACAGATATTAATGGTAAGGATATCCTTTTTGAGACACCTTATGCGTAGTTATTTATGGGTATCGCAGACAAGTACTCCAACAAAGCTGTAACAAACATTTAACCATATCATTGTAAAATATCTGTTTGTTTATTAAATACGATATATTATTTTTAACTTTGCCCGTAAACTGGCTGTTATCGCACCGCTATTAGCTTTGTAGTGATTCATTTACAACACGCGTTTCTGTTACTTTACATGAACGCACTTGCGCTTTTTACTTTTGATTATTGCAATAAATTAACTGTGTTTATTTATTAATTAATTAAAAATTTTGGTCAACATATTAACTTTATTTTTGTGTTAAAACTAAATAAAAATTTAGCTTATTATATTTCAAATATAAGTGTGTTGGCGGCATTGCCTGTATTTCATCTCCGACCTACGCACGGGACCTGAAAGGCGAAACCCCAGTTCTGACGGAATTGCGGGAGCTCTTAAATACCGTCCGACACAAGACAACTACGACTGAACCATGGAGTAGGACTGTCATGGTTCTATTTTATTAAAAAGAAATAAAGAGCTTCAGAACAGGCTGGATTGTGAAAAGGCTACAGCACCATGGACCACATTGCAGCAGATTATACAAAAAGAAAGAAGGATATAATTAGCCACTTTGTTTGCCATCGTGGACTTCGATAGAATTTTTCGATTCTATCGAAATCTGGCCTGTTCTGGTATCCTTGTAGCGAAGCTAAGTCGATTGTTGATATATTTAGGTACTCAGATGGATTTATGACGCCGCTACATTGACCATTCAAGTACAGGACCAGCAGACAAAGTCCATCCAGTTACCTAGTTCAGACAAATACACTGGGTAGAAACAACTTCGATAAGGACAGAAGAATTTAGCTGGGCTGGGCAGCATTTGAAAAGTTGCGTCAAGTTTTCACGTTACCCGAATGTTACACGTTTCACGAAACGTGGACACTGAGAGTTGGCCTAATCCACAAGCTAAAAGTCGATCAACAGGGTATAGCAAGGGCTTTGCTCGAAGAGTTTTTAAAGGATATAATCAGAAGAAGAAGGAATAAAGAGAACCGATTTAAAACAAAAGTCAACGACATACCCCCATAAATAAGTATGTTAAAGTCACAATGGGCAGGTCATATTTGTCGCAGAACAGATGGCTGTGGGCGCAGATGATTCTTAGAGTGGAGACCAGTGGCATTGGTATGCGCAGTGTAGTTTGCCCTCCAGCCAGGTAGACCGATCACCTGAAAAAGGTAGCCGAAAGTTGATGAATTATCTATCCACTACAACATGGCCTATGTCCAGCAGTAAACTGTTAAAGGCTGATTAATAAGCTTATTTTTATAATAATTAAATCATTTTCTTTTAATTTCATTAAAAAACGGTTTTGAATAGAAACAGTTATAATGATGTAGGTATCTTAGTCCAGTAACACCGCATCAGAAGCAGTGTTGCTCCATATATAAGCTTCTTGGTATCGGCGATAGGCGCACCACCTGTCAAGTTTGATGTATATGTATGTATATGTATATGTTATATAATCTATCTGTTTTACCAGATTGTTTATTTTGCTTTTTTCATATGTTAAGCTTAAATCATAGATTTTTTGATTAACAAAATAAGACAAGTACGTTAAATTTAGGTGTACAATGTTTGGAAAAATATACAGCGATGAGAAAATTAAAACAAATAATCCTATACTAGTATGCCGCATAAGCAGAAAATTAAACTTCAATTGTTATTGGAACGCCGCGGGCTGCTGTTACGCAATGAAACACATAACATGTTTTAAACAAACAAATAACAAATAATAGTACATTATGATACAAATGAGCTAAGTTGGTCATACATAACACACGAGGCTAGATTATATAATTGAATCTTACCAGTGTAATAAGGCATTTTTTAAAACAACAAAGACGTTTAGTTTACACAATTACCTATTATTTATTAAAAACGGCACCCGGCTCTTATTTTTCGCGCTTCGTGTCCGTGGCAATAAACATATGTTAATTAAATAAAAATAAAAATTAAAAAAATTAAATTTATTTGCAAAACTCGGATTTCTTCAAAAAATACAACTATATAGGTAAACTTAAAAAGAAAAACCCTATATAGTTACAAATTTTATCTAAATTGTTAGAACCGTTTCCGAGATACACAAATATACTTAATAAACAATAATTCTTGGTAAATAAATTTTAAAAAAACTTGTCGAGTTCATATTCTTCTTAAAAAAATTTTGAAATAAATAGTGTTCATTTTAAGATTCGTAATATGAAACAACATTGCCACTTGTTGTTTATTTTTATCGGTCCTACAAAAACAGAAATTATTCTAGACCTCAAAATGATATTTGATATTGACAGCAATAACTCCAGTGGACTTGCAATTTTGTTGGTTTCGTTATTTGAGAAGCATTTTTATTTGTTTGTGATATTAGTTTTCCTTCACGGAGAAAAAACTTTAGTAGCTACAAGTAAATAATACCATTAAAATAACCACTAAAATATTAATAATTCCCAGAACAAGTAAATTACACTGACGGTTACCAATGAGTTTTACTTATTGTATTTATTGACAGAAATAAAACTAGTCTTGTTGGAATAACAGTGTTGTTTACTAAAAACAAGTAAAATTTAATGGAATGCAAATAACGTATAAAAACTTTACACCGATACGAGTAGGTCCTTATAAAGCTCTGTGACGCGCAGCGTACGGTTGATAATAACTGGTCAGTGTTACTGGAAGATGAAGAAAAGGCTGCGCGGCGGATAGTCCGTCAAATCTGTTTAGCAGGCTTATTAATTGTAGGCCAGGTAAGGAGTTATACCTGGAAAACGGCTTGTCATACTTCACTTACATTTCGGTAAGTCGGTATATATGCGAACTATCAAAAAAACTTCGATAGCGCGATGTAAGACGCATGACGTCAACCTTAATTCGTAGCAGTACGATATGATGTTTGTTATGATATTTACTAATTCTTAGAAAGGTGTTTGTAAACGTTTATTGGCCTTCATTGTAATGACAAGTAGTGTTTTATCTTCCCACTTTAATAAAACTTTTATAATCTTTAGTGAGCTTTATATGTTGATATTATAAATAACCCTACTCATAAATTCGAGGAAAGTTTTATAGGATTTGTAAAATTCTGTAATCCGAAGTACAAAATATTAATAACGGAAATGAATAAAACTATTTTGTTGTTATTATTTCATGGAATTAATAACATGTACTTAAATTTATATTGTTTTCTAATTTCCAGAAGAAAAATTTTGAAATTAATAAAATTTAGTATTAAACGCATTTTAATAAACAGTTTTTTAATTCTAACAATATTTATTTTCTGCGTGTAGGCAATAAAAAATAGTAGACTGTAATTCATTTTGATTATTGTTTGCTAGTACTTACGATTCCGTATTTCATGGTCTTATTAAACTAATATTATCATCGTGTGTGCATGCTATTGTTTTTTTCTATTTTGGTATCTTTAACTGAGTCAAAAGTAGCTTTGCCACTGACTTCGCTATGCCAAAGCTTTATAGTAAATACAAACAAACAAATATCTCTCATCCTAAACGCATTTTGGCTTCTTCGTTCCGTCGTGGGTAAAAAACAATACCTTATTATTTGTGATTCAAAAATAGATATAGGTAGCTAGTTGAGTTTACTTACAATAATTCATCTCCTTTATACTAGAACTCGTAGCGCCATCTGTTATACACCTAATATTATATATGTGAAAGCGTGTTTGAGTACGTTTGTTGTTTGTTTTGGTTGTATATTGATTTACACTCGAATAGCTTATGGGCCTGACAATAGAGATATGGCATAGGCAACTTTAAGGTTTTTATCCAGAGGTTTCCCACGGAAGCATTTTTCTCGCATAATTCAAATACCAAAATTTTTGCACAGATGTAGCTGAAAGAATACGGATAGATATAGGATACTATGTACAATTGTAAGCGAGCATAAAAATTAAAAGATACTATTATGTCACTCGAGAGTTCCCGCGGGAACATATTTCTCGCATTTTTTTGACCTGATTTTTGGTACACATACTGGCTGACTGACTGTCTGGAAGGTCAAATAAGAACAAATTCGAAAGTTTGTTCGCTAGCTTCTTTTTTTATTTAGCAACCGATTTTCGCATCAAATTCTTTTGATATAAGAAAATTCCTTCAAGGCGATGCCGTAGGAATCCCAAACCGATAGCTGAATTTATCGCGGGCGAAGGTGTGGGCAAAACCTAGTTTTTCATAACAAAGTAAAAGGTAAGATTGACTAAATGTACACTTTACAGGAAAAGTAGCACTAAAGTATGTACAATTCTAATTGACATAGATCTTTGGTACCAATTTTTTTCTGTTACTGTTTTCCATATTATTAAAGTGTCTTTAATTAACATTGCAGCAATAAAAAAACTAACATTGGAGTCATAGATCATGATCCATTGCTGCATCGCTTTCTTATGAAAATCAAGACGTAATCATCCATTGCGTGCGACCCGCTATCACGCCACCACACGAAACATAAAGATACGTTTGATGACGTCACCAATACAAATGTACCCACGTTGTTTACGAACAGCCTCTGCGAGCACATCCTACGAGTACACAGCAATGTAACCGCAGCCTAACACTGTAGAAATTACAACACTCGAAAAGTGCGTGTGCTGTGAACGTGTGTTTGTGGTTGTGTTACAGATGTTAAATATCTATAACAGACATTTTAATATACTGTTGTTAGATGTACTGTGGTTGAGCCTAGACTGCATAATGCAAGACTAAAGATGGTGAGAGCCAACGCTATTAATATCTACGAGCATGTTACACTAGTTTTAAGTTACCCATTGGTTGTGATAGAGACATTTGAATAAATTGATTAGAAGAGCAAAGTTTTATAGTGCATAGATGTTCTTTAAAAAAATATGTAGAATGTTACTATGTTTTCATCCCACGGGCTTTTTCTTTGTAAATTATACTTTCTTCAAGGCAAAGCGTGACTTCATAAAACCCACGGGCGATAATGACATATGAACGCATCGCGCGCGCTCTTCGTAAGTACTGTCTATTTTATCAAACATATATAAAAGCGCCATCTGTGGTTCAAGATATGAATTACGCGCCAAGCGAGCAATTAAAATTTTCAACTTAAGCCAAAACTATTTAATCCATAAATTCTCTAGATATTAGCGCTATTTAGCACTGGCGTTGTCTATACTTCTATTTCTGACATTTAAATTTTATTGTTTTTTAGGTAGTCTATTTTTTTTTCCTCTTATATTTTTATTTATGTACTCGTACACGGCCGGCGGAACAGAAACTACAAAACATGAGACATTAAAGTTCTTAGGCCTTAGCCTTAGGCTTTTGAAATAGACTCTCGTTGGTCTTCTTAATGAAAAAAAATAGTAGCCCCACATAGTATAGTCATTGTTAGTTTAGAGTTGAAATAAATTTTTCTTTATAATATTCCAAATAAATCAGTCATATAATTTAGTTTTAGTTTTTAGCCTTTGAGCCCGCGCTAAATTCTTTGACTATATTAACACATTTTTTGCCATATCAAGCTATATTTTATTCACGTGGAAAACGTTTATAGTGATTCCTGTAGAAACTTTCTGGGATAAAAGTAACCTGTGTACTTGTCCGCCCTTTTTGTAATCACTTTTTTAAAAAACATCGGCCAAGTGCGAGTCGGACTCGTGCACAAAGGGTTTCGAACCATTATCTATAAAAACGGCAAAAAAAATCAGGTTGGTTGTATGGGAGACCCCTTAAATATTTGTTTTATTTTAATTTAATTATTTATTTCTAAAGTGACTATATAACTTAATATTCTTAACTCTGTGAATATTTTAACCGCCTACCTATTGCCGTTATCAATATAGAGCACGAAAAAATCGGCCAAGTGCGAGTCGGACTCGCGCACGAAGGGTTTCGTACCATTATCTGCAAAAACGATCAATAAAATCGCGTAATTTGAATGGGAGCCGCCTTAAATATATTTTTTTTCTGTTTTTTAGTATTTGTTGTTATAGCGGCAACAGAAATACATCTTCTGTGAAAATTTCAACTGTTTAACTAGCACGGTTCATAAGATACAGCCTGGTGATAGACGGACGGACGGACGGACATCGAAGTCTTACCCAGTAGGGGAGAGTGTGCATGAAAGAGCCAGTTTTGAATTGAAAAACACACTTTTAATAAATTATTTTCAAATGAAAGTAGTATTTTTTATAATCACTTTAATTGTTTACATTATTAAATGAAAATAAAGAGGATAACAACGCTGATAATCTCTCTTAAAAATAGTCTGAAAAAAAACGATTTCAGCTCTTTCATAGCAGCAGGTGAATGTGTTAAGAAAGAGCTGATACCTACTTTTGAGGTACTAAACGGTTTTTTTATCAATTAAAGTATGTTAAGTATTCATTAGATTCAGATTAATACTTAACTTACTTTGGTAATTCTATGAAAATCACAATTTTTAACCAGTCTCAATTAATTAAACATTGTCTTACTCAAAAATTAAATAACTGAATAAAAATTTGTCTAAAAACATAAAGTCGAGCCCTTATTTGTATACTCTATAACTTAAAAATAAAAACAATTAGCATTAAAAACATTTTTAGCAGAAGAATTTAATCAACACTTTGTGGCCACACGACTCATTTGCCCAAGCCGGCTCTTTCAAAGCATAGATAACTGGCTCTTTCAAAATACGACGCTGTTAATAATATAACCTCACAAAAAAGGTATTATACCACAACGCTGATCTGATATTATTTGTGCAAAACAAGGACAAATATATGGACGCCAATACTGCATATCTTTTTTGTCAACTTATGCAATAACCTTTTTGAAAAAAAAACTGAAATGAACACAAAGAAACTTACTTTTTGGCTTCTGAATTTTAGTAACAGTCCTGTGAGGCCATTTGCTGTCGTGCCACAGCTATCCAGTTTTACCATTTAAGGAGTAAAATTAAACTTTGGTAGAATATCGATGAGTAATGAAAAATCACATCGGCTCTTTCAAAGCCTGGCTTTTTCATGCACACTCTCCCCTACAAGGATTTCGCTAATTACCCTTTGGGTACGGAACCCTAAAAATCAGGCCAATTCCATGTGAACTTACTATAAGTACAGATATAACAAAGTTCCTTACTTTCAAGGAGTTGCCGAATTTAGCGCAGGCGGAGCTGCTGGCAAATGCTAGTTATAAAAGTTTGCATTACACTTATTACACCGGAGAATAATTTTTTTTTATATACCACTAAGGTGGAAAACAAGCTTACGGTCCGCCTGATGGTAAATGGTCACCGTGGCCTATGGACGCTTGTAACACAAGGGGTATCACTCGCGCGTTGCCGACCCTTTGTGGATAAAATACTTTAATGAACTTATATAAAGGTTGTAAGGTACATAAACCTGTTCTGTAACATTTCTTTAACAAACAAAAATGTTTCTTTCGACTAACAAAAAATAAGATATTCCTTTTTCCACTGTAATGATAAAATTATAACAACAAATTTACTGTGAGAGATGATTTGCAAGTTAAATGGTAAACCTCAAATTTTGCTTAGCAGCTTAAGAAATTTGTCTTGTCATTGAATTAATTTACAAATTAGCTACGAGCAGAACAAATTTAGATATTGTATTCTACCGTTAAATTATAGTGTTCTAGTGATGATAAAAACAAAGCTGTGATTGCTAGAATTTACTAAACTTGATTTATATAGAGTAAAAGTATATAGAGTTTACTTTACTAGATTTAATAATTTAGATTTAATTATCAGGGTTCCTCGAAGTTTAATATAGACAAATATGCGTGTTACTATCTTATAAACTAGTAAATAATGTAGTAAATTTGTTTAAAATAGTTATAACCAATTAAGTACACATATGAAGCAAATATTTTAATTGTCAGTTTAATACTGTTAATTTTTATAATTTCAATCAAAAATTGTATGGTTTAGACCCATAAGGTCCATAAGACCCCGAAGGTCTGAATGCTGTATATTCACCTACATTATAATTGTGAGAGGTGAGAGGTTTATTTTAAACAAATTTTATTTTCAGAACTCATTGTAAAAGCGGTAGAACACACACAGGGAGGCATAGTCTCTCCTTAGACCTTAGGGTTAGATACGGCGTGTGAGTTTGGAATTGTTGATGATTAACACAGTTCATCGTTGAACCCGGACTTGCGACGAGTAAAGCAGCAACCTATGCCCTGAGGTGAAGTACTGCTTCGCTCTGTTGAGTATATACTCCAAGTTTTTTAGACGCCAGCTTCACCTTGTCTTACAAATAATCCTTGAACTGAACTATGCTGGAGATCCCAACTCGAAGGATCCCAATGCTCTTGGAGACGGTTAGTGGTGCTATGGAATTGTAAGACTCAGTAAATGGGGGTCCCCAGTCAGAGACCTTGGACAGAGTGGTCTCGATTTTAGACACAATTTCTCCGTGACTTTCCTACACAATGGCCCGAGGAGTGTTTCGACGCCCCGTGTAATAAGCGTCTCCAGTATGTATGTAATGTATGTTGTTGATGGAAAACATTTCATTGATATGCAGTAGAAACAGCACAGAGCCTTGCGGGACTTTGTTATGTCCAGGCTACAAGCTAATGCCTTCCATTGACTCTCGATGGCTAGTGCCTATCGGTGTGAGAAATATAAAAGGTCACCAGTCGCCAACTGTGACAAAAACCAGGTTGTATTTTTATATGTATCTTAGAACCTGTGTGTTGATCGCACGCTACATCATCTTGAAGAGGAAAGAGGCAATATGAAATGGCCTGTAATTCGATGGATCTGATCTATCTTCCTTGTTGTACACCGGGTGCACATTCGCAGTCTACCATGAAGACGGAAATTGCCTAGTGTGGTAGGAAAACGCAAAGAGGCGCGTGAGTAGGTACAGGACACAACTCAGGAGGACATTGTTTATACGACACTGCTGGTATATCGTCTGACCTACTCGACTTATCGGCTTTCTAGAGAAAGCGCACGCACTACGCTATCACAGGTCACCAGAGCAATAGTGCCCGAAACCGTGGGAAAATGTTGTTGTGGACAAATCCGCGGATTAACTGAATCGAGAACCTTCTCGTTTGAAGTAGGTTAAAAAAGAACTCGACACTCGAGATAAACACAAATACTCATAACACAAATGTTTGTATTTCGAGGGGTTCAAACCCACGCTCTTTTTACAGTAGGCAGAATAACAAGTCCCACCACATAATAAATCATTACAACCTAAGAGATACCTCGAGCAGGTATACTCGGGTTTAAAATGAAAATTATTTTTAAGTCCTAAATTTCAGGTTTATTAAGATTACAATAAATTTTAAAATAAACAGGTACAGCTTTCCAGCGGACTTTCTGAAGTTTCGTAACTTCCAAATTTTCAAATAAGTAAGTACAAAAGTTTCATCGTATCTTGTACTCAGAGAAGTCTCAACTTGAGGACCGTTTTCCTTAATAAAATGTTGGACTTACGAAAACGTGAAACATAAGTTACTTAAAGATTTAAGAGAAATGAAAATATATAACACAAAGTAATACGAATGTTACGGAAATTTATATACGCTTAAGTTGTGGAATGAGCTCCCTGCCAACACTGTCAAGGTGTTCTCTAAGTATATAAGGACTAGTATGGAGTTTTCAAGAAAAAAGAGATAAGATTTTTGAAGGGTCGACACCGCGCAAGTGATGCCCCAGGTGTTGCAAGCGTCCAAAGGTTACGAATTACGTAAGGCATTTATGAGGACAACAGGAAATACCCCATAGGTTTTGGTTTATTTGAGAATAACTTAATACCTAAATGTTTTTTGACAAAGAAGATTGATTTTTTTACAGGTTTAAGGGACCGTTGATCTTTGTATTTGATATTATTTCAACTTGATTACTTTCCGCGTTCTTAACTAAGGTAAGTAATGGTCTTGGTAGATAGACAGACAAACTTTTGTAACAAAGGAAATTCTCTTGAAGAAATATTTTATAAAATAGAATAGAATAGATTTTTTTATTCGGTAAAATATGGTAAAAAACATAGCATAACATTGATTTATTATGTCGTTACCAGCGTGCAAATATTTACAAATAATTTGTTATATAAATTAACAAATATAACCATTAACAATTGAAATTGTCATAATTATCATTCATAAAAGACTAATCATTCATAAAACATAATTAAAATTCTTGCTTATATTCTATGAAATGTTACGTAATAGAAGAGATAAAAAAATATAATAATACAAAATGTCAGAAGTTAATTGCTGCCTCGAGGTTCAATTAGAAAGCAACTGCTAGAGATAAATTCCTATTCATCAGCAAAATAAGTGGGTGAATTGTGAGCTATCCATCTGGGAGACGTGCTTTCTGGTCGCTCGCTTGATTTGCCAGTCCAGTCCTGGGCAGTCTCTATGTCTCATACTCGAATATGAACGATGAAGGCACCTACTATAATGTGGTGCGGTAAGACCATGATGGAAATCCCCATAATACAACGGGAGATCCGGCGGGGGTTACTTTCTCTAAATGTTCAAAAGTCGAGTGGACCAGACGGTATACCAGCAGTGGTGCTTAAATAGTGTGCTCCTGATTTATGTGCTGTACTCACTCGCCTCCTCGCACTTTCCTACCACACTAGGCAATGTCCGTCTTGATGGAAGACTGCGAATATGCACCCGGTGCCCATAAAGGGCGATAGATCAGATCCATCGAATTACAGGCCTACTAAGATACCTGGTCAGCGATCGTCAATATTTCATTCGCCACGGTCGCTCGACTGGTGACTTTATAGCCATTGAGAGTCAGGGGAAGGCATAGGCCTAGACATAGGCCTTGACATTCGAACGGGTCTGGCACCGAGGCCTTCTGTCGAAGTTGCTATCTTTCTGAGTGCCGAAGGGTTTGTGCAAATGAGTGGCTAGCTTTTTGTTCAGCAGACGCATAAAAGGCGTAGTTGCTGGTAGTTGCTCTGATAGCATGGACATTAATGCTGGTGCCCCGCAAGGCTCTGTGCTGTCTTCTACGCTGTTTCTACTGCATATCAATGACATGTTGCACATCAACAACATACATTGCTATGCATATAACAGTATCTGAGACGCTTATTCCACGGGACGTGCAATGGTACCTCGTTCCGTTGTAGAGGAAACGCGCGGAGAACTTGTATCTCTAATAAGACCACTCTGTCCAAGGTCTCTGAATGGGGATGGGAAAATTGGTCCGATTCAACCCTACAATGACACGAGTCTGCGCGTTCGCCCACGCCAGGTTTTCTCTCTCATGATGAAAAAGAAAAAGACAGGGAATAGATCACTGTAGAAAAGCGTCGTAAGTCTTTCAGAAAAGGCCCAGCCACGTTAAAGGCGACAGGCGAGGAGGATGACATTTTAAAAGCGGTGGATATTTTATGCATGTATGGGGCTTGAAAACCCATACAACTGAGGAGCGAGTACGGGACTTTTTAAACAGAAAAAAGACATATGCAGATTATGAGGTAACAAGATTGAACATAAAAGGCACTCGATATTCATCATTTAAGGTAGGCGTGCGCGAAGAAGACGTCGAGTACTTTTTGGGTGTAACTGTCGAAGTAGCGGAATTTTCGTTAAAAAAGGAAATATGCCCTAGTTTCGTCAGGAACGTATGTACACAAATATTTTGTACCAAAATGTAGGAGGGGTAAGGGAAAACAAATATGGTTTTTCTTTCAATACTAGAGAGAGAAAAATGGATCATAGCTTTAACAGAATCATGGCTAGACGAGAGTGTGTATGATAACGAAATATTCCCGCCTGGATATAAAGTTTTAAGGCGTGATCGCTGTGAAGGAAGAAGAGGAGGGGGGGTGTTATTATCATTGCCGAGCTACATGAGCGTAAAAGCTGTAACATTGGATGTCAATGATGTGCCTAGGAACATAGAGTTTGTATGTGCTGTAATTACATACTATAATTGCAAATTTTTATGCTCTGTAGTATACTTACCACCTAGGGTTGGGGATGAATATAATTTTGGATATTTTCAAATTATAGAAAAAGTATTATTATTGTATAAGTTAAACATAGTTATTTTAGGAGATTTAAATCTTTATTTAGCTTCTAAAGAGGTACAGGACTGTTTTATACTTTGCAGCCTTTTGTGAGTTAATACAGCACAATAACATCACCAATGCCTCAGGCCGTGTTTTAGATCTAGTTCTAAACGTTGAATCTGAGAATCTTGTGATAGTGAGCAGGGCGAGCGAGGGAATACTGGCAGAAAGCGGGCATCACCCGACACTGTGCGTAGACATGAAACTTGAGGGTAAAAATTAGGACTCGAACATAAACCTGAATGGGCACTTTAGCAAAGGGTGGAATTTTAGAAAGGCCGATTTTTCCAGGTTTATAGATATTGATTGGGTGAACCTTTATAGTTTAAAGAACATAGATTTAGCTGTTTCATATTTTTATAAAAAAATTATGCGTGTATAGGCGATTGCGTACCCATAAAAATGCGATACAGCTGTAACTACCGGTATCAATATCCGGTGTGGTTTACATCTGAAATAATTCGCGTCATTAAACAAAAATATAAATATTGGAAGTGGTATAAAAGGAGTAAATCGGATCAATATTATTTTGAGTTTTACAAACTGAGACGGTCTTTAAAAAATAAGATTAAGGAGGTTTTCAATACATACGTAGTAAAGATGGAATGTTTAATAAGAAAAGACAGTAGTAGTTTTTGGAACTATATTAAAACCAACAGAAAAAACCTAAATAGTAGTGATTTTTCCTTACCAGACTCTGAAGTAGCACACAAATTCGCTCAACATTTTAAAAATGTGTTTCTGGACACTGATCCAGAGCTTGACGTAGGCAAGGTATAGAGAGAAGAAAGTGGAGAAGGCACAGGGTGTAGGGTATTTGTCGACTCTATTTGTCTGAAACAACTTCGTACCGCAATTCGAAGTTTGAAGCCGAAGTTCGCGTGCGGACCGGATGAAATATCTCCTTTCGTGGATAGAGATTGCAGTGAGGCGTTGTTAGCTCCATTGTTATATCTATATAATTTAATTATACCCGCAACAGTGGAAAGTCTCGCGAGTGATCCCTATTTTTAAATCCGGTGATAATAATATATACAATAATTACAGACCAGTAGCAGTACAAAGTCCTTTTGGAAAAGTTATTGAAAGTATGGGTTCCTTCTCGGAATATCTACTGCAAGTAACCTACTGACATTTTTTACGTATATAAGAAGTAATAAAGATGCACGTAAACAAGTGGATGTAGCATATTTCGTCCCCGTAGAGCAAAAATTAACTAAGTGACACTTTTAACGAAAATGACTTTTGAATGTCACTTTGTTCACATTTTTTTTCTTTATTTTTCTATCATATCACCATGGCTCTAGCTCTTCGTATGACTGAGATAGCAAATGTCAAAACTCACCAAATGCAATGATTATACCCTACACATAAAAGGACAAAATAACTAAATGAATTTAGTGATAATTATCTTTATGACAGATGATAAATCAATTGCCTAAGCGTACTTAGTTAGTTTTACTCCGAAACATTTGATTATAAAGAAAATTCACTAAATGATTTTGGTGACACAAAAACCCAAGCTTAAAACAAATGCAGCAGATCGACAACTAACTAAGTCGTTTTAGTGAATATACGAATATGATTTTGTTAAATTTGACAAAACTTACCGTAGTAACAAATAAATAATTATCTTTTAGTGAGTTTTCACTCATTCCAGTGTGCAAAATAGGTTTTTTTAAGCATGTATAATTTTTAGGGTTCTGTATCCATAGGATAATACGCGGAAGTTAATAGTAGTTTTAAGTTTATTTACAGAATATTTAGTTATATAGTTACTTTAAAAATAAATGATTCAATTAAAATAAAACAAATATTTTAGGGGGGGCTCCCATACAAAAAAAGTGATTTTTTTGCCGTTTTTATAGATAATACGTAACCCTTCGTGCGTGAGTCGGACTCGCACTTGGCCAATTTTTTAATTTTAACGAGTTGCAGAGAGCCATTGCAGATAACTGCTCCCGAATGCGGTTTAGCTAGTTATTGATTTCTTGGAATACGTTGTGGCTGAATTCTGTCTCTGTAATTCGAGACAAAAATGTATGGAAGTCTGAATTAACTCGCAAAAATTTTCTGGAATCCCTGAATCTGAATAGCTCCAGACTGTTCTCAATAAGGTCTCAGTACAGCTTTTTGTGCCGATATAAGTTTAAGTTGAAATCTTTGTATGCTTGAAATGGCTAAAAATTACAAAAGATATGATTAAATTAAGATCTAATTCGACTACTTCATCTACTGTAGTTTTGCTAGTAGGTAGGGAATAGTACCACGGATGCAACTCAAACAACACATCGGGGGGTCAGCAAGTGGTTCTTTCTCTAGACGTTCATAAGTCGAGTGGGCCAGATGGTATACCTGCAGTGTTTACCTGAGTTGTATGCTCCTTTTTGCGCTTTCCTACCATACTAGGCAATTTCAGTTTTCATGGAATACTGCAAAACACACAGCTTCCTGCACACACAGCACCTGGTCAGCGACCGTTAATATGGCTTTCGCCACGGTAACTCGACTGGTGACACACACCGATGGGCACTAGGCATTGAGAGGTTCGATCGGATCTGGCACTGGGATCTTCTATCGAAGTTGCCATCCTACGGACTGCCCGAGGGTTTGTGCACATGGGTGGCTACGTTTTTTTCCGGCAGTCGCATACAAATAGTAGTTGCGATGATAGTCATTAACGCTGGTGTCTCGGAAGGCTCTGTGCTGTCTCTTACGCTGTTTATACTACATATTAATGAAATGTTGTCCAACAACAACAAGTGAAAATTATTATCCGGGCCGTAGCAATATTCCTCGCTCTGTGTTAGAGGATAAGCGCGGAAAACTTGTGTCTAAAATCAAGATCACTCTGTCCAAGAGTGTCTGGACATCAAACTGTCTGGCGACACAAGTCTGCGCGTTCACTGCTAAGAAGGTTTTCATTACCATCTCCAAAAGCATTGAGATCCTTGTGGTTACATCTTCAGCGATGTTCAGTTCAGAAATCATTTGCAAGACAAAGTAAAGCTGGCGTCCAAAAATGGCGTACTTAACATCGGGGCAAAGGTTGCTGGTTTACAAGAAGTAAGACTGCGGCCATATCTAGGCAGGTACACCCGGATACCAGCTTAGTCCTTTTGACTCGGCTTAACGACGGGCTGTGAGAATCGTCAACGATCCCAAACTCACAATCCGTATCGAACCCTTAAGTTTAAGGAGAGACTCTGCATCCCTGTGTGTGTTCTAGCGCTTTTATAATGGGATGTTATCTGAGGAATTCTACCATCTCACCGCTCACCATTGGCTAGAAATTCATCCTCACACCTTAGAACCTAAATGGCGTGACCATTTAGATTCTACTGTAGTGCATGATACGAAGAAACTGCCTCACGCATTATGGAATGAGCTCCCTGTCCAAGTTTTCTCTGAGGACTATGTACTACAGTGAAAAACAAGAGAAAATTATAAAACTTTCCAAGGAGTTGATAATCATACAGATGAACGTAAAAGAAACAGAGACGCCATTACCTTAAAAGAGTTTATTATTCCAAAGGATTATTCCAGTGCTCTTCCTATTTCGGAGGCCAAGAAGAAGGACCTAATAGGTCTTTGTACTGAAGCCTAATAGGTTTTTGTAATAACCCCTTGAGCCCCCTTAAGTTAAATCAGTGTTAACATTCCCTACTTACTGTACAAAACTGCTGTAGATAGAATAGGCGTGAAATGTTACTTATGAATAATGTTTCGATGAAACTAAATAATTTTCATTTCATTTTGTAGCAGTTTTTAATAAAGGTGTTGTTTAACTTTATTTTCTTTGTATTAAAATTAATTTAAACAGGTAAATTTCAAAGTTCAAATTTAACTTATTGAAAAAGGTTAACAACTCAAGGTACGAAAATTAAATTTGAACAGAAAAATACAAGTTAAATGTCATTAACTTGCCTTAATCACCATTACATTCACGTAAATTTTAAGTAATATTTCACTAAAGTAACTTACATAAGCTTAAACTTCTTAATTATAACATTCCATCAGGCGGACCGAAAGTTGTTTGCCACCTTAGTGGTATAAAAAAATATTTTGGTTCAGTGCTGAAAAAGTAAATCGCAAAATTTTAATTGAATAGGTGATCTATTTAATTTTTACATCTATTTTATAACAGAGTATGAAAGTATCTAGAACTTTTTCATTCTGCAGAGCTTTCAAATATATAATAACAGAGCACATTTGTTGTTTTTAGAGCACAAAACGCACGAATCACGGATGTCGTGCACAAGCAGCATTCGTGATTTTCCTAATCGTTTTTTTTACGTCCGTCAAAATTACGAAAACGAATCGAATACGAGTCAGCGCACTATTTGTAAATTCGAAACCAGTTCCATGCATACGCTCTAGAACCGGGTATAAACGGATAATTTAAAAACTGAGTTTGCCCGGGTGCATATCAATTCAAAATTTGGTACATTTCTAAAAATTGCTCTGTGCATCCCCCTTTATTTTTTCATTTCTATGCTTTCTTAATTTTTATATTTTGCCCTTTAAAATACAACCTTCGGGATCAAAATATTTCTTCAGAAGAATTTCCTTTGTAACCAGTTTTTTTGTTAATTACGTAAATTTTCTAAGGAAATAACTTTTGCTTAACGCAATTTTGCAAATATCGAAAGCAATGCTGCGTAACGCTTTCTTTACATTTATTTTTTTCTTGACAGCTTATTCTCTAAAAGATCATTAATCAATGTTAAGTGGACATTTTTATCTTTTACGGAAAAAAATCTAACGCAATCAGATGCTACGGAGTTTACTTTCAATATAAACGACGCTTAATCAGTTATTAGACAGAAATATTTTGCCATGTAGCTTTAATTTTATCAATTCGGTCAACGTAAGCTCTTTTTAAAGCAAACTGACCAAGTGTTTATCGTACGCGCATCAACTTATTATTAATTATTATAATTATGATTCCGTAGAATGAGAATTATCGCTGATATCTAAAAAAAATGTTAAACAGATCTTTAGAGAGATGTGTGTGTGTGTGTGTATGTACAAGTACGTAAGCTTTTTTGTGAACAAATAACTTGAAAATTAATAGACCGATGTGCCTCTCACCTGGAATCGAAGTGATATTAGATTTTCAGAAATATTAAATCAGCGGTTCGTTTTTTATCGATAAAAAAACCTTATATTTCTATATTAACTGAGATCTATTGGGTCTCCATGGGTGCTATATTCAAATCTTTTATCAGTTTATAAAATTCAAGATGGCGGATTGAATATGGCGTCAGCATTTTCTTCTTGTAATTTAATCAGAAGAGGCTCTCTAAGAGCCTAAAGCATAAAGCCGGACAAATTCTGTATTCACCGCGGAAAACAAACGTAGTATAGGTGAAAAGCATCATTAATAACTCGAATATTATCATTTGTATTAAAAATTTCCTAATAAAAGCCCTAGTTTTGTATTAAGCAATATTAAGTTTTAGCTAAATTATATGGGGTACATAACATTAAAAAAATTTAAAATTTGCAAAACCTAAAACTAATTTTAAGTTCTTTTCCTTCCTTCCTTTTTTTACATCCTTAACCTGCGAACGGTGGAAAAAGGGCTTATGCCAAAGATATGAATTTAAAATTTTATGTTATTTTAGAACAAAAAAACTAATTGAATAAAAACTTTTTTCTATTTTTTCCTAATACAGAGTGTATAAGAGAAGGTCATAAAAGTAGGTCTATTCCGAAGTGTTAGAAATAAAATACATACGTTTTTTATTGAATAAGAGTTTTTTCTCGTACCTACTTCAAATAAAATTGATGGCGATATTGGATACAGATGATCGATGATATGAATCCATATCAAAATTCATGAGCTGTGTCTAGTTGTTACTATACCTGTACCCTGATTTTATACTTCGTAGCTATAATATTAGTTGAGAAGAGTGTCTGTGCCTATCTAACACTTTATTCTTTCTTTTTTTGCTTTTGATCTCAACTATCTATGATATCTATAAAAATGCTTTGCGTTGTAAAGCTGGCGTTTAAAAAACTTGGCGTACTTAACACATATTCATATTTATATTCTTTCATAATCATTTATTTTGCTCAAAACGTGGTACAGTAAGGTCTTACTGAGATCTCAGCATGCAAAATTGTTTGATCATATTTATTCATGTCATTGACATAATTTACATCTTTTTAAGGTATATCATAATTACATACAATTCACACACAATTTAACAAATAAGTTAATTTTAAAAATATTACATATTAAATTTAAGATCATATTGGCATCACATTTTAATTAAATAGATTCTATTATATAACAAATTAACTTTAAATATCATTTCAAATGTCAATCTTATCATTTTGTTATATTTTAAAATTTATAAATTAATTTATGGAATAACAATTATAATTGTTATTCCATAAATTAATTTATAAATTTATCGATGTCAATCTTAATTTGTTATGTCAATATGTTTTAAATTTATGAACTCATTTACGAAATAAATACATTTTTGTACTAGCCAATTTCGTAATTTTATTTTAAATACGTTTATAGGCAGTTCTGTAAGAGTACTGGGTAATTTATTATATAAAGTTATAGACATTGAGTAACTGTTTATTAAAAAAACATTGAAGTATTATTTCACCTTGGGGCAAGGTCCACATGGAGTACTGTTGCCATGCATCGCTGGGCAGGTGGGCCTGTTATAGATTGGGTCTATTGACTTGGTTAAACAACGAGCTAAGAGAATAGTTGACGATCCTTAACGAGAAAGTTTGCCTCCCTGTGTGTGTTCTACCGCTTTTAAAATGGGCGGTGTTCTAAAGACTTGTTGACGGCTACTGTCTACCATCACACCGTTTGCCATCGGTAGATAATCACCCTCACACATTAGAAAATAAATGATCTCGTACAGTGTATTTTTAGAGGAACTGTTTTCCGCGAATGCTTAAGTTGTAGAATGAGATCCCTGTCATTTTTATAGTCCAACTCTGAAACAGATATTTTATCGATAATCTTTTAAAAAGCAGTTTTACTGATTATGGAGAATAAATCAGTGAAATTTCATCAATAATATTCAGGGAAGGCATTTTCCCTGAAACTACCGCCTTTTTCCACACTGTATAAATTACTCAAATGCATACATTAGTAATTTTATGAAAATGATCAAAATTATGAATGGAAATAACAGTAACCAGTTAACGAAATTGCCTCGTCATGGAATTCATTTCATAATACGCCCGGGGAAATGTTAGAATTAATTCCACCGAGTTCACAGTGAAATTATTGTTGTTCTTGTTATTAGACATTAATGTTTACCAATTTAAATGTGAGCAAAATACGTTTATACGTATGCACGTATATCGGTGAGTCAAAAAGCAGACATGAGGGCTTTGCATGAAATTATTATCGTTTGCGTATCGTTAGGTGAAGCGACGACAAGCAGGATTTATGTATACAAGTGTCAGTTACTACTTACCAGTTATTATGTTTTTATACAAAACTGTTTGCTTTGCGTCGATGGACGGTGTAACAACGATAGTGTCGTAATCATCATTGTTTGCGCTAAATAACTAATCGAGGGATTCTTGTTTCGAATCTCTGCTTCGGCAATGAATATTTTTCGTACGTCTCTTCATTGTTTCATTACGAATCATTTTGATGAAATATGAGCAGGAATCCCAATACAGATGGGCTTGTGTTATTTTAATTTGCTGAATGATTTCAACAAACCTACTATGCTTTCCGATACGAGGTCATTATTGGAGAACATTTCTTCCTCAACGATTATTGGATCCACGAATGGTATGCAGCACGCCCGTTGCCACTTCAACTTGCAAATTTTACGAGCTATCTCAGGTACTTTAGATCCTGTACGGATCACCTCATTACGAATTCTATCACGTTACAACTCCATGCAAAGACTGTAGCAGCCTGTATCTCTGAGCTTGCTTATTGGAAATCAGTTAAGAATAATGACATAAATGATATGCACACATAGCCACACGAAAAAAGCTATTTCCCTTCTTTTTGATTTTGACTGGTACAATACAATGTTATAAAGGTTTTTAAGGTACAGTCACGGGAAAACAGAAACATTGCATATTCGAGATATATTGTGACCGATAGTTCCTCAATAATACATATCCGTCCCTTTATATATTGTATACACATAGGCTGCATATTGTATACGTGGATTAGAAATAGCGACACATGTTGTCAATATACCGCACAAGCACTTTCGCTAATAAATGTAGCAGTGTTATCGAAGAAAAATGCACCTTCCGCAATTTTCGTAACTATCTTTATTGCTGTTCGTGATTGATCTTGAAGTAACATTGGTATTTAATGAAAAAAACGAACTATTGTTGAATAGTTTAAAATAAAATCTAATAAAACAGCAAAGACACTTTCAGAGAAGCAATCCAGATTTGTATATACACTCTTATGTTCAGGTAGCAGGGCTATACGTTTCATGAAATTATAGATGCTATTCAGCTAACTTTCGTTATTTCTGTAAGTGTGTAAGTGACTAGATAGGAGCGGATGAATGCCATGCTATCTGTTTTCTTATTCTATGGATTTATGGACGTAACTGTACATTTTAATTCGGTTTTAGTCCCTAAATATGTCCCTAAGACTTAAGTGTCTACCTGTTTGTGTTTCACAAAAGTTTTATTCAGTTACTACAAATAGTATCGATTTGAAATATGGTAAATTGGTAGAACTTTCTTGCCCATATCTTTCATATAGGTGAGAAAAATCTAAGTCAATATGGCTTTATTTGCATATTCTAAAACAATTTTCTTAATTATATTTAAATAATTGAATCTGGTGTAGTTTTTAATTTATAGCCAAAAATTTACAAAAATGGGGGCAAACCTTATATCCAAAGTTTGTCAGTCCAAATCTTTTGCAGGAAAAAAAATATAGAAGTAACTTTTAAATATTCTTATTGGGTAGGTACGGAACCCTCCGTGCTCGAGTTCGACACACACCTGAACGGTTTTTTTTATGATTAAATAAACTATGGAAGTGACATTTATTTTAGTCTGTTATGAACTCTTTTTCTAATAGTATCAGAGAGCATTTGTCGTTCGTAGGTCGTACGTAATTCTCGCAGTATTCCTGTCGCACTGAGACTATATTATTGTAAGTTAATTAATGCCAGTCGCATTTCCCGCTGAAAATAAAATAATAAAAACCAGGTCGTGCCTGCGTCACGTCGTGTTAAATACGACCACTTTTTATAATGTTTGTAGTTTATACATACATGATTACTTTTACTACCACTGTATTAACTTTTGTATCGTTATGTTTCCTATATCTATGGAAGAGCTCATGAAACCGACTAACCCGAATTAAAGAATGGATAGTCGTTAATTCTGTTGGGTCCTGGAGTAGAAAGTACGTATGTACACAGTATAAGCAAAAGCACTTCAAGCAGTATGCCTTATTTTCGTTGCTCTCCAAGACGACCTGTAAGAAACTCAGCAGTTACTCTTTTCAAAATATTAACATCAGACTAGGTAATACAAAAAAGGAATTTCATTATCTCTCTGATTTAATGTTTATTTAAACAATTGTATGAAGCAGCCTGCAAAGTTACTGAGCGAATCATACTCAAGGATCTTAAAAAAGAAAGAAAGAGAAAAAGATATTTATTTAGCAAAAGAAAACAATATACATACTAGCAAAGTTAAAAAATAAAAATTCAACAATTAAAATAAGTACAACAAAAGCAACTGTACTGCTGGTAATGCCAAAAATAGTTCAAAAGAACATCTCTATACTCCATTGTTTTTTTTTTATCCGTGGTACCCCCAGTAGTACCACCAGTGGTACCACGGTTACTTTTTCCTAACCGTGGTACCCCTAGAAGCACGGTTAGTTTTTTTTAACCCTGGTACCACTGATCTTGTGCATGTTTCATGTATGCGATAAATACCCGTGTTTTTTCTTTCTTTCTACTTTTTAACCGACTTCAAAAAAGAGGAGGTTCTTAGTTTGACCTGTATCTATGAATGAATGTATGTATGAATGTATGTTTGTATGTATGTAGGTTTGGCTGAATCGATTTTGATGCGGTTTTCTTTCGTTCTTTCTGCTTTTTTTTGAGGATTCCAATTAGCTCAGAGAGATCAGAAAATCGGCACCGAGGAGTAGATCTACTGAATTGGGAAGAGGATAGTCAGGATCAGCCAACGCCAGACCCGTTGTAAATGTATACCGTCTGGCCCACACGACTTATGAACGTCTAGAGAAAGCTACGCCCGCCGGACCTTCCGTTGTGTTATGGAGATTTCCGGCATGATCTTACCGTACTACGGTATATTAGGTGATACAGCGCCTTCATGGTTCATATTCGAGTTTGAGGCAAAGAGACCGCCGAGTAGATCGGCTTTCTATTTAGCACTATAAGCCAAGTCACCATCGGTCTTTCGCAGTGGTGGTAATGTCCTCTTCCAGGAGAAAAAAAAATAATAATTTATTTAAATAGGTTATCTGCGAAATAAATGCTAATTCAATAGTGTTGGATACGATATTGTGAGAATATTAAGTACTTATTTTACTATCAATATATTTTGTTACATTGTTTAGTTTCATATTACAATGTAATGTTCTCGTAAGCCTATTATTAATGTTGTTATGATAAGCTTGCACCATTTAACGTTATTGATGTGCATGGAAAGTTTTACAGTTTATTTATTTTATAATTAAGCACGTATGTATGTTCCTATTTATGTTTGTTTTTAAATTTCTTTACTACCACGTACTTATCTTTCAACTTATCAGGCAACAGTTAGATTTGTCTTAAAAAACCTGTGTCCTTAGATAGGTGTTTTAAAAGAATCAAAATTTCGAACTTTTGAAGCTAACTTGGAAGTCGTTACTATTTTTTTTGTAACCAAACTGATCGAGTATCAAAATGAAGAAAATAAAAAGGAGATCACAAAAACATATAAAAGTCACATGTTTAAATTTAATTTGGAATGCATTCAAATGGTTGTATTTATACTTTTTGAAATCGGCAGTGTGTTTCGGACCTCGTAATACGCATTTTTACCGTGTATCTCGTCTTATGTCGCTGCCGGATTTCACGGGGAAAGTTAAAAGGTAAAGAAAGTTGCTGACAAGTTTTATGCAGTAGGTTTACCCAAAAAAAAGTAGGTACTGATTTGGTGAAATTGATGACAACTTTATTTGTCAGCTAGCATTAACATACTCTTATTTATAACTATGAGTAGAATTTATTTATTACTGCCCGACTGACTCATAAGGAAGGCAATGTTTTTTGCGCGTATGTACCTATATATGTGGTTTTGGCCGTTGCATTGTAACCTCCTGTAGCCTTAACGACTACACCGATTTCGATAGAAAACAAAAAATCTGTAAATAAAAATAAATAATCAAATAAATAAAAAAACCGATTGCTAAAGATTAAGAACTAAAATGAAGTAAATAAGAGCACCTAAAACATACCAAATATTAAACTATAAATAGTGCAGATTGCTCAAACTATAGTAAGTACCAAGTTACCTTAAAATTGAGTTCCGTCTGCTTATAGTTAAATATTTGGTATGTTTTAGGTGCAGGTTAATACCTAGATAATTCTAGGTTTGTGTTTCTTTGTTTTGTTATTTTAGTTATGGTCAAAACGTATATTTTTAATATTTCTAAACCATGCTATCATATGTATAAAAAAAATCTACACTCTTTGAATATGAGGTAGTAGGGTATTCAGTGAAGCTATCTTTTCTATCTAAGCGTTAGGCCTAACTTATGTTGGAATTCCGTTTGAGTTGTAGAAAGATGGTTATCATAAATGTTACCTGTAACTCCAAAATGAATTTCCAAGGGTGTTGAGTTTTTCGTATTATTATATGCCTATTTTATACGCCCAACAAAATTATGCAGGTATTGAATCCACAACCATTCATTCGAAGAAATATGTTTTCCGTTCTTTTAGGTTTTAAATTAGAATGATTAAGCATAATTGAATATATTTCTTTTTGTTAATTTCGTAACTACATTGATTTTTCACCGCTGGCTTCTCGGAAAGGAAACGTGGTGAGGAAACCTGCATACGTCAAAGAACAAAAAAGGTATGTGAAGTCCACAATCCACACTGAGCCCGCATGTGGACTATGGCTCAAATCACCCTTGGTGATAAAGATACTCGAAAATTAACAAAACAAATATACGTGTCGACATTTTTGTCGGTTGAAAATTATGGCCAAATTTTGGCAGTTCGTATACAATTATATTTCAATAAAAATACTTTTATGTTTGAGTTTGAAACTACGTTTGTCATACAAATCTTAAATACACACGCTAGCGTGTATCGACTGTGCACACTTCTGGTTAATACAAACGTCAACATTGTCTTGACGTTTATATTCAAGATTCGCTGTAAATGTTTGTTTGATATTTATCATAAAAATCAGTCTCACACTGTTATTGGTTTCCTGATTTATGTGCTGGATAACATTAGATATGGAGTAAAGAAAACGTCAGAATAAAATATTTTATTCAATATTATAACTTTACCGACAAAACATGAGTGGGAAATTGATTTATGAAACGTATACACATTATAAATCAACCTAACATGTGGCGCTTCGACTTCGAATATATTTATTTTACTTTGCTTACATTTATTTAATTTTTTTTTAGTATTTATCTAGAAAAGTTACTAGGGAAGTTAATTTTATTTAATGTATTTAAAAACCAATTATTTTTATAGCAAAATTATTTAATTAGTTACAATAAATATATTGAAATACTAGTCAATCTGCATGGAGTCAACCGCGGAAAAACCTATTCTCGTGGGAACTTTCGATAGGGATAAAAGTATTACCTTTGTCTTTCTCTGTCCCTAAACCACAAATAAAGTTTGTTGTATGCACTGTTACGACGTAAAAAATAGAACCCAAAAAAAACATTATTTCCGTGAGAACTCTTGGTCGGGATAAAAGTGTTATATATTCTTTGACATCCCTTCGGCTACCACTGCGCCATAAATCAGTTCACACTATTGCTTCGTCGCAACGTAAAGGAATAGTGCATTTTTTCTCATTACTTGATTAACTATCATTGATGTTTCGAACTAAAGACATATGTCACTCAAAAATATTGTAGCTTCCTACTGGGGAAAGAATTTTTAAAATCGGTTCAATATTTCCAGAGATGATTCCTACAAACAAACTCACAAACTTTATTTCTTTATATTATATTATAAATTATAAGTAAAAATATTATTTTTAATGTAAATATTTATTAAAACCCCACGTGTTTTGATGGCAAATTATGTAGAATTTGTGTAAAATAATTTTATGATAGTAGTTACTTACGAATGATGTCTAACCACAATTTTAATGTATCTTTTATATTCATTTAAAATTTTATTTCCAATCAAGCTTTTATTAGATTTTGGTTCTCATTTAAGACCAGAGAACTAGTCAAGTCAAATCAAACAAGCCCAAACTCAATGGGGTAGCGTCGTTTCGTTAAAGAGGACACCTTCTGGCACCATCATCAGACCAGCTCTATTACTTCATTATATTGCATTGTCATCCGATTTACATCTTTTCATTTTAACTTAAACGGACACCGGGAAGTGGGTCAAATTTATCTTACAAGATTTTATTACAGATACGAGAGAAACTAAATAAAAGCTTGTAAAAATGGCACACAATACTGTTCCAAAATATCGCTAAACTAATAAAAATCGAAGAACTGAGATCTTGTATGTAGAACTTGACTTCATATAGCATACGAATGTTAATGTTCAAACTTAGAGAGCTTAGCAAAATCCTGCTGGCTTACTTCCAGGGTCGTGCTTGTATTCAGAAGTAAAGCGCCTGTGTGCAAAACCTAAAAAGCTGATACAGAGTTTTACTATTATTTATCATTATTGTATTCGTAAAAGAAAAAAGTCAAGTTAAGTAAAGTTACCAATTAATAAGCAAATGGTCAACAAACAATCTCTTTCGTTACGTTTTCAAGCTATTCCTTGGTGAGTTTTAATCTCTTTCTTTTGTATTTATTACGCTCAACCAGGCTTAAAATGATGACTCGTAAGACATCTGCTCGCCAGGAAAAGCTCCAAACTTCAACTGGCTTTGTAGGAACTTAAGATTTCCAAGGAAAAGTGTTATCAACTATACAGTAAAGGGATGATAACGAAAGAGAACTTTTAGGAATATTTAACAAAAATTGCAGACTCAATTGATACTGTACTAGAAGAGAGGAACCAATTTAAGAAACTTATAGGAAGGTTTGACAGGTATAGTGAGGAGTATGTGGTGGCCCTTAACAAAATCTTGGAGAGGAACTACGGGAAGCCTATCAACACATCTTACAACTTGAAGAGGCCACCCATACTTACACACAGCATCAAAAGATTTATTGCAAATAAAAGATTTACATACATCCTTGCAGATGATAGCCTGTAAGTATGAACAGTCTCTGAGAGTGATGAAGGAGCACACAATGGCTATGAATGAGCTAACATAATTGAGTAAATATAATGCAGAGCGTTATGAGTCATTTCAACTCAATCACAGTATGTGTGATTGTAAACGCCTCAGCTGGATTGTGCAGCCTCGTACCTATATTACCTATACCAACACCTCAGTCATCAATGTGCGTCATCTTGGAATCCGAGCAACAATTATACGCTCACAACAGTTCTTACTTAACTAGTGTTTCACAAAAATGTAATGTTGATGGCAATGTAGTAATGTTTTGCGATGAAATGGGTAAATGTTTTACGCTATCTCAACTGAAGTCTAGGACAACCGGTTTTAAATAATTGTATGCCGAATGCCAATTATGATAATATAATAAGAAGTTTAGTCAAGTCTGACAAAATCACTCCATCCTCTATATTAGTAATATTTATCGGTAATAGGGGTAATGTAATTGAATTCAGACAATATTATAATAGTATAAGCGCACTTTAAGTAAAAAAAAAATGTTTACATTTCGCTATTGTAAGGGCTTGCCACACGAGGAAAACAACCTTAGGTGTGAGTTAAATTTAGCTTTACAAAATATGTCCAGGAATTTATTTATTTATTTCAATTCAATACAATTATAAACTTACAGACTAGGTCTAGCGCGTGTATAATTTAGATACATCTATTTATCTATATGCGATAGATAGTAAGAGTTAGAGGGTACTAAAGCCTGTGTTGTTACAATATTAATTCACCTCAGAAATAAAGTATAAAATTCAACATATAAAATAAAATCTACATGGAACATAACAAATAATGAAAATTGTAAAGCTAGGAATTAGTGTGTAGGGATTATAGATGATACTAGTTTAAAAACCATTTTAGAGGTAGCTGTTGATTTTTTTTAACAATATTCCATTCAAAACTAAACATATTAACTCAAGTCCAATTTTAGTAGAAAAATTTATAAAAACTTATGCTCCTGAATGTAAAACTCCTGTTGTATTTAAAAAAATGAGTCCTCCGGATATCATAAATACATTTAAAATATTAGAAATTAAAGAACACCACAGATCTTTAAGAACTTTCTGTTCAAATTATAAACTCAATAAATTCATGTTATAGCGCAACTATTTATGCTAAGCCATAATTTTTAATAGTTGTGTTGATAGTGTATTCCCTCATGAGATGAAACTTAGCAAAGTTATGACTCTTTTTTAATCAGGTAGTTCAACAGATTCTAATAACTTCCGGCATATTTCAATACTTCCTGTACTTAGTTTAAAAAATCATACTCTGTGAAACTTAGCAAAGTTATGACTCTTTTTTAATCAGGTAGTTCAACAGATTCTAATAACTTCCGGCATATTTCAATACTTCCTGTACTTAGTTTAAAAAATCATATTCTGTGAAACTTAGCAAAGTTATGACTCTTTTTTAATCAGGTAGTTCAACAGAATCTAATAACTTCCGGCCTACTTCAATACTTCCTGTACTTAGTTTAAAAAATCATACTCTGTCAAATGTTGAGCCATTTTAGTATTAATGACCAACTTAGTAGTAAACAGTTCCACAACCGATGCAGGAGCGACACTATTAAAAAATATATTTAACGCCTGGGAGGATTCGCATGATGCTCTTGGAGTGTTTTGTGATTTATCTAAGGCATTTGACTGTGTCCACACTATAGTATTACTATATCATGGAAAAAACCATGAAATTATTTCATTTGCTGACGACACCTATTTAATTTTTAAAATTAAGAGACGAGAGACATGTTACGATGAATTTAATAATACCATTTCTAAGATTGTAAATTGGTATAACGCTAATATTTGTTACTTAATGAGAAAAAACCAAATGCGTTAAATTTATATTACCAAATAGTAATCAGATCTAGACATATATTATTATTAATGGCGAGCAATTAGAACTTGTTAATTGAACAGTCATTCTTGGCATAACCCTGGACTCCAAACATCAACTTATATTCATAACCTAGCCAAAAACTTAGATCTTCTGTGTATGTGATCAAGAAAATAAGACAATTGACCGATGTCAACACTGCAAAAATAGTATATTTTAGCTATTTCCATAGTTTAATGACATATTGGATCTTATAGGGGGGTAGCGCTGCTATTTACAAATTAGGATATACGATATTTCTGAGGAATAGATTTAGGGAAGTAAAAGTTTTAACTTTAGCGTTGCAGTTCATCATTATCACATCAGCAACATCATCACAATCTTCTATATGTACGGTCATTTGAAATAGTCCATACATAGTGTAAAGGTTAAAATTGCGTGAAGCCATTCTGTGAATCTCGCACTCACACATTAACATTATCAGCACTGTCAATAATATTAACCTTAAATCGACAAAATTAGGTTAAGTTTTCTTTATACTAACCAGTTTATTTAAACCGTTCTTATATCTTTTGGTTTCTTAACCTAACAAATTAATAAGGTGTAAACTGCAGTGTGGTTCTTCATACGTATTGTTTATTTCGCATGAAATGTTATCTGCCCGCTGGTGTGATCAATAGGCGCTGCTACTTAAATCGTCGCTATAACAACAAATACTAAAAAACAGAATAAAATAAATATTTAAGGGGCTCTCATACAACAAACGTGATTTTTTGCTCGATATTGATAACGGCAACAGGTAGACCCTTAAAATATTTAGTTATACAGTTACTTAATAAATTTTTAAATTAAAATAAAACAAAAATTTAAGGAGGGCTCCGATACAACAAACGTGATTTTTTTGCCGTTTTAATAGATAAGTAGCTTTTGCCCGCGGCTTCGCTCGCGTTGAATTTGTGTAATTTAAAATTTAGAAAATCGGGAGTTTGCCTGCGCAAAACAATAGATGCAGAAGTATTAAGTAAGTACATAAAACCTAAAATTACTATCTAAGATGGAAGTACTATAGCCTGTTCTAAGATTACTAAACGATTTGATAGCTTTAGAGAGATCGGTCAGTATTAGTTGTAATAATTATTGTGATATATTAAAAGATGAACAGAAGTCTAAAGTAAACACTGACGATGCAGTAGGTAAATAAACCAGTAGAGTGTTTTAAACTTTTTTGTGAATTTGTCACTTCGAAGAAGAAGGTGATAATCAAACATTTTGGTTATTAGCGTAAGGAAACAGATAAATTTTATTTTGCAATTTCTAGGCCCCCACGACTGTTTAAATTGTAAAAAGTTATAAAATTTTCTTCTTTTGATAAAGTATGTATCATCTGACAGCAAAATAAAATTTGTAACATTAATTAATGCATGCGTAGAATAATGTAAGTACAAGTCGACCAAGCTGAGTTTGGACCTCGCTGGAATGCGTATATTTTAATTAACCTATGTACGATATAATGTTAAAAACAATACATACAATAATTACAATTACATTAAAAAAAAATAAGCGAATTTTAAAACTTAATTCAAATTTGCGAATTTGAAAATTAAGAAGTCACGCGAGGTTCAAATTTATCTAGGTCGAGTTGTACCTAATAATTATAAAGTATATTTTAGTAGGTATTTAACGAATAATTGAGGAACGTAGTAAGTAGATATTTGTAGAAATGTGGGTACTTACGATTTTTTTGCATTTAAGAATGAATGGAAGCCTACACTTAAAAAAAGCGAGAAATCAGTTAGCGTACAGCACCATGTATTGTAGTAATTACGGTTGCAGAAATTTTCCCAATTACTACTCCTTCGGCCCCGCTGCCGCCGCGCCGCCCGCATTCGCTTAGGTAAGATCGATCGAGATGGCACCAAATACAAATTGAAAAGACTATTAGAATAATGCAGCTCGTTCCATACATCAAAAAAAAAATTTAAAACTACTCCCATTTTATTCTCTAGTAATTTGAACCCAATCAGACTCCAACAATGAATTTCACTTCCGCCGCATTTTCATACTCAGCGACCCCAAAAACCATACAGTACCAATTTTTGATTTTCAGACTTGGTCACAAAATGTCAAAAGTCCTTAAACTCTTATTTACTCATTTATCGATAGGAAAAAGGTTAATTGAAAAATACTAAATACCCATCTGGTTTGGACGGAAAGATGATCCGGTTAAAGCTGTCGGAAGTAGTTGGGCGCGGGCGGCATTTGACCGATCTTTGAAGAAATATGGGGGTCCTATATTTAGCAGTAGACGTCCCCTGGCTGTGAAGAAGAAGGTTAAAAAATAATGGATTTTCATATAAACTTTGGCCTCCATTTCAAGCCATTAATTTAAAAAGCTTATGGTTCGCCTGATGGTAAGCGGTCACCGTAGTCTAATTTTACAAAAATGATTTCTTAGTACATCCCTAATATCTCTTCTTAACTTATCAGGTGATAAGTAACTATCGCGCCAAATAAATTAAAAACATACACACTCACACAAACACAAACTTATTTACTTTTTATTTACTTTACTATACTATACTGTACTGTACTGTACTGTACTGCACTGTACTGCACTGCATTGCACTGCACTGTACTGCTCTGCACACCACACCACTCCACCATACCATACCATACAACACCATACAACACCCTACAACACCATACAGCACTATGCAACACCATACAACACCATATAACACTTTACAACAAACATGTCATTCTTAGTTTTCAACTGAAAGGTGTAATTTTTATCCATTTTAATTGAAAAATAATGGATTTCCATACAAATGTTGCGATAAGTTTTTATTCTCACAGGAACTCATGATCAGTATAAAATCTCATCATCTCTCATCAATCAGTATAAATTGTTTATATCCTATTCCGGTCTCTTCAATTAACCTTCTGCCAAATTTTAGCTCAATTGCATAATATTTAACCATGGATTTATTCCCACGGGAAATTCCGAATCGGGATAAAAAGGAGTTTCAATCCTTTTCCATATCTGTCCCTGTGACAAATTACCGCCAAAGCTGCCGAAGGGAACTTCTGCCAGTCGTCGTTACCACCACTGCGAAAGACCGATGGTGACTTGGCCCATAGTGCTAAAGAGAAAGCCGATCTACTGGGCAGTCTCTTTGCCTCGAACTCAAATATGAACGATGAAGGCGCTGTACCACCTACTATACCGTGGTGCGGTAAGTCCATGCCGGAAATCTCCATAACGCAGTGGGAGGTCAGGCGGGCGTTGCTTTCTCTAGACGTTCATAAGTCGAGTGGGCCAGACGGTATACCAGCAGTGGTGCTTAAGCAGTGTGCTCCTGAGTTATGTCCTGTACTCACGCGCCTCTTCGCGCTTTCCTACCACACTAGGCAATTTCCGTCTACATGGAAGACTGCGAATGCGCACCCGGTGCCCAAAAAGGGCGATAGATCAGATCCATCGAATTACAGGCCTATCGCTATTACCTCTCTCCTCTCTAAGGTGATGGAGCGTGTGATCAACACACAGCTTCTAAGATACCTAGAAGTACACGATCTGGTCAGTGACCGTCAATATGGCTTTCGCCACGGTCGCTCGACTGGTGACCTTCTAGTGTATCGCACACACCGATGGGCACTAGCCATTGAGAGTCAGGGGGAGGCATTGGCATGTAGCCTGGACATAGCGAAGGCGTTCGATCGGGTCTGGCACCGCGGTCTTCTATCGAAGTTGCCATCTTACGGAGTGCCCGAGGGTTTGTGCAAATGGGTGGCTAGCTTTTTGTCCGGCAGACGCATACGAACTGTAGTTGACGGTAGTTGCTCTGATAGCATGGACATTAATGCTGGTGTCCCGCAAGGCTCTGTGCTGTCTCCTACGCTGTTTCTACTGCATATCAATGACATGTTGGACATCAACAACATACATTGCTATGCAGATGACAGTACTGGAGACGCTTTTTACACGGGTCGTGCAAACATCCCTCGTTCCGTTGTGGAGGAAAACCGCGGAGAACTTGTGTCTCAAATCGAGACCACACTGTCCCAGGTCTCTGACTGGGGACGGGTAAACTTGGTCCGATTCAACCCTACAAAGACACAAGTGTGCGCGTTCACCGCTAAGAAAACTCCATTCACTGTGGTCCCACAATTCCAGAACACTCCCCTCTCCATCTCCAAGAGCATTGGGATCCTTGGTGTCGACATCTCCAGCGATGTTCAGTTCCGAGATCATTTACAAGATAAGGTAAAGCTGGCGTCCAAAAAACTTGGTGTACTCAACAGAGCGAAGCAGTACTTCACGTCGGGGCAAAGGTTGTTACTTTACAAGTCGCAAGTTCGGCCCCATATGGAGTACTGCTGCCATCTCTGGGCAGGTGCACCCGGATACCAGCTTGACCCTTTTGACTCGGTTCAACGACGGGCTGTGAGAATTGTCGACGATCCCAAACTCACTTGCGGTATCGAGCCCTTAAGTCTGAGGAGAGACTTTGCCTCACTGTGTGTGTTCTACCGCTTGTACAATGGGTTGTGTTCTGAGGAATTGTTCGAAATGATGCCCACGGCTACTTTCTACCATCGCACCGCTCGCCATCGGCAGGGAATTCATTCTCACACTTTAGAACCTAAATGGTCGCGTACAGTGCGGTTTCAGAGAAACTTCCTCCCGCGAACGCTTAAGTTGTGGAATGAGCTCCCTGCCAAGGTTTTCTGCAAGGACTACAGTATGGAGTTCTTCAAGAAAGAAGTTATTAGATTTCTGAAGGGTCGGCAACGCGCAAGTGATACCCCTGGTGTTGCAAGCGTCCATAGGCTACGGTGACCGCTTACCATCAGGCGGGCCGTAAGCTTGTTTGCCACCTCAGTGGTATATAAAAAAAAAAAAAAAAAATAGGATTTCATTCCTATGGGACCTCTCAATCGGGAAAAAAGCCGTATCCTTCTTCGTTCTTTCAACTATCTCTATGCCAAATTTCATCTGAATCCGATGCGACGTGAAAGAGTAACAAAAGTCATATTAAGTTATAATTATTCCCGTAGGCACTTGTGCGTCTTCCGGGATAAAATGTAGCCTAATGTGTTATGTTAAGATATAAGCTATCTGTATTCCAAATTTTAGCCAAATCGGTTCTATTGTTTGAATTTTGCATACAAATTTACAACCCCTATTTTACCCCCTTTAGACCTTAGAGGATTTTTTACAAAAACGGTGAATCACGTCATTCATAATTTTGTAAACGAATTTCCGTACAACTTTAGGATAGGATTTTTATTTCTACAGGAACTCTTGATCGGTATTTTATATAGCTTATATCCTTTTTCGTCTCTTTAACTATCTCTGTGATAAATTACAGCTCTATTATTGAGCTGTGTGTCGTGTTTTCCCGCGCAAAGTTTAATTATCGCGATAGGTTTTCATTTTCGCTAGACCCCTCGATCGGGAAAAATAGCCTTGTCCTTCTTCATTCTTTCAACTATCATTATGCCAAATTTCATCTGAATCGGATGCTCTAGTGTGACGCGACGTGAAATAGTAAGAAAAGTCACATTAATTTATAATTATTTCCCTAAGAATTTTCCGAGATAAAATGTAGCCTAAGTGTTATGTCAAGACATAAGCTACCTGTACTTTGAATTTCAGCCAAATCGGTTCTGTTGTTTGAATTTTTTTAATACAAATTTACAACCCCTTTTTATCCCCTTAGGGGATGATTTTCCAAAAACAGTGAATCACGTCATTCTTAGTTTTTAACTGAAAGGCCATATACCAATTTTCATCCGTTTAACTTTAAAAATTACGGATTTCATACAAACTTTGGACCCCTTTCTCCCCTTTAGGCGGTGAATTTTGAAAAATACTTTCTTCCACTCCTTTACCTGATAATGAACCTACGTGCCAGTTTAAATCTCTAGACTCAGCGGTTTGGGCTGTGCGTTGATATGTCAGTCAGTCAGTTTCTTCTTTTATATATTTAGATGGTACGTAACCCGTGCGCGAGTCCGACTCGCCTATTTAATATAACCTTTATTATTTTCAATTACAGCAAGCAAGCGCCGCCGCATAGATCTGACTATATTAGAACAGATCTGTTCCTCTAATATTGTCCCAAATTTCTACACAGTGATCCCTAATGACTCTGTAATTCTTTCATTCCGCATGTCCCATCTTTGCACCATCAAATCCCATAGGTTCTCTATGGACCAGCCGCAGTCATCCACCCCCACATATTAAGTGATATCCGTCCAGATTCCATATTTGGGACAACATTTTGTTCTGCATAACGTGTTCTATTTCTGTGCCACAAATAAAGCCTCCCGTTTTCAGATGATACAAACGACTTCTCATCGATGAATGAGGTGTGCTCACAGTCAAAATCTAAATACTACCTTACAAACAAATATCTATTTTGTTTACGGGTATTAGTTAAAAAGGGTTTTTTTAGCAGGCTCGACGAACAGTATGTTCCCAAACACAGCAGTCGGTATGAAACTATTGTTCCACCATAAATCTTCTTTGAGTCGCATCAATGTGCCGCGGACGTCCACTTCGAGGTCGAGCTGATAAATTTCCCTCCTCTTGGTTGTGTGAGATCCAATGCTTTACGGTAATCCACTAAAAACCAAATAGCCAAATTAAAATAAACATTTATCAAACTACTGAATTATATTTTAATTTTTTTTAAGATTATAATATTTTAATATAAGAATTATGATATAACATTAACATCAAATAAAATACTTACGGTAAAACCAGTCTCACTTCAAATTTGAGATATATTGTAACCCATATTATATAGTTCTATAATATGCATCCTCTCTTGAATATTAATATTGGCCAGCATATTATTTTCAGCAAAAAAAATTTAATAAAAACACCAAACAACCTTATCAACACAAGCAGTAACACCTACAACGACAAAAATAAAATGGTTACCTATGTAGTGACCGCATCTAACTTAATAGCTAAATAAAAACACCAAACAACCTTGGTTCAACAACACCAAACACCAAAAACAAGCACCCCCAGAAACAAATCAGCAACGACAAAAATAACATGTCTATCCACGTAGTGTCCGCTACTAACTTAATAGCTATTAGAAAGTTGGTCTAAGCTGTTAAACTGAAATTCGTAAAATGTAACAAAAACAAAAAGAAAGGCATACGATGAGATTCGAATCCACAAACTACATTGCACTGAGTACACGTATTAAGATCTGATACGTCTATCCACTAGGCTACGGATACGATAATTTCTCTTAGTGAAATTATTATATACAATATTAAATGAAACTAATGTTACTCAGGTTCTACAAGACATATTATTACTTTATTTCTTTAAGTGTGTGAGTGACTACGCCTTGCCATTCTATTTTGTTTTGAAACTCTATATGCAGTTTTACAACCGACCGTACATAACATTTTAGCAAATCTCAGATTTTAGTATTATAGTAGAGAAAATATTCTTGAGCATCACTTTTGCCAGATTTGATGGCTAAGATGGTTTTTTTGCCTGAAGAAGTTTCATAGGCGCTCAATATAAAAGTTACTCTTTAATGGAAAAACCGGATTGATTTATGTTCTGCACTTATAATTAACAACACATATGTGTATATGCGGTTTTGTATACCCTGTATAAGGTACCTATATACACATTATTTCTATTTATTGACAATTCCAAAATCCCATAGAAATATATAACAAGCAACCCATATTGTGTGTTGTTGTATTGATATACCCTGTATTAGGTACATTATACGTACATCTTTTCTGCAATTATACTATGTATAAAAAAAATGCGGCTTAGCGCGAGCATAATATATTATATTATATATTATTACAAGAATAAATAAAATAAAAAATGTTTTTCTATGCTACACAGCCGTATGACCTTCAAACAATTAGGTAGAAAAGGATCAAAATGCGCCCGTGACGTAAAGTGATAATACCGAGAGAACCGGCCGCTACACCTTATTATTAATACTTACCCTTGTTTTAGAGTGAGAAAGATAGTGATGCTGTCCCGGTCGGTTTGGTGAGTTGCATAGCCATACTGCAGCAAACACATTAAAAGAACTGGCGTGTATGCCGAATCCATTCACGCCACGTGAGATCAAAAACTTACTACACGTATTTGCTATTTAGCACTGCGATTTCAGGTATCAATTCAATCAAAGAACATTATGGTAACATGTGATAAGTGTGATGTATTATCTCGGTTTAGCTAGAAATAATGAAAATGACCTAGATCGCCCAGCTTTAGGCTTAGATCATGTATTATTAGATTTAGACTAACTAATGTGTGTATATAAGTATTAGGCCTGTTAATCCGTTGCTTAAAAACTTTTTGGCTGAGAGCCTTATGCGCTTGCCCGTGTGAAGCTGCAGAGACCACCTAGGACAACATCATATCATATACAGATAAAAAATCAAGCGCCTATGAAACTTCTTCAGGCAAAAAAGCTATGTTAGCCATCGAATCTGGCAAAAGTGATACTCTAGAATATTGTAACTATTATAATACTAAAATCTGGGATACATTTCTTTTGCGCCGGGAGCAAGGCTGTTTTGGCGGATTGCATTTTTCAAAATAATTACAAGTGGTCAGTGTCCTATACATAAAAACTTTCTGTGTGGCCTGGTATAAACATAAACTTACTTATATTTTTATATACATTACTGTATGATATAAATACTTCTTAATAACTGTATCAACACACACAAACTATACTATGTTAAACTTTATTATTTCCGCTACCCAAAGGTTGTGTAGCAGAGATCGCTTCAAAGCGATAAGACCGCTATCTCTATTTGTAAATATATGTTTCTAAAATTATTATGTTAATGTTATAAAGTATATTATTATATAATTTTAAATAATTATTATATTTACTACCGGTTAATGTTTCCTTACAAATTTACCTCACACAATCAAAGGTTTACGGGAAGAAATCGCATAATGTGATTAGTGCGCCTTTGTACACAAACATGTAATTGTATTAAGTATAATTTAATTTCTTTGTATATAACCGTGTAAATAAAATTATTATGTTATTCTCAAACTTATACCTTTCTTAAAGTTTCGGCAGTAAAAGTGCAAAGTTATCTTTTAACTTAAAAATGTACCAACTTCAAACTTGAACTGGTGCTGCTTATAGTTTTCAACTTTCCACGTAAGTAATAACATATAACGACAACTAACAAAGACATATATATATATATATTATCGTATATCTAGAAGTAGTTTAAGTTACACAAACTAAGCAACATAACATCAATATTACAATTTACTAACTTATAAAGCAAAGTTTTGTCTTGTTTTTAGAGTTCAACTTATTATAAAATTGGCTAAATGTGAGCTAGGCTCGCGTACTGAGCGTTATGTACTCATGTATTGTACCACATGTAAAATATACGATCATATTTATTTATTTATTTCATTATTGTTAGTCGCATTTTTTGTACTATTCCGCAATCTTGTTTTCTACAACTAATAAAAATCCTAAGTAATAATCAAATTTTGACATGTAAATGTTTTTTAAAATATTTTTCCTAGTTTTAATCGTGTGCCTAAACAATAATTTCATTCAAATAGCATTTATTTATTTTCCTTTTTTTATTGTCAGGGTTAGAAAGAACTAAAACATTTCTATCAAGATATTTTGTATTCCTTTACTAATCTAATAAAAACAACTTTGAATGTAGGTAGCATGCTATAACAATACGTGGGACACTCAGAAAGTTATGAGAAACTCAAAAACTAACTTCTATGGATAAAATATTTTAATTATGTCTTGTCAATGAACTTTCCACCAGCCTGTATACAAAGTTTCATGCGTCTGAACCAATTTCCGAAACTTTTTTCCAGTCTGCCGCAGACACCTCTTCCACGGCCTTTTCGAACGCTGCTAGCGCGTCTTCCTTTAATTTTAGGGAATTAAAAAAAGTCACACGGTACCAGATCAGGACTGTAAGGAGGGTGACCCAAGACTCTGACCGGTGTGGTGTCCAGGAAGAACCTCGTTGTGAGCGCTGAGTGCGCGGGCTCGTTGTCATGGTGTACCCCGCGGAGCCCGTTGTTCGGTCGCTTGTTGCTCATTGCAGACAGAACTTCTGGCAGGCATTTTGTGGTATATTTGGCGTTGATGCTGTTTTGGTCCCGTAATGGCATTGAAACCAGATACCCCGTCAAAGTGAAGAAACTAGCGATCAAAATTTTCCCAGCGCTTCTCGATCGCTTCACTTTCGTAGGCGTTGGTTCGTTTTGAAACAGCCAAACTGTCGACTGACGCTTTGTTTCTGGATCATATTGATAAATCCAGGATTCCTCACCTATCACAATGTCGAAAACGCACCTGACGAGCCTGCTTAATTTTTTTTAATCATATCACGGCACTACACCACACGGGCCTGCTTCTGAGCTTCGGTAAGGCTATGCGGCACTCAGTGCAAAACTTTCCTCCTCACGCGAGGGGCTCGTAGAATCTTGTGAACGCTTTCCGAACCAATGCAGTGTATGCTGAATCTCTTCGTATGTAATTCGCCTGTTTTTTTCAATTAAATTTTTACTGCCAGCACACTTTCTTCCGTGACAGCCGTCGTAGGACGACTACTCCTTTGTTCATTGCCCAAATTAAGGCGACCGCGCTTGAACTCGATATGCCAACGGTAGATGGTTGTTTTTGAAGGTTTCATCCGTAAAAGCCATTTGAAGTCGATCAAATGACTCATTAGGTTTTAGGCCACATTTAAAATCGTAGAAAATCATCGCACGAAAATGTTCTCGATGCAGATCAGTTTTTAAATGAGATAAGATAATTTAATTTGGCTCTCTAAAAATGTGAAGAGAAATTCGAAATTCGAACAATGGTATTTTTACTTTTAAACAACCAAATTTTTCTAAATAATTTCAAGTGGCCAGTGTCTTATACATAAAAACTTCTCATACGTATGTCCTTATCTTAACGTTTCCCAACATGACAAAAAGAACAAAGTATTTACAAAGTCACCCTTCAGTTAAAGCTCTTTTTCATTGGTTTTTGTTTCAATGTCGATATGAAAGTTTTGGGACTGAAAAGTTAAGTATATATACTACTTACTCGATGAGTAGGTACTAATATATTTGTATCCTTATTACTATATAGGTAATATAAAAATGCGATAGTCTGTTCGTTGTTTTTATTACTTCCTAAGGTCGCAATGGAGGGTCTAATTCACCTATTTTTTGGCACAGTGATAGTGTATTTATGGGATACTGTTTATTCTGATAATCATAACATAACATACCGTAACGTAACGTAACATAACATAACAACATGCTTCATCAATAACATCAGTAATATGTTAAAAATAACAATATAAATCGCTCATCATATGTACAATTTATTTAAAACAATATTAAAATTAAATATGTAATACAATACGTAGTAATGCAAGCTGGGTCGAGTTATATATATTTTCGACACAATTTTACGTTTTACCAACTATGTTGTCTTTTTTATTACTCATACAAATTTTCATCAACTATTTTGCCCTCTAGAAGATGTTTTTATTCATGATTTAAGATGATGTTATTCATTCTTAAATCTATCATATATTCTGGGTTTTGGCGAACAAGAAACTTAACTTTTTTTCATACATTTGAAACATTTATTTGTAAAATTATTTCTGAGTTACAGTAAAAATATAGATAAATAGAAAATATCCAGATTCAAGACAAACACAAATTCCTGTTAGGGAATCAAACCCACGCCCCTCGATTTAACAGGCAGGACCCACTCAATCTTATCTCGTACTAAAACATTCTTTTCAAATAATGTCGTTGCTAATGACCCAGTGATTAGATACTGACATTAAAGTTATAAGAAAGGATCCAAAGATGTTTCCAAGTTCCGACCCTCATCAATCAATCAAAGTGATGTTCCAAAACACGCTTAAACTATTAAGAAGACGTTGTCACTGGCAAGATTATTTTTATTAGCAATGGAAAATTTATTTTTAATTCAGCTAGGCCTTATTTTAACTGATCGGCAAATAAAAATACGATGTTTGTATAAACACCGATACATACGTAGAACAAAAAGTAAACATAAACAAATAATGTGATGTAAACATAATTTACAACGCAAACCACAATCAACCGTAGGTTATGTTAAGGAACTGTTGCCTCAGCCGTTGCTTGTCTCCAGGGGGCATTGGCCTCTCCCTAGATAGAGGAGGCTTAGGCTATAGTCTGCCCTGTTGGCTCATTGTGAATTGGCAGACGTTTTTGTAGTAGTGGTCAATTGACTGCCAGAATTTTGAATTTGACTTTGATTTGGATTAAAGATTGCTGTCATAAACCTAGGTACCTACTTGATAAGGTGACAAAAAATATCTCTATTTTATATATAGAAAAGGAACCAGTTTCATTAGGACGGATAGACGAATAGAGAAGCCAAAGAACCCTAAAAAGTTTAGATATACTAATACTTTTAGTCCAATTTAGTATTTTTTTTAATGCTGGCACTACACTTTGCTATTTGTGTTTGCGTATTTAAAAAGCAATACACAATATGATCATTCACACATGGAGCCGAATAGCGACGTATCCAAATATTTCGATATTAGTAAAAAATACGATCGCACGCATGTCAGACGGGTTGGCACTTGAAGTGGGATTTTTTCCATATGCACGAATTTATTTTATAAAGTTCAAAAAACTTTAGAACAGTTGCGTTATCCCAATTCATGATTAAACGTGTAAAATATCATGGCTTATAAACAAACAGAAGGCATCCGTACTAGTCAGCGCGCAATTGTAAAGACGGCCAATGCCATTCGTTGTGTATTTGACTAATTGGCTTCTTTGATGCGCGCTGAAAAACCGACAGCGGTAGTACGCTAACGCATATTTGTTATTGGTCCTATTTGTCAAATAGGTAAATAAACCCAATGTTTTGTCAAGTATTCATCTACACATGGCACTTATTGCTAAATCGCAAATACACAAACACAAATAGCCAAGTAAAGTGCCAGCATAACACAATATGACAATGACAAATGCGCAGACAGATCGTTTGGATAGCTTGGATAGAAGAGCATTATGGGCTAAAATTTCCTACTTATATACGTGTCTAATACTAATATGATCAAAAAGGGAGTTTTTTTGGTTTTATGTGGGTAATCGCTGCAACTACTAAACCGATTCCTCAAAAAACTTTCAATTACAGAAAGCTAAATAATAAAAGCTATATTTCGATTTGATTAAAATAAGTTTTAAGTTCAAATATAAGATTTTTTGTACTTTAATCAAGTCAAAAGAAAAAATCTTAAGTATTTTATTCCTTTTGCGCAAGCACTGCAATAAAACATCAGGGTGACCTTAGTTTTGGTTCACAGATACTGTATTAAAAAGGACACCACAAAAAAGTGATTCTGTGGTGCAATTATTATTCCTTACGTGTCGCAAAGATGTAAAAAATTTACTTCATTTTCGTCACAGAGAAAGCTATCCCCTACCACAGATTATATAATACTATATATATTATACCCTACAGATAATGTTTACTTTTATACCGGACGAAGGTACCTATTTGGTTATACAGCGGGGAACATATTACATATTACAAATTATTGTTCCTTTACGTTATAATTTATAAAGTTTTATATCTTTAAGTTTTAAAACGTATTTAGAACATCGACCGACGCGACAGTTAGTAATTGATCATTTAGCTAAAATATTTAGGAAAAACGGAAAAGCCTACAAAAACAAGCCAAAGATCGTACCTATTTCTAAGTATTTTATTGGAAAACAGAAAATGACAGTTTATTTGTCTTTACAAAATAGAAACTATTATTTTATGTCTGGGGGTCGATTATGTCAACCTTTTGTTAATCGTCTGTCACAGACATTTATTCGTTTTGTAGAAAGTAAATAAAATAATTTGATAAATTAGTAATTGATCATTTACAGTTATGTTCTGATTAACTAAACAAAAAACATCGTCTATATTTCTTGTTGGTTCATGAAATCAAACAACAGTCAATGATATACATACAAATGGTTATATTTTTTAACATGAAACGTCTTTAAAATCATACCAAAACATACAGGACAAAAATATAAATCGTAACGAAATATCTAAATAATTCTCAAACTATAGTCTTAAAGTATGCATTGTTGTGGTATTGTGGTTCAATATCCACTGATACGAACTTGCCACTCGAAACGTCCGCGTGAAATGATATGAATGTAAACACCGCGCAGGGCCTGCCACTTTAACCACTTAGAAGCACTCCAGTGACCCTTAATTGTATAACATCCTTATGGGTGAATGCATATTCTTATGATCTTGTAAACTTAAGGTATCGGTATTCATTTCAAGGTTTGTCAAATTTATAACCCTTATATTAGAAATAATTTAAATGGAATATGTTTTTTTTAAATTTCTTAAAAAGTGTGAGTATACCTACAATTTTATACTTTAAACATAAAATGTTTTCTCTCTCCTGCATTTTTGAATGTAAATCTGTACACAAGTTTCGACCTCAAGGCTACTCCTGGATTCGTATTATTGCCTGTCTAACCTTTGACTTCGATGCAGCCTTCAATTTCTAGTCACCCAACAAAGGCGGTAATGCCGGAAGTAAAATAAAAGCGTTTTAAAAGGTTTTAGTTCTGAATAAATTAAATCTAAATGAAATTCAGGAAGAATTTAATTCAGTCAGTCGTATGTTCAGATCTCTATTTAACACTTACTTTTGTCTCATGCTCCGATCGCGCTAAATATTATCGGTCGCCTATCGGCTGTAGGGCTGCAATCCGAATTCCATGATTTCAGTAGTGAAGTCTGTCCACGTAGAATTTGGTTCTTCTTGGGAAAATTTTTTTGGGATTAAAAGTCTACGTCTCTTCAACTCTGAACTCAACTATCTCTATGTGTTTTAAATTTCAGCCGAATTGCTTACTCCGTTGCAACGTTAGGTAATAAGAAACCCAACAGTCTTTCAGAAATGTATATTAGTTTGGATTACAATAGAACTACGAATTAGACAAAGTCACTTCATGATTTAACTTAAATATAAGTACTTAAATTACTTTAAAAAATAATATAATACTAACTTTCTAAACAATTTTCATACAAGCATCATGTTTCAAATCTTTTTATAATTTTTTATTGGAATTTAAATTTTTCTAGAAACTCTAAAAAATAGTATATATTATATAATTTATTTACTTAATTGTTAAAATTTTATAGGTTTTTCATTTTTAGGGTTCCGTACCCAAAGGGTAAAAACGGGACCCTATTACTATATAAGACTCCGCTGTCCATACGTCCATCCATCTGTCACCAGGATGTATCTCATGATCCGTGGTAGTAAGTAGTTGTAGGCGACTAATTACCTAGCCCTATTTACACCTCATTTCACCTAACTGTTATAAATCAGACATTAGCAAATGAATGAAATCACAGTGTTTTTAAGGCTGCTCATTATATGTAGACGAGGTTGCAGGTTCAGTGGTAATTTAGCTGAGTGTGTACTGAGCAGAGCTCACGAGTGTCATACGACACGGTTATCGACACACTTGAAGAACAGTAAATACTTTTAGTTTAAAAAATCGTAAAAAGTTGATTTTCTATGGAATCTAATAGTTTTTACAGACACGCATAATTTCTACTTACTAAAAATTTTAAAAAAAATCTGCTAAGTAAAAGGAACTTGTGCGGTAATGACAACTATAAAACTGTAATGTGTAATGGACGCTATTAATAAGTTGAAAACGGTGCAGTAAAGACTGTTTAATGAACAAGTGTGTTGAAAAATTAAAAAAAAATAGCTTTAAAGTAAAAGGTACTTCTGTGGTAATTGATTTTATCGCACAAGTGCTTAATGTTCGCGATCAAGATGTTGAAAACGGTGCAGTAAAGGTTACTTTTTAAGCAGTGTGCTAAATAATTCTTTACGACCTATAACATGCCTACAATACAAATGTGACAATCTACTTGTAGTAGAAAATCAATAATTATTAAACTAAATTATTTACCTTAGAGCTCACTTATATTTTAAAACAACTAAGAAGATATATTTTCCTACGGTTTTTCGAACACAACCAAGGCATTTTCATTGGTCGCATAATACGTAAAGTGTTACGTTATGTAACTTATGTTATACCACGGAATTCAATTATGGTTCTTGCTGCAATTTGCTGCTGTATTCAAATGCAAAAGGATTATATTTATTTCTACCACCGGTTTCGATATCACCCTAATGATTTAACACTTTGGCTTTTTTTGTTAGTTTCGCTGTAGCTTTGCGGTTTTCGTGGTGTTCTTATAATAGATATAGTACCTGGAGGACCGAGCATGCTCGGTTTTTTTTAAACAGAGCCATCTATTGTCAAGTAGCTTATATACATATATACAAGAATTGCTCGTTTAAAGGTATTAAATATGTATATCTTAATTTCAATATCTATAAATGTATCCATCTCATACATAAAAAAACACAAATATGTAAAAACAGATGCAGTTACAAAGATAAATTTAAGTTAAGGATAAAAAATATACTTCCAGCCATTACTACTCCACCGGGCTTTTGGGGCGAGCCCCCAAAGAAAGTGAGCCTTTTCTCAGCCCATATAGCGTCCAACGTTCAAGGGCTGCCCGCGGGGGTAGCCTCAGCTTGGGTTGTCGCTCTGGGGGTCGTCCCTTCGACCAGCGTGAGCCTCAAACCCGAAGGTGAGTCGCGCCAGGAGGGGAGTTCCCCGTTACGCGGTTAAATATTTTAATAATACACATATAAATACTCTACTTCACAATAAAATTACCTAAGAAGGAACACTTCAGAAACACTTTTGAAGGTAAAAGATTTGTAAGTTGTATCATGAAGCTGAAGATCTACTAAAATCAAAAAAGTCAGCACTATGTCGCCCAAAAAAGTCAGCACTATGTCGCCCAAAAAAGTCAGCACTATGTCGCCAAAAAAGTTTAAGGACCTCTGCTCTAGAGCCTAGATAATTAAAGTTCTACATATTTTTAAATGTTCAAAGAATCGCTCTCACGGTATGTCACCTTTTTTCAAAAGAATTAACTGTGAGAAAAGTAAGTTTTGGCTATTTAATTGTTACATCTTCAATAATAAAGTATCTTCTTGACTTTTCTGTACTAATCAAATAATAATTTTGTTTTTGAAGTTCAGAAGTTAAAGAAAGAAAGTTTCTGACACTACTCTAGTAATCAATAAAAATTTCCAAATTAAAATGCTTATCAAACGTCTTTTTTTGCAGTTTTCAATTTTCAATTCAAAATAGACAGTGAACTGGATGTTCAAACATGCGCCTTTGTGTAGATTAGCCTAGCCCTAACACTTAATAAAAAAATACAGTGGATGTTACAATATATTTTTAGGTATCCTTGATTCTTGTTGTTATAGGTATCGGAATCTTCTTTTAATAACTAAACAAACGAAATAGTTTAACCTTTTCATCTTTACACTACTTACACTTAGAGAAAAAAAGTCAGATGGTTTTTTAAATCGAAAAACATATTTTAGAATATTTAATTTCTATACAAAACACATGCCTTAAAAGTTATTTAATAATAAATTTTAATTGAGTAAAGTCAAAACTGACTTATAAAATTATTGCGCAAGTCATGTCAGATGCCAAACTAAAGTAGTTCGCCTTTGTGAAGTCGAGAGCAAATATAACATGGCGGCATCAATATTCGTAATTAATGGTTTACTGGAGATATTTATAAATTGTTAGTTATATTAATATAATGCTAAACTTACCATGAGTATATAGCGGAGAAACGTTGTACTTCATAGCGGCTGCGCAGGCTATGGGCCCTGTACCACCGCCTAGTTGAAGACCATGGGATAGCACTTGGACGATTGTGCTGACTATGGTAATAGTCCAGCCCCAGCCTCCTTCAGGGTAGTACCGCCGGTAAAGCGTGAGCGCGGCCCGAGCCCGCAACGCAGCAGCTGTCTCTACACCCACGGAAGCCCCAGCACTTGCGCACCTAACACATCACACACTTAAAGAATAGGTTCTTAAGTGAACTTCTCTGACCATTCTCGGTTGTTGAACATTTTAAAATTTAATTAAAAATAGTTCGTTTTTATTCAAATGAAGAAAATAAGCATGTCTGAACCTTGATAACCTTGAATAATCTATCAAGTACTAGCAAAGGGGGTATTATTTGAAGTGGCCTATTACTGCGTTAGTGTTTTACACCTTATGGGACATAAAATATAAAGCAATTTTAGTCTTTAATATAGTGTAGTGAGACGTAAACCAGAGCCAAGTTAGTAAACGACCCCTGCAGTCATTGGACGCTTGCAACACCGGAGGCATCAATCGCGCTTTGGCAACCCTTTAGAAATCTAATCACTTTCTTCTTAAGAACCCCATATTGTACAGTAGTCCTTGAAGAAAACCTGTCAGGCAGAGCTAAAGCGGTAAGTGAAAAGAGGTTGTCTTCCACATAATTGAGCCTCTGGTTACCCCCTTTTGAGGATAAAAACTGGGATGTAAAGCATACCTTAATTCGCAAAATTTCCAGAAAGAGAAGTAACATGAATTTCAATTACTTAATGTCTTGTAAATGACTAAAACGAACTTAAGGTTAAGAAGTTATAGGAAAATTTGGTAACCAGTTACTTTTTGAAATGTTTGAGGACTATTTGGTTGAACTTTTACTTAATTTCTATACTTTTTACTTTACATGCTTTACTTTCATTAGAGAAAGGACAAATAAATTCTGTTTCTGATAATACTATTTTGAATAAAAATGGTCAGTTAAAAGTCCAACTTAAAGACCTATTCATGTATAACCAAACACTAACCGTCGAAATTGTGTAACTTCTTTAGTGACTTCGTAACCGACACTTTTTGAACGACCACGTTCTGCACACTTATTATTTTTGCTAGAATAATTCACTCTCGTAGCACCACAATCACACAAATCCTCTGGACGTAATCTTGATGTATTTGACTTTTGACAGTCACATTCGGATATCTTCCAGAACAATAAGCGTTGTATCAAAGTTCTTCTTTGTGCTGAGCTTGTTCCAAGTTCAATTTTACCCACATTATTTGAATCCAAAACGCATGATGGTCTGTGATCATTTTTGATAACCTGAGTATCGTAACTGATCCTTTTCCGAACGTCCCTATTGCTACACGAAGCCGGGTAAAACTTTTGAGCAATAACCTCAGTTTTAGATGTCTCCCGATTAACGTTTCCTTCGTGCGTTGCAAGAAAACCATTTTTTATCTTCTTGACATCCGTTTGTAAGGATTTCCAAGCAGCAATTACTTCGTCTCGTAGTGGTTTTTCTTGGAAATCGGGATTTGTGTTTGAGTCGGGTATATTTTTCGTCAATGGTTCGTTGGGATCCGTATTTGCCGGGACAGGCGCTACCCGGAGACGTGAAGGCAAACTGTCACACCGGCGGAGAGTCATTATCATTTAAATTTGACGATTTCATTGTTGTTTAACAACCTACGTATCTTTACGGATAGCTTTCACGGTTTTTACTGAGAAGTACCTAAAACAAAAAAAAAAGTTATAAACATTTGTGTAAGTAGCTGATATTTTTAATTGTAGGTACAAATCTTACACAAATCATTCATTTTACATCAGCTTTATTTGAAAACCTATACTTTTACCATATTTATTTCGACATTAAACGCTTGATTTCAGAATAATTAAAACGCTACTAGCTTTTGCCCGCGGTTCCACCCGCCCTACCGCAATAACCTAACCGCAACTCCTTAATTCTAGAAAATAAAATCGACTCACAATTGACGTTTTCAAGTATCCTATGACCTTCCTCGGGACTAAACTATATCCATGCTAAATTTCATCGTAATTGGTGCACCTGTATTAGCGTGTGGAGAGGTAACAGACAGACAAAGTTACTGTCACATTTATAATTTTTATATGGATTAAAAATCGATTACCGTAGATAAAAGTCACATAATCCAAAACATGATTTGAAAATCCTAAAGATTATAAAAATAATAGCTCTGTCTGTTATGAATAAAAAAGGAGTTCTACCTAACTAGCTTTTGCCCACTGCTTCGCCCGCTAGAAATTTAGTAATTTGAACCCTTGTAACCCTTGAATTAACAGAGCTAGACTGTTTTTTATGCTCCTCTCTACCTCTTCAGCTAGCTCTGGGTATATTAAGTCACCCTATTTGACCGTTACGTCGTCGTGATGGACAGTGCCACGCGGTTACACTTTAACCGTTACGTTGTCGTGCCACGCGGGTTACACTCGCGGAACAATTAATCACTGTAGAACCTCTCGATTGGATTCATTATACCATCCTTTGTCTTTCTCCTTCTCTATAACTGGTGCTCTGTTTCTATTTAAAGAAATAGCAAACCAACAAAAGGAGACTATCGGATTTATATAGTTAAAGGATTAGTTTGTTATATAGATGTAACATATATTTCTGGCACGTTAACTATTCTCAGTATTTTTTGGATTATTTTTTCTTCATACGAATGGCCAAAATTATCTCGGCGGGGATTTGTGGTATCATCACTAGACGTTGAAACGCTTTAGCTGATTCAGCCAAAGGCATTTTTCTTGTCACTGCGAAATCCTTATATCTTTAGTTTTATCACATTATAAATAACGGAGACTTATACTTAAACCTATACTTATAGAGATTTATAAGAAAACACATGCGTTTGCCTGTTTGCCTTTACAGAAACTTTAACTTTAAATCAATCAACTAAATCTTTAAATCAAGTAAAATTAAGTTTCATTGTTTTTGTATTATTCCGCAAACAATCGATAAAACGCCGGATACACAGCCTTTAGGCTCTTAACCTTTGTATACACAAAAATCATAATCAATCTTCCAGTAACAGCGCAATGTCAAAAATACAACTATTCTACGAGATGTTTTCTACGGTCATCAATTTTCCTCATCCAGTAATTTCTCATTAAATTCAACAAATTATTGGTTGATTTAGCAGGAAGACGTTCAACTACCTTCATGTGTAACCTTTCTTACACACGTAGGTATTCTAATCCGTAACCCAAGTCTTGCCAATGCCACTTCTCCTGATTCTTTGAGCTTTTTAAGCTTCATTAGCTACTTACTCAATTTTAGATAAATGTACACATTTTTAACTTTTAACTAAAGGATTAAGCCAACAGAATGTGTAAGCCAAGGATAGAAATGAAAATTCGTTTTATACACGAACTAAGGATTTATGTGGAACATATTTTCTATAGTTACCACATTCTATATAGCGAGCGAAGCCGCAGGCATTTTGATGTAATATACTCGTGCAAAGTTGTATGAATAATTCATCAACTCGACACAATGCTTGGAAATCTTGCTATTTTGAATTCCGTCGGAAATAAGCTTATAGATCCGATGAAAGTGATCTGAAATATATTTGCGAAATAATTCGGTCTTTGAACCAAACGAAACGTGCGTACTAAAATTTACTACCCTTAGATTGTTTACAATCCTTAAAACAATATTTATAGTGTCTTTCTCTTCTTGTTATGCCATGTTTTAAAGAATTTAGGTACTTTAAGCATAATATCATACACGCCTAATATAGGAATTTATAGCCTAGCAAGGTTTTATTACCAAGAAATATTGGAAACCTAACTTTATCACTGATTTATAAGCAGTCTTAGTTATTTTGTTTTTAGATTTCTACTGTAGATGCAATTCATGTCAGTCAGTCAGGCAGTTTATTCTTGTATATAAATAAATAAATAAATATTGTTAGACATTACACGCAGCGTCATCCGGTCCCAAACTAAGCAAAGCTTGTGCTATGGATACCATACCTACAACGGATACAAATACATATACAATATGTTGATCTGTATCCTTGCCAAATATATTAAGGTTAGTTTACTGTTAATACTGAATAAAAAACACTAAGAACTACACAGAGCCTTAAGACTCGCATGCAACTCGCTTTAAATTGTACCGAGTTGATGTAGTGTGGCACCGAGGAGTTCGCAAGGCCTTTGATAAATGCTGCAAGGTTCAGATTGCGATCCACTACACATAAATTGGTGACAATTTTGAAGACAATTGACTAAATGACGTCGGAACCACGATCCATAAACTTAAGTTTAAAATAATCCAACTTCCACCAACTCACTACAAACGTTTAACTACACCAATTTTCAGCTCAATGAGTTATTTGATGCTTCTATACATCGTACAGCTTCTTTAAACATTATATATTATGTTTTAATCAATTACTATCAAGGTTATTTAATAGCATAAGAATAGAAATTGGTGTACACTAAATAAAATCCAATAGTAAAATTTGATTCTTTAATACATTATAAGGGAGGTTTCTTTTTCGCGTTGCCAAAGTCTGGACAACAGTGATTTCAAATTATACATTAATGCATTATGTTAAATTTTTCTCCATTATGCAGTTATTACTCAGGTGTGCCGTCTTCCAGTGTGCTAAATCCTGCTAATACAGTAATCAGACTCGTTTTATCCTCTATTCCAGCTTAATTACAGTATTTGACTGTATATAGCTTGTTTTTGGATATAAATCACGCAATAAGTCAATGCAATAAAATAATATGTTCTAAATACAATTATTAATGACGCATATTGTGACACAAATAAATCAAAACCTATGAGGTACTCCCCGTTGCCTAGAATAATGAAATTTGGCAAAAAACAATGCCATGTAGCATACATAAAGGAAAAAATATAAAAACCGTAAATTTGTAAACATTTTTTTTTGCGATTATAAACTTATTTGCAGTTGGTGAACTAACCGCGACCTATGTTGAAGTATTGGAACAATAGTTTGCCAAAGGCAAAGTTAAATTTATCCCTCTATACGGTTTAGATCCTTGATCGGACCCTCGGTGCGCGAGTCAGACTCGCACTTGACCTGTTTTTTTAATGATTTTTATTCAGTATGCTATGCTAAAGTTATCAAAATAAATTTGGCACGGATACATATAAACATATTGTATTTAATTTTTAGGTAACTTTTACATATAAATAGAATTGTACATAGAAATCACCCAGTCTCAAATACATATACAATATGTTGATCTGTATCCTTGCCAAATATATTAAGGTAAGTTTACTGTTAATACTGAATAAAAAACACTAAGAACTAAACAGAGCCTTCAAAAAAAAAAACCGCCAGATCTCCCGCTGTGCTTTCAGATTTCCGGCATGATCTTACCGCACCATGGTATAGTAGGTGGTACAGCGCCTTCGTCGATCATATTCAAGTCAAAGAATATCTTCTCCACTCCGAAATATGTCATGAAATGTTACGAATGGAATTGGTTACATCTTAATATTAGTACTGGAGATCCATCAATTTTAGATATTGCCCAGTAAAAGTAGAAGATTTTTGGAGAAAATCGTCCCTTCTTACGGTTTCACATACAAGAGTTATTAAAGCCTCATCACTTAAAGTGCAAAAACCTGATCAAATCTTCATGTAGATTATCGGCAGAAAACGATTTTGTATAGCAGAGCAGAGTCCTATCCGATATTTGTGCATGTAAACAAATTAAATTTTTGCTTGACCAAAGAAAGATGCGAATTGATGGAGTAGACCGCATTCTTACAACTAAACTACAAAAACGAAAACAGGAGCCTCTAAGGCATAAAAATCTAGTATTAACATTCGTAATAATCAAAAAAAGTGTTATTCTGAACAGCGGGAGTTGGTGTCATCTTCGAGTGACTCTTAAGAAAATGTTTCTTCGCTTGATAAGCTAAAATTACCTTCCACATTACAAATAAAGAAGGAAACAACAAAATGTGTCAAAAGTTTGCCTTTGTTATCAAAAACCTGCGATAGTTATGGTATTTCTGATAGAGCAGTCTCTGCAATTGTTTCTTCGGTATTGGTTAATAATCAAAAATACGCCGGGAAATAAAGAAAGAACGTAAAAAATAAATAAGGAACAAACACAGTTTCACTTACCTGCTTTATACTTTGATTACCGAAAAGATAAGACTCTCAAAATCCCTACGATCAATCGATAAAGAAAAATAGCGAAATCACTGATCAGGAAATAAACAAGATTACCGAGTTTGAGGATGTCAAACACCTAACTTTTTTAAAGCCATTATGTTATACGCAGGCACTTGAACGTTCTGAGAAAATAGTGAACGGACCTTATGCAATAAAAAGTCAAGAGACAGTTTATACAAAACGAAAATTGAACCCAGAAAACTTATGCCTTAGATTTGAGAGTACCCTTCAAAAATCTAATAACTTCTTTCTTAAAGAACCCCATATAGTAGTCCTTAGAGAAAGCCCTTTGGCTGGGAGCTCATTCCATAACCTAAGCATTCGTGGGAGGAAGTTCCTATAATGTCTAATCCCCAGCTTCAGTTAGAGTAAAACTGGTAAGGAGAAAGACCAGGAAAAATAATTTAACCGTAACACAAGTTCTTCAGTAAAAGGTTAGTTAGAATTAGATAGGTAGGTTTTGTTTGTTCGTTTATATTTTCGCAACTTACAGTGTAACAAACTTTTCTGACCCCAGAGAAGATCAGATCAGAAGACCCCATGGTTTCGTCACTAGTGTCGTAGTAATTTCACATCAATTCAATATGGCGACTGTATTGTATGTATTTGACTACCGGGTCAAAAAACTATGCACTATATGTTTTGCGAGTTATATGGACTAATTAAAAACAAACCCTTTTTTTACCTTAGCTTGCTGACCGACATTACTCTTGTTGATAAGAGGTCACGTATTTACCAAAGGGTAATAAAAGAAACGTGTTTTTAGACGTCTTCCTGTACAATAAAATAACACGAGAAAGTACTCTCTTGAAGCGCAATGGAAATATTAATCATATTTCTTCTCTTATATAAAAACAATCTTAGAAAGTAAATAAAACGAAAGAATCTCAGTTTTTTATATGTTGTACAAACTGATCTTTATGATTTGTGGCAAAGTTATGTATATAATATATTTAGCTTCTATTCAGTTTGAATGTTCTTCTCTTCGTTATGTAGTTCAACATAAGTAGTTAGTTTAATCTCATTCAGTACGAAAATCTTAAATGTTTTTTTCAAGAGCATCGTATCGTGTTCCAAAGATGTATAATTAAATGTTTATTGAACTCAAACAATATGCCATAATAAACATAATTTCATCAGGACGTCAAAGATTGCATACATGACGTCTAGGTTACTATTGTTAAAGCACAACAGTAAAGTAACAAAAAAGTTATTTATGCCATATAACTGACAGGCATATTCTACAAATAATAGAAAACAGTTTAAAAATTCTTCTTCTTTTTTTTTTGAATTTGTACATTTTATGAAAAACGTTTTGTACAGTTATCGTTCCAACCGACCTATCCAACGACACACTACACAATGGATAGAAAATCCATTGTAATTTTTTTATGTAATATTGTAGTATGTAATATATGTAATGTATGTAATTTAATGTAGTATATATTAGTATGTTTATATTAATTAAAAAAATATCTAACGAAACACATGTTTTTGCCCCATGGAATGAATTCGGTGCCTTAACGGTGAGTTCCGATGAAATAAATTCTTAAATAAACTATTCAACCATTTTAAACTTCCCGTTATGGTTTTAAACTGACTGGATGAACTGGCTATGATAGGGTTCCCTATCATGCATGTCTGACACCTTCTTAGCTCGTTTATATTATCACCTTGCCAAATACATATATTTTTGACGCAGTTTTTCTTTTCCATTCTGTCTTTTTTGTCTAGACAAAACTAATAATAAATAAAGAACACGACACGATATGAAAAGAGCCATGAAACTTTCGAGATATGAAATTAAGAGCATACGGAATGTTTCAAAATGAAATGAAATATTGTTTCTTATAAGTTTCTATCATTTTATCTTCAATCGAGAGGTTTGGATTTGATTTTCTATTATATTTTTGTTTTAGACATAATGGCTGAGTTGGATGCGATAAGTACTGCATATAAAAGTACTTAGCTTTCTCTATAATATTAAAGTTTAGGTAGTAATGTGTACAAAAGAGAAAAAAAAATTAAGTTACCTACTAAGATGGTGCGCTATGATATATATCTCTGGACATGGTTAGCAAGCTATGAACAAACTTAGTATGTCTTAATACTTTAATTTGTGTAGCAAATGTTAAAAATGCCTTTGCCTCTGCAACATTTATTAGTTAGATATGGTTCCTTAGACAATAATAGGTATTAAGTTATTCAAATTTTTTCTTGCCTCATCCATTATACGCCCCACTCTACGGGCACAGGACTTTCCTTGAAGAAGAAGGCTTAGGCCATAGTCCACCACGCTGGCTTAATGCTGGTTGGCGTAAGTTATCGAGCTAGTGCCCACTCGACTGATAGAGTTTTCAAGACTCCCATAAGGCCTCTAGACTGCTGTCATATAACAAACAGCTAGGATCGACGATTTTTCGTGACCTCGGAAACACGTACCTATACATTAACAGATAAGCACTTATGAAAGTGAAATTCTGGCACTAAGTATAAAATACTTCAAATAAAAAGTTTTTTAAGCCAAAAGGCCCGGCTGATAAGGCTCTCAGATTCACAAATTTTAAATTAAAAAAAAATTATTAATGACTAAATAATTTTGAATATACGATATTTAAACAATGCTTAAACAATAAAATTAGCAGGAAAATATGTGTTACATAAAATTAAATTTTTTTGGCAAGCGTTTTCTTATACCTGATTTGTTCGATTCGACTAAAATTTAAAAATCGTGTTCTTAATGATATAAATCAAACCCTGAAAAACGTGAATACGACAAAACCTACTTAGACCTCTCTTTTCACTGCGTGTTTTACAGTTTAGCAAACAGTTAAAAAAATAGTTTTACGTGTTAATACTTTACAATTTTGACAAATCATAGTAGCATAATCGTGATAATTATTAAAATCCTTACAAAAAGTATTTTAAAGTCACTAAAGTATATTTATTTTTTGTATTTTAATAAAAACATCAGAGAGCTGTAGTTGCACTTTTACTCACGCACACGCTTAAGGGCCCCCTTACACCCCACTAGCGCCGCCATTAGATATCCTCAATTTTTTCTTCGTAGAAAACGAATTTCCAAAATCCAAATGTCGCAAATATAAAGCTAGTCATAAGCTATTTTTAAAAGGTTTTATATAGTTTCTAAATAATATCTGTGAGTTGTAGTTGACATTTTTGCGAAAAGTGGCCGTTTTTAGCAGAAATGCCAAGTACAACTCACAGATATTATTTAAAAACTATATAAAACCTTCTAAAAATAGCTTAGGACTAGCTTTATATTTGCGACATTTGGATTTAAGAAATTCGTTTTCTACGAAGAGATAATTGAGGATATCTAATGGTGGCGCTAGTTAGCTGCTCTATGCGCCATAATTACTTATCGTGTCGTCCTTGTTTCCACTGATGGATTAACTCAACTTGGCTCAAGTGCCAAGTAACACTGCCTCTTTAGCTATTCAAAAATAACAATATGCGTATTTCTCGATAAGTGTACCTTAGTATTCTGAAACGGTTTGTTCAAACAAATTGTGATTGTTTCTTGAAATGCGACCCTCATCATTTTACCATCAACTTGAACTGAATCCATAACACTTTACTCAACTCGTTTCGGAGCCGGAGATGAGGTGTCTCTTACGAAGACCATTTAGGAATTGAGATGCGCTTTATCTTTACCCCATGACCTTATTTGGTTCAGCTACACAAAAACAAAACTAACTTTCTAAACAAAAAATCTATGAATATTTTTTATGTATACGTGTTATAGGGTAATTACTTTATCATCATACTTACTCGTAAATGGTGTCATTACGTGCTTGTATAACGGGTGCTAAGACCTTAATGACTCTCACGGGCTTTTTTTTTTGTAAATTTTACTTTTCTCTGGGCAAAGCAGGCGTTCATAGAAGTCACGGGTGGTAATGCAGCGTCTGTTTTATCAAGTATGTATAAAGGTTGAAAAGCTGCAAAATATGAACTACGCGCCAAGTAAGTACAAGTAACTTCAGTCAAAACTTTTTAATTCATAAATTCTCTATATATCTAGCGCCATCTGGCGGTGGCATTGTTTTCTCTACTTCGATTTCCGCCATTTCAATTGTGTTTTGGTGAGTTTATTTATTTATTCACCTTATATTTTTACTCGCTTGGTTTTAAAAACATTGTGTGTAACACAGGCGGTACGGAAATTACACACTCTTCGGCCTTCGGTCTTAGGCTTCTAAATGGCTTCTCGTTAGTAATTTTCTCCTTACCACCCTATATACATAATGTGCTATTGTATATCCCGCACCATGCTATGTGATGGAGGAAAGAACCTTATCTCCTCCAAACAAATAAAATACTTCTGTATAATATTAGTATATAAAAGTAATAAACGTTGCGAGCTACAATGTTTATATCAAAAAGTTTTTGTATAAAAGTAGCCCCTTTTCAGGCACTCCGAAGTAAAAAATAGTGCGTACAACTTATTTATGACCATTATAATGTATATTGTACGTCCCAAAAATATCATTGTTGACGTAAAGAAATATATCATAATAACTGTGATTTCGACACACTATCACAGTCAACCCTTCCTGGGAATGAAAGCCTATTTTGATAAACACACAATGGCAGAAAAAATTATTTAACCTTGCTTTTTCACAAAAAAAAAATTGATTTCCAAAGCTACTTGCGATTCTCGAACAAGGCTTTACAAAGGGTTATTGGTGTCACATTCTTTACTGTATCGTTCATATTCATTTCATACAATAAATATGTTTATAAACATGTTCAATTTTATTTATTTCTTTTCATAGTAAGTAACTTATTTTAAATTCATACTTCAAATTCTCCATTTTCTTGTTTGCATGTGAGTAACGTAAGATTTTGTTATGTTGTGTCTAATTAAATTTAATTTCGAACTATCAGAGTTATTTCAAAACCACAGAAGCTTAAAAATAATGAAATACGTATTTTAAGTGGTTTGGCACAAATAATTTATTTTGACACAAATATCATTTTCCTTGGGTCCGTTTATTTAGCAAACAATTTCTCGCAAATTTAACATATTTGACAATAGTGTCATACTGAGAGCAGGATAGCAAATAGATTTTTCAAGAAAACAGTTAGAGACAGCACGAAAGCATATGCAATTGCAAAAGTTAAAAAAATCATGCCCTTATACCCATATAGAAAAACTTCTAAAGGTAATTCCGAATAAAGAATTCAAGGTATTTTTTTGTAGACGTAACGTTGTTTTTCTGTCACGTTGATTAATTAAAATTCACGTACGTAGCTCTTACAGCTACAAGTAAATGTATTAATTTAATACTCTTTATTTATGAGAAAGTCGTGGCTCTAACCAGGTCAACTGTCCACCTGGAAGCTCATTATAAAAATACCTTATTAGGTGTCGAAAAGCATGACGTACTTCTATATAATATTTTGGCCTCGAGACAAGTTCTCAAGACTTTTCGCCACGCTACGTCTTCAAGTCGTGGTCGCTACTCGAGAACCTTCCTTCCTCATTGGTTATCGGTTCGACGAGAACTGTCGCCTGTCCACTTCAACTCGCTAACTATATGAGAGATTTCAGTGTCTTGTTCATAGTATAATTTCTTCCTTTCAGAACTTTTCGCGTTTACATAACATACATTTATAATATAAGGGATATATTTTCCCGTTATGACAAAAATAGGGTGTGATAGGTTAACGGAGTAGAAGCTTACATTATACTCAAATTGTTAAGGTCCCGTACGTCTGAACTAGAAAACGGTGAAACCCTTATAGGATCACTTGTGTGTCCGCCTGTCACAGCCAATTTCCTTTGAATCTACAGGATCGATTAACCGCTGGGGTATACATCAGGTTAAGCCATCAGGTTCTTCGAAGCGATTATCAAATCAGGGCACCCGGAGGCGTCAATACCATAACTAAAATCTCCCATACACATCAGGTTTGACCATTAGGTGATCGAATCTATGACTAAGCGCCTGAGTCGTACGCAATGCATAGCTCATCACTATCAATGTGGTTATTTAAGAAATGTTTCGTAAGTATTGGATGCTACACAATACGTAAGCATATCGTTTTTTTATCTTACAGACTATGAAGTTGGCTGATGCATCTATACTGCTCCGCCGGACTTTTTGGGGGAAGACTCTAAAGGACTCTAAAGGAGCCCATATAGCTCCCAAAGCTCAAGGGTTTGAATTTGTCGCTCTTGTGGTCGTCCCTTCGACCAGTGTGAGCCTCGAAGGCAATGAAAATGCATTGATGTTAGCTTTGAAACCGATTTCGATTCCCACTGGAGTTAAAAAATCACTCATCACAATCGTTTTGTTTGCTGATGACACGTCCTTAATATTTAATGTTAATAGTAAAAAAGAAAACTATGACGATGTCAATGACGCCTTATCGGCAATACTTAATTGGTTTGAAGTAAACAATCTTTTGCTTAATTCCAAAAAAACCAAGTGCATCAAATTTGCTTTACCGAATATTCGAGACCTTAACACTAAATTAAGCTTAAATGGAGACCAGTTCAGATTTGATAAATTCAACTATGTTTTTGGGCGTCACATTGGATCCCAAACTGCAATGGAATACACATATTTCTATACTTGCTCAGCTGCCTTCTCTGTTAAGAAAGTCAGACAATTAACTAATTCTGAAACTGCCCGCTTAGTTTATTTTTGTTCTTTTCACAGCATCATGTCATATGGAATTCTGTTGTGGGGCAAAACAGGTGTTACAGAGTCAATTTTTATATAACAAAAAAGAGCTATTTGGTCTATCTATAACTTGAAACCTCGGGATTCCCTCAGATAAGTTTTTAAGAACATCGGCATTTTAACTATGACATCGCAATATATTTATGCAAATATAATGTATATTCGTAGAAACTTGCACTTGTACTATAAAAAAAGCGATGTTAACAGTGTTAATACACAAAATAAACATTTAATTAATAGATGTTACAAGTCATCTTCAAAAAATTAACAATTCTTTTGTCGGACAGTGTGTACGCTTTTATAACAAGATTCCACAGACTATCATGAACTTGCCTTTACATCAATTTAAATCTGCAATTAAATGTCATTTGATAAAGGGAGGGTATTACACTGTTGACGAGTATTTAAATGACAAGAATAATTGGATTAACAAATAAATTTTTTTTGACATGTTTTGTGCAAAATTCAAATAAATAATAGTTTTTTTTTGACATAATTTTATATTTGTAACTTGATTTATGATTCTGCTATTTATATTTTGACACACTATAATAATTTTACTATTTGTATTTAAACTTAAGTTTTTTGTGGTAGTATTACCTACTTATTTATATGTTTTATTTTTCTTAATTTTATTTGTATTGTTTTTCTTTTTAAGTACATAAATACATGTACTTTTATTTAAAAATTTACATGTAAAAGCGCCTTCTTAGGGCCTACTTACTGAATAAATAAATAGATAAAAATACTCGGTGGATCTCGTGTGAAACTAAAACGTTAAATTTAGTAAGGATATAAAATATAAGGAATTGCTACTGCCAAATTACTTTCATACTGTAACAAGAAAATAAGAAGAAAAAAAACTGGTTGCCTGTAAAGTCGGTATACGGGCGAAAGTTTTACGTGACAATGATTTTATGTCTGTCTCTCTCGCTCTTAGGCGGGCGCGTGCCTCTCACTCGCTCTCATTGTGAGCGCATAACGTGAGCGGAGCGTAACGCAGTTTCTTGAAGTGTCACCCGGCAAACCAATTTATAAGACGTTGTCACGTCAAAATCGATTATAGTTTCACCCTTTACCCTTTTCGTTAGCAATAACTAGTGCAATAATGGGTTCAGCCGAAAGAGGATCCTTGAAAAAGGCTCCTGACCGGGTTCAAAACTAGTAAAAAGAATCGGACATTAAAAGCGTAAGTTTAGTTGTTTAGTTATTTAAATAATGAATAAAAGTTAATGTTTTTTTTTTATTATTAAAAACTAGCTGACCTCGCGCACGTTGTTTCTCTTGTTTAAAACAAATGGCGCAACACCTATGTGAAAGTATTGTACTAATTCAGAAGCCTTCCCCTGTGTGTGCACAACAATTAACCAAAATTCATTACAATCGATTTACCCTTAATGCGCTAGTCCGACTCGCACTTGACCATTTTTTTTCTTTTATAAAAATCTTACCGTAACAATAGCAAACACAACAAATAAAGAATTATACAATTTGGTACAGTCGTGACCAAGAAAAACAGGCATTTATTTTTAGGGTTCCGTAGCCAAATGGCAAAAAACGGAACCCTTATAGATTCGTCATGTCTGTCTGTCTGTCCGTCCGTATGTCACAGACTCTTTTTTCCGAAACTATAAGAATTATACTGTTGAAACTTGGTAATTAGATGTATTCTGTGAACCGCATTAAGATTTTCACACAAAAATAGAAAAAAAAACCAATAAATTTTGGGGGTTCCCAATACTTGGAACTGAAGCTCAAAAAATTTTTTTCCATCAAACCCATACGTGTGGGTAATATCTATGGATAAGTCTTCGAAAATGATATTGAGGTTTCTAATATATTTTTTTCTAAACTGAATAGTTTGCGAGACTCTTCCAAAGTGGTAAAATGTGTGTTCCCCTCGAGTAACTTCTAAAATAAGAGAATGATAAAACTAAAAAAAATATATGATGTATATTACCATGCAAACTTCCACCAAAAATTGGTTTGAACGAGATCTAGTAAGTAGTTTTTTTTTTTAAATCGTAAACCGCAATTTACTTTTCTTTCAATCAAGTCAAATATAAAAAAAAAAACATATTTTTTGTTAGTGTTTGTAAAGTACGTAAATGGTTGTACGTGAGGAACCCTCGTTGCGTGAGTCCAACTCGCACTTGGCCGGTTTTTTTATTTAATAACATAAATATTGCTCAGAAGTCCGCACGGTTCGCTTAAAAACCGATTTGTATGTGTGCGAAAGTACATAAAAAATATATAGTGAGCATCTTCAGCCAGGGTAACCGACTAGGTTATTTGATCGAACATTTTATGCTTTTAATTTTCTCACGTATGAAAGTAATTTGGCAGTAAAAGCTTTTCATGTTTCCTTATTGATCCTTACTGAATTTAACGTTTTACTTTTCAGAGACCCGATCTGATCAGGTACCTTATTTAGGCGCTAGTAGTAGCTTGGTTTTTGGTATACATATGAACCATTATACCCTATACAATCCCAGAACACTCCCCTCTCCATCTCCAAGAGCATTGAGATCCTTGGTGTTCACATCTCCAGCGATGTTCAGTTCCGAGATCACTTGCTAGACAAGGTAAAGCTGGCGTCCAAAAAACTTGGTGTACTCAACAGAGCGAAGCAGTACTTCACGTCGCGGCAAAGGTTGCTGCCTTAAAAGTCGCAAGTCCGGCCCCATATGGAGTACTGCTGCCATCTCTGGGCGGTTGCACCCGGATACCAGCTTGGCCCTTTTGACTCGGTTCAACAACGGGCTGTGAGAATTGTCGACGATCCCAAACTCACTTGCGGTATCGAGCCCCTAAGTCTGAGGAGAGACTTTGCCTCCCTGTGTGTGTTCTACCGCTTGTACAATGGGTTGTGTTCTGAGCTAATTGTTCAAAATGATGCCCACGGCTACTTTCTACCATCGCACCGCTCGCTATCGGCAGGGAATTCATTCTCACACTTTAGAACCGAAATGGTTGCGTACAGTGCGGATTCAGAGAAACTTCCTCCCGCGAACGCTTAGGTTGTGGAATGAGCTCTGCCAAGGTTTTCTCTAAGGACTACAGTATGGGGTTCTTCAAAAAAGAAGTTATTAGATTTCTGAAGGGTCGGCAACGCGCGAGTGATGCCCTTGGTGTTGCAAGCGTCCATAGGCTACGGTGACCGTTTACCATCAGGCGGACCGTAGGCTTGTTTGTCACCTTAGTGGTATAAAAAAACAAGGACTTGTAGGGTAAATAAATAAATTTTAAATAAGGAGGTAGCTTTTTGAGTAAATTAAATTAAAAAAAAAAAAGTTTGTAAACAGTGCCGAGTGAAAAAATATCAAATGAAAGGGCTTATTGCGGAGGGCTGAATATATTTATTTATAAATTTAAAATAAATAGTTTTAAAATTTTATAAGAAAATAGATAAAAAGTAATTATTCCACACGCCCTCTTCCTTCCCTTTATCGCTAAATCTAATCCTAAGTTTTGAAAAATATTAAAGAATGCAGCTCTTTATGTATAGATTACAAGAAAGCCTATGAGAAGTCTTAAGTCTTAAAATTACATGGTACCTTAATCTCTCAATATTGTGCGTACTTCGTTTACCTATCGCATCCTCCTTTTTTTCAAGACTGTAAAAAAGGTCAACCAGTATATTTCACTGTAAATCAGAGTAAGGGTATTTCCGTGACTCAGAATATTTTACAGCATTGCCATAACAATATTTTGTAAAGGTTGTACCTGAATAAACTTTGAATCTGATAGCTGTTAACATATTGCACTACTACTTTATTTATTATATACTATGTTCAGGAATATTTTTCAGTAACTTGTAAGTTAATGAAACCGAAAAAGATTGATATTAGAGTAATAAAAAGGTATTTAACTTTATTTTCAACACACTTGCACATAAAGCATCGTTTACTGCACCGCTTTTAGCATCTTAATAGCGTCCGTTACGCACTTGTGCGGTCATGACACGTTACTTAAGAGATTTAATTTTTAGGTTACCTGAGAGGTAATTAGGAACCCTATTACTAAGGCGTCGCTGTCCGTCCGTCCGTCCGTCTGTCACCAGGCTGTATCTTAAGAACTGTTATAGTTAGACAGTTGAAATCTTCACAGAAGATGTATTTCTGTTGCCACTATAACAACAAATACTAAAAATAGAAAAAAAAAAATTAAGGGGGCTTCAATACAACATTCATGATTTTTTGGCTCGTTTTTGTATATAATGGTAAGGAACCCTTCGTGCGCGAGTCCAAATCGCACTTTGCCGAATTTTTATTTTTAGCAATGAAATTGTATTTAAATTAATTTTTAGAGCCTATGAACTAAATTCTTATTTTTGAAAAAAAAATACAACGTGTCTGGTAAAAACTTATCAAAACTATTAGATTCCAATAAATATAAACTTTTTACAACGTTTTAACACTATATAAATATTAAATGTCCTTCAAGTGCGTTAAAACAGTCGTATTATTTGCTGTTTGGTAAACAAAACCTACCGTTAAGTCTTGAAAGGCTTTTTAAATTTTTTCCCTTTTTGTCTCTTTACCAGTCTAACCAGATATTTTTATTTGCTTTTGCTAAAATCAAATATTTTTAGCATTAGCCACCAACATTGACACTGTTTACTTAATCATGAGGAAGATCGTGGACTGAAATTGAAGGCTCAAACTGAAGGCTCAAACCTAAGCCCACATTAGCCGCCAGAAACTGTTATTTAACAGTATATAAACCACACTAACCTAAATAAACGTTTTTTGAGAGAATATTAAATAAGGGATTGAATCGAATCTTAAATGTAAATCTATTAGATATGTCTTTATAACCGTTAGACGATGTTTCATCGTTAAAGGCCTAGACAAATAAATGAATTATAATTAATATCAAATTAATTTTTAAATAAAATATTTCAGTTTAGTGAATAGAAGATAGGCTTCTATAGCATCTCTCTCTTGTTTTCCATATCAGAGATATATTTGCAAGAACGTTTTCTGACCTGGTGTTCAAAAATCAAAATTTTTGAATTTTGATTGAAATGGTGTGAGCTTACAACGACTCTAGTGACCAAACTTCCAAGGTCAGAAGATCAGAACAGTTTAGTACAGTGCGACTGCCTGATTCGAATGTTACAGGATGAATAAAGTTGTGTGCAGTTTGTAAAGGTTGTTTGTATCTTATTAGAACTTTTGTGACATAATGGTGCACAGGTGTAGGTATAAGAATATAATACGTAAACTAGGGGTAATGTTGCAGCTTTGGATGCTTAAAAATAACAAAAGTTGGTTTACAACCCCAAATCTGACTATTAAAGTTACAGCAAAAGTAACACTTTACAGTTTTTAAATAAAGTAACCAAAGCATTTCATATATTAAAACATGAGCAAAATTGAGATTGAGACGAGATTTGAGCAAAATCAACCTATACATACTAAGGAGGTGGTGTCGAGGCGTGAGCTCACAAGCGGCGCGCCTATCTGAATTTTGTAGAGAGAAATGGCTGTGTACTCATTTAATAATAATAATAATAAAATTCTTTATTTCACTAATTTTGTACAAAGGCGAACTTGATGCCTTTAGCATTTTCTACCAGTTAACCTTTGATAAAGTAGACATAAAAAGGGGTTGTGCAGTGTTTGGTGTAATAGATGGCAGAAGCTTCAATAATGATAAAAGATTTAGTAATAACTGGAGTCGAGGCACGAGTGACGTGAAGGCGCTGTCCATAAAGACAAAGCGCTACGACGCCGCCGCCGCGACCCTTCCTAGAATTACCAGTGAGCGACGCGCCTAATATTTGCTTCGCCTATGTATTAAAAGCGTTAGGTTTTTTAACCTAAATCGTGCATATTACGGTGGTCATAGCATAGAAATAGAATTGACGCCTTCGGTCGCAATGGGCAAAACCTAACGTAAGCGCTGAGTCTTAGTAAGAAATAACGGTATAAAAAATATACCTATTCCCTATATCAAAATATTTCTACTCATGTTATAACCAGAATTCTAAGCCACCGCCATGCCAAAGAGTCAGTTTATGAAGGTATTATAAAATTATTTATACCAAAATATGTTCGTTAAAGATTTTTAAGGATTTCTTACATTGTTAATAATGCTATTGTCAATGAATTTATTGATACAATTCTAACAAAATATTGATGTTTTTAAGAGAATATTTTAGAAACCTCAATTATTTAAAAAGAACAAAATATAAGAAAATAGAAATCACACTGAAAATTGTAAAATGTCTGAAAAGTTTCATATTTTCATCCCTGCTTCATTGTAAGTGACGGTAGCTTTCGTTCTTTAACAATACTTTTTATTTCAGCTTTTGTATATTTGAATCATTTCAACAATTGTAATACTCAACAGTCTGTTTGTTATGAAAGCTTTGAAGATTGTTTCAATTTCCATCTCAGACAATGAGTCTTAGAGACTGGTAATGTTAAAAGTTGGTCTAACTTGACGTCGCGTGAATTTACAAGTAGGATGCATGTAGCACTGTCAATAAATCACCATAAATACGGGATTTAGTTGTTTTTAAAGAATGTACCTTTTTCATTTTATTCAAAGAATATTTAATAATAATTTTACTATAAATAAAAATCACATATGGTAGATTGTACTTTGTGTGATTAATTTTAATAAAAATCAATAAATAAAAAGTTGATCAATTGATATAATACCTACCTACATGAATAATGATTGCTTATTTTCATTTATTAATTGAATGATGTGTAAAATCATATTGTATGTAGTTTTACACAATGTATTAGATAGGTAATAATATATGTAGTCTAAATGTGTATTTCAAAGATCAAAAATAGTTCTGTTATAATGTTAATATAAATGGTTTGATTCTGGTGTGCTACCTGACCGCCCCACCCGATTATGTTGTTTGTCACTACAAATAAAAGGGTTGGCTCGAGAGAGCCGGAGCAGTTGTGAATTAGTATTGAAGCATACTGGTTGTAATAACGGTGCTGCGTAATAAAAGCAATGGAAGTATATAGTGTACAAAATGTATAAAGTGACGCTACCGAAACTAAATGATAATTCATCAATTTAAAACACTTCAGTTGAGTACAATTGATTATGTAACTTCTTTGTAGATGATATTTGATTGTGTATTTTTAATTATGTATATTTTGTTATAGTATAAATGTTAAATTAATATTACATACGTAATACCTAGCTGAGAGTTTTAGCTCTTTGTGGCATTTTGCTGGACCAGTCATTAAGGTCCTCAAGTTCTTATAATTGTTGTTCTTGCAGTTTGTGAATAGCTTACGAATCTTAGAAATGCTTAAAGGCTTATTTGTAAACAAAGGTTTAATGAGTAGATACTTTATATCTCGTAAAAGTTGTGATATTTTTGTTATCCTAATAAAACATTCAAAAGAGTGTATGCTAGAGGGTTTCTTTCGCCGTTTCTTCTCGCTAGAACGCCACTTTGATTCCGAAACGGTAGTAGTTTATAGACATTTCATATCCATTTTTAAAACTTACTTCAGACTTTTATTTATATATCCTATCATCGTTATATTTTTATATATATTTTACCTGCAAAAGCTAAAACATATATAACACAGAACACTTATTAATATATGTGCCGTGTTCTATTGTACATACCTTTAATTGTCACTTAAACCTTAGCTGGTATCGCTAAATAGATGAACGCAACTGGTATCGGAAGTAAACAGTGACTACAAAAAAAAAAAAAAAAATTAATCGTGTTTTATACATCAATGACTGTTAAAGTTTTCATGTTATAAAAATATACCTTTCAGAATGAAGAAATCAACTTTTATTTGTAGCTATATATTTATTTTACTACACATACCACTTAATAATATATAGCCGTTGACTTAAGGTAGCTTTTTGTATTCTGTATGTTTTTGCCTAATCACACTTTACTAACAGGAAGATCTTTTCAGATTAATAATAAAAAAAAAACTGGCTTGAGTTTAATTTTTTGACCTCAAAATGTGCCGTATCTCCGCTTCTAGCAACGATTAAGCGTCGAATGTCCGGCATATGCTGCAGCGTTATGAAAATGAAGTCATAATGAAAATTAGGATAACTTACCTGGGGTACTTTTGACCCCGATACTAGTTAAGGGTTAAAATAGCTGGTAAAGAAATTGTTCTTAGACTGGGAATTAAACTTGATTAGTTTTTAATTACTAAGCCTCATGTACACTTGTCTACTTATTTTATTTTAATCCTTGTTTCATGTCACAACGAAGTAACATTTTTTGTTGAACTCAATAGCTTAAGGGATGAAGAACAGCATAGAATGGTTTTTTTTTATTCCAATCGAGAATTCCTCCGGGAACACAGTTTATTGTAAATTGGAAAAGAAGTTTATTGTAAGAGCAAGCGCGTAAGGGTAACATTTGTCACCGTGACAGTTCTGTCACTTTTATTATGTCTTTGAGTTATCAATAATTGTCACGTTGACTACATACCCGTGAAACTTGATAAGAGTGACAAAAAGTCACGGCGACAAAAGTAATCCGTGTGCGCTAGCCTAATTCAAGTTAACATTTAATTAAATTAAAAACATAATACCACGTTTTTATAAATGGACTAAAAGTAAAAAATATTTTTAAATCAAAAAGTTTTTGTTTAATTTTTTCTACTTTATAGTCTTGTTTGCATTACTTAGCTAGCAAACTAAAAAAAATTAAGTGTTGGACTTGAAATGATTTTTTTTTTGTATTTTTTTGTTTTAATTAAATTTAAAACTCGATAAAAACAACAACAACAAACCTGGAACAAACGATTGAATATTGCATTGTCATTTGGCTCTGAGCTATATTTAAAGTTTCAAGTCTCCAGCTCATCGGAAAGTTGGTTAAAACCGATTGCAAAATTGGCACCGTACAAATATTCAAGAAAGCGAGTTGTTTAAAAGTGTTAATGTGTCTTGTGAATTGGTAACATCATTAAAATCTTGATGTGGACCATTTAAGTAGTAACTTTGCACTGATTGCGTCCCAAAGATTAACGTAGAAACTCTCTTTTGATTCTTACCTCGATCTTTAATATTATCCTTAGAAAATTAGTGAAGTAGTTTTTACCTTAAATTAAGCATTTTTTTTTAATGTGAGGGGCTTTAGGTAAACATGGTCTCAAGAATTTAAATAAGATATTTTTCATATTGCTCAAAGTTTTCCTGTGAATAATAGTTGAGGAAACGTTACGTGTACTAGTTCAAGAAAAAGAAAATGTTGATGACAATGTTCTCTTACTGTTTAATAAAACGAATAATAAGTAATGCCAAAAAAAGACCACGGGTTTGGGGTGAATCTATTAAGAAGTCCCACAAAAGAACCGCATTCTTAACGATGTGACATTTACTAGTGATTAATTTTCGTATTCAAATTGGTCCGGTGTCTAATTTATTACTCGGTTCTTTTTTATTTTCACGTCTTTTACTAAAAAGTGATTTTTGCTGCTGTGATTATTTCATTTCGGTTCTTGATGTCTTTCTTAGATTTGACAAAAGAAACAATAAGTCTGTTTTTTATTTAATTGTAAAAAAATAATAATATTCAAATGTTAGCTTATTTGCTCAAAACGGAAACATATCACCACCTTTAACTACCTACGTTAAATTAGAACATTATTGCGTTTTGAATCGAATGGTAAGTTACAATGCATACGAAGCATTTTATAGCCCAAGTGATGACCGCTAAAACGGTTGACAATTTCTGAAAGAATGAAATTTTCAAAAAGCTGAGTTCAATGAAATTAAAAAAAAAACTAAGATTGCAATTAAAATATTAAGAACCTGGAACAGAGGGCTGGGTTTATTTTTGCATTTTTGCATAGTGGCCAAAGAAACTTCTTAATTAGGTACACAACGTCTTGTCAAGTACTTTATTGACCTAGCTGATGTTCAGGGTCTGATGCTGAAGCCGGAATAGTAACTATTTATCTAAACAAGACCGTCCCTTTATTGTAAACAGCACTACCAGCCGCTAGCATCGTGCTAAGGATCGTTGAATTTGTCTTGATAATATATACTTAGGTGGTGTTCAGGGTCTGATGATGCAGTTAAGAGGTGGTCACATGAACTCCTTAAAACTAAACATAATCCTGTCGTGTACTGTGACTGAGGATGGTGTTTTCCTGTAGCTTTACTATTTAACTGCATACAAAAAAATGAAATGTACATACATCTTTAATTTTAAGATCAAAAGTTCAAAAGTAAAAGCTTGTTATTAAAAAGCTTTTTTAGGTTAAGTGCTAATTTACAGACAAAAATCTGCATGCAATGAATATCCCAGTTAGGTCTGTACAAAATAATATACATATTATATGTATATGTCTGTGATAGATAACGATGTGGTTTATTTTTGTTCAGCAATATGTTCTTTGTGTGTAAATCGAAATTGATTGATATTAGGAACGGTTTGCATACGTAAACAAATAGGGATTGTTTCAAAAGATTCTAAGCCTTATCAAGTCAACATTATACTTCGAACTGAATTCACAAGACGTTGCTTATATTTCACTAGTAAAATTTCAAGTAAATGGGTACCTAGTAGTTTATTATCATAAGTGCTAAATTTAAAATGTAAAAAACCTTTCATCTTTATTTTATTATTGGATGATTATGGATTACGATTTTTGACTTCTGCTCATATGATGAACGATACATATAATTATGAGTAAAAGTCAGTCAGTATTAAGAATATACACATAAAATTGATACATAGTATAAAACAAAGCCGCTGACAGCCGTCTGTAGCGATGTACGCTTAGATCTTTTAAACTACGCAACGGATTTAAATGCGGTTTTCATCAATAGGTAGAGTGATTGAAGAGGATGTTTTATACGTATAGTTTCATAGTTTTGTGTTAATTTGTTGAAATATGACGATAATTGTACATGATATTAGAAAAATCATGCTGATTGGCACTGACAGATATACCTACATTAAAATAATGAACTACAAAACAAAAATCGAAGAGGGAACGACCGCTACCATGTTTGACTACAAATTTGATTGTTTCTTTTTATAAATATGTCACTTGGTTTTAAAATAGTATCATATTAAAAAAAATTATATTCCCTCTTGCACCCGTGTGAAGCCGAGTCAAGTCGCTAGTTTCAAATAAATTAATTGTAAACAATAAATATACAGACGTTTAAAAGTCATCCAAGTGTACACTTTGACCAAGGGTTCTGTATTATGAGAATAGATAGATAGATAACTCTTTATTGATCATCAGTATTTAAAAGTAATTGAAAAGTAAATATTTAAAGTAGATGTAAAATAGATTTGGGTGTTGCTATCGCTGTTTAGCAATTTCTTCCAGACAACCCTGTTCTTATAGATTATAAATAAATTTCGTGCTGTTGTAGATATCTGAAAAACTTGCGAACAGATTTGTTCAAAAACAAAAAAGGTGGAAAACAAGTATATGGCCCGTTCAACGCTGAGCGTTTACCAGAACCCATGGACATTGGAATACTTGCATAATAAAAGATATTTTTTTGATATTGGAAAATTTTTAATATTTATCCTTACATATGATATCTGACACAGTAATTTAAAATTCTAGTAGTACTATTAAGTGTGATAGTACTACTTAAATTTTAAATTATTATTTAAAGTTTTAAAATAAAGAGTAATCTAGATAATATATGTACATTTATAAAACCTTAATATATTTTAAAAACACAAAGTCACATAAAGCCAACAATAAACCTGGCCAGCCTTTTTATTGTCGCATACCGACTGTAATCACGACACTATCTGAGGAATAATTATTTTGTTACAAGGTAATTACATACATCGCGTATTATCTTTTACTATCTGTAGGAGCCAGTCTCTAAAGATTCAGCCAAACAACAATATTTTTCTTTTATTTTAGATCTATTTGTATTTTATATAGGCTAATATTTAACCGTAAATCAAAAAATGATCCTTTTTATACAAAAAAAATCCCAATCCTAATCAAAAATACTGATTGCACAGCAAAATAGTCACCTCAAAATATTATTAATTTAGCAACAATTTAAGTTCGTCACGCATTGACGATTGAGATAAACAATCTCTGTTTATAAACGCATATCTAATAATAACTAGCGCACAATAAACTTTGTAATTTATTTTTGTTAAAACATAGCTTCTAATTTTTTTAAAGCATAAGGAAATTTATTTAAGTGAAACACCATTTTATCTTGTCATAATAATCTAACTATTCGAAACATCCTAGGAACCAAAACTGATATATTGAGCCTTCGCGGTATCGCCTTAAGGCGAGGCATTAATAAGTATAAAAGTGCAATAATCGTCTTAACTGCTTTCGACGCAAGGTTAAAATTCGTTGCGCACGAAGTAGCTAAAAAATTTAAATCAAAATAATTTAATGTATTGTTGTTACCTACATAATTAAGCTATTTTGAAGGATATGGCCTTTACGTTATAGAATAATAATGTCAATTTTAATGATTTCGAAGAGGACGTGCTCTCGTAAAAAAATGTCGAATCAAAATCATCAAATCATGTTTCTGAGCTGACAAAGTCGTCAAAAAGGTATGAAAATACATGACGTTTAGTTTCAGATCCGTGACTTTTATTGTTAAATAAAGTTATAATAAAATAGAATAGATATAATAGATAGATGAATATAATATAAGCTTTTTGTGCGTATAACTACTGGGAGGATCAACCAGGAAGCTGTCAAAAGTTCATATAACATAGGTCCTACGAGCATCGGATAGCATCGACGCAATCGTGTCGTTGTAATAAAGTTCGTTTATACAGCAGTTTGTATACACCGTATAGAAAATAGTGTTTTGCAACATGATAAATGTTGCCAACACCATATTCGAAATTTCTAAGCGAGACTTGTCAAAGCAAACTGTTCCAACGTTTTTCCCGTGACATCGCTAGTAGGCACTTACTCAGCGGCAAAGTGATAGAAAGCGCGCGATATTAGTTTTCAGTATTAAATCAAACTTGAAGAATAATGCTTTATAAATAGCAATACTTGGCAAAATTTACAAAGTGTGATTTTTGAAATTTTAAGACACATATGTTGAGCAAGTTCTAAGACGCTTAAAGGAAACATGTTGTAAAATAGTTATTTTTTAATATGTGTGAGTATTACGTTTGTACGCTCCAGTTAATTTGATGTGCAATTAGTATATAAGTAATATTTTCGTACATTCAATGACTTTTTGTTGCGTATTGGAAAAAAAAAAAAATAGTACTGATGCATATTTTCAGATTATTTTTAGTACTAGTTTTGGTTGAGATTTGGTTTGTTTGCATTATTTTGATGTAAAAAATATTTATTGATGTAAATAAATTGACGGATACTAAGTTTTTTGATGTGCAAAAAAAATAGTCTTTTATATATTACTATGGATAAAAATCTCACTGGGACTTACTAGTCTGTCCGAAAATTAAGAACTGAGTACCAGAAGAGTAGACAGTATTCCACCATAAAGATCACCGTTCGCCATTTAATTTGATTCACAGATGGTTAATCGGCCTAGTTGAATTCGTCAATCAGAAACAGGACTTTTATGATATATATATATATATATATATAGGTTGCTTATATAAAAAAACAGCTTTTTAAATATATTAAATCCCTATCATGCTAGTCGCAATACACAAAAACGTATCTAGAAAGTTCATTGACACTAATTTCCATTTTCGCTTTGGTGAATTATTTCTGGTATCAGTTGTAACAAGATGCAGAATAAATTGAGATTTACAATTTGAATGAGAAACTTTGTCAACACCATGTTTAGTGTCTATTGTTAATGTAATATAGAACGTACAATGAAAATGTTAATTATTTTTCTAACTGACTTCAAAAAAGGTGGTTCTCTGCTTCACTCGTATGTATGTAGGTATGTTCGTGATTTTCAGAAAAACATATGATTGGATTTGGAAGGGGTGTACAGCAGTAGCATTTGACTGCATTTTAAATCTTCTAGCATGAAATTAAGTTTGTATGGGAAAACCCTTACTAAAAATCCTGAAATATGTAATTTATTATTTATTACATTATCGACGTCATGGAACAAATAATAGAAAAATACGTGGAATTCAAAAAACCACTTTATTTAACCTTCATAGACTACACAAAAACTTTTGACAGTTCGTCACACATCGATATGGAAAGCACTGACTTAATGCGCAGTAGATGAAAAGTATATAGATAGACATTCTTAAGGTAATCTACTCCAACAGCACAAGTAGAGTCAAACTTGAAAGCAGAGGAGAAGCAAAGAAATAAAAAAATCGGCGAAGTGCGACTCGGACTCGCGCACGAAGGGTTCCGTATTATGTATACAACCTTCAAAAAATCACGTTTGTTGTATGGGAGCCCCCCTTTAATTAAAAAAATTACAACATGTCGAAGAGGAATGGAAAGAAGTAGTATCCGTAAATTGCGGAAAATAGACAAAATTAAGAGTACAGTCATAAGACAAACAACACAGGTAACAGATACACTGAAACACTAACTTCAAAATGGAAATGTGCTGCACACATTGCTCTACAAAAAGATGGACACTAAAATCGGCTTAATGGCTAGGACCAGTAAAGAAAATAAAGGTAGGAAGGCCAAAGAAAAGATGGATAGACGATATTATAGAAGTCCCCCTGATGGTAAGCGGTCACCGTGGTCTATGGACATTTGCAACATCAGAAGTATCACTCGTTGCCGACCCTTCATAAATCCAATTACTTATTTCTTGAAGAACCCCATACTGTAGTCCTTAGAGAAAACATTGACAGGGAGCTCATTCCACAACCCAAGCGTTCGCGGAGGAAGTTTCTCTGAAACCGCACTGTACGCGACCATTTCGGTTCTAAAGTGTTAGAATGAATTCCCTGCCGATGGTGAGCGGTGCGATGATAGAAAGTAGCCGTGGGAGTCATTTCGAACAATTCCTCAGAACACATCCCATTGTACAGGCGGTAGAACACACACAGGGAGGTCACACAAAGTCTCTTCTCAGACTCAAGGGTTCGATATGGCAAGTGAGGTGCTGAAAGGGACTGTATGGAGGAGGCACAATGTAAGAAAACTTGGCAAAAAACTGGAGGGGTAAAAATTACAAGTTTTATATATATTTTTTTTGTTTGAGTACTAATACTGGCTTACAAACCAAATTTCAGGTTTCTAGAACTTGCAGAAGTACCATAAGGATTTCGATGATCATTAGTGAGTGAGTTAGTTAAAAACCCCAAGTATAAGTGCTATGCAATTGAAACTTTATTTATTCTACTATTGAACTCATATTCCGAAGTTTTTTTAATCTGGTATAATCCAAACCCAAGTTACGAGGGTTTAAAAATCGACAAAATGCTTCGAGAGAAGGTAGGTAGGTAGTAAGTTCGCTTGGCTCGTATTGGCGGGGGCACTACCCCGCCGCAGATTAATATGCACTTTAGATACGTATTTAGGTAGGTATGTATTTGCTTTTGTCAGTTTTCATTTTCCAATACACAATAAAAATCGTACTTTTATACCTAATCCCTTTAAAAGTTTTAATTCAAAGCGTAGAAGTTGTAGATAACAATCTTGTTGTCTAAATTTCAGTACAAAGTCGCTCGGTTGCGATCAAATCAAGCGTATTAAAAATTTAAGTCGTAGAAACTTTTTCCATAATACCTAAAACACGGTACAAAACAAAGTTGGGAACTTTTATGAGCAGATATAATTTATGTGTCTATAAAACCGTATAAACTAACTCAAGGTATTACCTGTTTAACTATTAGACACATATGAAACCTAGGTATATTTATAACATGTTCTTGCTTAATATACCTATATTTACTATGTAATTATACACTGTGGACACGAGTCCGACTGCTTTGTCCGATGGATCGGACCAAGAGATATTTTTTTCCTGTTGGTTCGATTATGGATTCGGACCATATTAACCACGGTTTTCTTGACCCAACTTTGGGTTTCTTGTTAGTTCTATTAAAGAATCGGACAAATCAAAACTACAGAAGTGGTAGATACAAACACGTGTCATTAAAGAATACTCTTTTGTAGCAATAATCTATCCATATTTATACTTAAAATTATAAATGTGAAAGTTTTTCTGCCTGTCTGTTTGTTTGTTACTCGAAAGCCGCAACGGAGCATCTAGTTGAGCTTACATTTTGCACGGAGATATAGTTAAAGAGACGGAGTAGGACAAAAGCCTCAAAAGTCTCCGTGGAAATAATGATCACAAAATCCCACTTTAACGAACTATAAGTAAGTAGCTTGCTATAGCAAACTTCTTTAGTAGTCCTTATATTTCTATATGGTTTCACAATTTTTTTGGTGCGCATATTGCACTTTGCAATGGGAATGGGAAAATTTACATTGAATGGACAAGTAAGGACATAAAAATAAATGAAAAAACCCGACTGCAAAAACTAAAACTAAGTAAACAAGTGCCCCTAAAACATACCAAATATTGAACTATAAGCAAGCGGGATTCATGTTCAAATAGAAGTCCATTCAATGTAAATTTTCCCATTTCAATTTCAGGCCCAAGCTATTCCTGTCGTGAGGAATTTTGGAATGTGCTGTTACCTATATACATTTTGCTTCCCGGATCTAATATTCTATTTTTATTTCCGGAATCTGACCTAGTCGTCGCGTAGAATTCGGAGTACTGAAAAATATTTTATATACGAACCCCTGAATGGGATATATTTTGACGTGACCACCAATTTGACTAAATTTAGTTAAAGAAAACATAAATTTAACGAAATATTTTTAATATAATTTAGCATTTATATTTAGCGAGAGCTACAAAGGACCGAGATTAATTTTTTTTTCACGTGTTGTATAAACTAAAAAGTACTTACATACTTACTTTTCGGTTACTAAATTAATATTCATCACATTTTGGTATATATTCAGTAATACAGGGACATAAAACAACCAGAATAAAAATTAAAGCAATTTAATAATTAGTTAGGTTCAATAGAAAAAAACCAACTAGAATTGACGGGGTATTTTTTTTAATTGTAGGTGGAATAGCTTTATTTAGCTAGTAAGTACTTTTAACACGTTTTGTTTTTTTTTGTTTATAATTCGTATTCGTGCTTGTTCCAAATTCAAAATTATTTTATTCACTGTTATCGATGAATAAGATGCACTTTTCCGAGTGGCCATGGTAAAAAAATATTTTTCACCTCACCAGCACTAAAAGGATAGTTTTGCTGTCCAAATTCAGTGAAAATTTTCACTAGTGAGGCAAAGTAATTCACTGTTCGAACATTGACGTTTCGAATTAACCCGATGATGAAAAAAAAAACAATACAATGACTGGTCAGAAACAAATTTTAAGGCAAATACTTAACCTTGTTCATTTTAATTAAGAATATAACTACATAGCATTTTTTCGTTTTTAAGTGAGTTCTTATAAATTATTAGTATTAATAAAAGTTTATACAGCTAACTTAAAAACAATGGCAGAGGATGAGGTTGGTACAATTCCAGACGCAATCTCAATTTTAAAAAAAACAAAGTAAAATGGCGGCATGCTAGTTTTTTGAACATAAGATTGTATATTTAATTAATAATTCTGTTTTGTTTGAAAAATGAGCGATACAAGCTACGAAGATATTACAAGTAAAAAGTACCTTCCTTAAAAATTTACTGTTGGTATCCGACGGCAACGCGAATAAGACATGTAGCTTATTGTAGGTTATTTTTTTACTTTTTACTCGACTTTACAAGTCGGATCAATGTTTTTGTAGAAAAAAAAATTTAAAGTACCAATAGGCAATAGTCAAAGACACTTGGAACAAATATTTATACTTCGGAACCTTAAATTAGTCAGGTGGACGAATAAGAAACTACAAGGATTATCTTCTACCACATGACTTTGAAATCTAAAAACTACTGAATGAAAAGCCATGATGAAACTGTAAGCGATCAACATACTTTTTACCGTTTGTCTACGTATACTTACGTTTTTTAACCATCAGACGGAGAGATGGACATATATAAGTATGAAAAAACTAAATAAGGTTATTTTTACTATTTTGCAACCGTTTTTACGACGTACATGACTAAGCAATAAGATTTTGGATTTTACCATTAGAATACTGAACCCCAAAAATGCCAAACATAGATATGTTTTTTCCGTTTGATAACCGAACCATAAGATTTGACAAACAGATAGACGCGTCGCTATGACGTAGTTATACATGAACTCTATACTTAATATAAGGTTCGGTTTTGGCAACGGAACGCGTAAAATTTAAACGTCAAAATCAGTTTTACAAAATGTCTTATGGGCAAAATACATAAAATGTCATAACCGTCATCGAATTTGTTAGGCATAGGTATTGTCCACTGCGATAAACTCCGTCCTTGATTAACCAATGGATGACGCTCCAATATGACGTAGAGTTATGTTGGTAGTGTGCTCTATACTAATATAAGGTTCGACTTTGGCTACGAAACGCTATTTAAACGTCGAAATCGAAATCCGCTAAGAAAACCGTATTCACTACAGTGAATACTGCAGTCCCAAAATCCAGAACACTCCCCTGACTATCTCCATGACCATTGAGATCCTTGGTGTTGCAACTGCATTAAACAACACTGCATTAAAGTTCCATGCTTTTTTTGTGGAGTATATAAATAGGTTAAAAGGACCACCTCTTTTGTTTGATATCGATGACGTGAAAAATATCTCAGCGTAGCTCAAATCCATACTAATATTATTAATACAAAAGTGAGTTTGTTTATTTGACTTCTTTTCGTGTCAAAACAGACCATCCAACTGAGCTGCAATTTGGCTTGGGGATAGTTAAAGCGACCGAAAAAAACATATGCTGCTTTTTATTCCGGCAAATCCAAAGTTTCTCGCAGTGATAACTGAATTCCAAGAGGACAAACTATAGCTGGCAACCTGGTTATTGTTTTTTATATTTATACTTGTAAGGATAATTAAGGAGTTGCCAGAGGAACTTCACGCCAGTTACCAAATATAGCCCGGGTACAGCTGCGAGCAAAAGCTAGTTATATTATAATCCATGTCACAATTTCTCAAGTGCAATTGCAAATTAAATTTATTGGTTGACATTTAGCCAGAGTTCGACGCTTTGGCATCAGCTACGTGACTGAAATAGTCAAATATGGTAAAGCGTTCGTTTCTCCTACAGCCTGTTCCCCTTTAATGTTTAACACATTAGTTACATTTGCTGAATCTTAGCCCACTTTCTTCATTTCTATTTTCAGAATCAGATAAACTGGCTCTTAGATTCTAAATTACAATTGCTAAGTTGTTTTTGAACTGTATGGCTATATGACATTGTTCATGACGCTGAAAGATGTACAATTATTTGACTTTTGCTTTTATTTCTTGCACAAATCAGTTGACTGCATTAATGTTGGCAACATACAATAAATAAAAGCCGACCTATATATATATTTCTACAGTAAAAATAGGAATTCTACAGTACGTTTTTATTACTTAATTAGTGAAATGTACGTTATTATTGATGTTTCATCAGGTTTAATCAGAGCGTTGCACAACTCATTGCGACCGCGTTCGCTCGATCACTAATAACAGACATAGCACACTTTTTTAAGCAACGCATACGTGTCGTTCAGCCAGTTGGTTCAGACTTCTATGTTAATATTCGGCCACTGTAACAAAAAAACAGGCTTTCTCTTTTATATATTGCCTTGTCACTCGGTTTCAATAACTTAGTCCATGTTTCAGGTCTACTAAATGAGAAGTTTAATGGTTAGGTGGTAAACTTAACTGACTTAACTCCTTTGTGACTTGAGGACCTTTATTTAACTAAATGTCAACATGAACTATAGAGCAAGTTACTATCAGTTAGAGGCGGTTTAGTGAACAACTTATTATATAAAAGCTTGTTGAAATTATAAAAGTGTTCGATTTGGAAGAAAAAAATCTTGTCATAAATCGAAGGACTTTGAAACTTTGATTGCTTAATGGACACTTAACTTATCAGATTAAGTTTTACCTTTTAGGCATAAAATTTATTATTAATATATATTAAGGCAGGCATAAGATCTTATTTTTAGGATGATGTACCTCAATGACAAACTATCTTAAGAAACGGTCCGACCGACATATTTGCCATATTTGCTGGCGCCGCTTTACGTGAGTTGCTACGGCGTGTGCTCGGTGCTGTACTAGTTACGGACTTCGGCCATCAAAATGGCTAACATATTACCGTGCGCTTACACACTTAAAAAATCGCTTATCATGTGTAAAAAAAAAATAAGTTAAATGCTCAAAAGGACAGAATTGCACTGAGATTAATGGTCGTCTCAGCCAAAAGACACATTGCTGAACGTAGGCCTTCTTCATGTCTCCACAATTGCCGGTTTTGAGCCACCTGACTTGTTGCTCCGCTAATCAGATCATGTGTCCTAGTAGAAGACCGTTTCATGCTGCGTCCTCCAATTCATGGTGGCGACTCGAAAAGATAAACAGGTTTACCTATTTTAGCTACCTGTGCCAGTGACTGATTTTTCAGTGATTTTCTTCATTCCAGAGCGACTTTGAGCTTCTATAAGTGGCCAACATTTAAATACCACATTTTTTACCATAAATCAGTCAGGCAACAGATACTGAGATTGAGAAGAAGAAAGTAATCCGTTCAACATTGAAAAAGGACAGGCTGTAGGATTGATAAACGCTATGGCATGTTTAACCAATTCGGTCACGTATTTCGTGCCGTTTCACTGAACTGAAGCGAAATGTCAACGAATAAATGAATTAAATTCGCGGTTCGACTTGACAAATCATGACAAAGATTAAGGGGGGTGTTAATTAGGAACATCTTCATCACAATATAGAAGCAAGATCTTGATTGTAAATTTAGTTTGAGTTGAACTTGAATTGGGCTAAGATATTTTAAGCAATAACAGATGCAAACGGATGAGATACGGGAAATTAATAGATGAGATGACATTGTGAAGAGATAGCATGAATTTATGTTTCTTTCTTTTTTCTTTTTTTTATTTCTTTTGCAAATTAAACATGCTAGTTGCTTTGCTCAAAAACAATTGAAATCGAAAAATATAATGCGATTGGTAATAGTAGTAGTGATTGTGTAGGAACACCAACGATTGGCGACAAAACGTCTTAAATTTAGCAATTTTTAATTCTATATGATTAGAAACTCGATCGCTGTTGTATTGTGTCTAGGGTACCAATATGCATTTCTTTGGTTAATCAGAGGATTTCGTAATTAATCTTGTTTTCAAGAGTAAATAAAAATAATAGGCTTGGATACGAGAGTTCAAGAAATTTTAACTTAAAATACGGTTACGGCTGTGAAATTATGTTATGCTGACTTGATATAATAAAAAAGAAACAAAATAAGTTTTTAAAACGTGTACAAAGATGACAATACATAACTTCAACCAGTAATGTATAGGTCAACCATGGTACGGCTAACAAGAGTTTATATTATTCATATTATTATATCCCCCACCGCACCGCTTCACTACACATTTTTCGCCTATTTTTCGCAAAGATGTTCTGCTTATATTAGATATTATAAGTAGGGACTTCAGAAAAATTGAGTACGGGCACTACACTTCGCTCTATGAAGTCGACCTTAATCGTGCTAAGTTACTGCACACATTTACATGTATAGATACGTCGCACACATACGTACATACAGTTCGTGCTTAAGTCTGTGGCTCGTGGCTATTTTTATAACACAGTTGCCAAGGCAGAAGCCTAATGGGCTGATTAAAAAATTTGACTGTCGAGTGGCTATTAGCTCGACAACATCTGCCAATAGGCACTGTGTTAGCACGGTGAACTATGGCATACACTTTCTTTCTCTAAGGCGAAGCCTGTATTGGGAAAAGTAAAAACAGAAGTAATATTAACAATCAGTCATTTGTTTTCGTCGTGTGAGTAGCAATTAATAAAGCACTTTTTATGTGAATTTTCTAGTGTGAAAATAATGACAATCAATATATCCAGAGTAGGTAGGTAGTCCATGTCACACTCTCTCTGGGATTAAGGCTGTGATATAGTCAAATATCCTAAAACGCACTATCTTATTTATTCTAGATTGAAGACAGTAACGTAACGTAATTAGGGTGGCACCTTTAGGGGACGGCAAAATTTCACAATAAATAATAATAATTCCTTGTAAATATTTAAACCATTTCATATTTTTGTCGCACCAACGATTAGGACCGATTGAAACATGGAAGATATTATTTTGTCGTCATATTAAATGTATGGAAGCTGATTATCAAATTTTCGGAAAGATCTTGTTTATTTTATAGATCGAAAAATATTTATTTATTGTTTTATAGACCGTTAATGATACCATTGATTAAAGGTCGTGAAGCAATTTTATGATCTCTATGATAAATTTTATGATTTTTTGATCTAAAAAGTTCTTTAGAATTACTGTATATGATTGTCTATTAAATTGAAATACCTAAATAAGAGGGCGGCAAAATTTTGTTCCGCCCCGGATGGCTAACACCCAAACCTACGCCACTGATTAAAGAAGTGGCACATGATAAAAAAGGAAAAACAAATATATAAAAATATAGAAAATATTTTTATCTCATGTAAAAGCAACACAACTTACTCGCAATTTAATATGGTTGCTAAATAAAATATAAAGGAGTAAAAATATTAGAGTAATATTTTATTGCTCATCCCAGCTGAGTAAATTGAGATGTTACGTTTCAGTACTAAAAGGGACCTTTTGGCCTTTTTATTTTTTAATTCTGTGCTTTTCAGACATTTTCAGCATTATTTTTTCAGACAGGTATTTATAACCCTTGAGAGGGTACAATCGTTAAAAGAAAATGTCAAATTTTCTCATTGTTTAGAAGTTAAAAAAATAAATCATAAATAATCACATTAAAAGTTCTTAAAAATGCGTTTACTTGTTGTAGATCTCCATACTTTGTCAAGGAACCCAACCATTTTTTTAATTCATTAATTAGGTATTATTTCATACTAAAAGGCTTAATCGGCTAAAATTTCAATATAAAGCCTACAATTAAAAAATATTAAAACCAGCCAAAAACGTGTCACGCTGTGCATAAATAACATAAAACTTAATATGCAAAGTTTAATCTTATATTAGCACGCTTACATTGATTTTAGCTCAGCAAGTTCAGGGAACGTCTATCGAACCCTATCGTCCCCTTCAAATACATGTCAGTGAGGTTCCAAATGAACCAACATAGTAATATTAGTTAGTATTTGTTTTTATAAACTAAAATGTTAATCATTTCTTTTACCAATAGGTAATTAATAATAAGTAAATAAGTAGGGTTTTTACTGTAACAAATAAGTACATTTATACAATCAATCAATAGTCAGTAGGTTATAGTTTATAATGAAATAAATGTTTTCATTTGATTAACTTCAAAAGTTTTCGGAGCCTAAGTCCTACTTTTGATAACGAATTCTCTTTGGCTAAAAACTGTTCACTGTAGTAAATTTTACGTGTTTATGTGCGATATAACGAAATTCGTCTGACACACATAGTTTGCAGCCAAACGGTTGGAGCTATAGTCTTCAAATTTTCACATTATTAGCATCTTGACCCACAGCCATACAAATTGTCATAAAATATTTTTATATGTTTTATGACAATTTGTATGGGAGTCCCCTCCCATACAGCTAATGCTAAATATTTATTTTTAAAAACTAAAATACACGTTAGAACAGAAGCTAATGCTCTTTAATACTGAATACTTAAGCTAGGACAATGGTTAGATCTTACCGTCTTTATCTATATACAAAAGTGCGTTCTTGCAGTTTTAGGCATGGACGCTTATTACTAAGTCTTGGTGGTGGATGTATAACTACCTACTTCTTAATTCCAAACAAATTTTTCTTTTTGAAGTGAAAACTTCTTTAGCGGCGTTGTGCACTTTTTTGGTTTGGTTAAAAAATGATAAACTCGCACAGGCTGATCGAAAATTCGTAAGACGTAAGACGGAAACCATAATGCCACGCCCATTAAAATTTTGAAGTGAAAACATTTTTAGCGGCTTTGTGCACATTTTTTGTGATGGGTAAAAAATGTTAAACTCTATAGGACGAATAAAAAGTAAGAGGAAATTGGGTTGATGAAAAGATGAAAGCGCGGATTACACATGTTAAAATGTTATATCCAGGTTGTATGTTATCAAATCTGCCGGCACTCCCGCAGTGCAACCCGTTTTTAGGGTTCCGTAGCCAAACGGCATCACGGAATCCTTATAGATTCGTCATGTCAGTTTGTCTGTACGTCCATCCGTATGTCACAGCCACTTTTTCCGAAACTATATAAGAAGTTGAAACCTGGTAAGTAGATGTATTCTGTGATCCACATTAAGATTTTCACACAAAAATAGAAAAAAAGCAATATTTGGGGTTCCCCATACTTAAAACTGAAACTCATAAATTTTCTTTTTATCAAACCCATACGTGTGGGATATCTATGGATAGATCTTCAAAAATGATATTTAGGTTTTTAATATTATTATTTTTTAAACTGAATAGTTTGCGCGAGAAGCACTTCCAAAGTGCACGAAAAAATATTTATTCAGAATGACGACAGTATGCGGCTGTGGAAATATCAATCTTTTTTGGGTGCCGTAACTAAAGGGTATGCTAACGGAGATAATTAGGTACTCTAAGCCTACGCTGTATGTCTGTCCATCCATCCGTCCGTATGTCCGTTTCGATTTTTTAGATCGAAGTAGATGAAAATATGAAATATTCCCGGAATATGTATAACTAACTTTTTCCCGCGGTTCCACCGGCGGTTTAATTCGGCTATCGGTGCAGGATTTAAACAGTCGCCAATTATAAAAATAAAACTGATTCACAGTTGACGTATTTAAGTAGGGAAAGACATACCCTAGGACTCAAACTATCTCTATGCCAAATTTCATCTTAAACAGTACAGCGGTTTAGGTGAGAAAAGGTAACCGATAGACCGTGTTACTTTCGCATTTATAATATTAGTATGGATAATGGTGGATAACGTAATAAAAATATTAAAAAGTAAAACATGAAGGGGAGGTCCCCAAACAAGAAACACGTCTTTTTGTTTTAGCTTTATCGTAAAAACTTGAATATTAGTAGTACCTTTTTAGGGTTCCGTACCCAAAGGGTAATTAGCGGAACCCTATTACTAAGGCTTCGCTGTCCGTCCGTCAGTCCGTCTGTCTCCAGACTGTATCTCATGAACCGTGATAGACAGTTGAAATTTTCCCAGAACATGTATTTCTGTTGCTGCTATAACAACAAATACTTAAAAACAGAATAAAATAAATATTTAAGGGGGCTCCCATACAACAAACGTGTTTTTTTTTTTCGATTTTGCTCGATATTGATAACGGCAACAGGTAGACGTTTAAAATATTCAAAGAATATTTTCTTATATAGACACTTTAAAAACAATATTAATTTAATTAAAATAAAACAAATATTTATGGGGGGCTCCCATCGTGATTTTTTTTTGCCGTTTTTATAAATAACAGTACGGGACCCATCGTGCGCGAGTGCGACACGCACTTGCCCGATTTTGCTTTTTAGGTACGGAACCCTAAAAATACACATTAATAAATTCCGGGTTCGAACCTCCCAACTAGAGAACGGCACCGACTTATAATCATGAAATCGGCAAATCATGAAATATAACATTAATTAAACTTTTATACAAGAAAAAGAATTACAAAAAATACATCAAGTTCGTATTTCACAATTAAGTATTTAACTCAAAAATATTTTTATCTCATGTAAAAGCAACACAACCTACTCGCAATTTAATATGGTTGCTAAATAAAATATAAAGGAGTAAAAATATTAGAGTAATATTTTATTGCTCATCCCAGCTGAGTAAATTGAGATGTTACGTTTCAGTACCTTTTGGCCTTTTTATTTTTAAATTCTGTGCTTATCAGATATTTTCAGGATAATTTTTTCAGACAGGTACTTATAACCCTTGAGAGGGTCCAATCGTTAAAAGAAAATGTCAAATATTTCTCATTATCACAATAAGCGACGAGACGTCCAACTTGCTTTTAGCTACCAACTGAATGTACCTATTAGGCAAAATATAGTTCAAAGAATATGTGACATTTTTAGAATTGTAGTCAACTTTATTTTGGTTATAGTTACAATATGTATGTATGTAAAATAAAAAAATACTCTAACATAGTATGAATGAAGTCCATATGGCAGGAACCTTATTGGAAACAGCCTCGCGCTATTCAGACTCTAGAATTCGAGGGAAAAATAAATGTAAGTACGTTCACGGGTTTCAAGCTGTAAGTCAGACTTCTTCCCAATTTCCAATAAGGTCCGAGTTTCACTTTAGACGCTTGGAGAACGACATCTAGGCTGAAAATAGCATAGTTAGAGAAACACGCCCCCCGCGCCGGGATGCCCTGTTGCACTAAGGAAAAAGTGTCCGCAAAATGTCACTGGGACACCTCTACGTCACATCCATGAAACTAGTGCAGTACGTACTATTTTCTTCCCCTAACTTACATATAATGTTTCTATGTCTTTTGATATTTTTGACACTGGGTGATCCTTCTGACTTTGGGTGTTTGGTAGCTAGTGTCGTTGGAAGTTCACTTCATTTAATATGATGCTTGTAGTTTTGACTTTTGACCACCGGGTCAGAAAAGTGTAGCACTGGTCAGGTGGATGCGGAGTTTGGAATAAAGCCGATTCGTATCCTATATTGACTGCACTTGCTTGATGGAGCTAGTGAATATGGAGTGAGCACAGGTAGCGTTTTATAGCCTTGACAGGAACAGTATTTAGATTGAATCACTTCACATAAACGAAACTGGAGCGAATGAAGGATTAATCGTTTATCAATGCTAATGGAATGCGAAAAAAAGCGAAATTTGTTATTTGGTGATGAGAGTGCCACAGTAGCTCCAGACCATGGCGCTGGGTGCGTTGCTAATTACGGGAAACTCGCCGCACAGGTTGGTTCCCAAAACTAAAACTTCCCCTAGGTGTTTACATGTGGTGTAAAATGGCGTTAACATGCACTGTACTATTTTATTAATACTATTATACCTACTTTAAGGACTATATACTATATAAAATGAGATTATTATATCCATAGTAATATTATAAATGCGAAAGTGTCTCTGTGCGTTTGTTGTTGCTCAATCACGTCGCAAAGATATTAGGACATAGGCTATTTTTATACCGGGAAATTCAAAAAATCCTGCGAAGATAACCGAATTCCACTTGAACGAACTTTAACGAACAAACTTCTTTGGTATAATTACGGAGTTGTCGTAGGAATCCTTATCAGCGTGAGATTCAGTGATCCAAATTCAAGACGGGTGAAGCTACTGGCAAATGCTAGTCATGTTATGCTTGTGAAAGTGTCTCTGTCGGTTTGTTACTTTTTCACAGCTTAACCGCTGAACTGATCTCCATAGAATTAGGCAAGGAAATAGCTTACATCTTGTGGAAGGACATAGGCTAAATTAAAACATCAAGTTTCAGATGAATTAGCACACAGAAGCACAGAATAATTGACATAGGGTTAAAAGGAATGTTTTTTTGCGTGATAACAGTTTATATAAAACTGCAATATAAATTTACCTCATATAACTCAGGCATTTTCGTGATAAAGGGTCACATGGACAGACAGACAGCCTTTAAATTATTTTTTATTAAGGTTTCTGCTTTTCCATTATGAGGTACGGTACCCTGTAAATACAAAAACATTCCCTTTAGAAAAACATAAATTTGGAGGTAAAATGTGGGCTGAATTTTAGTACGAAAACTTCTACGCGAAATTGAGACTGAGCTGCCTTGTGAAAAATACTTATTTAGCATTTTTTGTATCTTTTATGTGGCTACTGTTAAAAGTCTTTCCTTTTTGTATACTTATTACCTTTTAGATTAAATAATATTTTAGAGAAGAAACATTTTATGAGAAGCCGTGACATCCTCTCTTACCTATATACAAGTAAAGCTATAAAAGAGAAAGTGTGTTTGTTTGCTTTATTATACCTAGTACCTGGGGACCAAACTTCACTTGTTTTTTTAATAACGCCATCTATTGTCAAGTTACTTAAGTGTTGTTTAATAACGCAATCTTTTGTCAAGTAGCTTTAGTGTTGGTGTGTCGGTAAAAATAATAGTATTACTACTCGCCAATAGATGTCAGAAAGAGACGCTCGTTTAAAGATATCAGATAGATTAGATATGAAGTGACGGAAAAAGACATAATCTTTATCCCTATTAGGAATTTAAATAGAACCAGATTGTTCTTCACAGCAGGTCAGTATTAGTTCACTCCGCCGCCGCCGCAGCGAAGCAACAAGGGGAGACTGATTTTTGGAAAGATCGAGAAGGACATCACATCTTGGTAAAAAATTGCAAAAGAATACAGCACATTATGACACAAGTGAGCTATGTACGTTTCCATTACAATTCAACACAATACCTATGTTTACACTATATATTGTTAAAAGTGGTGTTCGAATTGTTTACGTCGCGCGCCACGCTCATGCACATGACAATAAACATACACTATCATTGACTCCACACCGTTCACAAAAATTATGGCACTACGCACTACTGAATTTGTGGATAATAAAAAAACAACTAGTGTTTTATAAGCTGATTTTTAATCTAAAAGCGGTACAATAACGGTAATCCGACACACCAGTGGCCACTATATGCCTTCTTATTTTATTTTCATTATATCAGTTACAGACTATGGTTTATGCCTTCTTCCTGGGACACAAATAACCGCTAGGGTAACAGTAGGTACCTGAACAGAATTCGTGAATTGTGTGATGGCATGAAACGTGAGTCAGACTCGCACTTAATTGATTTTGTTTTTTTTACTTTAGAGCATTTTCTATAATCATTCCAAGTCTGAAGGTTTAATGTATATCTCATTAAAGTAAGTGCGTAAATGAAATATATCTAGCGCCAACTACAAAGTTAATTTTCAAAACTCGAATAAACAAAATCCTATTTAAAGCACGGCGGTAACGGTTACTCTTGATAATCTAGATTAGGCATGAGCCCAACCCACACTATGCCGGTTTTTGGTATTTTTTTTAAGAGGATACGATTCGCGGCGCCTCGCAGCTGGCTTCATACAAACGAATTTCTCATTTGTTTTTGACATTTACTTATCAATCACTATGCAATTTCTTAGTCATAATCCCAAGCCGAATACCTATGTCTGTGGTTTTCCAAAATCTTGTAAAATGTTTTTATTGACTAGAAATCTTTTTTTTAACCATTTCTTTGATAAACTAGAATCCTGTAAAACTTTTGAACTATAAAATTTTACAGAAAACTGACACACTGCAGACCTAGATATTTATTACTAGAATATGTCTTCAAAATTTCGTGGTGTTTTGTCTGGAAGTGTCAAAAATGAGTGAGAAAATCGTTTGTATGAAGCACGCTGAGAGGCGCTCCGAATTGTATTCTCTTAAGAGGATACGATTCGAGGCGTCGATTGTAAGTCTCAAAAATAAGTAGGAAATTCGTTTGTATGAAGCACGCGGCGACGCGAATCGTATTCTCTTAAGTATAGGTCTATACTTAACTGTGTTAAGTTTCAAGCTTGTTTGTAATTCCGTTTTTACGATAGAGTAAAAACACGTTTCTTGTTTTACGGGGACCTAATTTTTTATTTTTGTTATTTGGTAGGGAAATCCGGCATAGTAACATTTGTTCTTTAAAAATGTCAGGCTGCTAGTTACATATCGGTCTAAATCCCTTAAAGGTCACACAATCAGACAGACAGCGTAGGGTTGTTATAAGGCTCCGTTGGTACCTTTTGGGTACGGAACCCTAAAAAAACAAAAATTGGAAATAAACCATTTTTTCTTGGTTGTTTGTTAGTACCTCGCTGAAGGTATAGAAAGTGAATAATGATAATATGGTTATTTTTGTTTTGTTTAGTTTTAACAATACAAACGCACGGAAAACATTACCCTCCTTCTGGGTCAATCGGTTAAAACGTAGTTCGGTACTGTACGAGCAACTTCTCTTGAAAATATTTTTTTTATATTTGAGAATTTAAACATGAGGATTATTATTGCGTATTTTAAAAAAAAATGTGTTTTAGGAAAACACACCGCTAGAGCAATTTCGCTCACACTCTTTTCAGATCTAAGATAAGATGTGGCGTATCGATTGATATGGTTACGAGACAAAGTGGTCCATTGGTTCTTGAAATATCACAAAAAATTATGCAAAACGTAAAAAAAAAACACAAATTTAGCGATTTCGATTTTCGAACCAATTATAATAACTTCCCTTAAGAGAAGTTAAAAATACACGGTATGTTTAAAATTTTATTCAATGTAATTACAGTATACTCATAAACATTCGTGAGTTTGATCATTTAAAGTGTATAAAATAACAAACAATGCTCTAATGAAGTCGAAATTAGTTCACATATTATCAGTAATTTGATCTAGTTTATGAAAGACTACTTCGATCTTTCGCAAGAGTATCTTCATCTAGCACTAGTATTCTTAGAGGATAAAAGACTTACAACTTATTTTCACGTGATAGACGCCTCAGTGTAATCTTCTCTTTGTACGTGATTTTCTGAAATATGATATGAACTTAGAGAGAGCATGTATATTCTAATTCTAAGGTGTGTCGCATTATTAAACATTTTTGCTTCGGATAAAATTTACGGAAAACTATTATTTATATTTATTTATTATTTATAATTTTAAAAATAATCAAACACTTCTTTGTGAAATTAAAGTACATTTATATAAATATACACATTATTTGACCGCAGCATAGTGCGCCAGACTTACTTTTAAGGCCAGTTTCGACGCTTCCCTATTTTCGTGACTTATAGGACCCACAGAGCATACGATTCAGCAGTCTACCATTATTAAAGTCCGCTAAGTTCATTGTCTCGTTACCTTGAACAAACTTTTGACAATTGAAAAGTGCTATTTCTAAAATAAAAATTTTACCCACTTTTTAATTTTTCCTTACCTGTATCGTAAATAATGTCTTAACTGAATTATAAGATTCTGTCACAATCACTAAATATTACCCACCAAAAATTCATTTGCGGTGAAAAACAAACACATACAAAGTATATCACATCAATAAACAATTCAAATTATCCTTTTAAATACAATATTTTTTAACAAAATCAAAGTATTGACAAAACCCCTTACCACAGAGTACAACAGATTCAATATTTGTCAATCATTGAAGTCTATGGATCTTAGAGATGAGAAGAGCGTACAATCAAAAAAGAATGGTTTTTGATTTTAGATCATTCATTACCGTATAAGTAATATCTTAAGGTCTAAAAATAATTCTAACACAACCGTTTAAAAACACTTGACTGCGAACTACGGATAAATTGTCTATAGTTATGACATACAATCGGGATCGCGAATTCAATGTCGTTAGAAGCACTGGGCTATAGTTTTTAACAATTTAAACTACCCGTAATACATCATCTTGCTTTGCTTACAGACAGTCGCGTTTTTTTCTAACCAATGTATTAAATAATAACTACGATTTAATTTGTTTAAGTGAAACTTGGCTGAACGATTGTTTTTTGGACTCTGAATATTTTGATGACAGGTACTTAGTATTAAGGTGTGACCGGGACAGTACTGTGACGGAGTATGAGCGAGGGTGCGGTGTATGTATTGCGATACGTCGTGAGCTGTGTGCATTCGCTCGCTCGGAGTGGTGTTCGCCGCCGCCGCATGACGAGTTGTGGATTAGTGTTCCACTTCATAAAACTGGCCGCTCGCAATCCGTTGACTCCTTAGGGTCTGAAATATCTTATTTACATGTAATTTGTACATACATACCTCATGGCACTAATCATGAATCGATAATTGGTACGTTCTTTGATCGAGTCACTGATGTTATACATTCAAATCCTGCTGATACTTTCCTTGTACTCGGTGACTTTAATATATCTTATGCTGACTGGGTATATAATGCTGATGTATTAAGTATGATAATCAAAACCAATAATAACTCATTAACAGCTCTTACATCCGATTTTTTAAATTTAGCTCAATTAAATCAATACAATTCTGAAATTAATATAAATAATAGACTTCTGGACCTCGTTTTTTGTATTATTAATTGCCAGATTTCTTCTTGTCTAAACCCACTAGTACCCGAAGATCGTCACCATAAAGCCTTGGATATTGATTTGACTTTACGGTTACCTGAATCCCTTAAACCTAATTTACAAAAGCAAAAACAATTTTTTAAAGCTGATTATAATGAAATAAGACGAGCTTTAAAGCTTATTGATTGGGACCAAACTTTTCATAACATGGAAGTTGAGGCAATGACTAACGCTTTTTATGCTATTATTAATACTTTAATTGAAAAACACGTACCCTTAAAAACGTTTTCCTCAAATAATAATAAATATCCTCCTTGGTTTACTCAACCTCTCATTAAACTTAGTAATGAGAAACGTAAATTCTATAGAAAATAGAAAACTTATGAAAACCAAGCTGATTACCGAATTTTCTCACTGTTAAGGGCTAAACTGCGTAAAATGTAAAGTGATCGTTATAGATTTAATTAAATTTAATTACCTTTCGTTTTCTGAAGATAAAATTTAAAAGAATCCGAAATTTTTTTGGTCTTATGTTAAATCAAAAAACCTTTCACCTCAAATTCTTGAAAACATGGTTTATGATGGTAAATACCTAGGCAGTGGTAAAGAGATATGTGATGCATTTAATAAATATTTTCAATCTGTTTTCATTGTATCAGACCCAGCAGTAAATTATAATTATATTTAAAACAACCACTCACCCTCTAGTAGATATCAGTTCTACTTATTTAACTGATGATATTATACTTAATAAACTAAAAAATATAAATATAAACAAAGGTGCTGGCTCGGACGGTATTCCACCAATATTTATTTCTCAATGTGCAAATGAATTATTAAAGCCTATTTCACGTATCTATCATCATTCCCTCATAACTGGAATTTTTCCCAGTATTTGGAAAAAAGTACTAGTTACCCCCATACCTAAGAGCAAACATAATGAATTAGTTACTCAATATCAACCTATATCTAAAACTTGTCAATTCAGTAAACTCTTGGAGAAACTTGTCACGTCTCTGTTATCACAATCTGTAAAACATCATATTTAAGAACGGCAGCATGGTTTCATAAAAACTCGAAGCGTCGAGACGAATAAGATAACTTTTACTGACTTTTTGCTATGTAGTATGGATTCTAATATACATGTTGATGTCGTGTACACCGATTTTTCTAAAGCTTTCGATAAAATAAATAATTTTGTCCTTTTAAAAAAGCTCGAAAGCATCGGTGTGCATGGCAATTTATTGAGATGGATTGAATCTTATATATTTAATAGAAGTCAGGCGGTTTGTGTATAAGGAGTCTGCTCCAGTTACTTACCTGTCTTTTCCGGAGTACCACAGGGTTCTCACCTTGGTCCATTACTTTTTTCATTGTATATAAATGATATAGGTGATTACCTACATAATACTGAATTTTGCTCTACGCAGATGATATGAAGCTGTACAGGCGAGTGACTGGATTAGATGACTGCCACAAGTTACAGGCAGATCTACATAACTTAACTCAGTAGTGTTTAAATAACCAATTATTTTTAAATTCTCACAAATGCTCTATTATAACCTATACTCGAAAAAAGCTCCCTATTAGTTACAAATATGACCTAGATGGTAACTATCTCACTCGGGTAAAAACCATACGTGATCTGGGAATTATGATGGATGACCAAGTATCCTTTAATTCTCACATAGATAATGCTGTTTCAAAAGCTTTTAGGACCTTAGGCTTCATTAATAGGATTACTAAACAATTTAGTCAAACCATCACTCTTAAAATTCTTTATTATAGTTTCATTAGGTCTATTCTAGACTTTTGTAGTACTGTATGGAATCCGTATTACCAAGTTTACATCAACCGTATTGAAAAAGTCCAAAAAAAGTTCGTTAAGATTTTAAATTATCGCAGTAGTATCATTAATGAACCCTACGAACTATCTCTTAAACGTCTTAACCTAATTACACTAAGTAAACGCCGCACACAATTTGATTTAATGTTGCTTTATAAACTATTAAATTTTAAAATTGATTCTCCTTAATTATTATCCAAATTGAATTTTATTACTAAAGCAAGGTTACCCGTACGCTCCTCAAGACAAATAAACACATTTGTACCACCTCAGCTACATAAAAATTACACTCAAAATTTTTTTTTCTATCGCTGAATGATGTTGAATTGTTCAATTACTCCCAAAATAAACTCAAACACATACTGTCTTCAAAAACGTAGGTATTTCAATTTTTATAACTCATTGTATTTGATTTTTTCATGTTTTTCTCTTATATATTTTTGATCTCAATAATCATATTATTAAGTTAAGTATTCATTTTTTTTTCTTAATGTATTTAAAACCTGTTTTCCTAATTATTTCTAAATTATTATTTCCGTTAGCATAGCTTTAAACTTATATGATATTTCTTTAATTATTTGTGGGTACTCATTGTCTCATTTTTATTTATTTTTGATTTGTAAAATTTTTGTAATGACTGTATGTACCAAAATAAATGAAAATAAAATAAAATAAAATAAATCATACCAAAACTGACCGTTCAAACTCGTTAACCAATTTTAAATCTATAGGTTTGATAAGCGCACTGAAGGTTCAATACAGAATATAAATACCAAGCTCTTTGGGCAAGTTCAATTGAGAACAGGGTATTCAAAATCTTCAAGCTTTATTTCCAAGTGATAGCTTTAAAATTATTAACACAAAAATGATAGACCTAATCATGATCTTAATTTTAGATGACAGCTGTCAAACTAGAAAGTGCTCTACCTCCGTAACTATTGATTGTAGACTAGTACTTTCATTACAGAAGTGATAGGTAGCCATTTTAAAGTTATCACCTGGATATAAAGCTTGAAGATTTTGAGAGCAAAACTTTGTTCTTTTTTGAACTTGGTTAAAAAGCCTTGGTATTTATATTGTTAATAAACCCTCAGTGTGGTACCCTTTCATCACAAATATAAGCAAAAATCTGAAATTTTTAGTTATAACACTTTAAAAAAAAGTTTGTCTCTCAACGAGTTTTATTAATATTATACGCGAGTAACAAAAAATCTTTTCAATTCAAGGTGATGTTTTATTTATTAGAAAACTTGCAACAATTTATTATATAATGGAAAATATATTATCATCTAGCGCTTTTTTCAAAACATACTTTTCTAGCGGAATCTAGCGGTTTTTGTAAATCTAGCGCCTAACACTGAAACAGACGTGGCAACCTTCAACGTCAGTGCTTATTTATTATCTTACCGCTCGCCATCGGCAGGAAATTAAACTCCGTGATTAAAAATATGCATTCATTCAAAGGTTCTTCACTAATATGAGGAAACATTCGTTTAACAGCTCAAAAGCTGATTTCCCAACACTAAAATTGTCTCTGATGTCCAATACGCCATATTTGTTTATATGATAAGACAGGTAAGAAAAAATAAGGTTTTATATATTTACTTACATACCTACGTTTCATAACCTATTGCTTATTTATCTATTATTTTACATTAATTCCTGTTGTAATGATATATCATACACATAAAATACATATATATTTATGTGTGTTTACAAATACATCAGTTATAAACCACTATATTTTTGGACTCATACGTTGTTTCAAATTCTGTGCAGCCTATGAAAAGCTTTCGTTAATTCAGTGAAATGTTTCAGATAGAGCGTATTTTATGTAACAAAACACAATGGACTATTTTGAATGCAAAGGACATGGAAAATGGAACAAAAGATTTCAAAGTAACATACGTTTGTGCTCCAACGATTTGCAGATAATATTCCATGTTCGCTTGTACTGTAAATGATTTCAATCTTTTGCACGTAACTGCAGACATTAGTATATCTAATGGCTGACTTTATTGATCTAATTATCCATTTTAAATCAAATAAAATGTTGGATTTTGTATAGGTAATCAAAATACTTTAAATATGCCAAAAATAGTTTTTAGTTTTTTTATGCCATTATATTTATTTTCAATATTCTTGGTATCATGCCGCGTGGACCAGGTTTATTTATGATTATTTTTAATGTAGGTGTTTATTTTAAATTCAAATACTGTTTGTTAAAAGTTTATAATGTACCGTATCTATACTAGCAAGTAACTCGTAAAATATATGTTTTTAATATCTACATGCAAATTCTCTATTTCTACTCGTACCTTAATGTATAAACGTATTGTATAAATTTGTATCTTATTACGAAATATGTATGTGTTTATTTAAGCGTTGATGTTTTAAATTTGACAAATGTTTAGTATTATTGATTAACTAATAGATTTACTATATTAAATGTGTACTTAGCATAATAGTTGTCTTTAAATTTTTACAGTTGCATGCACTATTAGATATAGTCATATATTATTTTTAATTATTTAAACAGAAAAATATTTTATCTTGATTAGACATTTTTGCAGATTTTACCGTGAACAGGGGGCAATTTTCAATCTTATTCGCTATCCGGTCGTTATCAGATCGATATCATTTCATTGTCAGATCCTACAACCATGTTTAAAATAATCAAGAATTCTTGTCTTGCATACCATTTGCAAAATTGGTATAATATACGTTTGTTATCTAGATAGTTATAACGAGTTTAATAAGGGAGCAGTAGGTAGAAGTCGTAGTCCAAGTAGAAAATATTATGTGAATGAATGTGAAGTCAAAAGTTAAAAGCGTCAAAAATATATAGTTCACATTTTATTTATTGATTTATTTATTGAGCATGAAAATTGTTGATTTAGTCTGCGTTTGTCACGAAAGTATGTATTCAAATAAGTAATAGAACATACAATAAAATTTACAAATCATTATAATCATGATTTATGTAAAAAAAATTTAGTCAACATTACAACTGTCTAAATAAGGGAAAAATCAACCCAAATGTTCGAAAATAAAATCTCGTGTTACCTTAAATTACATATGTTTCACGATATTATGGAGACTTGTCGCTCTACAAGGTAATATGGAAATCTGAACTGGAAACGTTCGTCAACTGAGGCAGGTAAATTACCTACGCGCGTTACCTTTTAACACGTACATGCATATTTAATGTAGTCGCTATACTTTTTCCATCGATTTACATCAATCTTTTTAACACTAAACAGTAATGAAATGGTATTTCAGATGGAGAGTGAAAGTTAATAATAGACAAATAAAGTACTTCTTGTTCAGTTTATAAATTTTAGTAATGAGATATTTTATTTTGTATTGGAATTGAGAAATGAATTAGGTACTTTATAAACACAAATAAACCCATCAAAAGATTCACAACAAACACATTAGTAAGTACCTACGTATTCCGTTTTATGTAATGTAAGCTAGACAGTACTTGGCAATGGACGAACGGTCTTTTATTTTATTTGTGTAAGTTGGAAAGTTGCCCAAACTGTCGTACTACTAGATGCTCAAGTATTGGCTAATTGTAGGCCAAAGTTCAATTACATTACATTTTACCCATCCGATTTTAAGCACAGATAAAACAACTTTCTATATTTTTTTGCTTAGACGCTGCTCATGTCATATTGTTTTTTTGTAAATTTTTTTTCTAATTTCTTGATTTTGGTGTTTTTACTAAAAAAACTTAGCGAAACTTTATTGAAAATTAACAACTGTTCATACAATATTTTGGTAAACCAATTTAGGAATCCATGTTTGTCTTTTACAGTTCGAGTCATTCAAATATGAAACGTTTTTCGTTTTAATCTCATTAATGTCACATTAAACGGGTTACGTTTCGGATTAAGTTTTCGTAATAGTATTATACTTCGAATCTCTCCCGAAGACAATATTACAGTTAACATGCAGCAGTACGCAATATTATGCTGTCCTAATCACACCTTTAAAGCTATAAAAATGCTTATTAAAATTAAAATTTACATAGTAAGTAGTTTCCTTTATGCACCCCTCCATACCGCCGAAACCTATGTCTGTGGTTCTCCAAAATCTTGTAAAATGTTTTTTTTTAACTAGAAATATTTTTTTAAAACATTTGTATGAAAAATCTAGAATCCTGTATAACTTTTGAACTATTAAATTTAACAGAAAACTGACACACTGCAGACCCAGATATTTATTACTAGAACATGTCTTCAAAGTTGTGTGGTGTTTTATCTGCAAGTGTCAAAAAATCGTTTTTATGACGGACGCACTCCAAATTGTATCCTCTTAATAGTCATAAAAGGAAAGGCGTTATGGATTAGGAATAGCGACACTGTGAAAAGTTTAAAAACTCGTGATACAACACGCACACGTTGGTCTACTCCGCATTCAGATAATAATTTAGACAGTTATCTAAAATTAACAGGTGAGTTGTAAAACGATTTGTTAGAAACAAATAGTAAAAGACCAAATTACTCAATCAAATGATCATTAAATAGTTTACATCTACCGTCTAATTCTTTTTTTTTTATTATACATGGAATATTGTTTAGGCAAATGATACTAAGACATTATATTGTAACAAGAAAACGAAGCACTATTTCTTGATCTATGTGCGACATATGTTCAAATCTAAAAAAATATCTCGCGTGTAGTTACCTTTGGAATGTCTCGACATACCGATATTGTGTATGTAAACCTACATTTTTTCAATAAATAAATGCAATTATTGCAATATTCCGACGTATACCGTGTGTGGATAATCATTGCAATATCCCGACGTATAGCGTGTGTGGATAACTAAATTTGGTCATAAAATAGATACCATGTTGGATACCTACATTTTGTCATAAATTATATTTGATATATATTACAAATAAGATTCCATGCTCAGTCACCATTACAACTAATGAAAATAGCTAACAAAAACCTGGCAGACGTGTCCTGGAGTGGAGACCATATGGGTAGGCAAAGCGTGGGGCGTCCTCCAGCCCGTTTGAACGACGACCTTAAAAAGGTGGCTGGTGGTGGCTGGATGCGGAAGGCAGAGGACCGAGATAATAGCCCGCCATAGAGGAGGCTTATGTCCAGCAGTGGACCAGTATGAGCTGATATGATGATAATTAAATTAGCACTCGCTTAATTAAATGTTACAAAACAAGCAGAAACACATTTGAATTTTTTAATGTTTCTAGGCAATTGGTAAATTACCTTATTAGCCTTTTATAGCCGAAAACATTTTTCTGTTATATATGTCGCAGGCAAATCGTATAATTCGCCGTTTTACAATATGCCTAGGCAGATCGTAAAGTATCGAATAGAATTTATCATATAACTGAACAGATTATTATATGCAGCTTGGCTGGAACGCTCCGCTCGCTTCGCTCGCTCCGCATATACGATTACAAAAGAGAAACTGAACCTTACCTATCATACATGACTTATAAAGTGCGATTTCTGTTCCTTTCGTTTCCATACTTTACGATCTATTGATAGAATCAGGCGTTACTTTGCGGAAATTCATTATTATTATAAAATATTTATTACCTTGCAAATCCGCTAAAAACAATTCAACAATCCACATGTAGGAGTGCACCTCCCTCCCTCCCTCCTTATGTAGGCGTTGTTAACTTCATCACAACACCACCACCAAATTGATAAAAAAACTCGACACGTGTTTCGCCTCAACACGAGGCATCTTCAGGAGACGCAAGTGGGTTGTGCGCTATACCTGTCGTGGTGTAAGATCGGCCTACAAGAAAACTGTAATAGTCTTCGGTAGAGATACGAAGTATAATTAAGAATCAAACGAACTTACCTTGTGAAGTTTGGTGTCTAATTATACAAGTGTTTTGACCGAAGACGATTACGTTCTCTCACTTCTTTGAAGTTCCCAAGAGCTGTCAAAAAAATGCTCTAAATAATGGCAGTCAGAAGCAGGCAATATGGAGGGCTGCATATCTGTAGGTAGTGAAAACTACCTACTTTGTAAATTTTAATTTTAATAAGCATTTGTATAGCTTTAAAGGTATGATAAGGACAGCATAATCTTGCGTACTGCTGCATTTAAACTATAATCGTCTTCGGTCAAGACACTCGTATAACTAGATATCAAACTTTACAAGGTAAGTTCGTTTGATTCTTAATCATAATATTATTAATATTTATCTTATAATTTGAAATTTAATTGTTTGTGAAATTAAAGTACGTTTATTTATATAGAAACATTATTTGACCGCGGCATAGTGCGCTAAACCAAGTTTTCGACCCATTTACGGCGCTTCTCTATTTTCATGGCTATTTAAGTTGAAATGATCAATGCTCTAACTTAAACATAGGTCAATAGGAAATTTTATAATTAAATCTGGGTTTAACGCTTCTTTGAAATGCAAATTTGACCCACCGAATGTTTTTTTCGTAGAAAAATCTGTATAAGGGTATTGACTTATATTATTTACGTTTCTTTTGTAATTTCTGTTGTAATGATATATATAATAAAAAACTGAGCACCATGATGTATATCTGGTAGAAAAGGTTTTAAAGAAAAAAGGAAGCAAATTGTATGTTAAATGGTTGGGTCTCTCTTTAACTGAAAACAGTTTGATAAATAAGATAAATATTTTGACTTAATTACCGTTTAATGCAATTCGATTCCAACTAGTACTTGAGATTATTAAAAATTATTTTAACTTTGCTTTCCTGGTTCCTTTGTTCTCATTTGTGTATGATTCTTTGAGTAATAAAGACCTCATTCACTTTTATAGTACTAATAAAAATATAAAAAAAAAAAAATTGTGAAAAAACGAAATAATGTTATTAAAGAAAAGAAACGAAAAATATACAGAAAAACTTCTGAAAATAATATTCAAGTAACTTCAGGGGCTGGTCTGAAAAAAACCTTTAATAATATTGTTACACATACAAAAAAACATATTCGTAATTTAAAACCCAAATGTAAGAAAATGTTAATGGAGCTAGCATATGCAGCTGCTCGAGAATTGGCATCTGACTTACCCGTGGAAATACCTAGGGTAATACCAGTACCTAAAATAGGTGGAGTTCTACCATTAATACCTATATTTGCTGGACTATCAGCTACTGGCAGTTTAGCTGGAGGTGTAGCAGGAATTACAAAAGATGTCAATGAATATAAATCAGCAAGAAAACAGTTGGAAGAATTAAAAAGGCATAATAAAGAAATAGAAGCCTTATGTATTAGAAAAAGACTACATCTTAAACCATATAGAAATGGTCTAGGAATTTATGTCACTAAGGCAAAAAACTAAATAGTCGGCTACCCAAAAGAGCTTTAACGAATATTGTTATAATCAAATACTCGAAAATTATTCCATTTTTTCGAGGTGTATTTATGAGAGATGAATTACCAGAAAAACCATTCTTAAAAGAGTGTGGAGTTTTAATTAATTTAGATTCTTCTGAAAATTCTGGTACTCATTGGGTAGCGTATGGAAAGATAAACGATTATATTGAATACTTTGATAGTTATGGTGATCTTAAACCACCAAAGGAGTTCATCAAATATGTAGGACAAAACATTATATATAACTACGATAATTTACAAGGAAATCATTTATAATAAACCTTCATCATCTAAGTTCATATCATATTTAACATAACCAACCACGTACAAAGAGAAGATTACACTGAGGCGTCTATCACGTGAAATTGAGCTGTAAGTCTTTTATTCTCTAAGAATACTAGTGCTAGATGAAGATACTCTTGTGAAATTTCGAAGTAGACTTTAATAAACTGAACAAAGTTACTGATAATATTATTTGAATTGATTTCTACCTCATTGAACCATTGCTTGTTATTGTTTACCATTGCCAAAAAAGATAAAATCATTTTATTTTGTTATTGCTGTAACAGCAGAGCTTGCAAAAAGCAAAACATTATTATTTAACAATTTATTGTAATTACATAAGTGGTTAAGAGAATTAGCACAATATGATAGTTCTGTGGAGCATTTTTTACATACAAAGTTTAATCGAGGAAAAAATGCTTTTTAGAACTGAAATCTCATACCAGGCATTAAATAATATTAAATTAAAAAGTATACAACAGAAACAATAAAACGTCACTTTGTAATTTTTTTTGCTATTTGTAATTTGTTTGTCGTTTATATCAAGTTTTTCTATATTTTTTTTAACTTTGTTTTATTTACTACTAACAGCTCATGCTTATTTCGTTTAAGTTAGCTACTAATAAGTTAAAACATAATCAGGAATGACTTAAAAGGTAGGGACAAGATCTAACTTAAAATAATAAAATATAAACAATATTTTACGTCCTTAAGTCAGTAGGTATGATCGTCCCTTGACGTAGTTTGTCCCTTCTTCAATGTAACTGGCACATACACAATAAGTAAAATAGACACGAACTTTATATATAATTTAACAGAACACTTTTTTGTAAAAATAGGTTTTTTTTTAATTCGTGCAACTAATGACAACCACAAAGTAGAGTGTTGCCAGAAACACAAAAAACAGGTTGCATTCGGAACCTAGGCGCGGTAACGGTACAAAATAAAGGTTATAAGCCAAAACATTGTGTGTGTGTTATTGTGGTTCTGCAAAATGATTTTGTGACCTTAAATATCACCTATTTTATATATATTTTTACGTACTAAGTTTTACATTTGCAGCAGACAAAGATCGTATCGAAGAAACTAGTGAGAGTTCCATACAAAATTCTAGCACTTTTTTGGACTGGGATTTGAACTCCGCAAAAGTATTCTTTCTGGAAAATCACAAGCAAAGTTAAAAATGCTGTTGAAGATTAAACTTTATTTCGGCACTTGGCCGATTTTTGTTTTCCATGTGTCATTACGGAACTCAAAGTGGAAAGAACAATGCGAATGATGGTTCTCTCTTTGCATTCGATGCGTGACGTTATGGAACTGAGTATTCCTATAGTGGCGTGATACATTTTAATATCAGATATATAAAAATCCTTATTTTAAGAGGGGTGTTAAAATTTTAACCAAAAGATGTATATACTTCACAAAAAATATGCGTTCCCCATGTGAGTTTAGTTACTTAATACAATATCAGATTCAATATATAATCTGACAGGTTATGAAACAAATTCAGTACATTTCTTTTATAATTTAAAATATTTTGCTGTCAAAGACACAAAAACGACTTGAACGAATGAATGAGTAAATAGACGAACTTATAAAAGAATTACGCATCACATTATGGTCTTTGTTAGTTCTATTAGATAGACATACCTAGTTTTGTAGGAGCATATAGTTTTACACAACGCTGTTATAAGGCTATTATAGTAGTAAGATGAATTTAGCGAGAGTACTATCATAGTAAGTGCTTATAAAACCCGTTAAAAAGTTAATATTACTATTTTATTATTACCCTGAAACTATACAATTATAATTATATAATTGCATGTGTAATATTATGTATAATTATTTTTTTTGGCCACAATCTTTGAAAAAACCCTCGGACACTTTAAATATAATTGCCTTGACCTCAATGAAATGCTATGATAATTTATGCGTGGACTTGTTTCCAAAATTGGGGCTTTTTATTGATAAAATCACACAAAAGTAACTAAATCTGTACCAAAGAAAAGGTCACAAGCAAATTGAAAAAGTTAATTGAATCAAAATAATTTTAAGAGTCCAAAATATTGATTTTCTCTCATTGTTTCAAAAATTTCGTAGTTATTTTTAAGCTGATTTCAAAAATAAATAAGGTATTTTATTTGATTGACCATTTCGTTACTTAAATCGGTTTCGATGTTCCTCTTTTTAGGATTCCGTAGTCAAACCTTATATTTTCGTCATGTCCGTCCATCTGTCTGTCCGTAGATTAGCTGAGAGACTATATTATATATATTAATTACGCCGATAATGGGGGAAAATAAAATTTTATCTAAGGAGTTACTCCTTAGGTCGGGTAAGTGAAATTTGAATTCCATTATCATTTAACGTCGTATTTAACTTAGTAAAGAACTAAATAGCAACAGTAAGATTTAAGGCACTGTAATGCAGTAAATACCTTTTTCGAGTGCTGTGACCTGTTCTATGGACTATACTAAAAGCCTCACAAAATTACCTACACTTTAGAAAGAGACAAAGTTAGTGTGCTGCATCTACCTGCCTCTTTTCTGTAAAATAAAAAATCTGCAGAAAAAAACAAGAGACCGGAGATTCGCTTCGTCTCTTTCACTCTTCTGCGACCGTTTTTTTCTTCACAGCTGTCTAGAAAATGCGCTGTCTCTATGTCTATGCTTAATCCCTACTAAAAATAAAAAACATCAACTTTGAATATTGCAACCAGCACACTTAACTTACTTAGCTTTGTGCTTATAGGGGTTTTTCTTTATTTTTAGTAGATATAAAATATACGCAAGTTTAATTTTTTCAATTATATGACGAAATAAGTTAATTTTTTAAGTACTCGTATAGAAATGTCATGTGCCAAATTATCTTTAAAAAATTAAATTCTGTGACATAATAAGTATATTTAATACACAATGCGTTTATTGCACAAAAGCTTATGACACACGAAAGTGAAATGGTGCAAACGAGGCCATTTGTTGATATTCTGGTTTTGTTCGCACCACGATAGTACTGAATACGTGACCAAATTTCTTAAGTTGATGCGCTGTGATCAATTTCATTATCTTAATTCTCCTACTATCGCAACTGTAGTATGGTATAATTCAGAGTTGTCACTAAACAAAAGGACACACCTTCACGTGTTGTAATGTAGAAATGTTTCTAGAGATAGTATTCACTAGTCACTTAAGTGCTTGTTTGTCTTATCGACCATGTTTGGCCAAAAGGAACTTTTAATGCAGTATGCATAAAAACCACATTCTAAGCAAGAAAGTTACATTTATCTGTACAAAAAAATTAGTCAAAGAAGATTTTTAAAACTCATGTCCATCATTTAAAATTTAATTTAAATAAGACGTATAATTAAGACGTAATATAAACGTATAATAAAGATTGGATATTTGATAAAAAATAAAAATACCTATCTCTTACATTTAAATTTATTGCATGCTTGTTCGTCGCATTTACTTAAATAAACCAATCACGCACTTCTACACAAGTATGTACGCCTGCCGTCGTGAGCGTTAGATTAAACAAGCACTCGATCGTTTTGGTAACCATTTGGCCTAGCTGCTTAACATTGCGGATTTTTACTATATTCATAATAATGTTATGTATAAAGTAAAGTTATTTGTAAAGTTATGGATGATTAGGTGAATGTTATGAGACGCGTTATATTCACAGCTGTAATTAAACAACAATCTTATTTAATCCCATGTTAAAACCGAAAAAGAATAACGCCTAGGTAAAATAACGACATTATACAAAAAAGCACTGAGGCGATGATTTTAACTACCTAACTGTAAAAAGGCTAATGTTATAAATAAGGCTAAGTAAGATATATATCTAAGTAGAGCCAATCTTGTGCCACCTTTTATTTGAATGTCTTTTCAAGGCCAGAATCTATCCGCTCCATTCAGCGGATTCTCGAAGATTGATGCGTTGGCGGTCTTGGCCTGCTCACCGCACTCGCCGTCATTTTATTGGAGTAACTTAAATTTGGACACGGAAGGATAGGATTTCGGTTTGAACAAAATTAATTATTATTTTGTGCTATGTTCGTTTAGAAAGATAATTTACTTATTAATTATCTTGTTCAACAAACGAAATCAAGATAATTTATAAATAGAATGTAATATATAAAAAAAAGATTTATTTTCGCAAAAAATGGTAAAATAATAGTATTAATGTGAGAAACGACCTTTATTTGGAAAACAATTTATATCTCTCAATCCATGCGGCATAAACCCATTGAGCCGTTGACATATTGTAAATTTATGAAAATCCTTGACAAACAAATAACAAAAAGGTTAAATTTATGTAATATTTATATATCTTACCAAGTCGTACAAAATATTTTAAATGTACTCACTAAAATTTAGTGGTGACCCAGGGGCTTAGATTTAGCCTGGCGTCCGGCTTCCTGTGGGGCGAAGTTTAGAACCCGGCGTGTACCAATGAGACTTTTTCTTAATTTCTCAAAAACATTGATTACTACCTCCACTGGATTTTCGGTGAGGAAAACATCCTAAGGAAACCTGCATACGTAAGAAAAAAAAAAACGAATGTGAAGTACACAATCCACAATGGGGCTGGAGTAAGGAACTAAAATTCGTAGAAATAATAGCAGAGTTACTACTAATTAGACATGTAAAAATTTTTTTTAAAGATAACTATTATTTAGCGCCATTTTAAAAACTAAGAAAAAATAAATAAGAATCTTGAGAAGTAGTAAATAAGAATCTTGAGAAGTAGGTAAGTAATATCTAATTCACGATGATTTTTGCTAGATGACGTTCATTGATTGTATTTTATTTCTAACTTTGGGACTACTAGCATTAGGACGGCTAATACTTGTCAAGTTTTTATTATTTCCTGTTTAAAAGTATGTTCAACAATGGCTCTTAGTTTGAAGCTTTTATGTTTTACTGTTTTTACGTTAGATCAAACAGACAGACAGGCAGCCAAAACGTCAGGCTAAAAATGATAATTTGTGAAAGTGTCAACGGAGAAGTTTAATTTAGCGCATCTGATCTTCTTCACTTAAAGCGTTGTAATCTAGCTACAGTAGTTGAGAGTATGTTCAAGAATGGCTCTTAGTTTGAAGCTTTTATGTTTTACTGTTTTTACGTTAGGTCAAACAGACAGACAGGCAGCCAAAACGTCAGGCTAAAAATGATAATTTGTGAAAGTGTCAACGGAGAAGTTTAATTTAGCGCATCTGATCTTCTTCACTTAAAGCGTTGTAATCTAGCTACAGTAGTTGAGTAAAGAAGACATAAATCACTCAGCCCTTCAAATATTCGCCTATTTTACCTTATTTACCAGATGAAGGCCGTTGTTTTGTGAACGAATTATTCAGATTACGCCGATATTTCTTTACTTTCTTACAGGAATTTTTAAAGATGATATATAAGTATCTAATTTTCTCGAACTTGGCTTATTGACTGTCATTTTTGACGTGTCGAGGCTGATGGCTTATTGGGCTCAGAATAGACTAAATAAATCATTTGCATAGAGCTGATGGTACAAACCCGTTATAAATAAAATGTCAAAAGTCACCATCGATCCCACTTCTGCACAAAAAAAAATAAAAGTATAAGTTAAGCAAATCAGGCCCTTAAGCCGTAAATTTAACCAAAAAGTGTGAAAGAAACATTCATAGTGTGTGTTTTATGAGATATTATCTTAAAAAAGTGTTTATATTTTTTCTCTGTAAATTATAAATGCATGTGAAAGGGCAATTTAAAAAAGAAACTTTAATGCACCTATACTGTGCGTGTATATTTTGTACCAAACTTGGCTACATTTATTTTTAGAGGGATTTCATTAATATATTTAATTTATCAGTGCACCTAATTTAGATAATTATTGTATGAAAACGACCGCACTAAATGTTTTCTGTGTAAATGAGGGGTTAAGGATCCAATCAACCCACTAAATTACCTCTATCCGTTTTACTAAACACCCGCATTTTAACAGTTCAAAAATATTTGTAAGAAGATTTGTACATGTGTATCAAGATGTGTATATTTGATTAGCGTTTATACTAGTTAATAAAATGTATAATCTCCCAACTAGCAAAGTAGTCTGAGAATGCGTACCTTTTAGGAATTGCAGACTTTTATCGCTTTAACAAGTTGTAGAACAAGCTAACGCTCTCATTTTGGTCACAAATAATGACTTAAAAGACTTAAAGTCTTATTAAATAGTCGTATATATGTATATAAAATTATTTTTTAAGATTATTGTAAGCCATAAATCCTACAATAACATTTACTAAAACTAACAACACCTAAGAACAACTGTGATCTTATATCCACATTTTCTAAGCTTGATTGATTTTATTATAGGCTTACTAAATGTTACTGTAAAATTGGTAGACTTATGTTTTACTAGCGTAAGAGCACTTTAAATACGTAGATTTAGGCTCTTATTCAGTTCAAATATTAGATCAGCAGCATAGGATAGATCGATATTAGATAAACATTTATTGCACGCCTCATAAGCGGAGCGGTGAGGTAGTGCTCTACTCTCGACATGTCAAAAAACCCAGTCTTTCGAAACTTAAATGAGGTTTTTTTTTATATATAACACTTACAGGATAATATGAGTGCACTAATATGAAGTTAAATAATCTGTCTAGCACATTTTATAAACAATTAATTTGTTTAATATAATAAATAATAACATTTTAATGTTAGTTTTAACTAATCATTCTTGGACGTCCGTGAGTCTGTGTTTATGTGACCATGTATGTGGCAGAGAAATTGGTCGAAAAATTCATCTTACCGGAATACTTTTGTTTTTAATATATAAAGTATTACACTGTGCTGATTCCTAGATAATATTAGCGTTCTAAGTACTGTCGTTTAATTATAATTGATAAAAAACGAATATACCACTGTATACTGTATATCAATATATATATTTTTTATTTTTATTTTATAGTATATTTTTTCCTCACCTTATTTGTTATTTTATTTTAAAAAACCTGAGTTTTTGTTTTAGAATTTCTTTTAAATGTGAATGACCGCTATGAGGCTTGCACTTTTGGATTTTCCAAATTTTGAATAAGTACACTATGAAAAATATGTTGTTTGATTGTTTGTTTGTGTGGAAACCAACTTGTTAGATTTTATATTACGTTCACCATTACATAATATTCTACGTAATAAAAAAAACTAAGAAATATTCTCATGAAGTAATCATAGAGTTAGGTATTCATAAAGTAAGTAATGGCTATTTTAGATATTAAGAATTTCTTACTGAAAGCCCTATATTGGTGTTTGACCATACACTGATAGTATCAGATGTAAGGTTTAATGTGCAATTGCGGGGAACCCTAATTTTATTTTAATATGGCGTGAATCTAGCTAAAAAATGACATAAGACAAAGGTCTTTACAGTAATCTAGTTTAAAATTGATATAAGTCAAACGTTTTAACAATAGTTTTAGAATGGCGAGATGATAACAAATCCTACTAATTATAAATGAGAAAGTTTGTAATAATGTCTGGATGTTTGTTACTCACACACACCTATTATGTTCGATGGCTAGTTTCTACCAGCAAGCCAAATAATCGGAATAATAAAATAAGAACCAACAAGTAACAGGCTTAGAACTTGAGAAGGCTATAATATACTTCGTATACGAGAAACTAGCCAAGTCAGACCTTAGGCTACAATATATTATCCTAAGTTATAAGAAGAAATTATATTTTATGTTGTTATAAGTAAATTTCAGGATTGACCATTGAACTTGGCATCCATTTAGATCTCACTTCTTTTGTCGTTGAAGTCAACATCCAAGGCATATATCATAATATTGAACTTGGCTCATATTTCACATTTATTTTTTTGATGGCATTTCATTACTTTTTGTACATAAATTATTCGTAGGTACTTATTTATAACAAAATTTATACCAAAATGGTTTTTGTGAAACTACTGTATTTTCCTACGTTTACGACATTCATACTCAACTTTAGTCTCACGTAACCTATTTGTTTGTTGTATATTACTATACTCAAACAAAGAATTTGCAATCGAATGGAATATGCAGCTTCCATCGGGATGCATTCGAATAATTCGGTGTAAGGTAAGTGTGTTACTCACCCGTAATTCTGTTGTACGACTCATTGTACAAAAAACGTAATTAAAGGATAATTATTTAAGACGATAACAGAACAAATTACCTGTTGTCTATTGAATTCTCAAGGAAAACAATTTGTTACCAATAAGTTCTTATTCTCAAACTCATTCAGACTTAAGTATACATATCTACTTATAACTCTTATAACTATACTAAAATTATTATTAATTTTTGATTTAAACTATTGCCTATACCATACGTACCTACTTACTTAAAGAATTGTAATAATAATAGTACTACAAATATATAAGTATTTTTTAAGAATACCTATGAATTTCGTAGCATAAATCGCAATCTTATAGGTCAGATATCGAGAGACAACCATGAGACAACCGAACAGCAGATTCGCGCTCCCACCCCGCTGCTCCGAAGTCGCATAGCGCGCCGTGTACCGAAATGCCTATTATTTAATTATTTATAAGTCTTTTATTTTGAAGTTATTGGAATAGGTCCGAAAATCGAAATCGGAAATTTCTCAATAACTACTAGACCGAATCGCTCTGATGACATATCAATCGATACGCCACGTGATGATTTAGATCTGAAAGGAGTCTGAAATAAATCGGTCCAGCGGTTTGTTTTTTATCCGTAAAAAACTGACTTTTTTATGCACGCAACATAAATTTCATGTATAATTTCATTTATCGAGGGGTAGTACAGGGTTTTCGAGGGTGCTGATTTCGAATGTTTTATCGGTTTCTTTTTGTAAAAGATTTTTTCTCAAGAGAAGTTGCATGTACGGTACTTGCTGCCGAACCAATTTAATATTTTTTACTATTGATGTGCGCTAAATATTGAAACAATAATTAATACTAAATCCTAGTTAATAACGTACTAAATACGAAAGTTGACTATACTCTTAGTTAGAAGTACTAAAACAGAAATAATTGGATTAAAAACAAATTAAGGATGGTATTCAACTCGTTATATATTCACGTGAAACCTTAAAATCCACATAAAGACTGGCTGTCATAAGTTTTGATTGCCGATTGCTGATTCTTACATTACAGTTTTTAAAGTATTAGTTAAGTATTCCTTTTAGAATCAATTATCCTTCAAGCGGTAAGCGGTAACCCTATTTCCGGTTATAAATTCGTACATTATCATCACTCATGTTTGCCAATATTAATGGCCTCTCATAGGTTCATTGTGAACTCAAAACAATAGATTTTTCCTTTCTGTGCGCATTGCTTAATCAAAATTATATCTTTCGTTGTGCATGCTGCCTAGGTTTTGCAAAGTAAACGCGCGCCTGACGTCGTTGAAGATTCGCGCGACGCACTTTGTAAAAGTGTTTTATATAAATTTTTGTAGGTTTTCTGCCAAATATATTTTTTATTCTATCTAAGGGGAATTGGTTTAAGTACATTGTTATTTAAATAATTTAATAATTTGTTGTTTTAATTATTAAAAACCTTGACGGTTATTAAGGTTACGCGCGCCCGCTGAAAGGTAAAGTGAAAAATTATAATAAAATGAAAAAAAATTACCAGTTTCTGATTTATTCCCTTGTATTCACCTAATTACCTATCTGCATGCCAAATTTGAACTTTCTAGGTAATCTGGAACTGGATTAGAGTTTTGATCTATAGGTCAGACAGGGATAAAAATGACGGTTTTTAAACATTAATATCTAAATAACCGTTTGAGATGTGCTTATAAAATTTGGAGCTCATATCTATCTTGCAATATATGAGCCAAATTTAACATGTTTACGTGAAATCGTTTTTAAGTTATGAGGGGGTCAAAAGTGGCTCCAAATGGTTCGTGTAATATTACACACGGTGCTGCTCGCCAGTTCTGTTCGCCAGTACTACAATCGAGGGTTTGCCAGAGAAATCTAATGCTGGAAACCAAATATAGCGAAGCGGAGCCGCTGTCAAAATAAAATAGGCAACATCAGGACACTTAACCCTGAAGGGGTGATCAGATATTACGAACGTCCACTGATGCGGCAAATGTTAATAATGATCCTAACTTTCCCCTTTTATCAAAAGTATTTCATCCCAAACGTGATAGTCGGACCGTAGGACCAGGTACAAAGCAGACCCAAGAAATCCATTGCAATATTACCAATTAATCAATCAGCTTATATGAATCCATAGACTTCGAGTTCTGTAATCTGTCTTATGAAATCTTTAGAATGTGAATAAGCAAACCTTTTACCTTTTCTTACTTCCTATAGAGACCTCAGTTTCGCTTCGTCTCTGTCACGCTTTTGCGACCATTTCTTTTCACGTCTGGCTAGGAAACTGTACAGTTGTCTACCCAGTACTTATAACCTATGAATGAACCCCACCACACCCGGTTCTGTCTTTATCGTCCATCCACTTTCGGCTAACTTTATAAAGTCGTCGGTCCGCTTGGCTTGGAGGACTTACACTGCGTTGATTAAATACATAATTTTTTATGTTGCCTATCGGAAAGCAAACCCAGGTCCATCGACTCTAAGCTTCTGCACCACTTCAAGAATCGCATATTACATGTTCACATTAATATGATGCACAAAATATAAATAGAACCCTAAATGATCATTAGAGTAGAGTAATAAAGAAAGGAAATCGTAGTAAGCTTGAACGCGTAACTCAAACTAAAATATATCTTACTCGACCTTAATGAAACATCGAGATAATTTACGAGTCACTTTGTGCTTCAATGCGGCTTCTTGCTGACAGCGATATCCCTACGAAATAGAATTCAATTTGTGTCAAAGAAAAATTTGTAGTAAATAAGAGTAAATATTTGCTAGAAAAATAATTTTCCTTTGAGTATTTGTACTTAACAGTCTCATACGTCCCCACTGTTAGAGCATGGCCTACCTTCGTCTTTCCGCCCTCGCCTAAGGAAAGTATTTGGGCCATCGTCCATCATTCGGGTTCAAAGCGGATTGTGGACTTCACATACGGTTTTTTGACGTACATATGCAGGTTTACGCAAGATGGTTTCCTTCATCGAAAAGACTCTTCGGTACAATACACGCCGGGCTCGAACCTCCGCCTCTTTACAACCTGTATACAAACAACTAGGCCACAACCGCCACCACCAGCACCGAACACGTATTACATCGTTTACGGTTACTGTATACAAGTTTTATTGGTTTTTTTTTTTTTTTTTTTTATACCACTAAGGTGGCAAACAAGCTTACGGCCCGCCTGATGGTAAGCGGTCACCGTAGCCTATGGACGCTTGCAACACCAGGGGTATCACTTGCGCGTTGCCGACCCTTCAGAAATCTAATAACTTCTTTCTTGAAGAACTCCATACTGTAGTCCTTGCAGAAAACCTTGGCAGGGAGCTCATTCCACAACTTAAGCGTTCGCGGGAGGAAGTTTCTCTGAAACCGCACTGTACGCGACCATTTAGGTTCTAAAGTGTGAGAATGAATTCCCTGCCGATGGCGAGCGGTGCGATGGTAGAAAGTAGCCGTGGGCATCATTTCGAACAATTCCTCAGAACACAACCCATTGTACAAGCGGTAGAACACACACAGTGAGGCAAAGTCTCTCCTCAGACTTAAGGGCTCGATACCGCAAGTGAGTTTGGGATCGTCGACAATTCTCACAGCCCGTCGTTGAACCGAGTCAAAAGGGTCAAGCTGGTATCCGGGTGCACCTGCCCAGAGATGGCAGCAGTACTCCATATGGGGCCGAACTTGCGACTTGTAAAGTAACAACCTTTGCCCCGACGTGAAGTACTGCTTCGCTCTGTTGAGTACACCAAGTTTTTTGGACGCCAGCTTTACCTTATCTTGTAAATGATCTCGGAACTGAACATCGCTGGAGATGTCGACACCAAGGATCCCAATGCTCTTGGAGATGGAGAGGGGAGTGTTCTGGAATTGTGGGACCACAGTGAATGGAGTTTTCTTAGCGGTGAACGCGCACACTTGTGTCTTTGTAGGGTTGAATCGGACCAAGTTTACCCGTCCCCAGTCAGAGACCTGGGACAGTGTGGTCTCGATTTGAGACACAAGTTCTCCGCGGTTTTCCTCCACAAGGGAACGAGGGATGTTTGCACGACCCGTGTAAAAAGTGTCTCCAGTACTGTCATCTGCATAGCAATGTATGTTGTTGATGTCCAACATGTCATTGATATGCAGTAGAAACAGCGTAGGAGACAGCACAGAGCCTTGCGGGACACCAGCATTAATGTCCATGCTATCAGAGCAACTACCGTCAACTACAGTTCGTATGCGTCTGCCGGACAAAAAGCTAGCCACCCATTTGCACAAACCCTCGGGCACTCCGTAAGATGGCAACTTCGATAGAAGACCGCGGTGCCAGACCCGATCGAACGCCTTCGCTATGTCCAGGCTACATGCCAATGCCTCCCCCTGACTCTCAATGGCTAGTGCCCATCGGTGTGTGAGATACACTAGAAGGTCACCAGTCGAGCGACCGTGGCGAAAGCCATATTGACGGTCACTGACCAGATCGTGTACTTCTAGGTATCTTAGAAGCTGTGTGTTGATCACACGCTCCATCACCTTAGAGAGGAGAGAGGTAATAGCGATAGGCCTGTAATTCGATGGATCTGATCTATCGCCCTTTTTGGGCACCGGGTGCACATTCGCAGTCTTCCATGTAGACGGAAATTGCCTAGTGTGGTAGGAAAGCGCGAAGAGGCGCGTGAGTACAGGACATAACTCAGGAGCACACTGCTTAAGCACCACTGCTGGTATACCGTCTGGCCCACTCGACTTATGAACGTCTAGAGAAAGCAACGCCCGCCTGACCTCCCGCTGCGTTATGGAGATTTCCGGCATGGACTTACCGCACCACGGTATAGTAGGTGGTACAGCGCCTTCATCGTTCATATTCGAGTTCGAGGCAAAGAGACTGCCCAGTAGATCGGCTTTCTCTTTAGCACTATGGGCCAATGGTGAATGGTGATAAAGTTATATCTTTGTGGCTGTAAATGTTACGGCACGCTCACGAAAGTTTATTTGCTAGGAAAACAACTTAAGAACGACAAGATTTAAGACATCCTTTGAGATTTGAGTCTCAGTTGAGACTCACTAACTATACTTTCGTCCTGCACTACAGCCCATCTTCGCTACACTGATTTCGTCAGATATAACCTAAGGCAAAGTACTTATAGCGCGCATGGCCGCCTTGCCAGTAAGTAGGTTAACTCTTATATAAACTTCAGATCACAGAATTTTAACGCAAACATCGGTTACGCGAGACTTGTGCATCGCCCGCCAACCACCAACAATGATTAGGACTCCGCCAGTTGTGAGTTGTGCAGTGGACGACACCCGCTCCCCCAGCGCACCGCCTAAACGCAACGATGCTAACCGTTTGGCGTGAGTTGATCTACTTTATACACCTCTAGATACTTTGCCTAAAGGCTGTTTAGTACTATGCGATCACCCGCACGCGCAACTGTATCTATAAGGTGTGTATGGAGGCGTATAGATCAAGGGGCCTGCCACGATTTCAGTACATCGTTCCGCCGTCTGGCCAGCTCCTCCGGCGATCGCATAGCTCTGTCACCGCGCTTAGAGAATTTGCATATGGTGGATTTTATTATACGTCCTTTTATTATTAGACCACGAAATAATATTTCTCCGTTTTCAGCTATTGACAAACTATAGGAGGTAAAATTGGCCAGGTCGATGGAAGCACTAGGTATAGTTCATCGTCTACGGGTCTGTAGGCAATGACCTGCCTGCTGAACCGGAGGTGTGGATTCGATTCCCGTACAGGACAAACATTTATATTTGTATTGAGTCTGGGTGCTTTTTGGAGGGTAAAGAGCTATTCAACCGTTGTCCACATAAACTTGTTTTTGAAGCAGAAATAATTTTATATCGGTTTAAAATTTTCTACACACTGTAATAAGCAATTTCAACCCCACACAATAAAATCTTAAATAAATCTTTTCGTAATTTTTTATGAAAACGGATGTGGTTGTAGACCACATTTTGAATCAGATAATTGGGACAAGTAAATAGATAAAAACTCTCCATATTAAAACTAAGATACTTACCAGTTTATAAGTACATACCTATTTGTGTTTAGATTGCTGAATTACACTTACTCATAAGCTGGAATAGTAATAGTTGTTAGACAAAACTGCGGCACAAGCTGAATGTAAATAAATATATGCTTACGCCGCTCTTTACGCTGCACCCTGCACAAACCGTTCTTGTTCCTGATATATATCTTCTTACAAACCGACCCAGTTTTATAATGTTTGATGGCGTATTCGTAATCTAAAAACCATAAGTAATTATACTGTTAAAATTCGTTTAATAGTTTTACCTTCTAAAACGAGTATTTATAGAGTTGTAAAATACATAAGAAAACTTTGTAATGTAAGTAAAAACTTACAACTTAAGGTTATTTTTCTTCATATGCACATAATCGTTTAAACTTTAAGTATAGGAAGTATACGATCCGCAGCATCTTCTCGCGTGCTGCATACAAACGAATTTGTTCTTATTTTTGAATATTACCTACTCATGAAACTACACTATGAAATTTTGAAGAATTTCTGACCTACTAGGAATAAATAAATATTAAGGTCTGTATAAATGTATAGGCTATACTGGAGACATTTTTCTTATCAATAACCTCAAATAACATTTCAAGATAATGAAATAATTTTTCAGGATTTGGAAAAACTGCAGGCTCTTCAACGTATTAATTAACCTATAGCAAAATAACTTGCACCGCCAATTAATTATTTATTTTCTCTTCGTTTTTAGTTAATTTAAAAAAATGACTAAAAAGAAGTTATAACACTATTCATACGCTACATTAATAATGTAAATGTAAATAAAATTATTAATACGAAGATATTCTTCAGAAGAAGATATACACCAGTTAGCACTTGCCTTTACATTGCTGACTGTTACTTCATCAGCAGATACACTAGTTTGTTAGACTAAACTTCCACACAAGCTTAATTAAAATTATTTCTGCTTACGCGAGAAATATCTCTCTGGGGTGCACAAGCCCTTTCTGTTCCGTATATGTATTCTTCTGGCAAATCGACCCAGTTTGTTACTGGTTTTATAATGGTAAATAATGCTATCATCTAAATGCTGCATATTGCTTACCTTTCTGTATTTTTTATGTTTTTTGATCTTTACCAAATAAACTAGTGTATCAATCTCAAATTCAATTGAATTGAACAAGTTTGTTTTCTAAATATGTATAGAATTGTAAAATACGTAAAAAACTTTAAGTTAGTAGAAAAAAAAATTTGTAGGACGTACGATAAATTAATTCGCCTTGTTTGTAGGTACGTAATCGTTAAAACTTTAATTTAGTTGAGCTCCATACCTACTGCTCTTGTTTCGTCAAAGGTGACGGGTAAAGCGCATCCCAAATAATATTAAAAACTGCAAGACTGCTTACCAAATTGATAGCGTTATTGCACCTACATGGACCACGTCTGTAGGTTCTAATGTCCTCTTAGGGGACCTAAGGGAGCCCTAAATAACAACTAATTAAATGAATATGAGGGGAAAAAAAAAAAGGGAAAAGATCCTCACTTAACAATAGCTAGCATACTTCACTGAGTCACCACAAGTGTTAATGTAAGAACGCAATTATATAAATACGCGAGAATTGCTTTTAATCTAAAAACGCACACATATTTCTTTTTATTATTCTTTTGCAGACCATAGACTACATGACAACCACAGAGTATTGCTAAAAACACGCGCCGTTCGTAAGCCGCGTTCCAGGTAACAAAAAGCGGGCCGAAACAACTACATTGTTCAAGTCTTTTATTAAAAGGACATAGAGGATAAGGATAAGATAATATGTTTTTATTAATTGTTAACAGCAGATTTGGTTGGGGGGGGGAGGAGGGTAGAAAATAAAAATTAGTTTCTGTCTATTAAACGTTCCGTCTGAATAAACTTTGTTGAATATTAAGGTCAGTGAATGCTTAATTAACGTTTAAATGTTAAAACATTTCAGAGGTCTAATACCTCCATCGGAAAACATTGAATCAAAAGGAAAACCGCACATGGCGCGTGGTAACGACGAAGTGTAAGTTTTCCCCTGTGACCGAAGTTTTCCGTAAATGTGTTGCCTGAAGTAAACAACTGTCGTGTAGCCAGTCATGCTTGCACGTGATAGAATGTAAGTTAAATTTTAAATGTTTCAACAACTGCTTTTTGAAAGTTGTAAAAATTTTAATTTTTTTTTTTAAAACAGTAAATATTTCTAAGGCTGCGTTTTGAACTATGTTTATGTGGTTTGTAATTTAAAATGAGTCTATTATGCTAGTGAATAAATATTATTCAATTTAAATTTAAGTTTCCTCTTTAATCTGTGGTAACCAACGTACGTTTAAGAAATCTTAAACTGTTACGTTATTTACTTGTGACTTTATGTCGAAATAAACAGCTGAAGTCGTAATTGTAAAACGTTTTTTTTGGAATCTGCCAAAAAAACTATTTTTTTAATTCGGTCACTTTAATACTAAGCGTGCAATGTTGTGTCAATTGTAGGATTTTGTTCAAGCCAAGATACCTTTGAAGTTTGTTTAAAATTAAATAAATGAGTTATCGATTTTTGTTACTTTTGTGGGTATAAGGAGGATTACGCTTATTTCAATAATTTTTTTTTTTTTATATTTTCGATGTTTTTTATAAATATGGTTTGCAATAATAATATTAGACGGAAAGCAAAGCGTCATCGCAGACCAACTCATGCAGCGCGATGGAGAGATACTCAAGCCACGCGCTTTTCAAGCTTTTTAAGCAGCACCGCGTAACGGGGAACTCCACTCCTGGCGCTGACTCACCTTCGGGTCCGAGGCTCACGCCGGTCGAAGGGACGACCCCAAGATCGACAACCCAAGCCGAGGCTCCCCCCGCGGGGAGCCCTTTATCGTTGGGCGCTATATGGGCTGAGACTCTTTCAGAGTTTCGCCTCAAAAGCCCGGTGGAGCAGTAATGGCTGCATCAGCCAACTGCAGTAATTAGTCAAAAAAAAAAACAAGCAGAAAGTCAAGATGGAGCAGCGGCAGCGACGATCGACGCGATAGAGTTACATAACTTATTGATTGTCTTAAAAACTAATGAAAGAGCAATACCAATACCAAGTACGATACCAAAATATCCATTCAATCAGTAGAATATAGCGGCATTATAGATCATATTTTCTTAAAATTATTGACCGATGGCCGATAGATTGGACAGGTTCTGTGTTTGAGATATTGTACTGGAAAGCGTTACGTGTGGTACGAATATGGAACTTCCTCGAAAAGAGTTTTATGTCCAGCAATTAACCAGGACGGGCTGCTAATAATGACGCCTATATTTATATGTAACTATTGGTTTGTCTTTGATTTATTTTATATATATAATGGTTTTGTGCAATCGGTTTACAGTCAACCGATTTTTAAACAACAAATGTCACGACCAAATTTTTAGGTTTCCGTATCAATAGGGTGGCAACAAAGTCCTATTACTAAGCTTACGCATGCCGTGTTTTTGTTTGATCATTAGAGGTCTCTATCATAATTGCAATGATTATATATAGTGCTCTAAATTGTGAGACAGGTCTCAGACATTACTTTTTTTAATGACCGTATCAGTGCCATGTAGGAATTATTGAGAAAAAACATTTTTTTTTGTTTAAAACGATATTCGAAGATTCGCGGTCACCCATCCGATGACTGACCAACGTTGCTTGGTCAGTCATCGGATGGGTGACCGCTGAGCAGCACACTTTTCGTTTTTGTTTGTATTCGTAAATTACGTAAATGGTTGTACAGAACACGGTTTGCAATTGACCGATTTTTTGGAGTGACTACAAAAATCTTAGAAGCTTTATAATGAATTTGAAGACACCGACACTCAAATTTTAATGAAACTGGTAAACAGCCAAATAATAATTACTTATAGTATTTAACTTGAAGATTATCTCTTCGTCTTTTGATCTTTTTGTCTATTGATTTATCTAATAGAAAGTTCAAAACTTTACTTGTTAAAAAAGATTAAAATATTTGATAACATTTGTAAATAAAGGATTAGTAGTTAATCTGGCTTGAGTGACCGGGTTTCAGTTTTACAATATACCTACTAGTTTATTATGGGAGCATTTCGATCCTACAAAGTTTGAAATACACAAAAAATTTTTGTACTCAAAATTGCTAGGAAAATTCTGTACCTAATAAATAACCAATTTTCTTTGAATAATCCCTTACTAAGATAAGACGCTACAGAATTTTACTTTCGGTTTACTATTGCATTCAATTAATTAATAAAAATAATTTATTAATTTGAATTCAATTAATATTAATATTCAATATTTAAATATCAATTAATATTTATTCCAATATGTTTCCGAAAATAATTTTGAATAGTCGATACAATTTGTTATCAATGCTAATTTCTGGTGAGAAGAGCCGGCAAAAAACTTAACTGTTGTAAATCAACTATTAGTATACAATCTGTTTTGAAAAAATATTATGTCGATATTTAAGTATTTGAAGTGAAAACTTCTTTTGCGACGGTGTGCACTTTTTTTGTGATGTGTAAAAAATGTTAAATTCGCGTCAGGACACGTGATCTGATTGAAAATTCGTAAGATGGAACTAGTTTTTATTTTTAGTATATGGCGATTATGAGTAGTAGTAGTAGTAGTAGGGAGGTTGGATATGGGATTGGATATGCAACCCATTTTTTTTTTATACATATAGGCTTAAGAAGCGCACCATGAGCAGAGTCAAATATCCTGAAATGTGATACATTTGAACGATATTTATAACGACAATATATGAGTTTGTTAGATTAGTATCTATTATCTAAAACTACTATTTATATTATATAGACTATATCTGCTTTAGGCACGAAGCTATTGCCCAGCTTTCTAACTTCTGTTATCAAAGTTGGCGGAAGCCAGCGGAAATACGTGCAAGGAATAATTTATATGTAGCTACAAAGGCCTTGCCTATGGAGTATATACAATCCTAATCCTAATATCTAAAATATAATAAATTAAAAAGTGAAACACTGTTTGTGTGTTTGTTTATCTTGGATCTGTCAGTTTGAAAAACTAGTTATTTTTTGTTATCTTTGAAAATAACGATGTTTGATATTTCAGATTTATCCGGATAATAAAAACCAATGTTGGTGTTGCGATACCAAGTCGTTTAAAAACTTTGATGTCATAAAACCAATTTTAACACCATAAATACTAACCTCAAGCAAGGCACTGTTTGACGTCAAAAATTTTAAATTTAAATTTGTTTCTGTAGAGTGACAGACCTAACACCAGTTATAGTTCCTATAATCTTGGGTCGTATGTAGCTTCACCATGGTGTTGGAACTTGTTATGATTTCTAACTAAGACAATGTAGGTATCAATTTGTTTTTCATAAGGCATAGCATAGTCTTAAAAGTGCTTTAAGTGCTAAATGCACCTATACTAGTCATAGAGGAAACAAATAAGAGTACTATCCACATTGCAACGTTGTAGGTTATATTTTGTTTGTTGCGTGTTACACAGGTACATAATAGTTTTACTAAAGGCTGTAAAGGCAACACACACCAACCTTTGTGAACAGTGTTGTAGGTTTAGCTTTTAAGTTTGTCGTTTTATAAACTAGTCTTTGCGAAATGTCTTCTGTTTTACCTGTTTGTCTGCTATCTATGAGATACGATGCTTATGTTTGTGTACCTACTGATAATAAAAACTGGTGGTGTGCTATGTGAAGGGAGGGTCATAGAATAAGTACCCACTTACTTTTTGTGTGAAACAGGTTTATTTGTTGTTTATTATTATAGCCTTATTAAGTTTAATTTGAACTCAATAAACAACGTATGTGAAGTAAATGATAAGTACCTGGGAACCGAGTTGTGCTCGTTTTTTTTAACAACGCCATCTATTGTCAAGTAGTTTAGTGTTGCTTAACAACGCCACCTATGGTCGAGTACATTTAGTGTTGCTGTGTCGGTAAAAATAATAGTATTACTACTCGCCAAAATCGTTAGAGCCATTTTCGAGATTCAGATTGTATATACATATATACATATATAAAGAATTGGTGAAAGTATCAATCAAGAAAATAGGTGTTGGGCTACTTTTTATTCGTTACAAGCTAATCCTTAGAGTTTCGACTGTGTATGTTCAATAATGTTCCTAAATCGATTCTCACGGGAGGCCATGTCCTTCCTCAAAGTGAAAGCTATTAAAGTTTCTTAAAATAACTCGGTTTTGCGATATAAAACTAAGTGAACTGTACTGTATCCATCTACAAATGTAAAGAGTTTTAATCAATTTAGATCTATTTACTCAGCTGCAGATTAGTCATAAATTAGTAACAAGTAATAAATAACAGGCTTGAAGCGTTTCAAAAATGTTTTTTTTTTAGAAAATTAACAACTTTCATTGAAAGCATCTGGTATTTTGATGTGTGATTTACGATAATTTTACGCGTTCATTTAACAAGTTTTTCCGATCAAGGATTTTTTTATGTGTTGAAGTAGTAAATCTTCACTGGAATACCCGGGTAAACTATTTGAGACTAGCTTTTGCCGGCGGCTCTACCTACACTAAATTCTGTTATCGGCATGGTATTCCTATGGCGACTCCTTGATATAGAGCTCGGGACTTTTCTATGGCACGCTAAAAATTATAGTTCGTCCACGTGGTATTCGGTGATAGTTATTCCTGCGGCAACTTTTGAAATATTTCAGGATAAACCTACCTATGTCCTTCTATGTCTCTTTAACTATCCTTGTGTCAAATTTATAATCCTTGCTCAAATGGAATCTTCCTTGCGATGTAAAGTTACGACAAACAAACAAAGACCCTTTAGCATTTATTATATATATCATACAATATATTATAGAATTATAATATATTATAAGAATCTATTATAATATTATATATAAAAAAGCCAATTAACAAGTCTTAAAACATATTGCTATTTTAAGGAGCTTGTAGGATTTTCGTTTGTGATTCGCAGTGTTAACAATCAAAGGAAGAAATCAAAAGGAGAATGGGCAAATTGGTCCAAAGAAAAGTTTGCCCTTAGGGTTCATACATAGTGCATTTGGAAGAGTAGTTTAATCACAAATCACCTTTTGTAGTAGACCGTAAAAATGTATAGGTACCTATAAAAACAAACAATGAAACCATCCGAAATGCGGTTCGTCCTCACTACTTTATACATTAGTAATCCGTTTATAACACTTTAGTTTAATTTTTGATACTATTGCATTAAAGCTATCTGTATTGATTATGTATTTAGAACTTTATCAAATAAACTAGTGTTCGTTTCGTTTCAGCCGGAAGACGTCCACAGCTAAACGTAGGCCTTCCCAATATTCATCCACAAAGGCCGGTCCTGAGCCGCCTGCGTCCATCGGCTCTAACCAGGTCGTCTGTCCACCATGTAGGAGGCCGTCCCATGCTGCGTCTTCCGATCCGTAGTCGCCACTCGAGAACCTTTCTTTACCTTCGGTTAACGGTTCAACGAGTCACTTTAGCTTGCTAACTGTTTGAGCTATGTCTGTAACTTTGGTTCTTCGGCGAATTTCCTTGTTTAAGATTTTATTACGCAAAAAACACCAAGAATAGCCCTTTTCATTGCTCGCTGAGCGACTCTGAACTTATTTAAGAGGCCAAGAGTTAGAGACCACTTTTCTGTACCATATGTTGTCACTGGCAACACACACTGATTGTAGACTTGCATCTTTAGGCACTGTGGTATTTTTGAACGAAAAGATTATGCGTATATAGTTTCCCGAATTATTTAATTAACCTATTTCTGAACAATGGACCTACTTAACTGGACTACTCGAGAGTAGCGTGAAGTAAAATGAACTAGTGTAGCAATCTAGAAATGGTAGTCTAGAAATAAATAATCCCACAGTTAAAATTCTACCACAGAGTTAAAACTACAGTTAAAATTTTTATAATTTAATTTTTATAGGGCCACTACATCTTAAAGTGAAAAAAAATATGTTTTAATTTTTTTTATGTTAAGGTTAGTAAGACATGCTTAATATGCTTATATAACGTATAAAATTAAATAAATAAACATTTAAAAGGTCTAATACCATCCATTCCATTGAATCAAAAGGAAAACCGCACGTGGCGCGTGATAACGACGAAGTTTAAGATTTCCCCTGTGACCGAAGTTTTCTGTAAAGTATGTTTGCCTGAAGTAAACAACTGTCGTATAGTCAGTCATGCTTACACGCGATAAAATGTAAGTTAAATTTAAAATATTTCAATAAGTCCTTTTCAAACATTGTTAAAATGATTTGATGTATTTTTTTTGTGTTTGGTTTCAGCACAGTAAATAAAAGGTAGCTCACTCAATATGTTTTTAGGTTTTGTTTTAAACTAGATTTGTTTATGTTTAATTTGTAGGATTTCGTTTAACCTGATAGAGAATAAGAGGGCAATTCACCTCGCCACAATTTCACGTTTTTTATCCGTTGGTCTTACGTTGAAAATTAGCCGTTGCTACCTATGCAAAACAACACATACTGAAAATAACTCAACGGCAATATTTTTAACATACTGGATGAACAGCGGATGCTAAAAAGCAAATTCTCAGCCACTTTGCAGGTCCGAATCACTCTTGCACATCACATTTTACATAGTTGGTCCTATTTTCAAAAATAGCTTATCGGCAAATCTTTGAATAAAATAGATAAATAACGGATAAAGAACAAGAAATTTGGGAATACATTGTTTTACATTTGACCATTTTTAAATGGTATGTAAACTTTAAAGACCGCAATATAGCCCCAGGATTAATAGAATATAACGACAATGTCATAATAGTTTTCTTAAAATTAATGACCGATAGGTTGGACAGGTTCTGTACTTGAGAAATAGTACTGTAACGTGTAGTACGAATATGGTCCACACCTTAAAATGTGTTTTATGTTCAGCATTGAACAAATTTTTAGAGTTTTATACCCAAAGAATGGCAACGGAGCCCTAAGCCTACGGTGTATGTCTGTCTATCTGTTAGACAGACTATTAGAGGTTTCTAAAGACGCGTTTAATATAGTTAGTGTCGTTCAATGGGACCCTATTACTAAGATTCCGCTGTCCGTCCGTCTGTCCATACGTCTGTCACCAGGCTGTATCTTATGAACCGTGATAGAAAGATAGTTGAAATTTTTACAGAAGATGTATTTCTATAAAAACAAATCCTAAAAAACAGAATAAAATAAATATTATAGTGGGCTCCCATATAACAAATGTGATTGTCTAGCTCTTTTTGCTTGATATTGATAACGGCAAAAGGTAGACGCTTGAAATATTCACAGAATATTTAGTTATATATACGCTTTAAAAGTAAATAATTAACCTAATATAAAACAAATATTTAAGGGGGGCTCCCATACAACAAACGTGATTTTGTCGCCGTATTTATAGATAATGTTACGGAACCCTTCGTGCGCGAGTCCGAGTCACACTTGGCCGATATTTTTTAAATTTCATTTGTGGTTGTATGTAAAGACGCCTGCGTCCATACAATAACAGACACACCCTCACAAACACACACAAATATATATTCTTATTACCGTTTGTTTCTATCGACCATTTGTCTATTTACTCGTAGTCTCTCTTAGTCACAAACTCGTACTGCTTCAAATCAGACCTCATTTTTTTTTTTTTTTTTTATACCACTAAGGTGGCAAACAAGCTTACGGTCCGCCTGGTGGTAAATGGTCACCGTAGTCTATGGACGCTTGTAACACCAGAGGTTGCCGACTCTTCAAAAATCCAATAACTTCTTTCTTGAAGAACCCCCATACTGGAGCCCATTCCACAAACCAAGAGTTCGCGGGAGGAAACCGCACTTTGCGCATATATATCAATACATATATGTTATGCATGCTATATGTTAAAGCTGCAATATCTAAAATAACCTACTACAATTTTCCTTTTGCGTAGGAGACTGGAAGTGTGGTTATTATTATTATTATATTATTTTATTATTATATTATTATATTATTATGTTATCATTAGTAACTTGTGTTTACTAGACAGAGTAAATAATCGTTGACTTATTGAAACAGAACAGTGTCATTTGGTGTTCAAGTTACATCAGCAATTAGACAGTTCCATTTATAGAAAGGTAGGTTTGAAAGCTGTTTACAAAGTGGGTATTTGAAAAACTAAATAGTCAAAGTTTGCAGGTGATTTTTATGTTATCAAAAAAAACTTAATGACTAAATGGAATTTGGTATTTTGTCAGTAATACGAATTTCGTTATTTTTGTCGAATAACTTAATTATTAGAGTTCCGTTGAAAAATGGCAAAGAACGGATCCCTTTTAGTTTTATCGTGTCCACCACCAACCCATCTTAGCCTTAGTCCAGAGACACTGAAAAAGCAGTGTTGTGGCGATAGGCTTACCCCATTTCACGCAGGATTAAAGTGATTTATAAAAACGACTCATGTCCACATGCCAACCATAAAAATATACATAGAAAGTATCAAAATATACGCTAAAATCCAAACGAATATTATAATTATAATAGTAATAAAAACACTTCATTGCACAAAATCAAATATAAAAACAGTAATAACTATACGGGTACAAGTGGCGATCTTATCGCTATGGAGACATCCCTCCCAGAAAACCCTTGGGTAAAGGAATTTAAAAAATCCTTAAAAGTTCCAGGAAAGTGTGTGTGTTCAGAAAAAGTTATGGCTGAACACCCATAAAAAAATATATATACAGTCGAATTGATAACCTCCTCCTTTTGTTGAAGTCGGTTAAAAATTATTAATATAAGTGTAAAGTAATTATTAAATAATGTTATATTATAAATATTTATATGTATATATATACCTAAATATACATATTTAATGTATTGTGTAATATATATATTTGTATATATACATAATTAGGATAGAAATTTTACTAGCGATGTTAATATACTAGGTTTTTTTTATTTGCTCAAATGGTCAATTGAGCAAATAAATGCGAAAGTAGCTCTGTCTGTCTGTCTGTTACCTCTTCACGCTTAACCCGCTGAACCGATTGACATGAAATTTGGTATGGAGATAGTTTGAGTCTATGTCCTTCACATAGGATAATTTTTATACCGATGATGAATGAGCTTCTTGCCAAGGTTTTCTCTAAGTACTACAGTATGAGGTTCTTCATGAAAGAAGTTATTAGATTTTTAAAGGGTCGGCAACGCGTGAGTTATGCCCCTGGTATTGCAAGCGTTCATAGGCTGCAGTAACCACTTACCATCAAGCGGAGCGCAAGCTTGTTTTCCACCTTAGTGGTATAAAGAGAAGTGTTTTCACTTATAATACTAGTTTATTCAATGGTCTTCTTTATAGGAAAACTATATAGACACTTCAATTTATTAACATTATGCTGACCCCGCGAGCGTTGTTTCTCTTTTTAAAACAACTAGCGCGCCACCTGTTGTCAAAGGGTTGTACAAAATCAGACACCTTCCCCGGCGTTTGCACAACAATTTACCAAAATTTCATTACAATCGATTTACCCTTGGTACGCAAGTCCGACTCGCAGTTGACCAGTTTTCTCTCCGTCAGAAACCTTCCCTAGCTTGAGCAGAACTTACCAAAATTTTATTACATTCGATTTACCATTGGTGCGTGAGTCCGACTCGCACTTGACCCTTTTTCTTTCGTAAAAAACTTGACGTAACAATAACGAACACAACTAAAAAAGAATTATCCAATCGGGTGCAGTCGTTCGAAAGATAGGGTGTGACCAAAGAAAAAAGGGATTAATTTTTATATGTACTCGTATAGATAAGTTTTGTACATATATACTAAGTTAACCACCAAATTAGCGTACTTAAACAACCAGTGTACGTCAAGAATAATTGAAGAGAAAGTGGCAATTACTTTTTATTCACTTCAGAGAAGTGTTTTCAATACCTTGACAGGCAAGAAAATATATTTATGTGTTTTAAGGTACTATATATCTAATAACTTTAAACGTGCAATTCTTGTATGTATATACTTATAATCTGAATCTCGGAAACGGCTCCAACGAATGATCGATCTAGCTAGGTTTTATTTTTAGAAAACGTCGTTTTATCCGTGTTTTCAGGCAACGATAAACTGAAAACCATGACTCTTCCTGAAATCTATTTGCTACCCAAGTAGAAAACGGAGACATGTATCGCGTAGTCAGTTACTTAATGCAACCGCATTAAGAAACATACGAATGATATTCTACTTGCAAGTTTCTACATCATACGGTGCACAGATAAAGAAGGCCTTCTTTATCTTTTCTGTGATACGGTGTATATACATAAAATTTAAATTAAATATATATTTTATACACATATTTTAATATCCTATGTTCAAATGTCTACTGACTCCTTTTTTTCTTTTTTTGAAGCACTTATTAACAATGCAACTAAAATCTGTATTGCAGGTCTTTTACAATCTTCGTCGTACTAAACATAATAGGTAAATAGATAATATAGATGTTTTAAATTACATTACATCACATCACATTACATTTTACACACTTAAAGTTTAATTTACATTCAAAAAAAGAACATAGGAAGACATTGATTCTGGATTCTAATTAATAAAAAATAAATTTTCTGAACCAGTAAAATTCTATAGTTTGTATTTTCTTTGCGTAGACTGTTATAATCTTTCGCGATTTGCTAGTATTCCAATTACATTCTGTTTTCATTTCCGTGCGTTTTTGAGTAAAGCTTTACATAAGTCTCGGCCGTGAGGCCAATTCTCGAGTCGTATTATTGACGGCCTTACCTTTGGTTCTGCCTTCAAACTTTACTCAACCAGCAAACACTTACTTTTATGGCCTCGACCAATTCTTCGACAGTAATGTATTGTTACATTTATAATATATTGATTTTGTGTGTGACAGAAAAAAAAATATTTAATGCAATATATTAGTTATTTCTGAACCAGTTATTATTAAAATCTACAAGAATAACTTAAATAGGTATATTGTGAAATTTTTTCCTCTGACATGTCGAAAACACTGACAAAGGTCGTGTCAAAAAAACTGAAACTTTCGTGAGATAGACTTTACACACGTGTCTTATTTACCCTGTGTCTCCTTCATTGGCATTTATTTATTAAGAATAAAAATGTTTATACTTAAATAATCGTACATAATCTAACGCCTTGAAATATACATAAAAGTAAAGATAATTTTTAGTAAGCTAATAACATTAACTTCGTCGTAGAAATTTTTTTTAAGCTTGAGTTACTGGTAATGTTAGTCCCTTTTGCGGATTAATCGAGAGGTGGAAAGCTTGTCTTTCTTCTTTGATCCGCGTTTCAGGTCAGATAATTCATGATAAATAGAGGATGTTCAGCGTAATTTTATACTTTTTTCTTTACTATTCATTTATACCTATGTCCTGATTCTTACTTTAAAAAAATAAATTGACTATGACATAAGAATTTTATACGTTCTACTTTATTGTTAATAAATTTTGCAAGCGATTCCACTTGCCTTAAATTTGGTTATCGACGTGAAATTCCTAAGACAACTTCTTGATTATACTAAAAAAGTTTGATATAGGAAGCTATAGTTGCAGCTATGGTTCGTTCAAGTGGAATTTGATTTTGATTATTTGCGCGGGAACTTCTAAATTCTCGGGAAAAAAGTTACCTGTGTCCTTTTCCGACTTTATAACTAACTTCGTGCCAAATTTCAGCTCAACTGCATGCTCCATTGTGGTGTCATGAGTAAAAAAAAAAAAATTTGTATGGGCCACAATAAAAATCCACCTAATAAAATAAATTTGTAAGTGTTATGTTGATAAACTAATTTGGCTGAAACTTTAAATGTGTTGAGGTCAACAGAATTATCGAGTTCGAACATTATTAGACTCAATTAGAGTCTCTAGAGGGGTTGAGAGGATACGGTGTGCAAGAGGGCTGAAAACTATAAAATGAGCAGATATTCCCCAGTAGGGTATCAATGGAACTTCGGTGGCTATAATCAGGTACCATAGAACTGATCTGATGCTTGTATGAACATCATGTTTAAAATGCATTATGCAAAATGCTTACTTTATTTCGAAAACCTATTAGATATTATAAAAATACACAACATCGTCAAGTTACTGCAATGATTCTTTTATGTCAGTTAGACGGCTTTTTAGATGTTATTTGTATGATATTTATAATAATAAGTAAAAGTTAAGGTCATTAGTAAAAAATGGAAAATCGCAACGCCTCAGTTCGGGGCGAACGACTAGTAACTAATAATATTATGGTATTCATAACAGTATAGGAACTTAGACATAAATAAGAAGCGCAATTATAGTTAAATTAAAGATTTTAAAGGCACGAATATTTTTTAATAATGGGTTTCTTCTTTTTCATTTATTTTGCAAAATAAGGTAATTTTAGTAAGTCTGAATAACATTAAGAAGTAAAACAAAATGCTAAAGTAAAATATGTCATGAATCTTTGTCATTATTTTGGGTATAATTTTAAGTCAACATGAGTCAAAAAGTCAAAACTTTTAACCTTTCATACTTATTTCGATCAGCCGATCAGCACTTTGTAAGAGACTACAAATTTTTTTTTTCTCGAGATTTCGACTTATGTTCCTCGGGGAAAATTGTTCAGTATAAGGAGCAGAATGCTTTCGAAGCACTTGGTATAGTTATCGTGCGGGATACAGGCAAAAAAATATGACTAACCATCAAACTATTGTAAATTTATATTTCTAGACCAAGATTGTGTTAAGAAGTAAAATTTTTTAGGTTTTTAAACATTAAAAATTATATGAAGGTAAGGTAGGCAAATTAAATGGTTCACGGATGCTTCTACTAGATTATAAATAAAGTCTAGTTAGTTTCTAAGTTAGGAAAACAATTTGGCGCTTTATTTTGAATTATTTTACATGCGCGTGCTAATGAATTAGCTTTGACTCAATGTGGGTGGAGAATACTGCACTTTTCGAAAAAATAATCTATCGAGTAAAGTATACGGAATCTAATTTTATCCTTTGAAACGACCCCGAGTATATACGCTTTATTATTGTTTTTCTTTTTATAGTATTTCTTTCAGGAAATTAAGTTCAATAGTTTAAGAAAAATCACTGCTAAAAAAGGTTACTTGCATATACTCCCCCTTAAAGGCGAGACACAGCTTGTTGTAAATATAGTATTCAGCAGCAATTATAAAACAGATTAAATGGTAAAACTCCAGACAGATCCCAGAATTAGATATACGTGGGCAGTTAACCACAACACAGCATGATGTTGTTGTTGAAGGTAAGTTACGGTGCGCCTTAAAAGACTAAGAATTTATAGCCCAAGGAAATATAACGGTTCGAGACTCAAAGTGCCAAAAAGAGCTAAACTCAAAGAAGTTTTTTATTTTCCGTCTTTGTATCTTTGTTTAAATACATACTTACCTCTTACTTTCTTATTTCTGCTTAACTTCTTTTTACATTTTATTATGAATTTGCTTTTTTGTTTATTTGTGCGGTACAAATTTTGGAATCGGTTTTTAACCAACTTCCCAATGAGCTAGAGACTTGAAACTTAAAATATAACTCAGAACCTAATGACAATGCACTATTCAATAGTTTTTTTCAGGTTTTATCGAGTTTTCAAATAAATTTTATTAGTCTATTACGTGCGCGATTTTATATAGTTTACGGTGGACAGTATGCTTGTTTGTTTGCTAATTAAGTGAAATAAAAATATAAAACAAACGCCTTTTAAAATGATAAATAACACGAGTTATTCAGTGACTACAGCAGATAAGATACCAATGTATCATTTAATGTAAATGTGGGGGATGTAATGCCAAAAAGCATAACCGCTAAAAATGGCTTCAATCTTCGTATTGCGTAGGACTAAAACTGTGGGCGTATCATTAGTAATGCGTGTGTACCAGACAGACTGAATAATCGTCAAATCATTGAAACAGAACAGTCTGATGTGCAAGAAACATCAGCCATTAGACAAGTCCATTTATAGAAAACTTAGCCTTAAGTTTATCTACATTCTGAAAGCGAATAGGCTACTTCTTGCCATTGCCAATAATTACGTAACTTGTCGGAATCATTTTGTGTATAAGTAATTATTATTCCAAATAACTCGAGTACCTAACGAATTTGTTATATTAAGTATGTTTCTCTAATCGACTTGGCAAAACGTGTTTTTACCGATTTTCCTGCAACGGCGTAAACAAATAAGATTGGCGAACATGTGATCTTGGAAACCAGAGTTAGTTTAGAAAATATAGTTTTGAGACTTGCGTTATTATTTTGAGGATCGGCTGAAATAAATATTTTCAGTTCATCCTTAAGCAAGTAGACGTTTGTAAATATGTTAAATAACATTGCCGATTGTGAACCGATTTTAATGAGAGTGAACCCATTGGAATTAATTGAACAATCGTACAAACTTAAAAATTAAATACACCGATTTTACGAATTGCCTTCTGTCTTTGCGGCAGATTTTTTTGCATTACACTTCTAAAAGAAGAAAACACTTAGCTCTATGTTCTTGTAGTATGGTTTAAAAGTCAGTCGAAGAAAGTTGTCCTGAATGTCAGTGTAGTTTATTTTTCACCGTTGTTGAAATAAGAAAAGGCCTAAATAGCGTTGTTTCCAAAGGTGAAAACAAATATTTGATCTGAAATACTTTTAGTATGTATTCATTAATAAATTTCAAACAATTACTTTATTCTGTAGCTGACAACTTTAGCAATAACATTGTTTCTAACTTACCAGTTAGAAGAATACTTTATCAATGTGGAAATATTCATCGAATTACAGGCCTATCGCTATTACCTTTCTCCTCTGCAAGGTGATGGAGCGTGTGATCAACACACAGCTTCTAAGATACCTAGAAGAACACGACCTGGTCAGTGACCTTCAATATGGCTTTCGCCGCGGTCGCTCGAATGGAGACCTCCTAGTGTATCTTACACACCGATGGGCACTAGCCATTGAGAGTCAGGGGGAGACATTGACGTGTAGCCTGGACATAGCGAAGACGTTCGATCGGGTCTGGAACCCGGGTCTTCTATCGAAGGTGCCATCTTACGGAATACCCGAGGGTTTGTGCAAATGGGTGGCTAGCTTTTTGTCCGGCAGACGCATACGAACCGTAGTTGACGGTAGTTGCTCTGATAGCATGGACATTAATGCTGGTGTCTGGAAGGCTCTGTGCTGTCCTACGCTGTTTCTTCTGCATATCAAAGACATGTTGAACATCAACAACATGCATTGCTATGCAGATGACAGTACTGATGGAGACGCTTATTACACGGGTGGTGCAAACATCCCTCGTTCCGTTGTGTAGGAAAATCGCGGAGAACTTTTGTCTCAAATCGAGACCACACTGTCCAAGGTCTCTGACTGGGGACGGGTACACTTGGTCCGATTCTACCCTACAAAGACACAAGTCTGCGCGTTCACCGCTAAGAAAACCCCATTCACTGTAGTCCCACAATTCCAGGACACTCCCCTCTCCATCTCCAAGAGCATTGGGATCTTTGGTGTCGACATCTCCAGCGATGTTCAGTTCCGAGATCATTTGCAAGACAAGGTGAAGCTGGCGTCCAAAAAAATACGTGTACTCAACAATGCGAGGCAGTACTTCACGTCGGGGCAGAGGTTGTTGCTTTACAAGTCGCAAGTGTGGCCCCATATGGAGTACTGCTGCCATCTCTGGGCAGGTGCACCCGGATACCTGCTTGGCCCTTTTGACTCGGTTCAACGACGGCCTGTGAGAATTGTCGACGATCCCAAACTCACTTGCCGTATCGAACCCTTAAGGGACTTAAGTCTGGGGAGAGACTTTGCCTCCCTGTGTGTGTTCTACCGCGTGTACAATGGGATGTGTTCTGAGAAATTGTTTGAAATGATGTCCACAGCTACTTTCTATCATCGCACCGCTCGCCATCGGCAGGAAATTCATCCTCACACTTTAGAACCGAAATGATCGCGTACAGTGCGGTTCAGAGAAACTTCCTCCCGCGAACGCTTAAGTTGTGGAGTGAGCTCCCTGCCAAGGTTTTCTCTAAGGACTATAGTATGGGGTTCTTCAAGAAAGAAGTTATTGGATTTTTGAAGGGTCGGCAACACATGAGTGATACTTCTGGTGTTGCAAACGTCCATAGGCCACGGTGACCGCTTACCATCAGGCGGACCGTGTGCTTGTTTTCCACCTTAGTGGTATAAAAAAAAAAATGTTTGCTTTTTACCGAAATAGTCTTAAACAGACAATTTTGACAGACCCGATTTAATTATTTTTGTTATTCTATTTGAATTAAAAATTTACGAATTCAAAAAATAGAGTCCTAAAAATCAATTTTAAATGTACTTGTTAGTCACTTATAAAGATTTGAAAATAACACACTATATGCTATAGGATAAGAAAAGATTTTTGTTTAAGACTGCTCTCAGTGACCTAAAATTAATTTTATTTGAATTAACATTTACTCAATAACATATTTTTTCAATTTTGTTGCTTCTTAAAAAATATTAGGAATAAAATAAACATAGTTAGTTATGTTGCCTAAGCATCTTAAACTTTCTGTAAATAAAATGCTTTAATAAAGTAGATTTTACTAATGTTTATTTTTAAAATGACAATACATAGAATTATACAAAAAAGGTTCTTAGCGCAACATGATACAACAGCCACTGGTCAATTTTATTTCACGTATACTCTTTTAATTCAAAGTACCTGGAGGACCGAGCTTCGCTCGTGTTTTTTTTAGCAACGCCATCTATTGTTAAGCAGCTGAACAACCGCCATCTGTTGTCAAGTAGCTTTATCGTTGCTGTTTCTAATAATGCTAATAGATGTCAGAAAGCGTCATATTTTTCAGTTTATCATTGCCTAAAAACACTGATAAAACGACGTTTTTTGAAAATGAAACCTAGCTAGATCGATTTATCGCCCCCGTAAGAAAACACTTAGCTCTATGTTCTAGCAGTATGGTTTAAAAGTCAGTTAAATAAAAATTGACCTTAATGTCAGTGTAGTTTTTAGGGTTTCGTACCCAAAGGGTAAAAACCAGATCCTATTACTACGTCTCCGCTATCTGTCCGTCTGTCACCAGGCTGTATCTCATGAACCGTGACAGTTAGACAGTTGAAATTTGCACAGAAGATGTATTTCTGTTGCCGCTATTACAACAAATTCTAAAAACAGAATAAAATAAATATTTTAGGGGGCTTCCATAAATCAACAAACGTGATTTTTTTGCTTTTTTGAACTCGATATTGATAACAGCAAAAGGAAGACGCTTGAAATATTCACAGAATATTAAGTTAAATATTCACTTTAAAAATAAATAATGAAATTAAAATAAAACAAATATTTAGAGGGGCTCTCATACAACAAACGTGATTTTTTTGCCGTTTTCATAGATAATGGTACGGAACCCTTCGTGCGCGAATCTGACTCGCACTTGACCAATTTTTTTTCCACCGCTGTTAAAAAAAGAACAGGCCTAAATAGCGTTGTTTTCAAAGGCAAAAAAAAAAAATTATGTAACGGAAAACAGTTTTCTTGTATTTTTATATTATTTCTATGAGTTTATTCAAAAATAGAAATTTCAAAAACTATAAATAAGACACTAAATGAACACTATTAAATAATAAATAAATATTATATAAAAAGGCCACGTCAGCTAAATTGACGCGTGTGTGGGGTAGACTTTAGATTTACCTTTTTGGTTACCTGGGTTCTGCGTTATTGGAATTTATAGACCATAAATAAAGTGAAGACACGATTGTCAGAACTAGGCTTTGCGCGGTTAGTAAGGTTTTTTTTCTGTGATAAATTTTAGAGATTTTCAATTCCCCATAACACATTGTGACATGAGTATTAAAAAAAAGAATATATTTATTTATTATTCCTTTATCTTTAAAAGCTTTAGAACCAATTGCTGCTGGGTGTTTTTCTGACCCGTTGGTCAAACATTAAAACTACAGTCGCCATATCACTATGCTGCGAACTTACGTGACACTAGCGACAAACACCGGGTCAGTAAAGTTTGTTGGGTAAGAATATTTTAAATTATTTATATATTTGATCTGAAATACTTTCAGTTTTTCATAAATAAATTTCACACAATTACTTATTCCGTAGCTGACAACTTTAGCAATAACATTGTTTCTAACTTACCAGTTAGGAGAATACTTTATCAATGTGGAAATATTTTATTTTTACCATTTTTAATATATTTGCTTTTTACCGAAATAGTCTTAAACAGACAATTTTGACAGTCCCGATTTTTATTATTTTTGTTAATCTATTTGAATAAAAAAAATACAAATTCAAATAATAGAGTTCTAAAAATCAATTTTAAATTTACTTGTTCTTCACTCATAAACATTTAAAAATAACACACTATATGCTAGGATACGAAAAGATTTTGGTATAAGACCGCTCTCTGTGAACTAAAATTAATTTTATTTCAATTAACTTTTACTTAATAAAATATTTTTACAGTTTTGTTGCTTCTTAAAAAAATATGCGAAATAAAATAAACATAGTTATGTTGCCTAAGCATCTTAAACTTTCTGTAAATAAAATGCTTTAATAAAGTAGATTTTACTAACGTTTATTTTAAAAATGACAATACATAGAATTATACAAAAAAGGTTCTATTAGCGCAACATGATACAATAGCCATTGGTCAATTTTATTTCACGTATACTCTTTTCAAAGTCAAAGTCAAAATGTTTTATTCAAATAAGGATTTTACAATCACTTTTGAATCGTCAAAGTTATGAAATATTATTTTTTGAAATCCGGTTCACAATGTTGTTGATATCTACCGAGAAGAATCCGGCAAGAAACTCGATAGTTATTCTTTTAAAAAAATCATAAAAACTAAATTTTATATTATTTCCATTTTAATTTGGTTTACCTATTGCATATATGCATCCTGTAATTGAGCATCTTCAGTCCCAAGGATTTTTATCATTAACATAGTCTGTAATATTGTAGTATGCTTTTCTAGACACATTCTTTGTGTAGACGTGTATCATGCACCAACTAATTCAAATTACGCAAAGTTCCGCTTCCACATTCATATCTACACGAGAACAGAACAATCGGAGGGCAAGCGATATTCTCATATATATAAAATATCGCAAGAGAATCGCCTTAGCCAGATATGGAAAAACTTTTTGCTTTCACGTGCCAAATAGTTCCTAAGCAGATTTAAGTGCTTGTGTTGAGATAAGATACCGGAATGTATGACTATAATTTTTAGGTAACAGTTTTCAAGAGTATATATGTATATATGTAACTACTGAGGTCAGTAACAATGTTATTTCAAAAGTAAGTACCTACTTAACTAGCTTTTGCCAGCGGCTTCGCCCGCTCTGAATTCGGTTATCGGCGTCGAACTTCTTCATTATACTAATGAAGTTTGCTATAGCTGCAGTTTATTTAAGCTTGTTTATAGTTAGTCCCACGGGAACTTTTCGGGATAAATAGTAGCATATGTGTTAATTCACCTCTCCACACCAAATTTCATTAAAATTGGTCCAGCCGTTTGAGAGTGAAGAAGTAACAAACATACAAGCACACTGACAAATATTATTTTTTATAATATTAGTGTGAGGGAAGAACTAAGACACCTAACTATGGCTTAATTATACTTATGCTCCTTAGAATGAGAAAGCTACTTTGTTGATATATATTATGTACGAGATTTCATTTAACTTCACAATATGTGTATGTATGTATGTATATATGTATGTTTTGGTAACCTTCTCGTGAGCTGGATTCTCACCTCTCTTTTTAGGATACGTCCTGGGAGAACAGCGAGGCTGGCCGATGCACCCTGGGCATCGATCGATCGAGTAATTTCCATCTAATTGCTCACCAATGGATGATAGCCTGGACTGGAGGACTGTTCTAATGAGCCCATGACGTAGGCCCACGTGGATGCGGAGGCTGCTTGCGGCAGGGTGGTGGGCAGTGGTTGGAAGGGGGTGTCTCTGGGCTTCTTTTTTTTCACAGCTGAGCCACCTCGGCTGCGATGCAGGAACTGTTTTGGTGTGTCGTTGCTACTCAGTCCACAGAACATTGTACATTAACACTCGTCTTATCAATTCTGTGGCTCAGTCTGTCCACCGCGGGTAGGCGGCGCTGCACCGCGAATGCAGAAACAATGTGGTAGGACCATTCCCGTCTTCGTGTTTCTGGCTTAGAGTTCGGTTTGATGGAAACAGGTGCGTTTTAGTTTGTGACGGTCCAACATAACCTGCTCCTACGACTGGGTGGTATACAGTAGCAATTCCCATTGAGAAAAAAAGGTGTCATGTATGTAGTTCTATTACCTATACTGTTCCAGTGCCCAACTGAGCTAAAATTTAGTATACTCATATAACTTCGGTACCCTGTAGCTGGCCTGATGATGGAGCTGAAAAGTGGCTATAGGGACTCCTTAACTAAAAAAGATAGCTATATCGTGTTTGGCCTCGTTTGATTTTTCGTGACAAGTACTTTCTCCTTGGTTATATCCAGAGTCTAGTGATAAAGTCCGAAGGTGGCTACAGGAACTGTGTGATAAAACAACGCAACCGTATCGTTTTTGGGTTAATTTAATTTGTTGTCACAAATGCTCCGTTCTTAGATGATATTGAAGATCCTTAGACAGAGTAGTCTCGATTATAAACACAAGTTGTCAGCGGTTTTGTAAAAATTTTTTTATACCACTAAGGTGGCTTGCAACACTAGTCGAACTATCACTCGCGCGTTGCTGACTCTTCAAAAATCAAATAATTTCTATCTTGAAGAACCCAAACTTTGACAGGGAGCTCATTCCACAACCTAAGCGTTCGCAGAGGAAGTTTTTCTGCACTGTACGTGACCATTTAGGTTCTAAAATGTGAAAATGCGAGCGGTGCGATGGTAGAAAGTAGCCGGGGGCATCATTTCGAACAATTCCTCAGAACTTAAAATGTTATTGTTATTATTTAACTTTTAGTTCTTCTTTAACAAAATAAAAGCTTGTATTAATTTTACGTTTTTTAGGGTTCCGTACCCAAAGTTGTCACCAGACTGTATCTCATGAACCGTAATAACGAGACAGTTGAAATTTTTACAGAAGATTTTTTTTTGTTGCCGCTATAACGGCAACTGGTAGACGCTTAAAATACTCACAGAAGAGTTAGTTATATAGTCACTTTAAAAATAAATAATTAAATTAAAATAAAACAAATATTTAAGAGGGGTCCCATACAAAAAACGTGATTTTTTATCCGTTTTTTTAGACAACGGCACGGAACCCCTCGTGCGCGAGTCCGACTCGCACTTGGCCGATTTTACCTATACTGTGACATTACTTTAGATGTTTTGTACAGTATTCGATTACAAACGTGAGTGAGGCGATCTAAATACCAAGGTATATATGGAATTTGATATAAGATATAGGTAAATAGTATAAAATCGGTAACATATTAAATAAAAGAAAATTTTTAAATGTTTGGTATAACGTAGCGGCTGATCCAAATCACGCTTGACGTGTTTCCTAACTTATTTTCATCTTTACATGATACACTCCAAATTACACAAAAATATGGGCCTTATTAAAATGTGATTATATGGAGTAGTGAACCCAACGTACGCTTGACCAGTAACCTTTTTATAATTTTCATAAAATAAAGCCCTTGTATACCTTTCTACATGCATATCGTAAGGTACAAATTTTTTTTTTATTTTTGTATAAAAATATAAAATCTGCCCGTTAGGTTTCTATTGTAACTTAAGCTTAAAAAGGATTTCTGGAAAAAGGTAAAATATGAGTTGTAAATTTGTAAGAAAATGCGAACAGAAAAATTCCCATGAGCTTTGGCAATCTTTATCACCGCAAGGAACACAACGTTACTCAAATTAAGTGTTATTTCGGCGTCATTATCTTATATTAAGGAGAAGATTTTCCTAGTCTGGCGGTTCATTCAAGTGAGTACTCGCTGTGCTGTAAATTGATTTAACGTTGTGCCCTTCCTCTACTACTTCGGTATTAATTTCTCAGTAAACCAAGTAAGTGCCTTCAGTTTTCTGGATAACAATTGTTCTGATTCCAGAAGTTATTAAAAAGTGTTTTTGAATTGAAAACTTCTTAAGCGGCGCTGTGCACTTTTTTTGTGATGGGTAAAAACTGTTAAACTCGCGTCAGGTCACGTGTCCTGATCGAAAATTCGTAAGATGTCACTCGCGTTAGAACACGTGACCTTTATTTACATTAGGTTAGTTTTTATTTTTAGTATATGGCGATTATGAGTAGTACAGGGAGGTTGGATATGGGATTTTAATTCTATGACAGATTGAGCTGTCAAATATACAACGTCAAAAAAGTAAATAAACAAAAGTTATTATTTTTAATAAATAAATATGGATAAGAAGTGATGGGAAGTAAATAGCTAGTATGTTTTCACTTCTGCCGGCACTCCCGGAGTGCTACCCATTTTTTTATTCATTGTTACATTACATTACATACATAGAGCAACATATATCCTGACGCGGACAGGAGAGGTAGCGCCATTAAGTCTTATATAAAATAATCTGCCACTTTTTGCGGGGGACGGGACAATAGGTACAAAGTTACTAAATAGTTAAATAAAGTTTAACTAATAATGACACTATTTTGAATGTACGTCAATGAATACCATTTCTACAATCAATACCAACCAAACATTGTATTAACATCATAAGAATTAAGCTTACATATTTATAAGAATGTAAATTCTGTAATTGCTTTTGCATTGGTGAGAGAAGTAAGAGAAAGAACAACAAAAACAAAAACATTGTTTTTGTTACTTTCAGTCTCTTGTAATCGAAATATATTAATAAATCTATACCACGGTAAAATTTAATATTTATTTTTTTATTATTTATTGGGAAAACCGCTATAAAAACACATACTGTAAACTTTTCAGGCTTCTGCCTACTTTCAAGGTCGGACAGACAGAACCAACCAACCAAATTTGTTATCTAAAATACCAATCTGCAATCATTTTCATACTATTTACCAACAAGAATATAGCTGTTTTTTATATAATTAGTTAAGAAGAGCTATGGAAAAGTTTCTTGCAATGAATAAGGCACGGACGACAGTTGAATGAGGTGTAGAAAAACCTGCTGAGGTTTCTTACGGCAGTGGTTGCTGGACGGGTCAGATTAGTCGCCTGATTTGGAAATCTTTTGCATGTAATTGCTCTTCAAGGTAAAATACTTTACTAGATTTGTAAAGTAGACGACTTAGTTTAAGAATATTACTATGTAAACACTTGTCATAAATGCCAAGCTGTGAACGTCGAGTGGGTGATCTTAAAATTAGCTACTTTCAATAAAAGGGTACGCTGCTTATTTGACAAACGACTGTTACAAAATTTCTTAGGCTTTTTTTTAACAAGTAAAAACAAAAAGATCAAAATAAAAAAAACAATTTTTTTTTATTCAAATGGGTTACTAAGCACACTTTCGAATCGTCAAGTTAATTAACTACAACTAGCTTTACAAACTAATAACAATACTGTTTAATTGCGTGCGTCCAATAGGTAATCTTTGTAAAATTACAAACCAAACATAATATTATAGTGTATCAACTAATAAATACATGTTTTGTGTTGAAACACTTAATAAACAAGATTTACAATGTGAATAGTAAAAAAAAACAATCAAAATTTAGGTAATATTTAAATTTCCTATTGTTTTTCAGATTGCACATGTGATGCGTTAAAAGTCTTCAATTAGATTGAAAGGTATCTAGGTATTATACCCATTTGAGTACAAAACGTTGCTTCACTTTTAATATCAGAGAAGAACCAAGTTTTCACCGTGTGACAGTTTTTCTTACTCAAAAGCTATGACAAAAAAAACTAAGTAAAATTAATTAACTATCTTTTGACCCAGCTGCAAAAAAACCGTAATTGGTGTTCCTCAGAATTCAGAATATGCCGAGATTCATCTTCATTCGCCTTGGCAACCGTTTTCCTACATATTCTGTTTCTAATGCCATATTTCAAACAAATTGTTTTTATTAGATGATTCTTCAACAAACGATTATGTTTTGGCAATTGTTATGATTCATTAGGAACTGGCAAAGGGATAAGTATATTTTTATGGTACCACTAAAGCTGGTGATTAACTACCTCAGCATATATTAGGATAATTTATATTAGCACTAAGATTAGGATAACCACCTTAGATTAGGATAATTTATATTAGCACTAATTTACGGCGATGGGCTCACCACCTGTCACACAGGACTAAAGTAATTAATGAAAAGTGGCTGTCCCCCACATTATAATGTTTGTGTGTGTCCAGCCACTAGCTACCCTATTCTAAATTCACGATTTATAAATGCATAAAATCAAAACAACTATTCAGCTAGAGCGTGCCAACATAGGATAAACAGAACATGGTGAAGAAAAAACGCAACGATTTCTATGGGAATTGGTACATGGAAAGTTTTTCAATATGGCTCTAGTACCGGTAACAAAGATTGATACAATCTTATCACTTTTTAAGGTAAACAAACCTGCACATCCGCATAAATTGGCAGAAGGTACTCCCATAAAAATGAAGTGTGCAATCAAATCAAAGAGTATGCAATCGCAAATAGAAGCGCCAACAAACATTACCAAAACTAGAAAAGAAAACCATCCAATAGTAACGTGTGCTCGTAGTTTTATATTAAAACATAAATGGGCGTTTTTTATAAAACACATCTTGAGGAAACCTCATGCGCTGGACTATAATCTTGACATAGAGCGCTGACACCGTACTGTATGAAAATAGTTATTAGGACCAAATATAATCAAACAAAATACCCGATCCATGGGTATTTTGAAAGCGTTTTTACTGTTCTTTTTCCTAAACAAATAAATTAATTAATTAAATTAATTAATGCACTGCTTGCGAATAAACCGCAACTTGAACCAGCTCAGTAACTTGTCATAAACTCCTAAGAATTAGTAATTTAAAATTGTAAATTCAGTTTTTTTTTTAAATAGTTAAACTTATTATAGGATAGCCAATTTTGAAAGGAATTGTGAAAAGTAACAATAATAAGGAAGAGTAAATAAATAAAATATCAGTCAAAAAGAAAGTTAATTTAAAAGTAAAGTTGCTGGTTTGTGTAACAGCAATTTTCTCTTATCTAACTATAATAATCTTCTAGAAAACACTTCACGGTTTATATCAAGTACTGGTAAGGAGACCGGGGTCTCGATTACGTAAAGTTGTTGCTAACAATTCTCGATAGAAATAAAGATATACATTACGGTTTCGCGACAATCGATGAATTTAATACGTAATTTCAAATGCGAAACGAGAATTGTTAGCAACAACTTTACGTAATCGACACACGGGATTAAATCGTGTTGAGTGCTACACAAGTTTCGTCCTGTTTTATAAGTAAATAATGAACATACTTAAGGCGTGGATTAACGATCAATTACGGTTAAGGAAAATCTTGTCTTGTCTTAGAACAACCGGCAGCGGCCGGTAAAAAAAACTGTCAATTTCTGAAAGAATGAAATACATTATTTGAATTGAGGGTCAAAATCTAAAAGTAGGGTTGTCTTGGCAAGTAGGATATAATATGAAAGGGCTATTTTGCACATTTCTAAAATATATTTTTAAAATTTTACGAAGTATAGTCTTGGCAAAGGACCAAAAATTGCTGACCGCAAATATTTCAGACTAATAAATAATTAATTAGCTATATTTTACTCTCGTCCCGTTCCCCCCCTGATTCAGGTTCTAAGTAAGCAACCCGAGCGGGTCTTGATTGTCACAATAAATCCTAGCTTTTCTGAAAATTTCAACGTTGTGACGGTAAGTCACCCAAATAAAACAATTTCAATTTTTATAGTGCGTGGTCTCTTTGGTGTGCGGTAGCTATTATTTAAGCCGCATATTTAGCTATAATATTAGGGGCGTTTTGTTGACAGGCATTATACGCAGTGAATGCGCTCAATGCTGTCTATATGTCGTCACTTCCGGACCGCATTCCAAGCATTGGCTGCACATCCTCGCGAGGTAGAGTAGTGGATGCGCTGTCAAATAGTTAACGGCCGTTTGTTTAAATTTGGTGAACAAAACGATTTCAATGCCTTTGCGATGTCATAGCTCTTAATGCTTGTCAACAAAACGCCCCTTTAGTTATTGCTCACCGCCATAGAATCTATAAACTGAATTATTGAAAGAAATATTTCTAATAAGAAGTTTAAACTGCCGTCTGGACTTGAAATTGTTTCGATGCCTGTTTTAAATATATCTTTCTACTAACCCACTTATTTTGCAAAATCGATCATTGCAACATTTTAAAATGTAACATAGCTTTCCGTATACTCAAGACCTAAGGTAATTATTTTTGTTTTTCTCAGTAAGTGATTTATAATCTTTTGAGAAATGAATGGCTTAAACCTAAAACTTAAACTAAAAATCTTAAAAGACTACAGGTATCTACATAAATAACTGTAGACGGTAAGCACAACAGATTTTAAATTTGTAACTTAATTTTAAAAACAAAAAATTAAGTTCGGCAGCAAGTACCGCATGAGCAACTTCCCTTGAGAATATTTTTTGCGTCTTTAAAAAAATTACGATTCTCCAGGTCTCAAAACGTAAATAAAACGCAATTTTTTTTTCGGATTTTGATTTTTCGGACCTATTAAAATGTTTTTCCTCAAGAGAAGTTAATTATAATTGCTTTTCGTATATAATTATGTTATTACAATAGAAGCTTGAGCGCGCGACGCGCTTTCACGAAGTGAGGTCACGCTGCTTGTCGACTTCGGTCACTGACGCGTTAGGCTGGTTACACAGTACACATACGCCTGTAAATACTTCAGATTATGCTGGCAATTTGCTGGCAGAAAACTCAAAAAACGTCCATGCCTTCTAATGCCGATTGAGATTTTTAATAAGTTTTTTTAGCGAGTGAAACCGCGGGGCACAGTTATCATAGATATATTATATAAAATATTATGTCCAATGTACTGCCTAATACTCACTTACTTATTTTAGTTCGTCAGTAACTGCTGTAAGGTTACATTATTCTATCCATGGTCTTTACTTTGACCACTTATAATAAAGTTGATGGTAAGCGCCGTGGCCTATGGACGCTTGCAACACCAGGGGTATCACTAGCGCGTTGCCGACCCTTCAAAAATCTAATTACTTCTTTCTTGAGGAACCCCATACTGTAGTCTTTAGAAAAAACCTTGGCAGGGAGCTCATTCCACAACCAAAGCGTTCGCGGGAGGATGTTTCTCTGAAACCGCACTGTACGTGACCAAGTCGGTTCTTAAGTGTGAGAATGAATTCCCTGCCGATGGCGAGCGATGCGATGGTAGAAAGAAGCCGTGGGCATCATTTCGAACAGAACACATCCCGTACACAAACTGGGTACGTTGGTGTCAGAGTACGATAGTGACAGTCGTCATTACAGAGAAACTATACGGAACGCGGGGGTTATTTGTAAAAAAATAGATTATCTCGTATGTTTTCTGTTATAAGTTGAATATAAATAGTTAATTACGAGTGGTTACTTTCTTACTTTCTTACGTAGATTATTTGGCTTAGTTCTGGCGATTTTTGTTTTCTAAAGTGTGCGTTGGGTACGATTGTGACAACAATGACATAAATTTATAAAACTACCTACATAAAGTTACAGGTATTTTCGAAACGACAGTCAGATAGCTATACAAGAAAAAAATCTTAAGTATTTACAGCAGCTCTCGTAGTAAAATTTCTAAATGTCGCGCCAGATGAAAAATATTTATTAAGGTGCGTTTTTGAAATCTTTGTTTTCATTAAGGTTTAAAGTAAACGAAGATTACCTATAAATTACACTGTTTTCTCGCAAATGTGTTGAAAAACGTTGTATGACATTCGTGCGGAATTGGTATTTACAAACTCGTGACTAAGGTTACTCGTTTGTAATAACCTACTTACCGAACTAGTAGGTAGAGTTAGCTTCATGGTTAGAAACATCTTAGTAAGAAGATTTCCTAGGTGGCAAATATTGTTGAGTATTTATAACTTACCTACTTTATAACACTGAGTGCAGCGTGCGACCCCTGTAAGACCTCGTGGGCGGCATCTGAGCGCAATACAATAACCTACTTGGCACTTACTATTTTCTACACTAGTACTCTTGATAGTAGTAGAACATAATTTCCTATGTCCATGGGTTTAAACGTGTAAGGACATTGTAGTAATTTAAAATATCTCAAATTACTACTGGTTTGTGATGCGTAAAAAAATTTCACCATCGCCATCATCAGCCTATTGCTGACCATGGCTCGATTCCGTAAAATGACAGCTAACGATTTTCGTTTGAAATCCATAGAAATAAGATATACATTGCGCATTTGAAACGACGTATGAAATTCGTCGATTGTCACGAAACCGCAATGTATATCTTATTTCTTTCAAAAAAGGTTAGCAATCTTTTACGGAATCGACCTGCAGTGTCAGACAAAGGTCTCTCCCAAGGTGCGCCACTTTTTACGGACCCCTACCTTTATATGTCAATTGCCAAATCAGAATTAAAAAACAGAATAACAAAAGTAATTTTGGTTAATAGTAAATTTGGCATTTATGAGGAATTTTGCTTTTATATTATTGTATTTTCTCTTTTAGATGCCTAAATAAACATTTGAAACACTTCACTATCTTAATGCGCTACTTACCCACGCTAGTTTGGTTTTCTCTGCCAAAAGTTACCTGTTACAGGTTGTTTTTCTGCAATATAATATAAATAATATTATAAAAGGCAGCCAAGTTGGAAATTTATTATAACACTGCATTTTAGATAATAGGATGCGGTGTGGTTTTTAAATAACAGTCCCCGGTTATCACTATAAAGTAAATAAGTATGTAGTTTTGTAGTCTTTAATGATACCTTTATTATTAGGTATGTATGATTAATATAATAATATTATACAATGCATATTCTTTCCTTTTGTTTATCTGAAAGATACGCACCATGCTATGTGAATTGGTATATACATATATAGTATTCTTGTTTTTTCTCGGTAAAGGTATATTTTTGTGCATTACAATAGCTATAGTAAATGCGTCTAATCTATTCACATTCACTAGCAATTTGCAGAAGTCACAAAGTAGGTATCTAAACTATTTTTAGTAATGAGTCTTATTTACGGAAAATCAGTATATGTACCTTATTTCACGATCCAATATCTTATTTTCGGCCCATATTTTTTCGGACTGATATAAATAGTAGGTGGTGCTATTAATGTCACCATCCGGATGCTTTATGTGTTTAGGATTATTCTCTTGAACTAAATAAACAAAAGTACCTTCAATTCAGGAAGTAGATAAAATAGGTAAACGAACTAAATGTATTGATTTCTACTACCAATATGGTGGCTGTTTTAACACAAAATTTTGAAATGTGTTCATCTAAATTTTCTGTTGATAAGTACTATTATTATTACCCAGTTGCTCTGTTGGAAGTTAGTAGACTACCAGCGTATCCGAAGGGTCGTGGGTTCGATCTTTTACAGTACAAATATTTTTGTTTGTCTTAAGGCAATGGTATACCCTAGCAAAAGCGTGCTGTTTGGATCACTGTGCATAGTGTAACGTCCCCCCTACTTTACCCCTTTATATCAAAAATATTAATATAATGAGACAATAAAATATTCTAAGAAACTACGCAGCCGTCAACGAGAGAAATCGAAAGAATCTAATAAATCATATTGATAGTTAATTATTTTATTTGGCCAAGCATGATCGTCAAAAGTGGTGGGACCCGAAAACCGTTGTGTTAAATAAGTAATAACCCAGTTGTTTTAGAGGTACGTCAGAGTAATATAGCAAACAATAGTATACAAATAAGCGTAAAAGAAAATAATCAAGAAATAAATATAGCTAAATCTACGATCATAAATAATGTCCACTTTGAATTTTTCACCATTTCTAAAGTCAGTACAAAACCACCTAAACAAACCAAATACGCGAATATCAAAACTAATGGACACAGGTACTAAAGAGTTATATGATTTTTCCCGCTATCCTTTCGCAAAGGAACCCTAGTTAATGCTACTTCCACATTTGAAAGTAAAATCCATACGAATGCTAAATCCATTCGTTTTGTAGTATGGGAACCAGGTAGCTAAGCGTTCAGGACTTGCGACCTGAAAGTAGATTTAAGGGGCGCCCCCTTACGAGGAACATCAACGTTCACCTACACTAGCTAACCAGCCAAAATAGTAAATCCCTACTAACTCCGCTAAGGATGGACATGGATTACACATAGTAATTACTGTATATCTTGGCAGACCTAGCTCTTTAGTGGGCTATATAATTATTATGGCTGGTATAATCTTAGTTCCCACTTCTACTTTTATTGAAGGTTTTGCTGTACGTAGATAAAAATTTCCTTGAACAAAGTCTATTAATATATTTCTTCCTACTGAGGTGTTTAAGATTTCTTCCTACCATAATTTCTAACCGGCAAAGGCGGGCCCGTCATTTGGATGTTTTAACATTAATTTAGATATTTTTAAAACACAGCCTAAAGAATTTTACAACGAACACACAATATTTTCACTGTAACTTCTAATATAAAAGTATTTACTAACCAGTAATGGTGGCACGATCTAGCTGTAGTTTAACCCCACGTGGTTCCTAGCTTCTAGTGACCCACAAGCGTAGACTATGGACTATTGGTCGGGCAGCGTTTCGACAATTTAAACGACGGCAATGGAATGTTCTGCATGTATAGGACCACGCACTTTTATCACCACTAACCCCTCTCTAGCAACCTTCTCACTCCACATTTCAAACCATCCAATTTTTTTTTATTACGGAAGGATGTCCGACGCTAATTAATTTTAGCAAAATAAAAAGAAAACCTTTTAAGTATAATTGTAGTCATATTGGTTGGGGTACTATTATAGAGTCCTAGATTAATATGACCGGTCTAGATAAAACGGCCTAATTATCCTAAACTAATAAAATATTAATATTATGATTTAAAGGTTCGTAAATTTCTAACAAACCCCGGGTAATTTCAATTAAACTAACACGTCATTCCATTATACAGAATACATGAAAACCAAGACAACTACCCTTTATTATTGTTAGAATATTTATTGTACGAGGCTACACTTAAAGTAACTTTAGTAACTTTAAGTAACTTTAAGTAACTTAAACTTTCGCGTTTATGTTCAACATTATAAAACTCCCAATCAGCGCTCGTCTTGAAAATACCACCAATCACATACGTTCAAACAAACCACCAATCAACGCTTTTATAACATTCTCCAATTACCTTTAGTTCCAATCAAACACTCAACCATAGGCTAGCTCAAACCATTCATTTGCGCGCCACAGGTTTAAAATTTAACGCTCCTTTATTTTGTCTAGAGTCCGAATTCATAAATCGGAAGTTAGATTACTACCTACATTTAACAATTAATTCTGTGTTGATGTCTATGATTCGTAAGTCATTTGTACTTATATTTTGTTAGCTTTAAACCTTTCATAAAAGAAATCATAACTTCTCATCTAATGTATTAAATTACTAAACTTGAATATTTGAACGCGCCACTCTAATTTAAAGATGCATTTCGCTATAGGTAGTACGTTCATTGAGAATTGTTTACTAATGAAAATCTTCACGCTAAAACTTGAATAAACACAAACATTGTATGACAAAAATGTTAAGGCATAATAATGGTATCGTCACAATAGACGTACACGAACAATAGGCGTAAGCACGTGACCACACGTTAAGAAAGTTCTCGATTTTCTCGATTTTTAGTCGGTATAAAATGCAAATATTTATTTAGAACAATGAAATTAGCAAATTAACTTGGTTATATATATTAGTATATATTTTATGTATTAAGAATCAAGAGAATATCACTCTAAGATGTTAAAATATTTTGAATTACCAAAAGCCTTAAATTAGTGTTAGAATAATTTTTTTTCTTACTTTTTTAATAGCCAAATTATTATAATATTAGCAAATTTACTTAATTGAGGGTTAAATTATAACATAATTTTTTTTACATCAAAAAGTGTTCTCTATACTAGTTTCTTGAAAGTATAAATATGTATTTATTTACAAAAAAATACCCAAATATCAGATATGGTATAACAAGTTTAACTTAGTTTGGGACCAGATGGCGCTATTTCGTTTATTTAACCTACTATCATCTGTCCGACTACATGACTAAAATACGAAACCAATCCATCTGAAGAAAGGTGTGAGACATGGAGACATTATTTCTTTGAAACTGCTCTCTACTTCGTTGGGTTGATAGTTGATAGTAAGATGGGTTTAAGCTTCTGAAATAGAAAGGATATGGCGTCAACATAAATGGCGAGTTCATCACTCACCTTCGACTTGCCGACGACATAGTGGTCATGGCTGAAAGACCTAGCTACAATGCTCAGAGTCCTCAGCAGAGTTTCCCACCAGGTTGACCTTAAAATGAATATGGATATAACGAAGGTGATGTTCAATGTCCATGTCGCGCCTATACCGGTTGTTCTTGGGAACGCTACTCTCAAAGTTGTTAACGAATACACATACCTAGGGCAAGTATTCCAATTAGGTAGATCCAACTTTGAGAAAAAGGTTAACCAAAGAATCCAGCTCGGTTGAGAAGCGTTCGGGAAACTACGCAACATCTTTCGTCCAAAAGACCTCAATGTCTAAATACAGTAAACTTTCCTACAATTAATGTGTGTTGCCAGTGATGACTTATGGTACAGAAACGTGGTCTCTAACTGTTGGCCTCTTAACTAAGCTCAGAGTCGCTCAGCGAGCTATAGAAAAAGCCATGCTCGGTGTTTCTTTGCGCAATAAAATCCGGAACGAGGATATTCGCCGAAAAACAAAAGTTACAGACATGGCTCAAACAGTTAGCAAGCTAAAGTGGCAATGGGCAAGCCACATCGCTCGTCGAACCATTAACCGATGGGGAAAAAAGTTTCTCGTTCCGTGGCGACCACGGATCGGAAGACGCAGCGCGGGACGGCCTCCTACCAGGTGGACAGACGACCTGGTTAGAGCCGTAGGAAGCCGATGGGCGCGGGCGGCTAAGGACCGGCCGTTGTGGAGACATATGGGGGATGCCTACGGTCAGCAGCGGACGTCTTCAGGCTGAAACGACTATTATCTATCAATAAAAACTATTATTTAACTGTAGAAGAAATATTTATGTACAAAAATATACTTTTCGTTTTCTTTTTATCATAACTCATTTTGTATTCTTTATTTTACAAGTAAAGGGTCTTCGGCGGCCCTTCTACTCGATTCTTGCCCAAGACTAATCAAGCGGCAAAGATCCCCACTGTACATATTTAAAAGTTACGCAAATTGTTACCCTATTATTATTTTACCTAAACTATTAAATTACGCCCCCTTTAAATCGTTACCATTAGTTTTTTGTAATCTTGAAACAAAATCTTACTTTGAAAAGCTAAAAAAGAAAAAGCAAGTGAAGCAAAAAATTTCTTTAAAACATGCAATTTTCCGGCACTGTTGAAAACTCTAAAACCATTTCCCAATAGACCCCATTACCTAAAAAGCAATATAATCTTATAAAAGCTTTTGAGCTTATGGTAATTATCATTTCAATAGACGTTAAATTGACACATTCTGAAAGCTTTTCAGCTTCTGTATTCGCAGGCGTATGACATATTATCAAATAAAAGTACAAAACTCCACATTGAGAGGGTTTGGGAGATGACTCCCTCATTGCACATTACGGAAAGATATGAGTTTAAAATTTTCTGTCACGTTTTTGTTATGGGACTAAACCAAATTACCTGAATTCTGGTTTGAATATTGAAGTCAAAAGAGTAACTTTTTTTGATTATTTAGATTTCATTGATCTTAAAATATAGTATATCAATATTAAACTAAGCAAGGGTACTATTGTTGACGATAAGCTCGTGACCGAGTTGAATTCGTCTATTAGAAACAATATGCAAAATTGTGCAACGTTGACCGTTATCTGTCATTGGATGGGCGACCGGCACATTTTTATAAGCTTCTCTCTGATTTGTTGATAGTAGTCGTTAGGCGATATTATTCTCAATAGGCGACAGTCAGTACCTGACAGTCGAGTAGCCACTTTCTCGACAACGTCTGCCAATTTGCATTGAGTCAGTGCGGTTCAAGCCTCTTTTCCCTATAAAGAGGCTTGTACCCCTGCAACGGCTGAGGCAAACTAATATTGACACAAACTTTTTTTAGTCACACATTTACACTGTCTCCAATTGGGAGGCCACTTAATAAATAACTGTGACTTCGTGGGTCTCAGGTAGGGTTGTCAACCGTTCTATAATATTTTACTGTATTTTAGGACTACAGCACGGTCAGTTCCAGAACTGCATATAAACAAATTTCAAAACAAAATAGAATGGCCAGCGCATTCATTCACTCACACACTTAAAAATATAAAGTAATATGTCTTGTAGAACATGAGTAATATAAGTTTCATTTAATATTGTATATAATAATTTCACTATAAAAGTATCGTATCCGTAGCCTAGTGGATAGACGTATCAGATTTTAATACGTGTACTCAGTGCAATGCAGGTTGTGGATTCGAATCTCACCTTATGCCTTTCTTTTTGTTTTTGTTAGATTTTACGAATTATGAATATTTTGTTCGGTTAAACAGCTTAGACCAATTTTCTAATAGCTATCTACGTAGGTAGACATTTTATTTTTGTCATTCGTTGCCGATTTGTTTCTGGGGGTAAGTGCTGACAAGGTTGTTTGGTGTTTTTATTTAGCTATGAAGCTAGATGCGGTCATTACTTATTTTTTGTCGTTAACACAAAACGTTACTGTAGGTGATTGTGTTGATAAGATTTTTTGGTGTTTTTATTAAATTTCTTTGCTAAAAATAATATGCAGGCCAATATTAATATTCAAGACAGGATGCGTATTATAGAACTATATAATATGGGTTACAATATATTTCAAATTTGCAATGAGACTGGTTTTACCGTAAGTATTTTATTTGATGTTAATGTTATATCATAATTTTTTAATACTACACTTTTTTGTATATAAATATCAAAAAAAATTGAAAATATAATTCAGTAGTTTGAAAAATGTTTATTTTAATCTGGCTATTTAGTTTTAAGTGGATAACCGTAAAGCGTTGGGTCTCCCGCAACCAAAAGGGTTTGATGGTGGTTTGAAATGAAAGAACTACAGAGTCATTAGAGGCTAACTGTGGTTTGTTCTTTTCACTACACTCATTTTCACTCAAAATTTGGGACAATATTAGAGGAACAGATCTGTTCTAATACAGTCGGATCTATGAGAAATTGAAAACACAATTGCTGTAATTGAAAATAATGGAGGTTATATTAAATAGGCGAGTCGGACTCGCGCACGAAGGGTTCCGTACCATTATCTAAAAAACGGCAAAAAAATCAGGTTTGTTGTATCGGAGCAACCCTTAAATTTTTGTTTTATTTTAATTTAATTATTTATTTTTAAAATAGCTATATAACTAAATATTCTGTAAATATTTTAAGCGTCTACCTGTTGCCGTTATCAATATCGAGCAAAATCGAGCAATAAAATCATGTTTGTTGTATGGGAGCCTCCTTAAATATTTATTTTATTCTGTTTTTTAGTATTTGTTGTTATAGCGGCAACAGAAATATATCTTCTGTGAAAATTTCAACAGTCTAACTATCACGGTTCACGAGATACAGCCGGAGTCTTTGTAATAGGGTTCCGCTAATTACCCTTTGGGTATGGAACCCTAAAAATAAAGTACTATTTTTCTAACAGATATTATTTTACATTTCAATATATTTAAGACATAACATATTTTTTTTACTTTGTTGTTTTTCAAAATATAGCAGCGTTACCGAATGAATGGTGAGTTGTTTTTTTTTTTTTATTCTTATGGTTAAGTTTCAATTTTCTTTTCATTACGAAAACGAATTCTTAAGCTTTAACCATAGGTAATATATATATATATAGAAAAAAGAGACATTTATACGGGAACCCTAAAAATCAATCAATAAATAAATATTCATTTATTTGCTAAAAATATGGTTTACAAAAGATGTTAAAAATTATAAATTGATCACATATTATTATAATAGCATGCAAATTAAACTAAACACAAAGATACTAGACACGTGAAAACAATACTTAAATGATTTATTACACACACAAAGCGGATTATTCAGAAATAACAATAAGTCATAAACATTAAAAATTTACTTAAAATTTGTCGTTTTTTAAAGTTAATATAATTTGATAATAAGTAATTAATTTGTTTTTAGCCTTCTTATACAAAAAATGACGAGTAAATATTAAAAATAATGTCATTACTATATATATAAATTCAAATTAAGTAATTATTGTATAAGAAAAAAAAAATTACTGTAGAAATTCCTATACTTTTTTCAAAAAATAATTTAGTGTAGGTAAAAACGCGTAGCATTTTTCAATAGGCAGATTTTTAAGTTTTCTTTGAAATCTTTTCAATGGTAATTCTCTCATTTCTTTAGGAATTTTACACACATGACATGTTGACTTCTGGCAACCATATCCTCAACAGCTCGAGCCATACGTGACTGGGTGTAGCATAGTAAATTGCAGCTGTGAAGTTTTACAGGAAATTTCTCTTGACCTGGTAAGATGGCAATCTCAAACTTCGACGAAAGTTATGTTATACTCAGAGATCCCTAGCCGTGACGGCGTGGCGTCGATACTATATTGATATGCCTTCCTCAGTGGCTAAGTCGTAAATGATACTGCCTACTGAATCAGCGTAGGTTCGACATATGACAAACATTTATGTATTGAAAATTGTATTTAAGTATGAGTGTTTTCTATGTATATATGTATGTATTTACAAAAAAGTATGTAAGTATTTTGTAATAAGTAAGTTGTTTGGTACGCATAGTACGAGCTTTGCTTAGCTTAGGTCTAGCTAACGCTGTGTTATTTAAGCTGTTACTGCTCCTGCCTACATCATAAGGCTGATTAAAATAAAGTTAACATTTTGTGTTGAGGATTTTGTTCTTATCTGCACATGAAGTATGACAAATATAACTTGAAGGGTTCTTAAATGTTAAACGTCAGAGTGACAGTGAGCCTTAGCCAGGTTATTAAAGTAAAGTATGGATGACCAAGGAGACAGACAGAATTTCCTAATACTGTATGTCTCAAGTCTCTAAGTTAAGATTAATTAACGCGATGTCAAACGCTATTAAAGGACTGGTCGATAGAAAATGGTGGCGTATAGATGGATGAAAAAATCAGTAGTTACGCGCAATAGTTTAAAAGTTTTTTAATTTAGGATGAAAAACTTTGTTTTTTTTATGTTCTTGCCAGCGGTTAGCCCTAAATTTGGTTATCGGCGTGGGATTTCGCAACTCCTTAATTATCCAAGCCATAGTCCTTTCAAATGAAATTCATTTATAGTTATTCCCCTGGACGCTTTTCAATTTTCCAGAATACAATAAAGTAGCCTATGACGCGTCTCTGTAACTATATCTGTGCCAAATTTAATGGATGCTTTGTTGCAGCGTGATTGAGTAACAAAGAAACAAAGTTACACTTTTCTAATACTAGTATAGGACAAGTTGGACTAGTAAAATAAGAAAAGAATAAACCATTCTTTGTCTTATATATATTTATCAAATAATTACTGCAAAGTTCAAATTTTGTGAATTCTTCTGTATCTATATGTCGCAGGCAAATCGTATAATTCGCCGTTTCACAATATGCCTATATATGCAAATCGTAAAGTATGGAAACGAAAGGAACAGAAATCGCACTGTATGAGTCATGTATGTTAGGTAAGGTTCAGTTTCTCTTTTGTAAAAGTAGATGCGGAGCGAGCGAAGCGAGCGGAGCGTTCCAGCCAAGCTTCATATAATAATTTGTTTAGTTATATGATAATTTCTATTCCATACTTTACGATCTGCATAGGCATATTGTGAAACGGCAAATTATACGATTTGCCTACGACGTATATACTACATATATGAAGAAAGAAACAGACTGACTGATTGACTGACTAGTTCAAAGACATCAACCCACAAACGAAACAGCTGGGTCCATAAACTTAAAATTTAACATGTGGGTCCTATACTTGACGAAAGACTCTATTACAAAAGGATTTTGCATAATGGGGGTTAAAAGTTTGTATAAAAAATCCGTCAACTTTGAAGCTATATATATATAAAAAATTTCCTATTTGGCTTTAAGGTTAAAAATTAAGATTAATGTGTTTCACATTTTTTTTGTTTTAAATCATCTCCTAGGGGACAAAATATTAGATAAAAATATTTACGAGAATTTTCAGTTTTTTTTAAACATAATTACTTATAAAAATTGCAAAGTGATAAAAAGAAGGTTAAAATCTTGTGTAAGCAATGCCGCTGTAGACAAGTAAAAAGAAAGCTATCCATAATTAAAAAAAAAAATCTTTGTAAAATAAACAGAAGTTATAAAAATACAAGACTCACCACCTTAAAAACCAGGAATTCGAAGTAAAAATCCCTAAAACCAACAAGAAATTTAAACACACTTCGCGAATTTGAAGCTAAAAAGTTTAATTACACTTCGCAAAAAAAACACTTTACAATTCGTCAACAGAGATGCGAAACGACTCGCCAAGGCAAGCGTGCATTTCGCTCCGGCATCGAAGCAGCACTGGCTGATAACTGATAGCACTTGTAGCAAACTTGTAGAGAAGCATCTATACCACTAGCACTTACTAGCCGCTGCCATGGCTACCTAAATCGCTCATCTAAATAAACGCAAGCACGTGCTTTTCTAAGAATGCGTTAAGCGTACTCAGAAAGCACTACCGTATCTAGACTTTGATGCCCTCGAGCGTATATTAAATTCTTGTCTTATTACAGAGTTTTAATAGGTCAAGGAATTATTTTAATTAAAATGAATTATAAATTTTATCATATTAAATCACTGAGTAATTACAAATAAAACATTTAGGTTTCTCTCTTAAGGTTCCGTACTCTGAGGGTACCAACATGACCATATTTCTGAGCCTACGCTGTCTATCTGTCTGACCATTAAAGGGCTCTATCGTTTAGACCAAAATATTATTGAAAAAATAATAAAAAGTAAAAGTTTAATGGAGGTCCCCATAAAAGAAACACGTTTTTGTTGCTTTCAACCGACTTCAAAAATGGAGGAGGTTCTCAATTAGACTGTATTTTTTTTATAATCCACAAGTTGGCTTTCGAGCTCTTTGCTCATGTTCATCGGATTTAGTCCCGTGTAACTATTACGTTTCCCATACTTGAGTCAGTTCACAGGGCTACAATTGCAATGGTTTAGGTCATAAGGACTGCCTTTCACGCCTGTAGGAACGGCTACTTTGTAGGCCGTGAGAAATAATTATTTTGGAGGGATAAGAAAAATAGAACCTGCTGAGGTTTTTCAAGAACAAAGTATAAACAAAGGCACTTTACAGAAAGTTTTTTAGAGGACTTATCACGTTATACGTCTGACTGTCTGTCAAAACCATTTTCTCAGGAACGCGTATCAAGGTATCAAGTTGTAATAAATATCAAATACTAAGGTCTATGGACCCTTGAAGCTGTAAAAAAATGTGTGGCAAATTTTGGTATTTACAAATAAATCTAAACCTATAGGTGACTTCCATTTGTCCTAGAATCATGAAATTTCACACGAACTAAGGTTACATAACAAATAAAGGAAAAAATCTATAAGTTTGTAGTTATAACACATTAAAAAAAAATGTTTGTCTGTGTGACAAAATCTTTTTACTCAAGAACGCGTATAGGTATCAAGTTGAAATTAATATCAAATACTAAAATCTGCGGTCACAATGTCCTAATATATGTCTTATTTATTTATAAAAAGCTGATTTGTTATATTATTTAGAGCTATTTATAATTAGCTGAGAATAGACAGCGCACTGTACTGTGGCGCAGAAGGGTGACAGAGACGAAGCGAAATGAAGGTCTGTTGTCTTCTTCTAATTTTTTTTAATACACATCAAGGAATAAAATAGCGGACGTTGATAGAAAGAGAAGAGAGACGGCAGGTTTGATTGTACACTTTTTTTAAGTGTGGCCAATTTTGATAGGTATTGCGCAGTCCATAGGACAAATAACAGAACTCGAAGTCTATGTCTAACCCATACATGTAGAGAACTGGACAGCGCATTTACCTAGCCAGATATTAAAAAAATGGTCACAAAAATGTGACAGAGACGAAGCGAACCTGAGGTCTTTGATCTCTTTCTAACACGTTTTAATAAACATATGTAAATGAAACATATAAATTGGCGGACGTTGATACAAAGAAAAAAATGTTCTTAGGTTTGCTTTGTATCTTTTAAAGTGTGGCAAATATATATATATATATATATATATATATATATATATATATATATATATATATATATATATATATATATATATATATATATATATATATATGTTTGTTGTACTGTTCTATATTTACTGCAGGGACTAGTACTATTTAATACTATTTATCTGTGCTGTAGGCTTCCAAAATAAATCACATGTGAAAAAAAATGGGTGTCATCGTGTTTTTTTATTATTTTAAATTGTTCATGTGCCGCCAGTCGTTAACATAAATCTTATTATGTTAAAGGAAGTTCAAGGACCTAAGTGACAAGCCAATAAATCTTTCTCACGACATTTATGATGTAGGCATTTTGGGAGGAAACTGAAAATAGATTTACCGTTACTTGATATGCATTACAATACATTTATCTACTTAACGTACGCTGAGCAACATTGCGCAGTTGAAATACTTTTGTGAACACTGTTTTGGATTTTCTAGGTCTTACATTACTATAATTTACCTTCCTTTTCCTCATAGTAGTTAGGTTGCACTAACCGTGGTCACAAGCTAATCATATGTGTATTATACCTTTACGTACATCACATCATAAACCTACCTTATTTGTAGTTAAAGTACGCAGAAATTATAGACGCGAGTATAAAAAATTTGAAAAAAAAATTGCAAAAAAAAACAGTCTTCTTAAGCTTTTTATTGACATGTAAATCTTCAGGTATATTATTCTGTCCTTTTTTTTTCATTTACCACTTATAACTGTGAAGTTGGTAATTTACCACGAATGCGACATATACAAGGTGGCGCAAGAGAACGTGCAGAATAATAAAAATAAATACAAATGGTATAGTTAAAATAAAACTGACGAATTGTAAAGTAATAAATGAAGTTTGTTTTTTAAAAAATAACATCATTTATATGATGACCCCTTCTGCGTCGGCACTCCTCTAACCGCAAACGGAAATTATTGAAAACTTTCTTTTTACCAACCGCAATTATTCTTCTCCAAGAGATTGCTGCCCATACCGTCGCTTTAGGACTATGCAGAGGTTTCTGGTGTTTGAGTTTGGGATTCTCACTGCTTCAGTTACGACAGTTTTGACGGTTTACGAACCTATGGATATGGAAATGGCCCTCATCAGAGAAAAGGATATTGTCAAAATTGGGAAATCGATTAAGCTTTTATTAGCACATGTGAGCCCTGCTCTGAAGTCGGACTCTTTCAATTCTTGTGTTAATTACAGCTTGTATGGATGCAGTTTAAGATCCAAGTTTAAAATTCGTTGCAAACTTCGTCGAAATAAGTGTAAAACAGACAATCTCTTGCAAGCAAACATTTGTTGATCTTCTCGTATAGACTGCATAACTCTCTAAATATTGTATACGGTCCTAGATGTTCTTGGACGACCTTTTGCTTGTGGTTAAACGTTGAACCAGTCTTTTCAAAACGCTTTACCCATATTTTAATTCAATTAGCACTCGGAGCTGTACTTATTCGCCGTAGTCCACATCCAGAACAATAAAGTCGCCTAGTGCCAATATATGAACCAGAGTTCTCGTTAAATGCGCACACGAAAAATTCGCGACGCTTTCCGTTGTAGTGACTCATGGTGACTAAATCTCCATGAGCTCGCCTACCCTATGTTATAGTACCAACGCGCGCTTTCTACCCTGCAAAAAATATGATGCAATATGCATATGTATAAAGTCACAAAGCCACATTAGTCCAGACCCACTACATCAGAAGCAGTTATGGTCCGGTGAGCTTACCCTCTGTTACCTCTGTTACGGAGGGCTTAAGTGGTTGGTGTCACGACGATCCGTAAGATCCTTACGGCCCGTGCGAAGTGTGCCATACACAAGAGACAGATATCCGCGAACTGTGGCAACTCTGAGAACAACAACACTGGAAGTACTTGAATAGCAACACCGAGAGCATACTTATAAAGACTGGCTGAACCGAGAGCACATTTTCTCAGGTAGCAGCTAAGCAGTGTGAGTGGTTCATGCACTTCCGGCTTCCTTTGATGGCGGGTTGGAACTTCAATCAGCAGAGCCTAACAAAAACATCTCAAGTTACCAGCAAGTGAAGTTTGCAGGCATCTATGTGTAGTGATATAAACATATTTTATTGGTTAGGTTTGGACATGCCGCGGTCGCGGGCCTGTAAGGTCTGTGTGTCGTGTAATCGTGTTAGATATATTTTGTAGGTTACAACAACATTATCACACTTACACTTAATACACGACTCAACCTGGTCCCTCTCGATAGCAGTGAGATATAGATATGGTAATATAGATTACGGTAGAAAAGTCATGTGGAAATGATTGGATTGATAAATTAAGGCGATGGCCTATAGGTATAGTTATGGTTACTAGATCAACCACATGGGTGCCTATAGGCTGTATTAAATGCTGCTGCAGCAACGTCAGAGGAGCCAGAGATAGAGTGAAATAAGCCGCGAAGCAGATGAGATAAGGTGAGCATGCTCCACGTATCATTTGTACGGTGGCACGCGGTATACCCTGGGCACCGCTGCTCAGAATAAGTGCCGACCGTCACGACAGTTGGTAAAAAACTTTTTAACAAAAAAAAAAAAAACAACCGGCTTCAAAAAGATGCAATAAAAAGGTAAAAATTATTACTTATTTCCAGAAATCTGATCTCCATTACAGATCGAAGTTGGTTTCATGCAAGTGTAGTGCGTAATAAACTGTTAGGTTGGTACATATACACTAACTTTAAACTGTAATTCAGATCAGATTTTTGGCAATAAGTCATTATTTTTACCTAGTTAGTGCATCTTTTTCAAGCCAGTTGTACTTTTTTTTTTCGTTGAAAAGTTTTTACTTTTTAGTGACAAATTGCTTAGTACGTACACACTAAAAACATCCACCAAAAAATGTTTTACAATCATCTACATAACAATCAAGACTTATATGGTTTACTCTTAGATGCCACTGTCAGAACTAGACCAAATTGAAATTGAACCACACACCAGCTTTCAAATAAAAAAAGGAAACATTAAAATCGGTTCACCCAGTCGAAAGTTCTGACGTAACAAACATAAGAAAAAAATAAAGTCGAATTGAGAACCTGCTGCTTTTTTGAAGTCGGTTGAATAGAGGCTATCCCCCACTTTGTGATGTGGGTGTGTATCCAGCTACTGGCAACCCTCCTTTTACAGAATAAAGCCATAAATATATACATACATTGTGTAATGCACTTGAGGTTGTGTTTTCTTAACTCGATTAGAAATTTTGATGCTGCAAATGCAGATGCAATTCAAAATATTATTATTTATCTTAAATAAATAATAATAATATTTTATGAAAAATCGTGTCTTAGAAACCAAAAGTAAGATATAAATTTGCAATGCGTATGAATTTACTCTTATATATATGTCGCAGGCAAATCGTATAATCCACCGTTTCACAATATGGCTAGGTAGATCGTATGGACTATAAATTATTACATAACTGAACAGATTATTATATGAAGCTTGGCTGGAACGCTCCGCTAGCTTCGTTCGCTCCAAATCTACGTATACAAAAGAGAAACTGAACATAACATTCATGACTTATACACTGCGATTTCTGTTCCTTTCATTTCCATACTTTACGATTTGCCTAGGCATATAATGAAACGGCGGATTATACGATTTGCCTGCGACATATATACACATATATATATATATAAAATTAAACTGGCTCACTGACTGATATATATCAACGCACAGCCTTAAAATTTTACACAAAGATTCCTGTTGTAAAGTAGGCGGTCGCCTGCTTACAAAGGATTTTACAAAAATCATCAAAGAGGTAAAATGGTTAAATAGAACCAATGTCATTTAAACGGAATTTCGTTTTGGTTTGCATTGAAACCAGATATCTTTATAAGTAATAATATAATTATAAATAATTATAAAATAATATGTTAGTATAAGAGATCATACGCGGTAAAAAACACATTTTTTTTATTAGAAAAATCATGCTTAGAAACCAAAATTAATCTACACACAAGCTAGTTTACTTCATTATTAGACCCTAAAGAAAACTAAAAAACTCCTTGATCTTGTTCACTGCATAACGCACAATAAAGAAAATTTAAGGTTATCCAACCGGGATCAGAGACTATCAGAAAAATTTCCATATCTACTTTCTTTACTCTCGAACTATGCGAAAAGTTTTCACGATTTCATTCCGGTTCATAGCTGAAATTGTTCGACTTTCATAAAAATATACTATATAAAAAAACAAATAGACTGAACACCCGGATTCCTTTCATAATTTAATTTTTTATTCCTTTTTCTTCCTCGAAATTTTAATAGAACCAATCTCGTTCAAACGCAATTTCATTTTTCTTTGCATTGAAACGGTGCTTACAATGTGAGTAAACATTCTTTTTATTAATTTTAATCTATTTCAAGAAAACGTACTTTTTTATTGGATATAATAGGAAATTTGTAAAAAAAATCTGATGTTAGTGAACTTCTCAAACATAATTGACTGAAGAAAAATATTTTACCAATGTAAATAAATATTTCTAGTGGAAAGATAAAGTCAAAAGATTTACCTCTAGCCAGGACTTCAATCTTCAACATCCCTACATTCCGTGGACGTGCTCAACCAAATGAACTATCGAGGCACAACTCTGGCCATTGAAAATCCCTACTACATGTTGAAATGGCATGAACTTTTTTTTTTTTTTTTATACCACTAGCGGTCACCGTAGCCTATGGACGCTTGTAACACCAGGGTTATCACTCACTCGTATATCAATACTGCTTCTCATGAAGTATATCAGGACCGATGGCGAGCGGTGCGATGGTAGAAAGTAGCCGTGGGCATCATTTCGAGCAATTCCTCAGAACACAACCCATTGTACAAGCGGTAGAACACACACAGGGAGGCAAAGTCTCTCCTCAGACTTAAGGGCTCGATACCGCAAGTGAGTTTGGAATCGTCGACAATTCTCACAGCCCGTCGTTGCACCGAGTCAAAAGGGCCAAGCTGGCACTAGCGACCAAACACCAAAAGTCAGAAGATCAGAAAAGTTTTTGCAACCAACTTTTAAACCCGGTGGTCAAAATTCAAAACTACAGTCGCCATATTGAAATTGCAAGAACTTACAACAACACTAGCGACCAAACACCAAAAGTTAGAAGGTCAGAAAAGTTTTTGCAACAAACTTTTCCAAGACCGAGTTTTCCGGTTCGGGATTTAGAGCTTTGAATGTCATCTTAAAAATAAGATTTGTCGATAACTACAAGTCTTACAAACACGCGCCTAAAACATAATTTTAGAATTTAACCAAATTGTAATACCTAAACACTTGTCATGTTCATTCGGTCTTTCGTTCGTCCATATGTCACTGCCCTATAATGCCGCTCTCTTTGGGTATATTCTTCCATCATATGGGTTATCATTGAACAGGGATTCGGAAACGCATTAAAGGTTTCTAAAAAACGTTTTCTTTAAAATTTATATGTAGTGATTTATCTTTAAAACTTGAAAAAATTTGCATGGTAAACAATGTTTTTATTCCCGGAAGGGATTAGTTAATGTCTGGAAACACATCCACACCACAACGTGGAGTACAGCCTCGTATTACCAACCACTTTAGTCCTGCGTGACAGGTGGTAAGCCCATCGCTGCAACACTGTCTCTGATATAACCATTTATCTGGTCTAAAGTGGTATTATATGTCTCATACGTCGTAAATACGAGCTTTATAGAGAAAAGCGGTAAAATAAAAGACCGTGGACAGAAGAATCTGGAGTATATTCTATGCCAATTCCAGACAAACTATTTGAAGTAAGTCAGGATTGGACACAACATAAGACAAGCTGTAACCTGCAGATAGATACTTTAATTAAAGTTAGAGGAAGAGATCAAAGAGAGTGCGAATGTAAAATGTTTACTTACTTTTGCAGATAGAATGCACTCGACTACTGCAAAGTTAACGAACGAATTTAAAATGGAGACGCTGAGCTAATGCAATGTATATAGGTATATGCAATAGACATACAACTAACAAAAATATCGAGTAACGCACCAAAATTAAAACCGAAAACGTTATTTTGTTAAAGTTAATATTTGAAACTGTTTAAATGTGTGTTGGTTTATTTGTTTGTTAGATTGTCCTGTCTTTAGATGCTAACCGAGGAACATATTTTGCATAACGATAGTTGTAAGGAAAGTACTTACGTAACAGTCTACATACCTTCCTTCGATCTCACACATTGTTTTTTCATAGCTTCACGCAAACAAAACCGTAGGTATCAGCCAGTGCAAAGTAAAAGTAATAAGTATGTACATTTTTATGTAAATGTATATCTTCATGGTTTTTTCCCCAAAAGGGGTGACCTGCGGCTGGATAAATATATTATATATTAGACTATTATAGATTACACCCACATCATAATATATTAGACAGTCTCTTTTCACCAATCACTTAATCCTGTCTGACAGGGGGTGAGCCCATAATCGCCATTCCTTTTTTTTTTTTTTTTTTAATACCACTAAGGTGGCAAACAAGCTTACGGTCCGCCTGATGGTAAGCGGTCACCGTAGCCTATGGACGCTTGTAACACCAGGGTTATCACTCACTCGTATATCAATACTGCTTCTCATGAAGTATATCAGGACTAAGGTGGCTTTATATATGTTCATTACGTTGTTAATTACCAGCTAAAAGTAATAAATGGTTATATAAAAGACCTGGGAAAGAATGATGTACTCCCATTGCTAGTTTCTGATGAAGTAAGGGATGGGTAGGGTGCACAAAACTAATTAAAGTATTAAATAACTATAACTAATATAACAATTAAATGACCGAGATTCAACGAACTTTAGCTACAGCTTCTTCATTAGACTAATTAAGGAGTTCCACGCCGATATCCGAATTTCAGGAGTTCCACGCCGATTACCGAATTTAATGCGGGCGAAGTCGCTGGCAAAATAAAGTGTTAAAATAAAGCATTACGTGCTTAAAATAAACTTTTTTATTACCTACTTTGTTTTTGGTATGTATAATAATTTATGCCACACATACTTCATTCTTAAACCTGCTCCATCAATGTCATGAACATGATCCTTATTAATTTCACCCCACTATCTGCTTATAAAATTAACATATATTGTTCGTCTATCAATCTTCTTGATCTTACCAACTATTTCCGTAGAGAATACCCACTAATAATAATAAAAATTCCTTATTTTCTTGTGAAATAAAAATAAGTAGAAATAATGTTTTTCTGCTAGAATTAACTAAGAAAAATCTTACTAGTGGCGGTTAAAAAGATCTATTTAATAAGAAGCCGTTTGAAGATTCGTCTTGTTATTTTTTCCTTTTCAAAGAACGTCCTTTTTTTTCATTTTTTTTTTGTTTTTTGTTCTAACGTAAATACGGTAATACTTAAATAAAAGCTTCAAAGTTTGATAAGCAGTCTCCTACGTAAAACGACAATTAATAAAAAAATGCCAAGTGTGCCACTAAATATTTCGAAATCGAAACTAAAATATAATTGTAGAAGCATCACTAATGTAAAAATGTATGTGTCGTGTGTAAGTTTAGGATCTTCAACAATTCTATCTAGATCTAGATCTAGAACAGGGCCTAGGTGGTATGAAAATACAACTGTCCAAAGATTGGGGGAGTGATTAATCTTTTATATTGAAAGAATACTAATTTAATTCATTTTTAAATTATTAAATTACGTTTTATTCAATATAATGTGCCCTTATTCTTAAGATTCAATAAACCTAATGCATGATTATATATTTACGCTACATTTTTTTATACTTGCTTGGTACTGGTCATAAAACTATTGTAAGTGTTGACGGCTAAAGAATCAGAGAGACGGCCTTCATTTGGTAATCGGTTATGTCCGTGACGGACTAGTGGACATTGTAAAGGTAACATATTATATAGGTACCATGTTTTTCATCCACTCTGGGAAATTTAAGACCTGGCTACTATAATGGCTACAATAAATATTTATTTTAAAATTATCAATATAAATAAATATTTAGCACAGATGCAGTCAAAAGATTAAACTCGAGCTAGGACTTGAACCTGAGACCCTTACATCCGTGTAAGTTCTACCACTGAGCTAACGAGGCACAAGTCTGACTGATGAAACACCTAACTACATCTTTGCTCTGGAAATACGCTCGTAACGAGCGTCACATACAATTTTGTGTGAACAAAATATCATTGATGTAGTAGGACTTTATTAGTTACTGGGAGTTGTGTATTTTAAAATATTAGTTTTTTTAATAATTATTTTAAAACCTTTTATAAATTCAAAGTTTTAAAATAGTCAGCAAATTAGAATCCACGGGTAGATTAATTTAGTTCGAATGGATGATGCAGCCATTGCAATATTCAAAAATGTAAAAGAATAATCGAGAGAATTCAAATCAATCAGTCTGGATATATCATTTTATTGTAGGTATAAGGCTGGGTTGCACCAACGAACTTTGACGTTAACCAGCCGTCAAAATTGGGAGGTTGAATGAAAAGTTGCATAGTCAGCTATTCTTAAACTTAATCGGCTCGTCAAAGTTTAGCAAACAACGATGGTTCACGTCAAACTTACTTGGTGCAACGCAGCCTAAGAGTTCTGAAGCTTACAAAATCCGACGGCAAATATTGCTCGAGTGTCGTAGCCCTATTCGTAAGACGTAATAAAATCGTTTTCGCAGTATTTGTAGTGTGTTATAATGTCGTCGTAAAATTTAATGCTTCCTCAAGATACTCAGGATATTACTTTGGGCCCATTTTTTTAACCAAATAATGACCACATTAGGATATTGTATACCTATAAATTATTTGCTTTCGTTTATTTGTGCGAATTGCTTTTATTAATATTGAATAGTTAATTTTGAATGATTTTTCTTGATATTTATATCGCTTAAAGCCAATAATATTTAGATAAACTACTATTTTGCAAATATCAGAAAAATGCATTACTCGTCAAATGATATATCGAATGAACACAAAACGTGAAATGGACAAACAATTTACTTCATCGAAGATTCTTCAATCTTGTTATCTTGAATTGCAATCAAGACTTGCTATTTATTGGTCCCGTGACGAACTAGAATAATATTCTTTCTTTCAAAAATGTAGAGGAAATTAACATATCTGAGCGGGTTTACTAATGAAACTGGCCTAGTGCGAGTTTTACAGGCGCACTAAGTGTTCCGTACCACCATACAATACTAAATTTTATATCACACGAAACACAATATTATTCCGGCCACCATGGGCTCTCCTGTATTAAAAGTGCAGGTCGTTGGTCACGTCACGCCAGCCTTAACGAAATTATTCGTCGGGCTCTAGTAAGTTGTAATATACCAGCAACGATTTAGCCGAAAAACCTTTCTCGGGACGATGGGAAAAGGCCCGACGGAATGTCTTTAATAGCTTGGAAGACGGGACGTCCTTTAGTTTGGGATGCCACTTGTTGGGACAGCCTTGCACCGTCTCTTCTTTCTACAACATCAGTTAGGGCTGGTTCTGCTGCAAGTGTGGACGAAAATTGCAAGAGACGCAGATACACAGCTCTGGGAGAGGGCTATGTATTTGTTCCTTTTGCTGATGAAACCATGGCCTCATGGGGGTCGGATGCCCATAAATTTTTTGAAGAAATTTATAACTTTTGGTTGGCATACCTCGTGACCAGCGGGCTGGCAGTTACTTGGCACCAAGCATAAGTTTAGCCATACAAAGAGGAAACGCTGCCAGCACTATGCCACAATGCAATGGTTTAGATCAGGTTCTTTATTTATAATTTAAGTTTATATATTTAGTTTAATTTATTTTAGTTATATATTAAGATTTATTTCGAAAATAATTAATGCTTTGTCGAAAACAGATGTAAATAAATTGCGTTAATCGGCAATTATAAACTATATTATTACTACACAATATAATTATAATAATAATAATATTACTGTTTCTCATATGAAAACTCTGACGAGTCTAGTGATTACTAGCTCGACAACATCCGCCAACCCGTATTAGGCCAGCGTAGTAGACTATGGCCTAAGCCTTCTTTAACAACAGCGCTATGCCTATGCAGTAGGCGTATATCGGCTGAGGCTAGGCGAGAATTGATACAATGCCTTCTTAATAATTCTTTATAATGCAATGCCTTCGTTTGTTATCTATTACTATTGTGAAATGGTGGCACAATTTTATGTCACTGACTTTTCACTAAACAAATACAGGTTCGCTACAATCACTGTAAATTTAAAAGTTGTATGTGATTCCCTTTTTGCAATAAACCAAAAATTTAAAATGTTGGAAAAAACTACTGTGTGTGTGCCTAATGTGAGTTTTTCCGTGTTTGTCAACTATCGCGTTCGCGAATTCACTAAAAGTTCGATGAGAAAAAACTGTCTCGAAAAGCGTCCGCTAGAGGCGCTCCTTCATATCCATTCATTTATTTCGTTGACGCAAACGCGATAGTAGCGTTAAAAACTCAGACAAAGCACACTGTTTTTACTCTGCAATTTTTTTTCCAAATGGCAAAAAGGGAACCCTTGTATTTTTGTCATGTCCCTCCGTCCGTGAGTCACAGCCTTAGAGTTACAATTTTCCATTGATTCTTATAAAATTTAACTGAAAGTTGTGTTCTATTATGTGACCCGACGTACAATGAATAATTTTAGGGGTCCTCCATACATTGAACTGAGGGATGAAAATACTTTTTTCGCACTCTCTTATCCCCCTTTTGCTATATCGTTAGGGGTATCGTTGGATTGCAAAGCATTTGAGTTTCCATAGTATTTTTTTCTCTCATATGTACACTGGCGGACACATTAACTGCATCAAAGTACAAGCCGACTATGAAATAAATATTTTAACCAAGTATGAAAACTTTTCATACAAATTTAAATTGAAAACTGTAGATAAGTTCGTTAACTTTAAAACAGTGCAGTATCATAATCCTCAGATTGTTTACTAGAAACGACCAAATTTTTTAAACAAAAACGATAAATGGAACAAAAATTGCTTTGACGATTGAAGAAAAGCTATAGCACACGTTTTTTGTCTTCAAAAATGTGGGTTACCTCCACGTGCACTTATTACTGATTCTAATCTGTTCCGCATAGTTTTGATTAGAGTTATTAAACGGTCTTGCGGAATATCGTCACGTTCTTGTCGAATTGCATTTCTTAGTGCTGCCATTGATGTGGGCTCAGGATTTCTCGCATATACAGCTCTTTTAAAGCTGTGCCAAACGTGATCGGTGTGATTGTGGTCCGGGCTGCGTGCTGGCCAATTCATTGTACGTATCGCGTAAATTTTCTTTTTCCGGCTATAATAATTTGTTTTGCTGCAGTTCCGTTTTTAAATATATTTTTTTATGATTAATGGCCAATCTAAGCTTTTAAATTAATGTGAATCTTGCATACAATTTGCATACTTGTGAAACATAATAATTTGAAAGTGATCCTGCACTTTGATGCAGTTTATTTGTCCGTCAGTGTATATTTTGCGTTCCAAGAATAAACCCCCCCCCCCACTAATTTTTGAACCGCGTCTAAAACACGATCTCAGTTCTTTATCGTCGATTAATCATACATATCAGTGCCTGGAAACTTCTTACAAAGACACAAATGTATGGGTTTGTAAGGTTCTAGCGACACTTGTTTCAGTGTTGCTATAAAAAAACGGGTCAACTAATGTAGTATAAAATATTCGACGTTTCTTATTTGATAATTTTCTTATTCCTTAAGATTTTTTCATTTATTCTTGATATTCCACTTCGGAAACATCATAAGTAGTAATATTAAGATACTAACACCAATTTGCATTCGAGAAACATTTCTTAAACAAATAACTTGTCACATTATAGCAGAAAATAAATTTGAATATAGCAACACATTGACGTTCGTAAGCCTAACCTCAATAACCGAGTTTTTGAACTATTTATTTTTAATTTTTGTTAAAGTTATTTTTTCTCGTTATTGTGTAAATATTTAAGCATTTTCTATATATATATTTCCTAATATAGTGTACAATTTCGAGATAGAGACTCTTTCTTTTGTTAGTAGATATTTGTAATTTATATCGTAAGACAGTGACTTTTTAGCCTTAACACATTTTGTAAACTGACTTGTATATACGTATAAATTCGTACGGTCCAGTCAACTCCAATTTGCCTTTAAAACAATGGGCAGGTCTAGCTGGAGAACATGTGAAATTTGTGAATTGAAGGAGCGAAGCGGCAACGACTCCTTACATTTTTCGAAGTTTCCCTTGAATGTCAATCGGTGAGTTACATTTGGTTCTAAACATCACACATCTTTCAAAATCTATCCAGCGGTGTGTTCAGAACCTGCATCCGAGCGCAATTTCTTTTTTCACTTACACACACAAATGTATTGAACAGGTTTTTTAAACTTCATGGGGTTCTGAAGACTAGAAAGTGAGAACTCCGTGCTATCGGTGCATTTCACTCGAGGTTCTGAATGACTTTAAAGCGTTCGTCCAAAGCTTCTGAAAGTAGCCCTGGATTAGGTAGGTATAACTTTTCTCACTGTTACTGATAATAATGTAAAATTGTTCCACCGAGTATTATCTAATTAGGTATTTTAAATTAATTTTACTATCTGTGGAGAATTTTTGCCCAGAGTTGCGTTAGAAATCTTTGTGTTAACTACACTCGGTGTAGCTATGCCAACCAGAGAATATACTAACGATAACTGGTGTTAGAACTGTCATTCCTTACAAGCAAAAATCTCTTAGACATATGTAATGTCATAACTTTATGAATTCTGCTTGAGGTTGGTGTTGATGGTGTTAAACAGCTAGTCTAAAACATACGCAGCTACAGGCAGCGCATGCACAATATAGATATATTCTGTGGTGGTTCTATTATGGTTGTCACACATGCGGATAAGTTCTTTACTATAGGCACAGATAAACAGTTCGTTGCCATAGGCATATTATAAATACATGTGTGAATATATATATTATAGTATAGGAATAATTTAATTAAATTTGATTGATTTGATTTGTTTGATTTAATTGGATTTAATTTAGACTTAAAAATCATGTAAAACCTGGGTTAATACCTGTAAATAAATCATTTTATTTATTATTATTATTATTATTAAAATTTTAACTGTATAATAGGTATACTACTTTTTAAGATTTTGTACTTTGTTCGTACATGAATTCCTTTTCAAAATTTGTAATCTATTTTTAAAGCACGTGCCGGCATTTGTTTGCGCTGAAATATGGCAAACCTATATACAACTTTAACATAATGCAATAATATGGTACCAAGGAGCTGAAATGTGTATAAATGGATGAAAACATTAAATTTATTTGGGGCAAGAACTGTCATTGATCATAGTGTCTTAACTTCACACCATTGTAGAATTAATATTTAATTTTCAGTTGAAGAGAATGAGTTCGAGACCTTTTACACATACCGATAAAAAAATACATGAAACTCAAAATATATGTGGAAATCATTTCCATAAAAATGATTATAATAAAAAAGGAAATTGATTGAAGAGTCATGCTTTCCCAACATTGAATTTGATGTCTATACCACTATCTGATGATGAACTGTTACAATTTCCTTTACCATTGTGGTCAAGCAGACAAGGTAATACATACTCAGTGCTATAGTTAAATTTAAGGTAGTGCAGCGGTGGTTTGAGGTGGATGTAAAAAAATATATTCAATTATTGTTTTGTGAGTATGAGTGGGAATAAGAACAAAAAAAACCTTTTGTAGGTGACAATTAGTTTTGCTTATATCTCTAATTATAATTATTTCCAATTATAATAATAATAAACTTTATTTGCACATTTAAGAAACAGTACAAAATTACAAAAAAGAATACAACTTGCGACCTTATCGCTAATAAGCGATCTCTTCCAGACAAACTTTGGGTAGAGCAGAGTTTATAAATATTTAGAGTATAATATGTTTAAGGTATAGTGTAGTGCAAGCATAATGTGTAAGGATTCCAGTCTTTAAATTATAAACAAGTCCTTCTTTTAAATTTTTCAAAATTCAAAAAAATTTTTAAAGTATTTATTTTGCTTTTATTGATTATTTCAAGTAAACAGGTGATACCTATAGGAAATATAGATGTTTTTGAAAACATATACTTTTTGTGTTTCTTAAATGGACTTCTTAAAGCCAAAAAGGCTTTTAATATCTTTTTCTACAGCTTGGCTTGTTTTGCAAATATAGGGTTCTAAGGGGTCAATAAACTTGAGATAATAGTTAGCAAAATAATAGGCAATTTTTACAAAACTTTTTTCTTATGTCATTCAATCTAGTTTCTTATAAGGATCAAAAGTCTGTATTGGACCTATTGTGGTAAGAGGACTCGAAGTTTCAGAATTTGCAAAACAAGTTCCAATGTATTTTGTAATAAGAGATTTTTCCAAAGCTTATTTGTTCCGTTTGATTCTATTTTTATAAGGATTGAATCTTTGTATGGAATCTGTAATAAAGGTCATATAAAAATCAATATAAAAAAGGCATATAATCATTTTAGGACCTGAGCTGAAGCCATCAACAAGTCAGCAAGCCACATCAAATGTAGAACACAGAATCATTCTCAGTGAACTGTCAATTAATGGTATGTAGAAATTAGCATAGAAATTAAAATGTAGGGCTCCATTTATTAGTATTCGCCATAGAATCAAGTTACTTTTAAAACACCTTTTCTTTATTTCTTATTTTCTTTCTGAACCAATTCTCAAAAAATAAATCTGGCCTGATGAACCACTAACTTTTTATAGTATTTAAAATATATATAAATTTTTGCTGTGTGAGATGCCGAAGGTTTTTTTTAATATTGTGCCTTTTAATATGTAAATACATGAATGCATGGTTAAAATCAGTTCTAACATTTTGCCTAGACTGACTTGATCCTGTTCATCTAACTGACTACACTCGAACTTCTACGTGATCCCACTCTTGTCTTCTTAATAATGGGCTCTGACTGTTATAGTTGCTATGTTTGCATTAATATTTATTGTTAGTTTACGTAGGTATCGATCTAGAAAACAATTCACATGGTGTATTTAGTATTGCTGAATATAATTCTAGATTTCAGGACTTTTTTTTGTTCTTTAGCAGGTAGGTATTTTGTTTTTCAATAATTACCTTTTTATAGGTATGCATTAAAATTTTTATTGCCGTCAAAAAGGTAGAGGCTCTTAATTCGTTTGTATGTTTATTTCTTTGTTTGTTGTTCGATTGTAAATCGATTGGTCTAAGCCAAAGGTGACATTGTGAGCAGAGCAAATACCAAGTTAACTAGTTAATGTAGTAATGTGAAAGTGTTTGCCACACAATCACGTTATAACAGCTGAACGGATTTACATAAAATTTGAGACACAAAAAGACTAGTACAATTTTTTTGCAATCATCAGAATACAGGATAATTAGTTGCACAGAAATATATCGTTATAACATTTTAAATTTATATCTGTCATGTTTTTCAGTTGCGCTACTGCTGGAAAGCCTTCGACAATTCTGTTACCAATAGCAAATCTTTCAACCCTACGTGAGAAAGAGAATATTGTTATAATAAATAATATGTTTGGGAAGGTTGATATTTAAGCAGGTTGATACATAAAGGATTTCACGGCAAAAAGCAGAAAACGAAGCAAATACCTAGTGGGGGCGCTTGTAAGCAGTATACCGAGCCTTAACAGTATTATTTATTTTCGAAACAATAAATGTTTGCGTTAAAATACTAAATAATAATCTGTTTCTTATTATTGTTAATATTAACGCGTAAATAAACCAATACTAAAAGTGTTTTTTATTTTTTTTCTTACTGATTAAACAAATAAACTCTGTTTAGTACAGAAGTGGTTATTTTTATTTTCCCCCCACTACCAAAATATTATAATTTCATTATGGCTGAATGCATATCTACGTTTCTGTAATTATCGATATCGATGAAAAAAGTCGATATCAACAAAAAATCTTGCTGGCATCACTAGTGTTGACAGATTGTTCGCGTGTGGTTGGCAGCATAGGTTTTTTTTATGTTGGCAAGACGTCCTTACAAACGTCGTTAAATCTCTAGTATGGGAGTTCCGTCTCTTCTTACGCAGTATTTGTTTCCTCTATGATACATATTTTGTGACAATTTAAGCATTATTCCTGTTAACTTTTGAAGGATAGAGCCCGTTGAAGGTTGGACAGACAGACAGACAGCGTAGTCTTAGTAATAGCACAACCTAAACAATCATTTAATTCCTACAGTCTGCAGCGATGATTGAGCCTACGTCGTCACATATGGCTACATTTTGTCACGGCGCCATGACTGTCTCGACGTTGTCGGATTTATTGAAGGCAATGACTGACATATGACTGATATGAATGAAATGAATGTTATGGCTGAGGTAATAAGGGTCCCATTGGCACTCTCTTGATACAGAACCCTAAAAATCTTGAAGTAAGGTTATTACACGTTTGTTAACCGTGGTACACCCAGTAAAGGCGTCCAACTGAGTAACAATTTGGCACAGAGATAGTTTAATAAATGGAGAAGGACAAAGGTTATTTTTTTTTCCGGAAAATTCAAAAGTTCCCGTACGAAAAACTGTACTATAACCGAATTCCACTTAAAATAACTTAGATATAATTAATAATAGATAACTTTCTTAATTGTGCCAAGGCTTGTGTCACTCAGCGGTTGCTATAGATTTTTATTGACTCCTATTACGAGGTAATAGTTAAATTAAGAAAGCTTTCTTAGGCCGGCTTAGCTTTTGTGTATTTATGTCAGAGCCTCAGTGATAGTGGGTACCTAAAAAAATTATTTTCGACGCAAAGGAAAATCTCATTACTGCCATGAAGTAGTTAAAAGTTACTTAATTTATTCTGTGTTAAAATTATGTAAATTAAAATATTTTGCGTAGCAATATAAGATCGCATCGTGATATAAATTAAAAAATTATAAAATATAAAATTATATGAACACCACGAAAAAAGGGATACGTAACCTATTCACGTACACAGACAAAGCCGTGAGTAAATTCGTATTTTGTTAACATTAGGTACGGCAAAACTTAGTAATAATTAACACATTTATCATCACAAACTATTAGTTAAGATGTAAAAGGTAAGTAAGGTACCTACCTTGTAAAATTTAGGCTTTAACTTTAATTTCGTCAACTAGTATTTGCAGTAAAACTATGTTTTTTACTATAATATTAATTTTTAAATAATGCATTTTTGAAATGTTACAATATAATATAGCAAACTCAGGCGCTGCTCTGGCGCGGTAACCCTGCTGCAAACAAAAACTAGGCACGTGATTACATCAACCAGTTATGTTCCCGCTACTATAGTTGATAAGGAGTTATGAATTCAAAAATAGAAAAACGAGAGGTTCGGCCATTATTTTTTAAACAAATGTTTTAACAGATATCTTTAAACAAATACAATAATTATCTATTTAAAAAATATAGAAAGCTATGTTATTTTGTTCTAGTCTGAAACTTGCAATAGGACCATGAAATCGATTTTAAAAACGAACAGAAAACTGCACATTCGAGTAGGGTGCAGTCAACATAGTAGTCAAGCTTTGAATTTTGTTTTTAGTTATTAGTAATTCTGTACTAGTACTATTCTTTATTGATGCTTGTGCTAAGAATCTGCTGTAGAAATCTCACGCCGATAACCGAAGTATGGAGCGCGTGGAGCTGCAGGTAAAAGCTAGTTTGAAAATTACTATATATACTTCTGAAAAAATCACACTAAAAGATATATCAGTGTGTCTTTCAAAGATTTTCTATTATTTCTCACTAATAAGGTGTCAAACAAGATTTATTGAAAACTCTTCAATAAAATTGAAAAGTTGCAGTACATGAATAATTCAACAAGATAGAAAGTAAAGAGACAGTAAGACAAATTATGGGAATATCAATGCTACGAAGATTTCGACATAAAGTCTAAAATAAGATAGATATTGGCATGTCAACGGAGGAAAATTGTTTGAAGCTCGACATGTTATATTGAAATATTATAATATTATTGGATTTCATCTCACATGTAATGTTTCTGATAATGTCATACGTTGGCAATTCACACAATAATTTTTTTCACCTCTACAGCATGATAAGGGCCGTATATTGGTGCTTAAAAGAGTGTTGCTGCAAGAGTGAAACTTGTAAAATCGTTTTTTTTACACAAGTGCTCCATATACTTGCTTGTGGTTCGATTTTCATATATTTTGCTAGCTCAGCTTTTAAGCCAAAAAACAACTTTGGCCTAAGTGCTTACTCTATAACTATTACAAATTCGATAAGTTTTTAAATTTGTGCAACTGAATTTATTTTGCATCATTACAATAAAAATTGCATCAATAGGCTGTAATAAAAATTTAGCTTTGGTTTTTTTAACAAAATACCATCTTTGTAAACAACAAGATATGCGTGCGATCGAAATTTTGTATCACTACCTTAGAATGTAGTTGTAAACATATACAAACACGCACACATAGTAATTACAGGCATTTCTCCCTTTCTAACATAGCTTACGTTTTATTTTTGTCCTCGTCACTGGTTTGAAATGAGTCCTTCTAGCTTATGTCGATGTGACCACGTTTTGTTGCGGCGACAGTATAGAACGTGCAAATATTATTGTTTAAAACGATGCAAATTCCTAACTCATCTGTTAGACAAGGGGATGGGTAATTCTTTACTTTAGCAGGTTTTTCAGATGCATGTATAACTTTTTTATCAATTAGGTACTGTGTTGCATTAAATACTGACCCATAATACCTTGTTTGTTTGCACGTTCTAATTCTTTTAATATGTTATAGTTTTTTACTTATTGCGATATAATTTTTATTGCCAAAATATAATAATTATTTGAAGTCCCATTGAGTACGTAATGTTTTGCGTTCACACACAGTGTTTTACAGATAATTAGGGTTGCTAACTTTATTTGGATGTAATAAAGTATATCTAGTTTCAAAAGAGTACAGATACATACAAAAGAGTATTATTAACTATATACGAGTAATAGAGTACGTTGGAGTATATTACAAAGACGTTTTTACAACTTTGAAAGCATTTATTAAAATTAAAAAAATTAAAATCGTACATTAATTATAACAATAATAATAGATTAAAAATTATAAATAAAAATAGTCTTCCATCGTGGGAACGAACGGCATCGTTTCCACTATAGAAGCAGCGTTCCCCGGCTGAATGGCCAGGCTGATCTTTTGCTTGAAGAAACAAGAAGCACGTAGGTTTGCTTACCAAAAAATTTAGCGTCCGAGCTCAAAGACTGTGGGCTAGAGTGTCCACACATGTCGCGTCCCAGACCAAAGCCCTCTCCCGCTTCCATGGTACTAAAGTAATGCCGTCCGGCCTTTTCCCACCGTCGCGAAATAAGTCACGAGGCTCCAAGCGAGATGGAATATGCACAGAAGCAAGGGATCGACAAATGACCTGGTTCATATTGGCGTGGCGAGGCGTTCTACCGGCACTCCTGGAACTGTGATGTCCCTGTTCTTCCACAACCTTTCCGCATACACATGTGTGCTGTTCGCAAATTTGCAGACCGAATCTGAGACAGAAAGCAATACGCAGCGTTTTTCTATCCAGTAGCGTGCCAAGATGAGGTGAAGGGTATGCTTGCAGCCACGCACCAGATTCACTCTCAAACTCAGCGAAGACGTTTTGGAGGTCTACGCACCACTTGCCCCTAGATCTCGCCTCTTTTATATTTAATAAATAAAATAAAATTTTGATATTTTTTAAATGATTTTGGAGTATATTATTCTTATATTTTAGCCCAATATATATTTTATCTACTTAAATCTGTTTTGAAAATGTACAGTCTGACACATATTTCTTGATTACAGATGTGTTAGACATAGTCTAATAAATTCGAGAAAAAAGCTAATGGAGTTAATCATAATATAGTAAGAAATTTAATAAGGAAAAAGGATTCAGTTAGTTAAAAAGTATTTTTAATGTCTTTGGTATCAGGTTACCTTAAAAAAATAAAAAAATAAACAATAAAACATATATAATATTAACACAGCCGAAACATTCACTCATTAATTAAGTCAGTCGTCGCCTTTATTAAATCCGACAACGTCGAGAGAGTCATGATCATAACGCCACGACAAACTGATGGTAAAGACTGCACCTGACTAGCCTGCACCTGACTAGACTAGAAATTTGAACACTTCCTAGGGTGTGATTACAACGACTCTCAGCGAATAATTGTATTGGCCACCGGCTTCCTTAAAATTGTAAAAAAATCAAACTTCTAAGTCACCACATAAATAAAATCCTATCCTATCCCGTTGATCTAGAATCATGAAATTTGACAAGAAGCAAGGTAAATATAGTATAAATTATAATAGCATAGCATAATATAGCAATACCCAAAATCTGATTTTAAACCTGTGACACTTGATCTCATGATGGAAGAACTATCTAAATATAATAAGTTATTTACAGACACACCCAGGGGTCGGTGTGTACCAATAAGTCTTTTCTTAATTTCTCAAGTACACTGATTTATTTATTCACACCACTGGCTTTTCGGTGAAAGAAAACATAGTGAGGAAATCTGCATGCAAGAAAAAAAAAGACGTATGTGAAGTCCACAATCCGCACTGGGCGCGCATGTGGACTATGGCCCAAATCTCCCTCGCTTATGAGGGTAGGCCGTGCCCCAACAGTGGGGACGTGTAAAGGCTGGCAAGCAAACTTGGCCGGTTTTTTTCTCTATTTTTATTTTTACTTAAGAGGTTCGATAATGCCCGTTTAAAAAATTGTGCGCTTTTTTGTAAATAAAATATTTAAGGGTTAATCTACCGTGCTGTGATTCCTGTAATTAAATGTGTGCCTTAATTTTTAGGGTTCCTTACCTAAGGGGTAAAAAGCGGGACCCTATTACTAAGACTCCGCTGTCCGTCCGTCTATCACCAAGCTGTATCGCATGAACTGCGATATTTAGACTGATGAAATTTTCACAGATGATGTATTTCTGTTGCCGCTAAAACAACAAATACTAAAAAACTAAATAAAATAAATATTTCAGGGGGCTCCTATACAACAAATGTTATCTTTTTGCTTGTTTTTGCTTCATATTGATAACGGTAACAGGCAGACTCTTGAAATATATTTACAAAATATTTAGTTATATATTCATTTAAAAAATAAATAATTAAATTAAAATAAAACAAATATTTATGGGGGGCTCCCATACAACAAACGTGATTTTTGCCGTTTTTATACACAATGGTACGGAACCCTTCGTGAGCGAGTCCGATTCGCACTTGGCCAATTTTTCATAGTTAATAATTATAGTATATTATATATAAACTATTTATAAATGTAAGCATATCTAGTTATCTCTTCTTTTTTTTTTATTTTTATGTAAACTGTATTTGTTTTTGTAAAAAGTACCCATCACTCCAAATTGTAAGTTTATATCACTTCTCTAATCTGTGATTATATTGTAGATTTCATGTATTACGTAATTAACGTAATGTGTATTGCTGATCTGTGATTTTGTCGTTTCTAATATTTTAATTAAACAATTTTCGTCAAAATGAGTATGGTTGATTTTTAATATTTTTATCCAAACGTTTTTTCACTCATTACATTATCATTTCGTCGAAATGATAAATTGGTTGATTATTCAGTATAATACTTAATTAACTGATCGTATTAATATTTAGAACACTATCAAAGTCATGTATCTATTTTGATTCCATATTATTCTATTTCAGATTACAAAAGACGTTTTATTTATCACTTAGACTGTACTTTTAACTTATTGACAAACAGCGACATATTTTACTTCATAAATTTTAAGGGGGCGAGTGGGTACACTTGTCTTATTAGGGGCGAAATATAGGGGGCGAGCGGTGCATACACCGTTTTTCAGTGCTCCCGGTCTCTAGAGGCATGTGTATAGGTGGGCACACGTAAACCACTTAGCAACTGAACTATTAAGCCATCTTATCCATAATCTTGTCTCTTTTAGTGTTATAGATTTTAAATTACAACTACATTAAATAGAGTACAATACTCTATTTTAGTGTACGATTGGCAGTTGACCGATTTTCTAATAAACAACAACAGCATCGTGGCAAACAGCTAAAAAGAGGTTTTGAGAGCACGAAAGACATTTTCATTATTTGTAAGACGCGGAACAAGAAATTAAGTAAAATGAGGAAAGACTAAATATAGACTGCTAAGAAATTACCGTTTACCATGATTCGCTCTCTAGAAATTGAATAGTTTCACACAAAATGTTTCTTGGAAGATAGAGAATACCTTTGGGGCTTTACCTCCACTCTAATGCTAGATTACGCTTAAGAAAATCTAAGTCTTAATCGAGATCTCTTACCTGAATTATTTAGTGCCAAAATAAATGATTAAAGTAGGTTGTTTTTAACTTGTTTCAAGTTACGTAAAGAAATCATTAAAGGTCTTATTTGTAAACAATACAAAAGAGATTAAATGTGACTTGGGTTGTATAAAAAGATTTGTATAATTTAATAAATAAATATTTATATAACTGTTACGTAATGAGAATATTTTAATAACCGTGTTGTTTTTTTTGTAGTGTTGTTGATACCTATAAGCTATTAAATTAATTTCTATGCACTTTTAGCTAGTACTCGTTATAAATAAGCAGTTTATGTGTATAATTACTTTCAGTGTCCTTTACATTTTTAATTTTGCAATTAATTTAGTTTCTGGTTAATGTAGGCCATATATAAAAATTAGATTACCGTCATGTTTTCGTTATATTTGTAGATTTTTTAACATGTCTATGCAAATAATGTGTACAGGTATAAGAACTAGATTTGTGATCTAAGGGACCGTAGAAGTTTATGTAAGCAGGTTCTGGACACTTGATGATTCAGACCTTCTTAATTTTTGCTGAAACAAGGGTCAGGGTGGGTTGAATAATCTCTAATAAAAAGAGATCGAAACTTTTATAAATGCTGATTGAAACTTCGTTTGATCTTTACCTAAATACATTAAAAGATACTTCTAATATTATTTAGTGATAATGGGATAGATTTTATATTAGATAATAGATAGGAATATATAAAATAAAAGAAAATTGCTAATGGCTTTAGTAGTTGTAACACAAAATACTTGCCCGGTTCTTGGTACCGCAAAATACTTAATTAAATTGTACAACAAAATAATTGCCTGAACCTTTATTAGTGGTAAAAAACACAATTCACTTGACCTGTATCTTATGAGTGAAGTATTCGATGGAAGTCTAATTTAACGACTAATTACAAAATACTCAACTAAGCCCTAATTTGTGGAAGGAAAAAATACTTGGTTTTTGGACATACAGCGTTTTTGATATCTCCGTACTTTAAGTTTCAAATTAAGAAATCAAAACTAGTATTATAATAGTAGTCTTTTTGGCATCTCGTTGCATAACGTTATAAATGTTTATACTTGTGACATTAAAGTACGAGCATCAAGTAAACCTTACTAAAAACAGCTCCAGAATATTTTCGCTAGATGGCGCTTAATTGATTAATAGATTGCGCTTCGTATTTCCCGTGTAATTCAAAATTGATATTTACAAAATTGCTGCCATTTGTTACAAAATTACACAACGGCATGTAACAGTGATAAATGCAGCGAAGAGAATTCTCTCACCTGATTTAATACCATACCACATACTACATAATACTGTGCCACGCCATGCCACCAAACCCCTAAATTTTATCAGGTACTACCTCAAACCTTTTTCTTATTATTATGTAGTATCCTATATTTTTTCCGGTCGCATAAAAAGTATTATATGCATTCGCACCACAATTCACCCTCTTTCTCCTTCTCTCTCTCACTTACTTACATTTTCAACAATGGCATATAAAGCTAATGCCAAACCACGAATTAGGGAACAAGCTTTTAAAGGGATACCACAGAGTACTTAGTACCTCAGAGTAAGTAGTGGCACAAAATACCCGCCAGAGTTCTAAAGTAAGTACCACATAATACTGTACAAAATCCTTATTAGCGGTGCTACAAAATGACCGCTTCGAATGCTGCTTTTATTACGATACGTGTATTGGGTTCACGTTTTCGTAATTAATTAGCTAAATGCAAACGCTGCACAGATGCAACACCTGCTGGCTCTTAGAAAATTAAATTTATTGATTAGCTTGCTTTTATTCCTCTCAACAAAACCAATACAGTACGTTTCGCTCACGCACCTTATTTGCAAGATGCATTAGATTAACTTAAAAAGTAGGTCATGGAAGTCATGTCAACATGAGAGTAATTTTATTGTTAAGATATTATTTTATCCTTATTTGATTTGAACTTTACATTTAGGAACACTAGTTTTTATTAATGTTTCTGCTAAAATTGGACTTGAGTTTAGATGTTCAGTTGTTTTGAATGGAATATTGCTAAAAAAATTATCAAAGGCAACTGCTACCTCAGAATTTGTTTTAAAACTAGTATCATCTACAATCAACTCAAGGTCCTTACAAGAATTCCTAGCTTTACCAGTTTCATTATTTATTATGTTCCATGTAGTTTTTATTTTATTTGTTGAAGTTTTAACTTTATGTCTAAAGTGAATTGATTTTGCAACAAGACAAACTTTTTTAAAGGTTATTGAGTATTTTTTTTACATATTCCCTAAAGATTTGGCTATGATTATATGTTTTTTATTTATACACTTCATACAGCGTACGCCTATTTTTACAAATACCTGGGGTAGCCCATTTGCTTAAACCAAAGCGACTGGAAATAAGTTTCTTTTTTGCAGTAAATATTTGTAGCGGACCATATCGTACCGCTACAAGCAAGGTAACGTCACGCGTCCTACATCGCTCTATCGAAGTTTCCTTCGCAGTTCAGTATATAAAGAAACCGAAGTACAAGCTAAGTGGACCACGGCAGTACCCAGGCATAACACCTCTTCTGGCAGGATATCTCCTTAATCATCCCCCCGATCGACCTCGGCACGGTCGTAAAACTATAGTTATGTGGCTTCTCGCCCCCACTCAATCGCAACCGCACCCGCGTAACGGGGAACTCCCCTCCTGGCGGTGACTCACCTTCGGGTTCGAGACTCACGCCGGCCGAAGGGACGCCCCCGAGAGCGACAACCCAAGCCAAGGCTTCCCTCGCGGGGAGCCCTTGAGCGTTGGGCGCTATATGGGCTGAGGCTCCTTCAGAGTCTCGCCCCAAAAAGCCCGGTGAAGCAGTAATGGCTGCAACAGCCAACTGCATAGTCAGCTCAGAAAAAAAAAATCTCCTTATTTCTATTTTATTATACTCTGAAGTGATAGTATCAAGAAGAACAGTAGTGTACATATCATTTGGGTTGCCATCATAAAGCAATTCTGGAAGTTTATACAATAAATAAGATTTAACCCGTTACGCGTCCTAGGGACCACAGTGGTCTCTAAGCGTTTTGTGTCGCGGGGGATTTTTTTCAGGACGACTTTTATCAGACAGGCTAATTGTAAGTATTTAGAAGTGAAGCCAATGGCCTGTCTTACGTTCTAGTATTTTTGGGTGGACAATATTTTGTGCGTCTAATATTTTTTTATCAGTAATTGTTTTGGTAATTTGATCCCATTTATATTGCGCCATTTTGAGTTGGATTTTGGATTTTATTAAAAGTACCATAAAGTTCATTTTGACCCCTAGTTATGTGCTATATATAGAAAACTATGCCTTTTTTAGTAAATAAATTTATTATTACTTATTATATTTATTATAAACTTATTCTTATTACTTTTTTTTATATTGTCAATATAAGGGGAACATACCTAAAAATAAATAAAGTGGAATAAACATAATAAAGTTAGGTGTATGTCCGTTTGTACGCGGCAAGGGCAATTATCCGCCCTTAGTATGGGGACGCTTGACGTTGTTTGATTCAATCCGTTAAGTTGTTATTGGCATTTAAATTTAATTTCCTTTTTAGTAATACTATTCTTTCTTTCTAAAACCACTAACTGTCCACAATTACCTGACTCTAGATTGCTTATAATCGATTTTTAAATAGGTTTTATGACAGTAAATATACTGTCGATGCAAGTGGCACTAGATACAGCAATTCAAGTTGGTTCACAAAACAAATTATTTATATTAAAAGACCGAAGTAAGGCCAGCAATCTGGTGCTTAGTGAGCTATTTTCTGAAATGTTTATATTAAAGTCTCGACAAACAATGATTTGTTTATTGGAATTTCTGATTTTATTCAGCACTTCTTCCATAACTAATTCAAATTTATTATACATTGCAAAATCGCTTGTATACACTCACAACAATGAGATGCTCAGCTTCTATACAGGACAGCTCGGCAGTTCGCTCAACTGAGATTCTTACAATGTCTTTACGTTCCTTAAACTTTAGCTGTTTATTAACTAAAATTAAAGAGCCACCATGGATTGCATTTACTGGGCTGAACGAACTTCCCACCTGGTGATTTGTGAAATGAAAGGGAAAGGACATAGGATCCTTTTCTGTTCCTGATCCTTTACTATAGAAAAATAGGTTAAAAGGTTTTATTATATATCCGCAATGGTTCTCATCCTAAGAAACAGTAAATTAGTTCTGCGTCTCGTACTTGGCCGGTTTTTATATCTAGACGTGTTTAACTATATTCATATATTATATTATTTGCTGAAATGTTTTACATTTTTTTTCTTGTTTTAACAATGGTGCATATTTGAAAGGAAGGTAGAATGCGTAAGTTTTAAATATTTTTGCAGAAAATTTAACTCTTATCTTAACCTCTATAACTCTTCTTAACGGAGGCATCAGTTCTATAAAAATACTTTTAGGTCAAAGTTTATACGCTCAGCAATTTGAGCTCGACGTTAACAGATCTATCAGACAACAGACATTTAGTTGGTTCAATAATCTGGCCAAGAGCGAACCAAACTTGTGCACCGAATGATAAGGACCTTTTACATTTCAGTTCTATTTTAAATTTTTTCCTTTAACTCTTTTTGCGTTAAATTAAGGTATTATTTTACGACTTTGGTATTTTATGTAAGATAGTCGGGAGCGAAAAAAAAAATTATCTGTTTATAAAATAAAAGTGAAAAGTTGGTGCGTTTTAGATTTATATTTATACATGCAAAATATTATTAAATTCATTTTTTTTATTATTTTACATTGCAACCATAGTCTTCTAGAGATTTAAAGAAAAAAGGCGTGGTCTTGCTTTGATTATTTAAATAAGGGAACTGTGGGAGCGCGCGGAAATCGGGAAAACAATTTAGCTGTGACAGTTTTCACGCGATTTCAAAGTTAGAGGTCGCGCGTTCATCATTTCGTTTTGTGTAAAACATGAAACGAACGCGGAATGCATTTAGGTGACTTTTGCGACATTAGAGATAGTATATTATCTACTTACAAAGATATAATGAAATAATACGAATGGACGATACATCCACTAAAACTGAAACTGCAAAGGAGCCCACTTTTTCAGAAAATGCATATATGGTGTTGGCCAGGAATTTCTACAGTAACATATACTAGGGTAAACCGATTATAATGAAATTTTTGTAAGTTGTTATACACACGCCGGGGAATGTTTCTGAGTAAGAAAAAAAAGATCAAATGTGAGTCAGGCAGGGTCAAGTGCGGGTTGGAGTCACGCAATAAGGGTAAACCGATTATAATGAAATTTTGGTAAGTTGTTATGCACACTCCGGGAAGGTTTCTAAGAAAGTAAAAAAGGTTCAAGTGCGAGGCGGGATCGCGCAATAAAGTTAAACCGATTGTAAAGAAATTTTGTTAATTTGTTATGCACACGTCAAGGAATGTTTCAGATGAAGATAAAAATGATCAAGTGCGAGTCGGACAGGGTCAAGTACGAGTTGGACTCGCGCAATAAAGTTAATAACTTATTTTTAGGTATAAAAAATAAAAAAATAATAAATCATTACAAAAAATATTGTTTCCAAAACTAATACTACATACTAAGGCAGCAAACAAGCTAACGGTCCGCCTGATGGTAAGCGGTCACCGCAGCTTACAGATGCTTGCAACACTTTCCGATAGGGTTGCCAGATGGCCGAGATTTCCAGGATTGTCCTGGAATTTTGCGTGTTGTCCCGTGTCCAGTAATTTTACTTTGCTGTCCCAGAATGAGAAAATACTAGTTTTTTCACAAAGTAAAGTCAAACCAAACATAGCGTGTTTGCGCTGCGTGAGGTGAGCGAGGGCGCTCCCCTCACTGCCATGCACCACAAGTATCGCTCGCGCGCGGTTCATTCTTGTTTTGTTTTTGATTCGGAGTGGATGTCAAATATTTATCAACATGGATGCACTGTCTTTAACATCAACGAGCAAAAAAAGATTCATGATTCCGATTTTAAAGACTGGATTGCAAAAAAAATGAGTTTACAGCAGTTTGCAAAATATGTAACACAGAAATCGCAATTCAGTATGAAGGTCGCCGCGCATTGACAGTAAGTTGCTGTTCCTACTAATTAAAGATCCCTAACACTATGTATATATCATATTTTAAATACGAGTTTGTAGATAAATATATAAGCACTTAGTCGTAGATAGATTAAATAATTTAGTGGGTGTGTAGGTATTGTAAAATACATCTTGTGTTGTAAATTTATTTATTTATGATAGTTTTTGTCGTAATAGTTTTATAAATTGTATTGTCTTATCGTAGGTTCACGCATAGCACCAAGCATAAAAATATGATGTCAGCCAAAAAATATGTCAAGATGCATGGATAACTTTTTCATCAAAAAAGATACAAAGGAAGAGATTTCGGTCGTAAATGCAGAAGTGGCGTTAATTTACCATAATGTTAAACATGGTTTGAGTTACAATAGTTTCGACTGCCTGGGAAAAAATATACACAAAATTATTCCAGATAGTCAAATAAGTGCGAAAATGACATGTGGACGTACTAAGGTCTCAGTAATCACACGCGGTATTTTAGGCCCTTATTCACAAGAAAAGTTGATCTCGGATTTAAAAGAATCTAATTTTTTTTTCAGTAGGCTCAGATGCATTGAACGTGGGAAATATAAAAACATTTCCTTATGTTCCTGTTCAGTATTTCGATAGCAAAACAGGTATATGTAAAAAATTATTAGATTTTTTTGAATACACTGACGAAACATCGCTTTATATATATCAATGCCTCATCAAATCAAAAATCACGGCTGAAGCCGGCCTCAGCATTGATCAAATAAGTACATACAATGCAGATAATGCTTCTGTAAATTACGGTATACATAATTCTGTGTATCAATAGTTAAAAACGGAAAACGCGCACGTTTTCAAAGCCAATTGTTATTGTTACATTATTAATAATTGCGTAAAGTATGCATTGAAAGGTCTTGATGTCGACGTAAAAAGCATCATCATGAAAATTTATAGCTATTTTAGTTCGTCAGCTTTGAAAAGGAAAAAACTAAAGGAGTGCTGTGAATTTGCTCAAATCAAGTACAAAGAACTGCTGAGACATGTTCCCACAAGATGGTTGTCACTTTTACCAGATATAGAGCGATTAGTATATAGTTGGCCTGCTGTAAAATATTATTTTTGGTTAGAGGACCAAATCACAGTCATAAAATACTTTGGGATTTTATTTCAGAAGTTTACGACGTTAATGATCTCAATAATGAACAAGAGTGTAAAAGAGTAGGTCTGAATGACTGTTACCTTTTCTTCTTGAATAATGTATTGGCTTAATTCACAAAAGTGATATTGCTATTAGAAATGGATCGAGATGGATCATGTAATAAGAAGTCTTTTTGATAAATTAAAAACCCGAATAGCTGATAAATTTTTTGTCTCTTAAATCACAGGAATTGAAATTGACCTGGGAAAAGCTCTCTGAATTTCCTGTGATATTAAAAATTGAAGATGCAGTTGACATTGATTCTCTTTATACAGAGCCAAACGATAAAATCTGGGCCCATTTCTTTAGAACTAATGTTTCTAATGACTTTGTTAATCTAAATAGAATTTTTGGTTTAGTTTTGTCAATTTCATCGAGCAACGCCTTTTGTGAAAGATTTTTTTAACTTAAAAAATAATTTATGGACAAAATATAGAAACAGAATGTCCATGGATCTTATAAAAGCTGAACTGCAAACTCGCATAAATTTTACTGAGACTTGCTCAGAAATTATATCTGTTTTGCAAAGCTATGACGGCCAAAAATTATTGAAAATGGCAAAATCTAGCGAAAAGTATTTAAAAAAATAATTTTATATATATTTCGATTTTAAGATGATTTTAAGTTTATTAGCCAAAGAGACGTCTCTCTCTAAATTTTTTTAGGTTAATAATAATAATACAGATTATCTGCCAAAATTTAATTAATAAGCCTGAAAGATATGCTCACTTTTCGTTTGTTTAGTTTTTTTATATTAGGTAATACATCTATCTACCAAAGTTTAATATATAATAAAGTGCTCAAAATTTGTCCTTTTTTTATGTTACAAAATACCTGATGTTGATTTTCTATCAAAGTTTAATTGATAAGTGTGAAAGAGGATCTCAGTTTCTGTTTTAAATTCTTTTTTGTTTTAAATAATTTGTGATGTCAATGTTCAAAGTTGAATATTTAATTAAGCCTTGAAAAGTTACTTACAAAAGTTGAATTACATTTTTTTTTGTATTTAACAGTTTGAAAGTTATTAAAAAGTTTTTTACAAAAAGTTTTGTCTCGGACCAGAGACCACAACTCTGATTCCTTTCGTGGCCCCAGAAATGTCCAAGAAATGATTAGCCTGGATCTGGCAATCCTACTTCCCGTCCACGGTACGGTATGACGGCGCGGAAGGTAGTCGCTACGAAAAAAATGGGCCAATTTTAGGCAATTTTTAACGCGTTAACAACAACGTATGTTTATTTTATTAACTGTCAAGAACAATAAACTGAGCCACCGATCATGAAGAACTTATCAGATGAAGAAATTAACTCCATTGTTCAATCTGGAGGAGAAGACGACCATGTCATGCTCAAGCTGTAGAACGGGCTGTAAAGATAACAATAGATGCTGCTTTGTGTCAGTGCACAAAAAAAGCACGATAAGATATGTTTTTCATTACATTTTATAAGGTGGATAAATAAGTAAACTCACAAAAACAAAATTGAAATGGAAATAAAAGTGGAGAAAACAACATATCCGCCATCTATCTAATCTCTAGAGAATTTATGGATTAAAAAGTTTTGCTTGAAGTTAAAACTTGTAGTTAAATGCTCGCTTGTAGTGTGCGTGTAGTTCGTGTTTAGTACAACGATACAGCTCTTATAGATGCTTGATAGAATATGCATGTCATTATCGCCCATGCGTTCTATGAACACGCGCTTTGCTTGAAGAAAATAAAGTTTCAAAGAAAAAGCCCCTAAATAATAATAAATAAGTAAATAAGGTCTTAGTACCCGCTTGACATACACATACCCAAAGACTCTACGTAGTATAAAGTACTGTTTACGAGAAAGTGTGATGAAAATACTTTAACTTACTTATTACTACTATTTACAGAAAGCGCAGTTTTTATCTATCTTGTAACTGAAACGAAAAGATTAAATATCAATTTAAAATGTCCAACGGTTAGATGCATGTCGGACTTGCGCACCGTGGGTTCCGTACCGCGTTACGTAATTCATGATCACAAACAAAAACAAAAAGTGTGCCGCTAAGTGGTCACCTATCTAATGACGGAATAAGCCTGACATTGCTCTTTGAATATAATTGCCAATAAACAAATATATAATTGTTTCTCTTAATAATCTAGACTATTTTCGCTAGATGGCGCTGATACAGTAATTAAAAATGGTAATGGCTCGAGCCCGTCCCGCACTTTGCCTGCTTTTATTATTTGTTGTTATACTGTGCTCATATTATAATTACTGCAAGTTTGAAGCTTGTATGTATTACTGTTTTTACGATAGAGCAAAAACAAACGAAAACGTATTTTTTGTATAGAGACCCCGTTAAATTTGAACTTTTTGATTTTTTTATACTTTGTTAAGTAATCTGCTATTATAACACGGATTGTCTATTATAAAAGATAAAGTGAACAAACGGAAAATTGCTTACCGCTACAGTTAGGGTTACCAGATGACAGGTATTTTCCTGACTAGTCCGGAATTTTAGCCCTCTGCCAGGGCAATAGAGAAAACATGAAATTGTAAGGATTTCTTAATAAAAAGAGAAAAATATAAAAAAAATTAAAATTTAAATATTTATTAAATCACAAAAAATAATTAAAAAAAAATCAAATCTCTACAATGGAATTGTTTTATTTATCTGGTCTGGCTCCTACGTCTTACTGCTAGATATCGCTTTCAGTAACAATTTTATGAAAGTCTTCGCATGATTTAAACAAACGAAACAGAGAAAAAGATTCTAAAGAGGGGCAAAATTTACCTATACCTACAGGAAAATATCAAGAAATTTATTACACTCGGCGATTTAGTCTGACAAACTCGTTTCCGGATTTGGTTACCCTAGTACAGTGTACTTGTACATGCAGGAACCGAGTAAATTAGTTTGAAGTGGAAAACTGTTTCAGACTGAGAGCTAGTAGTTGAGTTTTCTTTTTTTTATTCCGTGCTGTACAAATAGCAATTTGATTGCCGCTTAAAACAAGTCGCTTCTCAGTTGATTCTCGACAATAGCAAAAATACATCAATTAAAACTTAACTCCCTCGCAGCCTAGTAGGCCAGCTACTGTACAGAGGGTGTGGGTTTGATTCCCGCACTGGAAAAACACTTATGTGATAAACATTTGTGTTTTGCTTGATTCTGGATGTATTTACAAAAAAAAAAAAGTAATTTAAATGTATTTGTATCCGATGTCTGGTATTCATAACAGCTTTGCTTACTTTAGGGCCAGACGGCGCTGTCTGTGATGTATAAAAATATTTAATATTATTTATTTATATTTAAAACTACTCGATAATTCTTTATTTGAAAATATATGTAAGTAAGAAGTGACTTTTCAAATCTTAAATATTTCACTGTATATACCTATTCAAGTTTATTTATCCATCAGCTTGGTAGAAGTTTACACTGACTGACAACACAGTCAGTTGGCCTAAATCGTCTTTGCTTCTAAAAATCATTCGATGTTACATTCATACAAATTTTTTTTTAGGTGCATCGATGACACGGGAAGTGACAGTATAAGGGGTTCGCCTGGACCCTTCGGGTACGGAATCCTAAAAAGAAATGATTTTTCGTTGGGGATAATAATGGGTTATTGTGGGGTGTCGTTGGATGGGTTATGAAACTGCATTTATCTACTAGAGACTAGATTCAAGACTCTAGAAAAATAATGTGCTAAGTAAAAAATTTCAGATTTTGACTTTAATGCCAAATGTGTAAAATGAGCATTATCATCTGTAATCACGAGACCGCTAATTTTCACCCCTTTTTTTCTAAATCATAGTTGCATATACAAAAAGTGACATTAAAACAAAAGCCACTTAATTTTTAAAATGCCCTTCTGGCAAGATGAGGCAAGAGAGGTATGCCAGGATCGTAGCAAGTGGCAGTCTTTGGTCTCTGCCTACACCTCTGGGAAACAGGCGTGATGTTATGTATATTTGTATGTATGCCCTTCTGGATAATTAACTTGGCCAGTTAAATAACTAAAATATATTATCTATTGTTAATATCTATATTGTAAACTGCCTCTCATTATCAATGCTTAAAAAGAAGAGCAAACTTTTTTATTATTAGTCATCTGGAAATAATTGTCAAAAGTTTTGTGTAATTAGGAACATTCCTTTTTTGTTTTAACTTCAAAAGCCTTTCACAATTCGCAAAGAGTAATTAGTAAAGTCTAGTGAGAGATTGAAACTTCGCAGCCTATTAGGGTTCTTGTACACGTCTGTTTTTTTCAGCAGACGCCGACCGATGATTAACATGTGTGTGCCAAACTAATGGAAACGAAAGGAACAGAAATTGCACTGTATAAGTCATGTATTTTAGGTAAGGTTCAGTTTCTCTTTTGTAATCGTAGATGCGGAGCGTGCGAAGCGAGCGGATCGTTCCATCAAAGCTTCATATAATAATCTGTTCAATTATATGTCAAAGTCAAAGTCAAAAAAAATGGTTTATTCAAATAAGGATTTTACAATCACTTTTGAATCGTCAAAGTTATAAAATATTATTTTTTGAACCCTCCCACCTTCCCGCCGGTTCACAATGTTGTTGATTTCTACCGAGAAGAATCCGGCAAGAAACTCGATAGTTACTCTTTTAAAAACACTTAAATAAACTAAAATACAATTAATGTTTTAAATAAAAGATTTTTAGTCGTACAATTTTATGATACCTATGCATCCTGTAATTGAGCATCATCAGTCCCAAGGATTTTTATCATTAACATAGTCTGAAATATTGTAATATGCCTTTTTACAAAGTACCTGCTTGATAAAAGATTTAAATTAACTTATTGATAGATTTTGAATTTTATTGGGAACTTTGTTGTAAAAGTGTATACATTGCCCCATAAAAGAGTTACTTATTTTGTGTAGACGTGTATCATGCACCAACAGCTTATTTTTACTTCTAGTATTTACTTTGTGAACGTCACTTTTCTTGCTGAAACTATTGATATTTTTATGTACATATAAAAGATTTTCATATATGTACTGCGACACTAAAGTTAAAATTTTTACTTCCCTAAACCTATCCCTCAGAGATATCCTAGATCCTAATTTATAAATAGCACGAATTGCCCTTTTTTGTAACAAAAATATTGTATTTACATCAGCAGCGCTACCCCACAATAGGATACCATATGTCATTAAACTATGGAAATAGCTAAAATGTACTATTTTTGCAGTGTCGACATCGGTCAATTGTCTTATTTTCTTGATCGCATACACAGCAGAGCTAAGTTTTTTGGCTAGGTTATGAATATGAGGACCCCATTGAAGTTTGGAGTCCAGCGTTATGCCAAGAAAGACTGTTGAATAAACAAGTTCTAATTGCTCGCCATTAATATTAATACATGTCTGTCTCTGACTAACATTTGGTAATGTAAATTTAACACATTTGGTTTTTTTTTCATTAAGTAACAAATTATTAGCGTTAAACCAATTTACAATTTTAGAAAGGGCATCATTTAATTCATTATAACATGTCTGTCGTCTCTTAACTTTAAAAAGCAAAGAGGTGTCATCAGCAAATAAGACAATGTCATGGTTTTTTACATTATATGGGAGATCGTTAATGTAAATAAGAAATAGAAAATGACCTAAAATTGAGCCCTGAGGGACTCCTATAGTGAAAGTGATATGATAATTTCTATTCCATACTTTACGGTCTGCCAAGGCATATTATGAAACGGCGGATTATACGATTTGCCTGCGACATATAGATGTAACGACACTTGTCGTTTATCTTCTAATAGTAGGTTTGTACGAAATTATACTCAACTGACCAGTTACTATTTGAATATATTTTGTATCAATAATTTACAATAATAATTGTATCTTATGAAGTTACAGGAGTATAGTTATGGAATACTGGAAACTATTGCTTGAATACATAGATATTAGAACGTGTACTATTTGTTTATGTAGCAAATTACAGGGCTGCAGTTAAACCTTGTAACTTTACTTATTACTTTATTTCCTTATTTAGTTTCTAAATATCTACTTGACCATTAACACTTACAAATACTCAACTTCTATTATTTAAAAAAAAAACTATATATTATAATTATATAATAATTTATAATGTAATAATTTTTTTTATATATATTTGTATATTTAAAAAAAAAAATCCCATAATAATCATACTTAGACAACATATTTATTTAACATAAAATAATTCTTACATAACTTAATTCTATAAATAGCTAAAATATAGGTAAAATAAAAGAAATTGTATTGTGGATTGATTAAAGCATACACGACAGAGCACTGATTTACATTTTACCATGTTATTATTTTCGAAGCTTTTGTGGGTACAACGCCTTCGAAGGTCTTCCCTCTAATATAAGCTTGTTGTAGCATCCTTTGCATCGTTTTTTGTACGTGTCCAATGTACGGGTAATTCTTAAACTTTTATTCTGGGACAGTAAACGTGTTAAAAGGACTGCGCAGAGTGAAGCGAACACAGAGCGGGGTTCGTTTGATCATCGTTCCGGTGTCCGCCAAAAACAGACGTCTACTAGAGCCCTTAGACAGAATTGGACTATTGATTTATTTAATTTATTTTTTAAGAATAATCAACAAGAAATACGCCGATACATTTTAACTTATGCAGTACTTAAATTAATATAACAGTACACTAAAAAATACATCTATATGTAGAGATAAAGTTAAAAAGCAAAACCCTATCTAAATACGAAACTTCTAATTCGTACAAGCTGTTTCCAAGATACGCAAATATTTTTACTTATACTAGCTGACAGGGCAGACGTTTTCCTGCATGATGCCGACTGCAGCGCCATCTGCTGGGCTGATTTGTGAATCTAAACTTTTCAGGGCGCCACCCAAACGTATACAAAAAAAATCTTTTAAATCGGTCCAGCCGTTAAGGAGGAGTACAGTGACATACACACGTACAGTAGAATTATATAGTATTTGAAGATGTACAAGAATTGCTCGTTTAAATATCTAAATTATTATAAGTTATGTATGTAAAGTTAGTAAATTTATATCTAGCAGATCAAAAATGAAGTGAAGTTCTATTTTCATTTGACATAGTTCTACAGTTCCTGATAAATTAAAATAATAGTTCTCGTTACTTAATGCAAAACAAATATAAACTGAAAAATGATCTGCTAACTTCGCACAACAGATCAGTCTTTTTGTTTTTTTCTTTCTTTTTAAAAGTGTGTATTGCGGTGCATTCTATAATTCTATGAATAGTTTTCACCGATAAATAAAGGTTTTTTATGAAAAATTTTGTTTGAAAAAATATAATTTGTTTAACAATATTTTTTTTTTCAATTTTTTATACCCAATGAAAATATTGCTATTGCATGTTAGATGCAAATAGAACTTTACTTCAGTTCGATGTTCTAGGATTTGATCTGCTAACTTCACATTAAATATGTAGGATAAGTAGAGTTTGTTGCCTTAAAGCTATGACATACTACTAGTATAGTATTTTATAATCGATAAAGCGTGCTGTATCGACCAGTGAACAAAGACATATAACACTATTGAAGCATACAAAGAGACACAGTTCCACGTACGATAGGCGCTAGCATGTGACCGCAAGCTGAAAATCTTATCTCTCTTTCCCGGTTTTTTTTGGGTATAAAATGCAAATATTGATTTAGAACTCTGAAATTAGCAAATTTTTACTGTTCATATTAATATATATGTTATGAAATAAGAATCGAGAGAATATCACTCTTAGTTAAGTTTTCCAAACAATTTTAATTGAAGCTCAAAAATTAGTGTAAAAATATTTTTTTTCAAAATATTTTAATAGCCAAATTATAAAAATATTGGCAAATAGACTTAATTAATATTTAAACCATAATATTTCGACTTTTAAGTGATTTAGAGTTACAACCATATCCTTTATTAATTACAAAAAAAACTCTTTTATTTGCACTCGTCGAGAGGGACGCTTTAGATGCTATATATTCTTTCTTCGTGTGGACGCTCTTCAGTAAAATTAGCAAATAATGCGAATAACTGCTTATTAAATATAAAATACAAAAAAAAGGATTGGAATGTGTCGTCAACGTTTTCATAGGCAAGTATTTTTATGCCCTCAAGATGGGGGGGATCTCCCGTCTCTGGTAGACCCATTGGTCGTGAGTGATGTGACGTATGCGTTGTAATTGGCCAATCGTGGGCCACGTTGAAGCTGCGTTTTATGGTCTCGACAGCACTCGCTCTCGAATCTCAATTATTTCAAAATACATTTTAGGCAGTGTTAAAACATTGTAAATCAACGTTCACAGAAAATAATAAAAATGTATGTTTAGTTACACATAGTTACCTATGCCAGTAATTGATAAAATTTCATAGAAACAATACAAGATACCCTCTTGTTTGGATGGCTTTGGCATTACAGACGTACCTAAGTTTTTTTTTAACTTTGACACGCCCTCCTGTTAAGTTCCTAAAAATTGTGCGAAAAAGTGTCAATATATTTTTTCCAAGACTGTAACAAAATTAATCAAATCCTTGCTAACTTAACTCGTTTGGGTAAGGCGTAGCAGATTTTTTCCATACAACTTTTGGTACACTAAATATCTCTATCAACATTTTGCTGCTTAAAATTCGTTAATATATTATATATCTGTATATTGCTTTTTATTATAATTATCGCACAAAAAACATATTAATTAATGAAATACCTGTAAATGATTTAATAACTAAAGCTTTTGGTTAATTTTGAAACATTAAATAATTCAGTAAATACTTTGTGTATTTTTAATATTTCATTGGCTTATTATGGATGAATATACGTGTTACGACAATGGTTGATAAATAGCCAAAATATGGAGTAATTTTTTATCGTAATTGACGGAAAAACAGCAAAAATAAATGGGTATGGAATACTTATGACAAAAATTGTATAAAACAAAATCTAGTGACTACTTTTATAGATATCCATATTCTTATTTGTTATCCTAACATTAATATTATAAATGGGAAAGCGAGTTTGTTTGTTTGTTTCTTTGTTACACTTTCACGCCTAAACCACCAAATCGATTATGATGAGTTTGGAAGAAAAATACATTGAACTTAAAAACGTCAAAAGTAAGTCGGTAGTTTTACTACAATCGATGAGTTCTATATCCGAGTTATGCGCGGGCGGAGCCGCGGGCAAGAGCTAGTTTTATACGAAAAACTTCATAACACAACTGCTCAGCCTTAACAGCCTAACTTTCTTGTATTTTAATTTAATCGAACCCGGTTTCGTTTTCCGGTAAGAGGCAACCAATATTGTTACAATTTTTCAATTGCAAAGTTTTCCGACCCTGATTTGTGCCCGGCAGTGCGACAGTCTTACCACCAATAAAGTTTGTGGGACGGAATACCATCAGTGAAACGTGGATGTTAAATACGTTATAACATCTCTGATCACCCCTATGAACTATACAAAATTTTAAAATAAAAACCGAAAAAATCCCCGTCGCCTAGGATTGAAAAATATGTTTTAAAGTTTTCATCTCAGTGGAAAATTCAGCTAATTTTTCTGAGCAGTTGAACAGCAGCTGATTTCCCTCCTCAATGCATATGCATAGTTTGCTCTCTTTGTTTATATTTTATATAATTAATGAAACTTAAATATTAGCCTGAACTTCATTTTAAGGTTTCCCTAGTCAAATAGCAAAAAACTAAACCCGTATATACATAAATTCGCCATCCATCCGTATGTCACAGCAATATAATTCCGCTGTCTTTGGGCATATTGTAATAAAATTTTATAGATATATACAGATACCGCGCTCCGTACAGATATGTTACAGAAATTCAAAAATAAAAAAATCGGCCAAGTGCGAGTCGGACTCGCGCACGAAGGGTTCCGTACCATTATCTACAAAAACGAGCAAAAAAAATCGTATAGGAGCCCCCTTAAATATTTAGTTTTTTAGTATTTGTTGTTATAGCGGCAACAGAAATACATCTTCTGTGAAAATTTCAACTGTCTAACTATAACGGTTCATGAGATGCAGCCTGGTGACAGACGGACGGACGGACGTACGGACAGCGAAGCGAAGGTACGGAACCCTAAAAATTAGGGGTACTGAGGGATGAAAAAAAAATTTCACGTTATGGAATATCATTGATTTGGTGTGAAACATGGCGCTTCTATTCCTTATTCTGTGAACAAACGGGAAACCCTCGGCATAGACAAGAACATACTGGAGCGTTCCGATACATTTAATGAGATGCAATTTTTTTTTATATTATATTTATTAAAGATATCTAACTACTAACCTATATTTATCATGATAACTATCATTGATAATTATTTAAAAAAAAAAAAAAATGTTCAATTCTTTTAATATTTTCACTCGTACCTACCTATTCAGATATGAGGTAACAGCGGTGCTGACTAAGTAGTTCGAGGAAGCAATTACGAAAAGTGGAGTCGCTGCTCAACGGGTGTCCATTTAAATCTCATTTTCTTGATTACCCTATTTTTGCGCTAGTTGCTTTAAATAAGGGACTCAAAATTTGCATTTATCCTTGGCGACAAAAATAATTTGTGATTCTTTTAGTACGTAAAATTAATAATCATTATCTTAAATATTACTTTGTAAAGAACAAATCAATAGCGTTTTTAGTGTTTCTTCAGCCGCTGTTTGTCTTCACTACAGGGGCTCAGTCCTGTTGTAACGCCCCCCCCTTATTTATGAATATTTTAGTAAAGTAATTAAGTCTTCTAATATCGCTCAACGAGAGAGATCAAAAGAATCTAATAATATGATGTAGATAATTATTTTATTTGACCAAGCGTGATCGTCAACAGTGGTAGGACCCGAAAACCGTTGTGTTAAATAAGTAGTAACCCCAGTTTGATTAAGAGGTACGTCAGAGTAATATAGCAAATAAAATAAATATAGCTAAATCTAAGATCATAAATAATGTCCACTTTAAGTTTTTACCATTTCTAAAGTCAGTACAAAACCTAAAACAACGCAAATACTCGAATATCAAAACTAAAGGAAACAAGTACTAAAGAGTTAAATGATTTTTCTGCCACCCCTACACAAAGGAACCCTAATTTAGGCTACTTCTACATTTGAAAGTAAAATACATACGAAAGCTAACTCCAGTTGTTTTGTAGAGTGGGAACTAGGTAGCTAAGCGTTCAGGACTTGCGAACTGAAAGTAGGTTTAAGGGGCGCCCCCTTACGATGATCATCAGCGCTCACCTACACTAGCTAACCAGCCAAAATAGTAAATCCCTACTAACGCCGCTAAGGATGGACATGGATTACACATAGTAATTTCTGTATCTCTTGGCAGACCTAGTTCTTTAGTGGGCTATATAATTTACTATGGCTGGTATAATCTTTGTTCCCACTTCTACTTTTATAGAAGATTTATGTTTTCCTAACTGAAATTGTCCTAGAAACAAGGTCCGTTAATATATTCCTTCCTACTGAGGTGATTGAGATTTCTTTCTACCATACATTTCTAACCGGCAAAAGCGGGCCCGTCATTTGGATGTTTCAACATTAATTAAGATTTTTTAAAACACAACCTAAAGAATTTCACAGCGAACGCACAATTTTTTCACTGTAACTTCTAATATAAAAGTATTTACTAACCAGTAATGGTGGCACGATCTAGCTGTAGTTTAACCCCACGTGGTTCCTAGCTTCTAGTGACCCACAAGCGTAGACTATGAACTATTGGTCGGGCAGCGTTTCGACAATTTAAACGACGGCATTTGAATGTTCTGTATGTATAGGACTACGGACCTTTATCACCACTATCCCCTCTCTAGAAACCTTCTCACCCCACATTTCAAACCCCCCCATCCTATTTTTTTTATTCTGGACGGATGTCCGGCCTTAATTAATTTTAACAAAGAAAAAAGAATATCTTTTAAGTATAATTCTAGTTATGTTGGTTGGGGTCTAGATAAAATGGCCTAATTATCCTAAACTAATAGAATATTTATATTATGTTCTAAATGTTCGTAAAGTTTAAACAAACCCCGGGTAAGTTCAAATAAACTAACACGTCATACCATTATACGGAATACGTGAAAACCAAATCAACTACCCTTTATCATTGTTAGAATATTTATTGTACGAGGCTACCCTAATTGTTGTTAAACGACTCACTTAGGTAAGTTTCGCTGGTGTTTTAAATATTATAAAAGTTTTAAGTTACTTACACGTACGCGGTTATACTCAACATTATAGAATTCCCAATAATAGTAGCATTACTATTTAACTAAGGCAATAATCTCGAATTTTAGAGTCCGTATAGCTCGAGACTGTTCACAATAAGGTCCCTGAAGTATACTTACCTTACTTACTTCATCCTGTTATAATATTTCAGTTCCACATGTCCATTGCTTTAGCAACACCACTTTAATAAAATACTTAATATTGTCGTAATAAAGAGACGTTCCATGTGAAAGCGGCAATAATATTCAGTGTAATACGTATATTGATCATTAAGAGACCTGTATTATTGGTTACGACCAAATAATAATGTGTATTCGTAAATGTAATGGAGTCTACTAAAGCTCTACGGAGTCCATTTTGATAACTTGTCCTCGTACTTAATGCTTTTCTATTTTATTTGTCCAATCCTTTTCAGCAAAGTAAAGTTAATAGTATGATTTAAGACACCTACAAAAAATCCTTGCTAATACCTACATATTAGCACGCGCTTTTATTTTCAAGATACGACCGAATTATTCATTATCCTGCTTTATACTTCGGCAGCTCTTTTTTCTAAACAAAATTGAAAACCCTGTTAGTTAAGACAGCCTCAGTGGCTTAGTGGATCATTACTTGCCTGCTGAACTGAGGGGTGTGGGTTGGATTTCCGCACATGTGATGTGATGACTATTTGAGTTTGTCATTAGTCTGTGTATTTTTTATTTAGGTATAATATGTATGTATGTATATAAGTATGTAAAAAAAAAATATAAGTATGTGTATTGATTATCTTGTCATCATCATCCATATTACAAGCGCACTGTGATTTGTGCCAAAAACATTTTTTTTGGACTTTGCATGGCTCCGGCTATTTATAGAGATGGTATATCAAAACAAAACCCTAAAAAGCAAAACCTACAGACATATTGACTGCGTTTATCTATCACGTATATCATAATGAAAAATTAAAGCTCTAATGCCAAAATCTAGGGAGGTAAGAAGGGAATAAGCTTGTATTAGAAATTTAATTTTATCGTTTTTATCGTATTTATCCAAAATTTATCCTTTTTGGTCTTTTTCTCGATTTGATATTTATTTAAGATACGTACATACCTACTCTAAATAAAAAAATGATTCTTATGAATGACCCTTTCGACTGATGACATAAAATATAGTTTCTTGTTGTTTTTAACCGACTTCAAAAAGGGAGGTTATAAATTCGACTTTGTATGTAATATTGTCAGGATTGCACAGTTTTTGTATATGTTAGTCTATACCAGCTTCTAAACATGTGTGCCAAATTTCATAAGTGTGTGCATTTATGTTTGTATGTTTGTCCAAATTTTACTGAAAGGAAACGTTCTGTTTAGATACAGATAGAATAGATATTCAGATAAATCTGTTAAGATCAGAAATTAAACGTGTGAAATAGGAAAAAAAAAATTCTTAATGTTTTTAATTTTAGTTGTTCCTATTTAAAACCAATTACTTAATATTTTTTCGTTCGAGTGTCTTTACTCAATTTTATTATTTATTTGTCTTTTACGTATTGTTATAGATGAAATTATAGTAGCTACTATGATACATAAAGTGTTGTCATCTAACGATAACGATTACTTAATAACTTGCTAAGCCAGTTTTTGAAATTTTCACCAAGATTGTTAGCTACAACCTTACTGCATGAAAACATTAAAACAACATACATAATGACATGTTTTAGAATTAAACTGTTTACCCAACGACACGTTTTCCTCGTGACTGATACGCACTTGAATCTCTACCTCAAAAACTACTGACCCGATTTTGATGAAACTTTGACTGTTCCCTAAGTTAGTCTATACCCAGTCCAACTAAAAAAAAAGAACTTATAGTTTTTGAGATATGCGCGGACAAACCATCATCCATAGCTGACCATCAGTAAGAAAATCATCCTTACACGTTAGAACCTAAATGGTCATGCGTAGGTCAGGCCCAGTGTGGTCTCAGAGGAACTTCCTACCGCGAGTACTTAAGTTGTAGAATGAAGTCTCTGCCAGATTTTTCACAAGGGACTACATGATGTATGGAGTTCTTTAAGAAAAAACTAATTAGATTTTTAATTTTTGTCCACGGACACACTCACCGCGGCTCGCGCTCACTATATGGTACTTTGATCTTACCGACACAAGTTGGACACACTACACAAGAGAGCATGCGCTGCCGACGAAAAGTGGTAAGCCGACCCTTTTCACGCTCGCCCTAGTCGCACTTGTCAGCAATGGCCTTTAGGCTACATATCGTCAGTGTGAATTGCGAGCATAAGATATTTTATTATATTTTATTTTGAAACTTTGAAAGTTAAAAATATTGTGACCCTGTCCCACAAACATATCTAGCCTAAAATACTTTTATTAAAAACAGTTTTAAACATAATCGATCCACAAGTTTTTCAGATTAAAGCAATAATTTTAATTCTACGGAACCCTACGAACGAAGGAAATGTTTATATAATACGCAACTTGACTGGCTTAGTTTTTAAAATTGTAGGTACGGAACCCATAAAATTGTTTTGAAGACCTGGTATTAAAAATTCAGGCAGTCATTAACGGATATCAATTAAAATCAAATTCAAACAGTTTTTGGATTGTTACGAAACACTTATTAAATCCCTTTACACACGTAGCTTCTATATGTAAAAAAACATCCATAGAAATCTGAAATATATTTATATCTGCATGTGTGGTAAATTAAAAAAATTAACTTAAAATTAACTATAACAAAAATATCGTTTTATGACTTGTTATAGTTTATATACTTGTAAATTACCTTTAAGTTCACAACCTTGTCCATGTTTTCCTATAACTCGTAAGTTGTATGTAGGTATGCGAATTAATCACATCATATTTGTGATTATTAATCATGTACGACAAAATAATACAGCTATTATTTTACCCACAAGCTTAGTATCAAGGTGACAACCCTTGTGTTAACAAGCCGTATCGCTCAAGTGCCTAAACGACGGCGGCGAGCCTGGAAATCTTAGGAAGATTTACTACTACAAGTATATGTGTTTGGTTACTTTAAGGGTAGGGTTCCTAAAAATTTCTTAAATTATTCCAGCCATTTTTTTCACGTGGACTTTTTTAAAATTTAAAGCTTTTAACTGTTTATAGTTTTACCTACGAAAATATTAGAATTCTTACACACTTGACCTATAGCGGAGGATTTTCAAAAAAGGATTAAATCTAAATTTTAACCAAAACTCACCCCATCAGGGTAAAATTTTCGTAAAGTAATTTCTTAGTGCTTGTCTTTGTTATAACAGGAACCTTTGCGTGCAAAATTTTGAAGTCTCTAGCTAGATCCAATAGTAAGATAGTTGATATACTTTCACTCAGTCAGTCAGACAGTTTATTCTTTTATATATATTTATAGAAGATAGATAAATTTATATTGTGGGACATAATTATTGACATTACGCACAGCGCCATCTGGTTACAAACGAAGCAGAGCTTGAATAATGTATCCTAAACGGTAGATACATATATTTATATTCTTTTTTTAGCAAAAAAGACATTTTACATTGAAAACACTGAGGCTTATAAGATAAACATGAATGTTCAGAAAATAAATGTTTTTCCTGAGCGGGGATCAAACCCGCGCCCTGCTGCACCGAGGTTCGGCAGGCAGTACCACTACCAACGGATCCCAGTATCTGCCAAATATAGATAAATGCAGTTACCTATACATATATCAATTACTAATAGACCGGGGCCGAAGCCTTCAAAAATGGTAAAAAGTGAAAAAAAATAATAGTAGGATGAAACCCATTACAAAAGGAGGGGAATATGAAAAAAATGAAAGGAAAAATAAATTACGGGCGATCCGAGTTCGCGAAGTCGGGGGGGTTTAGGGTAAAAAATTGTTTATCTCGATTTCCGGCTCAACTACAAGTCCTATGGGAAAAAGTTAAATGGCAAAGTTGTAGGTAATAAAAAGTACAACAACTTTTGTATTTACAATTTTTTCACATAGCCTCAAAATTTATATGAAAATTTCAAATAACCAAGTTTTTGGTTTTTTTTATTATCTTTTTCAAAAAAAATCTTTTGCCTTCGAAATTTGGTGTAAACTTACCTTATTATGTCCCAAACATACTGTAATTTATTTGATTTAAAATATTTATTTTTTCACCTTATTTTGACTTAATATCAAAAAAGCACCCCATTTTTTAATCGAAAATTCTCGCGTCAAAATATCAGCTTTTTTCAAAAAGTCGGTAGGCTTTTTGTTCGTTAAAATCTCTACTTTCTGATTGTGTACAAAAAATATACATTACTATAATAAAAGTTCTCCGAAAATGCAAAAAATTAAAAAAAAATCTAATTCGAATTTTTTTTTAAAATTTTTATGTACAATTAAATACCGTAAAATTTATATTTACTTTAATTACTCAAAAAACGTAATATTTCATGTTACATTGATAAACGAAAAATTATTATTAATATTACACGTGCAGGCTGAGTTACTTTAAGAGATTTGTGACAAATTTACTTTCAAAGAATCGTTTGGAATCAACATAGCATGTTAAATATTGTCTGTATTTTAATCTGTATTAATAAACTTTAAAATAAAAATAGTAATATTTTATTTTATAAATAGTATGTTTAACGTAACATAACCTAAAAAATTAAAATGAATGATATTTTAGTACAAGAATAAAAAATAGTAATTTCGTTTATTTTGTACAAACAAATTTAGTTATACTCACGGTAAAACTTTAAAGGCATTATTAATTTGATTTTGTCTTTTTAAGTTATCATTATGGATGAATGTATTTGTATAATCTGCAATAAATCAGATGATAAGCAAGTGTATGAAATAAAAAAAGCAGCTTTGAATCGTTTAGTGGCGACTTGTAAGAAAAGACTCGATTGTCGAAATACAAAAAAAATTAAACTTTAACATCAGCTTGTATTCATCGAACTTGTCAAAGTCATTATAATGATGAGACTGCAATAGCTACATTCTGTAGTTCAAGACATAGGAAATCAAAGGAAGGAAAATAAATAAATAAAGACGCTCTTACATTTAATTTTTAATCTCATTGCTTTCTGTGCAGTGGGTTTTACGGTAATATTTAAAAAAAAAAATCTTTTATCATAAAAATGAAATTTTTAAACCATAAAAAATAATTTCATCTGTTCAAAGTAACGATACAATAGATAATATATAGTATTTCATTATAACACATTAAATGATTTCCATAAAAACATTTCAGCATTTTAATGCTTTAGCTCATTACCACACCGTTCGTATGGCGAATTTTATAACAAAAGAACTGAAAGAAAAAGAGGTCGCTCAGCATGTGAAAATACTAAGAATTTTATTATTAATTATATCGTTGACAACGAAACAGAATAATCGTAATCACGTAAACAGAATGAAGTATCTTAATTCCATAGCACGATTGACATGTATATTTATATTTTATGAGACACAACAAGTTAATCTTTATATTCCAATCAATGATCTATCTAGAATTTTAAAAGCGAGATGTGATATCAAGGTAACATTGAAATATTTACATCGCCATATACAGGGACTTAATGCTGTGTAATGGCGTTAGCGAACTTCGTTAGAGCTATGTTCTCTCACCGGCCACGTGGTCTACTAACACCTTAGACAGAAATATGATTGAACATGTGTGCAAACTCTCACAGAACGTCAAGAAAACGCATACCTAATAGAAGGCGACTATTTATTAGTCCGTAACTTTGACGTCATTAAGCATGATTTTATCATGTATGAAAATCCTTTTTCCATTGAGTATAATGAAGAACCATTCCTGTATGGAAGTCTGCACGATTTCACGAATCAAGAATATGTCTTGATTGGATATGCATTGTCGGATCGCGAAGCTTTGATTAACTATTCGAAACGCATAATGCTGGCGATTCAATGGAATATTCTTATGGCTTTATGAAGTATGACGACAAGTTCTATTTCACAGATTCGCATTCTTGTGGTCCAGAAGGAGCAAAGGCCAGATTAAATGGTAGAGCATGCGTGATACAATAGAAGCACTTGCAAGAAAGCAACTGGATTTCGAAATACTCAGTATACACTCGAATACGTTACGGTTAATCCCAAAAATTATCCAGCAGAAGACGTGCCAGCTCACAAAGAAGAGGTAATTCACCAACAACAAATACTTCCAGAAAATCAGCAACAGCAAATTAATTTAACACTGCAGCCACATACGTAATCTGAAAATATAGCAATTTAAATATCTTTGATGGCTACAATTGATTGCGTGCAACCAGACGTTGATGATGAACTTCAAGTTCATGAAAATGTCAATGAAATCAGAAGAAAAACTCGTGACAATATTATTAATGTATAGCATGAATTGAAAGCAGAAGAATTAGCGTGGTTCTTTCTTTTTCCATATGGCATAAATGGATTGAAGCGGTCTCGACAAGTTAGAATCACGCCATTGAACTATTTCCAAGGTAGAATTTTAGGCAGCGATTTGCGATTCCAACGGAATGATTACCTCTTCTATGCACTGTCCGTGTTTGAATATTATTGGCTTAAGTCACCAATATCAGCTTGTGGAAGACAAATTGAAGAGCAAGAAGGCATGGTTGATGATGTTCATCTTAACATAAGAAATTTACGAATATCTTCCGCTTACTGGCGTACGGCTTTAAATGACCTTATCGCCTAAATTAGATGCCAGGAACCACCAACCTACTTCGTTACCTTCATTTGCAATGACTAACGTTGGCTGGATATGAAGCGAGCTCTCTTGATAGTCGACGATCGACCGAACGAAGATCCGAGTTCTCTGGACGTGTTTTCAACCCAACGATTGATCGAACAGTATCCAGTGATTGTGAGCAGACTTTTCATAATACGAGACAAAGCGCTTATAAATTTTTTACGAAATAACGATGAAGTCTTCGGTGGAAGAGTCAAAGATGGATCAAATTTCAGAACCGTGGATGTTCGCATCGACACATGGTACTATGGACTGAAAGCCATCCATCATTTGAGACACCCGAAGGAATCTGAGAACTCGATGAAGTTTGTACTTGTGGAATGCAATCAGAAGACGATGAAATGCATGAAATCGTAAATAGGTGTTAAGTACATTATCATACACGTACGCGCCAAAAGAACGATACGACTTCAACTTGTTGATTCAGGACTCACATAATTACTCACTCGTCAGACGAATTCATTCGTAATGGTGGAAGAATATGCCTTTTAAAGCGTCGATCTGAAGATTGTTGGGTCAATAACTACAATTTAACGCTTCTGACTTTGTGGCAAGGCAATATGGATATTCAACCTTGTGGATCAAACGAGTCTATAGCCCATTACATCGCTAAATATATATCAAAAACTGAGCCTACAGACCTGAATTCAAGTGTGGCGCAAGCAATTCAACAAGTTCGTCGTGAGGAAACAAACATATCCTGCAAGCTATTTAAAATATGCATGCGTCTGATGAATGAACGACAGGTTTCAGCGTGCGAGTGCGCCTTCAGGTTGTGCCACCTTAACTTGCGTGAAAGTTTGAGACAATGCGTCTTTCTCAATTCTCGGAAGCCTGAACAACGGTATAAAGAAGAACGGTTGTTCCAGAAAACTTCTTCTACAGTCTTCTCCTTCAATATGTGCCATTTCGTTCTAAACAAAAACTGCTCGAAGGCTTCGATTCTGCTAGAGATGCACAATTCCAACAACTTCTTCAAACTATAAATCTTGGTCAAAGGGAATTTTTTTAACACATTACCCGACGATCAACTTGGAAAAAGCGCATGGCTATTTATAACAGGACAAGCTGGACCTGGAAAGACTTTTATTTTCAACCTACTTAAAAATCAAGTCAATCGATGCTATGGAAAACCAGTCGTAAAAGTCGGTGCTTTCATTGGTGTGTCAGCAAGATTAGTGTGTGGTTCAACATTGCATTCATTACTTAAATAACCAGTTCAAAAGAATGGTAAAAATGTTCGAGATATGCCAATGCTAAGTGGAAATCACCTCAGACTGATACGTCACGTGTGGAAAGACATTGAATTCTTCTTTATAGATGAGATTTCTATGGTAGCCTATGAGATGCTTTGCATGATTGACTCGCGCCTGAAGCAACTTAAAAACAACGTGGAACCATTTGGAGGTATCAATATTTTAATGTTCGGTGATTTGATGCAGGTACCACCAGTACAAGGACGGCAAGTATTACAACTAGCACATTTGGCTCTAGCTACGCACTTTTGGCAACTTTTTAGACTCATTGAATTAAGGGAAAACATGCGACAACATGGAGATACTACTTTAATCGACATTTTAAATGCGCTCAGAATTAGAGAACTCGCAGCCAATCACATAGCTACCTTGATGGACAAAGTTAACGTGAACATGGACGGTGAATTTTCGAAAGAAAAAGCATTGAGAATTTACCTAAACGAGCACAACAGAAAAGTATTGGAACATTTCAGAACTACAGGAGCCGAAATCTTCAAGATTCGTGCACAGGATCAGCTCATTGATGCTACCCGTCCACTAAAAGATGGCACCTCTTTGGATACCATCATGCCAAGTGATATGAACAACACTGGAGGTTTGCCAATAGAATTGGAAATATTTGTTGATGCGACGTTTCCAAAGGCCTTGTCAATGGAGCAATAGGGTTTGTGACTGAAATAATTTTGCCGAACTTCTGTAGAGGACAATTATACGCAATTCTTAAATTTTAACGTAGTGATTTAATGCATGAAGATTAAATAAGTTACATAGGTCCCTCCATTGAAACTTTCTTGAGCACACACGAATATTTGACGTGCTAGAGTTTTAGTGGATATTAATTGAGAGTTTATCAAGTGAGTGTATGTAAGTGCGCACAACTTGATTTTCTTGCAGTCATTCGTGGATATAAAATTTTTTAAATTCATTTTGAACAAAATATTTTTACTTTTTAGTACAATTTTCTGTTAGATTGAATTTTTATATGATTCTTATGTTTTACGAAAAGCAAGTTTTAAAAAAAAAAAATTTCCTTTTTTCTAAAAGATCAAATTCGATACTGCAGATGTCGTCTGTACGGATTTAATGTTTTTTTTTTTATGAAGCGAGTAGAAGAAAATAGGAACTGATATCATTATGGCGACATTTATGCACAACATTTTTATGACTTTTCAATGATCATCAAAATCGATTCAGTACTTTAGTCAGGAGCTATTTCTCACTTTTAAATGCTATTAAGCTGAGTAGGTAAGTAAATTAATTCCTGAAAGAATACCATTTGAGTGTTACAACTGCGACATTGGAGCATTGCAGAGCATCAAACGTTTCTAGTAGGTAAAATAAAGTGCAAGTTTACTACGTTTGTACCAGCCCTAACAACCTTTCTTACAATTTGAGCACAGCTTTGTTACGTTTGCAAACAGCCATAACACACTTTCTTACAATTCAAGCGCAGCTTTAATACGTTTTCAACAGCCCAAACACACTTTCTTACAATTTAAGCGGAGCTTTAATACGTTTGCAACAGTCTTAACCCACGTTTATGGAGCCTACATGATGTACTGCTGCCATCTCTGGGCGGGTGCACCCGGATACCATCTTGACCCTTTTGACTCGGCTCAACGACGAGCTGTGAGAATTGTCGACGATCCCAAACTCACTTACCGTAGCAAGCCCTTAAGTCTGAGGAGAGACTTTGCCTCCCTGTGTGTGTTCTACCGCTTGTTCTGAGAAATTGTTCGAAATGATATGCACGGCTACTTTCTACCATCGCGCCGCTCGCCATCGGCAGGGAATTCATTCTCACACTTAAGAATCGAAATGGTCGCGTACGGTGCAGTTTCAGAGAAATTTTGAGCGCAGCTTTATTACCTTTGCAACAGCCCTAACACACTTTCTTATAATTTGAGCGCAGCTTTACTACGTTTCCAACAGTACTAACACGCTTTCTTACAATTTGAGCGTAGCTGTACAACGTTTGCAACAGCACTATAACGCTTTCTTACAATTTTAGTGCAGCTTTACTACGGTTGTATCGGCCCTTACACCCCTTTTAAGAATTTTATCAAATCAGCTCATGACATAAATCCGCTGCCGGAGTTTTTTTTATTATAATGAGAGTCTCAAAACGCATGACATGATCCGATAGAAAACACAGTGTTTTTTTAAATTGTGAATTCTTTATCAAAACATTAAATACATAAAATAGCCTACGTACGGAATGACCCGCACAGCTTCGCTGGCACATATACACTCTTTTGTCGAAAGTTTTTATAACCTTTTTGCATTATTGTGACTGAGTTTCATTGATGCAGTGTTGAATCTGCTCCTTCAATGCACAACTTCAAACAACTCCATAGAAAATCTAGTGTTAAATCACGTGGTCTAGGAGGCAATTTTGATCACCGAAACGAGATAGTACATTGATCACCGAAACTAGATAGTACATGACTAGGAATTGGCTTATGCAGTTACTTAATTTAACGTGCTGTTCAACAATAAAAACACGCATTTCCATCTGGTAGTGCTCCATATAAACTAACTGTTGCAGTAAAAATAATTTTATTTTAGTTGCAAACACTTTATTTTCACACAAATGGTAGCAATCCGAGAATTTTGGGACAACCTTTATGTATAAAATGTACGAAAGCGTTAATACAAATGGATGAATCAACGGTGGTGTGTTGGGATAGTCGCAAGTTGAAGCTGTTGTTAGCGATTTCTAACTATCCTCTTGGGAAACCGGCGCCATGTATACGCATACGAAGGAATTTTATGACATTTATGGGTTTATTTATGGAAGTTAATTTTTAAAATTAGGTCACAAAGCCTAAAATTAATAATTCATATTAATTTTCTTTTTAAATATTTTAGTATTCTAGTTCCTAAATTCAGGAGTTACTTTTTAAAAGAGCATATTTACATATCTCCCAATTTTCCTTTGTTTTTGAACTTTTTCTGCAGTTAAAAAAATGACCCTTTATCTGCTTATTCGTTACAAAAAACTGATAGTTACTGTACCTATTTAAAAGATCACTCCTCCCTTGTTAAAACAACTGTGCCCTTACTTGATTGAACCGATCTCCGTTATTCAAAACCATTTAAATCTAGTTTGTTTGCAGCATCACATGATATGAAATATATTTTCTTAACTTTCACTGTATTTCTTTTATACCACTAAGGTGGCAAAAAAGCTTACAGCCTTGGACGCTTGCAACACCAGGGGTATCACTCGCATGAAACTTTAAGGTATACTTCAATTATTCGTACTATAGAATACAATAAAATTTTTCTTCTTTGATTAGGTAAAGACAAGAAAAAACGTTTTATAGTTTAATCATATCTTTATTTCCCTCGCAGCCTAGTTTGTAGCCGGCTGCTGTGCTGAGGGTGTTGGTTCGATTCCCGCACTGGACAAACATTTGTGTATGTCTTTAGTCTGGGGGTATTTATGTATGATATGTATGTATTTCCAAAAAAAAATGTAATATTATGTATTTGTATCTGGTATCCATAACACGAACTTTGCTTACTTTGCGGCCAAATGGCGCTGTGTGTAATGTCCAAAAATATTTATTATTATTATTACGAAACTGTCCCGAGATTTAGTCACTCTTCCCTGTCTTAACTGAATCTCTTCTTATTTACAGTAAGTTAAATCAATACACTTTGAAGCGAGGTACAAATCACTTACAATTGGAGTGACAAAAGTTTAGAGTACGTTCATAGAAAGCTTTAACTCAGGAGCTTATGTGACTAGACAGATCACGATTCATGAGAACGTCACTTAAGTGAACAAACAATATAATCTGCTTTGAAGAGATCACGTCTAGACGTCACATAAATAATACTAAGTAGAAGATGTAAATACCAATACATATTTATGTATCAATGTTATAAAATAGATATGTTGCATTAACTCCTACCTGCTCTCGCTACTCGCGCACCGAGAGTTCTGTACCTACCACCATTTACGTAATTTACAAACACAAACAAAAACAAAAATATTTTAGAGCTCACATACACATATGATCACTGCAAGATTATATGTGTTATTGTTTTGACTTAAAAATTTGCACTTTAAAGCTTATTATTTCGCAAACACCCAACACTATGGGGCAGATGAGACAAAAAAATTCATCCCCACTTTACGTGTAGGGGAGGTACCGTAAAAATTTGTGTCTTTCTAATTTTATTTTACCACTTTGTTAGCTTAATTGGTCTCTGAGCTATGCTTTATTACGAATTCAATTTTTACATTAACAAACATCTTTTTTCATGATCTTTTGTTCCCAGTTGCACCTACTCCAAAGTTTTATTATATTAGATTTCCTCGACCCAGAGGTTGTCTGGAAGAAATCGCTTAGCGCTAAGACCGCCTAAATTGTAGTACTAACAAATTCTAAGTACTTGTCTATAAGTTTTATGCAATAAAGAATTTATTAGGTATATTACATTACTAGCTTTTGTACATAGTTCAACCCGCCCTGAATTCTGTTATTGGTGTAGGACAGTGGGGTCCATACTTTTTTCTATGACGATATACCTACCAAAAATTTATGACTGTAAGATCGATGCTTATACCTACAAAACTTTTTTATTAGTAAATAAAACTACTACACTAGGTTAAAATGTTTAAATAGTCATTTATAATTAAACAAATATTAATCAACGTGATTTCGGTGCATGACATTGGTGGTCTTCCGCAAAATTTTCGTATTTGGGAATATTTTCAATTACAGCTAAACGCATGCAGGCTGTAACATGCAACATTTAACACAAAAAACCCGAGCACCCTTTCGGATTTTTTCCGTTGTTTAACAGGGACATTAAACCATAGTGATGCCATTGATATTATTTTATTTGAACAAATTTTTTTTTTGCTCAAATAATATACGGCGATTGACCGTTTGGGCACCTCTGGTGTAGGATAACAACGACAACCCTTCAATTATAAAAAAACCGACTCCCAATTGACTTTTTACGAGTAACCTATGTCCTTCGCCCAGGTTCAAACTATCTCCATGCCATATTTCATATTAATCGGTACAGCGGTTTAAGCGTAAAGAGGTAACAGACAGACAGAAAGACAACTACTTTTGCATTTATAATATTTATATATAATCGTGCATCATATTAGCATCTTATTTTTTATAACACTAAGCCTACTAAAAATATTGAGAAACAAAACCTTAAGCTTAAAATTATTGCAGGTAGTATTAAAAAAACAACACTTTACGTATTTTGAATCATGACTTTCCACGCTAGAAAGAACCACAAAGAAAGCATTTCAGAGCAAATTACATTTTATTAGTTGTTAGATAAATACTATAACCATCAGCAGACGAGTACAAGATGTACATTTAAAAGACAAAAAAAAATCGGCCAAGTGCGAGTCGGACTCGCGAACAAAGGGTTCTGTACCATTATCTATAAAAATTGAGTTGATTGAATGAAAGGTAAATTGCGGTTTACGATTTTTTTGAGTTTCAGTTCCAAGTATGGGGAACCCCCAAAATTTATTATTTTTTTTTCTATTGTTGTGTGAAAATCTTAATGCGGTTCACAGAATACATCTACTTACCAAGGTTCAACAGAATAGTTCTTATAGTTTCGGAAAAAAGTGGCTGTGACATACGGACGGACAGACAGACAGACATGGCGAATCCATAAGGATTCCGTTTTTTTCTATTTGACTACGGAACCCTAAATATACGCGTTAATCAATAGTTTTCTAAACTAAAGAACTGGCCGATACTAAAACTTTTGTTGAAGTATTTGATTGAACCATGGACCTGATTGTGTATTATGTCCATGGATTGAAGTTATAAGAGTGTACTACTGAGTGTGGCTGTGGAAGCGAGATGGATAAATACAGACAAAAGTGCACAAAAACGGGATGTGCCTTAGTGATGTACCACTAAGTTATCAAGGTACAATTCTGGCTGATCAAAAATCCTGACTACATTTTTGCTCTGAAAATACTAATGTAATCATTTGAGGGTTGCAGGTTCAAGTCCTCGCTCTTTTGTCTGCATCTTTGCAATGAAAATATTAATTAATTTTTATATTGATGATAGAACCATAGGTATGACCTTTGTTATATGTTTTCTTCGAAGACTGAAAGCTTCAGGGAGTCTCAAACAATGAAAGATTTCTATGTATGTATATTTATCATGTAGGTATTTCTTATTTCTGTAACGATTTGTATGATTGTAAGATTAATGTACAACTACTAGGAAATTATAAGTTCCTAGTAGTTGCGTAGTTTAAAATTATTTACTTTGATAAAAATGAGAAACATTTATTTATGTTATTTATCGGTGTCTGATTTTTTCCGAATATATCTTATAATTGACCCAGTACAAATTTAATACAACCAGAGCATACATATCGAGTTTCTTAGAAACAAAATACCTTTATATTTTTATACAATCACAATTCCATTTTTCCGTGCAACGAAGTTATCAAAATTTCACAGAAATTCCTGATTTCGCTGAATTACCAAATCGTTCAACCAAGAAATTTATTACCATCGAAATAGACTGAACTCTGCCGTATTATTGTCTACTCGTAAATGGGCGATTCTAAACCAAACCCGTAAATATTTTATTGCTCTCCAGATATTTGCTGTTAAATGAAAGGAAACTTACTGGGTAACTATATCTAACTCACATTATACTTAACATTATTAAGCCATAACGGAAATGACTGTTGCGACACAATACAAAAACTACGAATACAATTTAATTTTGATGAGGTTTCTACCGTTTGGTTTTAAACCATAAAGTTTAGGTACAATTTTAATTGAAACTTTTCATACCTAGGTACACAATTACTAAACTTCTAAGTAAATAATAATAATATAATAAATAAATAAATAAATATAGAAACAAATGCAGAAACAAAAGCATCTTCATGACAATCGCTATTTAAAATCATGTTTGTTGTTTGAGCTTTTTTTACTTAAAATCATATCAACCTCTTCCGACTCGAGTGATTAGTGCCCCGCAGTTTTACCCGCTGAGGGATCTCTTGCTGCAGAAACTCCCTATACGGATAAAAAGGAGTCCTATATCGTCCTACCTTCCAGTGATCCTAATGTTTAGCACAAAAATCATATATTCATCGCTTCAACAATCCTTGTTCGCATCAATCCTATCGCGGGCACCAAGGGTTCCAAAGAAAGTTGTAAGTAAATAGATCTTCTATCATGGAAATCAGGTCTCGAAGACTTTTGACCCCTTTTTTCAAGTTGGTAGTTAAAAATAATCTTACATACATCGATATACTAGAACGTCACGTCAAAAATGGTCCTGACAGACAGACATACAGACAGTCAATTGTAAATATAGTGACAAAATGTGACATATAATGACATTTATAAAATAACTCTAAATTGTACACATTTAAATTTGATAAATTAATAAATAATAAAAACAGGTTTTGAATATTTAACATAATAGATTAAATATAATCACGGAACCACAATTGTGATGGTTTTTAAATACCATTTTAATACCTTTATTTGTTGAATTAGGTACATGTTACAAAACTAATTATATTTTTAACAAGCTTTACTTTAATTTTCTGTTTCTATTTCAACAATTACTCACAACATTCTAATCTAACCACATACTGTCGACTGTCGAGACAGACGGTTTCGGGGCAAAGTGTGTCGTTTTCTGGAAAACTTGTCCTAAATATAGGACCGGGATTATTTCTGCCTCGCCGTGTCACGCCCGAACTCTATCCCAACATTAAATACAACCGAGCCACCGCTTAGACTGCAAACGTTTATAAACACAAAGGTTTTAAACACCAACTATAAACTTAAACCTAATTACAATGTTAGATAAAAGTAAACACATAAAATTTTTACCGTTTTAAACTTTTCGTGTTTCCATCGTCAGAAAGAAGTAGCGTGTTATAAAGCATGCTGTTTTGGTTGTATTTAAAATTGAAAAAATGATTCTCAAAGTGTTGTTGTTTTTGTTTATTTTCGTAAAATATGGAGCGTCACAAGAAGACGAGCCGAAAAAACGTATCGGTAAGTGTCAATTACTTTAAGGCAGAGTAGTTTAAAACCATTGGATTTTGTAACTGTATAGTTTTTACTTTTGTTAACCTCTGTTTTTTTTTTACCGAAACACGGCCCGATATCAGAAGTTACGTAATTACTGTGCGTCGGACTATCGTCCAGCATGTATAGGTGGAAATATAAACATTGTATTATAAAAGCTCCCTAAGCCTTTTAGAGTCAAATAAAAAGTTCATTTCATAAATAAATGAATGAATAAATTAGTTTAGCTATTATTAATATTTTTATTATTATTTCATTCTATGTAATACAGAGTAATATTGTTATGGTTTCAGCGGTTTCCAAAGCTCAGTAACATTTATTTACCTATGTAAACACACTCTGTTTTCTCAGGCATTACCACGGCATTACACTAGATTAGCTTTAATAGGGCCTACAAATAGTGGAATTGGTGTTTAGACTTGGTAAAAGATTCGTCAACTTACGGAATACGACTACTTCCATAGTGTAATGTGATGTCCTATGGTTTACTTGAAATCAAGCTCATATCAAACAATCTTTGCACTGCAGAGGGGTGTATTCGAGCAGTTATTTATTCTATTTTCTTATTTGTCCAATAGTTACAGTGCTACAAACTTTTTTGATCTTGGGTGTTTGGTCGCTAGTGTCGTTGTAACTTCACACCATTACAATATGGCGACTGTTTTAATTGACCATCGGGTCAGAGTTTGTTGCATTATACTTTACAACATCTGATTCTATAATTGAATTAATATTCATATGAATATTGATGGTTACAAAAACGGTAGTTCATGTTCATAACTCATAATCATGATAAAATAAATATTCACAAAGTTACTCTGATTGCCACGAAAAAATATATTTAAATTTTAAAATTATGTAGATTCAATTGCAAAAAGTTTAAAATTAAACAGATTTGGGACATCTTTAATCTTAATCCCTCACGAATGTGTGATGGATCTATAACATTATATTCATCAATATAAATAAATACTTTCATAGCAATGATGCAGTCAAAAGATTAACCTCAAGCCAGGACTTGAACCTGCAACCCTTACATTCCGTGTAAGTACTCTGCCACTGAGCTATCGAGGCACAAGTCTGGCTCGAGATTAATCTTTTGACTGCATCTTTGCTATGAAAGTATTTATTTATACTGATGATAAAGCCATAGATATAATATATTTTTTTCTAAGACGCTATCCTTCAGGGAGTCATAATCGAAGAAAGATTTCTGTGTATGTATTTATATTGTATTTCTTACTTCTATGAAGATTTAATGTGTTTATAAGACTGATGTACTGACGACTTTATAAGTCGCTAGGAGTTACAATATTATATTCAACAACTATGAAGATTTTGTGGGTGGTTATAAGATTAATGTACTAGGACTTTATAAGTCACTAGGAGTTATAATATTATATTCAACAACTATGAAGATTTTGTGTGTAGTTATAAGATTAATTTACTAGGACTTTATAAGTCACTAGGAGTTATAATATTATATTCAACAACTATTGAGCAATTCAAATGTAATTTGAACAAGTACGAGTAACATCGATATATTAAACATTATTTTATAACCAGCACAGCGCTCATTTGAAACTTTATAATTAAGGGGAATCTGAATCAAGTTTTTTCATACACACTGCGTTACACTCAAAATATTTTTGACTCAAAACCATTGCGCTAGTAACAATCTTTATTATCATTTATCAGTTTTGACTAAAGTCGTAACAACCATTAAAATGCCATTGAATCAGTTTTCAATAAATAATTTTAAATCTATGGAACCAACGGAAACTGTGATTGTTTAATCACTGGTCAACAATTTTTTTTGTTTTAAACTTATACAAAATTTTGATTACTATGGCCACCGAGCAATAATATATCAATGGAAAAAAATTGACACATCAGGTTTCTTTGTGACATCAAGACACAAAATATATTTTTTGATATAAAAAAGATATTTTTATAAAAAGTACAAAAATTACTAATACCTCAGATCATTCAGCTTTCCTTCAAAGTTTGTATTATTTCCATATTATTTCCCGTATTGTGGACCAACAAATATTCCATCTTTAATTTTTGCCTCGCTGAGTTTAAGGCATTTCTCTTTCAGGTATAAGAATCCACTGCCATCTTTAGCAATAGCTCTTACAAAATTTTTCATCAGGGCAAGCTTTATATGCAGCTAGGTAACAGTATGTGGAACCCAGAATTTATCTTGGTGCTTGTGCTTGGCACAGGAAAACCAAAATATTCTAAATAGCACTTTTCAATTAATGGCGTAAATTTCCGACTTTAAGATGTAAAAGTTAATTCTCCACACACATAACAAAAACTGTCCGGGTTATTAGAACAATTTCGCGGCATATTTAAAATGCAACAAACGTTAATTAAATGCAATCGTTATACAGTAGCCTAAATTAAGTTATTCAAACAAAAAAACGTATATAAGGTCAGAAATGAATAAATAGCTGTTACAAAAAAACTGGATGTGACTGAAACAAAATAGTAATTATATTTAAATGAGGGTACATCAAAATAAATAAAAATCTTTACAAAGTTCGCGTAACAAAAACAGTGTTCACACAAAAACAGTTTCATTCATTATGATTTCATGAATTTTTGCGACTATGGTTAATAGCGATTTAGTATAATTTTGCATTTTGAATGAAGAAATATTCATAGTTATAGCTATTAAGTAGGTAAACTGAAGTTAGTATGGGGAAAATTTAATTCAGATTGACCTTAAGTAATTAAAGCACAAAATTTCAGGAAGTATCATTTATAAAGGTTCAGATGACTTAAAAACGGCTCTGGAAGTGAGTGCTAAGATACATAACTTCGACATGTTATTCGGGGAGTTGTCGAAAAGAGGAGGATTCTCGGAAATCAGAAGTCATGTCTGTTCCCTTGCGAAGGTAAATATTTTGTTTTATCTAATACGTAAGAATGCATTTTCACTTTGTATTAAGAGAATACGCTTCACGGCGCCTGCTTCATACAAGCTTCCCACTTATTGTTGAGACTTACGAATCAAACACTATGAAATTTTGAAGACGTGCTCTAGCATTGAATATCTAGGTCTGCAATGTGCCAGTTTTATATTAAATTATAAAGTTTAAAAGCTATACAGGAATATATTTTTTTATACAAATGATCACGAATAAGATTAAAAGTTAGTAAATTTATTTTTTTTGGATTTCGGAAAACCGCAGACATAGATATTCGGCTTGAGATCATGCCTACAAAATTTCACAGTATTTGATTAGTAAATGACCAAAACAAGTAGGAAATTTGTTTGTATGAAACACGCTGCGAGCCGCCGCGAATCGTATCCTGGCTGATATCGTAGGCTCTACTACCTAAATGTCTTTATTTTGGCAAAGGTTTCTCCGAATCCGCTGAGCAGATCCGACTGAAATTTAATGAGTGTATTCTTCGGAATGTGGTGTAGACCCAGAAAAACGTGAAAACATGATTAATAAACTTATAGCATCCTTCATAGGCTACTTGAAAACGTCAAGTGTGAGTCAGTTTTTTTTTCTAAAATTCAGGAGTTACCGTTGAAATTCTACACCGATAACCGAATTTAGGATGGGTAGAACCGCAACCAAAAGCTTGTATTTTATATAGAAACATTCTTTAACAGTACTCTCTCTTTAAGATCTATTATATGTGTAATTAGAAGTATTTTTATTATTTTCAGGAAGGAGTACTAGGTATTATAGATGGCGCTGGTGGCCGTGCTAGTGAACATATCCAGGCTTTGAGTGATACCCTGGATCTGCCGCATGTGGTCATGGAGCATAATGATTTGTACTCCGACAACTGGACGATGTTAAATTTGTATCCAAGTCCGAGCGTTTACAACATGGTTAGTTATATCCTATTATAGACTTAGGCTGTGCCAAATCACGCCGAGTAATTATCGCCCGGTAGAGTTGAAAAATTAACCCGTTCTGGAACGAGCGTCTGACAGTTAATTTTCACACTGACAGGAGTGATTTTCAACCTTTTCTATGGCAGTGAAAGAATTCAACTGACAGTTGAAAAATTACTCTACACCGGGCGTCCCAAAACCACTTTTTTAACTTCCTCGTTGCGATTTGGAACGCACCCTTAGAGTAGCTAACTTTTACTTTGTACCGTAATGGCCCAGCTGAAAAATATTCTACTTAAGTTATTTAAATGTGGCTGACGTTTTTTGTTTTAAGGTTTTTTTCTTCAAGGACTATAGGGTTCTTCATAAAATAAAGGAGGGAGTAATGTCTCTGGTATTGCAAGTATCTGAAGGCTGCATTGACCGCTCAGCATCAGGCGAATCGTTAATTTGGTTAAAAAATTTGTAATTTGTACCTTTGTAGCCTAGCTAAAAAATATTCTGCTTATGTTCTTTTAGTGTAGCCGGCTTAAGTTTGTACCGTAGGGGCTTTGCTAAAAGTATTCTTCTTAAGATCTTTAAGTATAGTTAACTTGTTGTTCGTGCCGTAGTGGCCTAGCTAAAAAATGTGTTCTTTAAGTTTAGCTCACTTTTAGTTTGTACCGTAGTGGCCGTGCTGAAAAACTAGACTTAAAGTTTTTACCAAAATGGCCTCGTTAAATAATGTATAATAACCATCGTTCTTCCTTGCATTTCATAGTTGTTCCTGTGTACAGATCGATGAATAAGAAATCTGAAATAGTAATAAGCAAAGAAGCTAAATCCATTGAGAAAGATAGGACTCTAAAATGAGAATGACGTATATCAAAAAAGATACACCATACACCATTATATTAAATTAATTTAATTTTTATTAACTAATATAAATATTTGTGAAAGGTTGGTAGTTATTGCTTAGCTTCTCTACTGAGCAATCAATTGCGATAATTCTAGTACAGAGCGTTTTGAGGTGATGAAGGAGGACATAGGCTACTTTTGATCCCGGAATGGTTCCCACAGTTATAACTTAAAATAATAACTAGGTATATATATCATATTTTTTGTACACTCTTATCGCAACTACCTCCTACATACACAAACGTGTTTATAATTTCGCACTTGTTACAAAACTCAACACACACGCAAACTCCTGCATACACAAATTCATCCACACAAAACACTCACTATGAAAAATTTCAATTACCTGTCAATCAATTATTTACGCTTAGAACAAGATTCGCACTCATATGCGCACACAATACATAAATACAAAAACTCATCCACACCTTGCTATATCATCAGTTTTTTTGTTTTAACTTTGTTAATTGTAAGTAAGGCTATTTTTGCATTGGATAACCTTTGTCTGCTTTTCCTTGCTTTTATTATTATTTTGTACTGTTTTTATTATTGTTTTTTTTTCTTTTTATTCAACTTTTTATTATTGTTTTTTTTTCTTTTTATTCAACTTTTTATTATTGTATTTTTTTCTTTTTATTCACCTTTTTTTTCTCTTTTACTGTCATAAGAAAAGCATAAATGCCTATAAAGACAGTCTAGACCTAGTTTAGGTACTTAAGTTCCAAATTGTTTCGGATCCCACATACCTACTTACTACTTGTTACTTTATTCATATCCACTTTAAAGTATGATATGTTATTATAATCATATTATTATTATAATCAATAATTTTAACATAACCTCATGTAGACTAACTACAGCTATAGCTTACTATAGCAAACTTTCAAACATCAAAGGCCAAAAAATTAACCGAAATTAGCGCTGGCGGAGCCGTAGACAAAAGCTAGTTAAATATAGCTAGCTACTATAACAATCGAACAGATTGACATTCAGATGGCGTAGGCTTAATAATATAAATAGATATATAGGTATCAGTGGCGTTGTTTCTAAACATGCCGATTCCTGTCAGCCTACCTTCTTAAATTCCACAAGATTACAAAAACCACATACTAATTACGGAGCGAGGTGTACTCCAAGTATAGTATATCAAACAAATACCCGGCGGTCAAAACTCCAAACTACAGTCGCCACATTGACATGGTGTCAACTTACAACGACACTAGTGAACATACACCCAAGGTCAGGAAATCAAAAAAGTTTGTTGCCCTGTACATTGCTACAGCAGGGCTATCTGCAAAATGTTAACTCTCGACCAAAAGCCAAAAGCTGCCATTATCACTTGTAAGTGCTTTCGATTTGGTAAATATTTCTTAGCTTATCTTACTGTTTAATTGGGTTTTATTTGTCATAATGGCTGAATTCATATTTATTTATTTATTTAATTAGTAAAACACATTAATAAAACCAATGGCATCATGGCTAAAAGCCCAAAAGGACCTTAGCCTGTGCTAGGGCTGGCAACTTCATTTTGTTGAAGCAGTTATGCTGTACCTACCTTTATCTTTTTACTGGATGAATATTTGCTGGATCACGAAACTTCATTTTGCAAACTTAGTTTTGAGGACAAAAAAACATATAATTTTAAGCTATTGCATAGCTTTTACCGCGGGCTCTAAGTGCGGCGACCGAATCAAGAAATTCCGTAACGAAAAAACCTAACAATCGTCTAACGTAGTTTCAGTTCGGCAAACTTCGGCACGGTGTTTGTGTGCGTGCGACTAGACGTATGCGTGTAGACTAGCTGCTAACTACTCATAAGTTTTTCTAGTATATGGCGATTATGAGTAGTACAGGGAGGTTGGATATGGGATTTTATTTCTATGACTAAGTACGTCAAAAAAGTAAATAAACAAACATTATTATTTCTTGACAATGTCAAAGACATGTGACATATTTGAGTGTTAAGCGCGAATTGTGTGTTAAGGACATTGGTTCTGTATAATTAAATATGACGTATGAGTCGTCTTGTAACATATTTAAATGATAAGCTCGAATTGTGTATAAAGTTTTTCACTTCTGCCGGAGTGCAACTCGTTTTTTTTTGGCTTAGGTGGATCGGGTTGTGTGCATGACACATGAGTCCGAACGAGACAGTGGTCCGAGGAGCCAAGAGGCGCATCCACTGAGACGGAATATTTGTCTGGATGTGTAGTCGGCAGAAGGTCCAGTAAGGACTTTTGTATGGTCTTTATAACATTTGCCATCCCAGGAAGATAGGGAGTTGCCCAATTTTGCTCTGCCAGAAACCACCCGACCTATTTGAGTGAGCACTATTTTTTTATTTAAATAAATAGGTACCGGGTTACTAAAGGATGTTTTTTTTATTTTATGATATTACCAGCTGGCCCGACAGACGTTGTTCTGCCCCTAAAGTTGATCATCCATCATCTCTTACAGCAAAGGAGTAGCTATTTCCCACAGCTACACCGCCATCTGTTAGAAATGTATGGAACTATTATACGCAAGATAATGCGGGTGTCGGCATGATTTTTCCGACATTTTGAATAATAATCGTCATATTACAACATATTAACACTAAACAATATTAAATTATACGGATAAATCAGCTTCTTTAATCACTCTATCTTGCCGTTGCGTAGTAAAAAGATCGAAGCGTACATCGCTAGAGACGGCAGAAAGCGACTTGTATAGAAGAGATCAAAATTGGCTAGTTTGATTCCGAAACGGTAGTAAGTACAGTGTAACAAACTTTTCTGACCCGGTGTGTGGTCGCTAGTGTCGTTGTAAGTCTGCACCATTTCACTTTGGCTACTATACACTGTACAATATAGTAACTTGTAGTTTTTTGTATTCAAAAAGTGATGTGATATTCTATTTTTTTTAAACAAACCATTATTTTTCGTTTTAAAAAAAACAATGCCATCAAACTGATTTTAGAATAAAAACTTAAATGCACTAAACTATATTGTTCTTTCTATATTATTATAAAAAACACGTGTTCTTTTCAGGTTTTAGAAGAAATCATTGCAAATAAAGATTGGGACAACTTCACTGTGCTGTATACTGCTGGGTACAGTATGAGTCGTGTCATCAATCTGTTCAAAATGGGAAATGACACCTACTGGCCTACAGTTACGGTTAGAGAACTGAGCGGAGCCGATTACAGGCAAGTATTCAAGTGTCTAACTCATAACAATTATGTTACCTACGCGAAATGACACTTAGCCCTTTCGTCCATTTGTCGACTTGCTCTCGGCGCGACTGGGCCTGATTCTCGTGCCGAATTCGAGATATGTTTAATTGATTTACTTATGGCTTGTTAATCGCAGTAACTGTTTTAGTCGATAAAACGACTAGTTAGAACTAGGTTAGTCATAAAACATGGCGGATATAGTTTGCAAAGAGTTTTTCGTATTCTTTAAACCTCTTTTTTAGGCATATGTCGTACGCTAGCGGTCGACATGCATCGAGTAGTCGATAGCACTAGAGATGGGATGTGAAAAGGATTCAGAATTAGTAAGTGAGGCTAAATAGTATTTTATTTGGGGGTTAGTATTATATATCAAAATGGGAAGTTACAGGGAACCCCCCTTTTTTTAAAAAAGGGGTTTATATGATTCCCCATTCTCATGACTTTAGGGTCACAGAAACCCCTATTGCAAACCCTCTTTTTTCAATAAGAGTCCATATGATTTCCCATTTTCATGAATTTATAACTCCCCTAAAATAAGAGGGGTCATAAAAACCCTTCTTGCGACCCCTCTTTTTTTTTTCAAAAAGGGGTCCGTATAATTCCCCATTTCAATGACTTTGATGACTCCCCTAAAATAAGAGGAGTCATCAAAAGAACCCCCTTGCGCCCTCTTTTTTGAAAATGGGTTTTTTTCTATAACTTCCCATTTTGATGATCGATAGAGTCCATCGATACTATAATATTATGTTATTTTATATATTTAATTTAATGTTTAATAGTTATAATATAATGTTTTTACCGAACGTTTTTTTGTGACTGTATTTTTTTAAAAGGGGGGATTCGATACTCCCTCCCACTTCCACACAAATCAAAACTAATTAGCCGTCAACCAATATTACTAATTCTGACTCTTTTTCATACCACTTTCCGTGCGACATTCCATCTCTACTGCTATCGACCACTCGATGCATGTCGAGCACTAGCGTGCGACATATGGCCATAAAGAGATTTTAAGAATACGAAAAACTATTTGCAAATGATGTCCCCCATGTTTCATCAACATGTCTAGTTCAAACTAGTCGATCTATAAACTAAAACTGTTACCGCGATTAACAAGCTATGATTAAATCAATTTAACAAATTAAATTCGAGATTATCTCTATCCGCACGAGAATCAGGCCCCTGGTTTCGTAATCGTCCAGTATCCGTCATATACATTTTTGGACATATTCGTGTGCAACGCTATGCTTCGTATCTCGGTTGCACCAGACTGCTAGTCTCGCATCTCGCAAATTGCATCGAGTGTCATGGCGGCCGAACAAAATGATATAACTTTTGTGCAGGAAGTTAAAACAACCCTGTTTATATAATTGCAAATTTATTAGGTATTGAAGACATAATGCAAAGTGAGCGTAAAATATTTGTTAATGCACATAATATTTTCGATGCAAGATTCTTCTATGACACAGATAAAGTACCTCAATTTTTTCTCTGAGAATCTAAAATTTATTGAACGCAGATATTATTTTGTAATAGTTAGTAAGACATATTCAGAAGGTCAAAATATACAACTGGAGTAATTTTCTGACGTAACTTTGATTTTCTTCGACCAACGGACCAATCCGCGGGTTAAGCCTTCCATATACGAGGGCTGATTGATAATTCCGTGACTTTTTGAATTTCCCGCACAGTAACTTTAAGGTTTTAAACAACCATTGAAAGCATAACCTAATGAATTTTATCAAAAATGGAAAAAAGTAAATTTCTTGTCTTGATTAAACATTATTTTTTGCGTAAAAAAACCATCACCGAAACCAAGGCTTGATAAGTACTATAGGGATTCCGCACCATCAATTTGAATGGTTAAGAAGTGGTTTACTGAGTTTCGTTGTGGTCGTGCCAGCACATGTGTGGCCGAACGTTCAGGTCGCCGGAGAGAGGTCGTCATTCCAGAAACTGACGATAAAGTCCATAGAGTGATATTGGATGATCAGAGAATGAAAGTACGTGAGGTGGCTGAGGCTGTAGGCATCTCAAATAAGCGGGTACATCACATTTTACATGAATTTTTGGATACGAAAAAGCTATGAGTGCGATGGGTGCTGCGATTGCTCGCAATCAACCTTAAAAAAACCGTGTGACTACTTCCAATTAGTGTTTGGCGATGTTCAGCTGCAATCCGAGCAAATTTTTGCTCCGTTTTGTAACCGTATTCAAAACGTGGATCCATCGCAACACGCCAGATACCAAGGAACAATCGAAGCAGTGGATTTATTCGGATGAACGTCACCAAAGAAGGCTAAGATGGGTTTGTCGGCTAACAATGTCGTGGCAACCGTTTTTTGGGATGCACGCTGCGTCATTTACATAGATTGAAAGGGTAAAACAATCACCGGAAAATATTATTTAGAACTTTTAGACCGATTTGACATTGTCCTGAAGCAGAAACGACTACATTTGCTAAATAAAGCGCTGTTCCATCAAGATAATGCCCCGTACATGGCACACATGCGTCGTAACCATGGCAAATATTCATGAATTGGGCTACGAACCTTACCCCATCCAGCTTATTCTCCAGAATTAGTTCCTTACGACTATTTTTTGTTTTCGAATCTTAAAAAATGACTGGATAGCAAGCGATTTGGATCGAATGAAGAGGTAATCTGTGAAACAAGCGCCTATTTTGAGGGTCTTGAGAAAATCTATTATTGGAAGGAATAAACAAATTGAAAAAAACGGTGGACCAAATGCATTGAGCTAAAAGAAGAATATGTCGGGAAATAAAATGATTATGTGCTGTTCTTTTTTTTAATAATAAAGTCACTAACTTATCAAAGGACGCTCGTATATACAAATTGTTAAACTATGTTCTCAATCCAAACAGATATCTTAAAAAATGCTGGCTTATCTTTTACTTTTTAGTGGATTTGAAGGCGGATAAATGTTTTTGTTAAAAAATTATTCATAAAGTATGTTTGTCATAAAATCATTTAGAACATAAATAATGATATATTTAAAATTTACAGAGATGTCTTAATAAACGCAAAAACCAGTGGGTATACGAATTTCGTAGTAGACTGCCCTTCGAGAAACTTGGAACAAGTGCTCCTCCACGCACAGCAAGTTGGTCTGATGGCGGACGAACACTCATATATATTCGTCTCACCGGATTTATTTACTCTGGATTTAGACCGATACCGGTATGGAGGAGTTAACATGACAGGTCAGTACACATAAATAAAAAAAAAATGTTTAAGAAATGGCTACGTCAAAGAAATTTGAAGATTATGTATTCCGAGAATTAAAAGAAGTATGCTAGGATAGTATATATATCAGATATCTTTACCAAAACTTTATCTTTTTCCCAACTATTTTAGAAAACAGGCGTAATGCTATTAGGGATTGCAATCCCGCAGCTCATTCAATCCCGCGGGATGCTATTACTATTATATCAACCTATATATGGTGATAACTTTTGAAAATCCGCGCTTTGAAGGTGCGGGATCCAGCAGATGAATAAAAGCAGCGGGATCCCGCGGGAATGCGTGATCCCGTTTTGCGGGCTTGCAATCCCTAAATGCTATGTACCTAATATGTATTTATTTGGTCAATGTAACACTGGTTTTATTGAAAACTACAAAATAGACGATAATGGTGGTGATCTATATATAAGATATATATATAAAAGTAAACTGAGAACACTGTGTGACTGACTAACTTCAGCACAAACTACTGGATGTACTTGAAATACTGCCAAGGGTTCCTGATATAACCTCCGCTACACCAAAAAGGATTTTGCAAAATTCATGGCCTAAGCGGGTAAAATGAGGGTGAAAATTTCGTATAAAAGTCCGTCATTTGTTTTTTCTTTATTTATTCAGATATCCAAACATTATACATATGTAACCAGCACCATAAATCCCAAATGTTTACTAGTTAGTGTTAGTTCAACGGAAAAATTCTGTTTATGGTATTGATATAAATAAAATACATATTATAAGAGAAGACACAACATTTTTAAAGCTATATATTTTGGAAAATCATTCCCTAGGGAACAAAACAGGGGACAAAATTTGTATGATAATTATGTTTAAAAAGCTTTCCTAATGTAAGCAAGCACTAAGAAAGTATTTCGCAAAACGCATTCCCTAATTCTTGAAGCTTAATGTATGAAAATTGGTTTGGCCTTTAGGTTGAAAAATAAGAGTTTTTAAATCGTCTAGAGGGCAAAATAGAGTAAGGAAACGTGTATGAGAAGTCCGATATGTTTGTAGGTAAAACTAAAAACAGTTAAAAACATTCTTTACTTTGAAGCCCACGCGAACAAAGTCAAGGGTAAATGCTAGTCTAAACATTTATTAGTTCTCGTAGCTAATGATGATTGTCCAACGCACAAATTTAAATTTTGAAGATACAGTTCTATGATATTCATATTCTTTAGTTGCCAATATGGAATATCGTGTTTTAGAAAAAAAAGTTTTTAACGGCATTTCTAACACACTGCTAAAACGCGGCCGTAGCTTACTTTTTAAAAAAAGAACATCGAATGTATCAGTCAATTTTGGGTTTTACTGTGTTGATAAAGAGTAAAAATTTCTTTCAATGGTAAATATACCTACTTAGGCATTTAAAACTAGCTAGCTAAGCTCTTTCGAACATATATGGATGTAATAAATGCAATGCATGTTGTATTTCATTATGTTCGAAGCGTTTGTACGGCGTGCAATATCCTATGCATTTCCTACCTTTTTTTGAGAAGAGCTCGCAAGAATCTTAGTAGGTTTACCAGTTAACATAAAAACAAAATATTCAATAGAAAAGGTTTGACATTTTTGAGGTCAATATTACAACATTACAGATTAGGATCCTTTGTATGTTACTTATCGGACTGTGCATCTTTTTCAGGTCTACGATTGACAAACTTAACAAAAAACGATTTACTATGGAGTTTCACATCAGAATTCAATACAGTGAAAAACGTAAAAGCTCAAGAGCTTAAAAACAAAATACTTTTAGCTCATGATGCTGTCTTTGTTTTTCGGGAAGCTGTACGAAAACTACAAAATGTGACGACTGAAACGCTTAGTTGTGAAGGCTCAAATTATTGGACATACGGGACTTCCCTTTTAAATCTCATGAAAACTGTTAGTTACCTTTTCTTCTACATAAATTAATAGAATATTCTACTCTTCAGATTCATAAAGTAACTATAAAAATGGGCCAAGTGAGTGTCGTACACTGATTTAGTAAGGGTTCCGTGAAATGAGAATTATTGCGAAAATCTGAAAAAGTGTGAACTTATTTATACTTTCAAAAACTCTATAAAAAATATTTTTTTTTGCCAGTCTTCATATGTCCCCACTGTTGGGGTACGGCCTTCCCTCATAAGCAAGGACGATTTTGGCCGTAGTCCACATGCGGGCTCAGTGTGAATTGTGGACTTCACATACGTCTTTTTTTTTCTTGCCGAATGCAGGTTTCGTCACGATGTTTTCCTTTACCGAAAAGCCAGTGGTGAAAATAATTAAATCAGTGTACTTGAGAAAGTAAGAAAAGTCTCATTGGTACACGCTGACCCCGGGGTTCGAACCTCCGCCACTTGGGACTTGAATTGAAATTTAATTTAATCGCAAAAATTTATGTATCATAGACGATAGAAAAACGCCGCTGACAGAAGTTGATACGTTGCGGCTCAAAAAAGTCAGCGTATTAATTCTCAAACACAATGGCTCTAGATATTAGAAACTTAGCTAGTAACTGCCCAGAAAATCAGTTCATATAATTTAACATGATCTCTTGGCGTTTTAAAAAGGTGTGTGATTCAATGCACATTTATGGGTGACACCAATTTTAAAGGTCGCCGTTGTGTTAATTATACTTTTATGTTATATGACCGATTATTATGTTATGATGCTGGTTTGTAAGGTTTATCTATATCAGCTTTGAAATGACGAAATTTATACTGATGTATATTGTTTATAACCAGTGTATTGTATGTATAATAGAGGTTAGTGAACTACGGCCAATTGATAAGATGAAGATAGGGGCCAATGGATAGAATGAACTTTGTCATTATCTCCAAAGTCCTTTTAATTTTACTTTATATTTTGATTTTAAAAAGTTTTAAAAAAATAATGGCAAAGCAAAATCTACGGCGTTTCCCGTTAGAACATAAAGTTAAATTGCTTACAAAAACATAAATTATTATATGTTAAACACATATAATAATATATGTTTATAAGTTGTTGTATTTTTATGTGTGTATATAATTATTTTTTCTACTACCTGCAATAAAAAGTTCAAAATTCCATACACTGACTCCCTCGCAGCCTAGCTGGTCGTGAGGCCAGCTGCTGTGCAGAGGGAGTAAGTTCAATTCCTGCACTGGACAAACATTTATGTCTTAATATAATCATTTATGTTTGCCTTGAGTCTGGGTGTATTTATGTATGACTAGACTTTGCCAGAGGCTACACGCATGGTCATTCATTCTAATACCTAAAAGACAAATTTTGGCCTAAAAACATTTAGATTTTTTCTATCTCCTTATTTTTCTTTTTAAATATTTAAAAAAAAATATTGGACTTTCAGGTAGAAGATAAAGTTACGTTCGTACCGAGTAGAAAATGGCTTTTCTTACTCTTGTAATAAGAGCTTTCGACTTTCCCACGGATAAGAAAAGCGTAATTTTGTACTTCGTACGAAGTATACTATTTTGTTTCAGAACGATATTACTGGAATAACTGGCTCTTTAAAATTTGATGGACTTGGAAAAAGAACTAACGTTGACTTTGATATACTGGAACTTACGCCATCTGATAATCAAACAGTAAATTCAATTTTTATGTATCTTTATGTACTTTTTATCTATAATAAGAAATCAAGAAAGAAATAAGAAATTACTACTAAATTAGCAACGTGAATCATGTATATATATATGCACCAATGTATAGTATAACAAACTTTTCTGACCCGAGAAACCAAAACTACTGTCGCCATATTGAAATGGTGTGAACTTACAACGACACTAGCGACGAAACAACTGAGGTCAGAAAAGTTTGTTGCACTGTATGTGTAATTTATAGGGCTGGTTGGCTGGCGCATATCACACAAAATGGCCTGAAAGATCTCTGACCACAGGTTATATGGTTATATAATTAGGGTCGGCCCACACTTGCTGATCTTTTGCGGTATCATCACTCAAAGTACTCACGGATCATCGGTCAAGTGTGTACAGTTTAATGTTTTATCTATATATTCTTCTGCTTGGGCGTTGCATGACATGGCATAAAAGCCGGCAACGATTATGCGGGGTGTGGTGAGGTAGCTACTGCAAGGGAGGGGGAGAAATGGCTGTTCTGTATAAAGCAGAGCAATATTATATAATACTAGCTAGTGTCAGCGGCTCTGCACGCCCTAAGGGTAGGTTAACAGCGTGGGATTTCTGTGGCAACTCCTTAGTAATACTAAAGAAGTTTGCTAAAGCAAGCTATAGCTGAAGCCATAGCTTGTTCTAGAGGAACTCTGTTAAAGTTATACCCACGGGAATTTTTGATTTTCCGGGACCAAAATAGCCTATGTCTTTAACTATCTTTGTGTCAAATTTCAACTAAATTGCATGCTCTGTTGCGGCGAAAGCTACCACTAAGGTGGCAAACAAGCACACCGTCCGACTGATGGTAAAAATGATGTAATAACAATAATGAATCCTAATAATTTTAGTGTAGGAATGATGTAAGTAGGATATGATATTCTGTGCTGATAATCAATTAATGTCGGCTCAGTGGGCAATTATCCGACTGCTGAATCGAGGAGCGTCGGTTCGATACCCTCACAAGACAAACATTTATTATTTGTGTTTTTCTTGAGACTGGGTGCTGACTGTGTATAATATGTATGTATTTATTCAAAATATATATATGTATATTTTATGTATTTGTACCCGCTGTCTGGTATTTATAGCCCAAGCTTCGCTTACAAGAAAACAGACGGCGCTGTGCGCAATGTCCAAAAATATTTATTTATTTATTGTCATTACCTTACAGATCGCAAGGTGGAAATACAATAAACTCTTCGCAGTAAGACCATATCTATATTCAGCTGAACCATCAGAAGAAACAATCATGATGAACAAAACATTTAAATTTTTAATAGCACTAGTTACGTATTTCGAAATTAAAATACTAACAATAATAGAATAGCTAAATTATAGCATAGGTCTTAACACTATGCATAGCAATAGTATATCGTAATACAAGTGAGCTAAGTTTTAATTTCATGCAACATTTTTCAACTCTGCGTACAAGACCTATTTCTACTAATAATTTATTCGATTTTTATTGTTATCAGGTAAAGGTAGTATCGCATACGTGCTATATTTAATTCACTAAAAGGTAGATACTTATCTATTTATAAAACTGCACTGACTTTTACCGTATTTATATTCTTATTTTGAAGTTATTAACATTCCTAGGTGTTATTTATAAAAAAAATAATAGAAGTATAGTTTTAACCATTTCTCTCTCATTAGTGAGCTCATTGATATTTATACCTACTTCTAAAGTACTACAAGACTTAAGAGGAAATATCCTGCTGTTTTTCCCCATACAAACTTATTCCCCTGTTTCCTCCCTGAATTGTGGCATGAGAGCTGTTATTTTTTTATGTATGATAGATACACACAAGCACTATGTCTGTATGTTTTGTTTTTTTTAGATGCCATTTCTATAAAAAATTGGGTCACTGCAAAAGTCCAAAAAAATCTTCTTTTTTATGACATCTTTAAACGTGTGCTATACAAATATGGCCACTAATTTAAAAAAAAAACAAAACATACAGACACGTAATAATTCATTACCTTCAAGGTGAAGTAATTTTTAATAAATTTGGTTAAGACTTGGAAAAGGAAAGTGGGGAATACTGATTTTGATCAGGAAACAGCCCGAAGCGCGGTTGTCCCTATCGCACATCCGTAGTTTGTACCGGGTCCTAGTGCGATAGCAAGTGTTTTTCAAATACCTATATCTGCATTGGCTAGGTTGGGATGTTTCCTCTTAACGGGGTAACTTAACGCGACTTGGTGGCTTAACGGGATCATCATATTTAAGTTTTTAATTATTATTTTTTAGTTTTGTATGAAAAAAAATATCACGCTAAAGACAAAAAATACATTCGTTATCTTAATCTATATTCTTATTTCAATTAAGGCACTTTATTTCCTTCAACATTAATAATTTTCAAATTACGCCTTGAATTTTTTAAATTTTTGTACTGAATTTAACGTATTTATCGTTTCGTTTGTTTGACTTTTTGCTACAAAGTATAGACAATGCACTAGATAACAAACAATTCTAATTATTTAATCGACTTTTGTAACAACCAAATTCAAAAAACGCTTGAAAAATTTGCACAAGTGTTGAAACAATGGTCACTTCCAGATTTTTTTAGCATCAAAAACAATAAATAAAAATTTATTAAGGTAATGCATTAGATAAAAGCAAGTTTTATAACATATATTTTTTTCGATTCTTCAGATGCTATAGTTTTGCCACAAAAACGGCCTATCTACCCTTTATCTTAGCCTTAAGAGGAAATATCGTATGCAAGCGATAACACACATAGGTATTAATAAATACAATTGCTGTCTCGCCAAGACGCGGGCCAAGAAACTAGACAACTGCGCCTCGGGCTAATTATATCTAGTCACGATCATCAAAATCGTTGTTTTGTATTCCCCACTTTCATCCCCCAAATCTCAACCGAATTGTATAGGAAAAGATCCTGACAGATAATTAATTATTCTTCGTCTAAGTTGTTTTTCTAAACATTAGTTTACATGTTCGTACAGAGCACGTCTGAAAATGTCCTAAAAAAGAGGCAATTTTTAGAACTTTTGCAGGGCCCCAGTTATTTATTATTTATCATAAACATACAGATGAAGTGACTGTATATTTATGCCAAAATCCAGGGAGGAAACTGGGGAATGCTGTATGTAATTTGTATGAGGAAAAGCAGCCTAAAATTTCCTATTAAGCTATATCAACAATTTAATAATTTGCAGGCACCGCCTTACGGATACATGAAACAATCCGTCAAAGAGTTAGAAGGTAATGATCGATACGAAGGTTTCACGGTTGATTTGATAGATAAATTAGCGGATATGTTGGGATTCAACTACGAACTGGCTCATGAGAATGATTATGGTACAAAACATGACAATGAATGGACATCAGGCATGGTTTACGATTTAAGGGAACAGGTTAGTTTTAGAAATTTTTTATATTAAAAAATAATCAAAGTTAAGATTCCACACATCATATCTTAAAGGAAACATATTAGTATTAAAAACTACAAATGAGTTATACATTGTTGCGGAAACACAATGGACGACTTGACTTGTAACCATCTCCTTCAGAGTCAAAGAGTAAAATCCGATTTCATTTAGAACATCAATAAAATTATCCGGGCTACTCTCTATGTTCTACACTCTGTTGCGGCGATGACGTACGAAATACATCGACTGAATGGCGGCTTCGTTTCTCAAGCGCTATTTAAACTGCTTCCGAGCGAATTTTGTGTTTTCGGTAAGGCCATGTAGAGATTTCCGAAACCCCTCTTTCTCCTAGAAGATCTAGCTTGACAGACAATAAATGTAAGTCTATATGACATAGCTTTTTTTTAACCTGATATTTAAAATTTAAAAACAGGCAGATCAAAAATATGACATCGACATAGTGAATAATTGTAGTTTCATAAGTTTGTACCTTTAAAAACTTGCTAACTTGAATTGACAAATTAGTTAGTGAGCTCAGTGTAGGTACATTTCATTGTACGTAACTATTGCTAATGACACGTATATGTTGTGTTAACTTGTTGAGGTAGGCAAGAAACTGGGCATAGGTTTACCTAATTTTTAGGTTTCAGATTTTTTTATGATTATGAACCCAAATGAGTCATTAGAAGTTAGCCTGTTTATTTAAGTTTATGACTGATTGTAGATATTACAAAAAACGCTAAGGTAAATAAAAACCTGTTATCACACCTACAATGAACAGGTATTTAACTTACTTTTTAACTCTTTTCAGTTAGCAGATTTTGCAATATGTGACTTCACTATATCTGTAGAAAGACAGTCGGCTATTGATTTCTCAATGCCTTTTATGACGTTGGGAATTGGAATAATTTACAAAGAGCCAAGTAAACAACCTCCGGAATTGTTTTCCTTCATGGCAGTTTTTTCTAATGAGGTAATAAAATAAATAAGTAGTAAATAAAAAATAAAAAAATATAACATCTAAGTCAATCAGATTAAAAATCCTACTAATATTATAAATGTGAAAGTTTGTATGTCTGGATGGATGTTTGTTACTCAATCACGCTTTAACCACTTGACGCATCGGGAAGAAATTTGGCATACATTTAGGTTAGGTCTTGGAATAGCATATAAGCTACTTTTTATCTCGAAAAATTCAAAAGTTCCCGCGGAAATAACTATAACAGAGTTTAAAGAGCAATAGATGTAGCTATAGCTTGCTATAGCAAACTTTATAACTATAATTAAGGAGTTCCACGCCGATAACCGAATTCATGGCGGGCGGAGCCGCTGGCAAAGTCTAGTAGTTTTATATAAACTAAGTTACAATTCTTATAATATTATGTAACAATGGTAAAATGAAATTGATTTGAGCAAAACCAAATTTTTCGAGTTAAAATGACTTTTTTTGGCAAGATCTATTGGAATGTTCTATCGCATTTAGTATCTACAAATATATTTATTATTATGCATTAAGCGTTTGTCAACTGACATCGAAGGTTATGTGTTTTTGTGTTTTGCCGTAGCTACCTATGTGTTTTTGTATGTGTGCTATTTTCTCTAAATATAATACAGAATAATTCTGGTTCTGCTTTTAATCTTAACTCGCATTTCGCCATATCTTCGTCCCCGTGTTTCACGTTAACAAAGAGTTTATTTGGTTTTTACAAGCTTTTACTTAGTTTCACCTGCCCCGTGTCTGTAATTCTTCCCGGAGTTCGATTGAGTTCGCTGTTAAATTTTGAATACACACGTAAACCGGATGACGATGCAATATATTGATGTCATAGAGCTGGTCTGATGATGGAGCTCGAAGGCGGCAATAATATTTTTTTACGTATATTCTTAATGTAGGTTTTTTTTTTTTGTTTGAACGTGCTAATGGCTGGAAATACCCGACTAGGGATTGCAGTCCTCCAGCTTATTCAATCCCGCGATATTGATATGCGTGATTACTCAATTCCGCGCGGGATCACGCGGGATCCCGCATCTTTAAAATTATGTTATAAAATCCAATTTAAACTACAGATTTTTGTGTAAAAATCAACTATTATTGAACATTTCTTACAGTAAGTAACTTCTTTTCTAATAATTAAGTATAAGTAATTAGTAATCGGTTTTCTTAGAATCATCTTAAAATACTTGGCATAGTTAATTAGTTTTGTTTAATTTTACCCTTATTCCTAACAACAGTTTTATATTTTTAATTCAGTCTTATTCCTATAATGACCAATAATCAAATCAAAACTTTCTCTTAGATGATATTACTATTATATCAACCTATGGTGATAACTTTTGAAAATACGCTATTAAGAAGAAAATGGCATTTATTGTAGCGCTATATTAAACGCCCGGACGGTGAATACAAAAACAAAACACTCCACCTGCAACGAAAAACGTGCGCAGACCAGCGCAGTGCCATTTATGAACAACTAAAACGTCGCACTCGTGCTACTCGCGATTCACGCAAATGTTTTATCGCCAATTTTTTTATTTGCGGGATCTGCGGATTCGCGCTTTGAAGGTGCGGGATCCAGCAGATGAATAAAAGCAGTGGGATCCCGCGGGAATGCGTTATCCCGTTTTTCGGGATTGCAATCCCTATACCCGACGAATTAAAAAATAACTTTTTGCATTCGATATGAGAATGCCTCATTGTTGAGGAAGGTTATAGGCTATTTAATATCACGCTGCGATCCTTAGGAGCCAAGCCAAAAGCAAAATTGCGCGAGTGAGCGATGCTACGTGGGAAGGCGCTCCAGCGCAAAGTAACGGAAATGGCTGGACAACGTCTGGCAGACCATCAAGTTCAAATAAAACAAATTTCAAATAGCCTAAACATCTGGACTAAAGTAGCTTTTTAACAGTTCAACAATTTCCCATACGATCCAATGGTTTTGGAGATAACCCTTCATATATAAACAAACTTAGTCAGTATAAACTCAGTGAATGGGGTTTTCTTAGCGTTGAACACGCAGACTTGTGTATGGTTGAATCGGACCAAGTTATCCCGTGCCCAGTCAGAATCCTTGGACAGTGTGGTCTCAATTTTGAAACAGAAGTTTTTCACGCTTTTCTTTCACAACGTAACGAGGTGTATTTGCACGGCCCGTGTAATAAGCCTCTGCAGTACTGTCATCTGCATTGCAATGTATGTTATTGATGGACAACATGTCATTGATATGCAGGAGAAACAGTGTAAGAGACAGCACAGAGCCTTGCGGGACACCAGCATTAATGTCCATGCTATCAGAGCAACTAGCGTAAACTTCGGTTCGTATACGTCTGCCAGACAAAAAGCTAGCCACCCATTTGCACAAACCCTCGGGCACTCCATAAGATGGCAACTTCGATAGAAGACCCCGGTGTCAGACCCGGTCGAACGCCTTTGCTATGTCCAGGCTACATCCCAATGCCTCCCCCTGACTCATTGCTAATATCCGTCGGTGTGTGGATACAATAGAAGGTCACTGCACCGCACAGTCGAGCGACCGTGGCGAAAGGCATATTGACGGTCACTGACCAGGTCGTGTTCTTCTAGGTTCTCTTAGAAGTTGTCTGTTGATCACACGCTCCATCACCTTGGAGAGGAGAGAGGTAATAGCGATAGTCCTGTAATTCAAGTTCAAGGACACTGTTTAAGCACCACTGCTGGTATACCGTCTGGCCCACCTCGTCCGGCGTCGTCTCATGGTCTGTAAAGGTTAAAACTAGATTGGTTTTGCCTTTACAGACTTTGGAACGAGACCATTCGGTCTCTAGAAACTAGAACAGAAAGAAATTTATCTTAGTTAATGGGACTAATCATCTTAGTGCATTTGAACAAGATTAACTTATTTACTATAATCATTTTACCAAGAGCATTAAACAAGTATATAGTTGATTCAAGTAAACAAACTTAATTATTATAAATCTAAATAGAATATAACAAATAATAATTGAAAATTGAATTTACTAAGATTAAGATTATGTTTCAAGTTGATATTTAACAATATCTTAACTGATTAAGTTAAGTATCAACAGAAAAAGGAAATAAAATCATCTTATTTGATATATATAATGTCCTTGTAGGCCCATATGAATCATGATGCTTGCAGCAATCACAATCTTGTTAGAAATAACCAAGTTTTATTTCGAGTGTAGATAAAGCCCTTTTGTCGGACAGACTCGTGTTATGGGGCAGGTTGACTATAAGAAAAATAACAAAAGAAAGCTAAAAATGGTCTTTCTGGCATCAAATAAACTTTTAACTCCTTTTAGAAATAAGACCAAAAAAAATACTTAAATGTTATCGTCTTAAAGTATGTTTATTAAATTATATTATTAGAGCTTTTAAGAGTGATTTATCCTGCCCCTATAGTCAATCAAACCCGGTCTCTCCTACGGAACAAAAAAAACATGATTTTTTCAAATTGTTAAGTTAGTACCTAACAAAAGTATCAATTTTCTTATTGCAGGTATGGTATTATATGATGCTGGTGCAAATGGGTTGTGGAGTTGTTATGATCTTTGTAGGACGAATCTCTCACAAGGAATGGCAAAATCCTGTACCATGTATAGAAGATCCTGAAGAATTAAGCAATCAATTTAGTTTTGCTAATTCTATTTGGCTTATTATTGGCTCAGTCATGCAACAAGGATCTGAAATTGCACCTATGTAAGTAAAAGCTTTGTCTTTGCTGCTGAAGCATTACATGCTCCACTGCAGGGGCACAGGCCTCTCCTAGGAGAGGAGACTTAGGGCACAATCAACCGCGCTGGCTCAGTGGGAATTGGTGGATGTTTGTTGGAGCTAGTGACCACTCAGCTGTTAGTTTACAAGCCACTCATAAGTCCCCTGACTTAAGGCCTTTGCTATCATTATATGACAAACGCACGGAGGAGTTTAGAAAATGTGCCACTAAGCGGTCACCCATCCGGGTCCTAACCACGCCCGACGTTGGTCAACTTCGCTTATCGTTTTCGATAGATGAATGTGACTGGTCGAAGAGCTGCTTAATGTGGCTGGGCCACGAGAGCTCCTTAATACAATACAGTGCTCATATACACTTGTTTTCGTTCTCTTACCATGGTTTATTTAGTAAGAATTACTTTTACATTAGAAAAGCGCGTTGCAACGGCGGCGTTCCAACCGCTCAAATTAACATCATATTTTAATTATTTATTTTTATACCAAATATTGCTGATTTATTTTTTATCGTAATATCGCAACTCCTCAATAATAGTAAAAAACCGACTTACAGGTGACGTTTCCAAGCATGCCAAATTTCATCTAAATCGGCACAGCAGTTTAAGCGTGAAGAGGTAACAGACAGACAGGCAGAGTTACTTTCGCATTTATAATATTCATATTGATTTCAGAGCTGTGGCACCACGGTTGATCACCAGCGTATGGTGGTTTTTCACCATGGTAATAATAGCATCTTATACAGGCACATTAGTTGCTTTCTTGATCGTCGAAAAAAACGTTTTACCTTTTAACAGTCCAGAAGAATTGGTAAAGACATCCATAGCATTTGGGATGAAAGATAAGGGATCTACAATGACGTTTTTCAAGGTAACATTTAAAGACTATTTTTTGTTTATAATTATAACACGGACGCGAAGCACAAAGAATTGTCCTTTTACTTTTTAGCCTGTGTTCAGTGGTCCATCTATGCAAGCTCGAAGGTAAATAATTATGCGCGTGCAACAGAGACAAATAGTGACCGGTCATTGCTATAGTAAGCTACCAATCACATGAAAATAACGATTTGCGAACACCTTTGTTATATTTATACATTTAAAACTTTTTGCTCACGCTCAGTTTAGCTATCGGCCTTGAATTCTTACGCAACTCTGTGTACATACTTAGTAAAATGTATGTTATTTTTACATTAATTTGACAAATCTCTTATGGTTTACTATACCTACCATTTAAGCAGCCCAAAGGCGTCTTTTTCATACTTGAATCACCACTATCGTCAATGCTTATTTCTAAAGTTACGTCAAGTAAAAGAAAATCCCATAAGATGGCCTTTTATCTGCGGAAAACATAGCTATAAATAAAAAAAAATACTGTGCAAATAAGCGCCTTTAGGCCCATCTCTTAAGTCGTAACCAAATGTGGTAACCAGCTTCTGAAGGGGGAAAAATATCTCAATTTGGAGCTGGCTACGAAACGGGAACCCTTAAGGCCCATCTAGTAACCCAATTTGGTAAAAAATATTCATAAAGAAAAAAATCATTTCAACGATTGCCAAACAACTCCTGCGAGTCAAGTTTTGAAACGAAATATTGCAAAATTTGAATATGATGCTTCAAAAAATGTACAACCTATTCAAAAACAGTATAAAAAAGGGGTGTTAATTAAAGAACGAAAAAAATCATTTATATGAAAAAATTCCAAAGTTTTCAAGCGCTAAGTCTGCTACTTATCGCCAATGAAACAAATTCTTAGTAGTCAATAAAGTTCGATGTAAATTACCAGAAGATATAGTTATACCAAAACAATTTCTAGATTTTTTGCTCGCCGATTACCAAGACCACAATACACGAATACTAATATTTGGTTATAAAGGCAATACTGTTAACATACTCATGTACAGGCACTTTTTTACCGATGGCATGTTTGAATCGTGTCCTCAGCCATTCTTGCAAATGTATACCATCCATGGCTTGGACAGAGCGTCGAATGTTATTGCCCCATTATTTTACGCATTTCTTAACAAGAAGGATGTAGAACCTTACGAGATTTTATTATCTCTATTAAAATCTCAAATAAGCACATGGAGCTCTGAAAAAATAACATTTGATTTTGAAGCTCCAGCTATAAAGGGGTATCATAACATTTTCCCCGATATAATTGTTAAAGGTTGTTTCTATCACTATGGCAAGAATTTATGGAATAAAGCACATGAACTTTAAATTAAAAGCAGAGTAAGACGAAGACAAGTAGCATGCTTTGCTGCTCTTGCTTTGCTTCCTTTAAAACATATACTGGCTGGTCACTGCTACATTATGAAAAAATCAAATGATAGTAAAGAATTTCAAAAAATCAATTTATATTTTTGGAAACAATGGCTAAGGCATGGCAGTACAAAAATATGGTGCGGTGGAGATGAACAATTTTAGAGAAATAATAAGTTAGACGGGTAGCACGCTAGGATCAATCGTTTCGTTTCGCGTAAAAATCCGACTTTGCCCGAATTGTTACAAGTTTTGAAGAATATATCCAAATTTTACAATATTGTAAACACGGCTCTAAATAGCAATTTTCATACTACCAGAAAACACAAGAACTACATTGAAATTGATCGTGAAATTCAAGCTGCTGTAGAAGAATTAAACAATAATGAGATCAGCATAGGTAACTGCACAGAAATAATTGCACCATTCTCATTTTAAGATTTTTGCTATGTTAAATTGCGTAAACGAAGAATAAACTTGAGAGATTGAGTTCAGAAAAATGTGCCACTCATCCAGGTTTGCGTACATAACAAGTTAATTAAAAATGTTTAAGTTTTAATTTTCATTTATCACGAATCGTCTCGCCCGGAGACTTGACGACTTTTAGCCCCCATACATTGCGGCAGATTATACAGAAAACTGAATAGCTCAGCCCCTGTGTCTAGTTTTCGTGGATTACTAAAAAGCCTTCGAGCCTTAAGCAATGCATAGTCGATTGGCGATATATCAAGATACTGAGATGTCAGTATGATGCCGCTTCAATGACCATACAAGTACAGGACCGGCATACAAAGCCTATTCAGTTGCGCAGAGGAGTACGACAGGAAGATGTTATATCTCCGAAACTAGTTAGCAGCGCACTGGAAGAAGTTTTATACAGCTGGGCTCGAATAAAATCGCGGCATTTCTGTAGGCTGCGTGTTCAACTCACACCTACGATTTGCAGACGACATCGTAATAATGGCTGAATTGCTGCAGGATTTAGAAGAAATGCTGAACGGCCTAAACTGTTCTTCCGGACGAGTGGTTCTCAAGATGAACGTAGACAAGACAAAAGTCATTTCCAACGCACACGTGGACTTGAGACCAGTGACCGTCGATAATATCACAATCGAAGCTGTTGTAGAATATGTCTACCTAGGTGAGACAATTATACTGGGTAGAAACACCTTCAGAAGAATTCAGTTGGGCTGGGCAGCATTTGGAAAACGACAAAGGTCTTAATCAATGCATCTTGCCTGTCATGACCTATGGCGCAAAAAATTTATTGGCGCATTCTTTTGTTGTGCAAGTCCGAAATTTAAATTAACCTTAATGAATTATCTCCTTAGTTTTCAATTTTGGGGGTTTAAAAAAGTTTGTTCCATTTTCAAATTTCATATTTGACCGCTCAAGCGGACGCATTAAACATTGTAGGTCGCTCTCTATTACTTTACTGCAACGTCGATTTATCCCAAAGAAGCTTGCGCAAGATAAGGTCGCATATCATAGCATATTTGAGAAAAGGTTATTGCAGGTTCAATATCAGGCTGTACAAATTTGATTAATTTAACAAATAATGACGATGAGTTGAAAAAACATAAGCTGAAAACCCCATGTACGGTCTGTTGCAGAACTGCATATAAAGTTTCAAAACAAAATAGAATAGCAGCGAGGCGTAGTATCATTATTATCGTATCCGTAGCCTAGTGGATAGACGTATCAGACTTTAATACGTGTACTCAGTGGTTGTGGATTCGAGTCTCACCTTATGCCTTTATTTTTGTTTTTGTTACATTTTACGAATTTTCTAATAGCTATTAAATTCTACGTAGGTAGACATTTAATGTTTCTCATTCGTTGCCGATTTGTTTCTGGGGGTAAGTGCTGACAAGTTTGTTTGGTGTTTTCATTTAGCTATTAAGTTAGATGCGGTAATTACTTAAGTAGCCATTTTATCGTTGTGGATGTGTTTCTGAAGGTGGTTGTGTTGATAAGGTTGTTTTGCATTTTTATTAAATTTCTTTACTAAAAATAATATGCAGGCCAATATTAATATTCAAGAGAGGATGCGTATTATAGAACTATACAATATGGGTTACAATATATCTCAAATTTGCAATGAGATGGTTTTACCGTAAGTATTTTATTTGATGCTAATGTTATATCATAATTTTTTAATACCACACTTTTTTGTAAATAATTTCTAAAAAAAATTAAAATATAATTTCAGTAGTTTGAAAAATGTTTATTTTAATCTGGCTATTTAGTTTTTAGTGGATTACCGTAAAGCGTTGGGTCTAGCGCAACCAAGAGGAGGGGAGTTCATTAACTCGACCTCGAAGTGGACGACTGCAGCACATTGATGCGACTCAAAGAAGATTCATGATGGAACAATACGAGAACAATGGTTTCATACCGACTGCTGTGTTTGGACACATGTTTCATACATCTTCACACACAGTTCGTCGAGCTCTGCATATTAAAGGATTGCATCATAGCAAGCCAGCTAAAAAACCATATTTAACTAATACCCATAAACAAAATAGATTGTTGTTTGCAAGGGAGTATTTAGATTTTGACTGAGAACATTATTCAAAGATTAGAAGTCGTTCGTATCATCTGAAAACGGGAGGATTCATTTGTGGCGCAGAAATGGAACCCGTTATGCAGAACACAATGTTGTCCCAAATATGAAATCTGGACGGACATCACTAAATATGTGGGGGTGGATGACTGCGGCTGCTCCTGGTGAATTAATCCCGATAGCAGGGCGCGCTAGAACTTCACATTATGTGGAAGTGTTAGACGAGATCATGTTACTAATAGCGCGGTGAGTTTATCCATTAGCTGATATGCCACAAATACAGTTTATGCATGATAACTGTCCTGTGCATCGAGCGCATATAGTGCAGGTTTGGTTTACTCAACACCCGGACATTCATGTTTTCCTTGGCCTGCAAAATCACCAGATTTAAATCCCATAGAAAACCTATGGGGTTTGATGGTGCAAAGATGGGTGCATTGACATGCGAAATGAAAGAACTACAGAGTCATTAGAGGCTCACTGTTTAGAAATTTGGAATAATATTAGAGGAACAGATATCTGTTCTAATTTAGTCGGATCTATGTGGCGGCGCTTGCTTGCTGTGATTGAAAATAATGGAGGTTATACTAAATACTAAAAAATCGGCCAAGTGCGAATCAGACTCGCGCACGAAGAGTTCCATACCATTATCTATAAAAACGGCAAAAAAATCACGTTTGTTGTATCGGAGCCCCCCTTAAATTTTTGTTTTATTTTAAATAAATTATTTATTTTTAAAGTAACTATATAACTAAATATTTTGTAAATATTTTAGGCGTCTATCTGTTGCCGTTATCAATATCGAGCAAAATCGAGCAAAAAAATCACGTTTGTTGTATGGGAGAGAAATATTTATTTTATTAATTTTTTTAGTATTTGTGGTTATAGCGGCAACAGAAATATATCTTCTGTGAAAATTTCAACTGTCTAACTATCACGGTTCATGAGATAAAGCCGGAGCCTTAGTAATAGGGTTCCGCTAATGACCCTTTGGGTACAGAACCCTAAAAATAAAGTACTATTTTTCTTACAGATATTATTTTACATTTCAATATATTTGAGACATAACATATTTTTTTACTTTGTTGTTTTTCAAAATATAGCAGTGTTACCGAATGAATGGTGACTTGTATTTTTTTTTATTCTTATAGTTAAGTTTCAATTTTCTTTTCATTACGAAAACGAATACTTAAGCTATAACCATAGGAAATATATATATAGAAAAAAGAGACATTTATACGGAACCCTAAAAATAAAGTACTATTTCTCTTACAGATATTTTTTTACATTTCAATATATCTAAGACATAACATGTTTTTTTTTACATTGTTGTTTTCAAAATATAGCAGTGGTACCAAATGAATGGTGACTTGTATTTTTTTTTTATTCTTATGGTTAAGTTTCAATTTTCTTTTCATTTTGAAAACGAATACTTAAGCTAGAAATATATATATAGAAAAAAGAGACATTTATCAAAAACATTATTTATGATTTGTAAAATTTTAATAAAAACCCTTTTTATTTGATTGCATATGGTTTAATTCTTGCAAACAAAACAAAAAGTTCTCATACCAACTGGTCCTTTTCAGAGAGAACTAGATGTCAAAACATAAAAAAAAGTTATTCCTAACAAAAATACTCAATACGGAAATAGCGTGATTTGAACCATAGGCTCGCTGGATTAAGTCGCAGCGCCTACCTACGCTACCACTACACCACCGAGCAGATATCATTCAATTTACCATTCAAACAACACTGCAATTTACACCTTATTAATTTGTTAGGTTAAGAAACCAAAATATAGAAAAATGGTTTAATTAAACTAGTTAGTATAAAGAAAACTAAACCTAATTTTGTCGATTTAAGGTCAATATTATTGACAGTTCTGATAATGTTAATGTGTGAGTGCGAGATTCACAGAATGGCTTCACGCAATTTTAACCTTTACACTATGCATGCACTTTAGCAAATTACTGTACATACATGAAGAAAAAAATATATACGTCAGCAAACATAAAATTTAGACCCGAAACCTTTAGCATCTTTATACCTTGTGCAAATCATAGCGAACATAGTGTTATCATCTGGAGTTAATGAATAGTCATAATGGTATATTCAGAGTTTCATATGTGTGAAAGCAAATATATGTATACGCTAAAATGTTAAAACGAAATCCAACTATAATAATATGTTGTCTATGATACGAAATCATATTGGCTTCGGAATATTAAGTAAAAGTAAGTATATATACACGAATTATAGAGCCGGCTGGTATTGGCGCGCATTATATACAAATAATAACGCGAATCACTATTTGCGACTTGTGTCGCTACTCGGATTATTGGTTGTGCAATATCAGGCTGTTCTTTAACGCGGTTGAGCATTATCGTTTTCCACTCTTTATGGACTGTAAACACAGTGTATTAAGTTTTCATAACCACAAAATCTCAAGATTTTAGCAATCAATCTATAATCAGAAGTGTCTTGTTAGACAGATATTGTTTTACGGATAAATGCTTTTAATTTGGAAAATAGAAAGCAATTTCCCATGACTGTTGGTTCTTAGACATATGTATGAGCGCTGAAAAATTACACTAAATGTAAATTTGATTAAATAGTTAGACTGTGTCGTACGTAGAGTAAGTATATACTCACCCCTTTCTGTAAATTATATTCATGTAAGATGTAATATATCAAAGAACTAGATATATTAAATCAATATTAAACATGAGCTGAACCGTTTTATTAGGAATTACATTTCTTTAGGTTTTTTTTTGTTTATTAAATATTCGAGTTATTTGCCTTTTTTTTTTCTTTTTTTTTATACCACTAAGGTGACAAACAAGCCTACTGTCCGCCTGATGGTAAGCGGTCACCGTAGCCTATGGACGCTTGCAACACCAGGAGCATCACTCGCGCGTTGCCGACCCTTCAGAAATCTAATAACTTCTTTTTTGAAGAACCCCATACTGTAGTCCTTAGAGAAAGCCTTGGCAGGGAGCTCATTCCACAACCCAAGCGTTCGCGGGAGGAAGTTTCTCTGAAACCGCACTGTACGCGACCATTTCGGTTTCAAAGTGTGAGAATGTTTTTTATAAATATGAATTGTTGATAACCTTTTAAAAGATGATTTTGATATGTTTTGTTACAGTAAATTTTAGTAATTTAAAATTTTCCTATATTATCAGACTTTTTAGCGTGTGTTGAAGGCCATGTTGCAGAACATATTGTAAAACATAATATTAATGTTCTTTTTACGTGAAAACTACTTATCTGATTTACATGTTTTTTTTTTTAAATCATAGTAATTTAAATTATATATTAGTTAGGATTAGGAATATTGAGGATAATAAGGTACAGACCTAGGCTAAGGATAGAATGAAGTTAGTTTGTTTAACGTTGTAAACTATTTAGGAATCCACTGACGAGCCGTTCAAAACATTAATGGACAGAATGAGAAAACATCCGGAATGGTTGGTTGGAAATAACGACCTCGGTATTGCAAAGTTAGTATCAAACCTTTTTATTTTTATTTAACTTAACCTGTTAGTTATTGTGATATCAGACGGTTCACTTAGGTCAATGCTCTCTCCAGTAAATGTTGTTTTTTTAGGGTTCCGTTCCTCAAAATGTTGATATATATAATATCAACTACATACTAAGGTCTACGGTCACTTGAAGCTGTAAAAAGATCAAGCTTCTCAGTCAAAGCAAAAAAATACGGTCATTTTTAGAGTGATGTCTCTCTCTCTCTCTCTGTGTGTGTAAGTGTGTGTGTGTGTGTGTGTGTGTGTTTGTGTGTCCACTTAAATAAAATAAATTTTGTTACATACACGCTGTCGTCTGTCCGTTACAGGACGTAAGACCAATACAAAATGGCCGAACCAGAGTGAACCAAGATGCTTATATATGGAGAAGTAAACGCTCTCATTCAGTTCAGATGTTTTATTTTGTTTTATTGGCGCGTAAGGAATGATGCTGAATGTCAAAATCCAACATCGTTTGATTGATTCAATAGTGAATGCATTTGTTACTTTAAACTTATTTTGTTTTCAGACGTTATGAAAGACAGAAATGAACAAAAAGTAAAACGTCTGATATCACCTTTAATATGTGTGGGTCGAACTTTCTGGGTCATCCTGCAATTTTGCATGCGCTTTGGATTTGTGTCTGTCTGCCTGTGTCAAATGGTTGAAATTAATTTGAAATGACTACCAACTACACTACTTCAATGTCGTATGCAGTTCGAGTGCATGTGACAAAGCAATATAACACATTGCCTGTTCGTCTGTGTGTCCTCGTCAAGTCTTTACAAACTTTAAAACTTCTCGCTGTGTGTTTTGCAATTTTGTTTCATATTCTAGTTTACGTAGCAATGTATTCCAAATTAAACTTTTTTCATGTATACTTGTGGCTTACACCATAGTTTAATCCTCCAAAACACCTTATTACTAACTTGGCAAAGATGAAATTCCAAAACATTTCATGGTAGCTAATTAAAAACCATTCTATTTCTTACTAAAATTATGAAAAGCCAGTACTTTACCTGCCTCTCTATTTTTCAATTCTATTTTGTTTTCTGAAAGCTATTTAGTTTATATTGATAAACTAAATTGCGCACATACGCATTTTTTAAAGGATTAAAAAAACGCTATAAAGCTTGCTTCTGTGTAGTGCTTTAACCTATTGGATGTTTTTCATTTGTTGTATTAGTGCTTAAAAAAAATGCAGAAGTGACTATTTTGTTTGAACACTTTGGTAATTTCTAAAGTGTAGGATCGCGTTTGGTGTTTTATAAAAGTTGGTTAAATCAAAATAATTTACTTTATCAACTGCACTGACTTAAATCCAAAACGTTTCAAGACGCCATCATAGTACAAATTACTTATCAAGTTTCAAACGAATAAATACAAGTATGTAAGTAATGAGTATTCATTTTTCGGTCAAAAGTCGGTGGTGGCCGAGGGGTTTAAATTTCACTTCACGTCCCAAGTGGCGAAGGTTCGAACCCCGGGGTCGGCGTGTACTAGTGAGTCTTTTCTTAATTTCCCAAGTACACTGATTTATTTATTCACACCACTGGATTTTCGGTGAAGCTAAACATCGTGAGGAAACCTGCATACGTCAAGAAAAAAAAAGACGTATGTGAAGTCCACAATCCGCACTGGTTCCGCCTGTGGACTATGACCCAAATCACCCTCGTTAATCGTCTATCTTTCTGTCTGACCAATTAAGGGCTCTATTCTTAGACCGAAATAGGTAGAAGCCTGAAATTTTCACAAAATATGTATTACAATGGCGGATTGTATCATAAATAATGAAGAGTTAAAAAGGAAAATGGAAGGGGGGTAAAACAGTAGGTATACATTCAAACTTGCTGTAAGCTCTAAAGTATAACAATAAATAATATAACCGGCCAAGTGTGAGACGGGCCCGAGTCATTACCATTACCACGGTGCATTTACTGTAATAACGGTGCTTATAACGACCCTGACGGGAAAATGACCTTCCGTAGTAGTCCGGTAAAATATGGACCTGGAACTAAGATACCAATCGTTTTAAATTTTATATAAAATTCTACAGGGTGGAAAAAGGAAATTATGCTTTTTTCATGGAATCAACTACCATAGCATACTATACAGAGAGACACTGTGACCTATTGCAAGTTGGAAGGCTGTTAGATTCAAAAAGCTATGGTATAGGAATGAAACAAGGTAAGGACTTTTTATTTCTATGTTAAATGTATAAATCAAATTAAAATAACCCTCCCTGAATTCGGGTATCGACGAACGCTTTCAACGGCAACTCCTCAATTATAGAAAAAAAACTGACCCACTTGACGTTTTCACGTATCCTATGTCTTTCCCCGGGACTCAAACTATCTCCATTGCAAATTTTCTTCAAATTTTAATTGGTACTGCAGTTTAAGCGTGAAGAGGTAACAGACAGAGTTAATTACACATTCACCATATTAGTATGGATGCCATTACTATGAGTATAAGGGTGAGTTACTTAGTAAGGGTTTTCTATTGGAAACAGAATCCCAAAAATCAAAGTAAGTGCATAAAAAAGTTGTAAGTTCACACAATTTTAATATAGCGACTGTAGTTTTGATGTTTGACTAAACCGAAAAGTTCGTTGTACTGTATGTTAGTGAGAGTCACAATAATTAGTACTAGTGATTAAGCATTTATTTTTCAATTTTTTTAATTTGACTTCTGTAAATCAATTGCTGCCTTTTCTAGAATGCATCCTTGCAAGTTGTGCACAGTACCTGCTCAAGTAACGGTTTAACGGTAACATTTTGCGTTTAATTTTTACCGATCTTTCTATTCCGTCAAATTCAGTAAGAGTAGGAGTAAGCAACACAACGATAAAACCAGTATTTTCTAAAGCAAATAGGTAAACAGTATAAGCCCGAATGCATAGTCTTTAAATAAAAGTTTTTATCCAGAATATTTCTATTACCGTCTTCACCGCGTGGAAGAACGTAATGTCATTATTATGACACGTTTTGTTTTTTTTATATAATTTTAAATTGTATACCATAGTCTATACTTAAATACGTATTTATCTATATGCATGAAATATGAAACTGACTGACTGACAGATATATGAACGCACAGCCCAAACTACTGGGTCTATAGACACTTTGCATCTGTTATTACGTGAGCGAGCACTAAGAAGGGGTTTTACTAAAACAATCTTCTAATGGGGTAAAATAGAGGTTGGTAATTTGTATGGAAAACCGTCACTTTTGAGGCTAAATTCATAAAACTTAGTATTTGGCCTTTAAGTTGAAAATTCATCCTTAAGAGGGAAAAATAGGGGATGAAAATTTGTATGAGAATTTTGATATATTTGTGTCGAAAGATTTGCAATTTAGCAAAAGGAATATCGTATGAAAATAAGCCAGCCATATGAAAAGATTTTGCAAAACTCATCTCCTATGGGGGTGAAATGGAAGTTGAAAGTTTGTATTGAAATCCGTCATATCTGAAATTAAATAAAACATTAAGATTGACGTTACACCTGTACTGAAAAATTTGCCAGAAAATAGGAGATGAAAATTTGTATGAGAATTTCGATATTTTTTATTAAAATATACCCGAGCAATTAGAAACAATTTTGCGAAATTCATCTTCTAATGGGGTAAAATAGGGTTGGAAGTGTGTATGGAAATTCATAATTTTCTAAGCTTAATGCATAAAAATTTATATTTGAACAAATGTTAAAAACAAAGATAGACTCGTTACACCGTTTTTAAATTATTCACTAGAAAAAATAGGGGATTAAAATTTTGATGTTATTGTAGGTCAAACCGTAAACAGTCAAAAGCTGTCTTTTTTTCAAAATTGTACACAGACGCAGTTGCTGACAAATGCTAGTTATTACATATGTGTTTTGGATAAGTTAAGAGTGTGACGTGATTTTATCGAACGTCAGTGATAGTTACCTAGCTGCTATAGGACCCTTAAACTGGCGCTCTTTAAGTATCAATTAAAATTTTAGGGTCTCCTTATAAGAAATTCATCGACGATGCTTTACTCAAACTCAAAGAACAGGGAGAAATACAAAAGCTGCAGGACTTGTGGTGGAAAGAAAAGAGAGGAGGCGGAAATTGTGAGGTAAGATTTTTTTTTTTACCACTAAGGTTGCAAATAAGCTTACGGTCCGCCTGATGGTAAGCGGTCACCGTAGCCTATGGACGCTTGTAACACCATCACTCACGCGTTGCCGACCCTTCAGAAGTCCAATTACTTCTTTCTTGAAAAAACCCCTTAAAACCTTAGAGAAAACCATGGCAGGGAGCTCATTCTACAGCCCAAGCGTTTGTGGGGGGAAAGCAGGAAGTGTTTTTTATAAGTTGCTAATTATTAGATTATATATTATTACTAAAAGATATTGTGAGTTTGTTGGTATGTATATACGCGTGGAATAGTCTCGGGAAGTACTAGACTGATTAAAATTAATATATTTCTTGAGAACTATATAAACTATATACGCTATATAAACCCTATTATTTTTATTTGTCTTATTTTGAAACCTCAAAGAAACGCTAGACCTCACAAAAACTATTATTAAGGCACCAATAAGAACAGACACTAGAAATAATTAAAATTATCTAAACTACCAAAATAACACCACTATAATTATCTCATAAAATTAATAAAATACTACAAATTTAAAATAATTAAATATATTTTCGAATTTATAATAGAGTTAAATTTTATAATTTATAAAAGATCTATTTCATAATAAAGTTGAATCTTTCATGTTATAATGATATTTTTTCTATGTACGTAACCGCTTTTCTCATATTTGGAACTTCAATCACAGGTTCATTCGGGTTCAATCATAGCTTTAAAATTAACTTAGTATCTTACTGCTGTGTTAATAATAAAGTAAAAATAGGTCGGTATACTAAATTCCGGAAGTGCTAGAATTTCATTGAAGCACAAAGAGAACTTACTTTTTTGTTATTTTCGATCATGCTAAAACTTCAAGAGTGTCTAGATTTAATTTTTATTTATATTTCCCCTGCCTAATCCTGGCTTAAAAACTTGTAATTGTTTGTTAGAAACTAACAATGGGGATATCGTCCGTACCCAACCAACCCCTATTACTACAATCTCGGTCTCCCTGTCTGTAGACCATCTCTAAAGGGCTCTTTCTTTTAGACCGAAATATATAGAATAATGGCGTATCATCTAACAAATAAAAAAAGTAAGAATCTAAGCAAAACAACGAAAACGTGATTTTTGAATGGGGATATAAGAATCACGTTTTTTAATATTTAATATCTTCTTTCTATAAAGACCCCATGCTGTAGTCCTTAAAAAATCTTAGCACTCATTCCACAACCTGAAACTGCACTGTAAGGTTTTAGGATGAATTCCCTGGCGAAAGTTGCCGAGGGCATCATTTTAAACAATTGCTCAGAACACATCACACTATACGAGCGGTAGAATACACATAGGGAGGGAAAATCTCTTCTCAGAGCTATGTATACACTTTGACATCAAAGTTCCTAATAATATTTAAAAGCTATCAATTAGTAAATTTAAATATTTTGTCAACATCAACCCAATGTTTTTGTTTAAAAGAGTAACTATTGAGTTTCGTGCGGGATTCTTCTCACTAGAAATTCACATTGTGTATCGGACGGTGGAAGGTTTTAAAAATAAAATAGTATTGAATAACTTTGAAGATTCAAAAGTGTTTATAACTCGGCATGTGAATTTGGGATTTTCCACGACTCTCTCAGCCCGTCGTTGACCCTAGTCAGAAGGGTCAAGCTGGTCCCAAGAGATGACAGCATTACTCTATATGAAGCCTGACTTGCGACTTATAAAGCAGCAACCTTTACCCTGAGGTAAAACACTACTTAACTCTGTTGAGTGCTACCAGTTTTTTCATTTTTTCTTTGAAATCTCGGAACTGAACATCACTGGAGATATCAACACCAAGGATCCCAATGCTCTTGAACATGGTACTGACTGTGTTCTGGAGTTGTGGGACTTCAGTGAATGGGGTTTTTTAAGCGGTGAATGCGCAGACTTGTGTCTCCGTAGGGTTGGATCGAACAAAGTTTTCCCGTCCCCAGTTAGAGACAGTTACAGAGTAATAAGTTCTCCGTGGTTTTCCTCCACAAAGGCACGGCCGGTATAAAAGCATCTCCAGTACTGTCATTTGCAAGGAGTAGATATATAGGGTTTCTGGCGCAGAGGATTGTGGATTTTATTGAAGGGTTCCGTTCATACAAATAAATTAAAAAAAAATGTTGTTTAATATATTATTTATGTTTGGTTTGTTTATTATTTGTTTTATGTTCATTTAATGTGAACAAAGTCGGCTGAATAATACTAGTGTTATCTATGACCACAACGGATGTTGAACCGGATGCGGTAAACCACAATAACGGATGTGATCGACCACATTGATTGTGACGTCAATGGTCAAGCATGAGTCGGAGTGACGTTTATTATATTTATTTAATTTATTTGTATGAACGGAACCCTTAAATAAAATCCACAATCCACTGAGCTAGAATCCCTATATTTATACTACTTCTGCATAACAATGTATGTTGTCGATGGACAAAGTAAAAACAGTATAGGAGACAGCGCAGAACCTTGCAGGACACCAACATTAATGTCCATGCTATCAGAGCTAAACTGTCAAATACGGCTCATATGCGTCTGTCAGACAAAAAGCCCATTTCCACAATACCCACAGGCAGTCCGTAAGACAGGAACTTCGATAGAAGACCCCAGTGACAGATTCGATCGAACGCCTATGTTATATCTCGGCCACTTGCCAATACCTTTCCCTATGTTATAAAGATTTTCATCATAGTCTTACCGCATAGTAGGTAGAATAGCGCTTTCGTTGTCCAAATTCGAGTTTGAGGCAAAGAGACTGACCAGTAGAATCTGTAATATTATCTAGTTCATAAATTTATATCTACATCTATCCATATTTATTCTTTAGTTCAGAGATTGTACACAATTTATAACTTAATCAATGTTTTTTTCTTAATGACAGCATGCAGCCAGTGAAGACATAAAACAACTTGATATGAAAAATATGGCAGGTGCATTTGTGGTACTTGGAGTTGGCTGTGTTTTAGGACTGCTCATATCAATCCTTGACATGTTGTGGGGTGTTTTTAAACGTTCGGTAAAATACAATGTTAGTATTTTTATTCGTTTTGCTTAACGTTTCACGCTTTGACATAATCTCCGAAGTAAACTAAATTTTACTTTAAATTTTGATTTTCCAATTGGTCATGGTTTTATGAAATTCTGATCAGCCATTATTGTTTATATTATTGCAAAGTTTGTCAGAATTTATTGTATGGTAAAATTAAGAGAAAATCACAGAATCTAATAAAACTAAAAACGCCGACCGCCGAATTTTTCGTTATTCTTCTTAAATCAAAATACAATTTAAAATTTAGGTAACTCAAAAGATTTTGCGAAATCATTTCTGTTTAAATTTTTTTTACTGCGTCTACCTTTTACTTCACGGTTAACTTCCTTTAAATAATATAGATATAATAATTGTGTAGCCTTAATTTATTGTGTGACTGTGTATTTAAATTTACCAACTTAAAACTAATAACCTGAGATCTATGGACTTCGAGTTCTGAAATCTTTTCTATGGACTGCGCAATAGAAAACTCTATTCATTAGAAAAAGATAAAGGAAACCTGTGATCTTTTATTTCTATATCAACTACCGCCATTTAAGTTAAGTTAAGTAAAAAAGTTAAGTTAACAAGAATCCTCAGTTTTGCTTCGTCATATTATCTTTTCTACATTTTAAATTAGAACAGAACTTTTTTTATTTAAGTGTGTACAAGATCAACCAGTTTCTTAAAATGTATTTTTGTGTCATAGGTAAAATATTTATTTATTTTTATTATAGACAACTTTTAAATTCGAGCTAGTAGAAGAATTGAAGTTTGCTATTAAATTCAGTGGCGATGTGAAGCCAGTTAAACGTGGGCCGAAGACTACAGGTGAAAGCACTGAAGCTTTGGCTGAGGCAGAAGGAAAGGATGAGCTCCGGTCACTTCGGTCAGCTCTATCTGGACGGTCTACCGGCACCCACAGGACCCAACACTCCCATAGCTCCAGACACTCTTCAAGTGGTCTTAGTGGTCTCAGTGTAGCATTTGCTCGAAGACGTGAATACACATAGATAAATTAAAGCAACAAATCAAGAGCAAGTACTATAAACAACAAATATTTTGTACAAAATGAGTTTATAATATTACTTCAAATAAAAAATAGCCACGAAAAAATCAGTTATTAAAATGTCATCGTATAAATTTTACAACGTCACTTTTTTGACTCCCTCGCAGCAGTTGGTAGTGTGGCCGACTGCTGTGCAGAGGGTGTGGGTTCGATTCCCGCACAGGACAAACATTTATGTAATAAACATTAGTGTTTGTCTTGAGTCTGGGTGTAATTATGTATGATATGTATGTATTTACATAAAAAAGTAATATTTGTATTTGTATCCGTTGTCTGGTATCCATAACAGAAGCTTTGCTTACTTTGGGGCCAGACGGCGCTGTGTGTAATGTCCAAATATATTTATATTTATTTGTTTTATTTATTGTACATTACTCATGGCCGTTTTGACGTCCACTGTTGAACGTATACCTTTCCCGTATGTTTTCACAACGGCCGGTCTTGTGCCACCTGCATCACGTGGCTTTTTGCTTCTCTTACCCGTTTATCTAGCAGGAAACTGTCTTACACTGCATCTTCCGGTCTATAGCAAATATTCGCACTGTCTTGATAGCATCCACTTTAAAGTCTTACTCACTCACAAGTTGTCCATGAACGACACGCCATCACAATTACGATACATATCCCCGAAGTTGGATATAGATATTATATCTATCAGAGATATCACAAATGTCAAATACTAGTAATATGGTTTAAACTAAACAATAATTATAGTTTTTATCTGACTGGCTCGGAAATGCTCACCTTGTCGTTTAAAATCTGATTAAATCTGCGTAGAAAAGCCTTCTTTATCCGCTTGCGCGCAAAAGTTTTTTTTTAATTCTAGAAAAGCAAGCATAATGAAACCGTCCGAAATGCGGTTCGTCCCTACTATATACATTAGTGATCCGTTATTAACACTTTAGTTTAATTTTTGATACTATTGCATTAACGATAATGTTTTGTTTAATGTTATTTAATAGATGATTTAATACATTGTAGTTTGTTAAATTATTAAATACTACAAGAATAAATAAGTTTTACCTATATTTTTTGTTCTGAGAATTTCAAAATTAGCATGGTGCAAATTCGGAACGCACCTTAAAAAAGAAGAAGGGAAATGAAACGCACGCAGTAGGTACATGATTTTGATTGTTTTAACTATAAACATATTAATTTTACTTAATAAACTTAAAGTTAGTAATTAAAAGCCTAAGTAACTCCATCAGTGACGTAAAATACATAAGTTTACCCGCGAAAAATAGGTAAGTACCTCTGAGCGTGCGGTTTGTTGTCTACATGCAGACATATAAAAGACGCTCAACCTATTTCAGAGACCTATAGGTAACGTTATTATCATGTTTACAATACTTAATTAAACTATTTGAAATAAGTATACTTACTTGTTCCATTCATAAGTTATTAAACACTAATTATTGTTTTTCTGGTATCTTGTACATATTTTCATTGCTGTAGTGAGAAAAAAATAGTGTGTTTCGCACAGCTGTTATTTTTTTGGGTTTCGTCACTATCCATACTAATATTATAAATGCGAAAGTAACTCTGCCTGTTTTTTTTTTATACCACTAAGGTGGCAAACAAGCTTACGGTCCGCCTGATAGTAAGCGGTCACCATCTGTCTGTGTGTTACCTCTTCACGCTTAAACCGCTTAACCGATATAGATAAAATATTGGTATGGAGATAGTTTGAGTGCCGGGAAAGGACATAGGATTTTAATTCGGAAAAAATCAAAAGTTCCCGCGGTAATAACTATAACCGAGGTTAAACGAACTATATCTTGCTATAGCAAAGTTCATTAGTATAATTAATAAGTAAACGTAAGAATCCCACGCCGATAACCAAATTTAAGGCGGGTGGAGCTGCTAACAAAATAATTCATTAATTACCAGCTATCACATTAATATTATAAATACGAAAGTTTGGATGTTTGGTTGTTTGTTACTCAATCACGCTTCAACCACTGAATGGATCGGGATGAAATATAGGTTAGGTCCTGGAATAGGACATAGGCTATTTTTCATACCAGAAAATTCAAAAGTTTCCGCTCAAAAAACTATAACTGAATTCTACTAACGAACCATAGCTGCAGATATAGCTTGCTATAGAAAACTTCTTTAATATAATCAAGGAGTTGCCGTAAGTATCCTACGCTGGCAACAGCTACTCGTTAAAAAGGCCAGTTAAATTTACAATTTAAAAATTATTATTAACACAGACTACCGTTTCAAACGTTGAATAGATTATTTCCTTAAGACAAAGTTGTGAAAGTTAAATTTCTTGGGCATGTTCTTAGAAATTTTCAAGGCTTTTCGTGAGAGAAAAGTTTGTTTCTAAAAGGACAACAGTGCTTAATTCAGTTTTGTCAACCAAGCTTGATTAAATATTTAAGTATCTCTATCTAAATAAGCGCACTAGAGAAATGTTTTGGGAACTGCCTTACCTTAATATACAAACCAATATATTAAACCAGGCTGTATCTCATGAACCGTGATAGTTAGTGAGTTAAAATTTTCATTACAATCGGTTTACCCATATTGCGCGAGTCCTAATAGCACTTAACCCTTTCGGAAAATCCTTCCTTATCGGATGCCTACGTCATACAAAGAACACACCCTCCAAGTTTCAGTCCCTACGATCAGCGGTTAAGGCTGTGCGTTGATCCGTCAGTCAGTCATTCAGGACCAAGCATTTATTTATATGTATAGATTTGTGAAAGTGAAATTTTAATATGTTTCTTATTGCATAAAGTCGCTACGTAGCAACCACCTCACTGATTTTTGGCACAACGATCCTAAAAAAACATAGGCTACTTTTATCCCGGGAAAATTTAAAAGGTCCGACAGAAATAACTACTTTAATTGAAATCCACGCGAATGAACTATACTTCAGCTATAGCCTGCTAAAGCTCAGTTTGTTATCTATATTTGTTTTACAATGACAAGCTAACATCCGAATTCAGCGCGAGCAAAGTCTAAACTAATATAAATAAATTAAAAGTTTATAACAAAAATCATACAATGAAACTATTATATAAATTGGTCTTCCATTCTTTGATTGTCTTGATATCTACAATTTTTTATATTTATAATAGTTTGTAAACATATTAACTTGCGACAAAATGGCGGAATTCTAAAGTAATTACGTTTTTGGGCATTTATAGAAAACTAGCTTGTGCCAGCGGTTTCTGGTTCTGGTTTCTAGGTTTGGTAATCGGCGTGGGATACTTACGGCAACTCGTTGATTATACTAAGGAAGTTTGATATAACACGCTTTAGCTGCAGATATAGTTTTTTCGTGAAATTCGGTTATAGTTACTCCCACGGGAACTTTAGGGATAAAAAACTATAAACTAAGTCCTTTTCCGTGACTCAAACTCCATTTTCATTTCATCTAAATCGGTTTAGTAGTTCCCAATCCATCCAGTGGTTGAACCATGATTGAGTAACAAATAACCAAACATCATATTATGTCTTACAGCACGACGACGAGACATTTCGACTACACGGCACCAATCGAGTGAGATTTTATAGCTGCTAAAAACAGCATGTAGTCGATTGTAAAGGCGTAGACCGTCATGCGATAGCGGCGATTTATAGCTGCTTTATATTGCTACGTGTGACTGAGCCCTTAGTCTCAGTAAAATCGAGTTTTTTATATCAATGGGGCCCAATTTTAAATAAAAAATGTACCAAAAAAAATCTTTATGCATAAATATGAACTATGGTTTCAATATTTTTAGAAAGCTTATCAGTTCGATTCCGGATGAAGGGAAACCGATTATGATGTCGATCAAGCAAACTGGTCTATTAGTTCTCAAGATATCCGTTTCATTTTGTTGAAGAACGTGAGAACCATATGGATCTGAGTCATATCTACAAAGCTATTTCCTTTTGCCGATTCCTTACAAATCGTCTCGAACGCATATAGGAAGATTTCTAGCTCCAATAGTTCCAATAGATTATCATGATAAAAAGTCAAAGAGAATATTTTATACTTACAAGGTAAAAAATTATATAGAAAAGTATTTTAATGAGACAGCGGTTGTTAGTCAAATAAAATGGTTTTTAGAAACTATTTGAAACATGGTTCTATCAGTTGCCAGGGTCTTGTTAAGCAAAATGTTGTGGTGCTCATATCCACCAGAAGATTGCTGCTAATAGACATCTGTTTTGAATGGGTTCATAATTTTTACCTTTAGCAGATAGTCACTTTAGAGCTCTTAAAAGTCATGAGATAGATGACGTCAATATTTTTCCTACAATAGACTAGGTTTGCAGCAGTTCTGTAGAGTACTACCTAACATTACTGTTAGGAAATGTCTCAGATGACTATCATTCCTTTGTAGGTGGAAGAAGGTTACACGCTACGCAGGCTGCGTGATATGTGGAATAGTCTACTGTATCAGAGACCTTATTGGGAACAGTCTGGAGCTATTCGGACTCTGGAATTCGAGACTAAAATCTATGGAAGTTTAACTTATCTCTGGAGACCCGTAAATGTATTTGCATACATTTTGCTCTTTAGGCGCAATGCCGTGCACCAAACGCAAAAAAAGACTCCTCCTCCTACTGCTTAACACTGACTTAATTATCATAGTTTGTCAGGAACTGACAATTAAACCTAAATAATGACTAACGTTTATACAATCTTTCAATTGCAATCTATTTGACCAAAAATTGTATGAATTAAAAAAAAACCAGCTGGGTATGAGTTGGACTCGCGCACCTTGGATTTCGTACCTACTACCATTTATGTAATTTACTATGTGTTAATTTTTCTTTAATTAATTATCCAGATGGCGCTGTACCGGCAATCTAAAATAGTAATGGCTTGGGCCTGTCTCACACTTGGCCGATTTTTATTATTTGTTGTTGAAGTTTGTATGTATTACTGTTTTGACGATATACAACGGAAATGTGTTTCTTGTATGGGGTCCCCCTTTAATTTTAAGTTTTTTAACTTTTTATTATTTGTAAGATAATCTCCCATTATAACACATATCCTGTGAAAAATTCAGGCTTCTACCTATTTCGGCCTAAGGGATAGAGCCTTTTAATGTTCGGACAGACAGACAGACAGACGGACAGATATACAGACAGACACCGTAGGCTTAGTACTAGGGCTCCATTAGCACCCTCTGGATACGGAACCCTAAAAACGGATAAGTCAAGTAGTAATTTGTAACTAAGCTAAAGTGTACAAGTATGAACATTACTCTTATCTAGGCCCAGACTGTTCATCAACTATCCAATTAATAAGGAGTGACCTCGGAGAAGACAATGGCCCTTTCAGCTGAACGACCTTCATTACGGAACCCTCTTCATGTCATGGAGACGCACGACACCAGAGCCGACAGCTTGACATTTTTCAAAGCATCTTAATTAATCGCAAACCGTCTATGTTACAAATTGGCAGGTTAAATATTTATAAAATAATTTTATAACTGCCAAAATTGACAACCTTTGTGTTTCTCGTTGTCATTATTAGTAATTTTGTCATTTTTTGGGTCACAAACATTCAATTATCACTTTGTTTTGAGGTGTGTTATTTGTTGCACCTATGAGTATGTACTTATATATCGCAGGTTTTCAATGTTGTAAAGTATTTATTTTAATTTTTATGTAAGTAAGTCCGTTATATTTCACGATAACTTATGTATTTACTAGCTTATAAAGGTGTTCTGTCTAGTTATTTCATAATAGCTTAAGTATTTTTTGCTAATAAATTCAAATTTGTTTTAATTCTTTTATGTTATTACATTCAACGGCACTGCTCGCCATCGTGCATGTATATAAGTACCTACATATAGACGAAGTTTGCGACGGGAAGTTACATCACAATTGAATGTACGAGAAACTTCTAGAACAAGGGCGGAGTTTATGAAACGGAGGTGATTGGACCAATCAAAGACTCCACAAGCGAAATTTTTAAATTCCCAGAAATTTTGAAGAAGGTAGTGACTGACACACTCATAGAAGCGAGCCCTCATATAAAAATCATCGCAGGCTCAGCGCGGCGCAGTATTTTTGAAATCGTCTACCAGGAAACTTCAAATAGTAGGAAGTGGCCTCACTCTGCCTAAATGAAACATCAGAGGTCAACAACCTTAGCTGGATCAGCAGCTGGCAGCAGTGACCCCATACTTCGTACCTAACCAATACCAGCTGGCCGTTGAGGACAACTACTTACTAAACTTATCAGCTGGCTACGGTAGCCCTGACATGGGCTCGGACATCTACCTTGCCTTGGTGGCAATTCTCCGATACGTCCGAATGTGATATCAGTCTAACCTAGGCTGACCCAATAATAAGTCCAAAGGCAAAAATCCATAATCCAAAAAAGGTAATAAACAATTGTAAAGTGTCTTAATCTAGGTCGTATAATAGAATTATATTTGAGATAAATTTGTTATTAGGAAAACATTTAATTAATATTATTTTACCTAAGGAATAGTTTTATAAAGTGTCCGATTCCAAAATATTAGCAACTTGAATATAGGCGAGAATCGAACCCACTATTATCTCATTCCTATATTCAAATTTGACTGCCATGGGGTTGAGTCATGCTGACTAAGTGATAGCTAGCCGGTGCTTGGGTTCGAATCTCAAACTGAACCGTTACAATTCTAAGAAGGGAACCATGTTCTACTTAAATATCAATTATAATGCAGTACTTAAATACTTTAAGAAATAATTTTACACTTTATTAATATATTTAGTTCTTTACTTATAAATGATCGAATTATTTTGATAAAACATTAATTTAATTGTGTACTGTATTTTCGCATCTTCGCAATTTGGACGGCATTACTTTGCCTTCTGCTATGCAAAGTATGTCGAGAATGACCAGATCTCTCAGAGTGTGGTGTTGGAGCTGGATCCAACAGATCAGCGTCTTCCTTTTGGAGCATAGAATCTTCATTATTCTTTGCTTCCTCTTCTATGTTTTCTTTCTTTTCTGAGCTGCTACCTGTCGATTCTCGATGACGTACAGGTTTAACGTCTCCACTGAAGCTAAAGATGAATTGAAGTTCAGCTAATAGTTCTTCTTTGAATGACACCTGAAAGACAGTCATAAATCAAAATGTGTCTACAAATGAAATTTCAGTGAAGCCATTTTTTGTACTTTTGCTACTTTAAAAGAATTAAATTAATACTGTTGTAGTAGAGTTTTCCATATTTAAAACCACTATGTTGTTCTATAATTTATACCTTCTTCAGCAGACTTTTTAAAATAAAAACTTACATTTACACCATCTTTATTGAATCAACAGCATTACACTGCAAGTTTTACGTAACAGTTTTTTTACTATTATTATTTATAATATCTGTCTGTATTGTTTTAGGATTTAGGAACGCCTCTTGTCATGATAATATTCTCTTATGTACAATGATTTAATATTAAACTAATATTTATCGCTTATACACAAATAACATTTGTTTACTCACTGTGTTCGGTTCATATCAACTCCAAATTCTAAGGGTGGGGGTCATGCACGGCTGAGGACATTAAATATTTAGATAAATATACCTTAAAATAGTAATCATACGATTTTGGTAAATGTATTTAAATTACCTTTTCTCTTCTTGATATATTCCAAACATCAATTAACATTTCGATAAATGCGCAAATGACTGCCAACCCAGAACCTCCGAAGAGAACTATAAATACACCACCTACGTTTGCTAGAACCAGTGGCTGAGCTTCACCAGATCCTTCATCATCATCCTGAGAAAATTCAAACATTTAAACCAAACAATAAATCTAAACTAAATTTATAACAAACAGGCATTTTACATAGAGACTCAAGTATTTTACGATTTATCTTCAGTAATAAAATTAACACCCAATAGAGTTTTAAGCCAATCATTTTATAAATATTTTAAATTTAAATGCTGATGTATTTTTAATCTTACCGCACAAACACCTCCACCTCTCTTTTCCTTCCACCATTTCTCTTTCATTCTGGTCAATTTACCTTCCTCCTGTAGCTGGAGTATAGATTCGCTCATGGGTTGTCGATATGGAGAATCTGTAAGAATATTTTTTTGATATATTAATTTGATGTTTATTTTTATGTGATATGTAACATCTTCATACTTTTTTTCATAGCAATGCCATAGCCTTTACTGTCAAGTAGTCCTCCAACTTGTGCAACATCGCAATTCCTTTCTACCATGTACTCAATCGAAGTAGACTCCATTAGAAACGCGTAATTTTCATCTTCAGATTTGACCCTGTGATATCAGAAATAAAACTGTTTATTCAATTGTTTACTACAATGTTTACTGTCTAATTTTACAGTAATAATTATCAAACAATGTAATTAACTATGGTGGTTACCCAATTTGTTACCGTAATAACTGTAAATTAATATAACAATTAACTTAGATTTCTTAAATAAGATTAAATGATACAATAAATATGTTATATATACAGTTACTGTATCCTCTGCCTGTTTTTTATTGTTTTAGCTTTGATTCATCGTAGCTAACGTATTTACGGCAAATAACTCTTAGACTTATTCAAGTTTCTAATGAAAGCGTTAGCGGGTCAAAATAATAGGTGACAGAGATATAAAGGTTTTGTTTAGTTTTAGTTTACTCATGCCTGCTGCTTGCCAGCCTTCATACGTCCCCACTGCTGGGGCACGGCTTACCCTCATAAGCGAGGGTGATTGGGCCATAGGTCCACACGCGGGCCCAGTGCGGATTGTGGACTTCACATACGTATTTTTTTATTTTTATTCTTGACGTATGCAGGTTTCCTCACGATGTTTTCCTTCACCAAAAAGCCAGTGGTGTGAATAAATTAATCAGTGTACTTGAGAAATTAAGAAAAGACTCATTGGTACACGCCGACCCGGGGTTCGAACCTCCGCCACATGGGACGTGAAGTGAAATTTAAACCCCTCGGCCACCACCGACTAATACACCGACTAATCATGACTAACATTATAAATACTTTGACTACATAGGGATATTACGCAATTTTTTTTTTAATAACGTAAAATATTATTATTATATTTTTACCTTTCGAGCCCTTCATCATTCGTCGCAGTCTGGTATTCAGGATGATCTTCCATATATTGACACATTTTCTGATATAGCAAATTATCAGACTCCTGTAAGCCAACATAATACATTTAATAGTTTATCTTGCAGTTTTATTGTGTGAAACTAAAATTGCAGTCTTACTTTAAAAAATCCAAATGTTGCTCCTCCTTTTTTCGCTCCGTATGCAATGTCATAAGGATTATTTGCCAAATCGGAAACGCTTTTAATAGCATAGAACTTTGATTCAACTGTTAAGAATGCAGCTAAATTTGCAGTATAGGATGACACCATAATCAATGTAAAGAACCACCACATACTACCAGCCATTCTTGTTGACACAGCACTGGTAAAGAAAAAGATAAGATTAAAAGAATGTTAACTTTCATAAAAAATATAGGTATGATGTCATTAGTATTACATTGGCGCTATTTCAGATCCTTGGGTTAAGACACTGCCCAATGTAAACCAAAATGCATTAGCTAATGTAAACTGATTATCCAATGTTTCGGGTTCCTCAATACAAGGATAAGGGTTTTGCCATTCTTCTGGAGCAACTCTTCCTAAAAAGAACAAAAGCACAGACACTCCAACGTAAGCTCCTGCTAGCCAACCCCAGACCTTAAATGTATTTAACAAATAAATAAGTGTGAATATAAGGTAAAAATTTAGTGTGTTAAAACTAGACCATACTTCCGAAGAGAATGGCGATATGAACGAAAACAAATTAGGTGGCTCTTTGGTTGGTTTTTTATAAAGTATGGTTATTCCGAGGTTCATAAAAGGACTGGTAAAGTCCACGGCTTTCTGTCTTGCTGCAGTTATAGTCAAATCGGTTATAGCAAAATCTGCCCTCTGCAATATACAAAAGCAATCAAATATACATTAACAATATAAATTTCAACATAATTATATGTACGTTATTTAAAAAAATTATAAACATTAAATTTAATATCTATACCCCATCCATTATTTTTTCCATCATTCCAGTCCATTTTCCAGTTTTCTTGTTTAAGGAACCGTAAACACCGTCGCTTTGAATTTCAAACGTAAAATTAAATTCATTCATTTTTGCTAACTCTTCTATCAGTTCTATACCAAATCCTTCGTAGCGTGCATTACCATCTAGCTCCTTTGAAGATTCTTTAAGCATACCATAAGGAGCGCTCTAAAACATACGTAAGATTTTATTTAGACAAAATATTCCATATAGACTAATGTAAATCATCAACTAGATAAGCTTAACTTAAATACAAATAAATTGCCGACGTCCTATATAAATATTATTGAAACAGGTGTTACCAAGGCTGTGAGTACGATGAAATGCTTTCCTTTCATGGAATCCGAGCCTACTTCTTCAGCTGGCGGAATAATAACTCTGGTTTGAAGATAGTGATCTTCAGCGTTCCAAGATCCAACCTGAATATTTGAATTGGATTAATATATGTTAGTGAAAATTTTATGACTAAACTGTAGACTCTTTAAAAAATACCTTTTCAAAACCATGCCCCATCACTTCAAATATGTCGATTTCAAAATCAGACCTAAACCCTTCTTCATCAAATTTTACGATTCCAGTCATTCCGTCTATTTCCAGCTACAAAAAATTAAGAATTATTTTTTCAAGAAATTCTTAAACAAATCGTTTAGATACTTAAGTATAAATCTACTTACTGTTTTGATATAATTTAGTATAGTAGAACCTAAAGCCCAACTGTCTTCGTCTTCACAGGTTATATTTAGCGTTTCTTCGATGCCCAATGCGTTTAAAGCAGAAGTATACAAAATGACAGAATCATAAACTGCAGCTAGATTAAATAACAAACCATTTTCAGAAATTGCAGTTTCTATTTGACCTTCTGATAGTTCGGTTACTATTTCATTAAGAGATATAATAAAATTTTGTATGTTTTCTAAGCTAGGATCAAAGAACCTAATACCTGTAAAATGCGCAATACTTTTTAATTTATTCACTCTTGGCTGCAACTCTGTTTTGTGTATGTTTTTTACTTAATCTTGGAAGAAAAATGTATGTTTTAAAAGCTAGTGGCTGCAACGCCAAATCACAATTTTAATATTTATCTATTCAATAGTGATTTTCCTCTGACAGTGGTTTTCTGACGATTGTTTTTATGAATGCACGATCAAAACACTTTGCAGACAGATATCACTCTCTGTTATGGTTTGATTTTATTTGTTTAAATTAAATAGATAGCTATCAATACCTGTGATATTAGACCCTCCATGTTTATAAGGTTCAATGTCTATAGTCTGAAAATCAGGATTCATTATAATGTAGCTATGGTCATCAGACATGATTCCAACTTGTTGAGACTGTTCTAAGAACTGAGGTAATTTTTCTATGCTGCAGTCTACTAAGAAGTTGGTAGCGCCAGATTTTTTCACTGTTTGGAGTTGTGATCTATGAACATATTTTTTTTGTTACTCAAACTCTTACAATGATTTAGTCTATGGTTCGGTATCAATAGGCAGGAAATCAAAATTTCCAGTATTGTAGCTTTTGCTGTTAATATAACTACAAAATATTTTCCCTGATACAGCCTCCTAAGACCTTTCATAGAGCCCATAGACAAAAATAGGCAAATGCAGATTTATTCTCGATGTTTGCATTTCTAATCTGTAGGCATAAATAGGTCGTAATACTAATTGAATTACTAATACTACTAATAACTAAAAAACTACTAATTGATTGATTACCCCATTAATTTTTTAACTTGACGATGACAAGTGAACAGAGAGTATAAAATTTCATTTTTAAATGAAACATTTAATAATAAAGTGTGTTTAGAAAAAATAAGAGGGTGCAATACTTAGAATAGCTTGAGTTTAAAAACTGAATCCTAAATATTAAAAAACATCAGTTATGCAGTAATTTATTACTTGACTACAGCAGCTACAAAAGATTTTAATACCTGCTAGAAGCGCTGAAAACTATATGAAGCATGTGTCTAATATCGTCGACAGAGCAAAAAAAGTACTAGGCCGTTAAAAAATGCTATATTACCTACATACCTATAATCATCTCCATCGGGAAGTTGCACCACGTTCATTACAATCTTCCCACCAACATCTAAATCTTCAATTGAAAATATGTTGTCTAAAATGGGCAAGAGTTCTGGGCCTTCATAAATTATCGTAAACTCAGTCCAGCGCTTGATTTTTATTATGTCAGCGAAAAGCTAAATATAACAAAGATTGTTTAAAATTTTATAACCACATTTTTAATTATACATTAATGTGTTTTTAAAAGACTTCGAAATGAGTTTCCCTTTCAACATTGTTCAGTTTCTAGTCATTGTCAGTTGCAAGTGCAACTGAGGTGCAATACTCAACAATATATTGGCACTGCATTAGTACACTCTCAAAAAAGGGGCACACAAGTGAAATGTAATTATTTTTTTATGATTTTTGCAACTTCAATTTGGAACAAGATGAGGTATGTTTTGCTTCTCACGGAAACCTATCGCTATATTAATCTTCTTTATCTATGGTATTGATAATGTGTGTTTTTCCATGCTATATTGATAATGAAAATAGAAGATAGATATTGAACAAATACGAAAATACGAAAAACTTAGATTGGTCGTTAAGTTCAGGAGCTTTTCTTCTTAGAAAAGAAAGTAAACATAAAGTGGGATCAACTTAATATTGTTTTCTTTTAACAATATAAAGTAGCATGTAACAGTGAATCACACTTTGGCAAATGAAAAATTACCTGAGAATATGCAATATGATTTGGATATAAATTTACTGCTGACCAATTGCGACTCTGTGTTTCTAGTAGTTGACTTATGACTTGAGGCAGCTCAAAAAAGTCAGCAACTGATTGAATGTGTCCCACCGCCCCTTTGTCGGTAGGTCCAAATATTCCAAAAACGTTACTCTGAAATATAATATTTTTAGGCGTAGTTTAAATGATTAAGGTTTTTAAATTTATCAATTTAGTTCCTGGCCTTGTCCATTTTTTTTTAAATTTGGTTTTCTTATGCTTTCTTGAATATTAATCTATGTAACTCTTCTTTTTTGACCAGTTCAACTAATCGTTTTATTAACAATTTTTTTGCTCGTCTTTGCTCGATATTGATAACGGCAACAGGAAGACGCTTGAAATATTGAGTTAGGTACATATTCAGTTTAAAAATAAATAATTAAATAAAAATAAAAAAATATTTAAGGGGGGCTCCCATACAACAAACGTGATTTTTTTGCCGTTTTTATAGATAACTAGACTTTGCCAGCGGCTCCGCCCGCCCTTAATTCGGTTATCGGTGTGGGACTCTTTTATTTAATCACAGTATTAATAATGTGATTTACTCCTGAATTAGCCCGCCCTAAATTTGGTTATCGGTGGCTGTGATTTACTCCTTAATTACACTATTGAAGTTTGCTATATCAAGCTGTAGCTATACTATAGCTATAGTTCGTTTACGCTCGGTTATAGTTATTCCCGCGGGAGTTTCGGGATAAAAAGCCTATATGCTATTCTAGGACCTTATCTATATGTATGTCAAGTTTCATCCCGATCCGTCCAGTGGTTGAAGCGTGAAAGAGTAACAAACATCCATCCAAACAATTTCAAAAACTTTCATATTTATAATATTAGTAGGATGGTACGGTACGAGCCCGACTCGCCCTTGGCTGATTTTTTATTTAATTTTACTGGTCACTATTTGTGGGTGTCTTTGAAATCAGATTTAACCAAGTTTTGCTGCAAAATACATTTAGTATCTTGGTTTCACATGACAATGCAATGTAAACAAATACTGCCTGTCCTTGTTAAATATTTGCTTCGATCCTTTTTGCTTAGAGTATAAATACTAGTTTGTCGTATAAAATTATTATTTTTTCGGTATTTGGTTTTACTTACTACGTATGGCGCAGTACGTATAAACAAAAAAAAATAAAAAAGAAAATAACGAAACGATTAAGAATGTATTGTTAAGGTGCCAGAGTAACCATCGATATGATGATACAAGCAAAATTGAATTTGAATTGTATAGCATCATCAAAATATACATTGGCAAATTAACTGTCAAAGTAAATCATTCAGAAATAAATAATAAACCGAGAAATATAGGTTTCCACTAAACTAAATAAAATCCTTAAATACAAAGAAAATTTACCTCCAAAAGTGTGCAAAATGCATTTTCAGCTTCCAATATGTCTCCAGGAGAAGTTTTAATAACAACAGCTGTAAAAGGGTTTTCCGAACCTTCGGATGCTGTGGCAACTGCCACGTTAAAAGCTGCTTCCAAAAGAAAACCACCGTCATCAAAAATTGCACCTGTTTTAAATTAAAACGGTTAATTAATTTACAGTTTTACCCTCACAGGACATTTATCTTGGCCAAAGACAAATATTTTACCTAATTGCTTATCTCCTTGTACAAGAAAACACGGTAATATCATAATAACTAAACACTTTAAACACAGTTGTAAACTTTTAACCATTTTTTCCTATTTGACAAATTTAAACCTATTTAAAAGTATTCCTCTATGTAATCTATCTTTTTGTATGATCAACCAAAGTATGTACAATAAGTACTGTGCTGAAAATCTACTCTAATTGCTACTTATAAAACAGTATCAACGTATTAAGATCAGAAATAGCCTAGATGACCTAAATTTGAATCCGACATTAGAGCTAAAGAATAAAAATATGTTTCATCAAATACAATACACATGCAATTAAAATACAAATATTCAATATAAAATACGTGCGACACATTTTGATATGACAAAATTTTAGGAATGTTTATTTTCAAATATTTGCTTAAAAAAAATTTTGTGATAACGACATCTGTTAAAACGTATTCGAACTACTAGAGAAGCTGAAGGAGAAAGTTTAGAACTCAGCTTTCACAAACGATAAAATGTGCAGTCTACGGGGAAAGTTAAAGTTATAATGTTTTGCTGTAAGGTGGCGCTGTTAACTAACTAGTATTCGCCAAAAAAAAAAGTGTTATAAAATTAGTAATGCGATAAGATTCATCATATCAGCTCATATTGCTCTACTGCTGGACATACGCTTCCTCTACGGCGCGCCGATTCTCCCGGTTCACATCCTATTAAGGTCGTCGGTCCACCGGGCTGGAGGTCATCCCACGCTTGGCCTTCACATACGGTCTCCACTCTAGGGACACGTCTGCTCCATAGGATAAAAGAGCTTCATAAGTGTTGAATTTAAGATTCTTAAGCAAGTGTAACAGAATTTTTATGCAAAATCGAAATCAATTTTTTTTTCCACTTTCTAAGTTTCAAAAATAAAAAATCTTAAATAATTTCTGCTATAAAACTGTACATTATTTTCCAGACAAATGATGACCCTTCTTAATATAAGCAACCAAATATTGCGTGTTAGTTAATATACATAAAAGTATTTTTATTCAATACTAATAACAAGTTTAGAAATTTTCGTGTTTCTAAAGGAAACTCGGTATATACCTAAAAGAGCTATTTTAATTTGTAGGCATTTCTAATTCACGTCTTCGGCCTTCTACTCATCTCCTACTTAAATTACCAACCCACGTTACAAATTTTTGTGCAAATACATTAACGGGACATGCACAAAACTGTGGAATAAATTGCCTTTATCCATAAAAGAAGCTCAATCTTTTCGATATTTTTAGGAATCCAATTAAATCATATTACAGCCATCTTGTTCAACAAATTTATTGTATATATTTTAGTAAATATATGTTGTGATATGTGTTATATATATATATATATGTACCTATTATATATTAATTAATATGATTATTATATTTAATGTACCTATATGTATTTATTTTACTTGATTAACTTTTAAGTATTATATATAATATATTATGTTCTAAATTAATGTTATTACCTAGGTATTAATTTAGCATCACCTACCTTTTCTGTATATTTTCTTTTTCAATCTACCCAAAGGTTATCTGATAGAGGTCGCTGATAAGCGATAAGACTGCATGATTGTATACTATAAGTTTATTTCTAAATTTTAATTTGTTTTTAATTCATTTTTGGTGTGCATTAAGGTCATCTATCTATATATACATATACCTAAATATATATAAATCTCTTAATATTTTTGCCATTACTCGGTATTAAGAGGCTCAAAATAAAACCATCTATAATGAACCTTATAAATATATATTTTACTTGAGGGGTGGTAGTTGGTCTAGAAGAGGTGTTAGTGAACATCATAGTAACAGCTACAAATTTATAAGCATCTCAAAATTCGCTAAAATTCGGCTACCTTTTCATATTCTACTAAATTCTTAAAAATAAACACGAAAACAGTAAAAATTCAGTCCATACCTTTTTTTACATCGACATGAGGAAATTGAGGACTTATTTAGAGGAAAACAATGTTTGAGCAAATTTTTTAATAATTAATTTTAAATTAATTAAATTTAAAATTTTTGAAACTCTAGTTAACAAAGAAAAACAGCTTAAAAAAATTTAAATTTCAAGATTATTTAAATTTTGAAAATGATTATATTTTTATTCCTTTAGCTTAAATATCAAATATTAAAAAATGCAGAATAACTTTTTCAAGGAAATTAATAAAGTTTTTTTTAAATGGTACCTCCACTTATAGCTTATAAACAAAAATCGCAGTTCGAGGTTTTCCGGCAGAAAACTCTTATAATTATTGGACAATACCAAGAATTCCTATTATCTTAACCTCTGACATTTAAAATATATAAGCATACGTTTAAGTATAAGCATAGTATTAAATTTTCAGGTAAATATTTGTTGTTCAAGCATTGTTGACCTATGTGAAGTTACAATTCCTTTGGGGTTACCCTTTGTGGTTGCTTACATAAATGTATTAGCCTTTTCCTTCACCCATCTGTTTACTTAATGTGTGTTGGACCCATGTCTAACTTTTCCGGCTCATATTATATGACACATTACTTGGTGTAATAGCCATACAATATTCGTTTTAATTGTGTTTCTATTTTATAACACAAAGTTAAAATTAATAGAATATTTGTTTCAATAAAGAGAAAGGTGATACTCAGATAAAAAACTCACTTAACCGTTATTAAAACACACTTTTTATATTCCCGAACTTTATTTTCATATTTAAATTATAGCTATCAAGTAAATTTTTACTTTTATTTTGAGATAAGATTTTGTGTCATTGGCTATTTGTATTAAATCAGGGGGCGTGAAACTATACCCTTTTCATGCTGAGTATACTACTTTTATGATCCTTTTTATAATCTAAATTTGTCTTTATCATAATCTAAATTAAATATGGAACCATAAAAATGTTTATTAAAAACTGAATTTTTATTTTTTATTTTAATTGTACTCTTTATTTTTCATTTTAATCTTGTGTATAAACTCGAATAATAAATAATCACTTTGCAAAAACTGGATTCTGGAAGATATTTTAAAATGCAAATGCTATCGATTTAAAAATAGGTGGGTAAATAGGTTCGTGCATCGCAGGTTAAAAATAAAAAAAAAATATAATTATTAGAAAATGGTTTTCTAAATTAAAATTCTTGGTAAAACATGGTGTTATAAACGGGCCGTGTTCGCAGCCTAGTTGGCAGTGTGGCCAGCTGCTGTCCAGAGGGTGTGAGTTCGATTCCCGCACTGGACAAACATTTATGTCATAATATAAAGCGTTTCAATTTTATAGGGTCTACAGCTCATCGCGCCACTACAAACATGATGCTGAAAACTCCAACACATTATTCGCAAGCATATAATGACTCATTCACTGTCACAGCCATAGGGCTATGGAATAGTTTACCCTTTGATGTCAAAAAAGCACAAACTTTAAGAATATTTAAAAATCTCGTCATCACACATTACTTAAAAATTTAAGCTGTCTCATCAACACTGTTTATTCATCTATATTATTTAAGATGTATGTAGTTTGTGTATTTATTTATTTTATTTTTATTTTTTGTTATGTATTTGATATATATATATTTATTTTTTGTACGTATTAGTATTATTTATTATTCATATGTATATAAATTTAGCTATTGCTATAAATGTATATATTATTTTATTGTTGCCTTTTTGTTTCAGTTAGCACATTCTACTCAATAATTTTATAAAGTCTCCTCTACCCAAAGGTTGTCTGGAAGAGATCGCTCATTAGCGATAAGACCGCCAATTTGTTATTACTTTTATTGTTTAATTGTCTTGTGTTCATTATGCGCAATAAAGTATATTATTATTATTTGCGTTTGTCTTGAGTCTAGGTGTATTTATGTATGATATGTAAATGTACAAAATAAATAGTAATATTTATGTATTTGTATCCGTTGTCTGGTAACCCATAACACAAGCTTTACCCACTTTAGGACCAGACAGCGCTGTGTGTAATGTACAAAAATATTATTATTATTATTTGTGAGACAATATGCGACAAAATAACCGTATTTAGTTTTTAGGATTCTGGATAGTGTGGAAAACTACTTACCTCGTCCACTGCCAACAGCCAAAGCACTAAAGAAAAAGAAGCACAAGTAAGTTTCATCGTTCCTAACAACCCTTTAACCACCTTTAAATACCTTTTGCAGCGGTAAACTTCGCGCGGCCTAGGTAATCAAGCCAAGCCTTGCCGCCTAACTTAGCCTCACTTGGCCCCCATAAACTAATTTTCTACCATCGCACCGCTCGCCATCGGCAGGGAATTCATTCTCACACTTTAGAACCGATACAGTACGGTTTTAGAGAAACTTCCTCCCGCGAACGCTTGGGTTCTGGAATGAGCTCCCTGCCAAGATTTTCTCTGAGGACTACAGTATGGGGTTCTTCAAGAAAGAAGTTATTGGATTTTTGAAGGGTCGGCAACGCGCGAATGATACCCCTGGTATAACAAGCGTCCATAGGCCACGGTGACCGCTTACCATCAGGCGGACCGGGTGCTAGTTTGCAAAAAAAAAACCAGCTGGTAAGAGTAGATACGGGGTAAGTCCAATTACCAAAGGTGGCACAAAGTGCCTGCCAGACTAAAGCACTTACAGAACCCATCCACCACTGCATTCACTGATGGTCTCTTAAAAAAGACTCCTTTTGGACAAGAGCGTTCTAATTAAAAAAAAATAAAACGGGATTAAACGCGTCACAAAAGGGTATTTTGCTTATTTATTATTTTTAAATTAGTAATGGAACGCGTAAATTTATAAGAAGAATAAATTTATAAACTTATAAGAGCGTTCTATCCTGGATGGTCCACTACGAACAATCTTACCAGTGGTCAACAAAACGACTAAACATGCTTCCACTCAATAAACATCACTCGAGGGGTTCATATTAAAACTATTTCACAGGGCTTTTATAGGCTCACCTACTGTCACGCAGGAGCAAAGGGGTGAATGAAAATGACCCCCTTACATTATGATCAGGGTCTGAATCCAGCCACCAGTTATCCCTCTGGGTATCAATACCGTAACAATGCACATACATACAAATAATAAATACTGTAGTCATTATACATATTTATATTTTATTTTCACCTTAGTTCATTTTCACACAAATATTCTGGAAAGCACATTAAGTACGCTAAGTTACTTACATAACCTGAGCTTATAATCCTGTACGTAATACACAGAAGATTCTTTCAAGACACTCTTAAGAGAGTCTCGCTTTATGCATATAAAGTATGACAGCGTCATTAAGGTTACTTACAGGTTTCTCACTGAAAAGGACTGTTAATGTTGATGTGCCCGTAGATGAAATTATTTCTATAAAGGTTTAGGCATTTTGAATTAAGTATATATTTTTCTATATCTCTAAAATACAAACGCCCCTAATGTCTGCTAATCGTAGACTATGGATGCTGGTAGGTACCTAATGCGGATCACCGGCCTTTTAAAAATCTAACTACCTACCTACTCTCTTTTTGAAGAATCCACATATTCAGCTAATTGTAATTATAACTAATATTTTAAGTATAGATACCTTAAGTATGTAAGTTATTATAAATAGCTGAGCTGTAGCTCAAAATTCAATACACACATTTTACGGATCTGTCATAGCTTCAAGTATGATGAACTTAAAACTATCAAAGACTAGTGGTCCTAAGACCTATTATAATATAGTTATTCTCATGGATTTTTTTCTTTTTTAGGGTTCCGTACCTGAAAGGTAATAAAGAACCCTATTACTAAGGCTTATCTGTCCGTCCGCCCGTCTGTCACCAGGCTGTATCTCATGAACCGTTATAGTTAGACAGTTGAAATTTTCACAGAAGATGTATTTCTGTTGCCGCTATAACAATAAAAACTAAAAAATAAAAAAAGATAACTATTTAAGGGGGCTGCCATACAACATACGTGATTTCTTTGCTCGTTTTTGTAGATAACTAGAGTTCAACTTGCACTTGGCCGATTTTTTTTTTGGTCTCGGTAGCTGACTGATTTGTATTGAGACAAATACTTGCGAGGATCGCGATACTGTTCCTTTAATAAAATAGTTCCAAGAAATTTTGATGAACAGTTTGAAATTAAAAAAAAAAAAACGGTAGGCAGGTAATCAATAAGCCTTTTATTTTTAAAGATATTAAAGGCAGATATAAATTAATAATAAATAAAGAAATTATGCCTAAGCCACTACAGTACTACACCACTTAAAAATACGCAAAGATTTTTGTACTAGTAATGTTTCTTTCAACACTTCTATATATAGGTATCTACTGACGCTAATAATTAACGCAGCAACACAATGTTTTCGTTACCTACCGTTTAAAACATTTCTACTTAACTTTAAGGATAATGGCTCTTACTTGATTTAAACTTTTGCTCTAAGAGTCAAGAAAACCATTGTGAGTAAATACAACAAAAGTTAAGTGGAAGTATGAAAGTTTCGGTGCCTCGCTAACGAGCTAGTGAGCTGTTTTAAAGCGAACAAAGACTGAGCTTCAAGTAACCGGATACTTGACACGACCTCCAAGTTAAAGCAACTTAAGCTTCCAATTGTGTACCAACTAAGAATTAGCTTTTGTTATTTTAAATCTAGCCCATAATTTGTACTTGGGTTAGTTATCACATTATTATACCTTCCTTTCTTACTAGCCTCATACGTCCCCACTGTTGGGGCACGGCCTACCCTCACGTAGGTCAGTTTTAACCATAGTCCACACTATAAGGGGGTCCCCCCCCCCATTTTTTTCTGCTGTTAGCGGTGTAAAATTAAACTATTTATTAGTACACGCCGGGCTTAAACATCCGCCACTAAGGACGCGAGGTGAAATCGAAACCCCTAGGCCACCACTGTTCATATTCTATACCTAGTAATGTAATTAAAATACTGGTGCAGTGCGAGTTGTGCCCACGTAAAGAGGGTTCCGTACGATGAAGAAACTCACATACATACATGAACCATAAAAAAATTACACTCCATTTTTTGGGCAGTCGTGTAAAAACTGTAAGTAACGCACAATATTAAGCGATTTACCAAGTTCTTTAAAGACTTATTAGGTTTTCCTATAATCTATAAGTAAACAACTATTTGCAGTATTATTTAGGCTCGCTCATTAGTTGCAGACTTTCGTGTCTGAAATTTACATGAGTACCAATCTTCAACGGTTTAGTAAGTTCGAAGCAAAATGGCTGTCAAAGAGAGAGATATAGACAGACAAACAAGATATAGAAAGTCAACTTTAAGGTTACCGTTTTTTCATTCGGACGTACACGTACGTACCTAAAAACAAATTTGAATACTTTAAGGAATACTACAGCTTGTCTTTTGTTAGCAGTTCTCATAATACAGGTTGTATTTTTTGTTTAAACCATTATGGTGGAAAATAATCATACGGCCCGCCTGATGAAATGTGGTTTGAACTCACGGTAAAAAAGTAAAAGGAGAGACACAAAAGTTTCAACTTAGCAAGCTAATAAAAAAGCAATTGAGAGAAAAAGTTAACAACACTTTGGTGCCCATAAAACAATTTTCTTACTCCTGAAGGAGTATGAAAAGCTACTCTTCCTTCTACCTAAAGGTACTGTATTTGACGTTTGTCTACGAAACTCCAACAAACTTATACATTATCGACTTGAGTCAGGTCAGGACAGAATGGTCGTATTTGTTTCACAATTGGGATAAAGACAAAATTATTGCCAGTAGTTTGGTCATTAATATTGTAGATAAACATTGTTTTACCGTAGTTTGTTTTGTTTGTTCAGAGTTTGATTGACGAAGCTTGGTACTACTAATTAGGTCAGTTTAACTTAAGACTTTGTCCCCAAATTATATGGTAAGACACTCTTATTACTAGAATACTATAGATAGATACATCTCAAGCTTTAAAAGCTTATTTAAGACCATTCATTGAAGAAATTAGAATACTGTTTAACTTGTAATCTATATACAATTTTAATAAAAATGGCACACAGTAGACTTAGATATATCATAAAATGTCATAGTGTTTGGATTGCTAAGGCTGGGTTTCACCAACTAACTTTGACGTTAACCAGCCGTCAAAAATCGAAGATTGTATGAAAATTTCCATAGGTACCTTTTTTAAACTTAACCGGCCCGTAAAAGTTAGTTGGTGCAACCCAGCCTAAATGTCAAAAATAAGTGTTAAATTCGTTTGTATGTAGCATGTTTTGATGCGCCGCCGTGAATCGAACATTCTACACAAGAATAATATATAAACTTACGAGCAAAATCAAACTTTTAGCGGCTAACTAGCACCACCATTATATATTTTTTCGCTATTCACAAAGCGTACTTATTTGAAAATAGAAAGAATGATACTATTAAAATAGCTATTTTTACAAAATTTTATTTAGTTTCACCTGTCCCATGTCTGTAATCAAATCTTGTAAGTAAAATTTGACCCACTTTCCGGAGTTCTAGTGAGTTGAAATTTTGCATACACACGTAAATAAGATGACAATGCAATATAATAATCATAGAGCTGATCTGATGATGGAGCCGGAAGGTGGCCATAGGACCTCTGTAACGAAACGACGCTACCCCATAGAGTGTGAGCTTATTTGGTTTGTCTTGACAAGTACTTTGGTCTTAAATGATAACCAGGGTCTGATGAAATCTTGTTTGTAAAAAAAATGTTTACGTATTTCTCGTTAGAAAGTTTAGTATTATTTCTAGAATACATCTGTAAGCTCTAAATAGATTTTTTTGCTAAAAGTGGTTACTTTTAGCAGCCATTCTTACTTTTGATATTGTTGTAAAATGTAATGCTATTTGTTATTATTCAACTAATATAAAGTACCTGGAAGACCGAGCCTTGCTCGTTGTTTTTTATCAAAGCCATCTATTATCAAGTAGCGTTAGTGTTGTTTAACAACGTCATCTATTTTCAAGTAGATTTAGTGTTACTGTGTTGGTAAAAATAATAGTTTTTAGTGGTAAAAATAATATTAACTCGCCAATAGATGTCCGAAAAACTAATGTTTTTCAGTTTATCATTGCCTGAAAACACGGATTTTCTGAGATTCAGATAATATATATGTATCTATTAATTTATATAAGAATTGCTCGTTCAGAGGTATTAGGTATTTTAAGGCATGAAAATCACATAGGGGAACCTGTTGAACCTTGGCACTATGTGTACCTAGGCCATTGGGCTCGTTTCAAATATTCGCTGGATACTAAATTCTACTGTTTATGGTATTCGGTACGTCACTACCGACTATTCAATATGAAGTTAGTCGCATACCGCCATTGAGCCGGTGTTTGGTGTTATCGACGTTAAAACTTTTTTTGGCAAAAAAGTAAGTATTTCTAATATATTTTGAAGTCTGATAGTTTTAAACGTTTTATAATAGTCACTTAACTGTTATATGCTATCGGTTCTTTTATTCAACAACTGTCAACACAATAAAAAACTTACGAGATACATAACCTCTAAACTATATATAATCCACCGTTTTGTTGAAGTTGGAGTAGTGTTGTACCTCGGTCACTGTCGATAAGTTGTTCCTTGGTCAGTGGCCAAGGTACAACCTGGATGTTGTACCTTGGCCGGGAGAATATTTTATTAAATTATTTCACACTTACGTAATATATTCCTAATCAAATATCTTTATTATTTCAGAAATCATGCCGAGAAGTAAGGAGAAGAAGAAAAGGACACCTATTAATATGGGTGATCTGACAAATGCGATTACAAAGATTAAGGAGAAAAAATTCTCCACTTTCGGTGCTTCCAAACATTTTGGATTACCAAGAACAACTTTGCGTCGTCATTTAAAGCACTGTTTGGAAATAGGTAAGGATGAAAGCAAATTACACGAAAATCTTGTAGTTAATCAAGTTTTTGATCGCACCGAAGAGCATAGTCTGGTTGACTATATTAAAGACGCTGCACACTTGCAATTTGGATTGACTTTAAAAGACGTGAAAATACTTATACATACCAATTTGCAAAAGCGAATGGAAAAAAGTACCCAAAGAGCTGGGATACAAACAAAATGGCTGGAGATTATTGCCTGCGATTGTTTAGGAAGCGATACCAAAACGAATTGTCTTTGAGAAAGCCTGAAGCTACTAGTTTGGCTCGCTCTTCGGCGTTTAACAAACATACTGTGAGTATAACATTCGACAATTTTAAGAAAGTCCTTTCTCAATGTCCCTCTGACATAAATGCGACTGACATCTGGAATTATGACGAAACTGGATTGTCCACTGTCCATGTTCCTCCAAAGATATTAGCACCTCTTGGCGTGAAACAAGTTGGGTCAATGACTAGCGCTGAAAGAGGAACAACGGTTACAATGATAGGGGCTATTAATGCAGGTGGTGGTTTTATTCCACCCATGCTGATAATTGTACCTATTTATTTGTGCTTCAATGAATTTTCTCACAAAGAAACTTGCATCTTCTAATTCATTAAACCCTTTCCAAAAAACCAATTACATATATAAAATTGCTTGCTGTAAAGCATACAGGTATAGGTATATATATAACATATGAACAACATGACACATGTTTCAGGTATTCTCGTTCACATACTTATCCTTTAGACCCAAGCTTTTGAAGTGGGGTAAATAAAGTGTTTAGCATAAATATCAGGACAACAAAGGAAACGACCGTCCAAACATGCACAACCTGAATATCAAGTGATTTTCCTGCGAGTATATTGACATCAAACTTTAGATGATTGTTTGTGTTATCATAGTTTATGAAACTTCTTTTGAGTTCTTATAAATCAGAAAAAGGTTTTACTGAATTACATAAATATAAGAAACAAATTGTTTATTTCTACATTTTTTGGTATTCTTAATGCTATGTTACCAAATCAAACAATATTTATTTAAGTAAGTTTCTGACAACACTTTTGTATCGACAATACAATCTAAGCAATGTTAATTTCTGCCAAAAAGAGTTGGCAATAAGTGCCATTTAAAGTAATAATATATACTGCAAGTATACAAACTGTATTAAAACACTTAGTAATATAAATAAGTTAGTAGGCTACTAAAAAACAAACTGGTGATACACACATACACATGTCAATATTTTTTGTTTTTTTGTAGCATAGGGGGCGCACCATGTGAAGCGTCAAATATCGTCAATCGTGTAAAGTGATTCGGATATTTAAGACTAGGTACCCTGATATTCTATAGTACTAGTAGGATTATTACCATTATAATTATACAAGACTTTTCCAGCGGCTCCGCCCGCCCTAAATTCGGTTATCGGCGTGGGACTCCTTATTTAATCTCAGTATTAATACTGTGATTTACTCCTTAAGTAGCCCGCCCTAAATTCGGTTGTCGATGACTGTGATTTACTCGTTAATTACACTAATGAAGTTTGTTATATCAAGCTGCAGCTATAGCTATAGTTCGTTTAAGCTCGCTTATAGTTATTCCCGCGGGAATTTCGGGATAAAAAGTAGCCTATATGCTTTTTAGGACTTTTACTATATGTATGCCAAGTTTCATCCCGATCGGCGTGGGACTCCTTTATTTAATCTCAGTATTAATACTGTGATTTACTCCTTAATTAGCCCGCCCCAAATTCGGTTGTCGGCGACTGTGATTTACTCCTTAATTACACTATTGAAGTTTACTATATCAAGCTGTAGCTATAGCTATGATTCGTTTAAGCTTCGGGATAAAAAGTAGCCTATATGCCATTCCAGGACCTAACCTATATGTATGCCAAGTTTCATCCCGATCCGTCCAGTGGTTAAAGCGTGAGAGAGTAACAAACATCCATCCAAACAAACTTTCACATTTATAACACACGATATCAAAATATTGGTTATTGATCTTAAAAGTGCTATACGAACTCTATCTAATGGTATCAATAATAGTTTATGTAATAAACTAGATCTATTCGAAAATTTGATGTTTTCAGCTCCCATACATTTAGTATAGAAGTAGAAGTGAGACATTTATTTTATGCCTACTACACAAATACGTAAAGGACTTGCTATAGCGTTGTTTACTCCAGCGATGCTCGGAAAATTCATAGAGAGACACACGGTTCCCAACTTAGGGGTTTTCCCCCCAGATTTAGGGGATAAATAAGTGAGATGGGATTTTTTAGGGGTCTGAAATTTTTAGGGGTATTTTCAGGGATTTTTTGACTCTTAAAATTTTTAAATAGATAATATTAATATTTATTTCTTGACCTAGCGACTTATTACGACATCTAGAACGTAATTCTACAACCACTCGTCACAATGGCGATAAAAATAAGTTGCGGAATAGACTATCTATTAAAATGTTGCAAAGCATCATGATGGTCCGATTTACGAAATGGTGGTGGTCGAAATGGTGGATCTTGTACAACATTTAATTAATTACAGCATATTATATCTAAATCAGTATGAATTTATATTTATATATTTTTTAGGGGGACAACTTAATAATTAAGGCGATTTTAGGGGTTTTTGACACAAACTTTAGGGATAAATATTTTTGAGAGTTGGTAACACTGGAGAGACAGTACATAGAGCGAGAAATTGCACTGAAAATGGAGGACGCCGCTTCGAACATTACTATAAAAACTGTTGAAAAGAAATGTAATGAAATAAAAATTATATGCTCGTAAATAGCATTCGTATTTGAAAATTATTTACGGAAATAATTTATGTTTATTAGATTGTAAACTTGCTAAGTTATCATACGATGAGCGCCATGTTGCCATACGTAATGTATGGAAGCTGAAAACCGTTAAATTTTCGGATAGACCCAGTTTATTTTATAAACTATTATTAATACCATTAGATACAGCTCGTGAAGCACTTTCAGAATCAATAGTCAGTATTTCCATATTGTGTATGTTTTAGAAATAATCGAGTGAGATTACTTAACGTTTCCACCCTGTATGTTTACATATGTATACTTACATACACTTAAAAATATCTATACTATGCTAAACGTACGTGTGTAATGGGCTTAAATTATTTAAAAATTCAAATTACCGTAGACTCTCTTTACTTTTGTACTGAGGTACTTGCTCGAATGTATACTAGTACTCATTTTTATATAAAATCATATTTAAATACAGACAAATGTAGCTCTTTCAGTTATTCATGGGCACTACCCTCAAAGGAGCACTTGTCTCGCCCTCTAGAATGAAATTTCATACGAACATTTCCTCCATTTCCTTGAAAATTTATGAAGCGCAGAAAATTTGTCGTTTAGTTAAGCTCTTTTAGTGATATATAGTATCATTGCGTCTTACATGCCTGAAATATAAATTCCAGCTTTGTTATGTAGTAGGTATGTACCTGGCTAAAGGATGTATACATACTTACCCTGTACATAACTCTTAGTGACTTAAGTACATTAATCTTATAAAAGAAAAAATCTTAATAGAATATATCTTCTCGATAGTTCAATTGGTAGAACACTTATACTTGAAATGGTGCTCAAACTTGAACTGCTGGCAACCTACCTTAATATTGTTAGACTACCATCAAGACTCTGAGAGGCCGCAAATATGTGTAATGCAGGATTGTCTTCCAGGTAAGGTGCATACGTATAGATATTAGTTTTACCGCACAATATGCATTTTTAGTTAAGGTAAGTGTAGGATCGAAAAAAATTTAGTAGTTCATTCATTAAATTTGTTTTAGTTACCTAGATACTAAAAAAAATCTGTGTAAATAGTTCTATATTGGAATTTTTCCTCGAGATCAACTCAAAAAGCAGTCGGGATCGACCGTTTGAGTACCTCTGACTTACATGGATTGTAAGGATTGTTGCTGGTTCAAGTTCTGGCTCGAGGTTTATCTAAACTTTGGTATTTGACTGCATCTTTGGTATGAAAATATTTATTTACTTTGATGATTTATATTTAGCCTGTATATGAGAATGTTTGTTACCATGTGCATGGCAAACGCCTCAACTGCTATGCCAAAAGAAAGTATTCTATAGCTTTACTAAAAACCTACAAAAAGTTGAAGTAATATTTCGTATCCTAGATTGTTCATAATATTGGTATAACAAAGTTAAGATGTTTTAATGTCATTATGCACGGGGCAACTAGTAAATTATGAGACACGGAACTTTCATATATGGATTTACTTTACCGAGTTACTTTGTACAATTTCAATTTTAGTATTTATACTATCAACAATACGTAATATAAGGTGAGGTTATATATATATATATATATATATATATATATATATATATATATATATATAACACATTCATTAATTTTTTTCTAAAACTTAGTACTATGAAGAGAGCTATGCCAAATGTTTCTTTGTGCGATGCAATTCGTAGTGAGGAAATCCGCCAATGAACTCAAGTGCCTGACCAAGTTTGAAAAGTTTTTGAGCTTAAGTGGCAATAGGTAGGGTTGCCAACAGTACTATAATATATAGTATTGTACTGTATTTCGGGTCTGCGTACTATATACTGTTGAAGAAAAATATAGTACGCAAAAATACTATATTTTCAACACCGAAATCTAATAAACAAATCTTTTATTTTAACAATGATGAACGTGCCTTTGCATTGTCTTTTGCCTGATGCAATAGCCTGTAGCGTATCCGGACGTATCTATCTTACTGCGTTCCAAGCTTGTCAATGTCAGGTTGACAAAGTCAAACGAATGTTTGGATATTCGTCTGCTTTATTTGATTTTGGTAATTATTTAAAGTAATTACATTCCTGCTGTCTGTTCCCGCCACTTCGGCAGTCACAGAAAGGATTGTTCGGTTGTGAATTCAAAGTGGCGAGAAGAAAGAAACAGATTTAGTATCTCATTAATAAAAAATGAGCTTTTGATTTACGTTAATTTAAAAATTTAATAAGATAAAGCATATGAAACTTTTATTTTAGACATAAAATTGTTAAAAATAGCTAGAATTACAAATAAATATAGTTTTTATTAAAAGAAATAAGTAACAAATTTATCTTTGTCTACTATTTGTGTTTTCCATAAAATACATTTTTTTAACTGTGCTATATTTTTTATAGCTTAGTCTGAAAAATACTATATTTTGCTGAAGAAATGTTGGCAACCCTAGCTATGTCAGTCGACAAACCGATAACCATTAGCAAGAACAGCGGCGGTCACAAACTGCGAGACCCAGTGTCGGACAGCCCCTGACCAGATAAACAGACGGTCTGGTTCGAGCATCAGGAAGCTATGTAGTATATGTAAGCTGCACAGGACCGGCCATTATTGAAAAACATGGGGGAGGCCCTCGTTCAGCAGTGTCGGTAAGTCTTCTGGCTGAAACAGGACAGAACATATATTACACTTAAAATAATTTCAGTCGAAATTTGTTTATTGAATAGAAAATCACCTTAACAATAAGGAAAGTTAATTTTAAATGGAAATTTTGTTTTAAACTTTTGTCTTCATCGCTGCGAAAAGCATTGTTAACTTAACAATAGCTAAGAGGAAGTATCAAAAGTTACGCTCGTTTGCTAATGAGGGTAATCAGCTGTTTCAAAGCGCGTTCCGTGAAACATTACATTACACTTAAATTTAATAAAACTCTTACATAAAATCTCTATAGATTTAATAATCTTGTAAAATATTAAAGGCCCTGGTGTTAAAAGCGTCCATAGGCTGCGGTGACCATCAGGCGGATCGTTAGGTTGTTCGCCACCTTTGTAGGTTTGAAGAAAAAATAAAACGTCGGGACAACGACACTACAAAATTTGAAACCAGGTAGATGAATAATACCTAAACTTCCATTGATCCAAGATGCTATATTGCAGGCAACTTTGCTACACTAAAAAAAGTGCGAGTCGGAAAGGCGCATCGTAGGTTCCGTACCACCATTTACCTACATAATTTATGAACACATACAAAAACCAAAAAATGACGCTATGTGGTCACTTATCCAATTACTGACTGAACCCGCTCCGTGTTACTTAATTACTACCTTTGAATATAGTTTCCAATAAATAAATGTGTGAATGTTTTCCTTAATAATCTAGACTATTTTCCCTAGATGGCGCTGATACAGTTAGTTAAGCTGGTACTAACTCGAGCCCGACTCACACTTGGCTGGTTTTTACTGTTTGTTATACTTCAGAGTAATTGAAGCTTGTATGTATAACTGTTTTTACGATAGAGCAAAAACAACAAAAATGTGTTTCGTGTATGGGGACCGGACCCCACTTAATTTTTACTTTTCGATTGTTATAATAAGTTGGTTATTAGATTCCGAAAGGTCAGCAACACGCAAGTGATGCCACAGGTGTTTCTAGCGTCCAAAGGCTGCGGTGACCTCTTACCATCAGGCAGACCGCAAGCTTGTTTGCTACCTTAGTTGTATAAAGGGTGCCGAAATCGCTAAAGATTACTTTTCTAATATTTTATCTTGCACTGATGACAGACAATAAAATAAACAAAAGAATAGGTTTGTTATAATAATCTCTATGAATCTGGTTGTGGCGTAATTCAAACAAAACATGTATCCGCGGGATGAAAAGAGAATGAATTTTAAAAACTGTACATAATGTACTCAGATTTCTCTTGCGGAAGTTTATTATTTTCAGTAAAAGCAAAGGGTACCTTCGTCAAATCAACTGAACAAGATATATGAGACTTTTAGCTTGCTGCCCGTCGTGAGTCAAATGTTTTGTGCTTACAGTGAGTTTCAATCATCAATCACTTTTTTTCTAACATTTTCCTATTATACAACTGACTTTTTTGGTAGACGCAACTGAATTTGTTGTGTCTAAAGTCCCTTTACAGGGTTTTGTAGAAAAATGGAAAAAAATAGATCCCATATAGCTTTGTCATGTTAGCTCATCTGTCCGTCCGTATATGTTACAGCCTTATTATTCCGCCGGCTCTGTACGACTTGACACATAACGGAAAGGTTATGTGAACACAGGAGTGTAATATAATTAAAAAGAAATCGCAGCTTTCCCTACATTTCTAAAATTATAAAAACTCTACGTACTTTGCCCAAAGGTTGAATTGTGTATTTTAAATGCGTATTATTGGCAGGGTCACCACCTGTCGTGGATGCAGAGTTAATGGTTATACAAATAAAACAGGTAAGAATGAAATTTACTCACTAAAGTTTCCCTATTCAATATTATTATTTTTTTCCTGAAGGAACCCCAAAGACATTACGAACAACAACTACATTAAATAAAGTATTAATCAGAGGCTGGGTGGACTTTAAGACGGCCCCCTATGCGCATATACATTTGCTCTGTTGGCATTAAGCTGAAATCACCGATGTTGATCTCAAATACAGTTTATTGAACTCTATGACAAATATGTCTTTCAAATTAAAGGGCAGTTTAGCGTAAAATCAGATATTAATTCATTAAAATCATATCACATGAGCTATAAAAAATCTAGAAGAGTAATTTGCTGGCTTTATGATAACTCATTTTCTATGTTATTAATTTAATTTTCATTACAAATAAATAAGAAGTTATTGATTAAAAATAGAAAAAGGAGAGGGTCCCCAGAGTGGTTTTTTTGGTGTATACATATATCTAACATTAAAAAAACAAGTAAAAAAAACTGTACATTTGGGTAGGCCGCAGCCTTAAAGGCGTTAATACTATTACCTAACGCCGATAATTGATATTTTTATTTTCCAAGCAAAGCAGTTTTCAAAAATGTGCTTCTACAGAAATATTTTACTACTTTAAGACTATTTTCAGAATGTGTTGTTACGTTTCTGGGATAAAACTGCGAGTGGTAGATAGCATAAGCTAAAGACGGCTACTTTTAGCAGAAATGCTATCTAAAACATACAGTTTTATCCTACAAACAGTACTTAACGTTTATAAAATAGCCTATAACTGTTTACAAATTTCTGTAGACGCACATTTTTGAAATACGCTTTGCACAAAACGGAAAATAAAATTATCAGTTGGCGGCGATAGTGGACGTCAGAAACTCTCTTGAGAATACACTAAATAGACCAGCTAAATATTGCTAAGAGACAAAATGTGTTCTTTTAGCTAACCGTACAAAAAATATTTGATCTTTGAACCCTCTAACCTGTTTTAAAATAACGCATAATAAATAAAACAAAATAACATCAGAGCAAAAATTGATGAATTATATATCTGTCTCATCTAACTTTTTGTTTTAGATAATAAATTGATTTAAATTGAATTATTGACTTTAATAAACTTAGACCGTATTATTCTCGAGATAAAGTTGATTAATGAAGTAAGTGCAATAACAAAAAATCTAGAAAATCTGATTAATGATTGTAAGAGCAAAATATATTTCGCGAAAGAAATTGGAAAGAGCCCGGACTCAAGCTTAAAGTATGTTTCATTCAAGTAGCCTTATAAACAGTACTTTTAAATCGTTAATTTAACTACAAGGACTACAGTAAGAAGTTCTTGAAGAAAGAAGTTAATAGATATTTGAAGGCGCAAGTGACGCCCCAGGTGTTGCAACCCGTCCATGGGCTACAGTGACCGTACCACCTTGGTGGTATAAAAAAAATATATAGCAGCTATGTAACTAATTATTTCTTTTCGAAGAAAGCAAATTACATAAATCTAAATATTGAAAATATAAATCTTGTCATTGGTTATTTTGTATTGTTTGTAGGATATATTTGCAGTCTGCCTAAAGCCTAAAGCTACTTTTAGCAAACTATAAGATTTATTTTAAGACTAATAGAAAACTTTCTAAAAAAAGGTTATGACTAGTTTTATTTTAAAAATTAGCTTTTTTCGAAGAGAATATTAGAAATATCTAATGGTGTCGCTATAGTTAGTTGCTATCCACGCCTTAATTTTATATTACAATACGACATAGGTATATACGCTTACGGGAAAAGCTGTAAAGACTTTTTATGTATTTTTTTTTTTTTTTTATAGATTACCCTCTCTGTAGGGTTCAGTAGCCGAATGCAAAAAAAACGAAACATGGAATAATTTCGCCATGTCCGTCTGACTGCACGTTCGTTCGTTTGTCAAAACTGTAAGGTCTACCATCTTTGCACTGGTTTCGCAAAATATTTACAATCTTTTGTAAATCTTTTCATCTTTTAGCAAATATCTCTTCACATAGAACCGAGTGTCGAGTCGCAGACACCAATTCCACCTGAACTACCACACAGAAATAGTGATGTATACATGCGTTTAACATAATGTTTTGACACCTAAACCACAGAATAATAAATAGTATAAATCGCGCCACGTAAGTTGAACCTGCGCAGTAACACATTTTTTAGTTCGTTAGTACATTTGTCCGTACTGTACCTGCGCAGACGGCCGCCATTTTAGTTCAACTTACGTGGCGCAAATTATACTAGCCTATAAATATATCGTATCGTAAAATCAGAAGCGATATCCGTAGACCGCCAGCGAGTACCAGAGTACCAGGAACGACAGAGAGCACAAATAATTAAACTCACTTCAAAATAACGTTGGCATGACCCAAAATTAAAGTGAAATTTTCTTTAGTAAAATTTGAGCACAAATTTCAGTAAGACGTTATTGAAGAGCAAATTCAAAACCAACCAATTTTTGAGTGGTGTTTGTGATGTTTTGCTCGAATGAGTCCTGCGACCAGCAGCTTATTGTAACACGTAATTGGCTGTAACACAGTGATAATCTTTTCACTCAAGATTACCCGCCTAATGCTCAAATCTAAATTTTAATTAGATTATCGACGTCATAGACTTTACCCAAACACTTACGAATTTGACCACAGAGTCAGACTAATCATCAGTGATTATTTTTAATGGAACATTAGTGTCATACGACTGTTTTCAACACACTTGAAGGAAATAAATACTTCTTTCTATTATTTAGTAAATGTCGTGAAAATTTGATATTTCATGAAATCTAATGTTTTGATATGTTTTTAACAAACACTGGGTTTTTTTTTTAAAAATAAAAAATAAATTCATAGGCTCTATTCTTGTTAAAATTAAAAAAAACAAGTGCGTAATGGACGCTATTAAGATGAAGCTGAAAACGGTGCAGTAAAGGCTGCTTTTGTGAGCAAGTGTGTTAGAAAAATAATTTTAATTTAGCACAAACTAAAAGGAAAGTTGTACAATCAGCAATTCTTTCATGACTTTTTTACTATTAGAACTTGGAAATTTTGTATATAAAACAATTTGTATGTTAATCTTTTCTATAGTAAAAATATATCCTGCGTCTAATAAGTAAACCGCTTATTCAGGTGCCCGGATGTCGTTCCCTTATAAAATCCCTGCTATCCCTAGCTTCCGCAATGCAGATATCGCCGACATGAAACCTTTTTGTATCCTGCGTTTACGTAATAAATAACCACAAATAGGAACAAACAAACCTGTATGTATAATATAGTAGTTTGCCTACTACATCAATATAAGTAGTTTTGAGACGTACGAAAAGGATGTATAGGTACGCGTATTTGTAAATAAATTATCATTTCTTGTTATCTAGGATAATATACTTTCGTAGTTGGCGTAAGCAACTTAAATACTATAGCAAGGAATAGGTACACGAATTTTGTCATGTAATTATCTACTATTCGGACTACATAAAATTTTTAAACATGTTTCTTTTAAATTCATAAAATTTTAAATTCAGTTATAAAAAAACCGAGAGCATTTCAATTAACACTTATAATCTAGGAATAAATTTTTGTCCATTTACCTAGGATGGTTTCAATATAGTCAGTTAAGTCAAAGGTATAGTCAGGCTAGATCGCGCAAATACGCCATTTTTGTCCAAATTTTGTGGCATTTTCATTTTCAAACTTGCTTTTGTCTAGTGCATTATCATACTGAGTGATTTTAATTAATTGTGATTAATGTGATTTGCATAAGCTTGTATTAAAAGTTAGTAAATAGTAAGAATTTGTGGTTATCTAGTGCATTTCCATAGAGTCAATTGTAGCCCAAAGCGAAAAAAATTTACTACAAAACGTTAAAGACGTTAAATTCTATACATAAAATTTAAAGTTTCAAGGCGTCCGCATCATTATAAATACCTATATTTGCAAACATATATTATAGTTGTATGTATATGACATTGTGTAATGATTTTTAGTACATTTACATGCATCGTTAGTATTATAGATATAGCTTTCTGGCCTATACGCCCTCCAATATAAAAGGCAAAATGTTAAACTTTTCAACCAATACTGCTTAGTTATGATCAATTATTGTTTTATACCACTAAAGTGGCAAATAAGCATACGCCCCACTTCATGGTCAGTATACAATGTAGGCCTTAAGAAAACCTCGGCACGGAGCTCATTCTACAATCTTAGCCTTTTCAGTTCCTCTGACACCACATTATGCGTGGCCATTTAGGTTCTGAGGTGTGAAATAAATCCCTGTCAATCGCGAGTTACGAGAGACTGCTGGAGAGTTTCTTCTCACCAGTTCGTTATTTTGACTTTAGAACGGCAGTTACTTGTAACCTATTGTTTATTGTCTTCAAAAAAAGAAATAAGGCATTTGAATTTGAATTTGGATCTAGAGAGTAGCGATGGGCATCATTTTGAACAATTTCTTAAAATAGAGTCCATTATACAAACAGTAGAACTCACAAAAGAAGTCAAACTCTCTCTTCAGACTTAAGATCAGAGATTTATCGTCGTTGAACAGTCAAAGGGTCAAGCTAGTATCCGAGTACACTTGCCCAGAGATGGCAGCAGTATTCCTTTGTGGAGCCGGACTTGCGTCAAACAAACCAGGAAACTTTTGCCCTAAAGTGCAGTACTGCTTTGCTATGTTGAACACATCAAGATTTTTGGACCTTGATCTCGGAAAACACTATCGTTGGTCAACACCAAGGCACAGAATAAGGAATAAAAGTACCTAACCAAGGATGCTAATGCTCTTAGAGATCACAGTTTATGGGGTTTTCTAAGCAGTAAATGTGTGGAACTATGTCTTAGTTGGGTCCATTCGTACCCAGCCGGAGACTTTGGATGGTAGCCTCGAATTTTGACAGATAATCTCCGCGGGTTTCTTCCATAACGGTACGAGGGATGTTTGTACGGCCCGTAAAATGAGCATCTTCTTTATTGTTATCTGACATATGTTTTTTATAGACAATATAACTTTCATATGCAGTAGAATTGCATACTAGACTGTATCTCTCCTATAGTAGACTGTGTACAGAGCTTGCGGGACGTTTGCCGAGGTTGCCAAGGTAAATGTCCTTGCTATAAGAGCAATTACCGTCAACTAAAGTGCAATAGACTTTTCTGACCTTCTGACCTTAGGTGTTTGATCGCTAATGTCGTTGTAAGTTTACACCATCTTAATATGGCGACTGCACTTTTGATTTTTGACCGCTGGGTCAGAAAAATTTGTTGCACTTATACATCTCGTATATGTTTGCCAGACAGAAAGCTAGCCTAGCTAGACCCATTTGCAAAAACTCTCGGGGAGTCCGTAAGATGGCAATCGGATTAAAAACCCCGGTCCGCAAATGCAGCATAACCGGGTTATCGTGAGTCGGGTTATGCTCAGTTGTGGTCAAGGCTTGTGCTTTTCTCAAACATGCGTGTAAATTAAAACAATAACATAATATTGTACATTTTTATTTTAAAAACTACTTAAATTATCAACTGTATTGACAATAACAAAAATAGTTAACGGGATTTTACGGCCAATACGCCGCGTTCAAATGTCGATTTCTATTTTATTTTTTTAATTAATTTAATGGCGCATTCTTTTTGTTGTGCCAGTCCGAAATTTAAATAAAACTTGATGAGTTATCTCTTTATTCTTTATGTACAACTCCTAGTGACTTATAAAGTCCTAGTACATTAATCTTATAAACACACAAAATCTTCATTGAAGTAAGAAATACAATATAAAATACATACATAAAAATAATATATTTTCTTCTAAGACTCTAATCTTCAGGGAGTCATAAACGAAGAGAGGTTATTTCTATGTATGTATAATTATATTGTATTTCTTACTTCTATGAAGATTTTGTGTGTTTATAAGATTGATGTACTAGGACTTTATAAGTGACTAGGAGTTGTATGTGACGCTACGATACGCTACGTTACGAGCGTATTTCCAAATCAAAGATGTAGTTGGGATTTTCATCAGTCAGACTTGTGCCTCGGTAGCTCAGTGGTAGAGTGTGTGTGTGCAGTGTTTTTGCGTCGCAGGTTCAAGTCCTGGCTCGAGGTTAATCTTTTGACTGCATCTTTGAAATTATTTCTATGAAAGTATTTATTTATATTGATGATGTTATTCTTTATGAAAATTTCGTGAACATTGCGAGCCGGTCTCAGATACTGTACTGCAAGTAAGATTTATCCCAAAGAAGCATTCGTCTTTTTATGCTATAGGTAGTTTTAATTATATTTTTTTTTATTATATTGATTAGTAAAATGAGTGTGCACCGAAGAAAAACAAATTTATTTTTAAGTTCTGTGTTAATAGCTGTTTCGCAAAAGTAAAAAGTGACGAGTTGTTAGTAACTCTTAATTTAATTCTGTAAACTGGCATTGTTGGCATGTTTATTATGCGAATTTGTAACTCATAGTTTATTTTCTATGTTGTCAATACACACCGTTATACTTTAATACAATGTAAGATCGTTAAAAGACAGAGCCGGAACGCTGCAGAATGCTGACCAAAGATATTTTCTTTACGACGTTGCTGACTGCCACAAAAATAATATAAAAAAATTATTACAATGTACTAAAGTTCGGTCTATCTATTTTCTGAAGTTTGTTTTGCTGAAGCATGAGCTAACAATCAGGCATTAATATATTTAGGTGTTAAAATACTAATAATACTTAAAATAAAATTTTAACTGATGTGTTTACATGTAAAAACGCCGTTTTTGTGCAAATTTGTGGGAGAACTATAGCATCTAAAGGATCGAAAAAAAACTGGTTGCCTGTAAAGTCGGTATACGGGCGAAAGTTTTACGTGACAATGATTTTATGTCTGTCTCTCTCGCTCTTAGGCGGGCGCGTGCCTCTCACTCGCTCTCATTGTGAGCGCATAACGTGAGCGGAGCGTAACGCAGTTTCTTGAAGTGTCACCCGGCAAACCAATTTATAAGACGTTGTCACGTCAAAAAATATATGTTATATAAATTGCTTACTTAATCACTCCGATATTGATATACAGTAGGGCCTGGGTAAGCCGGACTCCCGCTTGTTCGGTGATCGCTGTAATCCGGCCGGAGGCCCGGCGGGGTGTAGGTGCGGGGGCTGTCATGAGCCAATGCGCCGTCAGTCTTTTGTTTATCGCCTTTCGTGTAATATGTAGTGTCAATTAAGTGCGCTCGCTAACATCACGGCGCCGCCACGTAAACATTCGACATTTTTCAAGCAGAATTAACTAATGTTTTATTTTAACTTACTGATTTCCTTACATAGTTGTAATTTTGAACATGTACATTTTGTCTTTATGCTATAACTTAAAAATTGATTAAAGAAACTCAGGTTAAACATGTGTTTTATTAACATTTAATATGGCAAACTATAATCCGGACGCCTCGATAATCCGGAAAGGGTCTTGTTTTTGCGTCTGCGGATTAACGAGGCCCTACTGCATTGTATTCAATCTATTAAACAATCGAAATTTGACCATTATAACAACACTTCTGCGAAGCGTGTTTTGCATTTCTTTTTAAAGCGTGTTTTGCATTTCTAGTAATTAAAGTTAGTAAAATAATAAGAATTGGATTGAATTCCATCCAAAAAAAAATAAGTTTTAAGGCGTCATTACACAACACATTACCTAAAAAGTAGGTTTAAAACAAATATATCTCATAGTAAAGTATAGGACATTATATATTGATTTTTAGTACATTAACATTTCCATCGTTAGTTTTACAAAAATAAGCTTTCTGGCCTATTTGGCCTTTTTAAAAAAAATCACTCGCGCGTTGCCGACCCTTCAAAAATCTATTTACTTCTTAGATCTATGGATAATATGCATACCCAACTAGCAAATCTTAGCTATATATCGGTTATTTATCGCATTTTTGCTAGTTGGGTAATCATTGCATTGCATTTATACCTAGAAGAGGTCATTTATTTTCATTTCTAAGATTCAGCGAAAAAAATACGTATGAAGAATTTACTTAATCGTCTGAAAGTTTGAAATTATTTAAATGTTGAGAAAAATATTCTCGATGGGAAAAGTTACGTGATATATTTTCAGATCACGTCAAGAAAATTTATGATCATACATAATTAAGTAGCTAGAAAAATATTTGACCTGTTAACTTACTAGTAATTTAGAAAATATTCCATAGGCTTAGCTAAAAATACGAAAAATAAAATAGTAATTCAAATATCGATTCAATTGATTACATAATCACTGCTGTGTACCTAACATTTTTAATAATATTTATACCTAGGTACTTAGTGATTTATTCTTAGGGTAATAAAAAACTGCCAAGTGCTAGTCGGACTTTTTATCTATAAAAACAGCCAAAAATCCTGTTTGTTGTATGGGAGCCCCCTTAAATATTTATTTTATTCTATTTCTTAGTATTTGTTGTTATAGCGGCTACAGAAATACATCATCTGTGAAAATTTCAATTGTCTAACTATCACGGTTGATGAGTCTGAGTCCTGGTGACAGACGGACGGACAGGAGGACAGCGGAGTCTTAGTAATAGGGTCACGTTTTTAAAGATTAAATTAATAAAAATAAATGTCCTTGAGCAGGGACTTTGAATCATTGTGAAGTTTAATTAATATTTACTTTTTTTTCAAGTTTCATCGTTTTATTCGACGGGATTAATAAAATTTGTTAGTGTGACACCGCAGGAACCAGCTATTAAAAACAATTGTAAAACCGCCAAATGCGTGTCTTACGTTCATTATATTAGGGTTCCGTAAAATGAGAATTATTGCCAATACCTAAAAAACTTATGATTTTGTCCAAAATGATTATAATTGATAGTTTTAAAAAGCCATAATCGTAATTTTTTCAAGATTTTCACATCACGTGGCTTAAAAGTTAGAGTGAACGCAAATGTTGCATCATTGGAAGCCTTATAACTCGGAGAATTTAAGTTTGAGTGATTAGAACCTTACTTTAGAACCTCAAACATTTTTTCTTTAAGTTCTATTCAATGATACCCCACCCCAGTTTGGTTTCATTTGATTACAAGCACTGTAGTCTCAGTTAGTATAGTGAAACCGGAAGACAGAACTCTGTAACGAAACAACGCCACCCCATCTAGTTTGGGCTTGTTTAATCTGTCAAGACAAGCATTGTTGTCTTAGATGATATCCAGGGTCTGATGATGTAGCCGGAAGGTGGCTTCATGAACTTAGTGATGAATTGACGCAACCCAATCGCAATTCCGTAAATAAACATCACAGCATCTGTTTAGGCGGTTAGGTTTATCAATCCATAAAGAAACAATTTAAGGCATCATGACGCGCTTTGTATGGGTGCCATGTTGATGTATGGACAGAATCCTTCCAGATCTAAAATTAGACGTCATTTTAATTGGTTTTTTTTTCGAAAAAAATTATGGACCATTTGTACAAATCATAATTAATTTTATGCATAAAAATATAATAATTGTACTTAGTAAAAAAAATTCTTTGTATTTTGAAAATTTGATTATGTTATCTTCCTCAGACTTAAGATTAAGACTATTTTCAAATTGCATGAAAATGTCTTCACTTAGAAACGTAATAAAGTGAAGAATTGACACCATCTTTGTTGAAAGCCGGCTAAAGCGGTATTTCCTACATTTGCAGTCCTGTACTTGACTTTTATCTGTTGGAAAGAAGCCAGTTTTAGATTGGTACTCAAGTTGCAAGGCGAGTGCTCAGCTGCAAGGCATTGTCGCGAAAAACTTCCACCAAAAACTTAATCTGTACAACCTTTTTGAATGTCTCATTTATCCAAAATACCAAGAAACGTTACAGATAAAATATTTTTAAATCCACAGTATTTAATTTAATGGTCCATAGTATTTTTAAAATAAATCATATCATGCTATAGCTTGTTGCCCGCAGTGTTTCCCGCGCTATTTTACTCTTCCCGTCCCACATAAACTACTAGCTTTTAACCGTGGTTTCACCCGCCCTAAGTTCGGTAATGGGTGTAGGATTTCAACGGCAACTCCTCAATTATCAAAAAAAAACTGAACCACATTTGACCTTTTCAAGTAGCCAATGTCCTTACCCGGTACTCAAACTATCTCCATGCCACATGTCATCTTTATCGGTACATCGGTTTAAGCGTGAAGAGGTAACAGACAGACAAACATACAAAGTAACTTTCACATTTATAATATTAGCATGGATAATAAGGACTAATATGGATTGTTCCCTGTCTAGAGGTAATTTTACCGAGGTAATTAAACTGACAATCACTTGATGTTTCCATGTAGCCTTTGTTATTTCTCGGGACTCAAACTATCTCCATGCCAAATTTTAACTTAATCGGTACAGTGGTTTAAGCGTGAAAAGGTAACAGACAGACAGAGTTTCTTTCGCATTTATAATATTAGTATGGATAATAACCGCATTCCTGTACGAAACTTTGTACCCCGTGAAACATGTTAGTCTTAGCTTACAACCAAAAGGTCGAATACCAATTTTTATGGATTTAACGTCTGAATGACGGATCTCTTACAAACTTCCAACCCATAGTGTTCACTCTTGTAGGGAATAAATTATCCAAAACTCTATCTTAGTGAAGTCCTACGCCATAAAAGGAAACTGTATTCAAAATTTCACGTTTCTAACTTCAGCGGACACGACGTTGATAGGTCAGTTAGACCATGGTCTTTTATATATATACCAAGTGTAACATAATAGGGGATTAATCCAGCATCACCAGAAAGCCTTCAAAGTATATAATATAATATAATAATGTCATAATTTTTACACTTATCGACGTTATTTTAAAACTTTGCATATAATATCTGTCGTAATCTGTAAACTACATCTATAAATTAATATCGTAACTTAGACGAATTCTGGACACTTAAACAATTTTTTTCTCAGTAAAAAACTGTTAATTAAGTGTATTTAACAGCATTTTTTTCTATTAATGACAAAACTTAAATCATAGAAAATATGTCTATGCACCTTAACTTACTAAATAATCTGTATAGTCTATATATGTCTTTATGTTTGTTGGGATTTTCTGTTTTAAATTTATTTGAAATTTAAAATGGCATGGTTCCAATATGCAAATGACAGTACTGCCAAACTGCAAATTTTGCTGATACGTCATAAATTTAATAAAAACCGGTCAAGAATATGTCTCGTAGCCCTCTGTCCAGTCTTCTATATATCGTTAACTATATTATTATTTACAAACAAATGAGAGATTCGTTTGTATGAAGCCCGCTGCAAGGCGCCGCGAAGTGCATCCTCTGAAGTCTAATAGATAATTACATAGTAGGTAGTTTCCACTACCTACAGACATGCGCCCCTCCATATTGCCCGTTTCTGACTGCTATTATTTTAATCCAATATTTATTTGACAGATCTCGGGAACTTCAAGGGAGGGCGGAAACGTAATGGTCTTCGGTCAAGACACTTGTATATTTAAAATATCAAACTTCACAAGGTGAGTTCGTTTGATTCTTAATTATATTTTAGTATACATTATATCTCAGCCAAACATTATAAGCTGTCGTCTTACATCATTGACAGTCTTACTCAAATCCTATTCCCTAAAGCACGTGATAGGTACCTAGGTGCAGTGACCTATAAGCTGAAATACAGAGACACCTTTATTTATCATTGATCACCTGGACCAGTCAGGCCCTGAAACCAAAAAGTAATAAAAATTGGATTGGAGGTTCAGTTTGACTCTCAACTGATTACTATCAATACAATAGTTTTTGCGATCCGGCAATTTTACTATTACTTAAGCCACGAGTACCTACTTGTTATTTTCAGCGACTATTTAAATATAGGTAATAAAAAACTCCTGGATAAGAACAAATAAGGAAGTACGTAAATAACACATTGATTGGGCGTAATTTTTAGATATCCATACATTCATAGGCAGATTTTTTAAAAGGCAGTTAGGACTTAATATTTTTTTAATGTGAGTTTATTTGTTGGATTGCAGATAAACTCGAGAATAATAACTCTAGTATCTAAATAATAACTCTATATTATAATTGATATTTAATGAGATTATTTTGGGACTTATTGCTTGACTGTTTATATTTTAATATTTTAGTTTAAGAAATACAGACTTTAAGGGTAAGTTAAATTACCAAAAAGCTTCTGTATCCGAGAGAGAATAATTATTAAATTTATTTTTCTCTCTTTGTATTTTTATTACATATTAATATTTATAATCATCAACTCATAATGAATAATTCAGTTACTTGAAAAACGTTTTTACTTGTGCCTTATCCTATATTTTTGAATAATAAACGCCACCTTTTTTTTAAAAAAAAAATACTAGACCGATTTGAAACATTCTGTTATCATTAGAAGCCGAAATTATCCTTGATGAACATAGGCTACTTTTTACCGCAGGACAACGGGTAGCAAGAATTATCCTTCCGTACTTATCTTTTTCAGATAACTTCTAAATGGCTGAACCGATTGGGTTGAAATTCTATATGGGTATTTCGATGGTTTCTTGGATGATTCAAAAATACAATTGGACCCGGTAAGTGGCGCTACTGTCGGTATGTCAACTACTAAACGGCTTGACCGATTGGGTTGAAGACACGAATGTATTATGCATTAAAGAGAAAATATTTGATTGTTTGTTTTTTTCTATAATTGACGAGTTGCTTGGTAAGAACCTACGCCGATAACGAAATTTAGGACGGGCGAAGCCGCTGGCAGAAGCTAGTAATAAATAAATTAAATAATCAAAAACCTAACTGCGTGAAAACTACTTAAACAGTCGGGACCCATTAAATTATACTGGCTTTAAATTATATTATGCCGACGTCATCTGTCAGGCAGAGTTGAGGCAAACGTATCATTTATAAATAACGAAACATAATTATGTTTTTTTAGTAGAATTAGAAAAAACCTTTGCGCGCTGAGTGAGAAAGTAGTGTTTTGTGCTCGTAGATTTTTAATGACGAAAGCCTTTCCGGGCGGGTGAAATTATATAGGCCGCAAAATTGTTATTTGTTGCGAATGCCTAAATTCAACACCGAGCAAGCGAAGGATCCTAAGATTGAATCCACTAGTGAAGCGTTATTCAAAGATAGAATTCTAAGCAAAGCAGTATTTTAAAGGCACGAGATACAAATAATCCTGTCTATTCGAAAAACGTTGATTGGTACGCCATTATGCGGGAGCAAAGTGTCTGCCGCTCCCGAAGCGGTTAGTAATGAATTTTGATCAGTTTGTTAAAAATATGCGAACTGCTTTCTCTATTCTTTTTAACAATAGTTCATTAAAGATAACATTTTTAAAATGTCGAAATATTTCAAATGTAAATTTTTTTCAATAAATTATTTTACTTTTTTAACATTAATTATACATATTTGTCAATATAATTTTTTTCGTGAGTTGTGTCTAAAAGCGGTTTTTCTTTATTTTCTTAGGAAGACATTAAAAGTAAAGTGTATCACTTGGTCACAAAACAATTTTTAGCTCGGGTCACGTACATATATTGAATCAGTCTAGAATCCTTTGCTACGTTCTAAATACTAATTTACTTCCTTGTAATACAACCTACTATTCTAGTGCGTAACACACAATTTTTGCAGAAAAACACAAGAAAAGATATTGTAATATAATTTTATTTGTGGCATTAAGCTTATCTACAAAATGTAAGATTAAGTTTTATTGTTTTGGATTATTCAATTAAGCATAATAACACTATACCTAGTCTTTAAACGCTCTGAGGTAGGACCTACTCTTGGGGAAAAAACTCAGTTCGTCATTTTATACCGGTTCCAATAACTCTACAGGGGTGCATTCAAGAACTCACTTTACCGGAGTAGAGTTTTGTGCTGTCTCTTTCTTTACTGTAAATAAAATTATTTGCCAGCCTGCTGTCAGTGCTGCCGAGGTCAACCCGAGTTGGGCCTATGAACGCGCCTCTTGTGTTTAAATTCACTACCTTTTAGGATTAGAATATATTTTGTAACCATCGCGAGTGGCTCAGTTCTCGAACCAATAACTATGCTGGGATATCTGCTCATAAATTTGCTCTGACCTATGGATTCTCTCAGCTGGTACTTTCTCCAACGAGAATACCAGATATAGAGGAACATACGAGCTCCTTACTGGACCTTCTGCTGACTACTCGTCCGGACGGATACTCCGTCTCAATGGATGCGCCTCTTGGCTCCTCGGACCACTGTCTCGTTCGGACTCAAGTGTCATGCAAACAACCCGTTCCTTCTGGGTCAACTAATTGGCGTCGTGTGTGGCACTATAAGTCCGCAGACTGGGATGGATTGCGAGAATTTTACGCATTGTACCCGTGAAGGCAGGTCTGCTTTAACTCAGAAGATCCTGACGTCTGCGCAGCCGCAGACACTAAGACAATCCTTGCTGGTATGGAATGCTATATTCCTAACCCGCGAGTAGCTGCCGGCGTCAAAAAACAACCGTGGTTTAATAGGTCTTGCAAAAAAGCTAAAATTCTTAAGCAAAATGCATATGAGGCTTGGACCACGGCTTGTAATAACCGGGATCCGAATATTTCTGAGTTAAAACGCAAATTAAATGCTGTCTCGAGGTTCAGTAAGAAAGCAACTGCCAGAGCAAAATTCCAATTCATCGACAAAATAGGTAGGCGACTTGCGAGCTATCCTTCTGGGAGTCGTGCTTTCTGGTCGCTTGCCAAAGCCGAAGGGAAGTTTTGCCAGTCATCGTTACCACCACTGCAAAAGACCGATGGTGACTTGGCCCATAGTGCTAAAGAGAAAGCCGATCTACTGGGCAGTCTCTTTGCCTCGAACTCGAACATGAACGATAAAGGCGCTGTACCACCCACTATACCGTGGTGCGGTAAGACCATGCCGGAAATCTCCATAACGCAGCGGGAGGTCCGGCGGGCGTTGCTTTCTCTAGACGTTCATAAGTCGAGTGGGCCAGACGGTATACCAGCAGAGGTGCTTAAGCAGTGTGCTCCTGAGTTATGTCCCATACTCACGCGCCTCTTCGCGCTTTCCTACCACACTAGGCAATTTCCGTCTTCATGGAAGACTGCGAATGTGCACCCGGTGCCCAAAAAAGGCGATAGATCAGATCCATCGAATTACAGGCCTATCGCTATTACCTCTCTGATGGAGCGTGTGATCAACACACAGCTTCTAAAATACCTAGAAGTCCACGATCTGGTCAGTGACCGTAAAAATGGCTTTCGCCACGGTCGCTCGACTGGTGACCTTCTAGTGTATCTCACACACCGATGGGCCGATGCCATTGAGAATCAGGGGGAGGCACTGGCATGTAGCCTGGACATAGCGAAGGCGTTCGATCGGGTCTGGCACCGGGGTCTTCTATCGAAGTTGCCATCTTACGGAGTGCCCGAGGGTTTGTGCAAATGGGTGGCTAGCTTTTTGTCCGGCAGACGCATACGAACCGTAGTTGCTCTGATAGCATGGACATTAATGCTGGTGTCCCACAAGGCTCTGTGCTGTCTCCTACGCTGTTTCTACTGGATATCAATGACATGTTGGACATCAACAACATACATTGCTATGCAGATGACAGTACTGGAGAAGCTTTTTACACGGGTCGTGCAAACATCCCTCGTTCCGTTGTGGAGGAAAACCGCGGAGAACTTGTCTCAAATCGAGACCACACTGTCCCAAGTCTCTGACTGGGGACGGGTAAACTTGGTCCGATTCAACCCTACAAAGACAGAAGTGTGCGCGTTCACCGCTAAGAAAACTCCATTTACTCCATGTGGGACTACATCCCACAATTCCAGAACACTCCCCTCTCCATCTCCAAGAGCATTGGGATCCTTGGTATCGATACCTCCAGCGATGTTCAGTTCCGAGATCATTTACAAGATAAGGTGAAGCTGGCGTCCAAAAAACTTGGTGTACTCAACAGAACGAAGCAGTACTTCACGTCGGGGCAAAACTTTACAAGTCGCAAGTTCGGCCCCATATTAAGTACTGGTGCCATCACTAGGCAGGTGCACCCCGATACCAGCTTGGCCCTTTTGACTCGGTTCAACGACGGGTGTGAGAATTGTCGACGATTCCAAACTCACTTGCGGTATCGAGCCCTTAAGTCTGAGGAGAGACTTTGCCTCCCTGTGTGTGTTCTACCGCTTGTACAATGGGTTGTGTTCTGAGGAATTGTTCGAAATTATGCCCGCGGCTACTTTATACCATCGCACCGCTCGCCATCGGCAGGGAATTTATTCTCAAACTTTAGAACTTAAATGGTCGCGTACCGTGCGGTTTCAGAGAAACTTCCTCCCGCGAACGCTTAAGTTGTGGAATGAGCTCCCTGCCAAGGTTTTCTGCAAGGACTACAGTATGGAGTTCTTCAAGAAAGAAGTTATTAGATTCCTGAAGGGTCGGCAACGCGCAAGTGATACCCACGGTGTTGCAAGCGTCCATAGGCTACGGTGACCGCTTACCATCAGGCGGACTGTAAGCTTGTTAGCCACCTTAGTGGTATAAAAAAAGTATCATATGAAATAAGCAATGATGATAATGGTTTTTTTAATACTACTAAGGTGGCAAACAAGCTTGCGGTCCGCCTGATGGTAAGCGTTCACCGCAGCCTATTGACGCTTGCAACACCTTGGGCATCATTCGCCTTTTTTTAAGAATCCCACACTGTAGTCCTTAAAGAAGCAGGAAGCTAATTTCACAACGTAAGCGGTCGTGGGTGGAAATTTCTCTGAAACCGCACTATACTTGACCAGGTTCTGAGATGTGAGAATGAATTCCCTGTCGATGGCGAGCAGTGCGATAGTAGAAAGTAGCCGTGGGTATAATTTTGAACAATTCCTCAGAACACATCCTATTATAAAGGTGGTAGAACACACACAGGAAGGCAAAGTCACTCCTCAGACTTAAAGAGTTCGATATGGCTTGTGAGTTTGGGGTCGTCGACGATTCTCAAAGCCCGGGAACTGAGTTAAAAGGGCTAAGCTGATATCCGGGTGCACCCGCCTAGAGATGGCAGCATTACTCCATATTGGGCCGGACTTGCGACTTGAAAAGCTGCACTTTTGCCCCGAGGTGAAATACGAATACTGCTTCGCTCTGTTGAGTACTCTAAGTTTTTTTGGACGACAGCTTCACCTTGTCCTGTAAATGATCTCGGAACTGAACATTGCTGGAGATGCCAACACCAAGGATCCCAATGCTGTTGGAGATGGAGAGGGGAGTGTTCTGGAATTGTGGGACCTAACTGAGCTAAAAAAATTATTAGAGTAAATGGGGTTTTTGTAGGGTTGAATCGGATCAAGTTTTCCCGTGCCCAGTTAGAGACCTTGGACAGAGTGGCCTGGATATGAGACACAAGTTCTCCGCGGTTTTCCTCAACAACGGAACGAGGGATGTTTGCACGGCCTCCCCCTGACTCTCAATGGCTAGTGCCCATCGGTGTGTAAGATACACTAGAAGGTCGCCAGTCGAGCGACCGTAGTGAAAACCATATTGTAGGTCGCTGACCAGGTCGTGTTTTTCTAGGTATCTGAGAAGCTGTGTGTTGATCACACGCTCCATCATCTTGGAGAGGAGAGAGTGAATAGCGATTGGCATGTAATTCGATGAATCTGATGTATCTCCTTCTTTGGGCATCAGGTGCTCATTTTCAGTCTTCTATGAAGACGTGAGTGAGTACAGGACATATCTCAGGAGCACACTGTTTAAGCATCACTTCTGGTATAGCGTCTGGACTTATGAACGTCTAGAGAAAACAACACCCGCCGGACCTTTCGCTGTGTTATAGAGGTTTCCGGCATGGTCTTACCACACCGCGGTATACTTCGCCGTTTATATTCGAGTTTGAGGCAAAGAGACCAGCAAGTGGATCGGTTTTATCTTTAGCACTATGGGCTGAGTCACCACCGGTCTTTCGCAGTAGTGGCAGCGAAGACTGGCAAAAGTTTCCTTCGGCAGCTTTAGAAAGTGACCAAAAAGCACGACTCCCAGAGGGATAGCTCGTTAGTCACCCACCTATTTTACCGATGAATTGGAATTGAGCTCTAACAGATCATTTATTGCTGTACCTTGAAGCAGCGCTTAAACTGCGTTTTAACTCCGAAATATTCGGATCCATATTATTTCAACCCGTGGTCCAAGCCGTATATGTAGATTGCTTGATAATTTAAGCTTCTCTGCATGACCGGTTAAACGGTTATTCAGTTTAATAAAGTCGAAAAAAACTGACGTTTTGGCGCTTAACTTATTCAGCATTAGCTGAGTGAACCATAAGAAATTCATCAAATAAATGTTTGACGATTTTAGCGCGGAGTTGACGATTTTAGCGCGGACGGCAAATAATAAGGATACTAGAAAACAGGTTCCAATAACTAATATGTGTCCGAATACTTTTTTGTAAATACATTTCTTTACAAAAAAGTACACGTGTAAAAGTATGTTTTCTATGAAACATTATACATAGAAAACGCCCAGTCTTAAGTCAAACTGAAATTTTCATCACATTTGCCCTGTGCGGGAATTGAATCCGCACTCTTTGGATCGGCAGACAGTCAGTACTAACAAAAAAGCCACGGAGCCGTCATAGCGTCCATGAGCTACGGTGACCGCTTACCATCAGGTGGACCGTGGGCTTGTTTGCCACCTTAGTAGTATTAAAAAAACCATTATCATCATTGCTTATATTTGCTTATTTCATATATATATATATATATGAGTATAGATATGTAAACATGCGAGGGATAAAAGATAAGGACCTAGACTAGGTCACTGGGTAAGAAGGTAATATGTAATGACGTGCGTGTACTGTGGACCTCGCGCAGCAGCCCTGTCCAAGGCTGTGGCTTGTTAGGGTTGTCACTTTGACTGGAGCTGCATTCATTTTCATGAGCACACTCGTATTGTGCAATGTAAAGGGAAAGAGAGTTGCGGCGTGAATAATGAAAAGACAATTTGCGTTCACGATACGAATTCTCGGTGTGACTTTCACAGACGACTGAGCCACTAGCACCTGGCAATGGCAGTTACTTACTCACTGATACGACGTTCGAGTAGCTAGTTAAGCGCCACTTCACTACTTATATTTTGTATATTTTTTTTTTCATTGCCTACCCTGCTGTCCAGGGTCTTTTTTGGTTTTATTGACGTACGCGTTTCGATTTTTTTAATATAATTATGGATATTGTTTCAGCAGTAATTGCTTTTTATCATTATATAGGACGGCTACTTTCTACCACCGCATCGCTCGCCATCGGTAGGGAATTCATTCTCACACTTTGGACCGGAATGGTCGCGTACCGTGCGGTTTCAGAGAAACTTCCTCCCGCGAACGTTTGGGCTGTGGAATGAGCTGCCCTGCCGAGGTTTTGCTGTAAGGACTACAGTATGGGATTCTTCAAAAAATAAGTTATTGGAATTTTGAAGGGTCGGCAACGCGCGAGTGATACTTCTGGTGGTGCAAGCGTCCATAGGCCACGGTGACCGCTTTCCATCAGGCGGACCGTGTGCTTGTCTGCCACATTAGTGGTATAAAAAAATAAAAAATTACAAACAGTTAAAATTTTGCAACCTTAAACTTTGCGTATAAGAAAATCAGTATGTAAAAGTACATACCTAAATATTAACTATATTTACACAGTAAAGCACAATTTTACAGCTGAAACTCTAATTACTTACATCTATATTAGTAGGTATCGTAGATGCCTTAAATAACTGGCGTGCCTATCTAAAATGTTTACCTAAATGCAATTACAAACTTTCATTCCTAATTTTAGTATGCCTATTATGGTAATACCAAAGTAGATACAAAAAATCTGTCTAAAAGTTCTTAAATTTTCGTGAACATTTCGCAGTAGGTGCCTGAAGATAGGCCTGTAGATTGTGGAGTGTAGGCCAGTTTTTGATGACACCGACAACGATATGTTAAAAATAACTAAAGTGTTTTCGTGATTCGAAATTCAAACGTTCAAGCTTAATAAACTAGTAAGAATTTTAACTATATGGATGGAAAACATGTAGCGTGGTTGTGCGCGCAGGCGTGAAAAGGCTCCTACGTTACGTTTCCCCTCGCCCCGTTTTGTCGACAGCTCAGCGACGCGACCGCGCGCGGCGGCCCTACGCGTCACCGGCCTCCAGACGTATCTTACCCTTATCGTACTCAAATCGATAATTATCCACAAAAATTAAAGACACCTCGATGAATTATGTGCCAAATACCTTTTGCTCAATAAAGTATTTTTTTTTATATATCATTTTAGACGCAGTTTCCTTGCCAAGCTAATTATAAGGGGTGGATATGATAGTATTACTTATTGGGTGATTATGTGCTCAGTGTCAGTGATTAAAGAAGAAAGAAGATTTTAGTAATATGTTGGAATAAATAGCTAATTATTCTAATTGTTAATTGTCGTCAAGACAGGTATGTAGGTAATTTTTTATTAAATCTCAATTGTTGAAATAAATCAAAATTAGTAAATATGGTTGTAACAAAAGTACCAATATATTCTTTTATCAAAGTACTTAGAGCGCGCCCCGTAAGTACTTTGCTTTTATGTTATTCTTAGAAAAGGCAATGGCAATGATCATATGAGCCCTGGTACTGTTTTTATTTGAATGATAATGATTCAATAAAAAAACTAATTTTAATTTATATTTTATAATGAAAATAATTTTTTGGTCACAAACTTGTACAAGATATCTTAATTTGTATATACATATGTAGGTATCTGTTAGGTGCCAATAAATAGAAAATAATTATCAGTTCATATATGTAGACTTTAAAATACATACTTACCTACAATTTTATTACTTTTGTCAAAACAGTTGGCACAAAAATATTCATAATTAATAAGTTTACTAAAAATTTATTATTTTTTTAGAATTCATTAATTTGTAGACGTGCATTTTTTTATTTGTTGTGGGCCTTTTAAGACACATTAGAATAATGATTATTTTTAGAAGTATTTTGAATTGTATTATAACATTTTAATGTGATATTTTGTAAGTTTGGTTGTTGATCTAATTACCTACGCTGCGACGGAGCATCCAGTTGCGCTATCAATGAGCACAGATATCGTTGAAGATAAGAATTAGGACTATCCCAGTAAATATAACGTCTATGAATAGGACGTAGGCTACTTTTTGTCCCAAAAAATTCGAAAGTTCCCACAGGCCTAACTATAATCTAATTCCTCTTAAACGGACGACAGCTACAAATATTATTAACAAAGTACAAATAAAGTTTGTCATAGAAAACTGATTTTGTATAATCAAGGCGTTGCCGTGGGAATCCTACGCTGATAACCAAAAGGGCGTGCGAGCGAAACCACTGGCAAAAGCTAGTTTAAAAATAAAATTTAGTACAAAACTTATAGGTAGTAATAGGTACTCTTTCTTAAGAAATCAAGACCCTTAATACACAATCTTTATCTTATTCACAAATTTAATTATTAATGGTACAACAAATTAAACGTATAAAAAGGTAATTAAAATACGAAATATAATGAAATATTTCGTTTCATTTTTGTTAATATTCATTTTCGGACATACCTGTTCAAAATTTAACCCATAGTAAGTAATGAAAATTGATAAATTTCGTATTAAATATCGCTTTATGTTTCTTTCACATACGCAAGCAAAAGTGTCATAAAAATAAGCCTATACACTTATACAAAACATTTGTTGAAAATATATTTTATATGATTATATTGGTTTCATAATATAAAATATGTAAGAATGTTTTATTTAATGTAGGTAATAATAGGTACAATGTTAAAGGTCGTAGCCTAGCAGCGTTCGTCTTTCAAAAACAATATTTTAAGCAAAGCAACGTCGAAGGTCGTTTCATAGTTATTGGATGGGTGACCGATTAGTGGCACATTTTTGGATGTTGTTATTATGATAAAAGTCGTTATCATTTATTTAATGCATTAGAGAGCCTTTAACAATTCTATGTTTACAAGTTTTTTATTCAAAAACGGCAGGTAAAGTTTAAATTACATTTCAAATAAGAATACATCAAGGATATCGATTCTGGAATGCTAATAAATAATAATAATAATAATAATAATAATAAAAACCGTGCTAATACGCTAATTCAACTCACACGTGATGATTTTCGGGTACAAAAGCCTCCTTTAAACAATTCTTTTTTTGAAGTCAGATAAAAAGTCTTAATATTATTAGATACGAAACTTTCAGTGAAGCTAACACTTGTTTTTTAAAGTTGCATCTCCAATCACAAATCAAATTTTATCAAAAAAATTATGGACAGAAAAGGCTCCAGTAAAATCCTTTACTATTTTTTTGCATGGCTTATTATTTTTTTTCAAAAACCTATCTTGTTATAAAAAAGATCACAAACTTCATTCTTTCAATTGAACGCACAGAATAATTCTTGTTTTTTAAATATAGAACTGGCCCGTAACAACCGACCAGCGTACTCCACAGCGGCGCTAGATTTAAAAAAAACCGGCCAAGTGCGAGTCTGACTCGCGCCCCAAGGGTTCCGTACAAAAATATGTGATGTAAATAAAAATTTAAGGTTTTCGGATTTTTTCCTTTATATGTGCTAAAACATTGCTTCATGCCAAATTTCAAGATTCTTAATCGACTGGAAGTAAGTACCTTTAAGGTTTTGATTCCCTTACGAGTAGTTGCGAGTTTGGAAATATCTGCTTAAATAGCTGTTTCTTTTGATTGCGTTGACATAGAAGTTTGATTTTGTTACAGCTTAAAGGTAATATAGACCTGAGTATTTGATATGAATTTCAATTTAATACCTCTAAGGGTTCATGAGGAAAGGGGTAGTAACTGTAAGATTATTAAAAATATTTTGATTATATGATGTAACTAGGATTTACAGTTTTCGCAATTTATCCTTTATCTGTGCTGTAACCGTTGCTTCGTACCAAAATTCAAGATTCTGAGTTTACGGGAAGTACTCTGTAGGTTTCAATTTCCTTCCGAGTTTCGAAAATTTGTATAAATTTGCGGCATAAACGGCTGTATCTTTTGATTGCGTTGGCTTAGAAGTTTAATTTTTTCACAGCAACAAAGGACAGAAGACCTGAGTATTTGATATAAATTTTAGCTTGATACCTTCACGCGTTCCTGGGAAAAAAGGTCTTGACAGATGGACGGACGGATGGACAACAAAGTGATCCTATAAGGGTTCCGTTTTTTCCTTTCGAGGTACGGAACTCTTAAAAAAGGGGGATATCATAAGTGTTTAATTATTTCATTATTAATTTAAGTCTGTGATTAAAGTTTCAGTTTCGCCATTTGCAAGTATTGTATTAAAAGAAAGTCTTTTTTTTCCTTCGTATTTGAGTCAAACACCATACATGCCTCGGCCGTGAGTCCTTGCTTGATGTGTATTGTAACTGCCCCTGCCTTCAGTTTGGTAAAGACTTACTTTCAAGCCGACATGTAGTAATGTAGATACTATTATTACTTAGGAGATAAAAAATGAACCCTCAAAACGAAACAAATAAAATTTCAAATGATTTCGCTGATTTGCTTTCTAAACTAGATTTAGTAGAATACGATTATGTTTAACACAGTTTGTAGAGTAACACAGCGACTTTGTAGAGAAATATATATAATGATAAAGTCAGTTATTAGTAAACATTGCTTGGTAACTCAAATATGTGGGTAGGTGTCCTGTTGCACTACCCTCACATTGTCTTTATACTTGTAAAAATCACTACAACACTTGAGAGCTGTATTTCCCTATCATTGGATTCCAAATAAAACAGCAGGTGTTCACTCCAAAGGACGTCATCCCGTACCAAACACACACAGCACAGCAGCACAGCTTATGTGTTGTCAGTCTAATGGAAATCCTTTGGTGTTGTTTACACTATTACAATCTTATTATTTGTTTGCTCTGAGAATAACTCTGTCTATCTGCATGTCTGTCTGTCTTTATGTTACCTCTTGACGATAAAACCGGTAACGGAAATTACCGTACTATACTCGCTTTGACAAACTTCATTAGTATAATTAAGGTGTTGACGTAATTAACCCACGCCGATAACCAAATTTAGGATGGTTGGAGCCGCTTGCAAAATTCATTAATTACCGGTTATCCCATTAATATTATGACTGCGAAAGTTTGGATGTTTGGTTGTTTATTACTCAAACATAAAACTTGGAACAATATGTTAAGCCCTGGAATAGGGAATAGGTGTCAAAAGTTTTCGCGGGAGTAACTATAACCGAATTCCACAAACGAACTATAGCTGCAGCTATAGCTTGATATAGCAAACTTCTTTAGTATAATTAAGGAGTAGACGTAAGAATTCCACACCGATACCTGAGCCGCTAGCAAATTTAGGGCGGGCGGAGCCGCTGGCAAAAGCTAGTTTTACAATAATTGGAGGATTTCATGAATATTTTAAGGATTGAAGGAAACAGCACTCACAATCTGTAGGCAAATATAAGTAGGTACTTTTAGTATAGCGCACATTGCAGGTAATACGTTAGTTTGGCTTTAGTTGTAGGGCACGCGGGCCATAATCCGCATGACAGAAAAGTGCCCTAAGTTGTTGATTCGTGCACTCTAGGCCTGTCTTTTAAGAAACCCCAAAGAAAAATCACACGGCATAAGGTATACAGGCGACGAGTGCCATGTCGCCAAACTAATTGTAAATCTAAAAACATTAAAATTTTGGATAGATCCAGTTTATCTATTAAACCATTATTGATACCATTGGATAGAGCTCGTGATGCACTTTCAGAATCAATAATCAGTATTTCGATATCGTGTATGGTTTAGAAATATTCGAGTGAGATCACTTAGCGTTTCCACCTTGTATATTATTATACAATATTTGCATATAAATATTCAGACTTTACGGATTTTACCACATCAAACATGAGTGTTGCCAGGAATATTTCTCTACGAGAATTCATGTTAAACAAATGTGAGCGATTTCGAAATAAGCTCACGTGACTACGTGAGGGTTGTAAAAAATTTACTTGGCACACAGATTTTGTAGTCTTTGGACATATCGTGTAGTTTTTGTTCACTGTTTAAGTGGTTGCTGTTCTAAAGTTACTACTTAGCATTAGGTATGACCCACTCTTATATGAAGAGTTAGACTTTTTTAATAGTTAATTTAGTTAATTGACGTAAGCAAGGTGAGCAGGTAGTGGTAGTTTTCCTTTATTGTTTGTTATCGTATTTAGTTAAGTCATGGTGAAAAAATGATCATGCCCGTAGAACCCTCTTGATGGGGTTTTTCTATATTTTTTTTCGAAGTGCCATTTTGCCGTCATCTTAGATCATTAATTTATTTATACACCTTTGAATAATCATAGACTTCGAGTTCTTTAAACTGTCCTATGGACTGCGCAATGGGTTTATGAAATTAGCCACACTTTAGAAAGATACAAAGTTAATCTGTGGTATCGTTTCTCATAGACAAGACACCACACGTTCGCTTCGTCTCTGTCACACTTACAACAATATTTCTTCACATCTAGCTAGGAAACTCGCCGTTCAGTTACACAAGGTATTTTAGATCAACAAAGAATCACACTAGCTTCACATAGCAAATTCTTCCTTCGCAAATTCAGATAAAATAAAGAGTTTGCTCTTAATGTTTGCTTTAAAAATTCACGTTAAACAATTTAGTTAATAGAAGAGGTTTCTGGAGACCATCGAAGAAAGTAATATATCTTATTTATTACTTTATAGTATTTCTTTTGTGCCCTACATTACACTTATTGATACTAAATTGATACCCTTAAAGCATAACTTACCTACTTTTAGTTTTATTTCCACTAAAGTCTTGTATCTATTCCTTTTGTATTCAGTAATAGATTCTCGGTTAGGGTAAAGAAAAAGTTTCTGGAAATTAATGTTAAAGCTACAACTATTAATTCTTTTTGTTATAACAGAGGATCCTTTGAATTAATTTAATATTCTTTTCAGAATTGATAGTTGACATAGACTGTTTAATTAAATTTAAATCTTATTTTAGCGAAACCTAAAGTTAAAATTTTTACGGTGGTACAGAAGAAGGAATGGTTGTAATTTTTATTGGTTACTAACTGACCCGGCGAACGTGGTTTCTCTTTTTTAAAACAACTGGCGTGCCACCTATTGTGAGGGAGTTGTACTTATTCAGAAACCTTCACTGACGTACGCACAACATTTTTTTTTAAATTTCATTACAATCGGTTTACCCTTAGTACGCGAGTTCAACTCGCACCTGACCAGTTTTTTCTTCCTTATAAACCTTCCCCGGCGTGTGCACAACAACTGACCAAAATTTCATTACAATCGATTTACCCCTTGGCACGAGTCCGACTTGCTCTTGACCCTTTTTGCCCTTGTCTTGACCTAACAATAACGAACTCAACAAAACAAGAATTATTCAATTTGGTGCAGTCGTTTGGAAGTTTTGGCGTGACCAAGGGAAACAGGGATTCATTTTTGTATATATAGGTTATCAAAAAAGACCGAGCGGCGGCGTAAGTGGCGATTGCACTAAGATAAATATTTTCTTTACTTTTTCTTTTTCATTGATATATAATCATGGCAACTCATCCTGGAAGAAATCACATAATTTTGATGACAATAAAAGAAATTTACAAATAAAAGTCTCTTTATAAACTGTATTAAATTTCATACTTTATAAAATAAGTTTAAAAATTAAAAGAAAAGCTACATAGGAGAGTTTTAAAAATTAAGTTACTGTATTTATGGGAATTTCAGTTATTTTAGGAGACAACTTAATTAAAATTGGAAGTTCTTAGATTGAATAAATTTTGAGATTAGCGTCAAAAACAGTTTAAATTTTTTGTGTAAATATACTTCCATATGGTCAGTATCACTCTTTTTTTATTACATTATGTGACACTTGATTTTAGCGCCGCTTTTTTTCACATCGAAGTTAGTGGTGTTGTTAGTGTGACTGGCTGCTGTGCAGCGGGTGTGGGTTCGATTCCCGCACTGGACAAACATTAATGTAATAAACATATTTATTACTTATATCTTAAATTTGACTCTTATCTTAAACTACCTACCTACCTTAAATCATCATATTATCTTAAATTTGTCTCTTCGACATACAAACCATGTTATCTTTTTTGCAAAGTCACATACCTACGTACTACTTGACTTTCATCTCGGCCGCAAAATGCTGAACTTTTGTCTGATATCTAAAGTTACGAAATTGCAAAAGTTTTCGTTTGCTTCATTGTTTCAGAATGCGAGAAGCAAAGGCGATTTTTCTCATTTTATTTTTCGGTTATCTCTCCGCATTGCCTGAAACTATTAGAATAGGTAAGTGTATTTTTCATAATTATAATTTTTTAATATAAGTTGTTACAGTACATTGTGTATTAAGGGTGTTAAGGAGAAAATTACTAACGAGAGGCTATTTAGAAGCTTTTAGCCAAAGGCCAAATTTAATGGATCGAGTTTGTAATTTCCGAGCTGTCCATGTTACACACAAAGTTTTTCATCACATTTGAGAGTAAATAAATTAAAATATAAGATGAATTAATAAATAAAGGTAAAATTTACCATATTGCTCGTTACAAAGAAAGCGTTAAAAAGAAAACGCCCGTGGGAGTAATTAAAGTCTCACAGTATCCGCTTTGCATGCACATCGTGACACTATTTACGAGTAAGTGTGATGAAAAATAATTTTATGTTTTAATCCATTTTTAATCACTTCTTGTCATTTAAATTTTAAATAACACTGCTTCTGATACAGTCCATTAAGTTAGTTATTTGTTATCTTTAGAGTCAAAATTAATAAAATAAAACCCCAGGGACAGAATAATATATTAGCTCTTTGCCTAATAATAAACCCTTAAATAAGTATTGAGTGTAAGTTATTAAATGTCTTTACGTTTTAATCCTGTAGTTACAAATCAGGGGTAAAATTAAACCCCAGAAACAGATAATATACCCGCTTTGCCATTTGTCGGCGGAATATAAACAGAAAGTCACGACAGGACAAGGGGTCAAATTTATTTGTAAGGCTGTGTTTTTTTAACATGATAAATCTGACAGCAAAGCCAAACTTAAATGGTTTCTCATTGCAGTTCTTATTAAAACTCAATTGAACATAAGTTAATGGAGCAGAAGCATTGTGTGATTTGTGTGAATAAGATACCAGGAGATCTTCACATTATTCTAATTCAGTAATGTATCCAGATAAATATAATGTTAATTGCCACAATTTAACCCCCTTTTTTAGCTTCACGTGTATATTTTATGTAAACATATCTTGGAAGTCAAATATAACTGAGTTTTAAATTGTCATGTCAATTTAATACTTTGCAAGTTTATATAGTCGATTTGAAACTTTGCAAATTTATGTAACACATTAATTGCTAAATACAATTTGATTCCATCGAGCTGATCTAATGATGTATCCTGGAAAAGGATAGTGGAACTCTTCAGTGGTAACTAGTAAACTTCTCGAGTTATGTCTCATTTGGTTTGTTTTAACGAGTAAAATACATTACCCACCCTTGATGATGAGGGTATGATGATGTATCCTGGAGGTGAATAGTCAAACTCTTTTATGATTACTAGTAAACTGCTTAAGCTTGTATTAATATATTTTTTTTAACGAATCAAGTACAACAAGATTTTGATGTTTATATGCACACCGGCACAATTAGCGGAATAAAAAAAAAAAGTTAGACTATGAGATAATAACGCATATATTTTTTTTTGTTGGGGGGTGGCATTCTGGATTTAACCCTTCTTTTTAGCAAGTCCCAGACATGCTCTATCGGATTCATATCGGGGGAATTTGCTGGCCACTGCATCACCAGTATACCTACGTGGCTCAGATATGCCTGTATCGATTGTGCACTATGAGCACGAGCATTATCTTGCATTAGAATAAAGTCGTCACCAATAAATGGGGCAACATGTTCTTCTAAAATGTCTCTGAGGTATCGATCTGCTGTCATGGTCCCTCCTGTGACTATCACTAACTCCGTGCGAGCTCCCAAACATATCCCTCCCCAAACCATAATCGAGCCGCCACCATAAGCCACTGTGTGTTCAAAATTAGACTGTATGTGGCGTTCTCCTTTGCGTCTCCATATTTGCTGTCTCCCATCGATCTGTTTTAAAAGAACTCTGCACTCATCAGTAAAGAGAACCTGCTGCCATTCGTTCAAATCCTTTTTTTGTGTTCCGCTAATTGTGCCGGTGTGTATATTAAGCGTGTTTTTGTTATTTTTAACTACACTTAATTATTGTTCAATAGGTGGCTTATTCCATCCCGAAGACGATAAACAAGAAGTTGCATTTCGATACGCAGTGGAACGCGTTAACGCCGATCGAGCAATATTGCCAAGGTCCAAGTTACTTGCACAAGTGGAGACTATTTCGCCACAAGACAGTTTTCACGCTTCCAAAAGAGGTAAGTTATTTATATTTGCTATAATTTTAGACTAGTTATTATATTTATAGTTATTATATAAGGCGCGGTTTTAAAGTTTGACTGGAGACGAATGGTTTAGTAGTTTAACTGAAATCTACCGTGTAAACAATATTTCCACCAATTCGTTTCACTTTATTTTCGATTTAACTGAAGTAGAAAGGCTATCTACTTTTTGCTTGGACACAGATCGCGGTCAGTTAATCGATTGCAAGTAGAGCGTTGTTTCGTCGTGCGACATCTTGTTTCCCGTCTTCTGATATAAATATATGGTGCTACGTTGGTTTTTATATCAGGAAACTGATCAAAAAACAACAGTATACCATTAATTGCTATATGTAACGTAAAAAAATCCGCCTTATGAACAGAAATTGATCGTGCTACCTTTGCATCTGCACGTGTTAGCTATCATAATATAACAAAGTATGGACATATTTTTTTTTAATGTTATCAATTGTTTGAAATATTTACTGAAAGTAGTTCAAAAAACTATCAGATAATGTAGTTACTCTAGTTACCTATTTTATCTTGTGTTTCATCAGTTGTGCTAGTTCGATTACCAAATTACTGTAATACTGTTTACAACCATTATATTGTAGTTATAGATTTATGTAACAAGGGTATATATCATAAATACCCTTGTTAACAATTTTGCAATTCAGACGATACCTATTCCCCGTAGCGTGCTTCTAACAAATGTCATCAACAGATTTCATTTCCCATAGCTGATAACTAATTCTAATGAAATTAAATTGACACGTTCAAGAAATAAATATTTAAATCCGGAGTGTGTCAGTTTTCTATTCAACTGTATGTATTAAAAGTCACACAGGATGCTTGCTTTTCATAGAAAGGCTCTCAAATAATATTTCAACGTAAAGGGAGCTTTTTTGCTAATTTTGTAAATGCGTAATGGACTAAAAAAAGAAACAGACTCAGTGTGGAGTCAGTAAAATCGATGATGCTCACACAATATAACTTTAAAAACATACCATGAGAAGATATTTATTCGTATTCGTTAAAAAACCACGAACTTCTTTAAAAAATTGGCAATTTAGTTAAATTTATCTGGAAAACCCCTTCTTTGTGTTAGGAAATCCGCCTTTTTACACCGATCAGTCCACCTTCTTCAAATTATCATCTGGCAACCCTAACTTTAATCGAATATGCTCAAAAGATCACAAAAGGAAAAACCCACACTAATAGTAAGCTAAATATAATTTGTTTCTGAAGCATGTAGGTACATATATTTTAGCATACACTAAATGGAACAAGATATTATTCGAAGGTTGTCATAATATTTGAATATAATATCAATTAGGTCAATCTGATCAAGTAACTCGGTGTATTTGATCCGAATCCTCACAAATAAAGAAAGCTTTTATTGGCATTCTATAAGAGTATTTTATGTAAACTTTCCAAGTAGGTATAAAGAAGAATATTATTTGATTGATGCGCGATTTTCGAATGTTTATCCTGTGTACCTAAGAGGAAGGTTTTTGATTTAGATTATTATTAAATATATATACATTTTTTATATATATAGTCCAGTAAATAAATAAAAAAAAAAATTTATGCTGAAAAACCACTCTTTAATCCTGTTTACCACATTATCCTACATATTATAATAAGATTGAAACATATCGTTGATAGGAGCTCTTAAAGCTTTAATGATTTTATGTTTCCTCCCATTTTTTGATGATATTCATGATTTTTTACCTTGAAATACTTTTTTCAAGCTATGGAAAATGAAATCTAATTACATTTGTGAGGAGCGCGCTACGAGGAATAGGTATCGTCTGAATTGCAAAATTGTTAACAAGGGTAAGGTTGATATATACCATTGTAACATAAATCTATAACTACAATAAAATGGTTGTAAACAGTATTACAGTAATTTGGAAATCGAACTAGCACAACTGATGAAACACAAGATAAAATAGGTAACTAGAGTAACTACATTATCTCATAGTTTTTTAACCTACTTACAGTAAATATTTTAGTGAAACTTTTGACACAGACTATGTGAAATCAAACAATTGATAACATCTTGAAAAAAAACTATATTTTCATACAAGAGTAGGAATAGTGAAAGTAGAATATCTGACGTTCAAAAGTTCTTACTTTTTACCTATTAGAAGCTTAGAGACCAATTTAATGTCACTTTTTACTTATCCTGTTTATTTCGCAGCTTTTTGCAAATAATTTACTTTTAGAAAAATGCTACACTGTTGAACCTTATCTTTGGTATCATGATTGAATATTTGGTTTTCACAAATATATGTACTTTACTAATATATAAAGCTGAAGAGTTTATTTGTTTAAACGCGCTAATCTCAGGAACTTTTTTGTTTTACTTCACAAAAAGAAAAATACAATTTGTTTTTACAGTTCTTTGCGTCTTAAAACAACTACTGGTCAGATTTGAAAAATTCTTTCAGTGTTAGATAGCTCATTTATCGTGGAAGGCTGTAGGCTATATATCATCACTCTAAGACCAATAGGAGCGAAACACCAATGAAGAAGGTTTCAAAATGTTTTTTTTTTTTCCTTTTAAAAGTTTCGCTAAAACCATGTATGACAGAATTGTTCCCCTTCAAAAGTTATATATTTTCACCTTCCACGTAAACAAAGTCGCGGGTTAAAGTTAGCATTAGCCCGAAGTAACTATTACTGACTGACTGAGTAACTGATCTATCAAAGCACAGCTCCAACCACTAGACTGATCGAGCTGAAATTTAGCACACATACAGCTATTATGATGTAGGCGTGCGCTAAGAAAGGATTTTCCAAAACTCACCCCCTAGACGGAGGTTTAAAGTTTGTATGGAGCACCAAGATCGCGAGGTTAATCCATTAGTTAATTAATTTTTAGTGGTTAATTATTTAATATTTTTAGGAAAGAGAAAGACAGAGAGAACGTCAAGTGTAAGTAGGTTTTTTTTTTTGCTATAATTGAGGAGTTGCCGTAACAATCCTACGCCGATAACCAAATTAAGGGCGGGCGAAGCCGCTGGCAAAAGCTAGTGATATATAAATGCACCGGTGTGCTTTTGTCTAATGTTTCTATATAATAGTTAGATAATCTTAAACCACAATTGTTGTCAATAAAATGTTTGTTGTTTTGAAATAAATTTGTTTTTGGTTTATTTTTGCGTCTGCAATTATAAGGCGCCAAAACTGCCGAAATGCATCCGTATTTTTTAATTTTTATTATTCTAAGGCCCGTAACATTTATGCTAACAGTATGCCACTTGCTTCGAAGTGGAGTGGCAGCTATATTCGGTCCGCAGTCAGCTCCAGCGGCTGCTCATGTACAGTCCATCTGCGATTCTATGGAGTTGCCGCACTTAGAAACCAGATGGGACTACCGGACCCGGCGAGAATCTTGTCTCGTCAACCTTTATCCACATCCAGCTGCTCTTAGCCGGGTTAGTTAGTAGTAGTTGTTAACTGTGGACTTGTTTTTCATCTAAAATTCGTTAACTTTCCTTCTTCCTAAACCTAGACGGACTCTCATGATTTTTGAAAATATCCAAGGTATTCAGAAAAACTATGTGTGTTTGTTCTTATTTTACAGAAACATTTTGTATAAGTAAAAATATTTACAAATCAATATTTGTATTGAAACTTTAATTGAAAATTTTTGATTTTTAATTCAATCTCAATAAATAATTCGTTTATATATTTATTAATTTTATGGTTTAGGGTGTAACAAATTATTGTTTATATTATTTAATCAGTTTTTACAGCTCTTGATCTACTCAGATCTTGATTTTTTAACATGTGTTTAACTTTACCATCTAGAACTTTTTGATTTCTTAGTACTTGCTGACATCCCTATTCCTTAACTTCCACGCATATGTTTAAAAATTCAGTCCTGGAAGTTTTATCCGTAGGTTGACGTGTCAGTTGGTGATCAAGACTGAAGGTAATAAATTAGATACATATTATGACAGCAACAGGTCGTAATAGCCCTATAGATCGAACATGTTGGCCCTAAGGCAGAGAACCAGGGCTTATTTTATGTCACTATTCTTTAGAAGTAGTTCTTTAGTTTATTCTTGGACTATCCTTTAGTTGCCAGTCGGTTAGTGATAAAGATACCTGGTGACGATGATATGTAAAGTCTACTTATTCGCATTGCCCTGGCCAATGGACTGGTATAATTTCCTTAGAACCTTCCAATAACTTATAAAACTTCCAAATATCATTGAATTATGACAAAGAATATATGAGTCATATACATATAGCTACATATATACATGGTCGGAAAAAAGGAAGTAACTAAATTGCGGTACATAATTCAGAATGGAACATATAAAATGAATAGCGGAAACATTTGTATGAGGTGTATTATCATAAAATATAACTAATGTGATTCTAGTAGCCATAAAATTCGACTTACTTATTTTGTGTAATTTTTCCAGGCCTACGTTGATTTAGTTAGGGCATGGGGATGGAGATCATTTACAATAGTATACGAAAACAGTGACGGCTTAGTTCGGCTCCAAGAGTTATTGAAAGCTCATGGTCCTTCTGAACTACCGGTTGCTGTGAGACAATTGCCTGATTCTCATGACTACAGGTTGGTCCCTAAAATAAACTACTATCTACAATTTCCACCATATCAGCTTATATTGGTTTACTATGAGTATGGTCATAGCCAACTTGCCCTCCTCTACACTATTATTACTACCGACTACACTTTTATTAAATTAAAATAAAAAATCCATCAAAGGAATCATAAGAACATCAATTATGGTAAAAGAAAAATGAGACTTAAGACCTTAAAACATTGTTCCTTTTACACTAGCAGTACTATTTAAGCATCATAGTACGATTATGAACGTTTTCACTACCATAACCATCTTATTCACATTAAAATAAAAAAACATACATACTGTGAACAATGTGAATTGAAAACAAGATTGGCTTGTAAATCGGCAATTGAAAGATAGGCGTTTTAGTACTGAGAAATTAATTTATTCGATATGCAGACAAACAAAGAGAAGTTGCTTGTGCGATAGTTGCTGCCAGACCAATTTGTTGAAGTTGGTTTTTGAGTACCAGTTTCCACACATTTTTGTCCATCTCTATGCTTATGTCATTACATAATTTTAATCTGAAAACTAACACTACTCAAGTCCCACTGATAAGAAAAATCATATTTTTTTATCGATTTTTTTTTTCATTTTTTTCTAGGCCACTACTAAAGCAAATAAAAAATTCTGCAGAGTCACATATCGTACTAGACTGTGCCACTGAGAGGATCCGAGATGTTCTTCAGCAGGCTCAGCAAATTGGCATGATGTCAGATTACCATAGTTATCTCATCACATCTTTGGTATGAAAAACTAAAGATTTTCTCGAGTCGATACAATTATAAAAATATTGAAGTACCTCTCGCTTGTATAAATACAAAATTCTGACAATTTTTTAAGAATTTTGTCAAGAATAATGGCCATTCTGGACTAAAAAAATGATGATTAAGATATAAAATGAAATCGGCAGAATAAGATAGCTATACAAAGTATAAAATAATTGTGATGCGCAATCATAATATAATTTAGGTGTTTATTTTTCTTTTATATTTTTGAACATTACACACTTCCAAACTAAGCACAGCTTATATAATGGATATATACCAGATAACGGATACAAATACATACATATATGCACTTTTTTGTAAATCCATACATGTGATACATAGAAACCACTGAGACTCAAGACAAACATAAATGTTCATTACTTAATTTTTTTTCAACCAACTCAGTCACGGAGTTTAATTTGACTGTAAAAAAGAAAAACTCCATAAATACACAAAAGAACGTGACTATGTATTGTCTCTCTTACAATATTTTTCTAAACCAAAGATGAGATTTAAACTAAGTACCTACTACTATAATTAATATAAAATGTGTATCAAAATATTTATATTTACAAAGACATAACCTCAAGTCTTATATTTTCTGTACACTTTTCCCAACTTTTTTTTAATACTTTCAGACTAAACACACATTTATGGTTTCGCAACCTTTGAATCAAATTAAAAAAAAGACAACACAAATAAACTGAGATGCATTCGAATCTCGAATGCCAGCATTGACTGCGTCAGCGTGCACTTACTTCAAAATGGCGGCCCAAATGTTTACGTTCCATGAGTCAAACGCGTTCCAGTCCACAAAACATTAGCCGACAGCGCTTTATATCGCTTAAATATTACCCGACCAAGTGCAATTGCTCGTTAGTTTCGTATGACACGTATGTTACTTTGAGTTGATTGAATTTTGGATTATCTGTTGTTGATTGAATTGTCGCTACGTAAATTAGTGCGAGTTCTTTATTGACAAAATTTACAGCTTCTCGTGACGCGGCCTATAGTCTTGTTTTATTCTTAAAAGCAATCAAAATGTTAGGATATGTGTGATTTAAAAATTAAAAGCTAGTCCAATATTGTAAGGAGAATGACCATTGTTCTAAATCGTATTTGCATGTTGTTTTTGTTGCCTATATTGTTATCACTTAACATTTGACAATATACTTTGTTATAATAAGAAAAAACATTAGTGGCATGTATAATATATTGCACAGGATCTTCATAGCGTAGATTTAGAAGAATTTAAATATGGAGGGACCAATATAACTTCTCTAAGATTGCTTGATCCTGAACGTCCTGATGTACAAAGAGTAGTTCGAGATTGGGTCTACGAAGAAGCGAGAAAAGGTCGTAAATTGCAACTGGGACATACTTCCGCTAAGGTAATTTATAACAAGAACAATGCTACTTGTATCCTCAAAGATTAACGAGCTGAACACCACTTTATTTACTAAGTTGTAAACTTTCTTAAAGAATTCTTAATAAAATAAAAATATCAAACTATTGGTACCTACAGTGTAATATGTTCTTATAAATTTGATCACTCACGCACTAATTTAAGTAAGTAATTTTAAAGTTTAAGTAAGTATTAAGAAATAATAAACTGTTGTTATAGTTTTATATTTTTTAATAAGAGTAATAAAATAAGAATTCTTTTATACATCTTATAACTTGGATAAAAGATAAGCAAGAGCAAAATATACATAAATTAATACGTTATCGTTTTTTTTTTCAGGATAATATGACCTTTATAAAAGTAAGTAGATATCGAGAATATTTTTTATTCGTCCTTTTACATTTACTTTATCTACCCTTCGATAGTAAGGATTTATTACCATCCCATTATTGGTTATAGTTTCATCCTAAAACAATATTGTGGTTGTCCCTTTCTGTGATAAGATATTTTGATTATGGATTTCAATAAACTTAGATATTTCTTTTATATTTCTTGCCGAACAGATGGAAACAGCGTTAATGTATGATGCGGTCCATTTATTTGCGAAAGCTTTACACGATCTTGACACTTCGCAGCAAATTGATATCAAACCTTTATCTTGTGAAGCTGAAGACACTTGGCCACATGGGTATAGTCTCATCAATTACATGAAAATTGTAAGTAAAGTTGAGATATATAAATTTGATTAAATACTATTACAGGTAGATACATTTATGTATGTTTAATACTTGTAAATAAATAATATAAGAGATAATATATGTGGCTTCTTTTACAAAAAACAGGTAAGTGTGTATATTATTGGTGTGTTTTTAATAACTAACAATCTAAAGCAAAATAAAAATAAACTACAAATAAGGAGCTAATTATATGTTCACAGTGTGTGTGTTCTTGAAACTCATTAGCGTGTTCACGAGGTATGTTTATTTTCGGAAACAAGATATAGTCAGGATTTTCTTAAGCCAGTAATTTACCTGAATAGCTCAATGGGCAGAGTATTTAGACGGAATTTAAGAGGAAATATTAGTCTCCTCTTTCCCATACAAACGTTTTCTCCTGTTTTCTCTATCATTTCTTATATTTCTATAATTTTTTACAGTCAGTTTGTCTGTATGTTTACCTTTTTTTTAAATGCCATTTGTTTAATTAATTGGGCCTGGAAAAGGTCCAAATATTTCCTCGTTTTATGACATTTTCAGACGTGCTCTGTACGAATATGTAAACTAACTTTTAAGAAAATTACAAACAGATATAGAATAATTTATAAACTCCCAGGATAAGTAATTTCTATATAGTTTGGTTGAGATTTAGAGGAGTAAAGTGGGGAATACAAACTAGTGATAGGGATGATAGTGATTCATTAACACTATTTTCGAGTTGCTATTCTGATGTTTCTCGAGCTGAAACATACGCCGCTGTACTACCTAGGACGTTGAAAATGCCGTCACAAGTGACCCATTTAGAAGAAGCTTGCCGTCGCTCGCTATCGGACGCTTAGGAAGAGTGTGAAATAATCGATTATATATCATGTATTACTCCTTGAATGATACCTATGTTTTCTTTGTGGACGTAAGTTACGTAGCAATTGATATTATTTGTTTCGCACTATACATACTGACACCAACAAAACAGTTACCTAGTTTTAAAGGAGGTTGCTTATTTTATTAACGACTTTTATTGTCAAAATCGATAATTCTCTTAATTTGTTTCAAACATAACAGATATAAATCTGTATCAAACAAAATCCTATATTTTTTCAAACAGGTTGAAATGAAAGGGCTAACAGGTGTTATTAAATTTGACCATCAAGGATTCAGAAGTGATTTTACTCTAGATGTAATTGAATTAACAAGAGATGGTTTACAAAAAGCTGGAACGTGGAACTCTTCAGAAGGTGTCAATTATACAAGATCTTATGGAGAAAATCAAAAACAAATTGTTGAAATCTTGCAAAACAAAACGCTTATTGTGACTACAATATTGGTAATGTTTAACACTTAGATAAATTTATGTAAGAAATTATAGATATAACTTCTAGTCACTTATAAAGTCCTAGTACATCAATCTTATAAACACACAAAATCTTCATAGAAGTAAGAAATACAATATAATTATACATACATAGAAATTATCTTTCTTCGTTTATGACTCCCTGAAGGTTAGAGTCTTAAAAAAAAATATATTATATATGCCAATACATGTAAGGGTCGCAGGTTCAAGTCCTGGTTAATCTTTTGACTGCATCTTTTCTATGAAAATATTTATTTATATTGATAAATTATAAAATAAATTAATAAAATATTCTTAATTTGTGCAACTGCAATTTCTTATAAATTTATAATTATCAGGTTATCAAATTAACGAGCAGCAATCTTGACTTAATTCAATTCCTTAGAGAGCAAGCATGAGACAGAAAAAAATTGCCAGACGCTTTTAAAAATATGCCAATGATCTCAAACACAAGATATCTTAATTTTTTGAGCTTTGGTGATATATTATAGTAAACAAAACTTTTGAGAAATCCTTACTTAATAGGCTATAAACCCTTTTGATCTTACAATCGTCATGGGTTTTTAGTCACAATACTAAGGAATAGAGCTTAATTAAAAAAAGTACCGTAATTTGTTTTCCTAACATGATTTTCATTATCCTTTTGCAAAGTATAAAAAAATCTAATATTAGATAATTAAATTGACTAGCAGAAGTTTTTATCTTGGTTCAATTTAATTTCTTAGAGTGCGCCGTATTGCATGAGAAAGGAGGCCAGCGAAAAGTTGTCAGGTAACGCTCAATTCGAAGGGTACGCCATTGATCTCATTCACGAGATATCTAAAATTCTGGGCTTTAATTACACATTCAAGTTAGCACCTGATGGTCGATATGGATCTTTTAATCGAGAGACTAAAGAATGGGATGGAATGATAAGGGAATTGCTGGAACAAAGGGCTGATGTAGCCATTGCTGATCTGACAATTACTTACGACAGGTAAGCGTAGCGACTTCAATTTTAAAAGCTTTTGCATTTTAACGGCCATTAACAAATTAATAAATAGACTGTTGGGATTTGTGAAGACTACAATTTATTCCATTTTATTTTAAAGTATAAAATTTTGATGACATTTTCAAATAAGTACAAAATTATTGTTTTAAATCAGTTAGCAGAACATTATTCTAATCAGGGATATCACGAATTCACGGATTCGAATGTGTGAATGCAAGGACTACTGCTACTAGGGGGAATATTTAGAAAAAAAAAACATTTGGTTTTATTAAAATTTCTATGAATACATTATTAATTAGGTATCTACAATAATCTCTTCAACTCTAGCTTATTGTCTATTTTAATAAAAAAATATATCATGTAGGAATGATATAAAAAGGAAAACAGTTAAAAAGATGTCGCACTGTTTCAAGACGCACAAACCACCTTCCAGTACCCCAGCTACAGATAATAGTATATGTCCAGTGTCTAGGGGACCCCAAACCTTTGAAGATCATGCACGGACCACACTTTTAAAGTAGGAAATTTTGTCCAGACAACTTTTATATTTATCTGTAGGATAGAGAGCCTTAGAAGGCTAGTGATTTCGGTAAAGGAATTAATTTAGTGGCTAGGTCGTGAAGATACCTCGCTGGCTCAAAAAATAATGAAGTAGGGCTGGTGTAACAAGCTTCCATAGGCTACGGTAAACTCTCAATATTATACCAATACATATATTCGCACGAAAAGTGCCCTAGCGTTAGGATAGGAGCAAAAAGCGACAATTGTAATCTCTACCTTAATAAGAATCTAGTTTAGGATCTGATACTGATTTTTTTTCAACAGGGAACAAGTAGTTGACTTCACAATGCCGTTTATGAACCTAGGCATTTCTGTACTGTATCGCAAACCGATTAAGCAACCACCGAACCTTTTTTCCTTCCTGTCACCTCTTTCTTTAGATGTATGGATTTATATGGCTACGGCGTATTTGGGAGTTTCTGTCCTTCTTTTCATTTTAGCCAGGTATGTATATAAATGCTTTTTTACCATTGCCACTTGAAAAAGGGCATCTTATTCATCGATAACAGTGAATAAAACTCACTTTTACTCACTGAGTGAATAAAAACATAACAGTAAATAAAACTCACTTTTACTTACTGAGTAAATAAAAACATTTTGAATTTGGAACAATTGTTAAATTATTTTAATTGTTATTGTGGTTGTTAAATGTCATTGTTTTCTTATTACCTGATAGTTATTACCGAATATATACCAAAAAGTGATTATAGTACTTTTTTTTTCTCGCATTCAATGGTAAAAATTAGAGTATACAACACATGAAAAAAAATACATTTCGGTCCTTTGTAACCCTCGATCTGCTCTCTGGATCGAACTCAGTCCCTTAAATTAAATTCCCTTTTTTTCACTTGTATAATCTACTATTATACCTACACCAAATACGTGTTAACAAATTAACTTTATCTGTTAAGTTGCACATTTCCAACAGTTTTTTTTTAATGAGTGAGGAAGCTTAGGGTGATTTAACTAAACTTGAATTAATTTTTGAACTACGTATATTTTTATTCAATTTGGATTTAATTCTACTAAAAATACGACATAGCTAAAATACCTAGTTACCAAACTGAAGTGATAATGGGCAGGTCATATTACTTGGCGAACCAATAGCGATCGGATCGGAAGAGGCAGCAAGTGAAAAAATACAAGAAAATGTAGGATATCTTTACTCCCCATTTTTTCTTGACTTATTTCTAAACTCAAAATTAAGAGAACTATAATTAAGGCTCAAATATGAAACACCACAAGCTAAAATTGTTTACTCTCTCTGTTTTCATCTGATTATGCATTTCACCTTTTTCATATTTTGAGCCTAAATCATAGATTTATTGATTTTGAGTTTTCAAAATAAAACAAGTAAGAAAAAATCGGGTGTAAACATATCCCATATTTTCTTACTGTGTCGTGAATTTTTAAATAAATTTAACCACTTATAATTTGTTTATGAAGATATGAGAAATATAACCATCTACACAGAAATTTACCCATAAATATATGGTATAAAAATATATGGTACGTTTTTTTTACAAGCATAATGACTTATTTTCCCACTCCTTATCCGAATGAAACAAAATTAGAACGTGTGGCTACTTTTCCCGTTTAGGGTATCAACTATGAATCACGAAACATAAAATATCATAAACAATATCAATCACAACTTGAAAAATTACGTCAATTATACATAGCATGACGTCACCATAGGTCCCATCGACATATCGACGTTATGCTAGTTGTGAAGTCATTTTTCAATTTTTGATTTTACTACTCACGTTTTTAAAATAGATTGCTTCGATAGGTTTACTCCGTATGAATGGCATCAATCCCGCTCTACTGATGGTGAGAAAATGGAAAACATTTTCTCATTGGCAAACTGCTTATGGTTCGCCATTGGGTCTCTCATGCAACAAAGTTGTGACTTTTTGCCCAAGTAAGACAATATTTAAGTTCCCATCAAAAAGAAAGTTGAATTTATTTATCTCGAATATAATTTCAGTATTAAATAACGGAAGTGACCACAGCGAAGTTCGAAATATCCAATAGACCGTGAATACGGGATGCCATATGATGAAGGTGGAACTAATTGAAACCATAAAACCCCCTTGCTTTTTTCATTTGTAATTTTATCATTTCAAATAAAATAAATGTTGGGGTATTTTGGGCACAGGTTCAGCCCGTACGAGTGGGATAGTCCGAGGAATTGTATCGAGGAGCCACCAGTGTTGGAGAATCAGTTCACACTCTTGAACTCGCTGTGGTTCACTATTGGGTCCTTGATGCAGCAAGGTTCGGATATAGCACCGAAGTAAGTTGCGTTTTTAATATGATTTGTAGATTCTAACGCGATAGAACTTGTCCCAAGCAATATAGTTATTGTGTGTCAACACAAAGTAAAGACAAATGATCTGAACAACTACTTAATAGATGTAGACGTTGCCACAAATGACACACGGGAATAATGTTCTCAGTTACAAAGCATTTGTTAAGTCGTCCTTTTCACTAATTAGTTTCAAAGCGACCACAAGCCTTTGTGGATTATGCTTCGATGGACGCCTTGACCGTCCAATTTAAATAGTGGTTGGCAATTTTCAACTTCCTTTGGTTTGCAGAATAGTTGATTGCGGAGTTTGTTATCTAGCTAGCGGCTAGTCAAATAGCGAAAGTAATGTTTGCTACAATTTGTGCACTTTCATTAGTGCTAAGATAGTGTAATCCGTAGCTTGCTGCATCAAATTTAACTATCACTATTTCTTTTATTGTGTGATTTTTTTATTTTAATATGCACAGTAGTTTAAATTAACTATCTATCACCATTAATGCTATGTTTAGCGTCAATTAATTTATCAATAATAGCAAAGTAGCTTAATAATATTTAGTACGAATTAATTTATATTATTTAGTTCTTTTAAAATGGTTTATCTTTGACTATACAGAGCTGTCTCAACACGAATGGTTGCTGGAATGTGGTGGTTTTTTACACTCATCATGATTTCATCGTACACAGCAAATCTAGCTGCTTTTCTCACTGTGGAACGAATGGATTCACCTATTGAAAGTGCTGAAGATCTTGCTAAGCAAACCAAAATTAAATATGGTGCTTTGAAGGGTGGCTCAACAGCAGCTTTCTTTCGTGTAAGATCTGTGTAATTTTATTCTTTTAATGCTCTTTTTGTACTTACATTATAACGTAGTGGCTATATATTACCTTTGTGACAACGTAATTGAGAAAATTATTATAATATGATAACCTAGAAATTCACACATAGTAGTGACTAAAAAGTGACATTGCACTTCTGTTATAGGATTCAAATTTTTCTACATACCAGCGAATGTGGTCGTTCATGGAATCAGCCAGACCTTCTGTATTTACTGCTAGTAATAAAGAAGGAGAAGAAAGAGTCATGCGCGGAAAAGGAGCATATGCATATTTAATGGAATCTACTACAATTGAGTATGTAGTTGAGAGAAAGTGTGATCTCACTCAAGTTGGTGGTATGCTTGACTCAAAGGGATATGGAATTGCTATGCCTCCAAGTAAGATATTTATGATTATTGATGAAATATTGATTATTGTTGTAAACAGTTAATATATATTTACAAAAAAATCGTAGACTCGCCATACAGAACTGCGGTTAGTGGTGCAGTTTTGAAACTACAAGAAGAAGGAAAATTACACATATTGAAAACAAAATGGTGGAAAGAAAGACGTGGAGGTGGATCATGTGGAGTAAGTTTTAAAGGTTTATTTGATATAATTTAATTTCAGTACAGTAATGATATTACAATAGTCATTTAAGATCGATATTTAAAAAACATTTTAATATTTTTTACTCATAAAAATAACAATCTCAATAAAAATAATACAATAAATATATAACATTAATATTATTTGAGATTAATTTTCAAAAAACTACTTTGTAATTGTAAATCCCCACAGTACTGTCAAAATAATAAAAATAATACAATAATTTTATTATATTGATATTTAAATAAACTACTTTTTACTCATAAATACAGTAAAAATAATATAATAATGATATAACAATAAAAATTTGAAATTTATTTCCAATAACTACTTCTTACTCGTAAGATCTTTTTAAATCTCTATACAATTTTAATTTTTAATTTCTCAACAAACCTTAGATTTTAACAAAATTCAACTCATTTAAATGTTTCAATATTCTTAGGACGAAACTTCAAAGTCCTCGTCTACTGCAAATGAACTGGGTCTTGCTAATGTGGGTGGTGTATTTGTGGTTCTGATGGGAGGCATGGGTGTGGCCTGCGTCATAGCTGTCTGTGAATTCGTTTGGAAATCACGAAAAGTTGCTGTTGATGAGCGGGTATGTTATAAAAAATGAAGCACAAATCTTTATAGTTTGATTATGTCCCTGGTCTTTAATTTTATCGCTTTTTATTATAAAGCTAGTATTTATGACTTATCGGACATGTGTATGTATAATGCCACCATAGTCTAGATACACTGTTGTGTCAGAGGCAGTGTTGTGGCGAAGAGCTCACCGCCTGTCACGCAAAACTGAAGTGGTTGGTGAATAGAGGCTGTCTTACACGTTTTGATGTGGGTGTCCTTCCAGGCATTGGTTAATCCCTGCTTCTGTAAATAAACCGTGACTTTATACATACATACTTTGATCAACTTGTTATAAATGTTTATAAGGTTCGGGCTTCCCACGATAAGATTTGTTGTGTTCCCTATATTTTGACACTGTTGCATGCAACATCTTTACGGGTAAAAATTTAAATATAAAATTTTTAAATGTTATTTTCTATTATGTGTTGTTTAATTTGTATTGTAATGATTACCTTTTTTTTATTTGTTCTAGGTTTATATTTGATTATTATGGTAATATTTTGATCTTAATAAACTGTAGGCTAGATTTAGTTCAAAAGCTAGTTTGGCACAATTCTTTTTGTTATAACACCTACATCCCTTGTTACCCATCCTTATATTTTTACTGTATTATATTATAACCTGCTAACATGATGTTTTTTTACTAATCTGCTATTCATGGACACACGTTCCTGCCGTTACACGGAAAACAGAAAGAAGAGGTACAATTTTTCTAGTAATGTAATATCGTCTTTACATCTGTGAATACTACTCAGTCAACTTTTTTGCCAGGCTTCACTATGTTCGGAAATGGCGTCGGAGATTCGTTCAGCGCTCAAATGCCCAAGCAGCGGAGGTAATGGGGGAGGATCGGGAGCACCACGAGATGGGACTGGTTCCCCTTATTTACATTACGGCTTCAGCACCAAGAGTCAACTACACTAACGACCAGACTCTGCCTCCTCGCCTAGTGACGTGTAGGCAAAAAAATAACGCATATTTCGAAAAGTGCGTGCTAACTGTTATAATAAATTTGACAATGGTGTTAATAGATCATAATTTTTGAAATAAAAAAGGAAGACAGTTGTAAATAAAACGTTTTTTGTGTACAATAACAATTTCATTAGTCATTTTCGAGTTAATACACTATTTAGTGTTAAGTAATTATTGTTATTATCACCAATTTAAGTAACTATTGTAACAATAAATAATAATTTTGTCGAATTTAATAAGCAACTATGTGCCAACTTAAGAAAGCCAAATTATTTCTAAAAATCAGAATGTTTCTTTTTAGTACTCATGTAATGTTACACATACATATTGTCGTGTAACGTATAATAATGTTTAAAAAAAGAGAAACTAATAAGCTTCTGTCTGAAGGTTACATATCTAGAATTATTTGCGGGTTTATTATTATTGTTATTATTATTCATTTATTTCAGATTATCTCCATATATTGTTAGTATATATACAATCTTAGAAATATGTAAGTAGTCAAATTACAAAACAAACATTTAAAATCTGTTCCAAAATAATTCTATTTAAAATCAGCTTATCGATATTTTAATCGCCTATCTGAATTTTAAACGTTTTTATGTATCTTTATTCCTTTGCTAATTATAAGATTGATTTCGAAATATGATAATAGTTTAACTGTTTATTTAATAAAAAAAACGAGTTGCACTCCGGGAGTGCCGGCAGAAGTGAAAACCTTTACACACGATTCGCGCTTAACACTCAAATATGTCACAAGACATGTCTTTGACATTGTCAAGAAATAATAATGTTTGTTTATTTACTTTTTTGACGTAGTATATTTGACATCGCAATCTGTCATAGAATTAAAATTCCGAATACTAAAAATAAAAATTATAATAGGCGTGGCATTACGGTTTCCGTATTTTACAAAGACAAAGATGCACTTTGTTCAATTTCCATATTTTAAACACTTTATATACACGAATTTTACGAATACACAGCAGTATGGCCACTACACAGACGGTCGAGCCATCAGCTGTCACAATCCATGGATGCGCGTAGCACGCTGTAACATAAACACACACAACCATTCGCGCAAGCGCCCTGCGCCGCCTAAACGAAACAGCAGGCGCAGGCATACACTTTCGCCGTGCCGTAGAAAGAGAGGGGGATACTCCCTCTCTAACGCCGCGCCAGCTGTCTACTCTCCATCCGTCTTACGAATTTTCACGATCAGGACACGTGACCTGACGCGAATTTAACATTTTTTACCCATACCAAAAAAGGTGCACAACGCCGCTAAAGAAGTTTTCACTTCAATAATGAAATCATTAAAAAAACCCGACTGCAAAAATATTAAAGACTAAACAGAAATTAAAACATACCAAATATTTAACTTTAAGCAGACGGTAATTACTCATTTTAAGGTAATTACTATAGTGTGAGCAATCAGTAGGTACACTTTTGGAACTTGCATTGAACTTTAGACAGAGTCTTGTCTGCTTATAGTTAAATATTTGATACGTTTTAATTTCTGTTTTCTTTTAAACGCTGTTCTTCATATTTCTGCAGTCGGGTTTTTTTATTTATTTAATTATATATTTTTATTCACAGCTTTTTAGTTTTATTTTTTTTCTTTTTACTCGCGCTTGACTATTTTACTTTAAGTGTTATATATTTTCGTAGTCGCCTTTTACAGTCTTCTATTTTAATACCCAACTCTCGAGGGTCATACAATAATATTTTTTTAGCCTGCACATTAAAGCGCATAAAATCCGCCATTTTGATTTTTTAAGAATTTTTTGTACCCAGTGTCACTCTGACAATTGAGATTTCTATGCTAAGAATATTTAATTGTATTTAGATTATTAACATAGATATTTCTAGCAACTTTAGATAAATACCCAATGACCAATAAAAAAACCATGTGAATAAAAATATAACATGTAAGAAAAGAAACACGTACAGCGCAACAAACTTGACTGACCTTCTGACCTTGGGTGTTTGTTCGCTAGTGTCGTTGTAACTTCACACTTTTTCAATATAGCGACTGTAGTTTTGATTTTTGACTACCGGGTCAGAAAACTTTGTTGCATTATACGTTAACATTTGTAATTTTTTTTTCAGTACCCATACTTTTTGTTCCATGAAGCTATCTTTACTAGTTTATGAAATATTGTTCGTTTATGTAAGTGACTAGTTTTTTGATCGTCAGTATTAATTCATTTTTGGTTTTTAAATCAATAAATTGTTTAATCTACACAAATTTAATGCTTGTCAAAATTTAAACTAGTAATAAGACTGTTTTTTACTAGTTATAAGAACTTTTATAGGTAATCCTGTGTAAGTGATTATAATATTTAGTGATAAGTTTTTAAGGCTGTTCTTTAGTCTCAATTTTTTTTTTGTTCCACTAATATATTTAACAGTCTTATCAATTTAAACTTAACCAAGTGTTGAATTGTGTTGTTTATGATATTAACACGTGCCAAAGTTATAAGTATTGTTATACTTTCCTTTCTTTTGAATTGTAAATATTAAATTTAATACAGAAGTACAATGAACAAGACAAGTGTTTTAATTAAATTTATGTGTATAGTGCAACAAACTTTTCTGACCTTCTAACCTTGGGTGTTTGGTCGCTAGTGTCGTTGTTACTTCACACCATTTCGTAATGGCGATTGTAGTTTTTAATATTTTACCACCAAGTCAGAAAAGACTGTTGCACTGTACTTTAATCAAAGTCAATTACATTATATCATCAACTTCAATAATAAATGAATCTTAGTTTTATTTGAACATAGGTTACGGTATATTAAATATTATGGCAGAGCGCGTAATAGAATATGAATTATTGCAGATATCTGTATATGTGATTCGATTTTGTTTTAAACCATTGTAAACGCTTGGGTTGTGGAATGAGCTGCCAAGGTTTTCTCTAAGTACGACAGTATGGTGATCTTCAAGAAAGAAGTTATTAGATTTTTGAAGGGTCGGCTACGCGCGAGTTATACCCCTGTTGTTGCAAGCGTCTAATGTCTAAGGTGACCGCTTATCAACACGTGGACCGTAAGCTTGTTTACATTTTTAGATCATTTGGTTTTAAGGTTAGACGGGGGAAACACATTTTTTAACTTAGGGATCACGCAAAATGTCTATCTCAAATTTCTAAGAAACCGTAAATGCATTTTTGACCACCATTGTCTATCTAACAATACCTAACAAAATTAGTATATAGGCTCATGGTTAAAACACCCTGTGAAATGACCTTCCGTGAATAACGATAAGAAGGCTGCTGATATATCAGAAAATAACTCTCAACCCTGTACCGGTACTTTAGAGCGGTGGTACATATTGCAAATGAGAAATTACAATAATTTTTTTTTATAGCTTTTTTTAGTTAATAGATCATGAACTTAAATTACGAAAAATCTAGTGTCGTTCAAAAGTATATAGTTAGAACGATATTTGTGTAATTTCTTTTCATGTCCCAAGTAGGGGACGTTCGAACGAAACGATATACGATCATTGCAAAATGTACCACTACTTCTGTATGGCACTATGTTTTTCGTCAATAATTTTTAACGCTCTATGAACAATAAGAGAGCCTTACAAAAATAATTAGTCGTCTTCATTCCTCAGTTTAATGTATGTTTGCTACCTAAAAAAACAAACCGTATGGCAGATTACATTTTTCTGTAAAATTTCAAAAACGGCGGAATTATAAGGCTGTAACATACAAATAACAGACGGGGACGGAGATGACAAATTATTTCATTCAATTCAATTCAATTCAATTATATATTCCATAATACATGGTCCATATTAAATATTAGGAACAAGGCACAACTAATCAAGTATATTAGTAGAAAATAAAAAATATATAATGGTTCCATTTCACGTAATCGGCTACTGAAGACTGCGATAACTAGATCGCGTAAATACGCCACATTTGGGCTAATTTTGTGGCCAAACTATAGCATCAAAACGATTGAAAAACATATATGTTATAAAACTTGCTTTTGTCTAGTGTATTTAGTGCAATAAAAAATCTGGTAGTGACCAACACTTGTGCATATTTTAAAGCGTGCATTGCATTTGCTTTACATGAAAGGTAAAATAATTAGAATAGCTTATTATCTTGTGCATTGACTCAAGTTGTAGCAAAAGTTAAAAAAATGTGACTAAAAATGGTAAAAACGTTAAATTCCATACAAAAAAAAAATTAAGTTTCAATGGGTCATTACGGTATAAATTACTAAGAACTATATAACAAATATATCTCATAGTAATGAATATGACATTGTGTAATGATTTGAATTACATGTAAATACACAACGTCAGTAATACAGAGATTAGCTTTCTGGCCTATCGGCACTCTGAACTCTAAAACAAAGGGCTTAGTATCAAATTAATTTTAATTCAATGTTCTTCAAGGTAGTTCATTCAAGGTACAATTCTAATAAGTTAAAAATCGGCCAAGTGCGAGTCGGACTTCGCGCACGAAGGGTTCCGAACCATTAGCTATAAAAATGGTAAAAAAATCACATTTGTTTTATAGGAGCCCCCCTTAAATATTTGTTTTATTTTAATTTAATTATTTATTTTTAAAGAGACTATGTGACTAAATATTCTGTGCATATTTAAGGCGTCTACCTGTTGCCGTTATCAATATCACGTTTGTTGTATCGGAGCTCCCTTAAATATTTATTACATTCTGTTTTTTATTATTTGTTGTTCGTTAATTATGAAATACAACAGTATAAATTTAAAGTACAGTTAAATTGGTAATGGCGTTGGCAAAATTATTTCGTTTTTTTTCTATTACATTATTATGGTTTGTTTTGTAATGAATTTAATAGAAGTTGAAAAATAGGAGTGATACCTGTGAATTTAAAACCTGAAGAATTACTAGAAATTATATGTAATATCCAACTGAATTTTCGCGGGAACAGTATGGCTAATAAAAGTTAAGTGCATACTCCTCAGTTTATTTAATAGTCCTGTGATAACATAGCAAGATCGCGATATTAATCCATTAGTTAACTATTTTTTAGTAATTAATTATTTATTATTTATGAAAAAGAGAAAGTGAGAGAAGGAGAGAAAGAGAGAGAGAGAGAGAACGTCAAGTTTGAGTAGGTCTTTTTTCTATATAAGGAGTTGCGATGCCGCTGGCAATATTTAAGTCCTGCTCGTACTTACTTACCGTACTGATTTTATAACAAAAATGACAAAAAATATTTGTCACGTATTAAAAGAATTTAACAAAACATATATTTGTATATGTTTCATTATGTGGTTAGGCTTAATGTTATAAATAATCAAACTCTAATTAATTATATTTCATTTCTTGTACCTAGCATTTTGCTCAGATCAGAAGATCAAAAATTGTGTATTTCTCTGGGCTACAGTTTTATTTCCTTAGAATCCCTTGCATCGCTCAGAATTCTAATTTTGAACAGCTTGTATCCTTCGCTTGCTCAATATTCATTTTAGGCACTAACGTGAAATAACTTAGCAGCCTTACATAACAAATAACCTATCATTTGTTTTTTTTTACTCAACTCCTGAAAAGGTAATAAAAACTGTCTCAAGAAAAGCTTTCTTTAAGAATCAGTTTAAAATTAATCAAAAAGAGGTAACTCTATTGTTGGAATCCATCACATATTAATTTTACCGTATCGGAAAAGAGAAACACCTAAAAGCTACTTACGGCTGTGGTTACGGTTACGGTACGGTTATCCTTTGTAAAAATATCGTCATAAAATTGTTTATGTGTAGCTAGTAGTGTTAACTGGCATCTTTACGATGCTACTATGCGGAAGTTAAATCAATATTTACCTACTTCCTAACAAAAAGCAAAACTTCAACTTTCCTGCTAACATAAGTTACATATCTTTATATAAAAATCATCTGTACGTTATGTCACTGGACTTCTAAACGGCTGAACCGATTTTAATGTTTTTTTTGTGTGTTTGAATGGGTCACTAGGCAATTTAGAAACACCATTGGACCCGGTAGTGTCGCCGCAATCGAGTTCTAGGATTTTTTCTTTAATTTCACACGGTTGATTTTTTCTTTTTAAGACCTTTAAGCAAAACTTTTTTGACTACTTATATCCGGCAAACCTAGTTCGGGCAGGGCAATGAAAGATGTCGGGTCCACTAGTTTGAATATATGTATAATTCCAAGATATAGAAGAAAGAAGAAAATAAAAAAAAAAATTGCCGAAGAATATTATATAAAGCTAAAAACGAAAAAATATAGCCGGTCTGCATAGTAATAATTTAATTGTATTCTAAGTAATAATTATTAACGAACAGTTTAATTGTTGTAACGATAGCAGTTCAATGTAACTGATATACAAGAGCTACTCAACGTCACTTCCATAAATTGAAATGAGTCTGCAAATGTCGCCCATGAAACTCTACGTCGCGGAAAAGACATAAAGCAAAAAATATAAGGTGACATTTTCAAATATATGAAAATGTTCAAGACACGTTGATTCCTTTCCATTTATCATGTGTCATTCTAATGTTTTGGTTAGTGTCAAAATAACGTATTATGATATTGTAATTTAGGATTTGTTATATTTTTTTTAATGAGTTATTTTTCATTAAATATGTATTTTTTACACACACCTTATTTACCGATAACTTTGTTTGACTGGAATTTACTGCTTAAGTCCGATTTTCTTAGACCTTAGATAGCATCTAAGACCAGAGTGTTTGTCATGACAAATTAAGTGAGTTCAAACTGGATTGGATTGCGTTGCCACCTTCAGGCTCCATCATTAGACCCTGAATATTATCTAAGATGAGAGTACTTGTAAAAACAAACCATACAAGCCCAATCTCGATGGGCAATTATATTCCTAATTTTGAATGAAAATAAAAGTAATAATAGCATATTGGACTTAAATAAAAAAAAAACAACATATAAGTACCAGCAAAAACAAAAACATAAGCGATTTTTCGATAATTGGTATAAACCGTACAGTTTTCCAGCCGAAGTCCACGATACAGCGTTTTTTATACATAAGCAATAAGTCTATTACCTGCTATTCTTTCGATAACGCTTTCTCTTTAGCGATACTGCACAGTTATTCGATTGTTAGTTGTCTAAGGCCCAAGGACTCCTTCGGCATTATCGTTTGCGCAGTGAGTTGAACATGACCCACACGGGCGTTTGTCATTACAAGGAAAATATATAGTCACTGAAGTGAATATTAATATCCTAATTTCTATTTCGTATAACGCAAGGCAGATTATGGTCGAAATGATTTATAACACCTTTTTTATTTCGTAAATAACTTGTTTTTAATTTAACATATTTTAATATTTCAATTAAAGTAAGGTAGGTTTCTTTGTATATTTCAATCACTGTTTTAATCTAAGCTGGTGTTAAAGTTGGGGTAACATCATCATATGTTCACAACGCGTGCCAATTTAATTTCGCATTTAGCGTACCTTTGTGCAAAATACTTTTTAATTAAACCACCAGCGAAACACAAAGAATAGTTACAACACTTTTGTTATTAGTATTCATATCACGCTGGTAAGCAGTAATTTTTACGGTCTGAATTGCTTGTTAGGAATCCAATCAACGCGGCCTTATTCAATATAGTGTTCTGTTAATTAACAATCGCCAAAGTAATACCAATTTACTTTATAAATATTTTGGTTACAAAGCTGGTGCTATAATTATTAAAAGCTTCATCACACTTACTCGTAAACTATGTTTTTACCTACGTGCAGAAGACAAAGCGGGTGCTTAGACTTTAATTACTCCCATGAGCTTCTCCTTTGTAAATTTTACTTTTCTCATAGAACCCATGGGCGGTAATGACGCATCTCTTCAGTCAAGTATGTATAAGAGCTGTACTGTATTTATGTATATGTATTGTATTTTTTAATATGTTTTAACTTCAGCCATTTTTTTTTTAATTCATAAATTACTATAACCAAAATACATAAAGTAACCATCTGGCGGTGGCGTTGTTTTCTCTACTCCTATTCCCGCCATTTCAATTGTGTTTTGGTGAGTTTATTTATTTAATTACAAATATGATGAAAAACATTGTGTGTAACACGGCGGTTCTTCAACTATTCCACCGTTCTACAATATTACTCATTTTGAATGATTTTCCATAGCAACTTATTGTTATAATATTTTTGTTTGTTATCATCCATATTTTTTCATAATTTTAATATTGTTTTCAATAGTAGTTGTATCTGAAATTGACATTCAAAATTTAACCTATGTGGTACAGCGCCTTCGTCGTTCATATTCTAGTTAGAGGTAAAGAGACTGCCCTGTAGATCGGCTTTCTCTATTGCACTATGGTCCAGGTCACCAGGTCTTCCGCAGTGGTAGTAACAACGACTGGCAGAAGTTCCTACGGCTGCTTTAGCAAGTGACCCGCGGGAAAGCTCGCAAGTCGCCCACCTATTTTGCCGATGAATTGGAATTTAGCTCTGGCAGTTGCTTTTTTACTGAACCTCAAGGCAGCATTTAATTTGCGTTTTAACTCAGAAATATTCGGATCCATAATACGAGCCGTGGATCAAGCCTCGTAAGCAGTATGCTTCAGAATTTTAGCCTCTCTGCACGACCTATTAAACCACAGTCGGTTTTTGACGCCGGCAGCCACTCGCGGGTCGGGAATAAAACTATCATACTAGCTAGGAATGTCTCTGTGACTGCGGCTGCGCAGACGTTAGGATCTTCTGAGTTAAAACAGAGCTGCCTCCACGGGTACGATGCATAAAAATTTAGCAATCCATTCCAGTCTGCCGACTTATAATGCCACACACGACGCCAGTTAGTTGGCCCAAATGGATCGGGTTGTGTGCATGACATTTGAGTCCAAACGAGACAGTGGTCCGAGGAACTAAGAGGCGCATCCACTGAGACGAAATATCCGTACGGACGTGTAGTTAGCAGAAGGTCTAGTAAGGAGCTCTTACGGTTCTCTATATCTAGTATTTTCGTTGGAGAAAGTACCAGCTGAAAGAATCCATGGGGCTATATTTTTCACTTTTGTAAAGAAACTCCTAGCCTACGATCAATATTTTCGGAGATACAGCCCTTTGTAGTTTGACACCTGTCATCTTTTATTCGAACTGCCGGCGTATATTCCGTAAAATCACCATGCCACATTCGAATTCCACCACCTGACGAGTGTGTATTTGACGAATATAGACTTGACGAACATGGGTTTAAGTTTTTATCGTTGTTTTCATTAATATCTAAACTTGACCTATCTGGACAAAATTTATTTACTTGACGAATGTGGCTTAAGTCGTTCTCAGGAGGACGCAGCGCGCTTTAATTACTTTGACTTCGTTCACAAATCAAAATGAAATTTTCTTCAATATCTCAATTGAAACAGTTTCTTTTTTCGCCTGTCTCAACACAAGTTTTTACGTGGGTGTTTTTACACCCACTCGTACTTAAAAAGTGCCTTTTAAACTCATTCTTACTTTTTTACGGTTAAAAAGCTTACCCTTATTTTTCTTTTAATTAACCCATTTCGTCACAGTACTAGATAATCCCATTATCCGAAGAGAGTTTTATCATTTATCTACGGTATCCACCGTAATGTAAGGAATCGTGAAGAAAAATAATGGATATTTGCTTAGTTTAAGTTTTGGCAATAAAATACCAACATAAATCAATGATTTACTAAATTAAGTACCACTTTACTACTAAGACAAAAATTTTGATGATATGCCTTATTATCTTATCTACCTTATTGTTAATCAGATAAGTACAAATCATTTATTTACCCAACTTCAGAGGGTTATGATTTTAGCACTCCATGTATTTTAGCATATTCATCTGTCCCCTTGTAGCTAGCTTCTAAATTGCTGATCATATGTTGACAATTCACACCCACACTTCATTTCACATGGCATTTTTATTAAATAAACTCTCGATACTACACTGATTTTATTATGTGTTTTGTAATTTTGAATATATCAGTTTTTTCTTAATTATATACGTAGTACGATTCATATATTAATATTATTGAAACAAAATCACAAAATAGAATGTGAAATGTATAGCATTTTAGTAATCCACGTGTTATAACACGTGTTATAACAGGCTATTCTAACATGGTGGATATGACTTGCATAATGCTTTTTGATCATTACATTTTTTAATAGATATAGGTATTGAGTTTGGTCTCAAACGAAAGGTTTGCATTCAAAGATACCTATAATTTTTAAATAGAAAATGTATAAACTAGCAGTCAATGTACATTTATTAGCATTATATGTTCCCGCGTAGTTTAAACTGCTCATCATATTTTGCCAAATGAGTTGTCGTTAGCTTTATTAAGAAGCGCGCATGTCATAGGCTTTATGACGCCATATGTAATCTTTCATGGCGGATATAATATACATAATGATTTGAGTAAATAATGCTAAATTATATTAACAAAATTATCGTGTTTGGTGTCAAATAAAAGTTTTTAATCAAATATCCCAAAAATCGCTGTATTTGCGGACACGCTAGCTAGAATATAAGAATACATAATCTATCGATAAACAATTAAATAAAATGTAGACTTCTGCTGTCCAACTTGAAAGTTGGGTGGTTGTAATTTCAATTATTTACAGCTAGCTTTTGCCCGCGGTTCCACCCTCGGGAGTGTGTATCTGGGAGTGTGGGATTTCAACAACTCCGACCGAAAAACAGACCCATAGGTAATTGACGTTTTCAAGTAATGTATGTATTTCTGGGACTTAAACTATCTTCATGCCAAATTTCATCTTCATCGGTAGAGCGGTTTAAGCAGAAGAGTTAACAGGCAGACAGACAGAGTTACTTTCGCATTTATAAGTATGGATTCAATCCAAGCCTTGAAAGTAGGGTGTTGTAGACCTAAACTTGAAACCTGAAAATACAATTTCCATGTTATTTCCTATCCTTTGTTAGTTAACCTACTAAGAGAAAAATGATGAAAAATCCTTGTCTAAACAACTAACATTAAAAATACGTTATAAAGTACTTTGGCCTTACGACCATCACCCTATAAGTATGAGGTTGTTTTTAGTTAGAAGTGGATGTTTGGGATAAAAATAAATATTATAGCACGTAACAATTTATATAATAAAGCAAAATACCACTCACGCTCACACTAATGTTCATCAGTTCCCGTATAGCTTTCTACTCTTTTATCTCTCCTCATTGTATTTTGACAAATGTGTGTCGTTTCAGAAAACCCAATATGGCACATATAAAAAAAAAATAAACAACTGAAAAAAGCTTTTCAAATGTGTCGTGTAAATGGTCATAATAAGCACATGTCGTGTCGTTTTTATTTAAGCCTAAATCATAGTGATTCAGGGATTCGAGAGAAAAATATATGCAAGTAGGTTTTACCTATCGAGACTCGTGAAAGTACTTGCATACATTTTTCTCTCGAATTCCAGAGTCTCGCTTAATCGAGACTGTTACTAATAAGCTCCAAGTAAAAAAAAAGGGAGTATAATAGTAAGTTACTACCACAGCATAAATAATCTTTAAAACAGTTAGCTAAAGAAGTCGTCTAGATACGGTAACCGTGAGCTAAGGTGCGTGGCAAGAAGGGAGGCGAACGCACTCGACTATAGCGCGGACGCTAAGCAGGAAGAATTTCGTTCAATGACCGGTCAATATTTGTCTCTGTTGCACGCGCATAATTAATATATGGCTAGTCAAGTGCTGTCCAGCCAGTCATACATTTTGTCGCGGCGTCATCATCATAACTCTCTTGACGTTGTCGGATTTAATAAAGGCAATGACTGATTGAATTAATTAATTAATGTTTCGGCTGTGTTAATACTATAGTAAAATGTTTTATTGCTTCTTTTTTTCTTTTTGTAAGGTTACCTGATACCAAAGACAATAAAAAAATTACTTAACTAACTGAATCCTTTTTCCTTATTAAATTTCTTACCATAAGCACAGTGCCGTGGTATATGGAAATAATTTCCGGACTAGTACAGTCGTCGCATAATGTTTTAACAGCAATTTCCCTGCAATACGTAGCAAGGAAATTTGTAGCTATTTAAATGTCATCAAACAACTACACTTATTCATGAAAATAAAAAGAAATTAAGACCGCAGTCGTAATAGATGATGGCGCTTTTTTTTATCATTGCCGCACAACGCATATTCATCCATAAAATGCCCGTGAATGATAAAGCAAACTAAATATGTGTATGTATGTGTATTTTATTATTTCTTTAATTAGTATATGCATACTTATTTATTTATTTACATGTTTGTAAAATGTATATATGTATGTCTGTATTTTTTTTGTACCTATAGAACGTACGCAATAGAACAGTATTGTAATTAGTTTGTAAAACTAGGTGTAGTTAATTCACTTGACGATTCGAATTGACGTTTCTAGAAACCCATTTGAATTTGAATTGAATTTCAGTTATTTACTTATAAATATTTAATTGATTTGGCGCTCACGTCTAAAAAATCCAACTATATAATATAATATTTGCTTTCTCTTTCTTTCATACGTGACAGCGCTCGGAATGAAGCAGACAGGTGAACTAGTCCGTGGCTTACAAATAGCACCTGTCGAGTAGTAAGTAAAGTAGCCATTTAAAGCCCTAAACTCACATTTTATTCTTCAATTTTAAAATGGCATTAAATTCGAGGATTTATATTTTTTTGAAACATTAATCCATGAATGCATGACCGTATTATGTCAACGTACTATTAAAGCCTGCATTTTCGTTTACTTGTCATATTATAATTTTAGTAACTGACAATCCTATGTACTGGCTGGTTTATAGATACTCTTTGTTTTTCTAAGACATTATATTTACCTTTATTTACCTTTTTAAGGCATAAGGTATTTTTTTTTTTGTTACAGAGATATAATAAAAATTTGCATTATTAATTACAAGTAAGTACTACAAAAAAACAAATCCATTTTGTAAAACATTTGTTTGTTTCGTACTTAGATCACCCAAAATATCCTGCTAAAAGTAACACTTAACACAAAAGGACGTTTTTATGCTACGTTTTATTATACATTTATCATAACAAACTAAGAAGTTATTTAACTTATCAAATACACATCTTTTAGGATAATTGTTACTAGATTCATTAATCAATGCATAACAAAGAATGCCTTTTACGCTTGCTCCTGAATTCTTAACATGAGCGATCCCTAATTGACTTTTAATTCACCCATTCTCGGGCTTTTACAGCACAAGATAATTCCATTACCCGGAGAGGGTTTCATCGTTTACCTTTACAACATTAATGTGAGGCTATTTCAGGTCAGTTCAGACTAAACTATAGACTAATGTAATATCATCATTATCTTGGTCTAATAATCTCGATGCATAACCTCCATATTATTAGATGTTCTTTCGTTCTTTGCAGTAGTAAATAATATTGGAGTTATTTTTATGGGTTATTATCACTGACCTCTAATACTACTATTACAGATCAGTGGTTATTATCCTTAGTAACATAGATCAAAGAAATCAATAGACTAAAGAATTTTCTTTTTGGGGTTCCGTACCCAAAGGGTAAATAGCGGAACCCTATTACTAAGACTCCGCTGTCCGTCCATCCGTCCGTCCGTCTGTCACCAGGCTGTATATCATGAACCGTGATAGACAGTTGAAATTTTCACAGAAGATGTATTCCTGTTGCCGCTATAACAACAAATACTAAAAAATAAAATAAATTTTGATCGATATTGACAACGGAAATAGGTAGACGCTTAAAATATTCACAGAATATTTAGTTATATAGTCACTTTAAAAATAAATAATTAAAATAAAACAAATATTTCAGGGGGGGCATCCATACAACAAACGTTATTTTTTGGCGTTTTTATAGATAATGGTACGGAACCCTTTGTGCGCGCATTTGTATGGCTTTTGGTTAACCAAAGGCTTATACTTTGAAAATTTAAAGACTGTAGGCGGCCGGACTGACAGACGGACACGTGAGTGGCAGCAACAGGCCTCCGTTTGGACTCTTCAGGTACGGAACCCTAAAAACTAAATATAAAATCTAAATCACTACACAAAACACATTTTTTATATTTCTGCACGTTTTAAGCTACCTTTAAACGTGCACACGTATTCTTTTATGCAGCCTTGCTTATTGGCATTCCGCCAAGTTTTGCCAGAGAACAGCGTTTGAGATATATGTGGGCCCACATAAATCCTGTACTACAACTGAAAAAAGCACTTTGGTACATCCCTACCCTCCCTACCTGTTGAATTATGCATGTTCTTTTAATATTCCTTAAGCGCTTATATCAATATCTACTTATGAAACTTCAATACATATAGAACTCTTAAACATTTGGAAGAAATATATTTTTACAAATATGTTGACACTATATTACCTAATTACTTACTTCCTTTTATCTTAAAACTAAAAGTATTTATTCAGTGACATTAAATATATATATATATTTACATGGATTTGATAAATTAAGTTAACTTATCTAATATAAAACTAAACTTATACGAAACTAACTAATCTTAATTAAATATATTAAAAAAGTCCTTGTCCATGTGGTAAAGTGGCAAGAACACTGGCCACATTACCTCTCTGAATCGCAACACTTATTTTTTGAGAGAGAAATGAACCAGCCCTTTTCTCTCAGGCAGCGGCGACCAAACGAGGATAAATTTTTTTACAAATCGGTTGGCTGATGGCCCTCGTGGACCAAGTGTCTCAACAGCAAACGCCACAAACACATAGTCATTAATTAATGTTAAATGTATTTGAGCCGTTTGCTGTTTCCTACACCAAAATATCCCCCTAGATCCCCCTAGATGTCCCCTGAAGATAATAACTATGAATAACTATAACCGAGCTTAAACGAACTATATATAGCTGTAGCTACAACTTGATATAGCTAACTTCATTTGTGTAATTAAGGAATAAATCACAGTCGCCGATAACAGAATTAAGGGCGGGCTAATTAGGGAGTAAATCACAGTATTAATACTTATTAATATATAATTGAATAAAGGAGTCCCACGCCCATAGCCGAATTTGGGCGGGCGGAGGCGCTGGCAAAGTCTAGTTAACAATAAAAAAAGAATAAATGCGAACTAAATGTCTAGGAACTTTAACTACTTCACCTTGGGTGCCGCCATTTATAAAAAAACAAACGACCGTGTGTTTTGTGACCTACCATAAACAAGCGCGCTATTTTCGATCTATCCCTCCTGTAATTAAGATAAAGATTCATAAGCAATGGCTAAACGCCTCCCGGCTATTTTTATTACCATATTTAACATTAATGTTTGTATTGCAACATTACAACATATTTTAGCGCAAATAATATAAATGGATGGGAGTTACTCATTTTGAAGGAAAAACCATATACATCGCCTAGCCAATAACATCTTGGGCGAAAGTGACTTAAACGCGGGCCCAGTGCAGATTGAGGACTTCATATACGTCTTTAGACGTATGCAGGTTTCCTCACAATGTTTTTCTTCACCGAATGTTTGTAACTGTAATGTACTGTAAAAGTAAACTTTCCGTAGAAATCACACACCGCTAACCGAATTCAGCGCGGGCACAGCGGCGGGCAAAAGCTAGATTTTTATTTATTTACATGTACTTAAATATTATTCGAAATTCATATCTATATCTACCTACCTATACCTAGTACCTATCCCGAATTTTATTTCAACAGCCACGTAACTCATAAAGGAGTGTTATCCAACAGTCATAAAACTGTAAGCTGCATTAAAGTTTATGGCAACTTGGAAACGCATTTTATTCAACGTGTAAATTTTAAAAACGGATTGAGTTGACTGATTTATTAATGGAATCCAACACTTAAAAACAGTTTATGGCATATTTCAAAACCCTCCATATAATATTTGCTGTAGGATTCACGTTTTATATTGTTAAATATCAATTGAAATGAGTTTATTGTGCATACCTGAATTACAAAGCAGATTTTTGGTGACCTAGAACCTAAACTAGGGAAACCTGTATTTTAGGAACCAGGGACCCTTTGATTTGTCACTTTCTTAGATAATATAAAAACAATAGTTTGCTTTACAATAACTTGAGTAACCCTAGGACCTAAACTAGGTAAACCTGTATCTTAGGAACCAAGGACCCACCGTGTTGTAGTTTATAATCTAATCTAACTTATACACTAGAAATAAGTTAATTATTTACAAGATTTTAACTTAATTTAGTGCAGAATGATATACGACGTGTATGTTGACAGTACTTGAGAGTGGGAAAGTTAGGTAAGTTGTATTTTAGGAGCTTTAACTTGTCAGTTTAAAATTAAGCAGGGAATACAACTAGTTGTGATTGAGTATAAATGTATGTGTGATATATGTATGTTTGTATGTGTGTAAAGAAGGGAAGGTAGGTTAATATGAATAAGCGGAAGAACATGTCGTGGCAAAGCAATGTGAACATATAATAGTTAGGGCTACGTATAATATAAGAAAATAATAAAATAATAATAAATAAAGATAGATAAGAAACAGTAAATAGTTAAAGGTTAATAAATATTTCAAATTATTTGAAAATCTCCAGCAACTCTTCTCTTTATTTGTAGTCCAATGTTAATAGCCATTGCGATAGGGTTAGTTTCGGGGTAAATTTATTAACTATGTATATCTAAAGTTGCATTAACCTTATTTTAAATTTATGTAATTAAAAATATTTTTTGTCTTTGGGAAATACCATAGTATATAGTTTGTGAAACTGTTGCATAATAAGTGGTTTTAAACACTATTACACGAGTATTTTAATACCTAGTTAAGTGCCGTTTCCTACACTACTTTATTTACTCTCATACATTGGGATTCAAATAAAAGTTTTTTCGACTTTTGTGGTAAGAGATTATGAGTCATTTCCGTCGCTACATTTAAAATATCGGGCATAGTCCAATTTTCTACACATGTAAATGTGTAAACTATCGGATATTTTTAGCAAAAATAAAAAAAAAACCATTAAATTCAGAACAACAAAACGTATGATTCGCGCCAAAACGCTGCCATATCACCGCGCACGCGCTTGATTTTTGTCTTGTATCGTTTTGATTGTATTAGTGGCATTACGTTGACCGACATATTGTACATAATGCGGTAATCCTACCAAAGAGGGTGAACCAAAATTTGTATTGTGTTATACAGAATTTATGTCGTTTTAACTTGGCAGGGTTATGACATTAAACGCATTGAAGCAGTCAACAAAACGCACCTAAAATAACATTATTTTTTTTAGAGAAATAGTGTTATAATATGATTCCAATTTTAAATTTTGGTATTGTGTTTGTCACTATAAACTTGTGAAGTTTATAATTCTGCATACAACATGTAATATGAAAGTAGTATCAGCGAAAATCACTTGAATATTATTATTTATTATTATAAAGTATAATATATAATTTTATTCTAATTAAAGTTTAATATATGTAATATTATAAATTATATAATATAAATAAGCAAGAGAAAATTAAAAATTGGTTGTAATATCAATTATTTAAATCACACCCTTGCGAGTAACCATCAAATCGGGTTGCGTCTAAGTCAAATTTTCATTTTAACATATTTATCTCATTACCACACCCTAAAGCTATTTTTGAAATCCGGGATTAGAACACTATTTATATAATGGAAGATAAGCTTCATTAATATGGATAAGGCAAGTCATATGACTAACCAAGATATTATGTCGTAAATCCATATAAATATTTTAAATAAGAAAGAAACTCTGTCTATCTGTCTGTTACCCCTTCACGCTTAAACCGTACCGATTAAGATGAAAGTCTCAGGAAAGGACAAAGGCTACTTGAAAACGTCAATTGGGAGTCTTTTTTTTTTAATTGAATTGAAATTGAATTGAATTTCTATAAATGAGGAGTTGTCGTTTAAATCCTACACCGATAACCGAATTTAGAGCGGGCGGAACCGCGGCCAAAAGCTAGTAACTGTATAATTACACAAATATACCATTAAACTTATTATTGAGCGAATCAGTAGTATGTAATGTAAATTTCTAGGAAAGAAAAAAAAATTCAACTAACAATTAATTAATCAAGATATAATAGAAAAAACAAATGGACAAAAACAATATCTTACTGTGATTTAAAAAATAATTTGTTCCAAAACTTTAGGTACAAGGTACAACAACCCGCTACTCAGTGAAATTAATTTATAAAGGTCGTCTTAACATAACGCTCAAGCTATTAATCATCAGAATTAATTTGATTCTAAAGCTTAATTAATTAATTATAAGCTAAGCTTAAGTTACACTAAAATTTTCATATATTTAGTAGTATTGTACAAATATATGATGCTTAATACGTTAATATATGATGCTAAATACGTTTATATATGATGCTAAATACGTTAATATATGATGCTAAATAAGTTTATATATGATGCTAAATACGTTAATATATGATGCTAAATACGTTTATATATGATGCTAAATACGTTAATATATGATGCTAAATACGTTTATATATGATGCTAAATACGTTTATATATGATGCTAAATACGTTAATATATGATGCTAAATACGTTAATATATGATGCTAAATACGTTAATATATGATGCTAAATACGTTTATATATGATGCTAAATACGTTAATATATGATGCTAAATACGTTTATATGTGATGCTAAATACGTTAATATATGATGCTAAATACGTTAATTCATGACGATTATCTTCATGTTTTCACGATAATTGATGTTTTTCTCCGGTACTGCTATAGGCTAACCACCTATCACGTATGTGAGATGGAATACCATTGGTAAAACGTAATTATTACAAACATTAACTGTTCACTGCAAAAGTTAAAGTTTGTTATATGTGTGATCACCCATTTGAGGGTAAATGTCGTGCTGGTACTTTATTAATATGTAATATGTAATAATATAAGGTGGTACTTAATTTATGAATCATAAATAAATAAATAAATATTTTTGGACATAACACACAGCGCCGTCTGGCCCTAAAGTAAGCAAAGCTTGTATTATGGGTACCAGACAAAGGATAGAAATACATAAATATATATTCCTTTTTTTGTAAATACATACATATCATATATCAATACACCCAGACTCAAGGCAAACATAAATATTATATACTATGACATAAATGTTTGTCCAGTGCGGGAATCGAACCCACACCCTCTGCACAGAAGCTGGCCACACTAACAATCAGGCTGCGATGATGAAACATATAGAATCTAATCATAACTTTCATATTAAGGCTGCGGTATAGGCTACATAGATATGCAAGTTCAGTACTATATAAATATAGTACAGATAGGCAACGGCCCATACATTTACTGGAACACTAAGATTATTTCTGTAATATGAGTGCATGGCGCTAGTGTAGTAAAAAAAAAAGTGTTTTTTTTTTCATTTATTGATAGGCTCTAGGATAAATTAATTGAAACTTATATAAGTACTCTTGAACTTTTTATTTGTATTTTTTTTGCAAATTTTTTTTATAATACATACTTAAGATTTACATGTAGATAATTTAGATAAGTATCTACATGTAAATCTTAAGTATGTATTACATTATTAACACGGTTACTTTATGTGCTTACCAGAAATATATAAATGCATTTTTGAAACAAATACATTTTTAAATTAAATACATATTCACACCCTAATACCACCATGGTTGACTTAGTTATAATTTGTTCTTGTCTACACTTATTCACAAATTGACAATTTATCCATAATAAAATTTATAAAAAATAATTAATCTAATATGGAAACCATGTAAGGTTAACGCAACCATTTCACTGAACTGTCTGATCTTTTTAACATTTGGCACACGTGAGTATAATTAACTCTTGTGTTATTAATTAAATTATAGTACTATCTATTTGTACATATAAGGTCTATTGAGCAGTAAGTTTTCAACGTTGCGGGTTGATTAGTATCCTTCTTCGATCCGAGCAGCACCAGAATACTTGCAGCCATGACTTCTTTTTAAATGATCTGAAATGTAATAAGCAAGTTAGATAATCGTTCTTTAAAATGTTGTGAATATAGAAGATATAGATTAGGGTCATTATTATGGACATTGCAATAATGTAAATTGTGTATATCAAGATGCTAAAACACTCCAAATACTGTTGTCACCAATATATTGTGGTAGACATGTTTCGTGTCATCATTGGCTAGTGCATACAAGTCTGAGTAACTGAATTTATAGGGTCAGAGTAACTAAAAGGGGGCGCAAGGGAAAAAAATGACCGGACTAAGGAAATTTTCTTTGTACACCCCAACCATTTATAGACTTGTATAAAGGGATGGGCTTACAATAAATTTGGTACTGCAGCAACGATAAGAAATTATAAACATTTATGTAACTTTATTTATAAAATAAAATAAAATAAATTGTATAAATATCTATAAAATATTTAATTTTGGTGTATCTGTATGACATACTCGCATTCCTGCATGTATCTGGCTGTGGTCAGTCCAAATTTTAAAAATGTACCCATATATAATATTACTTTAAGAGAAAAAAGCTTAAAATACATCCACTGTTCATACATTTATTTGTATTTATACACAAACGGGAGAGTAAGAGTAAAACATTTGCATAAGTAATTTAGTACTATGATGGGAGCAAAGAGTTTCTTTAGACCTTTGTGGCTCGGTGGTGCTCCGATCTTTATCTATATGGCCCATAATTTGTTTTATATGCCTGGTGTATACTATCAATAAAACAGTCAATTCCAGTTGACTCTTCAGTGCTACATGCGGTTAAAAGATACGAAAATCGATAAGCCGGACTTGGATGTATATACATATAACCATACATTTTGTCCTATTTGCTAAATACCTATTTGAAGCTCAATTACCTTATGCCAGTTGGATTTTGTGTTCTAATAATCATTTTCAAATGGGCCTTACACACCTGACTTGGTGTCTGTCGCGACTAGTTTTTCTATCATATATAGTGACAATTCTATTCCCTAACAACACTTAGTCAGCGGGTTTGTAAAATGTATCTATTTCTTGTGTTTACAATTTTGATATTTTGAGCCCCTACTTTACCGATATATTACAGCCTACACAAAAATGGTATTAGTGATTATCGTAATAACTCAAAATAATAGGTATTTATAGTTTCTAAATCCTTTGTTTTCTTTTAATATCTACTTCATCAATTTTAAGAATGTTTAATTAGTGTAGAAAGTTTGTGGGTGGTTTTCTACACACACATTCACCTACATACATTCCTAAGGTAACTAAACTACTACAAATTAAGTAAGTATCTAAAAAATTAATGTACTTTCTTCAAATCAATTTGTTTTATTACTACTACACTGATTAATGTTATAAAAAGTTCAAACTTACCGTGATTCAACTCTTTCTAAAAACTTCCGTTGAGAAAACTGAGTGAACAAGTATTTCGATTAGTTGTCAGGTCCACACGGGTGTACCTAAATAAATTTCAATTATGTAACAAATTAGTTATAACTTCGAGGTTTCAAAATATTTAAAACTTGTACATTTGCCTGGAATGCTTAGGTCAGGTACAATATTTTTTGTTGCGTTTGAACCTTTTGGGACGAGCGAACTTTCTTAGAAATGATTAATTAACAGATGGTCCAACATGATGGTGGAGAAATACGTACAAGTGCGTACGAGACAGATGATTCGCGTAAGGGATGGTTTTCGCATGGTTATAAGAATAAGAGATTTACGGGCTTATTGCAAAGGCGATAAGGCCGAATAACACTAACGTATTATTGAGAGTTACAGCTTTACTCCGACACATAGGTGCGCCAGCGCATTGCAGAAGGAAGGCGGGAATCATGGCAGTTATTTTTCAACTTAAGTAAGGCTAACACGTAGGCAGTCAAGATGAGACGGAAGTAAGACTAACACGTGGAGAGTCGAGATTAGAGGCAAAGGGGAATAAGACGCAAAAGGTGAATTTAGCGAGGGAGAGAACTGTGAGAGTGTTACGTGTTAACGTACGGAGACCCTTGTTCAAAGCTAAGTATAACTGCATAATCAATTTCAGCAAAACTGTAAATATTCTAGAAAACTAGTTTGAAATGTACTAAATCCTTAATTGTTTCTAATCGAGTTTCCAATAATAACGTAGATTTCGTATCTGGAGTAAAGATATATTTAAATTCATTAAATCTTGAACTTATTTGTGTTATAAAAGTAGACATTACTTAGAAGATCTCTCTTTGGAAATATTGTGTGTATAAACCCCGTTTATTTCAGCAACACATTTTTTATCATAGGCTCGGAGAGCCCATCCTAACCCGTAATTTAATTAACGTAAATAACTACTCGACACTTATTGTAATTTTGTGAGAACTTTTGTTTGTTTCTAAGTGTCGTATTTTCAGACTGTAACGTAGTTTGGTCTAGATAGTCCTTGTGTAAAAAAAGGAAAGCGCTTTTCGGAAAGGCCTTTCTGGATTGAGGGTGATTGACCTTTACCATCTTCGGTCAACCATTGGGCAAGTCTTACTTTCTGATCTTTGAAGCCTTAACTTGGTGGAACAGAAATTACGACTTTGGAGACAAGGAAAGGACTATCTACTTTCCCAAAAGGTAGATTTTTCTTTTGCAGCAGACAACGTCTTTTATGCTCAAAATATATACACTTTATATCATCAATTCCAGGTCTTTTACGCAAGGACAACCTAACGGAGGGACGAAGGTGGACAACACGCGGCACAGTGGCAGAGCAAAGGTGATATTGGCGAACGCGCTAGGAATCCACAGACTTGTAAAATTTCTACGGCTAAATTCGGTAATGTTTTTCTGTAACTATATTAATAAATGTTCACGTACATATCACTTCTTTCAGTCTTTTACTAAGCTATAGGCTAGGGATTTAAGGGGGTTAGGGACCTCACATAGTACAGTGAGTTTAAATAATAAAGATCTTTAGAGTTTATATTTACATATAAGCATTATAAAACACTTTTAGAAATGTTTTGATTTTGTTAAGTACATAAAGCAAAAATACAGAAAATTGTGAAAAAACAATTTATAAAATGGCGCCAACTTTTTTGTTTATAATTTCTATTGACGTGCGTGAAGTAAGCCTTACCCTTAATTGTACATAAATTAAGGCATATTGGATATGCATTTTACGTGCTTTTCACCCTACATCAATTTTACTCGATTTTTTTTCTTATACCACTAAGGTGGCAAACAAGCATACGGCCGCCTGATGGTCGTCTTTCAGCTGGTCAAAGTTAAAAGTGACTTTCATAAATAATTGTTTCCTCAGTCATAGCTGTCCCCCCTACAGAGAAATTATAACAATTTTGCTCGATTTCACATATATTGATTGTTTTGATCACAATTGGTGTCAGGGGTATTCATTTCCGAATTCACGGGTTCGCGACTCCGGCCTCCCGAGCTACTACTAATTCTCCCCATTTCCTTCCAACAGTAGTATCCCCCCCCTTCAACGTATCCCACTCATTATACAATCTCCATTAAGAAATCATCACATCCCAACCCTACTCCTTGTTCCCTTCTACTATCCGATAGGGGATGTCGGGCTGCAGCGACCCCCTATAACACTACTGCGCTCGCCAACCCGCTTGCCAGGCGTCGCGAGTATGGCAAACCCACCAACAGAAAATGAGAGTAATTACGAACCGTCTCGCTTGCAAGTTCGACGACTTCCAGCCTCCCGAACAAGCCGGTTTCCGAAGAGGCTATAGTACCGTAGACCACATACATACGCTACGGCAGATTATACAGAAGTCAGAAGAGTATAATCGGCCCCTTTGCTTAGCGTTTGTGGACTATGAGAAAGCCGAATCGCGGTGGAAACATGGGCAGTGCTACAGGCTCTAAAGAGATGCCGTATTGATCATCCGTATATCGAGGTGCTAAAATGCTTGTACGATAACGCCACTATGTCAGTCCGTTCGGAAAACTACGTATTATTTTCTCTAGTTTTAGTTTTATTAATTTCATAAATAAGGCGCAGACGTGCGCGGGTCAGCTTGTCTTGTCTTGTTGTTGTTAAGATAAAAAGTAATTACAACTAACAAAAAATACTTAAAAATAAACATTGTTTTATTCATCTTAGAAAGGTAAAAACCAGGTCAGCTGGCCTAGATTAGCATATTGACAGATAAGTGGCGTTCCGTGACTCAACATTTCCTAGGCGCCTAACGCACCAAGGTTGAGCCATAATTTATGCTCTTACGGTAGGGCTTAGATCACGTACGTTTTGCGATACTAGCGACAGCGTGAACTTCAAAAAAAATTGCCAAAAAAACAAAAAGGGGTATATGTCAAAAATTTAAAAGTTTTCAGATTTTCTTTGGATTTTTGTAGTTATAAGAATATTTATCAGATTCCTTAGCAAAAAAGTAAAACCTATCCTATTAATACTAAGTTATTTTTTTAAGGATCGTTGAAAGTCGATTTAACATAGAAATATAGATTGATATAATTTTCTCCGAATCTTAAAAAAATGGCTTACACCGTTTTGGCTTAGTACGGCTAGCGTTCCAATCCAATGTTCCTGCGAGAACACACGGTGATAGGCTAGACCGCGTTTTTGTACAAATTTTGTGGCTAAACTATAGCATCTAAAGGATTGAAAAAAAAATATGTCATAAAACTTGCTTTTGTCTAGTGGTTTACCTTACTGAATGATTTTCATTTATTGTATTTAATGCTATAAAAAATCTGGAAGTGACCATTGTTTAACACTTGTGCAAATTTTTAAAGCGTGTATTGCATTTTATTGTAATGAAAGTTGATTAGATAATTAGAATAGCTTGTTAACTAGTGCATTGACTCTAAGTTGTAGCAAAAAGTCCAAAAAAGTGACTATAAAACGCTAATAACTTTAAATGCCATACAAAAATTTATACTGTAAAGTTTCAAGGCGTTATTACGGTATAAATTACTTAAGAAGTATATAACATATATATATCTCATAGTCATGTAAATGAAATTATCTAATGATTTATAGTGCATTTTATGTGTATATAACACAACGTTAGAATTACAGAAATTAGTTTTATATCACCTTCTTAAAGTAGTATATGTATAGTCATAAATATTAGCAACTAGTAACATCAGCATGACAGAAGAAATATGATAAGGGACAAACTTTACTAAAATATGCATATATTGAGTGTCAAGTGCCAAATAATATATAACATACATTCACTAGTGCCATGTTTGTTATTATAGAAAAAAGGAGAGAAAAATTTTCACCGAGAAATTGCTGTTTTATGATGAACAATTTATTGCTGTAAATTTATTTTGTTTTATCTCACTATCTCAGAAAGGCTTTCTTTATTGTTCGAAATCCTTTTCTAACGCGCAAAACGTGACGGACTTTGGTTTCTTTATTTTTTACTAAAAACAAACATAATGAAATTTAGATTTTTAGTTCCAGTTTAGTTTTTTAGAGATTAAGTTCAGAAATGCGTTTAGTCCTTATTACTATAAATATTGGTGGGCCTTCGGTATACTTAAGTGAATCCATTTTATACCAGTAATCGAAAAATGTAACGTAATTTTAAGATTTTTGATCACACTTAGTCGTGAACTGTGTCATTACGTGCTGATAAAAAGGGTTTGTGTTCCTTGATTACTCCCACGGGCTTTTTGTTGGTATTTTTTTCTTTCCTCAAGGCAAAGCTGGAGTTTATAAAACTAAGGTAAAATGAAAAACTTTTTTTGTGTTTTCAAAAATTGAAAAGTAAATTTTTAAGTATGTAAGTTTTTACTCATATTTTTATTTATTTACTAGCAAATGTGATGAAATACATTGTGTGTAACCCGGGCAGCACTTAAAATTACAAACACGAGTCATGAAAGCTTTCGGCCTTTAGCCTTAGTACTCCTCCTAAATGCACAATGTACTATTGTGGTAACAAAGACATAATATTGATTGGTTCGCACATGTCGAAAACAGCTTTTTTAGCAATTCTCAATATTTTGTGTAAATAAATAAGTATATACATTTTCGACTATGTATGTTTAACTTTCACTTGCGATACATGTTTCGCGGTGGTTGTTTTTAGTATTTCATTTTTGGATCAATGGGCGATTGGGAGCCAAGAAGTTTTTAATGTTTATATTTTACCAGCAACACTATGGCAACTGATACGTCTGCGCTGCATTGAGACACGATTGAACTGTGATACACGATTGTGCTATGTTGAAACACGATTGTGCTGTGTTGTAACACGATTGTGCTGTGTTGTCGTCTCAAATTTATTTGGTGCCCCTAGCAGCCCATTGTCACGGATGTAGTAAATACTTTGCCTTGGATACAACTCACAAGTATTTAATTTTTTTTTTATCTCTTCATACTTCATAATCTTCATAATCATAAGAATCTATATCAATACTAATATTATGAATGCGAAAGTTTAAATAGATATTAGTTACTTAATCACGCAAGATCTGCTGAACGGATCTAGATGGAATTTGGCACAGAGACAAAATGTAGTCTGGAATAGCACATAGGCCCGCGGGAATAACTGTAACGTTTTTTTAAGAATCCCACACCGATAGCCAAATTAAGAGCGGACGAAGCCACAGGCAAAAGTTAGTATTTCGATATTTTTTATACCCCTAAAAACCTAACTAACTAACGGTCACAATTCTGATGTTGATAACTAATAGGTAGAGGTAGAGCACAGTGAGAACTGTCTTGAATAAGCCGACCGAACAATAAGAGCAGGGAATAGCTAGTACTCGCCCAAATAAGCAGCCCGAATTGGTGAAGTACATCGACCTTACAGAAAACTGCGGCCACAATAACACTAACGTTGAGCAGTGTTATGTTCCTGGCGGTGAATAAGGTTGCCAGTGCTCTTTGAGGATTTGCTGCGCGGACAGCTAAGGACCGGCGGTGCTCGTCATTGCTCGGCGTAGACACGGTGTGCTGGTACGGCTGGTACAAAACGCTGACCGCAGGTTCAACAGGTTCCCGAATCCAGGGATTACTTAATCTCCGCCCTGGGAGGCTAAACCGCCATCCTGTGTAAAGTCTCTGAAGTAGTAGTTGTGCCGCAGAAGAAGACTGGGGTGGACCCGGCTACTACAACTGAGGGGGAGCAGGGGCCCTTCCGCCTGCTGTGACACCAACCGTATTATCTGTGCCGAGCAAACTTCTAATGGATCCCAAAGATGAGAAGTTCGTGGGAGAAGTAGATAGACTCGATGAATATATTGCCATTATACGCATATGTATTAGATACAAAATCTTTTTTGGCCGTTACTTGCATTTTCTCTAAGAGCAACGGTAAAAAATACTTGGTTACTTTACGAAAACAAATCGAGTGAGAAATCTTTCGATCTATCAGCTAGCTAGTACTCGCGGCATTTCTTTATATTATTTGCATTCTTATGCCAGTAAAGTTCCCATGGATAGAATGCCTAAAATACCTATGATCTAATGCTGTTGATAAACAACGTAACATTAGAATATATTTTTTGGACATTACACACAGCGCCGTCTGGCCCCAAAGTATGCAAAGCTTGCGTTATGGGTACCAAGTCAACGGATACAAATACATAAAAATTTTTTTTTTTTGTAAATACCTACATATTTTGCATAAATACACCTAGTCTCAAGACAAACACAAATGTTTATATTATGACATAAATGTTTGTCCAGTGCGGGATTCGAACGCACATCCTCTGCACAGCAGCTGGCTACACTACAAACTAGACTGTGAGCGAGTCAAATCCGTTATGATGGCAGAGACAATGAATCATAATCGTTGTAGCCTTTGTGTATTTATGAACATAAATAGCGATGAAATTTTTAAAAATTGCAATAAATCAGTCCAACAACGCGTTCCCCAGCCTGCATTCTTGGTACCATGCCACGTGGACCAGGTTTATATGATTGTTTTTAGGATAGTTTTACTTAAAGTTTTTCTTTTTATATAAGGTATTCTTAGTTATTTTCTAATGCAGATGTTTATTTTAAATTGAAATACTGATACTGAGAAATTGTTTATAAATATATTTTATTAACAGTAAAAAAATGCACACATTTTTAAATGTTTTATAATCTGTCGTGAATTTTTTTTTTTTTGATATAATATGGTTATTCATGCTTTGTTTTAATAATTTTAGCACAACTATACATTCCCATTAATCAAAAAATGGAATACAAGAATTTTCAAATACATAATAGCATACAAAAAAAGTCTAATTTTAAAGCTAATAAATAAATTTGGGATAATTGCAATTTTTCAATTTATTTAATTTAATCAGACAACATTCGGTCCATACACAATTTACCTTAATACTACACACACTACTCAATAACATCAAAAATAATTACTAACATTACAGATATTTTTATTGATTGTTTGGTAGATTCACCAGGCCACACCCATTATATGTAGCTTGATGTACCTGCCAAAAACTGCGCTGTCCGGTCTTTCTGCGATCACTCTCAGTAGACTGTTTGAGCTTTCCCGTAACCTGATCATCATCTGTGCCGGCCTTCGCAAACATTCCTAAGGCACTGCAATGACGATGAAGCCCAAACAGTGCCCGGAACGCATGATTATATTGAATACTATTAGTAGGGCTTCGTACGCTTTTTTAGAGTAGTTGGTCCACAGGCTACTTGTATAAAATGTCTGGCAAAAAGCTTTGAACAAGGTTATTTTTACCTTATTGGAGCGTTACAGCCAAAGCCCTGCGTTCCCTTTCGATATCACAGTCATCCTTGAGATCCTCGGTCACTACATGGCCCAGATACTTAAACTGCTTTACCCTATTCAGAGTTTCACCATTCAAATTGAGTGGAGGTACATGGTTGGGATTTTTGTTTTTTCCTCTGAAAACCAACAGTTCACTCTTTTTAGTATTATACCTTAGGCCATGTTTTACTGCATACCTCTCGCAAATAGCCACTAACCTTCTAAGACCACCAATTGATGGACTCAGCAGCACCATGTCATCCGCATAACTGATGTTATTAAGATTTATGTCGTCGATGCGACATCCAGCGTACGTGCTGCTGAGTTCATCAATCAACTGGTTTACATAAATATTGAAAAGCGTTGGGGAGCTTAGACCGGGTGGTCTAAGGCAGGGTTGCCTTACTCCGCAGTCTAGCTTATAAGGGTCAGAAAGAGTGTTCGCCCATTTCACAAAGTTTATTTGGTTATCATACCAATATGAAAATATAGCTATTCAGCAGGGAAGCCCACATCCGTAAGCTTTCCCCATAGTTTCCTGTAGGAGACCATGTCGAACGCCTTAGAGAGATCCAAAAAACATGCATAGACCAGTGTTTTGCGATCAGTGTAGTACTTGACTGCGTGCTTTAATGTTAATATTGCGGTCTCAGTGGATAATCCCTGTCGGAAACCAAACTGTGAATCATGAGTTTTTATATATTTTGCAAGATATGAGTTAAGCACACTGTCAAATATCTTGGCCACTATAGTGGCTAATAATATGGGCCTGTAGTTACACTTATCTTATATGTCTCCTGTCTTACTCTTAACAATGGGTATGACTATAGTCTTCATCAGATCCTGGGGTAGATAGGCATGTCTCACACATAAGTTAAACAACATAGTCAACACTCTGGGTAGATGCACACCAGCGTATTGCAGGTGCTCAATGCTGAGACTGTCATGTCCCGGAGATTTTCCTCTTTCCATACTTTTTATAATTGTTTTAATCTCGCTACAGTTAAATAACAAGGGCTGACCTGATCTATGACACTCAGCATCGTCTACCTGCAACACAGATTTAATATGTGGATCCACTTTAAATTGTGTACTTAAGATGTTTGCTATTAACAACTGGTCACTAAGTCCGTCGACACTCACAGGCAGGCTAGGATTACTATTTAACCTATTTGTGGCCTTCCAAAACTTACAAAACCTTTTTTGTGAGTGATTTGCTGCTAACTTATCCACATTAATCTGTTCTTGGTGGCTAAGACACCATCGGAGCCTTGACTTAAATATTTTGCGGCTATTTTTCATCTCCTCATAAAAAGATCCTTGACTTGGCTGCCCATACATAGCCCACTTTTTGAATTTAAGTTTAGCCTGACTGTGAGCATCCTTTACATACCTATACCAACCCTTGATACACTGTTTATTATTTACCTTATTTACAAACTCAGTTTTTTTTTGATTCTTGGGATGCTTCGCACAGTGCATTAATTATTTTAGAATACATTTCATATAACCTAGACCTATGAGAGACATCAGTACAGTACCTATCAGCACAATAAGTAAATTCGTAAGAAAAATCAAGACATTTTAATTTAGGATGACATAACTTGGTATAACTACTAATTTCATCTGAATCTCTTTCCCCCCATATGATATTGTTTGTTTGAACCTTCTTAACACTATTCTTGATACTCATAGACCCTATATTACACTTAACACGTAGCGGGAAGTGGTCTGAACAGAATGTGTCATAAACAATGTCAACACTCATAATTGTCTGTAATGCCGCTTTTGTTACAACACAGTGGTCCAGCCAGCGCTTACAACCATGTATGTCACTAATAAAAAAAAAAAAATGGGTTAAGTATATAATTTTGATTCGGTTCTCCAATTAACTTAAAGAAAATTAAAAACATATAAACGTACATGTAAATTAAACAACTGCAGAGTTACCTACTGAAAAGGATATAAAATGCCGAACTACCTAAGTTTGCTTCGTGACAAATTGCACAAAAAGTACCTCAGAGCGTTCGATTTGTTGATGCGGACATTCAAAAGCTGCGTAAACTTTTTTAAAGACTATAATAATGTTTCCGTACTTTATTGAATCATCGAAAACTAGAAAGGTTTACTTAATGTAATATTTTGTAGGTAGGCTCGAGAGAGGCCGTGTTTAACATACACGGAGAGAAATGGACAGCGCATTTTCTAGCCAAATGTAAAAACAAATTGTCGCAAAGGTGTGACAGAGATAAAGCAAAACTGTGGTGTCTCTTGTATCTTGCTTAATTATTCTCATAGACGTCAACAAAAAAATGGCAGACGTTGATGGAAAGAGAAAAGAGATCATAGTAGTAGAGGATTCGTTGGTTCTCGCGCACTTCCCCCCAACCTCAACCCCTCGCCTAAAAAAAAGCTCACCAACTTTTTTTCTGCTTTGTGCGACTCGCGCTTGACCACTCTCAATACATCGTTGGTTCTGGCACACTACCCTCCAACCCCAACCCCTCGCCTAAAAACTTTTCTGCCCCCGCGTAACTCGCGGTTGACCACTCTCAAAACATCGTTGGTTCTGGCGCACTACCCTCCAACTTCAACCCCTCGCCTAAAAACTTTTCTGCCCCCCGCACGACTTGCGCTTGACCACTCTCAAAACCACCCCTGTGTCTGGGGTGTGGCGACTCGCGCTTGACCACTCTCAAAACCACCCCCTGTGTCTGGGATACGTCGACTCACGCTTGACCAGAACTACCACGTGACATCACTGTAGGTTCTGTGTAGTTTTGTTAAGTATTTATATCATTATCGTAATGGGTCTATCGTATTTTTCCGTTCATTAGTTATTCTTATTTAATTACAATGTCGTGAGTGCGATAATGATGTTTGTGGTGACATTCCTAATACCTTTTTAATTATATTTGTACTTGTAAGATAAATCGTATATATATAGGATAGTCGAGAGTATTCGAGTTACAATTTATCATCAAGTGATTGAATTCATCCTGTGTGATACTGAGGCTGGTTCTATTTACTTCAAAAAAAGCTATGGAGGTATGTGTTTTTTTGCTTTATAATTCTTTATCTATATTTATTATATATATTACAGACCCTCAAAACTATGTGTTTGTTTGAATGTCTATTACTTAAACCAATTTTGTTTAGGTTTTCACTTTAGGCAAATTTTTGATTCAAATTATTATACAAATATGTTTTTAAAGCATAGGCTTATTTTATTACAGAATTCAACATTTAACGTAATGGAAGAAAACACGTTCAAGCATTACTACTACGCTACATCGGATGATGAGCAATCAACTGAGAAGGCCTTAGAAACAACAAAGCTCAAACGGTCTCGTCGAAATAGTATCGACTCATTCTTTGAGGGGACCAATCAGAAGAAAAAGAAACTCAGCTCTACAGTGGCGAGATCTTCAAAAGATGGTATCCCTGGTGTCACATACTTGTCTACTAATAATGATGATGGGGCTCATGCTACACATTTGATAAAAATTGAGGTGTATGACCTCATAAAATTGAAAAAAGTACCAGTAGATGAACATTGGAAACACTCAGAAGTGAGGATCAAATATTATACGGATACAAAAGATGAAAAATATGAGCAAACGAAGGGTATCATATTTGATATCACGAAGCAAATAGCAGAAACCAATAACTGTAAAAAATACTTTTTTAAAAAGTAATCTCTAATAGCTAAATTAATTTATAAGAACCATCCTTACAAAATTTTATGAGTATCTAATTGATAAGTAACGAGCAACTATTAATTAACCATCAACTAATATAGTAATCACCTTATCGACTTGTATATATGAGAGAAAAATCGAACATTATATTTATTATTAATTCATCATTCACAAGCAAAGCTAAACTGGTTTATTTCAACCATGTCACTAGAAAGTGTTTTTTTTCAAAATGTTTTTGAAGAAGAAGAAAAAGAACTAATGAGAGCGTGTGAGAATTATGAAGATAATGCTCTGGAAAATCCGTATTATGACACTTCACTGTTTAACATCTGTAAAGAAGTTGAGGAAACATTCAGGTATACATTCTAACTATACTTATTTAAATTTTATGTTACATATTTGTGTTCTTATATTAACATAAGCATGTTATATCTACAGAAAATCTTCAATTCAAGTCGGTCGAGGTTTGAAGAGACAAGCTGATATTAGTGTTGAAGATTTACAACAAGCATCGACGTCATCATCTTCCAATACAACACATAGACAGAACGTTATGTGTCAAATATGTGAATTACAGGTTAGCCAAAGGTTCTATGCTCAGCACTTACGATCTAAGGAACACAAAGAAAAATGTCTTATTCATAATCATAATTTACATAATGTCTCTGTTATATCAGTTGCTTTTGGGTCTCGGGTCTTAACGTATAGAATTGTATCACCTAAAGCTAATGAGTCACTTAAAATACAAACTCCTGAAGTATTCATAGCATCAATTAAAGAGTCGATACTATTTCTTATTCAGGAATGTTTAAAAGAGTTAACTATTGTTAAAGTTAATTTTATTATTCATGCAGATTTTGAACAGGAAACAAAAGATTTAAAAAATTCTTTCGATTTTCAAACAAAAAATTGGACTATTTCTTTAGGGGACGAATTAGAAAATTATTTAGAAACTTTAAGCGAAGACATTAAAAATAAAATGAGTGATTTCGAAGCAAAAGATAGTGGATGGACTTTAAAAAAAATTCAGTTCTTAGAAATGAATGTTAATAAGTTCAATCCCTTACGAGGGTCTTCGTTTATTGAATTACCTTTAGATATTAAGCGTAAAAAAGCAGTCATAAATGTAAAAAATAACGATCAACAATGTTTTAAGTGGGCTTTATTATCCGCACTATATCCTGTAAATAAAAGTTCTGAAAGGGTATCATCATACTTGAGGAATCAAAATAGACTAAAGTTTAATAATATACAGTTCCCAATCAAATTATCGGATATACCCAAGGTAGAAAAACAGAATAACATTAGTATCAATGTTTTCGGATTAGAATTTAACAAAGAAAAAAAATGTAATACCATCGTTGGACCATTATATTTTACTAAATGTCGTAAAGAATTACACATTAACTTATTATTTTTAAACAATGGTTCAAATGGTCATTATTGTTTTATAAAAAATTTATCACGCTTGGTTAGTAAACAAATAACGAATCGAAATAATGCTATTCATATCTGTGATGGTTGCCTTCTATATTTTAAATCTAAAGTTAATTTAATTAATCACCAAAAACATGACTGTGCTCATATTGTTACTGAATTACCAGGAATTCATAAAAAAGGAAAAGATTGGTTTAATCGGGAAACAAATAATGATGAAATCTATTTTGATAAGTTTCAAAGAAAATTAAAATTACCTTTTGTAATATATGCAGACTTTGAAGCTCTTTTAAAACCCGTCACCTCATGTGACCCTAATCCATCGAAGTCATATACAAAAACAATACATGAACATGAAGTTTATAGTTATGGATACTATATAAAATGTTCGTATGATGATAAGCTGTCTACATACAGAACATACACAGGGCCTAATTGTGCAAAAATGTTTATGGAAAGCATTTACAAAGATATTAGCAATATACATAGGATAAATTGTTTTCAAAAATGTCCACTTCCATTAACTAACGAAGAGAAGGAATCTATTAGACAATCGCAATTATGTTATATTTGTGAAGGGCTATTGGGTGATGACATCACAGTAGACTATGATTGGAATACTGGTAATTTTAGAGGTGTTGCTCACGAATGATGTAGTTCAAAGTATCGTGTTCCCTTTTTCATTCCCATTCTATTTTATAATCTAAGTAATTATGATGCTCATTTTATTGTTCATGCTTTGAATTTTAAAGATGGAGAAATATATATCATTCCGCAAAATAAGGAAAAATATATTTCATTCTCAAAAAAACTTAATATAAGAGGTCATTTAGTACATTTTCGGTTTTTAGATTCCTTTAAATTCATGGCCAGTAGTTTAGATAGTTTAGCTAAAAATCTAAAAAAAGATCAATTTATAGAATTAAGAAAACAATTTCCAAACGAAAATGATTTTAATAAACTTATTAGGAAAGGTGTTTTTCCTTATGAATTTGTTAATTCTTATGAATCCTTAAAAGTTACAACTCTTCCAGATCAAGACGCTTTCTTTAACTCTTTAAGTAATACCAGTGTCTCAGATGATGATTATAAACATGCTCAAAATGTTTGGGTCCAATTTAAATGTAAAAATATGTTGGACTATTCCAATCTATACTTAAGAACTGATGTAATGTTACTCACTGATATTTTTGAAAACTTTAGAGAAATTTGTATTAAAACATATGAACTCGACCCTGTACAATATTATACCCTTCCAGGATTAAGCTGGGATGCAATGCTAAAATGTACTAACATAACACTGGAATTATTAAAAGACTTTGATAAAATAGCATTCGTAAAGTCTGGTATAAGAGGTGGTATTTCACAGTGTTCTAACAGATATGGAAAGGCAAATAACGAGTACATGGGTGATTACAAAGATAACTTACCAAAATCTTACTTAATGTATTTTGATGCAAACAATCTCTATGGTTGGGCAATGTCTCAGTATTTGCCTGTAAGAGATTTTAAATGGGTTAACCCGAACATAGACTTCAATATATCAGATTCATCAGATATTGGATACATACTGGAAGTTGATCTTGAATACCCTGAAAATTTACATGATCTTCATTCAGACTTACCTTTATGCCCTGAAAACATTGTAATCGGTAACAGTAAAGATAAAAAATTAGTACCAAATTTATATAACAAAACTAAATATATTATTCACTATAGAAATCTGAAGCAATGTTTACAACTTGGTATGAAATTAATTAGAGTTCATAGAGTTTTACAGTTTGAGCAAAGTCCTTGGTTGAAGAAATATATAGATTTAAATACACAACTGAGAACTTTAGCTAAAAGTGACTTTGAAAAAGATTTTTATAAACTTATGAATAATGCAGTCTTTGGTAAAACTATGGAAAATGTTGAAAAACGTGTTAATGTGAAATTGTTAACCCACTGGGAAAACCATGGAAAAATTCAAGGTGCACAAAGTTTAATTGCTCGCCCTGAGTTTCATAGTCTATCTATATTCTCCGAGTCTTTAATTGCTGTACAATTACAAAAGACTAAGGTATATTTCAATAAACCATTTGTTTTAGGATTTTGTATATTAGAAATATCAAAAACATTGATGTATAACTTTCATTATAATTACATGAAAAGAAAATACAATAATAGTGTCAAGTTATTATACACTGATACGGATAGCTTAGTTTACCATGTATTTACAGATAATTTTTATAATGATATAAAATCTGACTTAGAATGTTTTTTCGATACTTCAGACTATTCTAGTGATAATGTTTATGGTTTCCCACTTTTAAATAAAAAGAAACTTGGATATTTTAAGGATGAGAACAATGGTAAAATATTTCGGGAGTTTGTAGGACTTCGATCAAAAATGTATGCAATGGACATTGAAAGTAAGGTTATTGCTAAAGCAAAAGGTGTAAATAAAAGTGTGACAAAAAAGATGAATTTGGAAAATTATAAGTTGTGTCTATTTAATAAAAATGTAAATGTTTCACAAATGTGTAGGATTCGAAGTGTGAAACATACTATTTTTACACAACAAATTAATAAAACTTGTCTATCCTGTAATGACACCAAGAGATATATTTTACCTAATTCAACAGATACATATGCTTGGGGTCATTTTAAGATTAACTTATAGTTTTGAAATAATAATAATATAGAGTATTAATTGTATCTGGTTTATGTGTGTTTAAAAAATGTAAGGTAATAACTATTATTAAGTAACATAATGATTGTAATTTTTTTTTTTATTATTAATTATATTGTTTTTAATATATAAGTGTTTGTTTTTATTGCTTTCCTCCATATGAATTTGAACATTTTCAAAGAGAACACACATTAAAAATAATTATGATTCATTTTTATCATCCCTTTACAGTAATTGTAACTGGCCCTAGTGGATGTGGTAAATCAGTTTTTGTTAAAAATTTTGTGAAACATGCTAATGAGATTTGCAATCAACATTTTTCTAATATTATGTGGTGTTATATGCAACCGTTATACAACTTGAACAATGTTAATTATTACCAAGGTATTCCTGACCTCAGTATGTTTGATGGAGAACAACCACAACTAATAATAATCGATGACCTCATGCGAGAGTCTGATGGTCGTGTTGTTGACATATTCACAAAGGGTAGTCATCATAGAAACATTAGTGTTTTCTATATTACACAAAATATATTCCATCAAGGTAAAGGACAGAGAGATATTTCTTTAAACTCTAGTTATATAGTCTACTTTAAAAATCCACGAGATAAAACACAAATTCGTTACTTAGCACGTCAAGTCTCACCTGAAAACATTAAATTTTTGGAAGATGCCTACAAAGATGCTACTAGTGAACCTCATGGCTACCTAATAATAGATTTAAAACAGGACACAATTGATATGTGTCGATTTAAAACGAGAATATTTCCTTCTGACCAGAACTGCATTGTATATATACCTAAAAAAGGATTTAAATACAGCAAACATAATGAAATTCCAATCATTCATAAATAATGCATTCAAGAGTGACTACACATCAAGAACTTTTAAAATCGTTGCATGTATTGAAACCAAGACATAGAAAAGCTTTACTTAAATCTTGTAGTAAAAAAGAAATAAATTTTATTTGTGAGTGTATTTACAACGTATTACAGGGTAAAATACCCGTCAAGGAAAATGATAAAAACAAATTAAAAAAATATAAAAATATATTGAGAAAGTTGGTTTGTAAAGGAAGAAATCTACTTAGAAAAAACGTAATTATTCAAAGGGGTGGTGCCTTTTTACCTATTATTTTAGGATCTGTTCTAAGTGCCTTGGTGAGTTCAATTTTAAAACCTTAGCAGGAAAATAAAAGCAAAAATGGAACATGCTAAAAAAATGATTCTAATTGAACCTAATTTGATAGAAAAAATTAAAAAGGAAAATGAAACACAAAGCGCTTTAAATACTTTATCCCGTTTAGATGGTGAAATGAAAGATATTTTAAATAGTAATGTAGAAGATAGAGAAAAATGGATTTTGTATTTACAAACACTACAAAGGTATTTACATTTTACTGAAGTAGAACGACGACCATATCAAATACCAATTATAACCAAAACAGAAAGTTCGCCTAATTATAAAGATACTGATGTCATTAAGGAAACAGTCCTTGACACTGAGCAGGTATCAAACATAAAATCAAAAACCATAAATGATACTGACTTAACCCCATTTTATTCAAAGCAACAACTCTTGAAATTGATTCCTAAGACGTATATAAAACGAGGTGAATTACTAATAGAATCAATTTTTTCAAATAAAAATAAGGTAGATTGGGATACCAATGGAACTGTTAGTATCAATAATATGAAAATACCAGGAAGTAACATTATAGACCTGGTGAATGATACACTAAGACCACTTAAACACAGTGATCCAATTGGGTGGCAAGAGTTTGCATCAGCATTAAAAGAAATTAAAATACCATTAACTTATATTGGAAATCCAAAAAGACTAGAATATATTAATAAACTTTACTTAGGTGATATAAAAGAAGAAATTCCACTTAACAAATTGCAATCAGATAATAGTTTTACTCCTACTAAGACTCATTTTAACAAAATCAAGAAAAAAATAGACTGGGAAAAATGGACCCCCTATTAGAAATAAATCAGATTTACTATGATGTTTCTCATCCTGCTGGATATGGAGGTGTTAACAAACTCATCAACTCGTTAAAGGGAAAAATGACAGCAAAACAAGTGAAAAATTGGTTGCAAGAACAAGAAACTTACACATTACATAAACCTGTAAGAAATAGATTTCCTAGAAATAAGTACATTTTATCTAATTATAATGACTTGTGGCAGGTGGATTTAAGTGATATGCGCACTTATTCTGAATATAATGATGGTTTTAAATATATTCTGTGTGTTATTGATGTATTTAGTAAATATGCATTTGCTAGATGTTTAAAAAAAAAGAACTCTATAACTATAAAAGAATGCTTTGAAAGTATATTTAATGAGTCAAAATCCTTACCTAACCACATTCAGTCAGATAAGGGAACTGAATTTGTTTCTAAGGATGTGCAAAAATATTTTAAAAGTAAAGGTATAAACTATTACACCACTAACAATCCTGATATAAAAGCTAGTATCGTGGAACGCTTTCAAAGAACATTAAAGACAAAAATGTGGCGGTATTTCACACATCATAACACATATAGATATGTTGATATTTTAAAAGATTTGATTTATTCTTATAATCATAGCTATCATTCAAGTATAAAAATGTGTCCCAAAGATGTTAACTCAGAAAATATTATGACTGTTTGGAATAATTTATATGATAGAGATAAAGGGCAAAAGGCTATTCTAAACAGGTTTAAAGAAGGTGATTATGTTAGGATAACAAAACATAAACACATATTTCAAAAAGGATACGAGGGCAACTGGAGTGATGAAATATTTGTTATTACTTCAGTTATAAGAAGATCACCTTGGGTAGTTTATACGTTAAAAGATCTTCAAAATGAACCCATTACAGGTACATTTTATGAAAAAGAATTACAAAAAGTAATATACAACCCCACTCTCCCACATAAAATAGATAAAATACTCCACACTCGTTATTTTGGAAATAGAAAGCAAGTACTAGTGAAGTGGAAAGGTTATCCAAACAAATTTAATACTTGGGTATCATTAAAAGATATAGAAAAAATATGATTAAGGAAGATTTTTATTTAACTTTGCTCAGTAATAGTTCAATGGAATATTTTCCGAGTAATACCACTACAAATTTTTCAACAAAACTTCCAAAACCTATAAAATTAGAAGGACAGTGGTCTGTTGGAGTTGTAGAATTTCAATACCCATGTAGTATGTTTACAGTTCAAGAGGGTGAAAATATAATGTATATTACTAAGAAAATGATAGTACCTTTGGATAAATCAATATCATCAGTTATTTATAAAAATCATATACCTGCAACCAATTATGATAATATTGATAACATTTTAAAAGCCTTAAACCTAAAAGAAAACTGTCGCTTTCATTATGATAAAGTTTCCCAGATGGTCTCTGTTCAAATTAACGATAAAAATATATCATCTTTAACGTTATCATCAAAGTTAAGTATTCAACTTGGCTTTGAACCAAAAACTAATTTAATAACAAAAAATGTTGGAAGATACCCACCCAATTTACATTTAGGATTACCTTCTCAATTATTTGTTTACTGTGATATAATTGATCCGCAAATAGTTGGAGATGTTATGACACCATTGTTAAGAATAATACCTTTAGACCCCGAGAAATATATCTATGGTGCTTATAAGATGCATGTATTTTCACCACCCCACTACTTACCAGTTATGCGAAGAGAATTTGATACAATTGAAATAGATATAAGAACAAACACTGGTAATAAAATACCATTTCAATTTGGGACCGCATATGTTAAACTACACTTTAAGCGATTATAATGCATAATAACAGTATTTGTCCCTATGAGCAATATTATTCACACCAAGCAGGATCAGGAATTGGTGTAATTTATAAAGGTGTACCACATCAACGTGGTCATGGAATAGGAAGCTTTTTAGGAGGCCTGTTTCGATCAGTACTACCTTTATTATCAAGTGGGGCTAGAGTAATTGGTAAAGAGGCTCTTAATGCTGGAGTGGGATTATTAAGCGATATGATAAGCCAGAAACCAATGAATGAATCTGTGCAAACACGGTTAAAAGATGTAAGTAGTAATTTAAAACGAAGAGCAGATGATAAAATTGAAAGACTAATGAATGGATCAGGTTATATAACGAAACGTCAACGTCGGATTCATTCCATTCCGTCAACAGCTTTGAAAGAGTTGAGAACTAGAAAGTATAAAATTAATAGAAAAGCTAAAAATATATTTTCAAACAAATAATGTCATTCTTACATAATCATTCATGTGAATGTATAAAATCGGAATTGGATTTATTTGCTTTACCAACAACTCAGACAAGTATTGAAAATGGACAATGGATACACTACAAACCTATATCATCCCTTACAGACGAATTTCAAATTCCTGGTACGGGGGATGATTATATCGATTTGTCTCATACATTACTACATTTAAAAGTTAAAATTCGAAACCAAGATGGTACCAACTTAGCTGCTGCTACAGTAGTAGCCCCAACTAATAACTGGTTACACTCACTGTTCAATCAACTCGATGTGTATTTAAATCAAAAACTAGTATCTCCACCAAACAACACTTATGCTTATAGGGCATTTATAGAAACTTTATTAAACTATGGTCCAGCAGCTAAACAATCTCATCTGACTTGTGGACTATGGTATGAAGACACAGCTGGAAAAATGAATTCACTAGATGATTCTAATGATGGATTTAAAAAAAGGAATCAATTTGTACGTGAGAGTAAAGAGGTAGAAATGGTAGGACATTTGCATGGGGATTTGTTTAATCAAGAAAAGTTTCTGATAAATGGTGTTGAAATTAGTCTTAAACTAGTACGATCAAGAGAAAGTTTTAATCTTATGGCTGGTGCAGATGCTAAACTGAAAGTTACTTTTACTGACGCTACACTTATAGTTCGTAGAGCAAAAATTAGTCCAAGTGTATTATTAGCACATCAAAAAGTTTTAAGTGCAACGACCGCTAAGTATCCTATAACCAGAGCTGAAGTCAAAGTGCTCACAATACCTTCAGGAGTTCAGGGAAAAACGCTTGATGACATATTTATTGGTCAAGTTCCAAAAAGGTGTATAATAGGTTTTGTAAACAATGCTGCTTTTAATGGAAGTTTTAACAGAAACCCTTTTAACTTTGAAAACTATGGAATAAATACATTTAGTTTGTATATAGATGGCCAACAAATACCATCAAAAGCTTTACAACCAATGTTTCACAACAATATATTTACCACAGCTTACCATACACTATTTTCCGGGTCAGGTATTCACTTTTTGAATGATGGTAATGCTATTTCTAGGGAACAATATGCAAATGGATATTGTTTGATGGCATTTGATTTAACTCCAGACTTATCAGCTAGTTCTACGTCTCATTGGAATCTTATTAGACATGGAAGCGTAAGACTTGAAGTTCGTTTTGAAGCAGCACTCATACAAACAATAAACTGTATAGTGTATGCTGAATTTGATAATGTTATTGAAATAGATAAAAATCGTAATGTTTCAGTAGATTACAGTAGCTAAAATATAATAATTAGAACTCAATGAAAGGACTTATTATACTTTTGACATTCATAATATCAACATTTTGAAATGAATACTTTAGATATTCAAAAATGTTTAAAGATAATTTCTCCGAAAATTAAACTAAATGTATTTGCTGCAAATAGATTACCAGTACTCATGCACCTACCTGCTTTTCTCATTAGTAATTTAGATGTTGACAATCAACCTGGATCGCATTGGGTGGGAATACATATTAATAAAAATGGATTAGGTGAATACTTTGATTCTTATGGTCGTAAACCTAGTAGACATCATTTATATTTCTTAAATAAGAATACTAAGATATGGAGTTACAATAATAAAAGAGTTCAAAATGACTTTACAACTGTTTGTGGGGAATATTTTCTTGTTTATTTGTATTTTAAGTTTCATGGTAAATCAATGATTGATTTTGTAAACCACTTTAGTAATAACACTCTATGTAATGATATTTTATTATATGATATGTTTAAAACAATTTTTGATAATAAAACTTTTTAAAATAAAAAAAATGTTTTTTTCTTATGTGTGTGTTTGTGTAATTAGTGGTTAAAAAACAAAAAAATATTTTTTATTTATATCATTTATTCATTCATTCACAATAAAACTCAAACATGATACAATTTGATTCAAAGTTGATTTCGAGTAATACTGAAGCTGGTTCTTATAAATTAATTTAGCTATTAGAGATTACTTTTTAAAAAAGTATTTTTTACAGTTATTGGTTTCTGCTATTTGCTTCGTGATATCAAATATGATACCCTTCGTTTGCTCATATTTTTCATCTTTTGTATCCGTATAATATTTGGTCCTCACTTCTGAGTGTTTCCAATGTTCATCTACTGGTACTTTTTTCAATTTTATGAGGTCATACACCTCAATTTTTATCAAATGTGTAGCATGAGCCCCATCATCATTATTAGTAGACAAGTATGTGACACCAGGGGTACCATCTTTTGAAGATCTCGCCACTGTAGAGCTGAGTTTCTTTTTCTTTTGATTGGTCCCCTCAAAGAATGAGTCGATACTATTTCGACGAGACCGTTTGAGCTTTGTTGTTTCTAAGGCCTTCTCAGTTGATTGCTCATCATCCGATGTAGCGTAGTAGTAATGCTTGAACGTGTTTTCTTCCATTACGTTAAATGTTGAATTCTGTAATAAAATAAGCCTATGCTTTAAAAACATATTTGTATAATAATTTGAATAAAAAATTTACCTAAAGTGAAAACCTAAACAAAATTGGTTTAAGTAATAGACATTCAAACAAACACATAGTTTTGAGGGTCTGTAATATATAATAAATATAGATAAAGAATTATAAAGCAAAAAAACACATACCTCCATAGCTTTTTTTTGAAGGAAATAGAACCAGCCTCAGTATCACACTTGATGATAAATTGTAACTCGAATGAATACTATCGACTAGTGTTTATGGATCCTATATATATACAATTTATCTTACAAGTACAAATATAATTAAAAAGGTATTAGGAATGTCACCACAAACATCATTATCGCACTCACGACATTGTAATTAAATAAGAATAACTAATAAACGGAAAAATACGATAGACCCATTACGATAATGATATAACTACTTAACAAAACTACACAGAACCCACAGTGATGTCACGTGGTAGTTCTGGTCAAGCGTGAGTCGACGTATCCCAGACACAGGGGGTGGTTTTGAGAGTGGTCAAGCGCGAGTCGTGCGGGGGGCAGAAAAGTTTTTAGGCGAGGGGTTGGGGTTGGAGGGTAGTGTGCCAGAACCAACGATGTATTGAGAGTGGTCAAGCGCGAGTCGTACAAAGCAGAAAAAAAGTTGGTGAGCTTTTTTATCTCTTTCTAATCTGTGGTTTTGCAGTCCCTAGGACAGATTAGAACTCGAAGTCTATGGTGTTTAATACTATTAATTATCAAGTGCTAAGTGAATATATAAGTAGTTTCCCCGTATTTATCAGTCTCCTTGCTTTAGTGATGTGCTTAAGAATTCTTCGCTTTCTCTTTTCTTTCGGTATTCAATATAGGCACTCGCACCAAATAACCATTTTGCAGCCCTGCATACCAAATAACTATTACATTTCTATTCTAGCAAAGTTTCACGCTTCAACTACTGCACGGATCAGGATGAAACTTGGCATACATATAGGTTAGCTCCTGGAATAGCATATATGCTATTTATCCCGCGGGAAGAACTATAACCGAGCCTAAACGAACTATAGCTATAGCTACAGCTTGATATAGCAAACTTCATTAGTGTAATTAAGGAGTAAATCACAGTCGCCGATAACTGAATTTAGGATATTGAGCCGCTGGAAAATTAGTATACCTAATTAAGGAGTTCCTCGCCGATAACCGAATTTAGGGCGGGCGGAGCCGCTGGCAAAATCTAGTTTAGTAATAAATTGAGTAACAATTACAAAATTATAAGTATAAATTTTGCGATCACATTTTATTGTTTTCATAGACTTTCACGTAACGACGGCGGCGGCGTTTTTTCTGCTCAAAGAAATTGGATATATAAATGTTTATTTTTGTAACAATTATTGTTTTACTTGGCGATTTCAGTTTATTTGGCAATTGATTTACGATATAAAAAAGCATACTTCTGCACTATTGCCGTGAATGCAAGCTTTATTTTGCAAGCAACACTCGGGTTTAAGGAAAACAACAATGTTGAACTTTTACCTGTTTGTGCATTAACGTTATTAGGAAAAACCATATTCGTTTTTACTTATCGAGCTTGTAGGTACACTTACTTTAATCTTTAAATTGAAGATTGTTTTAAATTTATTTCACCATTTTATGAATACACTAATGGAAACTACTATTTATTTATTTATTAATAAGATTCTGAGGATAAAGGAACAATAAAGGTTACAATCCAATGCATAAAAAAAATACTTGCAATAGATTTCAATCCTATTTTGTATTTACATGGATATTGCACCCATTTAATAACCACTACTTAAATAATACGCACACCCATACCAGAAATGAGGTAATCTAAAAAAGGACTAAGGTTGGTGATGGTGACATAGTTCGAAAAATCAGCAAGTTGAATTAGCAGTAAGCTGGTCTGTTCGAGGACCCATGGTTGATGAAAAAGACTTCTCCTAGGGAGTATATCGGGAACTAGAAAGTGAGGCTTCTAGCTTTATGGACCGATGACTTTAAAGGGGTGACCGGTGGTGGCTAAAAACAGAAGAGGACTAGCAGACATGAAGTGTGGAGAATTAACAAAATAGGCTGACATAATGATATTAATGCCCATACAAAAAAAAAAAATTACTTTCAGTAAATAGCTCCCCGTAGAGTACCTACACGTTTGCCATAAGTGCCAAATATAGAACAGGGGTCGATAATTTTTGAAACCAATAAAAAAAACAGTAGGATGAAACCCATTAGAAAAGGAGGGGAATATGATAAAAATGAAAGGAAAAAAAAAAGGGGCGATCCCAGTTCAGGAAGTGGGAGAGGGTGAGATTTTAAGAGTAAAAATGGTTTATCTCAATTTCCGGCAAGACTACAAGTCCTATGGAAAAAATTTAAATCGCAAAGTTGTAGGTAATTAAAAGATCTATTACTTTTGCATTTACAATTTTTTCACATAACCTCAAAATTATGTGAAAAATTTAAATAACCAAGTTTTTGGTTTTTTATTTTAATCTTTTTCAAAAAATATTTTTCCATACGAAATTTGGTGAAAACCTACCTTATTATGTCCTAAATACACTGTAATTCATTTAATTTAAAATATTGATTTTTTCACCTTATTTTGACTTAATATCAAAAAAGCACCCTAAGTTTCGCGTCAAGATATCAGCTTTTTCAAAAATTCGGTAGGCTTTTTTTTCGTCGAAATCGCTACTTACTTAAGGTGTAAAAAAAAATACATTTCTATAGTAAATGTTCTCAGAAAATGCAAAAATAATTAAAAAACTCGAATTCGAAAATTATTTTTTAATTATTATGAACAATCTTGAGCTATTTGTTAAAATTTATACTTTTATTACTCAAAAAACGTAAGATTTCATGTTAAATTGTTAAACGGAAAAATCACAAATCGAAATATACTACTATACTTCACAAACAAATAAGTTAATAAAGTTAATACTTAATAAGACATCTACAATATTTTGAGAAAGTTGTAGAATCTACTTTAAATAATATTTATAGATGCCTATTTATTGCTGTTTTAAGATATTTTATATACCTGAGTGACCTACGGTAATTAGCCCATTGTATAATAATCCTTAGAGAAGTGGGGACGGAGCTAGGAGGGTCTGGGCCTTACTACGTAACTGTTATTTCGTAGCATAGCAGTTGAAAAACCGTTAGCCAGTATTCGAGGAACAGAGCAATGTACAACATCGTTTTTAGGGTTCCGTACCCAAAGGGTAATTAGCGGAACCCGGTATTTTTAAGACTTCGCTGTCCGTCCGTCTGTCCGTCCGTCCGACCTTACGCCCGTCCGTCCGTCCGTCTGTTACCAGGCTGTATCTCATGAACCGTGATAATTAGACAGTTGAAATTTTCACAGAAGATGTATTTTTGTTGCCGCTATAACAACAAATTCCTAAAAAAACAGAATAAAATTAAAACAAATATTATAATGAATAACGTCATTAGAATGAAGTATCTAAATTCAAAAGTACGATTTACATGTATATTAATATTTATGAGATTTTCTATGACATTAATGTATTCGAAATTTAATAAATAAATTTTTTTTTTTACACTTTCAGAAATTAGAGATTTTAATGAACAAAAAGCCCGCCGCCTGTTTGAAAAAAGCTGATATTTTGACGCAAGAATTTTTGATTGAAAATTAGGGTGCTTTTTGATATTAAGTCAAAATGAGGTGAAAAAATAAATATTTAAAATCAAATAAATTACAGTGTGTTTGCGACATAATAAGTAAGGTAAGTTTTTACCAAATTTCGTACAAAAAAATAATTTTTTGAAAAAGATAAAAATAAAAAACCAAAAACTTGGTTATTTGACTTTTTGAAGGCTTCGGCCCTAGTCTTATAAGGTTATGCTTGTATATATTATTCGATTAGTTTGTTAGGAACAAACAGCAGGTCTTACATTTGCAGCGCTCCAGATATCCGGTAAACCTTGGCGTAATGCCAACTAGATACTAAAGCAACAAATGGATTCATAGAGATAAATATCTTATGGGTATCTATTCAATATCAGCATTAAACTAACACTGTTTTACCCACCCAGGCTAACTAAGCATCTTCATTATCAATTAGAACCGCTTCTTTTCTTTTCTTCTGGATTTTCGTCACCTCCGAACAGTCATCTATACAAACTGTTCGTGGATTTTTATTTTTAAAGCGACTATATAAAGCTCGGCGTACATTAGCCGCAAACGGTCACACACTGCACATACAATTTATAATGTTCGTATGTTAGTCAGTAACAGGTATGCGACAGTCCTATGGGAATTATGGGAGCGGTATCACTTTCTCACCTGACGCGTGGGCGATTTGGGCCATAGTCCAAATGCGGGCCTAATGCGGATTTTGCATGACCTTCACATACGCCTTTTTGTAACATGTATGCAGTAATCCTAACGATGGTTTACTTCACTGAAAAACCAGTAATATAAATATTCAATGTACTTGAAAAATTAAGAAAAAGACTGATTACTACACGCCGGGCTTGAACCTACGCCTTTTAGAACGCCAGTCAGACTTCAAAACCTCTAGGCCACCACCGACTTAAAGCGCGAGGAAGTGTTCCTAACCATCAACTTATTGAGTCTAGATGAAAAAGTCACATCAATTCTCTATAGGTATTTAGTATGAGGTACTTCAAGAAGGGAGTTATTATTTTTTTAAAAAAGGATCGGCAACGAAAGCTCTTATGCAAGGAATGGCTAAACACATCTGTAATAAACCTAGTTCTACACTTTATTATGTTATGATGTCAGATATGAATAGCATAGCACATGAATACACGACAAACAAATAAGGTTGACAAGGCATAGGTATATAGGACAAGAGTATATCAACAGGATTTCATACTTCCATCCGCTCGCTCGTGCAAACTCATTACGGATGCCGAGCTTTCAGTCTGGAAATAAATGTTAGATCTAAAATGTGTTTATTTCTGTATTTGATGCTCTAATATTTTTAATAAGCACTTTTTAGGAAACTTGTGGTTTTTAATTTTAGTAAAATTGCAATAGGTTATTTGCCATTTATTGAAAACTAGCCGCAAACCTATTCCCATGGGAACTCTCCACGGGATAAAAAGTGTACCATGCCACACCTTGGAAACTTCATACAAAAGTCATGTTATTTGTGTCTACTAACATTTCAAAAATAAATGACGCATATGCACCATTCTACCTATCCACTTGAGTGCCCAATAGTGCCCGTGCAATAAGACATCTACAAGTCTATATAAGATATACAAATTCTATTAATCTTTTCTATTTATCAGTTTTAAAGCAATTTTTTAACTGACATTTTAAAACAAATATAGTTACTTACTAGTTTAAGAATGTAGAAAGTCATGGTATATATATATATATATATATATATTTATACGAGTATTTAAGTGTATGTGTGTTTTTTTATTGAGATGCTAATTTAATTTTTAATGGTTAATAATGTAAACACATATATATATATATATACAAATACATACCGTTAGATTAATATACATAAATAATAATAAATAAATTTATATGCCTGAAAATGTATAAGTAATAAAGGCTTCTACATATTAATATATTGAATTAACTATGAATAAGAAAGTGGTTTCGAACGAGCCGTTTGAAAGAAAAGAAGAAAAATGTAGCCTTTCTATTAGACTCAGGAAGATTATTCCAGAGTCCAAACGAACTGATTAAATACCCATAACAATGTGAAGGGATACGAAGTAATAAATTTGACGAAAAGATGTTTCTCATGAGTATCAGATAGGAAATGATATTTTTTTTCATGTTAATGGATGTTCTAGATGCAAAAAGAATTAGGTAAAGTAGACAGAGTATTCTGAGATTTTTGCGATATCTTGTAGAAAGCCATTGTAACTGACGTCGAAATTTTGAGAAACGGTCCTATTTGCAGAGTCAGTAAATGAATTTAATGCCTACATTTAGTAAGCGGTCCAGCTTACACAGTTGTTCTTCAGTGAGATCCAGACAACACACATCACAGTAATCAAGAATAGGTAAAATAAGAGAGATAACAAGAATGAGCTTGGAAGAAGAAGGAAGGATTTTTTTAAGGCGTTGTAGAGTGCATAGAGGCATAAAATCTGCGTGAAATATTCTTTAAATGAGCTGCCCAATTCAAATTACTAAACCACGGACGCAAAGCACGAAGAATTTGGTACTTTGACCTTTTAGCCTGTGTTCAGTCCAAATAGTAGTAATTTCTGATTACAGTGGTCATCGCACCTGTGCGAGCGTGATAGCAAATAATTATGCGCGCGAGACAGAACCAAATAATGGCCGGTCATTGAACGAAATTCTTCCTGCTTCGCGACCGTCCTATATCTATAATGAGACCTAAATCCTTTGATCCGTTGATTCGTATGGCATTACACAATTCATGTAGTTTATGATTGGTAGAGTACCAGCATGAATTTTGATAAGCTGATGAGAACTCGCGACTATAATAGCTTGACATTCAGTTGGATTGCCAGCAATACCATACTTCGCAGTCCAATCACGGATGTCGTCATTTATCTTTTCGATACTTTTTAACGTACTGACAAAAATAGATAAAAAGGACTTCCGGCTTTTACGTTGATTTCCCTAATTCTGTCCATCTTTCTCTTTTAAAATTGGTCCAGTAGTTTTGGAGATTATCCCACGTGTATAAAGAATAGCCGCACAGCCAAACCCACAGAAAGGAATCTGATATCTGGAATTTTTGACCGTTCCAATTTCTTTTTTACATGATTTGAACTAAAACCACTGAAACGCAGGGAACAAAATGCTTTTATTATCCCGGGTCATGAAATTCTATTACTGTGCTGTGATTCCTGGATTGCGAATCCGTAAATATTACTGTGGACATTAAAATAATATGTTATTTTAAATTTTATTCACACCCCATTGCTAATACCTAATTTTTTGAAGTGAAAACTTCTTTAGCGGCGCTGTGCACTTTTTTTGTGATGGGTGAAAAACTGTTAAACTCGCGTCAGGTCACGGGTCCTGATCGAAAATTCGTAAGATGTCACTCGCGTTAGGACACGTGACCTTTATTTACATTAGGTTAGTTTTTATTTTTAGTATATGGCGATTATGAGTACAGGGACGTTGGATATGGGATTTTAATTCTATGACAGATTGAGCTGTCAAATATACAACGTCAAAAAAGTAAATAAACAAAAGTTATTATTTTCAATAAATAAATATGGATAAAAAGTGATGGGAAGTAAATAGCGAGTTTGTTTTTACTTCTGCCGGCAACCCGTTTTTTTTTTTTTGACGTGACAACGTCTTATAAATTGGTTTGCCGGGTGACACTTCAAGAAACTGCGTTACGCTCCGCTCACGTTATGCGCTCACAATGAGAGCGAGTGAGAGGCACGCGCCCGCCTAAGAGCGAGAGAGACAGACATAAAATCATTGTCACGTAAAACTTTCGCCCGTATACCGACTTTACAGGCAACCAGTTTTTTTTTTAAATACCACTAAGGTGGCAAACAAGCATACGGTCCACCTGATGGTAAGCGGTGAGCGTAGCCTATGGAAGCTTGTAACACCAGGGGCATAACTCGCGCGTTGCCGACCTTTCAGAAATCCAATAAATTCTTTGTTGAAGAACCCCATACTGTAGTCCTTGGAGAAAACCTTGGCAGGGAGCTAATTCCACATTCCAAGCGTTCCGGGAGGAAGTTTCTCTAAAACCGCACTGTACGCGACAATTTCAGTTCTAAAGTGTGAGAATGAATTCTCTGCCGATGGCGAGAAATGCATTAAATCACTCAATAAAAAACATATAACAATCATATCTGCACCAATATTTTTATGCACTATAGATTTTTTATAATACAACCTAAACGCTTGTTTTAATTATGTTTTTTTAACATCGTCACAGTTTTATTGCTCCTTTTTCTAAGGCCTTAGACCATGTTACCAATCTTCAGTAATCACTATCATTTGTAGTATCTATCAAAATATTTTTTTCTGCATTATGCTCCTAGTATTTGTAGTATACATTAACATCATGTAATATTATGTATTTAAAAAAAACCAAAATAAACGCGCTTTTGCTGAACAATAGGACGTAGAAAATTACCGCCATTGTTTGTTTAATTTCGTTTTATTCTTTGCTCTATAAAGAAATGATACTGATACAAGTATTGATAACACGCAACACCACACGCATATATATTTTTAAATTAGCAACAAACATTGCTTACCAGATATTACCACAAAATTCAATAATAAAAAAATCATTTTTTCTGTTTTCTTTTATATGTGGTTGTATACTTGTAGATAAAGTTATGTATTCAACTGCACTTTAATAACACACAATAAGGCATTAAAATATTCGTAATCGCAATACTATCCACATCCATAGTTTAAAACCCATCATTATACGACAGTTGCATAAATAACAATAATATAAGGAAAGCGGTCATTATTTAGTTATTGATATATATATAATAGAAGTACAAGTTTCCAAGCAGTAACGAGGAGTACGTCTATTTGCAGAAACTATTGTTGCTTCAACTTAACTGTTCCGTGCTTAAATCTGCACTGGCCAACTTAACTAGGGCGACAAGTATTTTAAAAACTTTACACTTATCCGATCTTGGATCCGTCTCTTACAATTTGCTGTTCATGGAAACTTCTTCTTTTCCCTCTTTTCCTATTTCACACAATCATTTTCTATATAATTCTAAATTTAATACAAAATTAATAGGCAATTTTGAAGTAATATAATGATTTTTTTTTGTATAATTGCTATTGAAGATTTATGATTAAGTATATAGAAAATAATTATGCAGCGTGGATCGCCCCCCAGTCAGGGACCCTATTGGGAACAGTCTCGAGTAAGCCAGACTCTTCGAGACAAAAATGTATGCAAGTACTTTTACTTTCAAGATCTATTGGCATTCAATTTCATTCTTTCAGCTTCATACTTAAGACTATGCCCAATAAACTCCCAGGTAGACCTAAAGAAGGTGTGAAAAGTGACCGGAAGTAGATGGATGAGAAAGGCGGAAAGTTTTATGACCAGCAGTTGATTGAGTGATTTAGTAAATTTAGATTTATAAAATTATAAAAAGAATAATAACAAAAATTGGCCAAGTGCGAGTCGGGCTCGCACACGAAGTTTTCCGTACCATTATCTATAAAAACGGCAAAAAAAATCACGTTTGTTGTATGGGATACACTTAAATATTTGTTTTATTTTAATTTAATTTTTTATTTTTGAAGTTAATATATAACTAAATATTCTGTGAATATTTCAAGCGTCTACCTGTTGTCGTTATCAATATCGAGCAAAAACGAGCAAAAAAATCACGTTTTATATTTATTAATTATTTAATATTTATTTTATTCTGTTTTTTAGTATTTGCTGTTATAGCGGCAACAGAAATACTTCTTCTGTGAAAACTGTCTAACTATCACGGTTCTTAGTAATAGAGTTCCGCTAATAACCCTTTGGGTACGGAACACTGAAAAAGGAAAAGCATAATTAATTAATTATGTTAAACTAGGTGGTGCCCCGCGGTATTACACGCACAACCTAACTTTTCCCGTCGTATTTCCCATACCTGGCGATCGTTGTTATTCCTTTATAGAAACAACTGGTGCCCCACCTATTGTCAAAGGGTTGTATTAATTCAGAAACTTACCAAAATTTCATTACAATCGGATGAATGGTTTACCCTTAGTACACAATTTAACGAGTTTTTTTCTTACGAAAAAAACAAAAAAGATATCAGCCAAATTGGTCAAGCCGTTTTCAGGTGATGCAAAGAAGAAAAAGAAAAAAAAAGAGCATTATTATATGATCACTTTCACAAGTATCAAATTTAATGCATGCGAAACACCATAGTATAATCATCATCTTCTCCAAAGCTTCAACCGGAAGACGCCCGCTACTGAACGTAGGCCTCAATAATATATCTACAGAGCGGCCGCTCCTGACTCCTGACACACAGCCATCGGCTTTCTGCGGCTCTAACCAAGTCGTCTATCCAACTGGTAGGAGGCCGTCCCACGCTGTGTCTCCCTCCCGATCCGTGGCCGCCACTCGAGAGCTTTTAGTTGCCATCGGTTATTGGTTTGGCGAGCGATGTAGCCAGCATTGCCAGTTCAGTTTGCTAACTGTTTGAGCTATGTTGGTAACTTTGGTTCTTCGACGAACTCCCTCGTTTCGATTTTTTCTCCATAGCTCGCTGGGCGCCACCGAGCGATATTATAAGATTTACTATTTATGTACGGAACCCTGAAAAGGATTAACGAACCATTGAGACTGACCTACCTTAGTATTCCTATTTGTGCTACGTAATCCCACTTCGTTGATTCACCGACCGGCTGTGCAATTCTGTTTTAATGTCGGGTAAAAAATAGTACCTACATGTATATAGTACATTGTGTTAAAAATATGTGAAGCAATTATTGTAAGGAGATTAATCAATTTTCATATTAAATTGGGCTCAAATCTCAATGTTTTGACAAGCAAATAAATTATTATCACCTCTGTTTGGAGCATTAGCATTCACATTTTTTTACAATGGCAACACATTTATGCAAACATTTTTAAGTTTCGAAATGTTGTTTTCCAAAAATTTTATCATAAAATTAAATAAAGGGCTGGTTAAAAAGATTTACACGTGCTTGTTCAAAAGCTGATCGTAAATGAGTACTACCATGACACCGAACCCCTGTCTGCTCTCGGTAATTGCTTATTAAAAAGGTTCAGCGTTGTTTTTGATACGGCAATAGCCGTAATATACTGCATTCCAATATCAAATAGACTCAAAATATGGGATACGGCAGCATGTAAGTCTAATACGGTACTTAGTAAAAATTTGTTTTTTCTTGAATTGGAACGCATTATTCAAGTGCAGACTGTAAAAGGGTGTTTAGCATCGATATGTGTTTAGTGAGGTTAATAACATACATGCCAAACTGCGAAATAAATTAATAACAGCAACGATTAATGGCACTTTGCTGGCCAAACAAACAATTAGGAATCAGGGTAATCTTACAAATTTTAATATGCCAAACGAAATGATAAATAAAATTTAAAAATAAAAAATATAATCTAAATAAAACAGAATCGGAGGCTTTAGATAGTATATGCAATCTATATGGAAAGGAAAAAGATATGTTTTAATCATTGGTGTAGAATTTATGTTTTAATTTTAGATTACAAATATTTTATTTTTTATTTAAACAGGTACATTATACTAGCCTTAGGTTTTATTTATAAAATTGACAAGCATTATTTAAACACAAAAATATAATAATTAAACTTTTCTTAATATACGGCATTTTTTTATTTTTAGCTAAAATCCGGCAATTTAAGATTTAAAAAACGGGAACTCAAAACTCTACTGGAACAACACTGGAGAGGTTTCTACAGTACAGATCTATAATATCACTGAAGGTTGTTGACACATATCATTATATAATAATATTTCAATATATCACTTTTCCCGCAACAAGTTCAAATCATTGTTTTTCGTCATCCAACTGTTTATTTTTTGAATAAATGTATGAAAAACAATATTTTTGAAAATAAAAAAACGAAGAAATAGTTTTGGACATTTAGTGTTATAGTGCAAAATGATCGTGCAACAAGTGAGATAGTTTTTACGTTTGCCGGCATTTTATTTTTTGGGCCCAATATGAATGATCTGCTTTCTTGATTATTTGCTTTTGGCATAGATTGCTTATGTTATTATCATTTGTTTCATTAGTGCGCAAGTACAACTTTCGAGCCATGTTTCCTGGCATTGGAAGTGATACTTTTGAAGCAACTATATAAAAAAGTATTCATACCTTATATTAATTTATTTACGTGATTTTGACCCGTTACATTTATATATATTTCTTTAAGATGTGTACAAGATGCGAACGTTAAAAACGAGTAATTAACGTTAAGTTTACTTCAAAGTCAAATAGAATATTTAATATATATATAATTATATATAACTCAATATTAACAATAGATATAATCAAATAAATATCTAAGAAATGGCAGAAATGAACAGAAAATAATTTATATTTGGAGTAAATGAAATGGAAAGGTGTCAGTGTCAGCTTACACAGCCTTTAATTAAGGACTACGGATAAAATAGTATTTTGTAACTCGATAACGGCTACGTCAAATAATATATATTTCGAGAAATCGTGTTCCTTGGGTAATATGACAAAATTAATTTGCATCCTACTAATACAATATATGTGAAAGTTTGTATGTCTGAATGGATGTTTGTTACTCAATCATGCTTCAACCACTGCACGGTTCGGGATAAAACTTAGCACACATATAGGTTAGGTCCTGGAAAAGCATATCGATAAAAATTCAAAAGTTCCTGCGGGAATAACTATAACAGACTTAAACGAACTATTGCTGCACCTATAGCATGCTATAGCAATTCATTGGTATATCTAATTAATTAATTGATTGGAGTTAATTAAGGAGTTCCACGCCGATAACCGAATTTAGTGCGGGCGGAGCCGCTGGCAAAGTCTAGTAGACAATAATGTAAAAAAATAACAGAGCCCAATACTTTAAATCTCTAACATTTTTCGATTTATGACTTGCTGCCCCAATTTATTTGCTTCATTAAGGCAGCCAGCACATAAAATATTAAAATCAGATATAATAATGATAGGCAATAGCTGTTCATATATTAGTTTCAATGCAGAGCCATAGGCAAGGACTTCAATGGTACAAGAAAGACAAGTGCTTTTTCTGTAAAGGCAAATACAGTGTTTTTTTTTAATTAACGTAATGAACAACAAAGGTTTTCTATGTAACAATAAATTTAATATTGAGCACGATTTTTACAGCACGAGCGTACGAGCTAACTCCAGACATATTTTCGTTCACCGTAGAACGTAGCGCTTTGTCTCGTAGCACACATATTCGTAGCTTAGCACATAGGCGACTACTACTTTTTTATGTCCTCCTGGTACACGATCGAGAGCGCGGTCACAGCATTGACAAAAAACCTGTCCGCTCATTCAGTATTGGTTGTTTGCTTAAACGCATAGACTAAGCAAATTTAAGTACTAACCCAATCGCCGGCCACATGACCATTCATTTCCTAAATAAACAAACATCAGATCCACTAAAAAGTAAAAGAAAGCCCTTAAGCAGACTTATTGACAGAACATCAGCTACATGTTTTATTACCCTAGAAATCGATTGCTGAAAATGCATCCCCACATAAAGACAAAGAAACTGTAGGTATGTGTTCTGTCTGTATCTCTTCTTTAGGAGCACTGGCAATCGACTTCAAGGCGAATAAAACATAAAGCTGAATGTTCTGTCAAAGAGTCTGCTTTAGGAGCTTAGTTTTTAATTTTTCGTATACCTATTAAAATATAATAAATTTAGATATTTTAAATTGAAAAAAAAAACTAATAATAATTTTTTACTTTTTAGTGGATTTGAGGTAGGGTTATGTTTTTGTTGACAAAATAGTTTATTTTTAAAGTTTCGTACTTCAAAAGGAAAAAAAACCCTTATAGGATCACTTTGTAGTCCGTCTCTGTACATGTCCGTCTGTCAAAACCCTTTTTCTCAGGAATGCAAGAAGATATCAAGATAAAATAATACGAAATACTAAGGTCTACCGTCTCTTAAAGCTGTAAAAAAATTCAAGCTTCTAAGACAACGCAATAAAAATAATACGGCCATGATTGACACATATTCTAGCATTTAAAAATAAATCAAAACCTATGTAGTACTTTTCAATGTCCTAGAATAATGAATTTTGACGCAAGGGAAGGTCTTATATTAAAAATATCTGGAAAATCTAAAATTTGTTAATTTTTAGTTATAACACATTAAAAAACCTTTTCTGTCTGTCTGTCGAGATCTTTTTACTGTAGAACGCGTAGAAGTATCCAGGTTAAATTTATATCAAATACTAAAGTCTACGGTCACTTAAAGTTGTAAAAACAAACAAGCTTTTAAATCAATGCAATAATAAATATGCACCTACGGTGAATCATGATATTTGGCAACAAGCAAGATGTTACATCAATAATATATGAAAAAATCCACAAACTGATTATTAAGGCATAAACCTGTATGACTTGATCTCATGATGAAAATAATGAATAGATAGTTATCTACAGATAATCTTGAACGGAACCCTCGGTGCGTGAGCCAGACTCGCACTCGGCCGGTTTTTTCTTTATTTTTATTGATAGCCTCCAACTTATTTCGTTTGAGTTAAAGGCCAATAATCCCTATCAAAATTCTGTACAATTCAAATTTAATGCGCGCACCAAATCTGATGCGTTACGATTTTAAATACGCACCGCAACACGCCGCGCCGCTGTGCACCCAGCCTTAGAATGTCGAGTTAACAACTAGAGTGCGCGTCATATAAGTTTGCACGTATTAAAATGCGAAGCGATAATTCTATCGTATGTTGTATTGTTAATGTCATTCACAGTGGTGACTTCGCCACTCAGAAACTTACATGGCCAGTCTAGACGCAGAGACCGTTAGAAGCTCGTCTGAATAATCAAAATTATACTTAAAACTAGAAGACATTTCGTACGTACGTGAAAAACTCCAAATCGGTTTAGTTTACGTAACAGGCATAAAAAAACATACAACCAAATTGAAAACCTTATCATTTTTTTGAAGTCGGTTAAAATTATTAACAAATATTGTGAGTTTAATGAATATTACAGTTTTAGAATTATTATGCCAAACGATTGTGTTTGTATAGAAGTTTACATATTTAAATAGGTGACTATGTTTTTACAAAAGTTTTCAAAAAGCTGTTTTTGATCTTCATCAATAATCTTCACACTGTGGTATCTGATATCCTTGTCCTCATGGACGATATAATGGCCTACTGCCAGTAGGCTACTGGTGATACTGGGAATTCGCATCTACTTAAATAAATTAAATAAAAATACAAATAACCATTCTCGAAATAACACGTGCAACAATATCAGTGAGACACTTCTCACAAAGTTATAAAAAATTTAAACAAACGAGCGTTCACAGTCATTTCATCTGCTAAGACACATTAACTAAACAAAAGCTTTTAGTAACTTAAAATCGAAAAGAGTAATAAATACTCTTAAAATGACAAAGCTTGGCTCGTAAGTTTTATGAATGCGAACCAAATGTCTGGAAACTTTAGAAAAAAAAATTGAATAAATCAAAACGACCTATGATCCACCACAAACGGACGCGCTATCGCCAACCTATCTCTCCTGGAATTAGGGTATACAATGGTTAAACGCTTCTAACTATTTTTATTACCACACTTAACATTAATCTTTGTATTACAACATATTTTAGCATAAATATGTTTAAGTAATGGGAGTTACCAGATCTCTATGGACAAACCCTATACATCGCCTAGCCAATAAGGGACCTGGAACCTGAACGGGAAAAAGGATGGTGGGATGCAAGAGACCCTTGTTTTGAGGTCAATGTCCAACATCGTGCATCAGTTAATGGGACACACTCGTCCCTTGGGATAAATTAATTAAGAATTATTCTAATTTTTGTACTACTTTTACACATAATAATAACTAAACTGTAAATTAAAACGTAAAATTAGTCACTATGTTAATACAGTGTAGTGCTTCCATACAACTATTGTTGCTTCAGTGACTTTAAAATTATTTGTAACTATTATAATCTAACTTGACAGATTTTTCAACGGTGAACAATTCACTGTGTTACCTAACAATAGGTAAGATAATAATCAAGTAATTTCCTTGAGCTGAAGAGATTCCAGCCATAGTCACTGAAGCCTTTAATTTGTGTGTCATGTTTTATTGTACTGTGTGCTAACTTATTTATATGTAACTAGTTTTAGCCGGCCAAATGGGGTTTATTTGAAGTTGGAGTTTCTTCCCCATTTTAGGGTTTTGGGCCAGGAAAATTCCAACCTTAACTAATTGCCCAAAGCGGTTAGTTAAGAAAATAGTCAAAGTTTCGATGGTAAATTTTCTCTCTTGCATTGAATAATATGAAAGTAAAGTAGTTTTTCGTTTAATTACTGGTTTTCTTTTCACCTACATTTTCCACGCAATTGAGTTCTATTCAGTTAGTTTCTCTCAAGAAACCGTCAGGCTTTTATATTAAAGATTTACAAAAGGGGTTACCTATATATTATAGAAAGTAAATGGTTAGACAAATATCGATATACTATTATTTTACTATTATTAAGACTGACTATCAGTTTATGTCTTCTTTAACGATATTGTATTGACTGGGAGTGTTCCTATTATAAGGATCAGCGCAGGACTGAGGGTTAAACAATTGATTTTTCTTCTTACAATAAATAAAGGTACCTTAAAATAAATGACAATAATAAAAACTGATTGGCCAATCAAGACGGACGTACGTTTCCAGCTTACAACTGATGACGTTGTCACACACACATATATGTATATATAAATTACATAAATGAATCCCCATGGGTTACAAACATTGGGCCTAGCACAATGTCCCAATCAAGAAGAGAATCGATCTATCTCACCTCAGAGTCATATTCAGATATGATATTGCCTAAATCTCTGGTTTACAGGTTAAAATTGTAGTCAATGCCTATGTACTATTTAAAGTGATCACATATTACAATTATCTGAGTTGATAAATCACAAAATGATAACAGTTAATATTCACTGTAAAGCTAACTGTAAATATGACGCAACTTGCGAAGTTTAATCAATAGAAGTTTAATCACTATCCAAGTTTGTTTTAACAGCAAGAAACAATCTTCGGCAAAAACACCTGTGAGAACTGACTGCGATACTGGAAATATTTAGACGTAGGATCGAATACCGACTTATTTCCATAAAAGACGATCACGAAAATTATTTAGGTCTTCAGGGCTAAACTCCGAGTACGAGCGGCGAACTTCGACGAGATTTTCATCTATTATCCTAATACTAGGAATGTTCAGGTAAACAATTGAGTTAGTCATTCAACTGGAACTAATACCTTCTAGGTACGTCTAGGGACCATCACAACAATGGGCAATGTAAAGCTGGTCATGAGAATAGAGACACGTAGTGATTGCTTAAGTTTTCCGAAGAACATCAAACATAAAGAAATAAATGATAGAAGTAAAGAAAACATGCTCCAACTGAACGTGGATAAATGCGGGGTGATGTCTTAGTATGTAGCTCGATGCTTGTGCGGGGTAAGATTATATTTTTTTTGCATGTAAAGTATAAAAAACTTGCTTTACTTGGTGAATCTTATCACGATTCTTATTATCTTATTTTTTTAACCGACTTCAAAAAAAGGAGGAGGTTTTTTTTTATGGGTTTTCAGCCATAACTTTTTTGTTTATGAACAGATTTACGTGATTTTTTTTTTGATTCGACAGGATAAACTTGCGAGTTGGTCCCATAGAACATTTTATCGAAATCGATTCAGTAGTTTAGTTTTTAGATAATTCCAAATAACTTTCCCTTGAAAAATGTCATCCAAATAACTTTCCCCTGAAAAAAGCACTTCGTCACTCAAAAGTAAAAAATAAAAACTTTTTAATAAAAAAAAACAACCGGCTTCAAAAAGATGCATCTTTTTATTAAAAAGTTTTTATTTTTTACTTTTAGTTTGAAGTTGGTTTCATGCAAGTAAAGCGTGTTATTAACTGTTAGGTAAATTAAATAGAAACCAACTTTAAACTGTAATTCAGATCAGATTTTTTTAGAAATAAGTAATTATTTTTACCTTTTTAGTGCATCTTTTTGAGGCCGTTTGTTTTTTTTATTAAAAAGTTTTTTATGCACCGTTCAACATTTTTTTTATAATTAACTGCTAGTGAATTTATAAAGTCCTAGTACATCAATCTAACAAAAACAAAAATCTTCATAGAATTAATAAATACATTATAAATATACATACTTACATAGATATAATGTTTCTTCGTTTGAGACGTCCTGAAGGTTAGAGTCTCTCGAAGAAAATACATCATAAATGCCATATCTATGGCTTTATCATCAAAGCAAAGATGCAGTCAAAAGATTAACTATTAATTAATTATTATTATATAATATGAAATAAAATACTTATTAGCAAATGAGTGCTATATTGAAGAAGAAAAAACACACATAATAATCCAATTTTTGTCGTTTTTACGTTTCTCGCCTCCATTATAAATGGGAAGTAAAACCTTTTATAACGCGTCACTGGTTTGAAAAATCCTTTATCCCGAAACATTTCGACCTTTCGGTAATGATTTATCCACGGAAAAATTTAATCGTTGATTTTATGTAGCAAGATATTTTATTTATTCCAAGAGCATAGATTTTTGGTGAAAAATAAACATTTATAAGTCTTTGAGGTTAGATATGTTAGATAGATTAGATATTCATATGGTTAGATATTCATTTTTTGTCAATAGACCGATGGAATGTACGCATAAAGAGCAAAGAGCGCATTCAATGCGTATAATGCTTGTCAACAGAACGCCTCTAATAATTGTATGCCAAAGCTTCCTTCCTAATAAACTTGAACTGGAAACTGTATTTAGTCATATTAAGCCAAAAAGCCCTGAAACAATTCTCAGCAAACGCAGCGGGATCAAAAAAGGACTGTTGTAGGATTAACAGTGGTTTTAACGATGAGCATATTGTTCCTGACAGAACAAAGACAATTGAATAATTATTACTTAGAAAATTGGTATAATGAAAATTATTAACAATAAAATAAATAGGTATAGTGAAAATATATAAAACAGTTCACCATAACGTTTATTTTGAATTATTTCGAACTAAAACAGGAAACTTATCTGTTAAATGCATTTCCAGGTAGATATATAAATATATCTATATAATTACCAATCTAAAATGTAATTGTATCTAGCTTAAAAGCTGTCATCCGAAATAAAGATTTTAATCTGAACTATCACTTATGTAAAGAAACTACTAGTAGTAGTACTAGCCTTTTCTAGTTTGACAGCTGTTAACTGAAATAAAGATCTTGATGAGATCTATCATTTCTGCAAACAAACTACCAGTCTACAATAAATGGTTACGGAGATATAGCCCTTTCTAGTTTGACAACTGTCATTGAAAACAAAAATCTTGATGAGACCTTTCACTTCTGTAAAGAAACTACTAGTCTACAATAAATGGCTAAGGAGATATAGCCCTTTCTAGTTTGACAGATGTCATCCGAAATAATGACCTTGATAAGATTTTTCATTTCTGCAGACACTACTAGTTTACGATCAATAGTTACGGAAATAGCCTTTTCTAGTTTGGTAACTTTCAATCGCAAAAAAAAAAAATATTAAATCTATGTAATAATAAAAAGAGAGTTAAAAAAGGTATAAATATAAAAAAATAAAATAAAACCTTAGTAAAAGCCTTTAGACCGATTCTCTATCGTGCGATCTTTACGGTAATGCGACATATTTTTATCATCAATAACCGCCTAATCCAAGAACCATTTCTTTTTTAGTTTTTTACTGCCAAAACCTTTTGTGCCTCTAAATCTAAAGTTGTTTGCTTCGTTGTACTTTCAGCATATATTGGCAGCGACGACCGGCGGGGGGGGGTTGGGGGGGGTGTGACTTATGTATATGGGTTGTTTAACTGCTGTGTGTTAAAAAGTTTCACTTCAAGTCCATTGAAACTTTCCAAAACTATAGAAACAGATTTCAATGTTCCATTTTCGTCTGATCTGCTTCATTTTTAGTGACTAAAAATGGAGGACGCTATGCGGATATCTGTACTTTAAAAACTTTTACTTTATTTGCGCAGTTTGAATGGGAAGCGATTGAAAGATTACTTAAAAATAGTAGTCATCAGTATGTGCAGCCAGTGATCACTTACATTACTAAGATCTTGTGGGTCATACGTATGGTTTTTTTTTTAACTTGACTACAGTTTAAAATGTTATATATAATATATTATTTTCTATGTAATACCTAGGTATTAATTTAGTTATGCATCATCTACGTTTTCTTTATATTTCTCTTTTTCTTTAAGGTTGTCTGGTAGAGATCGCCTATAAGCGATTAGACCGCCTGCTTGTATACTATATGTTTAGTTATAAATTTTAATTTATTTATAATTCATATTTGATGTGCAATAAAGTATATATCTATCTATCTGTGCCTTTCCATACTGGTTCAGGCTGCAATTCCACTGTGTGTATTGACTTATTCCGCTACTGCAATATACATCACAGATACAAATAAATGTATTGGTTATGCCTATGCATTTTTTATTTATAAATTTTACAAAAAAACTTTTTTTTTTTAGTTTCCTACGAATATGCCAAAGAAAAAGCGACGCTATTACATCGAGCGACGTGTCTAATAGATTATCCTGGAAAAATAAATTTAATTTTAGATTTCGTGGAAAATTATAACATAAAAAATAAATGAGCTAATTTTAACAAAAACGAAAAATATACATAATATACTTATACTAATATTATTAATAATGCGAAAGTTTGTTTGTTATTACCTAACGTACCAACAAAGCATACATTTTTTTGCAGTTGTTCGGACGGGGATAGTTTATAGGACTAAAAAGACAAAGAATATTTTAAATTTTCATCGGGAGATCCCTCGGAAATAAACTTTCCACAGATGATACCATGGGGCAATATTAGTTTACGTCGAAATACATTGATCAGCTGATCTGATTTTTGGCATAGGAATAGCTGGATAGAATTATCCTGATCGAGAGTTCTTACGTCAATAGTACTTATAGCGTAAAACTTCAAGCTGCAAGTAGGGTTGCTACTGCCAGGTCTTAAAACCGAAAAGCCAGACAGACCAGTCAGTTTAGCCGGAAATTTGGATAAAAATGCCGGACATCTTTGATTTTTTAGTCTTAGCTCTTTTTTTAAATCAAAATAAGGTTTTTTTATTATTAACTATTAAATCATCTTAAATTCTAATGTAACAAAAATAAAATAAAATTAATCATTCTTCTTTATTATTAATCATTTAATATTCATTACAACTTTATTTTCAATAATTGCAATAGTAGTCAGCAGTAATTCCTATTCCAATTTGCAATGAAAAACAAAATATTTAGTACTTACTTACTAATATAACAATTTGCAATGGAAAACAAAATTGAACAAAATACTAATGAACTAAATGAACTTTAAATTCATTGTATCATAAAGTAATTAATATTTTTGGTTGCCTGCTTTAAAAACTAATTTTCGATGCTTTACGGTATTTAAGTGTTTTTCAAGATTAAATTTACCTTTACTAGGTACCAGCGGTACTTCAAATTCACGTGAAGTAAATCTATCGCGGAGCGAACTACACCGAGTGACAAATATAAAAAATTATTTGATATTAAAAGCCTAACAAAAACCGTACACAATCCAATTTGGCCGCACATGCAACCAAAAAGCCTGACTGGGTCCGGTTTTATCCGGACGCCGGATGCCTGATGACCCTAGCTTCAAGGTACTACCATTCACGCCGCAACGACTTTTTTTTGGGCAGCTAGTCGATACAGAAAATTACATAGAAAACTTTTTATGAAATCAAAATAGAATAGAATATATTTTTAATTTGTACAAAAAAAGCAAGTTAAAAGTTACCAACAAAACTACAATATTTACGTAATAAATGTGCATATTAAAGATATTTAGGGATCCTTCTAAAACTGTGGAACACAATGGCATGAAAAACTACAATAAAATAATAGTTTTATGTATTAAGGTTGGTAAGGAGATTATTACGAACGAGATGCTATTTAGAAGCCTAAAACTGAAAGCCGAAGGCTCTGATGGCTCAGATTTTCAATTTCCGTACCGCCCGAAATACCCACAATATTTTCATTACATTTGCGAGTAAATAAATAAAAAATTAAGATGAATAGATAAATAAACTCACCAAAACACAATTGTAATGACAGAAATAGAAATAGAGAAAACAACGCCACCGTTAGAGAATTTATGAATAAAAAGTTTTGGTTGAAGTTAAAACTTGTAAGTGCTTACTTGTACAGTGCTCGTAGCTCATATTTTGAACATGCAGCTTTCATACTTGACATAGACATGTCTACATACTTGATAGAATAGGAGCGTCATTACCGCCCGTCCGTGGGATCTGTAAACGCGAACTTTACTTTGAGAAATCTAAAATGTACAAAGAAAATGCCCGCTTAGTCTGCACGTTTACTGTTTACGTGTAAGTGTGATGAAATAGTAGATTGTATTATAAGGGAGCAAATTAGTATTTTTCTATATTCTAAAGTATAGTCCTGCGTGTAGTGAGGGATTCAATATACGTCGCCCGAGTAAAAAATATTTTGTGCCCGAGTGATACATCCTACTTTTCACTACCCTCTATGAAAAAAAGAAGTGAAAGGCGCTTTCAGACCCAACTGATAAAAAAAAATTATATCAATAAAAAAGGATAATGTTACAATTTATTGTTATATTTAATGAACTATTATATTGTTGAAAAGACTAGAGAACACAGTTACCATTTTTAATCAGATGTGTCAAAATTCATTACTACCCGCTTCGGGAGCGGGAGCAAACACGCACTTTGCTTGCACCCACTTAATGGCGAAGCGATCAACGTTTTTCGAAAAGATGGCATGAAATTTATATTATACTGGAGGTCGTTACAGAGCACAGTTTTCTCGATAGCATTTGTACTTAAAAATTACTCTTTAAAGTTTTACTTAGAACTTATGACAGGTTTTAAGATTAGTTAAGTCGTCAGTTTTGCCATTAATTTTTCAACATTTTTTTATTTTGTGAATAGGTAATATACCTAATTGTCTCTTTCTTGTGCACTTTATTCTGTGTTTATTCATCTTCTCGCTTCCTCATGACTGAGAAGACTCTCTAAATTAACACACACTCTTGATTATAAATTTAACATATGTTAATTATTACAAGATTCCCACTCAGTTTTAAGCTGTGGAATAGTAGTACCACAGTACTGTTTTTAAGTGAAAGGAGAGCTTTTCTGTTTCCTTCGGACCAATGAGCATGTATATATAGCATTAATAAACGTGAACTGTATATGACTACCTGATTAATAGATTACATTTTATAATTTAAACTCTTGTGAAATCCTACGGTGATGAGTGAGTTCTACGCAGATGAAGCCGCGTTTAGAAGCTAGTCATAATTTATTTCTGGATAATTTACTTACTAATGTCGTCTTAGTTCTGTCAACATTTCTTAAATGTACTTATTATTCTACAACAGGCTAAACACGTCTGCAGTAATTTCATAACTCATAAAAATCTAGTAAAACGAACTTGTGCTTAGATTCTTTGAAAAGAATTATAATGACTTCAAACATTGACGGCACAGCCTTTGAACATAAAAATACAGTAAAAATGTGATTTCTGATTTTTTATTTAATTTCCTTGAAAGTTGGCAAGTTTTGCAGTTTATCACTTAAGGGAACTTGGAAATTATGAAAGTTGATTGGAATAGTATACGAAAGACCTTAAACCAGATGGTTATGAATGTATGAGTTGGAAACTAGACCGTGTGTATCCGGTGCGACAGGTCATACGAAATAAATAACAGGCCTATCGCTATTACCTCTCTACTTCCTAAAATGATAAAGGGTGTGATTAGAAAGACAGCCCCTAGATTCTAAGAAGTCTAGTGTCCGCATGTCCGCGACGACGGTACGGCTTTGGTCGGTAAAAGGAAGGCGTTGAAGGTTGGCGTGTAGCCTAGGCATAGCAAAGACAAGCGGAGTTTTCAGGCCAATGAGTCTTTTTTTTAATTTCTCAAGTAAATTGATTATTCACTCAACTGGCTTTTTGGTGAATGAAAACATCCTGAAGAAACCTGCATACGTCAAAAAAAGACATTGTAAAGTCGACAATCCGCAATGGGCCCGCGTGTTGGATTATAACCAAAAACAATGTTTGCCACAGTGAGGGTAGGATGTGCCCTTACATGCCAACGTATAAGGCTGGTAAGGAAGGACTTAGTACCGGGGTCTTCTATCAAACGATCATTCTGTGGACTACCCAAAGATTTGCGCATTTATATAGGTATAGCACTTTGTCATACACAAGCATAAAAACCGTAGTTAAAGATAGTTACTTCAAGAGGATGGACATACTCGCCTATGGTGTCTTATGTGCCTCCCACCCACATTAACTGCATACCTAAATTTATAAATATGTTGTATTATTGACGACAAAAGTACCTACATTGCTATAGGTACGTTTAATGCTACGCTTGTATATATTTTTTTATACCACTCAGGTGGCAAACAAGCTTACGGTCCGCCTGATGGTAAGCGGTCAACGTAGCCTATGGACGCTTGCAACAGGAGGGGTATCACTCGCGAGTTGCCGACCCTTCAGAAATCTAATAACTTATTTCTTGAAGAACCCCATACTGTAGTCCTTGGAGAAAACCTTGGCAGGGAGCTCATTCCACAACCCAAGTGTTCGCGGGAGGAAGTTTCTCTGAAACCATTTCGGTTCCAAAGTGTGAGAATGAATTCCCTGTCGATGGCGAGCGGTGCGATGGTAGAAAGTAGCCGTGGGTATCATTTCGAACAATTCTTCAGAACACATCCCATTGTACAAGCGGTAGAACACACACAGGGAGGCAAAGTCTCTCCTCAGACTTAAGGGCTCGATACCGCAAGTGAGTTTGGTATCGTCGACAATTCTCACAGCCCGTCGTTGAACCGAGTCAAAAGGGCCAAGCTGGTATCCGGGTGCACCCGCCCAGAGATGGCAGCAGTACTCCATATGGGGCCGGACTTGCGACTTGTAAAGTAGCAACCTGTGCCCCGACGTGAAGTATTGCTTCGCTCTGTTGAGTACAGCAAGTTTTTTGGACGCCAGCTTTACCTTGTCTAGCAAATGATCTCGTTACTGAACATCGCTGGAGATGTCAACGCCAAGGATCCCAATGCTCTTGGAGATGGAGAGGGGAGTGTTCTGGAATTGTGGGACTACAGTGAATGGGGTTTTCTTAGCGGTGAACGCGCAGACTTGTGTCTTTGAAGGGTTGAATCGGACCAAGTTTTCCCGCCACCAGTCAGAGACCTTGGACAGACCTAATCCCTTCTGTCATATGTTATTTTATTGTGGGGAATGGTGGCTGATATAGAAACTATTTTAATACTTCAAAAAAGAGCAATAAGATCAATGTAAGTATAACTTATCACGGCGAGATTCTCTTCGTGACCTTTTTAAAAAAAATAATATACTTACTGTAGCTTCTCAGTATATTTACGCGTGCTGACTGTATGAACGTAAACACCTAAGTTTATTTGTTAAAAATAGTGACACAACGTTAAACTAGAAATAAAAATAAAACTTACGATTCCAAAATGTCGCCTTCAGAAGGTGCGTGGCTCTTTCATAATTAGGAGCATTTGCTTTTTTTAATACAATTCCTGAGAATATTGTTAACCTACCTGTACATACTTTTGAATCTTATATTAAAAAAGTTCTTATTAACGAAGGATACTATACTGTGGAAGAATTCAATAAAGATAATAATGTCTGGAATTAAAGGTATGGGCTCAATATTGGACATCCATCTATGACTTATGGAGTTGATAATTAATGACACATTACGATTAGGGGATGCACCATGGATAGTCGTCCACCGTTGGCTGCTTGGTGTTTGGGGGGTTCTGGATGGGGGTTGGTGTGGCGCATAGATGTGTATATCTATGTGTGTTTACACATATTTGCATAGATTTTGTGTGTTTGGCGGCCTGGTTCCTGCGTGATTGATGGTAACAGGTGTACACCCGGGAAGTTTCTTGTCACTTCTTCTTCCCTTAGGCTTGTTTCCGAAGTGACAGTACGTTAAATGGTGTGCATTTGTTGCTGGACTGTCGCGTGGGAGCTGGTCTACTTCATGATATACAACGTCTGTGAGTATGTGTATGCATATGGCAATGTGTTCACGTTTGTGTGATGCGCCCTCACGCATTTGGAGCCTCTCTGGCGCTGGGCGGCCGATGTTGGATTGCATTGCAGCGGGTTATTAATACTATATTTATTATATTATTATACTTGTACCTATGTAAGTTTATCATATATGTATAAACTACAGTTTTTTTTTTCTAGTAGTATCAATTTTTGATACACTGTTTGTGTTTTATGTATATTTATGTGTGTCCTTGAGTGTGTGAGTGAGACCTTCCAATCTTCTCTTATCTAAATATTTTTAAAAGCAACTATAAATCAGTTTTAAGTTCAGAGTACGTGTGTCAGATTTATATTTTCTTCCTTTACTTCACACATTGTAACTAGTACAATAGAAGTTTTATTGGAATTGCTTGAGGGTGTCATGCTCTCTCAAAGTGTCTCTGTGGTGGTAGCATGTGCGTCGGGTCGTTACGTTCCCTAAAACATGGTTGAGCGAAGCGATGGCTGATTCATGTGTCATACTTGTGAACGGGTGCCGCTGTGGAGACTGTTTTTCGGTACATATTGTATACTCTTAAGTTAATTATCAAAGTATTGTATTATTACTTTAAATAGAACTTCTTGCCAGCTCTTTTAGGCAGAAATTAACATTGTATACATTGTATTGACGATTCAAAAGTGTTCTTATTTTAGATTGATTGATTGAATTCATCATCATTGGTATTGGTAGGGCTAATCTAAGACTAATAATTCCGTTTTTTTATGAAAAACCTTGTATCTGGCCAGCGAAAGCTTTTGAACTGTTAAAAACCATTTCGGAGTACCAGCGTTGAGACGCAAATTCTTCAAGATAGTGGCGTCAATATCGCAGTATATAGTTCGCAGAGCACGCGGGATTTAGTTCTGCATTTGAGCGCTACACATCATCATAGTTTATTAAATCTCTTCGGATGATGCAACGAAGTATCTATACTATAGGGAATATACATGAATGTAACGACAATGGTGGTTATCTTTTTAGCAGCAATTTGAATTAAAAAATAATTAACTGACAAGTTAATATTGTTAAAGGTACAATCAGTACTTATGATTAACTTATAGACTAACCTCTCGTCTTAACTAGGAGTTGAAGGATTACTTATATAATAAATTAATTGTTGTTTAGATACATAGATAAAAGTGCGTGCTCTCCTCTAGCTACGTTCATATATTTGTTTGCGATGCATAAGTGAAGGTTGCAGTCAGGCCTTGCAATTTTGCTTATAATTTTATTTCTGATCTACAAAGGTTCTAATCTTTACATGTACCTACTGCGATTAACAAAAGACAGACATTTAAAATATTCATAAGCAATTTTAAGAAGTTTTTTTTTTGTTTCTAGGACATAATCTGTAAGTTGTAGATAGAAGAACAAGAAGGAAAACTTGTATATGTAATTTAGCAACACCTGGGTAGTAGAACACATTAACAATCAAGAATTTTAAGGGGGGTTATTTCACATCAAATTCACACTTAATGTCCTCTTCATGTCAGTCAGGTAGCTCAACTTACAGTTGGTTTATCATTACTTCAATTAAGGTCGGCTTGCAATTCTAGCAGATTTTTAAAAATATTGGATGTGATTATAATAATTGTTCCATAATGAGTAATCAAAAAAATAAACATGGATTTCATAGAGGGAACAGAATCCAAAGCTTTGAAATTGTTTTACAGAGAAACAAGTGGCTCGTAATTATTTATGCGAAGCGAGTTATTTTGTGCGTTCCTGAGCTTAATCGGTATAATGTTTGAATTAAATTCTAATGAGACCCTTAAATCCTTCAGCTATTTAATTACTTAAAATTTTAGGATTTATATTATTTTCCATTTTCTTTTATTTGATAGATTAGCTTTCTGCTGTTTCGCACGAATACTTGAAATACTGTAGTACAACAAGTGTCATCGCTAAGATCTTCGGTTCGATTCCTGATATCCCTATAAGTATAATACCTAAAACTGTCACAAATTGTAAAATCTCCAATGCGGTTTGTGCCAGGCACAGAGTCATGTGACCTTTTAAAGGTGGAATACTAATAAAATAAATAATGGGTAAAACGTAAATGTTACCCGCGCCTGTTGACTTGAATTTCCTAGCCACAACTTCCACCACACACTACTAAGAGATTTTTGAAATTTTTGAAATTTCTAGTAGTCTCACTTCAGTTGTGTCTATACTTTTGATCCTTATAAAAAAACAGAACCTGTTTTAGACATAAAAACAAAAGATTTGTGAAAATTTTCTTATATATTGCTGACTGAATTATTTTTTCAAAATCCGTGAATGCTAATCAAAGTAACTATTTATAATTCATGGACAAACTCTCCCTGTAGTTATATCGGGTAAGGTAGCTGCCCCTTGCCTATCTGACCCGTATCAAATTTTCACCCTGTATATTAAATAGTTACGAGGGTGGAGCTGCAAACAAAACCAAGTTCCATGGAATAAGAAAACTAGGTCATGTAGAAACTATATTCAGGAATCATAGTGACCTGTGTTGCGACGAAACTACTGGGTTAATAAATAAAAAGGATGGATAGTTTATATTCAAAATTGGACCCAATAGGTGGCGCTGTGGTTAAGTTATTAATAAATTTGTATTTATGAAGCAAAATTGGTTTGGTGCCGAAGTAGTAAATCGCAAAATCTGATCCGATACGCTGGGGACGCTGTGGTCGAGTTATTGAAAAGAGTGTGTATAAATTTATATGCGATGGAAAGAGGAACGTTATCTCGCTTTCTTTCATGCATTCGCCCGATTGGCGGCATAATAACCTAAACTATTTTTATTTTTGTCAATATAATTAGTTTTTTTACATGCATGTTTGAGCACTATACAATACTTGGCCACAACTAAGCATAATCGGACTCTGTGATGCGTGCTTCAGTGATGCCTTAGTCCGTAACGCGTCACGCGCGTGCATGCCCTGTCACACCGACAAAAGCGGTATAGCACACGTCACGCAGGTAACTTCCACATGCGTGCAGCCATATTGAAGTTGAGAGAATTTAACAACAATAATCACTTGTAATTATTAGTTTTGTACTCCTTATGTTTGGTGTTGTAGAGACACTCATATTTGCAAACTATTTCTATGAGTTTATTGAAAAAAAACACTCGTGAACTATATTACTTTTGTACATAAATATAACCTGCCGTGTGTGCGAACGTGCAGCACTGACCGATGCGATGTGTGCGTGCATGCCTGGCCTGGCATCTAACAGGGAGTGCAATATTATACAACGTCATCACTGTACGCGCGTGTGCGACTTTGCCGTTTCCCTACACACGCGCACGGACTCAGTTTGTCAGTAGATGCGCAAACATCAGGCATTAGATCTGGCACCTTTCTTACAGTTCCATACATAACAAATGGTGCGTGCGGACGGCACGTCACGCCACGCACCTGTTCTGCACCGGCCATAAATCGCGGCACGTAAGTTGAACCTGCGCAGTAATACATTTTCGGTTCGTTAGTACATTTGTTTGTTCTGTACCTGCGCAGACGACTGCCATTTTGGTCCAACAAACGTGCCGCGATCTATACAACCATTTAACAATGACCGGAGCGTTAGTCGTTTCAACAAATTCGTGTTTTTCTCTTTTGTGCGTTCGTTCTATGTGTGTGCGTACTGTGTTCATTTGTTACTTTTGTGAATTTTTACAGGCGGTGTAATTTTTTATTAACAAAATTCGGTTTTTATTTTCTGTTCATTAGTATCTAAATGATATTAATTATGGTACACAAACACTCACACACATGACTTTAAACTTGTCACAAACGAATATCCGTACCTATTATCCCGTAAGCGTATTCGAAGACAACAGACCCATGAGAAAAAAAAACGGGTTGCACTCCGGGAGTGCCGGCAGAAGTGAAAACTTGAATATAATTTTTGATATTTTGGATTGGTTAGGGAATAATTTTGCACGAATTGCTTTAATTATTAGTATAAAAGTACTATCAGTTATGTGGTAAAATACAATATTCATTTATTGCCTTATCGTACACAAACATGACAATTAATATTACATTTAATATTTAACACTTCAGAACTTCGCCGCACGGTAGAAAGAGAGGGGGATACTCCCTCTCCTACTCTCCCTCCGTCTTACGAATTTTCGATCAGGTCACGTGATCCTGACGCGCCTTTTTTACCCATCACAAAAAAGTGCACAACGCCGCTAAAGAAGTATTCACTTCAAAAAATTCAAAACGCGTTCACAAGAGACGCTGCTTCATTTTTAACTTCAAACAAAGAGGAGGTTCTCAATTCGTCAGATTCTTTATTTTGTGTGTGTCCCCGAATTACTCGAAGTTGCCTGGACCGATTCGAGAAATTCTTTTTTTATTAGGGTTCCGTACCCAAAGGATATTTAGCGGAACCCTATTACTAAGACTTCGCTGTCCATCCGTCCGTCTGTCACCAGGCTGTATCTCATGAACCGTGATAGTTAGACAGTTGAAACGAAGATGTATTTCTGCTGCCGCTATTACAACAAATACTGAAAAACAGTATAAAATAAATATTTAAGGGGGCCCTTTTTGGGAACAACCAACGTCATTTTTTTGCTCGATTTTGCTCGATATTGATAACGGCAACAGGTAGACGCTTAAAATTTTCACAGAATATACAGTTATTTAGTCACTTTAAAAGTAAATAATTACATTAAAATAAAACAAATATTTCAGTGGTGCTCCCATACAACAATCGTGATTTTATTGCCGTTTTTATAGATGGTACGGAACCCTTCGTGGGCGAGTCCGACTTGCACTTGGCCGATTTTGAAAAGGTTATACTTCCCAGGTAATAAACAAATTAATGTAGTGAATTTCAGACTTATACTTTTGAAGAAATAAATATCTATTAATGTTAATTTGGAACTGATGAAACGCCGGTGAAATTTTATTGCCGTTTTTATAGATAATGGTACGGAACACTTCGTGGGCGAGTCCGACTTGCACTTGGCCGATTTTTAAAAGGTTATACTTCCCAGATTATAAACGAATTAATGTAGTGAATTTCAAACTTTTACTTTTGGAAAAATAAATACCTATTAATGTTAATTTGGAACTGGTGAAACGCGTTTTATGTTGATGATTCTATAAAATTTTATTACGAGTATGGATGTTTTTAGTGTACGGGAAAAAAAAGTTATTCGTCACTCAAAAGTAAAAGATAAAAACTTTTAAACAAAAAAAAAACAAGGTCCAAAAAGATATACTAAAAAGTTAAAAATAATTACTTATTTCCAAAAATCTTATCTGAATTACAGTTTGAAGTTGGTGTTTATGTATTTAACAGTTTATAACACACTTCACTTGCATGACACCAACTTCAAACTGTGATTCAGATCAGATTTTTGGAAATAAGTAAATATTCTTACCTATTAAGTGCAGCATTTTGAAGCCGGTCGTTTTTTTTTTTTTTTGTTAAAAGTTTTTTTATTAGTAAATGTCAAAAACAAGTGGGAAATTCATTTGTATGAAGCACGCTGCGAGACGCCGCGAATCGTATTCTCTTAAGTATATCAAGTCATTAATCGTATATTGTGCCTATATTTCAATTATAAATTGTGTTTACTTTGTTCGCTATGAATATTTAATTTGTAAAGTTACTCTAGGAAACTATCCACTTCCTGCACTCCACACTGCGGCTATTACCACTACAAAATACAATTTCACCCGTAGATCCTTAATTAAGAGATACGTAGACCTTCTTTCTCATTAACTTTTAATAGGATTTACTTTCTAATCGTCTCTGATATTTTTAGAAGAAACATATTCTGTAGTCAATATAAAATAAATTGATTTCTGTAATGCCATCCTTGATTGAATAAAATTAAATGTGAATTACAGTTTGTGTATTTATATTGAACTCGTCTTTTACCCGCGGTGCCACCTGCCTCGGTGTAGGATTTCATCGACAAGTTTTCAATTACAGAACAAAAACCGACTCATACTTGACGTTTTTAAGTACCCTATGTTTTTTCCCAGGACTTAAACTATCTCCATGCCATATTTTATCTTAATCGGTTTAGCGGTTTAAGCGTGAAGAGGTAACAGACAGAGAGACGGAGATTCTTTCACATTTATAACCCACCCAATCCAGGGTTATAAGGTGAGAAAAAATGGGTTTATTTTGTAAATTTTTTGGTATGTACATAGAGTACCCATAGGTACCTACGTCTGTTTTATGTTGGCCAGTGTTACGACAGATAAAGTCTGACTTAATACCTTACTACTAGCCCTAAAGTTTTAAGATTCTAAAAAAAAATTTATTCTTTAATGGGGTTGGATTTTATAAAAACCAGTTGGAATTAAAGTGAGTTGAAAAAAAAGCCATCATCATTTTGTTTTTTGAACTTCATGAATAACACGGGGAAATATTTATTAGTTCAACAAGTGACTAAAGTTGTGTTTTGGTCCTATGAGTGTCGGCGAAGAAGAAGCGAGTGAGTTCCTTAGCAATTTACATTTGCGTATCGATTTAGATTACGTAGAGACCGTGTACTGAAAGACAAAGGTGGACCATTGACCTTATAAGGTTGGCCGGTAGTGGCTGGATATAAAAGGCAAAGGACCAGGAGAAATAGGGCCCTATGCAGGAGGCTTATGTGTCTGCCAGTGTCAGCCAATATAAGCTGAAATGATTAATAAATTACATTTAGTAAAACACTAAATTAATCACAACTGTTTAAAATCAGTCCTACCTATAATGATATGGCCGCACCGTATTGCGTATAGGTATTAATTATTGATGTATATGTATGTACTTGCAAAAAAAAATTGTAGGTCTTTGTATCCATTGTCTGCTAACAAGCTTTGTTTACTTTGGGGCCAGACGGCGTTGTGTGTAATGTCCAAAAATATTTATCCACATTGTCCAGAAAATCATTTTTTTTTTTATTCATTATTAGCAATCCAAAATCGATGTCCCTTTTTCGAGTGTTATCTGAAATTTACATAACGAGAACCAAAATATAAACTGTGTCACTCCCGTGGTATAACTAAAAAAGTCCTACGTTGACCTTGAGGGACCTAGATTACAGCTATATCGACACAAACGTAAAGAAGTTCTGTGTTTGATTTTTTTAATCGAGCAACTTTTCCAAAAAATGTACTGATTGTTAAACATAATTTGAATGATATAATTTAACTTTCTTTTACAAAATACTTAATACTAAATTTTATGCAATGTATAAAATCTAAGAGATCGTTATTTTTTTACACAGCATAAACACAGAAAAAACTGACATTTATTTTCTGACTGAAAGGGTGGAATACGTAATGAGACTTGCACGAGAGCTGATGAAAGTATGAAACCTTGTTGCTACCGTAGACTACACGCCTCGTCGACGCTCTGCCACAGACAAAGAATGTAATATATTCAATAGATAAGATAAAAAGAACATACATTCATACATAGATATGTATATAATATTGGGCAATCTATTACATAGAGAACTGGACAGCGCATTTCATAGCCTGATGTGAAAAAAAAAAAACCTAAAAATGGTGGCAAAAGTGTGACCGAGTCGAAGCAAAACCAAGGAATCTTGTCTCTTTCTAACTTGTTTTAATAAACATAATCAATTAAATGACGGACATTGATATAAGGAGAAAGGAGACTACAGGTTTATCTTATCCCTTTCTACTCATACGAGAAAGGAAAAGCGAGCAGTAGATGGAAAGTTCCACGCGCCCTTTAACTTCGCCAATTTGTGATGTCATAGTAGCTTGTTAATATTTATTCTGCGAAATAATATTTAAAGAAAAATAAATAACTGAAGGGTGTGCTCGATCAATTCTCTGGGATAAACGTAACGATGACTTCAAAACAGTCCTAAGAGTGAAATATTGTTGCAAAAAATCTAAATTCACCGAGTATCTTTAGTACCCATGTTTACTACCTTTTTAAGCTTTGCATCAGATTTTCACATAAAGTCAATTCAATTATTTAAAAAAATACAACTAAAAAATTATCTTGTAAGTAGGTAGGTACTTCCCGAAATGTCAAATCATTACAAAGCTCGTGGCCCAGTGACGTACGTGTATCTGAAACGTTATGCAAAGGTAAGTAATGTCGGAGTTGGTCAGTTTCTGGATGCCCATCCACTGCTTTGAGGTAATTTTTCTGAGCTGCTTCGTGCGAGCGTTAAACCGTCAGTCCTGGTTGTTGTCATATGAAAATTGCGTGACCAATAGCTTGAAAACGTCAGCTAACCCACATTTGGAAAGCGTGTGGGCTATGGCCTAACTCCAAGGGGAGGCCTGTGTCCCTTAGGCCATATAAAGACTAAGGACGTTCAGGACAACCGATGTGTTAACAGGGTCATTTCATACCATACGCAATTTGTGACCTCCCAGTTCTTATTAACATAATTTTTTATCATCTATTTGACTTATATAAGACGTTGATTGGTTCATCAGCCTCCCGATGCGGGGGGAAATTAATTATTGATCATTTTCTGATAAAAATATGCCAACTGCGTCCTTGTATCTCTTCTCTTTTCAGTAATAGTTCATTATATATGTCGGCGGCCGATCGTTAAAACCGGCAGATCACGAAATTCCTACGCAGATCGTAAAGTATGGAAACGAAAGAAACAGAAATCGCACCGTATAAGTCATGTATGATAGGTAAGGTTCAGTCACTCTTTTGTAAACGTAGATGCGGAGCGAGCGAAGCGAGCATAGCGTTTCAGCCAAGCTTCATATAATAATCTGTTTAGTTATATTACGATAATTTCTATTCCATACTTAACGATCTGCCAAGGAATTTCGTGATCTGCCGGTTTTTACGATCGGCCGCCGACATATATAACATTTCAAAACTGTCAAAATGTTTCAAATGTAAATATAATTTTTTAATAAATTCTTTTACTTTAAACAACAAGTATGTCTAAAAGCGCCTTTTATTTCTTTTTCATATAGGAAACCCTCACGTACACATTATTAGTTAGAAAGTATAGTGTATCACTCGGTCACTAAATATTTTTAGCTCGGGCGACGTATAGTAAAAGCCTCACTACATTAAGGATTAGAATCGATCGTTACGTTCTGGTTTTAAAACTGCGCCGTCGTCATAAAAATACTGATCCGCTCCCTCGTAATACAATCTACTATTCAACGTTCGTCACCTCTTTTATAGTGTATGCAAAGAAAGAATGTTCGCACAATCGTCGCATCGCTTCTTCGCGCAATGATCGCGTGGTCGGGTTCTATTAGGAAAACGCCTATGAGTGTAACAAACTTTTTTGACACGGTGGTCACAAATCAAAACTACTGTCGTCATATTAAAATTATGTTAATGACACTAGCAACTAAGCACCCAAGGTCAGAAAAGGTACTCTCGGGTATTTATATAGGTCTAAAATAATAAATGATTGACCAAAGAGATGAATCATAAAACAGTGCCTTATGCCACGGGCGCCATATTTAATCCCGAACGTGACGAAGGATTCTAACACTAACGCCCGATAGCAGCGAGTTTAATTAAATTAAAATTTAAATTAAATTTATTATTATAGTATTACTTTATTGTAATTAACTAATTAAGTCCATTATTGATACCCAGATGGAATGGGTAGTAGATAGTACTAAACAGCCACGATGACTTCAGTTAGATTATCCTACTAATATTATAAATGTAAAAGTTTGGATGTTTGGTTGTTACTCATTCACGCTTCAACCATACGACGGATCGGGATGTAACTTGGCACACATATAGGATAGGTCTTAAAATAGGACATAGGCATAGACTTGTCCAGAAAAATTAAAAATTCCCGCGGGAATAACTTAAACCGAGCTTAAACGAATTATAGCTACAGCTTACACCATTAGCAGCAAACCTCATTAGTATAATTTAAAGGGTTAATTAAGGAGTTCCACGCCGATAACCGAATTTAGGGCGGGTGGAAATCTAGTTATTTCATAAATGTGACGCAGACGAAATTTCGTGGGTCAGCTAGCCACAATATAAGTAATAGTGCGTCACAATTTATGTCGGGAAGTTCGCAAATCGCAATGAACTGAATTTCATTTTTATCTTTGTATATTTTTAATTTACAGAAGGTTTCGTTTTTATAAAACCAAAAATTACTGCTTCAATCTCGTTTCAACCATGGCGGCGTTCGGTGGCCGTAACATTCATGCAGCCGTAAAATTGTCTGATTAGGACGAAATTGGGTTCCCAAATCACGTCAACCAAGCGAGTCTAACCAATTTTTTCAAACCTTTTGGTAAATTTATATTTGTCGAATGCTTGGATTCACCGACATGATGCACGGGTGGATCCATGGATATTATATTCTCCTCTTGATTCCACATGTGTATCTATTGTCTTTACCAATAAAGAAGAAGTAGAAACATTCAATATTTCCATTGGCATCGCGTTATTTCTAGTAATTTTTTTATACCGGTAATAACAATTAAATTGTAGTTTAGTAATATCTACGTTTTCCGATGGTTGTTCCCGCCAAATTATCAGCTTATAATTTTTATGTAAATACAAAACGGATAAGCCGTTAAATTAGGTACATATTGACAATATATAAATACTGAAAGTATCAAGACGGAATTGCGGTATAATTAAATATGAAACAAATATCATGTCATATGTGTTACATATGACATTTGAAATGAATCTCAGTGTGTTTACATACAAAAAGACTATTTGTTAATGAATGCGTGTTATCTCCTTCTTTCTTCTGCTGTCAAATGTTACACGCTTTTATTCTAGTAGAATGAATACCATTGATTAGGTTTTATGCTTCTAATTTTGTAACAGTTACTAAATAACCATAGTAAAAGACCAAAAACCAAATTAAAGTAAAGTAAATTGTTGCTTGTTGCAGACTTTAATCTGTGACTTTGACTGACCGTTTTGCTGTAATAATTTTGATAATATTTTTTGTGTTTTTAAATAATCAAAAAATCAATGACTGACACTGACCAAGTCCGACTTTAACTATCGTTTCCAAGATAGAAAAAGTGTTACTATTTCGCTTAATAATCGCTAGATGACGCTGTATGAAAAGCAAAACAAACGGCAAAATTGTTGTAGGTTAGTAGGTATAAATCTATAGGAAAAAGGGAATTGAAAAAAATATCTGGACTAGATTTGAATTATGAGTACATGCATATACTCTATTCTACCCTATCTTTAATATAAACCTACTTTTATATCCTACATTACTTCTTAATAATTATTTATAGATGTCTTTGTTTCAGTAATATAAGTATTAACTGATAAATTTATATCAGCGGACCGCGGCCGCAACATTCATGCAGCCGTAAAATTACCTGATTAGAACAAAATGGGGTTACGTTACTGACCAGCTAACCGAGACCCGCTTAATTTTATGAATCCCTTAGTTACTGTTCATCGTTTTTTTCATTTAAGAGCTCAAAAATCAGTGGTTTAGAAGTAAAACGTATATTTTTGCGAATTTCCTATTACATTTTTTCTAATTTACCAATTCAAATAATAAATGCGTTTTGCTTAAAGTTATTATATTTTTTTGTCATAAATATGTAAAAATGTTTTCTTGTCCTTTTTTACCTGACTGCGGTAGCGAAGGTACTGTTTTTCGGGCAAATGTATGTCTAAAAGGATTTCTACATATGAGGTGTATGACACCTCAAATTGTGGTAGTGACAAGTCACTATCGTCATGCAGGTGGGTACACAATTTAAATGTGCACGGAGACAAATATACCCCGGTTTTAATAGGAATTCTAAGCTATTTATCAGGGTTACCTCATAAATTACGACTAGGCATCCAAAAGCATAGGTATATAAACATAAAAATATCAATAGTTTCAGCAAGAAAAGTGACGTTCACAAAGTAAATACTAGAAGTAGTAGTAGTAGTAGAAAAATAAGCTGTTGGTGCATGATACACGTCTACACAAAATTAGTAACTCTTTTATGGGGCAATGTATACAACAAAGTTCCCAATAATATTCAAAAGCTATCTTATTGATTTAAATTTAAATGTAAATTTAAATCGTTTATCAAACAAATACTTTGTAAAAAAGCATACTACAATATTTCAGACTATGTAAATGATAAAAATCCCTGGGACTGAAGATGCTCAATTACAGGATACATAGGTATACCTAAAGTGACCGTTTATTTTTTAACTCAAAACGGGACACCGGTTTATATATGTCAATAAATAAGTTCACAATAAAAAAAAGCAACAATTTAATGTTCATTATTTAGAAAAAGTTATTTGTTATTTGTTTTCACAATATGTTATAATTAAGGGGACGATAATAGACGCCAGTTGAGCAAGTCAGATATAAAAAAAGGTAAAATCCATCTAAAGCACGCTGTTACATAAGGTTGAACTTCGCACAAGTAAACGTAATTTTCAGCACTTTTTGTGAAATCTAACACAAAATTAGGTATCTATAAATAGGTCTTATGCCTTTTTGCTAAACAACAATCTTATTAAATCTACACCCAAAATAACCTATTAATAAGGTATTTGTTGCCATTATCCTTGCTGTAAAACTTATCCTGTTATCAGCAAAAATATAACCATTACTACCATCAATACAAAATGACGAAACGAATGTTGTACAATACGTATAAACAAATAATTTGAACCACCTATTATTTACCATAGGTACATCATTATCTGCGATCACATTTTAAACTTCAATTTGACATTGCAGGAGCACACTGGCGCCTCCGTCTGTATCTTACTAAAAACTTTCATTTCTTTATAATCATGGCGGCCACGTAATTGCATTGAATCATCGCTTCCAGCTCTTCATCCAAATTAAATCGCACTATAAACTTTTCTAAGCTAACAGTTCATGAAAGCTATAAAATTTCTTATTTATTTTTATTGAAAAAGGCATGTATGGGCCGAAATAATATGCATAGTAATTTACCTTTATTGTTTTATTGTAAATTTAAAATGTATGTTTAGAATAAATGAGTATATCTTGATTTCCGTATCAGTGAAAACAACAAATGTAAGGGGAAATTATTATTGATTTACTTATGCTGATATTAAGAGCCAAGTCACCACTAGGCGAAAAAGTAATAGTATGTATTGTAGGATTCGTAGTCTCTTTTCAATAATAAATGTCATGTCATTCTGGATAAAATGATATTTATAAAATATAAAAAACTAAAACTTATATACCACATAGTTCATCGTAAAAAGAGCCCTAAATTTTCTAACGGACTATAACATTTTCTCAAATATGCTTATTAACAATCTAGATCTGTAATGGAGTAATATAATACAAGATTGACTTTTTTTAGGAAATTAAGACCTTGAAAATATACATGACATTTATAATACTAGAAACTTTAACTAGCTTATTCCCGTGACTTCGTCCGGGTAGACTTTGGAGAAAAAGAAAGCTTTTAACTGCTTATGGTTTTGTCTACAAAAATATCAGAATCAGTACCTAAATGCGCTGATTAAATTTATAAGAAAAATTACTGGTTTTTAAAATAGAATAATTTATGTAAATTTAAAGAATACATTTTTGTGAGTTAGGTTTTTTCAGTCAGAAACTGATTCTGGTATATTTGTATTTGTCCATTATTAATTAAGTTCAATAATGCCACTGCATTTACTTCTCTAAGACTGTGTCTAAGATAGTTCGGGATTTATTAAGGCAAGACGATATAGAACATTTATTAAGGCAAGACGATATAGAACATTTATTAAGGCAAGACGATATAGAACATTTCGTTAAGGTTCTTATTTCTGTCCGTATGTCCGTACGGGCTGATCCTAGAGACTTTTAACGTCAAAAAAATAGGCTAATACAAGTATTATAAATATCAAGCTTTTATTTTCGATAATATCAGTGTTGAGAGAGAACAACACTATCGTCTTTCGGCAAATCTAGCCAGAACAGTTACATAGGGCGCTACTTTTTGACAAACTGGTGATGAAATGACGGATTTGAAATAGTGAATTTTTTGTACTACTTTTTTTTACTGTATAGATAAGTTGGTGATTTTCGGTTTCGTTGCTCGATTCACTGTAATTTCTTGGTAAACAAATCCAGACGAACAAAATTTTAAATAAACGTTTGTTAGTTTGTGATGAAAGTTTATTTACATACTAGCTTCTGCCAGTGGCTTCGCCCGCCCTAAATTTCGTTATTGGCGTAGGTTCTTACGGCAACTCCTCAAAATTATAGAAATAATACAAAAAATCAAACGTTTCCTCTTTAATGGCATTATACATTCGTGTCTGTGTAACCATGGAAATACACATATAAAATTTCAACCCAATCGGGCAAGCCGTTTAATAGTTGACATACCGACAGCAGCGCTACCTTCCGAGTTCAATTGTATTTTTAAATCATATAGAAAACCATCGAAATACCCATATAAAATTTCAACCCAATCGGTTCAGCCGTTTAGAAGTTATATGAAAAATGAAGTAATTACGTAATTAAGTAATTAGGAATGTACGGCAGGATAATTCTTACTACCTGTTGTCCTATTTTCCGTTTTCCCGTAGAAATAAAGCATTTTCCCGCGGTAAAAAGTAGGCTATGTTCATCAGGGATAATGTCGGCTTCTAATGGTAAAAGAACTTTTCAAATCGGTCCGGTAGTTTCGGAGCCTATTCAATACAAACAAACAAACAATCAAATCTTTCCTATTTATAATATTAGTATAGATGAAAGGTAATCTTTTTGTAATGTCTTACAACAAGAAACCGATCAATTTAACATTATTGAAGGATAACCTTACAGTCGCGCAACTAGATTTAGTCTAGTGAAAAATCCGATTTCAAATTATTTTGTTACTCGCATATGACCATCTGGACTTTTACAGTGGGGAACGCCTGCGTATGGTTTCTCCCTTCTATATTGGGGCCGTGTTGCTTTATGCAGGCCCATAAAGTAACACATGTTTTGTATGCTAATGGTGTGACTACCTACAATGATTTGTATGGAGCACCATTGGTTTTGTGTAAATTAAAAACTTCTAGTTCTTTTTTTTTCATGATTTATGTGGAAATCGATCGCAGGAGCTCTGGCGTATACATACAATATTTAACCGCTGAGCCAGCCAATATAATAATTCATAACAACGTAAAAAATTACGACGTGGCATAATATTGTTTTGATGGAAACTTCCTGTTAATGTCACATTAATTTATGTTATTTTGTTACTACATAATGAAGTTGAATTAACACGATAGTTATGTTTGATTAATCGTTTGTCACCAAAATTCATCCATACAAGACATCATCTTAATCGGTTCTAGCCTTAATTGAAATTATAAGGGATAACGGCTTGAAATATCAGTACGTAATAGTGAATTGTTGAGCCGTCATCATAAAGATGTATTATTTATTATGATGCCGATTTATCTTAACGATATTTTTGCATGAATCGAAATTGCCATTTTTCTCCGTGTGGCAGCCACAAAAGAAAACTATTTAGATTATTAGTATTTGAAATGTTACGTTAGTATTTCATATCTTCTGTTTTTACTTTTCAGTTAATATGTTCAACGCAATCGGGTTTTTTTAAACGGACTTCAAAAAAGGAAGAGGTTCTCAATTTGGATGTTTATAATTTTTTTGTTTTTTTTTCATGTATGTTTGGGCATAGCTCCGTCATTTATAGCCGGATTTGCAAAATTATTTTTTTATTTGAGAGGGTATACTTCCGAGGTGGTCCCATATTATTGTAGTGCATTTAAAACTTAAACTTTTGGTCAAAATTTGGAACTGGTGAATCGTCTTCAATTTTGATTGTATAATATTTAATTGTAACTAGTATGAATGTTTTAAGTGTATGAAACTGTTAAACAGTTACTACAGAACAATCTCCATTAATTTGTTTAATTACCCAATCCTTTACGTGCGTAACAACAGATGTAACTAGATGGATTGAATAATGATTCCAATAACAGTTGCAATAAATCTACACAATGGGTACTACAGTATGTACTTCTTCAAAAAAGGGTATTAGTATTTAAAAAGCATGTAATGCCCATGATAAGATTTCATTGACTATGGTGACTGCTTAACATCAGGAGACCTTAGTGATGAACAAGTAGTCTTATAACGCTCTTGTGACTGAGAAATTTCGACCATATAAGTAATTAATCTAAGCGTAATTAGCCTATTTGTTTTTCCATTAGGTAACTGGCACCAGCTTAGCAAGCTAGCTTTGTTCGAGATAAACTTCGAAAGTAAAACATTATTTAGACACATTACATTTGAATCTTAAGAAAAAACTAAAAAATGTTGGCCACATCGCAAGGTTTATTATGCATTTAAGAAAAGTAATTACCACTCGCCTGATATTTCTTAATTACCCTTTATAAAGAGCATATTTCAAAAGTATTTAAAATAAGCTATGTTTAAAACGAAGCTTATTTTGAAAATTTGTTGTATTGAGAGCAGTTATTAATAAATAACAGAGGGTGGCGCTAGTCGCTATTAGTCCCTTAACACACTTCAATTCTAACGCAGTAGAAACACTTTACAATATTACCTTTTATCAGCAACTTTCGAATAGTGTTGTGAAATAGTCGGCCATAAATCTAATCCAAGCCATTAGTTTCGCACAAAAAGGCGTACAAAGGAAATGACCCAAAGCCTGTATATGGAGTACCTAAATATCGGAAGTCCCTACATGTATTCTAATATTTAAATTACAGAACAACAAAACTCAGAAACTGTATTTGTTATTACTTTTGAAAACTACGACAAGCATTGTGAGCTCGGGTACATACTAAATTAAATCACGTTGGTGGTAATTTTTTAACACCGTCAGAACAAAAAATTACGTGCTTTTGATGATACTGTTGGCCCGGTCCATACGTAGTAATATATATTTCAAAGAAACTTCCTCCCGCGAACGCTTGGGTTGTAGAATGAGCTCCCTGCCAAGGTTTTCTCTAAGGACTACAGTTTGGGGTTCTTCAAGAAAGAAGAGAGAAGTTATTAGATTTTTGAAGGATGGTATAAGAAAAAATTATGTCCATACTTCCAACAATAATTTAAAGTCATTTTTTTTCTATTGATGAAACTTCTCAATTAATTATCTTAGCTTCGCGATAACCGGAAAATTCTCGATCACCGGGAGTACCGGAAGTAAGAAAGATTTACGAATTCTCGATTACCGGAACTAAGAAAGTTGTACCTCTATGCATATTCATTTTTTTCATTATCATTATGCTTGAAGTTACCTAAACGGAGGGATGAAGGCAGTACTTTTCGTCCCTGAGAAGCAATTATCCCTGCTGTTAATTATTATATTTTTTCGTCTCATCGCGTGCGCGACATTTTATGGTTAATTTTTTTACACCTTGGGTATCATTATTAAAGTTTTAATAGGGAACTCTAATTCTACCTAGAAATAAATACAACCAATGTTACTTAGAAATAATGTAGTATTATAATAGTGAAAGAATTTTTGAAATCGGTCTAGTAGTTTTTGAATTTATTCGGTACAAAAATACAAATCTTTCCTCTTTATAATATTAGTGTAAATAGGTAAGTATAACAGAGTTTTACTCAGTTGTAATTTAGGCTTATTGTGCTTCTCTCAAACATGCGTGTAAATAAAAACAATGACATAATACCGTTAATGTTTATTTTAAAAAACTAATTATATTGACAACTGTATCGACAATAATTAAAAAAAAAATCAGATAATTTTGCCGCCAATTCACAGCGTTCAAATATCTATTTTTTTTTTACTTTTTAAAAGAATTTAATAGCGCATTAATTTTGTTGTTCCAGTTCAAAATTTGATTAAAACTTGATGAGTTATTTCTTTAGTTATCAATGTTCGGGTTTAAAAAAGTTCGTTCCATTTTGAAATTTCATACATTGCGGGTCGCACTCTGATACTATCCCAAATTCCCAATTATCCCAAAGAAGCTTGTGCAAGATTTTTGCGAAAAAAGTTAGTATGTCTAAGGCGCTGGCCACTAGTCATTATTTTGAAAAATTTGCTTAATTTGAAAGTAAAAATACCATTGTTCGAATTTTGAATTTCCATCCTCATTTTTTTGACAGCCAAATTAAATAATCGTGTCTCATTTAAAAATTGATCTGCATCGAGAACATTTTCGTGCGATGATTTTCTACGAATTTAAATGTGGCCTTACATCTGATGAGTCTTTTGATCGACTTCAAATTGCTTTTATGGATGAAGGACCTTCAAAAGCAACCATCTACCGTTGGTATAGCGAGTTCAAGCGCGGTCGCCTTACTTTGGACGATGAACAAAGGAGTGGTCGTCCTACGACGGCTGTCTCGAAAGAAAGTGTGCTGGCAGTAAAAAAAAATTTCAAGAAAACAGTCGAATTACATACGAAGAGATTCAATAGCAATACGAAGAGCATACACAGCAGATTGATTCGGGAAGCGTTCACAAGATTCTACACGAGCACCTTCGCGTGAGGAGGATAGTTTCGCGCTGGATTTTTCAATACGATCCAGAAACAAAGCGTCAGTCTACAGTGTTCGGGAAAGAATCATGACTGATCCGTGTCGACCGATTAGCTTTATTTCATCGCACCTCCGTCGGACCGCGGATGTCACGCCAGACGCTAAGAACCCTTCTTGAGGCACGGTTGTCGCAGTTCGTTGCGCGAAACTGTATACGTGAATGATTGTCGTTACGGTTTCAATTGATAAAAAAATTTGGAGCTAATTCGTGACATTAAGAGGGTGAGTCCATCAACGGCGCAGAGGGAGCAGACCGCTTAGGAGATGCTTCTCATCAGCCAAACAGGAGTCTCAGACAAGTAACAACACAACACACAACACTAACACACATATGACTCCAAAACAAGGGTTAAATAGAACAAACTGTAAGTAGTTATAATTTTTTCTGAGCGGCCTAGTTAAGGCAAATTGTGGCCCAAAATCGTTAACAGACAGTTTGGATTGTTTCAAAACAAACGCCTTCTTTACGCCTGCAAAAGTGAAGCGATCGAGAAGCGCAGGGAAAATATTGATCAAGTTTTGAATTACTTGGACAAGTCGGCTTCTGTTCCCCAGTTCCTCAATTGTCAAAACTTTTTGTATTGTGTACGGAAGGCCTTCAAATCTTAAGTTCCAACTTTAAAGTGGCGTAATTTTAAAATATCAAATAGAGTTGAAAGCAAGTTTATCCACTTGGAAAGACCATTTTGATACATAATTTAGTTTACTTAAAAATTGTGCGATGTATGTTAACCTAGTTATTTATTCATTTCCACAAAAGTCGTTATTTACTTAAAGCATAAAATTTTCAACATCTTTTAGTGTTAGCCGCTCTTATTCTATGCAACTAAGCAAATTTTATAATATGTATATACCTCAAACACCTATTATTTTTAATTTGCTTATCATCTATAATACTGGTATTATTAGGCATTATATTGAATACGTTTAAACTAAAATTAAAGAGTATTACAACCATCTGACAACTCTATGACATGCCGCTGTAACCGTATTTGCGACATGAGTGCAATCACAAACAAAAAAAATATGAATGTCACTACTAGCCTCTTTTTATTATGCCGTGACGTGCCACTTGTTTGTCGCTTCTGTTGGTTTTTTAATCTATGGTGATTACTTACGAATAAATAAAATTGAGATATAACATATGTTCCGTATACAAATACTAACTTTTTATGGTGTGCAAATAAAAAGCAAACCAATTGAATATGATTGTAACGATTTTTAATAGTTCTTTAATTTCCTCTAAAGAAAAAAGACAGTTAACTTCAAAAAACTACTTTCCGTATGCTGCGCTGCCGTGCTAATTTGATATAGTATTTAGATATTATAAGGGTTCTTTTTGGTTTACTGATAAATATCTGTTTTATTGTAAGAGTAACTCCTGGTATTTAAAAAAATCTTAGTAATTTTTAAAGGTTATGAAATGAACAGACACAAAGTTTCATTATTTCGTCCCCCACTTACACTGACCAATCACTAAAAATCTATGTTTCTCCTAGGGATCCTGTAAACTTGAAATTTTACTCAAATGTAGAATTTAGGTTAATGGATGTTGTAGAATGTTTTCTTTAGGGACTGTAGTATAGAGTTGTGAAAGTGATTGGATTTATAAAATGTCGGCAACGCGCGAGTTATGCTTCCTGGTGTTGCAAGCGCCCACACTCATAAACAGAAAGTTTTTTTTTTTTTTTATTAAAAAAAACAAAATTTTAAATATTATCTTACTTTATCTACTAATAATAATAATAATATTAACTGAAGAGTATTCTCGTCGCCACATTACTGGGTTAAAAGATTAATGTAGATAGATACGAGAAGATTGTAAGCTCCGATAGCCACCGTCTCCGTATATATATAAAGTACTCTGTGATAGCCACCTCCCAAATAATCTCATTCTCTTGCTCGTTTACGTCAAATGAGATAATTTTGTGACGATAAATTTTCTTTTTCTTTGGAAGTAATGTTCTACTATATGTTTGCGTTATGGTAACAATCAGTAACGTCAAACAATACATTCTGATTTGTGTTACAAATTGGTTACAAGTAGGATTAAGTTTTTTTTTCAAAAATTGTATCCTAATCAATACTATAAGATATTTCTAAGTGATGAATACATAAACTGTCTTTTTTTAATATTTTGCAATTAGATACTTTTTTTATGCTAATGTTGTGCTTGTGCTTTATATTTCATATTTTTATGTTTGTAATGGAAAGTGTCCTTTTAAATGGACGCTGTAAGAGAAACGGATAAAAGAAATGCCCTTGCTGAGTTTCTCGCCGGTTCTTCTCAGTACAAGGTCTCCCGCCCTATAGACTTACGAACCGATACCGTAGTGACATTCATAACTGCTCAATTATTGTAGCCTAAATTGAATAAATGATATTGATTGATCGATTAATTAGACAGAATTACGTACGTTGTAACGATGCAGTGCATCGAAATGAAGATCGACTCGATAAATTTGTCATTTCTATATTTTGGAACATAATAAAATGGGAGTAAAGTTATTTTTTCCTTACAGTTGAGATCTACCTCTAGTATTTAATAATATGCGCTTGTCCCTGATGAATAATTGATGGATTGACTTAATTTATTCCATTAAGTACGCATTCCCGCCACGTTAGGCATTCTTGTTATCTAGACGTTAACGTTAAACGCAGTCGTTGTCTTTCATACAAAATAAATTTTGCCAAAATCTCCGACGTTCCCTTTATTTTCCTTTTCATTTACACTGTTAAAAAAAAACACCAAAAATTTAAGAGTTCGGCGGTTTTGGTCTCATGAGACGATTCTAATAACCTATTATTTTGTTATATTTTTGCAAAAGTACGGAAATTTCTTGTATGGAGAAACTAAAAAAAAATAAAAAACAAAATAATGGCTAATAAGAATCGAATGAAACCAAAAACGTCGAGCACTTAATTTTCTGTTCTTTTTAAATCAAAATACAAATTGGAATTCAGGGAACTTCGAAAATTATGGCGAATTTGTATGGAAAAATTTTTCAGCGTTTACCCGTTTACGTTTCAGTGACACTAAAAGATGTCTTTGTATTGATAATACCATACCGTGACTGTTGGTAGTGCTTATGCAAGTGCCGCGGGTTCAATCCGCGCCCAGACCAAACATTTATATGGTGAACATATGTGTTTCACTTAAGTCTGGGTGTATGTCCAGGAAATTATAAATGCGAAAGTTTGTTTGTGTGTTAGAATGTTTTTTACTTGTTAACGCCACAACATCTGGAGCCTGATTCTCGTGTTTTCAAGATATTTATAATTGATTTACTTGTGGCTTGTTAATCGTGGTGACTATTTTAGGGCCTCCGCAGACGGAATCATTTAGCATCGGCAACCGTACCGCAACCGCAATCAAAATATAATAAAATAATAATGTGTGTGATTATGGTTATTCAAATATGTGCGGTGGTTAACAAAAGAAATGTTCTGTAAAATTTCATGACGAAAATATAATGGTTCCGTTTTTGCTTTTTGGCTAAAGAACCCTAAAAACGTTTCTAATATTCATATTTTTCAGTTTATCGTTGCCTGAAAACACGGATAAAAGGACGTTTTCTAAAAATGAAACCTAGCTAGATCGACGCCCCCGAAACTCCCAGCTCGCTAAATTTCATGAAGATCGTTGGAACCGTTTCCGAGATTCAGATATACAGATTATATATATATATATATATATATATATATATACAAGAATTGCTTGTTTAAAAAAGTATTAGATTGTAAAATCTTAATTTTTCAGCTTTTTGCCAAATTTTATCTTAATCGGTACAGGAGTTTAAGCATAAAGAGGTAACAGACAGAGTTACTTTGGCATTTATAATATTAGTATGGATTATTATCAAGATTTTGGACGCGAAAGCTATTGGTAATATAATTATTTGAGATAATCTGCCGAAGACAGGAGAGATACAATTAGCCGGCGGAAAAGTCAGCTTCTAAACGATCGATAGCGGAGACCGGAGTCGAGTGTAATAAAAATACTTGTATATGAAAAATGTGAAAATCCATAAAGATCTTATTTAAGTAAAAATATTGAATGAATAAATATAACTCAATATTTATACCTACCACATAATAATAGTTAAGCCTACTCTTTACGCTATCTCTATACTTAGCACTTTATTTCATAGTTAATTTACTATTTTCTTTGTAAAATCACTTACAAACTCAAATAAAGGGTTTGCTAAATTTTTTCTAAAATTTAAAATAACAGTATTTCTACAACATAATGACTGTTATGCCTACTCTTTACGCTATCTCTATACTTAGCACTTTATTTCAGAGAAAATTTACTATTTTCTTTGTAAAATCACTTATAAACTCAAATAAAGTGTTTACTGAATTTCTTCTAAATATTAAATTACAGTATTTCTACAACATAATAACTGTTATGCATACTCTTTGCGCTATCTCTATACTTAGCACTTTATTTCAGAGATAATTTACTATTTTCTTTGTAAAATCACTTATAAACTCTAATAAAGGGTTTGCGAAATTTCTTCTAAAAATTAAAATTACAGTATTTCTACAACATAATAACTGTTATGCCTACTCTTAACATTATATTTATACTTAACTCTTTATTTCAGAGATAATTTACTATTTTATTTGTAAAATCACATATAAACTCAAAGGGTTTGCTAAATTTCTTCTAAAAATTCAAATTACAGTATTTCTACCACATAATAACTGTTATGCCTAATCTTTAAGCGATCTCTATACTAAACACTTTATTTTAGCGATAATTAACTATTTTTTTTGTAAAATCACCTATAAACTCAATTAAAGAGTTTGCTAAATTTCTTCTAAAAACTAAAATTACAGTATTTCTACCACATAATAACTGTTATGCCTACTCTTTATGCGATCTCTGTGCTAAACACTTTATTTTGGCGATAATTTACTATTTTCTTTGTAAAATCACTTATAAACTTAATATTATGTTATGCCTACTCCAGACGCTGTATCTATACGAAGCACGTTTTTTCAGATACTATAACAAGAAAAAACAAGTGATGGTCGATAATAGGAGCGGACATTAACAGTGTGATGGCTTGGACAAGAGCCAACTCGTAGTTTGACCGTGGGCGCATATTCGGGTCACCTGTGCCTCTTTAACTTTTCACTGGACATACGGCTAAAAAGTTCCGTCTATTTTGTAACAAAAGTAGCAGTTGTGCGTGCAGTAAAACCTATTCCTGGTTCCCTGGTCCCCCGATCATCAATTAGGATAAAATAAAATCTATGATTTATTCCAGATTACGTAAATTTAAGAAATAAATCTAGCCTAATGGTGTTCGTGAATGTGCTATAAACTTAGGGTCCAATTGAAATACAGAGTCGATATTGATACCATTGAATATATAAGACCTTAATATTTTTTTTTTTTATATAGGTTTCGATCGATAGGTAGCATTCGGCTTTTGCGTGTAGACCAGTATGATTAGGACTTTGATTAAACCTTGGTTAAACTTTGATTAAATTATTATGATATATAATTCGAGTGGCGCATATGATGGATGATAAAGGGATCAATCAAGGCTAAGACCATGAAAATTATAATAAATATTTAGATCTCTAGAAAAAAAACCGGCCAAGTGCGAGTCTGGCTCGTGCATCGAGGGTTTCGTAAAACCTTATTGCCTATATGTAGATAGTACTTCCATCATGGCATCAAGTCTCAGAGATTTATTGCCTTAATTATCAGTTTTTGGGTTTTTTTTTCTATATTTGTTATGTAAAATTTTGCTTCATGGCGAATTGCATGATTCTAGGACAACGGGAAGTACCCCATAGGTTTTTATTTATTTGTGAATGCCAACATATGCGAAAATAATGGCCTTATTTTTTTATTGCGTTGACTTATAAGCTTGATTTTTTACAACTTAAAGGCACCGTAGAACTTAGTATTTTCTTTTGGGGAACCCTAAAAATAATAAAATTTAATACTTAGCCCTCTAATCCCACCCCTCCCAATAAACATACAAAGAGTGCTCAAAATTAGTAGAGAGTGGTACAAGTATGTTTTTTAAGGTTGAATTACTATTTACAAAAAACTAATTGGCTTTAATTATGATGAAATTTTTCTGCAGTTTATATAAAAACTGTCGAAGTACACGTTGTTCGCGTACAACATCCGTAGATTGATAATTTTATTGTACAGGTCATGTGAAAAACTAAAGTAAATAACAAATTTGACCCGATTGACTCCTACGTTTAAGCGTATGACCACTGTCCGTAATATTATAAAAAAACTGTTAAATATTATTGTAAAATAGTTTTCATAGCTAAATATGTGTCTGAGCGGATCATCAAGATCTATTATTAGGCCTAAGTTTCTACTTTACTTCTTTTTTGAGTATAATCCATATGACAGACAGACGGTCGACTACAAAAGTAATACGGGACTATTGCTGAGAATAATTATTATTATTATTTATTATTATTATACTTTATTGCATCAACATAAAAAATTTACAAACAAAACATATTTACAAATAGAGAAAAACAAAAGGCGGTCTTATCGCTTTAAAGCGATCTCTTCCAGACAACCTTTGGGTAGAGGAAATAATAAAGTTAAACAAAGTATAGTAGGTGTGTTTCGATACAGTTATTAAGAAGTATATACATATATATATATATATCATACAATAATGCATATAAAATAAATAAATACACATATATAAATATACATAAATAGATGTACATATAAAAATACATATATAAATACATATGTATAATAAATATAATTAAAATATATATTACGTATAAGTAAATATATATTAACAAATATAGGTAGTGATGTTATTTTAGTTCTTCAAGTAATGAGCAATAATAAGATTTTTAAATATTGCCTTCGAGTTTGCTCTTTTTATTTCTAAAGGTAAAGCGTTCCATAATCTAACAGCCTTCACAGTGAAAGAATCATTATACAATTGTGAGGAATGCAAAGGAATTTTTAGCATCCAGCGTGTAGTCTCTCGAAGAGAAGTATTTCCGATAAAATTAAAACGTTTCTTTAAATATACTGGTGTGTTTGGATTGAACAGGACGTTATACAGAAGAAAGAGAACATGAGCATCCCGGCGAAGTCGAATTGGGAGCCACTTGAGCTTTGATCTGATTTCGGAAATATGGTCGTACTTACGTAGACCAAATATGAGTCTAATGCAGAAGTTTTGAAGTCGCTCAAGTTTATTAAGTTGCTCCTCGGTAAGGTCAATATAACTAGCATCAGCATAATCGAGAATAGGCAGAAGAAGAGATTTCGCAAGAGCAATTTTAGTGGGAATTGGTAAAAAATTGCGCAATCTGCCTAAAGATTTAGCTGAAGCAAATATTTTCTTGCTTACTTCTTTTATTTGCGAACCCCAAGATAGTGTTCGATCGATAAATATACCCAAGTTTTTAACTGTATCTTTGTAAGGGATAGAAACTCCGTTCACAGTTACTAATGGGAGTTCGTTCCAGTCAATCTTGGATATAAGTCTAGAACTGCCTACGATGATTGCTTGTGTTTTCGTAGGATTAACAATAAGGCCATAGGATTCACTCCATTTAACAATTTGATCAAGGTCTCGATTAATTATTGAGATAGCGTTTGTCAGTTTACTAATAGGAGTTTGTGTGTAAATCTGAAGATCGTCTGCATAGAGATGGTAGAGAGAAGATAATTGAGATGTTATAGAATTAATGAAAATAGCAAACAGGAGAGGAGACAAAACGCCACCTTGCGGAACACCAGCGGCTGTGTTGCACCAGTCAGAAAGAGTATCATCGACTTTTATGCGCTGCCGGCGTCCACGCAAGTAACTATGAAACCAATCGATAACGATTGGAGAAATGTTAAGAGAACTAAGAATGAGTAGCAGAATGTCCAGATCCACGGTGTTAAAAGCGTTGCTAAAATCTAAGAGTGTCAGAACCGTGACCTCTTTATTTTCCATGCCAAAACGTATATCGTCAGTTATTTTGACAAGTGCAGTAGTCGTACTATGACCGGGACGGAAACCAGATTGTAAGGGATTTAAAAGGTTGTTTCTTGTAAGAAAATGGGACAACTGTTGATATACAAGCCGTTCCAAAACTTTTGACAAGAAAGGAAGAATGGATATAGGACGAAAATCAGAAAAGGAGGATGGATTATATTTCTTTGGTAAGGGAATTACATTAGCATCCTTCCAGGATTCAGGAAAAACACCTGTGGAAATGGAATGATTCAGGATATTGGTAATGACAGGAGTTATAATATCAAGGATGGGAACGATCATATTACGACTAATGCAATCTTCACCGACAGCATTGGATGAAATGGCGAGTATGTTCTTCTTAACATCGCAATCAGAAAATCGATTAAGAAAAAAAGGAGGAAAGTCAGGAGTTGGCAATGAAGAAAGTGAGTTTAATGTTTTATTTTTTTTGTTGCTGTCAAAGTCAACGTTAGAAATAAAGTGTTGATTAAGGAGATTGATATCAGTATTATTTGAAATAGAAGGAAGTTTCGTTTTCCCAACTCCTAACGACTTAAGAAATTTCCAGACTTTTGCTGGATCACCGTTTTCTACGGATTTGTGAATATGGCGTCTTTGTGCATCTCTACACATCCTATTGCAGCGATTCCTCAAGAGTGTGTATTTTGTACGATTACTGTCGCTAGGATTAACCTTGTATTTGGCCTTGGCACGATTTCGTTTCGTCATCAAAGATTTTATTTCGTCCGTAAGCCAGGGTGCCGGAACATGTTTGATTTTAACGGTATGTATAGGAGCATGAATGTTATACAAATCGATAATAAATGAGTTAAATAATCTTATTTTTTCATCAACAGTAGGCGCATTAATGACCATAGACCAATCGATGTTGCAAGCATCATCAGACAGGAGTTTAATATCCATCCCACTAAAATTGCGTTGCTGAAGCATTCTCGATTTGGATTTGGGAGGACGAATCTTGTATGATAAGTAAACCATTGTATTGTATTGTATAATATAATATATAATATGACTACAGAAGTGACAAAATACATCATATACATATATTATAATATATTATGTAAATAACAAATTAAGTAAGGAATGACTGCAAATATTTATTTACCGAAAGCTTAAAATTACTCGTCATTCTTAAGGGATGTATGTCTCATACTAGGGAAAGAACTATAAAAGAGAATCACCACTTGGCTAACATTTATTTGACAATTTCAACGTTTAGTTACAAAAAACACAACGTAAGAAAGTTTTCTGGAACCATTAATAAAATTTTATTGAGATTTTGCGAAAATGTCATATATATAAAGTCGGCTCCGTGGCTTAGTGGGTAATAACCCAGATACTGAGTCGAGCGGTGTAGGCTCGGTTCCCGCACCCTAGAGTTATTTAAAAAATTCTTCATTGGTGCTCCGCTCCTATTGGTCTAAGCGTAATGATATATAACCTATAGCCTTCCTCAATAAATGGGCTATCTAACACTGAAAGAATTTTTCAAATCGGACTAACAGATTAGCGCGTTCAAACAAACAAACTCTTCAGGTTTATATATTAAAAGTAAAGATTGTTTCCCGATTGTATCGTGAAGGTCTGTTGTTATCACTTTCGTGAAAGCTTAAGACGAAAACGTACAGCCTTGAATATAGATAAATCTAAAAATAATCGCCGATGTATTTACTTGTGCTCTTACTTGGTATTACTAGAACAACAAATTATTGAAGGATGGAACTTTATTGTACAACAATACACAAATGGTAAGGAAGTACAATCCTTTCTCAATTGTTTTCAGACCTACTGGATGAAATCCGACTTTGTAAAGAAGTGATGCGTCATTGGTAAACAACACCGAACAAATAATTGTATTGAGGGGTGGCACCTTTCGTCAAATAACTGCTTCAGACGAAACAATCAAAATTTACTTCAAGTACTAAATGCTTTCAAGAGAGATGCAAATATGATACGTAATCCTAGAAAATGCAGGCTCACTATTCAGATTAACGATGAAATCATTCAAAAGGCTCAGTTAAGTTTATTGGATAAACACATTACAGTAGGTCATTTTTTGAAATTTTGCATTACAGAAATCCGTTTATTATCAGTTTTAATAAAGATAATTTCAAATATTAGGAAGTTTATTTACTCTCATTCCACTAGGGTCCCCTTGCCCTTTCCCCCAGGGCATTAAACACTATTCTACTACGTTTGACACCATTTTCTTAGGTAAATCGAACACAGGTGAATAAAAAAATGCACCTGACTAAGTGCACCTGTGTGAATAAAGAATAGTGTTTGGCAGCCTTAATGCACCCAGGTGAACAAAGGTACTATTCGGTAGATTTAATTCACCTGGGTGCATAAGGTATACTATTTGGTTGACATAATGCACCTATGTGAATTAAGCAAGTGAATTAATTATACGAAAGGATATTTTCAGCTATTTGCACGACTCGATTTGCAACAATTTGTTGCCAACGGTGTGGAGAACTTATGGCCCAGTAAAGCGCGACCTTTGAATCAATGTAAGCGTAAACACTTAGCGAAAAGCGGTTACTATAATTGTTTAATATTGTGCGTAGTAATTTTAACAATAAAACGGCTCCACAGAGCTATAGTCGAGCTATAGTTTGAGGCGGTGAAGGAGCACAGTGTTTTCTCCCGTGACTTAACTTGTATATAAACAATTGCCCCGTAAGCGTTCTCGCTTGCATATAAGAACCCGAGTAAAGTGACAGTGCTGCCAACTACGATGCCTAAATGTCGCGGAATTTAAACGGAAAAAAGTGCCGGGAGCTTATCACAAAACTACTTCCACTTTTTTATGATATGTGAAGAAGGTACGTCATCCCAGTCAACCTTCAATTGCCAAAGCTGTTTTAGTATAAGTTAGGCGTATAAAATAGTGGGGGCGACAAAGCCCATGATATCCCACAATTTAGCTATTGTCGACGATATTGAACGCTTAGTGCATTCACCATTAATTGCGGCGAAAATTTAAAAATAAAAATATTGACAGTATCTGTAGACCAGTGAAAACCTAATATTTTGTATTTAGCGGACTTATCAAATTCAATTGCTCTCATAAGTTTATGTGACACGGGAAGCAAAAGTCTAATACGGTTGGTGACTTACTATTCCACTTGACCCATTGAGCTCCGATTGAATCTATTAGCTCCTTGCATTTACAGTTAATGTTTTTTTGAGTTGTGTAGTATTTTGTGGTGTTTGTTGTGTGAATGATAGTTTCAGTATTTATTACTATTACAAGTTTTCATTGGGTTTGATTGCATGTTACACATACAGTACCTTGTATGTTGGTTGACTGTGCTGTTTGGAGATGCTTAGTATTACATAAAATTTGTTTTAATTTTTTATTTTGTTAATAAGTAATATTTTGTTAATAAGTAAGATCTTTGATGTCATTATTGTTTTTTAAAATAGGGGCGAGATCCTTGAGAAGTATTCTGGGGTTGTGTTCCCCGTGAAAATATTATGCACATGATGGTGCCATTCTGGTTCCCATAGTAGTACCTTTAATTTGTTCCTAATATTGGAAATCGTAAGTAAAGTAATTATTGATTAGTATAATGTTAGCTAAATCAATTAAAAATTTAGTACCTGGGCGTTGGTGCAAGGCACGTTTTTTTAAGAAATAGCTTAGAAAATTTAAACCTTCATAATTAGGTATATTATTTTTATTTTTTAAAAAACCTTTATTACACCAAAGATCTTATACCTTCAAATCCTACTATTACGTATAAACGAAATAAAAACATTTTTTATCTAAACAACACAACAACGACAGCACAAGCAACCAACATCAAAGGTACCGTACCATGCAATCAAACCCGATGCAAGACTTGCCCTAATAAATACTGACCCTATCATTCATACACCATACAACACAAAATACTACACAACTCAAAAAAACATTAATAGTCTGGTCAACATGTACCTTTTTGGGTGAAATTTTTGTATAGTCTCCGAAAATTACGATCAAGGTGTCATTCGATTCGGAATATTATGTAGAAAGTTTAAGAAAAAGTTCCAAAAGGGGCCGATGAAAATTGCAAAAGTTATAAACAATTAAAAAAAAAAAAAAGTAGGGGTTTGTTTTTTTTTGAATATCACAAAAACTATCAAAGATATTCGAAATTTGAAAAAAGATCTGAAAAGAGGAGGAAATTTCTTAAAAAAAGTCCTGCCTCCCGGAACTGTATCTTTAATATTTATAATTTTTACGGGGCCCTGAACATAGCGCTAAAAGCGGGTAGTCTGGCTTTCGCTCGCGATTTGTCATTCGGACACGGTAACAATAAAAATCATTTTAATATATTACATATGAATATTAAGGAATAAAAAAAATTTAGTACTATTGGGATATATAAATGAACAATAATCCGTAGGCGAAAAATTTTTATCCCCATTTTTCCATTAGTTATGCATTAGTTAATTAACTACTTTTTCTGAATAGAATGTTAACAGAAAAAACCTGATTATTATTAAACTACAACCCTAGGATTTTTTTCACTTCGTGGAGTTATTCTTAAAAGGCATTAAAATAGATCCCCTTTGGAAAAATTTAAAAATGTAAATTTTCCACAAATTATAAATTTATGAACATTTAACCACGTTTTGGAATAGAAAAACAAGAAAAAAAATTTTTTGGTTTATTTTTTATAAACAATTGTCAATAATTTACATAAATAAAAGAGCTAGAGCTGAAGTTAAAAGCTTAAATTGTTCATTAATTTATAGTGAATAAAAACGACTTGAAGTATAATTGTCGTATATATAATAGTTTAAAAGTTATACCAATTATAAAAGAAAAAGAGCGAGATAAAAAGGCAAATTTTAGGACATAAAAATATTAAAAGTTATATAAAAAATAGATAAAAAAATTTTTTCATAAAAAATAATACATAGCTGTTTTTATAATTAAATTACGAATTAAAAAAAAAATAAAGTAAGAAAATCCATTTGTTTATAACAAATTGTTTATTAAATACACAAATAAAAAATGAAAAAAAAAAATTTTTTTTTCCAGAATATTTAAGAACAATAGAATTTATGATTTTTAGAGAAAAAATGGTTCCTTAATATTTATATTTAGTGGTAAAAAACGATTGTTAATTAAGAAATGCATTTTATAGCAATAAATAAATTTTTTTAAGGAATAATTTTTTTCTTAAAAATCATAATTTATATCAACAAGTAGATTAGGAAAAAAAAATTGTTGATTATCTTATAAACAATGCATTTGTTTATAACAATTATTTAAACAATCGCGGTAAAAAATTAAAAAAAAATATTTTCATGTTTCTTTTAACCGTTAGAAATCATAAAATTTGAAATATTTGAAAAACAAAATTTTTTTAATAACTTTTACGCAGTTTTTAATTTTTTAATGTTTTCGATTGTTAATAAAAAAGTGGAAAATTAACATTTTTAAATTTTTCCAAAGGGGATCTATTTTAATGCCTTTTAAGAATAACTCCACGAAGTGAAAAAAATCCTAGGGTTGTAGTTTAATAATAATCAGGTTTTTTCTGTTAACATTCTATTCAGAAAAAGTAGTTAATTAACTAATGCATAACTAATGGAAAAATGGGGATAAAAATTTTTCGCCTACGGATTATTGTTCATTTATATATCCCAATAGTACTAAATTTTTTTTATTCCTTAATATTCATATTTAATATATTAAAATGATTTTTATTGTTACCGTGTCCGAATGACAAATCGCGAGCGAAAGCCAGACTACCCGCTTTTAGCGCTATGTTCAGGGCCCCGTAAAAATTATAAATATTAAAGATACAGTTCCGGGAGGCAGGACTTTTTTTAAGAAATTTCCTCCTCTTTTCAGATCTTTTTTCAAATTTCGAATATCTTTGATAGTTTTTGTGATATTCAAAAAAAAACAAACCCCTACTTTTTTTTTTTTTTAACTGTTTATAACTTTTGCAATTTTCATCGGCCCCTTTTGGAACTTTTTCTTAAACTTTCTACATAATATTCCGAATCGAATGACACCTTGATCGTAATTTTCGGAGACTATACAAAAATTTCACCCAAAAAGGTACATGTTGACCAGACTATAACTGTAAAAGCAAGTGCTGTATAAACGAGTAGGTAAGTTAGGTTCAGTTTCTCTTCATATAATAATCTGTTCAGTTATATGATAATTTCTATTCCATACTTTACGATCTGCCCAGGCATATTATGAAGCGGCAGATTATACGATTTGCCTGCGACATATATACTAAAATGTAAACACTGTCTTTGCTTTTACATTGGTGAAACTACAACCCCTCTACACGTACGCATGAACAATTACAGACTTACTACAGACTCAGTTACCTTATCACCACTTCCAATGCCTACACACGCTACCGCATGTAACAAAAAATTCAATTAATACTATAATGTACGTTTAGTAGAATATTTAAATCCCCCTATTACTTCAATTGAACTTAAAACTGGTAATTTTCATATATCTGGAAACTTGCAGCGTTTTACTGCCATGGTTTCAACAAATGCCTATGAAACTCAATGTTATCCTAGTAATTTCATTCTCAATCAAGAAATGTTATCTATATCTATATTCACTTTTTTTTCTACTTTTGCTTTCCTTCCTCCATAACACCTTCATCAAAACATAATTGTCAAAACACGTATCTTATTACTATACTGTCAACTTTATTATTATTGTTCTTAAACAAAAATAAGTAATTTATACATTTTATTTAATATTTTATATAATAATCTAAATCGAAAACGGCTTAATTCGCCGAAATGTATGCAAATTATTTGATTATTGGATATTAATTTCTTAATTCTATGAAGATTTGTGTGTTAGAATATTTCTAGAATCAATATGCAAGTTTTAGATATATCACAAAACGTTTTGAAATAGCTTATAAGTTTTATATATTTTTCAATCGAATTTTAAATAAGCTAACTACGAACAGTAAATAAAAAATATCCAATGGCGGCGCTTGCGAACCGCAAAGATGGCCTTAAGGACTAAAAGCTGTTCATACGTTTAACTGACAGATAAATATATGTTTATTACGCGCACCCTATTCTGTGGGTGCCATTGGATATGTCTTTGAAAATAGATTTAACATCTATAAGAAACTTTATCTCAGAGATGTATATGAAACATTATTTTAGACATGTACAAGAAACTTTATCTCTTGAAATTATAATTGCAATTTATATAATATGCGAATTATTATCTACCAAAATAAGTAGGGCAAATATTTTATTCCTAAATTCTTTTAAAGCTCCTCCAAGCATGACTGAAAGCTTCGTGAGTGATTGAGCTCAGCGAAACATGAAATAAAAATATTCATCTCATTTCACAAAAGGATCAACAAAATGCGAAGTTATGAAAACATGCTGAGATTTTCCAATGTGCACGTATTTTAGACCGGAAACCCGAAATCCTTTTAACGTAAAAAAAGCGTGAAATTTATTTGAACGATAATGAAAATGTAATTTTTACATTTGGTTTTAAGCGCCCTCATAATAGGCTTCGGCAGTAAAATTCTTACAACTACCTAATTTAGGTATATACCTTTATTTTATTTTCTTGAAAACTCAAAATTATAATATGATTGCAACAGTTACAATAATATAATTGCAACCAATTTCACCAAATACATCATGCAAGACAGAGGCAAGTTCCTCTTCAAAAATATTATCAGTTTGATAAATGCAGCCAAGTTTTTAAAGTAGGTAATACCTATATGACTTTTTTTTATTGTGATATGATTAAAATCGCAGTGTTATGGAACTTATTGTTCGAATTTCGAAATTCCCTAGAAATTATATTGAGAGCCAAAATAAATCGAGAACATTTTCGTGCGATGATTTTCTACAATTTTAAAAGAGGCCTTTTTTTTATTACCACTAAGGTGGCAAACAAGTACCCGGTCCGCCTGATGGTAAGCGGTCGCCGTTGCCTATGGACGCTTGTAACACCAGGGATATCACTCGCGCGTTGCCGACCCTTCAAAAAACCCTTTTTGTAGTCCTTAGAGAAAACTTTGGCAAAAAGCTCATTCTACAACCCACGCATTCACGGGAGGAAGTTTCTCTAAAACCGCACTGTACGCGACCATTTCGGTCCTAATGTGTGAGAATGAGAATGGCCTAAAACCTGATGTGTAATTTGATAGACTTTAAATGGCTTTTGTGGATGAAGGACCTTCAAAAGCAACCATCTACTGTTGGCATAGCAAGTTCAAGCGCGGTCGCCTTCCTATGGGTGATGAATAAAGGAATGGTCGTCCTACGACGGCTGTCACGGAAGAAATTGTGCTGGCAGTAAAAAAATTAATTCAAGAAAACAGACGAATGACATACGAAGAGATTTAGCATACACGGCAGATTGTAGATTAAGCATAGACGGGAAGCGTTCACAAGATTCTACACGAGCACCTTCGCGTGAGGAGGATAGTTTTGCGGTGGGTGCAGCATAACCTCACCGAAGCTCAGAAGCAGTCTCGTGTGGAGTGGTGCCTTGATATGATTCAAAAATATGAAGCAGGCTCGTCCAACCAACCAACGCCCACGAAAGTCAGGCGATCGAGAAGCGCATAAGAAATTTTAGTTAGTAGTTAGCTAGCCTAGTTTCTTCACTTTGACGGAGTGTCTGGTTTTAAATCCATTACGAGACCAAAGCAGCATCAACGCCGAATGGTATACCACAAAATTCCTGCCATAAGTTTTGTCTGCAATGAACAAGCGACCGATCACCAGGCACCGCGGTGTACTGCTTCACCATGACAACGCGCCCGCTCACTTGGCGCTCGAAACGAGGGACTTCCTGGACAACACACCGGTCAGATTCTTGGGTCACCCTTTTTACAGTCTTTTTTATTCTCTAAAATAAAAAAAAATTCATCGCCGGAAGACGCGCTAGTAGCGTTCGAGAAAGCCGTGGAGGAGGTGTCTGTGGCGGACAGGAAAAATGTTTCGAAAATTGGTTCAGACGTATGAAACTTTGTATACAGGCTGGTGGAGAGTTCTTTGAAAAGATTTAATTAAAATATTTTATCCATAGAAGTTAGCTTTTGAGTTTCTCAAAACTTTATGAGTGTCCCACGTATATATTTACTTATGTACTCTTGGCATGAATCTTCATGATAGCAAGAGACTGGAAGGTTTATCGTTGATTCCTCAGGAAAGGGGGTGGGCCTTACTATGGGATACATTATACACTAGCTCCATCTTTTCTCCCTAGAACCAAGGACAGAGCCAGAGTGGCAGCCGAAATAGCAGAGACTCGTAAATTGCGCATATATTAGCGCAATTACTAGCAAAACTATAAATTTGTGCCGTTTACAGTGAAGAGTCGAGGTCCATAGGATTCAAGCGCAAAAGCTTTTTAAAAGTCCATAACTCCACGACTAATTGGAATCAGCGGTGAAAAGAATGCAGGCTGCTGTTTTGCTCAACGGATAAGCATGGTAGTCATACAAGGGAACGCAGCCTGCATTCTTGGTACTATGCCACGCGGACCAGGTTTATATGATTGTTTACTTTAAGTAGATTTTCATTTTTTGTTAGGTATTTTATAAGTATTTATATAAAATGCAAATACTGTTGTTTATAAATATATAAATAAAAAGTGAGTAAATGTAATAAAAGATATTAGGAGTATCCGAGATTAAAGCATAATGTTTTTTTGAGCACTCTTGGTTAAAATAATGAACAAGTAGTTGATTAAAGGCATCATTGCAGTGTAAAGGAATTTTGGAAAACATGATATCATATAGATGTGGTGACGAAGAGACTAGTAAAAAGATTTTATGAAGAAAGTCTCTGTCTAGCTGTGTCTGTAGATAGTATTCTCAACTTAGAATATGAAAGAGCCTTATGACCTTCTTCAAAAAATAAAACAGAATTCTTCAAATTGATGGTACATTATTAAAGGCATAAATGTCTATCATAAAGAACTGCTAAAGGAGGAATTTCAGTCACTAATATCACTGTGTAAATACAATATTCTTAAAAGTTGGGGAAAAAAATACTTTCCTAATATGTTTCGAGTTTTAAAAGCAGCAGGGACGATTTATAATTAAAAAATTACACACGGATAGCGATGAATGTAGACAGGTTCAGTCAATTATCAGTTTTAAATAAAGAAAAATACAAAAATAAATGTTTTTTAGAGAATTTGTTTGGTCTAAAGAACTTGTTAAAAAAAATTATATTTAATTTATATATAAGCTCGGTTATAGTAATTCCTGCGGGAACTTTTGATTTTTTGGCTTAAAAATTATTCTATGTCCTTATTCGGGACTCAAACTATCTCCATAACAAATTTAATCGGTCATCATTAAATCGGTTCAGCAGTTTAAGCTTGAAGAGGTAACATACAGATATAATGACAGAGTTACTTTCGCATTTATAACACAACTAGCTTTTGCTAGCGGTTTCACCTGCGCTAAATTTGGTTATCGGCATAGGATTCTTACGGCAACTCTTCAATTATAAAAAAAACACAGAATGTAAAAATATTTTTTAAAATAATAAGTACCGCTCTTCCCCCTCTCAATTTTGTTTTAAATTAAATACTTGTGATGAATAACGTATTTATTTGGATAAAGATTAATATCATGTTTATAAAAACACCTTCGCAAATAATGCATTATTTAAGAACAAATTTGGTTAGCATAAAAAAGGTTATCGGCTCACGTCAGTAAAATATAGATATATGTTGTTGCAGGCTTTTTTTCGAACTTGTAAAGGGGAACAATTCTGTCATACATGATTTTTGCGAAACTTTAACCGTTTACGCAGCGCACGCAGCGGAAGCTCTCAAAAGGATAAAAAATACCCGATTTTGAAACATTCTTCATTGGTGCGACGCTCCTATTTGTGTTAGCTTGATGATATATAGCCTTTCTCGATAAATAGGCTATCCAACACTGAAAGAATTTTTCATATCGGACCAGTAGTTCCTGAAATTAGCGCGTTCAAACGAACAAACTCTTCATCTTTATATATTAGTATAGATTAAGGATTATGGATTACGTTACAAAGTAAAGTAATACCGTAAAAATAAATATCTATTTATTATTCCTTTACCAGCAGAGCAACTATTATTAATACAGTTATTTAATTTAACTTTACAAAGTAAAGTAAAACCGAAAAAATATTTTGCTTATTATTTCTTTGCTAGAAAAGCAACTATTAATAAGACAATTATTTACTATAACGTTACAAAGTAAAGTAATACCGTAATAATAAATATTTATTTATTATTCCTGTGCTAACAGAGCAACTATTATTAACCCACTGTTCTAATTAACTCATTCTATTTAAATACTGATCCATTTCGATTGGCAAAACAGCTGTGATAATGCACCAGATCACATCGGGAGCGTAACATTGGTCGCAATCCAACCGCGGCGCATACATCTTGTGCATCCGTGCTTTGTGATTTTCCTATTCAATTTTCCCTCTCACATTTGTGTTTCCGAATTCAGATAGCTGTTTGCAATTTGCTAAACAAACACCAACCGACGTCGGTAACGTTGTAACGCGACAGCTGTAAACTTACGGAATCTCATTGTGCCATTTTACATCTTTCGTTTTGTCATATTCGGAATATTTCAGTTAGAAAATGTTGGTATACCGAGGCAAGTATTTAGTACGAATATATTAATAAAAAAGATTAATTTTTAGTATATGAACTGCCCGCACTTATATCGATTAATAAATTAAGATATTGAATAAAACTTTAAATTCAATTCAATAGGTATGTACCAACTATAATAAGTTTTTAAGACTCAAAGATTTTCATTAGTGAGGCATTTTAAAATGTCCTCCTTTCATAAATTAATACATTGCTACTTTAGGCACGTTATACATAAGTGATATCTAGGGAATGCAATCTCGATCTCGCGAGATCCCGATTATCCGAGATCTCCCCTCATTTTTCGAGATCAATCTCGAAGCATAAAATGACGAGATCTCGGCCGAGACTGACGAGATCGAGTGGCAGTAGTCAGCGACGCATGACGCGTGTTCTCTGCGCGCGAGCGAGTCGCAGTCTATTCTACTCTTTTTCAACTTCTGGTAATGAATAAATACCGGTACTACAGCAAACTTCACACACGAGGTTGACTTACCTCTTTCAATGATTGCAGTGGATATGAATTAACGTGCTGCTGTAAAATCGAATAGAAGTCTTCATGAGGAACTAGAAGATACGTTGAAAGCCTTTCGCGCGGGTTGCTACTATTACAGACAGGCTAGAGTCCGTGATTAAAAACGAGATCGATCTGAATGAGTTTGGAGGATCGAGGCGTATTTTTTTGCAATTTACATACAACAGCTTGCTCACGCTGTTACCAACTAGCGTTGAATCTGAGAGGGCCTTTTCAGCCGCTGGCTACATAGGGACTGATTTATCCGACAGAACTCTAAGCACTATTTATTTTTTAAGGAGCTATTTTCAAATTCACTCTTATAAATTAAGAGGATTCCTAGTTTAGGAGTGATTTCGGAAATAGCAATTTTTGTGAATTTTTGTTTTCACTGTCCATTATCTATGTTAAATAAGTACTTTCTTTACAAGATTTTGCGGGTCTGAATTTTTGTGTTCATTAACATACCATAAGTATAAATTATAAAAATTGCGATTTTTTTTCAATAATTCATTTTGTATCTTACTAGCATCATAATCATAACTACTAAGCAGTTTCAATCATGTTTCAGTTATCTAATAAAAACAATACTTTTCGAATGCCATTCGAGATGTCGAAAATGCCGAGATCTCGCCGAGATCGAATTTCTGATCCCTCGGGATCTCGACTTAGCGATCTCGTCTCGAGATTGCATTCCCTAGTGATATCCTTTCTCTAAGTATAGGCTTTACGACTATGAAAACCTTTCTTAATATCCTTAAAACTAATGTAACATCAAGGAAGAAACATTTTTTTTTAATCAGGATTTTTAAGAGCCTTGGTTTGCTTAGCTCAGTTTTAGACTCATTATGCTGCTTATAATGCTGTGGCAAATATCAAAAATCTATGTGCTTTTCTATATTTTCTAGAATAAGAATGTACCTTATTATATTTACCCAGGGGTTCTGTACAAACTTATTATATTTAGATAGTTCTTCCATCATGCGATCAAGTCTCACAGATTAATAATCAGTTTTTCGATTTTTTTCAATATTTGTGATGTAACAACTTGCTTCTTTGCCAAATTTCATGATTCTAGGTCAACGGGAAGTATACCCTATAGGATTTGATTTATTTGTGAATGTCAATATATGCGACAAAATAGTCGTATTGCGGCCGTATTTTTTATTGCGTTGACTTAAAAGCTATATTTTTTTATAGTTTCAAGGGACAGTAGAAGTTAATATTTTTAATATTTAACTTGATAGCTTCACGCGTTCCTGACAGAAAAAGGTCGAGCAGACCGACAGACGAACAACAAAGTTATCCTATTTTTCCTTTTGAGGTACGGAACTCGAAAAATGACTCAGTTTAAGTCAAAAAATTATAAAACAAAAATCTTATACTTACAGAACTTTTAAAACTTAAAAACTTTGTTTTGTATTACATATACTATATAAGTTGTACATATATATTAGTATTATAAGTCGTAAATTAAAAATTATTAAATATTTGTAAAGATTAATATTTGATATTAGCATTACAATTTGTAAAAATGTTATAACTTACAATTGGTAACAATGTATCAAAACCTAGAATTCGTTACAATGTATTAAAACCTAGAATTGATAATTGTACATAAAAACCTAGAATTGGTCACAATGTATGATAAGCTAGAACTGAAACGGAAACCTTGAGTAATTTTTTATTATTGTTTCAGAATCAGGTTTATTTTTAAATATAATCACCATCTTACACTTTGGAGGCAATGAAGCCGCATTTCGAAAATTTGAATCATACAAAACTACAATAAACATCGGTAAGTTTAAATACAGTATTAAATATTCTTAATATTTATTTAATATTCCTTCTTATATTAATATTTATCTTTTAGGTGCAATTTTCCCCCCAAATACTGTAACAGAAGTTGCATTTGCGTCAGCCCTTGCCCGAGCTTCCATGGAAAGTGAACGATACAATTACGTGATGAATGTTCTTTATGCTCCGTACGGGGACAGTTTTGCAGCATCTAAAGCTGGTAACATTTAAATTTAAGTATAGCGCGGACGCGAAGCAGGAAGAATTTCGTTCAATGACCTGTCCTGATTAGTCTCTGTTGCACGCGCATATGCACAGATACAATTACCAACCGCTGTCATCAGAAATTACTATTATTTGACCACTGAACACAGGCTAAAAAGTAAAAGGTCAATGAACGAAATTCTTTCTGCTTCGCGTTCGTGCTTTTAGTTATAGACACGATAGAAAGTTGAAAGGTGAATCAGGTGGTCGAAATGAATAAAGCTATCTGAACATAAAACTAAGATATGTTTTTTTTTACTCTTAGATTGTATATTTTGTGATTTATTACTTTAAAAATTGTAAATTTTATCTCTTACGCTTCCGTATTCTAACTTGTAAACCATATAAATTTAAAAATAATAATAAATTACAACACGATTATTTTGAATAATTCCTTTTTTTTTATATAAAATTTGTTTATTTTAGTTTTTCAAATCCGAAATAATTCTTATACTACGAAACCCTAACCCTATTGGGTGTATAGACTTTCTAACACATAGGTTGCTATTATAATATAAGCAAGGACTAAATAAGGATTTTGATAAATTCATTTGAAAGTTTGTATCAAAATCCGTAATTTTTGAACCTAAACGAAAGAAAATTAGTAGGCTTTTTAACCTGTAGATTGAGAATTAAGATTGACATGTTTCACTATTTTTGAGAAATCAAAATATTCAAGTAAATTTATATCGCAATTCCATTTACAAAGTATCCTGTTTTTTTTAATTCAAGCGGAAGTCGCGAGAATAAGTTACTTAATTAAATTTAATGATAGAATAATTATTTATATAATGATTCCATGAAGATAACATTCCATTAAAAGCAATATCCCAGCAAAATGTTTTGAGTAGAACATCGTATAATTAAATGTAGCTCTCATTAGTTAATTTACCACTAAATGGAGAGGAATTAGATTATATATATCATATGGAAATACCTCTTTTCAAATTTTATATTATATAATTAAGTTTAGAAATTTTACTTTGGTATTAATATCAATTTATATTCAGAAAATATTATTCATTCAAATATTATAAATGCGAAAGTAACTCTGTCTATCTGTGTTACCTCTTCACGCATAAACGGCCTAACCGATTAAGATGATTTTTTTTTTATGGAGATAGTTTGAGTCCCGGGGAAGGACATGGATAGTTTTTATCCCAAAAAATTCAAAAGTTTCCGCGGGAATAACTATAACCGAGCCTAGACGAACTATTGATTGCTAAAGCAAACTTCACTAGTACAAGTATAATAATGGGTTGCCTTAAGGGTCCCACGCCGATAACCGAATTAGTGGGTAGAGCTGCTGGCAAAATCCCATTTATATTATAAATGCGAAAGTTAGGATGTATGGTTGTTAGCTACTCAATCACGCTTCAACCACGTAATGGGTCGGGATGAAACTTAGCACACATGTAGGCTAGGTCCTGGAATAAGACAAAGGCTATTTATCATACCGAAAAAAAAGTTTCCGCAGGAACAACTATAACGTTTGTTACTCAATCCTGCCGCACCGGAGCATCTAATTGAGCTGAAATTTTGTACAGAGATAGTTGAAAATACGGAAAAGGTCATAGACTACTTTTATCCCGGAAAATTCAAAAATTCCCGCAGGAGTCACTATAATCGAGTTCCACTAACGAACCATAGCTGCACCTAAAGCTTGCTTTAACAACCTTCTTTAGTATATTCAAGAAGTTGCTGTAAGAATCCCACGCCTATAACCAAATTTAGCAGCAGCGGAGCTGCTGGCAAAAGCTAGTTTTAAATAAGACGTTGTTTGTAAGTGATGTCTGAAGAACAATAAACATGTAGATATTTAAATACATTATTCGACATAACGTTGCTGAGCTTCGCCTATGATTCTAACGAAAAATAATAATTTTGAATTTTAAATTAAATCCTTGAATGTTTCATACATTCAAGCAAAAAAAAGGAAGCTCAGCAACGCTAGGCGAGGTCTGTCTTTGAATGGGGGCACGATCTAAGGGCACATTTTTCAGAGCTACTTTATGCTTTAGAGTTTGTTTACATTAAACTGGCTTCGTCAAACATTGACAGCAGTTCTTAATCCAGTCAGACATAAGCCATTTTGGATTTGAAACAATGACAGTCGAGTCTCCAATAGTTGCCCATGTTCTTTTATCCACACTGGGACTGCGTGATGGACTATGGCCTAAGCCTCCTTTTGCGAAGGAGATGCCTGTACCCCTGCAGTTGAAGCTAACACGGCTAAGGGAACAAACAACAACATACATGATATTCCACTTAAAGTGAACTTTGAGTATTTGACAATTTTTTATTTGTATATCAATATAAATAAATACTTTCATATCAATTAATTTTATTTTATTTTCTTCTCTGTATGTATATTTATATTGTATTTATTACTTCTATGAAGATTTTGTGTGTTTATATTATTGATGTACTAGGACTTTATAAGTCACTAGGAGTTGTACATAAATATACAAAGTATTTCATCAAATTATTTAATTTGACAGCATGCCAGCTGTTGGCTACTGGTGTAGTCGCAATATTTGGACCAACGGACCCGACGTCAGCGTCAGCAGTAGACGCACGTTGTCGAGCCGCAAGGGTACCACACATACAAGTCAGTCGAATTCCTTATTGTTTTTTGTTTTATTGTACTTTTAAACTGACTGATTATTATTGACTGATTGCTTAGGACAATAGATTACATTTAAATAATAATAATAACTAACAATTACTAACATAGTTTTTATGTTCAATTATTACTAATAAACCTTCTAACCATATATGGAAATATTATTTTTTTAACATAAATATGTTATATGACATAAAATTTTATTTATTATATTTATTATTTACCTCCTTAGGGAATGAACTTCGAAAAATACTTTTACGTCCTTATATCTAAATCGCGCACGAAGGGTTCCGTACCATTATCTATTAAAACGACAAAAAAATCACGTTTGTTGTATGGGAGCCCCCTTAAATATTTATTTTATTCTCTGTTTTAGTATTTGTTGTTATAGAGGTAACAGAAATCCATCTTCTGTGAAAACAGCGTGGTGACAGACGGACGGAAGGACGGACGGACAGACGGACGGAAGGACGGACGGACAGACGGACATACGGACAGCGGAGTCTTAGTAATAGGGTTCCGCTAATTACCCTTTGGGTATGGAACCCTAAAAACCTAAAAATGAATACTTCCTCAAACTGACAGATACGGTTCTTAGTTATAAGTTGGTGGGTCTGTAATTTCTTATAAAGGTTGTCTCAAAACCTACTTGAAATTTGAAATTTCGTTGTGTCAGAAATGGAACGCGAATATTTTTTAGTTGTTATCAGAAAATTTAAAGTTAAGTTGTGCAGCGTTTTTAAATTAAGCAACGCTTAGAAATTTTCCGTCATCATTATGCACCATCTCGATCTGCTGTGGAGAATTTAATTAATGAATTTGAAACTGTTGGCCTTGTTCAAGATATCAAAGCAGGTGGCCGTTCTCGTACGGGTAGATCGCTTGAAAACATTGCAGTAGTAAGACAAAGTGTAAACTAACTCACATCCATCTCTATTCGTCATCGTTGTCAACAATTAAACATGTCAAGAAGATAATAATATTTAAGTAAAGACACAGTACCTTCAAATGGCGAATTCGCGTAGCAAATTTAATTTCAGTAAAAATGGATGCGTCTTAAGATCAAAAATAGTTACATTAATTCATTGTCATTTCCTGAGTATTCTTTGTTAAAGATTGTTGAAGCCAGGATAATGTATATTAAATTAAGCTCAGAAGTTTTAATGACGTAAATAAAACAAATCAGATGGACAAAATTCTGTCCACACTCCCTGAGCCCGTGTCTGTCACGACAATTCCCTTATATCCCGGGACATCCCGCGACCCCCGCGCCCCTCACACCTGCGCCTAGTGTTCCAGCACTTCTCGCAAACACGAGCCTTGCCCCCCCCCCCGTCGCTTGCTTCACAACGCCCCAAAAAAAAAGTGTTCGTGATGTACGAACAAGCTACTACCCCTCGACACATACTATCACTAGTATCTGAGCACCGCCCGTTTTTTGACGCCGTAAGGCGTAACCCAAATCATAAAATCAAAATGGATTTCACAACCGCATGCGAAAATCCTCGCTCCGTCTGCATCGGCTATTTTAATGCCAATGGTCTCCGCAACCAAAGGAAGAAGTTGTCGAAATTCCACTCGACCCATAAACCAGATGTCTTCCTCATTCAGGAAACATTCCTTAAACCCGCCATCCGCACCACCTCGATTGCAACTACCGTACCGTCAGTGATAATAGAACTGCCTCTCTTCTCGGAGGCACTTTCATCTATTACAGACGCTCCCTGCATTGCTACCCGATCGATCCTACGCCCCTTGTGAATTGAGAAGCATCCGCCTGCCGCCTAGCGATGACCGGCCATCAGCCGATCATCATTACATCGGTTTAACTCTTATACGGAAACGTCATTATGGTATTGCAGATTTGGCTCTTGAGCTTATCCGCTCATATTTGAGTAGTAGAATGCAGAAGGTTCAAATCAATGAAGTAAAATCCAATGGCTCTGAAGTAAAATTAGGAGTTCCTCAAGGTTCTATTTTAGGTCCTTTTCTATTTTTAATTTACATAAATGACTTGCCTTTCTTTGTGGAGAAGCTATGTAAGATTGTACTTTTTGCTGATGACACATCTCTTTTATTTAAAGTTGACAGAAATAAAACAAATTTTGACGACGTAAGTAGTGCGCTTTCTCAGGTTCTTCATTGGTTTACGGCAAATAATTTACTTCTTAATGCGAAAAAGACTAAGTGTTTAAAATTTATGATGCCAAATGTCAGAAACATAAGTACAAAATTATCCCTAAACGGAGAAGAAATAGAACTATTAGACTCAACAGTGTTTCTAGGTATTACATTAGACAATAGGCTGCAGTGGAACCCTCACATTTCAGTTCTTGCCGGAAAACTCAGTTCAGCTGCCTATGCAGTTAGGAAAGTTAGGAAGCTTACAGATGTTGACATTGCTCGCTTGGTCTACTTTAGCTATTTCCATTCCGTCATGTCTTATGGCATTTTGCTTTGGGGTAAGGCAGCTGATATTGATACAGTCTTTATTTTGCAAAAGAGAGCAGTACGGTCAATTTATAAATTAGGACCTCGAATTTCTCTTAGGGAACTATTTAGGGAAATTGATATTTTAACTGTTCCTTGCTAATATATCTTTGCTTGTATAATGTATGTACGCCAAAATTGTCACTTATTTGCTAAAAATAGTGACCTCCACAGTGTTAATACAAGGAATAAGGATAAATTGGTAGTTCCAAAATGTCGTCTTCAGAAGGTACATAGCTCTTTCGCAATACAAAGTATATTTTTCTACAATAAAATTCCAAAACATGTGGTTAATTTACCCTCAAATAAATTTAAAATATATGTCAAAGATAGTTTAATAAAAAAAAGCTATTACAAAGTAGATGAATACATAAATGATAAAAATGCTTGGAAAAATTAGAACTTAATTGATTTGTATTGGGGCATTTGAATAATTTTTTTTTTAAATTAAAACATTGTATATTATGTTATTACCTAGTGTAAGGCTATATTGTATTTTTATATGATGTATAAAAGATTAACCAGTGAGTTTAATGCCGTTGCTTCTCGGTAGTAAAGCATTACGAACCTTCCAATCTTCTCCTCTTATATTTTGTTCCTTTACTACACACATTGTAACTAGTACAATCGAAGTTTTATTGGAGTTGCTTGAGTGTGTCATGCTCTCTTAAAGTGTCTCTGCGGTGGTGGCGTGTGTGTTGGGTCTTTACGTTCCCTAAAACATGGTTGAGCTAAGCGATGGCTGATTCATGTGTCATACTCGTGAACGGGTGCCGCCTGTGGAGGCTGGTCTGCTCTTGCAAACTTCTTTGTATTCTTAGTATTTAGTCTTACTTTTTTGTTTTGTTTATTAATACTGTAAGACATTGATTATTCCTTAGTGATGAATACATAAACTGTCTTTTGTTTATATTAGATACTTTTTTATGTTGTGCTTGTGCTTTATATTTCATGTTTTTTTATGTTTGTAATGGAAAGTGTCCTTTTATGATAGGAAGGACATTTTCCAATATTTTAATTGGACGCTGTAAGAGAAAGGGAGAAAAGAAATACGCTTGAGGAGTTTCTTACCGGTTCTTCTCAGTATAAGGTCTCCCGCCCTGTAGACTTACGAACCGATGGCGTAGTGACATTCATAAGTGCTCAATTATTGTAGCCTAAACTGAATAAATTAGATTGAATTTGAATTTGAATTTGAATTTATCTGCCTCCCTCAAGACCTTCAGTCGCTTTTAAATTTAGAAGCCGCCGTCATCCTCTCCGGCGACCAAAGTGGCAAGCACCGTCTTGGATGGACCGCACCGATTAATTGTGCAATCCACAAACTATCATCCCCCCGATCGACCCGAACGCACGGACCTTCAGCCCGCACGTTTACCTCATATGCGAGGTGCTACCAGAATCTACAAACAGTGATTTTTTTTTAGTCAGTAGAACGATCGATAGCGCACATAGAGATTGGAACGCGTGTTAACAAAAAAAAAATTGAATATGGTTTCAATATTTAAGTGTAAAAAACAAAGATGTTCGATAAACCTACTACAGTACCTACTATTCCCAAGAGAAATGTCAATATATTCCGCATAGTGCGCATTCGGCTTTGTTCAACAAAACGATCAATGGCAAGCACAATATAGCACAACAACCTTGGCTATTATATGTCAGGTTTTTTTACCCTTTGGGTACGGAACCCTAAAAAACTATGATAAAACAATTAAGATCTGACCGCACTAGAGCAGCGCTGCGCGTCGCTTTATGATACCTATCGCACTACATGGTTTTGCAGTCTGGTTTTTATTTATGTTTTGCTCATTCGTCTTCAAGCCGCACAGGGAGATGGGTGACAGTGATGAGGATTTAATTATCACATAGTTGTTATGTGCGGAAAAATAAAGAATTATGAAACAAAACAATTACCAAGATTAAATATCAAAATAACATCTCTTCATTCATCTCCATTTCTGTACCGCATAGAGCGGCACGTGTCATTTCAACAAGCGCAACGTGCAGACCGCAGACTGATGCGACGCGCCACGCCACTTGCTGTACCGCACTGGCCTCGCGTCACGGCGCGTTCTGCATTGCTGGCCGCACTTCATAATATTATTTTGGAGGCAAAGATTACTTATACGTCTAGATACCGTGTTCAGGCACACAAAACGAGCCAATCCGAGTACCTGATTTTTCATGTACTTGCCGTCAACACTACATCATACGTAATCTGTGCGTCGACGCGAACTGTGCTCCCGCGAAAAGTTATAAAAATGGCAGTTTGTGCAATAAAATTGTGTAGAAACTATTGGCAAAAAACACTTGATGAAAAATAAATCACTTTTCACAAGTTATAGTCCGGGAGCCAGCAATCCTGAAAGACTCGTCATCGCGGATTCTAAAATTTTTAATGAAAATTTATAGTTTATACTCACACGTATAAAATACGCTTGGTCGGCTTGGATTTTATTAGCCGGTAATGATTTAAATAAATTATGTATGGTTAAATTCATTAAATGTTTTACCATCATCGTGGATTTTAATTTTGCTATGGGTGATTTTGTGCAAAATGTTGTACTTAATTAGAAAAAAATCGGCCGACCAACATTTTTTAGCCGGAAAGGGTTCGCAACCCTATTTAAATGATATAAGAGGGGGTAAAATTTCTCCGTTATCACGGATTACATTTTTTTTTATTATTTTACGCGTTTTAATATCAGTTTTAAAAATATCTTGGTATGCCTGCTTACGCCTGCTTACAAAATGAAGAATACCAAAATATGTTTGAGCATTTGACGAATCCAGAAGACATAAATAATAAACAAATTACAGATTCAGTACAAATGTTTACAAATGAGATGTATAAAATAACCAATAATGACGTGAATGCTGCAAGATTTGAATTATTTTTAAAAAAATTTGCAAGTACATGTGACAAAGAAGAATTTTATAAAGGTATAATAATTTTCAATTCAAGTAATATTCCTCCATGTTGGAAAACATTAATGCAAAAAATTTTACGCCCTATGTTTGTAAACACTATGTGGCAAAATGCTACTGAAGCTATTTGTATTTTATACGAACCAACGGAATGTGGATGGCAATTAAATGAATCCAGTAAACTTGAATCATTGTGGTACATTAGCCCATCGGCGCCGTTAAAAGTTGAAGAAGTTTTAATTTGCCAACAAGATGAAGAAGAAGAAGGTGAAGAATCATCAGAAGAAGAAAGAAGTTTTAATATGGATGATAACGATGTAAATGATTATTAATTAATAAAATTAAATTAAACATAATCTTTGTATTAACCTTAATTTATTATACGATCAACTAAAATCAAAATTTACCTACATTTCCTTTAAATATTTTTTTGAATAAATTCGTAAATAAATTTTTTTAAATAAATTTTCCTACATTTACTTTTTCCTATATAAAATTCAAAATTTAAGAGAGAAATCAGAGGTAGAAAAAATAAATTACTCTAAATGAAAGAGTCTTCAAAGAAGTACAATGCATGATGCTTAGCGAAATAATAAAAACTGGTATGCGCGATTCCGGCTATTTCTAAGCAGGCATACCAAGATATTTTTAGACTGATATTAAAACGCGTAAAAAAAAAAAAAAAAGAAATCCGTGATAACGGAGAAATTTTACCTCCTCTAATATCATTTAAATAGGGTTGCGAACCATTTCCGGCTAAAAAATGTTGGTCGGCCGATTTTTTTCTAATTAAGTACAACATTTTGCACAAAATCACCCATAGGAAAATTAAAATCCACGATGATGGTAAAACATTTAATGAATTTAACCATACATAATTTATTTAAATCATTACCGGCTAATAAAATCCAAGCCGACCAAGCGCATTTTATACGTGTGAGTATAAACTATAAATTTTCATTAAAAATTTTAGAATCCGCGATGACGGGTCTTTCAGGATTGCTGGCTCCTCGCCTATTATAGTACACTTATTTGCTTGTTATATTTGAGTTACGTACGTATTTTTCAAAATTATTATTCGCCAGAGTAGTAACAAATATTTTTCTGTCTGTGTTGCCAAGTCAGAAGTCTGTACCTTAAATTCCCAAGTTCAGTAAGGTGAACATTAAAACGAAAATATATTCCTTTTACCAAACGTCACATATTTCAGGTTGATAAAGTATTTCTGTAATGATGACGCCTGTGACACATTGTGTTCATAGGACGTAATCACTTATGCAATTTTTTAAATTTTACTTTAACACAAACATAACAGTTGGATGTAAATCACAATGGAAAAGTAGTATGTCTAATGTATTTAATGGACTACGAAACTAAATTAATTTATCATCGTATCTTAATACACATTAGTAGTTCAATAAAAATCTCTTGTCTTCACAACGAAAGGCAACGTCACACCTTGAACTCTTTGTATAAAATTTAATTTAATTACCTACTACTAGTACTAATACATTAGCAAGACGGCATATGACCAGTAATGACCACGCGCAATTGGGTGTGTAAAATAATAAGGCTGTCTCATTGTCACGTCACGTCACGCTTCCGCCGCGGGACGACAGCGTCCTACCTATCTAGTCGGCCGGCAACTAGATCAAAAGTGCGCAAACAGCAGGCTACACGGGTGCATTAAGGGCGCGTTCGTTCTGGGATTAAGAGTTCCCACAAATGATACTTTTCACACTTTTGATAACGCCAATTTTGCCACCGACACCTACCGTTCATGTAGCTTTGAAACGTTACTAACAAAATTTTTACACACACTACGATAAAACACACACACACTACCATAAACAATGAATATGTGTAGGCAGTTTGACAGATTAACACAAAAACCCCACCTCCAGATATGGGTCTAAGTTTTATTTTTGGTGGCAAAAGTGACAAAAATAACAAAAATATCGAAAACGAACGCATGTCAGTTTGTCACAGATGATACTAAAATTTTGATATTTTTGATACCAATGCTAAACGAACGGGGTGCGTTCGTGTTGGGATGCAGAATCATTATTTTCATTACTTTTGTCACCTGCCATCCGTACGTAAATAATTAATCCGGGATAAAATTATTCTACGTTTATCCTAAAATGTTTAAAAAATAAAAGCCTACCTGTGCAAAGCCGGGACGGGATAATCACTTTAGGGTTGGTAACACCGAAATTACGCACACAGATGTAAAAATTATAGTCGTATTAGCTGATTTACACACGCATGGCTAAGAAAATGGCTCGCAGTGCTCCGTTTGCTATTTTTTGGGACACGGTATCTAGACGTATATGTAATCTTTGTTTGGAGGCAACTTTGACGCGACGCGCAGTACAGCGAAGCGCTGCGCCGCTATCTCATACAAAATGCTCAAAACAATATATTGACGAGACTCGCGCAGCGCTGCTCTATTGCGGTTCGGCCTTTAGAATCAATAATATATTTAATAAGAAGCATTTTTTAATCTGGCTTTACTAGCATAGGTGTTAAGTTGACATAATGTAAAAAATTATTTGAATACATTCTGTAGAAATTATATTTTAAGACGCTCAAAAATATCTAAAATAAAATATCGCCGCTGTTCTTTATCAACTTTTTGAAGTGAAAACTTCTTAGCGGCGTTGTGCATTTTTTTCGTAATGGGTAAAAAATGTTAAACTCGCGTCAAGTCACGTGTCCTGATCGAAAATTCGTAAGACGGAACTCGCGTCAAGACACGTGACCTTTAGTAACATTAGGTTAGTTTTTATTTTTAGAATATGGCGATTATAAGTAGTAGGTACAGGGAGGTTGGATATGGGATTTTAATTCTATGACAGATTGAGATATCAAATATAAATACTACGTCATAAAAGTAAATAAACAAACATTATTATTTATAATACATAAATACGTATACGAAGTGATGGGAAGTAAATAGCTAGTATGTTTTCACTTCTGCCGGCACTCCCGGAATGCAACCCGGTTTTTTTTTTCAATTTAAGTTTATGCGGTGGGCAAAGGAAAAAACGCGAGGCGACGAACTTGTCGAATCGTCGCACATTTTGACACAGACCTTGGCATGTGTAAGAAATAAATAATGTGCAAGTGAGAAAATAGTAAAGTAGCAACCTATGGCCTATAAGAAAGAACAATAGCCATTTTTAAACTAGTGTTAAGCTATGCAGCGTATTTCCCTTTCCGTGTTCAACTGGCGACACCGGTCTCGTGAAATCCGCACGCCTTTGTAGTACTACACAGTTCAACCAACCCGTGCTCACCTCGCGTCAACTGAACACGCTTTTAAGGTTTTTACAAAACTTACCTCAACTATTACCGTCGCTGATTCAACACGCTTTTGAAAACTCTAAACAGTCGAATCAAAAAAGTGTTTAGTTTAAATGCACACTATTTTGTAAAATCTCCCCCAGCGCCATTTAATCGCAAAAGCGTGCTCAGTTGACGCCAGCTGTGCACGTGTTGGTTGAATTGTTTAGTAATACAAAAGCGTGCAGATTTTGCGAGACCGGTGTCGCCAGTTGAACACGGAAAGGGAAATACGCAGCTATGCATAGTACAAAATAGTTGTAATTATACACCATCACATCATTTTTAATTATTCGAACTGTAAGAAGCCACCTTAACAATACAGAAAAGTACTAGGTTAATATTGACTATCGTATTTATCGACTATTTCTATTATTTTTTTAAAAGGTAGGTAGTTGTTGAACCAAGCACGAGTAAATCTCAGAAAATGTCTATTAAATATTTACATTAAAATGTCATAACCTTATTCGTAACATAATTAGATTGTATTCTGTTTAAACTTTCCCCGGCGTGTGCACAGTAATTTACCAAAATTTCAATCAAATAGGTTTACCCTTAGTCCGCGAGGCCGACATGCACTTAATCCTTTTTTTTTACATATAAACCTTGCTCTAACAATAAGGAACACAACAAAAAAATAATTATTCAAATCGGTTCAGCCGAGTTTCAGTCAGCAGTTTTTGTGAAACCAACAAACGTCAATTGATTTTTATATAAGTATATAGATATAGATATTATAAACTTCGTTACTCGAAGAAGACATTTTAAAAATAGTTCCGAAAAAAACTAGGTACCTACTTTTAGTAAAGTTAAAAGCACGCGGGTTTTATAGACTGGATTACGAACGTGAAGATTGTGCAACAAGAACCACTTGATGAGCAAGTCTATTGTAATTATTTTTTTTCATTGAAACTAAGAATATTTTCATCAAGGTTTGTAAGGCATGATTAGGCTTTGACCCGGGTAATTTTTGCAGGCAATATGGCGTCCACCTCCTTCCAGAGGTCTTCAACGACCGAACCCTCCTGGCATTAACTTGTACCCTGAAGCTGTGGCATTGTCAAAAGCTTTAGCACATTTCGTAAGAGACAGCGATTGGAGTACATACACTTTATTATATGATGATGACCAAGGTCAGTTATATTGTAATACCGTAGAATATAATAGAGAATATATAAGTAAGATAAACGCCTACAAATATCACGACATTCTGACGTCTGTATGGGGGCCGTGTTTCTTTATGTCGGTCCCTTATAACAAACTATATAATTTCGTAATTTGGTTTTAGTTTAATACATTGGTTTAGCTAGCAGTTAAAATCTAATTTCATATGAGTATCTACCTACTGACTTACTTACTTACTTACAGTATACTAAAGAACTTATTATAGCCGGATTAATGGTGCATGCATCGTATAAGCAAGGCAGACAAAGTCACGTGCAAAACTAACACAAAAAGATTCTTTAAAGGTCAAATTGTATGGGTGACTGGATATAATTAAGAATAAAAGACGTTTAAAACTGCCAAGTTAACTAGGTCTTGGTGAAATCTTTCCTTGAGTACATTTTTTCAATTTTTTTTTTTATATACCACTAAGGTGGCAAACAAGCACACGGTCCGCCTGACGGTAAGCGGTCACCGTGGCCTATGGACGCTCGTAACACCAAGGACATCACTCGCGCGTTCCCGACCCTAGAAAAATTCAATAACACTTTTCTTGAAGAACCCCATACTGTAGTCCTTGGAGAAAACCTTGGCAGGGTGCTCATTCCACAACTTCACAGCGTTCACTGGAGGAAGTTTCTCTGAAACCGCACTGTACGCGACCATTGCGGTTCTAAAGCGTGAGAATGAATTGTTTTTTATTTAAAAAGCTGCCAAAACTATTTGTGTTTGTATTAAACTTTACTGGAACTTAACCTATTTTTTTTAGTTTTTTGTTTGTTTCATAATTAGGTCTCATACGGCTTCAAGAGATTTTCAAGCACGCTGATCCAGAGCACAGATGGCTGGTTCGTAGATTGACCCCGGGTGGCGACAATCGTCCTTTATTAAAGTCACTAAAAGCTACGGGTGAAACCCGAGTTATTCTTGACTGTCCAGCAGACAGGGTTCTTGAATATCTCCGGCAGGCGAATGAGGTCAAATTCTTCGAAGACTACATGGTACTTGATAACAAAAATATTCTAGTGTTTCCTCAAAGTATGTAGTAAATAGATTAACAGTGCATTTTTTTTTAAGAGTTATGTTCTCATGTCTCTGGATGCGCACACCTTGGATTTAGAAGAACTGCGATATGGTTTGTCAAATGTTACATGTTTAAGAATTTTCGACCATGAAGATTCAAGGACCAGGTCTTATTTGGCTGATTGGAAAGTTAGAGGATCAGCTAATGTAAAGATTCCACATCAAACACATGAAATTACAGTAAGTGATATTTTAACGAATTAAATAAATATAAAATATATAAGGTCTCCACTGTGCCCGCAATAGCGATGTAAGCCAATGTGGATACGTCTTCTTGTCTAATGCAGGTTTTTTAACGGTTTTTTCCTACACCGAATTAGGCCCAGCCGTATAACAAATCAATGTACCTTTATGAGAAATTTATAAAAATACTCATTGATAAAGTGCGTCTAAAAAATCTTGGCACATCCTTATAACATCCCTTTCGGGCCCTTGACACCACCGGCTCGCACCAATTGTGGTATCACAATAAATAAAAGTGTCTTTGTAACTAATTACAGTGTAAAACATTAAATCACCATAAAGGTCGAGTTTGCAAACAACAAACTATGCTAATATTACACATACATACAAAACAATAGCGGGGTGCCAAGATATCATAGACAGTCTATACACGCGTGGGCAGACTCCGATACCACAAGGCCACCACCAAACAGAATATGAAACTGGGAATAATTGTATTTAAAATGTTGAAATTAAAGGTTCAAGCAGCTTTAGCCAGCGATTCTGCACGGCTCATTACGGACTCAATTGAAAGTGCACCAGAAGAATTCAAAATTGAGGCACAAGAAATAGAGTGCAATTCAGAAACTCAATGGGAAATTGGAGAGGATTTTCTTAACCATCTTCTAACGGTAAATAGCCTAATTTGTATCCATCACCGATACCGTAATTATATAGTGTCTACCGCTCATAGCTCAATTAGTATTCACCAGCCATAGCTTGATCATCTACTTCCCATAGTTTAGACAGTATTCGCTACACACAGCTAAATTAGTATCCACAATCAATACTTTAATTAGTATCCACCTCCTATGTCAACGTATAATATATTGTACTGTATATTGTAATTTGTGCCCAGTACCGCAACAGGCTTACCACATATTTGGTTTGTGAGACGAAATACCATTAGTGTAACGTGACGTTATATCTCTAACTATCCCTTCGGGGATAAGTTTTATGGTGCCTTAATTATTATTAATAGTATAATTCTGTTCTAATGTAAATATCTCTAATTTGCAGAATCCAATTGTGGGACTAACAGATCAAATAATATTAGATAACAGTACCGGAGAACGCACAAATTTCAACGTAGAAATAATGGAATTATCAAACAGTGGGTTTAATAGTATAGCAAAATGGAACGCTGATACGGGTTTTGTATATGGCCGGTCAGCCATCGAAGTTTCCGACCTCTTGGCAGAGAAATGGCAAAATAAAACTTTTAAAGTAGTGTCGCGTATTGGAGCTCCGTATCTTATTGAAAAAGTACCGAAAGAGGGTGAAGTATTGACTGGAAATGACAGATATGAAGGATATTCCAAAGACTTGATTCATGAAGTACTAAAAGAGACGTTGCATTTAAATTATGAATTTGAAATAGTACCAGGAAACGGATACGGATCTTATAACAAAGATACAAAAAAGTGGGATGGACTTGTGGGCCACCTTTTAGAACGGGTTTGTATTATTCAATCGTAATTGGTATTATTAAGGATTATTTAATTTGATATTAGGCGTTGTAAAATAGCCAAGGGCTGGCAACACTAATCTTAGAGCCGATGACTAAGGCGCGTTCAGAAACCTAACCGGGTTTACCCATAGACTTTGAGTTCTGTAATCTGTACTATAGGCTGCGCAATAGTCTCACAAATTTGACTAATGTTTCGAAAGAGACAATGCGATACATCGCCAAGTACTTGCATACGTCAAGACGCTTTGTCTCTCTCACTCATGACAGCCATATTTATTTTACAGCTGACTAGGAAATGCGCTGTCCAGTTCTCTAAGTCTATGGGTTCACACGGGTAGCACTAACAACAGGACAGCAAATACATTTTTCTACAGTACAGAAAGAGACAGTACGAAACTCTCCCCCGGTACAGTGACTTTTTGAACGAAGCTCTGTGTAGACGTGTTCTTGAGTAACGACCGCATCTCGGCAAACATGTTATGCGACGTCCTCCAGCCAGATGGTGTGATGGCGCAAAATTGCTAGGGACGATTAGATGCGTAAGGACGGTGCAAAGCGGCGTACCTTGGAAGAGGCCCATATCAGCAGCGAGCCGAAGTGAGCTGATGATAATGATCAAGATTATATTGGTTTTAGTGTTAATATTTTAAGTTTTAGTATTAAATAATAAATGTAAAACTTTTAATAATGTAAGTTGGATTTACTCTTATTTTCACCTTAATATTTACTATTTATCCAATTATGAAAACTTTAATGGTTACTCAATAAAGTAGCTAAACAATATTTTTTACGATTTATTTACTTGATTGAGATAAAATTGAGATTATCCTGTCCTAAACAATTTTTCACCATTCCGCCATTGCCTTAGGGTTAGAGTTGCTGTAGACCTGCCAAATCAAGTTATGTATAGACCATTAAATCTATCAGCCAGTATTTACTAGGTTAAATACCTCGCAGGATTACCTTACAAACTTTAATCTCCGCTGTACTTTAAAAATGATTCTTTCATCAAAGACAATTTTTACTAATATTTTAAAGGTTTTACTAGGTATAAAAATACAAGTTTTAATATAAAATTTTATTCTCGATCGAAAGAAATCTTCTTTTCATCTTTTGACGACATGTGTCAATTTCTTTTTACTAAATGTCCAAATACCAATTTTTAACAACTTTGATAAAGGAAGAAATTTTCAATTCACTTGTTTTTGTAATTTGTTACCTTGTAACTCCGTTGGAAACTTGTAAACCGATTTGGAAATATTTGGTCCTATGGTTCCCATGAGGAGTAGACGGAACATAGCAATATTGGTATTTTCAGAAACAATTCAAGCAACTGATGGCCACCAAATATTCTCAATGATAAACACCTATAAAACCGATAAGATATCTCGGTTAAGATAGTTCAGCGATTATGTCAAAGCAAAATGAAATGTTTCGGATAAAGTGGTACCATGAAACTGATCTATGATAAAGCCGGAAGGAAGGCCTGGAACTCCGTAATAAAACAATGTATCATAGCCTCGTTTGGACTTATTAGATGATTTTAATGGTAATATTCAATATCAAAATGGTAAAAGTAAAAAATAAACCCCTGAAGCAGACATAGTGTCAGAAAATTAAGCTAGGTACGTGTTTTTTTCGCTTTGGAGTTAACATTTTTGACCTGTGGAAAAAAACTTATGATCTAAATATGTTTTAATACACGTTGTTTATTGTCGAACATTTTTGTGTGAAGCCTAGGGTTGCCAATACCAACCACCGTCCACTATCCTAAAGATATCATACAAAATTTTAAATTTAAAAAAACTAAAACCAAAATATCCAAAAAAGTCTGCAACTAAAGATATTCTTGATTAAAGTTTCAAAAATTCAAAAAATTCAAATTTCAAAGATATTCAAAAATTTATCGACACCAACCTCGATAGTTATGTATAAGTTTGACTATAAATAAAAATAACACGTATTAAAGACAATATACGAGATTTTTGTTTTTACATTTTTTTATTTTAAGTTTGTATTCATCTAATCAATCGAATCGATACAAACTTTCGAATCCATTTGAGACTTTGCGTTTGTAGATATGCCACTTCTGTCCCTTGTATCTAATCCGTTCCGTAGTTTATGTTTAGTGAGATATTCAAGAAAATAATAAAAAATAAGTATACCTCTTCCAGAAAGCTGATTTGGCAATATGTGACCTTACTATAACGTACGAACGGAGATCTTCCGTGGACTTTACGACACCGTTTATGACTTTGGGTATCAGCCTCTTGTATACGAAACCAATACCACCAGACCCTGAGCTATTTTCTTTCTTGAAGCCTTTTTCTGTTGATGTCTGGATTTATATGGCTGCTGCTTATTTAATGATATCTTTACTACTCCATATTTTAGCTCGGTGAGTTAACATCAACCATAATATTATGAAAAAATCTGAATCATAGCTACTATTTCGGATATCTAAATCTTAATCTTTAGATTTAACGTATGCGTAAAAGAAATATATATATTAGTTATATTATAGTACTAGGTGAAACAAAAAACCAAGCTTATCATTTAAAAAAATAAATATGTTTGTAAAAGTATTTGTTTTGATGTCACACACTTGACACACAGTAGCGTTTATTTATCTTATGATTTAATTTTAGGCTTGCTCCCAACGATTGGGAGAATCCTCATCCTTGCGACAAATCGCCTGAGGAGTTAGAAAATATTTGGCATATCAAAAACTCTTGCTGGCTGACTATGGGTTCTATTATGACTCAAGGGTCTGACATACTGCCGAAGTAAGATTCATTTCTATCAATTCAAGTAAGTTAAATTTAAACTAAGGGTTAGGCCGCACTAGGCGAAACTGCACTGCAGTAAACCGCACTAGGACTGCAGCAGCGGCGCGACACTTTTTCTTCGCCATTCGTTTGGCAACCTTGGGGAAGATAAACATAATATAAAACATAATGACATAATAATATGCAGATTATATAATAACGCTATTCTGTTTATAAAATTGCTTTTTGTTTACAATAATCAATATTTTAAACTGCTAGCAAGGTCTCAGTGTAATAAAACATTATTAAACTGGTACAAACCCTTAATTATGATAAAATCTATTTCTATTAATTCTGATTCCTATGTTGGGAATCAAGGAGTACCTCATGTTTAGTAAGAGTTTTTTTTAATTTATTTTATGATAAACCTAATTAATTCATATGTATTTGATTATCTAAATATTAGAAATCAATATGTAAAAAAAAATATCACACTTCTATCATAGTTTTAGGCCTCAAAATCGTAAAGTATTATTAAGAGTACACCGTACCATATGTTAGTAAGTAATAGGCAAAGCTGAGACCGCAAAAAAAAAGCCGACAATTGCTGAAAGAATGACATTTTCAGGAAAGCTAAGGGGAGAGAGGGGCATAAAAGTATTTTTCTTAAAATTATAAACATTCATACTGTAACCCTACTTTTAAAGTTGGACAGCCATTGCAAAAAATGAAAAAATACCCATTTCTTCGGGACCAACCCGGTTCTGATTAGGCCACTATCGTTTTTCTTCATAGTTAGGTTGAGTAAACTCTATTTTTTTTAAAAAAAACCATCTTTCTAGAAATGGTCAGCTTTTTTATAAAATCATTGACTTACTTTCTTTCTTTAAAAAACATTTGGAGTAAATAACTCATTTTATTTCTATGGTTTATTAACTTAATTAAATCAAATAAATATTTATTTGTAACTAAAAGATCAAATCTCTAAAATTCATGTTTTTGTTTAATATATATTTTATTAAACCATGCAAATGAAATAATTGACTTTTATACAGGATTTTGCCGTACGATTAGAATTGTTTTCAACTGTCAGCCCCTGTTGTACCATGCTTCGATCCATGGCCAGGGCTCATACTACCTACTTCGGTGCTTCCTATAGCTTACTTTATTCACACATTTGGCTTTGATTAGGGGCTATTCAACAAGATGGGTGTGCGGGATGTGGTGGTTCTTTGCTTTGATCATGTGCTCATCTTACACGGCAAACCTCGCTGCTTTCCTTACAAACGCTGCCATGGACGACTCTATCAAAAGCGCCGAGGATTTGGCAATGCAGACAAAAATCAAGTACGGAACTGTCGCTGGTGGTTCTACTTTTTCCTTTTTTAAGGTGCGTGTTACCAAATAATGTAACGAATCATATTTTGGGAAGCCCTTGAACATGTATTGTAACCTAAATCCTAATAAATTAATCGTCTATTAGTACATTTTGATTTTTGAATTTTTTTGTGTCAGTAGGTAATGTCAGTCTTTTCTGTTTGGTCAAGTGATTAGTCGACAGCAAAACTGATTTTACGTTCTTAATTCGATTCGATTCGGGTTTACACAAAATTCGATAACTTTTTGTGTTGATGTTGGTTTTCCGTCGTTGATTATTATTCAACTTTTGCATTAATTAATAAAAACAAAGATTAATCTTTATTGAAGATGTTAAACAGGATTTTTTTTAAGAAATTGGTAAAAAAACATTTAAAATAATGCAGTTTAAATATTGCTCACCGCCATGAAATCGCAAAACCAAATAATTGAGGACAATAATTTCTAATAAATAAGAAAATGAATCTATATGAATAACTGTAGATAGCAAGCAGAACAGATTTTTGTATTTAAAATTTTTAGTTATAGATTCATTTTCTTTTAAGAATTGTGTCATTTTGATTTGTGAATATGATAGAAAATCAGTGCGCATCGCGCTGTCACGGAGTGAGGTTACATCCGTTCTGAGTTCCGGTCACCGACGCGTTAGGCTGATTGCGCCACAGATACGCCTGTGAGGATAGTTTAACCTTATCCGGCCGTTTGAGCGGCTTGCTTGCCAAGAAAACCTAAACGTGTCATGTTCAAAAACGTCTAAGTGCTCTTAAGTAAGGATATTAGGCATGTCCAAATCATACCTAATTTCGGTTATTCCATTCACAAATTTCGAACTTAGTCAAGTCTAATCTAAAATTTGCTGCAAACGGGGTGATATAAGGACCGTCCTTCTTACTATACACGAATTGTAACATTTTATTTATGCGACTGTAAATCAACCCTAAATCTTCAACTTGACAGTCTAACGGACTACTATTTAGTCATTTTTTCAATAAACATATTTTTTTAATAATTATCAAAAATATTTTACATATATCTATTGAAAACTAGCTGTGACTCTCAGTTTTGCCTACGCAGTATATAAGCAGCTGTACGGGTAGATAATATTATTCATATGATACCTACAGCTTATAGGCAATTAAGTGAGATTAAGGCAACGCACGTGCAACGTCTAGACTCTAGGTAAATGTTTTAAATCAGTCCGCTGAATTCCAACACAACGTTTTCTGTATATTATAATATTATTGTTTTTAATTAAATTATCGCTTCTATTTTTCAGAGATCTAATGTATCTACTTACCAAAGAATGTGGACAGCAATGGAGTCAGCACGTCCATCGGTTTTTGTAAAAAACAATGACGAAGGTGTAGACAGGGTGTTAAAAAGCAAAAGACAATACGCGTTCCTGATGGAATCGACTGCAATCGAATACCAATTAGAGAGGCATTGTGACTTGATGCAAGTAGGCGGTTTGTTAGACTCCAAAGGGTATGGAATAGCAATGCCATTCTGTAAGAATTTTGAATAACTTAGTTTATTAATACAAATTTACGATTAAAATTGATTGATACGATAAATCCCAGAAATAAAGATTTTTAATTTGATTTTAGTTTCCTCTTATCGCACCGCTGTGGACAATGCAGTGTTAAAATTAGCAGAAAGTGGAAAATTGGTAGAACTAAAAAATCGTTGGTGGCAAACTGCCGAAGGGGAAGGTTGCAAAGTAAGTTGAGTATAATTATTCGACGTTTTAGCAGTAAAATTGTTATTGGTTATTTAAGATACAAAGATTCGTCAAAAAATAACGAACTTAAATCACACCATCATCAAAATTATCAGTCATTCCAGGTTAGTAATTCAACTTATTTTAACTTTAGGCTTTGCACTGAAATTTAATTAACATACTTTATTGATCAACTAAACCAAATATTGTCTTCAATAGTATTGCAATATAAGTACGTGTCCAAAATAATTTTGGCTTACCAGCGTTCATACGTCACTATTGTAAAGGGCTGCCCTATCATCACCACTGATTTCCTTTTCCGTGTTCAATACGAGCCAAGGCAATTTTAATGCACTCGGAAATTTGATTATCACGCTAATTATTATCGTTTTAAAACTCGTGTTCGATTTGAGGCACGCCTCCTCTTATAGCGCGAGTTCAATTGAAAGCATCCAAATTATATACAGATAAGACTATATAACTGGTCAATGTCATACTTGTTAGTGTTGTAGACAATTCTGAAATTTTCAGATATGATGGCAGAATTTTCAGAATAAATATAAAGTTTGTTGCTTTTTATCTTATGCAGGTGATTAAAGTTTTCATTAAAACAATTTTGGAGTCAACTTTAACATATTAAATTATAATTAGACAGTGGCCAAAAAATCCAGTTGACCTTTACGTTACCCATTAAACCTGTCGTGCCAAGACAAGGTACCATCGAACTCGAAGTATTGGCAACAATGCATTTTTCATCACACCTACTCGTAAACAGTGCACATTATGTGATGGTAAAGAGCTTAATTAATCCCATGAGCTTTTTCTTTTTAAATTATATTTTCCTCGAGGCAAAATGCGCGTTGATAGAACCCACGGGCGGTAATAACGCGCCTATTATATTAAGTAGGTATGTACAAAGAGCAGGTTTTTTTCAAACAAGAACTACGCGCACAAACAAGTTTTAACTTAAGCTAAAACATTTTTAATCATAAATTCTCTAGGAACCTAGTGCCATCTGACGGTGGCTTTGTTTTCTCTACTTCTATTCCTGCCATTTCGATAGTGTTTTGGTGGGTGACATTGGGTGTGACACGGGCGGTACGGAAATTACAAACTCGAGTCATTGAAGACTTCGGCCTTCGGCCTTAGGCTTCTACAGAACCTCTTGTTAATATTTTTTCCTTACCATCCTTAATACGCAATGTACTATTGTATACGTTGTATACAATAACACTGTTACCGTTGCATTCCCAAAGACGATAATAATCAAAAAAAAAATTAGTCATTGAAAAATGGCGTCATTGAATCTATAGGACACGAGACATCGGACATCGGTGACATATTCTAAGTTTTGAAACTGAAGAAGACTGAGTTGCCTAGTCAGAGTCAACTATGTGCGTTTTGATAAAATTTATTTTGCAAACTGTGTTATGGCTGGTATGACTCATGATATGGGTATTGTTTATTGATACAAGTAAATAATTTGATCAAACAAATGCTTGAGTTACATTTTTATTGGCTGTAAGTATTTCATCTTTTTATTATATTCTTTTCAATCTTCAAATGATTAGACAAATGCAAATCAGAAAAACGGTTTGTGTTGCAAAGCCGTGCGCCATTGCAGGACAACATGCGCAAAGAGAATATAATCACTACGTTTTTAAGCGTTCGTTGATTTCAACACGAGTTTGGAAAGGGAGTTGTCGTAACAAAACCGTGTGCGTTTTAAGGCAATTCTGCCACGGATTCAACACGGAAATGGAAATATGCATCTCCGCCTTGGGCAAGGGCAATTTTTAGCTATAATCTGTCACGTGAGCCGAGTGCTGATTGTAAATTGTAGCGTCTTTTTGATATTTCAATTTGTGAATTTTAGCGTCTCTTAGCTGATTGTGAATTTTAACGTCTCTTTGATATTTATCTTTGATTGTAAATTTTAGCGTCTCTTTTCGTCGTAGGTACGCAAGATATCCTTACATGTTCTTTTTTACCAAATGAAGCCAGCAGTGCTTTCTTAAAAAAAGCTTGACTTGAGAAAAGAAAGATCAAATGGTACACGCCGGGACTTGAACACCTTTTAGGAGGCAGACGCCGATACTACTCTAGGTCACCACCTTTTAGTTATGTGTTCTTTTAAAACCTCAAGTTTTTCTTTCATGTAGATATATATTACTTAGTTTTATATATATCAATTTATAGTCTGAAGAGGCAACTGATGATGGAGCCAGTGCTGCAGAACTTGGAGTAGACAACGTTGGTGGTGTTTTTGTGGTTTTGGGTACTGGATGCGGTATAGCTGCCGCAATGGGCATGTTCGAATTCCTCTGGCATGTTCGTGAAGTTGCAATCGAACAAAAGGTACTTTCTAAAACTTGCAAAAATACTTTGCCACGAAAACAATCCAAACATACAACTACTAGCCAAGTTACACACTCCGAGTACGTACATTTTGTAAACACACATTAGTTTGCAAAAACAAGAAACAAATACATGTTGAAATGCTTGTATAATGGGATGTGTTCTAAGGAATTGTTCAAAATGATGCCCAACGCTACTTTCTACCATCGCACTGCTCGACATCTTAGAACCTAAATGGTCACATACAGCGTTGTTTCAGAGGAACGGCAACACGCAAATGACGCCCCTGGTGTTGCAAGCGTCCATAGGCTGCGATGACCGCTAACAATCAGGCGGACTGTTAGTTTGCTAAGCTGAAGGCTAACTAATAAATAAAAGCTTTTTTTTACCTTTTTGCAGCTAAAATATTTGACCTTAACCGGGACTTTAACTTCTATGTTACCCCTTAATTCCATCTAAATAAGTGTTCTGCTAGTAGAGATATCGAAGTTCAAGTTTGACTGATCAATTCTTGACTTTATCTTTTGTTCTAAACTATGCTGTTTAAAAAACAGTCAAACTTTGGGCTACTCAGGCGCTCCTAGTACTTTTTAAGCATTAATAATGTTATTCTTATGTTCTCAGATGACTCAAAGTGAAGCGTTTTGGGCGGAACTCATATTTGCACTCAGTTTCTGGGAAACAGAAAAACCAGTACAGCATTCACGACCATCGTCATCAGAGTCAGGATCAAGAATGACAAGAGCATCATCAGCCCTTCGTTCTGCAGCAGATCTATTTCATTTAGAGTTTTTCAAGTAATCAAAACCTGTTACAGACATTGAAATAAAGCAAGTTTTTGAAAATATAAAATATGTGTTTAATGCATTTACATATCAATTTATGATTATTTAGTTTGACATCAAAAACTTCGCCAGCCTGGAATTCGCTAAGCAAATTTTTTAAAACAAATCAAACTTAAAGTTTTCACTTTCTTAACTGTTTTTATATTAATGGCTGGTTGACATGCATTTAGTGATTAAGTAGATAAGTAAATTTTAACTTAATCTTAAAAAAATAATGAGGACTTGAGCGTTCGCACATGAATTTAGTGAACCCCACAAAATGAAGGACCAAATACGCATCGTATTAAATTCTGTCATAGGTTGTAGTAAAAATTAAGTTAATGATTTTAACACTTTTAAAGTTCCACAAACAATCATGGCGTATATAAATGTAGTTCCACAAATTTAACTGTCGTATTTTGTGTCAACAATTATTTAAAGGGAGAACAAAAAGATACTATGAATTTGCTTGGTTTCAAGCGCCGGCGAAAAAAACCGGCTGTGGAACGCAGTTACCTAACGGTAAAATTAGAACATAACCTCAACAACCTTTCACTAAATATAAATTATTAATCTTTAACTTACAACTTAAAATTAAATTAAGTGTTTATACGCTACAATTGACTTAAAATTATGTTAATTGCTTGGGTACTAAATACGTGTAAACAAGCCATACGAGACATGTAGTTTGAACACACTGTTCGGTACAGATAAGCAATGACTTCATTGGTCTTATCTGTGACCAACGCCTCGCGGCGAGCTGTCGCCGGCGCGTCATTTCATTCGTAAAAACGTGTCGAGCGGGAAGCGTGCATTTCGTGTCCCACGTAATTTACATTTTTTAATCGCTGGACGGAGTGAGGCAACTGGCGTCCCAATAGAGTTCGTGACTAGTGCCAATGGCTGTAGTGTGTTGGATAACGCATTGGAACATACTTCTTAACGGTATCGGCTCCAGCTTCTGCAACGTAACGGAATATCCGGGTCGAGCCGGTCACTACATGCCTGATCGCAACTACGGTGACGGACGCCTAAGGAAAGGAATATATGCTATATTTTTTTGGATATACATTTAGAATTAAAAGGGATTAAGAAGGAGCTCTTACAAGCTAGGCCCCTACTGACGATAGGACATACGGAGCCTCACCGCTGCAGCTGCACACATTTAAAGTTAATTGATATTCGGGAAGTGAAAGATAAAATCTTATCATCTACTCAATCGGCACTATGGTTCCACATAAAATCGATGAGAAATGAAACTAAGTTTACATCTAAACATGGGTAATTCAGCGCCCAACCGGTTCAAAAACGCAACTCCAACAGATTGAGCTGTTGATCCAAGATGCGCACCTCACGGCTCAAAAAATACACAACTCAATCATTTGTTTATTGAACTTCAGCACAGCCTGGACGGCGTCAGCGCCGTCGGCGATGTGGCGACTCGACGGTCTGCCAAGCAGCGGCAGGCGCGGCACCGGTGCACACAGTTGGTTTTTCTTTTTAATTTTCATAGGTAATTCTCATATATGTATGTAGAGAAGTTACATTATTTTAATATAATTTTCGTATTTATATAAGTTGCTACACAGATAATTGTGCAACTTTTATAGGACATATAGTAAATGTGATGGAAACAGAATAAAATAGTATTTCAATTTTAAAAATCGACTTGCTAAGAACCTTCTTGCATATCTAAAAGTACAGTTGAAATTACATCTTTGCAGAGAAGAATGGCGGTAAGAAGAAACTTTCTAATATGTAGGACAGAACGTCTATAAACCTATATAACGCATTCTAATGTTGAACAGCACCATCTGTGGTAATATATGTGAACTATATTTTCTAATGTGTTCAAAGAACGTTACCGGCCAGTTGCATTTTATATTTCATTTAGAATAAATTTTGATGTTAAAGTTTGGTGCTAATCGTGGTGAAATTTCTTTCAATCAAATTTTAATCAAACATCTTAGGCTTGATTGCACCAAATCGATTGTTAAAGTAATTGTTAACTAACTTTTACAATTACTTTAACTTTAAACGTTTCACCACCAATTTGGGTTGCACCGTCTTACAAGTTGTAAATGCTATTGTTAGGTGTTTTGCTAGGCTTAAGGGCTTGAATCCATGGCTTTCACAATGCCAAAGCATGACCAGTACAAAACTGCCAATGTTGCTGGTGTATACAAGCTTACTTGCGACAACTGCGATCACGTTTACATAGGCCAGACAGGTCGTAGTTTTGATACAAGATACAAAGAACAGATTTCAGCTTACAATAATCAACACCCAGATCGATCAAACTTTGCGAAACATCTTTTAGATTCAGGACATTCACTACCTGACAGCCACACTTTCAATAGTTTACATATATGTCAAAAAATTTAAAACTTTGCGTTTTGGAGCAAATGGAGAGGAGTTCGGCACAAAGATAGACGTATAATAATTAACGAACATCTAAATGTTTCCAATTAACCGTTATTACGTATTTTTTTTAATAATTACATCATCCCATCAGGTGATTAGGCCGGTAGTAGTGGGGGGTTGGGGTTGTTTATATAAGGGCTTAGGGGATTTGCAAGGTAATAATATTTTATCATAGTAACCTTGAGTAAAGACAAGGATGACGCGATATGTAACTAAGCATGCATGAGTAGTGCAGCTGAATTGTAACTCTGTTGATGTTTACATTGAAAAACAAGAAATAAATATGGATACTTTCTGTTTAACTGCTATTAAAAAATGTTTTTGTAAAGGTTTAAATAACTATTACGGCTAGGCTTTACCAATTTTTTAAGTAATAATAGCAAGTTGCAGTAACGTTATTACCTATAATAAATTAAATATTCTATTCTATTCACAAATTCTCGATCTCTTTATATATATTCAAAACACAAGGTAAATCAAATATGTTGTATTTTACATTAATAAGCTCATTTTATGAACATTTAGCGGCTTGTCAATCGTAACTTTAACCAAAAGCAATAATATTCGGCTGGTTATTGTTAACGTTAAAGTTATGACGTAATTTAACTATTGTCAGATGGTGCATCCATTATTTGCTTAACCGAGTATTTGTTAGTTGGTGCAACCCAGCTTTATACATTTCAATTTAATATATTTTATTTTCCTCGTAGGTTGAGTATAAAGCACTATGTATCACTTGAGATAAAATATGATTCCTACCTCATGTGTGTAAGGCATCAAACTACACTCACGTAAGCAATCGGTCACTTTCACCCCTCAATGAACACGGTATACTGTACCTACTCTGAGAAAACCTTCTTACATATCCGAAATTATAGTTGGAAGTACTCGCGTCTTTGCGGAAATACTTCATTACTGAGCTGCGACACGCGGGGAGAAAGTAAATCATTGCTATATCATATACTCTGACAATATTATTATGTACGACACCTGACGAACCTGTATAGCGCGTTTTGGCAACAAATTTCGTATACCGTTGGTAAGTATACGAAATTTGGTGCCATAGCCATTTGTTATAATATGTGTTAACCATTAATTATCATATAATAAATTTAAAATCAAGTTCCTTAGCTATTTGTCATGTAAGGCTGGCATATATTAAATACCCAGCAAGCGAAGGATTCAAAGATTGAACCCACGACCAAGTGAGTGGTTCAACAATTGAATCCTGAGCAAAGCGAGGGATTCTTAGACACGAATCCCAAAAAAAGTTCCAGTCGTGCGAAATACACAATTTTTCATCTCACTAAAACGAGAAAAATATTTACAAGAATAGAAGAAAAACAACAATTGGTGTTTAATTACTCATGAATGGAACAAGTATAGGTACTTATTTTAAATATTCTAAATAAGTATTGATAACATGATAAAAACAGTATAAGTAGTCTCTGAAATAGGTTGAGCGCCTGCATGTAGTCAACAAATCGCACGCTCAGAGGTACTCAACTATTTTTCGAGGGAAATCTTAGGTATTTTGCGTCGCTGGTGGAGTTACTCATGTTTTTTGATTAGTAACTTGAAGTTTATTTAGTAAAAATAATATGTTTATGGGTAAAACAAAACAACCAAAATGATGTACCTTCTAATAACCACAAATTACTAATTTCGGACATAATTCCAAAAAACGATTCTTTTTTTTTAGGTGGGTTCCGAATTTACACCATGGCAATTTTCAAATTCTTAGAACAAAAATTTACTTAAAACTTATTTAGTGTTGTTGGTTTTAATAATTTAACAAACTACAATAAATTATATATTCAATAACATTAAACAAAACATTATCTTTCATACAGTAGTATCAAAAATTAAACACAACTGTTATTAACGGATCGCTAATGTATACGGTAGTAAGCACGAAACGCATTTCGGACGGTTCCATTATATTTGTTTTGTAGAATTAAAAAAAAACTTCGACAAAGTGAACCTTTCTGAGCCAGTGAGTTGAAAAAAATATTACTGGCCACTTGCATGTTTTTTTTTTTTTTTAATTTCAGTGGACGATGGGCAAGACGCAGCTTAGTCGTGCTTTTTTATAAACAAAATAATAAATTGCTTCTAGGAGTTTTGGCGCGATCTTAAGAAGGAGTGGTGTTTTTATTCTGTTTAATTTTTCTAAATTCATTTAGTGACTTTCGATGTATATATTTTAGCAATGTTTTACGAAAGCGTGTTAAGAATTGTGCAGCGAAGGCTCATGAATAGTGAATTATGAAGTAATAAGCAGGACATGACGCGCAATGTCTGAGGATCAACACCAAATCTCCCGCCCAATCTTGGGACTTGAAAACGAGGACGCGCGGTAACGCCCGCGCCACGATACGATAATATAATTGACTTTGACTCTGGCAAATAAATAAATGGTCTGCTAAGACCATGCGAGCCCATTATATTAAAAAAAAAAAAATTGCTTCTATCTAAGATTTTTTTTTATGTTTTTTAATTAAATAAAAAAGAAACATAACGTTCACGATTGTGTTTTATTATATGATCCTAACAAAAGTTAAAAAGTCCCCAAATTAACACTTGCTGCGACTTATACATCACGTTTAGCCATCAGTTTCTTCAGTATATTTCATCAAAGTTAATAAAAGAGGTTGCAGCTTTAAGAACGGACACAGCTCGAGAGTGTGATCTGTCCCGCCGTGGTGATGACTCCATAGACGGCGCTGCGGAGCGCGGTGGTGCAGCCGGCTTCCGGGTAGTTCGAGGGTTGAGGCAAGCTCGCCACTCGCTTATTATAGCCTCACGCATTGTCACCTGCAAAATGACACAAAACCATACGTAATAGCACTCCATGTCAATGGCCTTTTGAGTATTTAACCTACGGGACAAGTAAGGCGTATTATTTCCTAAACATTTTTTTCTGACAAAATTTTTGCGAGGCAAGTTAGGTACATAGTATCCCATACAAATTACTCACATAATCAAATTATAAACTTACTCACTAAAGCAAACTAGCAACACGAGCCGCACACTCAAGCCGCAATAATATGCAAACCATGTTTGTAAGTACACCAAATCCGTAGATGAAAATGATTTCGATATCGATTTTCCATAGGTAACTGTAGCTATGGTCAGAGTACCTAATTACAAGATGGTGCAAAGAAAAACCAGACTTATTAGTAGAGGGGATTCGTTGGTTCTGGCGCACTACCCTCCAACCCCAACCCCTCGCCTAAAAACTTTTCTGCCCCGCACGACTCGCGCTTGACCACTCTCAAAACCACACCCTTTTGTCTGGGGTGTGGTGACTCGCGCTTGACCACTCTCAAATCCACTCCCTGTGTCTGGGGCTATGTCGACTCACGCTTGACCAAAACTACTGCGTGACGTCATAGTGGCTCCTGTGTATAACTTGTCTCTAGTTTTGTTATGTAATTACATCATTATCGTAATGGGTTATCATGTTTTTCTCCGTTCATAATAAAGTTATTCCTATTTAATTACAATGATGTTGGTGGTGACATTCCAAAAACTAGTCCCCCGAGGGTGTATCTCAAGATTTTAGGGGTGTGTCCACTTACGCTTTACAAAAAATTAACCTGGAGACGTGTCGGTTCACGCTTGACATGACTTAACATGTTATACCTACAGAAAATCTTAAATTCAAGTCGGTCGAAGTTTAAAGGGAAAAGCTGATAATAGTGTTAAAGATTTACAACTAGCATCGACGTCAACATGATGTGTCAAATATGTGATTTACAGGTTAACCAAAGATTCTATGCTCGGCACTTACGATCTAAGAAACACAAATAGAAATGTCTTATTCTTAATCATAATTTACTTTATGTGTCTGTTATATCACTTGTGAAGTATTTATAGCATCAATTGAAGAATCAATACTATTTTATTATTCATGCAGATTTTGATCAGGAAACAAAAGATTTAAAAAATTCTTTTGAATTTTTAAATTTGTCTATTAGGAATTGGATAAAAATTGGTGAATTAGAAAATTATTCAGAACCTTTAAGTGATGACATTAAAAATAAAATGTGTAATGTCACATAGTGATTTAGAAAAAAAAAAGAAAATGGTAGACCTTTAAAAAAAAAACAGTTCTTAGAAATGCATGTTAATAAGTTCAATCCCTTACTGGGATCTTCGTATATTCGTAAAAAAGAACGATCAACAATGTTTTAAGTGGACTATATCCTGCAAATACACATTCCGATAGTGTATCATCATACTTTAGCCATCAAAATAAACTAACGTTTAATAATATTCAGTTCCCAATCAAATTATCTGATATACCCAAGGTAGAAAAACAAAATGACATTAGCATTAATATGTTTGAATTAGAGTTTAACAAAGAAAAAAAAAACTTTACAAAATGTTCTAATTAATTACAAATTAACTTATTATTTTTAAACAATGGTTGAAATGGGTTTTAATTAATCACCAGAAGCATGACTGTGCTCAAATTTTTACTGAATAACTAGGAATTCATAAAAAAGAAAAATATTGGTTTAATAGGGAAACAAATAATGATGAAATCTATTTTGATAAATTTCAAAGAATATTAAAATTACATTTTATAATATATGCAGACTTTGTAGCTCATTTAAAACCCGTCGCCTATTGTATCCCTGATCCATCGAAGTCATATACGTAAACAATACATGAACATGTAGTTTGTTCTTATGGATACTATATAAAATGTTCATATGATGATAAACTGTCTATATACAGAACATACTCAGAGCCTAATTGTACAAAAATGTTTTGAAAAATGATATTAGCAATATACATAGGATAAATTGTTTTCAAAAATGTCCACTTTCTTTAACTAATGAAGAGAAGGATAAGACAATCGCAATTATGTTATATTAGGTGATGAAATCACAGTAGACTATGACTGGAATACTAGTAATTTTAGAGGTGTTAGTCACGAATTATTTAGTAGCACAAAGTATCGTGTTCCATTTTTCATTCCTATTCTATTTCACAATCTAAACAATTATGATGCTCATTTTATTGTTCATGCTTTGAATTTTAAAGATTGAGAAATAAAAATAATTCCGCAAAATAAGTAAAAATATATTTCATTATCATATAAACCTAATATGTCGTATAGTTCATTTGCGGTTTTTAGATTATTTTTAATTTATGATCTACTAGAGTTTAGATATATAGATGTTATATAAAGACCAATTTGCAGAATTAAGAAATCAATTACAAACGAATTTTAATAAACTTATTAGGAAAGGTGTTTTTCTTCATGAATTTGTTAATTCTTATGAGTCCTTAAAAATTACATCTCTTCCAAATCAAGACGCTTTCTTTAACTCTTTAATACCAGTGTATCTAATTATAATAATAAACATGCTCAAAACGATGTCAGCCCAATTTAAATGTAAAAATATGTTGGAATATTCCAATCTATATTTAAGAACTTATGTAATGCTACTCACTGATATTTCTGATAACTTTAGAATTTTTTATATCTAATGTGATATAATTGTAATTATTTATTTTCTTCTTTTTACACTAAGCTGTACACCTATCTATAATATATTTTTGCCATGCAAAATGAGCTCTATTTTAAAATTAACCTGTAACCTTAAGTACCCTGAACATTTACATGATCTTAATTCAGATTTACCTTTATGCCTGAAAAACATTGTAAACGGTTATAGTAAAGATAAGAAATTAGTATCAAATTTTTATAATAAAACTAAAATATAATTTACTATAGAAATCTCAAACAATGTTTACAACTTACTATGAAGTAAATTAGGGTTCATAGAATTTTACAGTTTAAGCATAGTCCTTAGTTGAAATATATATATACATTTAAATACACAAGTAAGAACTACAGCTAAAAGTGACTGAAAAAAGATTTTTATAAATAATACATTCTTTGGTAAAACTATGGAAAATGTTAAAAACGTGAATTTGTGAAAAAAAAGATATTTATTTGGAGAATTATAAGTCGTGTCTATGTATCACAAATGTAAATATTTCACGTGCAGAATTCGAAGTGTGAAACACACTATATTACACAAAAAAAAAAAAAAAAACTTGTAGACTTATAGTTCTCCATATAAATCTCTTTTTTGTCACAATTTTCTTGAAAACTTTAGATTCGGCAATTACATCAAGCAATTATAAATCTACAACAAGTTTTATTAATTTTTGTGAAGTCTGTAGGACTCTCGAAATACTTGTTACGATTTTGTATATTGGAAATATAAAAATTTTGATGTATAACTTTCATTATTATACCATGCACTTTTTTTTTCGATAATTCAGACTATCCTAGTGATAACATTTATAGTTACATTATTATTAAACTTTAATAAAACGAAACTTGGATATTATAAATATAAAAAACAATGGTTAAGTATTTATATAAGTCTACAACAAGTTTATTTATTTTTTTGTGTAATATAGTGTGTTTCACACTTCGAATTTGAAATGTTTATTATTATAATTAGATACACTGGTATTAAAGAGTTAAAGAAAGCGTCTTGATTTGGAAGAGATGTAATTTTTAAGGACTCATAAGAATTAACAAATTCATGAAGAAAAACACCTTTCCTAATAAGTTTATTAAAATTCGTTTGTAATTGATTTCTTAATTCTGCAAATTGGTCTTTATATAACATCTATATATCTAAACTCTAGTAGATCATAAATTAAAAATAATCTAAAAACCGCAAATGAACTATACGACATATTAGGTTTATATGATAATGAAATATATTTTTACTTATTTTGCGGAATTATTTTTATTTCTCAATCTTTAAAATTCAAAGCATGAACAATAAAATGAGCATCATAATTGTTTAGATTGTGAAATAGAATAGGAATGAAAACGATACTTTGTGCTACTAAATAATTCGTGACTAACACCTCTAAAATTACTAGTATTCCAGTCATAGTCTACTGTGATTTCATCACCTAATATAACATAATTGCGATTGTCTTATCCTTCTCTTCATTAGTTAAAGAAAGTGGACATTTTTGAAAACAATTTATCCTATGTATATTGCTAATATCATTTTTCAAAACATTTTTGTACAATTAGGCTCTGAGTATGTTCTGTATATAGACAGTTTATCATCATATGAACATTTTATATAGTATCCATAAGAACAAACTACATGTTCATGTATTGTTTACGTATATGACTTCGATGGATCAGGGATACAATAGGCGACGGGTTTTAAATGAGCTACAAAGTCTGCATATATTATAAAATGTAATTTTAATATTCTTTGAAATTTATCAAAATAGATTTCATCATTATTTGTTTCCCTATTAAACCAATATTTTTCTTTTTTATGAATTCCTAGTTATTCAGTAAAAATTTGAGCACAGTCATGCTTCTGGTGAATAATTAAAACCCATTTCAACCATTGTTTAAAAATAATAAGTTAATTTGTAATTAATTAGAACATTTTGTAAAGTTTTTTTTTTCTTTGTTAAACTCTAATTCAAACATATTAATGCTAATGTCATTTTGTTTTTCTACCTTGGGTATATCAGATAATTTGATTGGGAACTGAATATTATTAAACTTTAGTTTATTTTGATGGCTAAAGTATGATGATACACTATCGGAATGTGTATTTGCAGGATATAGTCCACTTAAAACATTGTTGATCGTTCTTTTTTACGAATATACGAAGATCCCCGTAAGGGATTGAACTTATTAACATGCATTTCTAAGAACTGTTTTTTTTTTTAAAGGTCTACCATTTTCTTTTTTTTTTCTAAATCACTATGTGACATTACACATTTTATTTTTAATGTCATCACTTAAAGGTTCTGAATAATTTTCTAATTCACCAATTTTTATCCAATTCCTAATAGACAAATTTAAAAATTCAAAAGAATTTTTTAAATCTTTTGTTTCCTGATCAAAATCTGCATGAATAATAAAATAGTATTGATTCTTCAATTGATGCTATAAATACTTCACAAGTGATATAACAGACACATAAAGTAAATTATGATTAAGAATAAGACATTTCTATTTGTGTTTCTTAGATCGTAAGTGCCGAGCATAGAATCTTTGGTTAACCTGTAAATCACATATTTGACACATCATGTTGACGTCGATGCTAGTTGTAAATCTTTAACACTATTATCAGCTTTTCCCTTTAAACTTCGACCGACTTGAATTTAAGATTTTCTGTAGGTATAACATGTTAAGTCATGTCAAGCGTGAACCGACACGTCTCCAGGTTAATTTTTTGTAAAGCGTAAGTGGACACACCCCTAAAATCTTGAGATACACCCTCGGGGGACTAGTTTTTGGAATGTCACCACCAACATCATTGTAATTAAATAGGAATAACTTTATTATGAACGGAGAAAAACATGATAACCCATTACGATAATGATGTAATTACATAACAAAACTAGAGACAAGTTATACACAGGAGCCACTATGACGTCACGCAGTAGTTTTGGTCAAGCGTGAGTCGACATAGCCCCAGACACAGGGAGTGGTTTTGAGAGTGGTCAAGCGCGAGTCACCACACCCCAGACAAAAGGGTGTGGTTTTGAGAGTGGTCAAGCGCGAGTCGTGCGGGGCAGAAAAGTTTTTAGGCGAGGGGTTGGGGTTGGAGGGTAGTGTGCCAGAACCAACGATGTATTGAGAGTGGTCAAGCGCGAGTCGTACAAAGCAGAAAAAAGTGAGCTTTTTTTTAGGCGAGGGGTAGAGGTTGGGGGGAAGTGCGCCAGAACCAACGAATCCCCTCTACTCTTATTACATTTGTTCAGAGTTGTTTTCTTGTTGTATGGTGTTTGAACTATTTGAGCTTGAGAACTTTCACAGAAAAGGCGATGTCAGGTGTACTCTAAACGTATATTAAAGCATTTATGAGAGTGGATTAATGAAAAAATCTTTAGTCTTTGCCTACCCCTTTTGGAAACCGACAAAAGGACCTTTAGCACAGACTAAACATACATATGATTCATACAGTCAGCCATTAAAGGCGTCTTAACAAAGCAATGATGGGGTACAGTGTGCGGCGAGACGGCGGCCTAAGCGATCCCAACTAGACTATGTCATCACATATGACTAGTCGCAGCGCCATGATTGTGTAGACTTTGTTGGATTTTTCTTCAACATTAAAGGCAATGACCGACTGTATGAATGAAATTAATCTTTAGTGTGTATGTGTAGAATAAAGAATGCATCTAATGGGTCTTCAAGAGTCTTACCTTTTCTAGGACACAAATTTTGTGAGCATGTAATAAAAAGTCTATAACCGCAACAAAAAATCCAAGAACGCAACCCACTCCTAGTACCAAAAAAATTCCACTGATATTTTTCATCTGTACAGAACCGCCGTCTCCCTCGTCCTCCTTTGTCTGAAATGGAAATAAATTTATAACGTTTGTAAACGTAATATTTTAATACCCAGTCCAATGGTAATTGGTTACCGTGGTATGTTCTTCCCACCAAAAATCCTTGATACTTTTAAGCTTTCCATTTTCCTGTAATGCCAAAATAGCTTTGTCTATGTAACCTCTGTGTTTAGAGTCTGAAACCAAATCATCAAAATAATTAACCAAAAAATTACTCATTTGCTTTATATTAACTGTCAAATATCTAAATATTTAATTAATAAAATAGTACAATTTGAAATTTATTATAGACTTAGGTACTTTTTAATACCAACATAAAATTATTATTTTCTAAAAAAACAATCTAACCTTAAAATAAAACTAATTAAAAGTAGATATAAACAATTTAAAATATTAATTGATTTATTTAAAAATTTACATTAAAACTTTAGGACAACCTATTAGTTCAAAAAGAGTATAATATTATTTTAGCTTAATATTGGTCTAGTAATCGTGATGAAGCTCGCCTTCTAGCAGTCTAATTGAAGGAGTCTAGTTCTTGGTGTCATGGGATCCCATCTCCATATCTCAGCACATCGTAAGACTATGAAAGCTTTTAGGTAGCATTTTCATTATTTGCTGTTTTGGCCTTCATGAGCTTACATGTCACAGTAGTGCCGGAAGATTCCCCTGCCAAGGCAACTTAAATTACTTCATCAAGAGTGCTCTGAGCTAGCATCAATGTTCCGTCATTAGAACCAAATGGCTTGACACGCTGAAGATTAATGTTGTCGGATGCGAGTCGACACCTTAGCCTATATCTCCACAAAGAGACTGACGCGTCTATATATTTGCGCCGTTTGATGTAAGACATAAGGCAAATTGGGTCAGTCAGCTAATAAAAATCTAAAATTTATAAAAGCACGATAAGTGGCAACTTTAAGTGACAAGAGTTCTGGCTTTAGAGTACATTATATCCATTTATTATGGATAGTAGCTATCCAAAATGGAAATGTACCCAGTGTTATGGTAAAAGTAATAGTGATTGTTAAGATTATCTTTGATTTATTATATTCACTACACTTACCGGAATTCTTCATTTACTTGTTTTAACCAAGTAAATGGGTTATCCTTATGTAGGCCAAGGTTCTTTACGTTAGTACAAAATGGTGCAACACTGTTATATACATGATATATACATCAACCGTAGCTATTTGTCGGGAGCTACCTACAATTTATAGTTTGGTATTTTTCAGACTACTACCACTCCAAAGCGTGAAAACTACTTATAGATGTTATTTAGATTAATATTAATCTTTCGTATAGTATAGTCACAGACTGTATAATACTATAGACGAGGTTTTCGACTCTTCATTGTATTTAAAGCTGTAGATTGACAGCATACAGATGGTAAGAACAACTTAGACTATAGCACAGACGCTAAGCAGGAAGAATTTCGTTCATTGTGCTTTCACTTTTTAGCCTGTGTCAGTTGTCGAAATAGTAGTAATTTCTGATGACAGCGGTCGGTCATTGCATCTGTGCGAGCGTGACGGCAAATAATTATGCACGTGCAACAGAAACAAATAGTTTCCGGTCAATGAACGAAATTCTTCCTCCTTAGCGACCGTGCTATAAAAGAAACGTGATTGATAAAATAGAAAATAAAGAGGTAGTATAAGTATTTCTCGGTTAAGATGCGCCTGACCAGAAGGACATTCACGCCAATAATCGTAAAAAGAATACTTACTTTTTGGCATAGCAATCCCGTATTCTTTAGAATCAAGCTGAGAGCCTATCATCTTTAATGTATCGTCTTTGTTTGTATAATATTCAATAGCAGTTGACTCCATGAAGAAGGCATATTTACCCTTGCTTTGCAACACTTTGTTTTTTCCTTCCTCATTATCTTTTGTAAACACTGTTGGCTTGGTAGATTTCATGACCGACCAAATTTTTTGGTATACTGTATTGTTTGAAGACTAGAACAAATTGAATGAATGAATCGTTTTTTTGCCAGGAACATGGTTTGTTTACATAGATGTTACAATAGTATGAGTGTACTATTCAAAGAATATAAATATTATATAGTATTTATTCTAAAACTACACACATTTTACGAACAGTACATTTTACACATAGTTTACATTTAAGCCTATATCTAGCTTTTTAACATAACCATTTACAAATTTATTAAAATATATTAATTGTCAATTTTTGAATATATTGTGGAAGCATGTTGTAGACTTTAATGGCCATAGAATAGCTATTTTTTGATAAGTTACTTGTTTTGTAAGTAGGCATATACAAGTTGGTCAAAGTTGGTTAAAATAGGTTGTATTAAATTTCATAAATGTAGAGGCTAGGAAAACTTAGAATATTCAATTTTATAAATAAAAGCTTACATGACTCTAAAGGTCCTCCACCACAAATAGCTCCTATCCATTTTTTTTGCATTAGGAATAAACGATTTACCTACATCAATTGAATTTCCCCACATTACAACTCCATATCTTAACGTCTAACTTACCCATGATATACCATCAATGCAGTTTTTTGATCAACTACTGTTTTCAATCTACAAAGAACATACACAAATTTATTTATTTTTTTACACAAATTATTTACTTGTGGTTTCCATAATAGTTGTAGTGTGAGTAGTTTAGTGTACAATATTTCCATTGTACTATATTTTGAGATATTTATAGTTCCCATTTTTGTTAATAAATTGTACACGTTTAGTTTTTTCAATGTTTGCTTTTAAAATGTTCAAGTCAAGTCATTTAATTAATTATAGCCATTTATTGTATTATAAATGTCATTTTCATTGGTTATATGAGCAATTTGGCTTGCCCATTGCCATTTCAGTTTGCCGTTGTTGTACTGTTTAAGCTATGTCGGTGACTTTGGTTCTTCGGCGACATTCCTCATTTAGGATTTTATCGCGCAAAGAAACACCTAGCATAGCCCTTACTATAGCTGAGACTCTGAACTTATTTAAGAGGCCAACAGTAAGAGACCACGTTTCTGTACCATAAGTCATCACTGGCAACACACATTGATTGTAGACTTTCTTCTTTAAGGTATTTTGGATGAAAAGTTGTTGCGTAGTTTTCCGGACGCTGCCCAACCGAGCTGGGGCTTCCTCAGTTAACCTTTATCTGAAAGTTGGACCTACACAACTGGACTACTTTGCCTTGGTATGTGTATACGTCAACAACTTCAAGAGTAGGGTTTCCAACAACTACCGGTATAGGCGTGACATGAATTAGAATTAGTTTTTTTTTTTTTTTTGAGTTATTAATTCTAATATCAGATTAATAGATTTCGTGTATCATTTTAAATTACATTACAAATAAATGTCGAATGAATTATTAGGTACTAATTTTGATTTCAATATAATCTATACTTAAAAGTTATATAAAATGTCATATTATTTTAATTTCATATCTTAACAAAATGTCAAATGTGTATAGTTATGAGTTTTTAAATAAGTTAATAAACACAGCCGCATTCTTAAAACAATGCAAAAAGATGTCAAATAAAGCAACAAAAACAAATTAAAAATAATCAACTGTGTATTGAAAATTTAATGTCAAACAAAAAATAATATGTAATTCAATTAATTCCTAGTAAATTATAGAAGAATCGTGCAAAGTATAGAATCTTTTCTTAATGAGCACTTCCTTTAATTCCATTTGGAATTTTTTAAATGTTAGCTCCTTAATACATTTTAGAAGACTATTAAATACTTTTTAACTCAGTTACTCTGATACAAGGTTGTGTTACAATGACAATATTTTAATTTTGTAGGATCTCAGCACATAAAGTTACGCATTTTATTATCTGCTATTTTAATAAATAAATATGGATGTTTTTTTACAAACACACTTGTTTCATTAATATACATAGATGTTAATGACATTACATTAAATTTTTTAAATAATGTTCGGCAGGACTCGTAAGGACCAATCCAGAGATGGCTTTTATACATCTTGTTTGTGTTACGAACGCTATGTTACAGTCTGTGGAATTACCCCAGAGCAAAATACCATACTTCAGCACTGAGGGCATATTACCGTGGTAAGCAGTTAGAGCAACTCTCTCACTGACTGTTTTTCCTTATGACCGAAAGGCAAATACAATTTTTTTTATCTTTATTAAATATGGTCAATATGGCTCTTCCATCCATATTACTATGTTGATCAACAGTTTATCCTAAAACTGTTACTTCCTGACCTTTCTCTAATTTTTGTCCATCACCTTCTATACTAAGAGCTGTGTGTTTCTTTTTATAATTTGAAAACTGAATATATTTTGTCCTCGAAACATTAACTAGTTAATTATTACTTTAAAGCCATTCTAAAATATTATTACTGAATTTAAAACATTTGATAGGAAACGTTACTGGCATTATCTGGTAAGACTACCCATATGTCATCTGCAAAAAGTATACATTGGTAATTCTTTACAGACGGCAGATCGTTTATGTATAATATGAACAATAAGGGACCAAGTATGCTAGTCTTGTATGACGATTTATATGTCGTAAGATTGACATTCGCATCAATTTTTGATATCGCTACACATTGTTTTCTATCTGTCAAAAAGCTTTTCAACCACATAAGAGCAGGACCGCGAATATCATGTTTTTTTACATTTTTGTAGCATTTTTTCATGTTCCACGAAATCGAACGCCTTGGTCAGGTCAAAGAACAAACCAGTGACCCTCTTTTTATCAATTCTTTAAGTAATCCCGCGTTTAATACATGAAACTACCTAACGAGGTATATCTGATTTTTTAAACCCATTCTAATCTGACTTAATATTAATATTATAATAAAATAAATAATATTATACTTTGTTAAAAACTTTGTTAATCGGTCATGTATAGATTTTTCAAAGATTTTCGTAAAAATGGATATCAATGTTATCGGTCTAAAATTATTTTTATCTTTCTTACAATGTTTCTTTTAAAGAGGTTAAACTATAGACTGTTTCAATATTTCCAAAAATTCACCCTGACTACAAGAAAAATTTATGAGATAGGTAAGATCTTTTGTACATGATTTCAAAATGTGAGTTGAAACAGAATCATAACCTACCGATTTAGTTTCTTTTAAAGATAAAAACTTATAATGTCATTCCTCAGTGCAAGGTCTTAGAAACATGTTATTGGAGTTGTTTTGTATTTTACTGTATTTACTATTTGTTGCCTTATTAGTTGTTTGTTTTGCATTATATACTGAATTAAAAAAAATATCGTTAAAAATAGCAGCGACTTCAATAAGGTCTTGTATTGAGACACCTTCTTTTAAAATTGTTTTGATAAGTCGATTTTTGGTAAAATTATAATTTTGTGGTTTGATAATGTTCCAAGTTGCTTTACATTAATTTTTAGATTTTTATTTATCATTAAATGCTGAATTTAAATTATTATTGTTGACCACATCCGACCATGATAGAATTCTTATCCAAAGCATTGCTTAAATTTTTCTATATTTTCATAACTATTGTTTCTCGAATAGGCATAGTAATAGCAGGTACTTTTTCTTTTATTTGTAGTTTTAAAATGTAATATGTGTTGTGGTCCGAAAGATAGAGATGAAATATTTGGCCCTCTGCATTTGGTACATTACTTAAAAAATTATCAATACATGCATTCTGTCGCGTAGGCTCTGTAATATGTTGGTGTAGTCTATAGTTATGGAAGATGTTTTTGAAGTCGGTACAAGTTTTCGTTTTCCTTAATGTGTTTATATTTAAATCACCAGCTAATATATTTTTTTTAGTTATTTTTGATACATATGTTATGCATTAATGTTTCTAATTGGTAAAAAAATGATTAACTATTTGAATCAGGTGTTCTATATAAACATATGACGTAGCACTTGTATTCAGGTAATTCTACCCCGCAACATTCAAATACTCTATCCTTTGCTAAGTTTGTACATAGAGCTAAAGTAACAAAATCAATATTTTTTCTTGACAAGATACAGACTCCGTTTTTCATCCTTTCTTGAGTAATAACTAGCTAGTTTTAAAACCACTGAGACTGATATTATGCCCTTTACTCGTTTAGATGAATGTTTCGGAAAAGCATAAATATTTATAAATTTATTGTAATGTCATCAATATAATCATGAATATAAAATTCTATCATTCAGACCATATTTAAAATCTCAGCAATATTTTAATGAAATAATGTTATTTCAGTTTGATTTTCTCCTTTAAAAACAAAACATACGGCTTTTCACCGCTTTTTTTGGGTGTTATCAATCTATCAAAGTTATTATTTTTTCAAAAGGAAATAGTCAAGAATTCTCTTGAAGAAATTAAAAAAAATCGTTAAAGTGGTTTTGCAGTTAACAGTTTTATTTTTAGACATAATTTTTTTTTTACTCAAGTCACCTTTATAATATTCTAAAAATGTACAGTGTTCAGTTTTGTTACAAATAGTTTTTAACAGTTAATTGATTTTGTATTCATTGAGATATTTATTGTAATTAACGCTTAGCACTATAATATTAACATTTTGAATTTTTTTTAAAGCAGCTGAAACATGCGCCAGTAAGCTTTTTTGCCACCTTAGTAGTATTAAAAAATAATCATGAAGAGTTTTGTAGGATTGTCATCGTTTTCACCAACACATAATATGACGTGATTTTCGTTGCTTGCATCCAATGTGTGACAAGCTCTGAACATTTCTTCGATTGCTGCAAATGGTTTGATGAATGCTGAAATTTTGTATTTTCCATATTCAGTTCCATGTCTTGATTCCTTTATTTATATATTATTTATATATCGTCTATTAAAGAAACATCCTACACGTATTTATTTTAATGTTTTTAATAAAATTTCATAGTGATGGTCTGAAAATATACGTGGTCGTTTACTATTATTATTACTAGATATACTTTTATTTTTGGAAAGCATAAATCATAAAAAGTCGAATGTAACAATGGAATAAATTAATCCTGATTCAAGATCCGGTAATTCATAGACGTCATTCTAAGATAAATTTCTGATACGCTTTTTAAATTTTTCTACATTTTTGTTACTATAATCTAGTTTATTTATATACAATAAAATAAGTCAACTTTAGAGTGCCGGTAAAAAAAAAACCGCAAAACCTTTTATGTCTGTCTGTCTGTCAGAGCCAAAGTGCTCCAAATCTGCTGACCAGATTAAGTTTAAATTTTGTATACATATGAATTTCTGTGACTCAATCAAGAACGTTTAACATAAATGAATATCTATAAAAATCTTAATTTAAAGTTTAAGGAAAATTGCAACTATTATAGTTTTATTGATTCTTATAGTCTTATGCGAATAGCTATATTTTGTTCTTCTCTGACCCAGCGAAAATTATTTGCTATAGACCTTCTCTGACCCGGCGAACGTTGTTTCGCTATGGTCCTTCTCTGGCCCTGTCCTGAGAGTAACAATCCAAGCCGAGGCTCCCCCCGCGGGGAGCCCTTGAGCGTTGGGCGTTATATGGGCTGAGGCTCCTTCAGAGTCTCGTCCCAAAAATCCCGGTGAAGCAGTAATGGCTGCAACAGCCAACTGCATAGTCAGTCAGAAAAAAAAATCTCTGGCCCGGCAATCGTTGTTTCGCAATAGGTAGTCTTTGAACCCGGTGAACATTGTTTCGCTTTAGTCCTCGTCTAACCTGGCAAACGTTATTTCGCTATATTCCTTCTCTGACCCGGCGAACATTGTTTCGCTTTAGTTGTTTTTGGACCTGGCAAACGTTGATCTGCTACAGGTAGTCCTACTCTGACCAGGCAAACGTTGTTTCGCTATAGGTAGTCCATTTTTAACCAGGCAAAAGTTGTATTACAGTAGTCTTTTTCTGACCCGGCAAACGTTGTTTCGCTAGAGGTAGTCCTTCTCTGACCCGACGAACATTGTTTTACTATAGTCTTTCTCCGACCTGGCTAACGTTGTTTCACTAAAGGTAGTCTTTCTCTGACCCGGCGAACTTTGTTCCGCTATAGTTCTTTTCTGACCTAGCAAACGTTGTTTTGCTATAGGCAGTCCTTCTTTAACCCGGCAAACGTTGTTTCGCTATAGTTCTTTTCTGATTCGGCAAACGTTGTATTACAGTAGTCCTTTTCTGACCCGGCAAACGTTATTTTGCTAGAGGTAGTCCTTCTCTGACCCGACGAACATTGTTTTACTATAGTCTTTCCCTGACCCGGTGAAAGTTTGTTCCACTATAGTTCTTCTCTGACCCAGTAAACTTTCTTTCACTATAGACCTTCTCTGACCCGGTAAACTTTCTTTCGCTATAGTCCTTCTCTGGCCTGACAAACGTTGTTTTGCTAAAGGTAGTTCTTCTCTGACCCGGCAAACGTTATTTCGCTATAGTCCTTCCCTGACCTGGCAAACGTTGTTTTACTAAAGGTTATCTGTCTCTGACCCGGCGAACTTTTTTCCGCTATAGTTCTTTTCTGACCTGGCCGGTTGTTATTAATATAGATTATTTTAAAATAGTTCCCTACTTACTTCAAAAAATCTGTAAGTAGAAGAGTTAAGCACCGCCCCATAGCTGACTTTGTTCTGTTCTGAAAGTTCCCGGATATTTTTAATGTCATTATCACGCCGATCGTTACTCAAGAAAGTAGACAAGTTGGCTGTATATGAGGACGTGACGATGAGCGCAAAGAACCACCACATCCCTGTCACCCAACGCGAACCTCCAGCTCTGTTAACATAAAACTTATTAATCATTATAAAAAATACACCACCCATATATAGGCATGTACCAGATCAGGCGTTAAACGTCCCACTGCTGGGGCATAGGCCCCTCCTTGAAGTAGCCTAAGTCATAGTCTACCACGCTGGCCCAATGCGGATTGACGGACGTCGTCGAGCTAGTGGCCACTCGACTTTACCTTCGCATATCTTTTCCGATAGACGAGTGTCACTGGGCCAGGAGCTCCTGAGACCTTTTATTACAAAACTATAACTCATAGCTTAAAACTAAAACGGAATTCCGCGTCGTTATCGATTCGACTTTGGAAGAGATATGTTAATGGCTTGTCTGCTTAATTAATGCAACCAGGCAGGAAGTGGAACGGTAACTACGCTTTTGAATAAATGCGAGACCTTGTATCCATGAGACAGTCCATAAGAGACTGTGTATGTTCCGTTCTCCAAAATTAAACAGCAGGTGCGCACGCCAAAGGACGAAATCCCGTACCAAACACCAGGTGTCTACAAAATTGACTGCAGCTGCGGAGGTTCTTACATTAGCCAGACCAAACGCACAATTGCAAACAGGGTCAAAGAACATATTGCTGGTGTAAAGAATTGCCAGGCGACAAAATCAGCTATAGCAGAACATCTGATGAACTCAAATTCCAATCACTGAATTGAGCTCTACCAGCCTATGGTTTTGTCCACCGATCGCCAATATTACAGTTGATTGGTACGCGAAGCGATTGAAATAAAAAAGCATAACAACTTCAATCGTGAGGATGGATAGAAAATACAGCTCTCAAGTTTTACCAACGAAAGCACCCGAGGACACTGTTAGTGTTGTGAGTAGTTATTATGACAAGTATATATACTAAGTCAGGATTGGACAAAAAAATACAACGTTTATGTTAGTACTTTAGGATAATGTAGATTCATAAAAAACGTTCGTTCAATTACTCATTGATATTACCCCTAAGTACAAACACATATATTTTAACACTTTTTACTGTTATTAATAAAAAAAATATAAGTATAAAGACTTTAAGCTTATTGGAACAGTCTCAAGCCATTCGGACACTGGAAATCGAGAAAACGTCAGACTTCCATACATTTTTGTCTCGAATTCCAGACTCCAAATAACTCGAGACTGTTCCCAAATAGGTCTCTTACCTTGGTAATATATCACATCCTTGTGTCATTATAGACCCCATTGTAAGCCACATACAATTATAAAGGCTCCATATGTTTTGGAAATTCTCAGGGTTACGATTACAAGGATGCGGATTCACCCAGTCTCCTTGACACATTCTTCAAACAATAATAAAAAAAATTAAAAATAGGCCAAGTGCAAGGTGGACTGTACCTTAGGTTACATTAGGTTATTAAAGAAAGGTATTTACATATTTGTTATATGGTTTTACCTGCAGTAATCTTATAAACTTGATGGGGATCTGATATCTTTATATATATATATATATATATATATATATATATATATAGCGTAAAAAAAATATATTTTAGAACATCATCATCATATCAGCCTAACTACATACAACCACTGCTACAGTCGCTTCTAACTAATGGCTCTTCACAGCCTTCGCAAGAAGCGGTTCCACGCTGCGCTTCCCGTACGTGGCCGCCACTGATGAACATTTTCCCCCCATCAGGATTCGGTTATTCAAGCTCATCTAGCAATGCCTCTTAATCTGCGAGTCGGTGAGCTGTATCTTTAGTTTACTACTTTAGTTCTCCAAAGATTTATGGCTCTGTTGGGAGGGATTCTTTTTGATACAAACTTTTTTGTCATAAACATTTACGTTTGTATTTAGCCATAGTGTTTTAATGTAATTATAATCTGTATAAAAACTTTAAGTATGATATATAATAAATATATAGAAAAGGATATATTGTCTATTTTTAATTAAAAGATTATTTATTTTCTATGTATGTATATTTATAATGCACTTCTTAATTCTATCAAGATTTGTGTATTTGCAAGATTAATGTTCTAGAACGTTATAAGTCAATACTAGTTTTTTATCTACAAAAATCATTTGTATCTTTTTCTGTTACCCAACAGTATAAACCAGATGGCAATGTATGAAAAGTTCTGTAATATTTACTAATATTTATTAACTTACCGAGCACATATCAACAAAATAAATGAAACAATAATGTAACATGTTACTAAATATAACCAGACGTCCAACGACAAGGGGTTGATAAACGAAAACATGTCTGGTGCCACTTGATCTGGTTCTCTGAATAGTATACTTATGCCCAGACTCATAAATGGTGCTGAAAAATCAACTACTGCATTTCGTTCAGACGTTATTGTGATATCACAAATGGCGAGATCTGCATTCTGTAAAGGAAAATACATCCATACTTTTAACAATACAAATGAAAAATGAGATTATTTGTTTTTCTTTCCTCCACATCGCAACGGATAATCCCATTGAGTTGAAATGCAGCACTTAGATAGTTGAAGAGACGGATGACATGGGCTAACTTTTATCTTGGAAAATTTATAAAAGAAAATCCACAGGAATAGCTATAATCGAATTCCACGTGGACGAATTGAAGCTACAGATATAGAAAACTTCATTATTAAAAATGTTGAAAATAGACATGGAGATGGAGATATCACTGGAGCTGCCCGTCTTCTTTTTTCTAGTGACACGATAGCATCAGATTCCATAGAAACTTTAAACTCTTTGAGAATCAAGCATCAATCTTCTTCAACTACTGTATGCCTTCCTGACCCACCACACAGATGACATACATACCCAGGCTTCTTTGGAAGATGTTTTCAATGCTGTAATGTCTTTTCGGAGGGGTTCATGTGGGGGGCTAGATGCTTTATCAGCCCAACATTTGAAAGATCTCTTATGTAGCGGATGTGGTGAAATAGGACAGATGCTTTTAAATGACCTCACGGCACTCACCAACATAATGTTAGAAGGAAGTGTCCCTCATGATTTCACTAGCATTTTATAGGGAGCTAATCTTTGCGCAGTTTTAAAAAAGGATGGTGGAATACGGCCAATAGCTGTAGGAACAACATATCGACGCCTTACAGCCTTATGTCGCAACATAAGAGATACACTACGTGAGTATTTCCAACCCATTCAGATAGGCTTTGGCTCTAATGGTGGCTGCGAGGCAGCAGTTCATTCCTTACGTTCCTACATTCATATGCATGTAGATAAAATAGTAGTTAAGGTGGATGTGAAAAATGCATTCAACTCTGTCGATAGGGGTGTCCTTCCGCACAAATAAAGGGAAACATTCCCACATTTTATAAATTTCTTTGGCAATGTTATAGTACACCGTCAAAATTAGTTTACAATAATAACCTTTTATCATCTGAGGTAGGCTGTCAACAGGGCGACCCTCTTGGGCCGGCAATTTTTAGCCTTGCGATTCATACAGTACTCAAAAATTTAAAATCTAAATTTAACGTCTGGTATTTGGATGATGGAACTCTGGTAGGCGACGCAGATACAGTTTTTAACGATCTTATTTTTCTTCAGAAGTCATTTCATGATATTGGTTTAGATTTAAATTCTTCGAAATGTGAAATTTTTTTACCAGAAAGTATGAAATCTGATTCTAAAGTGATTTATATAGCAATATAAGATTTGTTGATAAGAGCTCACTTAGACTCTTAGGATCTCCTATTTTAGACGATTCCATTCCCTTTTTTGTTGACGAAAAAATTAATAATTTTAATAACGTTTTATACCGTTTATTTAAAATTGACACTCATGTAGCTTTTTTTATTATTCGTCATTGTCTTTTTGTCCCAAAATTTAATTATTTTTAGCGTTCGTGTCATTTTTGGAAATTTCCTAATCTTTTAAATAGTTTTGATGTTACTATAAAAAATAGTTTAATTAAACTTTTAAACACAAATTTAGAATAAAATGCATGGTCCCAAGCCTGTTTACCAATTAGGTTTGGAGGTTTGGGAATAAGGAAAATATCCAGTGTGGCTCTCCCAGCGTTCTTGTCTTCAGTTCACAGTACACACGATCTTATTGAAAAAATACTTGCTTTTTCCTCTGAAAATTTTGAAATATCATATTTGAGTGAAGCTAAGAACGCTTGGTTGATTGCCTTTCCAAACGTAGAACTACCAAGGATTCCTGCATCACAGAGATTATGGGATGAGCCTCTTTGCCGTCTGGAGTGGAACAATCTATTTAACACATCTTCCAGTTCGGCCAATCAGGCTCGTCTTCGTGCTGTTTCTGTGTGGGAGTCAGGTTTGTAGCTACAAGCCCTACCTTCTGTCAGAATCGGCACACTTCTAGACAATAATACATTCCGCCTTTCATCATTTTTGCGTTTGGGCGCTTTTACAAATTTCACCCATCGTTGCCACTGTGGCGAGATTTTTTGAGGTTTGATTGTTTCCGACTAGCTAACATAGAAGGCATCCATAAATGACGGGAGGTATACCCTTCCGCCCTACCCAAATCTCAGGTGAGTTTTTTTAAAATGCGTATCGTAAGTGTAAATACGTTAATCTGTGCTTAATTGCGTTAGATATATTTTTGTTATAGTGTAAGATCTGGCGATATTTAACACAGTGTTTTCACAAATCTACACGTTTTTTGCAAAAAATAAAAATACGAGATATTTGGCGCAACGACACGTGAGATTGGGTGAGATTCTGCTTCCCTCCCCTAAAAGCATCACGTAATATATGGACGCTCCTATACATCACTATATCAATGAACTGTAAAATAAATGCTCGTACCAGAAGAACTTTGGACTTGGCTGGAAGGAACCTGCGAAATCTGTAAAGACAACTTTGGGAAGCAAGCGGTAAAAACGTTCAATTTCATACAAAAAATGAAAAGTTTTAAGGCGTCAATATGATATGAATTACCTATGAAGTATACAACAAATAGGGGAAGGATTGTGTAAGTGGCCCAGTAAGGTAAAGTGGGCACCTTTCATAAATAAATGAGCTAGGTTACTTAACCCGTCTTATTGCGTATTTTGCCTGTAAATTCAAACATTACACCGAATAAATATCAACGGACGTCTCAGCTGCAGATATGGGACCTGAATGCAATCAAAGCAGCTATAAGAACTGTAAGAAACGAAGAAATGGACTTCGTGAAGGCTATTAAAATATTCAAAAATCCACGGACGACATCAAACGTCGACGGGTAAAAGGAAAATACAGTTAAAAAATAAAAATATTTTGGGGTCCCGACTTCCAATTTTTGTGCCAGAGCAAGAACAACAATTAGTGCAACACGTTTTAGAACTTGAACGGAGGTTTTATAAATTAACTTTGCAGGATGCAAGAAAATTGGCTTCTCTGTTGGCTGAACGCAATAAATAAATAAACTACAGCAAGAACAAAAGAAAGCCCCAAAGAAAGTAGCCAAAGAAGATAAAACTGGTAAAACTACGAAAATTCTAAAACTATCTAAATGTGCCAATAATGCTGATGATGATTTAGATGATGACCCTGAATATGATTGAGAAAGATGATTGGCTACGCTATTGTACGCTCTATTTGTAAACGATGGGCTTATGCTGTGGTGACGAACATGATGTTTTACTTTGCGAATTTTGTTCATAAAACGTGTAATTTCCTCATGAATAAAATTAAAAGTCTGATTTAATATGTTCCTATGTAAAATTATGTACCTAAAACTTTATTAAATGCGATTTAAAGTTAACTAACTAAAACTGAAATAAAACTTAATAAATAAAAATATAATAATGTTTCATTCGCATTAGGCCACTTTACCCGCATTTTTTATTTATGTAGACCATTTTAACCGACCTGGGTAGGTAAAGAGGGCAATTTTCCGTCTCGGCTTTGAACGCAAAACATATGATGTTTGTTTTGATAAAATTTTAAATATCAATAAGATATCTAAACTACATTAAATATAGATAATAAATAACAAATAAATAACATAAAAAAAATTGTATTTACAAAACTGGCAGTCATTCAAAGTTTAGGGTGGCTACTTTACCCGAGTCTCCCCTACATGTCATAACAAATAATGTAATGCATATGACATTGTGTAATGGCTTTTTATATTATGAAATATATTTACACTCACATCATCAGTGTAGCAATAAAAAGGCGTTTTAGCCTCTATCCCCTTTTTGAAATATTACTCTCGACAATAAAAAAACTTCTACACTTACATGCTCTACAAGTTCTCCAATTATTCCATCCCATTTCTTAGTACCTTCAATGCGACCTCCATGTTTATCACCAGCAACTCTGTAGAACTCAAAATTTAGGTTCTGTTTTTGCTGGTCTCTGATGTGCTCAAAAATCGCAGTTATAAGGTCAACCGCATATCCTGAAAAAGTCTGAGTAGTTTCATTGACCATAAAATACGGCTCTCCTTTTCTAGAAACCACCTGAAAATGAAATATAATTTAGTTAAAAGTTATATTTTGGTTAGCAAAACAAAATCGGAAGTCGGTGGTGGCCGAGGGGTTTAAATTTCACTTCACGTCCCAAGTGGCGGAGGTTCGAACCCCCGGGTCGGCGTGTACCAATGAGTCTTTTCTTAATTTCTCAAGTACACTGATTTATTTATTTATTCACACCACTTGCTTTTCGGTGAAGGAAATCATCGTAAGGAAACCTGAGGAAGACCTATGTGAAGTCCACAATCCGCACTGAGCCCGCGTGTGGTCTATGGCCCAAATCACCCTTGGCGAGGGTAGGCCGTGACCCAACAGTGGAGACGTATGAAGGCTGGCAAGGAAAACAAAATAAAGTGATCCAGTTTATGCAGACTAAATATACTTTATAATCGAAGTTAAAATTGACATTTCTGGGAAAAATATGTAAAATGAAAAATATTCTGTCTGTCGTAATAATAATAATAATTTGGGACAAAATCTCACAGCACCGACTGCTTATAACATTCATACCAGACAAAGGATAAGTATACATATATATACTTTTATTTCTAAATAAGTACATATGTATACATAGAAAACACCCAGACTCAAGACAAACACAAATATAAATATTTGTCTATGCGGGAATCGCACCCACGCCTCCGGTTCAGCAGACACTGAGTCACAGAGGCCGTCAATACGAGGGTATACTAGCATACAGATTGCCAGATTTAAGCGATCACCTACGGACGCTTGTATTACTTATGTGTTGCTGATTATTACTTCCTTCTTAACTCCCTACAGGAAAAATCCTTTTAAAGAGCTAAGCATTCGCGGGAGGAAACTCTTTCAAAACCGCACAATGTGTGACAATTTAGTTTTTTGAAGTTGAGAGAATGAACCCTGGTGGAATGTTGGAAAGCAGTCGTGGGCTCATTTGTAAACAATCTGTCAGAATACAGACTATTATATTTATAGATGTCAGCGGAAGAACACATATGAGAGGCCAAGTCTCTCCACAAGGTACAGCTAATGGTACAGCTTGTGAATTTGGCATCATCAACTATTACTTCAGTTAGCCTTTGTATGTCTGTCTGTATAAAATCAAAAGGGGTACCAACCAAACCAGCGGTGTTCCATCACCCACTTTAGTCCTGCGTGACAGGGATGAGCCTATCGCTGCAACACTGCTTATAATGCCATGTATATGTACTATGGTGGTTTGATACATGTCCCATACGTCGTAAATTACCAGTCTTAAAGTAATAAACGGTATTATAAAATATGTAACACAATAATATTTCCTCTTTGCAAGTTCCTGACGAACTATTAAAGTATGTTAGCATTGGGCAAGAGGAACTCTTTGAAGTGGGTCCAAAGGGCCAAACTGGTATGTGAGTATACCCCCATAGAGATGTCAGCACTCGAAAGTGCTTATAAAGTTAAAAATTGCTACTGCGGCGCTTTGATGAAAACATCGAATTTCTCAAATGCAAACTTAAATCTTATCTTCTAAACTAAACCTCGCCGGAGATATCATCACCAAAAATTGCAATGCCCTTGGGAGATGGTAAGAAAGGGTTGTGTTCAGTAATTGCATCATTAGGGGCTTTTTTAGCAGTAATGTGCAGCCCTGTGCCTAGTTTTGGGTTGAATCGAACAAGGTTTTTCGTCTGTCAGAGACTGTGCGGCATATTTAAATATGCTCTAGGCCTGTGTAAAAAGCCGATATTGTTATTGATAAAGATATGGTAGATTTACTGCAGAAATAACACAAAAATTTGCTTGGGATTGCTTTTATGTCCATGCTATCGAAACAAGTACTTAACTACGGCTCAAACAAACGTTCTAGCAGTCCATAAGAGGGAAACTTCAATAGAAGTTTTTCGGTGAGAGACCTGATAGAACGTCTCTGCTATACCTAGGCTACATGCTAATGCTTCCTCCTTCCTTTAAATAGCTAGTGTACACCGGTGCATGAAATTCACTAGAAAGTTACCAGCTGCTAAGTAAGTTGTGTTCTTCTACTTTTCTCAAAAGCATAATTACAAAGGTAACAGCGATTGGCCTTTAATTCACTGAGTTCTCTATTTCCCATACTGTGCCATTGATGCACATGGACAGTATTTCACGATAGCGGAAATAGCCTTTAGTGTCGTACAAAAACGTAAAGAAGCAAAAAAAGAAAGAACACAACTTACGAACACACCACGTTGGTTTGAGCAGCAGTACTGGTACGCTTTCTGGCTCACTTGACTTATTAACATTCAGAGAAAGTAACTTCCACAGGGCTGTGTAAGACATTTTCACCATAGACTGGCCACACGTGATGGTATATGTAAACTGACCATTTATTTTTTAACTCAAAACGGGACATCGGTTTATTTATTTGAATAAGTAAGTTTACAATGAAAAAAAGCAACTTTTTAATGTTCATTATTTAGAACACGGTCTCGCACCACTCGCGTCTGGAGACGAGCTCTATACTTTTTGGAAAACGGGACTTTTATGCGTCCCGGGGCTTTGTTTTGGGACAACGGGACAGGTAACCGAGAAAAGGGACAGTCTCGTTAAAAACGAGACGTATGGTTAGTTTAGGTATATGATACGCCCAGTTTCATATTCAAAATTGAATTTGGGTGCCCAATATAACGACTTTGTCTTTTTAACGTTTGGTTTTATTTTTACTGTCGATATGTACCTATGTATTAATGACTTATTTTACCACCTTATTAATTATTATTAATAAGAAGTCTCGTAAACTTACCCTTAATGTAGTATTAGACTTCAATCCTGCCATGTTATTAAGTAAAGTCTTGTCCATATCAATAATATCCGTTTTTGAATACCAAGTGCCAGCATAAAAAAACTCGCTGTCTCTATTCGTTTTGTAATAATACAACTCAAAATTAGTTCTTTGTCCTTTTTCATTGAATTGTATATGACCAGTGAATCCATCCGCTGTGGTCTGTTCGAAAATTTAAATATGTGGTTATTAATGACATGAATATTTTTTGTATCAGTAGTTGTTGGCACTTGCTACAGGGCTACTCAGAGAAAGGAGGAAATACGCCGTGGTCCACCAAGCTGGCAGAATTGGCAGACGTTGTCGAGATATTGGTTAGTCTACTTTCGGATTTTAAAGCCACTCCCATAAGGCTTCACGACTGTTATGATATAACAACGGCCAGGACAAAACGGTTTAATTTGGAGCACAGAGTAGCTCATAACAAATGTGCCACTTGGCAAACACGCACGTAATGACTAACTACACCCGAGGCACTGCGATACTTCGCATATCATTTCCGGTAAACAAAAGTTATTAGAGGAAAAGCTTTACATAATTAAGGATAACAACAAATTGCAATCACCTTACCTCCATAAGCGCCTGACGCAATGCAGAGCCTGATGGCCACGTTAACTTATCTTTAACGACATCATAACACAAAGCAAGGGGATCAGCGACCTTCGTGCCAGTTTCAATAGCTTCGTTTTGCATTTTTCGTATTGCTTTCTCCAAGTGAGTTAATGCGTCTGCTACTAATGCTGTCTCTAGCTAAAAAAAAAAATTGAGACAATTGCTTAAAAAAACCTCACGCCTACCTCAACAATGTTTACCTCTTTCTTTGTCTCTCTTCCGCTATATATATATTCCTCTCCCCTACATATCGCTCTCTTCCCCTCTTTCTCTCTCTCCGTCTTCTCTGTCTCTCCCCCTCCTCTCACTCTTTCTCACCCTTTACCTATATTTGCATGTAGTTCTCGCTCATTGCCAGCTTTCATACATCCCCATGTCTATATCTATCGTTGTTGTATGTTAATCGGTCTATCCTCAATTTAGGCAAGCATTGTGGGCTACACATTCTTCTTTTTGGCATATGCAGGTTTCTTTTCTAGTTATGTAAACGAAATAAGGTATCTGAAGAAACCTCCACTACTCCACTCCATTTCTTTGGTACACGCAATGGTTCTAACGCAAGGTACACAATATACATACACCGAGACTATTACGCTACACGTCTCGGACACTACATATGCTCAGTGGGAGTCCTTTTATGGCCTCACATAATTTTAATTAAAATAAAAAAAAAATGTACTTATTATAGGTATAATAGAGTTTTTTGTTTTTTATTACGGATATACAATATATTCTTGTTGTACTCATATAAATTTATTTATTTTGTGTGTTAGTTAAACAAAATGTATTTATTTCTTCCACGGTGGAGACGTGTAAAAGCAGCTGCTAATGAACGATGTATTTGATCTCTTCTTGATATCAAATCACTCACCCCAATACTGCCTTCGCTCATACCGTAATCCTTCCAGCGGACGTCGTTAGGTTTAGATATATAAAAAGAAGAAATATTTGCCATAAAATTTGGGATCTGCGTAAAATTTATAGTATGTGCATCAAGAGATGTTAAAATAAAACTCTGGAACACAAAAAAAAAATCTGGATTTTTTTTTGTAATTAAAGATATAGACTATGTTATTTATTTTCCTATTTAATTGATCCTTGTTAATAACCCTTTTGACCGATATTTTAAAATAATGAATGTTCCCTTTTCATATTACTTAAATAATATGAATCAAAACTCAAATATCAGAGTAAAAGTAAACGTCTCATTCAGGAGACTAAAGATAACAGGGCTGGTAGCTATTTTGCTCAAAAGATAAGCCTGGCTATACAGCGTGGCAACGCTGCCTCTATTTTGGGCACCATGCCTCATGAGGGCTCTATGGGGGATTTTTTTAAGCTTTAGTTCATATTTCCTATTTGTTATCTTTCAAAATTACAGTATTTATAACATAACCTATAACTAAATTAGTGGCTTACGACCAGAAGTTAGCACCATTAAGTTAAAGTTTTTTTAATATCAGAGTAAATGTACATTATTAGTTTCTTTGAATTATTATGAATTACTCTTTGGGTTGTTGCTTTATCGTATTAATATCTACAAATTTCGCTTTTTTCCCCTTTTTTATCAGCTTTTTCTGCTATTTACATTACTAGAGCTTTACTTTAAATATACAAATATATTATAACGCTAAAAAGTGCCAAAAAATCTTTAGGTTTGAGTTAAATTATTAAAAAAGAAATAAGGAATAAGAGAAGGAATCTTTTACCTGATATTGCGTGGAATTATCAACTTCCATCATTTCTTTCATATACTTAACTACATGGTGTTTATCGCAATCCAAGACGTGGTAACTCATATGTGCTACTTTTAAAATTTCTTTGAAAATTTCTCTGTTGTCGCCGTTGGGATCCAGTTTTCTATATACTATTGGATCGTTTTCATACGGCCATGTATGTATTACCTCTTGAAGACGAATAAAGCCTACAATCCATAAGTTTGTTGTCATTAGTATTTCTAAGTTGATTGTCTAGCTAACATAAATAATAACTTTTTAACAAAAAAAACACCGGCTTCAGAAAAAAGCAGTAAAAATAATTACTTATTTTCAAAAATCTGATCTGAATTACAGTTTGAAGAGTGACGAATTCCTTTTTTTTTCTCGTACTCTTAAAACATCGATACTCGTAACAATTTTTCATTCCGGACCCATGGCACCCCCAGGGGTGCCACGGGAACTTTCTTTTGGACCTGTGGCACCGCCAGGTCCTGAAATTCATACAACGGTGTACCAGTGGTTTCACGGGTTCTATTTACTAGTTCCCATGAATCCCCCAACCGAATAGTGATGGGACACATGAATAGTAACAAAATAATTTTAATAGTCTAATTTTAATATTTATCTAACGCAATTTCTCCAATACGTGGCCTAATGTTATTTCTCTGTTAAAAAATTGCAATTGAATGTGCACTATGAAATCGTCATTATTGATGTCTGCTTGTTTTCATTTTTAGGTACTGCATTCAGTTTGTGAATATTGTGCAATAAGTTTAGTAAACGCATCACGGGAACCTAATTTTTTTGATCAATTTATACAATCATCAACATAAAAAATTTCACTGTTTCAAAAGCACTGTTTTTTTTTTAATAATACACTCATATAACTAAAGTAAATAACATCAATATAAAGAATAACTTTCATAACAAAGTTGTAGTCAAAAGATTAACCTCGAGCCAGGACTTGAACCTGCAACCGCTTACATTCCGTTTAAGTGCATATATATGGCATATAAAATAAATTTTCTTTCAGGACTCTAACCTTGAAGGAGTTCTAAACGAAGAGAAATATCTGTATGTATGTATATTTATATTGTATTTCTTGATTCTATGAAGATTATGTATGTGTGTAAGATTTGTTCCTTGTATCAAAGATAATATAATCACTAAGTTTTACCATGTACTAGGACTTTACAAGTCACTAGGAGTTGTATGGAAATAACGATATATAATAATAACGTAACGATATTCAGTTCACCAAAATTTGTATGGGAGAAATATGATTCAGATTCACCTTGAGTAAGTAAACATATGCTTACTTTTGTCTTCCTCGTACAGAATAGTAAATTTATCCCACTGCTCTTCTTTGATAAGGTTAGCAAAAGCTTTAGAGATCATTTCTGGTGTTGGGAAATAAGAGAAAGTGAACAAGTCTTTCGACAAAGTCTGCGGTGGCTCCCATCCAACAGAGAGATGTGGTACCTGGAAATATATTTATATGATATAAATGCAGAGGCTGAAACTCAAAAGATAAAAATAGTTTAAACTAAAAGACCAAATTCCATTTGCGATCAACGACATTTGACCACCAATGCAGAAAGGTGTTGTATCGACCAGAGAGAAGAAACGCAGAAAAGTGTACACCAGCTCTCACCAGGTTGGTGAGGCAGGGCCTTTTACATGCAATTTTAGTTTCCTCTTTGTACAGACGGTAAATACCATATTTTTAAAGTAGATATTGTACTTTAGACTGTACTGTCTATACAAAAAGGGATTTAAAAAATATCTGATGGTACCGGTTCTTCTCGGTATTAAAATTATTCCGAACCGGTGGTAAAGTTTATGAAATTAATAATTAAACTGACGATTCCAAAGTGCTGTTTAAAAGAATACTTGAATTAAAAAGGTTGAATTTGAGTTTTGAGTTTACATAAGTACCACCCAAGAATATCCGACCAATAACTGGTGTTATGCCTGCGTTTTTATATATGCAAACATCACATTGTCATTATTGTGCCGGCAAACAGTAGCGATGCTTAATTTATTATTATTATTTATGGTGTTAAAAATAGTGTTATGACATACGAGTTTCCAATGACTTAGTATGGCAACACCAACATTGGTTTTAATATTCGAACAGCCTCTAGGCGTCCAATATGACGTCATTGTTTCCAAAGCTTAATTAATAACTTGCAAATTAGTTCCTCAAACTGTTGCAAAAATTGGTTAAATTTATAAATAACGTATTTGTGCATGGTTATAATATAAACCAGAACATTTGAATAATCAATAAATACCTACATATGTCTATAGATAATAAAAAAACTCTACTACCGCTACCGTTTGACGGCACAAATGTCAATGTGATGTTTGCATATATAAAATGACGGGCATAGTGTCAGTTATTGTTCGAATATTTGTATGTTGTCCGACAGAACCACAAAATGGTGTCGGAAAATGAATTAACCGAAGGCAGCCCTGATTTTTTTTTTGCTTGTTTGTATTTTAATCGACATTCTAGCGTCACCACTCTTAATAAGTTGGTAGGTTTTGAAGAAATATTACTCTTCGACTACGTACTTGAAGTCTATTGCATATTAAACAAGTATTGTCGCAAATTCCGTTAGTTGGACGAGCGTCAATCAATGCTGTAATTCCTCCTTTAGATTTTGAACATACTGAAATTAAAAATAAAGTTATTATTATACGAATATTTTGGCCCAAAATCGTAAGGTAATTTATTCATAATAGACATGGTTACATTAGTGAACATACCTGCCTGTAAGTACCTGTGTGATGGAACATCTATGCATTTAATTTAACACGTGAAACTTGTTCAGAAAGGGCGGATTTGCCGCGATTTCACTGCTGCAAAATCGTACGGGCGTAGGCGAGGTACTATAATGTTTTTTTGGCTCAAATTTCCTCAATTTTAAAATTTTGATCTGGCAACACTTCGCGGGAATCTAACTCGCAGAAGTCGAGATACTACAGAGGTCAAAGTTGCGCCCAGAAAAACGCGTGAATCGAATCGCGACCACAGAGTACATTGAAATATCGCGTCGAATTTGCCCTTTAGCAGCTAACAGTTTGGCTTGACAAAGAACGCTATTAAAAACATATGGCCTAGCAGGATTTGCACGATGCAGTAGAAGTGTTTCACGAATTATCCGGCCCCAGATGACGATTTCGCTGTCTGGATAGCGAGATTAGTCTCTACGACCTCCCCTAATAGGTCGTCCCCAGGTTCGTCGGCGCCCGCAAGGATACACGAGGTATCAAAGAGTACCGGGGCGCTTCTCGCCCCCCACTCAATCGCAACCGCACCCGCGTAACGGGGAACTCCCCTCCTGGCGCTGACTCACCTTCGGGTTCGAAACTCACGCCGGTCAAAGGGACGCCCCCGAGAGCGACAACCCAGGGGAGCCCTTGAGCGTTGGGCGCTATATGGGCGTAGGCTCCTTCAGAGTCTCGCCCAAAAAAGCCCGGTGAAGCAGTAATGGCTGCAACAGCCAACTATTTTATAATATACAATTTAAATTATTTTTAAAATAACTTCTAAATTATTGAATGGTTGTTTACCCAAAATGCTAGCAGGAAACTGCGCTTTTATGTTTATATAAAAACAGTGCAGGAATATTGTATAAAAATCTATGCATCCAATCCTAAGCTCTTTTTTTTTTAGTACCACTTAGGTGGTAAACAAACGAATCATCGATTGAAAATATTATTTCAAGGTGCCTACTTGCTTAAAATTAGTTATGTTTTCGAGTTTTAACAACCAACTAAAATCTCTTGAAACACTTAATGTTTTTAGTACCGGAGCTTACCAGCCTTATACGTTCTCACTGTTGGGGAAACGCGGACCCAAATCGGATTATGGACTTCACATACATCTTTTCTTGGCTTGACACCGAAAAGCCAGTGGAGTAAAAATAAATCAATGAACTTGAGAAATTCAGAAAAAGACTAATTGGTACACCCTGGGCTCGAACCCAGGAAGCAAAGCCAGCACTGACTTTAGTTAATTATTCATTAATTTAAAAATTCACCGTCAACAATAGGTATCATGTCAACAACTCACCCTCTAAAGATGTTGTATAAATATTGGTTGTATAATTAACGTAAATTGGCGATCCGTGGTACGTATGAAAAATCCTTAGGATATTGTCGTAAACTTTCATAGAAGTGGATAATGTATCCTTATTAAAAAGTCCACCTAAAAATTTTAAACACTTCTTACTAAATCATTAAAATATATGAAATTTTATTCGAATTTTTACTATTTACCTATAGGCCACGTAGCAGTATCACCACAAGCAGGTAAAATATTCTTTAGTATAACTAAGGTTAAAATATTTAGAAGTAACATTTTGTTAACACACACAAACAAAAAAGCACAGTTTTGTGTTTGGAGCAATGAGTGAGTCGGCTGCTCTACGGGGCACCGAGACGGGCGCGCCCGGTGTGTGATGTATTTTTGGAAAAAATTATAGGTCGCGTCGCGTCTCAGTCTGTTGTTGCAGATGGCGTCTTGCAACGACTATGTTCAGATTGGCGGATATTTTAGATTTTGTGGCACTTTCTGTGTAAACCCGTCAATGATTGGAGACGCCTAAAAAGACATGTCAAAGACTTGAAATAAAATAAAGAACATCCAATACTTCTTTGTGACAATTTATTTGCAAGTTTTCTTTTTTTTCCTCACAAATGGTACTAAAAACTATTTTCAAAAGCAAATAAAATACTGTGTAGTAAGAATAAACAATTGTTTTTTTGCAGTAATAATTTCAATTGAAGCTTTGTAAATTAAAATATTTTGAATTCAAAAGGTGGTCAGAATTTAATTTAAACGACATTTTTTGTAATTTATCATCTTGAATATTGTCTCATCTACTATTTTGTTAGTCTATGTATTTAAAGGTATTTTAATGTTAGAAGACGAGTAACCCAACTTTTTAGTTTATAGGGCTGAGTGAGTGATTATGTGTCTATGTTTTTTGAATAAGTAAATGAGAATTATGTGGTGGTTTGTGTTTTTTTTATTGGTGTGTGTTCAACAAAATGATTCTCAAATACAATACAAAAGAGAACCGAATCGTGTTATTTATCAAATAGGTATGTACCGTACAAATTATTGTAGTAATTATTGGACTATTACAAGTACTGTGTGGTATTTCTTACTCTGTGACAATTTTAAGTCATGAATTTTGGAAGGATCTCTACCTACTCAAAGAATTTTCTTATGCTGTCTGCAATGGACAGGTTTTTAAGCAAAGATAAATGTGACTAATATTAAACATAATTACATACTAAATTTAAAACGTATGTTCCCAACTAATGACAAGCCCCTTTTTAGGGATCCCTACCCAAAGGGGGCCAACGAAACCCAATTCCGCTGTTTGTCCATCTGACCTTAAATAGACTCCACCCAGGCCCGGATTTGGAGACCAAGAGACCGTAGGCTTTTGACATTTGGGGCCTACCCGTCACGAAATTTTGAAATGAGGCACATAATTCTTAACTGAATTTATTACCTGCAGGTAATTTTTAGAATAAATGCAGTCAGGGTGGAAAAATATATATACGTGATTGAAGGGAAAGTTTCGTTAATATAGATGATAACAAATTTCACTAAAAGGAAACATTCCTTTTCATTTTTTCCATTTCCAATCGAAAAAAAAATCTCCATTCCATGATTTTTGGGAAAATCACCTGTTTAAGCCGGGAATCGAACCTACGAAATATGGAAAGAAAACATTCATGTACGAGTAATTCTTTTTCGTATTTCTTTGCAGGCCTAGGCCAGGGCTGACTTTGACTTTTAGATCTAAATAGCTAGATGCCTGAAATTTTCTAACATGTAATAAAAAACAAACAAAAATTTGAAACAGTCTCCATACATACAAGTACCTACAAGTAAAAACATACAAGTACCTACAAGTAAAAACATACAAGTACCTACAAGTAAAAACATACAAGTACCTACAAGTAAAAACATACAAGTACCTACACACAAGCTTCGAACTTAAAAGGATTATAATGCAAGCTCTATAGTATCCTTATCAGCCTCCATCCCCACTGCTGGGGAACTATCTATCCTCACCATGAGCGTGCGCTCCACAATATAGTAGCAAATAATAGATACTGGTCAAGTGCTCTAACATTCTGTATTCTTACGGAAACGGAACGCTCGGTCTGACTAGGAAATGGCCGGTTTTTAGGGTTCTGTAGCCAAATGGCAAAAAACGGAGCCCTTATGAATTTGTCATGTCTGTCTGTCTGTCTGTCCATCCGTATGTCACAACCACTTTTTTCCGAAACTATAAGAACTATACTGTTGAAATTTGGTAAGTAGATGTATGCTGTGAACTGCATTAAGATTTTCACACAAAAATAGAAGAAAAAAAACTATAAATTTTGGGTGGTCCCCATACTTAGAACTGAAACTCAAAAATTTTTTTTTCATCAAACTCATACGTGTGCGGTATCTATACATTGGTCTTCAAAAATGATATTGAGATTTCTAACATATTTTTTTTCCAAACTGAAAAGTTTCCGCGAGATAAAATGTGTGTGCCCCCCCCCCCCTGAAACTTCTAAAATAAGAGAATGATAAAACAAAAAAAATATATGATGTAGGTACATTACCATGCAAACTTCCACCGAAAATAGGTTTGAACGAGATCTAGTTAGTGGTTTTTTTTTTAATACGTATTCAATCGTAAGCCGCAATTTACCTTTCATTCAATCAACTCAAATATAAAAATAAAAGATTTAATTATAATTGAAAATGGTACGGCCCCTTCGTGCGCGAGTCCGACTCACACTTTTTCCCGTTTTTTATATGATAAATTATTAGCGGAAATAAATCACTGAGTTCATTACAGTTGGATTGTTCGAGCCTGGTGCAAAGATACAGCGGCGAGCTTTTAACGAAAGCATTGATCACGCGCAATCTGGTAACCTACGTCTAGAACCCGTTATTTTGCAACCTTCCAAAACCGACAGCTATTCTGTATGGAAAGAACGTAAGTATAAAATAGAAAAAATGCATTAGTATATTACTTTCGAGGCTGTAAAACGCCGTTGCTGGATGAGTAGAATTTAATAGCTGAACCTTTAGACTGCATAGGGCTTTACTCAAAAATGTAGGGAATAGAAAACAGATTTTTAAAAAAGTACTTGCAAATAACAATACAGAAATCACAGAATCAAAGTTAAAATAAAAAAAAAATTATAATGCCTTTATTTATTTTATAATCTAGCGTCGCGGCTTATTTTTGAAATAATTAAGGATTATTTTGTGCTTTTAATTGACGAAAGATGAGTATGGGACTGGGCTCTTTGTTTATTACAATTATGTTAATTTTCTAAAAAGAATTATAGGATTAGAAAAACAGAATATGGAAAGAGATATAGGATTTTACTAAAGCCTTTTCTGTCGAGAAAAGAAAATTTGTTGATTGGCAACATGACGTTGATATGCAGCAGCAACAGCGTAGGAAACAGCACCCAATCATTTTTGGGCCTAAAATGACTGATATCCTTTAGATTTTCTGCGTTTTTTTTTTGTTTTTTTATTAATAATAATAATAATATATTTGGACATTACACACAGCGCCGTCTGGCCCCAAAGTAAGCAAAGCTTGTGTTATGGATACCAAACAACGGAAACAAATACATATATTACTTTTTTTTTTGTAAATACATACATATCATACATAATTACACCCAGACTCAAGACAAACACAAATGTTTATTACATAAATGTTTGTCCTGTGCGGGAATTGAACCCACACCCTCTGCACAGCAGTCGAGCACACTACCAACTAGGCTGCGAGGGAGTAATGAATGCAGCTCGGCGGTTCCTTTTTAGGGTTTCGTACCCAAAGTGTAAAAACGGGACCACTATGACTAAGACTCCGCTGTCCGTCCGTCCGTCTGTCACCAGGCTGTATCTTATGAACCGTGATAGTTATCGAATTTTGACAAAAATTACAAATTTGAATTCTGACAGACATTGAAATTTATACAGAAGATGTCTATTGCAGCTATAACAAAAAATACTAAAAATCAGAATAAAATAAATATTTAAGGGGGCTCCCATACAACAAACGTTTTTTTTTTTGCTCGAATTTGCTCGATATTGATAACGGCAACAGGTAGACGCTTGAAATATTCACAGAATATTTGGTTATATAGTCACTTTAAAAATAAATAATTAAATTAAAATAAAAAAAAATATTTAAGGGGAGCTCCCATACAACAAACGTGATTTTTTTGCCATTTTTAAAGATAATGGTACGGTACCCTTCGTGCGCGAGACCGACTTGCACTTGGCCGATTTTTTCAGGCTCATTAAGGGATAAATATGAGATAGGAGAAGTTTACAATCTACATATTTATATTTGCTACATACATATCATACATAATTACACCCAGACTCAAGACAAACACAAATGTTTATTACATAAATGTTTGTCCTGTGCGGGAATTGAACCCACACCCTCTGCACAGCAGTCGAGCACACTACCAACTAGGCTGCGAGGGAGTAATGAATGCAGCTCGGCGGTTCCTTTTTAGGGTTTCGTACCCAAAGTGTAAAAACGGGACCACTATGACTAAGACTCCGCTGTCCGTCCGTCCGTCTGTCACCAGGCTGTATCTTATGAACCGTGATAGTTATCGAATTTTGACAAAAATTACAAATTTGAATTCTGACAGACATTGAAATTTATACAGAAGATGTCTATTGCAGCTATAACAAAAAATACTAAAAATCAGAATAAAATAAATATTTAAGGGGGCTCCCATACAACAAACGTTTTTTTTTTTGCTCGAATTTGCTCGATATTGATAACGGCAACAGGTAGACGCTTGAAATATTCACAGAATATTTGGTTATATAGTCACTTTAAAAATAAATAATTAAATTAAAATAAAAAAAAATATTTAAGGGGAGCTCCCATACAACAAACGTGATTTTTTTGCCATTTTTAAAGATAATGGTACGGTACCCTTCGTGCGCGAGACCGACTTGCACTTGGCCGATTTTTTCAGGCTCATTAAGGGATAAATATGAGATAGGAGAAGTTTACAATCTACATATTTATATCAAGAAGAGCGAGATTTAACAAAATTTTTACGAGTAGTTAGTATCTAAATCATACAAAATAAGACATGTAAGATTTGGCCGATTTTTGAATAAATATATAGTTTCAATTGCTAGAGTAATAGTAATTACCTTAAATATAAGATCTGATACATTTTTATATTTTTTTGACTAATGTTTCAGTATGCTCCAACCAAAATATAAGACCTGCAGCTATATTCGGGCCACAAAATACAATATCTGACGGCGCAATCATTGAGCAAAGCAGTATTGCTCAAATACCACATATTCAGGCGATTTGGCACCCTGAGGACCCTGATCTACATCTCAATGTTGAGGAGGCAAAAGAAGAAGATAATGAAGACGAACAAGAGATCTCAGAAGCATCCGACACAGCAACGAATGAAGAGGACACTCCTGTCTTCAAAAAAATAACTATAAATTTTTATCCGGATGCAAATCAAACTTCATTAGCTTACGCGAAGTTGTTAAAGTATTATAAGTGGGAAAGCTTTGCGGTGTTTTATGAAGATGAGTTTGGTGAGTGATTTTTTTTTTCTTTTCTTTATTTTGCCCTTACGCGTTGCTGGCGCTAAATTTAGTTTTCAGCATGGGATTCCTTCCACGCACACACACACACACACACACACACACACACACACACACACACACACACACACACTCACACTCACAGAAGTGTTTTTCTAATAGTATTGCTTTTTATCGCAGAAAGTGTAAAAAGCAAAGTATACACCACGGGGATAAAAGTGTTTACTTTAGGTCTTAACTGCCGAGCGAAACCGTTGCTGTGCTTAAGTGTTATCCCTGCCATCTTTTATGACCTCGGGATTAAATCTGGCGCCCGTGACCTAACACACTGTTTTATCCCATTGGTCAATTATCTGCTATTAAAATTGTTGCAATGAAAATAGAATTATAAGATTGTGACATATAGATGAAATGAAACTAGAACCTTCATAGGTTTTTGCTACTTCGGTACGGAACTCTTAAAATAAAGTTAATTACTCATAGCAGAAGTTTGCTTTCCTATAGTCTCTCAATTTTATTTAAGGATTTGCACAAAAACTCTGATTTAATGCAAATTTGCCTTAGGGACAGGTTAATACGATTATAACACAATAATAATGATCGTTTATTGTAGTGCTGTTTACAAATGATGACACTACCATGGCACCGTTCAAATGGTTTATAGTACAATCGAGAGCAAAACTACAAAAAAAATTGGACAAGTGCCAATAGGAGTTCCGTACTATCGAACAAGATTTACGCCGAAAGGATCGTTTGTCCACTCCGATCAACTGAACGGCACAACTAGTTGGTCGGTGAAAAATTTCGAGCTAGTATAGTGCCTTTTTTTTTAATATTATTGTAAATGACAGCTGTCAAATTAGAAAAATGATCGATATCATCAAGATCCTGTTTTGGATGAAAGTTGTCAAACAACGAAGGTCTATATCTCCATAACTATTGATCTGAGACTAGCAGAAGCCAGAATACATGGTGAAACGCAAAAGAGACGAAACTGCAACTCCTAGTTACTTTTGAGTTTCATTTGAGTTTATGCCATGGACTCCTTTGAGAGTCCACACATGACGCAACCAGGTTGAAACTGGTTTCAAACGCATTGCAAATCAGTCGCATTGAAACCAGCGTGCAGGAAACTAGTGTTTGCGTTTCATCGTTTCGCGGTTTTTTCGATGCAACAAAATGGGTGGTGACGAAAATAAAAACATTCAATTTGTGTTGGAAGTTGAGAAGTATCCTTGTTTGTACAATACAACACTATCGAGCTACTCAAGCAGAACTGATAGTCATAAAGCATGGGCAGAAATTGGAAAAGCAATGAAGATACAAATACATAACCACAACTTCTTCATCACTTAAGCTAGACATTTAACACACGTCTGTTCTCAAAGAAACTGAAATGATTGTGATAATTTCATCACATTGTGGTACAATTTAGGTTGCGCCGTGTGTGGATAACGTCTTAAACTAGTTTCAAACCAATAATTTCAAAAGGGTTTCGTTGCAGTTGCGTTTCACCGTCTGTTCTGGGGCTTACAGAAATGATAGATTACGCCGAGATCTTTATTTCTGATGACAGCTGTCAAAACAGAAAGGGCTATATCTCCATAACTAGTGATCTGAGACTAGCAATTTCCTTACAGAAATGATAGATCTCATCAAGATCTTTATTTCGGATGACAGCTGTCAAACTAGTTAGGGCTATTATCATAACTATTGATCTTAGACTAGCAGTTTCCTTACAGAAATGATAGATGTAATTTTGATCTTTATTTCGGATGACAGCTGTCAAACTAGTAAGCGCTTTATCTTCGAGCGCTTTATCTTCGTAGGTGGAGGTGAAAAATTGAAAAATCTTCAAAATGGGTAGGGTGGAACGTGAAAAATTAAGTGAATATTTAATTACTAATTTATATTGAACATAATATCGTTCTCCAAGTTCTTATTACCCAACCTATGAAACTTGGGCAATAAACTATAAAAAGTCAATTAAACTATCACTAAAAACTATAAAATAAAAAAAAGTAAAAACAATATTTAAAAAATTGCTTTTTTTTAAACATTAGAATAATATAATAAATGAAATAAAATGAATATAAAAATTTTTATATCTACGTACGACTGCCAGAAAAGCAAGGCGTGCGCACTTACATACAATCACTCGATAAACTTTCAGTTAATATCCACTAAAACGTCAAATATTCGTCAATAAACGAAAATGAAAATGATGTCCCGTGTTTCATTGAATGCTATCTTCCGAATCCGCAAACGACCTCGGATTCGGTATTGACACTTTTAACATACTTTAAAAAAACTTGTGTTTGAACATCAGTTGTCGAGTACGAGGATGGTCTCGGATATGGTTAGAGTTGTACTTTTAACGCACACACACACACACACACACACACACACACACACACACACACACACACACACACACACACACACACACAAATTGTGAAGATCAAATTTTTACTTCTTTACTTTCAGGTTTGTTACGAATTCAGAAGATTTTAGCCGAGCACACTGAACGTTACCCTGTCGTTATCCACAAGTTAGATCCTAATGGTGACAATATTCAGGTGATATTCCTTACCTGTACAATTTTAACTAACGTAAATTAGTAATTAACGTAATTAGTAATGAAAATTAACGAAGGGTTAAGGGCTGGATACACACCTACATTGCAATCTTTTAGACCAACCACTTTAGTCCTGCGTGACAGATGGTGAGCTGCTTCTGACTGCAGTGTATCTGGACTAAGATGGCTTTATAAAGGTGCCTATAAGTCATAAATACCAACTTTATACTACTAAACTATTAAAAAATTAAAGACTGTTAAATTAAAGACCAGGGACCAGTTTTAAATGCTCATCTGCAAATTCTAAACAGACTTTAAGAAATAATTCAGAATAGGACACGGGATGAAACAACAAACGAATCCCCACGTTTCTTTACAATGTTGTCAACCGACTTTCAAAAAGAGGTAGAGTGACATGTGACAACAGCCGGCACCTACGGTTTAACGAGCCCTTTAAAACACGGAAAAGCTCAACAGATATGCTATTAGGCGGTGACCCATCCATGTACAGACCATGCACGACATTGCTTGCTTTGCATGTTGTTTCCGATACAAATAAGTAACTGGGCCATACACTCAAAACAAGAAATATATTTTGCTAAGTTAAACATGATTTTATCGATAGGCCGCGGTGACCGCTTACTACCAAGCAGACCGTTAACTTGTTTGTCACCCTGCTGATATTAAAAAAAACAACTGATAGCAGGACTGGATTTGGTTTCTACTGACAGCAGATTTCTTACATGTACAGTCATATTACTTAGGAATTTAAGAATATGATTTAATTTACCATTATTATTTTGAGAAACGGGCTTACCAATTTAAAGTGATGATGGCGCATGCAACTCTGCTGAAATATCGGGACCTCAATCAAAGCCCATTGGTGTACGAAAACGTACCTTTTTTTAAGCGCTGACGTTTCAATGAGGATTGCAACTCTTCGTGGTCGCGGCATGTCTGACTGATGAGCGAGCTGAGTGCGGCGTCGTCGGCTTCTAGTCGCTCGTTCAGTATCTTCCACTACCCTCAAATTGTCTAAGTATCATGTTAAATATTATCTAGGTACCATATTTATACGCGTCGTTTGTCTTCGCGGCCTAGAACACGACTAGTTTGAATTTGCGGTTTTAGCGTCACAATTTATTTATTGCCTCCCCTCCAGGCGCTGACTCACCTTCGAGGGGACCCCCCGAGAGCGACAACCCAAACCGAGGCTCCTCCCGCGGGGAGCCCTTGAGCGTCGGGCGCTATATGAGCTGAGACTCCTTCAGAATCTCGCCCTAAAAGCCCGGTAGAGCAGTAATGGCTGCAACAGCCAACTGCATAGTCAGTCAGAAAAAAAAAATATTAATGTCAAACAGTAATTACGAGTATGATAACTTCTTCATTATAATTCAAAATTGTTATTTTTAGCTATTTAAAGCAGTGAAATATCGTGAAAGTCGAATTCTTATTGACTGTCACGTAGACCGCGTGATGAAATACATGGATGAAGCACGAGCACTGGGAATGGTAAATCACTATCAGGTTAGTTCAGCACAATATCATGGCAAAGATATGACCGAAAGAATATTTGCAATAGGTGTTTTCTATAGTGGAAAAATTTAACGCAATCTATTATAGATCGTGAGTGACCCTAGCCGAGTCTTTGTTTTCTACCGATTTGTAATTGTGTGACCAGATTTAATTTTAATCTTGCGATTTTAGCAGGAAAAAGCAACTTTTTTTAGCCTTTGCAGCAGGATTACTAAACTTCATAGTTTTTGCTGGACCAGCGCTCTGAATGCTCTTCATTAGTTCAAAATTTATTTGATCTTTTAACTAGAATCTCAATTTTCATATATGAACATTATTTTCTTGAAATGTTCATAGGTACCAAAAAAAACCCTATTATTCCTGCCGATATATTATTAGACTCCGTTTTAAACGTAGACTATAAGTAACTTGAACACTTGAACTATAGGCATTATGGTAGACAGGCCATTAGGTACCTTTTTATGTTTTATTTTTTTGGTAATTTTGTATGTTCTTTAATTTTTTTTAAAATGGAATTCAACAGATAACACTTTTTAGTGTTACTCAAACTCACACTTCTTTACTTTTTTTTTCAGCATTACATTCTGACAGTGGATGCATCAACTTTAGTCGATAATCTGACGAATTTCAAGTCCAACATTACTTGGCTTAGTATCACGGAATACGAAAAATTGACTGACCCTCAGCATTTCCTGTCTTTACGAGCGGGCAAGTGGCAAAGCGATAAGACCCTTCTAGTACCTCCTAAAGTCTCCAAGTTTCAGGTTTTTTCTTTTTATTATTATTCAAAACAAACTATATTGCATCATCTTGAATGCCTTTTCTCACCCTCGGAATCAAAGATAGCTACTTCCTTGCTAACAAAAAGCATAACTTTGTACTCGGTATGAAATATACTTTTAATGCTCTTTTCCCACATACTTATCTACATATTGCAAACCAAAATCGTTATTTATTTGTTTAATGATTTTGACAACTACACATGTTCAATCAATCAATCAAAAAAATATTTATTCAAATAGGTTTCTGAGAACACTATTAAATCGTCGATACAATGAAAACAATGTTTAATTCTGCCAAAAAGAGCTGGCAAGAAGTTCCATTTAAAGTACAATATGTATTGAAACACTTAGTAGGTAATATAAATAAGTTAGTAAGCTACTAAAAACAAAGTCAAACACATGTCAATTATTATTTTTTGTATTTATGTAGCATAGAGGGCGCACCATGTGAAGCGTCAAATATCGCCAATCATGTGAAGGAATTCAGATATTTAAGAGTACTCCGATATTTAATAGTACAAGTGGGATTAGCGCCATCATAATCATATTCTTGCACAATCATATGTATACATATACTTAAAAATACCCATACTATCCATGAATATAATAAATATTATAAATGCGAAAGTAACTCTGTATGTTACCTTTTTAGCTCTAACTGCTGTACCGATCAAAATAAAATTTGGCAAGGAGAGAGTTTGAGTCCCGAGGACAATGGCTACTTAAAAATTTCAAGAATCAGTCGATTTTTTTTCATTACTGGGGAGTTTTCGTTGAAATCCTACACTCATGACCGAATTTAGGGCGGGTGGAACTTCGGGCAAAAGCTAGTATATTATAAACGCGATAGAAGGTTTGTTCGTTTGTCCCTGCATCACGTCACGTGGAATTTGGTTATTCCTGCATAAACTTATATTTTACGGAATAAAAGTCTAGCCTACATCTTTCTCCATCTCCTTGATGAAAGGAGCATGATTGATGCAGCAAGCAATTCAATTGAGCTAAAAAGTTTGCACAGGGATAATTGAAGAGACGGAGAAGGATGTAGGCTAGACTTTTATTCCATAAAAATAGTAGTTTATGCAGGAATAACCAAATTCCACGTGCATGAGCTATAGCCACAGGTAGAGCTTGCTATTGCAACTTTTTTACTATAATTCGGGAGTGGTCGTAGTAATCCTACGCTAATCCAGCGCGGGCAGAGCCGTTGACAACAACTAGTACATATATAAATATATACACAAAGACACACATAAATATACATAAAACACGAACAGTGTATAATAAATTTGATACTACTAGAGAATATAAACATATAAGTATAAACTTACATAGGCACCAGTATCATAATATAATAAATATATACTCTATATTAATATAATATATATATTAAATAAATATATATTAAAAACCCGCTACAATTCACCATCGGCCGCCCGGTGCCAGAGAGGCACCAAATGCGAGAGGGCGCATCACACAAACCTGCACACATACCTATATACATACACATACCCACAGATGTTGCATATTAAAAAGTAGTCCAGCTCCCAAACGACAGTACGGCAGCAAATGCACACCATTTAACGTACTGTCACTTCGGAAACAAGCCTCAGGGAAGAAGAAGTGACAAAAACTTCCCGGGTGTACACCTGTTACCATCAATCACACAGGAACCAGGCCACTAAATACACAAAACCTATACAAATATGTGTAAACACACATACATGTACACGCACATCTATGCGCCACATTATAAACATATAGCTTCATATTTATATACATATAGCTGTACAGATAGGAAGGCATATTCGAATTTAGACTATGTCTACAAAATTCCATGGTGTTTAGAAATTTCAAAAAATAGGGTCGAATTTCCTTTGTATGATAAATATTTTTATTATGATACACGCTATATTAATAAAAATAGGGTCAAGTTTTTGGTTTTATAAGACTTGACTTAGCCGTTTTTTTTTTAATTTCTCTGGAAATATTAAAACAATAATGGCTTATCAGAATTTCATAAAACCAAAAAGCTTAGTAAAAAGAAAATGGGATATTTCAATATTTCATATTATTCTTTACAAATGCTTAAGATATTATTTACATTGCTTAGGTTGAGGCGCTAATAATGGATGACGTAGCTAATCATTTACTTGAAGCAATCAAAAATGCTGGTATCAAAGACAAAGAATTACCTCAAAAATCCCCGTGTGAAGCTGGGTTTAATTGGGAACAAGGTGCTCTTCTCCAGGATAAAATATTAAAGGTAGGTAAATAAGTATTTATTTGTCGTACTATTGCGATCCAGAATCATTGTGATGTTTCCTAATACAAAATGCTTGGATTGTGCCATTTAGGATTTTACTATTTAGTTACGTTTCGGAATAATAATATTGTAGCGGCAGATATTTATATATTCATAATAAGTTTGCCAATGCATGACTGAGAAAGCAAGATCAATAAATACAGAATCGTGTACGCAAAAAAGGAACAAGTATATTTTCTATTTCCAACATAATGCAAACATATCGAAAATAAATATTTGAAATTTATGGCAAAAGTTTTCATAAACATCTCTGTCACGACTTACAGTTAAACTACGTTTTTTAATGATTTGAAGAATACTACGTGAACCATAACTTTGAAATAGTAGTTTATGAGATGATTCTGCTCCTAATATTGAACTACTTTCCCAAAGGACATGGGTCAAAATTTAAAAAAAAAATTAACCTAATTAAATTACTTAGCTCGATCAGCTGATCGCCACTTTGTATGAGTATCTATATATTGTAAAAAAATCCATACTAAAATAAGAGATTTCTTGCACATAAGACCTTAGGGTCAGCTTAGACCGAGACGCGGCATTTTTGAGATAGCACCACATTATGGACCTTGTTTACTAGACAAAAAGATAAGCGTTAATGTCGCGCGACGCATCTTGGTGTACTTCGACACGTAACCTCTCACTTTTATGCTCTCACTATAATTTGTATCTTATTGTCTACTAAACAAGGTCAATAATGTGTTGCTATCACAAAATGCTGACGTGACGTGAAGAGGCTTGAAGATGCGCCGGTATGAGTTGACCCTTATCGTGATAATTTTGTTACCAGTTGCTACTGTTACAGTGCAACAAATTGTTCTGGCCCTGTGACCTTCGGTGTTCGGTCGCTAGTGTCATTGTAAATTCACAATGGCATTTAAAAATGGCGACGGTAGTTTTGATTTTAGACCACCGAGTCAGAAAAGCTTGTTGCACTATACCAATAACGTAACTACTAACTTACCTAAATAAGATGTTAATCTATGAATAATCTATATATTGAAACATAACTAAGGGTTAGGGGTTATCATAATACACAGAGAGAGCGTTGTCATTTTTAATTACAGTGGGGCCTCATTTAATGCTATGAATTTTAACGTTAATAAACACTTATGATGAATACTTATCGCAGTAATTTTACAACGACTATGTTGTACTATAAGCGTTTATGAAAGTTGGGGCTAAAGCTAATTAACAGCATTAAACCTTGGTGTTGCCCCCCCTGTAAAAAAAAACACTAAACGCAAATAGAAAAATTCCAGACGCAGACGACAGGCATAACAGGAAAAATACAATTTGATGAGAAAGGAAGAAGGGTTAACTACACGCTCTACGTTAACGAAATACATGTTGAGAAGAAGAGAACTATTGGCAGATGGGAATCGGAAAATGGGACCAGCATTATCGAAGACAAAGCCACTACCAATGAGACCGCAACAAGTAAACATTTTATAGTAAGTTTAAATCTTGCTCGTGTTTTGCCAAATTATTAAATCCTGTACAAACTTTCTCACACCCTATTTTTGTGTTTTGAAAATCACTTTAATACGTGTTTTATTTAAAGTGTATTTATTTAACATTAATACTGAGTTTTAAGTATATTTAGGCATACAAATATTATTTTCCTTACAAACTTTATTATCTCTTTTACCTTTTAAGGGGTTTTATTTCAAAATTCCCAGAAATACGTGTTTTATAAATTTTGTTGTAGAACATTTATATAAATATAAATTTTTATTTTAATAATATTGGCTGAATTTAAAAAAATCGCTGAAATGCGTGATTTACATATTTGTATTGGGAAACACTCATACCAAGATTCGTGAAAATTTGACTTTAAAAATAATCTTTTCCAATCCCATACAAAATTAGCAACACTTTTTTTTCCCTTAGTGGTTCGAATTTAAAAATCTGTTAAAGACTGTGTTTAAGTGTTTATTATTTGTGTTAAAAAGCATATACATTAAGTTTGAGGTAACTCGACTGTAGAATTTTTCAGAACAGACAAACTTCCTTACCCCTTTCTTCTCTTAGAGGCAGAATTTTGAAAATTATATATGTATGTCATTAATTTTATTAAAGAGCATCAGCGCTAAGTTTTAAGCAAATTGGATCAAAAAAAATTTTGTTCCCCACACAGATTTTATACCTTACACCCGAAAAAACGCTAAAATGCGTGTTTTAATTTAATGTGTTGGAGAACATTAAATTTTGATGTTGGAAAGCATTGATACCGAGTTTAGTGTAAATTTTACTGTAAGAATTATATTTCCCAATCCCATTACAAAATAAGGAAAACAATTTTATACCCTTTGGGGTTGAAATTTGAACATTGAGAAATAATTTTGCTATTTGTCGTTTTAAATAGCATCAATGCTCATCAATCAAAGCAATGTTTTAAGCAAATTTGATCAAAAAAATATTCTTTCCCTTACACATTTTGCTACTACTTTTACCCCCTTTGATTTACATTACAGAGCATTGATACGAAGTAAATTAGTCTATAAAATAAAATTTTCCAATTGCATACAACCTTTGCCAGTCCCTTTTACCTCTTGAAGGTTTAAATTTGAAACACCTCAAAAAATCCTTTAATAAACTGTTTATAAAATACATATATACCACGTTTGTAGTAAACTGTGCAAGAAATATTTTATCTCATATTTTGTTACCCCGTTTTTCCCTGATTTTGTAAAATTCCTGCAAGATGCACTTCATCAATTGTGTTCATGAGCATTAATAGCAAGTTTAATGCAAATTTCTTTACTTAAAACAACTACCGCACCAACCTATTGTGAAGGGTTGCTGTACTGATTCAAAAACCTTCCCCAGAATGTGCATAACAACTAGAGCGTTTTTTCTTTCTTAAAATTATGCCTTACGTTAACAAACACAACAAAAAAAAACCCGAATTGGTCCAGCCGTCTTCGAGTTTTACGATTCATTTTTATTTATATAAGATAGATGGATATAACCGAATTCCTATACAAAGTTTCACCCTCTATTTTAGCCCATGTGTGATAATTTTCTTAACACAGTGAAATATATCAATCTTGATTTTAACTCTAAAGGTCAAATACGAAGTTTCATAGGTTTTACTCAGTAAATCTAACCCCCTATTTCACCCCCTTAGAAGTCGAATTTCGCAAAATCCGTTCTTAAACCACGTCTTCAATATACTATAATAAACTCATTCTCCAAATTTCAAATTCTTAGCGGTTTGGGCTGGGCGGTGATGAGCCTTTTGAATATATATTATAGATAAAAAAATATATGATATTTCTAATGCACCTACCTATTATATCATCATATTAGCTCAAATTGGTCCACTGCTGGACAAAAGCCTCTACTATGGCGCCCCATTTCTCCCGGTCCTCTTCCTTTCACATCCAGCCACCACCAGCCACATTTTTAAGGTCGTCGGTCCACCGGGCTGGAGTGCGTCCCACGCTTCGCCTTCCCATACACGGTCTCCCCTTTATGACACGCCTGCTCCATCGGCCATCGGTCCTCCGCCAGACGTGGCCAGCCCACTGCCGCTTCAGCTTGCTAATTCTGCGAGCTTTGTCGGTAACTTCGGTTCTCTTCCGGATGTCCTCATTTCGGATTCGATCCCTTAGAGACACTCCGAGCATAGCGCGCTGTCCAGCCCTGCTGTAAGTGTCCACGTGTCGGCGGCGTAAGTCATGACTAGTAGGACGCACTGGTCAAAGACTTTCATCTTCAGACTTTGCGGTATAGACGACGTGACGACTTGACAAAGTTTACCAAATGCTGCCCACCCTAGCTGTATCCTTCTATCGGCTTCCCTCACAAAATTGTTCTGCCCAGTTGGATTTTCAGTCCATGGTACACATAATCCTGGACAACTTCGAGTAAGGTACCCGCTACGTATACTGGAATTAGCACGACGTGTTGGTTGAACATGACTTTTGTCTTATCCAAATTTATGTCAAGGCCCACTCGTCAAGAGGATTCCTCTAGGGAGTGCATCATTTCACTCAGTTCTTTCAATGACTCTTGAACTCAACCTTAGGTGTGCGTTGTATTCGCCGTTTATGTTTATGCCCCGCCCAGCCCAGTCCAAGGTTTTGAAGACATCTTCTAGCGCGTTGGTGAACAGTTTCGGGGATATGACATCCCCCTGCCTTACACCTCTACGCAGAGAGATGGCACTTTTCCTATGGTCCTGGAACTGGACGGTCATCGTAGCAGCGTAAAGACATCGCAGCACCTCAATATATCGCCAGTCTATGACATTGCTGAAGAGAATCTAGCACAGCCCAGGTTTCGACGGAGTCAAAGGCTGTCTCGTAGTCCACAAACGCCATATACAGCGGCAGATTATACTCTTAAGTTTTATGTATAATCTACCGTACAATTTGAATGTGATCTACTGTACTGAAGCCTTTCCGAAACCCAGCCTGGTGGCTGAAACTCGTCAAGTCTTCCAGTGAGACGATTTGTGACGGCTCTAGGGGACAGCTTATACACGTGGCTTAGAAGTGATATCGGCCGGTAGTTCTTAAGTTGAGTTTTATCTCCATTCTCCATCCATACCACCACGCTTCCGCGCTACGCTGCTGGTGTAGTTCCGTTATTAATGACAACATTAAAAAGCTTTGCTAACTCTTTAAGGACTGGAATGCTGCAGACATTAAGCGTCTCAGTTAGCTTATCCCAGTCGTAATGCCGTCATCGCCCAGAGCTTTGTTGTTTCTAAGCTATTCCAGAGCCGCCCTAATCTCACTTTGGCAACGTCCGAGATATCCTCGGTGAAGTAGCGCGTCAGTTTGGCTCTTGGATCTTCGGTTATGAGGGATGTGGGCCTAGCCGCATGTCACTTGTTGAGTTATCCATAAAATAATTCGGCTTTTGCTGAGATGTCTGATTTGGAGGTGACTATTCTGCCATTTGCAGTTTTTAGTCTCGTTAGATGGCTTTTTACAAGCTGACGCGCAAAAACTTTCGACCCTTTAATATGCTCAATCGCAAGCTCAATGCTGCGTGTGCTGGAGCGTCGAAGATCACGTCTAGTCATCTTACGTATCAGCCCGTTTAGAGATCTTGCACCTGACGAAGACCTTTGGGTAGATGGTATCTCTCGTCTTTTCCTCATAAGTTCCAGAATCTTAGTTTCAGTTTTTTTCTGCGATGGGTAAAATTTGCGTCCTATTTCTTTTACCGTCTTCATCAAGTTGTTAGTCATTATGTCAACGCCGCCTGTGGTTTCCAGCGAATCGAATCTATTTTGAAGTTCCAGATGAAACTTGTCGGATTCTACAGTAAATTGGAACTGTAAAGGTCTAAGAGCAGACTTTATTAAACGGTTTCTTTCGACCTTGTAATTAATATTCATAGTGCATATAACAAATCTGTGATCACTGCCGGTATTGAACCTACTGATCACTAAGACATCTCTAAATATGTTCCGTCTATCTGCAATAATAAAATCTATCTATCCTAGTCACTGCGTCGGGACTTCGCCAGGTCCACCTTCTATGGGAACTCTTCTTGTAGAACGAGTTCATCAAAAAGAGCCTTTCCATTTCGAAAAAGTTTACCAGCATTTTTCCCCTGTGATTTCGCTGACCCAAGCCTTATGGCTTAGGGCCTTAGGGCCGATTCTAGATTCGTCGCGTTCCTCTACTCCCACTTTGGCGTTTATATCTCCCATCACAAATCACAATAGAGAGTGGTCCAATTCTGTTCTGCCGGAACCACACGCTTTCACTATTATAAATAATGGTGAATATAGCAGTATATTTAATTTTCTGTAGAATAGTTTTATAGGATCCCATACCAAAAAAATATTTTATAAAAGTACTCTTCCATATGCACTATGTGCCTAACAAAGCCCATAGACTTTCGCCCACTTTCCTTTGGTGTACATACTGATTTATGTCATTAAAAACCGTATAAAAATGACTTTATAAATCGATGGTAATTCTTTTTTTTTTAGGTTGCGTCCCGGAGAGCTAAGCCATACTTCTATGAAAAAGAAAAATGTGTAGAAGAGTGTGAAGATGATGACCCTAAAGAGCTATTCGAAGGATTTTCAGTTGATTTAGTGAAAGCAATCTTTAAGATATTAAAAGAAGATATGAACTTCAATTACACATATGAATTTAGTAATATAACTAAAGAATACGGCAAATACAACTCAAATAGTAAAAAGTGGGATGGCCTTATTGGAGAGCTGCTGGACAAAGTAAGTCCTTTTAATGTATACATTACCAATCTCTTTTTACTTACATGTCTTATTTTGTAAACAAAAATCTAACCTCTAATCAAAAAGCTATAAATTAGATACTAACCTTTTTACCTACTCGTAAACAAAATTTGTTAAATCTCGCTCTTCTTGATATAAATATGTATATTGTATATTTCTCCTATCTCAAATTTGTCCCTTATTGAGCCTGAAGTATTACTTCGTGAACAAAATAAAAAAAATCGGTCAAGTGCCAGTCGGACTCGCGCACGAAGGGTTCCGTACCATTATCTATAAAAACGACAAAAAAATAACGTTTGTTGTATGAGAGCTCCCCTTAAATATTTGTTTTATTTTAATTAAATTATTTTTTTTTAATGTGAATATATAACTAAATATTCTGTGAACATTTCAAGCGTCTACCTGTTGCCGTTAATATCGAGCAAAATAGAGCAAAAAAATCACGGTTGTTGTGTGGGAGCCCCCTTAAATATTTATTTAATTCTGTTTTTTAGTATTTTTTGTTAAAGCGGCAACAGAAATACATCTTTCAACAGAAAATTTTAACTATCTAACTAATATGGTTCATGAGATACAGAATGGTGACAGAAGGACGGACGGACGGACAGTGGAGTCATAGTAATAGGGTTCCGCTAATTACCCTTTCGGTACGGAACCCTAAAAATAGGCTTTAGATACGTACTGTAAAAAAATGCCTTATTTATTATTTGGTACGCTTTAAAATATGAATGGTTACACTAATTCACATTAATAGGTACAAAATTCACAAGGAAAGTTTGCGTTGGAGGAATTAGTGGAATTGCATTAAGTAGCGAGCTTTAATCTAAACTCAGGCAGATTTTGTCTGAAAGCCTCGCTAAATTTAATATTAGAAGCCTTTATCAATAGCTTAGGAACGATGTCGTAAGCTAGTCTTTTGACTTTGATTTGAATAAATTTACAGGCTATTAAACAAAGACCTGGATCTTATAAGCTGCGTTTTGTAGGCGGCATTGAGAGCTATAACATCGCATAGGCGTTGAAATAGTTCTGTTCACCAAATGTAAATAAACAATATGGCCGTTCACTATTTTGATAGCGCATCCACTGTTCTACCTTCCGAGTATGCGTAGCCAATGCGTTGAATGCGGTTTAGACATAATATCACAGAACGATCGAATGTGCGCATAGCGAGCATTGAGCAATTTCATTGCGTAAATGCTTGTCAACAAAACGCCCCTATAGTAACACTAGTTATATGACAACCTACACTACATCAGGTCACTGCCTACTAAACAAAACTTTTTTAAACATCGGCGTTACCGACAGTTTCCTATGTAGATGCTGCATGGTAGCCAAAACACACGAAATCCTACACTGCAATAGCATAAGCAACCAATGGGCAAAGCAACAATTTAAAAACCATCAAAAAGGTACTAAATAAGATCAGACTACTACTGGATTTCTGAACAAAGCTAAAGTGGTATTTTTTTAACCACTAAGGTGACAAACAAGCTAATGATCCGCCTAATGGTAAGCGGTCACCGCAGCCTATAGACGCTTGCAACACCAGGGGCGTCACTAGCGTATTGCCGACCCTTTAAACATCTAACTTCTTTCTTGAAGAACCCCATATTGTTGTCCTTTGGGAAAACTTTGGCTCCCTGCCCTGCCCTGCTCATTCCACAACCTAATTGTTCCCGGAAGGAAGTTTCTCTGAAACTCTCTCGTTAACTCTACCTAGAAAGTAGGTTCTAAGTTGTGAGTATAAATTCCCTGTCGATGGCGAGCGTTACAATGGCAGAAAGTAGCCATGGGCATCATTTCGAACAAATCCTCAGAACACATCCCATCATTTTGTAAGCAGTAGAACACACACAGGAAAGCAAACTCACTCCACAGACAGAAGTTTTCGACACGGCTTGTGAGCTTAGGATCGTCGACGACTCTCTCAGACCGTCGTCGAACAGAGTTAAAAGGGCCAAGCTGGTATCCAGGTACACCCATGCAGAGATGGCAGTAGTACTCCATATGGGGCAGGACTTGCGACTTGTAAAGCAGCAACCATTGCCCCGAGGTGAAGCACTAATGAAATGTAAATCAGTACCTACGTACAATGGCCCAATCATTAGGCTAGTTGTGTAAAACATACGCCTAACTTTGATTAAATCCAGGCTCAGCACTGCTTGATTGCGAAATTTTCAGTCACCATAAAAGCCAACTACAGTTATACTATTCATATTATTATTTGATATGCATAAGATTAAGTAAAAAATGATTTAAAACACACATTATTTCAGAAACTTGACCTAGCGGTGTGTGATTTGACTATAACGGAAGAAAGAAAGAAAGTCGTTGATTTTTCAGTTCCATTTATGTCTCTTGGAATAAGTATACTATATACAAAAGAGAAAAAAGTGCCACCGGACACGTTTTCGTTTCTTAATCCTTACTCGTTCCATGTGTGGATGTACACGGCGACGGCTTACTGCCTGGTTTCCATTGTACTCTACGTGTGTTCAAGGTATGATCAGCCAATTCTATCTTAGAACTAGGTGACGCACACTATAAGTTTTACACCATGCATAAGTTACCACTTATATAGTTATATAAATTACATTACTTTCCAAACAATTTAATCATATTTATTGCTTTTGTCAATATTTAGTATAGCTTATGCCAGCAGCTTTGCCTGCCCTAAATTTAGTTATCGGCGTAGGTTCTTACGGCAACTCCTCAATATTAGAAAAAAAACAAACAATCAAACTTTTCCTCTTTAATGGCATAATAAATTCGTGTCTGTGAAACCATGGAAATCCACATACAAAATTTTAACCCAATCGGTCAAGCCGTTTAGTAGTTGACATACCGACAGCAGCGCCACGTACCGGGTCCAATTTTATTTTTAAATCATCCAGGAAACCATAGAAATACCCATATAAAATTTCAACCTAATCGGTTTAGGCGTTTAGAAGTTACGTGAAAAGATAAGTACGGAAGGATAATTCTTACTACCCGTTGTCCTATTTCCCGTTTTCCCGTAGGAATGAAGCATTTTCCCGCGATAAAAAGTAGTCACCGTTTATCAGAGATAATGTCGGTTTCTAATGGTAAAAGAATTTTTCAAATCGGTCCAGTAGTTTCGGAGCCTATTTAATACAAACAAACAATCAAATCTTTACTCTTTATAATATTAGTGTAGCATTTTTACACGGTTAAACCAACCTCACCAAAATAAAGGGGGCAGATCCTTGAAGATCTCTCCAAAATCTTTACGACGCAAAATGAAGTCTTAAGAAGAAATATCAGACCCAAGCCAATACACACATAGGTATTTGGAAATACAATTGCTGTCACGCTAAGACCCGGGCAAGACACCGATGTGTGATAGGGACAACTGCGACTCGGGATAATTATACCCAGTTACAATCACCAAATTCGGTGTTTTGTATTCCCCACTTTTCTCCTCCAAATCTCAACCGAATTATTTTAAAAATAACTTATCCTGGAAGGTAATGAATTATTCTATGTCTGTACGTTTTGTTTTTTTTAACTAGTTTACATATTCGTATGTACAGAGCACGTCTGAAAATGTCATAATAAAGAGGCAATTTTATTAGACATTTGCAGGGCCCCAGTTAATTATACGAATGGCATTTAAAAAAAGGCAAAACACACAGACATAGTGACAGTGTATATCTATCATATATAAAAAAAATTATAGGTCTAATGCCAATTTCTTGGGAAGAATAGGGGAATACGTTTGTATGGAGAAAAGCAGCCCGATATTTCCTATTAAAAATGAAAATAGCTGATTTGCAGAGTGTCATCGTACAATTATTAGGTCTCATCTTATATCTTCCAATTTTTGTTTTGAAAATAAATGCATAAGACATGTGCATCACATGGAAGGTAACAGTGGTTCTAACAGCAACGCCAATTAATTTAAAAATCAACAGGATTTCACCAGCTGATTGGGAAAATCCTCAACCATGTGACAAGGACCCTGAGGAGCTTGAGAACATCTGGAATTTTAAAAACTGTACCTGGTTAACAATGGGATCTATCATGACTCAAGGCTGCGATATCTTACCAAAGTAAATATGGCATTAACATCAAGTAAAACTAATTTTTAATTTGATTCTAAGTAATAATTCGTATTTGTTATTTTTTTCGGCAATAATATAGCGCAACGTCTCGGAAAATATTAATTTATATCGCCTGGTTTTTACCAGACTACAAAAATGTTTTTATTTACGTATGTTCTACCGTAACGGTTTATATACTGAGCCGATTGTGATAAATAAGGCTATGTAACGTCCTTAAATGTTTTACAAGTAATTTTTGCATCTCTTAAAAAGATAGACGAATTCTTTGCTTTAATTTGGAAAGTCGGTACACAGGCGAAAATTACACATTTCTTCAGGCAAAACCAGCTATAAGGCTATAAGGCTATAAATATAAGGCTGGGACTTTATGCATCCGGAATACTTCTGAGCTGCTAAAAACAGCCCTGGATAAGCTCTGATCTAATCCATTGCTGGAGCAAATATTTGAATTTTTCTGCATCCACTACATGCAGCTACTACTAGCATCCAGAAATATTTAATCCTGAATCCCATCCGAAAGCAACCGGATCATGCTCTTGGTTTTCGGACGTGCGGTCCATGGCGTATTAGATGGTACGAGCACTTTTAATATCGTAAATTGAGGTACGAAACTGACCATACGTCACGTCATTCCATTCGCTTCTGGGCAAATTTCGCTCCAGTGTGGATCACAAAGTCACAGCTAGTGGACTCAAGCGCACATGTATTTAAAAATAAGAAAATATGAAATCTGTAGTATTTTTAATTTGTTTTTTATCAACGGCTTAACTTTTTTTAGACCAGGGAAATTTGTGATGCATGAAGTCCTAGCCTAATGTTTAAAGGATTTCGCAATGTCTACCTTAACTTGTATCTATTACACGTTTTTCAGAGCAATTGGTTCTCGTTGGGTATGCGGCATGTGGTGGTTCTTTGCAATGATAGTGTGTCAGACATACATTGCTCAGCTCGCAGCTTCCCTCACCTCCATAGCTGAAGACGAGCCCATCAACAACGTCGAAGATTTGGCCAAACAAAGCAAGATTTTATATGGTGCTATAAATGGGGGCTCAACATTAAGCTTTTTCAAAGTAAATATTGTAAATAAAAATATTGATTTATTTAGATTTAGCAGAAAGACTTTATAGTGCAATCACAGCTTTAGTGCAAGCACACACACATACGCATCTCGTACTTTACATGTCAAACTCAAAGTCATTGTTGGTCCAAATGGATAAAGATCGGAACATTAGTGATCTAAACTCACAAACAGACACTTTATCGACTTCAAAAAAGTATTATGCTTGTCAACAAAATGCCCCTTATCTTTTCTACAAATTTTTGGCATTCCGCTATTCGGCCGGTGACAGTATTTTATTTATAATTGTAATTTTTTTATTTACTTGTCTTGATGTCTTGACATATTGATTCCTAATTTTTTTAGAACTCAAAAGACAAAATGTACAAAAAGATGTACGAAAACATGATGGCAAATGAAGCATTATTAGTACAAAGCAACGAAGAAGGCGAGAGAAGAGTATTAAGTGGTAACAAGTACGCATTCTTTATGGAATCCTGCACCATTGAGTACAAATTGAAGCGTAATTGTGAACTAGAAAAAATAGGGGATGAATTAGATTCTAAAGATTACGGAATTGCTATGCCTGCAAGTAAGTGTTTATTTATGTCTAGCTTTTGCCCAAGGTTCTGTCCGCCCTAAATTTGGTTATCGGTGTAGGATTCCAACGGCTACTCCTCAATTATAGAAAAAAACGACTCACACTTGACATTTTCAAGTAGCCTTTGTTAAAGAACCGGGACTCAAACTATCTCCATGGCAAATTTCATCTTAATCAGTACAGTGGTTAAAGCGTAAAGAGGATACAGACAGACAGAGGCAGAGACAGTATAGCAGGCGTTAATATCCTTAATCTTCTAAAACAGCCGATAGCATTGCATTACATATAGCCAAAATCTGAACAAATTCTACACTGATTATGTTGAATTTTGTGTATTATGCAGTCATTACTCGGCTGTACTGTCTATATAAGAGTGTGCGAAATCCTGCTAATACTGACATAAGACTTGTTCTATCTTTTATCCCAGCTAATTAACAGTATTAGGCTGTAATATCGCTTGTTTCGGATACATATTACTAAATTTTGCCAGCGGCTCCGCCCACCCTGAATTCGGTTATCGGCGTGGAACTCCTTTGTTCACTTCTTAATTATACTAATGAGATGGGTAATAGCAAGCTATAGTTGTATGTTAATGTGTTACTTTGGTAGCTACAGCTATAGCAAACTTTACAAGGATCAAGGATTTACCGTAAAAATCCCACGCCGATATCTAAATGGCAAAGCCGCTGACAAAAGATAGCAATAATAATTATGAAAAAAAAAGTAGTATGGGCTTACATTACATATTTGTTTCTTTTTTTCAGATTCACCCTTCAGATCTCATATAAACAGTGCCATCTTGAGACTTAAGGAACGGACACTTTTGGAAGGAATAAAAAATAAATGGTGGAATGAAAAATATGGTGCCATTAATTGCTCGGTAATTAACAAACTTTTTTGTTTTTACACTTTACACTACAGCGCCGCCATTTAATTATATTATTGTGTCTTCTCCGTACAAAGCGTATTTTAAAAACAGTAAAAAAAAAATAATAACTTACGGTTATGAACTATTTTTTTCAAACATTATAAATTGTTTTTGGGATATGTCAGTGAGTTTAAATTCGAGTATTGGCCACTTTTAGCAGAAACCTAATTTAAAACTTACATAATTCACAAATAATACTACGCAGGCTACAATAGTTTTATCACACTTACTCGTAAACAGTGTTATTACGTGCAGGCAAAGCAGGTGATTAGATCTTAATTACTCCCAAGGGCTTTTTCTGAATAAATTTCATAGATCTCTAGGGCAGTAATGCGGGCACGCACCGATTCTACCAAGTACGTACAAAAGCATCTTTTCAACACATTAACAAGGTATACGCAAACTACAAACCTAATTCATCATTTCCCTTAATATGTAGCGCCATTTGGCGGTGGCGTGGTTTTCTCTATTTTAATCCCGCCATTTCAATTGTGTTTTGTTAAGTTTATTATTAATTTACCTTTTATTTTTATTTATATACTCGCAAATGTGATAAAAAACATTGTGTGTAACGTGGGCGGTACGAAAATTACAATCTCGAGTCATTAAAGCCTTCGGCTTTAGGCTGCTTAATAGCCTCTCGTTTATAATTTTCTCCTTACCACCCTCAATACGCAATGAACTATTTTGTTAAAATAAATTTATTAAAATGTTGGTTGTTTAATAATTATCTGGCATATTATGGATTACTGTGCGTTTTGCATTATTATGGCAAATAGCGACATATAATGGGGCGTTATGGATAGCAAAAATGTTGTGTAAGTAATAATCATTTACAGACGGACACTAATGTTGGTGATGTTGATGGTGACCTTGAGATGCAGAATTTGATTGGAGCTTTTCTGGTATTAATCGTGGGTCTCGTGATATGTCTATTCATCACAGCTATAGAGTTTTTAAATGAGGTCCAGAATATTGTCGTTAGAGAGCAGGTAAGTGATTTTATTATACTATTGCATCCTGACGCAGCCATTCATTCATAAGCAACTATTCATATATCTGATATCTTTAAACGAGCAATTGTTGTATATATATGTATAATCTGAATCTCGGAAACGGCTCCAACGATTCTCATGATATTTAGTATGCAGCGGGTTTCGGGGGCGATAAATCGATCTAGATAGCACCCTGACCGGTTTCCAGGTCTGTTTCAGTGTTGGGTGCAAGATTAGTTTATAAAAGCGCTAGATTCCGATAGACAAAAAAACGCTAGATTTTAATATATTCTACATTATATATATAATCAATTGTTGCAAGTTCGCTAATAAATAAAACAGAACTTTAAATTAAAAATAATCTTTGTTGTTTCTCGCGTAAAATATCAATAACACTTATTTATAAGTACCTACTTCCCTACGAAACTTTACCGAAATGCCTAATCTGTTCATATCTCCACATATAATATCAGGAACACGATCCTCATCCATCCTCATCCTCAATTACATCAGTTTTTTTTTTTAAAATTGACGTATAATATTTCCTTAATCATACGACTATACGGGTACACGTTTTTAGTCTGTTCATAATTTGAAAGGGGTTGGTAACCCACACAAGGTACAGAGAAAGTTTGCACTATATGATAAAGACGACTAATGCAAGATGTAAATGGAGTATTCCTCGGGCTCTTTCCGGTGGGTTATCTATCTACAGGTGTTTTTTTAATGACTTCGATAGTTACAGTGTATGCTAGATTAGTTTTCCAGCAATCAAATATCATACCTACTACTGTCCTTTTGTCAAGATCTATAACAGAGTTTGAAGAACAATAGATGTAGCTATAGCTTGCTATAGCAAACTTCATTAGTATAATTAAGGAGATCCACGCCGATAACCGAATTCAGGGCGGGCGGAGCCGCTGGTAAAGTCTAGTAACCAATAAAGCAACTGTAGTAATCCAAAACAATTCGGAATTAAAATTATCCAAATCTATCCCAGAATGCAACGCAGTAGTCTTAGAACTCAAGGGCGTAGCAAAGTTAGAACTATTGTTAGACCTAAAGACATCACTCGTACGGTTAATGTAAGAGACATCAATTCAAAAATCATTCTATTTTTTCTGTGCACTCTTCCCATCTCTAAGATCCATTTACATACAATAATGATACCATACATACATACACATTATTTATAACAATAATTTACGAATATTGAATCTGTTATGTTGGATTTTGTTAGGGTTGCCATCCGTCCGGGATTCCCCGGATTTGTCCTAGTTTAGAGGGCGTCCGGGGAGCGTCCAGACGGGGTTTCATTTATAGTCCGGGTTCCTAAAACCTTGGCGAACGTTTCGTTTTGGCAATAGAGTAAAAAATGTATTAAAACAGTATCTTAAAACGTTTCAGAAGACTAAATTTGGTTATATTTTTTTTTCTGAGTATCTTTAGGAAAGAAACCGTTGACATGTCCGGGTTCTGAGCTCCAAAGTCCGTGGTTTTCTCGCTTCTTGTCCTGTAGTTGCCAGATTTTAGAGATGGCAACCCTAGATTTTTTCAATACTTCGATTTTGTTGAAAATGTTATATATAGGATAATTTAAATTGTTTACTGATGTGATATATTTATGTTTGTTTGTTTTTCGCCGCAAATGAATATTTGATGAGTAATATTTAGTGATTGTGACAGAATCTTGTGATTTGGCTAAGACGTGGTTTTGTTTACATGATAAGACAAGTAAGAAAAAAATAAGGTTTACTTGCTTTGGTCTAAAAGTCAGACAGACAGACAGCGTGGGCTAGTAATAACCCTTTGTAGTTTAAGATCTTTATTTCAGTTCCATTAGACATTAGGTTACGTGTTATTGTTTACAAATATGTCTATATGTGTAGTACCTATATGCTAAGTACGAATGTTATTGTTTGCTTAAATGTCTATATGTGTAGTATATCTGATTACTTATGTTATTGTTCACAAATATATCAATATATGTAGTACATGGCTAAGTACGAATGTTATTGTTCAGAAATATATCCATGTATGTAGTACATTCAATGCACACTGCGAGCCAAAACTCTATGTAAAATGCTTACACGCGCGCCGGTTCTTAGACGCTGTGACGTCAGCCGAGGGCTGGTCATCCGTTTCGCCCGTTTTGCGGGTCAGGCATTTTACCAAAAATTTTAATTGTCTATATCTCGGTCAGTTTTAGGTATTTTTTGATAATTTAAAAGTTTTATTTACATAAGAATACTGGCTAGGCAAATCACTTATTAAATTGATACTTCTATACTTAGTGGGATAGTTTATTAGGTACCACCAATTAGCTACTTGAGTTTTCCAATATGAATATTTTTGGAACACGTTTTTGCCATTACAGGTCACTCACAAGGAAGCATTTATTCAAGAACTCAAGGCTTCATTAAACTTCTTCCAGCTACAAAAACCAGTTCTCCGCAACCCTAGCCGAGCTCCCTCTGTCGCATCATCTCGAAAAGAAATTCCAGCTAGACGTGCTACTGCTATCGAAAATTTCTTAGAATTGGAGAAGGAAATAATGTGATTGTAAATTTGCACTACCTATAAGTTCAGTAATGAAATTAAAATGTTTTAAATTTCCTCCACTAAGGCCGTATATATATACTGCCCACTAGCGCTGCCACAATATATTTAATTTCATTTTTGTAGAAAGCTAATTATAATAATGTATCGTGCATAAAATATAAAAACTAGTCATAAACTATGTTAAAAATGTTTTGTATTTTTTTATAGAATTTGCGAGTTTAAATTCGCGCGTTCCGGTTAGAGGCGGCTAACTTTTCTACAAATAAATGTTTCAAAATGTTTTAGGAAAAGGAATAAGGTACGGAGCCTTAAAACTTCAAGAGTACTAACTATATTCACGTATTTTTTTTTAACAGAACATGTTAAAGTAGTGAAGCTAACATCTAGTTTATATAGGTTTTCTCCAAGGACTACAGTATGGAGTTCTTCAAGAAAGAAGTTATTAGATTTCTGAAGGGTCGGCAACGCGCCCCTGGTGTTGCAACCGTCCATAGGTGACGGTCACCGTTTACTATCAGGCGGACCGTAAGCTTGTTTGCCACCTTAGTGGTAAAAAAAAAAAAAAAAAAAAAATTGATATATGCAAATCAATTTATGAAGAAAGGTAATACGTTACGTTTCTGCGTGTTGCAGTTCTTGTCTTAACATTGACGACATTGTATGGAATCCATTACTTTGCAAAAATATTGTTTAAAATTCACGTAAAAAAGTAAATATCATTTATTTTATTTTGAAGCTTCATCAGTCATACCAATTATAAAAAATAAATTAAATATACAATGACAACTAACAGTTTAAACATAGAAAGATAGTAGGGGTTTTTTTTAATATTCCTTAGTAAAATAAACATAAAACGCAATCTCAAGGACACCTTAGCGTTTTTGTAACAAAAATGTGTTTTTCAGTACGTTTTGCAACAAAACGAAACTAAATAATGGACTACGGTGTCAAACGGTGTTCCCGTAGGCTTTAAATTTAGTAAACTAAAGAACAATATCTCAAAGTTCAAGTGCTTTAAATTCTAAGAACATAGGTAACACAGTATATCGTATAGAAAACAAACTTATAATTATTAGTTAACTATTAATGTTCCGTTAATATTGAGTACGGAAATACTGAGCTTCCGTCATTAAGAGAAAACGTCATGACTTATAGCGAATGCAGAAATAGGTATTAAAAAAACACTTGCTGTTGCGCTAGGACCCGGTCCAAGATACAGATGTGCGATAGGGACAACTCCGCCGCGGGCTGTTTTACGTAGTCTTTATTATCAAAATCGGGGTATCGTATTCCCCACTTTCCTCTTTCAAATCTCAACCAAATTTAATTATAATTACTTCACCTTAAAGGTAATGAATTATTCCGTGTCTGTATTTTTTGTTTTTTTTTAATTAGTTTTCATATATATATATATATAGCACACATGTCAAGATGTCATAAAAAAGAGGATTTTATTTGGACTTTTGCAGGGCCCCAGTTTTTATTAGGAATGGCATATCAAAAAAATGTATATCTATCATTCATAAAAAAATAACAGCTATAATGCCAACATCCAGGGAGGAAACAGGGGAATACGTTTGTATGGGGAAAAGCAGCGGGATATTTCCTCTTAAAATAAAAAGCCTGCTGTTTCAACCAGTGTAGGAAGTCATAGTACACTATTGAAGCATACAAAGTGAAACAGTTCCACATACGATAGGCGCTAGCACGTGACCGCACGTTGAAAATTTCGTTTTTTTCGGTTTTTGTCGGTATAAAATGCAAATATTTATTTAAAACTATGAAATTAACAAATTCACTTGGTCATATTATATTTTATGAAATAAGAATAACGAGAATTTTGCTCTTAGTTTTTCAAACAATTTGAATTAAAGCCCGTGAGAGTGTCAGATGTTTTTTTCTGAATGTTTAAATAGCCAAATTATCATATATTTTGCAAATCCACTTAATTGAAGTTTGAACCGCTTCTTCCCCACTGCTCAACTAGACTTAAACAGTAGGACATAGTTTGTATTAGCGAACATTTTGGTTTCTATAGCTCAATATTTTTTGCTCAACTTAGTTGATCAGTAAGTCATCCTGTCATAAAATTAATCATATAACCTACTGTTCAACTTTGATACGACCTCTTTTATACTTTCTTTTTTAATTGACATTGTAATTGTCACTCATTGTAAATCTTATATTATTGATTAGTTTCATTGTTTGGTTTATTACTGCGTGAATAGATAATTTTCGTTATTAATTAATTAACAGCACTAACAGCAGCACTACTGGTAGTGCTGTTTAGAAATGATGACACTACGATGGCACCGTTCAAATGTTTTATAGTACACTCGAGAGCAAAACTACAAAAAAATTGGCCAAGCGCGATTAGGAGTTCCGTACGATCGAAGAAGATTTACGTCGAAAAAATCGCTTGTCCCCACCGATTAACTGAACGGCACAACTAGTTGGTCGCTAGGAAATCTCGAGCGTCTATAGTCCCTCGTTCTATTTTTTGTAACTATTAATGTGAATGCGACTGTCAGATTTGGAAAATTATCGATATCATCAAGATCCTATTTTGTTGTGCAACGACGAAGGCCTATACCTCCGTAATTATCTATCTTAGACTAGCAGTTTCCTTATAAAAATGATAGATCTCATTAACATCTTAATGTATGATGACAGCTATCAAACTATAAATGGTAATATCTCCGTAACTATTGATCTTAGACTAGCAGTTTCCTTACATAAATGATAGATCTTACCAAGATCTTTATTTCAGATAACAGCTGTCAAACTAGAAAGAGCTATATCTTAGTAACTATTTATCTTAGACTAACAGTTACTTTACAGAAATAATAGAGTTCAACAAGATCGTTATTTCGAGTGACATCTGTCAAACTAGAAATAACTATATCTCCGTAACTATCGATTGTAGACTAGTAGTTTTCTTACAGAAGTTATAAAAGAAAAATATTTTTTAAAAATCTCACAAGTTTATGCCTTAATTATCATCCCTGTTTTCTTCTTTCGAAATTTTTAATGACAATGTTACTTAGATGTTAGATCTGTCACTTCTGTTTAGAAACTACTAGTGTACTATCAATATTTTACGAGATATAGCCCTTTATAGTTTGACATCTGCCATCCTAAATAACGATCTTGATAAGATCTATCATTTCAGTAACAAAACTGCTGGTCTAAGATCAATAGTTACGGAGATATAACTCTTTCTACATTGACAGCTGTCATCAAAAATAAAGATATTGATGAGATCTATCATTTCTGTTAGGAAACTGCTAGTCTAGGTTCAATAGTTACGAAGATATATCCCTTTCTAGTTTGACAACCGAACTGTCAATCGAAATAAATAACGATAAAAAAGAGTTAGGTATGATAAACAATTTGAAAAATTAAAAAAAAACTTAGTAAAGAACTTCAGACCTATGCTCTACCATGCGAACTTTACGGTAACGAGACTAATTTTTCATCATCGACAGCCTAATCCACGAACCATTAGAAGACCCACAGGGCACAAACCAAGCCCGGCATAATTCGTATAATAAGTTTTTTTGTTTACGATTGTACTATAAAATATTTGATTTTCTGACAGACAGGCAGACAAAGTGAGCCTCGTAATAGGGCTCGGTTCATCATCAAGAAAATTAAGTCACCATAGGTGGTACCCACAACATCATAAGTACCATTCTCCAAATTTACTCCTTAGGCAGGAATTCCAAAAAAGTCGCCAATACCAAACAGCCTTATTAATTGTACAAATGCTGTGCAGTGCAACAAACTTTTCTGACCTTCTGACCTTTGAGTCCTTGGTCGCTAGTGTAGTGTAAATTTAGACCGTTTCAATATGGCGACCGTATTTTTGATTTTTGACCGCCGGTTCAGAAATGTTTGCTGCATTAAACTTTTAGTAGGTATCAATAATTTAATGACAGACGGTTCCAAACACGTGGTGTCAGAACTTCACCGTCACATTGCGGGCTACATCGGAAATACGAGGACTATCATTTGTCGGAAGCCCGGACAACATTAACAATGTAGGCATTTGAATTCGACCATAATCGTTTTACATTCTTCACTTACTTTTGCCTTCCAATGCTAGAAATTTCGCATAAACAAAACACGCATTGGTTAAACCTGTGGCAAAGTATCGCTACAGATTACAGCGAATGCGTCAGCGCAAACCGATTATTGTGAAAGAAATAAAACTATTCAATTCAGTGTATCGAGAGCCACCGACGAAGGATGGCTGTATCGTGGTACGCTGTTATAGCGCTCCTCGCGAGCGCACTAGGTGCTTCAATAGCGCGTGAGTTTTGAGTTAAATTAATTAATTCCGTTAGTACAAACTACTGGTTATGATACGACGAATCCAGACTGCTTTGGTTCCAATCTTGGACATCCTATCTATGTTTACAATCTCTTCTTTTATGGATATCCTATGTTAACAACATTGTTTTTTGCAATTCATATTAACATATGCACCTAATGTTTCGTGGTGTCCTTAAACAGTCACAATAAAAGTTTGAACCTTTTTTGAAACTTTGATTTTAATATTTTTTATTTAAATTTAACCATGTTATTAAAACCTACATAATTTATTAATTATTAACCAATATCAAACTGTGCTGCGATGATAAGGTTAAACGTCTTGAGTGCAAATTATGTTTAAATTTAAGAGGATTGTTACCCTTGTAGACGTCTTGCAAGTTTTTTTATATCTTCATTCATTGGCTAAGTCAGCATTCAACATTTTTGTGGAAATTAATTCTTATCGCTTCCTATCTACACTCAGTTTGTATGATTTTGTTTGGTTCCATACGCACAATAACATTGACAAGAGTGTATTTTAAACCAAAAAATCATACCGATGTTATTGGTTTAGATGTTTGTTATAAAATGGTTGAAACGTATTTTCCATATCTTAGAGGTTTAGTAAGTACCTAATACCTATATGACCTATATAAACCGTTCCACTCAAACTAGATATCATTATAGAACTATTAAGTGGAATGGTTTACGTATGTTGGTTCGTTTGTATATGTGTTTTAAGTATAACTCGTAAGTTATAAATTGTTGAGTTGAGTTAAGATATTCTTAAACTTTTACCTAGCTATTGCTTGTACTTATCAAATTTCTATATATATCAGACTGGTAAACCCTGGTAAGCCCAAGGCACCACTAATTTGGTAATAAATTTGAAAAAAATATTCACAACCCTAGAGGTTCATCACACTCTTAAACCTTAAATTGCTGCGACCTTTAATTTATTTTATTAGAGCAATAAATTATGACGTGCGATGGTGCAAAAAACTGTTGTCGTATCAGTCCTTAAGAGGTTTAAATGTGTATATTTCGTTGTTCGTTAAGACAATTGAAATAATTTATTTATTACTACATTTTCCCGCAACTTTGTCCACGTGGACTTTTAAAAAGAAGCTGGGTTTTTACTTCTCACGGTTTAACAACAATCGGAATCCTCATACAAATTTCCATCCCCCTAGGGAATGTTTTTTCAAAAACAGCGAAATACATCCATCTTAATTTTTAACATAAGGCCAATAGCAAACCCCCATTTTAGGAGATCAATTTTGCAAAATCCTTGCTTAGTGGATCCCTACATTAAGTAAGGAACCCACATGTCAAAGTCAAAATTTTATATTCAAATCAGGATTTTACAAACACTTTTGAATCGTCAAAATTATTAAATAATATTTTTTGAACCCTCCCATTTTGTGCCTCGTGGCTCAGTCGGTTGTGAAGCTACCTGCTGGGTTCGATCCATGCACAGGACAAACATTTAGTTAGGTGCCTAAAGTACACAACCCAAAAAAACTAACAAAGATTAGTAGTTAGTATAGTAGAATATAGGTAGAATATATTTTTTTTACAAACAAGCTTTCATAAGACTCTGGTTATCATTAAAGACCATAAGTACTTGTTTAGACTAATCAAAGAAGCTCAAACACGATGAGGTAGCGTCGTTTTATTACAGAGGACCTATGGCCACCTTTCGGCTCTATCATCAGACCAGCTCTATGACATCATTATATTGCATTGTCATTCGATTTACGAATGTATTTAAAATTTCAACTCAATCGAACTCCGGGAAGTGGGTTAAATTTAACTTACAAGATATGATTACAGATGTTAATAATTTTATCTTTTTAGTTCTACTAGACACAAAAAATAGTTTATGAGCGTGAACCGAAGACATGTCCTGACATTAGGTGCCCCCAATTTTTTGTTTTACCATTGTGGTTTCTAATAAATCATTTGTATGAAAACAATAAACAACTTTTTCATACAAAATCGCTGCTTTACGTCACTTTACGTTAATAACCTATTCGAATAGTATAGTAACTCGTAATCAGTCCTCAGGCACAGAGTATAGATATTAGTAGCTCACTCCATCTTGAATTAGGATGTACGCGACGTAGGCGTGCGGGGGAAGGGCGTTTTGATGTTATTCTTTGTCTCAGGTCCTGCATTAAATGCATATAAATTCAATTTCACTTTTCCAAAATTAGAAAAACATGTTTCAATTCTACTTCCGCATATATAATCGATACTGATTCTTGGTTGGTTTTTTGGTATTTTGCGAAGTAGGTAAGTATCTACTAATGATAACAAAAAAACAATCAAAAGTTTTATGTCTAAATTAAACGTTTAAAAATAAACACAAGAGTAAGTACTTCCTTGTATTAGTCAGTCAGTCGGTAATAACGGTTAGGTAGGTGTGTGTATAAGTACAGTTCAAGTACATTTAATATTTACACCACTACTGGTTTTCGGTGAGTCAAATTCGCACTGAGCACGCGTGTGAAATATGACCCTAATCGCCTTCGGCCAAGGTGGAGGGTAAGCCGTGCCTCAACAGTGTGGACATATGAGTCTGCGAAGGTACAAAAGAAGACTGCAGTAGTATTCTTGAAAGATAACGTTACTGTCCCGAAACAGCAACCCGTCAGTAAGAACCATCAAAATCAAAAAGATGGCTCTGGCAACAAGGAGAGGGTGGTGACCTTAAGGCAACACATTAAGGCTATTTTTGGCACAGAGATTGTTTAGGTGCAAAGAAGGACAGATACTACATAGACTAACTAGAGCTACAGCTACAGCCCTTTATTCCCTGTAGTTCCGTGGCGGAACTAGTTCGACTTTTTTCCCAATAGTTCTATGGCGGAACTAGTGACACTTTTTCTTACTAATAGTTCCGGTAATGGTACTCATTAAAAATTTAATAACCTGATTTAATTTAGTTGACTAAAGCCGGGGACGGTAAATAGCTTACTGTAGCAAACATTCTTGTTATGATCAAAAAATTTGCCGTAGTATGTAATGGGTGGTTTTAGTCCCTTGCTGAACAATTAACTATAGATATCAATACTAAGATATTAATTACTTATTATACTAAAATTTTGTAATGTTTACTAAATAAACCATAGTTAAAGATTAAATTCAATGTATAAGTACTTTATAAAACATAATTATAATAACAATAAGAAATGCACCAACTATGACGATTTCCTTATCGTAGACTTTGACGTCACTATCGGATTGCTCCGTTTTGGTCATTTGATTTAGCCCACATATTTTATACTTTTCATACTCCATAGCCCTAAAGATTGTAAAAAAATATTTATTATATATTTTGATTTCATGCATACATATACCCTTACCACCTTGACACATTTACCGTTGCCACTCTGTATAATATAACAGGTCAGTCATTGAATTATGTGGTTCAATAAAACCATAAAATACTGCATATTACACTAGTAATGCACTACTGTTGTTGCTATATGGAATGTTATCAAACAAGTTTCTATATCATAGTACTTATGAAATTATGATAACAAAAAAACCAGTTAAGATGAATAAAACTCTTAAAAAATCTAAATTAAATATGCAAACTATTTTTTTTGAGGTTGGTGCTAGCGGTAATATTTAGATAAACATTGTCACTTTGTAGTCCTTGTATGCGGTACGATTACTGTTGAACACGCCACATAACCTGTCTACCGCGCCAAACGCGCCCGAAGAGCGAGAAAGAGCACAACCCAAACGGGGCAACAGGCACACACATGACGCTTCTGAATGGCACCGACCTCAAAAAATAGTTGGCATATTTAATTTTCAGTTTATAAGAGTTATTTTCCTCCTATTTAGTTATTAATCAAAATAAGATACAGTTTTTTAAGTCGGTTTAATTTTTTTAAATTACTTTTTTTATTTCTTCATTCGAGTTTATTTCAGTTGAATTGAAACTAATTACTTATTTTTTTCGTTCGAGTAACTTTACTCAATTATTTTTTTGTCTTTTACGTGTAGTTTAAAATGAAATTATAGTATACTATCATTGATCAACAAAACATTGTTTAAATTCATTAAATGCAAATGTAAGATGCGCATAGAAGCATGAAAACTGTTTTTCCTTTTCCTTCCTTCTTTTCAGAAAATATCACTCCTTTATCCCTTTTTTTCAAATTATCAAAAGAAAATCTTAAGTCCTGTTTAGATTTTATAAATGCATAACTATTAGATTATCTCTTTCGAAAAAGGGTTTTTTGAAGTGAAAACTTCATTAGCGGCGTTGTGCACTTTTTTGTGTTGGGTAAAAAAGGTTAATAGGTCGAATAAAAAGTAAGAGGAAATTGGGTTGATGAAAAGTTGAAAGTGCGGACAGTGCGGATTACACATGTTAAAATGTTATATCCAGTTTGTATAGTTTTTTTTTAGTATATGGCGATTATGAGTAGTACAGGGAGATTAGATATGAAATTTTAATTTTATGACAGATGTAGATGTCAAATAAATAAAAAAAAACCGGGTTGCACTCCGGGAGTGCCGGCAGATGTGTAAACTTGAATATTAACTATTTTTTTGCCTATACTAGCTATTTACTTCCCATCACTCACTTCAGGTGACTTCATATACATATTTATTTATTATAAATAATAATGTTTGTTTATTTACTTTTTTGACTTTTTTTTTTATATATATAGTTCGGTAGCAAGTACTGCACAAGCAACTTTTCAAGATATTTTTTTTAACTTGAGAATTTATACATGAAGATTATTACTGCATCATAAAATATAATCATATCTGAAACAAAAAGACTTAAAAGGGCATTGAAAAACTATTCCAACACTAAAAGAGACATAATTTCATAACATAGCTGGAAATAAAATATGAACTATATACATAGACAACAAAAAACCTTACTTATAGAAATCCATATTTCTGTCTGTTTGTCTTTTTGTTACCTCTTCACGCTTAAACCGCTGAACCGATTTAGTTGTACCGAAAAAATTAAAAGTTCCCGCAGGAATAATAACCGAGCTTAAACGAACCGTAGATTGCTACGACAAACTTCACTAATATAACTGAAGAATGCCACGCCGAAAACTAAATTAAGCGCGGGTGGAGCCGCTGGCAAAAGCTAGTAAACAATAACTAAGAAAGAGCAAAAATAAGATGATGAATAAGACCAGGATATCATTTTTAGGATTCCGTACCCAAAGGGTAATTAGCGGAACCCTATTACTAAGATTTCGCTGTCCGTCCGTCCGACCGTCTATCACCAGGCTGTAGGTATCTCATGAACCGTGATAGTTAGACAGTTGAAATTTTCAAAGAAGATGTACTTCCGTTGCCGCCATAACAACAAATACTAATAAACATAACAACATAAATATTTTAATGGTCTCCTATACATGATTTTTTTGCTTGTTTTGGCTCGATATTGATAACGGCAACAGGCAGACGCTTAAAATATTCACAGAATATTAAGTTATATAGTCACTTAAAAAATAAATAATTAAATTAAAATGAAACAAATATTTTAGGGGTAATCCCATACAACAAACGTGATTTTTTTGCCGTTTTTATAGATAATGGTACGGAACCCTTCGTGCGCGAGTTTGAATACATAATTTATGTATGACAATTTATATTACTATAGTAAAAATAATTTTTAATTTGTTTTATTTATAGTAGTTGTCATAGACGCATCTTAGAATAATCAGAAAGAGAAATTAGTATCTATAAAATAACCGATTATAATATTTTATGATGACATTGCCGCTTTTGTCAATAGCAGTTATGATTTTTGATAAACTAAACATAAAGACAAATAATTATTAAAGACCAAAATTTATAATGACACAAAACGAAAACGAGCCCTTTTTCTGACATCGTTAATTAATAGAAACATCACAAATAACTTTTTTAGCCTTATGCGTGTGTGAAACTAGGGATCTCACTAAAAACGCGTTCTCACGTTGGACTATACTAAGGGCTTGAAACGTTGGACTACACTAAGGGCTGAAAGCGTTAAACAATTCTACAACTAGAATAAATAACATGGATGACAAAAGTGACATATGAAGAAGAAAAGAAGAATAAATCATAGAACATCATGGTATCCTGACTCAGCCAGGAGATGAGGCTGCGTGGAATAAATACCAAGTACCTTGAGTGAGAAAAAACAGATAATTAATATACATCATATAAAGCAAGGAGGAAAAGGTGAAAGGTCATTCTGATATGTCACGGTAATTTTATAACAAATATAATGGCAAGAAAAGTAGACACTAAGAGTGATCGTGAAAGGCTGAAAGAGCAAGTAAAGTAAAAACTTATAATGGACTAATAAATATGGCATGGAATGACCTATTATTATTATTATTATTATTATTATACTTTATTGCATCAACATAAAAAATTTACAAACAAAATATATTCTCTCTCTCTATTTGTTAGAGAAAAACAAAAGGTGGTCTTATCGCTTTAAAGCGATCTCTTCCAGACAACCTTTGGGTAGAGGAAATAATAAAGTTAAACAAAGTATAGTAGGTGTGTTTCGATACAGTTATTAAGAAGTATATATATAATACAATAATGCATATAAAATAAATAATTACACATAAATAACATATATGAATAATGTATGTATAAATACACATAAATAGAAGCACATATATAAATACACATGTATAATAAATATAATTATAATAGTACTACGTATAAGTAAATATATATAAACAAATAAAGGTAGTGATGTTATTTTAGTTCTTCAAGTAATAAGCAATAATAAGATTTTTAAATATTGCCTTCGATTTTGCTCTTTTTATTTCTAAAGGTAAAGCGTTCCATAATCTAACAGCCTTTACAGTAAAAGAATCATTATAAAATTGTGAGGAATGCAAAGGAATTTTTAGCATCCAGCGTGTAGTCTCTCGAAGAGAAGTATTTCCGATGAAATTAAAACGTTTCTTTAAGTATACTGGTGTGTTTGGATTGAACAGGACGTTATATAGAAGAAAGAGAACATGAGCATCCCGGCGAAGTCGAATTGGGAGCCACTTGAGCTTTGATCTGAATTCGGAAATATGGTCGTACTTACGTAGACCAAATATGAGTCTAATGCAGAAGTTTTGAAGTCGCTCAAGTTTATTAAGCTGCTCCTCGGTAAGGTCAATATAACTAGCATCAGCATAATCGAGAATAGGCAGAAGAAGAGATTTCGCAAGAGCAATTTTAGTGGGAAAAAAAAATTGCGCAATCTGCTTAAAGATTTAGCTGAAGCAAATATTTTCTTGCTGACTTCCTTTATTTGCGAACCCCAAGATAGTGTTCGTTCGATAAATATACCCAGGTTTTTAACTGTATCTTTGTAAGGGATAGAAACTCCGTTCACAGTTACTAATGGGAGTTCGTTCCAGTCAATATTGGATATAAGTCTCGAACTGCCTACGATGATTGCTTGTGTTTTCGTAGGATTAACAATGAGGCCATAGGATTCACTCCATTTAACAATTTGATCAAGGTCTCGATTAATTATTGAGATAGCGTTTGTCAATTCACTAATAGGAGTTTGTGTGTAAATCTGAAGATCGTCTGCATAGAGATGGTAGAGAGAAGATAATTGAGATGTTATAGAATTAATGAAAATAGCAAACAGGAGAGGAGACAAAACGCCACCTTGCCTTAAATTGTGTATGGGTGGAATTTTCTATCTAGATCTTCCTTAAAGCCTAAAAAGTTCGGCATCACACGCCTAGTATAGTCGTTCAAGGGTTGCCAACCGTACTCTAAAGTAGAGTACCGATTGCACTCTATTTAATATAGGTGTCATTGTGACACTATATTTTATTTACGTAACTATGACTATAATATACTTATAAGTTTTAACTTATGCAGATGCTATATAGCTTATTACCTTTACCTCAGATCGGGCGAAGGAAAAACCTCTTCGTAATTAACTCTGCTTAATTTTTTTCTGTATTAAGTACATTAAATAATATCTACTCTTTTTTTTACTATGTACTCTTTATTTACCCTCTCTGAAACCAGATATATTTCATCCAAAAAAAAGTTGGCAGCCCTACGTTCATAGGCTAAGGCCCGAGTTCATCGAAATGTTACGGATCGTTTAAACACGAACTATTGTTTAAACCATCCATCAACCTTTTTTTTCTGTTCACTACCCAAAACACATTGATGCATGGAGGCACAGGCTTGGAGAGCTCGGTTAAACACCCGATCAGTCGTTTCTTTGTTGTATCTGTAGATTGACACTTTATTAGTTTCCTCTTGGGATACTTTTTTTGACATAAACTATGTTTTTGGAAGTACATTGATGAATTTTTTTTTTGAAAAAGATAGACATAATATAATAATTGATCATTTGGAAGATTTGGAAATAAGTGAGGCGACTGGAGCGTCTAGTTTATTTCTACTATGTTTTTAAGAATTGAATCCAACGATAAAGTAGTAATAATGAAATTTATCTAGAACCTGTAGGTGTTGTTGGTTAAAACAGTGATGTATTCCGTTAAAAATGTACATTGTGTATGATTTGGATAATCTGACCACTCAGCATCGCTATAATCACCTAGTAAAGTATTAAATTCATCCGCAAGCCTCGCGACAAACATATGTATATCATTGTGTGACGATTGTGTGTTTGCTGGTTATTTAAATTTCACAACACTAGTTAGTATCTGCAACAAGGTAGCTCGACAACGATTCTTTTTTCATCAATTAAATTTAAGGGTTTTTGTTTTTCGTTCCTGGCTCATAAATATTACGCAATACACAAATGTAAAGTTTTTTCAATACTCAATAATTTATTTGCACATCATGGTTAGTTACAGTGTTTTATACACATGATTCCCCTGCTAGGGTGTAGCAAATATTACATGATTATTATTATTACATGATTATTATTATTACATGATTATTTATTGAATTTATAATATATCTAAATAATGCACAGGTTTTTTTTTAACAATAAGATTGATACAGTTTTTGAGGGTTTTCATAGCTTCTCATTAAAGAAATCGTTTAGGGTATAATAACATTTCTCAAGGAACATTAACTTTATCTTTTTGATGAATAAATTATCATTTGGTTCGTTGGGGGAAGCTTATTATAAATTCTTATTTCATTAGCGTACGGACTTGTGTGATATATTTGTAATTAAGATTGTACTATATTTGTTAATTTAGTTTTATTTCGTAGGTTGTATCTAGAAAAATTTTCTTTTATCGTTGTAAAAAAAATGGGCGTATTTCCTAACAAATTTACTTTTTTTTTTTTTTTTTTTTTTATACCACTAAGGTGGCAAACAAGCTTACGGCCCGCCTGATGGTAAGCGGTCACCGTAGCCTATGGACGCTTGCAACACCAGGGGTATCACTTGCGCGTTGCCGACCCTTCAGAAATCTAATAACTTCTTTCTTGAAGAACTCCATACTGTAGTCCTTGCAGAATACCTTGGCAGGGAGCTCATTCCACAACTTAAGCGTTCGCGGGAGGAAGTTTCTCTGAAACCGCACTGTACGCGACCATTTAGGTTCTAAAGTGTGAGAATGGATTCCCTGCCGATGGCGAGCGGTGCGATGGTAGAAAGTAGCCGTGGGCATCATTTCGAACAATTCCTCAGAACACAACCCATTGTACAAGCGGTAGAACACACACAGTGAGGCAAAGTCTCTCCTTAGACTTAAGGGCTCGATACCGCAAGTGAGTTTGGAATCGTCGACAATTCTCACAGCCCGTCGTTGAACCGAGTCAAAAGGGCCAAGCTGGTATCCGGGTGCACCTGCCCAGAGATGGCAGCAGTACTCCATATGGGGCCGAACTTGCGACTTGTAAAGTAACAACCTTTGCCCCGACGTGAAGCACTGCTTCGCTCTGTTGAGTACACCAAGTTTTTTGGACGCCAGCTTCACCTTATCTGATAAATGATCTCGGAACTGAACATCGCTGGAGATGTCGACACCAAGGATCCCAATGCTCTTGGAGATGGAGAGGGGAGTGTTCTGGAATTGTGGGACTACAGTGAATGGAGTTTTCTTAGCGGTGAACGCGCACACTTGTGTCTTTGTAGGGTTGAATCGGACCAAGTTTACCCGTCCCCAGTCAGAGACCTGGGACAGTGTGGTCTCGATTTGAGACACAAGTTCTCCGCGGTTTTCCTCCACAACGGAACGAGGGATGTTTGCACGACCCGTGTAAAAAGCGTCTCCAGTACTGTCATCTGCATAGCAATGTATGTTGTTCATGTCCAACATGTCATTGATATGCAGTAGAAACAGCGTAGGAGACAGCACAGAGCCTTGCGGGACACCAGCATTAATGTCCATGCTATCAGAGCAACTACCGTCAACTACCGCTCGTATGCGTCTGCCGGACAAAAAGCTAGCCACCCATTTGCACAAACCCTCGGGCACTCCGTAAGATGGCAACCCATAGGATAACGCCGTAGCTTAGCCAGGCGTGTGCATAGGCATAGTAAGCAGACAAAGCCGTCGACAGGTTCGTTCTTATTTTTAATTCGCGGAGCGCAAAAGTAAATTTAGATAATTTAGATTTTATTTGTTGTACATGTATTTTCCAAGTAATGTGCGTGTCTATAGTGATGGCTAAAAGCATATTTTCGTCTCTAAACCGATTTTACCAATTATAACACAAGCAGTATACATAGTTCATATACTATACCTATACATAAAACTTTCATTGAAAATCCCGAATTTCATTGAAATACACCTAAAGCATATTTAAAAAATATCTTAAAAAATAAACTAGCTTATAGTAATAAAGTAAACAAAATAAAATAAAGATAAACATACATCTACGAAACGTTAAATTGATTGAATTTTGATCAGATTAACCACATCATATCTGCCTATCATATGATAATTAGTGATAAAATTGCTCTTTGATAACCACTGACGTCAATAAATCATTACGTGCTATCATTATTAGAAACCTTCCTAATCATGATTGAAAACAAACAAAACTAAACAAATAATGTTTAATCTCTTAACTAACTAACTACACTAATAGTTTTATGTAAACATCGTCAGTGTTACAAGAATGCCCATGGGTTGTATAAAGCTGTTAGACTTAGATATTCGGTGGTCAGTCATCTGTCACCCGGCAAGCATACTCGCTCTTATTGTAACCTATACAACACCGATCCGTTTATTCATTAGACCGGCCGGCGTCCGGTGAAAAAGTGGACATCACAAGGACTGTAAGTGTTGGGCCACACCTTACCTGTCTTCCGTTGCGTAACAACCGAGTAGAATAATACATACAAAACCACCACACAACACCGTTCACACTAGACCGATGCTCCTGACTAAGACGCCACCGCCGAAGATCGGTCATGTGTCTTAGTGTGGCCCAACCCTTAGGCTATGCAGCCAGCTACTGCATATATACTGCAATCAGTTTACTTATCACATAACAAATTATACTGTTCACCTTCAATTGCTACTTGTATTAAGTCAATCAACCGCTAGACCCACAAAGTGTCGTCTCCGATTTATTTTTTTGGTATTTGAGCAAACAACTGCCAAAATAACAAAATTATTGAATGTGATACATATTCATAACATAAAATATTTGCTTCGAACATTTCATAATTTATTTTGAATTCTTAGGTAACTCGATATGCATTTAAAACATAAATGGAAATATACTCAATTTATGCTAAAGACTTGTTGTTACTTTACACAAAAAAAACAAGACACTTTTATCTTATTATTATTATGCTCACTCACTTATTATTTATAAAATGTTTCTTTAGGGTAAGATACTTTTTATCAGATCCATTCAAAAAGAGCTAGTTGGTTCCGTAAACAGGGATTAAAGTTGCACAGGGTCGCAAAGTAATTTCAATTTGGAATGTGGATAATAGATAAAGATTGGTCAAGAACATTGTTTGAACAAGTAACTAGCTGTATAATAAAACTGATTGGCTGCGCGCGAACCAAATAAAAAAAAAAGGTAAAAAAGTAAAAACAGCGTGAAATGTATTCCGCCTTTGTAATTGTTTACTCAAATTTATATTTATGATACTTTTATAATAAAAAATTCTTGTGTGTTTTCCTCAAGTAGTGATACTAAAATAAATAAATGTACTATTCTTATTTACAAGTGACACTGGCTTATCTCTTTTTTCATAAAGGGTAATTAAAAGTAGAGTGTATCACTCGGTCGCAAAATTATTTTACCTCGTGTGCCGTCCTATGAAACCTTCGCTGCGCTCCGGATTCGACCTTAGTATCCTTCGCTAAGCTGTTGATTCGACTCTAGAATCCTTTGCTCCACTCTGGATTCAAAATAGTGCCCACGCCGTAAAAATATTATTTTGATCCCTTGTGATACAATCTACTATTTAACTTTAGCTGTTTTTTAGTTTTTTTCAAATGAAGTTCCTAGCTTGCGTATATTAAGTTACTTACGTAATATTGCACTTATTATATAAAAACATTAAATTAGACAAAAGTGTAAATAAGTCTGCAGCTTAGGACAGGCAATGCTAGTTTAGTTGACAGTCACAGACATCAGTTGTAAATTGTAATAGTGTGGCGCAATTTGTCGACTATAATCCACTAGTTTGCGGTGCCCGTAAACAGATTGCATATGACGCATGGTGTGTTAATACCCTTAATTACCGGTTTATAGCCGGTTAACCACACCTGATAATTCTAAGACCAAGCATAGTGATATCACTTGCCATGGTAAGACCTCTGCAATTATAAAGACGGAAAGCCGACTCTTCAATGCGTGACCGCAAAGTTACATAAAGTAGCAATTGCGTGCAAACGCATTGCCAATGTTACAATAGCTACTTGGACTGAACTCGTAATTACTTGTCTAATTTCACTTGTGACTCGACACGTAACCTCTACTGGAAATGGTATGATTGATGTAGCGTTGCATTTTAATGATATTTTCACAGGGAACTACTCACAAACGCCATAGTTCATGCTTTCTTTGCATTGCAGTCTTGCAATGTGATTCTTGGACTGTTTAAATACGAACAGCAACATTTTTCGGTAATTTGGTAAGAAAGAGACTGAAAAAGGTGTACTGAGTGGCAGTTTGATATCTTCGCATACAGCAAATGTAATTGACATAGCCTAACATTACAATACATGTACCATGTGGTCCAGCCCCATATTGATTACTGCTGCCATCTCTGGGCACCTGGCTACCAAATTGGCCCTTTTGACTCGGTTTGACGACGGGCTAAGAGAATCGTCGACGATCCTAGGTATAGGTATAGGTACTCTCACAAGCCGTATCGAACCCTTAAATCTAAGGAAAGATTACTGTGTGTGTTCTACCGCTTAGTAATGGGATGTGTTCTGAGGAATTATTAAATTGCACCGCTCGCCATCGGCAGGGAATTCATCCTCACACCTTAAAACCTAAACGGTCACGTACAGTGTGGTTTCAGAGAATGATTGGTTGAGCTCAATCTTTATTTACTCTGTGTCTCTGTTTACTCTGCGGACTACAGTATGGGGTTCTTCAATAAAGAAGTTATTAGATTTTTGATGGGTCGCGGACAACAACGGGTGATTCAAGCGTCCATAAGTTGTGATAACCTCTTACCATCAGGCGGACCTTAAGCTTTTTTGCCTTCTTGGTAAGAAAACAAAAATCAATCACGCAAACATTGCTTACATATTACCTTTTGTTATTTGACCTTTAGCCACTTTTTACTCAACCTGTAGTTATATACATATATATGCTTATATAGATAGGTACAACAGATTCATGTTATGTAAGGTTAACAGTTTTATTATGTAAAATATACACCAACTAAATTAGAAATATATTCTTTATTCAATTTCGGTACTTAAAAAGTTAATTTTATACATATTTAGGTAAATGCGATAGAAGCCCAAACTAGGTAAGCCCTATTTCATGGGTCTCCTGGCTCCATCTCTCGGAAAATCTCAATTTTTTCAAAAGGCTAATATGGAGAAAGGTCAAGTGTGTGTGTGTGTGTGTGTGTGTATGAGGGTGTGTATGTGTGTGTGTGTGTGTGTGCGTGTGTATAAATGTACTAGTGTGAGTATAAATATATATTTAATTTATATATTTTATTTTCAAATATAGGTTGTATATTTTATGAGAGCACCGAAAATAAATTTTCGGTTTTTTCATATGTTAGTTTCAAAACCTAATTTGTAACTGTTTTCTTACATTCTTTTCGGAACATATTATAAATAGCTAGAAATTTTATTGTACTATATACCGCCATTGTAGCCAAAGATTTTTTGAGCAAAGGAAGTTCTAGTGGGTTTAACTGTGCATATCATAGTTTCGTCTTTTGGAAGAGTTCTCATGATTCACAACATAAGTTAAAATTAATGACAGTACATATAATTGTCTTACTGATAAAACTTTTATATCGCTAAATAGATCTAGAGTGGGGTATAACTTGGGTTTGAAGACTTTAATAGTCACTGGGCTCTTTCAAGATCAATCATAAGTGATTAACTTGTGCCACCCCAAGAGGAGATACAATAATTTAGTACCGATTGACAAAGAGCAATGTAAACCGTTTTCATTAAATCAGTACTTGGTACATGTCGGAGGTCCTAAGTAATTAATTAATCAACTATTTACAATTTTTTCTAATAATATTGTAATAGCCGTCAGTATGGATATAGAGTGAAAAGTATAGTGTAGTGGTGTTTACAGTCTCTTAGCCTCACTCTGGTGTATAGGAATAACAATTGATTTTTAGAATGTCGGGAAAAATGCCTTCATTTCAGTAACAGTTAAAGAAGTAAGTCAGTACTGGAACTATGGAATCTTTGATAATTTGAAGTGTTTTAGCTGTAATGGCATCTAACCCAGGGCCGCATTCAGTTTTGAGGCTAAGAATCAGCCGATCCACTTAATTTTCACATGAGTTGAGGAGTACAAAAGAGTCACGGCTTCGGTTACCCTGATCTGGAATTGAGGTTTGAGTAGAATTTTTACCTGCAAGTTTAGCACCGATGCTCGCAAATTAATCGATCAATAGTTTATAGATTTTTAGGTGTATCAATTTTTTATTTTATATATATAGCATTTATATCAAGATTTTAACATTCTTTTTTAATTTTTCGTAATTTATATTAGTAATAGTGTAAGTTTTATTTTTATAGTTAAAGCTTTATAGTTATTTTAAGCAAAAAAGAACTGCTGTATGATCGGTAATTGTGAATTGTAAAAAAAATATGCTAGAAGATAATTTAGTTTTGAAATTCACATGGTCAAGACAGCTTTCACCTCTACTAGAAGAGTAATTGGTGGAAATCAAACCATAAAAAGAAAGCATATCCAAATACTGGGCTAAATTTTTATTTAATTTCGAAATAATTGTTTGTATATCACCGACTTTTAAATTGTTTTTTTTACGATGAGAGCTCATGAATTAAAGAACTAAGTGATTTTAAAAATAGCTCGATGTTTACAAAACTAGTAGGTCGATGCAAAGCCAAAATAGCCATGTCGTTTTTAATTTTAATTAGCAAACAGTTTGCATCCAATAATTTTATTTCCTTAACACTGCAGTCTAAGTTATTTTTAACCATGACTACAACACCGTCGTTGTGTTTGTAATTATCTGAGCCACAAAAACTAGAATAATCATCTAGGGTAGGTTAACTATTAGTAACACATGATAACCAACATTCAGATAATATAATTACATCACACTGCATTTGGAATCTAGTGAAAAGGACGCACAAACTATCATAATTTTTGATAATACTGCGTATGTTTGTTGCAGTATTTTTGTATATAGGATAGTATCGACTAAAACCGTTTTGCAGGTTCGCAAAAATATTGTTCGGTCACTTCAAAATTATGTATTTGATTTATAAATTATTAATGTCTGCGAATTTTACGACAGATTTAAAATGGGAGACTAACAGAATAGAAATAGATATAGGAATATAGATACCTAGACAAAATACCAAGTGGAGTAGTTGTGTCTGTTTAGAATGTGTAAGGTTAAGTTTCAAAGTATTAGTGTAAAGTGTAAATGAATTTTGTGTAGTATTATTTTTGTGTAATTACATTAAGGTGCAACAAATATAAAATAAGGAAATGTACCTAAAATAACAAAAAATCTTACATAAAATATAAAACAGTATATGAATAGTCATTTTTGATTTTGAGGTTTTTGTAGTTTTTGTAGGTCTTGTTCGTTTCTCAATGGCATGCTGTTTTATATGAATAGTCATTTTTGATTTGAGGTTTTTGTAGGTCTTGTTCGTTTCTCAAATGGCATGCTATTTCGCCTTCTTTTTTGCGCAAGAAAATAGCTCCAGAAGTCGCCCAACAACTATTAAAGCCATCCGGAGTTGCAAAGTCCCTAGCGAGAAAATGTAGCCGCTTCTTCTTGGAGGTGATATTGTCTGCGAGATAGACAGTAGTCCTGGGTCCCGGTAGGTGTAAATCAGATGTGTTTAATTTGCTGTCTTTATTTGCCCTAGGTAAATATAATTTATACGCCCTAAACGAGGATAATATTTTTTCTTTGTGTGTAACCGAGATAAATCCAGGATTATAGGTTTTTTAGTCTCCAATTTTGAGTATCCACGGTATATGTTGCAAAGGTCCGAAGTATTTATTGGCACTTTAATGACATTTCCTAAGTTTATCACTCTATTATAAAAGTTTTTCACCTTGTCAAGCACCTCCTTAAAAAGTTCTTTTTTAGGGGTATAGACTGATAGTGGATATTTGTTGGGCAGCTAGATAAACACGTTCTCTTAGTTCTCCATATGTTGCAATTGTTTTCTCATAAACTTATCTTTTAGGTTAAATCTACAAGAATATTTTCCCTGGCCATACGACAGATGGCGCTAGAATCTAAAAAAAATATAGTTACACAACAACCATATAGTTTTGTATTTCAATAAAAAATGGGTAAAATACCATATTTTGTATTTTACATTTTCAATACATGCAGTAGAAGTATTTTGTATTTCGTATTTTAAATACATGGTGAGAAAGTATTTTGTAATTTGTATTTCAATTGAGATAAAGCATGTATTTCGCCCAGCCCTATGTATACTAATGGGTTCGCTGATATCACTCACACATACACTGACAGAGTAAATTGTTACAATAGCACGACAAACTTATTAAGTAGCCTGGTATTACAGGTTCGGATTTAAATTTAAGAAATTGTTAAATACTTTCGCACAGAAAAAAATACACACGACCGCACAGTGCGGGTTAAAAAAGAAGAAGGACTTTTTCCAGTTCTTGCTTCTTTTTCTGTATGACTAGAACAGTGTGGCTGATGCAGCCATTACTTTCGGCTTGGTTTGACACTTTTGGGGTCGTCCTTTCGACCGGCGTGAGCCTCGAACCCAAAGTGAGTCAGCGCCAGGAGGGGAGTTCCCCGTTCTCCAGTTCTTGCTATTAGGTTTATTACTTAATACTGCGGTCAAGTTCGTATACAGCTACAACATTTCAGTATGAAAATTATATATCACCCAAAAAATATGTATAACAAGGGAAAATATATATATATAAGTGAAGATAAGATTTTATGTATGAATTCAGTAGGTAAGGATATTTTGAGAGCTACATTTCACATCAAATTGTTATCGTTCCAGTATTTCGTCTAGATTGTATTTTATTAGTCTAGACTGTTGACTAATAAATTTACACCAATTGTTACAGCTAGAGAGTCCGCTTGTTCAAATCCATAAAAATATCTGATTTCGACATTATTATGATCTAAATTGCATCTTTACACTGTCAGTATTACATTGCTTTATACAAATGTATACATCATGAGAATGGCAAACTGCGGGCATAGATAATGTCTGACACAAAGCATTGTGTTTAATTAATAAATCTAAAAATGCAATGTAGTTTAGCCAATAGTAATGCACCTTGCATCCATAACTTATAAACATATTGTTAATCAATTGCCAACGTTGCAAAATTACGATATACAAATAAATCGCTAAGGAAAAAGAAAAAAGCAACCGCCATTGTGGTGCGCTTCTTGTGACGTCAAACTCTATGTTAACAATGACCTGATTTTAATCAGATCTAAAATATATTTTGCAGAAAAGAACGTGAACTGAGCGGCTTCTAGTTGTCAGCAAAAATACCTAAACAGATTTACAGTTAAAGTCTCCCAAAAACTAGTTCTGCTGTGGGATATTGCTCTAGAACTTTGTCAGTTGTCTAATTCAGGTGCATGAAGAGTCACGTCCGTGTCACCACTGTGAGACTTGTAAAAGCACGCATGGATACGGGTGTGGCCGCGCCGTGATTTACCGGCAACCACAATATCGACAAGTTCCTGACTTCAAGGTTATGAAGGTGGCGACGGCAGATATTCTCCTGGACGAACATACATACACCGGCGCGACCCACGAAAGTATGCTCGAGTTTGTAGCCGGGATAATTCAAGTATGATGTATCAGCCGGGCAGGATATTTGCGTCTCCGTTAGAAAATTAATGATCGGCTGCGCAGTCTCTAGGTGGTGGTGGAGTTGAAATTGGCGTGAATACCCCTGATATTGCAAAAATCCACATTAAATGTGGATGGAGTAGCCGCTATAAAAACCCTTTTTTTTATTATTTCTGGCCATTTTACTAACTCACCTTACATTGGACCGAATATGCGGACTCGCTGCACAGACAGTTTAGAGGATAAAAGGGGCGGTACAAGAACTGCCGAAGCTCATCACACATAATACGATTGCTGGCGCGGCGGGCGAAAGGGCCCTGATCCCCTATGTTGTAGTAGCCGGGTCCACCCAGGTCTCCGTTTCCGGTACGAGAAGGCCCAGAGACTTTACAGAGGTTGATGGTTCAGTCTCCCAGTGCGGAGATTAACTAATGGAATCGGGAACCCGTTGAACCTGCTGACACGCCCCCAGAGGTCAGCTGTTTCATCAGGTCTCCCTGACCACCGTACCAGCACGCCCCGTCTCAGGTGTAATCACAGGAATGAGCACGGCTGGTCTTCCGCTGTCCCCGTAGCGAATCCTCAAGAGCTCTGGCAACTTTACACACCGCCAGGAACACAACACTACTCAATATTAACGTTATTGTGGCCGCGGTTTTCTGTAAGGCGGAGGTACTTCCCCAGTTTGAGCTACTCATTCGGGCGAGTACTCGCTATGCCCTGCTTTTATTGTTCAGACGGCTTATCCGAGCTGTGCCCTACCTCTCCTAAGCGGTCAACCATCCAATTACTGACTAAGCCCGACGTTGCTTAACTTTGAATATCTTTTCCAACAAACAAATGTGTTACTTACGGTACTGTACTGTAACGGTAATTTAAGATGATAATGGCTCGGGCCCACCTCACGCTTGGCCAGTTTTTATTTTCTATTATTATATTATAGAGCTTACACTATAATCACTTCAAGTTTGAACATGACGTTATATATACCCGGTCTGAAGTCGTAACCAGATACTGACTTCAATAAAAGGACACCCATACAAATTACTAAAAGTCCACTGAATTTGAGATAATTACGTACATTGCTTTTTGCTTAACGTTTTATTGTCATGGAAGTAATATAGTAGTTAGTAAAGTAGTAATTAGGAACATATTGATTTGAACAGACTTCAAGCAGGGCTCAAGTCAGTGGTATTAATTAGTCTACCAGAATTTACATTGCCGAACATAAATTTTCATTTGCTACATGAGAGTCCAGGTGGGGTTTTTATTATATTTATCCATACTAATATTATAAATGCGAAAGTAATTCTGCCTGTGTGTCTGTCTGCCTGTTACCTCTTCACGCTTAAACCGCTACTTGAAAACGTCAAGTGTGAGTCGGGTTTTTTTTTCTATTACTGAAATCCTACACCAATAACCGAATTTAGACGGGTAGACCGCGGGCAAAAGCTGGTTTGTATGTAGTTTAGGGAAATAATGTAATATTAAATATTAGAGCAGAAAATTTCCTATCGAAGTATGCTTTTTAATATTCTTAATAATGTCTAGTTTTCCTGCTAGAGTGTGCATAATTTGTATAGTTTTAAATATATTATTATACTCAAAAAATTTATATTTAAAATTAAAAAAAAACCCCGAGAAAATATTTTGTATAAGTTATTAATGTTATTTGCAAATTAAAAAAAAAATACACATGCTTAGGGACGCTCTAGCGGAAAAACTAAAAATTAAGAAGTCGATCGTAAAATTTTTGCTCTATAGTATTGCATCCTTGTATTTATTCTCTAAAATAAAGAAAGAAAGAAAAGAAATAAAAATATTTATTTGGCACACAAAAACAATATATAGGTACTTAGAAATAAAACTAAAAGAATATCATTAAACTTAATAAAACAATAATCCTAAACTTGTTCAGTGAGTGTTAAAAAGGTCTCTTACTTTAGAATACTTACATAGTTTTGGAGTACAATACAATAAACTAAAAAAAACATATTTATATATACATTATATATCCCACTTATCCTCAATTTTGTAAGTTCGAAAACTCAAACTCACTCTATTTTTGGGCTTTATATCAAATTGTTTGAGTGATATTCGCTTAATTCTTATTTCATAAAATATATATTAATATGATCAATCAAATTTGCTAACTTTATAGTTCTCAATAAATATTTGAATTTTATACCGACAAAAACCGAGGACAATCATATTGTTGTATTCTCTTTTTTACGTTACGGAATTCTGCAGCAGTCTCACTAGATCTTTTGTCTATGTAAGCTGGGTTTTTCGTGATTGTAACAGGTAAGGTAGATAAAAAAAAGTACAGTGGCACTCGGGGCCTGCCGCGGTAAAGCTATTGCATTTATGCAATTATAAAAACAGCTGCTTACGTATTCGTCCGATTTCGCTCTTAGTTGTTGAACCAATAACTACAAAGGGATATCTGCTCATGAATTTGCTTTGACCTATGGATTCTCTCAGCTAATACTTTCTTTAACGAGCATACCAGATACAAAAGACCATACAAAAGTCCTTACTGGACCTTCTGCCGACTACACGCCCGGACAGATATTCCGTCTCAGTGGATGTGCCTCTTGGCTCCTCGGACCACTGTCTCGTTCGGACTCATGTGTCATGCACACAACTCGATCCACCTGGGCCAAAAAAAATGAGTTGCATTTTGCGGAGTGCCGGCAGAAGTGAAAACCTTTACACACGATTCGCGCTTAACATTCAAATATGTTACAAGACAACTCATACGTCATAATTAATTGTACAGAACTAATGTCCTTAACACACAATTCGCGCTTAACACTCAAATATGTCACAAGACATGTCTTAGACATTGTCAAGAAATAATAATGTTTGTTTATTTACTTTTTGACGTACCTAGTATATTTGACATCTCAACCTGTCATAGAATTAAAATCCCATATCCAACCTCCCTGTACTACTCATAATCGCCATATACTAAAAATAATTATGAGCAGTTAGCAGCTAGTCTACACGCATACGTCTAGTCGCACGCACACAAACACCGTGCCGAAGTCTGTCGAACTGAAACGACGTTAGAAGATTGTTAGGTTTTTTTCGTTACGGAATTTCTTGATTCGGTCGCCGCGCTCAGAGCCCGCGATAAAAGCTATGCAATAGCTTAAAAATATGTTAGAGCAATAAAATTAATGGATTCACAAATTCATAGCAAGCTTTTAATAAAATTGTCTATGTCATGTTCCAGTATCTTTCTTCCAATACAAGTCTGCCGTACCGGCGGCGCAGCCACCATCGAGTCCCGTCATCACCGTGAAAACGAGTCGTTTATTGCAGACTCTGAACTCCGTAGTCCGTAGGTAAATGTTGCCATCTTCAGGGCATCCACAATTTTATTTTATTCGGTGAAAGGTGGCACCACTTGCTGTATATAGCTCAAGACAACTACCCGTGTAGTCGGTTATAAGTGCACAATTTTTCATTACATTTTAAGAATTCCGTCTTTGCATCACTAAATATTTTAGAGATATATTAAAACCAGAAGATTTTATATGTAAAATGCATTATCTGCGTTTTGCGTTTAACCTTAAAGGTCAGCGTACACTTTATCAGGTCTGATAGGGGTTGGACGGGTCGTATAACAATTAATACGTACTTATGTCCAATGTACCCACACATACCAATGTCGGACTGCAGCGAATGAGATGAGCCACTGGGCTGAGTCCGGAAATTCAACACGGCAGGTTAACTGACGGCAGGATATGAGAACATTTTCTGCAGGAGAGAATGCAACGGCACAAAACTCTACACTAGCCAGTATGAGTTCTTAAGAGAATACAATTCGGAGCGCCTCTCAGCATGCTTCATACAAAGTAATTTCTCACTTATTTTTGACACTTGCTGATCAAACACCACGAAATTTTGAAGACATGTTCTAATAATAAATATCTATATTGTGCCACTTTTCTATCAAATTTTATAGTTCGAAAGTTATACAGGATTCTAGTTTTTCATACAAATGGTTTCAAAAAGATTTCTTGTTAATAAAAACATTTTACAAGATTTTGGAAAACTACATACATAGGTATTTATTTGGCTTGGGATTATGACTAAGAGAATTCACAGTTATTGATACTTAAACGTCAAAAACAAATGAGGAATTCGTCTGTATGAAGCCCGCTGCCAGGCGCCGCGAATCATATCCTCTTAAACACAGGTGAGACAAGCCGTAGCGGGGTGGATGCCGGCGGGACGTATGTATTTTGTAGTTCATATAAAATCCACTATCAATTCATGCCGACTCAAGCGTGCGAACCGACAAGACACAGATAGTAGCAGTAGATTAGCTTTGTTTCTCCCTAAAGAGTGGTCAATTTTGTGAGCCTATTGCACAGTTCATAGGACAGATTACAGAACCCGAAGTATATGGTTGCAAAGTCGTTCGAATTATGTCTATGAAATAATTAAGGTATATAGCAGTTTACTACCGTCGCCAGTATATATTCTCAATTTTCTCTCTTTGTAGTGTAAAATATCCCCCGTGACAAGAAGAAAGACTTTAATTGATTTTGATAAAATATAATTTGGTAGTAAAAAAAATAAAAATCCTAAATACTATTGTTTATAACTTAGCTATGTCCGTCCAAATTCGCCATTGTGAAACCGGAGTGTGCTCGAAGGTTTTCCGCTTATCGTTCATGCTCACACCACGCTGAGTTCGTTCATCCGTTCCTGGAATTCCAGAATAAAAGTGTGTATATATTGGATTCATAATAATTAATAATATAGATTTTTTAATTTTAGTTTTTTTTTTTTTAATAATAATTTAAAAAAGAAAAATGAAATTAAATTACAAATATCAAGTGAGAAGTTAAGAAGCATTTTTAATTAATTGGAACCTTTATTCTTATCTCCAAACAGATATAATTAATTCTGCTTTTTTGTAATCATCAAATTAATTATGAAAATTTGACCAATCATATATGTTGCCCTCTCCTGGAGATTTTTAAATAGAAAAACCGCAATCTATTTAAGATCTCCACACATAAAGGCAGTGACTCTATTTATTACGTAACAGAAAAATAAAACACTCATAAAAATAAGAAAAAAAAACAAGAAATATAAATTGAGTGTTTGGGGTAAACTATTTTTTAACTATTAGCGAGTTATGATGGGCCAATCAGAAGCCATAAACAAAAGGGACGCTGAAAGAGAATTAGATTAAGGCACATTGAAATAAGTGAACATTAGAGTTCATAAGTGATTGAAATAGTAAGCTAAATTTATTGAACTTTTCTCATAAGACAACCAGTAGCCAAAATCAATTTTTCAGTGAGTTCGTGTTTAGTTCTCGTAGTTTAGAACTTCACTGAAATCAGGCATTACTTAGGTACAATAAAATACCCAATAATTTAATTAATGTAAATTAGAATAAACAATTTCTTACGATATAATTATTTGACAAAATAGAATTAAAGTAATGCCAAACAAGTGAAAAGTTCAAATAGTAATTAATTATACTCAGCTTTTATGAATTTCAGCATTGTAGTCCTGAAGTATCTCCAGTCCCACAGGTACATGACGTCTGCATAATTTCCTTAGACTCCCATCGGAAAGACAAGGACGAGCACTCACGAAACATGACAAATAAAAATAAAATAATGAATAAAGATAAAATATCATTATAACATTTATAGCTGAAAGGAAAATTTAATTAAAAGTAAATAACAACCTTACTTTTCAAAATTACTTCTTACAAAATATAACTCATTCCTGTACACACTCTTCATCATTCAAAATCTCATTTGAAATCTCGATTCATAAAAACATCTCTCCTTATACACAATATACATCGCCTTAATTTTTTGTGAATATGTGTGATTTACAATGTATATATGTAGTATAAAATATATATTATGTATATAAAATTGGAATTTACGTTCCGCATATTTTGAAATCTTACTTTTGAAAACTTTATAACTTCGTTTCGAAGTTCATAATTTTGTAACCTTTCGAGTATGTGTTGTAATATTTAAACGTATGTAAGTATAGGATTCCCAGAATCATTTGTTCTATTTACGTGTGCGAATAGTCCTCCAGACAAAACATATTGACACGTGGCGTAAATAGATTTGTGTACATAGGTGTTGTGTACTTGACGAAATTTTCAAAAAAGAAAATTTTAATTAGAATTAAAATTCAGAAAACTCAAATATTCCAGGTTAAAAGCATAGGACAAGGAAATTTGTATAAAATACATATTCATAATGTATTATGTTCTATGTGTTATATTCTAGGGAAGACAAAAATAGTCACTCGTTCTTTTATCTCATGAAATACCATGAAAATGTGTTCAATAGGTATTCTTACAAATACGTAATTCTTTATGTAACGTGAGTTTCGTCGCTTGTTGTTTTGTGATTAGTAATTAAAACTGTTGATAAAAGGCTTTTACACAAAGATTTTATAAATACAAATAGTAGTTAGAATCTCGTCGAATTTGCATAGTCATTAGGTCCCAGACCTATTTAACAGCTGAGTACAGTAGATAAAGTAAATTAGCCTTCAGTTCATTGTATCACAATATATTTTCACTGCGTTGGGTTTGAAAAACATGAAGTAAGAGTTCTCTATGTCAAACTGTATATTAATAGAAACATTAAAATAAGAGTGACTAAGGTTTTTTCTTGCTTCAGTGTCATACTTCAAAAAAATATCTCATACATCAACTCCCTTTGTTATACATATTCCACACTTTATGTCGTCAATAAAACATACATTCACCTTTAAAACATACATCTCATTCAACTGTCGTAACCATTTAGCAACATAAGAAAATTTATTAACCAAAATCTGAATAAAACCTGTCAAAGACATAATTAAATAAAATAAAAAGAAATATTTTAAAAAATTAATAATATGATACTACTTTACCGAAGAACAGAAACCACTAATTAAAAAATTAAAAATTTAAATATTCAAATATTGTATAGTTTAATTTTATACGTCTGAACTTCAGTACACTCTATGATTGACTGTGTCGTTTAAAAAACATGAAACTCCACGACTGTACTCTAGAGAACTCTCTCGCACTCTCGCAACTTCGTTCCCGCAAACGCTTCCTGGATCCTCTATACAGCTATCGGCTCTGGGGCCCTTTTGCATATGCATGCATTCACGCGGTTCATAGATCTAATAAAAATGGTTATTCAACAACCCAATCTGTATCCTTTGTTCATATCCCAATAGTGTTAATACAAGGAATAAGGATAAATTGGTAGTTCCAAAATGTCGTCTTCAGAAGGTACATAGCTCTTTCGCAATACAAAGTATATTTTTCTACAATAAAATTCCAGAACATGTGGTAATTTACCCTCAAATAAATTTAAAATATATGTCAAAGATAGTTTAATGAAAAAAAGCTATTACAAAGTTGATGAATACATAAATGATAAAAATGCTTGGAAAAATTAGAACTTAATTGATTTGTATTGGGGCATTTGAAATATTTTTTTTAAATTAAAACATTGTTTATTATGTTATTACCTAGTGTAAGGCTATATTGTTTTTTTATATGATGTATAAAAGATTAACTAGTGAGTTTATTTGCTTCTCGGTAAAGCATTACGAACCTTCCAATCTTCTCCTCTTATATTTTCTTCCTTTACTACACACATTGTAACTAGTACAATCTAAGTTTTATTGGAGTTGCTTGAGTGTGTCATGCTCTCTTAAAGTGTCTCCGCGGTGGTGGCGTGTGTGTCGGGTCGTTACGTTCCCTAAAACATGGTTGAGCGAAGCGATGGCTGATTTATGTGTCATACTCGTGAACGGGTGCCGCCTGTGGAGGTTGGTCTGCTCTTGCAAACTTCTTTGTATTCTTAGTATTTAGTCTTACTTTTTTGTTTTGTTTATTAATACTGTAAGACATTGATTATTTCTTAGTGATGAATACATAAACTGTCTTTTGTTTTTATTAGATACTTTTTTATGTTGTGCTTGTGCTTTGTATTTCATGTTTTTTTATGTTTGTAATGGAAAGTGTCCTTTTATGATAGGGAGGGCATTTTCCAATATTTGAATTGGACGCTGTAAGAGAAAGGGAGAAAAGAAATGCCCTTTCTGAGTTTCTTGCCGGTTCTTCTCAGTACAAGGTCTCCTGCCCTGTAGACTTACGAACTGATGGCGTAGTGACATTCATAAGTGCTCAATTATTGTAGCCTAAACTGAATAAATTATATTGAATTTGAATTTGAAATTTGAATATTGACAAACTGAAACTACATTCTATTTCTATATCACTCAAAGATAAAAACAAAACACAGTCTGAGTACGTGACTTCCTATAGTTCAAGTTACCAAATTTTAGTTGACCCTTTTTAAAGATTAAGTAATTTTCTCACAGTGTTTAAAGTTGTTAAACACTCGATATTTCTGTCATCATCATAGACGAAATTGACTGTATTAAATGAAAGCACCTATTGACTTAAGGAAACAATTCAAGTTTCTAAGAATTGAGCAAAATTTCAGTTCTCTATATTTACTTGCATGTTTATTTTTAAAGTAGCTTAAAACGATATGTTACAGTAGAAAGCGAATTTCTAAAACCCAAATGTTGGACATATAAAACTAGTCATAAACTATTATGACAACGTTTTATATTGTTTTTAAATAATATCGTGAGTTGTAGTTGGCATTTCTGCTTAAAGTGATCCGTTTTTTTTTTGAGTTTTACATTTTTCAACATTTGGATTTTAGAATATATACACTTATACAGATATATACTTATACTTACATATGTGTGGCTTATACAGATATATACTTATACTTACTACTCCTTCTTTCTTGTGATTTAGTCTATCGAACGTAGAGATTGCCATTTAGCGATAATGTATCGTTGTATTTATACCTTTTTTAATTAAGTTTATATATATTATAGTTTAAGTGATTTTTGTATGTTATTTATATAACTGTGCAATACAAAATATTCATTAATTGATACATATCTTTCATGTTTCCGTTATTACTTTAAAATTATGTATTTTAGAGTAACAATCGATAACTGTCTACTTAGGAGGTCATTGGTAAAAATGCAAAAGTATTAAAGACAGAGCGGAATCTCAAAATTCATCATAATATTTAGATATATTCGTATACTCGAAGAACAACGCATTTTTAAGTAAAATTCTAGTTAAAGTTGTAAGCTAATTCTAAAAATAGTTATAAATATATCAATAATAATAAATAACCAAAAAGTCTATAGTGATCGTATATTTTTTGTTCTACAGTTTTCGTGAAATTAAAAAACGCAATAGTTATTTGTTATGCAGGGCTGGAAAGTTGCTATTTATCGTGAGTGCCTATATATTAAATACCGAGCAAGCGAAGCATTCAATGATTGAACTCATGAGCCCATTCTTAGGCATGAAACCCTAAAAAAAATCCAGTTGTGCGAAATGCCACAAAAATTATGTCTCTGAAATAGGTTGAGTTTTGTATGTTTGCATGTAGTCAACAATCGCATGCTCAGAGGTAGGTACTTTTCGAGGTAAATTCCTATTTTTCGAGGGTAAACTTAGATACTTTACTTTGCTGGTGGAATGACTCTTGTTTTTTTTTTATTAACTTTAAGTTTATTTAGTAAAATGTGAAGTTGATGAAGAAATGTGAAGATTAGTGAAGTGTGAAGTAAAAAAAAAGTGAGATGAAAATGAAATTATTATACAATATATTTGAATACATCTTATCGGTACAGCTAGTAAAAATGTATGTGCTGGTGCCGCGATTTTTCCTTATTTCGGTAGATAGTCCGTATGCAAATTGCCTTAGACATCGCCTTCAAAAAAAAACCAATAGTATTCTTGACAGCCCTTATTGAGAGTGATGACTAACAAATAAAGACATAAAATAATTAAAAGCTGCTGCCAAAAAAAATAAGTATTTCTACCATAGACCTATATTGAAGATTTCTACCTATAGGTTTATTAGATTTTGTACATACACACATTTTGTTTGCGAACATTCCCCACTATCGGCCATTCACAGCGCATTTGTCCTACACTGTGTGAATGGCCGATACTATTATATTTAAATTATATTATCAAAGCCAACAATAAAGGAACGCTGTTTGTGCAGTACCTACTTGTCACTCACTGGATCTGTCATGGTGTTTTCATACAGTTTTTAGTTTTCGATTCTTATTTCTTATCATTTAAATAATGCTGATATTGAGTAGGTATGCTTTTGCTTTAATATCATTAATAAAAATAATTTAAAAAAATTGCTGATTTTGTTCAGCATTTCTTCCATAACAATTTCATAATTATCATAAATTGCACGAGGGGGTTTGTATACTCTTGCACTAACAAGAATGAGATGCTCAACTTCTATACAGAGCAGCTCGGCAGATCGCTCAACTGAGAGGCTCACAATATCTTTTAGCTGTTTATTAACTAAAATTAAAGAGCCAACATGAATTGCGTTCACTCGGCTGAACGAACTTCCCACCTGGTGATTGGTGAAATTGAACATAAACTGATGGCTGCGTAGCCAGTATTCTGTGATACATACAATGTTAATCTTTTTTCAGTATATGAACAATTCAATTTCTAATTCGGTTTAACAAAATATTATTTTTAATATGACAATGTTTAGTTTTTTGTTTATATTTGCATAGAACTTGATTATTATAGATTTATTCAAATTATTATTACCCGTGTTAGTGTTACATTTAATTGTCAAATTTTTCCTTTGTTGTCTGAAAAACTAATTTAAATTATAACAAGTCAAAGTACTGCACTGTTCACTAAAAGCAGTTTGTTTAGCCAAATACTTGGCTGAAATGTCAATTACCCTATTATAACTGCACTGCTCAATTAAAGCAGATTGTTTACCCAAATTATTGGCTGTGTTATTAATATAAGAAGATAGCGACATCGCTAACACTCTGGTACGATGGTGTGTGAGATAATATTGATGTCTTGTCCTGATATAATTATGTCTAAAAATACTGTTAGTATCTATCACATGAAAGTAATTTTTATTGCTAGACATATATGCATAGCTAAATTAAACTCACACCTAAGCTTGTTTTCCTCCTGTAGCAAACCCTAACAATAGGGAAATGTAAACATTACAATTTTATTTACTTTAAGTCGTTCGTCGTTTCAGCCTCCCTATATGTCTCCACAACGGCCGTTCTGGTCATGTAAAGTCAAAGTCAAAGTCAAAGTCAAAATGGTTTATTCAAATAAGGATTTTACAATCACTTTTGAATCGTCAAAGTTATAAAATATTATTTTTTGAACCCTCCCACCTTCCCGCCGGTTCACAATGTTGTTGATTTCTACCGAGAAGAATCCGGCAAGAAACTCGATAGTTACTCTTTTAAAAACACTTAAATAAACTAAAATACAATTAATGTTTTAAATAAAAGATTTTTAGTCGTACAATTTTATGTTATTTCCATTTTAATTTGGTTTACCTATGCATCCTGTAATTGAGCATCATCAGTCCCAAGGATTTTTATCATTTACATAGTCTGAAATATGTAGTCGGACTGACATCGTGCAATATACACAAACTTTAAACTTGCAGTGAAAAATAGTGGCTATAACGACAAATAATAAAAACCGGCCAAGTGTGAGATGGGTCGAAGCTATTACTATTTTAAATTATCGGTACTGCGCCATCTAGCTTATTATTAAGAGAAAAAGTAACACATTTTTTAACGATATTCAGAGTTAGGCAACGTCGGGCTTGGTCAGTACTTGGATGGGTGACCGCTTAGCGGCACACTTCTCGTTTTTGTCTTTTTTTGTAAATATCGGTTGTAAATAAAAAAAAACTGGTTGCACTCCGGGAGTGCAGGTAGAAGTGAAAACATACTAGCTATTTACTTCCCATCACTTCGTATACATATTTATTTATTATAAATAATAATGTTTGTTTATTTAGTTATTTGAAATAGTATATTTGACATCTCAATCTGTCATAGAATTAAAATCCCATATCCAACCTCCCTGTACTCTCATAATCGCCATATACAAAAAATAAAAACTAACCTCACGTCACGTGTCCTGACGCGAGTTCCATCTTCTGAATTTTCGATCAGGACACGTAACCTGACGCGAGTTTAACATTTTTTACCCATCACAAAAAAGTGCACAACGCCGCTAAAGAAGTTTTCAATTCAAAAATATCGGTCCATTCTGAAATAACAAATGAATTAAGTTTCTGTTTATTGAGGCCGCGCTTAATAATTTTGTAAAGACTGATTTATAATGCTAGATTAACCCTCCACCTACATGAAACGCGAACATTTAGACGAGCTACTATTACTAATTTTATGTCTCGAATCCAGTACCCTAACTACATGCACAACCAAAACATAGATTTTATTCACACAGTCATATATGCCTATTATAAATCTGACAACGTCCAGACAGTTATGGCATCACGTCACGATACAATGACTGGCTGAACATATATGATGAAAAAGGGTAGTGAGATGCGCTCTCCCCCTAGCACACTATTGCTTTGTCTAGACGAGTTCGGACCTCGTGATAGGTTTATTATTATAAACATCTTATAACATAAGTAGTGTTTTTAAGACTCTAACCTTCTTCGTGACGACATCCCTTTAAATACATGATGACCAGTAGGCCCCGGCTGTAGCGTCTTGCAGATGGCGCTCATAGCAGGAGTGCGGGCATGCCTGCAGATGCCCCATAGATTGTGGCGCTGTGATGCAGTCGCATTGGAATGAGCGGTTTTGCGGAGCAATCCCCATCTGACCATGTTCTGCTTACAGCGACCGACTTAGAATCTGAGTTTGTTAAGCGCCTTCCATGTGGGCCACGATTCTTTGTAGCCAGGCGCTAGTTGTAGAATGAGGGTTTTAGGGTCCTAAGTTCTAACTCTAACTCTAAAAATACACCTAATATTGTACACAATGTTTACAGCGGACAAAGCTCTCGAGAAGTCTTCGTGTGGGAGAGTGTGGCTGACGGTACACTCGCCAGATATTCGGACCACGCAAGGAAATCTCCAAGATGCCTTGGAACTCAACTGGGACTTCACAGGTTGCTCTGGGATTCCTACAGAAGTTAGTAGATGTGTAGTTCTTTATCGACTCTTATACATCCAGCTACAGAGTTGACACCCACAGTAGAATGCTAAAAATCGACACGCAACTGAGCGGTACAACGAAATTTATACAACTGTGGATTTGACGCCATGTGCGATCTGTATACTTACAACATAAGACTGCCCTTATTTTAGTAAATTAGGACATTCTGGGTTCAGTAGGACGATGAAGAGTCAGTCAGTCATAGTCGATAAATCATAACATAACACACGTATAGATGATACAAAATGAGAATAAACCAACATTCAAATATGCTTTTTTCTTTGTATAAGTTAAATTTTCTATGGTTTCTACAATTCATTTATTGATCATGACACTGGCAGCTAGCTTGACAATGTCTGCCAATTTAACTGGTCCAGCGCGTTACACTGAGACCTAAGCCTCCTTTCTCTAATAAGAGGCCTCATGACCCTGTAGTGGGAACAAACAACGGCTAAGGCATTTAATTTCTAGTTAATCCTTGCATAACTAAGTAGGGCGTATACATTTCCCTCTCACCTCGTTTTCATTCAACACTCATCAGTTAATGTAGGTCAAATGTCTTACGTTCACGTCGCATTATATGTATACAATTTGTTGCGAAACCATACTTTGTAGTTGTAAGAGTCTTCAATCGGTTGCGTCCCGCTTCCGAATTGTTATCATCAAATTGCGTGTGAAATAATTTGGAAAAACGGTACGTAGATAGATACATAGCTTGCATAAACAAATCGTCGCTTTCATTAGCATTTCATCAGGTGCCATATCTCTAACTTTAAACAAAATCGTGTTTTTGTAATTTTTAACAAAATCGTGTTTTGTAATTTTTTGTCGTATTGTTGCATAATTTAGAATATTGTACGCTTAGACTAAGCACAAAAAGTCGTGGTCAATTACTGTAAAAGTTTTCTTGATTGCCGTAACATAAGATATATTAAGCCGGAAGTACCTACATTTTTATTATATACTTCACCACGAACCGTTCGTGTAACTATTTGAGCTGGTAAACACAGAGAAGGATTTTACTTTAAAAATAATCCGGCAGCCAATCTAGTGTATATCTAATCTAAAATTGGCTACGCATACCTAAAGTCGGCTCCTGAGTTGTGTCGTCTTCACGCTTTCCTACCACACTAGGCAATTTCTGTCTTCATGGAGGACCGCGAACGTTAGATCAGATCCATCCGTGTTCGTGACTAAAGACGCATCTCTGAAAACACCCTTAGACAGAATCTTAGGGTTGAAGGTTCGAGCACTGGCTCTCTAGGTCAACTCTTTGTCGTTGCTATGAAATTAAAAATATTTATTCATATTCATGGTGTTACTATGAACCTGCAATATATACTTGATCTAAGGCTTACTACAGAATCCTGTGTTTTAAGCATAGGAGAAGGAAAAATAGTTTTCGTACGTCAATAACTTAAAAACTTAGTAATACACTATTTTGAATTTTCAAGATAAGGGTCACAATGCATAGATATAACGTGAACGGAACGAATATTATTACCTAACTTACATTTTGAATTATCGGTTGCAACATTATCGATCAAAAATTATTAGCCATTGCAAATTTAATTTTCTAACCGTTTAAGTAAGATAATAACATCTTGCTTAAAATTAATACATAATGTTGCGCAAGATGGTGACAAAATTAAATTTTATGAAACAAAACCTTTTGACATTTATCACACTAATTGTGGACGAATGCACCTTTTAACGTACCTCCTTGCTCACATCATACTGGCTGCAACACAAGCATGGTGTTGGAACAATATAATTGTGACAGACAGTTGGGTTTCGGTTTACGATTTAGATTGTCACGCGGTGTTATGTTACTAAGTATTTAATAAGAATAATTAAATTTACAGTCAAGGGCTCCCCGCGGGGGAAGCCTCGGCTTGGGTTGTCGCTCTCGGGGGCGTCCCTTCGACCGGCGTGAGTCTCGAACCCGAAGGTGAGTCACCGCCAGGAGGGGAGTTCCCCGTTACGCGGGTGCGGTTGCGATTGAGTGGGGGCGAGAAGCGCCCCGGCACTCTTTGATACCTAGTGTATCCTTGTGGGCGCCGACGAACCCGGGGACGTCGGCGTCGTGTTTGGAGGGAGGCCCTATTCGGGGAGGTCGTAGAGACTAATCTCGCTATCCGGACAGCGAGATCGTCATCTGGGGACGTTAGTACGTGCCGAGGCCGCCTAACAATAGTTTTACGACCGTGACCGGGTCGATCGGGGGGACGATACGTTGTGGATTGCACAATTAAACCATTCGGGTGATTTTGCGTACGCTCGAAAAAGCGGACTGCCAAGTCTTTAAAGTATTGGGGAATCGTGGGAAGTTCGAAGTCTCTGTGTAGGTCCGCATTGCGAACGTACCAAAAGGCTCCAGAGGCCGCTCTGAGAAAGCGGTTTTGGAGGGTCTGGAGTTTGTGGAGATTGCGCTTGGACAGCGCATAGGCTACGCTAGCATAAGCTAGTATGGGGCGGATACAAGTTGTGTAAAGATTAAGCTTATTTCTAAGCGACATCTTACTATACTTGCCTATCATGGGATAGAGACCGCCGAGGACAAAAGCGGCTCGGTTTCTGACTATTTTGGTGTGAGCTTGGAAGTTCAAACGACTATCCATGGTCACACCGAGTTATTTGGTCTTATTTTGCCAGGGAATGGCACGACCGAAAAGAGAAAGGGGAGAAGGCCGCGGAGGGCGGCCTAGGGTAAAAAGGACGGCAGAGCTTTTGTCGGGATTCACCTCGATTCTCCATTTCCGAAACCACTCGCCTAGGGCGGTGATAGCGGGTTGGAGTCTCTCAGTGATTCGACTCACTTGCCTATCTGTGGTATAGATAGTGGTATCGTCCGCAAAGAGGGCTAGGTTGGTACCTATCGTTTTAGGGATGTCGTTAGTGTACAGAAGGTACAAGATGGGGGCGAGCACGGACCCTTGCGGGACTCCTGCTTCTATGGGACGGGGGGAAGAGAGAGTGCCTTCGACTTTGTAGCGAAAGCTACGATTCGACAAATAGTCTCGTATGATGAGCACGAGACGATCTGGCAACTGAAAGTTGTACAGTTTAAAAATTAAACCGTTGTGCCAGACTTTGTCGAAAGCTTTCGCTACATCGAAGAAGACAGCGCCCGTGTGACGGGTCTTACCTAACGCTGGCTGAAAGCCAGTGAGAATATGTTCCGTTATGCGGAGGACTTGATGGACGCATGAGTGTTTGGCACGGAAGCCGAACTGCTCGTCTATTAAAATGCCTCTGGAGACTATAGCGTCCCGTAGGCGGGCGAGAAGGAGGCGTTCATAGAGTTTACCAAGGGCCTTTAGTAAACTTATGGGGCGATAGGAGGACGGCTCGGTACGAGCTTTACCTGGCTTATGGATGCCTATAACAATTGCATCTTTCCATTGAGATGGAAAGATGCAATGTTCCATAGCAGCGTTAAAGATCGCTACTAGGAGGCAGACAAGGGGCAGAGTGAGGCGCTTTAGGATATCGTTAGAGATACCGTCCGCACCGGGGGACTTACGGGGGCGTAGGTCTTTGATGACCTGTACGACTTCGTCGACAGTGACAGGGGGCAGGGGGTCTTGTGGAGGCAGAGAAGTTCTGAGGTAGACTCGCGCACGTGGTCGGGATCGAAGGGCTGTGTGCTTAAGGCACATTGGGCTTGGAGGCTAGACGCTAGGCAATCTGCTTTTTCGTCGTCGTTGAACGCGGGAACGTTGTTGGGACGAGATAACGGAGGGAGAGAGTTCGCGGTTTCGGATTTTAGAGCTCTGGCTAAGTGCCAATAAGCTTGGTGAGAAGGAGAAATGTTCTCCATAAGATCACCGAAACGTTGGGCGCGGAGCTCAGCTACAGCGGTTCTTACACGGCGGTGTAAGTCGTTGAAGCGAGCTTTATTATCGATAGTGGGAGCGCGATCGCGAGCGCGGCGGGCCGCGTTACGCTCAGTCATTAGCGACCTGATGTGCTGAGGTAGGATTAGGTGGTGATAATCACCAACCGGCACTTGTCGTGAGCACTCGCCAACGGTGGCGGTCAGGTGGCTAGTGAGTGAGTCGATAGCTACGTTAAGATCGGTCGCGGAAGAGATTACGTCGGGAACGCGGTCTAGATGTGGCGAGCTGGGATTTTCGAGCAATTGCCCAAATTTATCCCAGTCCGTCACGGTTCTAGTGTCGGGAGGAGAGTCCGAAGGGAAACCTAATCGGAGGACGACAGGGCGGTGGTCCGAGTCAAGTTCGTCAAGCACCTCTATAGAGCGAAAGCTTAGCCTTACATTCTTTAGAAGTGCTATGTCGAGTACGTCGGGGTTATTCCGAGTATTGTGGGTAAAGTAAGTGGGCGTCATGGGAGCGATGATGTCAAAGTTTAGTCTGTCAACTAAATCGTCGAGGAGTCTGCCTCTTTGTGAAGTTACAGAAGAGTTCCAGCGGCGATGCTTGCAATTTAGGTCGCCGGCAAGAATGACGGTGTCGCCTAAACTTAAGAGCGACTGAAGGTCGCTCTCGAGCAAGTCTTTTAGGGGAGAGAGATAAACCGATGCAATGATGATCGGCTGATGGCCGGTCATCGCTAGGCGGCAGACGGATGCTTCTAAATTCGTAAGCGGTGGATGATCGATAGGGGAGCAATGCAGGGAGCGCCTGTAATAGATGAGAGTGCCTCCGAGATTGGAGGCAATTCGATCATTACGGACGGTGCGATAGTTCGCGATCGAAGGGGTACGGACAGCGGGCTTTAGGAACGTTTCCTGGATGAGGAAGACGTCCGGTTTTTGGGACGAGAGGAATTGCGATAATTCCTCTCTTTGGTTGCGGAGACCGTTGGCGTTAAAATAGCCTATGGAGACGGACCGGGGTTTTTCGCGCGCGGTTGTGCAATCCATTTTGGTTCTAAGGTTTTGGAGCTACCCTGCGGAGGGCGGCAAAGAAATCGCGATGCTTAGCCATGAAGCTGAGCATTTGAGTGAAATCGGTGATCTGTACGTATTCGGCGTACACGATCTCGAAATTGGCCGCGTCGAAGGCCCAAGAAATCTCGGCGAGAATGCCGAGGTGCTGCTGCTGCTCGGCCGTGTGAGCGGCGTTGCAGGGCAGCGCGAAAGAGGGGCGCGGGGGGGCAAGGCGCGTTTGCGTGAGAGGTGCGGGAGCACTTCTCATAGGCGCTGGACGCGGAATGTCCCGGGACATTAGAGGGGCAGGGTAGGTAATACCCGTGACAGAGACGGGCCCGGGGAGAGCAGACAAAAGTTTGTCTGTCTCCTTCGATTTGGACGCGTTAACTAGCGCTGGAGGACGGCTCCAGGCATTGACAGCGGGGAGAGGTGCAGGCACGAGCGGAGCCTGTTGGCGGGGGGCGGGGGGACGCGATTTACCCTGTTTGGGTTTACGCGAGCTCTGTTTGGGAGCTTTGGGGCACCCGCGGTAATTCGTTGGGTGACCTTCACTCCCACAGAGTACGCAAGCGACCGGGTCGGATGCGTTAGAGCGATCGCGATCACAGTCCGGAGTGGCGTGATCGCGTAAACATTTCACACAGCGCGGTCTGCGTCTGCAGTTGCGCTGTGCGTGGCCATAAAGCTGGCATCGGTGGCATTGACCCGGGTTCGACCGCTTGTGCGGAGTCTCGACCCGGACGCCCTTGAGGCTGCACACATCTTTAATGTTAAAGATGGCTTTGCCTTCTTTGGTCAGGTCTAGTATTACGAGCACCATGTCGTAGCACTCTGACTTATTTCGGCCATTGTACATACGATGTACTTCCCGAACTGGGAGGCCTTGAACTGTGAGGTCGTCCTGAACAGTCTTTGTGGAGAATTCCTTAGGAACTCCCCTTATGACTGCCCTTAAAACGCGTTCCTCGGCCAATGAGTACGTGTGGTACTCATATTTTTGAGCCGTGAGGAAGGCCGTCAGATTTCGGAAATCTGACGGTGTCGGGACCTGCACTTTGATGCCGCGCTTGGCATCATTTCGGGCGTGCGTATAGTTTATCCGCTTGGCCTTCATAGCGTTTGCTATATTTGGCCAGGCCCCTTTGTCTTTGATGACAATGGGCGGCGGAGTTTTTTCCGTCCGTCCCGAAGTGGGACAGGCGGACTGCGAAGAGGTGGCGGCGGGGGGTGTTGTGTCCATGGCGGCTAGCTCAGGGCTGGCCGCCGAGGTGGACGGGGACGGGGACGCGGAAGCGCTAGGCGCTTTGAGGCGCTTAGCCTCGGAATCTGAGTAGAAGACTCCAGGGCGGATGCCGCCGAAGCCTTTTTAGACTTGGCGGACTTCTTCCGCTTTTTACCCTTTTTGGTCCCCAGGCCAACCACTTTGAAGCCTTCGTCGTCCTCGGACAACGCCGACTCAGCGGACATTACGGCTGCTGGAGACCGGGGTGCGGTTTCGGAGGTTGCGGGGGGCGGGGTAGCGAGAGACCGAGAAAGGGTCTCATCGGCTACCGGAGTGGGGGGGCGATTGGGCACAGGGGCCCGAAGAGCGCGGCGAGCGACACGCGGGTCGCGATGGCGGGGTTCGCGGGAGAGAGAGCGCGAACGAGTGCGCGAGCGAGAGAGCGAGCGAAACGCGGAACGCGGCGACAACAGGGAGGGTATCGACTTGTCGTACGCAATGTGGGCAGCCACATCCTCTGAAATGCAGGATTGGACCAGATCTGAGTGTTCACGAAGGCATGCCTTTATGAACGCCCCTATTTGGTCCCGGGACATGCCGGTGAGTATTTCGGCCATCGCGCGGGAGTAGCCGAGGTGTCGCTTTTGAGTACCTAGTGACTCCCCCCTAGGGCGGTGATAGCGGGTTGGAGTCTCTCAGTGATTCGACTCACTTGCCTATCTGTGGTATAGATAGTGGTATCGTCCGCAAAGAGGGCTAGGTTGGTACCTATCGTTTTAGGGATGTCGTTAGTGTACAGAAGGTACAAGATGGGGGCGAGCACGGACCCTTGCGGGACTCCTGCTTCTATGGGACGGGGGGAAGAGAGAGTGCCTTCGACTTTGTAGCGAAAGCTACGATTCGACAAATAGTCTCGTATGATGAGCACGAGACGATCTGGCAACTGAAAGTTGTACAGTTTAAAAATTAAACCGTTGTGCCAGACTTTGTCGAAAGCTTTCGCTACATCGAAGAAGACAGCGCCCGTGTGACGGGTCTTACCTAACGCTGGCTGAAAGCCAGTGAGAATATGTTCCGTTATGCGGAGGACTTGATGGACGCATGAGTGTTTGGCACGGAAGCCGAACTGCTCGTCTATTAAAATGCCTCTGGAGACTATAGCGTTCCGTAGGCGGGCGAGAAGGAGGCGTTCATAGAGTTTACCAAGGGCCTTTAGTAAACTTATGGGGCGATAGGAGGACGGCTCGGTACGAGCTTTACCTGGCTTATGGATGCCTATAACAATTGCATCTTTCCATTGAGATGGAAAGATGCAATGTTCCATAGCAGCGTTAAAGATCGCTACTAGGAGGCAGACAAGGGGCAGAGTGAGGCGCTTTAGGATATCGTTAGAGATACCGTCCGCACCGGGGGACTTACGGGGGCGTAGGTCTTTGATGACCTGTACGACTTCGTCGACAGTGACAGGGGGCAGGGGGTCTTGTGGAGGCAGAGAAGTTCTGAGGTAGACTCGCGCACGTGGTCGGGATCGAAGGGCTGTGTGCTTAAGGCACATTGGGCTTGGAGGCTAGACGCTAGGCAATCTGCTTTTTCGTCGTCGTTGAACGCGGGAACGTTGTTGGGACGAGATAACGGAGGGAGAGAGTTCGCGGTTTCGGATTTTAGAGCTCTGGCTAAGTGCCAATAAGCTTGGTGAGAAGGAGAAATGTTCTCCATAAGATCACCGAAACGTTGGGCGCGGAGCTCAGCTACAGCGGTTCTTACACGGCGGTGTAAGTCGTTGAAGCGAGCTTTATTATCGATAGTGGGAGCGCGATCGCGAGCGCGGCGGGCCGCGTTACGCTCAGTCATTAGCGACCTGATGTGCTGAGGTAGGATTAGGTGGTGATAATCACCAACCGGCACTTGTCGTGAGCACTCGCCAACGGTGGCGGTCAGGTGGCTAGTGAGTGAGTCGATAGCTACGTTAAGATCGGTCGCGGAAGAGATTACGTCGGGAACGCGGTCTAGATGTGGCGAGCTGGGATTTTCGAGCAATTGCCCAAATTTATCCCAGTCCGTCACGGTTCTAGTGTCGGGAGGAGAGTCCGAAGGGAAACCTAATCGGAGGACGACAGGGCGGTGGTCCGAGTCAAGTTCGTCAAGCACCTCTATAGAGCGAAAGCTTAGCCTTACATTCTTTAGAAGTGCTATGTCGAGTACGTCGGGGTTATTCCGAGTATTGTGGGGAAAGTAAGTGGGCGTCATGGGAGCGATGATGTCAAAGTTTAGTCTGTCAACTAAATCGTCGAGGAGTCTGCCTCTTTGTGAAGTTACAGAAGAGTTCCAGCGGCGATGCTTGCAATTTAGGTCGCCGGCAAGAATGACGGTGTCGCCTAAACTTAAGAGCGACTGAAGGTCGCTCTCGAGCAAGTCTTTTAGGGGAGAGAGATAAACCGATGCAATGATGATCGGCTGATGGCCGGTCATCGCTAGGCGGCAGACGGATGCTTCTAAATTCGTAAGCGGTGGATGATCGATAGGGGAGCAATGCAGGGAGCGCCTGTAATAGATGAGAGTGCCTCCGAGATTGGAGGCAATTCGATCATTACGGACGGTGCGATAGTTCGCGATCGAAGGGGTACGGACAGCGGGCTTTAGGAACGTTTCCTGGATGAGGAAGACGTCCGGTTTTTGGGACGAGAGGAATTGCGATAATTCCTCTCTTTGGTTGCGGAGACCGTTGGCGTTAAAATAGCCTATGGAGACGGACCGGGGTTTTTCGCGCGCGGTTGTGCAATCCATTTTGGTTCTAAGGTTTTGGAGCTACCCTGCGGAGGGCGGCAAAGAAATCGCGATGCTTAGCCATGAAGCTGAGCATTTGAGTGAAATCGGTGATCTGTACGTATTCGGCGTACACGATCTCGAAATTGGCCGCGTCGAAGGCCCAAGAAATCTCGGCGAGAATGCCGAGGTGCTGCTGCTGCTCGGCCGTGTGAACGGCGTTGCAGGGCAGCGCGAAAGAGGGGCGCGGGGGGGCAAGGCGCGTTTGCGTGAGAGGTGCGGGAGCACTTCTCATAGGCGCTGGACGCGGAATGTCCCGGGACATTAGAGGGGCAGGGTAGGTAATACCCGTGACAGAGACGAGCCCGGGGAGAGCAGACAAAAGTTTGTCTGTCTCCTTCGATTTGGACGCGTTAACTAGCGCTGGAGGACGGCTCCAGGCATTGACAGCGGGGAGAGGTGCAGGCACGAGCGGAGCCTGTTGGCGGGGGGCGGGGGGACGCGATTTACCCTGTTTGGGTTTACGCGAGCTCTGTTTGGGAGCTTTGGGGCACCCGCGGTAATTCGTTGGGTGACCTTCACTCCCACAGAGTACGCAAGCGACCGGGTCGGATGCGTTAGAGCGATCGCGATCACAGTCCGGAGTGGCGTGATCGCGTAAACATTTCACACAGCGCGGTCTGCGTCTGCAGTTGCGCTGTGCGTGGCCATAAAGCTGGCATCGGTGGCATTGACCCGGGTTCGACCGCTTGTGCGGAGTCTCGACCCGGACGCCCTTGAGGCTGCACACATCTTTAATGTTAAAGATGGCTTTGCCTTCTTTGGTCAGGTCTAGTATTACGAGCACCATGTCGTAGCACTCTGACTTATTTCGGCCATTGTACATACGATGTACTTCCCGAACTGGGAGGCCTTGAACTGTGAGGTCGTCCTGAACAGTCTTTGTGGAGAATTCCTTAGGAACTCCCCTTATGACTGCCCTTAAAACGCGTTCCTCGGCCAATGAGTACGTGTGGTACTCATATTTTTGAGCCGTGAGGAAGGCCGTCAGATTTCGGAAATCTGACGGTGTCGGGACCTGCACTTTGATGCCGCGCTTGGCATCATTTCGGGCGTGCGTATAGTTTATCCGCTTGGCCTTCATAGCGTTTGCTATATTTGGCCAGGCCCCTTTGTCTTTGATGACAATGGGCGGCGGAGTTTTTTCCGTCCGTCCCGAAGTGGGACAGGCGGACTGCGAAGAGGTGGCGGCGGGGGGTGTTGTGTCCATGGCGGCTAGCTCAGGGCTGGCCGCCGAGGTGGACGGGGACGGGGACGCGGAAGCGCTAGGCGCTTTGAGGCGCTTAGCCTCGGAATCTGAGTAGAAGACTCCAGGGCGGATGCCGCCGAAGCCTTTTTAGACTTGGCGGACTTCTTCCGCTTTTTACCCTTTTTGGTCCCCAGGCCAACCACTTTGAAGCCTTCGTCGTCCTCGGACAACGCCGACTCAGCGGACATTACGGCTGCTGGAGACCGGGGTGCGGTTTCGGAGGTTGCGGGGGGCGGGGTAGCGAGAGACCGAGAAAGGGTCTCATCGGCTACCGGAGTGGGGGGGCGATTGGGCACAGGGGCCCGAAGAGCGCGGCGAGCGACACGCGGGTCGCGATGGCGGGGTTCGCGGGAGAGAGAGCGCGAACGAGTGCGCGAGCGAGAGAGCGAGCGAAACGCGGAACGCGGCGACAACAGGGAGGGTATCGACTTGTCGTACGCAATGTGGGCAGCCACATCCTCTGAAATGCAGGATTGGACCAGATCTGAGTGTTCACGAAGGCATGCCCTTATGAACGCCCCTATTTGGTCCCGGGACATACCGGTGAGTATTTCGGCCATCGCGCGGGAGTAGCCGAGGTGTCGCTTTTGAGTACCTAGTGACTCCCCACCATTGCTGGCGAGGAGCAAGAATACCTAAATGTGGCCAGGCGTCCCGCAGTGCTACGGATTGCCTGGTGTGTACCTAACTCCTACTCCTACGGCCGGGGTAACGTTGTCACCGTTAGGTTTCCCCCCAGCAACGAGACGTTTATGAACGAGAAACTTTTAGGTAGACCGCAACTCTGAAAAGAGCTATACGATCTCACCCACCAGCCCTTGAGCACTCGGAACTGGATTTCTACAAACTAAAACGCAATCGACACTTAAAACGCGAGAATGCACGGAGCGACGAACCGCTGAAGCGGAAATACTACGCTAGCGATTTAACACAAAGCCGGACTCAGACCGGGCGAACCGGTAACAGTCAAAGAGGCAAGCGAGGGTCACCGCTATGCGTAGTAGTTCTGCGACTACGAGAACACACACTCACGCACAAAAACACACAGTATCGCTTCGATAAACACTCGGTTATGGGCGCGTTGAAGAACGCACAAACACACTCAGCGCGGGCTGAGAAGCAATTTCCCAGCCAATACACACTGCCGAGCAGCGCTTCAACACTCAGGCCGATTTTCCAGGAATTGCGGGCAATAAACCAAACAACAATTCGAGGTCAGCGCTGAGGCAAAACACCACACAGGAATGCGCACCAGCTGAGTCACCACTGCACGGAGCACACTGAGAGCACTTGACGCTCGAAAACACGACCGCACAACACGAGAGTCGAATCGGGAATGAATCGGTCGGGAACCACTCAATCGATTTAGATGAAATTTGGTATAGAGATAGTTAGAGCCCTGGGAAAGGACATAGGCTATTTTTCATCCCGAAAAATTCAACATTAACGTTTGTTACTCAATCCTGCCGCAACCCAAGCATCCAATGAATGAGCTGAAATTTTGTACAGGGATAGTTGAAGCAACAAGTAAGGACAAAGGCTACTGTTTATACGGTAACTGCTTGATTCTAATCATAAAGTTTGCCATAGCAAGCTATAGCTATTTCTTCCACTTGAAATTAGGTAATTGTTATCCCTGCGGTCACTTTAAAATTTTCCGGGATAAATATTCCACGTCCTTCTCAGTCTCGTCAACTATCCCTGTGCCGAATTTCAGCTCAATTGGATACTCCGCTGGGAAGTCAAGGTCGGACAAACGAACAAACTCACTTTTGCATTTATATGGATACATTAACTGCTTTAGGTCTGCCTTTCTTACACTTAACCAATTAAACCAAACTTCAACAAAAAAGGGGTAATCAAATTATGCATGAGTCTAATTAGTGCTTGAGACGGTTACAGTTACCTCAATCTTATTTTTGTATAAATTCCAGATTGGTTTGTTTGATGCCCGACCATTATCATGGATCAATGCCCTAGCAATGTATCCTGTGACGTCACACGCAGGGCATGTCGTCACTGAAGTCTCGCTAGGAGATGGTGCACTGCCTGCTGGGTGGCTGAACGGCACAGGACAGAAAGGACCACAGTGCCTTTGGCCCTGGGTCGGAGCAGGTGGTGATAAGATTGTTGCTTACAACTGCTTAAAAATTCAACCAACTTGGATGGAGGACAACGCGTGAGTTTTTGAAATAAACTGCATATTTTAAATGTGATTATATATCTTTAGATTAAATATCTATGACGCCGTTATAACCTTTGCCAGCTTGTGCCTTTCTTTTAATGGACTAAGGGTCGACCCACACACATGACAGCAGCGGCAGAAACATATCTGGCCACAAAAGCTTTTGCACAAGCACTAACACTGACGTATGTGATCAATGAAACTGCACTGCTGTGTGTGGATTGACCTTGAATATCATCGATAGGTTCTTTAATATTTATTGGTAAAAAGAACTTCTCCGACATAAGTTTTTTGTATGTGACATATACGAAGCCATCAAAAGCAGTGGTTACAGCTCACCACTCTCAAACAGGACTAAAGTGGATGGTAAAAAGGACTGTCCTCGACATTATGATGTGGGTGGGTGTTTAACTACTGGTAACTCCCTTTTAGGAATTAAAAATAAACATACCACGCACGCTTTACCACAACCTGGGCTACTCGATACTGATTTATTATGTACCTAATTTATAAGCTGTGACCCAAAAAAACCTATTAAGTATAGGACCCTCGTTATGTTAGTCCAGCTGAAATTTGACTTTTTTACATAGGGATAAAATAAACAAATTGCGTATTGGAGAACTGGCGCTTCCAGGGACACACAACGCGGGTGCTTGGCGTTTTGATACAGAGATCTCTTCCCTAAGCAGGGACAATTTCGTGCTTTGCCAGGACCGCTCCATCTGGGCCCAGCTTGTCCACGGCGTCCGCTACTTTGACTTCCGGATCGCTTACTACGACTTATATGATAATTTGGATGACAGGTGAATTCCATTTTTAATAATTGATCCAAAGCATATGTATATATTAAATTAAAAAACTTAAACGTCGAGATTAATTTATTATGGCTTCATACATAGAAATAACCTTTGCATATTAGTTTTTTAGCATAGTAATGAGGGCTACCATCATAGAGATCACTATAGCCGTCATCACTGTAACTATGGTACATTTGAACTAATCAGAGGCTGCTGCACTTTCCAACAGCTTTTGTAACCACCGGGCTACAATAGAAAGCTAAAAAAGGAAAACGGACATTAAAGTCTGCGACAGCAAGCTCTTTGCCAGATTATATACCTTGTAAAATATAGCTTGAGTTCTGCGACAGCTGTCTCAGTAACAGATCTAGTGCTGGGCCGATGTTGATAATCGATCATTATTACCGATTATTGGTACTATTATTAGTAAGTACCTGGAGGACTGAGCAAATGCTCGGTTTTTTAAACAGCGCCATCAATTGTAAAAAGTAGCTTAAGCGTTGCTTAATAACGCCACCTATTGTCAAATAGCTTAAGTGTTGCTTATTACTACTCGCCAATAGATGTCAGGAAGAGTCAAACTTTTCAGTTTATCATTGCCTTATAAAAACGGATAAAACGACGTTATCTAAAAATGAAACCTAACTAGATCAATTTATCGACCCCGAAAACCCCTATATACTAAATTTCATGAAAATCGATCGAGCCGTTTCTGAGATTCAGATTATATATATATATACACATATACAAGAATTGCTCGTTTAAAGGTATTAGATGTTTGAATATATTTTTAATAAAAAAATAAAATAACCATTTTCTCCCCAACATATCTCTGTTTTCCCTGTTTCTCCTCTCCGTTCTTACTAAACTTATTCAGAAACCTTTCAAAGTCACCAAAGATTCAACGATAGGTATAGGACGAATACAAACAAACAAGCCAACATATATGTTTATATATAAAAAATTATATTAAATTACTACTATTTTCCGAAGGGATTTATTGTTAACGTGGTATAGTTATGTAAGCAATTGATTTAAAATATGAAAATAATAAAATTGGTTAAAGTTGTCTTTACCTTCTGATCTGATATCTTAGTGATTATATGTATTTAATTTAGTAGGTTAGTCCAAATAAAATGTATACGAAGCATTGTCGCGGTGATAGACTCACTACCAGTCACGCAGTACTAAAGTGGTTGGTAAAAATGGATGTTTCCATAGTATGATGTGGGAGTTGTGTATCCAGCCACTGGTTATGCTCTTTTGAGGATTAAAACCCTGACGTCATCTTTACTTCTGTATCAATAAGAAATTTCGACCCAAAAGTAAGGTGTTTTTGTAATTTCTAAACGATCCAATTTCCTTTCTTTCTGTTTTAAAATTTTATGCAACAACTAGACTTTGCCAGCGGCTGCGCCCGCCCTAAATTCGGTTATCGGCGTGGAACTACTTAAAACTCCAATTAATTAATTAATTAGTTATACCAATGAATTGGTATAGAATGTTAGGTGCAGCAAAAGTTGGTTTCTCTCTGTTATAGTTATTCCCACAGGAACTTTTGAATTTTTAGGGATAAAAAGTAGCCTATATGCTATTCCAGGACCTAACCTATATGTGTGCCAAGTTTTATCCCGATCCGTCCAGTGGCTGAAGCGTGATTGAGTAATAAACATCCATCCAGACATACAAACTTTCACATTTATAATATTTTTAGGATATACTCTTACCCACCTAAATAATAATTATTTTTTACACATTTTCTCGGCGACAGTAGCAGACTTGACTTGTCAGCTGCATTCCGGACAGTAGCAGACAGTGAAATCACAAACACATCAAGCATTCTGTCTTAGGCCTCAAAGTGACAATGCATGTATCACGAGTCCTTATAAGGCACATGTGCTAATTGATGTCATGAGCAGATAGAGACACTTTACCACTAGAAGAGCGTTTGGATTTTAGCCCCAATGTTCTATCAATATAAATAAATACTTTCATAGCAAAGATGCAGTCAAAAGATTAACCTCGAGCCAGCACTTGAACCTGCGACCCTTACATTCCGTATAAGTGCTCTACCACTGAGCTACCGAAGCACACGTCTGACTGATGAAAATCCCAACAGGGAGTCATAAACGAAGAGAGATTATTTCTATGTATGTATATTTATTTATATTGTATTTCTTACTTCTATGAAGATTTTGTGTGTTTATAAGATTGATGTACTAGGACTTTATAAGTCACTAGGAGTTGTATAAGCCCCAATGTTCGTGTCTCAATGTGAGCTCGTTCAGTAGGCTTACAATGTTGTAATTTGGAGTTTCGTTTGAATACTGTATAGTTTCCCTAAATCAGTGTCGACACCAACTTGAAGCTAAGTTCGACATCAAAAATCTAAAAATTACGTTTGCTTAAATGAAATGATAGTTCTAGCACCAGTTATCGATCTAAAAATCTCGGGTTAGTGTAGCTACACTACTGTGATCTTGTAACACTATATTTTAGAACGCACCCTAGATTTTCGAACTCGCTTGTCACTTTTTGAAATAAATTTCGTCTAATTTATTATTATTATTATGGGTTATTCACATATTGTACTTGGTAAAAAATATTGAGTTATGTAAACCAAAATTGAAATATGATAATTTCCAGCTCCATTAGTTCAGTCAAAATGTGATATCCATTTCATCGTTTTGTGTTTCATACTAATTATTGTATTAAGTATAAATTTACGGGCGTTATCTGTAGTAAATTGTGTGCCTACTAATAAAACAATAAGTTGAACGTCTTTGCGAAAAACAGATGACAAAAGTGTGGTGAATTGCATATTCTGTATATATAAAAGAAAAAACGGATTGAAAGACATCTCAACATAACCTATAAAATAAAGTATAAACTTGACCTAGATCTCTGCTAAGAAAGGATTTTCCAAAATTGATCCCTTAAAAGGGAAAAATGGGGTTTGAGACTGATAAAGATGTAGGAATTGAAATCCATCAATTTTGAAGTTAAATGCACAAAAATTGATATTTGTAAAAATCCCCTCTAGGGGCAAAATAGAGGTGAATTTTTCTTAAGAGAATAGAAGCTTTCCTTTTTTTTTCAAAATTCTACGCGGACATAGTCGCGGGATAATGCTGGTTAGTTATATAGTAAAGTTAAGCATGTTTGACGTATAGATTTTGTCACTGGTTGACGTGATGTTGTGTGTACAGTGGAACAAACTTTTCTGACCCTCCCCTCGACCGACCGCTAGTTTTACGACCATGGCCTTGGCACGCACTCTCGGATAGCGAGATTAGTCTCTACGACCTCTCCGAATAGGAACGTCCCTGGGTTCGTCGGCGCCCGAACGGATACATAAGGTATCAAAGAGTGCCGGGGCGCTTCTCGCCCCCACTCAATCGCAACCGCACCCGCGTAACGGGGAACTCCCCTCCTGGCGGTGACTCACCTTCGGGTTCGAAACTCCCGCCGGTCGAAGGGACGCCCCCGAGAGTGACAACCCAAGCCGAGGCTCCCCCCGCGGGAAGCCCTTGAGCGTTGGGCGCTATACGGGCTGAGGCTCCTTTAGAGACTTGCCCAAAAAAGCCCGGTGAAGTAGTAATGGCTGCAAAAGCCAACTGCATAGTCAATCAGAAAAAAAAAGACCCGGTGGTCAAACCGAAAACTACTGTCGCCGTATTAAAATGCTGTAAGCTAATGCAACACTAGCGATAGGCACCGGGTCAGAAATAGTACATTACTGACGAGGCCGCGAAAGTAAGCCTGCTGGATAAGTAAAGTTTGACAGCCGCGCCGTAGGTAAGGCCGTCAATAATACGCATCCAGAAATGGCTTCTCAGCCGAGACTTGTATAGAGCTTTACTCAAAAACGCAGAAAAAAGAAAACAGAAATATAATATTTAAATATTGTGGTTTAATGGTAAAAGTGTTAAAAATTAAAAATTTTGAAATTATTTCATGTTAAATGTTATGTTTTTTTGTGTTTTTATTTGGGCAATGATTAAAATAAAATTAAATTACAGAATTAAATTAAACGTAAAAAATAAGATGAAAAACTTTATTTTTACTCATCGCCCACGGCGTCTGTGGCCACGGGGTTGATCAACACTGGCCACTTCGATATTTCAAAAAAAGAAATGAAACTTGTAGGTACTATTTGTGCGCGAGTGCGTGCTTTATATAACAGGCCATGTAAAGAAAATTGGTTTTTTATCAGCAATCCAGCATCTATGTCCTTCCCGTATTCTTTTTTCGAACGTAATTCAAACTTCTCATAGCGTTTTTGAGTTAAGTTCGTTACACTGTACACGTTTTTCACAGGTGTTTTTGTTTTGTTTTTACATTCGACAGCCCTAACTGTATTTTGAGTTTAAACGTGAACCAAATTATAAGATGATAATATTATATTATTATTATTATTCATTTATTTCAGATTATCTCCATATATTGTTAGTATTTATACAATCTTAGAAGTATGTTAGTAGTCAAATTACAGATAACAAATTAAAAATAAATATTATTCTGTACTAGACAAAGCCTATGAGTTTATCTAGCACTGAATATTGCTGGCCTGGAACAAACGTGTCAGAAGTTCCAGTGTCTCAAAATTGGACACTGAAACCTTTCAGCTATCGGCTTCAGAAGAGAATTAGGGCTGCCCCGGACTCTGTGTAGTAGGGAGGCTACTCTTTTGCGCAAAATCTATTCTCGCTTCCGCCATCATTCCTGAAGCACTTCAGTACCGAGGTAGCCCCAGAAGCATCCTCAAAGCGTTGTCATATTGTACACGTAGAGCACTATACGACTTACGCGTATAATCAATCCACAGGCTGCACGTATAAAAGGTTTGACATTACGCCTTAAATAGTGTTAGTTTCACTTCCTTACTACACCGGGAAAACCTACGGGCAACCATATTCGCTCTAGACGCCAGCGCCCTACGTTCACGATCCATGTCGGTATCATCGGACATATCCTCAGAAACCCAGTGTCCCAGATATTTCAATTGAGTTACCCTTACTAAATTTGTACCCCCTAACGGTACCGAAGGTATCTCAGTGTAGGTCTTTTTGCCTGGTTTAAAAATAAGCATTTCGCTTTTTTTGGCATTGTATCTAAGACCATGTGTCTCTGCATATGTCTCACATATTTGAATTAGTTTCCTAAGAGCCCTGATCGAAGGGCTCAGCAGCACCATATCATAACTAATATTATTGTAACAAGTTCCTCCTATGTAGCAGCCGACTCCACTGCTGCTAAGCTCAACAATCAGACCGTTCATGTACAGATTATATAGCGTAGGAGAACTTAGCCCCCCCTGCCACACTCCACATTCCAACCTGTAAACGTCCGATAGTGAAGCTTCCCACTTTACATAATTAGTTTGATTGTCATACCAATACCTAAAAAGGTTTATCAAGTTTTTCGGTAAAGTCGTTTCACTAGCACACTTATTCCACAGAATACCATAGTTTACCAGGTCAAACGCCTTAGATAGATCTAGAAAACATGCAAATATAGGAGTCTTCCTACTAGTATAACATCTGACGGCATGCTTGAGGCACAGAATAGCAGTTTCAGTAGATAGCCCAGGGCAAAACCGGAACTGGTTGTCATGAAGGTCTATATGCAATTTAAGCTGTCTCTTAAGCAAGCCGTCAAGGACCTTTGCTATGATTGTCACCAGTGAAATTGGCCGATAGTTCCTCTTATCTGACACATCACCCGTATTATTTTTAAGTATTGGCACAACAATCGTCCTAATTAAGTCCTCGGGTAGATAAGCATGAGCAATACATAAAGAAAACAGCAAATTTAGAACTCTAGGTAGGTGTGCACCCGCAAATCTCAGATGCTCGATAGTGAGGTCGTCATGACCCGATGACTTCCCACGTGACATAGAAGGTATCACCTCACTTACGTCTTTAGCCTTAAAATACATAGGTACTTCTTGCCCTACCTCTTCCTCGAGCACCGAGGACCGCGATCGCAAGATTGATTCTACTTTAAAATGTGCTTTAAATAAATTTGATATTTGGTCAGGTTCACAGTTCACCCTCTTTGCTCGTGGGGACACTTGATTTTGGGTTCAGAGTATTTGTCTCTTTCCAAAACTGTTTGAAGTCTTTTATGCTATGATATGTTCATCTGTATTTGTTTTTCATTATCTTGGCACCACTTTAATTATACTTACTAGGGCGTGCTTTAAGTAATTTCATAATGTTATTACTCATCACATACATGATGCATCATTATTATACTAAGCACATTTGGAATAATTACCGTGATTTATTGATAAACACATAAGTACCTATGTCAAGCTTACTGCTGATATAACGTTTCAATATCAATAGCAATCTAACTAATACACAAAATATTCATAGAAATTAAGAAACACAATATTTATGACTTCCCGAAGAAAAAGTCTATAAAAAAATATATCATACACGTATTATGTAATTTAAGGACTTTATAAGTCACTAGAGTTGTTTGTGTCGTTCGAAACGAGCGTATTTTCATGGCAAAAATGAAGTTGGGATCTTCTCTGGCTAGACTTGGCCTCGATAGCTCAATTGGTTAGAGCACTTACACGCAATGTAAGGATTGTTGCAGATCAAGTCCAGGCTCGAGGTTTAACTTTTGACTGTTTACATTTACATTAATAATATCAATATCAGTCATAGGTAATATTATCTATCTTTCGGTCCAATATAAATTTACTGAGTAATATAAATAATACCTTACAACTAAACTGGTATTTGTTGATTTTAAAACGTATTATGCATAAGGACTATTTCTATCACGAGAGCACAAACGCTAAGTTCTCTTTAGAAAGATTTATTGCAAAATTACGTAGTTATCGTTACGCTTTGTAAAGAATTCATAATATACAAACACTAACCTAAATCAAGATAGCTAAATTTAAGAACCAAATTGAGCACCAAATTACTTGGAACCGGGCGGGCGCACCCTAAAGTACCTAGTTTCGAGCACAAAGTAACAGTGCTCATGTAGGATATTACCAACAACTTATTTTAACACTAGTATATTTAAATATTATGAAGTAAAAGTTTTTTGTTCAAATTAAATATTCATTTTAACGAAAATCTTACCTAACACACAAAATAACTGGTTGGTATATTACATTATCGATATATATATATTTTAAATTTCAGATATTGGTTGAACCACAATTTAATAAGAATTCGTCCGTTGGTGCCACTGCTAAGAGAAATTAGAGCATTCTTAGATGCTACGAAAGAGGTAAGCTAATATTTTTTTTGTAACGTATGCTTACACATGAAATAACTATAAACAAGAAATATAAGAAATAAAATTTACAAAAGCTTATATATTATTAAAATAGAACAATAAAAAAAGTTTGACTGACATTAAAGATAAAGGCTTTATCATTAGACCCTGGCTATCATCTAAGACCAGAGTATTTATCACGACAAATCGAACGAGCCCAAACTCGATAGGGTAGCTTTGTTTCGTAACAGAAGTCCTATAGCCACCTTGTGGCTCCATTATCAGAACAGCTCTATGACATCATTGTATTGCATTGTCATCCAAATTACGAATGTATCCAAAATTTCAGCTCAGTCGAACACCAGGACGAGGGTCCAATTTAACTTAAAAGATTTAATTACAGACGGACAGATAAAACAAAAATATCTGAATAAAAAATTATTACTTAAAATTCTTTAAAATTAATATCTTTCGCTTTAGGCTGCTGGTATACTTCAAATCTGGCCCTTACGTTTTTTTATAATCTTTTATCACAAAGCTCGGGGCTACAGAAATCTTATTTAACTGAAGGTCGTCGCTGCTAGGCTGGACTATTCATGGTTATCACAAATAAAAAAAAATAGAAGCTCACCTGTATTAAGATAATCTGTAGACACTTAGCAACCCAAAAATCATTAAATAAAATAAATAAATATAAATAAATATATTTGGACATTACACACAGCGCCGTCTGGCCCCAAGGTAAGCAAATAAATGTTTGTCCTGTGCGGGAATCGAACCCACACCCTCTGCACAGCTAGGCTTACCAACTAGGCTGCGAGGGAGTCAAAAATTAAAACCCGTAAATCAACCAAAAACTAACAATTCTGCCTTTCAAAGTACATTGCAACAAAATTTTCTGACCCGGTGGTCAAAATCAAAATTTCAATCGCCATATTAAAATGGTGTGACCATACACGACACTAGCAGCCATACACCGTATCAGAAAAGTTTGTTACACTGTTATGAAAGTCTTGAATATGGTATTTCATAGTATAGAGAGTGACCAGTTTCCATTTAAATTTTAGGGTGTTCTGCAGTTGCGTTAGCCATAACCGAAACGTTACCTTTCCAGGTGGTATTCTTAGACGCTCATCATTTCCCGATTGGTTTCTACGACACTAATAACATCCCGATTCTGGGAGTCCACAATGGTCTACTGAAAATAATCCAAAGAGAGTTAGGTCCACATTTGGCGTTTGCCAGGGACTATGGCACGGGCCTTGGTACAAGAGGACCGACAGTCCAACAGTTGGTGGACTCTAACAAGCGTCTGGTATTCAGTTATGTGGACAACTCCATTGTAGCAGGTAATTGAATATTAATATTACACAGAAAAAGGGTTCACTATTAGCAAAAGTCTATTTTAAAATAAGACAATAAATTATGTTTAGGAACCAAGTAAAACTACTTTTAAGGCCCTCCGCAAATTGTGATCCCGCACACTGATCCGGTCGGCGATTCGGCGTCCAGTTGTAGCTAACCGCGCCGCCACGACACACGTCTCGGTATTTTTACGCAGGCCACGCACAGCGGAATAGATGACGACACGTTATTGTTACTGGCACTATCGTTTCTAATCTACAAATGATTAAAAATGTAAAGTTTATAAGGATTGTTTATCACTCCGCAACGGAGCATTCGATTGAGCTGAAATTTGGTATAGCGTACTATACGCTACCTACTAATCCATACTAATATTATATATGCAAAACCGCTCTTTACGCTTGAACCGCTGTACGGATTAAGATAATATTTGGCATGAAGATAGTTTAAGTCCCGGGACAGGCTACAGGAAAACGTCAAGTGTGAGTCGGTTTGTTTCTATAATTGAAGAAGTTGCCATTGAAATCCTACACCGATAACCGAATTTAGGGCGGTTGAAACCACGGGCAAAGTCTAGTATTAAATAAATCTTTGTACATGTTGTAGACATTGCACACAGCGCCGTCTGGTTCCAAAGTAAGCAAAGTTTGTATTGTGAATACCAAACAACGGATACAAATACATATATATACTTCATTTTTTATAAATACATAAATGTTTTACATCGAAAAAATAATTCTTAAGACAAACACAAATTATACATGTTTTTCTTGAGCGAGAATCGAAACCACGCCCTTCGATTTAGTAGTTGGGTCACTACCCACTGAGCTACGGAGCTGGCAAAAGTATTATACATGTACAACGGACGGCGACGTCCGACAAACTGATAAGTTCCGACAGTCTGCGGGGTCTAGTACAAAATGTATGGCAGACGCGCCTCTCAAGAAAAAATCTCGCGTCCGGTGGAGGTGCGATCCGGCGCGCATCGAAACCGAGCGACCGACGCGAGAAATTACTTACACTCTGCGGGGTCTAGTACAAAATGTATGCACAGTGTGCCTTCCGGCGCGCACTAGAATTTTTCTATCGGAAATTTCTGGGAATGTGCGGTACACCTTAATTTATTAAGGTATGTGGGGTGAAGCTGACTAGTGGGTAGCTTTTTTTTATACCACTGAGGTGGCAAACAAGCTTGCGATCGGCCTAATTATAAGCGGTCATCGTAGCCTATGGACGCTTGCAACACCACGGGTATCATTTGCGCGTTGCCGACCCTTCAAAAATGTTACCCACGGCTACTCTCTACCATCGCACGGCTCGTTATCAGCAGAGATATCATCTTCACATTCTAGAACCGAAATAGTCGCGTACAATGCGCTTTCAGAGAAACTTCCTCCCGCGAACGCTTGTGTTGTGGAATGAGTTCCACGCCAAGGTTTTCTCCAAGGACTCCAGTATAGGGTTCTTCAAGAAAGCAATTATTAGATTTCTGAAGGGTCGGCAACGCGCGAGTGATACTCCGGGTGACTACGTCGTGACCGCTTACCATCGGTCGGACCGTAAGAAAAAAAACATAAGTGTTAACACCGTAGACGTAGGTAATAGTAATATCGGAACCAGGTGATTCTAACCAACTTGAATTAGGGGGCTGTAAATAGCATTAATAGGTAGGTAATAATGACAATTAAAATATATTTCTTTTGTTTAATTAATTTCCATAATGAAAAGATTTTTAAAAAATCTCTTTATTTATTTATCTTTCCAAAATAATCGGTGTAAATTAATAATTTATCAAAGATCAAATCACGCCATATGATACTTATCGACAAACAGATTATCCCCGATAACTCGCTACAAGCAAATAAATAGATTAGTGTTTATTATTATTTGTATCTGTTAATTATCTAAGAATAACAATAGATAGAGATAACGTGTCAGAGATACCGTATCAGAATTTAGCATTTGATTGTTTTGTTCTCTGATGATTGGCTAAATGACGTATTGAACGATAAGATAATGGCCCGTTTTTGTTTACTTTGGGTGTTTTACTTCATTTTGCCAGCGGCTCCGCCTGCCCTTAATATGGAATCAGCGTGGAATTTCTACGTCAATATACATTCAACGATAAGAAAATTCACATAAGCCAAACACAAGAGCAATCACAATTAAGAGATGGCTTTACAGAAAAGGTTATAGTCAGCTAACCTTAAATGAAACATTCTTCATTGGTGCTCCGCTCCTATTGGTCTTAGCATGATCATAGATAGCTTGTAGCCTTCCTCGATAAAAGGGCTATCTAACACTAAAAATTTTTTTAAAATCAGATGCAGTAATTCCTGCAATTAGCGCGTTCAAACGAACAAACTCTTCAGCTTTATATATTAGTATAGATATAACTAATGTTTAACCATGTCCTTGGTTTAAGGCTATGGCATACCTACAAGTGTACAAGTGTTCCGCATACGATAGCCGCTAGCGCGTTAAAAACTCGATTTTCTCGGTTTTTTGTCGGTATAAAATTTAAATATTTATTTAAAACTATGAAATTAGCAAATTCACTTGGTCATATAATAATATATACATTATGAAATAAGAAACAAGATAATATCACTCTTAGTTTTCCTAACAATTTGAATTAAAGCCTAAAAATAGAGTGTCAGATATTTTGTTTTCCAACTGTTTTAATAGCCAAATTATTACTTTAATTTATATTTTTTACGCGTCAAAAAGTTTACTCAGAACTGTAACAAAATTAATCAAATTCTTGTTAACTTAAGTCGTTTGGGTATGCCATCACCTTAAGGCAGTAATATGGCTACATGAAGTAATTTATCATGTATATGGCAGATTATATACTTCGTTTTTGTGTTTAGAGAATGGCAAACACGTGGTGCTTAGAACTAAAACATGTAACGAAAAACATACTTTCTCAACACCCTATTTAATAAAATGAAAAAAAATCCTTAGTTTTTTTTCTTCCCTAAGTCTAATTGGCAATTATTTCTTATTACAAGAGCTAGTAGATTCCTTGTTAGGCTTGGTTTTATTATGCCTTGCATTTATCCGTATAATCTGAATAAATGAGCACTTTTGGGTCAGCACCCGAAAAACAAGCCCTTAGAAACTGTTTACTGCCACCACAACAGCAATTAAGGTCCCATTAAAGCGAGCTTATACGAGACCGTAGATAGTTTCCTAAATTTATTGTTTTCATTTTAGTTTTGATGTTTATAATTTTAATAGTAATATGCTTAACCTTGTTTGGCTGGTTATCGGAAATGATATTCGAAACTCAGCAACGTCGGGCTTGCTCAGCCGCTGGATGGGTGACCACTTTTTGAAACTGCTCTGTGTTTCAGTGCGTACAATTAACCAGCGATATTTCTAGCTGCTGTTGTATGACAGCAGTCGTTAAGCCAATTCTAAAACCTTATGGACTTTCAAACCCAAGTCGAATAGCCACTACCGCGACTTCGTCTGCCAATCCGCACTGGGCCATCAAAGTGAATTATGACCTAAGCCTCCTTTCTTAAAAGAGTCTCCTGCGATGGGTACTTACAACAGATGAGGCTGCGAACTATCTGTGTTTGTTATTTCGTTAACGTAGACTTTTAATTACGACATAATTTGATTAAATCACAATGTTTGTAATTTAAGTGTAAGTACCAGCCCCCTACGTCCTACTGTTGAAGCACAGGTGTGCCAAGGCGTGGGTCCATACTTCTTTTGGAAGTAGTATGCATGTAGGTTTTCTTAAAATGTTTTAACATACATACATAACATCACGCCTGTTTCCAAGTGGGATTGTAATATCCTTTATATATCCGATATTAGTAAATACCCTTCGCATAAGATGCATAAGATTAAAGTTTATCTATCTACATACACTGAGCCAGTTTAAATTTTATTATTGCTATACATTATTTTTTTTTGTTTAAATATTATATTTCTTACAATTTTATAACATTTTTTTTTTTAAAACACTAGAAAAACGTGTATTATTTCAGAAAACAACTGGTTATGGCCGAACCTTCCACACCTATGGGCCAACACAAACAGCGTCACAGAGCTGTTACGCTTCTTGGACAACGAAATAGCGACGTCACCACAGCCGCATGCGCGATCTCACATGTACTCTGCCATGGCTCAAACCACTCCAACGGTAATGGACATCCTCTTCCAGCGCGGCACATTGCGAGGCAACGCTGATGCCGTCAACAGAATCATCACTGAACGACTAACAAGACTCTGGCGACAAAACGCCAACATCATCTCAACTGATTTCTTCCTCGGCAATGACGTGATCGACATATCTATAGCTCTCAGTGTTGAGAGGGGGTCAAATTTATGACGTTATAATACTCGCAGAACAGGACTCAGTGTAAATAAAGTTAAACCAAACGCTCTCCGTCGTGAGCCGTGGCTCCCGCAGCACAATTACCATCGCCCTTATCTGCCTCTTCTATAACCAATTATCGAGTTACGTGTTGATTTGTGATTTCCGTTCGCAACAAAGTCAATGTGCCTACACCACTAATCCCTTACTGAACCATTTTGTGATTCACCCTACAAAATACAGGATGTTATTTATGTTTTAAACTAACCTAGTCTACAGTTTTTTTTATGAAAAGAAGTATTGTGTATATAAATATGAGTAATTTAATTGTATTATAGTCAATGTGCCAAACATCACTGTTTTTCATTATAAATCAGCAATTCCTCTAATATTTCTTTTTAAGTTATACAGCAGACAACTTAAGGTGCAGTGACTACCTAACTAGCCGCCTAAATATATTCTTTATTTCCTCTTTGTACAGAAGACGTTTCGAAAATGTTACAAACCAATTATTTAGAACTAGTTATAAGCTATTTTTAGAATGCTATACATCGTTTCTAGAATATACCTGTGAGTTGAATATAGCGTTTCTGCTAAAATTAACCGCTTTAGCAGAAACGCTATCTACAACTCACAGGTATAACCTAGATACAATACATAACCTTTTAAGAATTGCTAATGACTAAATAATTGGTTTGTAACATTTTTGGGATGTTTAAAATAGTAAAACGGGATTAAACGCGTTGTTGGCACCACCAACGAACGCATCCGAGGACATCGTTAGTGTTGTGTGTAGTGATTATGACAAATATAAAGACAAAGTGAGGGTAGTTCAACAGGACGCCTCCACTCAAAGCCGAAGACACCGCGCACCGCCAGTCTACCCTTGACCAACGCTGGTGTAACCCAGCCGAAACGTCGGGAAAAAGGTATTTTGCCAAATACAAACGCGTTTAATCCCGTTTTACTATTTTAAATTAGAAATGGAACGCGTTAATTTAAAAACTTATATTTTTGGAATGTGTTTTGTAGAAAGAGGAAATTAAAAAAATCTTATGGCGGCGCTATATTTAGGTAGTTACAGTGCCTTAACAAGGTTAATGTTATATGGAATTTTATATGAGTGGTCTATCTGAGCTTAAGCTGGACTTATTTCTATTCATCTACCCTAAATTAAATAAGAGATAAGTAAATGGATCCTATTTTTTATTTAATCTAAATTAAATTTATGAACCAACTTAATCCCTATTTGTTTAAGCTATTAACTATGCGAAATAAAATAAATAAATCACTCGCTTTATATGCAAAAGTATGCGCTTCGGCAAGTGTTAAGGGGAAAAAATAAGATTACTGGAATTTGATCCTTTTCCACTCATATAAGTACAATTATTTTCCTGGAATATTATGGGTGAGTACCCATTCCATAATTTTTAGTTAGGGTACAGGAAACAGCAGTGACAGCTCTACGCTATTTGAAACTACACCCCTTTGTTACAGAGCAAGTGTACTTTTGCACATTAGCTTAATAATAAAAAGAAATGAACCCGCGATATTTAAATATGAAACTTGCTTACTTACCTTAGGTACGTTTCTTACGCAGCTAAAATGCGTTCAATGTCGTAATTTAGCTAAATTCAAAAGACATTAATTCTATATGTCACTGCTATAAAAATCATAACTCATTTCTATAGCTGGATTATTGGCATTAAGCGCATAATGCACTTTTCAAATGTCGGTGAACATAAAGCCACTTTTATCAAATTACTACTTCAACATTGACTTTAACCGACAAGCGAGTCAAGTGTAACAAGGGTGTCTGTATTTTTGATTTTTTTACCACCGGGTCAGAAATAGTACATTACTGCCGCGGCCTGCAAACGCAGCATAACCGGGCGATCGTATGCGGGCCGAGGCATAGTCGAGGCACGCATCATAGAGTCCGGTTATGCTCAGTTAAAGCAAAGGCTTGTAAAGTGCTTTTCTCAAACACGCGTGTAAAAAAACTAATTATATTGACTACTGAATCAACAATAATAAAAATAGTTTAGGTAATTTTGCCGCCAATTCGCCGCGTTCAAATGTCAATTTCTTTCTTACTTTTTTAAATTAATGAAATGGCGCATTATTTTTGTTGTGCCAGTCCAAAATTTAAATAAAACTTGATGAGTTATCTCTTTAGTTATCAATGTTCGGGTTTAAAAAAGTTCGTTCCATTTTCAAATTTCATATTTGATCGCTTAAGCGGACGGCTAAAACCTCTGATACTGTACTGTACTGCAATACTATTGAGGGTTAAATATACCGATAGTCTTCAAAAGAAAATAAACAAAAAAAAATGATTTTTTACTTATCACAACAGTATTGGTAAACAATAAATATCTAAAAATAATAATAATTGTACTTGCAACAATAAACGAGGTAGATTCACTGTGCCCTATAGCACAAAAATAAACGAGTCCTTTGTTAATCACGTGTGAGGCGCGAGCAGTGGCAATAACTCAGCGCGACTCATGCGTGCAAGAGCACGTGCGTCCAGACCCATGGCAGCGGCAGCAGCGCCCACGTCCAGCCCGAAGCTCTGCAGCAGTGATGCCAGTGCCACCTCTTCTCCAGTCCGTGGATCACGTAAGCGAGGGCACGAGCCGTTGCACTGTGGCCACGAGCACCTCTCCACTAATCGCCGCGGCGCACATCCTCCACGGACTCTTCGCCGCGCCCTATCTAGTCGCCGTTCCCAACATCCAAGGGCACGAGGAAGTGACACCCCTGACACATTAATTGCCAGCCACTCTGGGCGCGCCAAGGCCCCGTGCGCTAGACAACCCGGTGCGAAAGTTGCTCGCACACTCTTCAAACTCGTCCGTAATGCTGTTCCGGTCTCGTGCACTGCGTCCCACTGGACCCGTGTCCGTGGCGACCGCACGCCTTCCGCCGCGAGTTGTGCTGTATCAAACAGGTACTGAAACACGAATAGTGGTGTGCGGATATGAGGATACAGGCGGTATCCAAAGTAGCAGAGCCATGGTTCGCGGAGATTCTCCCTGATGCATGATGCTGGTGGAGATCCACGCCAAAGCGAATGTCCTAGCTTGGCGATTGTATCCGGGGACAAGACCCGTCTCGTTCTCGCCGGCCGGTCCAAGAACCAGCCAGAGTCCGCGATAGCTCCGACTCGGACGCCATGTGAGCGTAACATTCTTCTAGCGGCGTCCGCGTGAAGCATGACACCTGTTCCACCTGCACTGGAACCGACGAGAAGAAGACGCCCAGACAATCCAAGACGGAGTAACTCGGCAAGAACGGCTCTAACGATGAGTCGGCCGGTAAATGCGAATGTTGAGTTGCGTTTTTGTATGCGAGTGCCGGCCCACATGTCGCTGGAACAGTAGGGTAGCAACACATGTGTGGAAGCATGCCAGAGCGGATTGGTAGCTGGTCCGGCTGACAGAAGCGCAGGGGCGCGACGTGTGTGCGGCCACCGCGCTGACGACATGAGCGCGGGCCGACGCTGCCACCGCGCCGCACACGAAGCCGCGTCCCAGCAGTATCCACCGCCTTCGAGGTACACCACCCAGTGCTCGCTATTAGTTCCGCGACGTATGTAGTATCTGAAACATTTAAATCAAACATTAAATACATCACTTTTTTTGAGAGACGAATTAAGAAATTCATAGTTTTTCATTTGGGACTATGGCCGGCGTTAAGCTAGGCTCGAATTGTAAAAAGCGCTTCATTCATCATAGTAACCATCGCCTAAACTATTTACGACAAAAGTCCGGGAAGATTTAATAACGCGTATATGTTTAATTTTTTTTTTTACCCATCATTTAGTTCTTATAATCTACTAGCTTTTGCCAACAGCTTCGCCCGCGGAAAATTTTTGGTCATTAACACGGAATTCTCACAGAAACTCTTTGATTAATTATGCTATAAAAGTATTCTGTGCCTCTTATAGCTTAAGGCAGTGCTAAAATAAAGTCATCCCGTTGCACCGATGTAATTTGAAGGAAAGTGCCCTTGGGTTTCATCCTAACAAAAATATAACTCTGTATTAGGGATAAGGTAGTTTTTTCATCCCCACACTTACTTCTAGCTATATCCGTGCTAAATACCATGTCTCTTGTTCCTCCGTTGCGACGTTACGTCGCGGGAAAAAATATATTCCTGTAAAAGCTCTTGAACGAGACTAAAGTATTCTATATTATTCTGTCGCTCCAGCTATCCCTGTATCGAAAATCCAGTGTTGTTTCACCTTTGCGAAGTGAAAAAATCGTGCTGGTGTTGGCGCTACTTTTGAAGCTAAAAAGTACCCTTTGTCTTTTCCGCTGCTCCAGCTACTTTTATGCGAAAGCTCAGGTCACCCCTTCCCTCTGTTTTGGCGTTAAGAAATAGTATCCTGCGGTATAAGCCAAGAAAAAATGTATCCCGTCAGAACTCTCAATCAGGGTTAAAAATATTATTCGTTATTCTTCATCCGTTCAACTATACCTAAGCTAAAAAATAGCTTAATTGTTTCCTACGTTGTAACGTTACGACATGAAATCTTTACTGTCTTTTATTACACCTTTTACCAATATCAGTTTTTTTTAAGAAAAATATTGTACTGTGTACAAAAACTCGCTGAGTAAAACCGAGAGGATCTACTAGTGAAAAAAAAGGATAACTGACTGACATCAAAGCGAAGTGTAGGACGAGCTGAACCAGATCGAAGGAGGATCTGTCATGAGGCAGGTGCCTACTGGTTGTCTAACCTTTCGGCCGCTTTCGAAACCAAGTTTCGAAACCGGTTTCCAAAAGAGAATAAATATTTCTTCTACCGAAACTCGGTTTCCAAATAAGAACATTAATTCTTTTTTCAAAACCAGTTGGTAACCATTTACCAATTAAGACAAAATTATCCTGTTTCGAAACTTTTTCTAAAACTCGAAAGTCTTCAATATAATACGAGAAAGATTATCCGTTTTTTATTTAAATAAACTCATAGCAGTATTTTTTTCAAAAAATAATGTAAATAAAGTAAAATTAAATGAAACTTTAAATAGGCATAAAACAATGAAAATAACTAAAAAACTATCAACAAAGGCCCTGGATGTTGCTGCCAGGTGATAAAGAATAAACTTAAAATCTATTCTAACTAAAACTGATACGAAAAATTAAACTTTTAAAGGTAGAATGAGAACGGCGGAACTTTTTCTCTACTGCAGCAGCACATGTTTTATTTTATTTATTTATTTTGCTCCTGCAGTAAAGAAAAAAGTTGGACAAAAGAGTTGCGTTGAAATTTTTGCGCCGTTCTCATTCTACCTTTAAAAGTTTAATTTTTCGTTTTAGTAAGAATAGATTTAATTTAGATTATTTTGTCAAAAAGTACTACTATGAGTTTATTTGAATTAAAAACGTTCCATCTTTCTCGTATTATATTGAGGACTTTCGAGTTTCGGAAAAAGTTTCGAAACAGGATAGTTTTGTCTTAATTGGTAAATGGTTTTGAAAAAAGAATTAATGTTCTTATTTGGAAACCGGGTTTCGGTAGAAGAAATATTATTCTCTTTTGGAAACCGGTTTCGAAACTTGGTTTCGAAAGCGGCCGAAGGGTTGTCTAACACTAACAGTAATGGAAATCGGTTTCAAATGAATTATATTATTAGTAAGAAGAACTTACCCAGCAGGAGTTCCATCATTACAGGTGAGAGAGGAGTTGGTAAGAAGCACGAGCCTCAGACTATCAGGAGGAGCAGCACTTTCACACAATGATGACAGAACTACCTGAAAGTTAAGGAGAAACTTTATTGACTGATCCAAACCACACATCATGTGGTGACGCGACTGCTACCGTAGCCCGCATGTACACCGTCTATGGTTGACTATAAGGAATTGCTTGAAGGATTACTTGAGTTAAACAAATCAATAACATAAGTTAAATTAACCTCTTACCGCATATGAAGCCATACATGTTTGGTATAGACTAAAGATATTTTTTTTAATATAACTTGGCATCCTAATTATTTGTATCTTCGTGTAACGAAATGTATTTTTTGTTGTATATGACAAACTTCAGCTGTCAAACTATTTTAGGCTATGTATCGCGTGCCCAAATGTCAATATGTTTAAAATAATACACTTAAACGGCAAGTAATCTAATAATTTCAATGATAATTTTTTACATGCTCATGAATATGGAATGATTGTCTTTTTTGCACTTTGTCTTGGTTTTTTTTGTTTTAGGCCTGGTTTTGAAATTTCCATATATGGCTTTGCATGCGTTACCGCAAAAACGCTATCGGTCAAATATAGCTTCGTATGCATTAAAGATTGCTTTTTTTCTTTTTAATATAAATCCTTCTCATTTCTATGGTACTTCTAAACATGTAAGTCTTATTTCCGGTGATTGTAAATGTAATGATGGTAATTCGAGTAAAGATAATCTTACATCAGACTCCGACTCTGAATACAAAACCAACCCACGTAGGCTGTATTTCGACACGCCTAGGCAGTGGTCCATCTAGCTTGCCGGATTCAGCTGTACCCAACAAAAAGCCACGAAAAACTACCTCTGTGCGTACGAATAATGTATACCATTTCCCAGAATGGACGAGGATAAATCGACAAATTTGCCAGAATCGCTCAAATTCCGTTCTTTCACAAAATGTGAAGCCTATTTATTTTGAAATGAGAAAAACTAAATTGTTGCAAAGATTTTCATAAAATATTATTATATTTTAAATTTAAACCATACGAAACCATATATGGAGGTGCATTATTCTGCTAGAATACATACGAAGCCATACATGGCATACAATCTTTTCTAAATGTGATTTTGAGATAAAATCAACACTCAAATCTTAAGAAAAACTAATAAATTACATTTCAGATAATAAATAGTACGAGAAAATAAAGTTACTAGCAGACTACTAAAAGAAAAACGACGAGTAAGTAGTATTATGAACATGGATTACTAGGTACTGCTGTTTCTAGACGGGTGCATCTAGATACCAACTGCTGTCATCTGTCAAAGGGTGCAATGATCTTTAGGTCATTTTTTATTTGTTTGAAAATTAAGTGCATGCAATCCGAGCTAGTTGGTAGTGCGACCAGCTGCTGTGCAGAGGCTGTGGGTTCGATTTCCGCACTGGACAAACATTTATGTAATAAACATTTGTGTTTGTCTTGAGTCTGGGTGTATTTATGAATGATATGTAAGTATTTACATAAAAAAATAATATATATATTTTTGTATCCGTATCCATAACACAAGCTTTGGTGACTTCGGGGCCAGACGGCGCTGTGTGTAACGTCCAAAAATATTTATTTATTATTATTTATTTATTTAATTTAATACTATCGGACAAAATTCCGAACCTAATGCTTACTTTTACCATATTGATCACTTAAGCCTGAATAGAGACTTTGCCTCCTCGTGTGTGGTTTACAGCTTGTAATTAATAGCAACCTATATGTTCTGAGGAATTGCTTCCAATTATGCCCAAGGCCACTTTCTACTATTGCACCGCTTGCTATCATCGGCAGGGACTTCATGTTATATGCAAAATATTAATGGCGGAACCATTAAGAGTATTACAGTGCGGTTTTAGAGGAACTTCTTTTCACGAACGCTTAGGTTATTTTGAATAGTCGACATTTTCTACTCGGAACACAAGAGTGCTAAGTTTTTTAAGGGACGGCGAACCTTTTTAATCGTAAATTTTAAAAACCTAAAAAAAATTACATCGATAAAACTGTATTACAGTCCGGCCGCTCTAAGAATTCCTGAGAGATCGTGATCGACTGGGCGATGTAACTTTGAACTGGCGTACAATTTACGGCAAAATTTCAAATATCTTTTATTTACCTTATTAACGAGTGATAACATTAAAATTCGAATTATTATAATGCGCTAATCTGGACTTTTGGTGCATAATAACAATGCCAAAACGCGATCAAACATTGAAAAGTGAAACTCGTGAACTAATTATCAAGCTACAAGATTAATTTGAGCGTGAAAGTCAAAATGGCGGGCCTTTAATTCCTGTCGACCAGGTCCAAGAACGCATCTCTCAGGCACTTGGAGTAAGCAAACTTCAAAATATTTAAACACCAAAAAAGAAACGCAGAACTAAACCTATACCAGAAATAGATAGCTTTGACGCCGATGTAATAAGAAATCATATATATGGTTATTATTCCAGGAATGAGTGCCTTAATAGGTCGATGCTTCTAGCATCTTTGAAAGCAGCTGATTTATTTAGGGGAGGCAAAACTGCTTCATCTAAAATTTTGACAGATATCGGATTTCAATATAAAAAAAAAACAGACAAAAGGAAAATTCTTTTAGAAAGAAAGAACATAATTTTAAAACGAATTACTTTTTTAAGAGAAGCGACAAAAATCAATAATTGGGACAATGTCGTTTTCATCGACGAGTCATGGCTGAACGCCAATCACACGCTTTCTCGTTCTTGGACAGATGACAATCAAGCGTCAAAGTTGAAAGTGCCAATGGGTAAAGGAGCACGGCTTATAATATGCCACGCTGGTTGTGCGAAGTATGGTTTCGTGGAAAACGGTTTATTGACATTTGAGTCAAAAACCACTACTGATGACCACGAAGAAATGAATATATCAATGCTAAAAGCAGAGCTGATGAAATTAGTCAATGACCATAAGCCGACAAATGTTCGATATGAAATAGATGAGTTGGCTCTGGAGTACGTTCATCGCGGTCTACGAATTCCCCCGTACCACTGCCAGTACAATGCCATTGAAACTAATTTAGGCTCAAAGGTTATGCAGCCCGTCATAATACTTCTCCACCGTATGGCATAAAAAAGATGAAGATGCTTTTAAAAGAAGCGTGCGAAAAAGTCACAAGAGATGACTGGATGAAGGTGGTTGAAAAAACAAAAAAGATTATATTTGATGACTTTGACCGCGATATCCGTATAGATACTATGATTGACAATAATATGATTAAACACGTTAGTGAAGATGACAGCGACTCCTCAAGCGAATTGGAAGATTGAATTGTTTGACATAGTCTTTATTGTTTAAGGCTTAAAACTATGTATTTCATAATATACATTTTCCAATAAATAAACCTTTTTTTATTTTTTTCCCTTCGTTACATTCAGAAATTACGATTCAATTCAATTAATTGATTCATTAAAAATTTATTTACATTGTGAATATTTATTGAATATATTGAAATATAATTCCTATAAAAAATAACAACATATAAAATAAATTGAATAAATATGCATAATGAATGCAATAAATAACGTTACTAAATATTATTAATGTTATTTATTGTACATCACTAGTCATGACGAATTGACAGGTGTCAGAAACGCATTCATTGACCGGCCGCACTGTAGTACATTGTCTATTAAGGGTGGTAAGGCGAAAATTACTAACGAGAGGCTATTTAGAAGCCTAAGGCCGAAGGCTTTAATGACACGAATTCGTAAGTTCTGTGCCACCCGTGTTACACACAATGATTTTTCATCGTAGTTGTGAGTAAATAAATGATATAAGAAGGTGGAAAAGTGCGTGTCAGCACCGACGTTCGACTGGATTTTACTCTTTTAGTGCGATTGTCTAAGACCCTGGATATCCCCTAATGCCAGAGTGGTAAACAGGACCAATTAAACGAGTCCAAACTCGATGGGGTTGCGTTGTTTCATCACGAAACACTTAGTCGGGTTTTTACTTTTAAAAGGAGTTTCTTTTACGAGTTATTACTTTTACAAGGCGGCACTTTTTAATTTTGATACTTTAAGATACAATATCGAAACGAAGCAGGATGAGCTTCTGGCAACACTGCTAATTATAAGCATAAAAAAGAGGGAAAGAAGAGTCTAAGCCGAAGTCACTTCAAACAAATAGGTATCGAAAAGTTATCTAACTCGTTCAGCCGTACTTCATACATTCTTAAAAGGGTAAAATAGGCTAATAGAAAATGGAGGATAGTGATGGCTCCATCGAAAAGGATCTCTAGTCTCTAAAATGAATAGAGCAAATAAATGACTGCCAGTTTTGTAAATATCATATTTTTTATGTTATTTTATTAATATATTATCTGTTTTTGTTATAGTTTTAACATCTTATTGATATTTAAACGTTTATCAAGATAAACATAGTATGTTTTGCGTTCAAAGCCAAAATGGGAAATTGACCACTTTATCTACCCAGGTCGGGTAAAATCGTCTACATAAATCATAAATGCGGATAATGTGGCCTAGTGTTAATAAAACATTATTATATTTTTAGTTATTAAGTTTTATTTGAGTTTTACTTAGTTTTAGTTACTTTACATTTTAATAAAGTTTTACACAGGAACATATTAAATCAGGCTTTTAATTATTCATTAGGGAATCACACGTTTTACGAACAAATTTCGCAAAGACATCATCTTTGTCATCAAAGCCTGAGCATGCTCTATGAGCCCATCTTTTACAATTAGAACAGCCTGAGCATGCTCTATGAGCCCATCGTTTACAAATAGAACAGCCTGAGCATGCTCTATGAGCCCATCGTTTACAAATAGAACAGCCTGAGCATGCTCTATGAGCCCATCGTTTACAAATATAACAGCCTGAGCATGCTCTATGAGCCCATCGTTTACAAATAGAACAACGTATCCAACCATCTTCATGTTTAGCCTTAGACCAAATTTCTCCGCAGTAAATGCATTCCGGATCATTATTCACATCTTCATCATCAGCACTGTTAGCTTCTGAGTTTTATATTTTTCGGTAGTTATACGAGTTTTATCTTCATTGGCTTTGGTGCTTCCTGTTTCGTCTTGCAACTCTTTTTTATATGGACTGCTGGTTTAAATTGCTGTACGACCCCTATGTTTATTTTTTAGGTTTTTTTTATTTTTTATACCACTAAGGTGGCAAACAAGCCTGATGGTAAGCGGTCACCGTAACCTATGGACGCTTGCAACACCAGGGGCATCACTCGCGCGTTGCCGACCCTTCAGAAATCTAATAACTTCTTTTTTGAAGAACCCCATACTGTAGTCCTTAGAGAAAACCTTGGCAGGGAGCTCATTCCACAACCCAAGCGTTCGCGGGAGGAAGTTTCTCTGAAACCGCACTGTACGCGACCATTTCGGTTCCAAAGTGTGAGAATGAATTCCATGTCGATGGCGAGCGGTGCGATGGTAGAATAGTAGCCGTGGGCATCATTTCGAACAATTCCTCAGAACCCAATCCATTGTACAAGAGGTAGAACACACACTGGGAGGTAAAGTCTCTCCTCAGACTTAAGGGCTCGATACCGCAAGTGAGTTTGGGATCGTCGACAATTATCACAGCCCGTCGTTGAACCGAGTCAAAAGGGCCAAGCTGGTATCCGGGTGCACCCACCCAGAGATGGCAGCAGTACTCCATATGGGGCCGGACTTGCGACTTGTAAAGTAGCAACCTTTGCCCCGACGTGAAGTACTGCTTCGCTCTGTTGAGAACATCAAGTTTTTTGGACGCCAGCTTTACCGTGTCTAGCAAATGATCTCGGAACTGAACATCGCTGGAGATGTCAACGCCAAGGATCCCAATGCTCTTAGAGATGGAGAGGGGAGTGTTCTGGAATTGTGGGGCTACAGTGAATGGGGTTTTCTTAGCGGTGAACGCGCAGACTTGTGTCTTTGAAGGGTTGTATCGGACCAAGTTTTCCCGCCCCCAGCCAGAGACCTTGGACAGACCGATCTCGATTTGAGACACAAGTTCTTCACGCTTTTCCTCCACAACGGAACGTGGGATGCTTGCACGGCCCGTGTAATAAGCGTCTCCAGTACTGTCATCTGCATAGCAATGTATGTTGTTAATGTCCAACACGTCATTGATGTGCAGTAGAAACAGCGTAGGAGACAGCACAGAGCCTTGCGGGACACCAGAATTAATGTCCATGCTATCAGAGCAACTACCGTCAACTACGGCTCGTATGCTTCTACCGGACAAAAAGCTAGCCACCCATTTGCACAAACCCTCGGGCACTCCGTAAGAAGGCAACTTCGATAGAAGACCCCGGTGCCAGACCCGATCGAACGCCTTCGCTATGTCTAGGCTACATGCCAATGCCTCCCCCTGACTCTCAATGGCTAGTGCCCATCGGTGTGTGAGATACACTAGAAGGTCACCAGTTGAGCGACCGTGGCGAAAGCCATATTGTCGGTCACTGATCAGGTCGTGTTTTTCTAGGTATCTCAAAAGCTGTGTGTTGATCACACGCTCCATCACCTTGGAGAGGAGAGAGGTTATAGCGATAGGCCTGTAATTCGATGGATCTGATCTATCGCCCTTTTTGGGCACCGGGTGCACATTCGCAGCATTCCATGAAGACGGAAATTGCCTAGTGTGGTAGGAAAGCGTGAAGAGGCGCGTGAGTACAGGACATAACTCAGGAGCACACTGCTTAAGCACCACTGCTGGTATGCCGTCCGATTAAGGCAATGCCTTGGCAATCGGAAATAAGCCTTTAGGTGTTATTGCTCGGTGTCGATCCATCATCTTCCATTTTCACTTAGATTCCCTGGTAAGATTGTGCTTTATTTTATTGCGTTCAGCCGACTTAAAAGCCAATTTTCTTACGTCCTGCAAAGTCAACCCATAAGACCTTTGTTCAAGTAATGCCGCGCCTATTCTATCAAGTAGGTATGTATATAAGTTGTCTGTTGAAAATATAAACTACGCGCACACTACAAGTGAAATGTTTTTAATACATAATCTAGCGCCATCTGTTGTTTTCCCTTCATATATTCCCGCCATTACAATAATGTTTTGGTGAGTTTATTTATTGAAAAACATTTTGTGTAACACGGGTGGTACAGAAATTACAAACTTTAGATTCTCGTTAGTAAAATTCTACTTACCACCCTTAATACACAATGTACTATTCATGTTATAATGATAAATAATAAATGAATGAACATAAAAAAAATATCTTTATTTAAACAGGCGCATTGAGAGCTATTTTATTATAGATCATATAGTCAGTGTCATGGTCATACTAGCGGTTCAAAATGATGTTTTCTTCAGAGAAAAGCCGGCAATGACTACTATTTTCAAAAAAAAAAAAATATATAATTATTTGTCTAAAAATAAAATTTTTATGTTCCTTGTAAAAACTAACTAAGTTTAAAATAATTTACATCACATTTTTTATTATGATCTTATTTTATCTTTTATTCCAAATACCCATGTTTAGATGACAAATTTTCATAAAAAATTCTAACTCCCATTTTACGCCATTAATTGATGTGTTTCGCAAAATACTTTTTTAGGGCTCACCAACGTAATAATAACAGGAACTTTTGTGTACAGAAGTTTGAGCTATGCGTTGATTAATCAATAGTTTTTTCCCTTTTATATTAGTATTGACTCACACTTGACGTTTTCAAGTAGCCAATGTCCTGTCCCTGAGACCTAAATTTTCTTCATGTCAAATTTGCCCGCGGTTCCACCCGCCCTTAATTCGGTTATCGGTATATAGGATTTCAACGGCAACTCCCTTTACAGAAAAAAAAATTAAAAAATAACGACTGACACTTAACGCTTTCAATTAGTATATATTATGTCCTGTCTTGGGACTCAAACTATCTCCATGCCAAATTTCATCTTAATAGGTATAGCGGACTAAGCGTGATAAGGTAACAGACAGACAGACAGAGTTACTTTTGCATTTATAATATTAGTATTAGATTAAAATTAATATTTCAAAAGAAAGAAGCCACATTAAATAGCAAAATCGACTTAAAATAAATAAAAACAAACCTCTGCAATCACACCTGTAGAACATTGTGCTTAAGTGGTTTCTTCTCTTTGAATGAGGTTGTCAATAAACAATTTACTTCTATCTTTGACATCCGACCTTAGTCAAGATAATATTCAAATGAATGTACACGTGATTTGCAATAATAAGGAAACTATATCTCGAGAAACAACGCTCTTCATAGCACAGTTTTCAATACAAGGATATCAAAGCCAACGTAGGTAGGTACTTTATTTACCTACTTATTATTTTGGAAGGTTTTTGTGCGCACTGTATTGTTAAGATTATCGTCAGATGGTACGGATACGGCAACAATTTATAGCAAGCTAATTTTATAGTTATTCCCGCGGAAATTTCTTAAATTTTTCGGGATTAAAAATAGCCTATGTCCTATTCCAGGACAAAACCTATATGTGTACCAAGTTTCATCCCGATCCATCCAGTGGTTGAAGCGTGATTAAGTAAGAAACAACCAATCATCTAAACTTTCGCATTTATAATGTTAATTGGATAGCTGGTAATAAATTAATTTTGCCAGCGGCTTCACCCGCCTTAAATTCTGTGTGTGTGTGTGGAACTAATGAAGATTTCTATAGCAAGCTTTAATTAGTTTAAGTTTAGCTATGGTTATTCCCGCGGGAACTTCAAAATTTTTTCGAGATAAAAGGTATCCTATGTCCTTCCCCGAGAATCAAACTATCTCCATACCAAATTTTATTTAAATCAGTCCACGTCAGCGTTGCCAGATTTTTTTTGTGCCAAGTCGGGATTTAGGAACTTTTTGAGTAAAAAAAGCGGGATTCTTTTGTCGAAAGCGGAACATAGTAAGAAAACGTAGTTTTTAAATATTTATCTTTTTATTTGAGTTCAAATGACGTCAGGCAGGCGACCAGTCCGCACTTATGTCTGTGCCACCCGGCCGCGCTTTCTCTGTACGTTGCACGCTCGGTCGAGTTATTCCCGAAAAGCGGGATTGAACCTGTCCCGCGCGGGAAATTTAATTTTGATTTAAAAATCGGGACGTCCCGATTTTGGCGGGACGTCTGGCAACGCTGGTCCACGTATAAGTAAATATTTTTTTCATCAAACATTATTAAAAATTAAGGTTTCCGAGAAAGATCGAATAAATAAATAGGCAGGTAATTGGGTTTTTTGAATAACAAACGAATGTTACGCTAACTGCATGTAAAAAATTATGTTTTATTGTTCAGTCCAAATTTATAATAAATATAATAATAATAGTATTGTCTGTCCCTTCCGTTCCTAAAATTATAGCATTAAATTTCGCTAATTTTGCATCGATTTAAATAAAAAAATTACATGTGTTAATTGTGTCCATCGTGCGAGATGTCGTTAAGTAAGTGGAATTTGCTCCCTGCCAAGTTTTTGTCTAAGGACTACAGTATTGGGCTCTTCAAAAAAGAAGTTATTAGATTTGAGGGGTCGGCAACTCGCAAGTGATACCCCAGGTGTTGCAAACGTCCATAGGCTACGGTGCGATGCTTGCCATCAGGCGGACCGTAAGCTTGTTAGCAACTTTAGTTGTATTGAAAATAAATATCACTACCTTTGAATAGGTCTTGTAGTAGGTCTTTGAAAAACTTTTTTCTTTGGTACATGTACCTGTTTGCGAGATATTAGCTTCCAAAGTTGATAGTTTAGTGTCTTCCTTTTTTATTTGATTTGAAGGCTTCCCCCAATCTAACTTTTTATCTGTGAACTAACATATCTCATAAATAAATATTTTGAAAAATTTGCAATTGCATTTTAATGCAGACGCGGATTATTTCTAAATAAACTAGGCACGTGCCTAGGGCGCGTGGTTGCAGAGGCGCGCGCGCGAAATTTTTGAAATATAACAAAAAATAATTGTGTCAGTAATTCTATGCACCTACTTACGCAATATAAAAAGGTTATTTAATTCTATAGAGACGTACAGCTTCCGAAGCGTGCTCTGCCTTCTTGATTATTCCTACAAACGCCTGATCTATTCATACATATTTACCAATACCGTAGTACAAAACAAAGTCGTTTTCCGCATTCTGTCCCTATGTAAGTACGCTTAGATCTTTTAAATTAGGTACGCAACCTAGAAGAAAAACATAGTTTCTTAGAATCTTCACAAAAATGTACTACTGAATTGTGTATTTCAAAATCTAAGAGAAAGTTTGCGATGGCATATATCTTATGGATAACCCACAGTAACCATTTTTATGCAATGGATTATTTGTAGGTTATAAAATATAATATACTATCAATCCTTATTAAAATAAATAAGACAAATAAAATAAATAATAAATTCTGAGTCCCTCGCAGCATAGTTGGTAGTGTGACCGGCTGCTGTGCAAAGGTTGTTCGGGAATCGAACAAAAAAGCACTGGACAAAAAATTATGTAATAAACATTTGTGTTTGTCTTAAGTCTGGGTGTATATATGTATGATAGGTATATATGTATTTATAAAAAACAAAAAGTAATATATATGTATTTGTATCCGTTGTCTGGTGTCCATAACACAAGCTTTGCTTACTTTGGGGCCAGACGGCGCTGTGTGTAATGTCCACAAATATGATTTTTTTTATTTATTATTAAAAAAAAATGGTTGGTTACGTTGAGCATTTAATATAAACAAAATTTCTTCTTAACAGAAGATTATTAGCTTTTAATATCTAATATATTAGAAGAAATCGTAGATATAAATTTACCCGGGCATCTCACAGTGATCAATTTCTAACTTTTAAGTGGATATTATTAGTGCGGAAATATTAACTTATAATTTTTTTTTAACGAACTTCTGTTATTTTACGTACTTAGAAATTACTTTCTTACTCCCGCGACTTCTTTTGCGTGAACTCTTAGAATATCTAAAACCTATGGACCGATTTTGTCCAAAACAATTTTCATTGACAGTGTTCATAGTACCCTATTATCTAGACTCAAGAAAAAAATACTTAAGAAGTTTAATGCATTTTTTTAGCCGATTCCAACGACACCCACATAATGGGGTTGCGTGAAAAAAATATTAAAAACTCAATATTGCAATAGGTAGTTGTTTAATTTTCTGAATATTTTGGATTTCTATTTAAAGTTCTTTTTTTTGTCTTGCGGTGACCGACTTTGGGGCAATTTTTTTCTTTGTTTTCTTTTTCATCTACAAGGTACGTAATTTTCAATTAGTAATCTTATAACAAGCGCCAGTGTCTTTACGACAACTACAGTCCTCATCATCAATGTTTTCTACACTACTAGTACTATTTATAATTTTTATTCTAAGCCGCTAGAGTGGCACCGACGGGGTGCTTGCCTAGGGCGCTTTCGACATTTAATCCACCTCTGTTTTAAGGACTAAAACTAATGGTGTGATACATATAACCACAGCATGTTCTTTATACATATGATAATTGGTAACAAGCAAAGGTACCTACCCTTAACAATAATTTTAAAAACGAAGATGATCGCCGCGGAATTCACGTTAGTTACCATATCTCAGGATTTGTCCTGAGATCTCAGGATTTTTACGCTCTTCTCAGGATTACGGCCGGATTTTGGAAATATCAGGATTTTTAGAATTTTAAATTATTTTTTTAATCTTCTTATTAAAAAGTTACAAAAACAAAAAAAAAACTTATTTAAACACCTATGTGTCTCTCTCATACACTCTATAGACTTTATATCAAAAATTAGCTTTGCTTTGGTCATGTTAGTTGCACACATAAAATCAACATTTATTTATCTATCAACTACTTAATCAGTTGTATCGTATTTATTTTGCGATCTTACCTAAGAAAGCTTTTTTCTGTAATTATAGTTTTATAAAATGCTTCGCATGTTAAGACATATTAAAAAGTAAAAAGTTGATGATTACATACATAAAAAAAAAATTAAATTACGTTAGGGAAAAATCTGATATTGCAACAAATTCTCAGTATTTTTGAAGGAAATCAAGTTTTTTCTCCGGACTTTTAAATTTTTCATCTGGTAACCCTACACCTAACCCACCTGCACCACATCTTTCTTTAATTTAGTATTCATAAGTAGGATTATATTTATAAAAATCAAAATGAATATATACGAACCTAATTTGTTTTAAATAGTTTTAGTAACTAGTTCACTTTACGTAACTTTATAAATTATTTTAAAACATAAACAACTGTTACTTAATTAAATCAGTAGGACTTAATAAGTTTAGTGTTACATTTTAAAAATGTTTGTAATATGAGCCTAAGTAATATTTATCCTAAACATTGAATTTTACAAGATTAACATTAAAAGCGGGAGTTTAACACAACCGGGTAAATCAAAAAATTGTTAAATGCATGCACTAACACTAAATAAAAAAAAATTGCAGTTTCACTTTTCCTTACAGTCACCTTATAACATCCTCCATTAGCATACATAAAAATAACATCACGACGTGCTGTCAAAACAAACAAGCTTGATTCTCACTACTGTACACCGCTACAACCGATATCATATCACAATATAATAATGCAATGCGTACACAGAGCGTCCAAGTGATCCAGGTGCAGGCGCAGAGGCGGCAATGTACGCCGCGGTGACGCCCAAACATCACTAGGGACAGTCGACGGTGTCAAGGTATCGCGGGGAGCTTACACCGACACACCCCATGCTGACCGACGTGTGCGCACCACTGCAGCCCCAGACAGGACAGCGTGCACGGTAGCGCTCCCGCTGTTTACAAAATAAAGCCTCTATATAGAACGAGGGCGAAGGGCCATACGAGCGGACGCGCGGCGTCGGACCGAATAAAGGTAAGCGGGCGGCTCGTTTGTGAGTGTGGCAGCGGGACCGGCTCCGGCGGCGAGATCAAACGAGACGCAGATCAAAGGAGCCGCCGCGCGATCGGCATCCGTCATTATTATTATGCAAGCATTACGAGGCGTGCGTGACTCAGGCGAGATGGCCACGCGAGGCGCCCAACCCCCCACTCACCCTCTCTTGTCAACACTTTTCTAGCACCACCCTGGGACCTGCGCCCGCGCACCTTCCTCCGATGAACCTCATCGTGCTGCCACTGCACACGTATTCCCTTTGAACATATTTTGCACCTCATTAACTTTTATAACTCTGTTTGGCGAACATTGGTAAAAACAGGTGCTACGGAAGCGGCGCTGTTTACAATTAAAATTTTTATACTGTTGCTAACGAGTTTATCGCACGATGGTACTTGGAAAACATTATACATAAATAGATATTGGGGAGTATTTTGTTATACAAAATTAAAAAATAAAGCCTCGTCAAATTTTCCGAATAATGTACATGGTAACTATATAATACTATCATAATAAATACATCAGTAATATACTAAATAAGATATGTTCGGAATAAACCATTGGACATTAAACAAAAGACTTACTAAAATAACTAGATGGCTTTAATAGTAGTAATCCCTAGGTATCAAGATGAGCTTTATCATTACAAGAGTTCTTCGAACAGGTGTCGTTGGTACACTGAGCTAAGTAGAATATAATTGGCGGGCGGCACGGCAAATGTTCAAAGCCTGTACCGGCCTGTAAAAATACGATCAGAAGTTAAGCCGCCAGAAATGCCACAATAAGCCCTTTGACAGTTAGTACCAACCTTTATGATCTTGTCTCTGATATACGGCTCGATCTAATTAAACTTATTTTATCGATCCCACCTTTTGATATAGCGATAGTAAATCAAAGCATTTAAAAGATTCTAAGCGCTACCGATTGAAAAACAGATAAGAAAAAAAAACTAATTCAAAGCATTTAAATTTTTTATAGGTTATATATGATAAAGCCATTAAGATTTAGGCGGTCTTTTAAAAGCGTTTGTATAAATACTATTATACGGCTCATTTTTCATAACAATGAGGATAATAAAATAATGTTCAATAGGGTTTATTAAAATGTTAAAGGCTATAAAAGGAATCTCTTTAGAATCTTCTTGCAGCATCATGGTGGTGTTATTTGAATAGCTTCAAAGCAAATAATATGAAATAATTTTAGAGTGAACTAAACTAATTAAACAATGGAATAAATACAAGACAAGTTGTTTTTACATTTCTTATTCCAATTTCATTTATAATATGCATTTGAAAAAAATAATTGCATCTCGATTTTTAAAAAATCAATTGAAAATCCCGCACTCTCAGAATGAATATCAAATATTGGATTCTAATGATGTAATGGTCAAAGGGTTTGCCCTAAAATATTGCCACGGTAGTTTTTTTGTTTGAATCCCGGTTTCTGTATATTTTGTCGTCAATGTGTCGTTAATAGCGCCGGGTTTCCTAGTTTGAAACACGGGAAAATGTGTATATATTAATAACTATAAAATAACTTTCATAAAACAAGTAGGTATAATATAATCTTTAATGATGATGATAGGTGAAAATAAAAAAGAACTAGCAACATGGTAACAGACAAACAATGGCAATACGTAATAAATTGCTAGTCACCTCGCGCCAATACAAAAAGTAATTGTAGTCTTTTTACAGAAGCTTTCGAGTTGCTACCGGGGTCCGCAGACCGTACTGATGAGAGCAAAAAACGTGATGGTCATTCTCAGAGAATCGGACTAGGTACATTCGTAAACACAATCAATAAACTTAAAAAAACCTATTGAGTATCAAAGTAATTTTTTTTTATTAGCAATAAAAAATTAGGTTTTTAGCATACCCTTACCCTTCATATGTTCCTACTGTTGGAGAGGGTGATTTGGGCCATATTTCATCACGCGGTTTCAGTAAGGATTATGGACTTTATCCAGTGGTGTGAACGACTAACTTGAGAAATTAGTAAAAAAGACTGAGTACACGCCAGGCTCAAGCGTTCATCATCTCACAGAACTCCTGAATCAAGAACTATGATTTATTGTTAGAAAAAAATACAATATCATAATATAATTGCATTGGATCCCCAAGACAATACAAAGACAAGACAAAAAGGTTTTTGAAATTCAATTAATACAGAAAAATATATAGAATATATATATCTTTACTTAATTTGGCCAAATTACCGCTTTAGTCTTTTACCTTTACAGCAAAAGATCACGTTCTAACTTTTAAACACGCTACTTTTAAAAAATTTACATTTCTGGTGTATGGTTCTATTGTTGTTTCTATTATTAAAACGAAAAACACTTTTGATGTTGACTGTGCACGTATGAATAAGCATAGTAGTACGGCGTAAGCTCGCAGACCTGGTGTGTAGAACTGAGCGTGTGCGACTCACCGCGGCCCACAGCTTCCAAATCACAATAAATCTGAACCGATAAAGCAGTCGGGCGGATTGTCGGCGCGGCCGTGATCAAAGAAGGGAAGGGACATTAAAGGCGCCGCCGCAGTACACTGTGATGGTTCATTTGATCCTACGTTTCCATTATCATACGTCAGACGGACCTGATGGGATCCTTATTCATTTTAAAGTGACATTTTGACTAATACATGCTGTGTAACAGGTGAGAAGGGTCGTTAGAACTATAGTTTTATAGTTGATCTCTACAAAATCTATTTAAAGCTTGTACGTATTACTCAGAAAATTCTAAGAAAACAACATACCTTTTGTTTTATACCTCTAAGGTAGCAAACAAGCTTACGGTCCGCCTGATGCCAGCGGTCACCGTAGTCTATGGACGCTTGTAACAACAGGGGTATCACTCGCGCGTTGCCGACCCTTCAGAAATCCAATAACTTCTTTCTTGAAGAACCCCATACTGTAGTCCTTAGAGAAAACTACTACTCCCTACTAGTATCCCTAAAATGCTATTCTTTTTTATTTATTTTTATTCACCTATTTTATTTTACATATTATAATATTTGATATTTAAAAATCAAGATTCATCGATAGTGTGCAGAAACAATAAATTACAAGAACAAGCATTGCAGTCATTTGAAACCAACTAGACACTGCCCCAGCAACATATTCATGGAGGAATACAGGATGGTTTTGGCAGATTCCCTTATGCAGTACAAATCACCTATGTATTTATAAAATTTCCGTATAAATCTCACTTTTTAGCTAGTTTGCCCCAACTAGACTAAGAGTTGGGATTTTGCCCCACCCTCATCTCAAAACCTAATGTTTAGAATGCCGAAGCGCACTTATTAGTACAGAGCACAAATACCATTGCCCAAGGGTTTCGAATTCACCTGTCCTGAGTGGCAGAGGTTTGAGCCCAGCGTGTACCAATGAGTCCTTTTCATAATTACTCGAGTACATTAATTATTCAAACTACTGGTATTTCGTTTAAGGAAAACACCGTGTGAAAACCTGCATACTGCATATACAGAGGCAAAAAATTCTGTTCCACACTGGTATGACAAAACGGTGTAACAGTGAGTCTGCACCCAAAAAAAGACGTATGTGAGGACCACAATCCATACTGAGCCTGCGTGTGGACTATGGCCCAAATCACCCTCGGTAAGTGTAGGGTAGGTATTTTCAATTTAATTTTCAAATAAGTGTCCAAATGCCTAGGCGTGAGCATAAAAACGCAACGAATGAGACAGTGATGTCGGGCAACATAATTCGTACCTACCTACCTAAGCGCGGCTAGCAGAGTTATTATTACTTTATATTCATGAAGCAATAGGTAAGCAAGCCGTACCTTTGAGCGAAAACCGCTACCTAGCATCTTGTTTATTAATTTGCCATAAAATAAACGATACCAATACAATCATAATCTTAGCACAGACTGTTACAGAGTAACTAACATAAGTTTAAATAAGTTATTCTTATGGTAACTTAAGGGTGTCTCAGAAACTACTTGAAATTGAATTTTTAGCAAAACACATATTGCAGTTGACTTTTAAGAGTATTTTTTTTTTTCAACTTTAAGGGCCTGTTTTTTAGCTTGCAATTTCTCGCAAATTTAGCAAATTTAGCAATCGTGTCACAGTGACTGCAGATTAGCAAATACATTTTATAACACATTTGCTCGTAAAGTATTGTATCTCATTACGTACTTGTGCGTTATTGTAATGTAAAACACACGAGTTTCTTTTTAATAAGGTAAAACGCACGGTTTATCACGATGCTCCGTCTAAAACGAACGGTACTTTTTTAAATCTTAGGAAAGAGTTTTTATGTCAGAAAAGTGGTCAACATTTAATGAATAAAGTTAACTTTGGGAGATAATACAAACATTTAATTCTTATATTTAATTAATTTTGACTATAATATTACAACCATTTATCTGTAACAAAACACAATTATATTAATTTACTTTATTAGTAATACTGGCTGTTTATGTGCCTTTGCTTTTAAAAACAAAAAAGTGCTGATGCGCGCGCATCGCTTATTTTGAACAAGTAAAAATTATTCCGCGCGCTATTTCTTTTCACTGTATTGTTTTTATTTAAAAATGTCGTCAACTTATGATGAATTTATTAATTCGACACCGCCAGAAGTCTCAGAGGCCCGAAAAATCGACCGATAGATACTCACAAGCGTATCAAAATTTTATCTTATGGAAAACAAGCAAAGAATGGAATTGCCCATTTTCAGTTTTTAGCCTATTTCATGAAACTTTGAAAAATATAATTCAAGATCATTGTGGTGATACTGTTCAATGTTTAAAAGCACTGTGAAAACAAAACATAGTAGTAAGCCCCTACCATGTTTTGTTTTCACATAAAAAAAATGATATCAAGTCATACTCCAACTTCCTGGCATTTCTAAAAAGACGCTTAAGTGGCCATATGAGTAAAAAGTCTAAAATATTTTCGGCTGACAATGTCAAGAAGTTTCTAATAGAGCCTCCGGATTGCCGATATTTGGCAACAAAGGTCAGTTGAAATTTAAAACTAAAACCACAACCTAACTATAAATAAAAATGTCTTCTAAAAGATCATGTGGCATAACAGTGCCCAGAATGCTGGCAGCGTTACCTCGTTAGATCGCCAAACTGAGCATAGCATAAGCTGCCAGCCCTCGGGTCTCCCGACGCCTCGACTAGTCGTGCGGAGAGGTCACGAACGAGGTGCTTTGCTTCTGGTCCCCATGGCCCTAGGGGTTTCGACCCCAAACGGCACAAACATGAAATCAGCCTCAAGATTGACGTATTTGAGCCGTTTCCGGCCTTCAGCGGACGCAGCTGCAGCACCGGCACCCTTCGAGGTCGTTGGTAGCTAGAACGCCGCCAGCGTGTCAATGCAGGTGGCATCCCACAACAAGGGCTTAACAAACTTCCATGGCCCCAAAGTGGAACCATCAGGCCTCTTTCCATCAGTACGGAAAATTCCCTTTGGTTTTAAAATGGCTGGCAGCTGAGACGAGGTAAAGGCACGACGGATAATATCGTTGAGAGCCGAGTGTCGTGAAAGGCGGCCGGCACTTTTCCTACAGGAAAGGCCGTGGTAGCCAAGCTGGTTAACCCTTTCACCGCAAACACAGGTGTGTGACTGCACTGAACGGAGCCCAAAGTGTAAGCACACAGCCAGTGATAAAGTCTGCCTGTCGAGGAGGGTGCCCACGGTCGTGGAAGGCAACGCTCGGAGCCAATGACCTGACTCTCGTACAGACACGGAAAGTAAGCGTGCACGCTCACTTGGTTCTGTAGCGGCTGAGATAAGGGAGCTGCTGACTTTTTGGCACAGAGGTTCATCCTATAGACGTTGCGATTTACTTACAGTGAAGTGATGGTGCAGTGTGAGTGTGGCCTGTGTGCCCAAATACGGGACCTCGACGGAACCCAAAGAAGGGCTGGTAATCTTACTGTAGAGGTCACGAGTACTGTTAGCGGAGGACAGGAAAGCTGACAATGCGATAGCAGAGATGCTCCGAATCCCCAAACCACCATGTCTGATTGGTAGTGAGGCCTGACACCAGGCACGTTCATCTAAAGGGCAGTTCAAAATTTTTGTGAGCAAATGTCTAATCAAAGAATCTAGAGGTAGTAGCAAAATTTGATGGTTCCAAAAAGGGCAACAACGGAGAACATAAGTAAATTTAGGAACAAATAAGCAAGATCGAATAATTGTGAGAGCTATATTTGGGTTGATTATACTTAATTTATCTTCTGCTGTCGTGAATTTTTTAATTTTATCGTCCAGGTAGGTTGGAAGTGCTTCATCTAGGATTGTAGCACCGAGGAGCAAAAGTGATGAATTTGAGAGAATTTTTATATTTGGGGCAAGGATGTTTAATTTGCTGAATAAATCAGTTTTTAAATTTTAGGTAACTGAATCCGAGATGTAAAGTTCGCATTTCGCAAAATTTAGATCCAGACCTATGGTACTAAATTCATCAATTAGAGTGCGGAGGTCTTCAAGGACGGTGGAAGCCATTCCACCAATGGTTCCGTCATCTAAGTACTAAAATTAAAATCAGAACTTAGTTTTTTAATGATAGGGTGAATCGCCAAACTAAAAATAGCTGGTCCAAGTGGGTCGCCTTGCTGACAACCTACGGCAGATTCCAGTATGTTTTCTTTATATAGTAATTCGGAAGGTTCAGAATAGCATTGCCACAGATAAGGAAAAATGATGGGCGTATTTTCTTTAACTTGTTTAAGTAGTGCCCCCTATCGACGGAGTTAAAGGCGTTTTACACATCTACCTTTAAAGATACTTCACCCTCATTATTTAAAAAAAGAGGATAACTGTAACTCCAAACAATTATTTATTATTTTTTGAGTGAGGTTACTGCCGCTACTGTTTCCGGGTTCTGCGTGAAGAGTTTTATAAGAGAAGGTAAGCAAATTCTCCCTGTTACCTATTGTGTTAGAGTTAATGATTTTCTGAATGACTTTTTGAAGGGCCTGAGCTACTATTCGACGAGCACCACGAGGGATGCGTTTCAAGACAGGTAAAGTTGAACGCAACCTTCCCATGGTTTTACAAAGTTTGCCGGTGTCGAGTGGAGGTTGTGACGCTGGTGAAGAGAAATTGGATGGGGAATCAGTAATTATTTGTACAGGTGATGGAACAGGTCGAGGCTTGTGTTTTTTTCCGACATGTATGTTCAGACCTTTACGACCTTTGCAGGGCTAGGAACATAGGTCACAGAAAACCAAATCGGAGGTTGTCGGAACGTTGGAAAGCAACGACGACGGGGTAGGCAACGGAAGGGACATGGTACAGTAATTTAGTAATAAAAATATAAATAATTAACAATACACAAGTATACAAACAAAAAAATAAAATACCAAAAAAATTACAAATATAAAATGAAGGCAAAGTACTAGGTAGTTTTTTACTTCTTTGATCTTGAATTGTTGTCCCAATTATACCATTACAATTATATATATTTCAAGAATGAATAAGCATCAAAACAAAATATGTTTCGACTTACAATTTAATATTATTCTCATGAATGAATTTAGAAAGTATGTGTAATGTGAAAGTACGTCTGAATCAAAATTGGACATGATACAATTAACATTAGAGGGTAAAGGGGTGAATTTCGACAATGAGTTATATAAAGATGATTTATTATATAGAGGAAAACAAAATAAAATATGGTTAAGGTCACCATCTTCTGCACCACACTCACATAGAGAGTTATCCTTGACCCTGATTTTTTTAAGGTACAGCAGAATCCAAATCGCATGCGGCATAAAATTTATGTAAAAAGCTTGCTAAATTTATACTTAAAAAACCATGGTTTCAAAGGAATCTCTGTTTGAATTTTCGAATATAAGTCATTATCTTTCTGACTTCTTTCCTTTTTTGGTTGGTTTATTAAATCATGAGTGTACAATTTAAATGTGTCAAGATCACCACATAAGACACCTTCTTTTGCCACTTGATCCGCTTTCTCATTGCGAAAAATTCCTGAATGACTTGGAATGCATACAAGATTTACTAATAAACCCTGCTTGGAACATTGAAACAAAAGTTCTTTTATTTTGTAAATAATAGGGTTATGAACTTCAGACGAAAAGTTATCTTTATTTATTAGTTGGAGGCTACTTAGGGAGTCTGAAAAAACTAACGTTTGTTTTAGGCGAAATAGCATCAAGTATTTTATGGCTTCTAGAATACCAATACATTCCTCCGTAAAGACTGAAGCTTCAGGGGGCATCTTTTTTTAACAACGATATTATAATTAGAATGAAAAATACATATTCCCACACAACCTTATGGATCTAATTTTAAAGCATCTGAAAAAATATGTGACCATCCATTCCATTTTTCGTCAATAATTCTTAAAAAATGTTTGTTAGCAAAAGAATCATCTTTTTCTATCCCAAAATTAAAAATAATTTTAGGCTTAAATAAAATAGTTTCCAGTGAAAATTCATAAAATGGCAATGTAGGAACATGGAAAGTTGGGGATTTAAAATTCTTTTACCAGTATACACCATATGTAGCAAAATAATTATTTAAACTCACAAGGCGGTGAATAATGGGATGAAATGAGAACTGACAGCAACGAAACAGGAAACGATCGGCTAAGAGCTGTCGACGTAGGTTTAATGGAGGGTCAACACATTCCACCTGTAGAGATTTGTTTGGACTGTGTCTCATGGCACCAATGATTATACGTAAAGCTTTTGATTGTAATTTGTCGAGTTTGTTACCAAAATTTTTGTTCATAGATTGTAACAAAAATGTCCCATAATCTAAAATACTCCTGATGATAGAGCTATACAATAATTTTAAGGAGTAAGGGTGTGAGCCCCACCAACAGCCAGATAAACATCGAAGAATATTAATATTCCTTTCGCACTTTGAAATGATGTAATCACAATGAGGGATTCCTGATAGTTTAGAGTCTAAATTCAAGCCAAGGAATTTAATACTATTGTTCACTAGAAGGGAAATTCCGTTAATTTTAATATTCATACTAGGGATATTTCGTTTCCTGCTAAAAACTACACATGAGCTTTTAAGAGGGGAAAGTACTAAGCCCGATTTTTGAAGCCAACTGTTTAGAGTGAAAAGAGATTGGTTAATGGAATCTACCGTTAAAGTTTTATTATTGTTAGAAGAATAGACGAGAATATCATCAGCGTATTGCAACATATTACTTTGTGGACCAATAGAAAGGTGCAGATCGTAAGTATAAACGTTAAATAAAATTGGAACAATAACTGAGCCTTGAGGAAGTCCTTTATAGACAATCCTTGATGATTTAATTTGTTCATTATAAAGTTTTTAAGTAAATAGTTCTTTCACATAATATATTAGAGAAGAAATAAATAAATTTCTTTGGAGTGCCGATTTCAATAAGTTTACTAACTAAAATTGGAATCTGGACATTATCGTAAGCAGATGAGATATCAAGAAAGGTAGCTACCGTATAATCATTTTTACTAAATGCCAGCCTGACGTCTGTTGTGAAAATGGATAGATTGTCTAATGTACTTTTGGCTTTTCTAAAGCCGAACTGACTTTAAGCTAGGCTTTCGTTATTTTCAATAAACCAGCCAAAACTATTTTTCACCAAATGTTCTGCGATTTTAGCAAGAACAGTAGAAAGAGCAATCGGGCGATAAGAATCGATTTCATTTGGATCTTTATTTGGTTTTTTAATTGGAATTATAATTTGAGATTTCCAAGTGTTGGGAACGTAACCTGAATCAAAAATCGCATTTATTAACTCAAGATAATACAATTGTATGGCCGCACTGGAATTAGCTAAAAAGGAATATGTGATTCCGTCTAGACCTGGGGAAGAGTCTTTAGACGATTTTAAGACAGCTTTTAGATCTTCTAGAGAGAATGGAGAGTTTAGAGTTTATGATACTCATCTAAGAACTTTTGAGGTAGCTCTTGCAGTTGAGGACATGTTGGAGAAGCTAGTTTATCCATGAAGTTATCAACCCAATTTTGACAGGAACTACAAATGAAGATTTAGGCGTCTGCGAATTTCTGAATATTCTATTATTTTTCCAAACGGTTTATGAGGGTGTTTGAGGTGAAATGGACTCACAAAATGTATTCCATCCTGATTGTTTTTTAGATTTAAGATTTTTTTCGTCTCTTTCATAATTCTGGAAAGGGTAGTAAAATTTTCATCACTCATATTCCTGTTATAGGTGACTTCAGCTTTCTTCCGATTTTTTATTGCCGTAGTGCAATCATGATCCCACCAAGGGGGGTATGGAATTTTGGTTATATAAGAGTTTTTGAGGGGAAATGTTTTATCTACACTATTTATTATAACCTTAACAAAAGCCTCTGAGCATTCAAAAGAGAGATGTAAGAACGGAAGTTCAGAAAGTAGACGGAAACGATTACATACAATCTTGGGCCTGAATGTAAAGACATGAAAATGATGTGAAGAAATAGATTCAGACTTTTTAGTTCCTTGCTGAAAATTCTGTGAGTTTAGACAATCTGAGAGCAGAGTTATAAGAGATTTAGTAAAAGTAAGGTTATGTTACAATCTTCAACAACAGCTGATTCCTGAGGGAGAAACGCGGTGATTTTACGGTTAAGGAGCTTGTGGCTGAGTGGCTTTCGTCTATCGGCGACGATATGCGAAGTTAAGCAACATCGGGCGTGGTCAATACCTGGATGGGTGACCGCCTATTGGCACCCTTTTCTGAGCTCCTTCGTGCTTTGGAGGACACGTTAAACAGTCAGTCCTGGCTGTTGTCATATGACAGTCGAGTGGACTATGTGTGAAGACTGTATGTCTCTATGACAAACTCTTTGCTCTAATGGTTGAACATAGACAATTTTGACATCTGACACTGAACGTTAGGTTTCCTAGGAACGTGTTGTAATATATTGTCACTCTTTGATATTTTTTACTATTGTAATCATTTACCAATTATTGTAATGTTATTTTACTAGCTACAAATAAAACAGCAGTTCAGTTTATAACGTTTATTCTTGTAATGTTGTGTTTCGTGGTAAATAATAAATCTACCTCTCACACTTCTATATCAATCGTACGAAAACTTTAAATTGTGAAGACTGTATGTCTCTATGACAAACTCTTTGCTATAATGATTGGGCATAGACGTGACACTGAACGTTAGGTTTCCTAGCAACGTGTTGTTTTATATATTCTGTCACTTTTAGATATTTTACAATTGTAATCACTTACCAATTATTGTAATGTTTTTTTACTAGCTACAAATAAAACAGCACTTCAGTTTATAACGTTTATTCTTGTAGTGTTGTGTTTAGATGGTAAATAATAAATCTACCACTCACACTTCCACATCAATTATACGAAAACTTTAAACTATGGCCTTAGCCCTCTTCTCCATGGAGTCCTGTGCCCCTACAGTGAGGCCTATAACGGCTGAAGATACATACTAGGCAGGCACTAAATAAAATAAAAACAACAACAAATTGTTTAGTATTTTATTCATTTTCTATAATAATTAAAATATTGTCCAGAAATTATGCAGGTGGAACAATATTATCTTGGTACCTAACCCAGCTTAGGTACCATATAATGCACATGACGTGAGCGCAGCAGCCACTGCCGAATCACTGACAGAATTGTTTCATCGTCTAAGGGTCGTCGCCCTAGTGTATTGCAGTGACTAGTAGCTATCCCACAATTCACACAGCGATCCATGTTTCAACTATGTCGAAACCACATGCCGGCGGTAAAATCCAAAATAACAATTCCAAGTCAAACGTGTGAGTGATTTTCAGTGTCCAGAGTGAAAGCAAGGGTCGTACAATGTAGGGTCGTAAAATCCGTGTAAAAGAAAACAGTGGTCGTTGAAAATGAAAAACAATCGGAAAAGCACACAAAACGAGTGAGCAAAACAAACAAGTCGGTAGTTTTTTTTTATTTTATTTAATGCCAGTGCAGTGACATAGAAAACAATAAGACTGATTGTAATCGATACGAAATCAATAAATATTCATGGGTTTCCCATGGGTTTTCAGTAATTAATTATATAATATGACTGTTGAATGAACTATATAAGAAGCTTATATTTTAATATCAATATAATATAAGCTTCTGGGCACGATATTGTATATAACTATATTACTATATAATATTAATTAACCGACAATCTCAAGAAAACTATTTTTTCATATTTCTCCGTTCCCAGATTGAGAATCATGCTGTTTTCTTATATTTGAGTATAAAAAAAAATGACTATTTCTTTAGTTCATGTCTTAACTTATTATATTAAAGCCGTGTCTCCTGCTAGTTGTTTTTGTTAAATTTTACATCTAACACCTAACCTCTAACAGAAATGTTAATGATTTTGACATTTAAAGTTAAAAAAACATGTTAACACGTTATCCGAGGCGGATGGAAAACATCACCCGCGTTCGCCTGCAGGGGGGGTGATTCATTCATTTTGTGTTAAGTATTCGTTGCGTGTTGTCTGATCTGTGGTTCGCTTTGCGCGCTCGCCCGCCATCTTTGCATTAGCTTGCTACTAATGCAAATCTGTGCTTCTTTATTTAAGTTAATTAGGTATATTCTCTTTGCTGTGCTTTGGATTTTGTAAAATTTTACATTTGTAGATTCTACATTTTTGTCTAACACTTCGCCTCTGGACTAAAACCAAGATAGCTACAACTGCTAACACATCTTCCTTGTCGGAGCTCATCTTGCACACTGAGAAACTAACAAAACAAAAACAATACGAAAAAATGACGAGGAGACAGTTTGTTAAAGAAAAGTGTTAATGTTAACATGTTAAGTTAGATGTTTTGTTAGAATTTAACAAAAACAACTAGCAGGAGACACGGCTTTAGGCCCACCACTTTCCGTCTCTTTTGGTGATTTCGAAATTTCTTGCAATCAGGGTTATTAATATTATACTTTAAAAGAGGCTTTTTGTAATAACTACCCTTAGCGGAATGGCAAAGAGTTTCTAGGAAAATTGGATAATGTCTACTGCCATATGTATTGGCAAGGACCTGCCATGAAAGTTTTGAAGCTAAATCTGGGGTACGAAAAGATAAATCTATCGCACTAATATTCTCCGAAGGCCGGGTTCGTAAAGTCGGCGACCAATCATTTAATAAACAAAGGTTATGAAGATCAAACATTTCTAGCATCTGATTGCCTATATTGTCGCTAATATCGGATCCCCATGATTGATGATGGCAATTGAAATCTCCGAGTACAACGAAAGGCTTGGGAAGGGAAGAGAATATATAATTTAGTACTTGACAAACTGATACTGAGGGATGAGCAACGTTTATAGAACAATAAGTAATTTGATGTATTTTAACTGCAACAGCTTGAAAGCTGTCACAAAGTGGGGATAAATCCACTATAGAATATGGTATATTATTTCTAATTAGAATGGCAGTGCCTGCATAGCCATCATGTCTATCTTGTCTAATACAAACAAATTCTGGAAAATTACATGTGATATCTGGCTTTAGCCAGGTTTCAGATAGAGTTATTACAGAAGGCGAGAATTTATTAACTAAATAAATTAAATTGGACTTTTTATTCCGAATGCTTTGACAGTTCCATTGAACTATTTTGACTTGGGCCATTATTTTGGATGGTGTTAGGAGGAGAAGTAAAAGAAGCAGCGTTGGACGGTCCATCATTACGTGATTTCGAAAAACGATTGATGAGGATAACAAGAGTTGACAAAATCTTGAAAAGTAGTATCCTCTATGTTAGAAATCTTTTTCCTAAATATCCACAGCCATTTCATGCCGATGGAGTAGCAAAATCGTTAATCAAAGTTTTGTGAGCTTGTTTGTCATAGCCTGTAGCTATTTTGAAAGGAGCTTTAGGCTGCAAGAATATTGTTTTTTATAACTCTCATGCGGGTAATTAGAAGTATTTTTGCTGGGTAAAAAATCTGTTACGTATGTTTTACCTCTACAAGGACCTTGAGTAACTTCGGAATAGAACTTTCCACATAGGGGATGCAGTTGACAAGCCTCCATGTATGATAGTGATTTTTCAGCCATTGTAGATTTAATACCTTTTTGACGTTGGTGTTCCGGACATTTACTAATGTGGCAGAATGATTGCCCTTGCACAAGATACAAAGAGCCTCGTCTTCTTGGATATCACACGAGTCACAAGTTTGATTTTGCGAACATTTATAACATCGCGGGTTGGAGCGACACAAGCTTTTTGTATGCCCGAATCGACAACACGAAAAGCATTGAATTTTAGGGAACTTGTAAATTTCAATATCTAGACTATTATAGTATAAATATACATATTTAGGGAGGATCTGACCTTTAAATGTTAGCACTACCGTACTTGACGGGTTCCAGTAAGTTACTCCATTTAACGAAGACATATTTTAGGCGTCTTGCTTTTATTATTCTACCGAAACCTTTAGGAGCAATAATATCACTCAGTATATCATACTCATCAACGTCTTGTGGAACACCACGTACCACACCCATTGTAGAGATGCAAAATGATGGAATGAAAGTTTTGTAATTGTTATCAGATAAAATTTTATTGACCAAAAAATCATTAGCATGTTCCATCTTTGCAAAGTTAATTTTTATTCTGTTTCTCCCAATACGTTTAAGACTGCCATTAACAATTCCATTGAAAGAGTTCCTTTGTAAAAAATTCCCAAACACTACCTACTGTTTAACTAATGTTAAATAAACTACTATTTAACATTTCATTATGTAAGGGTTATCAGGGTTAGTTTCTTTTTGGACATGGACAACATATGGACCGGTGTCATCATAATTATATCTGGTTCTATGTGTCACATCATTATTAAACGATTGCTGTCTTTAACTAGGGTTTATATCGGTCATAACTTGGGATGCAGGTAATTAAAGTGTCGCTTAGAAACTGTGTGAAATACGTCAAGAAGGCGCGCGCAGCTTTAAAGTATTAAAAATTGCCAGGTTTGATAGTTGCTTAGCAACACAGAAAGTTGTCTTGTTCAACCACTGAGATTGTCAAAATCCGACTCCAAAACGACAAAACACAGAATTGTATTTAAAAAAAAACTGCATCTTAAATACAAAAAAAATTCCAAAGTCGTTCAAAAATAAGGATACAATAAGTAAATAATAATGGCCAGAAGCGGTCTCCATGCCCATATACTGAGCGTACGATTTTATAATCTTTATTTATTTTAAATAGGTGTGTATTGAGACACAAGGTTTTTTTTTTTCAAGTAATACAACATGAAAAGAGATAAAAACAGCGTACAAAACACCTATATTTTAAAGAAATACTCGAAAGTGAAAGAAGTTAATAACAATAACTTGAACTGATTGGTAGAAATTTAGAAATCACCAAAGGAGACGGAAAGTGGTGAGCCTTAATGTAATAAGTTAAGACATGAACTTAAAAAAATAGTCATATTTTTTTATACTCAAATATAAAAAAAACAGCTTGATTCTCAATCTGGGAACGGAGAAATATGAAAAAATAGTTTTCGTGTGATGGTCGATTAATTGATATTATATAGTAATATAGTTATATACAATATCGTGCCCAGAAGCTTATATTAGACAGAAGACGACCACCTGCTTTGATATTCTGAACAGAGACAACAGTTTCAAATGTATTAATTAAATTCTCCTCAGCAGCTCAAGATGGTTCATTATGATGACCGAAAAATGTGCGACATCTTCGGACCGTTTCTGTAAAGTTCTTACCATTTCGGTAGTGGATTTTCAAAATTTCTAAGCGTTGCTTGACTGAAAAACTTTTCTGATGACAACCACAAAATATTCGCGTTCCATTGTTGACACAAAGAAAATTATTCGGAATTCAAAATTCAAGTAGGTTTTGAGGCACCTATTATAAACAACTTGTTATCTATAATGTACTCACCATCGGCACCATCGGAATCATCGACCATTAGATTAGATTTACATATAATCTTGCAATCTTGTTAACCTATTTCGTCTTAAATTTGATTTTTATCATTATGTTGTTTGTTGACACACTACCTTCAGACCGTGGCTGTACCTCAAAGTAGTTCTTATCGCAATCAGATATTGCCCTTCACCGTTCCTTTTATTTATTATCTTGGCTTTGTGAGTTTGCTTGTTTGTTTGCCCTTTCTTCACGCTGGAACGGAGCATCGAATTGAGCTGTAATTTAGCACAAAGATATTTGAAGAGACGGAGAAGGGCACACACTACTTTTTATCTTGGCATATTTAAAAGTTCCTGCAGGAGTAACTATAGCCGAATCCCACGTAGACGAACTATAGCAACAGCTAAACTTCCTTACTATAATCAAACGAATATTTGTTTATTCTGTGCTATAATCAAGGAGTTACTAAGAATACCATGCCGATAACCGAATTTAGCGGGGGCGGAACCGCAGCCAAAAGCAAGAGTTGAATACCTTCAGAAACAAGAACTTAAGATCATAAAAGTTAAAAGCTTTCGATTAATCTGAAATTACACCAGTTATTTCTTTTTTACTTTGCATTGCGTATTTAAGTTTAACTACACATATATAATCACATGACATTTTCTCAATTAACATTCCTATACCTATTATTTTTTATTAAGACCGGCATCATATGGAGTACTGCTGCCATCTCTGGGTGGGTGCACCCAGATACCAGCTTGGCTCTTTTGACTCGGTTCAACGACGGGCTGTGAGAATCGTCGACGATCCCAAACTGTCTGAGGAGAGACTTTGCCTCCCTGTGTGTGTTCTACCGCTTGTATAATGGGGTTTGTTCTAAGGAATTGTTTGGAATGCTGCCCCCATGTTATTTATTTCAAACAAAAAACTAAATAGCCATGGAAGAAACTAGCTTTTGGGGTAGACCGAGTAAGAAACGTTGTTTTCATAATGCAAAAGTGGCATTTTAAACACTTTGCCTTTGAATTAGCAAGACTGCTAGATAATGTCATTAAGTGGCAACAATGAATTAGAACCTATGTTTTGAATTTGCCAACTCCTTTGATCTGGACACAATCCACCGCTACAGAAGCGATTGTGCGCCAACACTACCCAACATCATCCGATACTCATTATACACGTGGAAAGCTGGACAAACTATGGAACTGTCGACGACCGTGTAGTGTAGACTTGCAGTGATTATAGTACTAGCTCCAAAGTATAACAAAATAAAAACCGGCCAACTGTAAGACGGGCTCTAGCTCAGCGCCATGTAGCAAAAATATTCCAGATTCTTTGGAGAAACAGTTACACATTTATTTGTTAGAAACTACTTTTAAAGTTAACCAACGTCAAGCTGGGCTAGTAATTGGATGAGTAACCGCTTAGCTACACACTTTTTAGGGTTCCGTACCCAAAAAGTTAAAAACGAAACCCTATTACTAAGTGCCTACCTCTAGCGATAGGTACCTCAGAAATCGGTAGATTTTCCAAAAATCATTGGAACATTTTGCATTTACAAGTCATGGTGTTGGCAACTTTTATTATATTGAAAAGCACCATTATCTTATGTACAGTGTGTAAACTGCTGTATAAAAGAAGTTTATTAAAACGACACGATTGCGTCGATGATGAAAATTATTGATGCGATGCTCGTAGAAGCTATGTTATATATGAATGTATGACACCTCTTGGTTGATACTGCCAGCAGTTATGCTTGTCTCAAAGATTTAGCCATGCATGTCTCAGTGCAAGCCGTATTAAGGCGATACCGCAAATGGCTTAATATATTAGTTTAAGATCCTTAGGATTTATTCAGTTATAGCGGAAAATTATATAATTATGACAAGATAAAATTGTGTTTCACTTAAATAAATTGTTTTATGCGTTAAGGCGCATATAGCAGCTAACAAGCGCCGCCATCTTCGTAGAAAACGAATTTCTAAAATCCAAATGTTGCAAATATAAAACTAGTCATAAGCTACTTTTAGAAGGTTTATATAAATAGTTTCTAAATAATATCTGCGAGTTGTAGTTGGCATTGCTGCTAAAAGTGGCCGTTTTTAGCAGAAATGCAAACTACAACTCAGAGAAAATTGTGAACATCTAATGGCGGCGCTAGTGGACTGTAAGAGGGCCCTTAAAAAATAGAAGCTTTGTTTTTACAAAAATGAATTACAAAGTTTGTGCGCTAGTTATTATTAGATATGCATTCAAAAAAAAAATCCGCTTTTCAATTAATAGCGATGCGTCATGAACTCATATTGTTGCTAATATGATAATAGTTTTAGGTAACTTTTTTGCTGTGCAATCAGTATTTTTGATAAAGAATGGGATTTTTTTTGTATGAAAAAAGATTTTTTGATTAACAGTTAAATACTAACCATTATAACAAGCTGGTAAATTCGTTTTTCTTAAAATTAATATACGGAAATAATTAGTTATATTAGATTTTAAACTTGCTAATGTAATTAGGTATCATGCGATGAGTGCCGCAATATTCAATGTATGGAAGCAGAAAACTTCAAATTTTCGGACTGATCCAGTTTTTAAACCATTATTGATACCATTGAATAGAGCTCGTGAATTGTCAATAATCAGTATTTCGATATCGTGTATGGTTCAGAAATAATCGAGTGAGATCATCTAGGGTTCCCAACCTGTATTTGTACCCCTTTAAAAAATTTTTTGAACTTTTTATTCTTTGTTAGGTAATCCGCCATTATAACACATATTAGACCCTTTGGGTTTGGAACCCTAAAAATAAATAAGTAGTCAGTGGTAGTTTAATTTTAAGGTCCGCTTAAGAGGCAAAAAATAACTATAATATTTAAGTATATATTACATAAGTAACCCGGGACGAGGGAGCGAAGCGCGAGTCTTGTGTTACTCATATTACTAATCCCCCCCCCCATAGATCCGCGCTTGCCTGTTATAATTTTCTTAACCGTTATTATTTATTTTCAAGTGGAAGTAACTAAAACAACTAAAGTTGCGTCCCGTATTTTACCCCATGGTAACCTTACCCTTCAACAGTTGTTTACGTCGTCTGTAATTTGCAACTAAGAGACCAAATACAATTCTTCATGGATTTAATTTTAAAAATACGAATTTCCATTAGAAAAAGTTTTTTAGTTTATTTGAAACCTGGTGATGACTCGACCTCCGGCGGTTGTCTTGAACCTACTCGGCACAATCCTTTCAGGTTGTAGTAATTTCACACTTTATATCAATTCATGCTTATTTTGTTAAAAAACTATTTTTCACCTTAATTTCAAGGATTTCATACTCTGGCAAAATAAAATGAATTGCATATCTTTAAACGTCAAGCGTTTTTCGCTTTCATGTTTCTTTTTAATATATATCAATTTTATACCGGTCAGCGCTTACATCATTAAGAGTTTCAGACTTATTCAATAACTAACATGAAAGTTCAAACTGACAATAATTTTGTTATAAAAATAAACACGTAAGTATCAAAAATAAAATTATAGTCTAGGGGCTACAAACCTAAACTTTATAATCATTTAAAAAGTACAGGGGCCAGAAACCCAAAAAATTACATAAACAATATTATATAAAAAACCTACTCGCTATAATGTATCACCCAAAAGTTGACGTAGAGGAGGCTACAGCTGGTCTTTATTACGCGCAATGTGTGCGTCATTTTATTGCTTATAAAATCGTATATTATAGTTTTTATATTTCTAACATTATATTTATACACATTTTAAAATAGTTTTCGGTGTTGAAGTATTTTCTGGCCTTTTCTTAATTTTACAATCTTACTCACTGGGCCTTATTTGATTCGGATACCTTAAAAAAATATTCCAATACGTATAAAATAACTTGGACGTATTAATTAGAAATTTATCGCCTTAATCCTTAACTCTACCTTGTTTGTGTTAAATTTCAACATTCTATAGCAAGTATCCTAATGGTTTTTTTATTAAAGTTCAGTATCAGCACATTTTTTATAATATACTTGGAAATTAACAACAAAAAGCGATACTTTGAAGATACAGGCAGTACATAGGTACCTAGAATAGAAAGTACGTCCTATATTTATTATTAACAACCAGTACTAAAGCGGGTTGGCTAAAGTACATTACTCCTTATTTAAGATTTTTTGTTTGCGTGTCTGTCTGGATATTTATCCAGAATTTTAGTCCGAGCAAGCTAGAGTGGATAGAATCTGAAAGGCTGATTACCCTTTTCCTGAATTAAAATATAGGATACTTCATATGCCGATCGAGATTTTTGTGTTTTCGCAGGCTAAATATAGAAGTACAACGAGACTATTTATACAGCGGATCTTTCTGAAAGGATCTGTAGTCTATATTTTTATTAAGTCGGGCTTACTTTTTGTTAACGTGTAACTAACTGAATTGCATGTTGAAAAAGTTAATAGCTCCCACTTCAATAGTTTTTAGAAAATTTCCAATTCAATTTGGATAAATCCGCGAGGAATATTTAGTTATAATTAAAAAAACAGCTTCGACTTAAAGATTTTTTTTAATAAACTTGACTAAACCAAATATCGTCGGCCATTCATTCACAAACTTTTTAATTCAAAATATATCTCATGAACAATAAATATATGTAAAAAGAAACTGGTACTTTTAAACAGATACAGTGCAACAAACTCATCTGAGTGTTTGGTCGCTAGTGTCGTAGTAAGTTGACACCGTTTCAATATGGCGCTTTTAGTTTTGAATTTTGACAACCGGGTCAGAAAAGTTTGTTGCACTACACATGCATACCCGATTTAAACAAAAAAAATTAAAAGAGACTGTAACAATCCTGCAGTCACATTTTAAGGCACTGACACAAACTGGCACATTTCTTTTATCACAGAGTAGCAGTTACCTAATAAATTAGTAGCACTACATTTTTATTTAAAAAAATGTACTCAAACAATTTCTCATATTTCATACCTTACATGTTATAAAAAAAGAATAAAAATAACTAAAAGCAAAATTAGAATAAAAGCCACTAAATTAAAAATTCAAAGATAGTCACTGATTCTTGCTTTGTGTTATAAATGGCAAGGTTGGACATAATCCGTAGTAAACAATACAATAAAACCAATTACTGATACAATACAAAGTCATTGATTTAAACAAATGTATTTAAAATCTGTTAAAATAATAATTACGAAAGAAATAAGTTCAAAAAGAAGATATAAGTTTTAAGAAATTATTTTAGTTCTAAAATATATTCATAATATTATTTTAAGCCTTTCTTCTTAGACTGACATGATTTTAAAAATAATATATCTTTAATATTGTTAAACATTTTGCATCTTCACATTATACTTACTCATTCTAACATATATATTTAACATAACAAATAATTCAAAATGCTTTTGATTTAATTTAATAATTTAGAGATTCATTTTTTAAACGATTTTAATTATTAAAATTCATTTCCTTTTACACAACCTTAAAAATATTTAAGCTCATTACGAACTTCTGTCAGTCTACATTTATTGCTTCTTACCGTACATAATATATGTCAAATGTAAAATAAACTTATGTACTTATTATTCGTTTCACCAAAGGTCTACGTCTTAATTCTTACACTTATAGTTTCACTTTTACTCAGAGTACATATTTTTATCTCTGAGGCAACGCCATACCAAAATAGCTGCCCACATATTTGCCAGACTATGACCAAATACTACAAATGACATAATTTTATATATCTTACGTATAGGATCAAGGCCTGAAAGCATAGTTTCACAAATCACAGAAAGTTATACGTGTAGTATTTGGGAAAATACGTATAGGCACAGAATAAGGAATAGAATAGGTACGTAGATATTTTATTTTCATGATTTATATGTATTCGCACCTAATCCAAGGGAAAAGCATTTTGGCTCCCATTTTGATACACAAGCTACACTGGGAAATACTTTATTTTTACTTTATATGACAAAATAAATATTCGTAAGAATATGACCTGATTCAAAAGATACGTTTCATACGATGATATATGTATTATTTTTGTAAATGACTAGCACTAAAATATTATATAACCCTAGAGGTATATAGATAATTTTCACATTACAAACAATATAAATTACGAGATAAAAATGACCTTACATTTTGTGCTAAAAAGATGCTAAAAAGTCTCTAACTCGGCTCTGTTTTGATAACTAGTTGGGACAGAATTATATTAGGCATACAAATCTTTAACAAAATTTTATAATTTATACCTACAATACACCCTTATTGACTTCGGTAACAAAATTGCTAAAACTATCTATGTCACTCTTATGGTTGTTTCGCATTAATGGATACAAGTCATTGCTTTAAGGTAAACTCTGTACAGTATACGCCTTATTAACTCATTATCTTAAATTACCGAAAATTGCCTTCTGACATAGAACGTTTTAGTTGAGTTGAGAACGTTCATTAATTTAATAGTAAAATCTAAGATATTTACATGTTACTTCGCATATGGCTAGTATATTTTTTCTTCATTATAATAAAACTGAATATTAATTCATGAGTAATATAGGTAAATAAAAATAAATTAAAAAATATCTGACTTTCCTCAACACTTGATTTGCAACAATAATTTTTTTAGTAGCTCTTGGACTATAACGAACTCACACTATCGCTTGTAGTCAAACAGTGTAAGTTATAGCACTTTACGACTTACAGACTGCCTAAACATTCATTTCATTCGTATAGCTTGCCATCGAAGACGTCTAGAGAAAGCAATCGTAAGGCAAGGTGCGCGACTAGGCGGGAGGCGAACACACCCGACTAGCCTATATTATGTCCAGTGCTGCAAACTCTCAAAGATTTCATGTATTTTTGGGGAAGTTTCCTTATCTCCTTTTTATACATGATGTCTTCTGGATTTCAAAGACCACTGTCTACAGTTTTATTGTCATTAACTTTCCAATTTGAACTAACCCATTGTGATAATATAATTATTCACGATGGGTAACTTTATTAAGTAAGATTCTGACATTTGAACACTGTACTTTCAAGTGCTACTTTGATTATAAAGTTTTGCATTCATTAATTAACATAAAACTAAGCAACACAATGCCGTGATATCAAAAACTATGTAAAAAAAATCAATTCCTATACTCTTCACCTGATGAATTCTTCTTCATTTTGGACATCTATTGGATTTAAATACAAGGAGTGTATCATAAATGACTCTCGACGTTGTGGTATTAATGAAAGCCGATGATTGACTGTATAAATGAAATAAACCTTTGAGCTGTGACTTAGCTGTGTAGCCAAAGCACTTAGAGTCCGGAAGTATCCTTGGATAGCATTGGTATAGAATAAACTTGTAAATTAATTATGTATAGGCATCCATGTTGCACTGAGAATAATTTCAATAAGGTATCATAAAGGTATTTCAGTAAGGTAGGTATGTCACAATTAGCTTAGCGAGAAGAACTGCTTGCTCGGCATCTTCTGTCTTTGCTTTTTGAGGAACTCTCTTGCTTGCTTGTCACCCTGGCGTGTTTCTAGGGCCTTGATGGCATCTCCATCTGAAAATTTATGCAACACTTAAGTAAGGCGTATACAAGAAATTTGTTTTAACAGCAGGGATTTTTTTTAAACTATTCAATGTCTTTACCTGAAAAAACACATAATAAAATAGAGTACTGGAGTTAATTAATTAGAGAGATATACTGGAGTCTGTGACTGAGCTTAAAACACGATTTCGTTTACAAGTACCTACTTTACTCGAAAGAAGTTTTTTTAATAGACTTTACTAAGAACCTATTTAAGTAAATAAGCTTTCAATTTTAGAAAACATAGCTTAGACGGCTCAAACAGATAATTAATCCAAACCTTGCATTATAAATGCAATTTCCTTATTTAAAAAAAAAAAAAGAAATGTATCTTTTTAGTATTTTTTACCACATTATCAATATTTAAGGTACTTTCCCTCCAACCACGGCCTTTCTTTTCCACCTGTACCTATATTATGTAAATTGCTTTGACTCCAAACAAAAATAACCTGATGGTAGCCAGAAACAATTGGGGTTTTGCATCCAAGACTAACAACTAACTAGTCGAGGTTGACTTTACTAACATTACAATACTAACCAATATTGTTGGGCCTATGTAACGGCAAATGTTGCTGCGGCAGGCTTCCTATAGGCGCAGGCGTTTCAGGGATTTCACTGAAGTGAAGGTACGCTTCACCCATGAAAGTGTTGCTCATACTAAACATATCTTTGTCCTTTACAACCAAGTGCAAGAGTCCATCAGGAACTCGCCTTTGTTCAGGAGTTAGAGGACTGTAAAAAAATCAAATGGAATATTACTAATACCTATACGTAAAAAAATTCTAACACGCATGTTTTTTTGCGGCTTGCTTCATCTACTCGCATCAATGCTTTCATACGCTTTCGGTTTAGATTAGAGTAAACTTGGCCTGAGAATGGACTCAGATTGATTGAAATACGTTCAACAAGGTCTACCACCCACCCTTTTATTTACTTTTGGCTCATAAATTTGTATCGTGGATTTTTTTATCATTTGTTCATCCTCAAAACATGTTCAAACCACCAAAATGTATCTTTCTCAATCCTTTTCATTAATATGTCCGCTGTCACTTATGCACATCACAATTTACATTTTATTCAAACTCTTTGATTCCGATGACTTTATAAATAACAAACAAATGACTTCGCATCAGCCTAACTATTGTAGCGATATACTCTATTTAAGATAAATTTATATTTATTATTTAGAAATTAAAAGGTAACCTTTGCCTTTTTTGCAATATAGGTTTTTTTTTCTGTCTGACTATGCAGTTAGCTGTTGCAGCCGTTAGTGCTCCACCGGGCTTATGGGGCGAGACTCTGATGGAGCCCAGCGTGAGCCTCGAAACCGAAAATGAGTCAGCGCCAGAAGGGGAGTTCCCAGTTACGCGGTTGCGATTGCAATGGCGTTTGAGTGGGGGTGAGAAGCCCCCGGCACTCTTTGATACCACGTATATGAGGTAGGGACCTACCTCTGACGAACCCGGGGACGTCGGCGCTGTGTTAGGGGGGGGGGCGCTGTTAAGACTAATCTCGCTATCCGGATAGCGAGATCGGCTTCTGGAGCCGTTAGAACGTGTCAAGGCCGCCTAAAGATAGTTTTTCGACCGTGCCGAGGTCGGTCATGGGGATGATAGGTTGTGGGCAATATAGGCTAATATGTATAATTGTACTAAAAATGGTTGACTCACATAAGAAACATTTCGTCGTAAAGAGGAAACAGATTTTTATTGTGCGTCTGTGTCTTTGGTTTAACCACGTTTGCGAAAGTGTCCTCAGGTAACAATAAGATTCGAACATAAGAATCGCATAGACCTGCAAAATTAAAGGATAAGTTTTAATATGTTGTATCTATACACTTAAGTTTACCCAAAAAAACCGAGGCAAATAAAGTCAGTATTTAATAAAGCCCAGTATATTAATAAAGGAAAGAGTAAAATACAATAGAATCTGAAGGAATTTAGAAATGATTCTATAAACAATAAAAGAACTATTATGTTCGAGTAATAATCAAAACAACTTATGGGAGATTATATAATTCAATATTTCAATAAAAAGAAGAGGTTAGAGATCTATTTTCTTATACCTACTGCACAAAACATGGGACCCATCCATTATGGCACTAGTTTTTTTAAAAAAAAAATCACATAATTTAACAGTTTTAACTAAAATGTTTAATGACATTCAATTAGTTAGAAGTACAAGCAAAGAGCACTTAAAAAGTTAAATACTACAAGTGACTACCTAGTATTAAACTTTTCAATTTTTAATTAATATTAATAACTAACCGAATTTTATACAGCATTTACACCTTTGCTTGCTTACAAAAAAAATAGTTAAAGCTTGGAATCCAATTAGGTAAATTTTTATTAGAACCAAGTGTGTCTCATTGTTTATGTTCGCACTGTCGTTAAAATGCATTATTTGCTTGACGAGTGGTAATGCTTATTAAAAACTACACAAAATTAAAAAGATTATTTCTTACTTACGCATATCCATTTTTACTACATAAAAAAAAACACTAGAAACTTATAACATTTTAAAAAACTTACCATTAGAGTCAGCTGGTAACAAATTTCTTGCATTCAAAATTTCTACTTTTAAATTATCTTCTATAAACTGTGCCCTGACTGTCAATAACCCCATTTTGGGTTCCGTTATAGCTTGTTGCTCCTGCCACCTTTCCAAATAATACTGGTGTATCAACTCCCTGGTCTCCATCCCATGTATCTTCAATAAATATTCTACACGTTTCAAATTTTCAGAAGCATGTATTTCTTTATTGTCTTGGCGGAATGACCGTATCATTATTTTGAGGCACTCGTTTAAATTAGAAAAGAAAGATGGCGGACGACGTTTCTGTAATTTTTTACATTATTTGATTAGAAATGTAAAAATTATTGAACATGTAAGGTACTCAACATAAGCAGGATATAATTCGTTTCAAACTATGTAGCTAATCGTTAATGATCCATAACCCCATATTTCATGCAATCCCAAAGAGAATATAATACTACGTAAGATGCAATCCAAGAATCCACCACCAGACAAGCATGCATTTGCAATCACTGTAGAACATTCCTATGATACATGCATCATAACTTTTATTAATTCCTTATTACATGTTCGATTTAAACTCAATCAGTCGATGGTTTTATGCAATGTTGACAAAAAAAATATATCAAGGATGAATGATATGATTCTTTTCTATTTAAAAATTTAGTTATTTAGCTAATTTTTCTATTTAAATCATACTTTTTTGTATTAAAATACTTTTAATAGACACGTAGATTTACAGTGAACATTACGTAAGCAACATTATTTATTTGACATAGGACAAGGTGTTGATAACTTCAATACAATCAGACACGAACACTTTTGCGTAGATACTAACATGCACTATTTTTAAAATAAAAAATAGGCATACCTCTTAGAATTTCAACCGGGTATGCGGATAAATATGCTAAGAATAAGATTTTCTAGCGTAAAACATCTGGATCACGGTACTAAATAGCACAAATAACAAATAGGATAGGTACATAAACAAGATGCTTTTTAATATCTACTTTTTTACCGCGTCTAAGTGTGCTGCAGCAGATTTATTCAAGCGTCGCGGGTCGATATACCGAGATATCTTTGCCCTTCGGTGCTAATAAACAATAATAAAAACAAATAAATACAAAAATAAAAGCAAAAGTAAAAAAAAAAACTCAGTAAATTTATTTCTATTTGTTTGCCTAAGGCAAATATACATATATCATAAAAAAAAAAAAACAAAAATTATTTGAATACAAAAGGTGCATGTACTACTCAAGTTTTAGCGGGTGCGATAACAATATTATTTACCGGGTATAATTTAAAGCTGGGAGATACTTTGTTTTTACCAAAATATCTACGCCTAATGAAGCGGATACGGGTGGACAGTTTGTCTTTCTACAAATCGAAAATAATGAGTTTGTTAGGAAAATGTTAAAAGAACTGTTATATATTACAAAAGGTAAGAAATTAAATGGTCTAGTGAAAAAAAAACCTAACTATAATACACTGTCGAGCAAAAATAACTAGTCACTTATAGACCCATGATTGCTCGTCAGTGTATATGAACTATGTGATATTTATTAAAAACTAAGTTATCACAAATAAATAAAGAAAAAAAATTAAAAAAAATCTGGAATACTGTATTATTTTTTGTAAAACACCTATTTTAAACCTTTTTTCACTAGATTCCATATATTAATATTAGAAAATGAGTATGATATTATTACTCGATATGTTATTCAATGTACTAAGTATGAGTAAAATAAAATTACAGTTAATTATAATGTCTACACATAACAACATTCATGTAATAACTATCTACATTATTAAAATAAAGTACTTGATTATTTTGCCACTAACCTCAAGATTTGCTTGTATGAGTTCGTATAAAACGTCGCCAAGCTGTTCCCAAACAATGTCGAGAGTCCTGCTGAAATTCTCGTTATTAAGATGTTGGTATAAAGTATCCAAATTGGCTTCTAGATAACGCATTACGCGGTCCATGCTCGAACAATCCTGGTGAAGCAGTTCCGCACCTTCGATAAGGAAACGTGTAATGGATGGCATCATCTGGAAAGGAAACAAGTGTTTTATAACCAGCAATTATTAATAGCAATTATAAAAACAAAAAAAACACAATGATTGTGTAAACTTATTTGTCACAGTGTACCTAGTCATCACATTTTATAATACACCTGCGTGGAAAATACCTTCTTACTTCTCGAAAAACAAGGCATATAGTACGTACTGTGACAAATAATACGCAAAGAAAGTAGATATATTTTTCCTTTCCGCCGGGAAAAATAGTACATAATTGTCTCCCACCGCATTGTACTTTATTTTCTTTTCATTATGCGAACTTGGATATAAATAATATTTATCACTCGGGAGAAAATCAGTCACTTTCTGCCCTTAGTCTCAAAATAAAGAAAGTGTATTACTAAGGGGTGTGTGTATATAGGTGAATAGACTATTAGTATTATTAAAAGAATCCGTACCTTCTTAACCATAATTTCAAGCAAGTCTACTATTTTGTTCTTGACTGTGTCTATGGCGTTTTCTATAACATTCTGTAATGTTTCTTTGCATCTGAAAAATAAGGTAAAAATTTTCCTAGGTCATAATCATTGTCAGATCAATAAATCCTATTCAAACTCAAATTCCCTATGCTACGGCTCTAGACATGCAGACGTAGGTTTTAAAGCCATAAAAGTGATCACACAAATACATTAAGCCCTTTGCCTAAGACTACGAACGATGCGGTCATTTATACCAACAGGACAGAAAATTACCTCTGCGCTTCAACCGGTGACCTGGCTTCGCACATTTTCTGGATAATCTCGTCCATCCCGAGCTCCTGCACGAACGGCTGCAGGCTCTGTCTCACGTAGTCGATGTTGTTAATGGCCACGCACCACTCTGTCGTCACCTCGAACCGTTCCTCGAACACGGTGTTTACGTAACCCACGCTGCTAACGCGACCTGACATCTTGTCCGAATAGAACACGCAACATCGGCAAATATCCTGGCAACAATTAATACCAATTGCAATACGTATACAATCTTTGCACCAATATAGAAAACACATTTCATGAGAGCCTGCGAAGGAAAAGACGAAATGCGGGGTAGTAAGGTATAAAGGGACACTATAAGAGATTGTGATCATGTTTATCTGTATTTTTATTATCGGTGGGTGTGATGCAAAATAACAAATATGAATGAATTCATTAAGTATTGGTTATACTCATAGTAACTAACTTTTTTAACCAGGTGTTCAAAAATCTAAACTACAGTCGCCATATTGAAATTGTGTGAACTTATTACAACACTAGCGAACAAACCACCTGTCAGAAAAGTTTATTGCACTGTAATAGATTGAAAAGAATATGAACACCTGTTCACCTGTCGATATTTACAGATGAACGAAGCCCGCCACCGAAAAACGAAAATTTGAAAAACCTACAAGCTACATTAAACCTAAATTATTATACCAAAAGCTAACTATGCAGTAACGCTGTAGCATCGTGTCATACAAACACATTTACGTAATTTTAGGCAGTCAATAAGAACCACCGCTGTCGATATATTTTCTTTGTTAAAAACTAAATAAAAACAAAAATTACTTACATCAACAATTTTAGCAACAAATGTGTAACATCCTTCCACATCGGGCCAAGCTAACTGCTGCCAGAATATCTTGATTTGATAAAATATAGCTAATGTATCCACTCCCGAACTGCTATATTTCACATTTGTGTCCATTGGCACTAAATTATCCAGGTCAACAGCTTTTTCTATACGTGTCAAAGCTTTGAATGCAGCAATGTCGAGCCACTGGGCAACTCCACCGTAGAACCACCAGTGAAACTTCGATATGGCATAGGAACTCCATCCAGTTTCATTTAAACCTTGACCCAACCTGAAATGTTACAAAAAAATATCAAACACAAATTACGATTAGAAGTCAATATTTTCTAGATCAACGCGACGAGAATATTCTCTTACCCGTTGGTACACAAATATAATATTACGTCAAGAGCTTAAAATCGGACTTATTTTTGTGAATACTATAAAAAAAATTATGGAACACTATATTATTCTATTAGTAAAGTAAAGACTGCATAAGTGTTATAAAGAAGGAGAATGAAGCAATTTTTTTTTTTTTCATATTGATTTATAAACTCACGTTAAATATCTCTGTAGTGCCAAATACAGTTCAAACAATGTAGTCCCCATAGCCAACGGCTCAGAGCCAACTTTTGGTGTACCCATTCCCGTTTCTCCATTAAGGCCACCAGCGAGATGGACACTATTGGTCGAACCATCGTTATACTGCAGACGTTTGAGGTTCTTGCATACTTCTTTAACTTCTGGTTCAACTAATGCTGCAATCTTGCTTTCATAAAGGCCGTAGAGTGCCTTTGAGTATGGGAAGCTCATTACTCTGTGAAATTTGTTAGAAGATTAAAAACCTGCATTGTGTGTTGTGTTAAATTCAAAAGAATGATTGATAAAATTTGAAAATTTGTTTCTTAATCAAAATAAAGTTAAAGGTAAATAAAAATAAACTTATTAGTTTAGATATTTAACAAGCCATAATCCTACTTTCCTACTAATATTATAAATGTGAAACTATATCTGAATGGATGGATGTATGTTTGTTACTAAATCACGCTTCAACCACTGAGCAGATCAGTATGAAACTTTGTACACATATATGTTAGGTCCTGAAATAGGACAGATTACATTTTATATCGATAAAATTTAAAAGTTCCCTCGGGAATAACTGTAACCGAGCTTAAACAAACTATAGCAACAGCTATTGCTTGCTATAGCAAAATTCATTCGCATAATTAAAGAGTTCCACGCCGATAACCGAATTTAGGGCGGGCGAAGAAAATCTAGTAATGAATAATAACGTTAAGAGTGTGCACAGAAACTTTGTATTAAAAGTTATAAAGGCTGTTAAACTCACTCAATAAACACTCTGTCAAAATATTCTATAGCTCTCTGTAGATCAGACCGCACCAGCTGTATAACCCTGATGAGATGCTGCAATCGGGTATCTTCTGCCTTGTCCTTACACTCATTGTTGTCCAAAATGTGAACAAACCAGTCAGATGCCCCTTGTACACAGGCCTGATGTAAGACTTCCAGGATTGTTAACTTGCTACCATTATTGTTAACTCTTACCCAGCCATACAAATTTTCTGGAAACATGTCTACTGATTCTGGTGCATCCAAGATAGATAACTTGTACAGAATCTTGAGGACTTCTCTAAGAGTTTTCATTACAGCTTTGTCGCCAGCTGTTTTCTTTCTTAATTTCCTGACGTAGCTAAAGCAAGTAGGTAACAGCTTCTTGGCCCCATCCCAAAACAGCTTAGCGTCCTCTTCATTGATAAGTCCTGTAAAATCGAAATACAATTAAATATATTCGAAAGTGAGTTCGAAATCTGTTCTAAATGTATAATTATTTTTTTTTAATTTACATGACAATTCTTAAATGATTTCATTTATTAATTTTTATATCTTGCAAGTAAGATTCCCCTTCCCAGTCACGAACTGAGCTGAAATTTAGTATACTTATATACCTTCGGTGACAATGCATTCATATGGTAGCTTGGAGCTAATCGAGTAATAGAACCGGAAGTTAGCTTTAGGAACTCCGTCACAAAAAGACGTTTTGTTTAATTTGTCTTGACAAGTACTCTAATCTTAGATGATATCCAGGGTCTAATAATGACGCAAGGCGAAAAGAAACTCTGTATCAAAACCATGCAACCCCATCGCGTCGTGACAAGCACTTTGGTCTTAGATGATATCCATAGTCTGTGACTATTGCATTTACAAATAATAAACTCCAGTTCCTCCAACTCCAACTCCAGCATCGGAGCTGACACGCACATTTTTTTTTTTATTTCTAGAATTTCAAACAAAAGTACAGGAGGTACAGTTGAAAATTTTTTAACGTAAAATAAAGCAAAGCCTTTAAAGTTTATTGCAACTAGTAACTATACTCACCGTAAGACTTACTAATTGATAGAAAACCCTAATACGTACTAACTTTAATTAAAACGTATGATCGAAATATACTACCTAGAGTTTTTTTTTCACAAGAACTACACTACTACAAAATTATTTTACTCACGACTTCTACTAGTACCTACGTCATCTCTGATACGTAGCGTCGGTTCAGAAAATGCGCGTAATATTGATAAAAATATCCCTAATTATCGTTTGTCCCTCGTTTTTGAAGGAAAATGGCCTAAAAATGAGCTACTTTAAGGATTCGCTAGTTAATTTACTACTACTAAAGAACTTAGTATAGTATACTCACCAGACTGTAGAGGTTTAGTTATTTTATCCAAGAGAGTGTTGAAGAGGGCGAAGCTGAGCGGATGGTCGACGGTGACGGCACAGTACACAGACCACTGTGCGAGGTTGTTGTCCAAGGCACTCAGCCCGCTCTGAGCCACGTGTTGTGTAAGAATCGCCTCGGCCGGCGCGCTGAAGTTACCGCACCACCAGAATGGAGCCACCTGGAATAATAAGGATCTTTATTGCAACAGACATAGATACCTCGATATTTAATGATTTTTATGGAACAAAATTCACATGAAAATCCTTTGTAAAATTACATAATTAAATTGTACAAATGTGTAGGGGCATCAAAGAGTTACTAGTTTATTTGTCTTTGGGCACATTACCATAGTTTAGCAAACATTTACAATAGTAAATTATCTCAACTGTAAAAGTTGGCTCAAGTATGGTAATGTGCCCAAAGACATCATTAGTTAGGCTCAGCCTCTATAACGTTTTGACATTAAATATCATTATCAATTATATATATCGTTGAAAGATAGATATGGCTATGGCATACCCTAGCAAAAGCGTACCGTTTCGACCAGTGTACATACACTATTTAAGCATACAGTCACAGTTCCGCGTACGATATGCGCTAGCACGTGACCGCACATTGAAAATTTCGATCTTCTCGGTTTTTTGTCGGTATAAAATTTAAATATTTATTTAGAACAATTAAATTAGGAAAATCACTTGATCATATTAATATATATATATTATGAAATAAGAATCAAAATAATATCACTCTTAGTTTTCCTAAAAATTTGAATTAGAGCCCAAAAATAGTGTGTCAGATTTTTTTTTTTAACTAATCTCTGATTACCCCTTCAGGAATGAGTATCGTCACACTTATGGAATGAGCTGGATACTGACATCCTGAATTTTAATTAAACTCGACTATGTATCGCCGCTGTAGTTATTCTTATTTGCCCACATCTTCGTACAGTCTACTAATTATGATTTTTAAGTCATTACTGTAATCAAAGTAAAGTCAAATATCGCTTAGGCGAAAAGGTTTCTAAGAAAACTTTTGAATTGTTAAAATAAATATAGTTACAAAATATATTACACAAGCAGGAAATCTATAAAATAAACGCCTTAATATTTTTTCTAATGGCACCTTGAATTGGATACGGGACACACCATGTCAAGCATTTAAAATAGCATAGGAAGCACACCATGACAAGCATAAAAAAGGCATAGGGGGAATATCATGTCAAACATCAAAATCTTTAATTCTGTGATGAAATTAAATTAAATTATTACTTCTGAGATACATAATTTATAAATCTTCAAATACGAACTACTTTCTACTAATATTATAAATGTAAAAGTTTGTAAATATGTTTGTTTGTTACTTTATAAACGCAACGGAGCGTCCTATTGAGCTGAAATTTGTCACAGACATAGTTAAAGAGACGGAGAATGACATAGGCTATTTTTCCCGCATAATTCAAAATAACTATAACCAAATTCCACTTGAACGCACTATAGAATCAAAGAATCCTTATATTATACCAACGTATATTGCACTATGAAAAGCAAGTGTTGTTGGAATCCTTTTGTCAGAATTCCTAACAAAAGTTGTGCGGCATCTTTTGAACTTTTCGATTAGATAAACCCACAAATTTAACTTACTTAATTACAAACATTTTCTATAATAATATCGCGAAACTTATTCCTAGAGAAGTGGTTAGAGATATTACAAATATCAACTGTTGCAACGAACAGTAAATAATGCATGTAACATCCAAGTCCCATAAACGTGATAGGTGGTAAGACGTACCGTACCGGACAAACTCAAGGTGCCGACATGGCAGTCAAACGTTATAATCGCTATAATCGACACACTTATTGTCTAATACTTTCAAAGTCACCTTGGAACTCTCTAGCTCGTGCAGCACCACAATTCTCAGTAAATGCCTGTGCTCCTGGGAGGCTACTTGCGAATTCTTCTCCGAGGAGAAGTTTAGCCGCACTTTCACCACGCCCTGTCGCCGTAGTTTGCTTTTTTTGCTTAGATTGAACCACATTGTCATCCCGCCCGCGGGAATAGTCTGTAACCCAAAAAAGTTTTTTTTAATTTGTGCAAGGTTTATATAAATTTGCGATGTACTCGTGGTTTTCCTAATTCTACACGGAACATTTTATTGTACCACTGAGGCAAACAAGCATACGGTCGTTTGCCTCAGTAGCCTGATGTAAAGCGGTCAACGTAGCAAACGTAGCCTGGACGCATGCAACACCAGAACGAACGAACGAATTTTCGAGTATATGTATGTATGTATGTATGTATGTCCATTTCTTTGGGTCACCCTACAACCTGAACAGTTTGACGGCTTTTGACATGCGAGGTGTCATTTGATTCGTCGTGATTGTGTTAGTGACACTAGGTATATTAGAATTTCTAAAAAAATCAAAATGCCGGATTTTATGCGGGTTTAAATAAGACACTTTTTGAAGACACTCGAGTTGGGTATTAAAGTAAAGGGCTTTAAAAGGCGAGTACGAGCAGTAAAATAGTCAAGCGAGTAAGAAAAAAATTAAAAAAAAAAAACACTTAAATGCTGTGAATAAAAATAAATAATTATGTATTACATAATAGACTTACTTTGAGCGGTATATTGGCGTTTCCGATAAGTTCATTGTCGTGTTTTCCCGTTGAAGCAGTTATGGCTATCTCTTTCATCAACTTCCGAAATCCTTTTACACCTTTTACCTCAAATATCTTTGTCATCTTTTCTTTGACTGTCTCTGCTGGATCGAAATCCCTGAAAACGAAAATTAATGATGCTAAAGTTCATTATTATTGTTTTAAAATTCTGTTTCATTTTTTATAAGACTAGGTTATACTCGCGATTTCATCCGCGTGGATCTCATACAAATTTTTATCCTCTATTTTACCCCCTAAGGGATGGTTTTAGATTATAACAGGATTGCAATGTTCAAAATTCTAAGTCCCTCGACACAAAAAAATCCGAAACGACTAATTTATTGGACGATATTGTAGCATATAAAAAATAAGTAATTAATAAATTAAAAAAATGTTTAAATCAAGACTTACCAAACCTCCAAACATAGCGAATCTTCGTGAAGGTTGTCTGGAATAGGTCTGAAAACAAAACATTTCCTCGTTCATATACTTACAGCACCAGAAATAACAAAGTGCGACACAGTTCCAAACTGGAACCAAGATCACGAACGGATTGAACGACGTGCCTAATGGGGTCATAAAATGTTACGGCGGCTAAACAAAGCATTAAAACCTCCGGCCCCGTTGTAATACGTAACTGCGTACTGTTTACTGATTTCGTAATAAAACACGACGTACAAAGTGCTTTGAAAAAAATCAGATCTCTATCGAAAATTACTCACGCCATGACTCATTGCGGCCTACTACCTTGGCGCGTATTTTATGATTACATATCTACCAATCTCCTAGTGTATAGTGCAACAAACTTTTCTGACCCGGCGGTCAAATACCAAAATTACATATACACATACGCCATATTGAAAAAGTGTGAACTTACAAAGACACTAGCGACCAAACACCCAAGTTCAGAGGGTCAGAAAAGTTTGTTGCAATGTTTGTTTTATACACGTCATGAAATATTTGAGGCCAAAAATCTCTAGCAACAGTTTGATACACTGACGAGCAAAAATAACAAACGACAATACAGCTCATGATAGCTCTATGAAGTCAAAGGAACATTAAAGCGTATTTAATAACAAACGACAATACAGCTCATTATAGCTCTATGAAGTCAAAGGAACATTAAAGCGTATTTAATAACAAACGACAATACAGCTCATTATAGCTCTATGAAGTCAAAGGAACATTAAAGCGTATTTAATAACAAACGACAATACAGCTCATTATAGCTCTATGAAGTCAAAGGAACATTAAAGCGTATTTAATAACAAACGACAATACAGCTCATGATAGCTCTATGAAGTCAAAGGAACATTAAAACGTATTTAATCACTTATTTATTTATGTGTAAAATAAAACTCTTTGTAATAAACTTTTTGCTCCATGAAGCTTTCTTTACTAGTTTATTAAATATCGTCGTTTATGTAGGTAAGTGACTATAGTTATTTTTGTTCGTCAGTGAATAATCGAATTGACATTCGATTGATCATTTCTGATGTGGAGGAAAATTACCATTTAGTACCTACTATAACTAATTTTATATTTAATATATTTACTTAACCAGTTTCACTTTCTGGCAAATGGCAATTCAATTCATCAATGGCAGTAGATATAAATTGCTTGAAAGTTACACAATGCGCACTAGTTAAACAAATAAACTACCTACTTTTCCGCACGAGTTTGTAAAAGTAAATGTCGGCCAGGTGAAAACTAGTTTACTTATAAAAAGGGAGCAATTACATCTTGTATATAACACAGTATTCCTAGGAATGCGAAGATGCGAAGATTCAATGGGGCTCACACATTGCTGGATTGGCGAATAGACTTCGGTCTGCCGCTTTCGCGGTTAAAAAGATTCGTGAAATCAGGGACGTACATACAGCTCGGATAGTTTACTTTAGTTACTTTTATAGCGTAATGTCCTTATTATATGGTCACCCAGCTGATGATCAAACAATCTTTGTGCTGCGGAATGTATAAGTGACTTGTGAAGTAAAAAACAGACAAACTTTCGCATTTGTAATATTTACTGGATTTCATAATAGCATATCGTTTAGGTAATTAATTTCCACAATTAATTGTCTATTTCTATACCCTTTGCATTACAAAAATATTTAATTTAAAGAGATAAAAAAATATTTTATTTTTACATATTTACAACATTTTATTTACCTATATGTTTTTCGTAACTGTGCTGAAAAATCTCGTTGACTCATTTGCAATAATATTTTTCGCCCTTGTATTATATATTATTCGATAGAATACTACAATTGCTTTACCAACAGAGATTGTAGGTTTAACTTTTTTGTATCATCTAGTAGGTATAAATGCTACGAATCGGTTTACAAACAAATTGTAACAAAGCAAAGTTATTTGAGCTACATTTTTATAGTTTAAACGCTGGTGAATCATATAAAGCTGTTGTATAATGTTTTTTAGCGACAAAACACACGAAATTTAATAAAAAAATTACGTAGATAATAACCTACTTTCAGATAATGCACTCCGCTAATCCACGGACGTAGGTGTAATATGGAATTTAGTAACAGTATAAAGATAGGTACTTACAAAGAAAAATATTCCTCCCAGACAGGGTTTAACGTGCCAGATTTCACAGACGTGTTATATCTGTGTGCTGAGTTGGACATAAGATATATGGTCACAAACGGGTCACTGAGACCGTTTGGGTCTTTAGGTACTAAGTCTTTAGCTTCAACTACTTCGACATTCAGCATCAGTTCTGGTGGTTCTTTGGCTTCTGCCTGGGTTAAGAGCAGGGTGTGCTTGTCATTGGATATCTTGAAGGCTTCTTGAACGTAAGATACCATAGCAGCTTGGCCAACTTCGCAACCTACGTCACATCCGCCGACATTGTGTAGGATTTCGTACAGTATCTCGAGGTAAAGTTCATCCACCTGAAATTGAATTGTTATATTTGACAAGGGGTTACCTACTTGGATTAAAAAGCTATTTTACTTAAAGAAACAGATGACAAGAAATAAAAATAAATAATATTTTCTTTCTTTAAATATTGTTGTAGATAATAAGTGATATTGTTTCAACACTTTATTGACTACGATAACATGCATTTCTTCTATAATTTCCAATTTAAATTTTCGCGTGGAGAACCCTCCTCAGTAGTCTTCTCTGCACTTGACCGGTTTCCTTATATGTATATTACCACAATTTAAAATGATAGTTTATACTGTGATAAAACGAAAAAATACTCATCCACACACTATCACTGTACTATCTGTCGACGTAAAGTGTATATTTGCAAGAAAAAAAACCGTTATCAACAGGAAAAGCCACAATTAGAAAGTAACTAGGTACATGATGTACATGATGACATAATTTTGAAGGCATAAATACATAAATAGTTATGTATGTATGTCTTAAAATTATGACCACATTATGCGCCCATTTATTCCTTGTAAAATTTTCATTTCATTGTCTCTAAATTTCTCACGCAGAGACAAGATGCGGGCATTAACTGCTAATCAAATTCTTGCAATGCATTTTTTTATATTCTACACATCTCTGACACTAGAATAAAAAAATATTGCGTTGCAAAAAAAAAACTAAAGCAGGTACTTAGTATAAGAGGCGAGTTGTGCCTCGAAAATAGAAGCAACACACTTCGTCACGTTGCCATTCTGATCTTAGAAATTGACATTTTCACATTATGACACATCCATTGAACACTAAGCGCCGGAAGAAAAGATGCATTTACTTCAAAAACATTTTATATTATATTAGAACACTGTGCAAGGAAATCAGGGCCTCTTTTCATCACAAAAAATAAACTTAAATACACATTTTAATACCATAAAGCTTGCTTATGCAGAAAAAATTGCACTTTTGTGCACACATGTTCCAAATGTCTATAATTAACGGTTCAGTCAGAGACGAAGCATCTGTATTTTTAAATGTAGTTAAGAGAACAGCTAAGTCGAGTGAATTTTAAATATTTGTCTGTCACATGCAACAAAACGGTAGACAGACATTCACCTTCGTAAAAAAAGGATGGCATACACCCAGAATCGCCTAATGAACACTAGAAAGGAATTTAGGGGCTATTTTACACTGTGACCAAGTATTATAAGTATTAATTTTGGTTATCGCTGTGGGATTCCAACTAGAACTCCTTGATATACCTATTTATCTCAGTGAACCCACTTACTAAATATTGTTGTGAAAATGCTATACTTTGACTCAGTTTTAGAAAGTATAAGTTACCAGACATTCAAATAGATATCCACATTTTTGTACATATTAATTTTTACAGTAACGAAAACTAACTTGCGCTAAAAAAACTAAGTCAGTTACTAAAAACAAACTTAGATTTTAAATTTATTGCTTGCCTTAGCCATATATCATTCTACCCCAATACAGGGGCACATTCCTCTCCTTGGAAAACTTTTATTAGTGTATAGTCCACCGCGCTATTGCAGTGCAAATTGACGGACGTTTGTCGAGCTAGTAGCCACTCGACTGTCCGAGCTTTTAAGCCTACCATAAAGCTGACATAGCTTAACGACTGCTACCATATTATGACATCAACCAGAACCGACGCCTGAACGTGCCCTTCAAAGTATGTAACCGAAGCAGTCCCATCCCGGTACTGACCACGCTAGCCGTTTCTTAACTTCACTTATCGTTTCCGATAGACGAATGCGCCTGGGCCAAAACCTTAATTAAAACACATATATAAAACATTTATTAGATGCATACAATACGACTCATTATTTTCTATACAAGCATTATCTACTCATTAAGAGCCTACAGTACCCATAAATTTCTAAAGCGGTTCCCTACTAAGCACAGCATATTCAGTCATATTCTATACATACCGAAGACTCATAATAATACTGCAATTTCATAAACTTTTCTTAAAAAAAAACTTCAACCCTTTGCTGCGGCAAGAAACTATTTCGCACTGCAGCTAAGTGTGCCGTTATCAAGGCACCACTGTATTAAACTACAAACACACGCGACTAACTCAGATACGATATCACTATAGGGAATCCCACAAGACAGTGGCAACCCTCATAAATGTTCAGGGTTGCCGCGCCGTCGCGTGGGAACGTATCGATCTGATAAATGGTAGCTGGTGTTTGCTATTAACCATTTCGTTAGCAACGATGTGACCCTTATTGTATTTGTTTAACAGGATAAAAGTGTTAAGCCGTGTCTCCTGCTAGTTGTTTTTGTTAAATTTTACATCTAACACCTAACATCTAACAGAAATGTTAATGATTTTGACAATTAAAGTTAAAAAAACATGTTAACACGTTATCCGAGGCGGATGGAAAACATCACCCGCGTTCGCCTGCAGGGGGGGTGATTCATTCATTTTGTGTTAAGTATTCGTTGCGTGTTGTCTGATCTGTGGTTCGCTTTGCGCGCTCGCCCGCCATCTTTGCATTAGCTTGCTACTAATGCAAAGCTGTGCTTCTTTATTTAAGTTAATTAGGTATATTCTCTTTGCTGTGCTTTGGATTTTGTAAAATTTTACATTTGTAGATTCTACATTTTTGTCTAACACTAAGTGGCTAAATTTATTTAGACAAAAGCCATCAATTTCATTTTGTAAAACGTGATTATAAATAATCTCTACTAAACCAAGATAGCTACAACTGGTAACACATCTTCCTCGTCAGAGCTCATCTTGCACACTGAGAAACTAACAAAACAAAACGATACGAAAAAATGACGAGGAGACAGTTTGTTAAAGAAAAGTGTTAATGTTAACATGTTAAGTTAAGCCGTGTCTCCTGCTAGTTGTTTTTGTTAAATTCTAACAAAACATCTCATCAACAAAAATTCTAACATCATACTCATAATTGTAACTTATTCACTGATTTGTTATTATGTTTTCTACTCTGTGGTCTTTTTAAATAAGCAGAAATTTGTGGGCATACTTCCTTTCTTTTCTATTTAGAAAACATTTAGAAAGTTAATCAATAGTATGATATTGTTCGCAGCGTAGTCTGAGTGTGACAAAGTTAAGTTTATACATACACAATACACTGATGGTTATGTCAATCACTTAAGTTCTTAAAAATTGTATGTAAGGATAAATTAAACTATACATTAAGTTAACTTGAACCAAGTTACGTTTAAACAACTATTAATACTAATGACAACATTTTACAAAAATAGTCTTAAAAACAGTTATAAAATAACTAAAATAATAAAGTCAAAGTCTATTTTTATTTATTCAAATTAGGTTTTTAAAAACACATTTGAATCTTTAAATACTATTTTTTACACGATATTATATGGGAGATCATTAATGTAAATAATAAATAAAAAAAAACCCAAGAATTGCACCCAGAGGGACTTCCAAGGTGACTGCAGATTCCTGAATGAGTACAATACCTACCTATATCCTCAAGACTGACTCTTACTAGACCCGGTTTTTTTTTAATAGATAACGATTTACTGTAGTTATGTAGATTTACAGACATAATATTACTTAAAGCACTATTAAAAACTGCACAAAAATCATACACACGGTCATAGACTGGATGAAAAGGCTGGTCTGCCGGTCTAGCAGCTCCTTCTTCACACCCCTGAACCTCGTCCTCAAAGTGCCCGTGCCATTCATCATCACCAAATGACCACTACACATCACAATTCATCACAATCAAATATCCACCATTCACCATATCACAAAAAAATTTAAGGGGACATCCACTCGAAATCGAATAGATTTACGTTATATCACATAAATAAATTAAAGGCACATCCACACTTAATCGAAAACTTTCACGTAACAGTGGGTGCTGAAACAAATGTCTCAGGTAAGTGATCCCGTTGCACTGAGTTCCGACTGCGGTACAGATCGACTCGGCCGCCAGATTCTATTTTCGCGAGCCGTTCGTAGCTCTGGGAGACGACTGAAAATCCCACTGAATCAGTTAGCACACAGAGTTAGCCATTGACTGGCAACTTTTTGAGGTAGTCACCTACTGCAAAACTGTGAACGATAGGGTATTATTTTTTTTTTAATTATAACTTGTAAGAAAATCAATTACATTTTACTGGCGCATTTCTGTATTTGTAACGTGTAAAAAAGAAATAAGATATCAAACTTTTTAACACCTATTTTATTTATTAGGAACAAAAAGGGGTAAAAAAGATGGATTTTTATGTTTGCTTGATTGCATACTAGGGATAGTAGGTAAGTACTTACTAAACTATATATATAAACATTAAATAAGGAATTTATAACACATTTTTTTCAAAGTAATAAGAAATATATTTCTAATTAGTACCTACAAACAATAGTTAAATATTTATTAAATAATCTTCTAATATAAAAAATCAATGTTTGTTTTGTAATCGCTGACATACTGTTTATCCGATTGCGATGAAATTTTTCCAGTTGATAGCTTGAAACTTAGGGAAAGACATAGGGTACTTAAAAAACGTCAAATGTGAGCCGGATTAGCGTATATCAACTTTAAGGGCAGTACCACATCTGCCGGGCCAGCTAGTATGTAATAACATATTCGAATAAAAATATTTTTACCAAATAGTTAGTCATATGCTTGCAAATTATTTTTATTCGTAATTATTTTTCTGTCAATTGTCTGACTATTGAGAAAAACATCTATAAAACACACAAAAACATATTTCGTAGAAAGATTTTTTATAAACATTGCGTCACAAACAACGACCAGCAAAGAACATTGAAATAAAAAGTTGCTGGAAATTTAAAAGCTTTATATTCTCATTATTGTTGATATATTCTTCTTATCCAGATCATAAAAATTTTTCATATATTACAGGTTCTGAATGCGTTCGCTGAAAATTTGTATTTATCACTTGACATACATTTTAAGACAAAAATACGATCTACCAACAAAATTATCTGGAGAAGCCACTTGTCTTGGGTCAGTCGTGACGCAAACACGCTGAAACCCTGAACAAAATGGTTGCAGTATCTTGGCTAATGGAAGCAGAATATTGATTTATTTCCTACCTTTCGTATACAGATGTAAAATCAATAAAACACAGCGTAGGGCCTACATTGCGAATTTGAGTATTTGCAGATACAAGACAGAGAAAAATATTGTACAAGATGTCCGCTTTCAATCCAGATAAAATTAATCTTTGCCCTTCCCTGGCCCTACAGCTGTTCACGCGACAAAAATCATGACACCCTATAACTTTATTGCAACATGAATGTCAAAGGAATAGTGCCTTGTTTCTTCGGACCTGATTTAAAGATATTATATTTCGAACTAAAAAGTTATTTAAATCTAAACCGTAATGGGATAGTTTATACTAGTAAACGAAGTATTTAGAATCAGATTAGCTAGAGAGATTACCCCAACATACCTTATACTACATAGGTCAAAAGGCTATTAATAAGGTACATAGTTTTCCAACGAGCAAAATTAATTAGTTACATAGACGACAATATTTCCTAAACAACTCATGATATGTCTATGAAGTCAAAGGAACATTGAAGTGTATTTAATCACTTATTTTATATCTACGTTTTGTTCCTTCAAGTTATTTTTACTAGTTTATGAAATATCGTCGTTTATGAAAGTGACTATATAGTTTTTTTTGCTCCTGAGTGTATCTGTCTCAAGTACAGATTTGCACCTTCTAACAGATTTCACTAAAGTAAGCCCTTCCGTACGTATCCATTAAGTAGCTACTTCATAAAACGCTTTCAGCTAAAATGTTTATTATTATATTTTAAGTGGTGTTTAGCATGTGGTGCGTGGTTTGGTGGTGCCGGCACGTCGAGCATCCAAGGCTAGGAGCAGGTACCAAAGTACCATAACCGAATATATCGACAGCACCGATTATATTATTTGCAAAAATCAAAACCAGGTGTGACTGAAATATTGATAAATTTATAAATCAAATTTAGGTATAATCCATACTGACTAATATTACGAAAATAAGTCTGTTTGTTTGTTCTTATTTTAGGTCACAAGGGAGCATGCAATTGACCTTAAATTTGGCACGGTGATAGTTTAAGAGACTGAAAAGAACAAAAGTTCCTTTCTTCCCGGAAATATCAAAAGCAGAAATAGCTAAAACGGAACTACATGTGGAGTACAGCTATGGCTTGCTTTAGTATATTTCTTACTATAACCAAGAAGTTGCTGTAGAAATCTCACACCGATATCCGAATTTAGCGCGGGAGGAACCGCTGGCAAAAGCTAGTAAATAAATAACTATTATAATATTCATTTTATTTATGGATTATATATAATGTACCCCCTCATTGCGTTGTTGTCGTTGTGTATTCTGTACCTACTCCTACTATTGAAACCAAATTTAATCAAAAACTCCTAGGATGAGCAAAAAAATACCTACACTACCGATTAATTATAAGGTTAACTAAGTCTTATATTGTCCGTCCGTCTGTTTGTCAAGAACCCTTTTCTCAGAAACAACTTGTAGTTTATACGAAATAAGATATACAGCTTCAATAACCACGCTTTTTTCTTAGCTCAATACATAAACGGCCAATGAAATACATTTTTCCATACAAGTGGTACGTACGCGAGGGTACATACATTACCTTTGATTGTCGTTACATATATAACATCACTTTTTTTTCCTTAAGGGGTAGACAGAGACATAACTTTTACTAGCTACCAACCTGGCGCACTTCTTTTGCTTCATCCACCAGCATCGATGCTTTCATACATATACGAAGGTTCAGAGTACTCTAGAACTCGCCTTTTATACGTTTGACAAGGTCTACCTGAACCGACTGCCGACCCTTTTATTTACTTTTGCGCTATAAAATAAAGCCCATACCACGCCATTTCTCCCGGTCTTCTACCTTTAGCATCCAGCCACCACCGGCCACGCTTTTAATGTCGTCTCTTCGGCATATCGACCGCTACCGCAGCCGGGAACATTGTGACTGCCAGGAAATGAGGACTATTATTTTCGTACTCTCACCATATTGGATTTTCACCTCACCTCGATGGGTTGGTGACCGCAGATAATTTAGACTATTGTCAAATATTACTGCTGCCCAACATCAGTTTGTGTTTAGGTTCGAGATATAAGATCCCTTTTTTCTTTAAGTCGCCTTTAACGACATCCCAGGAAGACAGGGAGTGGTCTATTAGTGCTCCACCAGAACCACATGGCTCCCGCTTATCGATCATTTTGTAAAATAGGTACCTAGTGTCCAGATTTTGTTTTGTCGATACCTATTCACCTAATACCTACATTTAATTTCATAAATAATGAGAGGAATATTTACAGGTCTCAATTCCTTCTAGGCACGGAAACGATATTTACATTAACCTGTGTTTAGCTCGCTACTCGACTTAAAATAGAATCGCTAATGGATCGAGTGTTTTATCTTGAAGTTTCCCATGCTTCAATAGGCCTACAATTTCAGGAGATGGAATTGTATATACTAAAACCTAACGCTTCTTTTGATAAGTATTGCTACGAGGTACTATTAAGAAAGGCGTCAAAGCCGTTCATTTTACTTTTATGGTTCCGCAGTTGAAAATAAGAAAACCCAGTTTTAGGTTATAGATACGAAATTATTATTATTGTTGTAGGATTTTTAAATTTTTGCCGTTTTAATTTTAAAGTATTATTTTTTAATATTTCGCAATACCGTTTTGGTAATGCAAAAAATGCTGAGTTGTATAGTAAACAAGGGCAGTCTTAACCGTGAACAAAGTAAGTTTAACTAATATGTAGGTATTCCGGTTTTTCAAAGTAACGACATCACAAGCAAAAACTTTTAAAAGAGAAATAAAAGCAACGAAAAAATAAACTGAAAAGTCTCAGTAACTAAATTCAAAACAATAACAAAAGCCACTAAGCTTCTAAACTAATATTAAGTATTAATAATAGTTAATATTAGTTTAGAATCTAGTTTAAAAGTTACAATATTATATCACCTATGTTATCTGTTACCTAAGTAACCTCCACATTTAATACAGATATTGACTCAAAATAATTACTACTTTTTCACACAATAAGCCCCAAGGTCCAGGGAAAGAGAAACGTATCGCATTAAGTATATACTACAACTTCAAAGTCCTCTTAAGGTCTACAGTACCATTTATCCCTATGTTATATCAACAATACTGCAGCTTTCAGTTTAAGGTACTATTACTGTCAAAAACACGGTTAAAAAAAAACAAAATCACCACCAAACCGTACAGTAGAAAGAAGTATCCAAAAAATGCTCGATTATGAAATTTTGCATATTACTTAACTCGGATGAAGATAGCGGATATTTAAAATGTAACAACACGACTACTAATGCACGCTAAGTTACACATGATGTTGTCCTTGCCTTTACCTAACGTAACTGCCAGGTATTATAGACTCTTAATAATACTTTCAGGGTAATGACATTGAGAGGATGTGACCGCATTTCAACTGCTCTAACCAATCAACTGAACTCGCCAAAATGACAAGGAAACGTAAAAGTGTCTTTGGCAAAGAGCCACGGGCGAGACATGAGACCATTGTGCGTTACACTTGTACTGTTTTGAACCCAAGTTTTGGATATGACCACAACATTAATATTGCTTCTCTGACGTCTAAATAATATCATCATAACGGTGGCATTATCGTTTTGGCATTTAATCGTAAACGATCCAAATCAAAGATATTTTTTGGTTTCATAACAGACATAATAACTAGAAGTGATTTTAACACATTTCCAATTGATAAAATATACAATACTTTTACTTTTAAAACTCGATTTTGATGGTCTTATCCTCCTCACTAAATTTAAATGACACCACTCTAGAGTTTAATGAAAGTGGATCTCTGTTGGTGTCTTGATTATATTTGTACCTATTTTATCATCATCTTAGTCGAAGACTTCCACTGTTGGACGTTGGACTTCCCCATATGTCACTACAATGGCACTTTCCGAGCCACCAGCTTCCACTGACTTTCTGCGGATCTAACCAGGTCATCTGGTCACCAGACAATACCAATATAGGAGGCCAGTCTACGTTGCGTATTCCAGTTCGTAGTCGGCACTCATGAGCCTTCCTTCTTCTTAGGTTACCTATCGATTCAAAGAGGGATGTGGCCTACCCATTGACTCTTTAATTTGCTAAATATTCGGAAACATTAATGTCGATTACTTTGGTTCTTTGAATTTTCTCATACTGATTGTATCTTACAATTTATAGATAACTTAGTACATAGTTTATTGTAGTTACATTTTTACTAACTAAACCCTAGGTATTAAACTTCTAGCCTAGCCTAGAACATGGAACCCTATATTAATTTTATTAGGGTAACTGATATATACTTATTCATTATACAACATGCTATGGAGCCGAATGGTTCTTGTATGACATTACGTTGTCCTTGAAATGTTGCCCGAGACCTCAAAAGTTTAATCGAATACCCGACATCGTAAAGTGTCCAACACATAACCCACTTTCCCAGGAATACGACTAACTGAATGTAACTCAATGTCTAGTTCAGCAAATAGCAAAATGAAAACAAAACTGACCGAGTTATCCACTTATACATGGCTAAAAATACAACATTGCGGCAACTAACCGCCAATATACTAGTGACGTGGACAGATTAAGTATGCGGTCTACTGTGCAATATGATCTATAAATGAATGGAAAACTATATAAATTACAGCATTTTACTTCCGTACTAAAATATCTGTCTGTCAACACTTGCGACTGATGAGTCATGCATTAGTAATTTGTTAAGGTATGATTCCAGGACACCATCCTTAAGGATTGATCAGATAGATAGTCGTCTAAAGACTTTTACTGTGTGGCAAGGCAGGAAAAAGCTAAAAAAAATCAAAAGATTTTGCTTTGTATTTCGATATTTTTTTTTATATAGCTGTCAGCGCAGCCTATGAACGCTGGACGCTTGCAACTCCTGGGGCATCACCCGCGCGTTGCAGATCCCTCAAATCTAATAACTTCTTTCTTGAAGAACCTCATACTGTACTCCTTAGAGAAAAACTTGGCAGGGAGCTCATTCCACAACCTAATTGTACGCTAAAAGAAGATTCTCTGAAACTGATTGATTTGATTGAATTGATTTGATTAAACCTGACCATATAATTTCAATATTTAGCTACTTATCTGTCTTAAAACATGAATTTTGCGATATTATGGTTTGTTGTGTTCTAGAATGATACCAACGTACATGGGGTACATACCTATTAATATGGCAGTAGTATGACCTATGATATGGTTATCTTATTACTCGGGCAAGTCAATTACGTAATTCTTGCGCAATTATTATGAGATACCTAAATTTTACAACACAGTTATAAGTTTAGTTTCTCACAAAGTATTGATTGATAAACTTTGATAAGTTTAGGATTGGAGGCACATCAGACAAGTGGATAACTAGTTACTTAAGCCAAAGGGAACATTGTGTCGAAATAATAAAAGTTTGTGGCAAACACAAAAACAAATATCGATCGGCGTTTCGTCACAATGATAATGGTGTACTTCAATGTAGCGTGTTGGGTCCTTTACTGTTTCTAATTTATATTAATGATCTACCAAATATTATGTATTTTATTTGCCGACGATCTTACGGTCCAAAAAAGTGCATAAGATCACTATGTGGATCTGAACTCTTAGACAGTTGCAAACCCTTATATTAATCGATGAATGAAGAAAAAATACTAAAAAGTAGAACATTAAGGCTGGGCGCATATTACGAGCTGGCAGAAAAATTCTAGTGGGCGCCAGAAGGCAGTCTGTGCATACATTTTTTACAAGACCCCTCAAACTGTTAGAAATCTCGCGTCTACCTTGCATTTTCTACTAGACCCCGCATACTGTCGGAAATTCGTATCAATTTGGCTTGGCGGACGTCGCTGTACGCTGTACCTAAACGTATTTCGTGTTGCAAGATGAGCGAAATATGAAAATATCCATGCATTTGGAATCTTAATAATGAGAATTATCAGATCAAAGTGCAAATGCTCTTCTTTGTCTCTTTAACTATCTTTCTGCCTTTCAGATCAATTGGATGCTACGTTGCGGCGGCACTTGCGGCGTAATTACGTAACGCACAACCAAACATTTTTTCTTTATTAGTAGATAGAGTGTTATCACTGTGCCAAATTTCAGCTCAATCGAATACACCGTTGCGGAGTGAAGGAGTGACAAATAAACAATCCTAATATCTTTCACATTTTTAATCATTGACAGAATAGAAACAATAGTGCCTGTGACAATAACGTGTTGTCATCCTTTCAGTTGTGCGTGCGTAGAAAGAAGAGAAGTGTGTCAAAATTCAGGACGAAAAGTTTAGTTGTTTAGTAACAAAAACCCAATTTATTATTTATTTTTCTGTCATTAAAACTGACAATAGAATTAAAATGTTAATGTTACCACTCCAAAAAGAAAAACAATGTTACACATAATTAATGAAATGAATAAATGAATAACAGAATAACAACAATCAGTTTTATAAAAATAATTCTTCTAGTTTGTAAAGACTTAATTGAATAAATCAAGGTGGTATTTGATATCTTGTTCATACTCAAATAAAACTAAAACTTCAATTGAAGTTATAATGTTCTTTGCTCTACATTGGTAGCGCGCGTAGAAAATAAGGGTCGTGCATGTGCTTGGCTTGCTTAAAAAATTTAATTTAAACTTCTTTTGGGGGAGGGGGGGGTCGAGCCCACCGCCTGGCAACGGATTTTTTAAACACAGTTGAATATAATAATACATATAAGATGGGTAATTCTCATCGCCACGATTCTCATCGTCACCTTCGTGGCAGTTTTAAGTTTTTACTTATTTGAACAATTTCTGTAAATAGCTTATAGCGCTTCATAATAGGAGTAAATCCATAAGTAAATTTTTCAGATCGTGAGTCTCGTTTGGCTAATATAATATTTTGAAGATCTTGATCCCACGAAAGTGACAAATAAATTTACAGCCATTATTTTTTCTTAATTTAAGTACTGTTTATGAGACTTAATGCTAATAAAATAATTAAACTGGCAAATAGATAATAGCAATAAACAAAACTGGCAATTACTTAATCGAATAAGCGGCCCGAACTGGGGAAGTACCTCCACCTTACAGAAAACCGCGGCCACAATAACACTAACATTAAGTAGTGTTCCTGGCGGTGAGTAAGGTTGCCAGAGCTCTTTGAGGATTCGCTGCGCGGACAGCGGAGGGCCGGCAATGCTTGTTGCTTTCATTGCTCGGCGTACACGCGGCGTGCTGGTATGGCAATCGGAGAGACCTGATGAAACGGCTGACCGCTGACCGCCCGCAGGTTGAACGGGTTTCCGAACCCAGGGATCACTTAATCTCTGCCCTGGGAGGCTGATCCGCCAGCCTGTGTAAATTCTCTAAAATGGTAGTCGTGCCGGAGAAGGAGACTGAAGTGGACGCGGCTACTACAACAGAGGGCCCTTCCGCTCGCCGTGCCAACAACCGTCTCATCTGTTCCATGCTTCGGCAGTTCTAGTACCGCACCTTTTTTCCTCTAAGCTGTCTGTGCAGTAGTAAATCCTCATCTTTAGTCTTAATAACCCTTTCAATAAATATGGCAAGAAATAAATGAAAAAGAGTTTTTTCAGCGGCTACTCCATCCACATTCAATGTGGATTTTTGCAACATTAGGGGTATTAACGCAAATCTTAACGCAGTTCACCACCATCTGCACAGCCGACCATTCTTTTTCTAACGGAGACGCAGATATCCTGCCCGGCCGATATATCATATATTCACTATCCCGGCTACAAACTTGAGCACAATTTTGTGAGTCGTGCCGGTGTATGTATGTTCGTCCGGGAGGATATCTGCTGTCGCCGCCTTCATAGCCTTGAAGACAGGGACCTGTCGATATTGTGGGTACGCGTAGATCACGGCGGCCACACTCGTATCTATGCGTGCCTATACAGGTCTCATAGCGGTGACACGGACGTAACTCGACGTGCGTGAAGGCACCTAAGTTTAACAACTGAGAAAGTTCTAGAGCAATATCCCACAGTAAAACTAGTTATTTTGGAAGACTTTAACACCCACCATCGTGAGTGGCTCTGTTCTCGAACCAATAACTATGCAGGTATATCTGCTCATGAATTTGCTCTGACCTATGGATTCTCTCAGTTGGTATTTTCTCCAACGAGAATACAAGATATAGAGGACCATACGAGCTCCTTACTTGACCTTCTGCTGACAACACGTCCGGACGGATATGCCGTCTCAGTGGATGCGCATCTGGGCTCCTCGGACCACTGTCTCGTTCGGACTCAAGCATCATGCACACAACCTTATCCATCCGGGCCAACTAATTGGCGTCGTGTGTGGCATTTTAAGTCGGCAGACTGGGATGGATTACGAGAATTTTATGCATCGTACCCGTGGAGGCAGCTCTGCTTTAGCTCAGAAGATCCTGACGTCTGCGCAGCCGCATTCACTGAGACAATCCTCGCTGGTATGGAATGTTTCATTCCTAACCTGCGAGTAGCTGCCGGCGTCAAAAAACGACCGTGGTTTAATAGATCTTGCAGAGAAGCTAAAATTTTCAAGCAAGCTGACAAAATATTTTGCATTTTTCGCTGTTTTTTTTTCTTTTCTTTTGCCGTATAGTTTGCTATTCAGTCGATCTCGTAACTCATTTGCTCTTTTTATTTGGATATACATTTTATTGGCTTGGTACAATGACTCCTCTAGCTTTATTTCTATTATAACGATTTACTTTGACAGCATTGTAAAGCCCTTAGTTCGCTTTTTTCTTCCTCTTTTCGTTTTTCTGCATTTTTTTTCTTTTCTCGGCGTTCATTGACAGTTTGTGGCATTCTAAGGCACTGACAAGTCATAAAACTTTACTGCCAACATACAAAGAATCACTTTCAGGACACAAAATCGATGACGATAATATTCCCGCAAACTTTATGTGTAACATTTTAAAATAAATACTACATAAATATCTTGCATTTTGGTTGCTTCGATTAGCTAACTTTGATTTCAATTGCTAAAATACAATGCAAAATCTATGAATAAATAGAACTCACAGATTTTGTTGTCACTGAACGTGGATAAGACGCTCGTCTCACTTCTTCAATACCGGAATACGCCTGACGTTCGTCCGAATCTAACTCTGTGATTGGTCGCTGCTGTCGTTTTCAACAGCAAGCCTTTATTTGGGCCAATCTTAAGTACCTAAAATCATGTGACCGACACATATTGTGAGGTAAATTTAAAATAATGATAAAAAGATTTTTTTTTAGACTACTTTTTATAAAGTATATTTAATTACGATGATTTCAGTATATGTAACATACAAATACACTGAAATTTAGTGAAGCAGTAACCAAATGATTTGCTGCAACAGGAAGTGTGACGCGATGAGAATGCGAAAAATGGCATATATTTTTGCTTCTATTACGACAAGCTTTATTTATTTAGTAGCTAAATAGATAATTTACCCCCCTAATCAAAATTTCTGTTTCTAACTTATACCGTTTAGAAAATATAACTGTGTGACTAATAAATTTGAGCTACGATGAGAACGATGTTCAATACTTATCTGGGGCCTGATTCTCGTGCGGATAGAGATAATCTCGAATTCGATATATGTTTATTTGATTTAACCATGGCTTGTTAATCGCGGTAACTATTTTAGTTGATAGATCGACTAGTTTGAACTAGATATGTTGAAAAAACATGGGGGATATCATTTGCAAATAGTTTTTCGTATTCTTAAAATCTCTTTATGGCCATATGTCGCACCCTAGCGCTCGACATGCATCGAGTGGTCGGTAGCAATAGAGATGGGATGTCGCACGGAAAGTGGTATGAAAAAGAGTCAGAATTAGTAATATTGGTTGACGGCTAAATCGTTTTGATTTGGGTGGGAGTGGGGGGGAGTATCGAATCCCCCCTTTTTTAAAAAAATACAGTTACAAAAAAATGTTAGGTAAAAATATTGCTAGTACCGATATACTCTATCGATCATCAAAATGGAAAGTTATACGGAAAACCCCCTTTTCAAAAAAAGGGGGCGCAAAAGAGGTTTTTTTGACGACCCCTCTTATTTTAGGGGAGTCATCAAAGTCATTTAAATTACGAATGATATGGTCCCCTTTTTGAAAATAAGAGGGGTGCAACAGGGGTTTCTGTGATCCAAAAGGCATAAGAATGGGGAATCATATGAACCCTTTTTTGAAAAAAGGGAGGTTTCCCTATAACTTCCCATTTTAATATATATTACTAAACCTCAGCCTTAGCCTCACTCACAAATTCTGACTCCTTTTCATATCACTTTCTGTGCGACATTCCATCTCTACCGCTACCGACCACTCGATATGCATGTCGACCGCTAGAAGAGGTTTTGAGAATCCAAAAAACTATTTGCAAACTATATCCGCCATGTTTTTTGGACTAACCTAGTTCAAACTAGTCGATTTATCGACTAAAACAGTTACCGCGATTAACACGCCATGATTAAATCAAATAGACATATCTCGAATTCGAGATTATCTCTATCCGCACGAGAATCAGGCCCCAGATAAGTATTGAACATGTTTTTGGTTTGTCATATTGTGTTATTTAGCAAGCTGAAGTGACATTGGCCAACCAATAGGGAGAAAGTTACTTGAGCGGCAGGGAAGACGCAGCAGACGACGTGGTTAAAGTGAAACCGAAGAAAGCTATTTGATGGGGGGAAATCATATGGACGAAAGTGGACGTCTATATGTATAGCTAAGAAAATTAATTGGGCTCCGATACAGATGTAGATGATGATTGTGATAACGACAAATCTTACCATTATTAATAAAGGCAGGATGTCATTGACATAAGAAACTTCTAATCGCACCCATCCAAAATAATTTCTTCCAAAATTCCACCAAAAATATATCGATACACATAGGTTACTGTAAGTTAGCAAGCGATTACAACTCGGCATACTATTGACATAATTTATTTAAACTGCAGCTGAAATATCAGAATAGTACCTAAAATAATTTATGACGATCGATTGTTGGATTTTAGTTAGTAACATAGCTCGCCATCTGTTATCGAGTAGATGAACTTTTCAGATGGTTGTAAAAACTTTCGTCGATATGCAAAACAATTGGGATTAGAATTTGACCCTGCCTGCTGCCTTGTTTTCCGGAACGTTAGCATACAGAATATAAAACAGCGTATAATATAATATAACATAGCGTATAGGTAATACAGAAGTAGCTGAAATTGCAATATTTAAGATTTTCACGATAACAATATGACAAACACTTACCTACGTAGTAAGGGACCCAGGATAAAAATAAAAAAATACTTACATTCCACCCAACAGCTTCAACGATAAGATCTATCTTCTCCGTGTCATCGGGTTCCGAGTCTGTATCCAGAAGAGTTTCGTTTCCACTGTCAGAATCGCGAGCTATACTGCGACTCTCCCCCTGCAGCCCCACCTCGACCTTCTCTTCCACATCGTTTTCTTCTATTTCTTTCAGAGGAGCCAATGGGGTCGATTCCTCAAGGGCTGCTTTTTGAGATGCCTGCTTTAATATCGAGCCAAATTTCTCAAAAAAGCTGTCATCTACTTCTTGTATTCTGAAACAAAGAGGCCAAAATATAAATATACCAATTTTGGACAATCACAACTAACAAGAATTGCACTTTCTTTCGAGCGATACATAATGCTTTATACTACACCTATAAGGAAAATAAAAGACGAAATCCTTAATTGAAGTTGTTTTATCAAGCGAAGCCGCTTCGCACAGGTCTAATATTTTCGGCTTCAGCCGAGGAGCTAAGTCGCAAACTCAGTCACCTATATCTTTTAGGTTGAAAAATTAGGTATCTAATTAATCTTTGGTATGTCTTGACGAATCCGGCTAAATCAGCATTGATCATTCTTACTGTAAAAGGCATGGGGCACTGTCTAAGACATGGTTAAAGTTACACTTATTTATTTAGTAAGGTTTTGTGAGCAGCAAAGAAACTGTAGCTTTATGTTTTGTCAGTATGCCTGTTTAATGGGCATTTTAGGAGCATTCGTTAGAGATTTTCTTACAATCTTTTTTAAAATTCAAGCGTCGCTAGGGTTTCGAAATCAATCATTTTATTTTACAATAGTTTTCATTAGGACTTTGTTCATTCACGGATAGTTTTCAAAAGTTTAAGTTAAAAAAAACACAATCCGTAAGTAACTTGTTTTTAACTGGTACTTCATAAAAGGAGGAGGTTCCCATTTCGGTTCTATGTTTGTTACCTCAAAACTCCGTCATTTTATACAGTTGTTTACGTACTGTTAACTCAAGACAACATCATTGAACCAATTCGTTAAATCATCGGTCAAATCCGACCCGAACGAGCCTACGCAACGCTGCCAGTAGAAAGGATGAAGCAGTAGTTACTAGACTGCCATCATCTCATTGCAAAGACTCAATCAATCAATTGAGTTGTGTATTTAAAAAGTTGTTGCCGGAGCTACTAGCATATTTTAAAATTTTTTTAGACGATTTCAGACATATCTTCACTAAGTAGCAGCAAGGGTTCTTCAAGAAAGAAGTTATTGGATTTCTGAAAGGTCCATAGGCTACGGTGACCACTTACCATCAGGTGGACCGTATGCTTGTTTGCCACCTTCGTGGTATATTTAAAAAAAAAAAAGTATTATCAACCATTAAGGACGTGTTTTTAAAATTCTACTTTTGTACAACCTGAAGTCGTTAGTGTCCAGTACATACTTTTATTTTGCACTAGTCTTTGGCCGCGGCATCGATTAAGCTAAGTTCTGCTATCGGCATGTCATTCCTACAACTCTTCAATTATAGTGTAATTACCGAATTCCAGTAAGAGAAGCAGTGATTAAATCTTACTAACTAAATGTACATAGGTATCTACGTAGGTATGTATGTGTGCAAGTATATTTATTTGTAACTCCTACATGCCACGACTCCGCCGATTTAGCTAAATTTAAAATAAAAATAGCTTAACACATGATAACATATTATCTATAGCTGCTCAACATTCTTACTGCAATCAAGCAGTTGCCGATAGAATTCTACACCAAACTTAACGCTGACATATCTGCAGCTAGAAGCAGATAAAACAGTGTCTACAAATTGGCCTCATTACCCTCTACCTTAAGTACACTTTATACTCACTTGATTGTCATGGTTTACATTGTAAAGGTTGTCAAGTTAAAATCAAAACAAATGTAATAAATGTTTATTTAAACAATTTATTATTAAAAAAATGCAACATATTTCAAATCAATATTTGGTTATTATCATAAGCTACAAGCTGTGTACAAACCAATACATAATTTGGCAGAAACGTAAAAAAAATGTATTGTCACCGAAATACAATTGGTACCATAATACAAGCCCAGCTTAGTTAAGGACTCAATTGTCTTTCAAGCAAACACTATTGCTCGAATGTAATACGTAGACTATTTCTCTGTACCTCACACTTGTAACTCTAGTACAGGTGATTTAGTACTAGTTGTTTTTTACATGTTTGGGGTGTCTAATACTAATAATGATTGAAATACCACACATATATAACATAAATACTTTACACTTATATACATAGTTTTTACACAAGTTCATTGGTAAACTTAACCTGACTTAGTTTAAACAACATATTTATTTACATATGAAAGTAAATAATAAATTAAACTGATAAATAATATGGTACCTGTATATAAATCTTATGAGAAAGCTGTCAAAATATAAATAAACTATATTAGTTATAGCTTTTTAAAATTAAAGAAAATATACAACAATAATAATTACAGAGGTAAAATAGTTAGTACTTTAGTCAATTTAACTCAATATCATTAAAATCACAATTTGGAAGACTGGCATGACTTATACTTATTTTTTTTACTACTTTTTTTATTTACTACTCCAATTAGTTTGTTAGGCTGGGTTGCACCACGTTTCTTGATTAATGCAACTTTGACATTAACCAGTCGCCCAAAATGGAAGATTGTATGGAAATTTATATCTACTGTAACTTGAAGCTAAACAGCTAGTGGTGAATTAAACTTTTGTTTGCTTTGATGGGCAGGTTAAGTTAACTATGCAAATTTTCATACGATCTCCCATATTTGACAGCTGGTTATCATCAAAGTTAGTTGATGCAACCCAGCCTTAGTATAATACCTTACTATAACTAGTTAGAGCTAGACATGGGTAACTCTGTGTCGAACCAGCTCAAAAACAGAGCTCCAACAAATTGAGCTGTTGAGCTGCAGCTCAGATCCAAAATGCAGAGCTCACGGCTCAAAAAGTCCACAACTCAACCATGCGTTTATTGAACGTCATAGCAGCCTGGACGGCGCTAGCGCCGCCGGCGATGTGGCGACTCGATGGTCTGCCGAGCTTTTTGGTTTTTTATATGTAATTCAAATACATGTAGTGAAGTTACATTATTTTAATATAATTTTCCTGTTTATATTAGTCGCCATGCAGATAATTGTGCAACTATCATAGTAGATTAGCCACACATAAGTAAAAAAATAAAAGTATATTTAATGTGATAGAAACAGAAAAGAATAGTATTTCAAAACTCGACCTGTGAGCTGTAAGAACATTTGGCACCTCTCGCAACCTGAATCACAATGCATGTTTGGTTAAATTTGAGCTGAGCTGCGAGCCGGCTCGCAGCTTTGACTCAGGTGCTTGAACTGAGATTTGACCTGCAGCTCACAAATTTTTCTTGAGTTACCCATGTCTAATTAGAGCTAGTTTCAAATCCAAAATTTCTGATCATGTTCTGTAATTAAATAGCTGAATTATTTTTAACACATGATGCAAAGGTTTTGGAAACATTTCTGTTGTTCAGTATTTTAATAAAAATGGATATTACACTCCTAATTACAACCTAACAATAATTATTTATTAAATGCAAACACTAAACATTTTTCTTATATTATATATGTGACTAAAAGTAGTGATATGACAATAGGTACTAAGACAAGCTACAGTTTCATTTATCTAGAGCAGAAAATAAAGTGTATTTAATGTCAGTATATTCAGAAACACCATGTAAGCTACCTTCCCTTCCTATGCCGGACTCTTTAACACCACCAAAAGCTGGTTCTGCAGCAGATAAAATACCATCATTGATAGCAACCATTCCAAACTCCAAATTACGAGACATTCTGAATGCTTGGCCAAGATCTTTGGTAAATACATAAGATGCAAGTCCACCTCTGGTGCAATTTGCAATCTTCAAAGCTTCAGCTTCACTTGTAATCTTATAGCAAACCGCTACTGGGCCAAAGATTTCCTGGGAGTATATCTGCATTTCAGGTTTTACATTTATCAATAAAGTTGGTTCATAAAACTTATCACCCATTTTTGTATTAACTTTGCCACCCATCAAAACTTTAGCACCTTTTGATACAGCGTCATTTACTAGACCAGATACTTTTTCAGTCTGCATCTTGTTAATGAGTGGTCCACAAGTGACATCTTCTTTAGATCCATCACCTAAGACACACTTAGTTCCAATTCGTGTCATAAAGCTTTTAACAAACTGGTCATAAATATCTTCATGAATTAAGAATCTATTAGCTCCTACACAAGCTTGGCCATTGTTTCTAAATTTAGCCAACATAGCGTGATCTGCAGCATGCTCAATATCAGCACTAGGGAATACTATAAATGGAGCATTACCACCTAATTCTAGTGCCACCCTCTTTACACCGCTTGCTGCAATACCATAAAGTATCTTTCCAACATGTGTTGAACCCGTAAATGAAATACATGCAACTCTAGGGTCTGTGCACATCACTTTCCCAACATTGGCAGCATTCTTTCTACTAGTAGTAACCACATTAATAACACCTTTAGGTACTCCTGCTTGATGTGCTAATTCTGCAGCTGCTAATGCGGACAGAGGTGTATCTTCAGAGGGTTTGATAACACAAGTGCATCCTGCAGCCATGAGAGCACCCACCTTCCGTGTGATCATTGCGAAAGGAAAGTTCCATGGAGTGATCACAGATACAACACCCAGCGGCTGTTTTGATAGGAGAATTTGTTTATTTGGCCAAGGACTTTGTATAATTTCACCATTAATGTGTCGAGCTGTGTCAGCAAACCACTCTAAAAATGAGTTGCCATAACCAATTTCACCTTTAGCTTCAGCCAATGGTTTTCCTGTTTCAGCTGTGACAATTTTAGCCAACATATCAGTGTTTTCTTGACATAAATTGTACCACTTTCGGAGAATGTATGAGCGTTCTTTAGCAGTGGTGTCCTTCCATGTTTGAAATGTATTTGCAGCGGCTTGGACGGCAGTTTCAGCGTCAGATGGGTCCATATCTGGCACCTCTGCTATAACAGAATCATTTGCCGGATTGGTCACTGCAAACATTACACTATTTCCTGCATTCACCCATTCACCATTGATATAAGCTTGACTTTTCAAAAGATGCATATAACGGCAACTAATATATAACGAATAACTGCGGCTTCTAAACATTGTAAATACCAGGAGCCTAATGACGGATTCAGAAATTAAGCACTGTTAATTGTGAAGTATAACACAAGTTTCACTTCTCACACGTCGTCTGCAAAGATCAAATAAATAGCAGATACAGTATGAACTGAGTTTATTTTATGTAATAGCTCAATATTTCATAACACCAACATTTAACAACAATAAAAGATAAGATAAGATGTTTCAGTCTCTATTTTTTTGTTTTTTTATTAAGAACCAGATACAAGTCTTTTATCTATCACTTGTTACTTCAGCAGTCAGCACCGTACCGTACCGTGTCGGGCCGGCAACGCACGCGGGTTAACATGGTTAGCACTGACAGCAAGATGCAAATACATTTTTATGCAGGACAGAAAAAGACAAGCATAAAACTCTATGCAGTGCTCAAAAACAATTTACGGATTTTTTTACTGTGAAAAATGTATTCGCCATCCTGCTGTCGCTGCTATTGTCCGTTCACATTAATTTGCCGCGTGAGGCTATCGGCAGCATTGAGCGAGGATATCCGGTTACCCGTTTCGTCGCTGTTTTGACTTTTGTTGAATAGGCAAGGCTGCTATCGTTGCGTTATTTGTGCTTATTTTCAGTGAATTACTTTTAACATCATGCCAAAAGTTTTGAGATGAGGTGAAAAACAAGCTATTGTAGACGTTTATGCGTTTTGTGAACCAGAAAAGGCTGCTAACAAGCCGATCGTACCTTTTCTGACAACCAAATCGAGATGGGTTTGTTTTTAAGTGTTGCCAGTTAATTTGTAGGTATTTTCCTCATATTGAGAAAAATCCTATAAAAATTTATCCTACTTATATTATAAACTCGAAAGTTTGTGAGTATGGATGAATGTTTGTTACTTAATAACGCTTCAGCCACTGGATGTTTGGGATGAAACTTGACACACCTATAAATTAAGTCCTGGAATAGCACATAGGCTACTTTTTATCCCGAAAAATTAAAAAGTTCCCACGGGAATAACTATAACCGAGCTTAAACGAACCATAGCTATAGCGACATCTTGACATAGCAAACTTCATTAGTGTCTAATTAAGGAATTAATCACAGTATTAAGGAGTCCCACGCAGATAACCAAATTTAGGGTGGGCAGAGCCGCTGGCAAAGTCTAGTAAAAACATAATGGTCAAGTCGGACCTATAAAATATCATAAATAAATATTTTCTAAAATATTGAAAAGCCTATACTTTAAAGAAAAAAAACGAGTTGCACTCCGGGAGTGCCGACAGAAGTGAAAACCTTTACACACGATTCGCGCTTAACACTCAAATATGTCACAAGACATGTCTTTGACATTGTCAAGAAATAATAATGTTGTTTATTTACTTTTTTGACGTAGTATATTTGACATCGCAATCTGTCATAGAATTAAAATACCATATCCAACCCCCTGTACTACTCATAATCGCGAATACTAAAAATAATAATTATAATAGGCGTGGCATTACGGTTTCCGTCTTACGAATTTCCACGATTAGGAGACGTGACCTGACGCGAGTTTATCATTTTTTACCCATACCAAAAAAAATACACAACGCCGCTAAAGAAGTTTTCACTTCAAAAAAATTGCATCGATAAGAAAAATGTAAAAGATGACGTTATTTGTGATAGCGTCTTAGACAAATTTTGCCTTTCGATCTTTAGCCTTGGACGATGGCTTAGCGATGAAACTTGGCAAAA